>CM060465.1:17179987-21979987 GCA_030544235.1 Lepturacanthus savala
TGCCAGCTGGAAAAGGAGAGTGAATTAGGTTATGAGACGTGATAGGATACCAGTAGTCCATGGAGACTGCTGGCAAAACGGGGAATGAAACTGGAGCGGAGAGGAGAATCCCTGGTTGACGTCTCTACTCTTCTACTGCAGGTGATGCTGTACCACGCCATCGCCACCATCCTCTATCTGACCGCCTTCCTGGCCAACGCGGCCTCCGTCCAACCCTTCTACTTGCTTTACAACTATTTCTACGGACATATGGCAGCCGCTGCTGTAAGACTGACACCACACTCACTCATACAAACACAAAGAGCTGGTTAAAAATGCAAAGAGAGCCCCCTCTGATATAACATATCAAGTCTCATCACGTATCAGATATGATGGCAGAAGCGGGAGCACATATTCAGCGTGATCTCTTCTCCCACCTTCCCTCTTGAGTGTTTGTCTTCAGTGGGTGTGTTTCTGACAGAATGTTGACTTACGAGGCTGTGGCAGGTCCACTCATCTAAAACACTAACACTGATAAGAGACAGGGAGCGAGAGAGTAAAACGAAGGGTTTTCTGATTGCTCACATGGCCGTGGAGCCAGTCATGTGCTCGAGAGTGTTTAAGTTCACCTTTGTCACACAGTTGCACACCCGCTCCACCTCTTTGCTGTTTAAAGGAGCCAATGTTCAGTACAAGTCATTTTAAAGAGGATTTAAGTGAGCGAGAGATGTGAATGTAGGGTGTGTGCGCGTCAAATCATGTGCTACTGGAATCCAACAGGACTTTAGCCTGTCGAAGAGATTGCAGAACTCTGTGTTCAGCATGTATTTCACACCTACACACACACACTGAAAAAATTACTACAGGATTAAAACAACTGTTGTCAGGTTCAGAATAAAGGGGCACAATAGCTGAATTACATCTGATACGTCTGATTATGACAAGGTTTTCAATATTGATCCTAGTTTTACTCAAACCTGCCCAAGAGCGTGTTCAAAGTATTTATTCTCACACACACACACACACACACACACACACACACACACACTCTGTCCTCTTATCACTCTTATCAGTTATGTTTTATTGGTCACACACCAGTCGAATTGCATTGGTATTTGCCAGGGATAATGGGCCATTAGAGCATAGTTTAAGCTGCAATCTTTATAGATGCTATAAAGATTTCATTTATGTTGGCTGCTGCTGAGGTCGTTCAGAGGCGTAATTATCTCTCCCTTCCATCGTTCACATCCTGTTGATGTCTCACCCTCGCCCTGTTTTTTCCGTGTGTCCGTCCAGTTCTTTGGTGGCGTGGTGACGGTGGCGTATGGGGCCAGTGCCTTCTTCTCCTATCTGGACTGGAAGGGAGACGGAGGAAACGCTGCCACCAACATGGTACCGACCTAGGACTCGAAACACACCACGCATGTGCCCAGGAAAAGACTCTTTGTGTTTTCTTTCCCTTGAGATATCTGGCTAATTTGGAGAGTCTAGTGTTGATGCTCAGCTATCAACAAAGCTGCTGCCTACAGATCCCAGACCCTGACGATGAGATTACACTTCATTCAGCCACAATATCATTCACTCAAACTCAATAGACTTTAATACACATATTTTTTAAATAAATATTTTTTAAATGAAATATGTTTTTGCTTTGGTAATTACAATGGAAATATCTTTTATTTTTTAATGATGAATACATAAAGACAAAAGTGCCTTCAAATCTAGGAAACACTAGGTGTGTTAATTATGTGGAATAAATATGATCCATATGCTTGTAAGTTTGTGAGCGTAGATATTTAGATGAGTAAATAATTGTCCCGCAAACGGCAGCATGAAATGCTTTTGAATGAAAATAGATTTCAAATGTAATAGTTATTTTTAAACTGAGGTTACAGGATGTGGGTAAAATTACCAGAGGAAGAGTAAAAGGGATGGGACAATGTAATAATTGCTTACTTTGTGGCACAACTGGTATTTCTGGATCATAAGGAAATGTGAATCTGATGTCCTTGGGGAGGGGGACAGGAAAAGACAAGATGAAGGTTACGAGAACTTGCCTTACTCCAACGTTAACAGCCTGATCAGAGGCTTTAATATGAACCATTTCTTCAGCAGTGACTCTTATAATGTGACTGTAAGTTGTTTAGAATGTATAGTTTACAGAGCGGCCTCTGACTGCCTGTACCAATGGTGATATCTTACTGGACTCCTGTGTTATCTGGCTACAGGCAGACAAATAAATAAATTGTGAGAATCTCCTCTGCGTTGGTCATCTGACACACATACAGGAAGAAATCAAAGGTAATTGCATTTTTTTGATTTCCTCCAAAAATGCAGATAAATTCATACACTAGAAGTTGCTCACATTCATTTGGGGCCGTTCCGAAGCACTGACAAAGTATGACTGTGGGTGGAAAAACGTGCAGCTCTAACAGGACGGTTCCTGTAGTTTTAGCAGGACACCATTGACTCCCATAATGTTTCAAATGTTGTTCCACTTATGTCTAACATTGCTTTACTCCTGTTGCATGTGCCTTTATGAAATATGTTGCATCTTTTTGTACCAGGAATTTGACTACTCGTGAAATCCTGTGGTGAATGTTGGGGTTCAACCACACACTTGTTCAAATAAAGCACTCGGTCATTAAAGATTTGTATCTGTTTATTTGAAAATATCTTTTTACTAACAAATATGACTTCAGTAGTATTTAACCAGTGACATAAATATACTTATGCAATTTAAACTGTTAAGAGAAATACAAAACATGCTGACATTTTACTGACAAGTACAGATCACACACTCACACACTCACACATTAAAAATCACTTTCACAGGCACAAAACTGATGCTTTTTCAAACCAACCAAATAATTTACAACTTCAGGTGGAACATCAAACAAATTCTGCACTTTTCCTTTGTAATGGTAAAAATGTCAAATCATACATAACAATCATTTCTAATAGTTTTCTTCTGAATTCTGAGGGATTTGTCAATGCGTGTCACATACATGTAAACCAGTAAACATTTCTGAAAAAACACAAACATTAGTCTTGTGACAACACTGCTGTTTTTGGTTCCTACTCCTTAACCAGGCAGAATGAATAAATGCTAAATTATAATAAAAGCATAAGTGAGTAAAAGGTTGATCTTGATATTAAGATTAAGCTGCAAATTCCAGTTTTAGAAATTTGAATATTTCAAGTTGTCTTTATATCTAGTGCAATGTTTGGAGAGTAGGAAGAAGGTAAAACATCCATCCGTCTTTACTCTCTAATCATGAATAGGCTCTTGAAAACCCGTCACATACAAACACAGAGGGATGCATATATGTACTGATGCAGCAGAGTAAAAATACTCAAACTAACCACTGGTCACAAACTGACAAGTTTCTGGAGGCTTGTTTTTATGAACATGTGGAGAAAGAGGCAATTGGACAGTTGAACTCTTCGATCGCGTTAACGTGTGTCACTGTGACTCAGTGGAGTCTGTGTGTTTGGAGCCTGCAGGGAACAGAGGAGAGGTGACCACCATCAAGTCCATCAGGTCCATACCCCGGCCTTCTTTCTCCTGGAAATGCACAGATCCATAGGTGTTAAAGCAAAGTATGTCACACACTCCATACTTTGTTGGGTTAAAGTGGGGTTTAAGGATCTTTTCAAGATGCGGACCACTCACAGCTCTGTATTCCAGGAACATCTCCTTGAAGGCCATGAAGTCAGTGAATGTCAGCAGCATGTCAAAGATGTCGCCTGGCACCTCCTCTTTGTGCTGCCTGCAGAGGGGGAGAGACGCATTAGTGATGAGCTTGTGTGCCACCTAGTGGCCTGTTACAAAACATGACTTCTTATGATAAACAGGTGTATTTGAGAACTGAGAAGCTGACTGGTTGCTTTCGATGACAATATTTTGTGTCATATTAAACTAAAGTGGGTTTTAGAGTAAAGGGAAATAGTCACTGCAAAATAAGCAGAATAAACCATCTTCGGTGGGAGCGATGTAATGTCTTACTCAAGCAGCTCTATGAAGGTGTTCATGTTGAAGCCGGGGATCCTCCTCATCAGCTGCTGCTCTAGATGTTTCTCCAGCAGGTCAACCTACACAACATCAACAGGTATACATACAGTTACAGCCTTTAGTTTACCCTTCTCCTTGTAAACTGCAGATTTCTGTAAAAAAGTAATAATCTTGAAATGACACGGCTATACATTAGTCATATTATGAAGATAAAGCAAGTCCAACAACTTACATATTCATTAAAAATGTCCATGTAACTCAGCTTGTTCTCATCAGAGTCATCAAACTCCAGGTAGTGTTTCTCCATGAAGCTCTGCTGAAGCTGCTGGAACTCCTCCTCTAGAGAAAAAAAATAACAGAACCACAGAACCTCACACTTCTTGACCTGTTCATTGGCAAAACAATACATTTTCAGCAAATATAAGCAAATATTAGTGTTTCTAATCGTTATCTATTGGATTACTTTTTTCATTGAGTATTTTTCCTTAAAGTCTGTTGTCAACATTTCTGTCAGAGAACAATAAATGACACAGCAGCCTTAATTTAAGAATCGTTTTTTGGTTTCAGTAGCTCCGTCAATTTTTTTCAAAGCACATGTACTTGTCAGACAACAGAGTTTCCACAAAATCTAAAAATAAGTTGGCTTGTATAAGAATTAGCAAGCCTGGATAAATGTTTTAGCGTATCTTGTAGCTTTCATCAAAACACCCACTTCATTTATCAGTGGTAGGTTTCACAAACAGCATGATTTGAACTATTTTAGGGGCTGAAAAAAGCTCTATATAAAACTTCATTTTTGGGGGGTAATTTCTTTAATAGTCCTACCTACAATGGTGTCCTGTATGCCACCAATAACTTCATCGAAAGCTCTGTCTGCTGCTGAGGAACTGGAAGGAGAAAAATCTGAGATGAACATCATATAAACGTAGTATCAATTAATTCGATTTACAGCTGCAGTAAGTAATTTCTTTAGATTAACACAGAACCTCGGTGTGATGAGCCGTGAACTAGTATATATATATATATATATATATATATATATATATATATATATATATATATATATATATATATATATACATTCTCCAACGTTCCATTCTCCAAACAAGTTTGGAGAATTTGTTTGGAGAATGGAACTGAGAGTCTCCATCACACACCCCCGACATGGACACATTTTCTATGGATCCACTGTCTGCCCACCAAGTCCTACTTAACCTACCTGGAAATAACGTAGTCCTCGTCCAGGTCAGAACAGTTCAGGATACCTGGAGAAAAAAAAGGAAAGAAGCGACCCTGAATATTAACGAGCTGACTGCTAACGTTAGCTAAAAGCTAACAAACACGTAACAAATAATACGAGCTATATGTGGTAGGTTGTTAGCGATATCTCGCAGCATATTTACAAAACTATTTAAAGTGTCACTTTAAGATTCATATTTACACGTATGTGACTGATATCTGCTTACTTTGTTCTTGGACGTCCATGTTAGAATAAAGCGTGAACGTGGATAGCAAAATTGCGAATGTAATGTTGTTACCAAGGCAACGACGGCGACCTTGTGTGCGCGTTTGCGTCACGTCCGCTTTCGGTACGTTGGCTGTCACGTACAGGCTTTATTGAATCAACCACAAATATAATACACACATTTTCTGTTATATTGAATTCCTGGAAGGTATTATCTCACTATCTCCATATATCCTCCAATCTGAAATACATTTAACATCGGTGCAAAAAAGCACACATTGTCAAATTATAATACAATAATTATATATTTATTTTGCAGAGTCATTTTCAATGTATTTGAGATTTTATGTCATTGTTTAACTAAATATTCTGTATTGCATTTGTTGTAGCTTTGATCAACCATCAAAGAAACCTCAATCCAGATCTCTTGATTAAATGCATTATTAGTATACACCATATTATTACTACTACTTTTTACTATTACATATTACTAACTGCATCATTATAGGTTATAGAAATGAGATACAGTAGCCTACTTTTTCTCTCGACAATACTTTGTTATACTGACTGTACAAAAGTTTCTATTATATCATTTAAAAATGTATACACTGCAAAAATGTATTTTAATGGGTGAAAATCAGTCCAATTTTGAATTAAATCTTTTAAGATTATAAACAACATAAAACAAAATAAAAAATATTTCTAAAAAGTTACCCAAATCAGGAAAAAAAACATGAAATTTGAGAAATTCTCTGCTAGTGGAGAAAATTCTACTCAATATTGGTCTAATCGTAACAAAAACAAGTTATCTTCAAAGATTTTTTTACAGTGTAATTTCTGTTGTCATCACTTGTTCAAATATTTACTGTAGTAATAATGAACCATTACTCATATTATAAAAATTGTCTTGTTGAAATAAACCAATTTCCTCTAAAAACAATGTCCATATCTTATTACTGCTGTTCTGAAGCATCATGAGAAATGTAACGTATCACATTATGTGATTGAATAATGTGTAAATAATATAAACAATACAAGAATCACATGAACATACATTTATTACAAATATCACAATCCAGGAAACAACAATTCTTTAATAAATCACATCTTTGGGAACTCTGGGGCAAAATTCCTTTGTAGATGTTTTAAATACAACTCACAAAACATATTCTTTACAATCCTGAACTTCATCTCTACTCATAGAGACATCTCATAATTTCTTTCGCCTGCATGTATAAGGTGCTCCAGGAAATACAAGGTAGCAAACAGTGACCGGACCAGTCTTTTTGTCATACTGAGACACGTTTTATCTTCAGGAATCATTCCAGTATGGTCTGAATGATTTTACAGATCCAGTTCATGCAATTTGGTGGAGTAGGATCTCTTCTGGATTTATTTTATAGACAAATTGACCTCAAATAAATTCAAAATCATTCAACATTATAATTTGAAATGTAAGTTGCATGGATTTTTCTTGAATTACAATCGCTTGTATGTTCGCTTCATCACCAGTGTCCAAAATACAAATATATTCATTCAACCCAGAGATGCTTCAAGTAAAGGATGGACAGAGCGACAAAGGTCCAGGAAGGTTGTCATGGAGACAGAGGGAAAAAGACGGAGAAAAGGCTAAATGAGAGCAGATATGTGCAATTGTTGTTATATAAAGCAGGGCGAGGGAAACCACGTTCCTCGGTCTGAACCAGTCTCACTTACAGGAAACCTGGAAGCTATAGTTTACTTCCTGTTACTTCTGTACGCAAGTAATCCCACTAAGAGAGCTGTGATTCATACAAAAATGTAATCCCACTGTGTGGTGGGTTGATGCTCTATTAATTTATGTGTTTAAAAGTATTTGACTGCCAAATCAGACCCAGGTCATCATCATCCTGAGAAGTACCCTGGGATATTTAGTAAACTGATATAGAGGAAAACAGGATTCACTTTAACATTTCACATTTGTTTTAAACAATTTACTGATCAGCTCATACAACATTGTCCAACAAAATGTGTTGCACATCCACACCACGACACATCAGCGCTCACCATCATCTCGAACCAAAAAATGTAATCACATCTTGTGGATCCAAAATTCACTGTCTTAATAAAGACACATGAGTTTTTCACCACAAAAAAAAATTAAGACATATTTACTTCTGCTGCGTCTACATGAGCCAAACTCATGGTGGAGCAGCATCATAAGGTTTGCTAAATTGTTAGAACCAATTACGCAATCCCATTTCAATTGTATACTTTCCCCTCAGTGGTTTTTCAAACTTATGCACAACTTAATTGGGGGAAAGTATGTGATTTAAGGTACTGATTAACGCAATGTAAACTTTTAACATGTAATTTATTTGATGTGGTTGTTCCGTACACGAGTGAGACTGGAGGAAATTCCAAATCTGACCTAAGACTTTAAATAAAGCACAAGAAGCAGCAGGAGTTGGCCTTGCTTAAAATCACCTTGTTTTAAATACTGATTCAAGTATTCAGTTTGTAGTAAAAACAAGACTTTGTCATCATGATTTGAATTTTATCTTTAACATTTGAGTAAGTAAACTGAATCAGAAAACTCAGCTCTTAACACAATCCTGCAATTCTTCAGCTTTCTGACACTAAAGTAAAATTCGAAATTACATTTTTTTCTGATTGAAATCCCTTCCAGGAAACGATCAATTAGCACAGACAGTGAATGAAGCATAAGTGTTGGTACGACACTGAGCAAGGACAATGAAGATGCTCAGGGACATCATGAATCACAAATCTACACCCAAAAATATCAAAGTAGGACACATCTCAAATTTATCTGTACCTTGGGTTTAATACTGTACTACAGGTGGTGACCAGCCCTTTCAGATCTGCAGACATGTGCATGACAGTGGTGGGATTAAATAGTAGTAGCCTTTGAACTGAAAGCGCAATGGGATCCTTGTATCTGAAAGGAGGTCTGATAATTCCACATGAGGGCTTTCATGAGAAGTTGGTTCAGTCTGTAATAGGTTAAATAATCACTTCTGCTCTTCTTGTCTGAAAAGCACACTGGTGAAGAAAGTTGATGATTCTTGGCCCAGCTTCTGCAGTGAGTTGTCAGAAGGATACAAAAGAGGAGATGTAAGTAAATGAGGAAAAGCTCTGGGGATCCAGCTGTGATGTGATTCCCCTCCTCTCATCTCCTCTCTTTCTGCTCTTTACCCCTCCATCGCTGCCTCCTCTGACCAGAACTCTGAGATCTGGTGTTATTACAACACCGTGGCCCCATGCTTACAGCCCTGCTGGGCGAGAGGGGATTAGAGGAGGAGGCTGTAGGGCTTGTGTGTCTCCTTACTGGGGAAGGGGCAGGAAGTGTGTCAGGAGACGTGTGCAATGAGTCTGACGCGGGTCTGGATGTCTTGGCGGCACAGGGGGCATGTTTCTAACTGTAAGGCACACTCCATACACATACCACTGGAAGATGGAAGAAAAAATATAAAGGAAGAATGTATTATCTATCCACACAGAATGATTAACAGAGGAAATTCACGTTTAACACATTAAAACCAGTCGGTCTCAAGGCTCTTCTACCAAATAGCTTTTGAACATCTTTATTGTAAGAATAGTGTGGGATTTATTTGTTCACATGAGATGCACACATACCCATGTCCGCAGGGCCGCAGCTCCGTGTCTGCCATGACGTCACAACACAGCGTGCAGCAGTTGTCTCGAATGCTAACCTGTTTTAGTAAGGCCAGACGCCGGTGTCTGGAAAACACACACAAAACAGAGATAAATTGGGTTTTTATGCATAGATTTTGACCATAATTTTTATGTATGGGTACATTTATAGTTCGAAAATGTAGGTTTAACTATGTGTGTTGGCAAATGGTACATCAGGATGTTTCATTTAAATGCTTACATGTCATGAGTCTGCTATATTAATAATGTTGATAATAATAGGGCTGACTGGATAACTGGTTTCATTAAGTAATTTGGAAAAAAAAAAAAACTAAAAAATGTTCCACTTCCAGGAAGTAGCAGGTGGTTAAATATAAAACTAATTGTACAGAGTCATATCTCATGTGAGTAAGAAGACCTGCGCTTTTTCCTGCAATAATAAGTCTACTGTGAAAAAGACTGTTGCAGAGGAGAATATGAGACTGGGCAGATATTGCTTGGTTCATCTCACTAAATGTAACTGGTCATAGTAAAGACATTTAACTAGTCCTTTCTAACAAAAAGTCAAAAGAGCTGGTTTAATGTAGGAAACAATTTAATGAGTTAAGTAAAGTGATGAAAAGGCTTTATTTCCATTGAAGCGACCCAACATGATGAGTCATGTTTGCACCATTCCCACCTCCTTGTTGAACACTGTGTGCAAACAAATGATTCAGTGGGATGGTTGGAGACAGATTACATTCTCAGTGTGTTGTCTATTTTAGGGACTGCCATAAAACCACTGTGAGGACCAGCTAATTTCTTACCTGGGGAGGATGATCTTTTCACTGGGCAGCAGCGAAGCAAAGTCGTTGAAGGTGCTGAACTTGACTGAAGGTGGGTGGCGGAAAGGCTTGGACCCAAAGTTAAACTCACACTGCTGGTATGACATAAAGCTGGCTGCCGCAAAGAAACCAGATCTGACAGGGACAGAGATGAAGGAAAGAAATGTGATAAGTTGTGAAAAGATTGAGGGGCAAAAGAAAGCAAAAATCAAAAAGAAAAACAAATCATAGAAAAAGCTATAGAAATTCAGAACGTGACCAAGTGTGGACTTACGTGGCTGAGGAGAAGACCTGTCTCTCTGGCGGCAGCTGATGCCCGTTCAAATAGAAGATCATCTGCTTCTTGCTGAGGTCCAGCAGGAAGCCGATGGCATCTCCTACACAAAACACATGAAGCAGAATGAAGCCTTGGCACATAATTATTACAATTATTCCTCAATGTAGGAGGTGAATCAGGGTTTGAATGCTGGCAGTGACAGCAGCACGTGGGTGACAAAAATCTGACAACACTCCACAAATGAGTCTGACATTTAAAGTGCAGTGCCCCCTCTCCTCAACTGACAATTTAAAATGTCCTTTGATGCGTATGAAATGGAAAAATATAGAAGAAAGTAATCCTAAATCACAACTGTCTGTCCATTAATGTGTAGTGCATACCTTCCTTCCAGCATGGGTGAAAGTGAGGTTTACTGCGAGCGTTGTACCAGATGAGCTGCCTGCAGCCATCATACGCACATGAGTATTCATCGTCTCCAATCCCATATCCCTCCTGTAACGCACATACATAAATACAAAGTGCTGCATAACATCACTGCCGGAAAATCGTAACAGAACAAGCAAAGGCTGAACAGGAGAGATAGTCAGGATGAGTACATGGTTGAGGAACTTGCTGTCCTTGGTGGCCCATCCTATCTGCATCACGCCTGATGTAATGACCGTCACCTCATAGTACCAAACGCCTGAATCCACACAGAATGTACAACGCACACTCTCAAAGGACGAGGCGTCGCATCGTGCCTGGGGAGGGGGGAAAGGAGAGACACATTCAGTAATTGTCAATGTGGAATGTAAATTGTCAAAAGCAGTATAAGGTTAACCTGTTAAAATCCCACACCCCCTGATATAGGGGCAACAGTGAATTTTATGCATATATCGCATGAGAAAACCTCAGCTACAACCCTGAATAAAGTATTTTTATCTGTAGTAGAACAGTGTTACTGTTACAGTATCAATACATATATCGTCAATATCCACATCATCAATACAATAAGAAAATAGATTAATGTATCAGTAGTAGGGCTGCAGCTAACCACTATTTAATTTAGATTTGAGACTTGTAATTTGTGTAAATATTTAATTGGGTCCTTTATAATCTCCTTTTTAAACATCTTACTGAATTTATTCATGTTCTGTAATGATCCTCATTGTGATTTCTATGATTTGTATGGACAAATAACTGATCTTTGAACTCTTATCTAATTAATCAATGAACTTTGCATTGCTGATAATTTAGCTTATTTCAAGTTTTTTCTTCTTGATTTGGATTATCTATAGTAAAACACAATGTTAGATTTTTTTCAGTATTCTAACTATTTGCTCTGTCACAGTAACATCAATTGATTCTGACACTTCTGCAGCTTTTAGATTTTGTTTGATAGGAGGTCGAGGAAATACATAATTTTTGTGCTTGTAGAGATATTAAATATGATTATTATAATTTATAGCAGGAAAACTGAAAAATATGCCTAGGGTTTAAGGGATGAAACCTAAATGTCAGGTGGAGCTGCTACAGATTACATAAACATCCATGAATTGTACACGTGGCCAATTTCAGACAACACGCAGACTGACCTCTAGTCCACTGGGGGAGATTTTGAGGTACTCGCTGACATCGTTGCTGTTGAGCATGGCGTTGATGTTAGTGAGGTTCACCTTCTCGTATGTGAATTGACGACCTTCCTTAAGGACTGAACAGAGGATATCAGAGAGACTTTTACCACATTTTTGCCTTCAGTGAAACACACAAGCATGTGCACACACACTAATCATGGAGATTTTCAAGCTAGAACTGTAATAAACCTTTTTCACTTCAGGATGTAATCCTACACGTACTTATATGTCAAACACAGGCTACTCACACAGATTGTCAAGGCTCCACTGTGAGCAGAATCCGACCTGTCTCTTCAGGTAGTCGGGATGTTCTGCCCACGACTCCAGGACAGCGAGTCGATTGCTGATACAAGACTCGGACACAGTCAGTTTGTTCTCACCTGAGCAAGAAGGAGCAGGTGTCAGAGGGGATGACTATACAAACAACACATGCAAGCATTTTTAAAATGTTGCAGGAAAATATTACAGCAACAAACCCAAATGGAAACCAGTAACTAGAGGTGTCTCCAAAGACTGAATTGATAAGCCAACCGCTGTGCCTCACAGCATAATATTTATTGTGAATTTGCAAACAAACCACCTCTTGGGAAGTAGTAATAGTACAAATTTGTGACACAGGATGAAAACAGTAAAAAGCATCACTCGCCATTGCCTTGACAGTCCCATTCAATCCTATTTTGGTATTTTCCTTTGGAAGGAAATCACTAGTTTCACCCTGTCTCTTCATGTCTCTGATTTAACCAGTCTTAAAAAGTGTGTGTGTGTGTGTGGTAGGGGGGCCTTATACAGCCATAGATATATATACACACATGTATATCTGTTGACTTTTCTGTCACCTTATTAAAAAATGAATATAAATTACTTATTAAGCTTAATAAACTCTCAACTATAGTTCCTGACCAGATGCACCGGTCTGGGAAGAGTGAGTGATTGAGTGAACCTACTGGTCTGGGAGAACTTCTCCAAGGCAATCAGAGCAAACAGCATGACAGTGGGGTGGGCCTCAGAGCTCTGGAGAAAGATTTAAAAAGAAGACACAAAATAAATGGTCAGCGTTTGAACATTTTTTTTCCCTTTAATGCCAACACCTATCAACGATCATGTGGATGGTCTCATAATTATACCTTCTGCTGTTAACTTGGTGAGAATACTTCAATAGTTTGAGTTATAGTATAAGTAGGAGAGTGGTGAACAGAAAATCTCCTGGTTCTGCAACTATGAATAATCCCACTACTCTCTCATGAGCATCGTCATGACTGAGATGTAAAACTCCACAAACCTGACAGCCTCACACTATACACTAATTTAAAGAACTGATGCCTGAACACTGCACTTACGTGCAGAAACAGCATATCATCCCATTTCCTCCTCTATTCCTCCTCAATCCCAAACAGCAGGATAATTATGACAGTCACCTCAGCAACCACAATGAAAGAATCAAATGCTAAACATTAAAACAAACATGTTGTTACTTTGGGTTCACTTTCATTTGTATTGTTCATCATTATTGTTATTTTTCTCATTTTGATTATTATTTGTATGTTTTTATTATATATTTAAAAAATAACAAAATATCGTTTTACAAAAATTACTTTGCAGAATGCAAGTCTGCACATGCATCATATCAGGGTTTCACTTTTTTGCTCACCAGGCTCTCTAGAAGGTACTCCAGGGTTCCAGGGCTCAACAGCCCAATACTGGCGGGTCCTTAAAAAAGTAAAATAAATAAAATAGAGAGATTATATTAATAATTGTGAACCATTTAGAAATATAAGAACCTCTATTTCTTGTCTGTGTTTGGGCAAAAAAAGCAGTTATTTTATTTTTTAATGCTCCCTCATGTTGGCACATTCAGACTACCGGAGATGAGTCTTTTCTAAATAATCTGTGCTTTTTAAATTAATCCTGTAATCTGTAAATGAATAAAATATGAGACAAATCTTGTTTTATTTCCCTCCAGTCTGAATTCAACTCCAAACCAGTGAGGTCTAAAAGGTTCTGTCTCAGAATGAGGACACATTGATATGTGTTTAATAAGATTTCTAATAAACAGTTGAATCTGAGGTCAAACTGCTGACTGTCAAGTGCGATTTCAGGAAGTTGACATCCGCTTCTGAGGAACATCATCATAAGGAGCTGTGACTCATATGTGCAAGTGCTGAAGCTCTGTTTAAAACAATTTAATGAAATATTACTGATAGCTGTTTCATTTTTGATGTAATGAATTGCACATGACCTGGAGGGGTTTCTGTCTGCCCATCTACATGTGAGCTCAGCTTGTATGCTATAGTTATTCATGTCAAGATAGCCAGATTTAGTGGTATCTAGCCGACTTTGCATAAATAAATAGAATATTCATGGGTATGTTACAATTAGTATATAATTTAATCCAAATAGGAGCAGACTGAGCTGTGTTACCCACCATGTTGCACTGCCATGTTTCTGCAGGGATCCAGAAGGGACAAACCAAACTATAGCTTTTTAGATGTTTCTTGCATTTTTTGGAGATTTTTATATTGTATTATTCTTTTTGTATTACTTATTTCCACATCCAGCAGTTACAGAGCAAAAGTATCATTCATTTGGAGTCATATCTATGCAAGTCCAATATTCACTCTCTTTCATTTTTGGTCTCCATCAAATCCAATAATTATCTGCTACATGCACCTAGTTGCTAAGTGTTCCTGTTTGCCATTTTTAGCATCAACAGTGATGAAAAGTCTCTTGATGGGAACTGCACTTGTTTCCTGGCAACATTCACTTATTATTGTGAGGAGATAGGTAGGCACTGTGTTTACCGTGCAATGTGTCCTCAGATGTTGGTTTATAAGTTTTATAACAAAATGAAAAAAAAAGTTGGGTATAGTGCTTTCAAGCTCACTGGATTAAAAAACATATCAAATGAAACATCCAGGAGCAAAACTACATAAACTGAAATAACTGTAGTATACAAAAACAAAGAAGTGTTTAAATAAGAACTGTACCCGCCAGTTTCTCTGCCAGACATCCTAGGACAGCTGTGGTGTTTCTGTGTTTAGCAGGGTTCAGAGCGTCCTGTCGTGCTACAGCCGAACTCAGACTCAACATGTCAGAGAGTTTCTGGAGTGCATCCTGGAGAAATGAAATGAAGCAGTTACTCTAATGAAGGACACACACATACACAGCAGGGACTACAAAACAATTCCAAGCTTGAGGAATATTATTACACTTTCATTCACAAGCTTTCTAAATTCACAAACGATCATGATGGAGGCCAAGATAAAAAGCTGAACAGTAACGGACAATATTGCTTTTACAAGTGGGATGAGATAGATGTGATTCCAGCCGACAGATGGACAAAGCACAGTATGTTCAGTAAATTAAATTGACTTCATTAACAGGGACAGAGTGTCACTCA
Organism: Lepturacanthus savala; assembly: GCA_030544235.1. Taxonomy (NCBI): domain Eukaryota; kingdom Metazoa; phylum Chordata; class Actinopteri; order Scombriformes; family Trichiuridae; genus Lepturacanthus; species Lepturacanthus savala. The sequence goes on from CM060465.1 coordinate 17,195,212, forward strand.
TGCACCAGAAACCAGGTGCTTTGCAGCAGTTTCAGACCTGCAGTTCCAGTCCAACCTGCGCCACTTGGACACAAGATAAGAAAACGTGTCTGTTTCCATGTACAAACATGAAAAGTAATAAACTGTGGCCACATGCAAGGCGTGTTTGTGCTTTGTACAAGTTGTGCTGCTTGTTCATTTTCATACCAACTGTTTGTGTGTGTGTTTTAGACTAATTATATGTTTTGTTCTGAATGCTGAAGAGTACAGAATTGAGACTGTGCAGAATATCATGTCCCCTGTCCTCAGTTACACTAGAGAGGGAAGCAGGGGGTTCAAACATATTTTATTTGTTCATAGTAGAAAAACAGTGAGCAGGGAGAAAGGGGGTAAAGATCAGGGGCCAAAAGAAAACAAAAAAAGAAAGTAGTAGTGACAGTTGATTAAATTCAGTCTTTGGTGCTGAATAAGATGAATTTCGAAAAATGTATTTAATACTTACTGTGAATTAATATGACACAATGATGTCTTATGTTCTTTTGTGATTCTGTTTCATTTGTAGAATCTAAATTGTGGCTGCATTTGCTTTTGATACCATATTTTTTTATGTTCCTACTTCAAGTTAAAGTGGTCAAACAATGGCAAAACTGCTTATATGGAATCTGTAGTCTGCAAGATTAAATAACTGAGTTTACAACTGAGGTGAGGGGGTGAAAATAAGTTCATGATTTGTACCTTTTCCCCTCAGCCACCAGTGATTCTCAAAGACATGTCCAATTACAGGGGTCAAGGCTTTTAAAATTAAAAAACCTACAACATTTCCTTAGTTAAACACAACCACACACAATGAGAATTTATTGAATGAATCAATCTCCATTTGTCTAAGACACACACATAAGGCTCCAACCTTGGTGGGTAGGGGACACTCATCCAACAGAAGTGTGATCACTGCGGGGCCAAGCGGATCGTCCAAAGGGATCACTCGAATCAGCGACTGGACGACCTCGAGCCATCCATCATCTGAGAGAAGAGGAGAAAAGACGGATCTGAGATCCAACTGTCTAAATCCATCTGATGATTTACGCTTAATAAAGCCTGATCAATACAGTTGTACTTTGGACAACTCTACTGCTTGTGTATGTAAACATTTTACTCATTTGCTATCTTAAATAAAAAAAAACATTTTATCCTTGTGTTTGTTTCTTTCCTTTAAAAACCTTATAAGGAAAACACTTGTCGTTCCTCCAAGAGAAATATAATCAACAGATGAAGACCGTTTTCCTCCAATTGATGAAAATAAAAAAATGTGCCAGAACAGTGTTTGGGAAACACCAATTTTTTCCATTACTTCTTGCCACAGATATTGCTTGAGACTGGGTAATTATTTTATATCACATTCATTTTTCTTCTTTTAGTACTGGTCTTGTTTGACATCATGTTTCACTTCTGCCCAGTCATTTCTAGATTTGTTAAAGGGGAACAAAATAATTCTTCATCCTAATGAAAATAATAATAGTAATAATACTGGAAGACAATGAATATGAGCATCAGGAGCAGATTGAATACAACACACACCACTTCCCGACCACTAGGTGACTCAGAAAAAAAATAAGGCTATTGCTCTATATTAAGAAAGAACCAGCCAACATGAATAATGTAACATTGTTATCACATCTCAAACAGAAAGTGACTGGCTGGCTGACTACTTGGCTGCCATCAGGGTTCAGTAGCTGCAAGCTAATATCCAAGTTGGCTGTTCTCACACCACACATCACCGTGCCATGTGACCATCAAACCCCATGTGTGTGCGTGACACAAGGCTCATACACAAGAATTTGAAAGGCTTCACACCAGACACGTTCTCTCGCTCACTCGCTCGCTCGCAAGCGCACACACACACACACACACACACACACGCCCCCACCCCATAAGAGCATCATTCACCAAATGCACAAGAAAGCAAAAGTACAACAAACCAAAAGCACACGCAAAGACCAACTGAAGCTTCAAACAAACACAAACCCAACTAGGAAGAACTCTCATTTACTGTCAAAATAAGATGCCAATTTAGTTCACAAGATCAGGATAGCAAAGTAGCTGACGATTAATGTCTACGCTGAGAGTGATGACTGTGTCATTTCCCCAGGTGAGACATAGTCCTCACTCTCCGGCTGGGCTGGTGGAGGAGTGGGAGAAAAAAAATTCTGAGCCAGCGATATTACAGCAGCATTTTAAGTAGGAGACAGGTGGCGTTGTAGCTGGTCTCCTCTGTTCAGTCAAGGTTTTCTGCAGTTTGACATCAAGACTCTTTCAAACCTGTTTGTAACCAATGATGTTTGTTTTCTTCCCCAACAATTGACAGACCTGTATTTGAACACAGCATATTTCATAGATTGAGGTGCATGTAATTGTTTGCATACATATTTTGGACAGAAGAGTAGGGGTGGTTTCCAAGAGGTGTCAAAAAAGTATATCAAACAGGAGAAACAATTGCTGAACAGTAGAAAAGGACTGTGACTGTGTCTGTTGCTTACAATGCGAGGGTAATACCACCGCCTCAGCATTTCTCCAAAACAACACCACCAGCATGAGGGGGATGGGACTTCAAATTCTGAAGGCACCTAACCTCTAGAGATATTTAAATGCTTGGAACTCATCATCAGTCAGAAATCAGGAGTCCCCTGCATAAATTGCATCTTAAATTTATAGCTAGTCAGTCATCTTGATTATATGTTTTTAAGAGTTGTGCACATGACTAAAAACCAACTAGGAGGTTTTTGTTGGTTCACACAACAGCTACCATGTCAAAGGGCTGTTTCTATGTGGAGTTAATGTTCCTCTCTTCATTCTTTTCCCATTTTATACCCTCTGATCTGAACATTTAATGAAAGAACTCATATAAAAGAGCTCATATATTCCAATATGTCACAGTTCTCTGTATATTTTTTTACAACTTTGGTATCACTCTGGGTCTGTCTGGTATGTCCATTGCGAATGGGTTTTCTTTATTTTACTTACCTGTCTCTGCCATCTCATGCAAAGTGATCATGGAATAAGGGGGCTCTTGGTCGCTGAAAAACAAAACAGTTTACAGAGAATGTTAAAACAGACAGACTTAGGGCTGTTTCTTATATCTTTCTCACTTGCTATATGTCACAATTCCAGTTCTACTTTTTGTATTGTGAGCGTTCATTCAAGTGAATGCTTTGCACAAATGGAGGTTGTGCCTTTCAGTAAGAAACCATCAACCAGTAAAAACATCTCAAGTGTTTATTTTCCCTGTGATCAGTGCATCTGCAATAATATAAAAATGTGATTCAGGCCTACAGTATGGACTGTGTATAGTGCATCCGGAAAGAATTTACAGCACTTCACCTTCTCCTGATTTTGTTGTTACAGCCTTATTCCAAAATGGATTCAATTCAATTTTTTCTTCAAAATTCTACACACAACACCCCATAATGACAATCTGAAATAAGTTTTTTGGGGATTTTTCAAATGTATTAAACAGAAAAAACTAAGAAAAACATGTACATATGTATTCACAGCGTTTTCTCAATAGTTTGTTGATGCGCCTTTGGCATCAGCCATTTTCAGATCTCTCCAGAGATGTTCAGTCAGATTGAAGTCTGGGCTCTGGCTGGGCTACTCAAGGACATTCACAGAATTGTCCTGAAGCCACTCCTTTGATATCTTGGCTATGTGCTTAGGGTCGTTGTCCTGCTGAAAGACAAACCGTCGCCCCAGTCTGAGGTCAAGAGAGCTCTGGAGCAGGTTTTCATCCAGGATATCTCTGTACATTACTGCATTCATCTTTCCCTCTATCCTGACTAGTTTCCCAGTTCCTGCCACTAAAAAACATCCTAACTGCATGATGCTGCCACCACCATGCTTCATTGTAGGGATGGTATTTGCCTGGTGATGAACGGTGCCTGGTTTCCTCCAAACATGACGCATTCACACCAAAGAGTTCAATCTTTGTCTCATCAGACCAGAGAATTTTGTTACTCCTCATCTGAGAGTCCTTCAGGTGCTTTTTGGCAAACTCCAGACAGGCTGCCATTTGCCTTTTACTAAGGAGCGGTCTGCTCAGTTTAGATGGCCGGCCAGCTCTAGGAAGAGTTCTGGTGGTTCCGAACTTCCATTTACAGACGATGGAGGCCACTGTGCTCAGGTCCACAGACAATTCCTTTGACTTCATGCTTAGTTTATGCTGTGACATGCGCTGTCAACTGTGGGACCTTATATAGACAGGTGTGTGCCTTAACAAATCATGTCCAATCAACTGAATTTACCACAGGTGGGCTCCAATTAAGCTGTAGAAACATCTCAAGGATGATCAGTGGAAACACAATGCACCTGAACTCAATTTTGAGCTTCATGGCAAAGGCTGTGAATACTTATGTACATGTGGTTTCTTAATTTTTTATTTGCAATAAATTTGCAAAAATCTCAAAAAACTTTTTTTTCACTTTGTGAAAGGCTGTAACATAACTAAATGTGGAAAATGTGAAGCGCTGTAAATACTTTCCCGATGCACTGTATGCTGTTGTGTTTGCAGTAATGGCCATGGACAGTAATATGCCTAGGAAAGGTTAAACAAGCGTAAAATTGTGATAGATTTACTTCAGTGGTTGTTGTTGTTGATGCCATTACTGTTGCTTTTCAAGTTCCTTCCCATGCTGCTTCCTTTTTGACAGCCATTTCATTAGAAATCACACTGTGTACAAATTCTAAGAAATGTACAGGCAAGTTTCACATGGGGCTGATGAGACCTGAGATCTATAAGTGGTTTTTCAAAAGGTCAAATTCATCATTATTTTTTGCATTATAATGCAGCCACTAATACATGTTTAGTCTCTATAGAAACTAGTGTGCTAAATATAACCACCAGCTTCCAATATAAAGCACTTCACTTAAAATGAATTACTCTATTGATTACTTTTTTGATTAGTGAAATAATCATTGAGGACAAATGATTATTTTGCTTAAATCCCAAATATTATATTCACAATATTATAAAACAGAGGAACGCAGTACATTTTAAATGAATGAGGATAAAAACAAATGCTTTTACTTAATTATATAACAAAATAGTAAATAAAGTTGACGGTAACAAAATGTTATCAGATGTTCTGTTTTCTTTCTTTCATCTGTTATTTCTAAAGATGCTTGCGCTTTTCTGAAGGTAAAAGAGCAAGCAAGACAAGGACACTGTATGACTGTCACAAGACCAAAATATGTAAAATATGTATATTATGAAGCACAATAAATCGCTTCATTCAGTCACAACCTAACCTAGAATGATACACAGGAAAATGAAGTTATAATCAAGACTTAAATAAAAACCTTTAAAGCTGGAAGTTGTAACTTTCCTTGCGCTTTGCCCAGAAATCGGGACGTTAATATTTGTCAGGATTTCTAGCAAACACTTGCTCCCTTTCATGCGAGTAATATTAGTGCAGGAAAATGGTCTTTTTAGCATGCCTCAGTGTTAATAAACTACACATGCACTGAAACAGAGCTACTGCTACCGTTACAGCTGCTGTTACAAATGCTGTAAATTGGAAATTCCATCTTTGAAGTGCAGTTATTAATTGACTATGTTGGCTCCGCTTCAACCTGCACTTGTCATTCTTCAATAGTCGACTACAGCTTAGTGGAAACACACATTTGAAAAAAGGGTCAACAGAATGCCAGAACATACCGAAAGACGAGCGACGCTTTGGTGGTTGAGTTAAGGTTAAGGAGAGGAGGTCGAAAAACCCGGCCTCTCATTTCAAGTCGACACAGAAACTCTACACATACCGTGTTAATAAGTAGGCTGCTCCTACTGCTGCTACAAAAACCACCAGAACAATAGACCTACAACCACAACAGATTGCTCTATTTTTACATTCATATTTACATTTTTTGTATCAATTACAGATCTCTTGAACCCTGCCACATTAAATATTCATCTTTACCACATTTGCTTTTAATACAAACTGAAACCATGATGACGAGAACGCCAAAGGGTCACACTGAAAGCCTTTCACCAGAGTTTGACAGCACAGTGGAGGACGTTGTTAAGGATCAAAGCATCTGTGCAAGCTACAATAATTAAATCTTGCTACATCATTGCAGCAAACCGTCTCAATGCCAAGAGAGGAAACAATGTAGAGAAAGGAAACTGAATTGCACAAACTCTCTAAAGGGTTCTCCCTGTTTGATGGCAGAAAGTAGAATCTGCACACTGCTCCCACAACCTTTATTTATTACTGCTGTACACTTCAGATCAATCTGATCTTCCTCGGGCAGAAAAAAAAACTTTACACAATGTCACCCGTCCAGAAAGAACATGTTGGATGTGCAAACATATTCTCTATTTCATGCCACAGGTTTAAGGTAAAATATTTGCAGCAGTTGCTTAGTAAGCTTTTTTCAGACTTCAAAGAGTACAGCAGGCAAATAAACAGGCTACACAATCCTAACAAGAAAAACATGTTCTGTTGGATGAACAGTTTTGCATGTTGTATTTTGTTGACAAAAAGTGACTTATTTTTAAACCAAGATGTCTTTTGCCAAAGTCCTAGCCTTGGAAATAATAGGAATGAAAAACACATTTCAATAATTATCTGGAATTGTGAATTTTAATATGATCTTTTAGTTAGAATGAGAAATTCTGGATCAAATTTAGGTATAAGCTAGAACCACAGGAAATCATTCAACTCTAGCTTTATAAAGATGATGAAAAGTAAAGACAAAGTGTTGTGATTAGTAACACAATTTCCCTTGTTATTGTTTATCTGCAGTAAAAATGTGCTTGTGATGATGGTCACAATGGTCAGTTACCTGTTGGTCGTTATCCTCACAGTGCAACATGTTTTCATGACCCTGGCTTAACCCCTTAACACCTATTGTCGCCAACTCGCATCAAACCGTTTGCATTCCCACTGCAGCCGAAATAGCATATGCTTCTGCCCCAAAAGCCGGTTTGTTGAACGTGAGTTTCAAAAGAAGAAACACTGGGATCCAGCTAAGGCTATTCCAACACAGCAGATACGCTCAGATGCTTTGGGTCACTGGCCAGTGCAAATGCCCAAAATGTAAAGGCCAGACTGTCTCCAAATGCTCAAAGTGCAATGTCCATCTGTGCCTCAACAAGAACCACAACTGTAACCATAAATTCCATGAGTAAGGGCTCAAAGGTCCAATTTGGCACTGGATGACTTTTCCAAGTGCAAAAAAAAGTGGACGCAGTGTTTGTCTGACACCCCTGTTCTAGTTGGCTTCTAGTTATAGTATAGTAGTTGGTATCTAGTTATAATTACTTAGTTATAGTGTAAATAATAGCATAAATAATTGTAAACAATTTTGTAGCTTCAATAAAAAATGTACCATTTCCTATCATTAATGGCTATATGCTAATTTGCAGCATACCTATTTTATGTGCTGTAGACAAATTAACAGCCTCTACTTAATTTAGCATCAGTTTGAAGGGAAAAATCACAAATATTTTTTTATACAATTGTAAATATATTCAAGCATTAAGGGGTTAAAGAACATTCATTCAAGAAGTGATCATTGTTGTATCTCTCTCCCATCCGCATCACTCTATAATATAGACTTACTTGTCTACAAGTGTCCTGATGACAGCCAGTGTGTCCAGCACCAGGCCGTCCACATTCTGCTTCTTCCGCCGTGGCTCATGGGGCCCTCGCCCTCTGCGTGGTGGCCTGACCGGATCCCTGGGACGACTGCTACGAGGCTCTCCCGTATCAACGCCCACGCCTGTACCGTGATCCACCCGTCTAGCTTGTCCTCGGGTCGCCCTTGTCGACCCATGGTGATGGTCCTCCAAGTCACTATCCTCCCGGCACACACAGCTGTTGCCCATGGTTCCGGTGCCGGTGACCACACTGGCGAGGGTCTCCCAGAATGGAGGAAGGGAGTTTGAGGAGGAAAGGAAGAGCAGAACCCTTGCGAGGCTCCTGCAGGCACAGAAAGTGATCCAGGCGGCTACTATCATATCATTTGAAGAGCTTGGTTTTGGGGGATTTTTGTCCCAGTGGGCTGGGTGGGGTCACCGTAAATGATCATACTGTTGCCAAGCGAAGATGTGCGGTTGGGTTTAGGGTGAGATTCTATATACAGCAGGTTAAGTGGACCAGGAGGGGTCAGGTGATGCAAAGAGAAACCCTCTGAACATCATTAACATCACAAGGTCCAGCATTCATCCAGAGGCTTTACAGACCTGTGGAAGCAAAATAAAGGACAGAGAGGAAAAAGTGAAACTTTTGCAGAGGTTTATTTTCAAGGTTACAGCACACTTTTTAAAATCAAATTTCCAGTCCACTCGAAGCAGCATTTTCTAATGTCCACATCGTCACATGTTTCAATATGAACAGGATGTACAGAAAGGAGAAAACTTTGGGAAATATTTGATCGGACCATTAAAAAGTGGACGTACCCTTCATGTGACAGACAAATTGGGCAGCTGCTAAGATTCAGTTTACTGTCTACCCTGGAGGATCATTCGTCTTGATTGACAGATGGATGTAATGATACTATTGGTTGGAATTGCTGGACAAGTTATGAATGTCACATAAATTTTGTTTTACCAGAATAAAATGTGATTGAACTTTGATCTGATTTTGATATAAAAAAAGACATTTTTTTTATGTTTTTTTGGGGAAAATGTAATATTTATTTATTTATTTATTTATTTATTATTATGTGTACATTTTTCTTGTTTATGTCTGTATCCATATCCATCCAGCAATCATATTGTAACATGACCTAAAGTAAACAAATAACAAATTCACTGAACTGTGTCTTCTTACAACTTACATTAAATAAAACGGTTTTAAAAACAAAGCACTGATTTAAAATGACACTTTTGTTATTATAATTTGCTATGTTTAAAACAATGAGCCAGGCATCGCCTGAACATTTAAAATCTAACATAATCAATATAAAATTAACAAATAAAAGACATTTAATCATCTACGATTTCTGAAAACATGATGTAAGCCTTTTTTGACGAACTTTGATCTTAAATGATAGCTGTTAGTGATCAATCGTTTCAGCAGCAAAGCTGAGTGACACACCCCATGAGATAATGTCAATTCAGTCACACATTAAACTGTGAAAACTACTGATCAACATCAACCACACACGTCCTCGTCTCTTAAACAGAAGGTAGTCACCGTACGACACCCAACAACTGTTTTATAATCAAAATGAGGCTGTATGTTGAGTGTATCAACAATGAGCTCATCGTTTCCTAAATGATTATTAGTATTTTTGACAAACCACAGCTCTTTAGTTAGCCTGCTAGCAAGCTAGCCACCCACCAAGCAACAACTGTAACAATAACGAACGAAAACCACGTTTTACACACTCACATCCATCAGTTCGTTAGTGACTTAAATATGAATTAATACTCACGTTAGAAAACATTTAAACGCAGTCACGCCAGAAGAGAAGGTAACATAACAGCCAGCTAACCAGCTAGCTGTTAGCCGGGTTAGCTCTGATTCTACTGTCAAACTCCACAAGTTGTCCGGCGACGGTAACAGACGACTAATGAGGGCTGCTCGCATGCCAAGTGGAGTAAGGAGGTCCAGTTACACGACTCGCCTGTAGTTCAGCACGCACCCGAACCAGCACATTCACATCCCGGTGAGCTAATACTAACACTAGAAACGAGGCTAACGCTACACCGCTAGCTGCTAGCTGCTCTCTGAGTTCCGTAGCGCTGCAGCTGAGAGGCTGGCGGAGCAAAGAGGAGGATTCCTGTTTCACAGCGTCAACATGCATCTAAACGGAGACTTCCCTGCTTTTCAATTGCATTAGAAAATTGTTCTGTCTGTCTCCTTTCAGTGCGTGTGTGTATGTGTGTGTGCTGAATCAGAGTCTTTGTTAGAATACTTCTGTTTCACATGTTACAGCATTTTAGGGAGTAGCTGTAACCTCATGTCAGTTTTTTGTTTCTGTCAACTTTCATTTTTACTCCACTACATTTCTCATTATCTAAGCATTCTCATTACTTACTATAAATACAATGTAGTTGTGATAAACATTAACAATGGTATTAAAGCCAATTCAGGATCAATAATCAGTTTACACAAGTGATGATGTGGAAACCTGAAGCCTCCAGTGATGCACACAAAGAATAAACTTTATCATCCTCAAATTTATGACTGCTAAGAACTTAACTTTAATTTCAATACTAATACAATGTGCATTCAATATCAGAAAATTACCTCTAATACTTGTATACAATAGAAATTATATAATTTTCTAAGATACATCAGTGATGTAGGGCGCCACTGTGTCGCCCTACATCACTGATGTAGGGCGACACAGTGGCGCAGGGGTTAGCGCTGTTGCCTCACAGCAAGAAGGTCGCAGGTTCAAGACCTCTCTGGGACCTTTCTGTGTGGAGTTTGCATGTTCTCCCCGTGTCTGCGTGGGTTTTCACCAGGTACTCCAGCTTCCTCCCACAGTCCAAAAACATGCTGAGGTTAATTGGTGACTCTAAATTGCCCGTAGGTGTGAGTGTGAGTGCCCCACGATTGGCTGGGGTGTATGGGGTGTATCCCTGCCTCTCGCTGTAACGCGCTGGGATTGGCTCCAGCAGACCCCTGTTACCCTAATGAGGAATAAGCAGGTATAGAAAATGACTGACTGACATCACTGATGTAGGGAACAAGGTAAAAGAGCATAGGAATTCATTATATTTGAATGAGAGCTTTTGTGTGTGTTAGGTCTATGTGATGTGTACGTTCTGCAAATGAGATCATACAAAAAACCTTGAGCTATAAAGTAGATTTTACACTTTTTTATATAAGCATAATAAGCATACAATAGCATAAAATACAATAAAACTAAGAATATGAAGTTATACACTGAATTCAGACCTTTTCCCAGGGTTTCTAAACATAATCTACATAGGTCCCAAAGGGAGTGTATTTAATAACTTCTTATCAAGAAAAAATTGGTCGTTGCTTTTCAAAAGGGTCACATTTATTATTTGAATAACACTAACTCTTTTTAGTAGTGGAATGAGTTCATCATCAAAGAAATACAGCATCAGATTTTCCAGCAGTTGAAAGAAGAAGGTTGTGCATACACTGCGTATAGGTCTTCATAAGTTATCCGTCTTCAGGCTTTAAAGAGTGTGACGTACACTGGGACAGTCATGCACTCTGCTTCGGTCTACAACTGTATTGAAGGAGTTGTTACGATACATGCCATGCTTGATCAGGTCTTCAGTGAATGTTCGTGACAGTGGATGGAAAGTGAGAGGCGAGGTTTCAATGGTTGGAGGAAGAGAGCCATAGACGCTAGAGGTGGTCTTGTACAGTAGATTCTGCAGCTTTACACATGGCGCTGGCAGTAGTACATCTTTAACTGCTGGAGTCTTCATGCAGGATAAAACTGTGTTTCCAGGGTTGAGACATGGTTTTGTATTTTCTACCTGCTGCTGTTGAGAGGATGACATCACTGCAGTACCTATAAAAATGTATTTAAAAACCTCAGCTTTAATACATGGTTACAACAAAAGCAAGCTTATTTGTTACAGATAACTACTCAATGCAGAGGATTTACCCATTTCTTGGATTTCTTGTTTAGATGCAAATGTATAAACATGCAACAACACAAACACTTCTTTAATGTCACCTGGAAGAACGATGTCCTTCTTTCTAAAAACATTGGATAATGTCAGGTGAGAGGTGTCACCTTTGCAGTAGTGGAAAGTAAAGAAGTAATAATACTTCTTTACAGTAGCCTAAGTTGCTTGCAACAACTTAACTGAAAATGAATAGTTTTGATATACATTCCTTCCACAATCTACTACAAAAGGCGACATGATAACTTTACTGGGAAATTCCTTTCTGTAGCTGTTTGGACGCCATTTCTGAGTATTGGGTAGTTATTATTCAGTCACTCTTTAATAAAACTTACCTACTTACCTTCGAATGCTGTTAAACTCTGCGTGGTCTCTGTCTCGAGGCTCCAGGTTACCATGGTTACCGGTAAACTAAGCTTCAGTGGTTAGAAAAATACTCAGGGCTGTTAACCGCACACTCCTCAGTAAATGTTCTCAATTGTCATGGAGACCGTTAGTTGAGATTATTATGTTTAAAAATAAATAAAACGAGTGACTATGTGGGATCAATCATCCATCAATAATCTTTGTCACTTGTGATCACAGTATGACGTTGTGACACGTGTTCCCGTCAGTTCCTTTAATTGGCTAGTGATATTTGGTAATAATTAAAAATAAAAAAGCAATAAAACATGCGTATAGTGATATGATCGGAGGAAGAGTACGTACTGCTTCACTCATTGCTATTAATATTATCGTTGTCGTTATTGATAGTCAACATTGTAACAGGATAAATATAGATAATAAACAATAAATACCACAAACAATCATTGAGCATACTAACTGTAGGCATACAGTTCAACACTAACTGTATGCAAACAGTTGGTATACTACTTTCTGTTATTTTTTCATCTCATAGTATTACATCCTCGGTTTCTGTGTTGGTAATTTAGTTTCCTCAGTTCCTGAAAGCAGCATTTCGTTTGGCTTACGTCATCACAGAGCGCCAGCCATTACGTCAATTCCCGGCACAGCGAACAGCAACTTAAAAACAAAACAAAACCGCGTTCTAGCCGCGTTGCCCCCTCACGTTATCTGACCTGACTGCTGCTTTCTGCTCTGTTCGCAGGCTCAGCGGAGTCTTTCAGGCTCTTAACAGTGGAGTTTGATCCTAGGTTTACACCTTTGTTTTGCTTGAAGCTGACTCGGCCACAAGAGCGACGACATCGGTAGGGACTGTTGTTCGGAGGATGGACAGTGAAATCCAACGAGACGGGAGAGTGCTGGACCTCACTGATGATGCGTGGAGGGAAGACAGGCTGCCGTATGAAGATGTAACCATCCCTCTGGTAAATGCTGCGCGCACACACACACGCGCGCTGTATCAAGTAACAGCCAATCCAGTTGAAGTCATTTCACACCTTCCCACATTCAGATCAAAGATTTGACTTCACGAACACTTTTCAATTCAGCTTTTTTAAAGTTTGAAATTGAGATGATGATGCACCACTATGATCTACTGTCTAAAAATCTATTTTTAGAGAATCATGGTTTGCTTTCCTTTTAAATGCATCCTGTCATTTAAACTTGGTGTTCCCGCTTAAGCACGAAATAGGAATTAAGACTAGTCACTCGTTATGTTATGGTTTCTTCTCCTCTGTAGTGTTGCTGAAACATGACATTTAGAAATGACTGGTTGTGATGTCTTAACAGGGGTGGAATTTAATAGTGGCTCCTGGATCATGTAACCACCTCCCCTCCTTCTGGAGTGCTTGACTTCTGTTTCTCCAACCAACCCCAGCTCTCTGGGAGCCAATACTGGGTTAATCACAACAGAGTGGGTGTTTCAGTATAGATGGTAGAGGCAGAAACAGGGTTTTTCACAGTGAATGTGTGAGAAGGCAGACTGCTTTGCTGCTCCAAGTCTAATTCTTTTGGACCATAAAAACAATGCTGATGTATATGAAGAGACTGCTAAAATTAAAATATTAAGTGGGAAAATGTCAAAATAAGGCTCCTTTAAGTGTCCAAACAGATTCTATAGATATAAAACAGTACTCTGACCCATGAGCCCCTGCTTCTAAAGATAAAAATATATTAAGTGTTATTAATATTATGACGTTTCTCATAAACCAAGGGCACTTTACATACTTTACAAAAATAAATACAATTTATGCAAAATACATCAAATCACACCTTGTTTTCATTGTCCTCTGGTCAGAGTGAACTTCCGGAGGCTGAGCAGGACAATGGAGGATCCACAGAGTCTGTGAAGGAGCAGGAGATGAAGTGGACAGATCTGGCCCTGCAGAGCCTGCATGAAAACACGCCGAGCACCGGGAGCTGAAACTGACAAAATGAACAGATGTGCACATTAGTCTCAGCTGCATTTAATTCACCGTCTGCTGTCATTCTTATTGTGTCCTTCAAAAGGATTTCCAGCACGTTCTAAATAAGCAGATGTTTTGGGTTTTTTTTGTAGAAATGTGCATTGCATTCAATATTTTTTTTTATTGCTGTCGTAATGAATGTGAATTTAATCTAATTGCTTAACACTTTGTAATAAAATATGAGACTCCATTTGTTTCTGGGGCCTTTCATTGAGAAGTAGTCACATCCTAAAATCCTGTGCAGCCATTGAAGACTGATTCACCTTTAACTAATGGTGTTTATGTTTTGTATTGAATTTAGTAGGTCAGGGTGCTAGTCCACATACAAATACTGCATGTGTTAAAGTATTTCCTGGTTATTAACAAATCCTCTTATTTCAAACCTGCCCTGTGTCATCTGGTCACCAGTCTCATCACCAAACACAGTGCATATGCTATTAATAGAGGCTGTTAATTACATGAATACAGTTTAAGATTTTCATACACACACCATTTAACAGTGTCTCCTCGCATTTATTTCACACCCAGAAATTCCTCTTTAATCTTTAGAGATTGATAGAACAGTTCCTAGCAGGTCAAGGAGTGAAGGACTAGCTAATAGATCCACTCCACTGTTTTTAAATCAAGCAAAAAAGATTATTTAGACCCTAACACAGAGACAGACATAGGTTCATTTTTTCTTCATTCCATAGGGATGGTCAAAGCTTCTGAAATGCTGGGAGAAAAGCTCCTCAGGTCACTGACGAAAGAGTGGACTGTGAGTAAAATCAGGTATTATATCAGCCTTCAAACAATTTCCAGAACCACTTTTGGGGAGCATGGGCAAAGAACACTTATGACAGAAGGAACAGGAAAAGTATCTGTAAAAGTAGGGAGAAAAAAAACAGCCCTGCTATAAATCCTATGCGGTAGTCTCCATCGTGTATGGAGATGGTCCAGATGTTGACAAAGACAAAGAGTGAAAGGTAGACACCCTGCAATGCAAATATACCAAAGGTTGATTAAATTAATTTATAGACCCTTTACATCTTGATGATAACTTACTATTTGGAAATAATTGTTTTTTGAGGACATGAGCACAGAGAACCCAAAAAGATTTAATGGAAGTAACTCAGTATGAAATATGCAGCTTGAATAGGTATACGTACTTCCTCAGACCTGACATCAAAATGAGGGAAAAGTGGACCAGCACCTTGTGTAGGGGGAAGATGACAGGGTAGACGTGGTAGGGTAAACTCTGCAGGAAGCCATCAAGTGGGTGGAAGGCATGGCTGGAAAATGGTGTGGAGATGTTGAAAATATGGTGCTGCTTATGTAAGTGATGAGGGGGAAGAAACAAATGCACCACAGTGTTAGGACTGAAATATACACAGGGGAAACAATTCAATTCAGTTTTATTTATATAGCCCAAAATCACAAATCACAGATTCGCCTCAATGGGCTTCACAGTTTGTATAACAGCAACACAAAATCCCCTGTCCTTAGACCCTCACTGTGTATAAAGAAAAACAGGAGTAGCAGCAGATGAGGGATCCGTCTTCTGGAACAGACAGGCATGCAATAGGTGATGCGTGCACAGGATGGTGACACACACAACAAAGGAGTTAAGTGTGACATTAATTAGAATAACGAAAATATATTGATTCATATGGAGGATGAGGTGACAGGATCCATTGCAGCTTCCAGGTGAACCAGGATAAAAGGAAGTTCACATACAACGCTGAGGAACGAAAAACCTGACAGCTGGCACAAGAAGGTTTGGAGCAGGATAACTGCACAACAATAATAAAACTGTACAGTATCTGAGTGGAAGCACACAGCTTGAGCTGAAGTAGAGCAAATCTAAGCACGAGCAGGGGGTTGAGGGAAAAAAATACATCTGAAGGAGAAATCAGTGACTCATGCACTCATATTGCTCCATGCTCTTGAATGAAGCGGAGATGCACAAACACTTGATAGAAAGAAGGAGGGAAGCAGAGTTGTGTGAAAATGTTCTGTGGGTTTATCACTATAAGTGGCCTCCTGGTGATTTCATCTATTATTGATATAAAAGTATTGATAAGGTGCATGGAGCGTTGCATCCAATAGATAGATGCAACGCTATAGATGCACATGTCGGTAAAGAACAAGACACCATTGATACTTAGGATCACTCTGGGCCAACCTGAAACATTCATACACACAATCATAGGTTATAGACAAATGTTGGAATAACTACCATTTCAATTTTGAGTGGATTGGATTTAACATGAATATGGCCTCTCTGCCATTTTCTCACCCTGGGAAGATTCACTGAAGCTGTTAAACAGTTTGATGTATCCCCTAATCTCCCAGAAGAAAGAGCCACAATATAGAAACAGTTCCTAGTCAGAGCTCTTTAAGTATCTGGTTCTGCTATACAATAAAATGTGCAAAGTTAAGATTTAGAAGAAGTTTGCTTTGGAACTGTAACCAAGTTTTCATATTTTTATAATTCATTACTCAGACAAATTAATTTAGGAGAGTAGAGGACAGGGAGGGGCGACCGCCTGCCTTATTGTGTTTCCTATCAAGGAAATATGTCCTTAGGGTCTTCATTGTGCCATAATGTTACACCGCATTGCAAAAACTGAAATCTTAACAGATGAAAAAATCTTGTTTTGGTACAATTATTACAGTATTGAGTTGAATTATTCCAGTGGCAGATAATTTATCCTATTACATTTTTTTATTTGATTTTAGTCAATTTATTCTTTTTTTTAAGAAAACATTAATCGTTTCCTTAAAACAAGACCAAATTGACCCAAATCAGGGGAAAAAAAGAAAAATTATCTTAGTTTTAACTGTGCAGAGAGCCCAGTTTGGTTTTCTTCCTTTCCCCCAGAGCCTGTACTCATTATTAAAATCCTAGATTAGCCATCCTAAATTTATATTGTCAATGATCCTTGTAGTGGTATTTGTTTGGCTCAGGTTTCCTTGCCCACAATACTGACTTCTGAAGAAATGTATGACTCTGAGTCCTAACAATGTTAATAGGCTGTTATCTTAAAACCAAAAAGTAATTCGGTCTACGAATGTGAATAAAAGGTTTGGTCCATGAATGAGTCTCTACCTTTATGAACTTTGGATGTTTCATGAGTTTATTGTCAAAGACACAATAGAAGCTAAGAGGCCCAAAGCCCAAATAAATCAGTTCTGCTCCAAGGTTGGTCACCAGCCACAGGCTGGTTATATGATGCAGAGCCAAGTCCTCGGGCCACAAGGCTGGGTAAATAGTTAGAAATGTTCAGCACCTGATCCATGGCACAATCTGTGAAGACAAAGAAAATTATGAGTAATATTGTTCCTAACTGGGGGCAATATGGTGGCGCAGGGGTTAGCGCTGTTGCCTCACAGCAAGAAGGTCACAGGCTCAAGACCTCCTTGGTCCTGGGTCTGGGACCTTTCTGTGTGGAGTTTGCATGTTCTCCCCTTCAGTGTGGGTTTTCACTGGGTACTCCGGCTTCCTCCCACAGTCCAAAAACATGTTAATTGGAGAGACTCTAAATTGCCCGTAGGTGTGAGTGTCTCACAGTAGAGATGCGCTCACATCTCCTTCCCAACCAAAGAGTATTAAAATTAACTCTATTGTAAATATGTAAAATTCACTGCATGTGTTTGTTTTGTTTAATTATTGCTGTTTTGTTTTAATTTAACAAACTTTAATTTTACATTTTTTTATTATTACTAATAACAAATCAAATATATTACCAGTTAATTATCAAAGTATTGGTTATCATGATCAAAGTAGTGATAGGCAAAGCAACCATTACTTGAGTGAAACCCATTTCACACTGATGTGACAAGCAAACTTATTTGATTGATTATCTGATCAAGCCTATAGATTCTATGCACATTACCACTAAGTGTGCATTGTTCTTTCTTTTTTTTTATTTAATCAACCACTCACACCGATGGTGGTCAATCACACCTCTTCACCAAGACAAAGCTTTCTGTCCATTTTTTTTGCTCAGAGTTGCTTTGACAATGTTCCTGATTCATACCTAAAATGGGATTACTTGCTGGAAAATGTTGGGATAAGTTAGGAGAGTGTTCTTAGAATGTTACATTGCAGTAACTTCTTAACATTTCAAACAATGGCTGTCTTGCTGTTCTCGGGGGGGGGGGGGTTCAGGTTATGTCTGTTAAATATAGTGACTAGATGTATCTTTTTATCATAATACTGTTGTGATTTGTCTAAATCTGACCTGATTCAGGACTGGAGCAAAATGTCAACCTTCCTAGTAACTGAATGAGTCGGCCTTCCTGCTGTATAGCGTGTCCACTGACTGAAAAAATGTGTCCTATGGTAGCAGGCTGCTTACTGGCCAATGAACCACATGCTGCTGATGGGAATTCATCATGCATTCCAATAACTTCTTCATAAATGTAAACAGCTATTTTCCTTAGAGTCTGCTGATAGATGTACTGTATGCATGTACTGAATGTACTCATGTAAAGAATTCTTTCTATAGCTGCGCCCCTATATGACCTTCATGTGCTTCTTGTCATGAACATTAGAAACATAAGGAAGGGTTGTGGTGGAACAGGATCCCAGTCTGCTCAACCAATAACCAGCAGCTCAGTGACATTCTCATTTTCTGCTCATAATGATTCAAACAAAGTAATCTCAGTGTCTAATTAATGAAATCTCTTTCATTATAATATGACTAAATATATGAAACACATTAATAATTAACAATCTAATGTTTTTATATATAATTACACTTAAATAAGTCAAGTCATCGATCATTGCATCAAAGCCATTAAACCTTGATTTGATGCAGCCTAGATATAACTTAATACTAAATAAAGTCATTTGCAATGGTCAGCACTGTAACTTTTCCATGTGCAAGTCTCCTGTCCTATACTGGACACGGGGATCAAATTCCCTCTTGAACTGTCTGCTCTTTAAACACACACACATGCAGGCGCACACACACACAGGATAGTAAATAATGTGTTCATATATGTTTTTTGAAATGCATTATAAGACAAAATAAAATTTGGATTGCCTGTTTAAAGTGTGCAAATATAAATGTCTCAAATACATGATAAAGTCATCTTGAAAGCAGTTTATAACTGCCCAACAAGGAAAGCCTCTATCAGTGTGTAAATGTCTCCCTCTAGAGCTACAGATACAAACAGCACCATCACCCGCACACGTTTCTCTGAAGTTCGACATCTTCCCTTGTTTGGTTCCCACCTCAGATGTTCTAAAGTAACCGTTAACTGTAAAAAGATTTTTAAATATAACATATTTTAATATTTTATCCAACTAGGGATATTGAGTTCATTAACAACATATTAATGACCAATTAAAGGATATTAATTTACAATCTCTGTTGAAATGCACTGTATTTTACCCTAGTGTTTCTATATCTGTGTCTTTTGTCACCAAACTTACAAATAAAACAAAGGTAGAGGAGACTTTGTAGAGTTTGGTCCAGCTGAGCGTGAAGGAAAAGTGGATCATCCAGAGTGAAAGACAAAGCACAAAACTCTGGGAGGTTCAGTTGAGGTCGGAGTTGGCAGAGAAGGAGGAAACAGCAAAGAGACAGTACTTTAAAGATTATTAAAATATACTGTAGATAAAAAGGTCAAGGGGCAACACGGTGGCGCAGGGGTTAGCGCTGACCTCCTTGGGTCCTGGGTCTGGGACCTTTCTGTGTGGAGTTTGCATGTTCTCCCAGTGTCTGCGTGGGTTTTCACCGGGTACTCCGGCTTCCTCCCACAGTCTAAAAACATGCTGAGGTTAATTGGCGACTCTAAATTGCCCGTAGGTGTGAATGTGTGAGTGAATGGTGTGTGTGCCCCACGATTGGCTGGCGACCATCTGGGGTGTATCCCTGCCTCTCGCCGTAACGCGCTGGGATTGGCTCCAGCAGATCCCTGAGACCCTAATGAGGAATAAGCAGGTATAGAAAATGACTGACTAAAAAGGTCAAGCACCTTAAGCAGCACAACACATTTTCAGGTACATCACCTCAATCAACAACATAAAAAAACATAATCTAGTCTCTCTTTTCTGGGACTTGCCAGAAATAAATGAAGGAATGGAAAGTATAAGCCAGACGATGGAGATAGAAGGAGCAAAAAGAGGAGAAAGAAACAAAGGAGAAGAAGGAAAAGAAGTAGAGGAAAAAGGAGAAGAGAAAGAAAAGAAAAAGGAATCACTTTGTAAATTACATATGACACAACAAAGATTATGGTGACGCATATCCTGTAGCCTGTTTCTTTTCGTGTTGTTCAGTTACCCTGACGGACATTTCACATATTTTATGTTCTACACACGCAAGATGACTCATTAGACTACAGTCCATACGTAGGCAGTGTTGTAAAGAACTTTGTAATGTAGTATTTTGGTCAATATATGTAGGTATTTTACTCAGGCCTTTCTATTACTAACAACTTTAACTTTTACTCCACTGCATTTCCTTCTGTTACTTACTACAATTTGGTACGAACCTGACATGTGACCAAGGGTGTAGGTTTGATTTCGACAATGGTGGTGACGTAAAACTTCCCCAAGGCGTTGCCTGTGACAAATCCTTTTAGTCTTAGACTTCACTAGAAATCTGTACGAAACAAAAAGCTATATTTACTCTTATCATCACATTATTACATAATCTCCTGACCAACATATTTATTCTTTCAGCCTCCAGCCTCTTCTCCTGTATAATGTAAATTAAACCACTGATTAAAATCCATCAGGCTGATGTAACTTAGGCAGAACAAATACCCAACATGAGTTGTCAAAAGTCTTCACATCCATTACTCGGGTAAAATTATAAATACTAGGGTTAAAAAATACTTCTTTAGGAGTTGAAATACCAATTCAAACTTTTTACTTAAGCAAAAGTACTGGTTTCAAAGCTACTTAAAGTATAAAAGTAATGTAAAGGGGAAAATGACATTAAGTAAAAAAAAAAGCTAAACACCTCCCCAAAACATGTTTCTAAAAGCCATCATGAATATAATATTACATTAAAGTGTTAATGTAAAAAAAATTTGGGCAAATATATGAATGTCATTAAGCAGAAGCTGTACTAATAAGATAAGGTACTAAAAGATAGCACAGTTTATGTTATATTGCCTTGCTTTAAAAAGCATTTGAACAGGTAATATGTTGTAAGGTAAAAAGTATTAAATATAACACCGATGAATGAGAACAAGTGATTTTTAGTCAGAAACGAATTTCAACAACCACCTTTTTTTTCTCGCAGAAAATCACTTTTTGGCTGGATGGTTTGAGATGAAAACAAGCCGGAATGAAACGATGTAGCGATGCTATTTTTTAAATGTAAGGAGTATTGGAAGAATATTTACCCATGTAAAGTATATATACACAAAAATGGTACTAAAGTAATGTAATGTGTTTATACTTGTTTACTTCATATGTATACGTGTTATAAACTTACAGCGACACGTGTACACGAGCTACTGGCCAATTAGCAAACAGGTGCACATCATCTCGGCGGATTTTCCAACCAGATAGAGGGACAGCGGGGACAGCCAATCACACGTTAGCAAGAAACGGCTAAACCAATCAATGAGCGACATGAGAGTAGAGGCGGGACTTCTAGCAGTGGCCGGCTGTTGTTGGTATTGATAGAGGCCTCGGTGGTGGTTAAATATCGGTAGAGACGTGTTCTTAGCGTCCCGACACAATTCTACGTGCTTGTATATGACATCGAAATGATTCTGAAAGTCAGTTCTGGTTCATATTCAGTTTACAAAAAGTGTGATTGGAAACCTGACGCTCCCAGTGATGCACAAGCACTGAGAATAAACTTCATCCTTCTCAAAATCCTGTTTTTTAAGCATTTCCTTGTACTTTTACTTCCAAAACTTAATATCAGAAAACTTTTGATTCTTAAGTACAATACATATCTGACACTTTTACTCTAGTCAGAGTCTAAGAGGTGACTTTAACTTCTAAGTCATGTTCTGATTTTAATTCTTGTCAGATATCTATATTTTACTCAATCTACATATTTTACCAATGTGTAAAGGCCAACTAACAATTTGGAAACATAAAATGTAAATTTGGAAACATAAAATGTAAATCAGAATCACTGCCCCAGCCCTATAATGGATATTCAGTGGCCCCTGCTTAACTCTGAATCTTCTTCACTCGTTACATTCTGTGGTTTTCATTGGTCACGTAATGACTCAGCTCATTACGTGCTGAGTCTGACATTACGGTCAATGATGTGTGGAAAAACACAGCAGGCGAAAGAAAGAAAAAAAAAAGACAATGCTGCCTTCAAGCTCCCAACACAACAATGGAATCCAACGAGCCACGGCACATTTAAATGCATTAATTAATACATTGCATGAATCAATGCATTGTATTAATTCGTGAATAGTGTAGCCCGTGGAAATGAGTGCAAGATAACGAAGAAAGTAGTTTGTTGTAGAAGTGAGCATAGAATTTCGGTTATTTAAATTTCCAGCAACTGGAAATAATCATTATTTAAGCCACAAACCTAATGTTGTACCATTTTGATCTCATCATAAAGTGTATATAATCTACTCAGATGTTAAATGTGTTGTTTTTCTTTGTTCCCCTCCTAAAATAAATTGTAAATGTAGGTTATATGTCATGTGCACTCGCCTCCTGAATTCTTTTCTTTTTCCTACAGCACACGGCCCCGGAAGGCAGCACCACCACAATAGAGGATATTTACTTTGGTTTGCGCCGGGTGAAGCGGACCGTGTGCAGCAGCAGCGGAACACCCACGGTGTGCACAGTGTGTGTGTGTGTGTGTGTGTGTGTGTGTGTGTGTGTGTGTGTGTGTGTGTGTGTGTGTGTGTGTGTGTGTGTGTGTGTGTGTTCTGTGTGTGTGTGTTTGTGTGTGTGTGTGTGTGTCTGTGTGTGTGTGTGTGTGTGTGTGTGTGTGTAGTGCAAAGAGTGCTGAAAAAACAAAAGCATGTGACGAGTAAACAAAACTATCCCTCATCTCCGATTACACGCCTGCCAGTTATTCACATTTTTTTTAATTTTTTTTACAGCTTTATTATTTTTTAATCATTATCGAATGTTAAACTTAAATATACGGAGCACGTGGTCGAATAAAAGCGATTTAAATCAGTACGATACATCTAGTGTTTTGATAGAACTCAGAATAGCAGAGGGTAATATAATTGTGAATAATAAAAAGCGATGTAATAAAGTATTCACCTGCTAAATGAAAGCACGGATTGATGTAACAACGCTGACATATGAAACTGCTGTAATATCCTGCAGACTGCACTGTTTTATTATGAAAGCCCAAAATAGGATGAATGCACTTTAATCGTTTTTCTTCCATGAATCCACATATGGATCCTTATAAACTCACTACCAACCACTCACATTAACCAGAATGCCAATGGGAGACACAGACACTTTCCACCAACAGCAAAATAAAATAAAAACGTATTTTTGAATCACCATGACCTGTCTGTTTTTGTCTGTGACTCGTTTATATAACTCTGTTTCCCTCCGTGTTCACACATCCATTACTGGGTTTGGTAACTGCGGGGAGGACACGAGGTCTTATGTCATTTTTCAGACAACACGCCAACTCGCCGCTCGGAAATCTGCTGCGTAGTTAAGTCGTGTGCACAAGCCTCTTTGTAACGATCAACTACGTGCCTGCGTGCAGCGTGACTGACGCCTTTTTGCACGCGGTCTTGTTGTGAGAAGGACGCTATAAAAGCGCCGCCCCGTCTCTGCCATTCACAACACTGACTCCGACCAGACGAGACGCATCAGCTTCATCCTTCTCCTAAGCAGAGAAAAAAAACCACTCCGGCTGAGAAATGGACCCTTGCGAATGCTCTAAGAGTAAGTTCTGTTTGCTTCGTTTTAAATATTTAGTTCGGTGTATTGTTCTACAAGACCGGCTGTAGTACATGACTCCTAAAAGCTGAATTGTCTTGTATTGTTTTCCAGCTGGAACCTGCAAGTGCGGAGGATCCTGCTCCTGCAAAGACTGCTCCTGCACTTCTTGCAAAAAGAGTAAGTCCCGTCTTTACAGTTCTAACTAAAAATCTATTTAGATCCAGTTAAAATGGTTCATGTAATATATGTAGCATTTTATTCATCTAAGCTACCAAATATTCCTAAAACGGATTTATTTGAATTATCTAGACTCATGGTTGTGGTAATGGTGCTTTAACAGCTCATTGCATAAGCTGTAGATGGCCAGGTGCTGTGGTTGGCTGCATCACAGATGGTCACCTCTAAGCCTCCCCACCATCTTACTCTCTAGCTGAAGATTATTTGACTTGGGTTTTTTGTTTTTGTTTTTGTGTAAGATGGTTGACTATTTTTCCTTCCCTGCAGGCTGCTGCCCATGCTGCCCATCTGGCTGCAGCAAGTGCGCATCAGGCTGCGTCTGCAAGGGCAAGACATGTGACACCAGCTGCTGTCAGTGAGGAGCTGTGACATCTGCCTTCTCCCATGTGATGGTGCCTGTGTGAAGCATTGTTTGCAGTTGGAAATGTCTTTTGTACCTTTTTTTTTTTTCAATGTTGAAATAAACTTCATTCCTTAATATGAATATATTGTGATGGGTTTTATTTTTGAGTTTGCTATCATGATGTGAAGTATGGTGTCTAAAGTCAAAATGTCAACTAAGGCTTGTTGAATGACCGGTCATAGAGCGGCACAGGTGTTTCTAATGAACTAATTGGTGTTTCCAGGTAGACTGAGCTCAGGCAAATAACCCAACAAGCTGAAACTGTGGCTTGTGGGGCTGACACACTCTTAAGCAGGACTGCCCAACCCCGCTCTTAAAAGGATGCTGGTTTTAGAAATGTTCCAAGTCAATGACACCTGAGCCTAACTATTGCTGGGCTGATTAAAATCAGATGTAGACATTCCAAAACAATCAGGGTTGGGCAGCCCAGTTCTAGAGGATGACTGTTCAAATTAACTTGCACAAAGGGTTTTGGTTCATCCACAAAAGGCTTTTTTTTTTCATATCACATTTGTTTTAGGGGGAAATGGAAGAGCAGCACAAGGTGGATAACAAAATGAATTTCTACTGAGGACACAGCACCTTCTGGAGGATTTTAGATGCCTGGTGCACATTGCATAAGAAAAGCCCTTTTTTTTTTACTCATTGTGGTCCTTGCAGATTTTAAGCTTTAATCAGTTTAGAGGCCAGTTTGACTGCAGTGTGATAAGTTCATAAATATTTTATTTGCATAGGAATGTTGCTGCAACACGATGGTTTCCCTTTGACCTTGCCTCTGCGGAACCAAAGTTAGATCACTTGGTTTCTCTCCGGACCTAACGCTAACGTACACCGGAAGTTTCTGGTTAGCCTAGCTACTCGTTTAAAGCGGAACTTTGAGCGTCTTTTCTACCGCCGACATGGCCTCTGAGTAAAAGCCTTAAATAGACGGCGCCGTTATTTAAAACACGCTTCGAACCCGCCAGACATGCCGAAGGTCGTGTCCAGGAGCGTCGTGTGCTCCGACACCAGGGACCGGGAGGAGTACGACGACGGCGAGAAGCCGCTCCATGTTTACTACTGCCTGTGCGGCCAGATGGTCCTGGTGCTGGACTGCCAGCTGGAGAAGCTGCCCATGAGGCCCCGGGACCGGGCCAGGGTCATCGACGCGGCCAAGCACGCGCACAAGTTCTGCAACGTGGAGCAGGACGAGAACACGTACTTGAAGCGGCCCGAGGGCATCGAGCGCCAGTACCGCAAGAAGTGCGGCAAGTGCGGCCTGCTGCTCTTCTACCAGCACCAGGACAAGAACAACCCGGCCACCTTCATCGTGGACGGGGCCGTCGTCAAGTTCGGACAGGGCTTCGGCAACACCAGCGTGTACAGCCAGAAGCAGCCGGAGGCCCCGAAGAAGGTCCGGGTCATGATGACCAAGAGGACCAAAGACATGGGCAAGTTCAGTTCCGTCACCGTGTCCACTATCGACGAGGAGGAGGAGGAGATCGAGGCCCGGGAGGTGGCGGACTCCTACGCCCAAAACGCCAAGGTGATCGAGAAGCAGCTGGAGAGGAAGGGCATGAGCAAGAGGAGGCTGCAGGAGCTGGCTGAGCTGGAGGCCAAGAAGGCCAAGATGAAGGGGACCCTCATCGACAACCAGTTCAAGTAGAGGGTTGTGGAGGTCTTCATCTGGTCTATATGGACTAGGTGGTGTCGGACTGAAGCTGGTGACTTTATGTTTAGTTTGAAATGTCGTTTTATACAAATGTTAAAGACTCATTAAATCTGTTTCATATTTTGTTAATGATTTGTTTGCTTTGTGTAATATTGCAAGTCCTTCAAGTGTGTTTGTGGTTTAAAATAATGTGATATAAAAGCCTTTAAAAAAAATTCAGATCATTTACATTACAAAGTATATATTTTTTATCAAGCAGCTAAAAAATTAGTCAACGATTTAAAAAAAAAAAAAGCATAATTAAAGGTACAAACCTCCACCAGACTGGCCTGTATTTTAAATTATGGTCACACTAGAACCTCTACGACTGGTGATGTCTGTCCATCGTTTTGGTTCAGAATGTAATAATATCTAAACATGCGAAGGATGCTCATCAATTTTTTCAAGGTTTTTTTCCCTGAACATTCCTGAGCTGCAGGATGAATCTTATTTTTGTTGAGTGCTTCCATGATGTTGGCATTTTTTCTTTTTATTTTAGTATCTCAATAATTGTCTGAATTGTGGACAAATAGAAGTTTGAATGCACTTCCAGACCAAAAAGGGCAGAGTGCTGAGGTGAAAGTGAGCAAATCATGAAATAAACAAACAGCTCTCACACTGCTGGGCTCCAATGTCCACCTGTTGAACGTTGGCGCTTCAAAGTTGGAAATGTCACTGTGGTGCAATAAATAAAAGGACGTTCAGTCCCTGCACTGTTCTGGCAGTTTGTTTATTTCATCAGTTGTATTTTGTACACAGATACTCAGTGCCCAGGCGATTAATCCTAATAGCGTGGGTGTTGACCTGACTTTGATGTGTGGTCGATACTTTGGTTAATGACCAAATGTTGTGCAAAAGTAATCACGTTCTGATTAATCATCAGTGTGTTAGAATGGCCGTGTTAGAACATGTTAGAACTGCTAGCGTGGCTGGTTTAGTTTATCAGTTGGTCAAACCCTTTAAAATTTTCCATAAATTACACCTTGACTTATTGGGATATTAACCATTCTTAGGCAATTTTAAAATATTTGTTAAATTTAGTTTGACTCTTAGAAATTTTATGTCAGAAATGTGTGTTTTTTTTGTGCTAGACAGTTATCAGAGAGATTGTGGGCAAATGTTGGTCCTTTAGTTGGGTCACAAAAAACAAGCCAATTAGGAGAACAATGTGTTCTGTCGACTGGATCACAACTTGGCTTCAGCTGATGGAATATTTATGCCTTTCTTTTGTCTTAATAAAGAATAGGCGTTTGTTAGAAGTTAAACTAGCGTACAAAAACGTCAGTGCATTTAGGAAATTAATATGTGCAGTATAGATAGTGTTTTTTTAGAAAGAAGTAATTTATAACATGAAGCCAGGAAGTAGCATTAATGCATAACAATGTACAATGCTGCTGTGGCAAAAAGCAAACAGAAGATTATTTTCATTTTATTGTGACATGTTTTTAAGCAGTTTCGTTAGTGTTTAGCTTAGTTTATTACAAACATGCAAAAAATGGGGAAAAAGCAAATAATCAGACAAAAATAAGACAATGTAGGCGTTACACCACAAACACGTAACTACACAAGGAAAATGCACTGATTTTTGTTAATGTATTGCTCCAAATATTTTGATGGCGCCCAGTCCACACGGTTTGGGGCAGTGTTGTCTCTGACATCGCTGGAGTCTTCTAACACAGGTGTGAATCTTAAGAGAGAGACCAATTAATACAGTTAATAATTCTGTCCACTTGAAGTGAATACAATTTCATGAAATATGTCAGCTGTTTTCTTACCTTGAAAATGATCCAATGACAACATCAATCCACATTCCACAGCATCTGTTTTGTAGATCCTCTACTGGTCTCAATACAGCAATTCACGGAAAAGATAGGAACCAACTAATTTAGACCCAAAAGCCTGGTGCCTATCTTTTCAATTATTTTAGTCCGAAATCAGTATAGAAAAAAGAATTGGAGTAATTTTGCCATTAGACTAATTTTTAAGATGAGAAATCAACTGACAACTGTTCATTTGGGGGTGAGCTATTACTTAAAATGTTATAAAGGAATGTTACCCAGAGAGTGGAAATCCTTGTAGGCTAAGTAATGCTGAATCAAAACTTCTCAGAAGCCTAAATGTCAGTTTTGGCCCATAGTGGACGACGGGCCCTTGCTTCTTTAACTGTGTCCACCTCTTCCTCAGTGGATACACTTACCTTTCTTCTTTCCATAAAATGTGCTAGCTGTCATGGCTGCCATTTTGAAGAACCAGGAAAGAATTCTGTCAAGATCCCACCTCCACAAATCACATCATTGAAAAGCCCAGGACACAATAGCATGTATGGTTTTAGAGATACAGGCCAAAAACAAATGTCCCCACCTTCATAAACATGTCTCCAGTATCTAAAGGCACACAAATAAGCTCATGACAAGGCTACATTACAGAGTTAGTACAGTTCATACTGTAATAAAGTATACCTCTGCTGGCATTCATCAGCCATCCGGGCTTTGTGCTGGTCACATGGCATCAAATTATGAAGTGCCACACAGATTCATATTAAATAGCAAAAGTCTGGACACACCCAGGAATATATCAAATATGATTTCTTTCTACGTGCGTATGCATGAAACTGTTATATAAAATTCAAATATTTACATTAATGTTTGAATTTTGCAGATTTCATATAACAATCAAACTGATTTTTTACAAAAAAAGACAGAAGCAAAACTTTTTTTCTAAATATATATAATCAATAAATGTTGGTCTATGTCAACAGTCAAGTTCAACACAGATAGTCAGTTTACTTATTTACTAACATACTTGGCACTCAACTCCCTTGACTCCAGTATTTCCAAACAGATCAGTTAAATGTTTCAGACACACACACACACACACACACACACACACACACACACACACAGCAATCTAGCAGTAGTCGGGTTGCCAGGTTTGTTGCCAACTGCATCATGAAATCAGCCTGCACTATGTCAAGTGATGAATCATACTGGGTAACTACAAATTTCAACTAATCAATACATATTTAACATTTGCTCTGCTATCCGTTATCAATTAGAGACCTATGACAGTCAGCGATCACTTGCCTGGTAGCACTGAATCTTTTCATTCTTCCTGCTTAGGATTCTCTGATTTGTGTGTCTTCAACTGAAAGTGTTATTAGAATCGATTAGCTACCTAGCTAGTTGGCTGATCTAGCTAGCTACATAATTCGAGCCAGTTCTCACCTCAAAATTATTACTTTCTGACTGATTGGTAACATTAGCTAAGTTTAGCTATTATTAATTAGACACACACACACACACACACACACACACACACACACACATACTAGTAATTAGACATCCTGAGATAAATAATAATAATAATTTCTGGGTTTTACAATTTATAATATATTTCTACTTTCTACTTCTTTTATGTCCCTCATACGTAGCAGTTGGTGGTGGTAATACACAAATGCGATGTTTGTTCACCGCCAATAAAACCAACGAAGAAGAAGAATTAGCTGTCGTCCAATCAGCGCTCTCTCTCTCCAAGGAACCGGGCAAATACGCAAAATAACACACTTCAGACAACTCATGTTGCTACTGAACTAAAACATACAGCCGATAATCAACTAAACAGTACAGACAGGACTTTATTCACGTTCGCCCTTCACAACAGGTATGAAGTTTTTCTGCTGCTACAACGAGTAGTTAATTAAAATATTAACGTGTTCGAAGTTCATCAAACTGCGAGCATGCATTAGCATTTAGCCTGTTAGCTGCCGTGGAGCGCCATTCATTTCCACCTGATGCTAACCAGTTTAAGTAACGTTAGAATACGAACAAACACGAGGTTTTTATCCTCGCTGTCACTTTGGCCTATACTTTGGTATCCCATTTCTCCTCCGATAGTTGTAGTGACTGTTCCCCCCTTCTTTTGTTGTTTTACAGATTTGTTTTAGCAAATAGCTGGCCAGGAGGTTAGCATCGTGCTAACGCTAAGCTAACTTGACAACCATAACACAGCATGGTGTCAATCTGTTGATGTCACCTGTCAGAAGATGTGTTGGCAGGCTCTTGCGTATTCTTAATACGTGTTTTATGTACATACCAGTCTATATGGCTGTGAAACACAAAGTGAAACCGAACAACCATACGAGAAAGGAGTAACAGCACATGTGATTCCATGCGATTAAAAGCCCTAAGTGAATCAGTGTTGTTTCTGATGCATATATATGTACATGTATTCTGTAGTGTTGTGTAAATTTTTAACATTATGCTTCGATATGAGTTTGTTTACACTCATATATAAACTGTGTTGAAATTGTAATCCCTTTAAAGAGCAATGTGACGACAACCATCTTCATATCTGGTTTGTTTTGAGGTCTTCGAGCCTTCAGTCTGGTATAGACTAGTTATAATCATTCAGATTGAGTCCAATATTAAGATCTTTGCACTTATTTGCCCTAAAACCCAGCTGACATGATATGTTTAAATGTTTCTATATATATATTTATATAGATTGAACTAAATGCAACATTTAGATTAATAATTTCTGCCAGGATTTCATTTTTTTTTTCAAGCTTCCTAATAGATTTTTAATATGCAATGTAACTTTAGAAATGTTTTAAAACATTTTTTAAATATGTATTTTTTTCTATAAATTTGACAGTCCATTTGCTGTTTGGTCAGGAAACACTGACCTACTAAACCTGCATACATTCGTTGTGCTGTCTTTGTATTTACTCACTCTTCCTCTCTGTCTGCAGGTATGGATGCAGAAGGTTTCGGGGAGCTTCTGCAGCAGGCCGAGCAGCTCGCTGCAGAGACAGAGGCCGTGTCAGAGCTGCCACATGTTGAGAGGAACCTTCAGGAGATCCAGCAGGCGGGGGAGAGGCTTCGATCCCGCACCGTGACCCGTACCTCACAAGATGCTGCTGACGTAAAAGCGTAAGGAATATGGCCCGTGATTACATCGGTATTGTAAAGATGCTACACTTGCCACAGTCCATACTCCAGCCCCTGTCTCTATCAGCACCATGCTTAAGAAAAAATAGCTTTCTGCAGTTTTAGATTCTCTTCACCAATCACTATAACTGGTACACACGGGTAAATTGCCTCTATTTTTAATCAAGTGATGACATTCAACACCATTTGATTTGATTCATTAAAGATAATTGATTCTAACCCCAGAACTTAAGATATATCTAAAAGCTTTCCTTTTTCATCTGGAAATGTTTTTATTAGACCCTTACAGGAACCTTATAGTGTAGTGACAAATTCTCAGCATGACTACCTTTTGTAAAATATACACCTACAAAACAAAACTTTCAGTGAGCCTATGTGAACGATTTGACCAGTATTCTGGGCAACAGGCTTTGTCTTTTAAGAATTTAAAATATTTTAATTGTGTCATTTTTATTAAAACAATAAGATGTATTAAAACTGTCATTTATTGTAGTATTTGGTCTGATTTACCTTCTAAACAACATATCATGACCTGATATGATCTTTAACCACTGGATAACACTGCCATTTTAGGAAAGTCTTTTGTGCCCCCTAGTGGATATCAAGCACAACTGCGGATCTTTGCCAATCTTGTGTTCATTTTAGTCCCTCCATCAACTTCATTCACTCAACAGCTCTCTGTCTCACTCTCAGGTCGATCCTCCTCGGTTCCAGAGGTTTAGACATCTACCACATTTCTCAGAGGTTGGAAAGTCTAAGTGCTGCCACAACCTTCGAGCCCCTGGAGCCGGTTAAAGACACAGATATACAGGTATGAATGACATAATAGGCCATGAGGTGCTTTGGTACTAATCTTGACATCAGCTGTTAAATAATATAAAACAGGGTGCTTGGAATCCATGAGTAATGTGTAATGATGACATCTGTTTTGTCATCAAGTCAAAAATGTTGTCAAGTCATACTTCTTCCAGCTCAAGATGTTGTCTAAAATGAAGTCTTTCTCATCAGTTTCTAATTTACAAAAAGTTCATGTACATGGTTGTATCTGTTCTGGGTTTGGTTTTTGTAATACACTTAGATCTGGTATCGGCCAGAGCTTCCTCCGAAAATGCTGCTGCTCGATTTATTACTGGAACAAAGAGGCATGATCACATTACCTCTGTGCTTGGCTCCCTGTTAAATTTCACATTGATTTTAAAATCTTATTGCTCACTTTTAAAGCTTTAAACGGCCTTGCACCTACATACATCTCTGAATTATTGACCAGGTATGTGCCCTCTTGACCATTAAGAGCCGTGGATGGAGCCCTGCTGGTTCCTCCCAGGTCTCAGCTGGTGATTAAGAGTAATTGGGCTTTTGCTCTTAGAGCTCCCACACAAAGGAACACTCTGCACACTGAACTCAGACTTAATTTGATATATTTGTTTAAATCTCTTTTAAAACTTTTCTTTTTGGTTAATACATGCTTTTATCTATTAATGTGATCCTATTAGTTTTATTGTCTCTGCTTTCTTTTTATCTGCATTGGGAACATTTAGAAAATGTATTGATTATTATTATTATGAGTCCAACATGATAGTTGAGTGAATCTCTTTATGTTGATTAGACTAAATGAGGCACTTGAGGTTTTCGCCATGGGCTCTGTTTTATGACATTTTTTAGCCAAAATGATTAGTCAATTAATTGAGAAAATAACCTGCACATTACTTGATAATGAAAATAATTAGTTTGAAAAACCGCAGCTGGATTAACAGGCTGTGTTTTTGGAGACAGTGTATG
Organism: Lepturacanthus savala; assembly: GCA_030544235.1. NCBI lineage: Eukaryota > Metazoa > Chordata > Actinopteri > Scombriformes > Trichiuridae > Lepturacanthus > Lepturacanthus savala. Next base: position 17,228,088 of record CM060465.1, read on the forward strand.
ACGGTCATTGCATTTATGGAGGATGAGCTGTCTGGTGACCTTGTCATGCTTCATCTTACTTCCTGCTTCTGTTCACCTGTAAATAACAATGTGAAGGTACCTGTAATGTTTTACCAAATATAAAGAGTTGGTATTCTACACCTGTAGTAGAATATAATATAGGGCTCAGCAATATATTATTTTAACATTATGATACAAGACTAGATATCCTCTTAGATTTTAGATATCCTAGGATTATCTTTTAATTGATGTTATTTTCTAAAGGAAACAACTTGTTCTAGCTGTTCTATAATTAACCTTTCCTCAGTCATTGTACCCATAATACTTGTGATTATTTAAACAAAAAATCTTATTGTGTATATATTTTGTGAATGCACCGAATGTCATATTGTTGCAATATCGGTTATGTAAATATCACCCAGCCCTAATGTAAGAATACAGATCAGAATCTTCTTGAAAGTTAAGATCTGACTGTTAGTCCGCTGTACACAGCGTCTTCATAAAGAAGAACAAAACTGAAATGTGGAGCCTTTTTCATACTTGCTTTTTCATGCTTTGTCACATGTTTAGTCAGATGTAAGCAGCAGTTGATTTGGACATCGAAAATTAGTTCAGAATTGAAGTTTGTAAAGTCTTATATTGCAAACTTTTTTTTTTTTTTTTCAATGACTGAAGCTTAAATGACCCAACTTTATTCCAGAGGATGAAAAAACAACACTGACTGTGGTAATATTATTTGTTGGTGGAGATAAATAGGCAGAATAACACTCAAACTGTTTGTTTGTGTATAAGGTGAAATTTGCTTTCAAGTATTTTAGTTTCTTATTTTGCTCAAAAGATGTCTTGGGAATCTGCAGCGGAATTGGATTAAAAACAACAATCAATGAGACTCTAAAGAGAACCCAGCACCAGGAGGAAGTTAACTAATAATGACAATAAAGTAGAGTTTTAAAATGTGTCCTATTCCTCATTTTTATGAGAGGAGGCTTATTGCATCACAACATTCAACTATCATATTAACAATAATTGAATCAAAGCTTCACAAATTGGTTTTGCATCATTCCACGGAAAAGCCAAATGTCTACATAAGCATCGGACTGTGTGTTGCTTGACATTTTTATAGTGAAGAAGCATTTAAATCAGGAGAAACTTGGCTGTTGGTGACATTTGTCGTTATGATTAGCTGTTTGTATGTACTATATGCAACTGTTGGGGTATGCAGCTCTTATTTCTTTGCTTTGCTGTATTCCCTAGTATGTATGGATGGGGAGTCGTTGCTTTTCCTGAGCTCCATCTGTCTCTCCATTTCTCCATCCTCCTTTCCTTTCCTGCTTAATCCTCTGTTCATTCATGTCTCTCCTCCCCATCTCTTCTCTCTGAGCTTGTTCAGTCATAGATGTGACTTTACTCCAGTCTTGCTTGCTCTTATTTATCTTTCTCTACATCAACTTATTTCTCTTTTGCTTGCTATGATACGTTTTTTTTATTCTTTCCTATGTTTACAACATTTAAATCTAAATGTCTTTCATTCTTCTTGGTCAGCCGGATGTATTCTTGCCTCGGTGGGTTTGACTGACTGACTGGAAGAGCACTTAGCTGCTGGCACACACATATACACACACAGAAGACACAATTTAATTTCAGAAGAAATGTGCAATGACTCATTTTTAGTTTTTCTCTGTTAAAGACAAACCACAGCTTCACTTGAACAACCAGATTCCAGGAAAGTATCAAACTTTATTATAAGCATTCATTTACAGGCTGATATTTATATATACAGTCCCCATTATAAGTATTCACCCCCTTGGATGTTTTACCCTTTTTATTGCTTTCATAAATCAATCAATAAAATTTGGATTTTTTAACACAAAAAATTAGTTGGAAAAAACTCTTTATTGTCAAAGTGAAAACAGATTTCTACAAAGTAATGTCAATGAAATAAAAATATATAAAGAAGTATAATTGTTTGCATAATTATTCACCCTCTTCAAGTCAGTATTTTGTAGATGCACCTTTGGCTGCAATCACAGCAGTGAGTCTGTGTGGATGAGTCTCAATCAGTCTTGTACATCTGCCCACAGCAATTTTGCTCCATTCTTCTTTGCAAAACTGCTCTAGCTCTGTCAGGTTGAGTGGGTATCGGGCATGAACAGCCATTTTCAAGTCCAGCCACAAATTCTAGGATTTTGGAATAGGATTAAGGTCCAGGCTTTGACTTGACCACTCCAGAACATTTACCTGGTTCTTTTTTAACCATTCTGCCCTCTATCTTTACAAGCCTTCCAGGTCCAGCTGCTGAGAAACATCCCCACAGCATGATGCTACCACCACCATGCTTCAGTGGGGATGGTGTGTTTTTGGTGATGCGCAGTGTCTGGTTTCTGCCAAACATAACGTCTTGTCTGATGGCTAAAAAGCTCAATTTTGGTCTCATCAGACCAAGGAATCTTCTTCCACTTGACTATGGAGTCTTCCACATGTTTTTGGCAAACTCTAGTCGAGATCTAATAGGAATTTTCTTCAACGGTGGCTTTCTCATTGCCACTCTCCCATAAAGCTTTGACCGTGAAGAACCCGGGCAGCAGTTGCTATATGCACAGTCTCTCCCATCTCAGCAGCTGAAGCTTGTAACTCCTTCAAAGTAGTCGTAGGGGTCTTGGTAGCTTCTTTCACTAGTCTCACTATTTTCACGGTCACTCAGTTTACGAGGGGAGCCTGATCTAGGCAGATTCACACGAGTGCCATATTCCTTCCATTTCTTGATAATTGATTTCACTGAATTCCGAGGGATGTTCAATGCCTTGGATTTTTTTTTTTTTTTTGTATCCATCCCCTGAATTGTACTTCTCAATAACCCTTTCCCTGAGTTGTTTGGAGTGTTCTTCTATCTTCATGGTGTCATGGTAGCCAGATATACTGATCCACCAGTCCGGACCCTTCAGACACAGGTGTTTTATACCTCAATCACTTGAAACACTCCCACACCACTCGGGTGATCTTCATTATACTAATTGTGAGACTATTGGCAACAATTAGATGGACCTCTATTGATTTAGACAATTCAATTAAAATAGGGGGTGAATAATTATGCAAACAATTATATTTCTTTATATATTTTTATTTCATTGACATTACTTTGTAGAAATCTGTTTTCACTTTTAAATTAAAGAGTTTTTTCCAACTAATTTTTGTGTTTAAAAAATCTAAATTTTATTATAAGAGCCTAATTTAGCTGGCCATGATTGATTTATGAAAGCAATAAAAGAGTAAACCATCCAAGGGGGTGAATACTTATGATAGGCACTGCATGTTGCTTGAATGTTTGTTGGTCTTATGGAAGTGGAGCAGTGTAGTGTAAAAGCAGGCAAAACCACTAATTATTCCTTTTGTCAAAAAATGAACTAAACTGTCTTCTTTAATTTTGTCTTTATTGGCTAATTCATAAACCCAATAACTACAGCAAAATGCATAATGGGGCTTTAACATGGCTTCCTCCCTTTCACGTCTTCCTCTGTGATTTAGTGAATAGTTTGACCTGACACTGTCATCCTCAAACAGAATAAACATTTTTTTAATAAATAATTTCATTTCACTTAATGCACTTGTTTGGATTGGTTAATTTGAAGTACTAATTTAAATGTAGAGGCTCAGTTGGAAACTTTCCGGATTAAAATGTCTAAAAATGACTAAACTTGTTAAATATTTAGTCCGTTGTATACTTACATTATCACATGTTTCCAACAATTGTCAAACAAAGAGAAATAATACATTTTAAATGTATTATTTATTATTATTAATTTTAATGAACAAGGGGTAGTACATAACTGCTTGTCCCAAACATAGAATCATAGTGACTAGATCCTGTAGTACCTGTATTGCTGTGTATGAAACTAATAAAAAAAAAAAAAAAAAGCGACTGGATCGGAACGATGGATTGGCTTCATTCATCCGATATCCGATCCAGCTAATCGGTCAATATCGGAGCTGATATCCGATCCAGGTATCTGATCTGTGCATCTCTAGTCTGTGGCTCATGTATCTCTCTGTTTGTCAGATCAACTTGAGTTTTTAGGTATAGGTTGTGCATGGAACGATGATGGCACCTTTTTCTTACAATAACTGTATTTTCATGTCTCTTCTTATCTCAATGTATGTCCACGTCTTACCCAATGTACAATTTGTCTATTAAGACATTATGTAACAGTCCAACACACCCTCATTTGGCCAAACTTCCACTTTTCTAAGGGAATACACATTTCCTACAGGCACTGCACTAGTAGTTTTGATTGAGAGAACCCTAGAGGCAGAAAATGGTAGAACAGGTCGGCCATTAATCAAAGCATCGGTGGTTCGGTTCTTTCTACGTGTCCTTGAACAAAAACACTTGTTATTATGACAGTTGGGTTGTGCTGGGAACATTTTTAATTGCTTTTGAGAGAAGTGTTTGGCAAGTTAATGTTGTGTAGCAGATTGTATTGAAATGTCATGTTAAAAATGGATCAGATGACAGTACTGTGCAACAATTTTATGCACTAAAAGTAAAGTGAGGATGTGTTATTATAGCTTCATACATAGTTCAGTAAGCAGACAGAAACCTTAATCATATCAATATTTGCTGTGGGCACATTTTACCTTTAAAACAGCAGCAGTTCTCCTTAGGACAAATACATACAGTTTTTCAGCCAAAGGTGCTCAGAGGTCAGTTGTTGGGTATTTTACTTTATTTAGGACTTTTCTCCAAATTTAGGCATCTCCGCTGCTTTTGTCTCTTCATGTAATGACTCCACAATGTTGAGATCATGGCTCTATGGGGGCCTTGGTCAGGCAGAGGCTATTTAGCCAGCTGTCAGTACAATTTAGTCTTAATTAAGATCATGAGACCATACGCACAGTTGACTACATTAAAATAGTGACTAATTGTGACTCTAATTAAACTGGGTGTTTGGCCCTATGACGAAGCCAAAAAGTGAAGCAGACTCAGGGGGCACCTTTAGCTAGAAATAACAAAGCAACAGGGAAAGCTTCTGGTTTAAAAGTGAGACCACCAAAAAGAAAACTGAGCCAAGTACTGATCAGCTTTAAGTTATACTGCAGCTCACTTTTCTCCATCTGCAAATCGTTATTTATCATCCTGCTGGGACAGTTGCACTGTTGAGAAACCAGGTATATTGGTACTAAGACATGCAGTACAGCACTGACAAAACCAACATTCTAAGATGTTTAATAGGGCATTGTTCTAATGAAATAGTAAAAGCGGAATCTGGCCATCAGTGAGTCTGAAGGATCGACTGAATCAAATATTTAGGTTCATTGGTGGTATGTTGAGGCACTAATATTATCGAACAACCTAGGATCGCTGGAATAATACAAAATCATATTTGTATTGGTCACATTTCACTTTAAATCTAAGTGGATTGGAAGAAGTGCTGATGGTTGATGGGAGAGCCTTAAAGGGAATGCAAACATGCTGTGGATGTGAATGTATGTCAATAAGCATGTGCGTAAACCGAGGGAATTGGTGTGTGATTGATGTCTGCATGTATGGCTGAACACAAATTAGTATATGCAGTAGAAGCCCATATAGACAGAATCCTATATTTTATGGCAAATGGATGTCAGCTCCTCGCGTGTAGACCATGTTTCTGGCCCACAGAACGGAGTAGCGTATTTAATAAGCTGGATTTTGCTTCGTTAATGTGGGCCTTTCTCATTTTTCTCTGAGTCTATAATAAAATAAATGGATGCATTATAACTTAACTCCTCGTCCGTTATTCAGATTTTTATGGGAAACATAGAAAGAGCAGATTAGTAGATTCCATGATTGATTGATCCATGATTCCATTATTGTATAGTCTCTATATTTTTTGCTCAACTAGAGATTGAAGACTTTCCTCCATGTTTAATTGCTGGGTGAAAGTATTTTTTAAAAAGAAAAAAATCCAGGAGCAATCCAAAGTTTTTCAGGGCTACCCTTCATATTGGGGCGGTGACATGCAGAAGTCATTTCACTACCAAGGGGAAGAGAGAATGAGAGCAGAGCAGCATTTCCAGGAAGGCATGTTCTTGACATCATGTGAGGGGCGTAGGGACGTTAGCAGCCATTTTCACCGCTGTCCAAGCAGCTACCTCGCATTTAGAATTCTCTAGAAGATCAATAGGCAGGAAGATCTTCGATTGTCGGGAATCACGAGACTCAGTCACTCGTCAAGAATCTGAAAATGTGAATTAATGTCTTTATTCCCCGTTTTAAAAACCTGTGTATAAACATGAAAATGGAGGAGGGGAAACCAGGGAGAGCAGATGCAGATCACATGAAAATAATGGACAGAGAAATGAAACGTATAGAAGTGGAAGGCGTAGAGCTGTGCTGGTGGAAAAATGGCGCCCGGCTATTTTTTTTTTTTCCTCAGTCTTATGTCCTCGCACTTTTCAGTGTTCCATCCATCTGCCACAGCTTTTTTTCCTCCTTTTATTCACCTCCCTCTCTATCAGATGGTCCTCCTGCTTACTGTCTTTTTACTTTACCTCGTCTCCGCTCTGATTTTTCCTCTTTTCTTTCTTCCTCACATTTACATCCTTTCTCTTTCTCTGCCCTCCCCAGCCCCTTACACGCACACACAAACACACATTTCCTTCAGCAGTGATGGCATGCGCTCAGTGGATGCAGTTGGCTAAGCCCAGAGCATCTGCTGAGATAGACGAACACTACAGACATTGCTTGTGTGTGTGTGTGTGTGTGTGTGTGTGTGTGTGTGTGTGTGTGAGTGAGTGTGTGTGATACACAGTCTGTGTGCTCTGTTTGCATGCCTGTATCTGTGTCAGTTGCAATCGATTGCTGGCGTATACAGTTTCTGTGTGCTTATGAATGAATGAGTGTGTGTGTGTGTGTGTGTGTAGCATAGACTTAGCAGCACGTGGGTCCAGGCATTTTCATTTTCATCCGAGCCGGCTTGCACATATGGCGGCGAGTATATGTCATGTGCTTGTGTGTTAATGAGTGTATGCTGTGTGCACAAGAGGAGGTGTGTGTGTGTATTATCATGTCTGCTTTGTGTGTGTGTGTGCACTGTGATAGTCGGCCTGCATATAGGAATGCCCCCCCCCCCCCCCCCCCCTCCCCTTCCCCTCCATGTGCCTCCCAAACCCTTCATTAACTAAACATGACCCTTAAGAGCATGATTAGCCTCATTTCAAGACAGGATGTCGGAAGCCATCAACTGAGGGGGGAAAAATCCATTACTATAATTGCATTGAGCTGAGGGAGGGGAGAGAAGAAAGGATGCATAGATGGATAAAAAAGGAAGAAAACGAGAGAGGGAGGAGGCAGAGGGCCGTCAGAGATGCTGGGATGAAGTGAAGGAGGGAGGGAAAGGGAGAACGTGAGGATGGGTGTCAGCTGATGGTAGGAACTGATACTCTATATGAATCCATAGCTCCTTCTCGTGGTTCCCCCCTGTGTCTGAACGCTCAGTTGGTACATCCCTCCGACAATAAAACCACCTCCAGCGAGTCTTGATGTGGCACTTCCACTCGGTTCTCCGGCTCACGCACAAGAGTCACCGGCACGCTTTCCGACGGGGGGGAAAAGGCTGCAAGCTGACCGCCATGCCGACTCGACAGGGCACAGGGAACACGCCCCAGCATGGCGGCCACTGCTGCCGCCCTGGCACACACGGCGACACGGAGGGACGGAGAGAGGGGCGAAGAGGGTCAGTCTGGGCTGTCAAAGATACCTGGGCACAAGAAACAAAACTCTTTCCTTTTTTTCTTTTTTTTTTTTTACTTTTCCTCATCTCATCCTGTGTTCTTATCCATCTGTCTTATCCAGGCAGGCATTGAGCATGAGTGAGTATTACCTATGCACATACGCACGCACACATACACACACAGACACACACACACACTCACAGTATCAGACAGGCATGTGCTTTGTCTGTAACACTTTTGCCACCTGTCTGTCTTCCACCATCTCCTCGCTGGTTATTCTGTAATGTCTGTGGCTGTGTGGAGAACAGGGAGATGATGATGACAATGATGAAAATAATGAAGATGAGTAGTGTTAAAACAGATTTACAATGAATAGGCCATCATTATTGTCTCAAAAACATATATGCACCCTATATGTGAATATATGCTGTAGTTCTTAATGTATATAATTTTGCCACACAGGAAGTGAAGGGGTGAAGGGTGGGGCTATTCGCGCACACATACACACACACGCTCACACACTCGCACACACTCTCGGGCACTAGTGGACTCATTGTGTCATGGCAAATGAGGACAGAAAACCTCCTACTCTTACTTTCACGATGCCTGGCACTAAGAGCTACACTCCCTCCCTCCTTTTCCCCTTTAGCTGCTCTTTGACCGTGTCCTCATGTATCCTATAGATTCCATGTCCATGTATCCCTGCTACACACCTCGTAGTATGTAATAAGCATGAAGGCCGATCGAAAGTGTTAAAAGTCGAGCTTGCTAATATCCCCGAACATGCAGTGAAGCTTCATTCAGGCGCAGACAGACTGACTGTCATGACAGAGGCTTATTGAAAGAGGGCCTTATGTGTGCCAGGCCCCTGTGTGCATGTTAACATGCTTATTTGAAGACACACACTCACCAATTACAGGCGTTTAAAGGTGTATTTTGTCAAATAATTGCCTAAAATTCCAGTCGTGATTGTTCCTAGGGCTATGATAAGGTGTATTTTTAGAGACACTCATCCACTGATCTTAACATCTCCGCATCGTAGCTGCAATGTAAGGCAATGAATGAAACTTCTATCACCTCTATATTTAATTGGAGTTCAGACTTATCTTTAATTCTACCTGTAATTTTATCTTTTACTTGACTCATAGCTCCTGTTTATATCTTATAGCGATGAAATATTTCCAGATTTGTTTTTTTATCTCCTGTTATGAAATTCTTTTCTGTGGCTGTGTTCTCTTTCCTCTGGAAGGTTCTGGGTTGTCTGGCCAGCAGGCTGTGAGTGTTCAGGGTTGCAGATCTTTGAGGATACATAATACAGGGGTGGGGCAATAGAAAACATATTGTACATCTTTAGACACGCCTAGAACCCAATACTCATTTCATCATTGAAAGTAATAAGCCTGCATTTAACTTGAAATGTCTCTGTTTACCCTATGGCATGAATGTTTCTGAGGGGCTCTTTAACATGATGCCTTGATTTAATATTTTTTTTCTTTAGTTTTGTATTTTATTGTTTTGGAACTAACACAGGGAAGAACTGAAGCGTCTGCAGTGATTAGTCTGTGTGAAATGCTGGTACAGTGTGTCTCAGACCGAATAACGTGCCAACTATTTCAGCCATCTCGTAATAATCAGAATTAGCAACTTTTTTTTTTTTTTTTTTTTAAACACTACAACGCATACATCTTCTTCTGAAGCAAAAAGACTCTTTCTTTAAAAGAAAAGAGGTCATTTTGGCCCCAACTGCTAAGATGTCAATTTACATTTGGCACAAAAAATGTTGTATAGGCAAAGTGTTTGGCAGGGCGAGCGCAGCTGGCATCGGGCAACAAAACGACAGCGATGAAACATCTTTGTCTCCTGTTGTATTTCAGTTGAGGCAAAAATGCTGAGGCGACTGCCGAGCAGAGTCATCCAGAGTTGCCTGACGTTATAAAGATGCTGTTGGAAAGAGCAGCACCTCCCTGCCCTGCCTATTTCTGGAAAAGGATGACCATGTCATTTCCCCTCCTCCAATTTAACGGAATAATGATGTTTCACTATGACTAATGCAGTCTTCTAATCTTTTGTATTGGTTATATCACCTAAGCCCCTGCTACAACAATTTTTTTCTCTGATCTGGTTAGATTGGTTGAATGTAGACCTATTCTCAGCTGCTCATGAGGGGAAAAAAGGTCTAATGATGCTAAAAGGAATAAATAAAGGAAGAAAGAAAGGAAAAAGGGAGCATAGAGAAACCAAGGGCATGAAGAACAGACCAGAAGAGTAAACAGGCAGGATTTGGAGACTTATTTATTTATTAACTTATTTTCCTCTTTAATCGACTCATACGTTCATGGTTTTAGCAATCGCACTAACACTAAGACCTTTTACTTGTAGCTGTATTAAGTAATTTGGTTTTCAAGCTAAAGAAACTCTGCCTTTAAATGCTACTTGGTGACCTGAATGGTTGCCGTTTCTTTAACTCAGATTAAATTCTGACGCATTTAGACATAGCAGGCTGCCTCTATGGCTGAGCAAGATGAAGTTGAAAGTTTACCTGCATAAAAGTTAAAATATATATATACAGCTGTTCTTACACAAAAAGTGTAGAGGATCAAAGTCGCTGCCAGTTATTTTCCATCATAAGCCAGACTTACGTGCAGCAACCACACCGCACCAGAATAAACCTCTGTTCTATTCTCTGGAGAAAACTAGCGTCTGCCTTCCTTCTGCGTGTGGCACATCCCAGCCCCCACTACGTTGACTTCTTCTCTTGTCAAGATAGACAAGCTCAAACTAATCCTTGAGATTAAACAAATATTGCTGAGTTGGACCGGCACAAGCCATGCTTCTGTCTTTTTATAAGATAGCATTTAAAAAAAAAAAAAAAAAAAGGCTGTTTAGATTCTTGTCAGGTGCTCAATCGATTGAAATAACACACAAGGCACCACTACAAGGCACCACTTGACTTCATTATGCTTAATATTCTGATCAGACCTCCTCACCAGTCCTGCAACTGCAGCAGCGATATGGTTTGGATTTAACACATTATTTCCTGCGAACTGAAGGACGTTAACACAGGTTTTCTCTGGAAAGCGCCACTGTATTTATATCAGTATGTGGATAAGCCTTCTTTTTTGTGCCAGTATCAGTTTCAGAAATGACCCTTAATTGCATAGTGATAATGCAAAATGAAGGCCTTGTCAGTCAACCTGGGCATATCACACCTCTTTTGTGGCTTATGCAAGGCTGCTGCGTCATTACTAAGAAGCAGAAGCAATGGGAACATTTGTGGTTTCAATGTGCTCTCTGTGAGGAACACAATGACTTGGATTTAAAGCTGAGAGCTTGGATAGAAAGGAGACTGAAATAAGAAGGTGTAGCCAGCAGGTGAGGGTTACAGGGGATACGAGAGGCAAAGAAAGAAGGAAGCCAAGAGCACTTGTAGATCTGAATAATCTTTAGCCATCTTTGAAAAGTACAATTTCTCCCACCAGGTGCGATGAAAGATGAAGATGAAAGCAGATAGTACCAAAAGTGTCAATTATGCCATTACAGACAGAGGGAAGCTCGTTCCTCCACTTTAAGATGATATTATATCAGAGAAGAAGGCCTATGGTTAAATAAAGTGTTAGAATGCAGCCTTTCCCTGGGTCTTCAGGGATTATAATGAACTACTTTACATCAATAGAATGCAAATTCACACATGCACTGCACTTCTTGGCTACAGGTGCATCAACCTCCAAGTCAACGAAACTAACAAAGACGCAAACCATCATCAAATTATTTCGATGTAGTGTGTATGTCTCCGTAATTTTGCAATTTCCATATTGAGAAGTAATAATGATGACGAAGGATCGATATTGAGGTCAACTGAAACTTTTGCTGATGATGTGAACCAAAGAGTTCTTTCAAAAAGTTTCACTCCCACTTTACAGATTTGTATTCTGATCTTAGGAATGATTGTTCTAAAAACCAACATATATTTTTAACATATATTTTTAAATCATTAAATAATTTTATTTGTGTAACCAGGGACTTCAAAGTGTTTTTTTTCTCTTTGGGCCACAGTAGCTAATATTTTTGTGTGATTAGTTTGTTCCAATTTATTCACTTAAACTTTCAGATGTCAAGAAAATGTTAGTTCTGCCAATTAATTAAATGATAAACTCTTATTTGTTTTATCCAGCTTCTACAACATGGGTTTCATTTCATATTGTGTATTAAACATATTGTTTTTTGCCTTAACAAGTCAAAATAAGTAATTACCGTCAATTTCAGTTCTGGTAAATTGTGGTTGCTCGTCTGCAGTATTTATGACATGCTGCAATTAATTAATAAATAACTTATCAGTCTGTTGAGATGCTACTATGGGTAAACGGTGCCAACCAACATTTTCTTGGAATGACATAAATGCAGATCATGTAATTCTGTTATTTGAATGTAACTGAGTGCTTATGGTAATATTTCTGAATAAAGGGGTAAAAGAATGTTTTTGGGTGGTTGACTCCTTGGTTTTGCCTCTGTTACACCTAATGTGGTGGAGTCGTCCACATATGAAAAACCTGCCTGACGATATCCTGCTCAGGAAAGAAAAGCTTTTGTATGCAAACTTGTATTTTTTCATAAAGCAACGCTGCCAGTGAGCCACTCTTGTCTTTGCTTTCTAGAGGACAAAGTGTGCAAAGCTCAGCCGCCATTTTGGTGTGTTTTCTCAAGATGGCTGCCCCATCCGCTCGCCTGCGCTCACTGAATTTGCTTCTGAAGAGTGCTGACACATACTCTCCCGCATACTCCAGTTCCTATATAAGTACCGCTCAATCACTTGATTGCTCAGATTCTGTATAAGATAAGTAGTTTTGTTATATTCGAGTGGGATGTGGATAAGTGACTGTTTTCACAGGCAGAGTCGGAGGAGGGGGGACAGATGTATGCAGGAGCAGCCATCTTGAGATCACATCAAAATGGAGGCTGTCTGCTGACTCCATATTAAGATGGAGAATTAGGAAATCTCAAAGTGCGGACTCTCTGTCCTGCCTATACGTCTCTATAAAATAGTGACCATTCATTACACTAATCTTGACATGAGCCTGCACATGCAGACATGAGGAGACAAACTATGCAGCAGCTTCCATTTCCCGTCGAGCAAATGATGGCGCGCCTGCTAAATGTGTCCTATTACAACTCTGCTTTTGTTTTTTTTTTGTTTTTTTATCTCTGCCTTGTTTTTGTCCTAACCAGTGGAGCTAATATGTCTTTGCTTTCTCTCCCTTTTTCTCTCTCTTTTCTGTCACGCTTTCTCTCTCTCTCTCCCTCTCCCCCACTGTCTGTCGGTCTCTCTCTGCCTCTTCCGTGTCTCTCCACAGGGCTTCTTGAAGAACGAGAGGGACAATGCTCTCCTGTCAGCCATCGAGGAATCACGCCGCAGGGTCAGTATCTGCCTCAGTGTCCGATTACTTTTCAGGTCAAATCAAGAGCTACAGATGGGTGACAGAATCCAAATCCTGCAGTGCAGGAAACCATTTAAAAGTACCTGAAGGATCAGACAGTACCACAAAACCACAACTCAGTATTATTCATGGGCTAAATGGTAAAAGTATTAAAAGACGCAATACAGATACTTAGAATCTGCAGACATAGTAACAATACAGTAATGTTCATTATACTATTTTTTATTAGTTTAACATAGTGGTTAAATGATGTATTTCACTTAAATTCTCCCCCATTGTCTTGACATTCTTGACTCCTGTTCAATTTAAAAAATCTAATGTTTTCAGCACTACAGTGTGTAGGAATAGAAGTACAACACAATATATAGTAGAAACAATTAAAAATAAAAAATCATAATTTCTGCTTGCTGTGATCTAAAAGTTCTTAGTCTTTAGGGAATGGTTCTGAAATGGCTTCCCTGATGTGCAGAGCTAATAGCCCCTGCGTTTAATTAGCTGCTGTTCCCATTATCTCTCTGCTCCCTGAGAGAGGAAAACAGGATTTGTGAGCAAGGATGGAAAAAGCAATTGCACTAAAGATTAAAAAGAACACAGATGTTGCATGTTCTTGCAGATTTATATCTCGCAGATTACAATAAATATGTGCCATTGAGCTGTCAATAGCTGTGTATAGCAATAATAAACATGGATTTTGAGTTTGCCGCACAACAGAAAAATGTGTTATTTAAAAAAAGAAGGCTACACCTTGACTTATCAGTCTGGCTAATGCTGAAATAAAATAAATGACTATTTATTATGGGAGTAGTAATGCTAGGAGTGCTGCCAATGGACCAGTGAAACATAATTTTAGGCCAACACCAAAATGTTATAAAATAGTTTAACTACACAATTCAGTCCATGTACTACATGGATTATATGTTTTTAGATTTTCCTTTACACTGATTTTAGGGTCCTAAATTGTAGATTTTTTTTTTTTTAAAGATGATTTATATTGGCCATTTGTGGCTTTATTTAGATTAGACTGAAGGTCAAGAGATACCCCGGAAAGGGGGAAGGAGAGTAGGGGGATTGTCATGAAGGAAGCCAGAATTTGCAGACTAGATATTTGGAACTTAAAACTACAAATATATCTTGTAGATGATCAAAAACGTCATATCAAAACTCTATATAAAAGGAAAAGTGTAAAATATGGGACCTTTTTAAATGACATACTTAACTCTATTGTGCAGTCTCACAGTAACCACTTGAAATGAGTTTGCTCTCATTAGAATTTTCCCTTTTTACTGGTGTCTGTATTTATTTTTTGCGATCACATAATATTCACACCTTTTAGATAGGGATCATAAAAAATAACAGATTACTAAAGAATCGTGAGTAGAAAAAGAGACATTTTTCAGTTGAAATATCAACTTGTCTGTCCTGTTGGATAATCTACATATGTAATGGAGACAGTCTTTTCTAAATTACCTCAACTCTCTCCCCTGCACTGACATATTATGGAAATACAACTCAGAAAAGCTTAGGGATCCAGGCAGTGACCAATTTAACCCAGCAAATGGTGACTGTAGTCTAGATTTGTATCTCCCTGAGCTGGAGATTGAAAGGATTCAATTATCTCATGTTCCCATTATCTCACTTTGAGTCTCTGTGGAGAGTTAAAATAGAAGGCAGAATGTCCTGGTGGAGCACAATCTGGACAGGAGTCAAAGCGGCAGTGTGTGTCCTTGTTGGGCTCCTCTTTATGTTCTTTACATGTAGAGTGTGTGTGTGTGTGTGTGTGTGTGTCTGTGTCTGTGTCTGTGTCTGTGTGTGTGTGTGTCTGTGTGTCTGTCTGTCTGTGTGTCTGTCTGTCTGTGTGTGTGTCTGTCTGTGTCTGTGTCTGTCTGTGTCTGTGTCTGTCTGTGTCTGTGTGTGTGTCTGTGTGTGTGTGTGTGTCTGTGTGTGTGTTGCTTGTATGTTTCTTAGGTTGTCAGGCTAATTTAAGAGACTTATTTATGTGCGAAATAAATCAACTCCTCCTCTTTATCCTGAATGTACTGTTCTATTAATGCTGTTAATACCACCAGGAACATTTAGACACATCCCCAAAACCAAACTGTATGTTTCAGACCTTCCTGTTGGCTGAAGAGTACCATCGTGAGTCCATGCTGGTCCAGTGGGAGCAGGTGAAGCAGAGAGTGCTGCACACATTGCTCGGAGCCGGAGAAGATGCTCTGGACTTCAGTCAAGATGTGGAGGTACAAAGCACACACAGATGGTTTAGGAGGAAGATCCTCTGCATTTAAAGTGGTGAAAATTAAATGAAACAGGCCCCTTACTGTAGATCTGGGTGTTACACTTAAACGTTAGGGTCATTTTAATTTTGCAAAGCCCTCACTTGAGAGGGAAATCCTTCACTGAAGGTATAGTCAGTATAGTTTATCGGTTAATTTAAGGTTGTAGCTTTCAATTCCTCAAAGACCCAGCTCCTCTCTGGCCCTGTTCGACCCAATCTGTCATAAAAAATGAATAAAAGACGAAAAGAAAATGCAGGTCCACTGCTGTTGCTTTTTAATAATGAAGAAGAAGAAGGAGAAATGTCTATTTTTGGGCTTGTTGTTTGGTAGGACTGTGAATAGAGGTTTCATTTCCAAAGTGAGTCATACTGATGTGGTAATTTTCAATTAAAACACTCGTTTTTGAAACCAGTTGCAGCTTATTTCTAAATGTACAACAGATGCAAAAGAAGACTTCTGGAATAATCTTGATTTCATTTTGTTCTCACACATTCCACTTGTGTACTGTACAACTACTACTGTAATATTGATCTAATCATAAAGAATTAATAATTAATTGATCATATTGATTAAATGTTTTTTTCATTATGTTAAATATATATTTATTTATTTATGTATTGTTTGATGTAATTTAAATTTACAGATGTCCCCTAAATGCATCACAGACTATACTACTACAGTAGCGTTTTGCTGCTCTCAACCCAGTTCTCTGTTGATTTTTCATCATCAAAATTCAAACTTTAAAATGTATTTGAAAGAGAACTACATGCTCATATGGGCCCAGGTATACAGACAACAAAGAACCAGCACAGAGACAGAAGGATGCAGCACCTTACGTCTGTTAAATGTTACACACATGAAAGTCAGTCTAGTTACTACTGTGCATCTGATCCAAAAAACAAAGCAGCCAAATGATTTTATGCTGCTGTGAATAAGATTTAACGGACAAGATGCTCAGTATACAAATATATATGATTTTATTAAGCCTTTTAAGGATATTAAAAAATAAAGGAAATAGAACTACTAGCCCCTTTATACATTTGATTTATGCGTTTAAATTTAATTAATAAGTAAGTATTAATAATAAATTGATTATCTCAACATGTTTGGTCAAGCAGAGGACTGAATGCTTGAAAGCAAGACTTAATTCTCTTAAGCAGGGTTATTGATGCTACGTGCTCTAAGCCGCCCACCCACCAACTTAATAACTACATAATATCATGAAAGACTATCATCCGATGTGTCATCCCAGCATGCATCAGGCAAGAGACACAATTAACAATATTACTATTACAATGTCAGTGGCATGTGATGAATCGTACCTTTGTTTAATCGTCAAGAAACGCTCTTTCTTGTGTGAAGTCATTTGTGGCGTCTGTCTGTTGTAGCCGAGCTTTGTGAGTGAAGTGACCGTTCCAGGAAGGAGCGCCCTCGACAGCGTGGAGGTGGCTTATGGACGACAGGTGAGTCACAATGAGTGTGGTCGCCTTAGCGGCTTTTCTTTATACTAATACAAGAGAGAGGGGTCCGTCAATGTCAGAAAGCTTTTATATAATAGCTTGAAATCATCTAAAGGATTTTTTAAACATTGTTTGTTATTTTGGTGTTCATTTTTAAATCTTTTGCAAAGTGCTAAAGATTATTTAAAGATGAGTTATTATTGTATAGACTTGTTGAGAAATGTGTTTCACAAACAAAATGCCTGAAATTGTAAATATAAATGAAAATTGAATGAATTTGACATTATTACAATAAAGCCTGGACAATGCTGCATTCATGGTGATGCTCATATTGACATTAGGAAAACACTGATATTTAAAATTGCATATATATATATACACACAATTTTGTAACGACACTTTCTAAAAATTATCATAAACATAACTGGAGTTTCTGTATCGCACTTTTCACAAATATCAGTCATGGAATATATGTCATCTAATCGATCAGCTGATATCAGCTTTATCACGCTCTATTAAAACTAGGTCTTAAAAAAAAGGTTTACTTGTGGTTTATCTTTACTAGGTTTATCTGTGGTAAAACATATGCAGGGAAGCCCTTGCTGTTGTCCATGTAGTTGAAGAGATTATATATCTACCTGTGATCACTCCTGTTTCATCTATGAAATTAAATCTAACATTTTAACTGCACATACATATTCGACTCAATCTTAACTGTGTTGATGCTTCACTTCCTGATACATCTGTCAACATGAACTGGAATTGAATTTAGGTGTGTAAATTCTAACTAGAATCCATTTAGAGTGATGCCCTCTGTCTCATTGTCATCGGGTAAAATTGGGTCACAGCAAGGCAGGAAATGGCAGATCAAACATATCGATTGATCAGGCAGTAGAGGGGTATTGTGGGTAATTCTCGCTCTCTCCCTTTATCTGTGTTTCTCTCCACCATCCCTCCTCCCTCATCATCCTGTGTGACCTTCTCTCTTTCCCTCTGTTTGTCTCTGATCTGCTGCATGACGCATTCCTTTAAATGCGGCTTTCCTTCCAACCATGTGTAGACACATCGCATGTGGCGTCATTTGTCTAATTTTCGTCATATTTTTTGACGACCTCTTCAATATTTTGCTTCTTTTCCTGTTGTTTTTTGTTGTGAACCATTTCACTCGGTGGTCGTAATGTTTTGTTTTCACCTCTGAAGCCGAGGAAGGAGCTGTAGGCAGATTTTTTTTCCTTTTGAAAATGAAGAAATTAAATTTATAGTTTTTTTTTTTTTGCATTTGTTCATTTTGGGAGTTTATAACAGTTTTTTTCTTGTTTTTTTTGTCTTTCTCTCCCTTTACCACCACCTTTTCGTCCTTCAGATCTACATCTTCAATGAGAAGATAGTGAATGGTCACATTCAGCCTAATCTAGGAGACTTATGTGCTTCTGTAGCAGAAAGCCTGGATGACAAGGTAACAACATTAATCTGTGCTAGAATCATAAAAAGAGCAATTAATCTCTGATGTCGACAGTTTTGTCATCTGCTGCAAAAATATACATTAATGTGACGGCTCATATACTGTGCGTTCTGTTTTCTTAATGTGTTTCTGCTTGTGCCCGTCACCCTCTCTCCATCCCAGAACGTATCAGACATGTGGCTGATGGTGAAGCAGATGACGGATGTGTTACTAGTTCCAGCCAAAGACACCCTCAAGAGTCGAACTTCTGTTGAAATGCAGATGGCCTTTGTGCGCCAGGGCCTCAGCTTCCTTGAGAACAGGTAGGAGTGCAGTGGCATATATTCATCTTCAAATATTGAAGCTTTTAGCGGTAATCCTTTACCATATCTAAGGAAGTGTTGGACATGTAGTCGGCCAAATCTGAGCTCAACTGCACCATCATGTTCAACTTGTGTTACTCCTCTTTCGCAGCTACAAAAACTACACTATGGTGACTGTGTTTGGGAACCTCCATCAGGCCCAACTCGGAGGGGTGCCAGGAACATACCAACTAGTCCGCAGCTTCCTCAACATCAAACTACCGGGACCCCTGCCTGGCATGCAGGTAACACTAATAATGGATGGATGACTTTTTCAATCCCTGAAGGAAATTAGGTTGTCATAGCAGCAGTCCGGTACATTTAAATACAATAAAAATGCACTGGCATAAACCACTAAAGTAGATACAAATTTCATAGAAATAGAACAGGAATAAAAATACTTACAAGATAAGCAGGAAGATAAGGTGCAGCAGAATAACAGTATCCTAATAGCAGTATATGAAAGAGCAGTGCATGTTATAAAATGCAAACAGTAGCGGGTGGATTGAATCCAGGTGATTGTGGCTCTGACAGATGTAGATAAGTGGTACAGTCTGATTGCAGCGGCTGGGAATGATTTCCTGTATCGTCTAATAAGAGCATGTACTGCACACAGCACACAACAGCGTACTTTTTTTGAAAATGTTACTTAAAAAGGGAGAAATGTGACCTCAGCTTTAACTGTGCGCAACAGGATGGCGAGATAGAAGGCCACCCAGTGTGGGCTGTGATTTACTACTGCCTGCGCTGTGGAGACCTGAACGCAGCCATGCAGGTGGTGAACAGAGTGCAGCACCAACTAGGAGACTTCAAAAGCTGGTTTCAGGAGTACATGAACAGCCCTGACAGACGGTGAGAAGCCCTCAGCTATTTATGTTGATATCTACATGTCTAAAGGAAGTCACATCAAACTGTGTTTTAATCGCTTCTTCTTTTGTCTGTTTTGTCTCTTCCCTTTAGCCTTTCCCCAACTTCAGAGAACAAGCTTCGCCTCCACTACCGCAGAGTGCTGAGGAACAGCGCTGACCCCTACAAGAGAGCCGTCTACTGCCTGATCGGGAAATGTGACATCAGTGATAACCATGGAGAGGTGGCTGATAAGACTGAAGACTACCTCTGGCTTAAGGTACACTATTAGGGGGTAACAATTCATTTCAATAACGATTCACAATTCGTAGCAGCCAATTCATTTAGCAGTAAATGTATCTATTTCTGCTGTTGTTTTCATCTTATATGATTTTTTTTAATAATTACTGTCTTGTGATATATCCTGGATTATCATGTAGATGCCACAAACTGTTAAAAAAAAATCTGTGATTTCGATCAAAAGTTAAATAGGTATCTTTGAAATTGTTGAGTATGTGTCCAATATCCAATATTAAACCAATTGATCAGTATCTGCCATGTTACTGCATCATCACCACAGACAGGCAGACTGAATTGAGTAGCGGTTAACGTTTTTATCATTAAAATAATTAAAAAAACATTCATTTAAAGTGTGCCATGCTTAAATCCAACACGTTATGTCCTAGTATCAATAAAATGTATTTATTATCTTTTAAATTGAGATCGATATGTCATCCAAAAGGCAACATGCTGAGCACAGATTGATATAGTTGGATAGCAGGAATATAAAACAATGCATCGATGTAGTAGATGAATCATTACACCTTTATACACTATACTTCCTGTTGGACTTCCGTGTGCTGTTTGATGTCTCATGTTAACTAGTAACAACCAAAAGTTTCCTTTTTTTTTTTTCTTTTTACATCTTGTGTTCCATATTTTGTTTCGTCCTGCAGTTGAGCCAGGTGTGTTTCGATGATGACGGCAGCAGCTCTCCCCAGGACAGACTGACCCTGCCACAGCTACAGAAGCAGCTGCTAGAGGATTATGGTGAGCGACTGCATCTCTCTTCCAACTGGAACTGCACACAAATATTTACAGTGTGATTTTTGGGATACATCCCTTTTGCCTGCCCCTCTTTCCTGTATCCTTTACTCAGTATTACGATAGAAACAGTAGCAGAAGACTGTAAATTGAATTTTTTTTTCTATTTCAACCACCTCGAGTGCAAATAACATTCAGTAAATCAGTGTCTTGTGCTTTGTGTCAGAGTTTGTATTCCTGTATATGCATCTATGCTCTTATATCTTTAAATCCAAGTTCTGTGCATGTATTCATTGGTCTAGTTTCTGTAAACTGGGAGAATGACAACTGAACGTGAGCATCAGGATTGACATCAGATTTTTTGCTGGGAATTTATTGTATCTTTTTTTTTTTTTTTAAAAGGGACCTTAATGAGTTTCACTAAAGAATCAATGGATTTATTCATGTGCCAGAACTCATGCACAGCATCCGGAGCTGAGGAGCCGCTGTGAAAGCAGAGTATTCTTAAGAACTGCACACATTTACCACAGGCTGCCTTTGTTGGAGAGATGAATATTGAGGTTTTATTTCTGGGTCAAGGTAAAAAAAAAATATGGACTAAGTTGTCACTTTTATGCTGGAACAGCCATGAGCCAACAAAGATGCACATTAGGCCACTCAGTTTTGTTTTTCTTCTTTGTTTTTTTTTTTTTTTTATTAAAATGTCCAGTTATCTTTTTTTAATGAATAATTGCAATAGCATGGGGCAGCAGAGAAAGTGTTTGTAGATGCAGTATTTGCTTGCTGACAAGCAGGAAAAGTGAATGCACCATTGTTATCTGGAACCAGCAAATCCCCATTGTATCACCAAGGCTAATTGGCTGCAAAGTTTAGTAGTAGTATTTATCTAAATAGCAATGATACCTTTTCATTAAGTGGTTGTACTTAAAGGAAACTGATCTACTCCTTTGAGTCCACACCTGCCCTGGAGCAGAGAAGCCATTTTAAAAGCCAAACAATCAATCGTTTGAAACCTTTTTGTGTGTGTGTGTTTTGCCACACGGGACTTGACACATTTTCATATGAATCCTGAGCTGTTTGGGGAAATTGCTGCACTCACAGATACACCGTGTCTAATGTCGTAATCCTGTTGGATTATTTCATCTAAAGTAGCACTAATGTACGTCAGTCAGTTGTTTCGTAACCCAACCTTTATTCCATTTATTGGAAATTCTCGTTCAAAATGAGTCTCCTGGCTAATTTGCCGACTTCATATCAAATGATTTGAAAATTTCAGCTTTAAAAAAAAGTTAAAAAAAAAAAAAAATTTGTACAGCAAGGAGGTCTAAATACATTACCCATGAGCCTCAGCAACAGAGCAGCCAATTCAGAACACGCTGTCATTGTGCGAAGGAACAAAGGTTCATGAGATTATGGAAAACTGACCCAGAATCTAGGGATGAATTGATTTTAAATTGCCAAATGTAGAACTAGCAACACAGTTGCTCATCTTTTGTACTGATGACTCAGCCCCGAGAGTTTCTCGCTCCATCTAAACCTTGGACGCACTAAACTGCCAGTCACTTGCTGTCTGTGCAGAAAATGAAGTCAACGCCTCTCACTTTGCCTCTTGTATAGTCCTGATCAAACCTTTAGTGAAGTAAAAAAAGAACAGCTGCAGCTTACTGGCGGTAGATAAAAATGTTATGCATGCTCCGTTAGTTTATTTTGTGTTTCCCATAGCAACCGACACAAACTAGATGCTGGAATGTCATAATTTGGCACATCCGTGGTGGTGTTTTATATAGATCAGAATGGATTGTGACTAACTAGATGAGATTTAAAGGCATAGTTCAACATTTTTTGTAAAACACACTGATTTACTTTCCTAGGAAGATTTGGACAAAAATATCAACACCACTCTCATATCTATACTATAAAAGCTACCTCCATCAATGTCAGATCACTCAAACACATTTCTTAATAAACCGCAACACCCCCCCGGCACCCAAAGCGTAGGGGCATTAGCCTTTCTCTCCCACAGTTTTCTCCCCTGGGCATTGCCTTCTCCACAGGCCAATCCTGCTCCGTTCAGATAAGACTACCCTCCTCTCCTCTCTTAGTAGCCGTCACCCCTCTCCCACCCTCCCTGCCTTCCCCTCTCCCACCCTCTCGGCTCAGCGGGAAGTGCAGCCTGAAGCCTTATTCTGTTTTCTCCCTGCGTCTCGGCTCCCCTGGTTGTCAGATAGCGTCCCTTGTTTTCCTCCATCTTGCTTCACAGCAGGACATAAAAGCCCAAAGCCTCTCTTCATTTCTCGCGCATATTGCCAACACTCGTCCGCCTCGTCTGTTCTCTCCGTTTCTCTGTCGCCGCATCTCCTTCCTCCTCTTTTATCCGGCATCCCTCGTTCTGAGTATCTCTCCTCACACCTGCACCGTTGTTCTTCCCTCTTTCCTCCCACTGATTTTCTGCCTCTTGCCTCTTACATGTCCTCCCATTACACGTTCTTTCTCATTTCTTGTTTGCGCACTCTGCTGCAGCCCCCTACACACACACGCACACACACGCACACACACACTCTTATCACTCCTCCCTCATCCTTTTTCTTCTCTTCATTGCTCTCTCCCTTCTCTCATACGCGCTTGCTTTTTGAACTAAAGTGCTGTAAGTCTGAGATAAGGCTATAAAATGGCTGACATGGTCCACCCTGTTCTTCTACTCAAACTTCCAGCCAGCGAGGGGATTAAGGATTATAATTAAAAAGTAAACTTGATGACTAAGTACCTGTGCTCGGCAAAATGTTTTCAAAATGAAGAAGTTTCTTTATCAACTATTGCAAATTTATCAATTTCTTTTAGATTAAGCACAAATATTTGGAAACCACATACACAGATGCGCTAAACCACAGAGGTGATGTCAATTATCTCGTCTGATTGTGGCTACACACAATGTGTAGTTGTGTACACGTCGCTTGACAGACAACTCTCACACTCTGCTCTTTGATTTGTTTGTTTGAAGCATTTTTTTTTAATTAGAACATGTTCCTTCATCCTGCTAGAAACACATGTTGGTGAGCTTTTATTCACAAGACCACAGTACATAAAACCTCTCCCCTGGAGGATTAATAGAGCATTTTGTACGGTAAAGAGAAGGTGCAAATAATAATGAGGTTTTATTTCCTGTCCCTCATCTAAACCATCATCGTCTCATCTTTTCTTTGTTTTCCATTAGGTGAGTCCCATTTCTCTGCCAGCCAGCAGCCCTTCCTGTATTTCCAGGTGTTGTTCTTGACGGCTCAGTTCGAAGCAGCCGTGGCGTTCTTGTTTCGCGTAGAGCGGCTTCGGAGTCACGCCGTGCACGTGGCGCTGGTCCTGTACGAACTGCGGCTGTTGCTGAAGTCATCCGGCCAAAGCGCTCAGCTGTGTGAGTACGATCTCCTTGGGGTTTTGTAGAGAAGCTTTAGGGAGAGGTTTTGGTTTTAAAATGTTTTTTTCCTCTTCGTGCGCAGTGAGTCAGGAGCCCGGTGACCCTCCAACGGTGCGGCGCCTAAACTTCATCCGCCTGCTCATGCTCTACACTCGCAAGTTTGAATCCACTGATCCACGAGAAGCCCTGCAGTACTTCTACTTCTTACGGTGAGACGTCCTACACTTGGCCTGAACCATCTATGGTTTTAGATCGTAAACCGTGATTAAAAAAAAAACTGCGATCTTGAGATCATAATTTTTTTGCTGTTTTCCTAACCCAGGTTTTGTCATTAACTTTTTTGCACATGTATACCGCCTCCCTGACCTTGCCTTAAGCTAAAAGACTTCTTTGCTCTACTTTAAGTAAAGCCATAGATGGCTCTTTTAGGTCTAATAGAGTAATAACCGCTGTTGCTCAAGCATCCGATGTGGCCTATGTTTAGTACGTTTCTTGTTAATAAATAGGACGACATTTGAAATCAATTCTTGATGAGAGTTATTGAGTGGATGTGTGACAAATATGAGCCAAATGTTACCTATAATGCCTCTGTTTTCTTTTAACAGCAATGAGAAGGACAGTCAGGGAGAAAACATGTTCACACGTTGTGTCAGTGAACTTGTCATCGAGAGCCGAGAGGTGAGTGACCTACTTTTACACAGACTTTAAGTGTTTAAATGCCAGTAGGAACTCTGGATACAGGTCCAGTTAATACCAAGTGCCCACTAGCTGATGGGGCAGCTGATATGTCCGTCCCAGATAAGTTTTCAGAAGTCAGCAGAGCCGTTATTAGACCTTGTTTCTCTAAGAGAAAGCGTGTCACCATTAATTGCCCTCGTTTCGCTACTGACCTCGTCTGGGACATCCTGATCATTTTCAAATTATTCAATATTTCCATCTAACTAGGTAGAAAACAGAAAATAGCCTGAACTCTTTCCCACTTGTGAAATAGTTTGAGTTTGTCAAGTTTAAGTATTTTTTTTTTTTTTGTTTTAATGTTTTTTTATTTATTTATTTTAGGCAACATTTGAGGTAACATTTAATGAATATTATTTTCTAAACATGAAATTTCACATTCAGCAAAAACACTAATTCTGAACATTAAAACATATAATTTTCTTTTTGTTTTGATCATTTTTGTATATAAAATCATATCAAAATAGCAACTTGACACACTTGATGTAATACATTTATTGAAATAATTTTTTGATCTTATTGAACTGCAAATGTCGTATTGAGAGCGATATTTTTTTGTATTTATTTCAGGCTGTTCCATTTACACAGTCAATGTGTACCTATTTTTGTAGTTCAATGTATATCTGACATTGTTTTGATGAAGTGCTTTTGTTTTTGTCTCTTAAAGTTTGACATGTTGTTGGGGAGATTAGAGAAGGACGGCAGCAGGAAGGTAGGAGAACTGACTCTCTGATCTTCCTCGAATACTTTTACTTGATCTCGAGTCAAGTCTTTTTGATTTCCATTTCTCTGCTTCACATTTTTATTCTGCAGTCTCATTGTGAGAGTTTCAATCTGTCAGACATGGCCAGAGATCATTTAAAACATCCACTACATGATTAGCAGCCCTCTGCTCCACTGTTGCAGATCACAATTCTCTCTGCAATGTTTTAGTGTCGCCCATCTTTCATGATGTTTCCCACAGTGTCTGCAAGATGAGATTTTTGAGCCCCTTACCCCTTCACAAATTCACACTGCGACATGTTTCCTCCCACACATATGGCAGCCACACTGGAGCAATAAATCTAAATTTGATGGAAACCTCAATACATAAATATCATTTTTAATTAAAAATTGTGTCACTGCAGAGATATCCTGGTCTACATGTCATACTCTCCAGACTTAAGAAAACAGTGCTGTTAAGTACAGATCCACACAAAATTTACACCATAATAATTTGAATATGTTTTTCATTGAAAATATGAATAATGTAAAGATGATAATTCCCTCTAATATTACAAATCATATTGCAATTTCAACATCAATCAAAATAATTACCATTATTCTTCCTCCTGTCTAGCTTGGAGTCATAGATAAGTTTGCTGGAGACACCAGATCTATCATCAGTAAAGTGGCTCTAGAGGCTGAGAACAAGGGCTTGTTTGAGGAAGCAGTCAAACTGTACGAGCTGGCCAAGGTGAGCAGACATCTCTCGGTGCAGCGTATTCCTGCAGGGCTGCTGTCATCCGCATTTGTTGGCAGGGTTTTATATCCTTTCACCGCTTCCTTCCCCTGTGTAGAACCCAGATAAGGTGTTGGAGCTGATGAACAGGTTGTTGAGTCCCGTCATTGCACAGGTTAGCGCTCCTCAGTCCAACAAGGAGAGGCTAAAAAACACAGCAGTGGCCATCGCTGAGAGGTAAAATCACACACATTCACAATGACCTTGAGATCATAGAAATGCCCCAAGACTGAGTGATTTCCTCTTTCCTCTGCAGATACCGTTGTCAGGGTATAGCAGGAGAGAAGTCTGTGGACAGTACTTTCTACCTTCTCTTAGACCTGACCACATTCTTTGATGAGTACCATGTTGGTCACATCGACAGAGCCTACGACGTGAGTACAGCTCTGATGGTACAGGGTGTGGACCCAAATTCACAAATTCTCTACTGTGTGTTTAACATTCATTTTCTGAATTCACCGATAATAACATGCATGTAACCAATCACTTTGCTTATGTTAACTCTGTCCTCTCTGTGCTTCTGTCAGGTGATGGAACGCTTAAAGCTTCTTCCTCTCAGTCAGGACAGTGTGGAGGAAAGAGTGGCTGCCTTCAGGAACTTTAGTGATGAGGTGTGATCAAACTCTTCAACACTAAAAAAAAGACTTTCAGTCTCCCTTTTAAAAATGTACATTTAAATAAGAAAATGTCCTGTGTCCTCAGGTGCGTCACAACCTGTCAGAGGTGCTGTTGGCCACCATGAACATCCTGTTCACTCAGTACAAGCGCCTGAAGGGGGCGCCGGCAGGCACGCCGGGACGGCCACAGAGGACCATAGAGGACAGAGACATGGTGAGCAGAGAGTTAAAATGGAGTATCATATAATCACTGTGATTATAGCAGGATGAACCATAACATTATGCAATAAGAATTTAGAGCCGAGGGATACTGTATTTTTTTTAGAGCTGGTATCAATTTTATTTAATCAAACCCAATAAAATGAAATATTAAATGTCCCCTTTAATTTGGTTATCTAGGAATTGTGACCAAAATACTGTGTGTGCAGTGTGAGTCATTTAAAAGAATCTTGTCATTCAGATATGGGGGAAAATATATGTAATGGTGACACTGTTTAAAAAATTACCTGAAACATATTTTTTGCCTTTTATCTGTTTATTTTTTGTAATTCATTGGCTATTTTTTGTTGCTTATTGGCTGACATATCTGTGATAACCTCAGATTGTCTGAGCTGAGATATTGTTCAGGCTCTAATATAAATAGCTATATATTATCAATATTACAAACGTTTTTGGTATATGTGGATAATCAAACATAAAGAAGCAGTAACATGTTAGTCACAGCCCGATTTTCCAACATAAATTGTTTTCGGCACATGTGGAGCTCATCAGGATCCACAGAAACAGTCATTTTGTGTATTAGCAGCATGTTAATACCCCACATGTCATCTGCTTCTTACAACAGCAACTGCGCAGCCAGGCCAGAGCCCTGATCACTTTTGCTGGTATGATTCCCTACAACATGGCTGGAGACACAAACGCAAGACTGGTGCAGATGGAATTACTGATGAACTGAGACGTCAACACACGCACACGCACACACACATACACACACAGAAACATACAGTCCTGTACCTTCCTGACAACCAGATCCCTTTTGGATTTTGGCAAACACAAACATATTGACACTCACTTGTCTGCTTTCATCAGTGTGATCCAACATCCATCCTTACATCGCCGTTCCTATTATCTCTGTTCTTTTTGTTTTGTTCCTTTTTCCCCAATTGTGTTGTTTCATATTTGTATCATTAATGATTTGGAATAAAAAAAAGTTTACTTTTCAGTTGTCTATTTTTTTTTTTTATTTAAACATATTCATTGTGTTCACATTTTTCTCCATTTACCCTCCCATTTACTTTTACTGTAATTGTTGAATGCAGGTGGTCAGTTAAGTTTTTCAGAGTAAGAGCACATATCAGTTATGCATCCACAGTAAAACGTAAATAAAACTATTGTAAATTTGCAATCTAAAGCTTTAAATTAATATCAACATTCCATTTTACAATGGTCACAACAGTTGTGACCCTCTTATATAACTCAGTTTAAATACACATTCTCATACTTTCCAGTGTTTACAGATTATAAACTCGTAGATTGTAATAGGAAACATTCTCTATGCCGTCCTCTATGTCTTCATTTGTGTATCATTTATTCCTGAGGATAAATGAACAATTCACAGCCAACAGCTGCTTTGTGATTTCATATTGGGTTATTTATAAACATGTCCAGAAGGACATTGAGCTGTTTAATTGTTAGATCTGTGAATATTCCACCGATCATTTAAAGAGAGAAATGTTTTTGACGCTAAGAAAAGGATCTTGCTGCTACACTGGGGTGATTTATAATGTACATGAAACTGTCTTCAGGGTTTCTATCTACCCAAAATAACTGAGGATTCAGCCTAGATAACAGGTTGATTCTCTAGAGTTTAACGCGCAACAGTCCACAATGCTTCATGTTGTATGTGTTGTGGGCCACAGCCATGTTTTTTTTCCACAGGCTGTAGTGCAGGATCTGTGACACGTCCTGTTGCCTGGCAGATGGTTGGTTGGCTTGAACGCCACCACAGGACCGGAGGGATATTTCTCTATCTGTGTATCAGAGTGGTGAGTTCTGGGGGTAAAGAAGGGAGGAGACATTTTCTAACACAAACTGCAGAAGTGAGCTACTCATAAAAGCAGTTAGGAGTTTGGCTTGTTCATAAGATATTCAGCCTGTTTTAGAGAATTTATAGCCAAAGTTGTGTTGGGCACCATATTTATTTTACCACCGATAATGCTAAAAAGTAATGTGAGGTCTGCTCACATCCAAACGTTATCACACTTTGGTTTGCAAATTTTTCATCTTTATACAAATAATCTGTTAGATTTTTTGAGGAAGAAGATTTTTTATCTTCCTCAGAGTCAGTTTGCCAGTTTGTATGTGATCCAGCTGAAGTAGCAGAAACTGTAGCAGGCCTCTGTCAAACGATTGGCAGTTTTTAAAGTGTCACCCACCATCTCCTCTGTCGACTTTGTGGCCTACGCACTCTGCCCTTCAGTCTGGCCCGAGAGAACACAGATGGACGCTCATTCTGCCTGCTCCACATACAGAGAGGAGATGTTGAGTTCATTCAGGGCCACGGACAGAGCCGAGCCAAGTGCTCTGACTTTCATGCTGTTGTATTTACTACAGATCTGGAGACCCTCCAACACACACCTGGATCCCTCACAATCTCAAAATCACCTGCAATATAAATAGTATCTGGTTACCCATCAGTGATGGCATCCAACCTTATTTTTCCCATGTGAAAAGTTTTGCTATATTGGTGACTGCATCAACATCACTCGACATGCTGAGTAATTCTTAATTTAATAATGCATAAGCCATGGTAGCAGGTTTTTTCAGCTTGAAGAAAGGATGAGGAAAAATGTACAGGCATATTTCACTACAGATAGTAATCTCTAATGGAAAAAAAAAACATCACAGCTGTCTTGTCATTGTGTGTATGTGTTTTTTTTAATCGTTCACCAACAGAAGACGTGCCTCTCAGGTGTGTGTGCTGCAGCTGGTGTTGTGAATCAGGCCGATGACAGACACCTCCTATTACCCGGCTATTTCACAACACCAGGGTGGCACCGCACCACTGTCGACGAGACGAAGAATCACTACATGATGCTGTGATGGGAGCTGATGCTGCAGGAACAAGCCAATCGCAGCACTCAGCTCCAGCTCTTTTAATCTGAATCATGTTTGTTTTACACCTGCTGTATTGAATTTATTATTTCCCCCTCTATTCATAACATGATTTTTTTTTCACAATCCCATAATCTTCATGCATTTTTCGGATCACACATTGAATTAAATTACATAAAGGCGAGAATATGTCAAAAAACAAAATGATCACACGTTAGGGTTTTCTTATCAGTTTGGTTCAATAAATGATTCAAATAAATGCACCAATGTGTTCCTCTAGTATCTTTGTTGAAAAAGAAATGTTTTCAAACTATTGTCATTTTTATATTAGTTTTACTTTGACAGCATAGTTATACGTCTTTATTGGACATCACAGATGTAAAAATGTGTTTTTAAGTTAAATAAATACTATAGAGATGAGTAAAATAAAATTCAACAGATAAAAGCAAACTTTGAGGTTTCACTGAAGTAATTTAACTAACTGATAAAATCTTGGGGAGGTGTGGTAATTATAAAAAAAAATAAAGCAATTAATATATTTGTGTTTTGCAAAGTTTATTAATAATGGGAAGGTACGAATTAGATAAATAGTGAAGCTAAACCACTAAATCAGAATATCATCAATGTCACAAAGCCAAACTTTCATAGAACAGATTCACACACACTTTAGTTTTTGTGAATGACTCTATAATCCAAAACCTTTTTCATTTTTGAAAAGGATTTCTGAAAAAAAAATCTAACTTTTAATGCTATTCTAATTTTGTGGAATGGACCTGTAAGTTGTTAAACATTATCTCAGGCTGCTGCAATCTGGCTCATCAGCATTCATCCCTACTC
Organism: Lepturacanthus savala; assembly: GCA_030544235.1. Classification (NCBI taxonomy): domain Eukaryota; kingdom Metazoa; phylum Chordata; class Actinopteri; order Scombriformes; family Trichiuridae; genus Lepturacanthus; species Lepturacanthus savala. The sequence continues at coordinate 17,258,866 of CM060465.1, forward strand.
CTTTATTCCTTTAGCCACAACTTTGACTGAAAACAGATGGTCTGCACCCTAACACCAGAGAGGCCCTGATGATGTCAGAGAATATGGACTCCGGCCTCCGGGTGTGACAAGTTGGCACTGTAGGAAATACAGTGACCCATTTATGCCGTTCCCTATAGATGCTGTCATTTCCTACCAGAGTGGAGGCAGCGAAACCCTCTGCTGTGACCTGCTGACACTAAAAACACTTTTATATTCTTTTACACAAATCTTTTTTGGCTCCATCTTAGTATACAATTGTATTTATTGTATAGTGTGTTGTATTTGCTCACAGAAAAACACTGTTCATACATACATGTCCATCATGGTGGACTGTGTTGACACTGTCATCTGGTGGTGAATATGTGGTATTGTATAAATCAAGGAAAAAGCTCAGGATCTTACAATATAGGCCAATGGACTCCACACTGTCAACTTAAAGATAATGTATGTTCAGTAAAGGTTATATTAAACATACATTATGTAAATGAATGCATGGCCAGCGATGGGGAATATATAGTCCTTGGTTTGGTAGCAAAGTGCATCATTCCCTTTCACATTGGATGGAGTCATAGATGCAGTTTGTGTCCTCTCTCTGTTTAGACTGCACAGTTCCACAAAGCACATTTGTCTTTGTGAGATTTGGCACCTTGTTAAAGATTTAAGATTTAATTTTCTAATGTTTGGCTGATTTTATAGCAGCTAGATTTAATGTGCATAGAGCTGCACTTATTGTTCAGTTTATAAAATGAATATAAATACAAATATTTTTTTAATTCACACTTTCTCTGGGAACAAGGTGAAGTCACCAAATCTCTCTCTGTCTCTCTCTCTCACACACACATACACACACATAATTAAACCCACACATAATTAAAACACTGTAAGAATTTTTTTGTGTTTCCAAGGTTTGGTTTGGGGTCACTTCACAATTTTATTTTTGAAAGAAAAGCACTGTTTTTTTCAATGAAGTTAACTTTAAACTAATCAGAAATACACTCTATACATTGCTAATGTGGTAAATGACTATTGTAGCTGCAAATGTCTGTTTTTTTGTGCAATATCTACATAGGTGTATAGAGGCCCATTTCCAGCAACTATGACTCCAGTGTTCTAATGGTACAATGTGTTTGCTCATTGCATCAAAAGACTAATGGATGATTAGAAAACCCTTGTGTAATCATGTTAGCACAGCTGAAAACAGTTTAGCTGCTAGGGGAAGTTATAAAACTGACCTTACTATGAGGAAAAAATGTGTGTGAAGGAAAAAATATTAATTTAAATACAAAACATTATTTCCAACCTTGTCAATCTCTTGACAGTATTTCCTATTTATATCACACTCATAGTGCTAAATAGAAGTGAGACTTTTCATGGAAAACACAAAATTTCCTGGATGACCCCAAACTTTTGAACAGTAGTGCACATCACTTTTATACATGTGAAATTTGAGGCAGGCAACATGAAGTTGGAACAGTCAATAAAAGTCAGGAAAAGTAGAAGTGGGCGTGTCTTTATAAGTGGGCGTGTCTTTACTCTACAGACACTGTTGCTTTAAACTGACTCAGGCGGCCCAGCACCGCCTCTAATTACAGGTGTTTCTAATTAGATGCTAGCAGGTGATGAGAGCGGCTGAGACAGAGAAGAACCGTTTGACGGCAAATATCGCATTTAAAGCCAAGATATTTATTATTTTTAGCCAGAATATTACGGCAATGACCCTTAAAGGCTCAAAGGTGAGTTTAGACAAAAGTTGAAAGAGCGTGAAAATAATAAAATAAGTTCAACGTTTGTCAGTGTAGGTCAGGGGTGATATTTTTTTGCACGACAGATTAACTGAGTAAAAATATCGCGCAGCTTGAAGGTAAATTTAATTTAATACTTTATACAGTCAGTTTTCTCAAAGCTGGCAAGTCACACGGCTAGCTATATTACATTTTGTCAAAATAGTCTTCAGGTATGTTTTGGCTTCATGAGGCCATGTTCAAATGTATAAAACAGAAACCGTTTCCTTTATCTAATTTTATACAGTGTAATCTTTATGGCCCGGAATAGGTTGCAATTTATGGTTCATACAGTTTAAAGACTTTTCCCTGGATCCTAATACTGTAAATGTGTCATGTAGAAATTGTGTCAGCACAGGACACAAAGCACGTTTTTGTCCAATTGGTCTAAATTTACAACCAACTTCAGAGAACTTCAAATTCAGAGTCAGATTGTGAAGTTCTGAGACACAAATGTCCAGATCCTATTCTGGCGGAACTCGTGGTTATTGCTCTAAGATGAAAAACACACGTAAGAGATGTTTGTGTGGATGTAAAGATGGAGTAAGGTCTCAAATACAAAAAGCTAACAAAGCTTGTTGTTATACAGTGCATTCAGCTGAATAAACTCATGGCACAACAAGTTCAGTTTAGAAACCAACAAAGAATGAATATTAGAATCTCAGACTCCCAATGCCGCTATATATGGACTCCAACACTATTGTAGAATTATTTACAATTTGTCATCAGGGATTTTTATTTTGAGGGTCATTGTTTTTTATGTGAACAAAATGTTCTAAATGTGATGTAGAATACTTGAGTCGATGGAACGATGGAATTTTGCTTAGTTAACCAGTTTGGAAACATGCTATGACATGAGTTTCAGATTTTCAGAGTTGTATGTCCTATTCCATTTTTTGTGTATCCAATATAGAAAAACTGTAAAGTGGAAAATATTCATTCTTCAAACCAGCTGGTGGTCCTTGTGCTTCTCCTCAGCCTCATGCCTCACTGCCTAGCAGGTAAGTGTGAGACCACATGGTCTGAAATGTCACATGTTGCCTTTTTATTGTGTTAATAAAGAGTTGCTTCATTGCTGTTTCTGTGTAGGAATCTGCAGTGTCGAGCATTGCACTGATGCTACAAAATGCATTCTGTCTCGAGACCAAAGAAAGTGCAAATGTGCTAGAGGGTATTATGGTGACCACTGTGACAAAGGTAAGCAAATCTTTAATTTTATTATTATACTGGAAAGGCTCTACTGCATGAAATGGAACAGAACCTTGATTGCTATCATTGGTAACACCTGTTTGTCAATATGGCTGACTCAAAGTTCCTTTTATTCAAAGGTGTCCTGAAATATTTAATTTGTCAATAGCAACCATGACAAATTGACTTTTCTAAGTATCAATACATTTCCAAACCAGCATGTTTACTAAAGGGGTAGGTTACTTTATTTTTAAAAGTTACTGAGATATCGTAGTTTAGACCCTGACCACATCATCAGTTATTTGGAGCAAACCTTCCAGAGTCACCGAAGACATTACATAATATATACTCCAGATGGCTGGTAAATTGACCATTGATGGACTGTTTTACTTTATATACTTGAAAATTTTGAGGATTAGTTTTATCCATTCTGACACATTCATCATTTTAGTAAATGTCTGAACATCCTGCATAAAGGTGCCCTGTGGCAGATGCAGTGAGTTTGTTTGTGAAAGACTCCATATGAGCTGTTTCATGAAGAGAACATTCAACACTGTTGAATTGTCATGTTATGAATTTGAAGCATTCAATTCCTGCAGAAAAAAAATGTTTTTCTAGATGCACACATCAAAGTTATGTGCGGCCCAGACCACATAATATTCAGTGCCATAGAAGACTTCTTCAAGTATCACAATGTGCCGCTGGAGTCTTTGCACTTGCCCAACAAATCGTGTGGTGCTCAGAGAGAGGTGATCGACAGCGTGCCGTACTACGTGGCCAAGACCTCCAGAGACCAATATGTGACCTGTGGAGGAAAACCACTGGAGGTAGACCTTAACTTTCTATTTACATCAGTAGCACATGGGAATTTATAAATCTCCTGCAAAAAGGTCTATTTCAAATTTAGTTTACTGTAGAAACATCATAGCAGTTACCACTGATATAGCACTGATGTTTTTTTTGCCCTTTTTTTCTTTCTTCTACTCTTACAGAAAAACTTTACTCACATCTCATATTCCCTGAGTCTCTTATCAGACCCTCGGGTTACTGGAAACATCATCAGAGAGCCCGTCATAAAGATGGACTACACGTGTGTCTACCCATACATCAGAACAGTCAGTCTGCCTTTCCCAGTCATCCCCTTCTCCAGGTAAGGAAGGAAAACACTTTACATCCTCCTCATACTCTGGATCCTTCCAGTTTTATTTAATCTGTTCTTTAACCCTTTAATTAGAAGGGAAATCACTTCTATTCAAGCGCATGCTTCTGTTAAAAATGATGAAATGATCAAACAATGTTCCTAAACTGAAATCTGTGGTTGCCTTCATCTGTGGTGCAGGCTTTTGTTCCAACCAAGGAATTACACACCTGAATTGTACTAATGAAAGTCCTTAGCAAGGGCTGTAATGGTTGATTAGTAGAACCAGGTGTGTTGCTGCTTGGTTGGAACAAAAGCCTGCACGCACACCATCCCTCCAGGACCTGGATTAAAGACCCCTGCATTACATGAGTCAGTCTAGTCTGAAGGTGGAATCAGTAGCTTGCCAAGAAAAGTTCTCATCACAAGGTCCAACTTGTCTCCAAAGCTTTAATTATGTGATTTAAACATGTTTTGATCGTGGATGTATTTACACAGCAGACAACATAACAAGAGAACATCAGTTCTCTGTGAACCTCAGACCAGAGATCATCTTTGAACAAAGATGGAGGGGATGATTTCCCCGTTGTCATCTGATTAACAATCTCATTGGCTGAGGTTGGAGCTTCAGAGGCAACAAGTTGAACCTTTTTGTTGAGGTTTTTGGCTTTTTGGTCACATTACTCAGAACAGAAATGTTGCAACTATCAACGGTGTAAATCTGAGTCCGTATTCTCTGTAATCAGTGAGATAGTGATGCGTGTAGATGAACTTGAAGCCACGGTGGAGATGATGCTGTACAAGGACTACACTTACAGCAAACCCTACAGCAGCACTCCCACCATAGAACTCAGAGACAAGGTGGGTCAACATTCAGTCTCTCACCAGTTTAACCACATATTGATCTATTTGGTGGTTGCATCATGTCAGTGTTTTTTAGATATTAAAAAAAAATGTATCCAGGTGTATGTGGAGATGACTGTGACGGAGCCGGCAGATTTCTTCCTGCTTCGGGTGAATGAGTGTCGAGCCACACAGTCCCCACAGCCCAACGTTACGGAGGGATCAGTTCACATCCTGCTTCAGAACGGGTTAGATGGCTCATCTCGGTATTTGTCTCATTTTCTCCAGCTGTGACACTGCTGTATCATTCATGCTCCTCCTTTCCTCTTTATTCAGGTGTGTAGAGGACCAAACTGTCTCCTTCCTCAAAGTGAAGGAGGACCAGTCTGGCCTTAACGGAGAAAGCTCTACCATTCACTACAGCTTTGACATGTTTCGCTTCACAACAGAACCTCATGAACTTTATCTGCACTGCACTGTGCAGCTCTGTGAGCCGGACGACCACAAGTCCTGCACACCTGTGAGCTCATCAGCTTCCTGCCGCCTCACCTCACAAACAGATTTATGTTGAATATGTTTTTGTTTGTTATGGCTTAAACACAGCCTTTTGTTTGCTTTACAGAACTGTAATACCATCAGCAAGAGAGAAGCAGTAAGAGCAGACTTTGAGACTCAAGGTCTGCTTTCATATGGACCCATCAGAATTAAAATGCCAGAGGACCCTCAATCCAGTAAGATTCCGTTTGTCCTCATAGGATCGGAGATGTAACTGTTGTCTAAATACATTGTGGTATTTCATTGTGCTGTTTCCTACTGTATTTGATGAGGACACATGGTTACTACCATTATCTCTGACAATTGTTTCAGGTATACTGATGAAGGTGGGGCTGCCTGTTGCAGCGGTCTGGACTGTGGGCTTCTTCTTCATCATCCTCATCACTGTTGCCAAAGCCGGCAGGAGGAGACTGGAACAAACAAAGTAGTATTAAAAATAATTTAACAATAAAACTGCCGCTGATGCTGCTTGAATAAAACTGGAAAAGTATCCATGCCCCCCTATTTTTTTTGTTGTTTATTTTTCTGGCCTGATATTTGATTCCCAGAAACAAGTGAGGTAAAGTGTAATCTGGGTATATTTATGAACAGATTAATTAAGCACTGGTGACCTGTGGATGTTTCTGGGTTGTGAGTGATGACACTATAGATTCTGGGCCCAGTTGTTCAAAAGGTTTAATCTGGATCAAAATAATCTGGATTTGGAAATCCCATGTTTTTCTCTCCAGGAACAGGTGATCCATCTTTTGTGCTGAATCTGGCTCTAAATGAGATTATATACCACAATGTAGCTACTAACTATGTAAAGAATGGGTGGAATAACCATCTTGGGGTCACTAAAATGGTTTGAGCAACTATGGACTATTTTATCCAGATCAAAACAAAACTTGAATTATGCGATCTAATATTTTTCTTTTTACGATTTATTCCTGTTCAATAGCTGCAACTCAGATTCCGTATGAAAAACTGGGTCCAGGATGATTGAATTCAAGTCATAGCAGGATAAGAAACTCAAATCACTCTTGAAGTGATTTTTAAAATGACAAAACTCCCTCTGTAGAAACCTTTGACTCTATCCACAAAATCAAACAATAAATTTGAACGTTGCTTCATCCAATATTCACTTTTTTTTCTTCTGGAAAGGTTTACAAATTGTTGCAATTGTACATCATTTAAACACAACACTTAAGAACGTAAGTTTCATGGTGAGGTCTTGGTTAAAATATTCTCTTCACCTGCAGTGTCGGCCTTAATTCATCACACCTGTGCCTTAACCTGCTACAAGTCAGAATGGAAATTTAACTTAATCCCAACTATGACATGACCTCAATCCTAATTTAGCCTACGATAAAACAAAGTAAATATTGAGTTTATTCATAGCAGCAGTGAATTAAATGTCCTTCACATGTTTCCATCTCGTAATCCACAGCAGTGTCTCTCAGGTCATATATAACAGCTGCTGCTGCTTTCCTGCAGTTTTGCATGAAAACAGCAGATGGTGCACTGACCCTGTATCCGGCCTCTTGTGTGGATGTGGTTTATTAAGAGGAAGGAGGGCCCTGCTCTCGGTAAATCTTTTATCAGCTGCACAGCGGTTTGGAGGTCTCAAAAACATTTGCACAATGCGTTTCTGAGCCCAGTTTAAAACCAGAAAAGTCCATTAGTATTGATGTAAAGCGCTGAAGAGGAAGTCTGATCGCCTGGAAGAGTTTAGTACAATGTGTGTGCATTTTATTTTTCCAGCAAGTCCCTTTAACAACTCTTTTTAACTAGAGGGATTCCTTTATGTGCCGGTGCTCAGCCGCCTGTGCAGAGGAAGGAGACTTGTTGCAGGATCTGTGCTGCTGATCGGCCATTGTGACCGTCGGAAAGGGGGCAAGGACTAGTTCATGTGCTCTCTGTGCATGAAGGAGCTGCTGTATGAACACTTGTCCAGGGTTAAATCATCCGACTGCCTGCAGCCAGGAATGGATACGTATGATCTTGATTTTGATTGTATGTAAATGTGCTTTTAGTTGCGCGTTGAACTTTATTTTTCTTTTATTTTTGGGGGGAGGTTTCTGAAAAGGAAAAATGAGCAGATAGCTCACTTGTGGTGGAGCTGGTGATTCAATGTGAGGAGAAGAATAGAGGAAACCCGCACAACACTTTGTCCTGTATCTCTGGCTGCTGGAAGAGGCTGTTTTCCTTCATCACTTTGTCCATCTGGAGACTAACAGGCGGTAGCAGATGACGACGACGATGATGAAGAAGATGGCATCTCAACAACAAGCCTGGACAAGCATTATAATCATATCAGCCTCTTTATTCTCCCTGACCCTTTGTAGCTCAGTGGCTGATATCCCAGAAGAAGAAGAAGGTTTCAATGCAGAGGTACAGTTTACTATTAACTTTGTTGCCTGTGGATGATCAAAAATATTTATAAATACTTTGACTTAACAGTTGTCATAATGAGGAGAAACCTCTTTCACCCTGGGTGTTTTATTGTAGATTTATCGTTTCTTAGAAGCAGTTCAGCAAGTTCACATCCTACTAGGTTACTGTTTTCAAAATTTCAAGTTGTCAAGTCATCAAAGCGTCAGGTGTTGGTGTGCAACAGGTTTGCTAGGTGACCTTTTGACCTTCCTCCAAATAAGTGCACATGAGGTGTACACATGGAAAAAAGTTCAGGATCGTATAATGAATTTAACGTTAAGTCTGAAGCACATAACGATTATTCTGAGTTATAACTTTTGTTCCAGTGTGCACTTTGAAGACTGAAGATATATTCTAAGTTGTAAATTGTCTGTAGTTTATATCAATAAGAATAACATCACCTTAATGTCAAGTGAAAAATCCATGAGAAAATCATTTTTTGGAGGTTAACCATGAGTTAAGTATTGTTAAGTTCAAATTACAAAATGGAGGATGAACTGGCTTTGAACAAAATTAAAAACAGCTGAAAATCACTTCAAGTCCTTCATTAACCTTTTAGTTATAAATTGTGACAAAGAAATAAACACACATAGTGAACAACAAAATAATGATTTCAACCCTAAAAGTTATTTTGGTTCTTTTGTTTCATTTCCTTCAGGCACAATTGGCAAATAAACCAGCACAGACACAGATTGGTTGAAACTTGTCATACTATGCGGAAACTCAGAGATTTTTTCAAGATTTTCTCTCTTTGTGTGTGTGTGCTCCCAGCAGCCTGTGTTTGTACTGCAGGCTACATGTGTGAAAGTCTCATGATCCTTGCTGTGTGAGGAGAAATCCTGCTGAGTTGTTTTCGACTCTCCTCCTTAAAGGGCAAATCTGAAAACTTCAGATCTGAAAAAGTACATCGTTCTGTTTTCCTGGCTCCACACGCTCAATTTCACTCTCAGTGAACATGAAACAATTCATGTGTCACTAGACTGTGACACTGATTTTTGTTTGTCAGGACTGAGAGACTGTTTGATTATTGTCAGGAACCCTATTTTTGTCTCTTTGACTTACTCTACTCGTCCCACCTTGGCTGTCAGTGAGGAGAAGGCGCAGGAATGTTGTAATGTTAATGGAAGCCATCTGGTTTCTATCTCTACTTTATTTTTTCTTTTACCTCCTCCGATGCTTTTCCCAGTTATTAGACTGTGACTTCTTCCTGGAGTATCGCCTTCTTTCCCTACAGCTGAGCGGCTGACACACATGTATATATACTATATCACATTTCTCTAGGCCAGACTAAGCAAAAACCGACCCCTCACGTTCTCCTTACAGGTTTGGCTCCGTAAATTTGGCTACCTGTCCCAGGCAAGCAGGCAGATGTCCACCATGCAGTCGGCTCAGATTATGTCCAAAGCCATCAGTGACATGCAGAGCTTCTACGGCCTGGAGGTGACCGGTGAGATGGACCCTGCCACTGTTGCGTAAGCTCTATATTGTTTTGTTAGCCGTGGTTTCATCCTACAAGATATTTGTCTCACACACGTTTGAGTGCACTGACTGACTGAATCCGAAAGATACATTTAAAAAAATTTTTTTTTTTATGAACTCTCTGGTAGAGAAGTTTCAGTTGTCAGTTAAGAAAGCAAAGTCATCAAACCTCACAGCCAACAGGGGCATCTTGAAGCAATTTCTTTCACAGCGTTGGATTTTCCCCAGCACACAACAGCATTGCCATGCTAATGTGTTCATATTACCACTGACTGCTGAACCACGACCAGCAGTTAAAGTTTAATGGTGATAAGTTTTGCGTTACACTTCAGATGTGTTTTGTTAACATGTCCTCTTGACTAATGAGGCCAGTCGGGCTATAGAGACCCTAAGCCCCTCCTCTTCAGCTGTCTCCCACTGGTGCGTTGTTTCATTAAAAATATGCACAGTCGTCAATGGCAAGAGACAAATCATATTATGGTCCTATTTGAATTGCAACATGAATCACACATGTTTGTCTACACTAGCATCCAAAAGCTTGGGGAAACCAAGACAATTTAGTGTTTTCTATGAAAAGTAACACTTTATTTTCCACCATGAGTTATAAAACAAATAGAAGATGTTATTATATTGGCCTTCTGATGCAATTAGTAAACACATTGTACCATTAGAACACTGGAGTGATAGTTGCTGGAAATGGGCCTCTATACACCTATGTAGATATTACACCAAAAAACAGACATTTGCAGCTAGAAAAGTCATTTACCACATTAGCAATGTATAGTGTATTTCTGATTAGTTTAAAGTTATCTTGAGAAAAACTGTTCATTTCTTTCAAAAATAAAGATATTTTTAATGACTCCAAACTTTTGAATGGTAGTATATATCGACACAAAAAGTTTTACAGTGTTTTTTTTAACTGTGTGTGTGTGTGTGTGTGTGTGTGTGTGTGTGTGTGTGTGTGTGTGTGTGTGTGTGTGTGTGTGTGTAGGGCCATGCGTCGACCTCGCTGCGGCCTCCCAGACAGAAAAGCAGAGGATCTGAACGAGGGAGCGAGAAGGAAACGCTACGCCCTGACTGGTCAGCAGTGGCACAAGGACCACATCACCTACAGGTTTATGCCATTGACTCATAGAAGTAGAAAGACATGAAATCAAACTGTTTCTCACATTAAGTCTAATATGTCCTCTACTCTGGCTTCAGTATAATGAAGCAGCGCATCCCCTCCTCACTGGGAGAGGAGAGGACTTCCGACGCGATCCGCAAGGCGTTCGACGTATGGAGACAAGTCACGCCGCTCACCTTTGAGGAGTTACCCGCTGAACATGGCACCAGCAGCAACAGCAGCCAGCTCGCTGACATCCTGTTGTTGTTCGCCTCCGGTTTCCACGGTGACATGTCCTTGTTTGATGGCGAGGGGGGGTCGCTGGCTCACGCCTACTACCCCGGTCCAGGAATAGGAGGGGACACACACTTTGATGTGGATGAGCCTTGGACGCTAGACAACCAAAATCCACAAGGTTAACGAGATAATGTTTCTTTCTTTGGAGGAACCGAACCTGTGACTTGTCCTAATAAGATGTAAACAGCCTTTTAGCTCATTATTGTAATACATGAGCTTAATTTAATGTTGTCTTCAGAAAGTAAATCCTAACCATCATAATGTTACACACACACGTCTTTGAAGCTTGTCGTGATTTGTTATATGGCACAGATAATATTATGTGTTTCAGGAATGTTTCAAATTGTGCAGAAATACACTGCAACTGAATTATCTTATTCCAGTGGCAGATAATTTACTTTAATTCCATTTTTTCCTGATTGGGGTAAACTGGTGGACTCAGAAAGATTAAATTGACTAAAATCAAGAAAAATATCTTGAAATAAGGTTAATTATCTGCCAGTCTATTTAGTATTGGGTTAGTTATACCAAAACATCTGCAGTCTGTGGAAAGCATATGGCACAAACTCAATTTAGTAGTTTTATGTTTTATTGTAACATTCCATTATTGCACTTCATTTTAGGCAAATGTCATGATGTTAATTAACTCCTTTTGACAAAATATTAGTCGCATGCTTACTGTGACTGTCCGTCCCGCAGGTATCGATCTGTTCCTTGTCGCCGTCCATGAGCTCGGTCACGCTTTGGGTCTGGAGCACTCAGACAACCCCAGCGCCATAATGGCTCCTCTCTACCGCTGGATTCACACACACAACTTCACATTGCACGAGGATGACGTTAAGGGAATCCAGCACATGTATGGTGAGATGTGCATTTATTTTTGTCACCAATATCTCTTTTCCCAACCGGCATTTTTGAACAAAATCACAAATCCTTTAACACCTATTGAATATTCAGTTCTACGAGTGTGTAAATAGGGACTATATCGGCAGAAAAAAGAGAATAGCCTTTTTGTCCTAGATTCCTTTATTCTTTGAGAAAGATATTTTAAACAGAATAGAGAATACAGACCACTATGAGGATGGAGGGCAAAGTACCAGCTGTGATTTGAGCTTCTATTAGTCATGTCACAACTGTACACTGCTGTCAGACGAGGACATTGGGTCTCATGAAGAAGGAGCATTGTGCTAATGTGCATACACACACGCCAATGGACTTCACTCAAAACAGTGTGTCATGCATGCCGTTGTGATGACATCTTTATGTGTGTGTGTGTGTCAGTAGGAGATAAAGAGCACAGTGTACTCTGTTTGCATGTCTCTAATGCAGTGGTCCTACTATTAGAGCTGTAATTACAGGACAGCTACCATGATTTTATCACAGCCATCATTTACACCAAATGACTGATTTATGTTTTATTTTGCTTAAGACAAAAGTCCATGTTTTCCTCTTGTAGCAACATTGCTTTTCTGCCGACTGCAGTCACATTTCTGGTATCACATAACCGATCAAAAATATAATTCAGTTTGGGAATGCTGTCGACGGATTTAGTTTCCCCCAGTGAACCCAAAATCTTTCCACACATTTATCAATACGCCCACACTAGAGTCTGCAGCAGAGTAAACTGAAGTGTTGGCAGGAGGTCATCGTCTTGTCCGAACTAAATGTAACAAAAACTTGCTGGTTTTCTGCTGCAAATACTTTAAGGTAAATGTTTTGCCTGAATTTATACCATAGTTTCCTTTATTAGACAGCTCTAATGTAACAAATGTGGAAAAGGATCCATAGACACTAAATAGAGACTTACTCAGCATAAACTTTGGTAGTTGGAATAAACATCTGGCTTCCTTTTGAATAAGTTATGTAAGAGATCAGCAATTTTCTTCCTTCCACTACTTTTTTGTCACTTAACCATTCAGGTGATGGACATAAAGCTTTAAAGGGATAGATCAACATTTTTAAAAATTCACCCATCATTGTTATGGCAGCCGTGTCAGGTCACAACTCATTCACTCGTGTTTGTTGTTGTTGTTGAGTTTAATTTAAACCAAAAAATACCATTAGCCACATAGTTGTAGCTGAGCAGCTCACATCTCTGCTCCGCTGGTCTGAAAACAGCTTGTAACAACAAAAAGGTAAAGCACCTATTGCTACTATGACTATGGGAATCATGATAATGGGTGAATTTTCAAAGATGTTGAACTATCCCTTTAACAGGAATGATTATATTGGCTCAATTTATGCCCAGTGCTGGACTATTCATTACTTGCTTTGTTAGTGGCTGTAACTGGTATTCAGCTCTATCACAAACTCACTTTTTTAGTAATATGTATATTTGTTTAATTTTAAGTATTGAAATACTTGATAATTAAATACACCTATACTGTGTTAGTGTTGAATGAACCATCTGACAAAAATATAAACAATATAGAAAAAACAGAACTCAGCACTCGTTATTTTTCACTTTAAAGCTGCATTAATACATAATTTATACTATAAATGGATCAATGTGTGCACTGTGAAAGAAGCCACTTTTAGTGACAAACCACACTGGATCATTCTTACTTTTATTTGCATCTTTTGGCTCATTGTTTTAGTTTTCAGGCATGTCCCTTTGTTTTTTTTTTTTTCAATCTTACCACTCTTCATCAGCATCTAACAAGAGGTCAGAAAAGTGGCTATGATTTACTATTGCTCCAGATGCTAAATACATTCATTTGGCCTTTTTGATGAGGTAATAACAATATGCCAGTGTTGCGTCGACATCTGGTTCTGGCAGCTTTAAGGTGCAGTAGGATTGTATTTGTCCTTTTGAGAATACAACTGTGTAACAATAACAGAGCTGCACAGATGCTTTTCAAAGAGTTGTCCGGTTCATTGTGTGTAGACATATTTCCCTTCCTGGCAGCTGGGAACAGTCATTTAGTATCCTGTGATGAAAATAGAAAACTAATACAGTGGATCATTCATCAGCTGCTGTAGTGAACTGTTAAAGGTTGTGTAATACAAGACACTGTGTAGTAAGGAATCATCTATTCTGTGTCAGAGAAAAATAAAACGCAACCAGGCACAGACTGGAAAAAGTAACTAATAAATCTAATTCATAAGTTGAAAAAAAAATTAATTTAATAAATTCAGTGCCCACACAAACTAATTTGTATAACTATACAGATGTTGCACCCTGCTGCCCTGCTCTTAGTCACTCTAAAGCTTCAATGGAAAAAATAGAGCCTCGGAAACAAATTCCAGCTTGTTTTTACTATTTTGGTTTGAAGATCACATTGCATGTTAAAAATGCTGCATATGCAGAATCTCTCCATGTGGACACCTGAGTCACCGGCCCCCTTGAGCCTTTATATGTTCTCAGCAATCATTTTGGCTCAGTTTACTTTAATGTCTTGAAGCCCATCAGCTGTCCGTGCATATTACATAATACGCTGTATCTGTGTGTTTTCCCCTCTTAGCAACCAGCAGGGCTGATTTTTCCAAAGAGCAGCACAGTCACAGTCAATCAAGTGAGCTTAAAGACACTGCACAAGATGGAAAACTACATTTTCTTTGTGTGAGGGAGTGAAAGAGAGAATATTTTCAAAAGGAAAAGGAGGAGACTATAAAATATATTAATAAAATGTCTAATGTCACACAGACAGGCTGGTGGAATTCATTTAATCTCGGGTCAGAAATTTGTTTTTGCATTCTAGATGAACTATATGACAGATGAAAAACAAATGAGCATGTGGAAGTCAAACTTTCCCCTTTTTTTAATCTGTCTTTTCCCTCTCAGGTTCTCCTCTTGTCACTAATGCTCCACCCACTTCTCCTCCCACTCCTGATGACAACCCTAACACTGAACCCCCCACCTCCCCCTCTCCTGAGGATGAACCCACCACCAACACCTCTTCCCCCACCGACCCCCCCCATGAATCAACCAACCCAACCGAAGGTGGCCCAGATCCCCCGGTACGGCCGACGCCAACCTCACCCCCTGTTCTCCCCACCACCTCTCGGCCTGAGCTGGAAACTGTCACCCCGCCCGTTAGAAAAGACGTCCCTCTCCCACCACCACCTCCCCAGCCTACTGCTCCTCCCCGGCCCCCTGCTCCTCCCCAACCTCCCAAGCAACCGGGCAACCAGCCCCCTAACATCTGTGAAGGCGACTTTGACACCGTGACCATGCTGAGGGGGGAGATGTTTGTTTTCAAGGTGAGAAATATGGAATCATTGATCATGTCAGTAAAGATATGATTTTTTTTTTTAGATTAGTTTTTTTGTTTTGAAAATGTAAAACAAGTGTAGACCTATTTATCCTACCCCTCTATCACCTACATCAATATGCAAATAATACTAATGTAATTTTCATTAGTAAGTTTCATAATTACAATGATATTAGTACCAATAACAATATTACATATAACACTGGTGTCAACTAGAATAAAACAGTTAATACACATTTATTATTCACATTTATACAGATCATGTAACATGAAAAACTGGAGAGTGTTCTGGCTCCTCCTCCCTGTATTTTGTAAATATATTATGTTCATACCCATTTTTAAAGTGAATCATGTTTGGACATATCAAAAGGAAAACACATTTCCCCCTCTATGAACTAACAGGACACTTTCCTGTCCTGGAATCAACACAGAAAGTCAAGGAAAAGCTAAAATTATTAATCATTGTCGGTGAAATATAAACATTATTTTTTGCCTTTTTGCTTGTGCAGGGTCGCTGGTTCTGGCGAGTACGCAGGAACCGGGTCCTGGATAACTACCCCATGCCGATATCTGTCTTCTGGATCGGTCTGCCCAATGATATCGATGCAGCATATGAGCGCCAAGATGGAAAATTTGTCTTCTTCAAAGGTAGACATCTATCTATAAAGCAACGAGTCTGTGTCTGTGGCTCACGTATCTCTGTCAGATCAACCTCAGTTTTCAGATATAGCTTGTGCATGGCAGGATGGTGTGCATCCTTTTTTGTGGAAATTTGTTGATATTATTTGATAGAAATGTTTTGATATTCATCATTATTTTCAATAAAATTTAAAATCCTATAGACTTATCACAGCGCTATCCTGCAGCAGCTCTTACTTTACAATGTATAGCTCCGTATCATGGCGCTCTTTCTCATGTTGCTTCCCAGCACTTTCATTACAATTCAAAGCTCCGTTGTCCTGTTTCTTCCTGCACCGATTGTACAGCCAACTTACTGAAAGTATACAGGAAGAAGTACGAAGAAATTTATCATAAATCTGGTTTTAATTATTTTTTAACTATGACCACAATTTGAAAACTGAAGAACGAGATCTGCACATTAAACATAAATTGTAGCCTGGCTCACAAATACATACACCAGCATTGTATTAGTTTAATACTGCTATCACTTTGCTAACAGGGAACCCACATGTGCAGTAGACTTTGTGCTGCACAAAGAAAAACTTCTCTTGATATAGTTCAGCTGCTCATTTAAGGGCACAACAAAAAGGTTGGATAGTTTCCATAACATTACATGGCTACTTCTCCCTGGCTGATTAAGAGTGTGCTCTATAAACATACAATGAGGAGTGAAACACAAATCTGATTTCATTTGCTCAGCATCCCCCCCCAGCATACACACACACACACACACACACAGCATAGCCTGATTTACAGAGCAATGGGCACAATTCAGCACAGCTATAATTCTCCATATCTGGCACACAGACCCACACACACAGAAATATTTAAAACACTAGAATAGATGAAAAAGAGAAAACAACTCTAATGCTTTCAACATTCTGACAATATGACTACAAAAGCGAGTACTGAGTGTGTGACTTGTATGCGCATTAACGTGAGTTACTGAGTTCATCGGCGTCTTGAATGACGCCTGTGCAGCTTGGCAGCTGTTGCCGGCCCAGTGTGACTCCATTCCAGCTGAGGCCCAAAAGGCCTCTAGAGAGAAGTGGAGGATTGCATCAGCCTCCTTCACTGCGGCACTGCTCCAGATGTGCACAGCTGCAGTTGCCTTTCACTTTTTACCATCGGGCCATGGAAGCCATCTGTAAATGTTATCTGCTGCCGGCATCAATGCTGCTTCACACACGCTTTGCATATTCATCAGATCTTTGGGTGGCATATGCATCACAACCTGGAGCGGTGTTGGCCACTAGAATCCCTAATGATTTAACCAGGACAAAAAACATCAGTTCAAAAGTAGCAAATCATGCACCGATTAGTAAAAGCCCACGTGTTGCAGTACCACAACAGAGGTGGAGACGATTCTGAGGAGAAACTGAAGGAAATCTTGGAAAACAAGGGTTATGCCAACCGTTTCTACTTTATTTCTATGTCTCCTGTCCTTTCTGCTTTGCATTAAGAATGAATAAACCCAGTGACATATGACATATGCTCTCACCAACACATTCTCTCCATCTGCCCCGGCTTTTCTCTTAATTTCAAACTTTCTCCTCCTCTCCTTCTTTGTGTTAAATGTGCTCCTGTCTCTTTAGGGAAATAAATGGTGTTGTTTCTTCATCACTGCAGATGATAGATACTGGGTGTTCAGGGAAGCTGACGTGCTGCCAGGATATCCACAGCCCCTACATGAGTATGGGCAGGGAGTTCCTGCTCACAGCATTGACACAGCCATCTGGTGGGAACCCAATGGATACACTTACTTTTTCACTGGAGACAGGTATTTTACAGACTGTAACATGTTTTAAAAAAATAGATAGAGTTGGTATTTTCTGTCACATTGTTTATGATAATTTTCCATATTTCATGCATCTTATTTGCTGCACATAGGTACTGGCGATTCAACGAGAAGACGCGGACTTCAGACCGCGACTTCCCCAAACCAATTGACAGATGGGGCAGGATCCCTCACTCACCCAAAGGAGCCTTCCTCAGTGACGATGGCGGTAAATAACCACTTTATTTGGACAGTGGAGCGGTTTCTGTTTACATTATGGAGACACAGAGAAGCTGCACGTTGAACTTGAGCAGGAGGAACAGCGTGATCGAGGAGAGGGAAGAGGGGGAGGGAGGGAAAGAATGAAAGGTTAGAGGGCTGAAATGGGGTGTGTGAAAGATTGAGAGGGAAAAAATTACATTTCAGACCAGTTAGGCTGGAGCAAGCTGAGCAGAGAGAGAAGAAGGAGGGAATTAGAGCTGTAGTTAGAGGGTTGGACCGTCCTACCTTTTGGAAATTAGATTTGTGGCAGAGCTGCTCTAAAAGTGCTCTGTAACAGTCAGATCTCATCTCCACCCAACTATTCTGATCTTCCAGTACAAGCACATTAACACTCAGAAATGTGCCTCAATGAGATTGATTTCGACTCTTTTTGCTGTTCTTGCCAAATCTTGACTGACATCTTAACCGGTGAAGATGTCTTGTTTTTTGGTACAATCAGTCTAATATTCAGTAGAATTATTTTGTTCAGTGAGTAAATGTCTTTTGAATTGAAATAGATGCAACAGCAGACTGTTTATTTTTTTTTACTTTTTTCATCTATTGTTTTTCATAAATTGAAGATTAATGTTCCTGTAAATATTTATGTATTTCTTTACATAAAAAGGAGGCATTGCTATTCATACATTTATTTTTACTGGTAAGGCCCACTTGACATCAAATTGTGCTGAATGTGGCCCATGGACTGATTGAATTTGACACCACTGAAATAATCGAGGGACTGAAAGTATTTGCATTATATTTTAAATAATCCTTTTTATCTTTCTCTGCTGCAGCTCACACATATTTTTACAAAGGCACCAACTACTGGAGGTTTGACAACCGCAGGACAGAAGCAGACAAAGGCTACCCTCGCTCCATCCTGAAGGATTTCATGGGCTGCTCGGGGGCCCCTGACCCTCAGCCCGACATCAACACTGAGCCAGAGCTGACCAACGAACCCGTCAACCCTACGCACACGGACAAAGAAAAAGACAAAGACGTGGAACAGGAAGACAACAAGGACTCAACGACTCAGGAAGAGGATGACAAAGAAGTGAACGTGGTTGTGACGGTGGCCGACGAGTCAAAGATCATGACCCTGATCATGGTCGCCGTGCCTCTGGTGCTCATCCTGTGCATCCTCATCCTCATCTACGCCATCCTCAGGACTCTGCAGAACAAAGAGACGCCCAGGGCCTTAGTGCACTGCAAGCGCTCATTGCAGGACTGGGTGTGAAGAGTTATGAAGAGACAGGAGCTCAGTCCTTATCATTTGTCTGGTTTGCGGTTGCTGGTATTCAAATTCAACTTTCAGCAGTGGCAGAAAGAAAGCTTCAACAAAAAGTACTTTAGTCTCAGAAAGCTGTTGAGGAGTTAACTCACCATTTCGGGCCCCTTGCTTCATTGTGAGAAACCTTTATAGCTGATGTGAAATAATGCAGGAGTTGTTAAGGTTGGAGCTGCTGTGCCTTTCCCCCTGCTGGCCTCGATTTCAGTCCTGACAGAGGTGTATTTTTTTTTTCCTGTGCCTTCCAATGTCCAAACAAGTACCTTTATGTCATTAAAAAAATCAAATTTATTTCCATCACACCAATAAAAAAAACATGTATACGGTAAAAGAAACCATGACACATTAGGAAAGGCATTTTCTATCAATTTGAAAAGAGAAGGGACAGCCGGTTCATTTTTTGAATGTAAATGCAAAGTCAATAATGCACATACATTCTAGAGAAGCATGTGCAGCACATACCCACCAACACAATCTCTTCTAGCCATGAAAACAAATATATATACACACACGTACATAATACAAGTCTTTCATATGTTTGACCAATCTTCTGGATTGAGAACAGATCAAAAGATAATTTGCACTTTTTGATGTTTCTTATTGTCTTTGTTTTGCTGAGATTGCTCCATGTTCGTGATTACAGACACTCGCAAGGGGAAGCTGACCAGTGCAGGAATGTCAGACAGCTGTGTGCGTCTTCCACTGAGCCTATTATATTTGCTTGTCTCTCTCTCTCTCTCTCTCTCTCTCACACACACACACGCACCTACGTGTCACATGATGTCAAAAACAAAAACTGCACTCACTTGTGCACGCATGTCCACATGTGCACACACACACATGCACATAGGCGACCACTTCTTGCCCAAACAAAGGCACATATAGAGTTTTTGCACACAGACCCTCGGGCTCCAGCTTCCCCTCCTCCCACCACAGTAACCGCTCAGGCTGCACCACTAAAAACACAATCCCAGTGGAGGCATATTGATATACGGCCAGTGCCAGCACCGGGACGAAACACAAGAGGGGAGTTTTGTTCACCTTCAATGAGATGAATTGAGAAATGTTTTACGAATTGTAAAAAAAAAAAAAAAAAGTGGCCTATGCTAAAGATGAATAGAGTCAAATATAATTAAGTGTACAAGGGAGAAGCTCACAGGCTAGAGAAGAATGGGTCCATGTCTGGTTTCCATTAAGCCCAGATGTTGCTGATTTAGTAGTGTCAGGCATGAAGAGGAAGGGGGAAGAAAAATGTTTAAAAAAAAAAGGTTTTTAAAAGAGGAGGAATGAAAATGATAGTGGGGACTGAGGAGAAGGGGGGATGAGAGAGAATGAGATGAGGAGGGAAAGAAAGAAACGGATTGAGCAAGGTTTCTGCCAGCATTTCCTCTCCAGTGTTCTGTGGAGGAGGAGGAAGAGTGAGGGGAGAGCAGGGGGAGAGCAGCGCTGGCGTTGTGCCTCCTGACCTAGATCGCTCAAATTCCGCTCCTCCTTTTCTAACTCTTGTTTTCACTGTGCCCGTGAGCTGGAGATGATTTCCTCTTCTATCGTTTTGTCCATTCCCTCTTTTCCTTTTTGTTTTTCCATTCTCAGTCTGTCTTTTTCTCTCTCTTTTTTTTGTTGGTTT
The DNA here is from genome assembly GCA_030544235.1 of Lepturacanthus savala. NCBI lineage: Eukaryota > Metazoa > Chordata > Actinopteri > Scombriformes > Trichiuridae > Lepturacanthus > Lepturacanthus savala. The sequence goes on from CM060465.1 coordinate 17,279,536, forward strand.
CCTTGCCTAACCCCCCCTATGCTCCCAAATGTATTCATCCTCTTCTCCAGTCTTCTGGAAAGCGGGCTCAAGCTTTTTTATTATTATTATTTTTTTTTACAGGTAATTAATGCACATCCTCCACATCTGCAGGAAGAAATGTTTCTCCTCCCACTGTTTCTCATTATCTTGCTTGTCTGTGTAAAATTCGCATTCTACAACGATTAACCTTTTGCTTTATGTTTGTGCCTTTAGATTGTGCTCACTTTACTATCATACGTGTTGCATTGTGCCTTTTTTCTGTGAATATCTGGGGGGCATTTTTTGTACTATAAAATAGCATGAGGGAATTCTTTTTAAAGTTGCCGTTCTTCCCTTCTTTTATCCTACTTATCTGTAGTTTTGTACATTTTGTTTTTCTTCTGGATTTTGTGGAGAACGGCAGTAGATTATTATGATGCATGCAGGGCATGTTCTGTGAGGCCTGTGCACTCCTGTGTAGAGTACTTTAAAGATTTCACAATAAAACTCACAGGTAAAAGCAACACACCTCGTTGTTTTCATTGTCAACCGTACATATGTCTTTGACCTGATGTGTGAAATGTCAAGTTCAAGGTGTTGTTTCTGTTTTTGACCACAAGAAGGAGTCATTGCCTCTAAAATGTTGCGTCACATTGTAATGCATGTGTTCAATGCTTTCATGATAGCATTGAACACATATGCTGAGAAGCTAAAGTGAAGCAGGAAAAAAAAATTAAAAATTGAAAGATATGTTATGTCTAGTTTTCTTAAAAAAAAGACCAAACTGACCCAGATCAGGAAAAAAATGAAATAAGCTAAAATATCTACCAGTGGAATAAGATAATTCTACTCAATGTTGTACCAAAAGGAAAGATAAACTCATCTGCCTCAAGAATGAATTATTAGCAATGATTCATTGTGTTATCATTGTGGACAGCTGCACCATTACAGATATAAATGATTCAAACTGAAGCACAAGGAACCACTCTGAACCAAAAAGTACCTTATGGCCATAAAACTCTAAGCTGTGGTGAATTATCTATCAAATATCAAATGTTAAACATCCCAGTTGTGAAAACATCACAGAAGAGGAAGATTCTCTATCATGGAGTAAACATTAATACAGACGGATCACATAAGGATCATGTGCCTCCAACTCAACTCAAATTGTAGAAGCAAGAGTTCATGTTTTCTCTTCCAGATGCATAAACAGAATCAACTTAATGGGGATTATAAAACCTTTAAATACTGTGATAGTAAGGATCTTTTCTCCATACACAAAAATGTAAAGCACTCAACTTCCTGAAAGCTTCGTTAAACATAATTCACACATTTATCTGGGATTGCTGATAAATTTTCACAACTGATTCATTGTGCACACATTTTGTATAGAGACTAATAAGAAAGGATAGTGATCCTGTGAAGGTCTGGATGTGTGTTTGAGGTGAGTGTGTCTTAATGTCAGAGAAAATCAGGATTAGCTGCTGTCACAGATCATCCACTGCAGCTTTACCTCCACAAACCACTTTCTCTTTCGTCTGATAATCATCTGATAATCCCTCATTTCTTCTCTTTTCTCACGTTCATAGTCCCCTATTCTTGTTGATTTTATTTATTTTAAATCGTTTTTGAATACAATAGATAAATTATCAACACAGTTAAGATACAAATTAAACACGTTAACTATGATTTCCTGGAAAATTTCACTAAAATTGTAGAATTGTTTAATTTTCACAGACTCACTTGTTTTTTTTTATCCTGCACTACCACAGTCCCGTGGCGATGCCATTTTCCAGCCAAGGGTCTGTGTCATCAACCTGTTCTCCCGGCTTATCTCCTGCTGAGCTGATAATGGGATCTGCCCACGGCCTCCTGCTTCATCAGCACCATAAATTGCTCTGTAGCTCTCACTCTCAGACACAAAACTACAGGCCTCTCTGGATGTGGGCTGATCTGTGCACGTGTCTGACCTGCTGAACACTTTTCTACCTGCTTGAGGTTTTCTGGCTCCTCGCTGTCCCTCCAACTTATCCGGTGTCTGCATGCACAGTTTTCCACTGATGCTCTTGCAGCTTGTTAATTAGGATGTGAAGATGTGATGACGGAACAATTACAACCGATAACAGCACGTGTGCCATGTGCCACGTTTATCAGTGAGCCAGGTGAAGAGGGCACTCGCTGATCTCCGATAATCACTTACAGGCATAATGTCATGCTTTCTTTTTGCCTCTTACTCCCCCATCCGCCTCATCTATCCATCTTTACATTAATGTCTCCTTATCTCCTGCTTTGAATAATCTTTGTCTTTACCTCCTCAAGTAAATGTCAGTCTTTTTCTGTTCCTGCTGATTCCTCATTAGGGTCTCGGGGGTCTGCTGGAGACAATCCTAGCGCATTCACTCACACGCTCAAAACAATTTAGATCCTCCAGTTAACCTTAGAAGATATTTGGACCATGCAGACACAGAGAGAACATGCAAACTCCACACAGAAAAGTCCCAGACCAAGGTCTTGAACCTGTGACCTTCTTGCTGTGAGGCAACAGCCCTACCCACTGTACCACTGTATTGTCTTGCAAGTCAAAGTAAAGTACAAATTTGTACTTTCTTACAGCACTTGGTTAGATCTACATAATAAATTCTCACTGCTTCTGATATCCATTTCTGAGAGATCTGGATACAGGAGCAAAAAAGGAAGTTGATCATCAGCTCCCTGAACGCTCCCTGATACTAACTAATGAGCTTTGCCCTCTTGTCTGTCTCTTCCTGACTGTTAGACAGAAGGTTAACTTTATATAGCTCATGGCTGGCCGGGCAGCGCGAGGTCCTGCGTCACTTGCCGGGGATGAAATTGTAATGAGGATGAGATAGGAGATAATAGGGGCAGGGGCGTAGCAATGAATTCTGGGAATTCTGTATACTCTTAATGTCGGTGGGCCCTTATCCATTCGTCAATGCAGGAAGTGAGTGAGCGAAAAAATTGCTTAAAGATAAACAAGCATAAAAAGGATTTTAAGAGACAATGAGATCAGATTATACTGAGGATTTGTTCTTTCTTTTACTGCCTGAATTGATGAATTTGTCCTACTTGTGCTCAAATGCCTAAAACATTAGGTTACATCTGGTTTATGTATTAGCATTTAAATTATGACACCATTTAACTGGAGGGCTGAATTCATTCACTCATTAAAAAAAAACAAAAAACATGATTTTCAAGGGCCCTCTCTCTACTAAGGTAGTCAAGTCCACTACCATGGTGATGCAGATGATAAGGTGAAATACAGAGTAGGGGACTACCTGCTACCTGCTACCTGATAGAGTGCATATTTTTTACTTTGTATTTTTTAACTCCTCTTTGTGACTTTATTAAGCCAAAACCGACAGGATTGAAAACAAACTATCTCCTTTCTTGATCTCCTCCAAATCCCTGCAGTGTTTGATTATGAGAGGTCACCGCTCCCTGCTGGTTGCCATCCTCCCTGGTGGCAAGCGATAGCAGTTTATACGTTTGTAGGGATGATGTCCTGACGATACGCTCCTCTGCTGTTAATCTGCAGTAGCTCACGGTCCAGGATTGGGCCTCGACCTTCAGGTGGTACTGGTTAATCCTGTTAGCCCCCGTGGGAACCACGGTGGAGCACCCGGCAGACCTGTGCGGGCTGCGCTGCACTCTGGATCTGTACACCAGCGGCATGCAGAACCACCTGTAGACACACAGGTAAGGAGAACGGATCATCTCGTACACAGGGAATTTAACATGATTTAACATATAGATGAGTAGAGTGGGTGAATGAATACCTGAGAGCTGATGTGAGGTGTTGAACAGCTATTGAATTACAATGTTTTTGAGAACAGAAGTGTTGATGCTATATAGTAGATTGAGGTGTGTGCAGTATACTATAGAGACTCACATACATGATTTAATCCTTTCCTAATTCCTAATAAAATCAATAGATGTATATAGCTTTTTTTGCTTTTCTGATGGCTCAAAAGCGTCTAACCTGTTGTATGTGAGGAGTTGATCCAGGCCTTTAAGTAGCAAGCAGGGCTGTAGATTAGATGGGGGGGCAGCACTGCACTCTTTAATCCAATGTAGAAGAAGCCCCTCTGATCTCTGCTGATTGGGAAACTGTCAAGAATCACGCTGGCTCATGCAGCTTTGTCAGGAAGACTTGTATGCAGACTTTTCATGAACAGATTTTTCATAGATGAACATTACAGATAACTACTGAATGAATATCTGTGACATTTGGAGGAGAAAATGTGTCCAAAATACACATTTCAATACAACAAAAAAGGTGTAATGACCCTTTAAGATGCAGATACAAAAATACTTATATATGTGATAATTGTGATTATGGATTGTGGTACTTTTTCACATTTAGAAAGAACCATTGTCTTCATTATAAGTCATGGTAAATCAAACAAGGCAAGACAGCTCCTGTGGTCAGGTAGCAGGACATCTTGCAGGTTCAGCGGCTAGCTGCTCCCGTTGCTGTTGTGGATTATCTCAGCAGGACGATAAACTCTCCCAGCGGATAATTGCACAAATTTGGGATTAAGACAGACAAGTGGCTCTCCATCTGGCTCTGTAAATCTCAGTGAATCAGTGCACTGTAACATTTCTTCTACTGTTCATTTGTGACTGATTTCCACTCGATCAAACTGATTTAACCCTTTGTCGCCGGTGGAAACCTCTGGTAGAAGTGGTTCATGTTACACTGTTGCCTGATTCTCCACATGCTTTCACTGCTGTGTGTGTGCAGGTTTCTGACTTTTTAATTGCTCGAGTGCAAAGTCACAAATCTGCTTCAGACTGTACACCATCTACCACACAACAGTTTTCAATTATGACCCAGAAAAAATAAAATTTCCTCCTGAGATAAAAGCAAAGGTGAAGCAGGTGAAGGTCCTTCATCAGACCTCATTAGCTTCAGTTGAAAGCTCGGACAGGTGAAGTAGCCACTTTAATGAAAACATGAGGAAAGACATATTGGGAATTACAATCATTATCGTCAACATTATGATGTCTTTTAAAAGGTTTACTGTGTGTGTATGTGTGTTCACCAGGATGTTCAACTGGGTGGTGAAAGTGGTCCCCCAACCCCCTGATGCTGGGACAGATGATGCTGCTGTACGGCACACACACACACACACACACGCACACACACACACACACACACACACACACACACACACACACACACACACACACACACACACACACACACACACACACACACACACATACAAATATATTTATTATATTATATATTGACATTAAGAATTGGCACTAAGATCCTCAGACAATACGAGACCGTAACTGGAACCTTAATGTGTTACCTGATGCATTATTTCTCTGTGTCTCTCTGACCTTGCAGGATCACCAAAGAAATAAAGGTGAGGATTATTACTCGTGCATGTGCAGATATCTTCACAGGAGTTTTCTACTCACTGTACGTGACATTCTTTTTGTTTTTTTTATAAATTATAATCTCCTACAGCAAAGAGTCCTTCACTGAGAAACCCAGAGGAGACTTCAGAGGACAGGTGAACTTCCACCAACAAACACCAGTTTGTTTGAATATGTGAATGTGCATGTCTTTGTGGATGTATTATGGTCTTACGGTCTTTCTTCAACTTGTCTACAGCCAGACCCAGTCTGGAGTATTAGGCTGGCTGTCTAATGGGTTTGTCAGCTCCCTGCCGCAGCCTTCTGGCTCCCCTCGACTCAGCAGATCCGACTCTGAGATCAAGGTAGGTACAAGACGTCTGTGTGAACAAGTAGTCCATTAATAATTTCAAAAGAATTGTACAATTAGACACCCAGAATAAATATAATAGTAATAATCTGCTGATACTCGATGGTGATATTTTCCTTGAAATTATCCGTTCATGCTAATATTTTTATGTCATGATGAAATCAGGAAGCCACTCAGACAACAATGGTCATAGCATTTTAAAATAAAACATTTCTTTTAATAATATTTGATACTTTTTTATTTAAATTGAGTGTATTTAGTGGAATTTACAGTGGATAGAAGCAAATATTACATAACAACGCCTTCTTAAAATAATTGCCTACGTCATTTTTTCAGATTTTTCAGGAAACACAAAAAACGGAACCATTTGTTGAATATATGATATTTACTAACAATTTTAATCAAAACAGTTATAACAACAGATTCCTATTGACACACAAACAACAAGGTCAGTCGAACATGGAACATGAGAGAATTAAATGACTTAAGCAAATTTTCTAACATGCCTTTATGACTTGGGCAATTATTTTAAGAGGGTGACGATAATTAAAAGTGTTATCAAGCAAATATGAATTAATAAAGTAAAAGTAATGGAAAAAATGATAAAATACAATACACAGTCTGATCTAATGTGGAATGTATCAGCATTTACTTAAACATCCCCTCCAGACATATTTTTTTTCCATAAAGAAACATTTAATTACTTTGATAAAATCCATTTTAATGACATTTCCTCCTTCTCCCTCATTAAAAATTCCATAATCTATATTGGACACAAGATACTACTTCATTGTCCAGTCTCAGTGTGCGCACTGGAGATTTTAAGTTTCCACATCACACTTTAAGCAAATTGACTCCTGGATCAGGATTGGCTTCCAAACTATGTGTGATGTCACAAATCATGCTCATAAGCCCCGCCCCTTAGAATCTGATCCGCCCACACTTTATTCTGCACAGTGAAGCTCAAACATTAAGATGCAGGAATAAGAAAAAAGACATTTTAGTGTAGAGAGGGGCTGTAAGTTACTGTGAAGCACTTTTATTATCCACAAAATCTGGTTAATTTGTGCGAATATTGTCTTGTTGAATCATGGATTTTGTAATTCAACTCTCCAGGTAATGGGTCATCATCTGTAGAGACTTTAGATCACTAGCTCACTCAAAATTACATTATAAATAAAAGTCAGACATACAATTAGAAGAGGAATAGAGATTCTCGAGATGAAACATGTTTTGCCTCTAAATTTGTCTAATTTCTAAAATTTGTTTCTTTTTTTCCTTTTACTTTTCCGTCCATGAGGATGGAGAAAGGTAAAGTATGACCACATAAGAATGAATATTGCACACGAAATATACCAGATTAAAAGATAAAATCAAGGTTGTTTCTCTCCAAGATCTGGTGTGATCAACTGGGTTGCTCAGGGTCTGACCAAGGTGCTGCCTCAGCCTGATGAGAAGTACAGAGAGGCTCCCAACAATAGCAATGAGGAGGTCACTGAGGTGAGACACGAGCCTGGAAACCAGCAAGGGCGATTAAATTTCTAACACCTCGACTACCACACTACACAACCTTAAACTCACTTGTGAGTCTTTGAACTGTGTCACACTTGACCTGAGAAACTAACACTGTCGCTCAGGCTTATAAGACTAATCATGTGTGAGGATTATGCTGCAGGGTTTATCCAGTACTTCACTGCTATCTAGACCGGTCTCTTCATGTGACAGCCAGCGCACCTGAAGAGTGATAAACACTCGGCCCATTGTTGTCTCTCAGGACAAATTGTATTGTTTCTAGTCAATCTGTGATTTCTGTGATACTGGCATAGTTCTTTATTAGTGTAACACTGTCAGATGATTTACAGTACAGGCCAAAATATATTATACTTACATATAGAATGTATCAAGTAAAAAGTAAGTTATAAATAATCTATCTCTGTTTAATGGTGGAATTATAAGATTATTTGAGTGATTTATAAAATAGATTTCCCCATATGGTCATAAAGACGTTCATGTCTTCATGATTTCAACCTAGTCATCCCAGTCACATAGCCATGGTACTAATCTCTGTACCATTTACCATAAAGAACAAAAGACAAAACACAATCTGTTGTCGTTGGCTTGACTTTTAAATGTGTTTCCTCCGCGGTTACAGGTGTATGAAGCAGCAACAATGCCAGGTATGTTTCTTTATTGTGTTTCTGTGTATTTTCCTATTTACGAAGGTGGATGATTGTTTAGACAATTCATTCAGTTGGACTGAAAAATTGTATAAAACTGAGGAAATGTACAAGTGGATGTGTTTGAATAGCTGTTTAACTGGTCTGTTCAGATTATGATCCCCTCCCTCACATCCCGGTGGTAGAGATGGAGTCAGATGTCGAGGAGTTGGAGGAAAATGAGCCTCAGTTCCCTCCCAAGTGAGTGTAAACCACCTCTTAACCTCTTACTGTCAACACATAACAGCAGCTGACACTGGTGCCTTACACTCTATTATGAATATGCTACAGACACACACACACACACACACACACACACACACACACACACCAGTACAGGTCATTAAATGAACTATTACCATGTATGTGAATAACCTTCATCTTTCTCTGCTGCAGCATGGTGAACTGGATAAAGCAAATGATTCCTCAGCCAGTGCCCCCTGGTACCATACCAGCACAACAATCTGTCAAGTCCTCCCGCTCCTCTCTGGACAAAAGTATGCACACACACACACACACACACCTACACACACACACACACACGCTCCATAGCTAAGGAGGGAGACATATTTGAACAGTATTTTCGCCACTAACCTTCATCCATTTCTTTCCTCTGCAGTTCTGTCTCCACCACCTGAATCTCTCAGTGGAATCTCGCTGGATACTGACGGCAAGGCCTCAGCGTACGTTCAGATCCCTCAGATCCATCACTGAATACAAAATAAAATTCTTATTTTATACAAGATAAATTACATTTATATGATCTGCAGAACCACAGACATGATTTTTTTAGGTTAGATGTGGGCAACTACGAACACGGCAACCTACTTGACTTACTTGTTATGACAGGAAAACCACAGGTGAAACTACAGTATATCATACAAAACATCATGGCTCTGAATACATTCATGATTATTGTTATTTGTTAAACCTGTGATTTTCCTTCTATGACATGGCATTAAGGTCTATTGGTTGAGGCCTTTTAGAAGTGCCATGTACTATGATACAGTGATATACTGTAGTATCACTTCAATTTTCAACATATTTAAGCATCATTTAGCTAAAAATATTGGCTGTGAAATGTGGACAAAGGCTGTAAAACAAGCTGATGAAGGCTGGATGAGCGAAAATGTTCTGCGTATGTGTATCTGTTTTTCAAATTGAGTAAACTCAGTTTTTTGTGAAAAACCTGAGGGACATCATTGGTTTTGAATTGGCATCCATCCATCTGGCCTCTTACTGAGTTCCATTAAAGTCCAATAAAGTCAGTTAAAGCAGATGACTGTTTTAACTGATTGTGGAATTTACATTGAATCTCTAAAGTGTGTAACAAAAGAGCCGGCAGTTAATTAGTTTGATCCTCCGCAGTGTGGTTGGCTGGTTCGTGTCAGGATTGGGCCTGAAGATACCTCAACCTGTTGTTCAATCCAAAAATGAGACTGAGGTAAGTTTTTCCTTTTATCTCCTTTTAACTTTTGATCGCCATCTTTTTTTTCTAGATTCATGTTTATAGCAATTCAAAACATCTAAAACAGCCATTTCTTTTATTTATGTCTGCTCTCAGGGTGCAGCTGAAGTTCTACAGAAAGGTGAGCCGAGGTTTTTATTCATACATATATTTTCCCGTCACTGTTGAATGCCACAGTTCACAGTTCGATCAAGTGGATCTGGTGTATATCTTTTTTTTTTTTTTTTTTTTACATCACTAGAGAATAATGCCCCCAACTGGCAGAAAACATTTCTTTTTTCTTCTGAGCTCTAAATTCTGAAAATTATGTTATAAGCTGTAGTTGCAGGAAAGAAAAAAAATGAAAAACATTTTACCTTTTGCACAAACATCTTTTCTTCCTTTGAGTAGCTCCTGCAGATCTAATGTTATATTTATCTCATGCATATATATTAATCTGTTGAAGCGCCCTCTTGTTTTTGCCCCCCCAGTTTATGAAGAGGTGTTTTGGTTGGACGGTCGGAGCCTAACTCAGTTCCTCTTCTCCTTCTGTTTCAGGGGGGAAGGCGCTGCGAGCCCCTTAAACAGCAGGAGGAGACGACTGGGGGACGCTCTGATTCTCACAGACAGACACATATCACTAAACACACCATTGTACTGTTAGCCGACATACAGGTGCTGAATAATGTGCAGCTCAGTAGAAACACCAGGCAGCTGTCAAATACAACAAGAACATATTCAACTCACCTTACTGTTACTACACTTTCATATGAATGTATCACAGCTATTATATATGAACAGATTGAGATATACTTTAAAACATGTGTACTGTATTATATTTTGCATAATTAGGCCGTTTTTTCTTAATTGATTGATTTTGCACATTTTCTTTCTTTTCACATGTAGCGAATGCCATTAATTTATAATCACTGTAGGTTTCAGACACAAAGGATTGCAGACAGCATATCATTCTGCATTTGTATTGTGTTTAACCTATGGCAATGCATACTATGCATTTAAGTTGCCATTTTCATATCCAGAAAAAAGACCAATAGAAGATTAAAAAGATGACAGACTGATCATGAATTACACAAACTGTTCAGAAGGAGTTCAGTATAAAATGTAAAATGTCTTTTCCCACTTAACTGACAGAAATCTGAAATTTATAATTAAATGGCAGCTATTTATTATTGCATTATTTGTGGAGAGTATAAACTATGTTGTTATTTATACATTTAGAGAATCATTGTAGTTTATTTTTCATGTATAAGTCGATTAATTATTGTGCTCAAAGCAAGTTTGGTTTGGGTCTTGACCATGTTTCTGTACATGAAAGCTTTTCCAAATGTTTTATCGAGGTTGCACAACATAAATGTGTAAGGCCGGCTTTGATCCACTTGATCTGTATCTATCGCCTTGAACTGTGAAATGTGGCATGGGGCTGTTTTCGTGGATTTGACTTGATTTGAGTGAACCATATTTTCACTGTAATGCAGAGAAGGTAGTAAAACACACCAATAAGGGAACATACTTTGATGTAAGGATACTGCAGGAATAATAAAGATTCAGTGTGTGAAATGATTCACGTGGTGGTTTTATCTGACAGCATCTTTCCACGGAACCGTCCTGTACTCACTCACAGTAAATTAAACATGAATCTACATTTGCTGGTTACATAAACAACTCTCAAAATCTGTAACATAACCTGAAAATTATGTAAAACAAAGGTCAAGGTAAAAGATAAAGGTAGTAAAGCCACTCCTGTAAAGTACTCCTATACAAAAGACTTGCATGTCAAGTCATTCTCAAATACAAGTACAGACGTACTGCAAAGCATTAAATACCAAAAGTTGTTCAGAACTGAGTGTTTCATTGCAATGCATTTATTTTATATATATATTTATCTTTTATTTGTTATAGAGGGGCATTGTACATAACAAGCATTTTCAATAAATATAATATAAATATAATATAATATAATTAGCCAAAGGCTAATTTCCATTGGCAGTCGCCCTGCCAGAAGGAACAAAGTATCGTAGTAATAAAAGTAAAATATTACAGTAAAATCAAATATATTAAAGGTACAGTATGTACCATGTAATATTAATGTTTAAGAATATTAATGTTTAAGAAGTATATTTGAACTTTTTCATACACTATTTGATAGTATAATCTATTACAATGCATCATATTTTCTAACACTATCAAATGTTTTGTATCTAAATTAATATTTGGCTAAGTAGCAGTTATGTTGATACACTAGTACTACACCACCAGCAGCAGTGATCAGTCCACCAGAGTCTCCAGAGTGTCGACCATTTTGCTTTGACCTCTTACGCACAACATGACCATTGTCCTGCTTTTCGTAGCTTCGGCCAAACTCAAACCCGACATGGTGCTGGAAGACGTGGATTCAGACAACGAGGGGCCGCAGAAACTCGAGAATCCATCCATAGCTGCAGTGTCGTCCGTGTCTGTGACTCCACCGTCGCCTGCAGCACGCCAACCGGAACAGGAGCAGTCGCACCAGACTCAGACCAATTCACTGCCAGTGAATTCACTGGTGTCCGTGGAACCAGAGGAACTGAAACCATCAGAGAACAACAAAAAAATATGTCAAGAAGATGCAGAGACCCAGACGGGACGTTGGACGCCGTTCATTGAAGGCATCAAGAAGGAGGCCGAAGATGTGGCTATGGCCAACATGGAGGAACGGTGAGTCTGCTGGAAGTAGTCAGACCTGCAGCCGCTACCACTTTCATGATTTCCATGAAAAGTCACACTTTTATTTACCATGTGAGTTGTAAAATGAATAGAAAATATAGTCAAGACACTGACAAGGTTAGAAATAATGATTTGTATTTTAAATAATTTTTTCCTACAAACTTTGCCTTCGTCAAAGGAAGGTCAGTTTTATAGCTTCTCTAACCAGATAAACTCTCTTCAGCTGTGCTAACATGTAACATAACAAATACAAGGGTTTTATAATCATGCATTAATCTTCTGATGCAATGAGCAAACACATTGTACCATTAGAACACTGGAGTGATAGTTGCTGGAAATGAGCCTCTATACACCTATGTAGATACACACACATTACACATTAGCAATGTATAGAATGTATATCTGATTAGTTTAAAGTTATCTTTATTGAAAAAAAAATGTGTTCTTTTAAAAATAAGGACATTTCTAAGTGACCCCAAACTTTTGAACATTACTGTAAGAGATCTGCTATTGCAAAACCAGACCAGTTTAGATCCAGATGGTTTAAGATTAAAAAAAATCATGTCACATCGGTGCACCCTGCATCTTTCCAGCCTGCAGCAGGAGCGCATGGAGATGGCGCGTGTGGCTGAGGAGGTGGCCAGGCAGACCGCTGAGATGGCCATCAGACAGATGGCCAGCGAGGGACACTCCATTAAACTCTCACTGGGGAGTCAAGATCTGCTGGAGGAGCCCGAAGCTGAGTAAGACTTTGTGCCTAACAGCTGCGTGATGGGGAGTTCAGAGGGAGAACATGTGCATGTGTGGCAGTGTGTTGTCAGTGGGAGCAGCTTGTTAATGGCTGTGATTCTGTGTTCTCTCTGAGAAGGCTGCCGGTGCCACAGGAGGACAGCGACATGGAGCACAGCGTTGACTCAGAGTAAGAACACAAATATGGAGGCTTCTCACTTCTTAACTTCCTTTTAATTTGTTGTAGGACCCTCAGCCCACTTCAACATCTGAGATCTCCTCCTCATATGCATATTAGCTGTGTATACAAGATAAAAGTGTTCATAGTGTTGATTTTTATAAAGCCCTCACACACCTATCATAGGTATTTTCATTATGCTGATTTGACAGGGCGGGTACAAACTGGGCCCCTCTGTGAGGACGGGACAACTTACTCTCCAGGATCAGGGTTGTCATTAGTGACAGTTGCAATTAGTCACAGCTTTATTGTAATTCCATAAATTCACATCACAGAGTTAAGCATCTGTTTCGCTATAAAAGAAGTGAGCAACATTTTTTGACAAACTCAAAAGGCCATTGTGAAAAATATTCCTGTACAAGATTAGCACATGTTCTGTTTGCTGCAATCTGTTTATGGATAAATATAATAGAAACATTTTCACTAGATATTATGTCTTTTCAATCAATCAGGGTTGGACCCATGGTCTATATTAGTATTACTTTATATATACATATTTTGTTAATATTTTCTTGTCATTTCTGGCAACCAGAATAGGAAATAGCTACAATCACATTTTTTTATATGGATTAAAAATATAATATAATATTTTTAACATGCAGCAGACAGAATGTTTTTCATCCAGCTCTTTAAATTTTCTGTAAATATTCAGAAGAATATGTATTTTTTCAGGGAAGTAAATGCTTATCTTTTTGACTCAAAGGGAACACATTAGGGGCACAAACTGGGACTAAGTTCCACACAGCCTTAATTAAATATGATATGATATTATAATGTTCTGTAGGTATATAGCAACCCAGTCTAGAGTTATAAGCTGTAATTGGTGATGAGAAATCAAATCTCAAACTGAACTGTCATTATCTCTCTAAATATATAGAATATAGTTCTACTAGTTCTCCTTTACTTGACTATTTCCGTTTTATGCCCCCACAAAAGACCCCCACAACTCACATATTATAATACAATACTACTTAAAAGGAGCTGTATAACGAGTACATTTATTTGTTATACTTTAAATATTTTTTTTAATGATAATTCTGGGAGATAATAGTAAGACCACAGTATTTTGCCTCTTTAGTCAGTAAAGATCTCTTGTTGAATTGGTGAGAACCACCTGCTGAATGAGACTCCACCATTAGAGCTTTTTTCATTCTGCCGTCGGGTCTCGCTCCAAATCCCGTGGGCTCTCGTTATGTGATCTCGGCGCGCAGCATCACACAACCTCGCCATAGCAACCGCAGCATCCCCTGGCAACAGCCTCCCTCCCCCCCTCAACGGTTCCCCCGGTAACCTTGCGCACCTGCTGCTGCCGTTGTTGTCTCCCGTCTGAAGAAGACACAGGGAAAATGACGATGGACTACTCTCCCGGTTGTTATTCTAATATTTCAGAAGCCTCCGAATTATCTGATTTATACGACTCCATAGTTTGACATTTTCTGAACCAACGCGCTCGCGAACATTGGCAGAGAAAGTGAGTATCATGGGAAAACCGTCGTGGTTGGGTAACGATAATGGACACATCCAGACATGTTATGGGGAAAAAATAAGTTTGACTTAATACTAACTTTATTTCTGTCGTGATATTAACCGGGTTTAGTTTGATACGCCTGCTGTTACCTACAAGTGCTGACCAAGTCACTCGTTTCATGCTGTCAACAAAGAAAAAAACATTAGCCTAACTAATGCTACTAGCTTCAGTACAGCAAAGTTATTAACAGTTTTATATATATACCTACATGCTATTATTCACAAAGGCATTTGTATAGAACATTTCATCGCAGGTAAGCTATAGAATACAGACATAAATTACATTGATACAATTAGAATCAATTACTGAGGAATTAAGAGACACAATAAAGCATAAAATCAGTCCTAAAAATCATTTTAATATGCAAGAGTAAGCGAGGAGAGAGCTGGACACATAATTGGTGGAGAAAATGTTCAAATTTTCACATTCAATAACATTTAACAAATCAACAAACAGGTAATTACTTTCTGTCTGAATTATCACTCACCAGAAAGGCAATGTTAGTCAAAATGGTTCTTATATAAATGGGCTAAAACTTAAATAAACATCCGTACTATGATGAAAAGCCTATTAATTCTGTTAATTAATAGGCTTCTCTGATTCCACAGCAGTTTCTTTCTTGAATTTGAATGGTATATGTTGGACAAATGTCTAAAAAATAATAAGAAGAAGAAGAAAATGTGCCTTAGAGTAGAAATCATACTATTTCTATAATGTGTAAAGTTCCACATAGCTGCAACAATCGTGCCATCAGATTTACACCATAGATCTTGAAGCAGCATCATCCATCCAATTCCAATTAAGCTTAACCTGTATAAATACTGCCAACTCACCATATTGTGTCCTTGTCCTGTCCTGCAGAAAAGAGAAAAGCCTATCTGAGGAGGCAGAGAAGGAAGTGACTGAGGAACCTGTCTTCAATGAGCCAGGTAGAGTCCAGTATATCCAGACAGCCAATACAGTCCCTTCATTGAGATCTCAAAAATCAACACATTTCATAAGTAATAATAATAATATGAATCCTTAAATCTCATAAATACAATATAAAATAATCTAGAGCCACAGGAGGAAGCAGAACAACAGCCCACATCCCATTCTCCACCTCCAAGTCCTGAACCATTAAAGACCTCTGATCTGGGGCCAGAGCCAGAAGCTGAGCCGGAGCCAGAGCCTGAGCCTGAACAACAACCAGAGACTAAGACCCAGGAAGCCATTCTAAAACCTGAGCCTGTAACTCAGCAGCCACAGAAAGCACAGGAAGGCGGCCAAGGAGCCAACACTGACAAAGCTGATGAAAAAGTAATATACACTGAGAGTAACCTGTGTTGAATGTTTCGCTTTCTGTAATACAACGCAAACTTTTTCTCAGACTTTTACTGCCAACATAATGTCACATCCCCTAACTGGAGCTCACCACTACCATGCGATTCATTCATATTTTCTGTGTGTTGTGTAGGGGGAGGAGGCTACTGAGGAGGGCTGTGGTGGTACGTCCTATTCATTTACAGCACTTAAATTGACTTGAATGAGAAAGTGTATCCAAGCTTTTCACTGGCTCTGTACCTTAATTATTTTATTATTCCAGATTCTATGTATGACTGTGGTTTGAGTTGTTGTTCTAGGTAATTAGCGGTTTTATTGCTGCCTGACTGACTGTTTGTGTTGTTTACACACTTGTCTACATACAGAAGTGTCTACATACAGACCACCACTCTGATGTTAGATGTCCTTACTGTACCTCTACAATATGTCGTAGTAGAAGTCTCACATCATCATTCTGATAGACTACATTTCTGTTTGACTATCTACTGTACCCACCTGTCACCTGTCTTCTTCTGTAGCTCCTGTCAGCTGTGATGCGTTTAAGAGCTGCCTGATGCGCATTCCTCACACCTCTGAGTGCTTCGGCAACATCAACGCGTTCTTCAAAGAGAACGGCATCTCGCGTCCCAAAATCCCCTCCATGCCTCAGCTACCCTCCCAGCTCCCCAACATTTCCAAGTACTTACCCTCCCTCCCGCCTGAACTGCGCCAAGAGCTCTCTCAAATCAGACTCACACAGGTTCCCCGAAACATCGTCCAGACTCTGACTGAGTTCTTGCCCAGCAGCTCTGAGGATTCAACCAGTGTCTCCCAAGGCTTTTCAAGCATCCCGCAGAAGCTCTCCCAGTTTCCCAGCCGAACACAGCAGTACATCCTTAACATCCGGAACCGCCTCAACAGCCTCATGCCTCAAGATGCCTAAGAAACAGCAACAACAACAACAGCAAAAACAGAAGCAAGACAAGAATCAGCAAGACTTAGAACTCAACCGGCTCGTCCGCCACTCCCCTCTCCAACCTCCTCATCATCCTCAGCTCCGCTCCCGCTCTCCGTCTCCGTCTCCATCCTCCCCCAATGGAAGCATCCTCGATTTGCCCAACGTGCCATCCTACCCCCGTCTGCCACCGATCGTCAGCCCCCCATCTAAACAACTTCGCTCCCCATCCCGCCAGCTTTCAGGTCTCTCTAACCCAGCGTTCTTCATTGAAGATGACTCAGACGTTCCAGCAGCAAGACCCACAGGTTATTCTGCGGCAGTAGAAACGTAACCGTTGTCCGTTGTGAAACAGAGTCCTCGTACCTTCCTGAACTCAGTCCATCGTCATGCAGAAACTCAACTCAGTTGTCTCATGATATGATCTAGCTCTAAAATTTAAATGAACAGATAAATGACACTAAACTTCAAGAAATTTGGAAGCAGTGAATATTCAAGTGAGTTCAGGAGTATGAACACACTGGTTGTGGCTGTTTTGTGTTTGTGGTAGTGGATTTTTCTATGTTTTTGTGCTACCTCATTCATTTGTGTCATAGCTGAAAAAAAATATAAAAACAACACCTATTTTTTATGAGTTGAAAAAAAAGATTTAAGACTTGTATTATGCACACAAAAGGCTTAATTCTCTCAAATTCCGTTCAAGAATTAGTTTAACCTCCTCCAGCTCCAGACTCCAACTCTTGCATGGCATCCATGCAGGAAATACATAGATGTGGTTACAGGTCCGTGGAGGATAAACCTGTGTCAGTGAGCATTTCTCCTTTGCCAAGACAATCCATCCACCTGACAGGTGCAGTACATCAAGACACTGGTTAAACAGCATCATTATTGCATAGCTGAGGCTTGGCCTGGTCACAATAAAAGGCTGCTCTAGAATGTGCAGCTTTATCACACAACACGATGACGCAAGACTTGAGGAATTTGACTGAAAGAATGTCCACCAGAGCTGTTGCAATTGAATGTTCATTTAACTACTATAAGCTGTCTCTAATGTTGTTATACAAAGAATTTGTCTATTTGGCGGTACATCCAACCGGTCTCATAGCCAGAGGACCTCCATATCCAGCATCTTCACCTGCATCTGAGACCAGCCACAGCTGCTGTTGAACAGTTGGTTTGCACAATCAAAGAATTTCTGCAGAGTCTTGATATGCTATCAGTTGGATGGATTATTTTGAAAAAAGGAGACACGATTTCAACACACTTGTGAGCAAAATTTAAAGGGACATAACCCTTTTTTGTCCATAGAAAACATCTTAGATCTTTTATTTCAATCTGGAAAATGAGGGCAAAAACAAAAGTGTTGCTTTCATAATTTTGTTCAGCATAGTTGGTTTGTTCAGTTGAGATTTGAAACTCAAATTGTACTACAGAGCCACTGAAATCCTGAAAGATAACGATAAACCAACAAGAAGTTAATTAGTTCACTTTATCCATGATGTTCAGAAGGAAGCAGTAGACAGACTGTTGACGCAGTTTTTTTCTAATGAAGAGGGCAGAACTGTGCCAATGTACCTGGAGTGAGATTAGCCAGATGAATGGCTTGCCAGATGAGTAAACCAGTCCTCTCAGCTATAAGGGTACTCTTATTGTAATCATGGCCTAATTCTTGTATTAGCCCAAGGTAAATCTTCTTCCCCTTCTCCCCACTGTCCTGCCCTGCCTGTGCTTGTGTCCGTGACCTGCTTTGCCTCTTGCACTGCTGTTTAATAAGCATGAGTGTATTGTGATATCTCATCATTTCAAGGTGACTTATAGTTACCTCGGACATTTCTCCCCATTTAATATTATTTGTGATGACCTTCAACAAATGCATCTGTCAACAGAGAGCTCAAGTCTCAGCCTCCGTCCAGCCGTCAACGTAGAGGATGTCGACTCAGACCATGAGAGAGCAGGGGAAGGAAGAGCAGGAGGAGGAGGAGGGGTGGGAGAAGAGGGCGAGGAACAGAACAGTATCCTCGTCATCCAGGACCCCAAGCTAACAACCCTCACTGTCCCTGTGACCCCTACAGGAGGTCGTCAGAGGTGAGAAATAGCATCAGAGGCCCCAAATTTTGGACTGTAGACAACAATGTAAACTCCAGTTTATCTGAGTTTACACTAAATTTGTTTCATTTCTTTCTCTCCCCTCATGCTTTGCATTTACAGTAAAGGAGACAAAGAGTAAGAACACTGCATGGATTGTTGGAGTTGTCTTGTCATTTTTCTTTCAACAGTGTTTATCCCTTTTCTCCAGTGAAACTAGAGATATATATGTGCATAGCTTATATGCATGGCAAAACATCTAACACAGAAATATAAAGTAGAATCACTGAGATATCATTTGTCAATGATATCTGCCCCAAAGGAAAGTGAAGCATTTTCATCCAAAATCAAATGATATAGCTGAGAAATCCTAATTGTAATTAAAGAACAATCACTCCTAAAATCTGGAGAATTTCAGTGATGAAAAGTCTGCTTTCATGATTTTATTAAATCAGCATTTGTCATTCTCACTTTTAGAATGAAATGCTTCCCACATTTCCCATCTTGTTTAGCGCTGTTTGAAATGGCCTCTACTGCCCTCTACTGTGCATCTTGTTGCTGTCCTGCAGAAACTATATAAATACAAGACTAGGTAAAACCCCCCATACAGCTGCACGCTTTAGATAATTTGGAAAAGTGTAGCCAACAGTTACAGCAACAGTTAGTGGCGCTGGATGTAGGAAACAGCCTCGATAAGCAATTGTTTATACAAATGCTTAAACATGAGACATTACTCAATAGTCATTCAAGAGTGTTTCCTGAGTCGTTTTCTGACCTTAGATCAAAGTGGAACTTTGATCCATTCTGTCCAAACCTGTCAAACAACACTGTGTTTGTTTCTGCTTATACTGTACTGCTTATACTGCTTATACAATATTTCTAACCGATCCAATGAACAAATAGCCTCAAATAGCTCTGCAATAGCGCTAAACTTGCTTACTTAAAGTTTTGATACCCCTAACATGATGTATTTTTGCAATTTAAAGTATAAAAATTCACAAAAAAGCACAAGATATATTTAGTCTGTCTCATAAATATTGGCTGATTCTTCCTAGGAAGACTCAAAAAACATGTGGGTGGCTATTTGCATGACATAGGATCTTTAAGAGTATCATTGGTAGTTAGTTGACCTCTGCTAATGATGCTCTGCTAACCAATATAATTACTTTCTTCACAATAAAAGCCTTTCGCTAGTTTGTTAGTGGAGAGATTTTAATATTTAGCAGCAGCAACTTGAAAACTTTTTCATGAGCATTTAACTCTGCTCTGATACAGCTGAAGTAATCAGGAAACCTAAAAGAAGGCTGATATCTGAAAGTACAAATAGGAGCGAAACTCTAGGCGCACCAGTGAAATAAATGAAAAAGTTCAATCGCACTTGACATTGCATATCCCACCCTGGAGCCTTGCTTGTATGTATGGTAAAATCTAGGGGTTCAAATTTCTTAGCTCCTGATATTTGGGACTTATAGGCTGGACCTGCATCCAGACAAACACAATAAAACAATTGTATAGTGGAATCAGAGATTTTTCCCAAGGAAAATAAAAGCAGCCAATATAACACACACAAACCAGCCAGTGTTATTTTTGCAGGATGCACATAGCTTGTTTTATGGATCATAGTGTTTGGAAAGATGTTGATTGTTCCTTGTCTTGTGTGTTGTTTTGTGGTGTTGTGTCCTGTGTTTGTAATTGTGCAATATGTGTGATAATGTGATGTGATAAAATGAGGGTCCTTTTCACTTTTGCATGATGCTTTGGTGCTTTTAGCTACTGTATGGATGCCAGCATGATGAACTAAAAGTCAATAAACAGATGCATCACTATCTTGCACTTGCATCATCACTGTGTTACCTACCTAGGCAGTGGTGGAAAAGTAACTAAGTGCTTTTATTCAAGTACTATACTTAAGTAATAATTTATTCAATTCAATTCATAAGTACAATTTCCTGTATTTTAATTGAACTTTTCCAATTCATGCTGCTTAATACTTCCACTACATTTATTTGAGAGTTTGGGTTACTAGTTACTTTGCTTTATTAATACACATTTACCAGCTGCAACAATGAAATACATAAATGCATCAATAGTTATAGTCCAAAATGCCAATCTGCGTTCTGATATACTTGCTAATGCTAGTATGCTATACTTGCTAATGCTCTTTTAAGTGTGTATTGAGTCTAATATTTTTGCAGGACTTTTACATGTAAAAAAAAGCACGTTTTTCACTATGATATTGGTACTTGTGCTTGAGTAAAATATCTAAAAACTTCTTCCACCACTGGCTGTAGAATACTGCAGGAAGTGATTTATCCTTGCCTGTTATCTGTTATATCTTGGAATAACATCATGCTTTTCCTGACACACACACACACACACACATATACAACCCTCCCTCTTTCTCCCTGTCCCTTCTCTATAAACACACAACCACACACACACAAACCCTGGGCTGAACAACTATGACAGTTTTGGAAGGAATCGTAGGACTGTTTGGACAAAGATGTAAGATATCCAACCCTTAATGTCTTATCTAGTGTTCATCTGTTTCTTCATCCACACATTGTGTCTCTGGATCCATATTTCAACAATCACCTGTATCGGTTGGTCTTCACTCACTCATTACCCACATCCCATAGGGTTTTAGTTTGAGTATCTGTGTTTGGGTATCGTACATTTCTCATTGAAACACACGATATAGTTTTGTTGCAACAAAACAATAATCCAACTAATGCAGATACTTAACTCTAACAGTAGGAAGCTGAATTCTCAAAGTGAAGATGATGATGATGAAGGCAGCATCCATGTCAGAGCCTGGCCCAGTCAGTCCAGCCTCCACAGCACAGATGACGTGTGAGTACACACACACACACACACACACACACACACACACACACACACACACACACACACACACACACACACACACACACACACACACACACACACACACATACACACACACACTGAACACTGAATGTTTACAATGAAAACAGGTTCAGGGTGATTTAATATTATTTCTATCTTTATTTTTAAGATTGAAAGAACGTCCAGCATCTTCAGCCAGTCAGACCAGCACAGTGGTCAACGAGCGTCTCCAGGAGCTGGTCAGAATGTTTAAAGAGAGAACGGAGAAGGCCAAGGAGAAACTCTTAGACCCAGACAGCTCTGATGAAGACAGCATCATCCCCTGTGAGTGAGGTTCCCCTCTCTGTCTCCTGTCGCTGAGATGACTTTTCAAACTGAATGACAAGCAACATGAGATGAAAATATGCAAGCAGAATATGCTGTCAGCATAGTAGCAGCCGTTATAGTACATTTTATTTCCAGGTTAAAAGAGTCAGCCTCGTCCAGCCGGGAGAATGCACACTCCTTAAAGACATACTCACCCCTCTGGACTGCCCTGTATTTACACAAAAAGCTTAGTGTGTAACCCGAAACTGCCCGCTGACAGTCACACACCGGTGAGTTGGAGCAGCTGTAGCTTCTCTCCAAGTTTCCACTCATCTTTTATCCTCAAAGTAGTACCCCCAGTATCCCTCATTTATCCCCTTGATGTGTACTGTGATCCCACAAATAAAACATCTCAGCATCTTACGTTAAGAAACTTTTATCCAGCCTGTTTCCAGCTACGTGTCCTTCATAATATGGTAGCACACCTTTAGTTGTACAGAAGGAATATAGTGTGCACATTTAACTCTATGAAGACATAAGCACAGAACAGAGTATAGTACTTATAGAGTAGAAAAAAGAAGTGAAGTGCACATGAGATCCGTCTCTCTATTTAAGAAACCAAGACCAGTAAGGGTTTTGTAAAAAAAAATGGTGGAAATTTTGTTTTAATAAATAACCCACAGGTTGTAAAATTTAGTGTGTGCACTACTTCTCTTTTTCCCCATGTATGAGTGTTGCCTTTTCGCTGCCATAAATGTCTGTAAGTCAGTAAGTATTCAGTTGCTTTAGTCTAGAAAACACTTGCGTTTCTCCATTTGCATTTCCTATCAGAGAATCCTTTTTCCATCCTATTTTCCATCAGTATGGTTTGGTTTATACCCGACTAATGAAGTAAGGCTGTGCCGAGGTTCTCGGCACATTCCTTGTACACATAACGTTTTTTGTGGAAAATTGCTCTACTACCCAGATTGCTGTTTTCGATTACTATAAAGGAACGTCTACAAATTAACTTGTTGGTCAAATACACCGCACAACTCAAAATCAACCACTGGACAATTATAAGACATGTTTATCAAGAGTCACACCTTTGTAATTGTAAACTTTCTTCCATGTATCCTATTTTTCAGGCAGTGAATTCTTGTCTACACTATGTTGTGATTCAAATTCCAAAAGCCTCTGATGTTCTGTCCTTTTCCTTTGGTTTTTCATCAGCTCCTCCACAGCCTGCCTCTGGAGCTCAGCCAGCAGACGGGCAAGACAAAGAGGCACAAGCAGGTCCATCGGGAGAAGGAGGAGAAGGAGGAGGAGGAGGATTAAGAGAGGAAGAGAAGTCTAGCAAGGTGAAAGCTCCTCGGTGGATACAAGCCTGTATACACTACAGCTTCCCTGCCAGCATCGACCCTTTCACCAGTGAGAACCCAGCCGATTACACCGCCTGCTGTCACCTGAGAGGACTGTACAGTGGAATCTTCTTTATGCAAGCTCCTCAGAAACTCATTCAATACGAGAGAACAAAACAAATGGACATAAATTAGATGCAAAGACAGATTATGTTTAAAATAACACAGAAAGAAAAATTGGAGCTCATCAAGAGATGATAGTTTGAGTAAAGGTGAATCTACTGTACTATCCTGTTACTCTTAGAAACGCCCATTTCCTAATCCTCTGTCATTTACTCTTTTCCTTTCCCACATTTTTTCATTCATAAGGACTTTTGAGCCACTCTCACTAGGCCTGAACAATCTATTGTCTTAGATTGAAAACCATGATTTCAGGCAACCCGATCTTGAGGTCGTCAAAGCTGCAATTTTTTTTCATCAACTTGTTTACACATGTATGCTGTATTCCACCTCTCTTCCCCCAGACCTAACGTACGTGCTGTGGATGTTTTTGGTCACGTTGGCATGGAACTGGAACGCCTGGTTCATTCCAGTCCGCTGGGCCTTCCCCTACCAGACACCAAGCAATATCTACTACTGGCTGTTGACTGACTATCTGTGCGACCTCATCTACATCCTGGACGTCACCATCTTCCAGCCGCGGCTGCAGTTTGTCCGTGGAGGAGACATAGTGGTGAGCGGGATGCAGGAAGTGATTGTTGCAACTGAATCAAATCATGAGAGAAATATGGAATAACATAATTCTCAATGTAACAGACACTGGCTGTATTAACGATCTTAGTTTTATCCCTTGAACAGGAAATCTCTGTATTAATCAACAGTCAAAGTCAGTTTCCTATATAAAATGACTCAAAAGGTGGAAAGTGGGTTGAAGCATATAAAAAGAAGAATCACTTCATATTAGCACTTGTTTTTTGTTTTTGTTACAGTGTGACAAAAAAGAGATGAGAAAGAATTACATGACCACCAAACGCTTCAAGGTGAGTTGACTGAAAACCTGCTTTATCTGCACAACAATCAAACAACAAGCAGTCCAATTAAGAGTGAGGCTTCTCTCTTCCTGTTTCAGTTTGACATAGCTAGTCTTGTTCCCCTGGAGTTTTTCTACTTCAAAACCGGCATCAACCCTCTACTCCGCTTACCCAGGTTGCTTAAGGTGAGGTTCTCTCACTGCATTTTCATCCATTTTGCCTTTAGAGTCCATTAAAATCTGTTACAAGTACCAACATGCTGGTAACTATCTTATCTTTAATTTACTGAGCTACACTCAACCATCCATTTTAGTAATTTCATTTCAGTCATTACCACTTTTTTCAAATGTTGGATTGTCCAATTTAAAACCAAACTCTACATATAGTTCAGAGTTATCTGTCAATTCCTCCCCAGATTAACTCCTTCTTTGAATTCAACGAGCGTCTGGAGGCAATCTTGACCAAAGCCTACATTTACAGGTCAGCTGAAAACTTCCCTCTCTTCATTACTATACATACTGGTGCAATCCCTTAACCCCCTATCTCTTGCAAAAAGCATCAAGAGATAGAAATGCACAGTAAAACAAATATGCTTTTAGTTTATTCTGATGTGCTGCTCTGTCATTCTCTGCCTTTCAGGGTGATCCGCACCACCACCTACCTTCTTTACTGTCTCCACTGTAATGCTTGTCTCTACTACTGGGGCTCTGCTTTGACAGGACTGGGTTCTACCAAGTGGGTGTACAATGGCCAGGGCAACAGGTTAGTGGCATAAACAAACACACACATACTCAAATTAAAATAAAATTTGTATTTTCAAACCTATAGAAATTCATAATATATACATTTATATGTCCCCTCTTGGTATGAGTTAGTGTTTTTATTGTCTGCCAAAGCTGTCATTCATTTTTTTTTATCCAACTAGACAAAAACCAAGCAGGGTCAGAGAAATGCAGAAGTTTTTATCATGAAGCTGTTTATTGTTTATGTATAGACCATTTAACTTAAGGAAATGTAATCGACAGGACTTTTAAATTACCAGGAATTGTATCAAGCTGCTCAAACAGTGATATGAATTTGTTGAGTATAGCCTTTGTTTCATGGTTCATACAAACCATCTACATTACTTATCACTTCCTCGTTCTTTAGTTGTCTTTTTTGCCTTCTTCCAATGCCTCCCACTCTTTTTCTCCCCTCAGCTACATTCGTTGTTACTACTTTGCGGTGAAGACCCTGATCACCATTGGGGGTCTACCAGATCCCACCACCCTGTTTGAGATCGTCTTCCAACTTATCAACTACTTTGTTGGCGTGTTTGCCTTCTCTATCATGATTGGGCAGGTAGGTGTAGAAATATAATGGGAATTGTGTCTTATATTTTGGAATTAATTCACCATTCAAGAGCAAGAACACTAATGGACCATAAGACTTTTAGTGCAATGAAACTTTTAGCTGTTGAGTGAGATATGATTCTTCCAAACTATGGTGTTGAATTAACAGTCTTTGTGTTTCATATGCTAAATTTGCTCATTTTCTCTCAGATGCGAGACGTTGTCGGGGCAGCCACAGCTAGTCAGACCTACTACCGCACCTGTATGGACAACACCATTAAATACATGTCCTCATATCGCATCCCCAAAGACGTCCAGAACCGTGTCAAAACCTGGTACAACTACACCTGGCAATCACAAGGCATGCTGGGTAAGAGAAGCTTCCTGTGTCCTGTTTATATATATTTTATAAACTCTACATCTGAGCTTTTAGTCTTACATTCATTCTCACCTTCTGTCAACCAGATGAACAGGAACTGCTGACTCAGTTGCCAGATAAGATGCGTCTGGACATTGCTATAGATGTCAACTATTCCATCGTCAGCAAAGTTCCTCTTTTCCAGGTAGGAATCCTTTAAACAAACATGCAGGACCTGGTTGTGGTTCAAAGCTAGTGTACATACAATATGGGGATTGACCAGAGATAAACAGAAACCACAGTTTTAGAAATATTTTTCTCTTCTTTTTTTGACAGGGATGTGACAGACAGATGATCTTTGACATGCTGAAAAGTCTACGCTCTGTTGTCTACCTGCCAGGAGATTATGTCTGCAAAAAGGTGCATACTACACGTATGCCTGTTTTGTTTTTTTTAATCAATGACAGTTGCATATTTAATCTTATGCCTGTTGTGGTATTTGCTCAGGGTGAGGTTGGTCGGGAAATGTACATTATAAAGGCGGGGGAGGTGCAAGTGGTTGGAGGACCAGATGGAAAGACTGTATTCGTCACCCTCAGAGCAGGTTCAGTCTTTGGAGAGATCAGGTAATGATGTTTTCAAAGTGCTGAAAGACAAATGCTTAAAAACTAAATTGCATATTTTTGTTGTTTTCTTTATCCAGAAACAAACTTCAAGGTTTCTTTCGCATGAAATTACAAAAAAAAAATCCCTGTTTAATTAAGATTGATCTCATATGACATATGTCATATGTCATTTTCAACCAAAAGATTAATCCTCTCTCTCTGATTGGCAGTTTGCTTGCCGTTGGTGGTGGTAACAGACGCACAGCGAACGTCATTGCTCATGGGTTTGCCAATCTCTTCATTCTGGACAAGAAAGACCTAAATGAGATCCTAGTCCACTACCCTGAGTCCAAGAAACTGCTCCGCAAGAAGGCCAGGTTAACAAAACACATGATCAAAATGTCAATATGTAGAAGCCACAATTTCAGGATTATTGTACCTGCTCAGTATCCACTGCAAAAACTGAAATCTTAATAAAAAAAATCATTTCTGGCAAATAAAAAAAGAAGACCAAATTGACCCAAACCAGTAAAAAAATAACTTCTAATAAGATAAGTAATCTGCCAGTGGAATAAGATAATTCTCCTCAGTTTTGGACTAATTGTGCCAAAAACAAGATATCTTCACCTGTTAAGATTTTATTTTTTGCAGTGTCTGTTGTGCGTTAATGCTCTATGACTTAGATAACAGGTGTGTCTGCTTGGACGTAATTACTGCAGTGTTCTTAATTCTGATAAAAGTGATCTCAACCACAGGAAACTGCTCACCAAGGGAAAGAAACCTGAGCCCAAAGAAGAGGCTAAGGAACAACCCCCAGTTCAGGAGGCTCATGTCAAACCAGAGACGCCCAAACTGCTCAGAGCAGCCCTGGAGATTAAAGAAAGAACCTCTGGACTTACAGGAGCTTTGGCTAAAGTCAAACAGAAGACCAACAAGTCCAGTATCTCATTACAGGTAAATCTACACAAGTCCTGAACAACCAAAAGAGCAGTTTGAGTGAGTGAAAACAGAGCGAGTTATACGTCTTCTCTTCTCTTCACCTCTAGCCCTCCTTCTCCTCCACACTGCCGCCTCCATCCCCCGCCTCCAGCTCTGGACCCGACAGAGATGATGACACTCCGTCACCCGTCTCGTTTCGCTCTGCTTCCCGTTGCCACGGCAACAACGACTCTGTGATGCCTCACTCTTCGTCACAGGGCCGCAGCGACACAGACTGAATTCTCGCTGTGGATCAATGGGGGGTGGATGACAGTGATGAGCAGAGGAGAAAGGGTGGGAAGAAGGGAAGGAGAATGTGGAGAAATAGGAGAGTAAGGTAAATAGTTGAAGAAGTAGCGCATGAAGAGAAAAAAGTGTCTTCTGTGACAACTGGATGCCAATCCAGGGGAGATGAATTAGAGTAATCAATGTGGATTAAATAAAAAACAGAGGAAACAGTGCTGAGGATATGTGTGCAACAGAAGGACAGAATGAACAGAATAACAAACAGCAGAGGCATTGTAAATGGGTCACATCTTATTGTCAACCTGACCTACTAAAGTTGTGTGGGTAGTTCACAGTAACTGCAAAATATCAAAGCAGAATAATTTCCATTCTGACCCAAAATGCACCTACCCACTTTGCACATTCTAACCTCACGTACAGTATCCTCTGTACTTGCAGCACACTGGTAAACTCTGAAACCGTTGCTTTGCATTGTGCTTTTCACCGCAACACATCTTTATTAATGTCATTATTAACTCAATGAATAGTAGAAAAGACAAGCCATTTATCTTGTTATCTACTCAGGATTTAAACTCATTTTGTCTACATTGATCTTACAATCTGCAGGAATCTGAGTCCCTTGTAACTATGTTAAAGAGTGGATTTGGCTTTGGAATGGCACAGCTAAGCCATAACACTTAACTCAACAAGTCATTCAGTCACGACTGAACTTCTCGTCTTTGTCTTGTCCATGTTTTTGCTGTTGTTGAATACTACATGTTTACAGTTTGCCTTAAATTTACTTTGTCATTTGTTTTGTCATTTACTTTTGTGTTGTGTTGGTGTGAGTTAACTTGCACTGATGATATTTTTACAAGTTTGTCTAAAAAAAAGACTTTACAGACCTATACCACTGTATTTAAGGTTATACAGTACATGATACAACGTCCATGTTGTCATTTTAAGGTATGTTATAAATATATGTTTGACAAGTCAATGTTAAGTCAGCCCAGGTTATGATGTAGATATATTTAGTCCATCTTTGAAGCTTTAACATCATTTAGGCTCTGAACTCTGGGTTTTACATATTAATATATATAATACACGTCATCTCAAAACGATCAATATATCACTAATCACTACACATAACACCATTCTTTTACATATTTTACAATAAATATATTTATGTTCATGTTTTCTTTTATTTCTTTTGTACAATAATGTAAATATATGTTGTTGTTTTTTTAAGTTTAGTTTGTTTCCATTTTCTCAGTAATGTAAAAATCATATGTACATGCATTGTATATAGGCTAAATGTTTAATTAGTGCTGCAAATATGTCCATGACTCAGTAATTATGTGATAATGTGTGTCTTTTATGTATAGCTGATTAGATTATAATTACAGCCACAGAAGATTGGCTTTTTAACCAGCTAACCAAACTGCCAGACAATCTGTAGAAAGAATTTTTGTCGTGTGTCGCTTGTGTGTGTGTGTGTGTGTGTGTGTCTATGTGTGTATGTGTGTGTGTGTGTGTGTGTGTGTGTGTGTGTGTATTGTGTGTATGTGTGTGTTTGTTGTGGGGGGGTGAGATGCCCTTAAACTAGATTTTACTATGAATGTCTTTTTGTGCATTTTGCTTAAATAAATGACTGTTTTCAGCCTAATTTTATGTCTGATTAACAATCAGGATTTATGGTCAGAAACCCAAAGAAAACGTGACGGTTATTTTACTACAACTACAAATAGTAACAGAAATCAGGCCAGCAATTGATGTAAATCTTAGCGGCTAACCAGCTAACTACAGTGCACTTTTCTTCTGTGTATTGTAGTGTAATCTATATTGTGACCAGCCCAGGGCACACCTATTTAATCAGGAGCTTGGTATGTCACATTTAGGTGCCACACCTACATTATCATTAAAAACGATCAGGCCTTTTCAGATGAGCTTATATCATCAAAAGGCTAAAAGATATGAAGCAGAAAATGTTAATTTAAGCTACTTTAAGCAATAAAATTAAAAAGTTCCAGTTATACTAAAATAGCCTATAGATAAAATAAATTCTAACTGAATAAAGTTGTTGTCAAACTCTTCATAGTCAGATTCATAGTCAGTGAGTTTGACTGTATGTTTGATTTGATGAAACATTTGATTCCAGAAGAAGTATGTCTGGTCACAATCATTTTATTATTATTTAATTACTATCCTTCCAACAGATGTAAATCATTCTTTAATTAACTGTGGGAGGCTGTATTGTTTATCATGGGCGTGATAGTGGAGGGAAAAGTGGACCTGATTGTCCAGGGCCCGAGTAGATAAAAATCTAGATTTTTTTTTGAATGAATGAATGAATGAATGAATGAATTGAGCCGTCTAGTTAACTGGTGTCATGATTTAAATGCTAATACACAAACCAGATGTAACCTAATGTTTTAGGCATTTGAGCACAAGTAGGAAAAATGCATCAATTCAGATGGTGAAAGAACCAGTCATCACTACAGTCTGATCTGATTGTCTCTTTAAACCCTTTTATGCTCGTTAATTTTTAAGCCTTTTTTTTGCTCACACACTTCATGCACTGGCATGGATAGGGGCCCAGTGACATTAGGAGTGTACAGGACCCAGAATTCAGTGCTACGCCCCTGTCTATTATATGTCCAAGGAAAGTCAAACACAACCAGACATATTGGAGAAAGTAATTACACAAAATGAGAAAATGCACAAAGCATACAGATGTTCCACTATATCCAGATGTTGCAGAGTACTCAGACACAAATAATAACTTATGACGGTGGAAATATATCAATGTTCCAGTTAGATCAAATCATCTCAAACCGCCTGTGACTGTGCGGTTTGTGCGGAGAAAACCTCCACTTCCCACCATGCCCCGCCCCGCCCCCCTGACGTCACAGAGCGTCGTCCTCCGGTGTCAGCTGACCGGACCGGAGTCAACGGAAACGTTCAGCCCCGATCATGGCACCGTGTAAAGTAGCTTAGCGGGAGATGACAGCGACAACATGGCTCTTCAGCGGCGGTGATCACACGCTGCCTGTTTTATCTCCTCGCTGCCGCGTCGGTCCTCGAAGGTTCGGGCTCCTCGAACGAGGCCGTTCGGAAGCGAATGAGTCTCTGATCGACCCGGTGATGCTCTGCGGTCGTCTATGAGAGCAGGAGACGCTGAGATGGACCACAGCGATGGGGAGGACCCTGTGGAAACACCTGAGCTGCCTCAGGAGGTGAGTTCACGTCCTGCAGATCCTCGCTGTGTTACTATAGGAGGGGCCGGATGGGACAGAACCGACCGAACAGATGTTAGCGTTGAGGCAGTAACAGAGGGGAAACTGTTGCTGTGCTTTCAGAGAATATTTACACAGGGATGCATAAATAATCATCAGTAATATGGCTATAATTATAACTATAATAACGGCTCAGACCAGTCTGATGAGTTCAGAACATGATCACTTTACTGTAAAAAAGCCTTAAAGCACATCTACCACACTGTGATAATTTATAGTTTATCCAAAATCTAAGATGACATCTGATCTCATGTCACAATATCAGTTTAATATCGATATAACTTCCAGTCCTGATTCTAGAGCGGAAAATAATGATTATTTTCAGGATTATTCTGCTGATTATCTCGTTTAGCCTATAAAATGTCAAATAATAGTGACAAATGTGTGTTTTTGTCTAACCAATAATCCAAAACCTTATAATATTCAATTTATATATAGAACAAGTATATAGAACATAGAACTGCAGCAAAAAAGACTAAATTATTACTTAAGTATTTTATTTATTCTTGTATTACTGATATTCTGTTTACCTTAAAGGACTGTATATAGGTCAGTGACAAAAGATGATGTGGTGTAACCCTAAAAGCTGCCAGATAGTAGCAGCTAGTTTAACTCTGTTAAAAATAAAAACACATGCTATCATCAAGTTTTATATTCTATGTGGAATATGTATTTAAAATTGATAATTATTTTAGACCATTTGACATTTTATGTCACAAAATCATGATTTTTATTTTTTAAAAAATGATACAAATGGACATTTAAATAACAAGAAACCAACATGAACACATAATTTACACTTCTAGAGGCCCGATGAATGCGTCTTTAAAACTGTATTTTAAAAAGTTTTGGACTTTCTCATCTCACCAAACATTATTTGTCACTGACCGATATGTGCCTATTCCTTTTTGGATTGTTGATTGAGAAATTTATAGTGGAATTGTTTATTTTAAACCGAAATAAAACCATTCATTCATTAAAAAAAAAAGTTACTGTGTATTTTTCTGCTGCTCTATTACTAA
Source organism: Lepturacanthus savala (assembly GCA_030544235.1). Classification (NCBI taxonomy): domain Eukaryota; kingdom Metazoa; phylum Chordata; class Actinopteri; order Scombriformes; family Trichiuridae; genus Lepturacanthus; species Lepturacanthus savala. The sequence continues at coordinate 17,311,881 of CM060465.1, forward strand.
TCGCTGCTGCACCCACTCATATAGTACACTGATGGATTTCATTGATGTATAATATATATTCCTGTGTTTCCAGATCCTAGTTTACATCCTGAGTTTCCTTCACGCCTCCGACAGAAAGGAAGCCTCACTGGTCTGCCTCAGCTGGTACTACGCCAGCCAGGACCTGCGCTTTCAGGTCATTTGCTGCAGGATGTTTGCCTGGTTCATTTTTCCCCGTGGTCTGGACTCACTGTGTGCTTGTTGTTGTGTCTGCTGTAGATCTGAAATTCCCTCTCTGTGTTTGTGCAGAAAAACGTCACGTTTCGTTTCCCGGCTTCGGCCTCGTCCCTGGAGCTGGTCCGAGGTCTGAGCAGGAGGTCTCGCTGCAGCCTGATTATCAGTCAGCTGGATGGATTCAGCATGTCCAGGTCACTGCTGCTGGAGGTGCGTTCAAAAGCAAATCACTGATGAATTATGGGTCGGGTTTCCCAAACCTGTACATAGATGAAGATAAATTCAGAGGAGGTCCTTTAATTAAGATCCCTGTCTATTCTTCATCATACTGAACTCCCTCGTAGATACTTAAAGTTATTTTCGTGGTATAATGCTGCTGTCATGTGACGACCAAGCTGATTTTAATTAATGTCACGTTTTCACTTGATCACATGTTTCTTTGTGCTTTGAAATATTTCTCTTTCTCACCTCTGGGGTTTTAGAAAATCTCTTGAATAAACAAGGGTTGAGAAGGGCTCACATTGTATCAGAAGCCAGGAACAAGAAATTTTCAGTGATTTTTTTTTTTTTTTTTTTTAAGTAGCGCAGTATTTGCACTGTATCCTATTATTTTTAATTTCCCGTCATTCTAAGCAGGGTGTAGCATAGTGATAAGACCCAGTCTGGTCCAAAGTCCAAAGCAGCTGCAGCGGTTTCTGTAATAGTTTTTGCATGTGGAGATGAAAGCACTTCACCAAGTCGCAAAGACCTTTATCAATGCTGTGATAGATAAGAAGGTCTAATGTAGCAGTGTTTACATAGACTTAGCGTGTCAGTGTAGGATCATTTGAGGAAATTAGGTGATGCAATTACCGTTAACCGCTCTCCGCATGATGTTATTTATGGAAAGTGAATGAAACGCCATCACTCTGTGCCTACCTTTTCTACTATTTTCCCTCTCATTGTTTCCATATTTGCTATAACTTTTTTTTATATTTTAAACTTTTAGTTTATCATTTCTTGTGTCTGTCTGTCGTCCTATATGTAAAACTGCCTCTGTGCTTCCCCTCCAGGTGGGTCAGTGTCTGGGCCCTAAGCTGGAGGGCTTGGCTCTGCCTGGCAGCAGTATAACCGAGGCCTCTCTGCTGGCCCTCCTGCCACGCCTCACCTCCCTCCGCAGGCTGGACCTCAGAGGTCTGGACAGCCTCTTCATGTCCGGAGCGTTCCTGTCCAGGGAGGAGCACAGACAGCAGGTATCACAAAGTCTGAGGGCTCTCGTTCGATACTACTGTTCAAAAGTCTGGGGTCACTTACAAATTTCCATATTTTTGAAAGAAAAGCACAGTTTTTTTTTCAATAAAGATTACTTTAAACTAATCAAAAATACACCCTATACATTGCTAATGTGGTAAATGACTATTGTAGCTGCAAATTTCTGGGTTTTGGTGCAATATCTACATAGGTGTATAGTTCTAATGGTATAATGTGTTTGCTCATTGCATCAGAAGGTTAATGGATGATTAGAAAACCCTTGTGCAATCATGTTAGCACAGCTGGAAACTGTTTAGCTGGTTAGAGAAGTTATACTTACTAACGAAAGCAAAGTTTGAAGGAAAAAATTATTATTTCAAATACAAATCAATATTTCGAACCTTGTCAATGTCTTGACTCTATTTTTTATTCATTTTACAACTCATGGTGGTAAACAAAAGTGTGAAAAGTGCCCTTCTGCTGTAACATGCTGTTAACTGCCTTGCTAACCTTAATGTGCTGGAGTGGTTAGCATAGTCACCTACAGTCTAGGAGATCAAAGTTGGAGACCTGCCCCCTCCCATCATCACATTAACTGCACTCTTGCCATGCTGTTATTCTCACATGGTAGAGGATGGAAAATTTATTATTGTGAAACGACTATATTTCAACCCTGTGGAGACAGGTCTAGGTTTAGATTCAAATTCAAATTAAAAAGACCTGGCCTGTATCAGCTTATCAAACCCATCATTTTGGCCATGGAAACATTGCAAATGCAAACAAAGTCCAAACAATATCAACCAAAAATGAGGGACTAGCTAAATGCTAGCGTAGGTAGTAGATCAATCAATCAATCAATCAAACTTTATTTATAAAGCACTTTTTCATACACAAAATGTAGCACAAACTGCTATACACGTTAAAAAGAAAAAAAACAACAACGAAACCCATGCCCCACAACTCTCACTCTCTCCCACACACACACACACACACACACACACACACATACATACACGCTGGCTGAGTACAGAAACACCATGTCAGGAAACGCTGCCGTCTGTGCTGGGGAACGTCCCCTGGCCGAGGTCAGAACGCCACAGCTCAGGTGCCACCAAACCATGAGCAGCAGAGGACCCATGATACTGCAGTGGAGGACCACCACAGAACCAGAACGGCCCCCAGCACAGAGGGCAAACACTGAGGAAACACTGGATAGATAGAATGAGAAGTAAAATAAAATAAAATAAATAAATAAAATCGATAAATTAAAATCTAAAATGCAGGTGAAAAACATAAAGGAATGTTTGTAGATGTCAGTAGCTCATCTTTTGAGTCCCCTTGAATTGTAAATTTCATGGTTTTCACTTTGAATCACATTTTGAATTCTAAATCTATTTTCTCTTGTTACAGGTCAGTTCAGCTCTGTCTGGTCTGGAGGAGCTGGACCTGTCTGACCTGCGCTACCTCTCCGACCTCACCTTCACCCGGCTCACCGGCTGCACCCCGTGCCTCCGCCGCCTCTCGCTGGCCGGCTGCCATATCGCTTTCGAGTTCGACCCGTACCGAGGGTGCCCGGTGGGCGCCGTGGAGGACTCGTCTGCGTTACTGTCACTTAGGAACCTACGGAGGTTGTTAACGGAGCAGAAGTCCACCCTCGTTGCTCTGGATCTCAGCAGAACCTCCATCACCCCTGAATCTCTACGCACTATTGTCCAGGTCTGGAAACCTTTCGCCGACAACCTCTTTTTTTAAGCCTGAAAGAACTTAATTAGACGCATTTTTTTCTGCTTAAGAGTCGAGGCACATTCTTGATATTCTGTGTGTCGCAGGTTCAGGGTTTGATCTTGGAGGAACTGTGTCTGCACGGCTGCAAGGAGCTGACGGACTATTCAATCGAAGTTCTGGTGAAGCACCAGCCGAGTGTCCAGAGACTGGATATCAGTGCCTGCACTGAGCTCACCACCAGGGCTGTAGTGGCAATCGCAGGAGGCCTGAGGTCACTGACGCACCTCTCTTTGTCCCGTGACTGGAGGACCACGGAAAAAGGTGCCCTAACTGCATTTTTGTGTGTGCACGTAATACGCATGTCATAGGGTTTAAAATGAATTATCTGGACCAAGGAGGTTGTGTTTCTGCCAGCCTTGTCTGTCTGTTAGCTCAAAAATAATAATAAGATAACTCAAAAATTTGGGGTCGGATTTTGGTCAAACTCTTAGCGAATGTTTGAAGTGGTGCCATGAACAGATGATTCAATGTTGGTAATGATCCAGAAGAAATCATGGTTTCTGTATTGTTTTGAATGTTCTGTTTGCTAACATTACAGTATATGGACCTTCATGCAAGTGCTTGTTTGGGGCCACCTGGTGGGGATATCTTGCACCAGCATAGCTTGGCCGTATGCTTGGCGGGGATCTGAGCTCTGAGTGCTTTTCTAGTTAATATAATAAATGAAGTTTATACCCACTCCTGTAGCCCATACAAAACACAATAGTCATTCTAATTCATCCTAATGGTTTCACTAAAGAAAAGCTTACGTCCAAAAGAGAAAAGAATTTTCTTAGGAAAACCTGGCATTTTAAACGTACTTTTCTTTTGTTTGTTTGTTTTTTTAACATGATGGTTTCCTGCGTCCTCAGGCCTCGCTGACCTGCTGTCCATCCCAACCCTGAAGAGTCTGGATCTGTCCGAGTGTCTGCATGTCAACGGGGCGGAGATTGTAAACGGCTTGACGGCATCCAACGCTACCAGGGCACAGCTGGAAATGCTCAACCTCAAGAGCTGCACCTACATCAGGGTCAGACAAAATCAAATACCTCAATATTGATCCTGCAACAATATTGTAATGATGACTATTGGTGCATTTACAGTACATTAACTAAGTGGCTAAAGGTTAAAACAACAAAAAAAAATAGAAATTATTTTTTTCATATATACTACTACTACTTGCATATATATTTATGGTAATTTTAAAATGTATTACATTGTTTTTGTTTTCTAGCCCAGACAATTCAGTTGTATTAGCCTTAAAACAGTCTGGATATCACTTTACTGTAATGTACCTTTAAAACCAGGAAAAAACAATTAAGCTATATCACAATATTACAATACCCCAAATCTACGATCTCTCATATCACGTTATCGATGTATTGCTCAGTCCTAGTTCGTATCGTACGTGTGGTCAGTTTGTGTTTGTGAATTTGTTAAATAAAAACAGAAGAAACCTGGTTTCGCCCTCCTCTCTTCAGGACGTTGCAGTGTTCTCTCTCACCAAGCTTCTCGGGAATACTCTCCGCGAGCTGGACCTGACGTCGTGCATCAACGTGACGGATCTGTCCGTGCGTGCGATCTCCACCTACCTGCAGGGCCTGGTGGTCCTGCGTCTGGGCTGGTGTAAAGAAGTCACAGACTGGGGTCTGCTGGGGATGGTGGAAACGACCAAGTGTGAACCTGATGAGAGGGTGAGATTCACTGAGGGATGGAGGGAGGTAGGGAAAGATGAGAATAACTTTTCTCATATTTTAGACCTGGGGGTGTCTAACATGTGGCCTGGGAGGCAGAACTGGGCCGCTAAAAGGTCCAATGTTGCCCAATGGATGACTGTGCAAAGTGTGACAAAAAATGCACCAGTTCCTATTTCTTCACAGAATTGTGAAGTCAGTGAGGGTCTTTCAGAGCTCAAGGGATAAAATAATTAAAGCTCTGATATTTAAATGGTTTGTATGCTTTAAAAACAAAATATTGTTCAATGATTAAATGTTGAATTGAAATGCAACAGTAGACTGACTGAATATTGAATGAAATATTGCTGAAATTTCACAATTTTTTCTTACACTACCTTTCAAAAGTTTGGGGTCATTTAGAAATGTCCTTATTTTTGAAATAAAATCACAGTTTTTTCATTGAAGATTATTTTAAACTACACAACACTCTATACATTGCTAATGTGGTAAATGACTATTCTAGCTGCAAATGTCAATATCTACATAGGTGTGTAGAGGCCCATTTCTATCGCTCCAGTGTTCTAATGGTACAGTGTGTTTGCTCATTGCATCAGAAGGCTAATGGATGATTAGAAAACCCTTGTGCAATCATATTAATCTTCACAGGGAGACAAGGGTCCCAGGTTCACCCGAACCTTTGGCAACATGGGCTTCTTCAAGCCTCCTCGAATGCCTTTTGAGGAGCGGCCCAAGCTGGTGACTCAGGACGACCTGGAGCAGTTCAAACAGCAGGCGGGAGCCTCCCTGTTGGCGCTCAGCAGACTGCAGGAGCTGGACCTGTCTGCCTGCTGCAAACTGACGGACAGCAGCATCACGCAGGTGGGAGGCAGAGCGAGGGACGTGCTGGATAGTCCCGGTTGGGAAAAGCCGAAATGACAAGTTTGAATATTGTTCCACTCTCCTACCAGGTGGTGCGCTACCCAGACCTCCAGCGCCTGTCTCTGTCCATGCTGCCGGAGATCACAGACGCCACCCTGTTCTCCGTCGCCTGGCACTGCCGCAGCCTCACCAGCCTGGCGCTCAGCTACTGCCCGCAGATCAGCGACCGCGGCGTGGCGCAGGCGGCACCGTACCTCCACAGAGTGCAGCACCTCTACCTCTCCTGTTGCAACAACATCACGGACAGGTGAGCCGCAGGTTTAGTGAGTCTCGTCTTTAGCCTGAAATGAAAGATCTGTTTTCTCAGCTGCTGACCTCTGACCTCTAACCCCCCCCCCCAAACAGATCCTTGTTCCTCCTGGTGCAGCACTGTAAGCGGCTGAGAACACTCGACATCTCGAGGTGCAAAAACATCTCCGTGACAACCGTGGACCTCCTTCAGTCACAGCTGCCTTTTCTGGAAAACGTCCACTATAAATTCGTAGGTGGGACAGATCTCACACTGACACTCTGACCGAACCTTAAGGACCTTTTTAAGGCCGAAAACCTGTGGAGCGAAGCCCACTCTGTGAGATGAGCTTTTTTTCAGTGATTCGTGCAACAAGTGAATGTAGTAAACCTGTCATCGCTACATCATCCTGTGAGTGATTTTTAAAATAATAATAATAATAATTATATATAGAGAATTATAATTAATATTGAATTATTATAAAGACATAATTTATCTTCTGTGTGGGCTGGTACTACAAGCTCTTGTATGAACCTGATTTGGATTAACATCAGCATGCGTGGATTCAAACAATTAGGCAACTCGTCTTCAAAAACTAGGGGAAAAAAGTTTCAATTATTTAAATTGAGTTTATATTTTGCATCACTGTTTTATGAAAAAATTGAATGTTCAAGGGTTGTGTTTATCTCATCTGAGCATATGAGAACACACAATGAGGGAAAAATTTGCACAGACCGTCTATCATGAGAATGTGTTTTTTTTTCCTTACATTGCCTAAAGCAGATTTTAGTCAGTTCTATAAATTCTTTCATCATAGAAAGATCACTTGATCCTGACTTAAAAGGCTAAATTGGGCTGAGAAAACCCAGAAGATAGAATGAGCCGTCCAACCTCATTGGTAAATAGGCTGTAGACTACATTCCACATGCGGACAATCCAATTTTGTATTACTTAACGAGCAAATTGCCATTGTGTTTTTTTTAATCAGATATAAAAAGGAAGTGAGGCTTGATTTAAATGCTCATTCTCTTCTGCTTCCATACATCTCTGCTTTTAGATTTTCTCTTGATAATTTCTTGTTTTTGACAACAAAGTGGGAGAAATGTGTTTTAACAATAACGTTTTTGTGATGCTTGATTTTAAAGTAAGAATGGTATATGAAGTGAAACATGAGCAGTTTTCAATTCGTTCTAACCAAAGCAAACCAAAACTATAATATCTAGTTTAATAACCACAAACAGATCATGTCACAACCTTTTTTAATGACAGTTTAGTCAATTTGCTCTATTACTGTAACATCTTAAGACTATCATAGTACATGCTATAGTGTTGCAGTAAAGACTCACTTGCCGTTACCTTAAAAAACATTCTTCCCTTTTGTTGCCAAGGCCATGCACTGTAGCTTAATTAAAGCAACTTTATCCCTTTATCCTGCATGTACCTTGTTCAATAATTTTTGTACTCTTCTAAAGAGACCGTTTACTGAAGAATCAAATGTAAAGTTGATTTTTATAAATAAACCAAGGTCTGGCTACGTTATGCTGAGTAAAACACTCATACTTGTATGTATCAAACTGTTTATTCATGTCAAGACACCCAAAGCGCACAATTCAGAGTGAATATTATTACAGTGTCAGGAATGCACTGCAGAAATGGAAAAAAAAACAACCTGGTGGTGACAAAAACAGGCCGAGAACACTCAAACACACTTCAGAAGACACTGTTGACCTGTCCGTTTAGTAGCTGCAGTTGCATAGCGCAGTGTGAGTGAGCGTGTGGTCTGACGTGGAAGTACCCTGTATAAAAATGGACTATATTTATAATTAAACCAGAAGTTGATTCAATTACGATCATCGCTGATTGCTTATGCTACAGATTTAAAGTGAAGATTGCTGATAGGATTTCTCATCAAACTGTTGATTGTGGCAAAGGTTCAATTGCATAGTTACTGTCTAAGAAAACAAAACGGTCCGCTTGGTACTTACTGTAAACTGCATTAACATGATAAGACAGACCATGTATTGAGTACCTATGAGTTTCTTCCCAGATGTTGGAAATGATAACATTTACCACACACACCTTACCCTGAAGAGGCCTTTTTTTTTAAGCTACAGCTTCTCAAACTGTATCGAGAAAGCGAAATGTGGTCTGGTTAATGCCCATTTTGTTACAGAAAGAAATGAGTAGAGATGAGACTGATCACAATGATGATCACCTCAGCTGGTAAAAAGCAGCAGTGCATACAGGAATATTCCATGTATCATACATAGATTTAGATATATAAAATGATTACAAAACAAATTTAAAAGTACCATAACTTGAGTGGGTGCACTGTATAGTAGAAGGAAAACACTCCAGCTTCAGTAACAACAGAGACTTGGGAAGGAGACACTAGATTGTGTTTAAGTTTCAAAAGGGGAGGAAGGATGAATAGAAAAGGAGGAGAGCTGAGCATCAACTGAACGAGAACAAAAGTCCTGGGTGACGAGTGACAACCTGCAGCATTAGTACAGTTTATAGTTATTTGATAGCAGTTCACGTCTGAAGCTACTGCTGTATTTGTGAGACAAATTCCATGTTTGATCCTGTTCCATTGGATGAAGAACAGAATCTGTAGAAGAAGAGTCTATTGCCACGTTACGTTAGAAATCTGTGTTAAAGTAGTAAGTGCATGGATGCACAAGTCAGCTCTCATCATACAATCCTCTTATTTAAGACATACACACAAATATATATTTACACACACACACGCATACACACGTCGTAGGTGCACTGCAGAATATGCGCACACACACACACACACACTCTCTACTGCTCAGTCTGGCTGAAGTCGTAGCAGAAGTTGTAGTTGCTCGGTGGTTTGGGGACGACTGGCGCGCTGTCCGGGATGGGGACGTTCTCCAGGTCCAGGAGGCGGAGCTTAATCTCCATCGACAGGAGGATCTCCAGCTCACTGCGCATGGATTCGCTGCTCATCTCTCGGCCCAGGAGCACGCTCAGTCCGTCTGTCCACAGGCAGAACTGACAGAGAGGCAGCGTGTGAATATACCGTCTGTATTCTTACCGTATATTATTGTAAAGCAGGCAGAACAGAAGCCAGAATCAAATAGAAAATCTACAAAAGCCTATCTCTGTACATTTGTGGGGAGGGATTTATGAAAGCTGAGGAAATGTCATGCAGGACTCACGTCAGTTCTGGAGGGGGCGATGAAGTTCAAGCTGTACTCTTCTACATCATATGTGATGCTAAATGCCAGGTCCAACACGTCCTACAGGGAGAGACACACACACACAACAAACAGTGAGACTTGCCATCTGTTATGGGAGGTGAACGTGACCAGAATCTGAGAAGACAAGGAATGCACCTGACCTTGTTCTGTTTGCCTTTGTTCTCCTTCATGTGAGGACAGTCTTTTCCTGTCAGCAAACCTTTGATATCTGCTACTGGAACTGATGGATGAGGAAGAGCAGAGGACGAATATATCATCATTTATTACACAACATTCCAGCATTAAAATACATTTTAAATTTCACTGCAGCAGATATCACCCCAGTTTTAACCCATCCTGTATTAGTACTGAAAAACATTTACACAGGCACAAATGTGTCTTCAACTCACTCTTATCTTGCAGTGTTTCAATTGTCGGATTGTCTGTGTCTTCCTCCACATCACCGTAGTGAAGCATTTTGTGATTGGGCGACAAGCGGCAGTACCACAGTTTATCTGAGAAAAAAAAAACAGCCGCATCACACACACACCAAGATTAGCCAGACAAGTCAAGGTTTTTACAGTCTATAAAGTGTGTGTGTCGCACCCTGTCGGCGGCGGCTGCTGATCTTTCTGAACATCGTTCCCTGACAAAGCCTGTTGAGTCTCTGCTGGCGGATCAACTCGAGCAGCTCTGGCTTCAGGCGCTCTTTGAGTTCGCTGGAAAGAACCACAGAAACATGACAAAATGTTTCATCACAGTCTTTTTTTGCATAAGATTGCAACATTAATGTAAAAGTGAAGTAGCTTTGGTTTGCGGACGGGTTTCGCAAGTAAAGGCGTACAAAAGCAATCAAGCACCAGATGGCTGACAGAGGATAAACCTGCGAGGCTGACCCTCGAACACACTGTTACACTCAGTGTTTGGTGACAAACAGCAGCGTGGCTGCTGACCCGTCAGCTGCTTCCATACGGGTGGAAACTTATCTGGAGTCATTTATACAGCAGCTGATCAGGTTCCGCTACAGGCGCTGTGTTGCTTCACTTTTTCTCAGTTTTAAAAATCAATGTAAATCCTAGCTCATATGCTGTTAACTCGGAAGCATCTGAACTCTGAATCCTGTGTATCACAAGGCCAATCAAACTGAATCAAGTTGGATCTCTTCTACATTGCGAGAACATCCAGATCTCTTTTCTTGACTAAAAAAAAAAAAATCATCCTCACCATGCTACATATGGACACTGCAACTGATAAGGATCAATACGAGACTGTGGAAACATCTGGCTACTTACAGCACGGGCGGAGCAAGAGTCTCCTCCTGGTGCAGCCGTTCTGTCTGCCGCAGTTTGAGGATCTCGCTGTAGTTCAAAGCATTAACTTTATTCTTGAAGAGCTCCAGGGAGGTCGGCTTACTGGATAACGTCCTGGTGATCTGCTCCCGAACTACCTGCATCACCTGGGGGAGCAGAAATGGCGAGATAGGTCACATGCTGTAAGAAGGAGAACTAACAGGTTTAATTTGGTTGTATTTATATTTGGGGTTACTCCAACCCTATGTTTTACTTTTTACAGTACATTGTACAACATTTTTTATATAATTAAAAATCATATCCTATGCTTTTAAGAACTTTCAACAAATGCATTCATGAGTTTTGTGTAAACTAAATGAAATAAAAAAATAAATTAAAATAAAGGAACTTTCGCAAAAGATTTTTGGTTCATATTTCATTTATCCTTATAGCAGAGACGTTTGCAGAATGTACAACAAAATGATCTTGAATTTTCCGGATTTTTTTCCCTTCAGCTTGCAACATTTAGAGATTATTCTATCATTGGCTTCCAAGGCCAAAAATTAATGAATTAACTTCCAAACTCATATGTGGTTCAGCAAGTTGTGATCATTAGAACAATCCGTAATGTGTCCTCTACAAAATAAAAGTAAGATAGAAATAGATGGCGGTTTAGTGGTTTCTATGGGTACCGTTTTTGGTGACAGCCATCACCTTTATTTTTTAAAACATGTGGCCCATATATTAGTAAAAACAAACAAATCCAATTTACCACCCATTCACTCTTTCATTCTTATTCTTCCTAGTAAGTCACACCCCTTGGCTCCAATCCATTCTATTATCAGCTTTAAGCCCAAGAGCCCTCCTGGTTCACAATGCCCAATCAAGTAAGCCTATACCTACCAACACCCCCCCATACATACACACACAGGGGTGAGGGTGGTCTTTATTAACCCAATTAACTGCAACCTCCAGAACACCCTCATACATCCATGTGGAATTAGAACAATCAATGATGGTTAAGCTGGGCAGTCATTTCCTTATTTAACAACTGTGATCCTCATAACTGGATTCTAACCACAGAAGTTTACATTATTGCTCCAAAAAATCGTCGCTCCAGATTTAAGTGATGTGGGAATGACTCAGCGCTCCCTACACTCGTGCCATAGTTTGTGTGTGAGGCCGTGTGCGTGTGTGTGCGCGTTTTCTGCATGACTTATTAATCTGAGGCTCACACAGAGGGACAGGGGGGTGAACCTGTCTACTCTGAGACAAGAGCTGAGGGCGGTTGGTCAAACTGTGCAACAAAATCTATAACTCCCTTCATGTTGTGAGCCTCGGCAGTGGAAAATCTATATGAAAAAATCTATAGCGCAATGAGACCGAGCCAACTACAGCACTATTTGTCCTGCTTTTGCTTCTCTGACACACACACACACTGTGCTGACCTAGATCATTCCTGTTCACACCCAATTTGACTGATTGTGAACAATCAGCGACTAAAGTGTAATTTGAATCCAGACAGTAAATCTCTGTCAGGTTTGGAGATGTGTCTCCACACAGTTAGACGCTAATCAGGCAAATTATTGTACTTTAAAACAAATCACCTAATTAATGCTTCACATTATGAAACAAAAAGCAGAAGTCTCAACCCGATCTCTGTACAAAAAATATTTAGAAATACCAAACAGCTATGTGCTGAGAACTGAAGAGTAATAGTTTAACAGTGAGGGGTTTTATTGCGACTGGAGCGTTTACGATCAGAGAACGATAGAGTCAGTCCACCTGGCAGCAGTGAATCTCTATATTGTGTGATCACTGAAGGCACAAAATAAGCGGCTACAATTTCACACTGAAGCCCCTGAGCCAAAATAACATCACTGTCTAGCAACTTCCACATGACACAAGCCCCAGACCACAACTCTGTTACGTTGCCTTAACTCTCCTATCTTTAATCGTGTCTGTATGAAACATCTGTATGAAACATCTGACAAATTTATAGAAATCACTAAAAAAACTCCAAGAAACAGTACAAATAAACCCTTACCTCCATCTTTCCTCCTTTAGGGTCAACTACTTTGACAAATAATCCCAATTCTGAATTTCACCCGTCGTCACAAATCAGAGGAATGAAAAGAGGATGACAAAGCGGTGAAAATGACAGAGGGAGAGTCTGAGATCACCTACATGACAGGAGAGGTGCAGGCATGTGGCTGTTTTGTAAACAGACACCCTGATACTCTCACACACTTACACAACCCCCCACCCCCTACCCTGGCCAGCCCCTCTGTCATTTAACTGAACCGACCAATAGGAGCAATGACTGGCAGCTGTCTCTCTTCCCTAAAACACTGCAGCATGTGCACTAATGCTATAGGAGTGAGTGTGTGTGTGTGTGGCAGAATGTCAATCAAAGGAAGAATGTACACATCTACACAGACACATTCACATGAGCACACAAACATAGACCAGCAGCAGCGGCGGCTTGTAAATATTCAGCAGCCAGAAGTGACAGGGAAGTTGCTGAGGCTGATTGGATGGAGGGAAACTGCTTTAAGAGAAAAGAGTCTCACTCACACGCAACGCCACTAAAACTTCCGATTCTTTCTCCAAGGAATGAAACCTAAATTTGAGCTTTCACATAAACCACCGCCACCTCTTTTCCTTTGGTTTGTATATGGCTCTGCGCCCCGCAGTCCGGCCCTCTCATATTGTTTCCAGAGGTTTTACGTTCCCTCTGTTGTTGTGTAATTACTGCTGATGCCCCGGCCGCTTTGTTTTTCCCCGGTTTCCTTCTCCCTCTTGTTTCTGCCGCCCACCACGCTTCTCTTTGTGCGTCTAATGCCCCTTTGTCCTTGCCCCAAAGCATCCTGGGTAGGGGGCCGTGGGCAAAAACAAAGGCCGGTCTGCTGTCCTGGCGCTCGGACACTGGCCTGTTCCTGACAGGTCAAAAGGTCACAGAGTTTTATGGCCATCAGGAGAGCACTTTGCTGATGACGAATGGATCAGGACAAAAGCTGTGCCACTCTGCCTTTCAGGAAGACTGGATTCTCAATATTTCTCCATGACAAGATCCCGCTGCTAAAGGCTTCGCTCAACCTGTGACCGCGGTACTATACTGTGGCTGTGAGGCGACATTAAACGTATGCTCAGCTCTCTGCCTGTGGGGGCAGGTTTGGGGATGGTTAGCATGAGAATGGAACTAAGGCTGGATTCACTCAGGATCAGGCAAAGCAGTGATAACAGGTCATTTCCAGAGGGGGGTGGAGGGGTGGGTTTACTTATTTGTGCCAAAGGCTGTGATATCCAGAAAACAACTTTCATTTCTCTGATTCATTGGCTTCCTTGCTACCACATCACACTCTCTTCATTAATTTCGTAGCTCCGTCAACCACTGCTCTCATGCTCTCTCTCACTTCTTTTTAAATGAGACAGCAAGCTGAAAGCACAGCACAATAACTTTACTTTCTCATCAAATAGAAGTTCTCTCCTTTTTTGTACTCCCTCATGTCAGGGTGACTACAGGTTCAATTTTTGCAAAAGTTGATTTTCACAACTACTCATCAGAAGACCACATCCATTTTTATTGGGATTCCTTTCTACCACAGCCAAAACTGTCTACATGCAGGGAAATGATACTGTGTAAATCCAGGCTAAATGACACAAATCCACCATAAAATCGTTTTTAAAACTCTGTAATTTAAGTTGATCTGCCTTGTTTCTACTTGCTTGGAAAAGTTTTCCTTTATGTTATATTGTATTTGTTAAATTTGTATTATGCCTTCGTAGTTCATTAGAGTGATTTATCTCATGAAATGCTTTAAAACATGAACAGACCCATTTACATCATACATCTTCAATCATCTTACAGCCATTGAGCAATTCAATATTGTAGCAGACTCTGTAAACTGCCTGAAATTGTATGATCATAAAAAAAAAATCACTCAACAAAGCAATAATCTTTCTATTATTTTCACCTTAAGTATCTTTGGGAAACACAGCTTGTGTTACAGGAAATTAAATAATCTTTCTGGATCCTTAGAAATTATTTTACCTAAATATTAAAATATTGATAAGTTGTTGTTGAAGTAGAAGTAGAAGATATAAAATTAGGTGAGTTGAGGTGGTTTTGGAGCTATAAAACACTGTTTCAGGATGGATATTTTTTATCTATGGTCATTCTACCTCATCGTTTCATGGAATAGAAAGTGAGATGAGTTTGAGGCCATCCCATATCAACACCATCATGATGAGAAAATAGTTCCGTGGTGTCTGTAGTGTACATACACTTTGCTTTGCTTTGCTGTACCTTATCAAAGTCCTCCTGTGTGGCTCTCATTTCCTTCCAGGTCTTGTTCAGCAGCTGAATACAGACACAGAAAAGCTCCTCCATCAGCCGATCCTGACTAAAGAAGATGGGGTGGTAGTCTGAGCCCGTCTCCGAGGCTGTTGACAGAGAAGGGGAGGGAACATATTTGATTTCAAAAAAAAAAAAAGTAAAGTAAAAAAAGAAACACAACCAGTTTGACCAGAGGTTACACACACAGCTGTGGCAGTAGCAGTTTGATGGTCAACTTACGGTGTTCTCCGATACGAAGGATTTCACACAGGATGAGCGTGAGCTGGATGCTGCTTCTGGCAAACGGACACTCGTGTTTGTCTTCCCTGCTGCTGTTCTCCAGGACAAACTGAGGAGGGGAAATAAGGTGCAAATGAAAGCTTAGCCATAAAAAAAATTAAAAAATTAAGCCTCTGTCATAGCACTAATGAACACAAACACCAACATGCTACACAATTATATCATTTTAATCAAACAATTATATTAACATTACAATTTCATTTGTAATGTTATTCATATATGAGCCACATTAAGCGCTCGTTTCCTGCCAACCAGAACCAGTCATCACACTTATTGTCTAGGGAAAGAGCATTGTTCCAAATTCTGGATAGTCAGAAAAAAAAATCTATACATATGAGTGGAACTGAATAACCAAGAGTTAAATCAAGTTTACCCTGCTGTAGGCATCAGGATAGCGTGCGGCAAAATAAAACATGGTGTCCAAAGCTAAAAGACCAGGTGGCGTTCGCACCAAGTCCTGACCAGGGTTGCTATTGTTCTGAAAAGCAATGATGAGAGACAAATATGACACATATTACTAGGAATAATATGATGAGGGTAAAAACAAATAAAACAAACATTACAGCGTCCATTCTGACAGCAGACACTTACAGAAAAGCCCAATTTCTTGAACTCTTTGGCACAGAGAGAGCGTCGTCGCTCGTGGCTCAGACTGTTCTCACTTTCCGTCTCAAACGCCGCCTGCCGCAAACCGTGAAGGATGTCTCTCTGCTCCTGGAGTGATCAGAGGATGAAGAAGATCGAATCTGAATGACTAGTAGAGAGTTGGATGTTGAGTTGTTGAATCTAACCTTAGTAGCAAGTTACTTATAAAACAAACTAATTATTGTTACCATTTTTAACGAAGGAGAAGGAGCAGATGTCAAATAATTGAACCTTGTTTTGTGGCTCTTTAAGAAATTAAGTTTATCTGAGACTTAATTTAAGGAGGTGTGTGTAGTGCATAAGAAATCTAATCATCTGGATTATTAAAATGTTTCTGTGGGTACAACAGCAAGTCACACCAATGCTCTTGTTCATATCTCAGCTCACCTGGCTGTAACAGTCCAGAGGCGTCCTCATTCGAGGCTCCAGGTGATTCAAGGTAACGGACTGTAGGACGTAGAGGTAGTGGGCCATCTCATCCTGGACTGAACCAGAACTATGGATGATGTTCTGCAACAAAACGCCAAGAGTGTTTCATCACATTCATGATAACAGACAGAATAGGAGTGCTGAGATACAGAAATCTATGTGAAATGCAAAAGTAAAAGAGGAAAGATTTACTTTATAAATGTACTGACGGAGATTCTTCTTATTCAGGAATGCAAACATATCCTAGAAGAGAGATAGACAAGGACTGGAATTTAGTGGGATGCAATGGTGCGTTTCTAACACAGGGTGGCGATACAGACTCAGTAACAGATTTGTGGGCTGGACAAAAGTTGGTCTGTGTCAGACTTTGCCCTCTGTGATGAAGTCGTCACTTGCTGGTACATGCATCTCTCTAACCCAACCTTGCTTGGTTCGAGACTAATTTGCTGATAAGAAGGGTGGGTTTGTTGACCTACTATAAAAAATGTGCCCGTATGTGTGTGTGTGTGTGGAAACCACAAAGAAAGTCTGAGAGAAAAGAGACTGAAGGCTGAATGAAGGAACTGTTTCCATACAAAGAGAGAGGAGCAGGAGCAGAACAGAGGGAAGATAAAGGCTCAACTGTCCGCTGAAAGTGAGAAATGACCAGAGAGAATGAGAGAGTCGGGACTATAAGAAGCAGTGCCTGCAGGATTCTGACTCCTGTGTACAATGTATTCTAGATGCTGCAAAAAAAACAACACTTTTTTCACCCAAAGTGGTACGCATACCAATCTAAGCCTGTGGCCTAGTAAAGAATTAAGATCACAGCGGCTAAGTTGAAGTATGCACAGTGTGAATACCACTGTCTGGGAGAATCCGACATTCAGGAAGCACGCCTGTGAGTTTAAACAGCTATGAGGAGAAGAAGATCAACGTCCCAAAGTCAGAAATAAGCAGCAGCAGCAGCACCTGTCTGTCTGAGTCTCCGGCCGTCTGTAGCAACGCCATAAGTAGAGCCATGGCTTTAGTCTGGATTTGCTGATTCGTCCTGAAAGAAGTCAGAGGACAACCATATTAAAAGGTTTGTTTAGGAAGGGAAACAGGTTGAGATTAAATGGCATTCTTGCTCTAAAGCTTTTAAATCTATCGCCAACATATTGTGACAAATGGTGCCATCTGTTTCATGTCAGTGGTATTGTTAGCACTAGTGTTTCCTGTTGAAGAGACAATGCTGTCACCTCCCACTCCACTGCCTCAGCAGGGCGTGAGTTGGGTTTCTCTTTCTCTTTACTGACGAGTAGATCAACATGTAAGTGATTTTCTTTTTAATGTTGCCTTTTATTTCTTTCAATCTGCTACTGAGGGAAACTCTTTGCACTTTTTTTGTGTTACACAGACATACAGCAGATTTTCAGTAAAATCACATTCATTGTGAAACGTTATGTAAAAGGCTGACAGAGGCTGCAGGTCTCCCGTTTCTAAAAATGAGGTCACAGATGAGATGGGGGTTTGGTTTGAAGACAAAAAAATATTCAGATGTTTTAAAGTGGAATTTTTTTTCAACCCTCCGCCTCTAGCATTTCCAAAACTATAATACTGTTTTTGCCTCTGCCACAAAGACAACTGGAACAGGTGTTGTGTCGAAGTCTGTTTGACCTCAACCCCAAACAGTTATCTCTGCTATGCTTCACCATAACCATAACCTAAATCAACAGGAGGAGAACACTATTTGGGTCGGTGGGTGGGGGGCAAACTTCAACACAACGTCTGACTGCTTTCCATCACCTCAAAGCCTACATAAGGGGAAAAATGATCACCAACCTTTTGAAAATAACAGAGAAAAAGTTGTGTTCAAGAGGTAAATGGAAATAGTCACGATATAAAATTGTGAGTTTCAATTTACCGCAGCATCTTCTTTGTTGAAACAAAACACAATGCAGGATCATTTGTTTATGTGATACACCTTTAAGAATTTGAACATTGTCTCTTAATTTCCATTATTTTTATTGCCATAACACATAACTGGCTAAAAGTATTGGCCAATTAACTGGCTAAAAGTATTGGCCAATTGCAACTAAAATGTGTATTTAATATCTTGTGTGTGTGTTTATACTAATCTTGACATGAATCAAACCTTGGCAAAAACAAAACAAACAAAAAAAACACAACTTACACCTGAAGGTGAGCGATAAGCCTTTCCATTGTGACTTCATGTTTAACCTGTCGGAAGAGGCTGTGGCTGCTCAGAACCATGCTCTCCAGGATGTCCAAGGAAACCTGCTGGATTGACGCATCTGTCGCCTTGGCGTTGACAAAGCTGGCGATCTGAACGGTCGGGAGGAAGAAAGGAGACACAGTCATCGTCAAAGAAAAAAAACAAAAAAACTAATGTGACAAAACAACAAACTGTCAGAGAGCGGCAGGTCAAGTACCTTCTCAATGAAGACTGATGAGAGGTTTTCCCAAGAAACTATCCCGTGATCCATCAGCTCCATGAAGCCTGTCAGTGTGTGGGTCATGATCACGGCACTCCTGAATGACACAGACACACACCAAGAAATGCAAATAAGTTCTTTCACACATTAACACTTGACTGCACAGGGAGACACACAAGTACAGGCCTGCAAATAGCATTCATTCAGTCAACCGCTTTAGGTGGAATCCTCTCAGGAAGTCTGTCACTGGTTTAAAGGGTAAATATTATCCTAATTTATTCTAAAACAATTACATCAATTCATTTAACAGCAAGGATTCAGGTCTGTTGCTCCTATTTGCTACAGAAGTACAGTAAATGTGTCAGTTATCTAAAATCATGGAAACTCAAACTAAAATAATAGTTTCAATACTAGTTTGAAACTGTATACTGGTACTAATGTAAAAACAAAAACAATTTTAAAAAAGAAGAAAAAAAGAGATCTTGGGTTGTGGAGTTGGAGAAAAGTGAAATTCCCTGTTCTGTATATCCATACTTGAGGCAACATTTCTCCGACAGAACTGTTGAGTCAAGTAGCATTGTGGCTAAGTTTCTGTCAGTATGTTTATATGCAGAGCTTAATCGAGCTATTCTCAAAATTAAATTTTTGCATCCTGTCCTTGTCTCAGTTTACATGCAACTGAGAAAATCCAATAACTGATGGGGTCCCCCCCTTTATGTGGTGTCACCTGCTGTTTCAGCAGGTTAATAAGGCCATAGATATATACATGTTTATATCTGTTGACTTTTCTGTTAACATATAAAAAATTAATATAAACAACTTATTAAACTTAATAAATTCTAAACTACAGGTCTTGACCAGACGCACTGTTCAGGATACAGGTTTCCTAACTCTCTCTCTATTAATCAGATATGTTTGGTCCACTGTGTGAAAATACATTGAATCAGCACTAATACAGTTTTTTTGTCCCTTTTACTTGGCCGGTTCTGGCAGCCTCTCAGCTGTTGTGGAGCATGTGTTCATGCATTGTCCAGCATATACATGTCGTATACATGTCTGAGAAAATCAAACCGACTAAGGTGTATACATGCAATTAAAAAATCCCACCATAGTCAGAATACAGTACAGAACACAATAATTTGATTTGCCTGAGTGTCATGTAAACATACTCAATGTATTTTATTCACTGAAGAGAGAGTCAACAAGTGGAGGAGGAAATGATTGTTTCTTCAAAATATGTGTAGCTACCGTTCCATTGAGTAAAATCCATGTTGTTGTTGTTTTTTTTGTTTTTTTTATAGAGATTCAGCTCAGCAGGATATGCTTTTACACAGATAGTTACCACGTCACTGCCAAGGAAAATATACATGCCCACATGTGCACACACGCATGCAGGCACTCACACACACACAGTACGTACTCATTAGAGTCCTCTACTATCTTGACCAATAAGAGGTGTCCGTCCCGGCTGATGAACTCCTGAGCAAAGGTTACGTCTGTGGAAACACCCGCCAGTTGCTTCAGCGAATCACAGCGCACGCCTAAGTCCATGCTCTGGATGCCCTTGTACAAATCCTCTGCACAGCGTCCCTATGTTCCCCAGCATCAACAAAAGACACAAAAAAAGAAAATCATGTTATGCTCATGCATGCCATTCTTTTGCAGTTGTTGCAGAATTGAAATGAAAGAGGCTAAAGGCAGCGACAGTGTGAGAGGCCGACAGCAGGAGGAATGTGAGAAAAGGGAGGTGAAGTGGGAAGTGGCTGAGAGCCTGGAGGATGTAGACTCACCGGTGCCTTGGTCAGACGCAGAATGCAGCCGTTCTTAATGTCCAGACGATTCTACAACAGACATAAAAACAAACTGCATTTTGAAAATGTTGAGAAACAATAAGCATTGACATACACAGGAACCACAAGTTAGATTCAGGGCCAAACCAACTGTGTACATGTGAAAATCCATGCGTCTATGTGTGTATGTGTTAATGTAAGTGTACATGTAAATATGTACACAAACATGTAAACACGTGACCAATGGCTCCATTCAAACCTCACTCAGCATTCCCATTTTTGCTAGTGAGCTTGCACTTCTGGGTGGCATTACAGAAAGCTGGTTTAGTGGAGTTTGTTCACCCTGAGATGAGGGAAACTCCAGGTTTTCAATTCCAGAAAGAGGTAACTGGGTAACTCTGTATAAGTTAGTGCGGTAAAGGCTGTCTCCACCCTTTTACTGAGCCAGACACACTATTTCGTTTCCTCATTCTTCTGTCATCCAATTGTGGTTTGTTATTAGTTCATTTCTCAAGGACGATCTAAAGTTACTGCCTTTATGCACATCAGTCAGTTCTTCGAACGGCACTTTTTGCAATCAAATTCAAACGTTAAGCAATGTGAATTCATGCTCGGCTCTGAATAAGATTTCCTGCATGTCCTTTTTTCAAATGGAAGTTCTGTTTTTTTTTTTTTTAATAACACTGTAACACACTGTGTGCACACAAGGACACAAGGCAAGCCGTACATGTAGTATTAATGAATTAGTTGCACTTATCATACCTGTAATGTTGGAAATTATGTGAATGAGCAAGACCATGTACAGCTGCAGAATATATTTTGAAAATTATTTTTTTGTGTGTGTTTTCATAGTCTGAAGATGATTTACCAGCATTTCACTGAAATTATTCAAATTTACTACAGAATGATGTTGACCCAAGATATAAATAGATTACAAATCTGCTGTATTTTCACTTTACAACATTTTCAAGTGCAAATCACCTAACGCATGACTACTGGATCAGATTCTGAACAATCATGTCTTCATGTCTTTGATCTATACATTTTAAATATCAAGATTATAATATTTCTGGTAATATCGCCCAGGTCATCAAAATGCAGACAAAACTTGTACTTTTTTTTTTTTTTAAACCAAAAATGTTAGATTCAAATGTTACTTCCATATTATACCGATTAGGGATATAGGTTAAAAAAAATCTTGCTAAGTTAGAAGTTGATTAAGACTTTATAAAAAGTATGTTGGGCAGTCAGTGCAGATTCCCATGAACAGAAAGAGACATTTTATTCCTTAATTGAAAGCGATCTGCAGAGAGTGATTGTAAATCTGTGCAGAGACATTCAGTAGAGATGCTCAAGGCTGCTGCCAGGTTCTAAAAAAAAACACCTTCTTATAGTGCGTCTGATTCTTTAACCCTAACAAATCTGTACATGGAGGTTATCTGATGATTGCCACTGAAAGCAGGAAATAAACATTATTACAATGTATGCAATCAAGTTAAATATCTGCTCTTAATATGGAAACATTTGTGTTTAACAGCAAAGTTAAAAATCTGAGAGTTAGAATGCTATAAGCTGGCTGCGTTCCACACTCTCATAACAGCACATGTATGACTTATGACTCTCACTGCAGCTTGGTACAGTTTATTGCAATAAATAATGCATCTTACATTGCATTTAATGGCTTTAACAGCCCTGCCTTCAACACAGAGTGTGGGGCTTCCAGTAGCAACCTTTTCAAAAGGTCACTTGACATCAAAAGACAAGACTGTCTTCCCAGCTGCTTTTTTCCCCTTTTCGTTTTCTCTCTCCTTCCTTTTTTTCCTGCCTGTCTCATTGATTTTTAATAGCATTGACCACATTCCGTATCCCGGACTCCATCTTAAGCCAAGTAACGTCAAGTGGTTTGATTTCAAGGGGAAATGCGCAGAAAAAGCACCCAGATCACCCAAAGTGCTGACAAAGTAGTAATTCACTGACGTCTTAAAAGAGTTTTACATCACTCTTTTCTTAAACATAAAACCATCTGAGGACTGACTCAGGTCGGCTGCTCAATGTCTTCAAGATGTGCTCGGACATTTACCGGACCGGCTCGCTGCTGCAGATAAATATTTGTGTACATTTGTGTAGAGATGTGACTCACCGATTCAGTGATGTACGTCTGCACTCCATCGGCATACTGCAGGGCATAGTTATCAGGACCTGGGAGATTCCACCTAGACACACACACACACACACACAATGATGATATAATCTATCATAGTACAAAGCTGAATGATAATTAAGTCAAACATGACCACAGAGATAAAAGGGTCTTTATCAACTTACCCGTCACAAACCTCCTTTATTACAGCAGACAGGGGCTTTTTCTGTACAAAAACACAAAAAACAAGCTTATAGTCTGACACACACATGCAAATAAAAAACACACACCTGTTGCACACGTGTGGGTCACACCAACAAATCTGAGCAGCCTCTACTATCGCAGTATTCGGTCTGTCAGGGAGCTCGAACACATGCTACAGTAATGACATGCTGTTATGGGATCACGGCACCACAGCTATTCTCGCTGGCTGCAAACCTTGTTTGCTGAGAAGAGGAAATCCTAGAGCTCCCCTACACTTTCTGAACAATGTTACCCCTCGGTGCCCAGATCCCCCTTTGTACACAAATAAAAGCCAGACTACTTCCATGTCTGACTCTCAGCTATCCTGCTATTAGTGGTCAGCCCCGCGGTCAACCAATCAAAATGTCTTCGGGGTTCTGCGGTAGACCCAGCGGCTACTCTGTTATTAGTGGCGGCTGAGATGGTCGGCCAATCAGATGTGTTCAACAACGACGGCTGGACCAATGTGGAGCGTTGGAGGCCTTTGAGGATTGGCTGTGATGCACTGGCACAAAATATCACAACAATAAAATTTGTTGAACAACAAAATATTGTAAAACGTGTGTTTGCACCAGTACTTTAAAAATGGGCCAGTTTCAGTTAGCTGAGAGTCCAGTTAACACCTGTTAAATCCATTCTCTCTGTCAAACTCTCTGAAGTGATACATGTTGTCTGATACACACATACACACACACAGTCTGGAATACAGTTTGAACTACAACTAATGAGTCTTGTGCAAAGAGGGGCTACTTCCCCAAGGTTTCTGAGAAACGCATGGAAAACTTCCCCACCATGGTATTTGATAAAAGCCAGTGGGTTAAATTAATAATAATAATAATTTAAATTAATGCGTTTCAATATAGGCTGTGAAGCAGGGAGATGGAATGATTGAGAACATTTTTTAAAAGTCGACCTTGAATTGGTTGTGTTAGTGTAACCGCCAGCCAATTAATGGAACCAGAGATGTTTATTGTATTCACCAAACTACTTTAAATATTGTGTGATGCAGGCAGAAACTCTATCAAGCCACAACAAAAAGCCAAACAGCAATAATATTAGCTATGTTTTTCAGTTTACACTGTGGTATTAGTGCAAATCTTAACCCAGAAAGACAATTTCTGTCTCTATATCACATCACAAGTTCTGCCAAAAGACAAATTTCACCAGTCAAAATAATATATATACACTATGAATTGCTCCTGGGTCTGGGACCTTTCTGTGTGGAGTTTCTCCCCGTGTCTGCGTGGGTTTTCACCGGGTACTCTGGCTTCCTCCCACAGTCCAAAAACATGCTGAGATTAATTGGTGACTCTAAATTGCCCATAGGTGTGAATGTGTGAGTGAATGGTGTGTGTGCCCCACGATTGGCTGGCGACTATCTGGGGTGTATCACTGCCTCTCGCCGTAACGCGGTGGGATAGGCTCCAGCAGACCCCTGTGATCCTAATGAGGAATAAGCAGGTATAGAAAATGACTGACTGGCTGACTATGAATTGCTGTGGATGTATGTTTAAAAAGCCAATCATTATTTGATTGGTTCACAGGGTGGAGTAGACTTACTGCCATGAATTTAGCCTCTTGAGAGTTCCAGACTGTCAATCACCTCTATCAACCTCCACTAAATGAAATAATTAGGTTTAGGTTTAGTTAATGAGAGCCAGTAATATGAAGGCATGAACATTATCTCAGACAGAAAGTCTTTTGGTCAAAGATAACTGTGTTAAGTGGCATTTTGAGCTGCTGCACACGTGATCAGCAAAAGTATAAAATATATATCTACAAAAGTAGGAACGACATGTTCTCGACATGTTCTCTGGTGTCTGATACACTTATGATCTTCAATAGAGAGGTCAGTGGGGGTCAGCTCTCAAATGTTGTGAAAATCCAGGATTTAGATGCTGACTATAAACTATGATATCATCGCTTCGACTTGCGTCTCTCTCTCTCTCTGCTTCCTCTGATAAAAGCTTTAGATGCATTCAAAAAATGTTCGTGGAAGAATAAATGAATATATTTGGTGTGTGATCCCGCTTCAGTCTGACCTCCAATGGGAGGGCTGAGATGACGCCTTCATGCCATAACCCGCAAAGCAAGCAAAAGTCAAATAAGCAAGCTACGCCTTAAAGGTTAGGGTTAAGTATATTGTCATAGTGTTTGGGTTTACAACGACCAGCAAATTAAACAGCGGGGGAGAAGGACTGCTGCACGTGAGGCTCAACAAGAAAACTGAGGGTTCAGCAGCCAGCCGGAGCAAAGCCTGAGATGAGATTAGTTTTGTAATCTATCTACCGTATGCCAGATTTTAGAGTTTAAAAGGGAGAATATTTGGATGTGTGTGTGTTACCTGGTCCAGTTGTATGAGCTGGGGGTAGGCTCCAGGCATCTGGATGGCTATCTTCACTATGTCTTTCTGCTGAGGCATTTTTGCTCCTCTTGACTCTACCACAATCTGGCTGTTGATGAGAAAAGACCAAAAAAAAAAAAAGAGTCAAAATACCTCATCACATCATATACAGTTTATTTCCATGTCAAAATGTGAAACTTAACACCAACACTTAAAAAAAAAAAAAAAAAAAAAGGAAAACCTTTCATGCTGACTTTATTGTTTACCGGGAGGATGTGTATGTGAGTCCATTCAACAATAAAACCAGCAAACAATCTCAGCCCACCTCGTTTACAGGCTGAGGTTGTATCTGCTGGAGCCGACAAATCACAACAAGGGTGAGTTTCACACTGACATTTTGTGGCCGGGCTGAAAACCTGAGCTCTAAACTGCAGATAAACAAAAATACTGATGATTTGCCAAATGTACAAATGTCGTGGACTGCACATTAAAAGACGTCGACCAGTCCAAAAAGTGGTTTCTCTGTAAGGTGAACGGAAGACGCCCAGTTACTCTCGTAAATGACTCATGATGGCAGTCAATGCAACTGTTGTATCTGTTTCAATATGAAGTCACAGAACATTGTGTTCCTCTTTCTCTCTTTGAGTTAAACTCAGAGGACTAATTGCTGTCTGTACGCACTATGGATTGTTGATTCGTTCTTCTCTCCTTTGCAACTCCACACACACACACACATACACACATTTCCTCCACAGCCTTCAGACAGCATTCCCAGAGGATACAGAAGCGGCTCTTGTTGTGTTTTCCAACCCTTCCCCCCTTCTCCTTTTCTCCCCTTCACTTCTCAGCACATGGAAACAATACAGCTGGGTTGGAAATTCTTCTGTACGTTCATGAGCTCACGATGAAAGAAAAAAAAAAAAGAAAAAGAGGTCGAGCTTGTGCCTGCTTGCGTTTCGGCGTGATTAATAACCCCCGCCCCTCTGTAGGATCTCCCCGGATAGTTCACATACCAATGGTCCACTCTTGAAAAGAAAAGCTCTCGCGGTTTATGGCAGGTTTCAAAGCAATACTCCTGTCAAAACAACCACACGCCTTTACCGTCTTCTCACCTCCCTCAGCCGGAGGCAGCGTCTTTTTACTGATAAAAACACACAAAAAACAGCCCTTCAAACCAAAAGAGGCCATCAGGGAAGACTGCGGCTCGACTGCTGCTGATTTTTGACAACATCAAGATGCAAACACAGGCACATCAAGTTTTTGGGTTTATGTCGACTAGACAGTGAGGAAACCCTGAGGTGCTAAAATCTGGCTGGGGTTTATTGGCAGGGTTTATATTGCTGGTAACAAAGACCAACGTAGATCCAACAAATAACAGTTTGCAGCCTTAATCTTAATGAGGCGGGGGGGTGAAGATTTGCCGAAGGGCAGCTTATGAGTCAGCAAAATCAAGGGCAAACTCCAACAACAAAGACGTCCTGTGGCTGCGTATCTGTCTGAGCTGTATAATGATGAACGTGAAACTGAGGCCATGTGTCAGCTGGATGACAAATTAGTGGTTTGGGTGCACAACAAGAAGTGAAAGGAGACGCGTTTTTCTTCTCTAAAACAGTCTTTGCAGGTATAAATTGATTGTGAAATGTTTTCTGCAACAAACTGCTATTTCTATTCGTCTTAGGATATTGCATTTAGCAGAAATCAAACTCAAAAGGTCCTGAAAATGTATTTTGTTCATAAGCATTTTACTGTGAACAAAGTCTACATAAACACAACAGCTTCAGCCTGAATTAGAACAGATTTGGATACACACACTACCAAAAGTTCAAAAATCTGGGTCACTTAGCGATTTCCTTATTGTTGAAAGAAAAAAGAAACAGTTTTTTTCAATGAAGATAACTTTGAACTAATCAGAAATACACTCTATACATTGTTAATTAATCTAATTAATGTAATTAATCAACAATTGTTGACTATTGTAGCTGCAAATGTCTGTTTTTTGGTGTAATATCTACATAGGTATATAGAGGCCCATTTCAGCAACTCTCACTCCAGTGTTCTAATGGTACAATGTGTTTAATCATTGCATCAGAAGGTTAATGTAATAACATTTTCTTTTCATTTTACAACTCATGGTGATAAATAAAAGTGTGACTTTTCATGGAAGACATTAAATTGCCAAACTTTTGAATGGTAGTGTATTTCAAATGAAGGATTTATATTTGTATAGAGTTTTAGCTTATTTAATCATTACTGTCAATAATTAATATTGAGAAACAGTTAAAGATTTCAAGGTATTTAACTAAATTAGATACAATACAATGGCAACTGGTGTCTTTAATCATTGATGTGACACTCCTTTTTCATTTTACTCAACTCCTCTTTAGTCCATTTTCTATTTAAAAGCAAGCTTCAAGAAAAGAAAAGGCAGCAAATATTTTGCCATTAATGCAAACTCTGAATGGTCCCTCGTCTCATATTACAATGACAACATCATATTCGACATGAATGTTAAAATGGCAAAGATATAAATGTATTTTGGTTTTCTAAGCCAAAGACAGACAATTACATGGTCCAACAGAAACAAGAGGAGAAACTGGGTGAAACAGACGCCTCGTTATAATCGTTGAAACCAGAGAGTTAAAACATTCAGTGGTGTTCAGAAAACTTCAGCAGACTGGATTTTCCAGGAGTAAAGCTCTATTAGTCCACGTTCATTATGACCTGTCTGTACATGCTTGAAGCCTCGTGTAACGCTCGAGCGCTGAGCCTGCCTGACATTCTCCATTCATTACAAGACAGGGATAAACTTAAGCTTTGAGGCTCGTCTCCTCCACTGCAAAATAACACGAGCTCAGCAAGATTAGTGTTGTAACCTGCATCCCGACTCATCACACTATTTCAAACTATTCACCTAAAAATATACTCGGGACTGAAAATCTGTGCTTAAAGGATGTACGACTAAGAGGATGTTAACACCCAACATCCAAAACCTGTTCTAAGATAATTCCACTGGTTGAATGTTACCTTGATGCTTGACAGTGATTTAAAAGTAGTGGGATTCCTTCAGTCAGGCAAATTATCCACTAGATAAAGTGCTGTTGTCAAACATATTGTTGAAGTATATGTAGTGTCAGTAGCCTGGGAAACAGAAATTATACTGATCAGTAACATTAAAGAGGGGGAAGTTTTCATTTCACAGAGTCAACCTCTATGGTGGTTAACCACTGCAGTGAGTGTACCTGTGTTTGCTTCTGTGTGAGTGTGTGTGTGTGTGAGAGAGAGAGAGAGAGAGAGAGAGAGAGAGAGAGAGAGAGAGAGAGAGAGAGAGAGAGAGAGAGAGAGAGAGAGAGAGAGAGAGAGAGAGAGAGAGAGAGAGAGAGAGAGAGAGAGAGAGAGATCCTGTGTTAATAAAGTTAAAAGCTGAAGCTTGTCTGCCTTTTTAAGAGAAGTGAGGTTTACTCATTAGAGCTTGACTCTCATCACTACAACGATTGAGGTTAACAATAAATTACTATATTAAGTAAAGTTTAATAAAGATGTTCTACTAATATAATATCCTGTTACATTAATCAACAGTCAAGGTGGCGATTGGGGTTTAAGAGATGAAATTACAGAACGTAAAATGTCGACTCTAAGGTAAAAATTTTCATTAGTCTGTCAAGCAAAAAGTAAATATACAGATGTAAATATCCCTTGGTATTTTTTGATGGAAAACTTTTTGATTAAAAAAAACACCACAGACTAGCCCTGATCACATTAAAACAGATTAGATATGACTTTGTTGATCCCTTTGGGAGGTTCCCTCAGGGGAATTGAAGAAGATGTAAGATTCTTTCATTCTGAAGGAAAATAAGTAAGTAAGTAAATAAGTAATTAGTAAGCAACTGATTATTAGGCCAAAACTAGTGCGCTATTGTAAACAGGCTGCTAAAAGCTGCCATAGTAATATTCATGTATTTTACCCCTGGTAACAGTGGGAGTGGAGACAAGTTTGTGGTATGTCTCAGACCCCCTGGACTGGGTCAAAATATCACTCACTCACACACACACACACACACACACACACACACACACACACACACACACACACACACACACACACACACACACACACACACACACACAGCCTTAACTTTATAAGGACTAAAATACGTTCTGATAAACCACAGTTACCCCTTGTGTACCGCTGTCAGAGCTTCATGAAGAGCTGTGGGTCAGGTCGAGCTGTTCATGTCCTACCTGGTTCAGAAAAGACGAGTCTTGGGCTACAGCTGTCCTGCAGGAACCGCCGCAGTCACACACACATTTGCAAGTTAACTTTGGAGCGTTTCCCTCCTCAGAAACTACAGTCAGTACCCGGAAGTCACTTTAACTTAAAGAAGCATCTGAGCTGCGCGGAGAAAAAAACAGGAGGTAACTCCTTCCAACAAAGTTTTCGGGAATGATTAGTTGACCTAAAAGTTCCGGGTTGGTTGGAGTTGTTCACTCGAGTGTTTCATTAAAGCTAGCGAGATTTTAACAATCGACTTCCGGTTAGGAATTTCAAAATAAAACCAACGTGTTGTACCGCTATAAGCGTTGGCATGGAAATAACGGAAATAAGGAAATATAGTGTAATGTTATGAATTAACAATGCTTAGTATCTGTATTTGATTTGTTTATGTTCTATTAATTTTCACTTTGACGCCACTATATTTCCTCGAAGCAGTTTTTGTTAGTTATTGAAAAATTAAATCTAATAACAGACTGAAAATGACCCTAAACGAGCTTGACTTGGAACATCAAAATAGTTTGGAAGCCAATTCTGCATCATTATTCAGTTTACACAAGGATTATGCTAAAACAATGAGAATAAACTTCATCGTTCACATTTACAATCATTTATTATAGCCTACTTTTATTGGCAATTCTTAAGTGCATTTAATATCAAAATACGTTTGATAATTAAGTAAAATAAATATCAGATTCACTTTTGCTCAGGTAATAAAATAACAGGAGATTTACTAACTTACTAACTAACTTTAACTAAGTCATTTTCTGGTCATATAGCTGTATTTTTACGCACGTGTGCGTTCATGTACTCCATAAACTACTGTAAAAAAAAAAATTCTTTATTTCATTGTTCATTATTTTCGTTCATACACGTCTATTTATTTTCACCTTCAGCCTTTTCATTACGTCACTTTTAAAACCACCATCAAATTGTTTCATCCCATTATGATCAATACTTTTATTTTGAAGGAAATACAGCATCATTTTTGTAAATGCTGTCGCTGATTATATTTAGCTGAAACACATTTTCCTCGAAATTTCCAAGAAGTGGTAGAAGAGCTAATTCAAAGTTCCGGGTGGATACAGCTGGTCACACCTGCCCCCTGCTGTCCCTCCAAGAGTCTTATTACACAGCAGATATGACCTTTCACTACTTTATTAGCTGGTAGCCTGTCAGTAGTTCATCTCTTTTCAGATTGGGATATTATCAGGCACCAGTCGGACTTTGTTAAATTATTTGATGACTGAATAATATGCACAACAGAAAGGAGGCTGTAAAAACCTCAAATAAAAGCATCGCTGAATTTTATGAACAGGTCCATAATCACTTAAGGAAAATCAATGTCTGCCCATTCAATGACAAGAATATGATTATATGTTATTAGTAGCGCAATGTGCTGTCTTTATCGGTGTCAAATTCCCTATAACAAATATTATTGTTATTGATAATTTGTCTTGGGCAGCCTATTTTTCTTGAAATCCAAGCAACAGCCTACAAGCAGCATCTCTGAATAGTGTTGCTGTTCCACCTTATTCACTGGACCACATGCTAACAGGAAACCCTCAGTGACACTCCCTACAATGTTGTTCCTTAAAAAGGAAGAAAACACAACAAACCAGACAATACACAAAGAATACCAAAGTGTTTATTTTGTTTCATTTGATGCAACTACAGCTTAGCAATAGCGAGCCCGTTAAAAGCCGAGTGCAGGACTGAGTCTCAGACCCCAACACACAGTCGTAAATCATCAGGCCAAGTTCTGCTGAACTCTCCGGCTGCTCTATTTAAGGATTAGGCAAACGACACTGTTCAAACACATCGACCGGCTACTGATCAAGGAGTCCATGAGCAGCAACCAATCTGTCCACAGTGATGGAAAGTACAACGATGAGACAAGATGCTCTCGGCTTTATCAAAACGTTGCGTCTCATCGTTGCACTTTTTGTTTTGTAAATTAATTTAAGT
This sequence comes from Lepturacanthus savala, assembly GCA_030544235.1. NCBI lineage: Eukaryota > Metazoa > Chordata > Actinopteri > Scombriformes > Trichiuridae > Lepturacanthus > Lepturacanthus savala. The sequence goes on from CM060465.1 coordinate 17,343,315, forward strand.
TTTGAAGTGTAGCCCCGAATTAGTAGTAACAATCCTGTAATAATATATCTAGCAGGTATAAAAAATAAATGCTATTCTATACAAGCAGTAGAGAGATATACACAGTACATACTGTACATACATACACATCATCCAAGGGAATAAAAAGGACTTTTTTTACACAAGAGTTTTTACAGAATAAAGCACTGTAGAAAGTTGACATTTGTACTTTAACAGTCCGACAAAAAAACAACTCGTCCTGAACTGCTGCTCCCCGCAACGTGCACAGCGAACGATTTGAGTCGAAAAATAGATCTAATTTTAGAGTGACAGGCAGTATTTCATTTCCCATAAACAGAAAACGTGAAAAGGGAAACAATTGAAAGGATCTGTGCCAGATATACAGAGACGAGCAAAAAAAAAAAGAAAGCATATTTCATATATTCACTGCATCAGTAAAAATACATCCATGTCCTTTTACATACAAATGAACGGAGTACAATGTCATTCATATACATACATACACATACATTATAGTTGAAAGATTGTTTTCCTCTTTTTTTGGAGGGGAGGTGGTGGGGGCTATTCCTCTGACAGATTAAGTTAAATATAAATCAGAGCCAATAAAATCTGCAAGGTCCAACAGTCCAGAGGCCAAACAAAGCTGGAAGCCAGCCTCTTTTTATTATAATCAAGCCTCTCAGTGTAGAAGTGTTAATAATGAAACCCGTACCCATAATGTGGCACTTACAGGAGACATTTTTATTTTAAAAAAGCACCTTGTTGGGTCACAGCCCATAGCTTACTGGTTAAAACACCACAATACCAGGGTCTGCAGACCTTAGTTGCATGATACACCCACCACACACGTTTCCTGTCTCTTTCTTTCTGCACTTTCAACCATCACATAAAAGCAACAAAAATCTTTTAAAACCAGCAACCCTAAAAGTTATAAAATGATAGGATTCCACCCAATCACAAACCTCCCCCAAACCCCTTTTTGGTCCTTCGAGCTTCATTTAGTTTCAGTAGCTCAGCGTTACGATCCGCTTTCTCTAACTGGTACCCAACAACACTTAAACACTGAAAGGTTTAATTTAGACAAATTCTCATTACTCCCCATGTGATTATAAGTACTTCACCATACACTTAGTATGACTAAAAGCACTTCCAACTTTTGCCAAGAGTCTGGTACCTTTGATGATTTGCAAACTATTTCTCTTCCTGTGTTACAAGCGTCTGGTGTGCTGATAATACAAAATATATATTCTCTATGTACATGAGGACAGTGCATATTTAACCAGCTGTGTGTGGACTCATTCAAGCCATGTGTGAGCAGCTGCCAGGTGATAAAGGCTGTGCTCCGTTAGTCTGCCATGACTCTTCACCTGATAGGAAAAACGGTTTCTCTTCTTCTTTTTTTTTCCTGAAGACATCTTGACTTAGGAGTGTTCAGTACAAAACAAATTCAAACACACTCACATTCGCTCCCGAACACACGGGAAAGCTGATAAACAACACTTACATACACATCACACACAATAATCCAAAAATATAATTATGTCGCTTGTTTTGACCATTTCCTTGGAAAAGCAGTGAATAAAATGTTCTCGCTTGTATTTCTTCATGAGGCTGTACATGGAGCTGCACGCTGCTAGTGTGAGCTCTACACAGCTTCTCAGCTTCACTGTCAGTGGGGAGGGGAAATGTGGGGAAAATTAAGGTAATTAGCATATTTAGGCAACTATTTCCCACTCTCTTAGGGGTCAGAGGTTGAGAATTGGGACATCGAAGAGGTCACACAGGCCTTCTGTCTCGTCCAGGTTGTAAATGTAGTCGTGGTCGCTGGGTGGAGGCGACAGACGGAGGAGAGGCGAGAACACTTGAGGTGAAAAAACACAGAAAGAGATGAGAAATAGATATGACAAATTAATTAACTGATAATTTCCTCCCCTGTAAATGTTCTCTGCTTCACCACCTCCAAACTCACCTTCTGATGACATCAAGTCCTCCAATAGATCTCCACTCATGATCTCTGTGAGTGGAAGAAATTATTTAAATTACTTTAAAACTTTACATTTGCAGGACATTGATAAGGATAGTATGCATTTTCCTCACTAGAAGAACATAAGAAATGTGTTCTTCACTAAAGAGACTTTTACCTTTTGTTGGATCAAACATTTCAGAGAGGTCTTTGGGAAAGTCCAACACTAGAGAGAAACCACAAAGAAAATTCAAGTCAAACTGATTCAGGATGCTGCTCTAGTGCATGTTGACTCTGGAACAGCTGTGCTACAGTAAACAGAACTTTAATTAGCTTCATTGGAAACACATGTGTTTACCTACTATTTCATGTCAAATTGGCTGCAGTGAAAAAGGGCTATAGTTAGTAAGGGTACGATATGAATTAACATTTGTGGAAAGTCTATATCACTGTGTAGGAGACAGAAGGCAATTATATGGCACTGAACCGTGCAAACATTACAAAATGTGTCCTAATAAAAACTATAACACTAACACTATATTTGCAAAGCTCAAATTTTAAAAATAAGAGGAGGGGGGGTGGGGGGTTCAATAGAGCTAACAACATGCAACTCACATTCAGAGGGATCCGACTTAATAGGTTCAAATACTGCAGAGGCAGAAGACGACACGGATCCATCCAACGAAGCAGAGGACTGAAGCTGCTGAGTAACTGTAGCAGATGTGTCTGTTGTTGGGGTGAGTGGCGTGGTACTTGTTACTTCTGAAATAAAAAAAAAAAAGAATGTGTGGGCATTTTAGATCCAGGGTGTCCCTCTGAGGGGTTTCTACCAATAGAATATGATATGATTGATGAATATGAATAAGATAATTCTACTCAATATTGGACTAATTGTACCAAAAACAAGGTATTATATGAAATAACAGACACCATATTGTTGAAAACTGCACGTCATCTTTCCTGTTTTGTAAATTGAAGGTTTAAATATTTATAGTGAAATTTGTTGGATTTGTTATTTATATGTACATTTTTACTGGTCCAGCCCACTTGAGATTAAATTGTGCTGAATGGGGCCCATGAACTAATCTAAGTTTTTCTTTACAATGAAATAAATTATTTGTGGATAGAAACAAAGTCCAAGTGTAATATACTTCAACAGTAATTCAGCTCAGCGCCTACCTGTCACTGAGGCCGTCTGGTTGGCTACTACAGCTGTTGTGGCAAGGCCGGGTTTTGTAGAAGTGGCAGGAGCTGGTTTGGGGACCTGGTGAGTGAAAAGATGAAGGGTAGAAAAAGAGGAAAGTCATAATACTGCGTGATAAAGAAAACTGCATCTATGGGACATAAATAAATATTTTTCAAACAACTGTTATATCAATGACGCAAACTCAGACAAATTAAAACCGAATTATACTAGATGAGAAATTAATTATATGCTGTAAATTACCACATATTAGCCATGACATTTGTTTTAATCACTTGACAGATCAGGCATTTATTAGAGATCAGGCAGCAATTGGGGATTAATTCTTTACTGCTAAAAACTTTGCTTGGCAAAACTGGAAAAATATGGTAATTTACTCAAATTCTTTTATCAAACTAGTATGACTCCTGTATAAATTATATTTTTCAAAAGAAATATCACAGTACTGTAGTTAAAAGTCTTTGGGCTGCTTTTCCTGAGTTTTCCTCTGCATATTTTATGACAGAATATTAATTTCATGTCATACTTGCACTGGAGCCATGGCGATTGACAATTACACAATATTACCAGAGACGGTGGTCTTAAATGTCATTTGAGCATCACAGTGATGTGGTCAGGACTGAGGCAGGGAAAAAAGGTGAAGCAGAACATTGTGCAGCTTCAGTGGTTACGGTATATCTTCCTTGATTTTCTTCTTCTTTTTTTTTTTTTTTAATTAGACTTGGCGTTTATCTGGAACCAGCAGTTATTTATCAAAATATACACCAGTGCCTAGTGTTTAATCAAGTTTAATTAGTTAATTGAAACTCAGCTGTAATCTACACTAAACAGTTCAAAATATAAGCAGTACTGATGGCATATAGAAAGGCGATATCTGTGTGGACCTGGGAGAGAGCAGAGGGCAGGTGGGAGGTAGGCGTTGGTGCTGGGAGGCTCTGAAGGACGTCATCTGGAGGAGGGACGGGCAAAACAACAGGCGAGGCACTGGATGGGTCCTTGTTGACCAGCAAAACCTCGATGGGACCAGATGAACTCTTCAGACGTATCTGATATTTTCTTTGCCCATTGAGGACCTGGATATAAACACAAAACAGTCGATCTGAGACACAGGACAAAACAACAAGTAGAAGGACCTGAGAGACGTGTAATACACACACAACTTACAGATTCTGGTATGGGCACCTCTAGTTGTGTACCAATGGGAGCACGGATTGCTAGGAGTGTGTCCCCTGTGAAAGGAGGACAGGCAGGTGGTAACAGATCAAAACTCTTAGTACTGATTATGACACAGACAAAAGACAAATCTAATATGTAATGTAATAAAATGTAATAATGAAAATTTACCTTTGAAAGCTCCACAGAGGTCCTCATGTTTTATATATGCCATAGTATGAATGAGTTAAGGGTCAATTAGTCATAAAGTTTGCACACATATTTGGCTGTGAAATCATTACTTGATGCCGTTATTGTTGCTGTCTAATGTTGCTCTGCCATAGACTCATCAATGATGGTTTTGCACAATTCATACAGAACAAAACATTTATGAGCCTGGTCATTCACGAGTAATAACTACAGAAATATAAAATATGCAGAAAAAAAAAATAATAATAATAATAATAATAATATCATACTGCATACAATATGAATTGAAGGATATGGGCTGTTGTTGGAGTCATCTGTGACGTTCTTGATGCTCTGTTGGACCCAGACTCTCTGCTGGTCCAGCTCGTTTTCCCTGAGAGCGAGGTCATCTAACTCAGCCTTCAGGTCAATCAGCTTATCAGCGATCTCCCTGGTGTTACAGCCTGGACCAACACCCCTGAAGCACAAAGCAAAATACATGGTCATGTACAGGCAGCTGTTTTCATCAACACCCTGATTTGTATCAATACAGATACACATCTTCATTCATTTTCATGTGGCTACTCCATTGTTCTTCTACTCCAATGATAACATAAAATTAATTAATATTTGACCATGAATAAGGATTCTGAATAAAAGGGGCATCAATTCATACATAACCGAATTAAAGTGGAAGTTACCATTGAAAATTGGTATTTTTGCCTAAAAAAAAAAAAAATCAATTTTTTAATAGTTTCAAATACAATGTACTTGAATATGGAACCAAAACAACACAAAATCATTCCACAAAATGAAAAGTAAATGTAGAGTGTTGAGCGAAGCCATTCAGACGTTTCCAAACATTTACAACTTTCACCAAGGGGGTAGCAGCACGCCTACTATAGACAGGTGTTCTTCTATTGGTCATGTCATGTTGTTGTAGCAGTTATGATGCTGCCAATTATTGAATAATTACAATAAAGTAAAAAACACTATATGTACATGTGTCATAACAATAGAGATTCTGATTTGTTTTATGACTTCACACAAATGTGACATCAAAAATTAGTATTCCGATTCTTCAGATGAATCCAGTTCTTGGCCATTTCTTTGTAGGTATAAAGGGACAGGAATCGCAGGGTAACTCACAATACAATCATGGTGCCTAATAACAATACCTTTATGATATTAAAATGATACTTTTTAAATTTAAAATGACCATTTAAATAAATTGTCTTCTTGTGGAGAGTTTTTTTAAACAGCATATTTGATATTTTTAGGCAATCTTTCCACCTTTGGGAAATAGAAATAAACTTTGGACTCACTTCCATTGGATACTGTTCTTGGATTTCTTCTCTATCAGTCCAATTCCCTCCAGCACATTAGTGATATCATAGATTCGTCGTTTCTGCCGTACAGCCAAGGTGTCTGCTGCCTGGATGACAGGACAAAAGCAACATTAAAGACAGCGGTCACTAATGGCATCTCCTTTAAAAGATTCATAGCAAAAAACACTGAAAACACAAAGAACGCTGTATTTGTATCAACAGGTCCAATGCTCTGCATCTAAAAACTATGAGGTTTCACCATATATGACGAGTGTCATCTAGACTTCCTTCCTAGCCCAAGTATTTTGCCAACTTAAAAATGACTGATAACCATATGGGTGGTGCTGATAAGTCTACACTGTCACGTGAGCGATGGAGTCCTAGACCTTCTGAATTATGACCGGTTAACTGTAGGAATGTTTAAAAAACATGGTTCACCATTGAACAAAATGTTATGATCACTAATGCAAATGGTTCGCAATATAAACAAACACAGGTACCAGCCAGAGAAGAATTCTGTCAAAAATGTGTTAAACAGATTAATCTCACCAATTCCCAACATTAGAGCATACATCTCATGATAGTTTTCTCTCTCATTAAGGATCAAGGATCTGGAAACTGGTTTTACTGACCGGTTGTGAGTGAAAGAGAAACAAAAACAACGTCTGGTATATTATTATCTGGAGTATGTGTGCAACAGCCATTGAAGGAAATCTGTGTAGTGAAACGTGAAACAAAAGTTTCTAAAAAAAGGACACCTTAATGCTGTTCAAGAACCTGTTTAATTCAATCAATTTAACGGCAATGTTTTAACTAAGATCCTGGATTAAGTGTGTTTATTTGTGATACAATTTGGCAAGCATGTTAGCATGTTTTTAGACAGTAAGTCTTAGCTGCAGGTTAAAACCCATTTTACAAGTGTATTAAGTGTTAGTGTCACTGGCTGAAAAGATCAATGTGCTCTAACCACCTTTTATCAGAAGTAAACACTGGATCTTTAAGCAACTTTAACAAGCAGCTCTGACACTAGCAGCCTGTCCGCAAGTTGTGTTTTAGTTTTGATGCTGATTTGTTAATGTGACATTTAAAAAGCTATTTAAAAATAAAGATCTAGACTGCTGTTAGTGGAGAACAATAAACAAGCCACTTTTGATGGAGAAGTTACTGCACCATTGTTAAACATGTAACCAGTATGTAATGAAGTAATAATACTTCATAACAGTAGTTTGTAAATGTCTATTAACTTACACTCCACTACTATTTGGTGGAAACAGATTGCAAAGGACACGATGAGCAAAACTTGTGAAATCTAAAATAGTTTGAAAGCCAATTCTGGATCAATAGTACGTTTACACAAGTGTGATGTAGAAACCTGAAGCCTCCAGTGATGGGCAAACACTGAGAATAAACTTTAAAATTCTCAAATTTCTGGCTTCTTACTTTTATTCCAACAGATTGTACTACATTTTCTTCCAATACATTTAATTTCAGATTACTTCTGATACTTTAGTAGTTTAAAAAGATACTTTTAAGACTTTTACTTAAACAATATTCTAACAGATGACTTGCACCAAAGTCATTTTCTGTTAAGATATATACACTTTTACTCAAGTGTGGCTTCCAGGTACTTCATTTCCCACTGATACGACCACTGACAACCAACAAAGTGAATACATGTCGTTAAATGACAAAGACATTGTCAATCACGAAAAAAAATTGTTCATGTGTGAAGCTGCAGTGCCCTTAGCCACAAAAGCTGACCCACTTTAGAAACTTTGAATCTGCAGGGGGGCCAGTCTGAAGAGCTGATCAGGCAGTGTCCTCAAACTTTAGTAACATTAAGCTAACATTTGTTCCCTTCAAGAAAAACACCACGGCACAGAACGTACGTGGAGGTCTGAGAAAGAGGTCTGAGAACCCAGCTGTAAACGAACTGCGAAGCCATAGTAAAAAAGCTACTATCACCCATTCAAATTAGCCTGTCAACAAGCTAGGCTAGGCTATCAGGCAGGCTAACGAAAGTGCATGTATCCTACCGACAGCGGCAGATTCAACATGACATGTGCTAGCTAACAACAAAGACTGGCTCCATGCTCACAGCTTTCAGATCCAAAACGCCGTCCTTCGCTTCCTGCAGTAAAGTCACAAACTTGGTCGTGAGCAGTCCGAGGCTCTTCTCATGCCTGCTCGGGGTCTGTGGCTGCAGCGAGTCTCCCACAGCTCCCAGTTCGCCTCTGTTACTGGCCGACTCCAGCTCCATCACCACCCGGGACCAGTTCCGTACTTCCCCCCCTGCCTCCCCGACCAAACCCCGGCCAGCGAACCCAGCAAAAGCACGTCCGAACCCTGCAGTCAGACCAGCAGGAGGCCGAGGGACCGTGTGCGGCGGATAAACAGGTGGTTGGCGACGTCGCCCGACCCGGTTCGCCGCAAATTATTTCAGTAAATCGACGGGAAGAGAGTGAACGGTGGAGTGCGGCGATTCAATGAGAAGCAGTCTGCGGGAGAGCCGTTGGCCACGCGAGGTATGACGGGACGGTTCAACCGGCGAGGGAGCGTTCGCCAATGACTACACCACCTCTAAAGCGTATATCAGAACAAGAGCTTGTTTATAAAAAACGCGTGTAGGCAAATATATTTGTAATGCACTAGTTGTGGTTAAATGATGATGAAATGCAAGTATTACGTGTTGTTTTACTTGTTTTATGGCCGTAAAAAATAAGGACTGTCGGGCCCGCTGTAGCAATGCGATTTGTTCACACCCCCTTACCCACTCAAACTTAAAGAAAACACGCACGCGTTTTTGAGCGTGCATACGTACACGCACGCACTACGCGCGCCCACACACAATCACAGTTACAATTTTATAGACATATCAACTATAAAAGGCTATACACTTATTTTTAAAGCATTTATGGCAACAAAAACTGGCTTTAGATCATCCTCCGTTGTCTATTGTACAAACTCCTTGTTCTAAAAGACTGCAAGATGTGAGAGAAAGCCCTGGTTCTATTAGGATATTCCCAACAAAGTGAATGAGGGGTTTGAGCACTTTATATAATTATTATATTATATATTATTAGAATTATTATTTTTTTTATTTTAAGGTTACTTATACATGTATTTGTTAAGTGAAAATATTTTTTTAATAAAGTCAACCGTATTGTTCTAGATAGATAGATAGATAGGTAGATATAGATAGATAGATAGATAGATAGATAGATAGATAGATAGATTATCCAAAGTCTTTAATGTTTCCATTAAACACAACAATATTTCCATTAAGTATTATAGGATTGGGGCAGAGTTTCCCAGCATGCATTAAGCAGTGATGTGTTCACTTCAGATTTTGTATGCACACTGTTATTAATGTAAATGTTTTTGACACCTACTCTATAATGTTTATAATAGTTTATAGCTGCTGTATCTTAAACAAAGAAAAACATGTTTGATGCCCATGAGTGAAGTTACAGGCTTGGTTAATCACCTCTGACTGATTTACACACAATGTTGATTATGCATATTGTTGACAGTAAGAAGTATTATCTCTGGAAGTGTGTGGTGTATGAGACAGAGTGTTGAGTTACACCTCAGTTGACTGGGTGGAAATGGAGTTTCTAATGGTGAATAATTGTTTAGTAGTAATTGTTTCAGGTGAGGTAGTTTCTCTCTGTTATAAAACATTGCAAGAAAGTCTGTTTTTGTCAGAAGGTCTACCAATTTTTATTTTGGTAAATTCAAAGGGGCCTTATTTTGGAAAAAAATACCTTGACCACACACTCATTCATTTGTGGTCTGACCACCTCAGTTGTAGTATTGATGAAAGTTGGCTAAGCTCAAGCCATTTAGAAATAGCTTTGTTTATGATGCCACAATAGGAGTGGAAGTTAATGATCTCTGATCTCTTTATTCTCCTAACATGGGTAGCCTGGCTACACGATAACATCAGCTTTCATCTTTAGACCTTTTTTTGTCCCCAGAAAACAGTGAGCCAATCAGAAAAGAAGGTGATCAGTTTCCCCAGTGTGGCAGAGTCCATCCATCCATCTTCTACTGCTACTGATGATCGAGAGGATGCTCTAAACATGGCATTAAGGGAACCTCACAAATATGACTCTGATGTTGTGATATGACTGTGTGATTATGAGGACAGTGAAGTAATTGTTCTTCCCATTCCTAGTATAAAAACACAACTGAGTGAGAAGAAATCAGACTGATAACAGCAGCTGTAATGTGGGTTGTACATGGGAAGGGCAGCGGCCTGAAGAGGGAGGTAATTGTAATCTGTTGGATCGAAGACTCATGTCATCACAGAGACGTCTGGCACAAATGGGACATTGTTTCTCTCTGAGTCAGTTAGTCAGATATGTAAAGGTGAGGCACCAGAATGATAAAATCTCAACACTTGATGAGGTTGAATTTGTATGGATGCTGTTTACCTGTTTGATGATGAGAATAAGGTGATTAGGTTAGAGATCTGTTCTTTGAGAGGTTCCCTCACAGTTATTATAATAATAGTCCTAATTAGAATTAGGGTTGAGAAATATCTACTTAAAGATCCCTGATTAGTAGTTACTGTCTGATATATTTTTTTTCCACAAAAGTTGAGTTATCTTTTTATTCAGGGGGTCCCCTGAAAAAAAGGAGAATTATTTATTTTCTTTATTTATTTTCTTTATTTATTTTCTTTATTTATTTATTTTCTTTTTATTTATTTGAATTTATTTTCACGATAAACCATAAAATAATGACAGAATGTTAGGAGGATTGCTATATATAACATACACACATTCCTTTATAGGGCGACACGGTGGCGCAGGGGTTAGCGCTGTTGTCTCACAGCAAGAAGGTCACAGGTTCAAGACCTCCTTGGTCCTGGGTCTGGGACCTTTCTGTGTGGAGTTTGCATGTTCTCCCTGTGTCTGCGTGGGTTTTCACCGGGTACTCCGGCTTCCTCCCACAGTCCAAAAACATGCTCAGGTTAATTGGCAACTCTAAATTGCCCGTAGGTGTGAGTGTGTGAGTGAATGGTGTGTGTGCCCCACGATTGGCTGGCGACCATCTGGGGTGTATCCCTGCCTCTCGCTGTAACGCGCTGGGATAGGCTCCAGCAGACCCCTGCGACCCTAATGAGGAATAAGCAGGTATAGAAAATGACTGACTGACTGACTGACATTCCTTTATTTAGTTAAATAATTTAAACATACTCATTTCTTATTATTGGTGCATTATTTTCACTTTGCACATAAATTCATTTGATTTACAATTTTGTTTTTCATTTTATATACTTAGGTGGGAATGCAGAAATAAATGAATAACTGAATATATTAATAAATAAATATGTTTACAAATTAATTTTAAAAAAATGGAAAAACAAATAAATGCAGCATCCATATGCAAAAGGAAAACATACACAAATTACTAAATGGAAGGTTAAATAAATATGTGCATTTACTGTCATTCATTTAAGAACTAAGTCATTCATTTATTTGTTATTATTTAGGCAGTTTCATTCCTCCATTGGCCATGTGTTTCCTACTCTCTGTTATAAAACATCTAAAAAATTTAACAGATGGGGTCTGTGGTCTAGTTTTGGTGAGTTTTAGGGTTCTTGGCAGGGAAAAGTTTGAGAACCACTAATATATGTTATTATCTCCTTTACACTAATAATAAATTCCAGATTCTAGGAATGTGCAATTATATTTCATCTCCAACATTTACGTGGTGGACATAAGATGTCACGGAAAAGCCAGATCTCACATAACAACACATAACGACAGCACATAAATCGAAAAGTCAGCACGTATACTGTAACATGTAAATCAGTACAGCAATCATATTGTAATAGTACAATAATAGTCCATATCCAGGCTGTTTACACACCTGAAGTTGCGCATCATCACCACCAGATGTTAGTAAACGACCATATTCCAGTTTGTATTAAAGCCGTGGACATATACCTTGGTCATGAAGTTATAATTTTAACAAAATACAGACTAATTCTATCGATGTTTCAAATTACAGCAGCCAATACACACTAAATGCTGTTTTTTCTTTCATATGATGATCCTTATGTTATGCGCCTAATTACATTTTGCAAAAAAATCTTTTCAGCGAATTTTTCCTCCTCCATTTTGGTCGCTTATCGTAATACAATGAAAAGAAGCGCAGCACAATTCAATGGGTGATATGAAGCATCTCAAGCCAATAATTTACTCCACAGTTTAACATTAAAATGAATGACCCTTTTCTTTACCTACAGTTCATTTAAATCGAAAGCCGAATGGGCCTATACATAGGCTATTTATTCAGTAAAACCGCATATATTTTTGCCTGTTGTCTCAGTAAAATCAGTCATGGTCAATCATTGACATTATTTTGTGTAATATATAGGTCTCCGCGTTGGCTACGAATCAATAGGGCAAACTACATGTTTTGGCTTTTTGACCCTGCCTTTGTGGTATCATCATCGGTGCAAACAAGGCCACGCACAGGAGTTTTGCAGTCGGGCAGGTAATATTATATCATATCACTGAGCGCACTTTTTTTCTGTGGCCGGCCCGCCTCTCCCTCCGCCTCCAGCGGCTCTCAGACATCAGGCTGAGGCGAGCTCTGTCCGCCACACAGCTGGCTGAAAGAAACATGGGATCCACAGGACACCTCTGCTCGCTGCTGCTGCTGGTTGTATTTCTGGTGGGGCTTCATCACTCCTCAGGATTCTGGATCATCAACGTTGTCTTCCCTCCTGATGCCAAAGCCAAATTACCAAGCAACAGCACTCCACCACTCATCATAGGCAAGTGTATCTAATCATTTTTGAAACTATTTATAACTATTTATTTTTTATTTCCATGTCCCGGATCTATAATTTGCTTGTTAAACGAGCAGGAAAAGCATGTGGTTGCTTTTATTTAATTTAAAACAGCAGCTGGCATTATAACATTAAAGAACTGTACACATTGCACATATATTGGGATAAATAGAGCTCTGCCTATCCATACATAGATTTCACAGCCACCAATATTTAAAACAATTTAAATTTGTCTCACCGAATATAACAGGAGATGACTTTTATTTTGAAAAGAAAGTGTGTATTGACTCAGCAGAGATCATATTCAATTGAGAAGTTTGTCTACAGGAGAATAAATATTTAAAAGTAAAACAGAAGGTCTGATTGGGTACCTGCATTATATTACATGACATATATAGACACCTGGCTGAGTTTTGTATTTTCATTTACATAATTAAAGATATTTCCACCATAAATTGATGTAGACAATGCACAATTTAGTGCAGAAAAAAACATCTATTGAATGGAAGAAATTAAATCAAGAAATGTATCTATCTATCTATCTGTCCGTCTGTCTGTCTGTCTGTCTGTCTGTCTGTCTGTCTGTCTGTCTGCCTGTCTGTCTGTCTGTCTGTCTGTCTATCTATCTATCAACTAAATATTGATGTCGAGGCTATCAGTGATGTTGCACACTGCACTCTGTACATTCAACCCTCAAATATACTGTTTTAGAGTGTCCATGTGTCTGTTTTTGACCCAGCTAGATAAACAGGATGTGAAGGGCCAAAACAGGGTGACACCAAGGGGCCCCCAACAGTCTCATATTCATAACATGCTCCTATCTGATGTTTTGTATTTGATTCTAATTCCAATAAGTGCAGCCAACCAGCTGCTTTTGACCACTGATGTGATTACTTACACTCCGGCCCCTGAGTAGATTTGTTCCCAGTGAATGTTTGTTGCTCACAATCTATCAATCAATGTATTCCTTTGAATCAATGCTGTATGTTTGCCATTTTAAAGAAAAGGACAACTAGCCAATGTAAAGGCAATAAAGGTAAAGGCACCTAACATGACACATAAGTTAACACACACACATAACACATGTAAATATAACAATATATAATTGTAACTGTATTAGTCTGTGCGCACCAGATAATTAGTAACTTTCAATTGTGGATTTTGGATTCGGAGAGACACCCCAAAATTTACAGTGGCTCCATCTTACTGCTCCTATTAAACATTTGTGATAGTTATGCTCTAAATTATTGTTAATGCCTGAATTTGGCCCTTGACTTGGATAAGACATAATCTGTCTTCTCATTTTCTCTTTTGATTCTATCCTTGTTTCTTAATTGCTGCTTCAATAACTGTGTGATAAAACAATAACATTGTGGCACTTCTGGGTGCCACAATGGTGAGTAAAAATGGTGCATGTGAGTAAAGACTATCTCGCTGACTCTTCTACTTTCCATGTTTAATCATATCGTATTATTCTGTAAATTACAGTCATAAAAGCCTTGTTATAAAACTAATTGGCTTTAAAATGTACTTTGACAAATACCAAAAGGTTTTCTGTATATAATGTGACACCAATGTGTTGTGTCTGTCAGATAGACAGATGACTGTTCCTAATATTATTTATATTATACATGATAAAATTGTAAATGTTAAAATCTACAACAAATGTAAAGCAGCCCTCAAATTAATACACACAATAATACACCTTTGTCAAGAGACAGTAAAATAATGCATCACTCCCCTTTTTGTGATATAGTGCCATTAAACAAACCTTCTGCATCCCCACACATTACATTTGTTAAAAGGTTTTCAGGCACACGTGGGCGTTATTGAGTTGGTATAATAATATGATGCTCAGTGAAGTGCTCCTGTTTAATTTGTGGGTCATCCTCTGCAGTCGTCCTGTGACTCAGCATGTTTGACAATGGCTTTTATATGCAAGGTACACAACTAAAACAAATGATGACACTGATTGTTTAATCGTGTAACTTAGTGTGTGTTCACTGATATTATAAGACCTTGTCGTTTTACTCATTTGAGGACAGCAGGTCAGGACATTTTTGTCTTCCCACTTGTTCATGGCTCATTGTTTGCAGTCAAAAGGTCATTGTCCAAATCTAAACACAGAGAGTCCACTGCAGAGGAGCTCCCAGTGAATGGCAGTCTTGGTTTCTGGTCTTTAATTGTTAGACTGACAGTAATTCTAACAAAAAATAAAATACACTACATTTTGGACAAAAAAAATAACAAAAGTTGAGGCGTATGACTGTATTTGCCAGTATAACTTGGAAAGTGTAAAAGATCCGTTCCCACATGTGGAGAAGTTGGGAAATCTGCCAATAAATTTATTTCACTGTGATCTCGTCAGAAAAATTAAGATGACAAGCTGATTGATTGATTAAAACAGAGAAATTCATTTTTCAAAATAAACTATTTAGAACACACTTAGACCTATTGTAATGTCACACATTTAGCTAGATCCAGTTTTGCGACAGTGAACTGTCGCAAGCTAATTGACACATAATGGTTCTTATCATTTTGAATATTGACCAAAATCAATAGAGCTGGCCCAAAGAGTGTCCTTTTACAGTTGGTGCTAATGAAACTGTGAAAAAACTGTCCCTAACATAGCTGCATTGTATATCACCACTTGCTTAAAATTCCACCATTATTTAATGTTAATGAATCAAATGAGTATGTGTAACTTGAAACTCTGCAGTTTCCCTCAGCATAAGGAGCTTTTTAGTACCTTTCACCTCTTTCCAGCTGCAGCAGGCAGCTGTTTTTAGTTTTTTTTTTTTTTTTTTTTTTTAAGCAGTTAAAGAGCCAGATGCTATTCCCAGAAATTGGCCGGAGGAAATACTCTAAATGTATCGTAATGTTGCCAGTGTGTACAGAAGCAAATGTTCTACCATGTTCCCCATAACAACTTTATATGGCAATCAGATTTCAGTGTTGTACTACCAGCTTGTTTTTGGAGACTGTTTTCAGGGACTCTTGATTCACTCATGCTTTGTATTTCACCTTTTATACCTTAACTCACGCTGTGAACCACTGATGAAAAAAGTAAAGTGAACATGGTTTGTTTGTGTGTCCAGTACCAGGGAATTTGGGGAACCGTCTGGAAGCTAAGCTAGACAAACCGGAACTGGTTCACTGGATGTGCTACAAGAAAACCAGACACTGGTTCCCCCTGTGGATTGACCTCAACATGTTCATGCCTATAGGTGTAGACTGCTGGATTGATAACATTAGGTAACAATAACTGATGCTTCATGTCTGTCCCTTTTCTGTTTTACCTTTTACTTTCAAACAGCTTAATGACAATATTTCCTCTTTATAACTGCTCTAAAATGCTGCTGTATGCTGTATTTGGAGTAGAGTATCTTGATTGTCATATTGACACTTTACCTGTGATCTCCTCTCAGACTTTAGTATTACTGTACACAATGAGGGGTCCAGGGTTTTGTTATTCTGTTGCCACGAATCTCTTAGTCTGGTTTCAGAAGTCACTTAGAGGATATATCAGTTATCTGTCAAAAATATTTTTGTCCTGACATGAATTTGCGTGTCCAGACTTGTGTACAACCGGACGACTCGTCGGGCGTCCAACTCACCAGGGGTGCAGGTCCGGGTGCCAGGATTTGGGCAGACCTATCCCATTGAGTTTCTCGACCATAACAAGCTGGCTGGTGAGAGAAATGCATATGTTTGGAATTTGTGGATTCTATCATCTTTTTCAGACTTTACATCCCACTAGTTTGTCTATACAAAAAGGACCTAGTTCCAGCATTATCTTTATTAATATCTGATATTGATTGAGTCTTCCGGTGTGTTTCGTAGGTTATTTTTACACTATGGTGCAACATTTGGTCAACGTGGGCTACATCCGGAATGAAACAGTCCGAGGAGCACCGTACGATTGGAGATATGCTCCCAGTAAGTAGCAAAAATACACACACACTCACATACACACTGCAGCTGGTTGCTTAAAAGAACTTTACACTTCATTTGTTCATTTTTAACAGGGGGAATGATCCAATGGGAGTTACACTAACCATAGCATTGCAGGATGTAGACCTAGCCTATTTCTTGATCGTAGAATTTAGATTTAATATAACTGCTATTTAGCTGAATAGAGAGTGTGTGTAGGTCTAGTACTTGAATTATGTAATTGCAGCAGCTGAGTGTAGTCTGTGTTATTTCCACATGATTTTTATATGACCTGCTCCATTCCCAGATTACACCAAGCATCCATAGTCAAAGCTATACACTAAAATATTTTGTTACAAAGGTATGGTGGCTTGGTTTGCAGGTGTATTTTCAGCAGTATATATATATATATATATATATATATATATATATATATATATATATATATATATATATATATATATATATATATATATATATATATATATATATATATATATACACAGGCAGCAGTGTGTCTCTATTCTATGATCTTCTCACTCTTCTGTTACGTTGCTGCTCCTCACTTTGATTATAACTCTAATCTATACAGTATATAGGCAGTATATAGCATAGAGTTTAGCAGTCATAGTATATGGTTTGAAGAATATTAAAGATCCGAGGCAAAACTAGGACAGACTGAGAGAAAAAGGTGCAGTAAAAAATTGGTCTGATACTTTAGCACCATGGACAGGGCCATGGATTTATCAATAGACAACAGGGAGGGTTCATAGTGTAACAGATCACAAATGTATTTTGGCATTAACCATTCAGTGCTTTATAAATCAACAGCAGCAGCATTTGCCTGTCAAATCGATTCTTTGACAGGCAAGAAGACAGTTTAAAGACCTCAGAACTGCAGTGAAAGGATGCACTCTCTTAGTGAGGTCTCAGCAGCAGTGTTCTGAATCAGCTGCAGCTGTCTGATTGACTTTTAGAGACCTGAAAAGACACTGTGGCATTATATGAGTCTGCTGAAGATAAATACATAGACAAGTATCCTGCTGAGAGAAGTCTATTCATTCTTGATATATTCTTCAGGTGATTGTAAGCTGACTTTGTAATTGTCTTAAAGTGTGTGTTGAAATTCAGGTCTGAGTCCTGGGTTGTTTTTTTTTAACATTTCATACTGAAGCTGAATGCTAACTTTTAATCTTGGTTTATCATTGTCTTAATGTATTATTTTTTATTATTGTTCTCTTTTGTGGTCCTGCACTTTTAAAGGATAAACTTTATTCTAATTTAGAATCTAAAGGGGCCCCTGAATTAAGCCATGGGGAACTCTACAGACCATTTTCACTTGCTCAGACGTGTTTACCTATAGACACAAAATCTATAGACAAAATAGAACAAAACAGTCTTTTAAGACTTCAACCAGCTTATCACTGTACCAGAAAGTCCTCCCTCTCCCTACTTTCCAGTTAGTCTAAAACTATGTTATGGTCTGCTTGTATAAATGCATCACATCAGAACCAGTTAAACAAAGACGGGAAAACAGTGGAAAACATGAGTACTGGTTTCGGCGCCTGTTGGAAAACAACTAAAAGAAAAGACGTGTTGACAATTTGTAGGAGATTTGAGGCCATGCAGAGACATTTTCGAAAAAGCCTGTAGGCAGAATATTTAGGCAGAAGGAGAAAGATTTCATATGTTCTATAATGTTGTCCTAGTTTTTATGAATGATAGGGTCAAATTATATTATGGTTGACTGATTTTTTTGGACATCAAAATGTAGATTTTTTTTTCTCCTATCGTTAATCAAGAGCGTAGTCTTTCAATTTGAGAGCGTGATTTATTGATTTCAATTTCAGATATTGCAATTCTTCCTCTCAAACCCTGTCCTTGCACTCAAATAGCTCCTGCTTGTGCTTACATTTGCTCTGCTTCCGCTCAAACTATACGCCTGCACTCAAATATATTGTTGCTCGTAAAGCTTTCCTGCATTCCAGCTTTAACCCTTCTCCTCACGCTCAGGCTGCTTCCGTGCACTTGTCAAATTAATTATTAAGTATTAAGAGAGAAGAAGGGGATCCATTTCTCGATTTAAAAACTATACTTCACCAAAGTTTTCAGTGATGTACCATTTTGTGATTACCTCTGCGTGTTAACATTTGCATGTAAACAGATAATTACCTCAAAGAAAACACTAGAATGATCTAAGACAACAACATTAGTCACAACAATATTAGAAATGTTCACACCCTTGGAGATTAAGTCTAGACTCTTGCGTGTGGGCTTTGTCACGTGATGAGTCAGCCCATTGTTATCAAGGGCACAACACAGTGTTTTTAGTCTCTCTGTCTTGAATCCACCCAAATAGCCAATTATTCAAATGAAGCTTTGAGTAATTGCAGCGTCACCATTGTTTTTCTATTACCTATCAAACCAGGACTTGGGAAAGCCGGGTCCCAGCTTGTCCTGTGAAGAGTCATGAGGGCCATTATTTTGTAACCCGGATGCAGCAGATATCAGTTAGAGCTTACTGTATTGTGCAATAGGAGCAGTTTATCTTGAGAGAATATGGAAATGAGAAAGGTTTGATACTGTGGGGGAAAAGGAAACTCCAGTCAGCTCAGCGTGACATTTTGTAGTTATAATATCCAATAATGCTCCTATATAAAACTGATCCACACATCAGTATTTGTATAATAAAGCTGCATTGATTGAATTTATTGGATGTTTGGGGACAGCTGGTCTGGAAACATATTAATAGAATATTACCATATAAAGTTGTTAGCAAATGTAAGCGTTTATTTGAAGTTGTGTTTTAGACCATCAGACGGATGTAACTAATACACAGCTCTAGTAGTGTAGTGTAGGGTAGTGTACAGTGGGTTTGTCAGTTGTTGTTTTTTTTGTGGAAAACAGCTGCAACTGAGGCTGAGTCTGTAAAATCAATACAATGAGCTGAAAGATGCTATAATTGTGCTGATAATTCTCAAGTTTCACTTTTTACATTGTGCATAATTTTTGATCATAAGTTAATATAAATATATTTGTAATATAGCTTAAAACAATTTTAAAAACTATGTGTAATTTAACTATTTAACTTTATGGTTTTATGGAAGACAGACATTAAGGAACTAATGGATGAAGAATCATCTGTATATGGCATGTTAGTGCTTTGTGTTTGTCTGATTCAACCAGTCCAGAGGCTACATCATCATTTATACTAATTATATGACAATAAGGATCATTATTGATGATGAAACAAAATAATACACATCCACACAAAAATGTAAAACCTTGTGTTCTGACTTCTCCACTCTGTATTTCCTCCTTCGCCCAACAGATGAGAATGAAGAGTATCTGGCAAAGCTGCGGGACCTGGTGGAAGAGATGTATGAACAGTACCAGCAGCCTGTTTACCTGCTGGGACACAGCATGGGCGGCCACTACGTCCTCTACTTCCTCAACCACCAGCCTCAGGCCTGGAAAGACAAGTACATCAGGGGCTTCATTTCCCTGGGCGCACCATGGGGGGGCGCCGTTAAAGCAGCCAGAGTCATTTCATCAGGTGACGGCAAAGCACATTGAATGGAATGCAATACAGTACAAGGGAAGAGGCCACTAACTAGATCTTGCTTTTGTAGGTGAAAACGATGGAATTCCGATGATTTCCAACATCAAGATCCGCGAAGAGCAGAGGATGACAACGACTAACCCTTGGATGCTGCCGTCTGTGGAGGTTTGGCCGAAGGACCACGTCTTCATCTCCACGCCAACCTTCAACTACACCAGCCAGGACTACGAGCGCTTCTTTAAAGACATCAATTTTGAGGACGGCTGGTAAATAACAACATTAAAGGGGGAGGTTCACAATCTATCAAGTCTGTCTTAGAACAACTGCTGATACATGAAGTGCCCATACACGCTTTGTTGTGTCATTTTAGAGAATATGAGTCTGTTTTCCCCCATAAATTTCCGCCACATTTAAAAAAAAAATGCATTTATGAAATGTCAAGCTGTCCATTAGTATTTCTGATACTGTCAGGATTTTGCCACAGGCTATCTTTGGTTGTCAAAGCTCCACCACAATGGTCACCATTTAAATTGACGACTAAAGATTTCACCCAGTTCCTCTCATAAGTATCAACTTTTGTCAAAATTTCAGCCCACGACGGCACAGCCTATAGGGGCCTTCAAGATAGACATAAACGTTGTTGATAAATGTACAGCCTCTCATTTTTGTATCCACCCACTAGGGTAGATAGTGTGTACAGGACATTATTTGTTGAGGTTGTAGTCAAGGAATCCCCCATTTGGGGAATTTTAGTGTTTTTTAAACAATCTTTTTATTGCTTTGCATTTTGTTCATAAAAAGATGCTAAACATCATGCCCTCTTGACCTCTTGTTGATTTCAGGCACATGTGGGAAGACACCAGAAATCTCACCAGCGATCTCCACCCCCCTGGTGTTGAGACGTGGTGTATGTACGGAGTAGGACTGCCCACTGTGGTGACGTACATTTATGACGAGGAGTTTCCCAACGCAGACCCAGTGGACTTTATTTACGCAGACGGGGATGACACTGTGGACAGCTTCAGCATGAGTCTCTGCAAACGTTGGGTGGGGCAGCAGGAGAAGCCCGTGCATGTAACGGAGTACAGAGGCTTGCCCCACCTGGATATCGTGTTCAACGAAAATGTGCTCAACCAAATCCAGCATATCCTGGAGGGCAAATCAGATACGCCCGAAGAGGTCGACCTCAGATCCAGCACTTAGAAGGAGATGTCAGCTTTTGAGAGTTTTTTTTTTGTTTTTTTTTTAAACATAAAACACCAAAGTGCTGGATTTTCATTTTCACATAGTTTGCGAGCCTGTTCAAGTGTCAAGTTGAAAATTGCAGATTACTCAAACGTGTGAAACCTGGGGTCCAGTCCATATTTAACAAGCAACTGTTTTATAACTCATGTACGTGCAACAGTTCTAATCTGACCCCCCAAGCCCATAAACATGACCATTCCATCTGAAGTCATGGCTGATGTATGTGTTTGACCCTGATGCCTGTCTATTCTCATTTCAAGCTGAGAGTTTTGGAATATATCAATGTGTTTTAATGTATTTCCCTTATAATTGATGATTATGGTGAAGACAATGGTATTTATAGTGTTCAGGGTATTCAGAATGATAGCAGTAATTATAAAACTTCTAAAAGGAACCCTAATAATCAATGCATTGTATTTTTTTTTATTGTTATCTATAAAAACACTTTGAATCTTGTAAAATTAGATCTTTACAAAAAATACACAACTCTGGTTTATTTACTTCTGGTTTTATTATTATATTATTCTTAGCATCTTAAAACTTGGGTGAGAAAACATTATATAAATTGAGATGCTTCAATTTTCATTTATTCATGTTTCATTTTGGGTGTGTGACTGTAATAAATACTTCAGGAAAATTATAGGGAACTGATCTGCAGCCTGTGTGTGATGTTACTATAATATTTCTATTGTGATTTCAAATATTTTATATACATTTATCTGTATGAATTCTTTTGCCCAGTTATTGTAAAAGGATTCTATTATAGTGTAGTATACATACTGATGATATGAAATGATGAAGATAACTTGAGCAAATTGATGTCTATATTCCACTTCATAAAGTATCTAATATCACAAAATCCATGTGTCAAACTGTTAATTTTGACAAGGATTTTTAAATTCTTAGTTTGAAATGAAAATATTATTTAAGTCATATTTGTGTCTTTTTGTTTTGTTTCACTCATAATTACATTGAAGTCTGTTTATTTTGTTTTGTCATAAACAAGAAAACAAAATTTTACAATAATTTTCTCAGTTTCATAATACTGTAATCGATTATGCTGAAGGACTGTGTTTTCATTTATTTAAATACATTTTTATTTCAGTGATTTTAGAAAATTAAAGAAATTAATCAACAAAAACACATACAGCAATATACACAATAATACAAAAGTAGATGAATAAGTATAAATAAATAAACACAAAAACAGGTTAAAAATAGACAAAATAAAAAGCACTTGCTATATGCTCTAGAAAAGGA
The DNA here is from genome assembly GCA_030544235.1 of Lepturacanthus savala. NCBI lineage: Eukaryota > Metazoa > Chordata > Actinopteri > Scombriformes > Trichiuridae > Lepturacanthus > Lepturacanthus savala. The sequence continues at coordinate 17,365,962 of CM060465.1, forward strand.
GCAATACAATCATATTTCCTTATAGTGTTCTTGCTTTTTTACTTTTTTATATTTTGTTTTCAGTACCAACAACTTGTTAATTACATCTTTGTACTTTACAGTATCACCACAATGGACACAAGATTAATATTAGATTCATTCAGTTTGTTAATCTCGAGGGACTTCAGTGTCAAACATCAGATCTTACAGTAATGATTTTAACGTAGATATTTAAAGGATTCTTACAATCTTATTTAGCTAGTCCCATTTTTATTTTAGTGGAAGTTTATTTGATACATTTTATGTCGACGAATACAATTCTCTTCGACAAAACTCTGAGTGGTGGAGTAATGAGAGGTCACTTTTCCTTGCATCGATGACTCCTGTCTGCTGAAGGTCCTGCTGCGGGTCGATTGCTCTGTGATCTGTTGTAAACCTCGTGATCAGCATCTTTGCTCGCTGATTCTTCGTCGAGACACGTTTGGTAAACAGACAGATTCACGCAGGAGCAGGACCCCCGCACACACGCGCACACTCCGGCTACAAAACAATGACGGTGCGGCTGCTATGAGCCGCCAGGAGCCATGGCGAGTCGGTACCGGATAACCGCCCCGTCTTCGCTGCTGCGAGTCGGGTTGCTGCTGTCGCTGCTGTCGGTAAGAAGCACCGGGAACCCGCTGGACAGATGCGGCGGCGACAGGTCCTGTCAGTCCCCAAGACCTCCAGTGGTCCTCAGTAAGTTTCTTTTTACTTAAATATTTACATCTTTATTAGTATTTTCCGCTACCTTCACAGCTGTTGGCAAATAATTGCGCAACTTAAACCGGTTCTCAGACGAGAGTTTCCAGGCTCCGGAGAGTCGCAGTTCCACCCAACAAATATGGGGAACGGGCTCCTTATATTTCACCCCTACGCTTTCCCACACGAACCGAGCATAAAAAGAATGGTAACTGTAAAATCCAAGAGTTCTACCCGAGGCATCGGTGGGTTCGTTTTCTTTAATTTTGTATTTTTTTTTAATAAAGGTGTGTTTCGTCTCTCCCGTGCATCGGTTTCACTCAAACATCCTGCTTCTGTTGTAGAAATCGGGAGTTTCGGCTGCTCCACAGCGCCCCCAACTCTGGTTCACTGCGCTGCAGGTGAAACCCGGTACTACACATCCGAGGCAGGATTTTATTCCACAAGCAGATGAAGCAGACTTTTTTATTTTTAAATACGGAATGTTATAGAAAGCAAACACACCGAAGTCTCGGATAACAATCTCAGCTTTCTGATGAACACTTCATTTTTATTGTCGGTTCACGTAGAAAAACGTAGCGGCGAAATGTAAAGCGCCAGTTCCCTATTATTGTAGGGATGGAACTGAAACTCCCTAGTGTGCGTATTCCCGGGGAGTCTGCGAGGCTTAAGATCCGACAGACTTTCAGACAAATTGACCAATTTATCCATCTCAGACGTCTCTTAAAGCTCAAAATAACAATCAGTGGTTTCAAACCGCTGCTCTGCCGGTCTTTAACTCGGCTAACACACGTCTTTGGCCTGTCAGTCCCATTATTTTCCTTCCACCGAAACATCCCGTTGCAGAGGACAGTGTGTACCAGCAGATTGAATATCAGCATTCAACGCAATAAATGCAGTTTGTTTTTATCGTTATGAGCGTACCGTGTTGTTAAAAGGTTCCCACTTATTGCCATTATTAAAAATGTATATATTTTCCTGCTCGGTTCTATAGAGGAAACGTTTTCGAGGGCGTCATTACACAGCGAACATATACTCTTCAGCTACATGGTTAAAAAAAAGAGATATTGGGATTAAACATGTGTTTGAGTGCACATTTTACCCTTTGTGTCCACTCGTATTTCTACTGAGAGAGGGCCAGTGTGTTGTTTACAATTAGAGCAGCTCCCTCATCATATGACTCCTGCACTGCAGCCAGTTAATTCCTTATCAGGAAGTCCATCCCACAAGATGATGTGCAACATGTTTCTTCACACTTAGGCCCGTGTGGGAAAAAAAGAAAGAAAGAAAGACATAAAGTGTGATCCAATTGTGGACATTATGTGTTTTATAATGTTTATTGAAAGGGTCTCTCTTAGATGTTCATGAATCTAATCTTGTGTGTGGCTGTGTTAACCACACCTCAGTGTGTGCCTACATGTGCGATAAGGGGCTATGTAACTGCTTGACCCACTATAATCCCCTGAGGTTTGTTTGGGCTTAAAGTGCCAGCTTATATTTATATACCCGATGTTGAAATAATAGAACTAGACCACGAAGTCATTCCAAAGTGAATGTGTTATCTTCCTATTATTTAAATATTAGGACAAATCCTTGATAAACGCAGGTAGTCATCTCTTCAGAAGTATTTTTTTGCCATTATTTGGCCATAGCTACACACCTGTTAGTACTATTCATTACAAGTTTACTCCTCCTCAGTCATTTGGTGCTGTTTTTTTTTACATTTATTTATTCAGGGGGTAGTTGATCCAATTACATATTAACACCTGGAAGCTGCTCAGTACATCCACAGTCTGATTGGTTGAGTGAGCAGCTCCGCCAGAGTAGAGTTTAAGGGCCTTGATCAGGGACACTTCAGTAATGGTAATGAGAGAGGGGTAAGTGCTGCTGTTTCACTTTCCCACCCAGATTTATGGGGTTTTGGGGATTAAATTGACGACCCTCCGATCACAAGATTGCTTCTCTAACCTTTAGGTCTCCACTGCCCCAGTTTTTGGTGTTGTGGGGCACTTTCTCTTTCTGCACATATACAAATATTGGACCACACTCCATTTTTTTTTTATTCTGAAAAAAAGGAGATTTGTTTTTTTTTTAAATGTGAAAGAGAGAATCTTCTGTTGAATACAAGTCCCTGCAAATTGAATAATATTGTGTAAGATAATGGATCTCCATTATTCTACACAATTCACTGTCGGCTTTGAAAGATAAACCGTGTCCTGTGATTAGTTGTATTGATTAGAGTGGGGGCAAACTGCCATTGAACTGACATAACCTGTCGACCACAGGAGTTGCACATTTTTAGCAATCTAGTTGCTGCAACGTTACATTCAGGAAAGCTCCAATATGATATATAATCCATTCTACAACGCCTGGAACAGGTTTGTCAAACATAAAAGTAAACATTGATTTAATAAATTCAAATCATTTAGACTGAAAAGTGTTGAACCAGTTTTTTCACTATGTAAAAAGACAAACAGAAGTTTCTCTCAAATTAAATACGCACAGATTATAAATGTATAACCTGTTTTTTAATCTCATTTTAACAGCATTTTAAATGTACCTGTGAGTGTTACAGGGTTCAGATTAGGTTTTTATCACTTGTGTCTGCCTAATTGTAATGTACAGTAATTCATTTGAAGTTTAAATAAACTAAAATATACCAATCTTAAGATAAAGTGTATAAGTATAAAATAAGCATGATTTGTGACTCTCGTCTCACGTTGCTCATTGCAGTTCCCGGAGATCTGGGAAACCAGTTGGAGGCGAAGCTGGATAAGCCCAGTGTGGTTCATTACATCTGTTATAAGAAAACCGACTCCTTCTTCACTCTGTGGCTCAACCTGGAGCTGCTGGTGCCTGTAGCCATAGACTGTTGGATAGACAATATAAGGTAATAATATGAGTGTCATTTTATTTTGTTCTCTTTTACATAGAGACAGCTCAAAGCCTCACAAAGCCATTTCTCGCTCCACCGCTACCAATAAAGGCATAAAAAGTCATTCCTACACTATATGAAGGAGGGGGTCCCTGTTCTGTCTCTATCACCTAACGGGTCCTTGGCCTGGGTTTAAAGTGTTAGGCCTGTGTTGTTTTTGCGAGAAACGCCTTGTTTTGTGAAAACAGACTGCGGTGCAAATTCCAAAACTGCAAATTCCTGGAGGAGCCATCTGTAGGATGAGCGAGTAATAAGATGAGTTCAATGACCTGGTCGACTTTCCGTGAAAGTTATCAACCTCTACTGAACAAACTGACCTTTGAAACTTGCATATATTTACAAGCTATGGACGGAAGCAAAGAGAAAGAGATACAGGAATTCATTATATCTCCATTAGCAATCAACAGACTCGTTCGTCAGCATTATCTAAAATCACATTCATGATCGCTCTCTTTTAGGTCGGATATATGTTGGCTAAGACGGGATCTGGGAAACATCCATGTGATTGTGATTTTAAAAAACGTCCCGAAGATTCACTTCCGCTTCTTTTCTCATTTCTGTGTCGGTTGGGAATTTGGGAAGTTGTTAACTTGATAGAAGAGCAAAGTCATGGAACAAGCCTGATTTAGAATGGGAAGTGTTTCTGTTGCCTTATAGTAAGATGTATTTGCGTGTGTGGTTCACCACAGAAGCAGAACTAACACTGACCAAAGGATCCTTTTGTGTCTGCCTGTGTGTGTCTGTGTGTTTTCCAGGCTGATCTACAACAACACCACACACTCCACCTCTTCCCCTCCAGGTGTCGACGTCCGTGTCCCCGGGTTCGGAAAGACGTATCCAGTGGAGTATCTGGACCCCAGCAAACGCAGTGTGGGTGAGTTGAAAGGCCGAAAACATGTAGTTGTGCAAGAACCGGACAAAGTACTGTCTAGCATATTGTGACGAAGAGTTAGAAATGCCTGTTGCTTCATTTTGTCTCATCTTGTGTTTGTGTGTCTTCTAGGAATGTATTTCTTTACTATTGTGCAGGCAATGGTGGAGTGGGGTTACACCAGAGATGATGACGTCAAAGGAGCTCCCTATGATTGGAGAAAAGCCCCCAGTAAGTGAAAATAAACCAACATCAGTCACCCTAAACAGGAATATTCAACCCTCATCTGCAGAAGCTAAAACATACAACTCTTGCTTTTGATGCCTTTGAAGTTGAAACTTTTATCTGCTGCAAAATAAAAGTATATATAAGTAAATGAAATGATAAAGATATACCTGCCAGTCAGTTGAAGAAATGACGCTTTAATGGCAGAAAAGACACACAGAACAGGCAGAAAAGTCCGAATAAATAGAGAGAAAATTTGACCCTTCAGGAATTTTAGATGGAAATGAGAATCCAGTGGCACCAGTCTCTTCTGCTCTTGTCAGAGTATTTCCGATTATGATAGCAGGAAGGATTGGAATCAAATGTTGACTTTTGGAAACTCTCCAAACTAATAAAAGAAATACAGGGAACTTCACACCGGGGCCAGCAGGGGTAAATTTGTTTACCTCATCTTCTGTCCTTTCCTTTCTCCTCTACTAGATGAGAATAAAGAGTATTTCCTGGCGCTGCAGAAGATGATCGAAGAGATGGCGGAGAAGGCTGGCGGGCCCGTGGTGCTGATCGCTCACAGCATGGGCAACATGTACACCTTGTACTTCCTCAACCAGCAGCCACAGGCCTGGAAAGACAAGTACATCAAAGCTTTCATCTCTCTCGGACCACCGTGGGCCGGCGTGGCCAAGACCCTCCGCGTGCTCACTTCTGGTAAGAGAAGGAACCGTATGTGATGTGCAACAGGCCTAATGCTGCATCGAAGTGCTCGTGACGTCTCTCTTGCGTAAATGTGCCTGCGTAATACCACAAAAAAAATTCCAAACTGCTCCTCACTAGTCCTGCCTCACACACGCCTCCACAAATTACTTTTCTTATGAGCAAATTCATGAAAACAGATCAACATTTCTTACACATTTCTAACTTTATTTTTGCAAACTCTTGTCTGTTTTGTCTTCAGAAACATAAAAAATACAAAAAAACAAAAGCAGCCTGGTTATAATTTCACATAACCAGACATCATTTGATAGGGAACCAGATTCTGTTCATCATATGTTCATGTACTGAATGACAATAACGAGTCCTTGAATCCTTGATATATAAATCAAGTAATGTAACTAATATCCATAATGACAATGACTTATGCAAACGCAGAAGAGTCCAATTAATAGGAGGGACAAAAACAAGTAGGAACGAATATTCGATAATCTATCAGTTATTGAAACGATTAATCAATTAGTTGTTTGGTTCATAAAATGGTGAAAAATGTCAGTCACTGTTTTCTAAAACTGAAGATTCAACCTAAAATGTCTTTTTTTGCTCAGATCAACAGGCTGCAATCCAAATTCATCAGTTTACTGTTATAGAAGATGAAAAGAAACCAAATATTTGATAAGCTGGAACGAGAGAATTTTGGTATAGATTGGCTTTCAATTAACTCTTAAGTCCATGGAAAATTATATTTATTCAGAAATCTCAAGTTTAATTTTACACATAAATTCTATCCCCTTTTTAAAGAGAGAGTAATCCAGATTTGTAGGTCACTGTTTGCAAACACAGCCTTCAAATCTGGCCCCCGCTCGCACAGGCTGACGAGAGTAAAAGTGAAACTCATTGGGGAACCAAACGAGAATAAGGCCATGAAACAGAGAAAGGAACAATGTTTTTTGTTGTCTCTATACATAAACACACACCTGTAGTGGGTCATAAATGATGATTGAGATCGATTTTTATCTATGATCTGTATAAATCCTGCGTATTGCACCTTTTAAAAGTGGACATAGTGAAAGATTTCAAATGGCATAAGATGATTCTATAATCAGTCCCCATGTCCACACATGTTCTATAGTAACATGTCCAACCACGCTAGCAGCTATATTAGGCTACACTGTGAAGAGAAGTGAAGCTAGCACACAGAACATTTACGGGAAAAAGGGAACCGCTACAAACACACTTTGTGTCACATTACATCTTTACTGAGCAGTTGCTTCCGGCAACTGAGTGCAGCTATAAATGATTCGATGGAACAGCCTGTGGAATAAACCGCAAAAACATCCACTTAACTGCTCTCATCCACCCTCTGTTCCACTATTAGATTACTTCATCATATTAGACCTCATCATGTATTCAATTCTTGGAAGTAGAGTTGAGGGAGAATCGATGTAGTCAGGATTAAATGGAGAAAAAAAACAATACTTCACAATATAACACAAATAATACAATTACAATTAGGTTAGAGGCAGGCAATGAATACACTACAAATAAACGTTTTTAGACCAGAATAAATGAGACAGTTATGACCTGGAGCGCAACTGTTTATGACCAATGGTCTAAAGTAAATAAATGATATGAATAGTGATTTTTGAAGTACATTCCAACAGGTTGGAGCATTGACAGAATGCTGATTCTCCCAGCTCAATGTAAAACTGAAGGACCTTAAACATAGTAGTGTAACTATCACCAAAAAAAAACCTAAGGGCAGAATGACAGGCTGTGTCAAGATGCCTGAGGATGGACCAGCAACTTTATGAGTAATGTATCTATAATCTATAACTGAAGGGAACGATCTTTGTTTATTACATAAAGAAAAACATTTTTTGCCTCAGCTTGGAGACAAGATTATCATGATTATGATTTATGATTATATTTAAATGAAAATTTCTCATCAAGCCAAATGCTGAGGTAACACCATGGATAGAAAACACGAAACATGAAACCTCCAGGGACTCCAGGAGAGACAAGGCTGACAGTTGAACAGAATCAGCGATAGAATATTTAATTGTGAATAAAGACAGTTATTGAGAGTGGAGACAATATAGTTAATATAAAAAGTAAAGAGAGCAGAACCTGAAACTGAACCCTGTATGAACTGTGACCTCCATGAAAATTTTACAAAACCAGTCACAAGCCACGACAAAACCAATATTGTGTAAGCTTTGTAAATGCCTGGATTGATCAACGGTGTTGAAAGCTTTCAATAAATCAAGATAAAGGGAAGTAGAATGTTTTTGTCGACTAAACCTATCATAATGTCATTCTTAACTAGTGTAACCGCTGTTAATGTGCTATGGTTACATTTACGCGAGATTACAGGATTTTGGCAAGTGAAATTGGTCTGTAATCATTGAGATCTTTTCTATCAATGCCCTGAGAACCTGAGCAAGCTTTAAGGTATGGGGAAATATGCTAGAAGCAGTAGAAAGGTTGAAAACATAAGTAATCTGCACTGCAAGTCGAGGAGTGGCTATCTTTTAATAAAAAAAATCATCTCCAAATCATCCTCAGTCATTAGAGCTCTTGGGATCAATATTAAGTAAGGCTTCAAGAACAAGATAAGCAGAGAAGGGCTATAAAAAAAGGAAGCTGAGCAGTTGAACTATTGGAAAAGACACAATTATCAGTACAAGCGGGGGTCCACTGTGTGTCAGATGAAATAAATAACCAGAACCTACAAAATACCTGTTGAAAGCTCTGTATACCTCCACATGGTCTGAGATCAGTCATCACAATGAATGTGGGCAGTGGGAAGTGGAACTACATGTGAGGGAAATCAATGCCTTCCAGAATTTAACATCTTTTCTTGGAAGGAGGTAATTGGCTACAAATAATACCCAAAATAGGCTTTCTTAGTGCCTTTACTCCTAATTTGGCAAAAAGTTGCCTCCCATTAAAATACAGCAGCTAAATGAGGTGAGAACCATGGGGTGACCCGATTACCTCATGCTTGGATTAACGCACACTTAATTGCATAAAGGACGGTTACATGACTTCCTGTATATTTGTAAATACCTACATTCTTCTTTCTTCTTCTAGGATTAAACAGCAACATGTGACACATCACACTCTGATTCGTGCTGTGTGATCACATTTGTACACTCACTTTTTTGTGCACTTGTCTGGAAGTTCCCGACACAATTTCACTTCTCTCCCAAATATTTCTTCTCTGCATCTAGGTGATAATAACCGCATCCCAGTGATCAGCCCACTGAAGATTCGTTCCCAGCAGCGATCTGCTGTCTCCACATCCTGGCTCCTCCCTTATGCCCACTCCTGGCCCAAAGATAAGGTGTGTGTGTGTGTGTGCGTATGTGCATGCGTCTGTTAGTGGCATCTACTTTTTCATCCCTGACATTTGAAGAGAGTATATGATTGTGCATTTATGACGGTGTCAAGACTACAACACTGTGTGTGTAATATGCAATTAGCCAAGTGAGACAAGTCTGTCTGGGTCCAAAAATAATGAATATATATATGAAACTTGAAAAGCATTCTGAGAATACAGACCTCCACCAAACATATTGTGACTCCCACACAACATTATTGTCCTGTAATTATTGAGTGTTATGCGCTATTGTCGCACAAAAAGTATCAATTTTCATCACTGTTGTCTGTAAAACATGGTTATAGATTACTTGAACATAGAGTTGCTATTCTAACAAGAAATCATCTGCAACTTTGTGCCTGCATAGTGATATTGCTCATACATAAATAAATATTAAAATATGTATATGAGTTACAGCCTCAACAGTTCATACCTACCACAAGCATGGAAAGTCTCTTAGGTGTAGTCAAAGTCCTCTCTTAGTGTCTCTGGCTGAAAACGAGCTATGCAGGTGCAAGATACAGTATCACCACCAAGTCGCCCCAACGATGGCACCTGTCCACACAATGTTACCTGAATGTTACCAAAAAACAAAAAATTCAGTAATCCGGAAACCAGGATTTCTTCCGGATTATTAGCAAAATTGATCCATCTGTTTATGGTACCACCTCCCAATATCTGATGAAAATTTGATAATAATCCAGCCAAAATTTTTTGAGGTATTTTGCTGACAAATCCCAGTGAAAATATAACCTCGTGGCGGAGGTAAAGCCTCTTTCTTCCGTAGATTCTTTCTGTAGAACAACACATCACTGGGCTGAACAGAGATATGTGGGTGCAGCAGACTGACAGTTGAATAAGTTCACGTGACTAATAAACTGAACTTTCAGCTTTCGTGAGAATGCTGGGTAATGTAGTGTATGAGTCAAAGCTCTTTCGGTTGAAGTTTCTCGGAAGCGGACACGCTATAGCACCTCTTTCCCAACCCACATTGCAGAGGTCACCGCTGACCATCAGCTGGTATTTGCAGAAGTTCACGTGCACTTCTATAGAACTTAATCAGAAAGAGCTGTGACTTATACACTACATTACCCAACATCAGCAAACAAAACCAGAAAGCTGGCACAATCATGAAATCTCTGTAGAAATTCAAAGTGCTGGAGTTCAGTTTAAGGTAATTTAAACTGGTTCACTTTTGTGATGTTGCATTGGATTGCACTTTACATGGAGGGACTTGTGTGTTCCTGTCCATTGGAGAGGGAATGTTCCATTGATGTATAAAGCAATAAGGGCCTAATGGTAAAATCTGCCCCTGCTTGTGGAAAGCAGACTATCCATTCTTGATTAAAAGCTGTTTTTGCCTTTTCAGCGCATGCCATGTCGAGGAGATAAATAACCAATTAACTGATAATGTCTTCCCCCATCCGACTCCAGGTCCTGGTCCAGACACCCACCGCCAACTACACCGTGCTGGACTACAAGCGCTTCTACTCGGACATCGGCTTCGAGGACGGCTGGCAGATGCGGCAGGACACGGAGCCGCTGGTGGCCAACCTCACAGCCCCCGGCGTGGCCGTCCACTGCCTGTACGGCAGCGGCGTTCCCACCTCGGAAGGCTTCCAGTACTCCAGCAAGTTCCCGGACGTGGAGCCCACAGTTCTGACCGGCGACGGGGACGGGACGGTGAACCTGCTGAGCGCCATCCAGTGCAAGCGGTGGGTGGGCCAGCAGGAGCAGCCGGTGACATTAAAGGAGCTCCCCGGCAACGAGCATGTGACCATGCTATTGAACTTCACCACGGTGGCTTACATCAAGGCCGTGCTTTTCTCCCCGTGACAGCCGGCAGAAACTACAGGAAGCGGTTTAACGCGCACACTCAGTAATATTTAAACTCGACGTACACACACGCATACGAATAGAGCCATATGTAGAAAGACAGGGACTCACATCGCCTGTCTCTCTGTAATCCCCTGTACATGCCACTCTACTCAAGAAAGTATTGAACTTTTGTAGTAATATTACAAAATAAGTTTTAAATTAATTTTATACAGTACTTGTGATTATACAATTTATGTTAATTAATGTCAGGTTGTTTACTGTTGCAAAAACCTAAAAACGATCACTTTTATATTGGTCTCAGATTTTGAAGAACCCTAGATCGTATCTTCTAAATTTACATAAAGATGATAAAGGACATGTGTAATTTAAAAATGAAGAAGCAGGGATAAACTGTATGTGCCACTTTCAGAGATATTATCAAAGTCAAATCTTTTTTATTAATGTTGTGAACGATTTCTGAACTCTTTGATCGTAATGTTGTTTAATGCTAAATCTTATAGCACATATTGTATTTGTATCTTTCGCAGTGCAACAGGTCACTTGTTTCAGTGCTTGGTGTATATTTATAGCATCTAATTAGACTTTTATCAAATATACTTGCTTAATTTCATTTCTGATTGATGCTTATGTTGATTTTCGTTGACTTCTTTGAACAGCCAAGCTGTAAATCCCCACTATGCAGGGACTTTGATGTTTTTATTATGTTGTTACACTAGTTGTGTGATGAAGAACCTGAACCGTACCTGGGACATGGATATTGAATTTAGTCGGATTTAAAGCTGCTCCACACACCAAAGATAAATAAAGGTTAGTCTTAAGGTCCACTTGCTCTTTCAAAAGCTCCTAACTGCATCTCAATGAAGGGGGTTTTCAACATGAATTGAGTTTGCTCCATTCAAGTTCCAGAAAAGAAGTGGAACTTCAATTACATTTTTTTGGACAAACTATCACATAACAAATGTACTTCAGTCCTAAATTCTGTACTTTTATTATCTTTAAATTATCTTTTAAATCTCATAACTTTTTTTTAAATCATTGATGTATAATCCCTGTTCTAAAGTTAATAACCTCTATTCAGCAAAGAGAAATTATGAATTTTGCTTCAATTTATGTGGCCTAGATGTATTCCTATATTACCTCAATCCATCACTTCTTTCTCCTCGTCGTTTTCAGTACATATTCATGGTTCGGAGAGCATTTCCCCCCTGGGTTTGGTTTGAACCAGGTGCTGGATCAATACAGACACAATTTAGGGGAAAGTTTTTTTTTCTTGGCTGTTTTTTTTATCATTTCTTGTTCCTTCTTTGTTTGAGAAGACATGAAAAGTTCAGACTGCTGTCATACACAACTTGCAACATGACTCCCTGCACTTTTGCAAATGCAGCCAGAATCTCTTTGACCTGAGTTGATTGTACTGTTTTATCCAGCCCTAACAGGACCAGACCAAAATGATATGCTCTAAATATCATATCGCTGTGAACTATCATAAATGTGTCAAACATGTGTTGCCTTCTATACAGTAAAATATTTCAAATTCAGCAATTCACCTTTCCTTCTGTCTATAAACAATGTCTCTTTGTCCCCTCAAGTTCTAATGACACAGAATTGTTAAGAGCAGCTCCTCCATAGACAATGGCAGGATTTTACCATAAAGAAGCATTACAATAAGGGTTATAAGTGACTATAACTTTCCACCCCTATGTGCATGCTGATGAGGTAATGTGCATCTATGACTGTGTTGAAACCCATCTGCAAACTTTCAATACTGGTTTAAGTGAACAACTTCCTTTCATTGTGGGTTTCACACACCACATCTTTAAACAGTTGCAGCTCCTCACCCATGCATAATATCACCAAAAACTTGTTTCAGTTACACCATCCTTTCACAACTCAAAGCAGTAGTGTTGTAACTGTCCCATGCAAACACAGAAGGTAGAGAAAAACATTAGAACTTTATTTACATATAAACAATAGTACATTACTTATTTGTTGGTCATTGATTCTGGATTGTCTTTGTTTTCATTTTAAAAAAGAATATTCTAGGGTTTCTGATTCTTGGTTGCACAAAAAATGTTTTAAGATATTGAAGGGATACTGTAAGAAGCGCATTTTGGGATTTTCAGACATTTTAGAGAAAATAGTCAGAAACCCTCCTGTAACTGAACAGCATGTCCATGTCTACTCGCTCTGTATTGGAGCTGTGAATCTTCAGCAAATCGGGACAACAAATAACTGTAAGTCTGGTTTTAAGACTCCAGAGGGAAGCGGAAGGTCTTGTTTCCTGTCCTGCAGCGCAGCTCCACACAGTCCAGCCTCAACACAGATGATTCGTGGTCATCGACCAGACTCTGAACAGCCAAAAATAATTAGATGTTAACAATCATCATTCATGTCAAAACTAACGTTTTAACTTTAAGTCCAAATCATGTCATTTTAATCTAATGTTATGTCAGCTGCGGTTATACCATTCAGCACATTTGAAAAGAACAGTGAAGCTGTATGGTTTGATTTGTTATCTTTTAAATAAGATTACATAAATGTATTTATTTTATAACAATCCCTTTTATTAGTTGTTTTAGGAATTATGACCAACATAAATTCAGACCAGGCCATTTCACAGTTGAAAACTTTTTAGTGCTCTCTGGTGGGCAAACTAAGTAATGAAGACGCTATTTTGAAAATATAACATAATATAATATATTGGTGTTTCTGTGCTTCAATTTGTTGCTGCACATCAGCCAACATGAGAACTGATCTCTAACTTTAATTTGACTTATCGGCCTGCCCATATATTGGTCTAGCTACCCTAGATCTAGGGTTGAATTCCAGGATGGACAGACACAGGATGTGCTGGTACCTGCAGCTCCTGAATGCACTCTTTTAGCTGTGCTGTGAAGTCCCCGACACACCAGGCCAGACTCACATGGAAAGATGGATCCTAGAGGACAAAGCAGAGGGCAGGTTGCTGTATTATGGAGGTAAAAGCAGGGAGATAAAATTATTAAATATTGGAAATTGACTGATTATATTCTCAACAACAGTTTATGCCACATTATATTTACTTAATCTTTTATGTTTGTACTTAATTTAATGTTGTCATTAGATTACCGATATTATTGCTCACAACTAGCACTTCATTCGGGATTCACCACCATTTCATGAGACCCCGCAGAGTGGCTGAATGTACACTAATGGAATAATGGTGTCAGCATGATCACATTTCCATCCAGTGAGACTGCCATACGAAATCAAGAAGCACACAAACTAGCCCAGCTCCAGATCCGACGTTCTACAGTTTGTGTGTGTGTATGTGATGGTGATATGTTGACCAGCGACCTCGTAGAAAGTGTCCAGGCGGAACTCTGTCATTGTTCTGTCCACCGCTCGCACCAGGTCCAACAACTGAGGATGCCCTGTTAACACTTCCATCCCCAGAAATGTCCTTCAGGAGACAGAGAGACCAACAGAGATGTACAGGCTGTCAAACCATGAACCATGAAATGGGCACATTATGAAGGCAGATAATTCACACACATATAAATTGGTTTTAAATAAATACTTTACCAGAGCCAGAAAATAATAAAAAGCATTCTTGACAAATAAATCAGGCAAACGTAACAGCTGAGTGGTCTGTGTATTTTTATAGTGAGACAATTAAAGGTTTTGACTGTACCTTGTCCTCTCAGCATTACAATAGACCTTCAGTCTCCCTGCTGAGCAAAGAAACCTGGAAATAAGAGAAACAGGCACAAGAGAGACAGAAACAGATTCAGATCATTTTACAATTGTAATTACTCCATTGCAACTGGTGTTTCTTTTGTCTTACTGTCTGGCATTTGTTATTTTTATTTGTTTTCCTACCTTTATACTGTACTTATGCCTTACTAAAAACAGCAGTGTTCCTATAGATCAAATGACCCTGTGTGGTAGCTCAGCTCACCTTTTGCAATGGGCTAGGCCTGCTCTGAGGCTCTGTGTAAAGGGCTGGATCCAGTGATGTCTCAGCACCACTGTCTGAGACAGGCTGAGATGGAACTCTTCCTGTGGATTCAAACCCACATCGTGGGTGCCTGCAGTCAACAGAAGCTCCTCCAGCAACTCCCCAAACTCCTCCTCAGGATGGTCTGATGTGAAAAGGAGAGAGAGAGAGAGAGAGAGAGAGAGAGAGAGAGAGAGAGAGAGAGAGAGAGAGAGAGAGAGAGAGAGAGAGAGAGAGAGAGAGAGAGAGAGAGAGAGAGAGAGAGATAAATAAATCATCAAAAGTCAGATACTGTTGATGATCATTGATCACTTCTCAGCAGTACTTTGTACAAGTCTTACATGGCAAATAAACATATGTGGCCCAGTTTCCTCTCTCGTGTTTGAAGGAGCGGACACGTCCACCATGAAGAGAGCTGTCATCAGTCTTTGGATCCACTTCCTCTGGAAACATGGCCAACAAACCATCAGGGAGAGGCAGTCTGCTGGAAACAGTGGTTTACTCAGCTCACAAAATTACAATCAATAGCAGAGTGATTGAAAAGTTGTAGCCTACATAACATGTCATACCTTTCAATATTTTTTTCATCAGTTGGCCATTTGTCATTTTATCCTACAAATAGTTCCATGATTTTTGCAGCATTCAATTTTTGATACAGTGTCTTTTTCTTTCTTATTAATGAAGCATCTAATGAAGATATATCATTAGCAATACAAATTACATATTAAATGACATTAACATTGTCATGATGTAAAGGAATGTAATGAATAGACTATTTTAAATTTGTGATCATGTGACAATGTTAAACTTGTGATCATTATTTAGGCTTCTTCAGAGTTTAAAGTGGTTCTTAAATATGATGCAAAGTAGAAGCTGTAAAGATTCTTTGGAGAGGCAACTTTCTAAACTCAGGTAATTATTATTATGTAAACTTAAAAGGGATGTTAAGCCAATAGGTACTTTATTGTTAACATTTTTAGATCAAATTTGATTATTGATAAATTAATTCTGATAAATTTATTTCTGATTAGCAATAATTCATCCTCTCCATTTAATTATCTAATGCTCTTAACATACTTTTAATGCATTTGATGCTTTTCTGTAGAGACAGAGGTGCAATACAAAAAGTGTGTTATTATTTTGACTACTATACATACTATGATCAAAGAGAGAATCAATCAGCCACATACGATGCAAGAGAGATACTAGAAAATATTAGAAGGCTAATTCTCTCTCTTACACGCGCGCGCACACACCTTGTTTTAGGGACCCGTTCCATAATTTTGGCTTTCTTCCTCGTCGGATAGCCATCGCCACCATCATCTTCCTCCTGACACTTTCCGGAGAGAAGCGTGTTTGTGTCTGCAGCCGCTTCACCGCCAGCTTCACTTTCCTCCTCCGAGCTGCTGCTGTAGCCGACTAACATGTCAGCGCGGATGCGGCACAAAAAATAAACACGTTCATCAACGCAGATACAACCTTCACATGTAGGAGGAAACCCTTTAAATAGTTAAACTAAGCTAAATGGAGAAGGACCATTTCTATATACCCAGCGAATTCAACTAATCTTTCCACGCTTCCGGTGTAAACAACCTGTGGTCACGATCATTTCGGTCCTACTGAAACAACTCCCCGCGCTAAAAGTCCCCCTTCCCTGTGATGAATGAGTACAACAGTGCAGAAGTGAGGTTGTGTGTGGAGGACTTTTGTAAGGTTACAACTGTGGCTTATATGATTCCCTGAAACTTCTTAATTTGAAAAAGAAAAATAATAACTAGATGAAAAGGGACAACTATTTTTCATTGACACAATTTTCATTTATCAACAATTTTCAGACAATTTCCTCTTCAGTAAACCAGGAATAAATCTAGTTTATAGAAATACCTTCACACGTTATGTTATATTAAAACCACACACACAAACATAAGCATACACACACACACGGTTCCATGTTTGTGTACGTGTGTCTGTACGCGTGCGTGCATATGTGTATGCGTGTACGTATTTGTGTGTGTTTGCGTTAACTCTTGATTTATTCATGTTCCCGGGCGCGGGCAGGGGCTCGGAAGCTAGCAGACAGTTAGCTACCAATTTATAACAAAATGCACATGTTCTCTCCAGTCGAACGAAAGCCCTAGGAGCCAAATAAATGCACGCGTGAAACAGAGATGCTTGCGGGGGATTTGGGGAATCCGCGGGAGAATTTTCCCCTATTTTTATCACCCGCAAATCCCATTTTTTTCGGCCCCGGGATCCAGAGCTCGTCGAACAAGAGAGGCTCGGACCTCCGTGTGCGGATGTGAGCGGCGGAGCTGATGCTATCTGAGCGGGCTGAGGCTAGCTAACCTGCTACGGACCGGCAGTGTGTCGGGGATACCCTGAAAGCTCCAGGTAAGTACACACAGAGTTTATAGGCGTCATTCACTCACAAATGTGATATTTTCCCGGAGCTAGTCCAAATAGCCTTAGCGTTAGCCCCGGCAGCGTTAGCGTGTAGCGGCTAGGCTAGCTAACCTGTCGGGTTACAGTGATCCTAGCCTGGAGACGAAAAGCCTTAACTATAATGCGCAGACGCTGCTTTTTTTCTTTTTTTAAGCGCGAATAGTTGATCATTTGGATCTCTGTGTGTAAAACATTACCAACACAGAATTAAGTAAGAGTTAATTATTGGTGCTGAATAGTAAATGTTAATGAGTGGTCACTTGCTCCGTGTTGCCGAGCTCACTTCAGTAATGTTTATGGTGCTTTTAGCACATTGTCAACAAAGTGCAGAGTTGTTATCACCAGTAGAGTATGAACGCCACGATTGACTAAAAGCCAGGAAATTACTTTTATCGAAGTTATAATATTACTTGAGTATAAGTCTCAAAGAATGAGATATTTATTGTACTCGGGTATAAATGTTGATTTTTAATACTAAATATTGAAAGTAAAGTACAAGTAAATGTCGTTAGTGGAAAAGTAAGCAGTCAGAACTGGGAGAATTATAAAGGTTATTCTCGGTGTTTGCGCATCACTGGAGCCTTCAGGCTTCCTCATTACACGCCGTGCTTCCAGAATATGGATCCAGATTCGGCTTCCAAATATGTTAATGGTGTCACAATTCACATATTCATATGGTGTCGTTTGCTGCCTGTTTCCAACAAATTTCGATTTTGTTTTGTAGAAAGTAATGTTTAGGGGGAATGCAATGGAGTACATGTGAAAGTTGATAGAAATATAAAAATCTCAAATAAAGTACAGCTACTTCCAAAATATACTTAAATACTGTAATAAAATGTCATTACCATGTAACATTATACCAGTGGTTTTAATGAATAGGTTTTGGAAAACAAGTTTACACAATCTCTTGTAACTGTTGTTACCTACCTTTTGTTTTCTGATTATTTGCTGAGGGAGAGGTTTTTGTATACGCTGGACTCCGGCTATTGCAACATTACCCAGTAGTATAATATTATTAATCTTACTAAGATTACTAGCATTTATTGTCTGTCATGACTCTTTCTTTTGAATTTCCACTGACAAGTTATTAGTGTCCATGTAGCAACACTACAACACTTGTTGGTGTAGCAATATTGTATAAACAGTTTTGTTTGCTCTACTTGTTGGAAAGGTTTTGGGTTTGTTTGTGTTTTTGTTTGTTTTTTTTTTTAGCCCAATTTGTTGCAATCTATTGCCACCCTAGAATAGTGCATGTAGAAGATGCAACACAATGCTGGAGTCTTTAACTTAAACCCAAATACACAGTTCAGCAACTTCTCACTGCAAATTGATATTTTATTCACCTTAACTTCCCTTTTCATATAGATAACACCAGAGGGTTGAGGAAAAAGTGAAGGTTAGTGGATATTCCTCCCTCTCTCCACAAACATCTGAGCTCCACTCAACTGATCTCTGCACAGCCTGCTCCAGTCCTCAAATCCTCTTGTCACATCCCCTTCACAAGGCAGCCCTGCCAGTTCTTCAGTGGCACTTGCTGAAATGGAGTGAGTTTTTTTTTCTCTTCCTTTTCTCCTTCACACACTGACACTTTTAGCCCATTATTTAAAGTATCTGCCAATCTCCCCTTTTCACTCCAGTTGGGCCACGCCGTCTGCCAAATTGAATCCCTACACCCGGGCCCGCATGTCAGAGGCCTGGCAGCAGCACGCTGTCGCTCCACCTCCGGTTGTCCACACCATCCCTCCAGGAAGCGAGAACACGTTGGGCTGTGCTGTGTATGGTATTGTACTGCAGCCGGATTCCACGTCTCTACAGCAACAGAGTCAGCATGGACAGCACGGCCAGCACAGCCAGCAGCATGGAGGCGGGCAGCACAGTCAGCAGCAGCAGCACCCTGCCCAGGCCCAGCAGACCACCCTGCAGGTAGCGACCGAGGGACACAAGTGTGGAGCATGTGGACACGATATCTCCCACCTGTCCAACCCCCATGAGCACCAGTGCATGGTGAGTCAGGACAGGTCATTCCAGTGCACCCAGTGTATGAAGATCTTTCACCAAGCCACAGACTTGCTAGAGCACCAGTGTGTTCAGGTGGAACAGAAGCCCTTTGTGTGTGGGGTGTGTAAGATGGGCTTCTCTTTGCTCACCTCCCTAGCCCAGCACCACACTTCCCACAACAGCACCAACCCAATGAAGTGTTCGATATGCGAGAAGACCTACCGGCCCGGTTCTTCTGGCAACGCGACACCCAACTCCTCGACCAACAATCCCCAGCAGTCCAGCAGTGACCGGGCGTCAGCCAGCAGCAGCTCGTCCATCTTACCCTTCCCCTCAGCCCGGGACAGGCCGTACAAATGCTCTGTTTGCCAGAAGGGCTTCAAACACCTGTCGGAACTCACACGGCACGAACGGGTGCACACAGGGGAGAAGCCCTTCAAATGTGACACATGCGACAAGGCCTTCAGCCAGTCGTCGCACCTGCAGCACCACCAGCGGACACACAGCAACGAGCGGCCGTTCAAGTGTGCCGTCTGCGAAAAGAGTTTCAAGCACCGTTCCCACCTGGTGCGCCACATGTACGTGCACTCCGGCGAGCACCTGTTCAAATGCAACTTATGCGAGTTGCACTTCAAGGAGTCGTCGGAGCTCCTTCACCACCCCTGCCACCCGCAGGGCTCCCGCCCATTCCGTTGTGCCACCTGCGGGAAGGGTTTTAAGCGGCCCTCTGACCTCCGCCAACATGAACGCACACACTCCGAGGAGCGTCCCTTTCACTGTGATGAGTGTCAAATGAGTTTCAAGCAGCAGTACGCTCTGGTGCGACATCGACGCACACACAAAGACCCCACCGACCGGCCGTTCAAATGCAACCTGTGCGACAAGGGATTCATGCAGCCCTCTCACCTCCTCTACCACCAGCATGTCCACGGCATGGACAACCTGTTTAAGTGTGCCTCATGCCAGAAAGAATTCAGCCAGTCGGGAGAGCTGCTCAGGCACAAGTGCGGCGAGTCGTCCAACACGTCGCCCGACAAGCCGTACAAGTGCGATGTTTGCGGCAAGGGCTACAAGAAGAGCTCCACGTTACAGCGGCATCAGAACTCTCACTGCCAGGACAAGCCCCTCAAGTGCTCGCTGTGCGACCGCCGGTTCTTGTCCTCCTCCGAGTTCGTCCAGCATCGCTGTGACCCGTCTCGGGAAAAGCCGCTCAAGTGCCCCGAGTGCGAGAAACGTTTCAAATACTCCTCGGACCTGAACAGACACCGGCGCGTGCACACGGGTGAGAAGCCATACAAGTGTGACCACTGCAGCAAGGGTTTCAAACAGCGGGAACATCTGATCAAACACCAGAGCACGCATTCTAGAGAGGGCCAGTTCAAGTGTGTTTGGTGCGGGGAGCGGTTCAGTGACTTGGGCTCGTTGCAGGACCACACAGTGCAGCACACAGCGGACGGTGGGGGTTACCCTGTACCCCAGTGCATATAAACCCATGGAGACTTTATTTCATTGGACAGTTCCCCTAAAACCCATGTCCCCTGGTCTAATCCTTGTATTTTTTTTCAGCCTAACTTTCACCATATTTGCAGGACTGTCCTGGCTATTGTTACTGCATTCATTCCCACCAGTTCTATATCAGGTCTACACTCACCTTCCCAAAGCCCCTTCAGTACTATGACCCTGTTATTCCATAAACTTTTTTTTGTTCCCGTACCCTGCTTTTCCATCCCAACTCTGAGACAGCTGATGGCAGCGGAGTGGCCGCAAACCACTTAACTGCCATCCGTCATACTTGCTGCCATCCGAGTCTGTCTGTTACATACAAAAACAGCAGGTAAAACAGCAGGTAAAAGGATCCAAAATCACAGTCATTGTTTTGTGTGTCTCAATAGCTTGGAAGTGTGTTCAGGTCTTGACTAACGAACCACCGGAGGAGAATCATTGGTTGTTTTTTTTCCCCCCTTCTCTCCCTTCCTTTCTGCGATGGCATTTGTTCCCCTCTCCTCTGTTTCCATCAATCCTTCTTTTTCACCCGCCACCTCCTGTCTCAGCTAGTCCCTGCTTTTAGTATCAGAAGAGTTTAAATAACCCTTCAGCCATGCCTGCATTCACACTCATTTGTCTTTGGTCAGGTAAAGAATGAGTTAAGTGTTTTTTTGTTTTTTTTCTCTCACAGCAGAACAGAAACTCATTTATTTCAGCCTGATAGTCCTGCCCCAACCCCTGCCTTTACGCTGCTCTGGGTTTTAGTATTTTGAGTCTTCTAATGAATGAAGTACCCAAAGCTCTTCTTTTTTTCTCTCTCTTCTATTCCATGTGAAGGGAACCTGTAAGGATGTTTGGGGATTTTTTGTCCCACAGGGAGATAATTTGGATGACAAAATATCTGAGTGTATGATTTCATTTGTACCTAAACATCAGTATGAAGCAGCATCTCATCCCAAACTGACCAGCTGATGTTAACCTTGGGGAAGAAAAGAAAAACATGATGGTTGATACCAGTCTCACCCTTCAGTATAGACCTATATAGAAATATATATTTGACTAATATATCTGTCCTATTCCTGCAGAGGTCAGTGCTGTTAGACCAAGTTTGAACATTACACTTCCTCTCTCAGCCTGTACATACTATGGATGTATGTGACTTGAGTGTACTTAGCCAGATGAGTTGGAAATTTGTCTTTCTTAAAACATGTATTGAAGAACTGTTTTTGTATTCTTGCTACTTTTTACCATGTGAAATGTTTTGACAACTGCTTTTTTGTTGTTTTTTGTAGTCCATGTAGTGATTGTATCGGTATGTTGCAGGGAACCTCAAAGAGAAACCCTGCGTGTGTGAGTGAATGTAAATGGTATTCTGTCAAACAGGGAAATGCAGACTGAAGAGAATTGTATTGATGTTTCAACAGACCTGCGCCTTTTTAAAACATTTACTAACCTGGGTCTGTAGGTAAAAGCTGTTTCTGCAGGATGAACCTGCACCTCATTTTGAATATTTTCCATGTTTTGAAAGAATTATTGATGCTGTTTTTTCCTGTTTCATGTTCTGTCTGTTAGTGTGGGTTTATACCAGAGTGAATGACGCCTTCCTCTTTGAATGCTATGAGATTCTAGTTGTGCTTCAGATGCCTGGAACACCAGTTGGTTTACATGATCACCATTATTTCTTTTTTTTTCCCCCTATCCATATGGCGAACTGTTCCTGCTCTTTCCTCCCGTTTGCTGTTGTTTCAAAGTTTGAGTGCGTTATTGAAAGATATTTAATAAGAGTGGAGGCCAAAGACGGAAGTAATATTTTGTATTCTTGCTTTTTAATTTCCATCTTTCAGCCTTAAAGTGGGGCCACTGTGCCTATCTCTCTGTCCTTCATCATCATCATCAACATGATACGAGGTCAGATGGCTGGACACATCAGCTATCCTTTTTTATTTGTATTCTCTGAATTTGGCATTACAGGACATAAAGAGCAACTGAACTTAATGTAAGGGATAAATACTGTATTTTTAATAATGGTTTCATGTTGGTTCATATTTTTTTATTCATATTCTTTTAAATTAAAACGGATATCTATATTCCTGAAGGAAGAGACCAGGGCTTTGTGGGTAGGTGTGGCTGCATTTTTACACATCTGCCAGAGTTGTATTCAGCTTTCATAATGTAGAATTGTTTTTAAGGCCAAAACACAGAAGAAAACAATCTCTGCACAAAGAACTCTGACAGATGGTGATGTAAAAGGTGAACAACCACTAATAACAAACACATCAGGAATGAAAGACAGTGGGTCACATGTTCATATTTGCCAAGAACTAAAAGTGCCCGAGGACTTTTGACTTGTTAATCGGTGCTGCCACATCATCAGATGTGCATAATGAAAAAATAACACTCCAGGTGCAAGATAAAACTAAACAGGACCTCATATACTGTATAGTGCTGACAGTAGACAACATGTGTAGTTATAATAATAATAGAGTGTTTTCAAAGCCAAAGTATAATTCAAGCTCAGCAGCACTGGTGGTAGTTCGTGTTATGGAGGGCAACTGTCTGGTGGTGCATTTGTCCTGTGTATTATAGAATAATGCGGTTGGTGAAACAATAAAGGACCAATCGAAAAATGCAGTGAGGACTGCTGTAATGTGAGTGGAACAAATCTAATCTCATATCCAACAGGCAGGTGGGATAAGGAGAGGAAATCTCCTGTATAAGCACAAGACTAAACCCACCCTCTGCTTCAGAGCTGACAGTTTCACTGTGGAAAACAAAATCAGTTTCTGCACCAGTTCACCCACCCACCATCCTCTGCCCTCTTCAGTTCCAATAAAAGGCCCGCCAGACCCTGGTGTCTCTTGCTCTCTGCATGCTTGCTGTGTTAGTTCCTGTGTTCTGTTCTTGGAAACTGGTGCTCCCTCTCCTCATCCTCCTCCTTCTCCTCCTTCTTCTCCTCCTCCTCACAGCACTGTTCCCTCCTATAGCTTTTTCAAATTGTACTGTAGTTTATGTGAATGATGTTTGAGAAAAATAAAGGAAAAGAAAAAAACTTTGTGGCGACGTACAGTACGTGTACATTCATGCTAAAATTACCTGTATGTATGTAGCATTCAATTACACACAGCACTAACAAATAAAACTTTTTTCATTTATAAAGTTACAAGAGTTGTGCAATTATTAAAGCAGTCCACATTAGCAGCTTTTCTAGATAAAAAAATTAATATAAGTTGTTGGGTGTCATATATGGAACAAGACTAGGAATGTTTTCACTTTTGGGACTTTTTCCTTAATCCTTGGAAACCATGTGAGATGTTTAGAAGGAAAAGTCACTATTTAATGGAGATGTTAACAACTTATAGTCACGTGAAATGTGACCCAACTACACACTGATGTTTGTAAGGCATCATGTTGGGAAGCAGTTTCATCTTTAATGTGTTACATTGTGTTAAATCTGCATTTGAGAAGTAACTAAAGCTGTAAATAAATTTAGTGGAGTAGAAAGTACAATATCCCCCCTGAAATGTAGTAGAGTGGAAAAATAAAGTAGCATCATGGAAAATGCTCAGTGAAGTACAAGTACCTCAAATTGATAATGGGCAGTTATTTTCTACCACTGGAGACCAGAGACATTTCACATCTAGATGTCTCATATGGTTTTATTTCATTTACTTTTCAATGCCCAAAGTGTAAAACTCCATATTAAAGACTAGAGAAAAGTTTGAAAAACAAATATTTATGGTTTGTTTTTCTTCTTTCCTCTTCCATTAATCATGACCCCTAGGTTGGGAACCACTGGTCTAAACTAGCTAACTTTAACACTGTCTATTCAAGAGCTTTTGGATTAGCAAAATGCTTCTATAAATA
The DNA here is from genome assembly GCA_030544235.1 of Lepturacanthus savala. Taxonomy (NCBI): domain Eukaryota; kingdom Metazoa; phylum Chordata; class Actinopteri; order Scombriformes; family Trichiuridae; genus Lepturacanthus; species Lepturacanthus savala. Next base: position 17,390,410 of record CM060465.1, read on the forward strand.
CCAGCAAGAAGAGAATACCTTTAAGAGCTTTGTGTAAATGATCAATGATTCTAACAATAAACATGTTGATGATTAAGTTGCAGGAAGTAAAAAGGATGAACTGAAACCCTTGGGTTTGTTTGATCCTCACAGTGATGTATGAAATATCTGAATGCCACACTTCAGTAAAAGTACATTTATCTTACCAGAAAATCACCAAAGTCAGCTGTTAGAATATTACTTGAAAAAGTCAGTGTCTGATATGTATTGTATTTAAGTATTAAAAGTATTTTTGTGATATATAAGTATTGAAAGTAAAAGCTGTTGAAGTGAAAGTCCTTAAGTATCTGATATTTATTGTACTAAAGAGTAATTTTCTGAAATTAAATGTTATAAATTATTGAAACAATAAGTACAAGTAAATGCTGTTTGGGGAAAAAAATAAGCAGTCAGGATTTTGAGAATGATGAAGTTTAAGCATCACTGGAGGCTTCAGGTTTCCACATCACACTTGTCTAAACTGTATATTGAACTAGAATTGGCTTCCAAACTACGGGTCAGCTGCAGTCTGTTTCCACCAAATTTAAATTTTATTTTGTAGTAACGAAAGTTAATAGTGTGTGTGTGTGTGTGTGTGTGTGTGTGTGTGTGTGTGTGTGTGTGTGTGTGTGTGTGTGTGTGTGTGTGTGTGTGTGTGTGTGTGTGTGTGTGTGTGTGTAATTTCATGTATTAATTTACAGAGCAATACAATGAGAGAGATAAAGAGTGTTATCATGTATACACAGTGGAGTATAATGAATGTAACACAGTAGTATATATACTACTGTGTTACATCATTTATTACTTTGTAATGAGTACATTCTGTAGGATAATTTTTGTGGGATCTTGTCAAACTCCGGGTAAATTGGCCATTATTGAGTTCCTCCTGTCCACCGGGGGCGCTGTGGTCGCGGAGCTCCTCTTCATCTTATTCTTCTTCTCCCTCCTCCTCCTCCTCCCCCTCCTCACCCCGGCAGCAGCTTTCACATCCGGGATCTGTCGCTGCTCTTCAATCGCAATCCGCTTCCCCTGCGCTCTCGACCGGGGAGGTCCGCGAGCGGCTGCAGAAGAACCCTCCGAATCCCGGGGCCTCCGAAGCGCTGCTCCCCTCCCCGCCCTCCTCCTACTCCTCCTCCCCGCCCGCCTGCACAGCCGGTCGCTCATGCCGCGGGCTCCGCCGGTGCTGCTGGTGCACGGCGCCGAGCGCTCCCCGTCGGTGCGACGTCTCCGTGCCGAGGCGGCGTCGCGGGCTACCGTCAGCTAGCAGCATCGATCCGCGCTCCACCCCCCTCCTCCTCCCCCTCCTCCTCTCTCCCTCCGGTCAACCCCGCACCGATCCGTCACATCAGCCGTCTGATTGATAGCTAACACTGGACCAGCGAGGCTTGCCCCCCTTCCTCCCCCTCTCCCCCCTCCTCCCCTCCGCCGTCCATCGGCTCCGGCAGGAAGCCCCCGCAGCGGTCCGGGGTTCGGGCCCGCAAAAAGAGTTTTATAACCCAGGATATTTAGACCTCCAGCCCCCTCCACTTCCCTCTCTGGTCCGGTTTTAGAGTCCGCTTCTTTTCTACCTCAGCCCACTCCCCTAATCCCCCCCCAACCCGCCACCCCTCTTCTGCCTCCCCGCCCCTGTCCGAGCTGCACCGGCTCCGCTGCTTCTGACAATCCGACCAACGAGCGCTGCTCGGCGGCCGCTGACTGCAGGGAACCCCGGCGGACATCTCTGGTTCTCTGGCCCCCCTCCCCCCGTTCTCTCCTCCTCCTCCTGCCTCAGCCTGGAAGCTAGCTGGCTGGCTTGTTCCTCCTCACACCCACACAGACCAGCAGATCCCATCCTCTGCCCACCCCCACCCCCCTCCTCCCCCCTTTTCCTCCCGCGACCCCCGCTGTGGTTTCTCCAGATCCACGCAGCAAGCGCCCCGAGCCGCGGGTCTCGCCATGCCGGGTCCGGTGGCCGGTAGCAAGTCCCGTGTGTACGCAGACGTCAACACGCTGAAGAGCCGGGAGTACTGGGACTACGAGGCCCACGTACCCAACTGGAAGTGAGGACATTTGTGTTTACCGCAGGTCGCAGTAATGTAATGCATGTGATGCCGGAGCCCAGCAGATAACGGGCCTCTGTGTTAGTGGGTGCTGCAGATGGAGTTCTATTATTATACATGTAGCTGTGAGGGTGTGATGACACCGAGATAGTTCAGTCTCTCAGGCTCTGATCCTGCTGCTGCTGCTGCTGCTGCTTGTTCTGCGCTGTCTGACACATCCCTGTCCCCACATTCTGCTGGCCCTCCAGGATCCCTCCGAGTCCAGGACCCTGTGAGTCCAGGACCCTTAAGATCAGAGCCTCAAATCACCTCGTGTCCCCCCCCCCTTCCAGGAGACAGAGGCTCAGTGATGAGAAGACATCCGTTGACCTGGTTGCACGCCGCCTCTGAAACCATTCTCCTGTCTTCCTCACTGTCTCTCTTGTCTGTCCCCATAGCAACCAGGAGGACTACCAGCTGGTCCGTAAGCTGGGCAGAGGGAAGTACAGCGAGGTGTTCGAGGCCATCAACATCACCAACAACGAGAAGGTGGTGGTGAAGATCTTGAAGGTAGGAAGGGTTTGTTCTGGCTGTGTGTGGTTTGTGTATGAAGAGTCTGATTCGCTAGAATTCCTGCAAACAGTCTCTGAGTTTGCTTGACAGGTTTTGACTGAAAACTCTCCTCCTTTAAGTAGAGCCGAAAAGATTCGTAGATGAATTTCTGAAGGCTCTTTTTGTTTTTTCCTCTTTGGGCAAAATGCCAGACATTCCCCAGTTCCAGCTTCTCGATTCTGATGACTTCCTACTTTTTTTTCTTTTTCTTTTTGTCTTACATGATTGCAAACCCGAGGTGGAGCTGCAGCGATTAGTCGATTTGATATAAAATCAATGAATCACGTTGACACTTTGAGTAATTGTTCCGGGCGTTTTTCATGCAAAAACGACAAACATTCCCGAGCTCCAGCTTTCACAGCTGTGAGGATTTGCTGCCCCCACTTCTTATGGTATTAAATTGATGCATTTTGGGATTTAGACTCTTGATCAGATGAAACTAATTTATTTAAAGACACTAGCTTGAGATTTAGGAAAGCGTAAATGTTATTTATTTGATATTTTATTGCCCAAGTGATTCATTGTTTTAATTGTGAAAGTAAACTGATTCAATTCCTAATCTTTTAAAATTCATAATCAGTTTTAGGGCAGCGAGTCACTTCTTTCCAATGGGATAAAAAGAAAAAAGTTTTTTTTTTTTTTTTCAAAAGCAAATTAGAAATGGGGCAGGTAGAATATCTGAGCTACAGGCAGCTTTGTGTCCACCCTGAGAGCCCAGTGTTGGCATTAATCATTTTTTAATAATGGATCTTGATGAATTGGTCCGTTGTTTTGTTTTTTTTGCCACACAGTGTAGCAGCTCTGAAACGACCTCTAACCAAAGATAGACCTCCTCGTGACATCTTGCTGCACCAGCATCTGCTCACTGCTTATAAGCACTTCATTAAAAAAACATAACACCTGGCGTCATGGCGGTGATGCAGGTGACAGGTGCAATTTGGAGCCGTTTAACAAGCCAACGGATCCATGTGATCTGTCGTTGGAATGTGTTTTCCCAGAGATCGACAGAAGGATGCAAAGAGTGCAGCAGCACGATCAGCAGCTTCTAGACCAGGAGCCACAAATAGTACGCAAGCAAACTACTTGACATGATGTTTTCCTGTGTGGCTCCGCCCTAAACCCTTTTCTTTCTTCTTTTTTTTTTTTTTGGTTTCTGATTGATTCAGCCGGTCAAAAAGAAGAAGATCAAGCGAGAGATCAAGATCCTGGAGAACCTGCGAGGAGGGACCAACATCATCCGACTGGTGGACACAGTCAAAGACCCAGTGGTAGGTTTACCCTTGTTGTTCTGTCATCAAGAAATAACTGAGTGTTTGAACAAACCAGACGTTGAAGTCTATGTAAATCAGTAATCAGTGTTACCACGGGGTCTCAAAAAGACTTAAATGCATTCAATTTATGAATCGGAATGAATTTGGAAATAATACCTTAAAAAGACTTGGAAAAAGTGTTGAATTTTTATATCTGGGTCTTAAAATTTGTGCAGTACACAACTTCTCTATCGCATTCTCCTGAAAAGTTTCATTTGTCAAACGCTGTAATTTTGATTAAATATTGTATCCTGAATAAAAAGTGGCTTTAACTGCCATGGCAACACAAAAGCAACAACTTTTCTAGAGAATAGAGGATTCAAGTAACAACCTGACATCTGATCATAACATAATAAAGAAAGTGAACAAGTACTGCACAGATTTTTGTTCTAACACATGATTTTAGCTTGTATTGCTATAGTTACATCACGATATAGAGATATGTTCAGTTTACCAAATCATGTGCACGTTTTCTCAGATGTGATTGATTTTGCTCTGCTTTGATGTCGGCAATATCTGGAGGGTGAATAATAGGACTAGTTTTGCAGGGCTGACTGTCAATAGCCGTCTGAACGGAGTTGGTGGCATATATATTATTTAGTGTACAGGGTGTCTGTAGGGTCCTAAAAAGTCATAAAAGCATTGGATTTATTAATTTTAAAGTAATAAAAAAAAGACTTGAACATTTCTTGAATTTTGATATCTGGGTCTTATGATTTGTAACATCTCTGTATCACATTCTCCTCAAAATTTCATTTGTGAGCCAATATTATTTTGATTAAAATGCATAGCCTAAATAATGGTGGCGGGACTGTCATGGCCCAAAAGCTCTGGCCTGCCATAAGTTGCGTTCTAGAATCTTAGCGTCGTTGTCAGGGTGGTTGCTATGCGTGCGTGAGCTGAGATGATTTACCTCAGGGATCAAACTACAGTGAAGTTGACTCGTTACTGGATATTGATTTGACGTTTGGTTTTATCTGTGCTTTTAATCAGAGACCAAGGCAATGTCCATGTAAATAAAGAGTGTAGTATATAGGAACACCATCGTACTGATATACTATAATATTACTGTCAACTTTCCTTGTAGTTTTACATTTCACCAGAAAACACTGTGATCTGTGTTAGGGACCGTCTGCAAGTTACATGTTTCAGTATGCAATGATTGATTAAAAAATATTCACTAAATAAAAACAAAATTACTTTTCCCTACTCTGTTTTTTGTAGTACATCATATTAACAATGCCGTAACTACTGCAGGTGAGGTTTTATGGGGTTTACATGGATATAGGACACTTTTAATACCTGAATATATTCACTTGAAATCAATTAATAGACTTTTTATCATTCTGTTCACTATATTAGATCATATTCACAAAGCCCTAACCACTACAGGTGAGGTTTTATTAAAAAAATATTTTATATGGTAGTATGCATTTAATTCAAATATAAATGAACAAATTCAAAATAGAATTTTCTAAAATGTTCTTTCCTGGTAGATCTGGTAAATAGGCCTACAAATAGGTATTAGGTTTTATATAAAATGTCTTAAATAGATTTAAACTTAACCTAAAGAAAGCTGTAGAAACCCTGAATAACAAATGTGTTCTGAGTTTATCACACCACAGAAATGTGTTATTAACCACCCAGCCAAATATGAACAGTTAAAAAAAAAAAATCTCCACGTATCTATTATTGGGTTTCAAAATGGTGTAGAAATAAGCAGCATTCTCTGCTCTGAAACACGTGTCTGCTGAAACCTGAAATCACACACAACTGAACAGTCTGGCTCTATTATAAAAATACACAGTTTAAAAAAGACCTTGTTTTTATAGGTGAAGAAAAAGCAACATGGACCCCATTTATAAATAAATCTGTTTAATTCAGCACACATTTCTGAAGTAATGCGGACATATTTCAGCAGAAACATACTTATATCGTGAGGTAGTACTTACATCCAGGGTAGTGACAGGGTTCGACTTAATGAATGATTTCAAACCCAGCTGAGGTGTTGACGGGTAAAATCGTTGTTAAAGCAGCACCGGGGGGGTCTTTGACAGGCAGAGGGGCAGCACTTCACTAAAAAGCACAGAGTGAGAATCTTTTGGTGACGGGCAAGATGCAGCTATCAAGGGTTTTCTGTGATTATTTTCTAACTTCTATAAAGTGTTTAGAAATAAATCTCAGAATTGACGTTCCCTAATCTGTTAGGAACGCTGGTTAAAGTTGCTGGTTTATTGGAGTTAGTCAGACACACATTTGCCAGGGAGGCTTTTATAACAAGTTAGTCACTGTTTTGGTGCCATGGTTTCACATTGAACATTCACAATGCTGATCTTCTTTTTCAGTCCATTTGAATTCAGTGTTATTTACATCCATGTTTTCATGGCTGTCAGTCATTGTTTTCTTCTTGACCTTTTGTAAGCACACGCTTTTCATGACTATAGGTCATTGGAGTTATGCGTAACTGGTGGTAGTAAACCCTCACGTGCATCTGTGTACACTAGGGGGAAAAAAAAGCACCTGCACACAAAAAACACTGCTCCATTGCTCCATAGCACCACTGCTCAGGTCCCTTTTTAAAGGTGGAATATGTCAAACGAGAAGAATATTGACCTCTATTGTCTCAAAATCATAGTTGCAACACATAATAAACCAATCCAGCAGTCGGGTTGCCAGGTTTGTTGCCAACTGTGTCAAGCGATCAGCCTGCACCGTGTCAAGGGATGAATCATACAGGGCAACTACAAATTACAACTAATCAACAAGTCATATAAAGAAAACGAGTAACAATGTTGAAGAGGAGTTTGATCGACTGGTAACGTTAACCAAGTTATCAAGCAAGTTACCTTACAGTTAACTTGCAGACCAGCATTTTTTCCCAGTAGCTTTGCTTTGCATAGAGACTGTATCTGGCAACTCACAATGCCCGTGACGCTATCTACTGGTACGTGTAAATATATAGTCATCGTCAAACCCATCAAAAAATCTATTTAAAAAAAAAATGAATTAAATAATTGGCTACATATATTATTTTTTTCTGGAAAAGCTTCACTAAATGAAATGTGGACGTGTGTGTGTGCATGTATGTATGCGTGTGACATGTATGTGTGTGACAATAGCTCACTGCAACCAAGCCGATGCCTCTATAAAACCAGTATCAACCAGTTTACACCTAAGACGATAAAAAGACATAGAGATTATTTCTTTTTTTTTTTGACTGTATGATTTATTTCCCATTAATTTGCTGTTTTCCATCCCAAACACTGGCTCTTCTTGCAGCACACGATCAATCAGCTTCATCTGTGTCACGTTTGGATATTTAAGTTCAAGTAAACATCTGCCAATGCTCTGATCATAAATTAAAGTAAGTGATGATGTTAGGACTGATAACTGGTGTGGCTAATGACACAATCACTTCTGGGCTGGTGCTGATTGTTGGATTGGATGATTACTTTTAATGTGGGGATTTAATGTGGGAAAACTGTAATTCCTGTTTTGTGATTGTTTTCCTGTCGGTCCTGAAATCTACAAGCGTAATCCAAGCTAGGAAATTTAACTATCAGGGGAATGTTTTATATTTTGAGCCTTCATAAAGTTTCAAACTCCTTTCCTTTATTGGCCTACAAACTGTGCTGGCATTCTGTCTGAATAGCTCTTATTGGAACTTTTCTGAACTGAGGGGAAAAAAAAACAGGAAAGCAGAATATTTTTAGGCCATGAAAGAGCTCTGACTTAGCCAGGGTGTCTTTCAGTGCGTCGATGGGAGGCCTGCGGGGCCCTTTTGTTTGGAATCTAGTTTCCTGCAAACTACTCGGGTTAGAAAATGATAATTATGTTCAGTTTCTGGACGGATTGGTTGAAATCAAGGAGATGGTTAGACTGTATCTAGACCGTGATGATTTCTAATTTGAGTCTGATCAATGAAATGTCACAATCACATCCTGTCCTGTGTTAATTGTTATTGATTTAGTTTTGACTGACATTTGACTTTCTGACCCTCCCTCCCTGTCACAGTCCAGAACTCCAGCGCTCGTCTTTGAATGCATCAATAACACAGACTTTAAGGTACAATGATCACTTCTCTTCTGCATGATTCTGAACACTTTAGTTTAATCATCGAAACCACATTATGAATGCTTTATGCTTTCTACTTTCACTGCAGCCAGATGCGTCTTGATCACATCTCCCATCATCAGTGTTAAATCATCTTGTAGCAGTGTTTTTTTTCAAGTAAAGTTCCAAAATCAAAAGCATGTTTGCTTTTTCTCTGCAGGAGTTGTACCAGAAGTTGACAGACTATGATATCCGTTTTTATATGTATGAACTACTGAAGGTGAGACTTATTACACATGGTTGCACCTTTTCATTTTACAAGTATATTCCACATTTAATGAGTAAGACATGCACTCATACAGTCTTTTCTCTGGGAATTTTCCTGGGAATTCACAAGACTGTGCGAACATTGGTATCTTTGTCTGCTCTGACATATTTTTTGTGCGTGCGTGCGTGTGCGCATGTATGTGTGCCAGGCTCTGGACTACTGTCACAGTATGGGAATCATGCACCGTGACGTCAAACCCCACAATGTGATGATCGACCACCAGTTAAGAAAGGTAGGTGGTGTCCTATATAGACTTTTTTTTTTTTTTCACACCCACACACTGTTTGTGTGTTTATATATTTAATATCCCCCTTTTGTCTGGTAGTGGATTATCAAAGGCTCTGTAATATGTGTGAATAGAGTGGGTGAGACTGAGGTCCTTAAAATAACAGCAGATGTAAATTCAGTGTAAATAAATGTTTCATGTCGTGATGGATTTTATCGTCACAGAAATGTACCCTGGTGCAGACTGAACGTGGCCTGTGATGGTCAAGGACAAAGTTATGTTTGATTCCTTCAGAAGCAGTACAGTTGTGGAGATGGAGACTGTATGAAGATTTAAGGGGCGTAGTAAAGAAACGGATACAAACAAAAAAAATATTGAATTAACTTGACTTAAGAAAAGGCCTCAGAAGGGGTAAATAGTCTTAAATTACATGTATTGATGTTGTTACTTTTTTCTTGGTTGCTGTACATGTTGAGTAATTCTTTTGTGGTGTTGTGAATGTCAGTAGTCATTAAACATATATACAATTAGAATTGGGACTAATGCAACAGTAGCTTATGCATCCAGGAAGCTGCTTATTCCTTTTTTGGAGGTTCATTAGTTAACTTTAGTTGTTGTTGTTGTTATTATTAATAATAATTAATTTAATTGGTTAATCCATCTGTTTTTTGCCACTTATCTGGTGTCATGTTAATTGCATTCTAAATGTTATAAGTCTTGGTTTTAATGTGGTGAACACAGCAGTACAAAAAGAGAAAATGCAATATAATTTTCACTTCATCTTTATCACTATTTCTCACTGTGTGAATCCTCTGCGCCATACACAATATTCCATTCAAAACTACACTTCCAATTTTGTCCAGCAGGGGGCAGCGTGCAAACATGAATTAACCCAGCAAAGAGATGCTCGGTTTCTTTCTTTCTTTCTACACACACACTGAAAATAGATCTACAAAAACAGTTAGAACAGTTAAGCTTCTGAAATGTCTAATTGCATATTTAGATTGTGTCTTTTCTTATTGATGGAGAAAAAGTAGATGTTTAAGTATTTCTAACCAAGTTGTGTGCGTTTCCATAGCTACGCCTTATAGACTGGGGTTTGGCAGAGTTCTACCACCCGTCCCAGGAGTACAACGTCAGAGTGGCGTCACGGTACTTCAAAGGCCCTGAACTCCTGGTGGACTACCAGGTAACACACACACACCGCAAATCAGTTTTTCTATCATAAATATGCACTTTTATGAATAAGACTTTGTTAATCTCTCACATACATAACATACAAGTTTTTTAACTCTTGCAGTCATTCATCCATTTAAAAAAGAAGTTATTGCCACACATGGGTAATTTTGATATTTGTGTTCTCATCATCGGCAGTGCTGTTTGATGATTTTGTGTTTCAGATGTATGATTACAGTCTGGACATGTGGAGCCTGGGCTGTATGCTGGCCAGTATGATCTTTCAGAAGGAGCCCTTCTTCCATGGTCAAGACAACTATGACCAGGTGCCGCGGCCCGCCAGCAACACATTTAATAGTTATATCACACATACTGAGAAACACAAAAGGAAATCTGAAAGTCAGAACGTCTGTGGCATCCTGTGCCTCAATTAGACAACGTTGATTTGTATCCTATGTATGTGTACCAATGTACCAACTTCATTGGTTGCTGTCTGTAGTGTCCATCTCTCGAGCGTTAACAGGAAGAAGTCACAGAGAATCCTAGAGAAGGTGGAAAGGGTGAAAATCTGAAATATACAATTGCAGTGGGATCAGGGAGAAAGAAGCAATTTACAACAGCTCATTATGTGACAGAATCATGTTGAGCATATTTAAATTTATTAGCAGTTCAGCGTAGGTTTGTTTCTCAAAGTGATCTGTTGTGTTTTGCAGCTGGTGCGGATCGCCAAGGTCCTGGGGACAGACGAGCTGTTCGGCTACCTGCGTAAATACCACATCGAACTGGACCCACGCTTCAAAGACCTGCTGGGACAGTAAGTTCTTGTTTTAAAAACTTAGAGTGAGTCTCTAAATGCAGAGTCAGAAAATCTTCAGCACTTTCAATACAATAAAGCCAAACGACATTGTAATTATCACCTAACGTAATCAAAAGGTTAATCAAGTGTCGAATTACCATCTGGCAGTGATAAAAAATCTTTCCAGATCCTCCTCGTGATCCAGGGAGACCTGAATACAACCATTGTTTTTAACCGTCCTCCAAACAAGATCTGTGTTTAAGCTGCAGCACAGTGGTAGTTCACCTTCTCTACTGCAGCTCCCAGCCTCTTCTCTTGTATCTGCTGGGAGGAAATTTGAAAATAAAATAGCCTTGAACTTCAAGCATCCAATCACAGAATCTTGAAGATGAAGAGGTTTTCTTGTAAACGTTCTCTGGATGGACAGGAAGTTTGAAACATGTTGAATTAATTTCACTCATAATAAAATATTGACCAGATAAGTTGTCTTAATAATATTTGTTTATATCTGTTTACATCAGCTGACAACTCTCTTCTCTGAGGTTTTGTGACATTTCCTTGTGTGTTATTGCCACCTGCTGCCTGTCGTTGGAATAGCCAAATCCCCTCCTGAACACACATTTGGGTCCTTATGCAAGTACCAACTTAATGCCTCCCACTACCAGGGTTGCTGTTTCATAGCTAACTCTGACCTATATCCTCTCTATTGAGGAAATAAAGGGAATTTAATGCTGATAAGAGACAATACTATATTACTCTACTATAGGCCAGAACAATCTGGCCTAGAGTAGAGTTTTTGATCATAAAACGCAATTACAGGCAACACAATCTTGAGCTTTTGTTTTCATCAACTATTTTACGTGTATACCGCCTCCCTGACCTTGCACTGCTTTAAACTTAATTTTAAGTCAAGACACCAATGTCTTAGTTCTCTTTAAGTTTTGATTCCTTGCATTAGAGTGATGACCTTTATTGTTTTAATGGTATGATGTAAGTTTCTGTGATGCTTGTAATTGTTACTCACTGAAACCTGATGAAAATTCTGAATGAAATCGGAATCGCGATATCTCCCAGAAAAATCACAATTCATTTATTTCTTAAAATTGTTCAGCCTCACTATACACAGCAAATCCCCAAGATACGAACATCCAATTTACATTCGTAGATAAAAAGAACTGTTTTGTTTCCCTATTCCCCTTTCTGCCGCAACCCATGCCAATACCATGTTTATTTGGAGTAGTAATGGCATTTAAATGACCTCAAATGGCAATTATAGATTCAAATTTTAAATTAAACGACTTGCAAACAGTTCAGTTTATGAACAGCCTCTCAGCAACCATCATGTTCATATGTTGGGAACTGTCTGTAATGCTATATTGGAATTATGGGCTAAATAAAACAAGAGATCCGTGCATGAGAGGGCAGAATGTCATATTAGCCCTGCTAGGCCCAACTAGCAGGGCTGGTGTCAAACTGTGCCTCTCTACTGTGCGTGTCCCTGCAGGCAGAGCAGGAAGCGCTGGGAACAGTTTGTGCAGACGGAGAACCAGCACTTGGTGAGTCCAGAAGCTCTGGACCTGCTGGATAAGCTGCTACGCTACGATCACCAACAGAGACTGACCGCCACAGAAGCCATGGAGCACCCCTACTTCTGTAAGCAACACACATACACTCTGCTCTTCTGGTATAGAATAGCCTGAGGCTTCAGGTAGCATTACCAAAACGTATACTTAACTCGTATATCTCTTCGTGCAGACCCAGTAGTAAAGGAGCAGTCTCTGTCAAACTCTGACAACAACATGGTTTCCAGTGGCAACACCACAGCACGATGAAACGCAGGTATCAGTCTGAATAAGTGGCAGAAATTGTGATCATCTCCATGTTGACCCAGTAGAATGATTCATTGTTAATCATCCAGGAAATTTTTGAGGCTTTATTACCATTGGAAATAGACATTATTGATATTTTCACAATTTTTTTAAAAAGTTTTTTTTTTTTGTGGCATAGATGCCTTTTATTATTCAGGAAATAATGAGAGAGAGGGGGGGAGACCTGCAGCAAAGGAATGCTCTGGCCGGGATTTGAACTGGGGTCTGCTCCTTAAAAGCAAAGCTCAATGTGGCAAGAGCTCTACCCCTACACCACCACAGCTGGCTAGATATCTGCAGTTTTAACAAAAACAAATCCTGCAAATGTATTTTCATGATGGATTCACACATTGATAAAGATTGAGAAATCACACACTTTATTATTGAAATATTAATAAAAATATTCTAATTATAATTTAGATGCTATCTTGACATAAACTCTTGAATGCTTTCTTTTTTATTTAGGTCTTTTACTAGTAGTGAAATATAAAGATTGTGGTTTTATTTTTACAAAATACTGTCATTTTTAGATGATTAGTCTTTTGAATAAAACTAACACAAATTAAACAATTCTATTATTGTTTGCAAACCAAACCAAGTGAAGGTTCGTGTGTGTGTGTGTGTGTGTGTGTGTGTGTGTGTGTGTGTGTGTGTGTGTGTGTGTGTGTGTGTGTGTGTGTGTGTGTGTGTGTGTGTGTGTGTGTGTGTGTGTGTGTGTGTGTGTGTGTGTGTGTGTGTGTGTGTGTGTGTGTGTGTGTGTGTGTGTGTGTGTGTGTGTGTGTGTGTGTGTGTGTGTGTGTGTGTGTGTGTGTGTGTGTGTGTGTGTGTGTGTGTGTGTGTGTGTGTTTTCTTGTGAACAACACTAGATTTTCAGAAACATGTTTTACGAGTACATACAATTATCTGGTAATCTACAACCTTACCTTTCATCCCCTGTGCTTGATAACTGGTGAAAGTTGTTTATTTTCTTACAAAAATAAAATGGTAACAGTGCTGTCCCTCATCTGCTTTATTCTTTCTTTTTCTCTCTCCCTACAGATGTGGAAGAAGGATGTTTGTTACCTCAACTTTGTATCTGGTTGTGACAGTAACTTTGACAAGTGTACAGTGACAATGGATCAAAGTAACTGACCAGTTACACACTCACAGATATGTGCATACAGATACACACAAATGCACACACACAGATATACACATACACACACATAAATGCAAGCACACCTCTACAGACGTATACATACACCCTCCTCCTCTGTATCAGTCTGTGATTGGCTTGTCCTGGTTCCCTGTCCGGCGACCTGACCAATGAGCTTGAAGCTGCTGCCCCCCCATCGTCTCCTAAAATGGTCTTTTCCCTCCCAGCTCAGTCTCATGTAGGTCAACAAGGACAAACTACTTTTAAAGACAATTCAACCCCCTGCCCCCATCCATCCTTCCTTTATCATCCCCTCTTTGTTTGCATCAGCATGGAGAATGAACATGAGAGTGAGCCTGTATGAGTCCCAGCCCCTCACATACCTGTCCATTCATCCGTCCGTCTGTCCATCCCTTCTCCCTCCCCCATCATGTACCCCAACAGACAGACAAATGTCTTAGCACTACTCCAGTTCTGAAAGTGGCATGGTGGACTCTCTAGATAGAATGATGATGATGATAATAATATTAATGAAAAATAAATGATTTTTATTTAGATGAACTCTTTCTGTGACATGAGTGAACTTATTGCACATTTGTCTTTGTAGCAGGTGACATAACGCATATTTACCTGAGAAACATTCTGAAGAGCGACGATGGGAAATACAAAAACTTTGCCTTTACACTTATAATAATTTATTTAGTTGAGTTCAAGGTGTTTTTTTTTTTTTTTTTTTTTTTTTTTACTTTTTCTATAAGCTAAATCATAGCATGACTGTTCAAATGCACTTAAGTACATACCACCACAATGTGCAAAACTAGGCCTGTGCCAGTGGTGAACAGTAACAAAGTACTGTACTTAAATACAATACGGTTCTTGTATTTGAGTATTTTCATTTCCAGAGGGAAGTATTTTACTTTTTACTCCACCACAATTTTTTTTTTTTTTTACCATTTTAGTTATTTTTCAGATCAATATTTGACACAAGATAAGATGAAACCAGTGGTTTCAATGTTTTTATCATTTGACATCATACAAATATCAGTTCTTAGTCTGGTCACATTTCAGATTTTTGAGTTGTTAAATGGAGCTATATATATTAATTCTATGGCTTATAATAGAATGATATAAAGAAGCAAATGCTGATGGAGCAAAGTGGAAAAAAAACTTCAGGAAATGTAACAATAAAAGAATAAGACTTAAAGGCAAAAAATATCAGATTTAAAAAAACAGAATATTTAGTTTCACTTGAATCCTCTGTCAGGCTGTTCCCGCACACAGACGTGTTTAATTGCAACTTTCCATTGTATCAACCTGTAACCTGTAGCAGTGCCTGAATCTATAGTGTGTACCATTAAACCTACACTGTAAACCAACCCCTACGACTAAAACGTCAAATGACGTATAGATTGTGGACGTCATCAGCCCACCAGACACTGAGCCTCAGTAATCAGAGCGGCTGACCCCACTCAGCTGATTAACTAAGAGTGAGTGTGAGTCAACAAGTATGAAAGCTGAACTTGACGTGTGTGATTGCTGCTGTTTCACAGCCATTTAAAATGATTGATGTGGTTCTCTGTCACCCACTGAGATATCTATTTCAGCTTTGTTGTACTGCACTTTATTTATATGATTTAACCTTAAACTAGTTTAAGATTGCCTGATTAATAGTGGCCTAACATGTATGTATATAATTATTTTTAAATTTGTCTCAGAAATATTTTAATATTGCATGATGCTACAAGTATCAGATGCAGATAAAATAGTCTGGAATGTTTTCTACACATTAAATATCCCATTTAAATAAATGTGTAGTAGCCTTGGAGGATTTTGCTTGTGGTTTTATTATATTAAAGTTGCACAATTTCATTTTGAATTATGCCTGACTGGTGTGTTTTGGTTCCAGCAGGAAGCTGCTGTAGACAAATACATACATCAATACCAATGTTACTCTAAGTAGCACATTGTTTTCTGTTTCCTGTACATTTCATGATGTTGAAGACTTATTGTGTAGATAATGTATAGTTACACTGTATAACATAGTATCTTTACAGGTTGCTGTGTGTGTGTGTGTGCGCGCGCCTTGAGTATCAACTTCCTCTTTTTGAAGAAACCAGAGCTTCGGTTTCCTGTTTGAGAACCCGACTCCTCGATCATGTTTAAACAGCCGTGGCTACTGTCTGGTCATAAGGTCTCTCTGTCACACTAACGTGAAGTTTCAGAATCTAGGAGTTGTTGTTCTTGAGTCAGAATTTTTCCACCTGGCTGCTTTCAATTAAGTTGAGATGGAAAAAAGAGCCTAATAAAGTTTTGAATTGTATTTAACGGCATCGACATCTGATGTTGCACAGGTGTTTCGTTCAAAATGTTGTGGAGGCTGTAGCTTTGTTGGGCTACAGTATTTCATTTTCAACTAGAAAAATTTGCTATGGGGGAATTTTCAAAGGGCTCTGGAGCTGCTGTCAGAATATGTAGGATATGCTGAGCTTCTGCAGAAATTTTAAACAAATAATACTAGTAAATGTATGATGTTATATATAAGGAGAACACCTACAGCAAACATTTCCTTTTCAAGTATTTAATCAGCAACTAATGCACCTTCAATGGGTTTACAATGAACATTTGACATTTTAAATTCCATACTTTATTCCAGAAAAAATCAGAAAATAAACTGGACCATCATCTCCGTAAGGATTTCACAAAATTTTTAATTTTAATTTAATTTGCTGTTTCTACAGTAAATATCTTAGAGATACAGAGAGGTCCATTCTGTTTCTTAAAATGTTTGTATTGGAGGCTGCCCATTCAAATTCAAAAAATCTCTAAAATATTTTGATGCATTGTGAGCTTTAGAACAAGTTTCTCTGCAAATTTAGAAAAAAATGTGTGTGTATGTTGTACATTGTAGCCTGGGAGGAGAGTGAAAAGAGAAAAATTCTAGATTTTGTTAAGTTCTCCTACACTGTAAGCAATGATATCACCTATTGAAGCACAGACATTTTGTTCCATAGGCTCCCAGTATAAACTTTAAATTTATGCAAAAATTATCATTGATCAGTAATTAATCTACTATATTACCTATCAAAACATGAAATAATACATTAGTACACAAGATATGTGTCTACAGTTTGAAGTTTAAATGGAGTCTCTAGGTGAAAGTATGGCTGAGGAGTAGGCAAAAAAAAAACAAACTTTGATTTGTCGTAAGTGGCAAAACAAAATCATATTTTGCAGATAAAAGTAATAGCACATTATTCCCAATCAAGACACACATTGTGATATATAATTTGCTTGTCTACTCTAAGATGCAGAACAAGTTAGATGCTGAAATCTGTGTGGAAGAGGAATGAGAAAAAAATCAACAGCATAATAAAAGGGCTCGGCGCAATTGCCCCAGAACTTTAATTAAATTACAGTTTATTTTATTTTGTTTTAAATTGTTTCAACAATGAATGCCCAGTGTCTGATGGATGTGGATTTAGGTAAATGTTTTCTCTAAGGTGTTATTCTTTCCCTAAGAAAATTTGTGAACAAAGTTGTGACAGAGATTTGAAACCATAAAATTTGATTTATTTGAAACTGGTGGTCTCTGAGGTATAGACTGCTTTATGGTAAAAATGAGAATCACTGAAAGGACTGGGCTCCAGCATCTGTGGTCATATGTTGTATAAATACTCAATGAGACAATGAGAATTCAACCCAGTTATCCCATCTTCACTTTGTGGTCTCACTTTGGAACCAAAGTGATTTGGGTTTTATTCATTAACACCTAACGTTATCACTTAATATGTAAATAGAATACATAGCAATCCCTTTCAGGGGCTGAATGTGCAGTTACATTATCTTTTATTTTTTCAAAAATGTATGACCCATTTAAAAAAAAGAAATTCACAAATTACAACACAGGATGCAAAGAACAGAGGAGAGTGTTTCTATTTATTCATTTAAACATTAAATCTAGTTACACAGTTAGTTCTAGAACCAGTAGATAGTGCAGATAATTAATTGAAAAAAAAACTAATGTTAGTAGTAAATGCCCCACAAAGGTGGACCCACAACCCATGTTAAGGTAATAAAAAAAACAACAACTCTTAATATGATTGACGTATATACTAATATTCCATTCCTGACAGGTTTGTTCCTCTAGATGCTGCTAAATCTTACATGCTGAACTATTACTCCTCACCATATCTACCAGACATGGTTACAGCTTTGTCAATTCATTATTACAACATTTAAAGCCACAGCATGCATGATAAACACATGTTTCCTAAACTGCAATGAAGTAATTTAAATTGACATTATGTAATGAATAAATTTATAAATTTTATTGAAAGTCTGAAATGACAGAAATAAAAAAGTCCACACTGCTGAATAACAACAACAACAACAAATCAAACAGAAAGGTCTTTAAAATCTGCAGTTTCTTTTCTTCCTGTCCTCCCAGGAGAGCCTTCACTTTGTAAATCAGAGGGGCTTTGGGAATAAGATCATGTCATCCTTTCCTGACAGACGACGGGCCAAGCAAACACTGTCCTCCAACTCCCTCAGTCACACGTGTAGCTGTCCAAAGTGGAATAATCTGAGTTAAGTTTCCCAACGGAGGACCGGATGATGACCTCCTGTCACTGAGAGTGTTGTAGCTGGGTGCCAAACGGGTATCTGCTGGAGGTTAAAGGGTCCTGGGCCACGTGGGTCAGCCGGCTCGTTTTAAACCACGTTTGTGTCTGAGACAGCACGGGGCACATTTCTTCTCTGACCCAGAGCTGGGTGATGCCGGGGCCGGGGCTGCAGACCCCTGCTTCCTGCGGAGAGACAGAGAAACCGAACACATAAGCAGAGAAATAAGAGCAGGAAGTGTGATTGGGTGTTTGGTTCAGCACTGACACAAAGTATTTAATTATTTACTGCAGACTCCTGCGGCCTCTGCTTTGACTGACTGAACCACTGGTGTGATCACAATCCAGTCTGGGGCAGCCAAGACCGGTGCAGACATTCTTATTATTATCATTATCATGTCTAAATACATCAATGATGTCATAATCATAGTAATCAACTTGATAAATGGAGACATAACTGTGCACAATCAACCCAGTCTAATTACTCCTGAAAAATCTGTGCTGATTAAAACTCTAACATTAGTGGTTAAATATTTAAACACAGACTAAAACATTAATATGCTGTAATAACACCATTACAAGTCAAGGTTGCTCTTCTGTCATTGAAAAGCTTTGCACGGTGTGTTTATATATTCATAAATGGTTGCTGTTACATTATTAATGTCCATTTATTTATAACTCTTTAACTTGACATTTCTTGGTGTATTACCAATAATTTAAATTGCATTTTTATCAAACAGTAAGGATAAACACCAGCCGAAGGAAATTTTCACAACCTAGAAATGCAAGTGGCCCTTAAAGTACTAATTATATTGATCTATAAAGGTTTTACTTGATGATTTATTAAACAATTATTGAGCCGTGTAGTTTATTTGCATAATGCAACAACACAAATGTAGAAAACAACAGAATAAAACAGATTCTAATTAAAACCCATAGATGTTTATAAAGATATTTCAAATTAATGAACAATGGAAACAGACAAAAAATAAACATGTTTTCATTAAAATATCTGTAACAAACAAAAACCATTTAAAAAAAAATTTAAATATAAAAAGGTCATCATGAACTGTTTATAATGGGAGAATAATTGGAAAGTGGTAGGTAAATGTTTTCAAATAACTGATTGTATTAGGACTATAACATAATTTCTATGTCTTATTCTTTGTTGATGACACCTGATAGCAAACCTTTTCTTATTCTGTCTTTGTTTCGCATTAATCTTAACACGGTGCCATTTTCCAAGAACAAATGTGACTCCCGTTCATTAACACCAGATAGATTTACCACCTTCATCCATTGGTTAAAAAAAGTAAACGTATTGAGTGGCTGATACATGTCATGCTGCTCATGTTTCTTTCAGTAGTGGTTGGTTACAGGTTCCTCCCGTGCTGTTGTTCCTCACCTGGCAGCAGCAGTGGCGGCGGTGGCCGTCTCCCTGCTCCTGACCTGCTTCATCACCTTCAGCATGCGACAGATCTGCCGCAGGGTCATCTTGGGAGCATGGTGGCCTGCCCGAGGCCTCGGGGTGCAGCGAGGACCCCGGTACGTGAGGAGCGCCAAATAGTTGGCCCCTCTGGGTCCTTTCCCAAAAAGCTGCAGGGGCTGAAGGCTGCTGTGAGCATAGCACGATGCACACTGGGAGGCAAAAGGGGGAGAGGGAGGTTTGTTAAACGTGTTCATTAACATATAAACTTATATACTAATAACATATGAGGGAGTTGTTACATGGTCTGTCTAAAAGTCTAGATTCCAAAACAGGGTTAGGGTCAAATTAGTTTAATTGTTGATAATTTGACCAAAATTCTAGCAAATTATTTCGATTTTAGTAGAAATAATATTACTCGTAATTCATTTTTAAATGATTTTTTCTTCTCAAAATTGTAACTTTAATCATAGAGTTATGACACTAGTCCTCCTCTGTTGTTTTCTTTCTTTAGTGATGTGTGAAATCCTACAAAGTGGTACAAAAGTTGAGCTTGAAAGTTTGAATGGATGGAATTGATGTGACTTCTCCGAACTGCTTCTTGCTTTAATCTTACAGAACGATCTCCTTACAAAACCCAAGACAAGACGACACACACACACACTGACATTCGATCATGTTTACCCATCGCTACTTGTTTACTCATGTGCACACACACAATAGCTGACCCATTTCTGTATCTTTAAATAATTATATACAGAGAGAAGGCAGTACAGTACCGACAGCACAATTATTTGTGACAAGTGAAATTAGTTTTTAAACTGCTTAAAATCATGTGTAATAAAGGAAGAGTCACATCAAGTCACATCGCAGGAATAATACAACACATGATACTAAATATAATATAAGCATAATCTGAAGATAACTTTAATGTAACCATCTGTAGCTTCTATGACTGAACAATACACACCCCCACATACATATACATACACAGACATGCAGGTACTTACAGGGACGACAGTAGCCATGGAAGCGTGTTGAGATGCAGATTCTCTACTAAAGGAATAACTGTTGCCTTCTTATACACACTAACAGGCCAGAGGAGCATCCAATCATTCTTCAGAAGACACTAAATAATCCTGCCTACTGCTGACATCACCATGGTAAGGTCGACCTCCGCCTCACACACACACGCCTGTTGCTTCAGGTTTCAGACACTGACGTGATGGTTCTTTTGTTATGCAGGGTATAATTAGAAGCAGCTGTAATTCTGGGAATGTGGGAAAAAAACAGAGGAAACACAACAACCAAGTATCTTACAGTGGTGTTTTTGTTTTTGATTATATATTTTTTGATATTTGTTTGTGTTTTGATAAGATATTTTTCCTTCAGTTTAACTAGAGAGTGATACTAGACTCAGACATTTTCTTTATATCAAAATGACCATCAGGACACAGAGACACACAAAATTATTATCAATCTGTATCTGTCAGATGTCGCAGACAGATATATCTTTAATCTAGACACAAAATTCTTGAAGAGACTCTCATCCATTCTTGAAAAACAAAATTTACAAACATGACTATACTGTAGCTATAGAAATTTTCTCTGATTGCTTCAAAAAAAGTTTTTTTTACCCCCATTTTCAGGTCAGGTTGAGCTAAACATATTACAGATTACAAATTACATTACTTCCAATATTAGCAATAGTTGTTGGTCTTAGAAAAGTTTGTAGCAGAACAATTGATGAAATACACCAGAAATAAACTGTAGAATTAAACATTTCCTTTGTGAAACTGCATTCTCAATTAAACACACAACCCCACCTGTAAGATCAAAGAAAAACAGCCAAGTCCTGGTTAAAACTGGACCAGAACTGTAATCCGCTTCTCATTATCTGTATACTTGAGTGTAGGGTATCTGTATTTTTGACATTTTAATGGAATTTTTTGAAGGAATTACAGAATAATGAGAAATACAGGAGAAAAATATGATGAATGGAGAAAGAGGAGGATGACAAGAGATGAAGCGGAGTGTCAGAACAAGGGGGATGGCCGGCATCACAGTGTAAGTGAACAATGTGATGCATCCGTGCGTATATATCGTATCAATCAGTACAATATTACACATCACTGATGGGAAGAGAACTGACAAAAGCCTTTTGAGTCACACTCCGATGTGTTTTCTAAATAAAGGACACCGGAGAAGGCTTGTACTAGCAAACCTGTTCAATATATCATTCAAGTCATTGTCTCATTTCATTAGTCAAGAACACATACTTACAGGTCCAATAACATGCATCAGACTGGGGTTTATTTGAAGCTTTAAAACCTCTAACATGATATGTTTGAAATTTAAAGTACAGAAATTCATCTAAATATAGGTTTACAGTTTTCTCTTTAAGCACCTCGCTTAAAAAGCTCCAGTAAATACAGGTTGTTATGGGTCTGTCTCATAAATATTCATGAACCTCTCTTCTGATTGGATGATTTTCGCCTGGAGACTGAAAAAAGTGCTTATGATGGTGGGTCAGGTGGGTCATGTTGGGAACCTCTACAGGCAGAGGGTGATACTACCTGACATCACACAGTCAAGGAAGAATACACTAACTGTGAAACTAAGGCTTTTCTAAGTTTCTAAATCCAGGCTGTGTGCAATTTTTATTTTTCTGTGTGTTTGATGCTTATAGGGCAGTTTTATATAACCACTAAACCTTATCTAGAGTAAATTAATCAATGGACATGTCTATCTGCATAATATTGGACCTTTAAACATACTAAAGAAGTTTCTACAAGAGCGAGAGAAACTTGTAAAGTTGTAAAACAAGCCTATAACAAGATAAGGTCTTAAAAACAGCCTTGTTGTAAATTAAAATAAAATGCAAGAAATGTGAGATCTATTGAAGACACCCTGGTCTAAATTTAGACATGCATGGCAGACATAAATATTATTTGGCTATTTCACCTTTAATATTAGAGTCATATGGCCTCACTGAGCCTAATCTAAGATGGAGAACCCATTCAAGTAGTCAGGGACCATTTTAATGTAACTGCAGTGTTATACTGTATTAAAATTCCATTGACAGTTTCTCATAATAGGTAAGAAGTTAGTGTGATATTTATATTAGGGGTTTGGCCTTTATTCAGAAAAGATACTGAAGGGACTGAATCTTACAGCTTTATGCAGTTCAACACAATTCTTGTCTTTCTGTCTATCATGATGCCACAGCAAGTACCTCATGGAAATTAAAATCCCAGAGGTCTGAAGTTCCTCTAAACAGTGGAGCGGAAGCCAAGAAGAGGGAAGAGCTATATTTATTCACTTTCTTGGCTGGAACACCATGACATACATGCTTTCACATCTCTAAATCTACTGCATAAGAGCACAAAACTTACACAAGTTTTATAACTATGCCTATTTTATCCATATGAAACAGAAAGGTAAGGCTATATAATAATCCCTATATAATATGGCCTACTATAGCAAAACATATATAGATGTATGATAGGTGAAAGATAGACATATTAGATTGAACAAGCTACATGATCTTGCTTCTTGGTATTTCTTTTTCACAGGACTGCACATTCAAATTCACTCATCACATTTTTATAAATGTTTATAAATCTATCATTATATATAGTCTAATTTATATATATATGTATAGTCTAATTTGTACACGTTGTCTTCCAAAATAAAGTTTGTTGAAAAAAATGAAACATCATTTTACTTTCACCTAGCATCAAATTACAAATTATTCCTCTTTACAGGAAACGTACAAGGAAATAAAAATGAAATAAAAAATACTAAAAATCTAGATGCACCATTTCATACATGCTTCCCATCATTTACATTCTGGGGGACCGCTGAGATCTTTGCCAAAACTTGACAATAATCAATTAAATTTATTTATAAAGCACAAACAAGTGTATAGAATAATCTTGAAATATATGAAAGAATATATATATATATATATATATATATATATATATATATATATATATATATATATATATATATATATATATATATATATATATATATATATATATATATATATATATATATATATATATATATATATATATATATATATATATATATATATATATATATATATATATATATATATATATATGAGACAGCAAATAGTTAAAACAATGGCTGGAATTAGGTCCCACATAATCAATAGTAAACGCTGGATTTAATTATAATTAGTCTGTTATTCACTTCAACTCTACATGACATGTTCAGCAGAACACGCAGGACGGCGCTCTTGGGCAGGAGCTGTGTCTCACGATGATCGTAATCTTCAAAACATGGCAAATAAAATTGTAAATTCAAACTTCGGTTGAGTTGGAAGTCGCGTTGTCTTCTAACTGCACCCTAGAGACACAGGCAGTCTGTAGTGAATATATGTCCATTTTTTACTACACCATGTTCACCAGCTTCTAACAGAGCCCCGTAGTGATAAGATAGCTACAACAGCAAATTCACGCGTTTTTTTCTCATTTGCGTTTCATTTGAAGGTACCAGCCACATTTTCGGGTTCTCGCGCTGCAGAAGGGGAATTCCCGACAACACCTGAAGGCATCAGCGGTCACCAGCTGAGCTCATCTGTTGGGTGAAGATAAAGATGAGAGTAAACAAATAAACACGCCCCCTGTGTGTAGGAGAAAATACCCACAAACACGCACTTTATCGAGTATGATGCGTTCAATAACACATTTTTTATGAGGCTTTACGCTCACAGCGACGTTGGGAAGTGTGGTACACGCAAACACATAGTCATTTATGTAGTTGTTGACAAACTGTGAGATTATAGAAATATCAGAATGTTTTTGTCATATAGATGTTAAATTCCTGAAAACATCGATCGTATCTTTAATCTATAGACTTTTATCAAGAAGTGATAACTACACGGCATTTCTGCACATGTTTTCGCTTTATCAAATCGCCTTATCACCAAAAATATATGAAAGTGTCCATGAAACACTTAAGTTGTAAAGATAAAATATAAGTGTGGATTTAATCTTTGCTGCTTTCAGAGCAACAGGTGCATCTGGATGTGATGGTGCATTCAGGGAACAGCTGGGATCAGGTACAAATGAACAGTGGTGGTGAAACCTGTTTCTCTTTAGCTTTAATGGGGGATAACTGCGTGTTTCAGTGAATATGATACAACATCGGTCCCTCCGGTGAAGGAAGCTCACACACGTCGGCCGCTCAGACGCCGCGCTCACGCCTGCGGGGCGTCTTTTCCGAGCCACTGAACGCCTCACAGACCCCGCCTCCCCGCGCTGTCCCGGCGGAGGCTAGTGTTTACAGCCGCTGGGTGTCATCTGCGAAGTTGCGGTGCGGTAGTTAGTCAGGTTCCGGCCCTCAGAGGAGGTCTCCGTCTCTCCGCGCTCCCCCCCTGTGTTCGGTATTCGGTTCAGGCGGACCGCTCTGTCAGACATGTCTCCGTCCACGTCCCCCCGGTTCTTCACGGAGAGGGAGGTGTCCCGCCACCGCACCAAGGACTCCTGCTGGGTGCTACTGGGGACCCGGGTCTACGACGTCACCGCCTTTCTGCGGATGCACCCCGGAGGAGAGGCGCTGATACTCCGCCGGTCGGGCATGGACGTGAGCCGGGAGATGGAGGGACCCCCGCACCGGCACTCGGAGAACGCCCGGCGGTGGATGGAGCAGTACTACATCGGCGAGCTGGACAGAGACGAGGCGCAGGTAAGGTGCAGCACACCTGAAGAAGTAGGTCCTCACCGGAGGGTCTCAGGCGGATGTAGCTGCGGAGCCTTGTAAAATCAGCTTTGTCGTCACAGGGCGTTTATCAGTTTGTGTAAGAAATACTTACCCTTGGTTCATTAAACGTAGAGAAACTGTCGACTAAATAGTCCATTACAACTAAAAGTCCTGAATTTAAAATGCTCTTAAGTGAAAGTACTGAAATATTATCAGAAAAAATGGTATTAAGAATCAAAAGTAGTGCTCATTATACAGACTGTTTATATGATAACATCTTAATGTTGTACTTCATCAGTATGAAGTCAGTTTTAGATACTCTAGGTACAATACTAGGAAAAGTACTGCATCACAATATAAGTGTATGTGTATCATATGTGTTTTATCACTATTAAGTATCAAAAGCAAATTTAGTATTTATACAGGCTGTTCTATAAGATCATCTTAATGATGTTTTAGATACTTTGAGTAGATGAACAGGAAAAGTACTGCATCATAATATAAGTGTCATATGTTACACAAAATGCATAACACATCAAAGAAATAACAAATCACTTTAAATGGTAAGAATATTAAAATCTATTATTTTATGTCAAATCGTCATCTGAAAAGGTAAAAAAAAACGTATGAAGAAAGTAGCATGTTTCCTTCTTAAATGTAGTGGAGTGAAAGTAGTAAGTAGCATAAAATGGAAATACTCAAAACACAACCTAAGGGTAAAATAGAATAGATTAATAAATTATGTAAGTGCAGTATAAGAAACCAATAATTATTTGATTTAATAAAAAGCAGAGACAAACAGAGACATGTCTACCCTTGATTTTAAAAAAAGTTGCAGCAATCCTGCCATTTTCTGGGATTTCTTCCGGATATGTGCAGCATAAAAGCTGAAAGCTGCTTCTCCATGTTTATTCAGTTACAAGACAAACCAGATAAAAATAATATTCCCTTCACACCTACACCGTTCTCATATCATGTCAGATCATGACACATTTTATGCAGAAGTTTTTATGACGCCAGTCACTGTGACTTTGCCAAGTTTTGAGGGAAAGGCCAATACTTTTTGGCTCTGTGTGAGTAACGGGTGTGTATACTTTGTCTCTCGCTTGACTTTACTGGGCGTTGCTGCGAGGGCGCAGAGAGGCAAGGACGGAGCTCCCTGCTCTCCTCCTTCCATGGACTTTATTGATTATAAGGGAGGAGAATGAGGAAAGAGACACAGGCAGGTTGTGGCTTCCTGAGTGTGCAGAGAAGCAGTGATATGCTGCAACAACATAATCTCTCCCTTGGGACAAATAAAGTTTACCTTGCCTTACCTAGACTTGTGCCCATGGAGGGACCAGTAGTGTTAATGAATGATTCAAGAGGTGTGTGTGTGTGTGTGTGTGTGTGTGTGTGTGTGTGTGTGTGTGTGTGTGTGTGTGTGTGTGTGTGTGTGTGTGTGTGTGTGTGTGTGTGTGTGTGTGTGTGTGTGTGTGTGTGTGTGTGTGTGTGTGTGTGTGTGTGTGTGTGTGTGTGTGTGTGAAAGAGAGAAAGAAACTGGTTTGTCTTGTCCCAGTCGCAATAGAAGGACTACGGGGCAAATTTAAGGAGACTGCAAACTTTCCATCGCTTGTTGTTGGGATATTCCACACCCAATCTCTCTGTCCCTGAGAGTGTGAGGAGAGAGAAACAGAGAGTTTGCATAAATCTCTTACAGACAGAGTTGACATTTACATGGCTTACCTGCTCTAAAGTGTGACAGCATGCATGTGTGTGTTCTCTTTTGTTGGGTGTATCTCTGCAAGCCCCAAAGTTTGCACCATTACAGCAACTAAACTTGTCACCATCTCTTCATCTTTGTAGTCTTTACCCCTATGTGTAAAGTTGATGCACTACCTTTCAAAAGTTTGGGGTCACTTAGAAATGTCCTTATTTTTTAAAGAAAAGCATGTTTTTTTTTAATGAAGATAACTTAAAACTAATCAGAAATACACTCTATACATTGCTAATGTGGTAAATGACTATTTTAGCTGCAAATATCTGGTTTTTGGTGCAATATCTACATAGGTGTATAGAGGTCTATTTCCAGCAACTATCACTCCAGTGTTCTAATGGTACAATCTGTTTGCTCATTGTGTCAGAAGGTTAATGTAATAAAACTGTACATGGTAAATAAATGTGTGACTTTTCATGGAAAACACTAAATTGTCTGGGTGACCCCAAACTTTTGAATGGTAGTATATCTGTAAAAATGCGACTTTTGGACTTTTTGAAGATGCGATATATGTGTTTGTGATGTTCGTATTGACACTGTGTGAATATGTGTCACGGTTTGGCAGCAGTTTTGACACCACACACACACAATATCACACAGGATGTTCACAGTTTTCTGTTCTCATGCATCTGAGGTATAACGAAAATATGATAATAGTCAAACAGTCTTCTTACTGAGGTTCCAGCTTAGCAGTGGCCAGCTGCTGGGTGTGAAACTGAGGTAAAATGTGACATAGGAGGTCATGAGACCAGCTTATAGTTATTCTTTTCACTTTCTTCAGTCCTTGAGGCACCTTGGTCATACTTTTAAAGTCAAAGCAATCATGTGGTTTGTTTTTTTTAATCATTGGCCTGGTGGCTTTAAATGACAATTTTACCAGGTGACTGAACAGTGTAACTTTAGCAGTATTTTAATTGCTTGAATTGCACTGAACACAGAGGTCAATTACAGAAGTATAATTTCCTTAAATATTGTAGAAAAAGACTTCTAGAGCAGGTTCAAGTCGTTGGTCTTGGACCTTTCTGTGTAGAGTATGCACATTCTCCCTGTGTCTGTGTGGGTTTTCTTTGGGTTCTCCAGGTTCCTCCCACAGTCCAAAAACTCTCTTTGGTTAATTGGAGACTCTAAATTATCCATAGGTGTGAGTGTGTGAGTGAATGGTGCGTGCCCCATGGTAGACAACCTGTCTGGGGTGTGTCCCTGCCTCATGCCTGAAATGCGCTGCAATTGGCTCCAGCTCTGCCCTTTGAAGAGGCCACATGCTAGTGAGGAATAAGCAGGTAAAGAAATGCATTGATGGATGTGTTGCATGGGACAAATAAATAACCTGTAGGCCTTAAAACAAACCAAAAAAATTAAAGTGGCTATAACTAAAACCATCCTTTGGTCATCAACAAAATAGTTGCCAATTAAACTTTCTGCCAATCAATGAATCCCCTAATTGTTGCAACTGTACTGTTGAGTCATTGTTGGTCAATATCAATATTATGATAAGAAAGAAAAGAAGAAGTAGTGTTGGTCATGTTGAAGTCAAATATCATGTGCTCTTTAAGGATAGAACAGAAAGTGAAAAAGAAACAACCATGATTGTGCAGTTTTCTTTGAAAGAAAGTCCATGGTGTTGGTTTATTGACTTAAGAGAATGGAGACATTCCTTTAAGTATTTTTTCTTAAGCTATATCATAGATAGCGATCTTAATCAAGGTATATAGTGCAATGGGATCAGGTGATATTTCTGCCCCTTGAAGAGGCCACACGTAGGACATACCAAGAACAAAAAAACAAGCGGAGCCTTCTTTTCGGAAGGGCAGCAATGCTTAGGCAGGCTGGTGAGGAGTCATCTATGTGTGGCTGTTTCTGTATCGGCCACACAAAACACAATAGCTGCGGGAGAGACTGGCCTAACACCAACACCAATTACCCCATGGCACGGCACAACAAGGCATTCCAAAAAGTGCAAGCGCGGGCGACAGAGTGAAATGTCTCCTTCTTTTCCAGGCCTGAATCAGAAAATCAATCTCTCCCGGTTTCAACAGCTGTTTCTGCATCTATGTGGATCTTTAACACAGTTGATTCCATATGAGTGTGATTTTTTTTGGGGGGGATTTTTTTCTTTTTTTTTTAGATTTTATATATTATCAGCATACCTTCCTATTAGTAGTCATGTTATTATAAGTTTAACAATGGCACATACACAACAGCAATGATATATATATATATATATGTGTGTGTGTCTCAGAATGTAATTATTCAATTTGTGTAAATACAAATATTGGACCTAGGAAAATTAATTCATTTCTTCATTCATTTTCTATACCCACTTATTCCTCATTAGGGTCACAGGGGTCTGCTGGAGCCTATCCCAGTGCATTACAGGCGAGAGGCAGGGATACACCCCAGATGGTCGCCAGCCAATCGTGGGGCACACACACCATTCACTCACACACTCACACGTATGGGCAATTTAGAGTCTCCAAATACAGCATGTTTTTGGACTGTGGGAGGAACCTGGTGAAAACCCACGCAGACACGGGGAGACCATGCAAACTCCACACAGCAAGGTCCCAGACCAAGGACCAAGGAGGTCTTGAAACTACAACCTTCTTGCTATGAGGCAATAGCGCTAACCCCTGTGCCACCGTATCAGCCCCTAGGAAATTGTATTATTTGATTATGTTTTAATGGCATTATTAAAACAAATAATTAGACCTGATGATCTGTGATTGAATAATGACTCTTTTCTGCTTACACGCTTGAGGGTGTGTTTCATACCCTGAATAATCCAATGACGACTCTGATTTGAAAGATGTTGGTTTAAACATGATTTGACACTCTCACAGCATATTATTTTAAAAACATGCAGAGAACAAACTTACTTAATTGCTTCATTAAATAATAATTAGCTATAATTTGTTTTCCTTTTCAGTTATAGGTATCACATATATACCACTGTTGTGGGCAAAATATGGTTGTTGTGTCATACAGTGCATCGTGCATTATCCTGAGATTTGAAATGGGCAACACACACATGTTGCTGCTTCACATGTGACTTCATTCAGACTCTATTCCCAATCAAGCGAAGTGTGGCATGGTCTCCTGAGGCAACACATACTATTGCAAGAATAGGATATATCATAACGGTATAGCACACTTGTTACTTTCTTTAAAGGAAGCCCTGTCACCCAATGGGAATTAAGCAGGAGATACAGCCTGTGTGTAGGTCTGTCTCAGGGGAGACTGTGCTGCACAGGAGCTGTTTGAACGCACTATAAGCAAATGGTATCTAGAAAGCTTGGCAGATATTAGAGGACTGGTACAACATTTTGTTTGAGGTTACTCATAGAATAAACAGCAGGGGAGATTAGAAGAGATGGTATCCTCTTGTTTGCATATGTGTTCAGCATACACATGGTCTTTAGTGACTGGGGTTTTCTGTCCATTATTTTATTGTTTGAGCTCCTAAACTGAATCTCAATTGATTATTTGTTTATTTAAAGGATCCTCAATAGCTGATGCCATTGGCTAATATTAGTCCACACATGACATACTTAACATTACACTAAATCAATCAAATCAAATCAATATACATGAATGAACAAAAACACAGACTTTATATCAATATTAATAATAAAAAATATAAAATAAATAAATATACAATTCTACACCAGTCAACACTAAACATAGATTTAGGTAGAATACTACCATCAGATGTTATTTAAAACTTTCAAATCACAGTAAGACGGTTATTCTGTAATTTAGCTAATAAAAATCAATCTATGCTGCAGGTGTCAATCAGAAATAATACAATTATATCACTATGAAGAAGAACGTTAATATATAAGACTATATACATTTATAACTCCATCTATTCACTCTATCTGAATAGGTTATTAGGTTAATAAGGTTATTTTTTACTAGGCAGATGATATGGGGTAAATTATTCCAGTTTATTATGGCTCTGTAAATGTTTTTTTTTCACAGTATTAGTCCTACGGCTTAGTACTGCAATATGACAATTTATTGGTGTTGTGGTTATATGTATAATATTATTGGTTATATTATTAATATTACAAGTCTAGCAGCCATATTTTATGCAACTTGTAATTTTGTAAGGTGTGTTTTGGATGCAGATGACCATACTGTTGAACAATAGTCCACATGGCACAGAATTAATGATTTAGAAACTTGACCCAGCATGTGTGATTGTACATATAAGCAGAATGCTTCCTTATGAGTGCAAAGCCTTAGCCCTTTTTTCCAACAACTGTATCAGTGTACTCTTCCATTGAAAGGTGGCTGCCAAGGAGCTTTGTCCACCTTTTGTATGAATTCATCAATCCCACTTAAACTATCCCGGATAAATGAGAATCCAGGCTTGACCTTGTTAATCTGTGCTTTCTGGCTTAATCGGTTGCATGATTGCCTAACCAGAATTAATAGATTCCGCTATGTTAAGGCAGGTGTAAGTAATTCGAAAAAATGTGTGTTCACAGCTTCTTATATAAACCATGAGGTGGATTCCCTGATGCAGACATGGATAAAACACGTGCAGCATACTCATCACAAAGTGAGCAACAGCTTCTTGTGGAATCTTATGAGGCAATAAAACATTTTTTAAAGGAAACAAGGCTGTTGCAATTAAACAAGGAGAAAAAAGTCTTGAAAGTAAGCAGTGGAAGTTAATGATAGGAAGTTCACCATGAAAAGCAATTACACTTGTCTCCAATGCCAGATGAACAACAACCACATGCACCAAAGAATCTATCTATTCAGAACAAACATGGCAGAGCAAAAAAGGTGCTGAGATCAAGTCAAGAATATGTGAGATAATAGATGCAGATCAGAATTTGATTCTAGGCTGATTCCTACTTTCTTCACCCACATTTTTCATTGATAACAATGTACAAATGAAGTATAACATTTCTTAGAAAATGCTGCACACGTTTTATTGTCTGTACTATTTTTTTCAGAGAAAAAGTTACTCTTGTGACTCTGTGACTTCATCTGCAATAACATACAAAGACCTGTTTATTGAATCTCTGATGGCAATGTGGATAAATTTGAATAAAAACACTCAATCTAATGATAACTATTACATGGATGATTAAATGCTAATGGTTACATTTAAAATAATATGGGGAGGCACACTTAGCTGAATGTAAATCTAGGCTATGTCTGGTATTTTAATGTGGGCTAACGGACATTAGTCAAGATACATAGAGAGGACTATGGATTAACTGTAAAATGACATTTATTTCTGATTGGAGTGATGCTGATTGACAGATGAAGCTGCAGCATTATTCCAGCCTGGCTGTTAGCCTGGTCGTACAGTTTAGGAAACATTGTTCACTCATTAACTTTAGCAACCTGAGATGTAATCAGCAGTGATTTTTAGCACTTTGCTGTCACAGCCATACTCAGACAATCTTGAGTAATATCTTAACACCAGCATCCTCTACACAGTTGAAATGAAACATACAATTTTCACCATTCATTATTTCATTACTTATCAATTCACTTGGGTTAGAGTCACCACTAGACTCTGTCTCAGATGGTTCCCCTTTATTAATAAAGAAGTCATTAAAATAGTTACTGATATCTTGGGGCTTAGATTAAAAAAATACTGATTCAGCAAAAGCAGCATGTGCACTTTCCTTCCTTCCCATCATTTTATTTAGGTATTCAAAGTGTTTGACTACCATGTTTAATACTCTTATCATTTATTTGCCTGTGAGCTTCTTCTTCCTTTTGTTTGATTTAGGAACTTTTCATTAATTGCTCATGCGGTCACAAATCTTGACCACCAGCGGTCAACAATTGAGTGTGTGTGTGTGTGTGTGGGTGTGGGTGTGTGGGTGGGAGCAGTTTACAATCCAAACAGCCCCTTCTCCTGAGGGAAACGTTGACAGTTTACGTTTCTGCAAACTGTAGTGTCAGCGTTATAGACATGGTGACGTATTTCACACATCATTCCTCCATCGTTTCATTTTTCTCAGCAGGAGGAGGGTTGGATGGATGGATTCATGGATTCATGCTTTGTTACAGGGAATCATAGAACAATTGCAGTGATGCCTGTTCAGCACATCGATTAAGCAGACTTTTAGACTGTCACGTCGGGCGTATTACTAATGATCAACCAGACATTTAAACTGACATTTGTCCCGTTACCTTGTGCATTTCATCATTTTGTCCTAAACCATGATGTCTCTCCTAACCATACCATTGTCACACAGCATTATCACACCATAAAACAGTAGTGGTAAAAATAAATTTGTATCAAAAAACATCAATATAATACATAGTCAAACATTGACATTCAATGTATCTACAGAAACGTAAACTTCCAACATTTCCCACTGGTTACTAGATTGATCAAACAGGAGTTTATTTACGCAGTCAACAATTTAAATGTTTTGTAATACATGCTGATTGCTTCCATTCACAACTAGTGTTTGAAAGTGCTTCTCCGTGAACTGTTACAAACAATCACTAAGCAAACATCACACATTTTAATATAAATCCTTCTCATTCTCTCATGACTCTGGATCTAATCCCAGCACAGGGCACACACCGTTCACTCACACGCTCATACCTACAGGCAATGTAGAGTCTCCATTTAACTTAAGCATGTTATTGGATAGTGGGATGAAGCTGGAGACAACCCACAGACACAGGGAGAACATCATGCAAACTCTGCACAGAAAGGTCCCAGTACAAGTCCTTGAACCTGCGACCTTCATGCTGTGAGGTAACAGCACTAACATCACTCTTGCATTACATTACTTTGGAATAAATAGATTAATGATTAGTGAAAACTACTTCAACACATGAAGGAAGTAGAAACAGTGCTGTGTACAAATGAGTAATTCATTAATAATAACTAAATTTATTGTCTGGGAAACAAAACTTTTTGTTTCTTTTTGACTGCTCGGTTTCCCAGAAAACATGCCCTTGACCACTAGCACCAGTGTATGGATGGAATGTTGTGGTGTGTGCTTGGGTGTGTGAGAGGGGTTGAGTAAAGATGGAATTGCTTATTATCCCTTTAATCTGTGTGTCAATCTCGGGTGCACCTTAGTTTGTTCAGTGCTGCTGTCGCATTGTCTAGAAGGAAACTAGAGAGACCTGTCTGTCTCCGGATGAAGAAATCAACTGCTCAACAGTCCTTGACACATTCTTTCTTTCTTTCTCAATTCTGTCTCGGTGCCTCTTTCTTTACATTGCCTCAGAATGTACACAAATTCAACGGAGCCGAGTGTGGAGGCAGTCGAACTTTTGCCCCGATGTATAAGAGAATGTCACTGCGTAGTCATGACGTCGGGAAGATAGTACATGTATTGTTTAAGTGAACGGAATCACAAGTGAGCAAGTGTGCATGAAGGAATGAATGGACAACGGAGATGGTATGGAAGGCCTCAGCAGACACGGCAGTAGATGGAGGAGAAGGGAAGAGAGTGGAGAAGTCTGAGAGACGAAAATCAAATAGTTTTGAGTTGGCATGCATGTGAAGATGACACCCAGTGCAGGTATGAAGGAATTAACAGGGCATAATAAGGTAGGAACAAGTAGATAGAGTACCGAGTGAAGCAAGGAGATAAGGTGTTGGTAAGTTTTGTTGGCAGAATCCTTCTGGTCCAGCAGGTCGAGCTGGTGGAGCGATGGAATGCAGACCTTGATCTCCACAGATCTTCCTCTACTCATTATGGAGTCCCTTCCTGACTTTATTCAAATGCAAGCATAGAGGTGACAGTGGCGGGTGTTGTTAAGTTTTGTTGGCAGAATGCAGACTTTTCATCTTGATGGATCTTTCTCTGCTCAATGACGTGATTGTCTTTCATCAGAGGACACAGAGAGGAACAGTGGGAGACACCGCGGGGGGGGGGTGAGGAACAGAACAGCCATTCAA
Organism: Lepturacanthus savala; assembly: GCA_030544235.1. Taxonomy (NCBI): domain Eukaryota; kingdom Metazoa; phylum Chordata; class Actinopteri; order Scombriformes; family Trichiuridae; genus Lepturacanthus; species Lepturacanthus savala. Next base: position 17,425,396 of record CM060465.1, read on the forward strand.
TGTTAAGAAGGAGTCAACTATAAAATCCTGGTGAGCTTCATGTTATCGGTTTGTTTTACAGCTGTTGTCTGGAATAATAAAATTTGGTTATTTATTTGCGAAATTTGTCCTTGCTGTAGGGCAGAATAAAAGACTTTCACCACAGGTGAGCCAATCACATTATAGCATTTAAACAGCAGAGTATTTGGCAGACATTTCTCCGTTTGCTGTGTGTCATCTTTTTTTTCCCTCTCAAACAAGCTGTTCAGGTGAATTGCCTGTTTTAGAAGTCTGAAGAGCTGCTCCGACTTCATCACCGTGGTGACACATTACCCGCTCGCATTGTTTACCTTTGCTGCCATAGAGACTTTCGACATGGCAATTAGCGCTCAGGTGCAGGCCTCAGGTGGCTCCCTTCATCGCCACGGTAACACCTGGAAAAAGAAAGAGTGCAGGGTGAAGGAAAACTGCGTGGACAGTCAGAGGGGATGGAGACGAGCATATGCTTAGAAGGCGCAATTGATTTGGGCAACGGCCTCAAGGGAGTCTGCACAGTGTTAAAGTCACCGTCATCAGGGAGGTGGTGTCCATTGTCACGTTTGGCCAGAGGCCATAAAGAAAAAAAGGAAGACAAAATGCTTCCATTTTTTTCAGAATTTTTTGAAAATTATCTTAAAATATCATGATATATTTAGTAAATTCTGCACTATAAAACAGTATTTCTTAATCAATTGAAAAGGCTATATTCCTGTATCAGTTTCATTGTTAATTTTCCCCCAAAAGTTATTATTATTATTATAAACTAAATGTAAAAAACAAAATAATATATATATATATATATATATATATATATATATATATATATATATATATATATATATATATATATATATATATATGAAATAATGATGAAATAATATATATGAAATAATAATGTGAAATAATGGAAAACATGTTGTGCCTTATCAAGTTTAATTCGTGGAATTTCTTGATTTATCAATGAGAGCAAAGGGTGGCTATATATATATATATATATATATATATATATATATATATATATATATATTTGTATTTTTAAAAACAACCACAGGTGAAACAAAATCTTTAAAAAAATAGAAAATCCATAAATAATAAAAAACTCTAGTTGCTAATTGCTGCTAATCTGCTTTCTCTTGTTTATTCCTCGTACTGATCCTCTTTCTTGTCATCATTGTGTGTTTGTGGTAATTGTGGATGATGGATGGGACCGTTTGGCTCATAGCCTAAGGGCGAAACTTCCCCCCACTGTCACCCCAGATACACACACACACACACACACAGACAAAAATCTCTCAGAGGTGTGAGACAAACAAACCGTTTGAAGGTATCGCAGAAACAAACACCCGACTGACACACCCAGAGGAGAAGAAGATGGAGAAAGTCAGTAGTCTGAAGGACTGTGTCTGAGTTTCTGCCTCAGATATAATGACAAAAATGTATTTTTTGTCAATGAATATTTGTCTTTTGTTGAACAGCATTTTCTCTCCTGGTTAGACACCTCAGTCTCTGGCACCTCAGAGCTGGCAGTGGTACATGGTGAGAATATACAGCTACTAAATTTGGGAGAACTGATGGGGGAAATATCAGTTTCCTGTCATATTTGTGTGTGTTTGTGTGCGTGCCTGGGGAGTTATCTGCTGAGTTTTGCTCATTATGCTCTCTGGCGGTGTGCCTCCCCTTATTTCTACTCGCCCAGTGTCATATTATACTAAACACCAATATGGTGGATTTAAACACGGTCACATGTTGACTGATGTGAGTATAAATAAAACAGAAAGCAGCCACAGTCATTGCCATCACTTGTGTTTGCCCAAGAAATGTTTAGTATTGGTTTAGTTTGCGTGTCCAATTTCTAATAATTAATTTCCTATTGTGATGATTCGGTTTGTGAGATCGCGTGAGTTGCAGCAGCAGTCGTATTGTGAGAATGTGCTCCCAACCTTCTGATGCTTTTTCTGTAGCCTGCAGCCTATTAATATGCAGTTACAGATGTATGACAAGTCATTCCAATCCAGAACGAGTCATCCTAGATCACCCAAGATTTTACCATGTTTCTCTCATGACTGTCAATCAACTTTTACCTCAAACCACCAGTGAGACAAAGGTCTGTAATTAAGCCATTTCACTTATGTCTGCACCTACATGGAACAAGCTGTAATTATGTTCCACGGGTCTATTCCATAAATATGATTAGTTGTCCTGGGAGTCTTGGAATCTTAACAGTTTTGCAGTTTTGCTGTATATCTTTTGCGTCATGTCGTACACAGAAATTTGCAGTCTTTATTTGGTGCTAAGCTCTAGTTACTGTCTGTATAGTAAGATGACACCTTCTACACAAACTGGCTAGCTACACAGAGCCTCTGATTATTGTGCATGCACATGCACACACACAAAGGCACACACACACACACACACACACACACACACACACAGGTACAGAGCGAGAGGGTGGGATCTCAAATCCTGGTCAGTCAGGTTTGACTGGATATTTTAGATTTTAGTTAGAGGGAGATGAGTGATCTTGTTATTACCCACACATACACCACCCTCACCTGACTTTTCTGTCCTCAGGTATTTGTTGTGTCGCTGTTAAATAACTTCCAGACATGTTTTTAGATGCATTTACAATTACTCACTCCTACTTTGAAACGTAGTGTGTCTGATATGTTTTTTTTCACAAACAAAGATCTATTAATTTGTTAAAATCCTTAAAATGGCTTCAAATTTTAAAGTAAAAAAATTGATTGGGAACATTAACAGCAAACATTAAGCTTGATTCAGGATTCTCTGACAAGTCTGCATGGATTCCTCTGATGTCGAAGAGGATTTAGCAAAGGAATTACAGCATTGATAGAATCAAGCAGCATCACCTTAATGCCACATGAATGTGACTGGATGGATGGATTGTAGAGTATTGGGCTTTGTGATGGATTCAGAAACGAAGCTTGGAACATTTTAGAACAGTTTTAGAACAATTTAATATGATATTTTAACATTGTGAAAAATACTGCATATGGCGGATATATTGCCATGTATCGAAAATTGTCCCAAACCTAGTTGAAACTGGAGGGGAGGCATGATTACAAAATTCGCCTGCAGAGCCTATGACACTTATCCATGTAATGGTGATGTATGCTGTGTGTGTGTGTGTGTGTGTGTGTGTACGCACACGCGTTTGTCTCGCCCTCATATACCTGAGTGTGTATGTGCATTCAACCTTCACACACAGCCATGTGATCTTCCTGCTGACACTGATGTCATTCTTCTGAAATCTGCATGACTGACATAACTTAACATTTGTACCGCTTTAGCTGCACCTGTTTTACCATTTTTGATTTCATGTAGCTTTTTTTTTTCCACACCCTGCTTAAGGAGATGAATTTGAATGTGTGTCGCCAGTGTATTTGACTATCACCACTGCTATCAGAGGGAGGAATGATAAGCCTGAACACTGACAGGGCCACAGATCAAAGCTTTAGATTTGAACATAATGTTATAATGATGAGGCTATGAAATATTGACATGTTTATGTTATTTTTTCCATGCATTTATGTGCGAAATATAAAGGTCAACAGACTCGGGTCTGTCACTACTGCTGTGTGTCTAATCAGTGCACCACAGTGTGTGTGAGTGAGGATGGAATTCAGAGCTCCTGGCTTTTACTGTGTTATCGAACTCTCCACTGTGTCACTGAACTTCAACCCTGCTGGGGACACACCCACACACACACACACACACAAATACACAATTGTTAAGTGCCTGGTTCATGACAAGTATAGATTTACATGATGAGATAACAATATTATTCCCAGGAGAACAAGTCAGTTTTTCATTTCACACTCTTGTCTTTTCTTAACATACACCTTAACATAACAGGGTTAGGGTTAAGGTTAGTTTGATGACCATGTAGTATAATGGATCCTATCAATAAATGTTATTGCAGATTCATAGATGTGTTTGGCACACTGTGCACAGACCTTCCTGACATGAACAAGAGGTGAAAATTAGACAAATGCAAGTAAAACTACTTTCACTCCCTCCCTAATCACCTGTCATAAAAAAACAGTCATGACATGCAAATACGGCCATACTGGAGAGCTGACCTATTTGTTTGTTTCTTATCAACAATCTGCACTCATACACTCACTCCACACTGTTTTCTATTGATGGTGCAACCAAACAACGCACCATGACTGACTATCATTCCATCATCAAGGGGTATGATGGGCTGGTTATGAGCCAGCAAGGGTTTGTTCATGCAACAAAACTTTTATTTATTTGTTATGGGCTTTCATGAATGTTTGCATTTACTGAATACTATCAACTGTTCCATCAACGCACATTTTTATTGCTTTTTATCAGGTATCTATCGCTGATACAGATAAAAGGACTGAACCATTTTCTCAATAAAAATAAGTTGTTTTTTTTTCCTTTTGTCTTTCACTGGCTCATGAAAATGTTTATGTTAAAGTCTTCTGGGATAAAAAGTAATAAAATTGCTAGAAAAATTAATTAGAAATAACAAAATAGAAGTACGTATTTATTGTGAAGACTAATAATTGACCCACAAAGTGGATCTGATATATCAGCCATGACATGACAGATCCACAGTAAATACAGTTTCTTCGTCAGCCTTATAATAATATTATGTGTTTCCACTATGAGTTCAGGCTTGGATGTGTAATGTTCCGGTTAGTTTCATGTGGTGAGGTGTTCAGATTTATAATTTTGTTCTTACTTATCAGCACACTGTTGTCACTAAACTCACTGGCCGCCTGCCCTTAAATCTGTTTTATTCATCTTTACCCCATTCATTTACTCCCTCCGCCCACTTCCTCCTCCTACTCTGCCCACGAAGGCTGACTGTAGTTTCTGTGTTGTGATGGTACCAGGCCACATCACCACCCTACCCCATCATCTCCTTTGTTTTGTTTTTTTGTCTCCCATTCTTTTATATTTCTGTTCCTCCTCCTGTGACAGAGAATCCCAGTGTGGTTTCTGCCACCCCCCTTCTCCTTGACCTTGTTCTCCTCAGTGACATTATTCAGTCACCCTGTCCTCTTTTAAGAGGTGTTTTTGAATCACCTTCTCAATTTGAAGTGTTTTCCATTTAGCCGTGATACATGTATTAATATGGTATATGAACAAGATTAAAAAATATGATAACCTACCTCTGAGCTGTGTGATCAGAAGCAAATATGACGATTTTCTAAATGTGCAATTTCAAGTCAATATTGACACACAAAGAGGAATGACGTAATCATGGTTAATCTTTCAAATGATGCCTGTTGAATGTTTTTAATCACATTGTTTAAGAAAGAGTAGTACAATGAAAGGTCGTAAAGTGTTCCTATTTAGTGTAATGCAGTCAATAGGTGTAATTCTTGACATGACAATGGGTGAGAGTAATGTCAACAGCACAAGCATACCACCCATTGTCTCAGTTCAGGACTGCAGAGTGTACTCAGGCATAGAAACACACATGAAGGCCAACAATCTCTTACTGAACTCCCTTGTCCTGCTTTTAGTGTTTGCTTAACAACTCACAGTACACCTGCCATTCATTAGTCCTTTAATCTATTTTTATATCTTTGCATTGAGGGAGTAATGTAGAAAATGTCTCATATGCAGCGTGGATAGCTGAGGTGGAGCTGATAGCAGTGTGAAAGTTTTACTCAAAGAAAAAGGGTCAGAGAAAGATGATGAAAATGTAAGGCCTTACATCTGTTTGAAACAGTTGATGTTACCATGGCAACCTTTAACAGAGTTATTATGACACCTGTAATTGTACTGCGTCAGCATTATGAGGATAAATATTAATGCTGAAATATAGAAATGCTGAAAGACTAATGGAACTCATGGTAATATTCACAATGACTATCAATGACTTAAAAAATGACAATAAATATTCCACCCTGCTCTGAGGTGTATCACATGAAATCATTTAGAGACTGCTGTTTGCTGTGAGGCAACAGCACTAACCACTGCACCACCCTGTCGCCCTGACAACTGATTATAACTAATGAAAATCCCAAATTTGGTATCTCAGAAAATTTGAATATTATTTAACAAAAAAAAGGATTTCTAGAAATGTTGAAAAGTACTGAAAGGTATGAACATGATAAATATGAGCATGTACAGCCCTCACTACTTAGTTGGGGTTCCTTTTGCCTGAACTACTGCAGCAATGCGGCGTGGCATGGAGTCGATCAGGTATGAGGTCTGGTATGAGAGCCCAGGTTGCTCTGATAGTGCATTGTTGATTCTGCATTGTTGGGTTTGGCATATTGCATCTTCCTGGGGTTAAGGTCAGGTGACTTTGCTGGCCAATTAAGAACATGGATATCATGGTCCTTAAACCAGGTAGTGGTAGCTTTGGCACTGTGTGCAGGTACCATGTCCTGCTGGAAAATGAAATCTACATCTCCATAAAGTTGATCAGCAGCAGGAACACAGCAGCAGGCTGTGTTGATCGTGGACTTAAAAAAACATCAGACGCATCATCAGATGACATGACATCCCAAACCATCACTGACTGTGGAAACTTTAAACTTGACCTCAAGCAATGAGGGTTCTGTGCCTCTTCTCTCTTCCACCAGACTCTGGGATCTTGATTTCCAAAGGACATGCAAAATTTACTTTAATCAGAGAACGTAATTTTGGACCAGTAAGCAGCAGCCCAGTCCTTTTTGTCTTTCGCCCAGGCAAGACGCTTCTGACGCGGTCTCTTGTTCAAGAGTGGCTTGACACAAGGAATGTGACAGCTGAAACCCATGTCTTGCATACGTCTGTGCATGGACTCCAGCTGCAGTCCACTCTTTGTGACTCTCCCCCACATTTTTGAATGGGTTTTATTTTATAATCCTCTCCAGGGTGTGGTTATCCCTATTGCTTGTACACTTATTTCTACCACATCTTTGCCTTCCCTTCGCCTTCCTATTAATGTGGTTGGAGACAGAGCTCTGTGAACAGCCAGCCTCTTTAGCAATGACCTTTTGTGTCTTGCCCTCCTTGTACTTTTGGATCACATGATTGTGATCTCTTGTTTAACCCATGGTAAAGTTTTTATCTTAAGAACATGATAGCATTGCCATTATGAGCATGTTAGCATATTGATGGTCAGGTCAAAAGCACCGCTGCACCCAAGTAACATGGAGCTGCTGTAAACTTGTATGCTCATTAGAGTATTAGGTCTTTTAGTCTGCATTAAAGGTGGAGGACAAAAGAACTAATGTCGTCTCAGCTGGCTCAGTAAACCACATGACAAAAGTCACATCATCCAGTTTTGTTTTGTTCTTAAGACTTCATGTTCCTCTTCTTGGAACCTGTTGACTCTTTAACCAAGTCATGATGCAACACACAAACGCGCACACACACACACACGCACACACACACCATACTGGCAAATTATTATTAACTACAATTGTTTTACCACAATTGAATTTTACTGTTAATTAGGCATTGGTCCGATTGTAAAGTTGGTTAGACTGGGCTGTTGTGAAAGCACATCATAAGCTTTTTTTATGATTGATTTTGGAATATATGAGATATTGTTCTGTACGGGTTTATCACTGACCACAGTAGCTGGCATCTTGTCTCTGAGCTGGCAGCTTCACCATCTGTTTGAGAGTGCTATATGTAGTTCTGTCTTCATTAAATCATCCTTTTATCTTTGACACAACTGCAGATTTTGCTAAGATGATTTTGCTCATAAAATGGCCTGGACAACGTGTGCTGCTCTATTCTGATGTGACGTGACTCATGTGATTGCAGTTCCTGTTTATGTGTTTGTTTCCACCGTTAGCTTCTTGGAGAGTAAGCCCTGCGTGTCGGCATTATTTGCTTTATCATTGTATTATGCAATGTGGCGTGAACGTGTGTATGTACTTGTCTGTATTTAAAATGTATTTAACAGCAGGGTGGGGCGTGTGGAGGTCTACACATGTTTGTTGAGGCAGAAATGTGAGATGTCAGTTTGCACTTGATGTATATGTAATCTTGTTAGATTTGAGTCATAGTTATTATAATGTATAATAGGTGATATAACTAGCAGGTTTCATAGCTGTAAGGTTTAGTTTAGTTTATTTGTTAAAAATAAAACATCAACAAAAAATACAGAGAAAATTAAAAAAAGGTTAAAAATGGAAAAAATAAATTATTTAACACCCATTAATACATTCAAAAAGGAGTAGGTAGGAGTGTACACTTATTAAATCCTATCCCTCTATCACGCTTATTAATATGCAAATAATGGTAATGTAATTTTTATAATTACTATAATTACAATTTTTATAATTATAGTAATGTAATACTATAAATCATATTAATATTATTAATGATATAATAACATTTAAGTTATAATTATCACAATTCCACAATAACACAAATGTCAGCTAGAATAAAACAATTAATACAGTTATGCACATTTATACAGATCATGTAACATGATGAGCTGTTCCCTGTATTTTGTGAATATATATATTGTGTTTATACTTGTTTTTAAAGTGAATCGTGTTTGGACATTGGTTTAGTTCTATATTAAAACTATTCCACAGTTTAACCCCTGCAACAGATTTTTCTGGTAGTATGATTTTTTTTTGTTTTAAATTTTAAATTTTCCCCTTAAACTATAGGGTAGATGGTTGTGGAGTTTTGGCACTAATATCACATAGGAATTATATAGGTGTTTATTCCAAGAGTATCAAGAAAAATACAAAAATTTATACTATATAACATAATACAATGGAACAACCTAATATGGCTTGTCAAATATGCCAATTTTACATTGAGATGAGTTTGTGTTGACTCATTTCTGTTAATCATTTCGGCTAAATTTATTTGCCTGTACATCGCCATGAATTGAAGCCTTGGAAATGACAATGAAGTTGATTTGACACTTCACACCCAAATGGACATTACAACAAATAAATCTTTCATGTTTTTTTCCTACTATAAACAGATTCCATGAGTCTTTGTAACCACTTGGTCACAGACATGGTCATCAACACCATGTCTTGCTTTTCATGCCACTACTCCCCAAATGCACGTGCAGAATTCATTGACAATACAGAGCCACAGTCACCATTTTTAAGCCAGTCCCATCTATATAAAACAATTATAATCTCATCACCTCATCATCTCTATCTCACCTTCTTCTCCTCCATCATATTATCTTTCCTGTACTTGTGCAGTAGGTTGCAAATGCAGGTAGCTGCAGGTAGTACATCGTGACTGAACGTACATCATAGCAACCTCTTGTCTTCTTTTTTTTAGTTTATGTTCTGTTTTGTCTTATATTACTTACATTTTTTTCTGTCTATTTATTTACTTACTGAAAACTCAATATAAAACATTTTAAAATAAAAAAGAGAGTGGGATGAGGCAGAGTTCATTAGTCATCAGTCAGAAATGAATCGGGCCACACGTAGGCCATGGCTGCTGCTGATATAGAGGGTGTGTCTGCTTCATGCTCTCAACATATAAAATGGCCATGCTTCATGTTCAGGCCTGGGAGTATGTGAAAGGTAGAGTAGAAAGTGAGTGTGTATGTGTATGTGTGTGTGTGTTTGTGTGTGGGTGTGTTGAGGCAGTAGACTTGGTTGGTGTACTCTATTGTGCAAGTGTTTCGGTATCAGATCGAGAACAAGGCTGAAGGAATGCATGAATGTACATTATATCTTCATTTGCACTATCTATGTGGATGTTGTGTCATAATTTTAGAATTCTCTATCTCTACATCTCTTTCACCACCTTACTGCTTCAACTTTATCCCAAACATCAAATAGTAACTCCTTGTCCATCAGACCTGGCAAGACAAGTTTATCACTTATCACTTATTGTACTGTATTTACCGTATACATTGCATCATTTGTGCTATCTCTATTGTTACTACTTAAGGTTCTACTCAATACCTTTGAGGAGGCTTACAAATACAGGATCACTGCAGTACCTCCATTTAAAAACAAGACTAAAGACGTTTTGCTCTCATATTACCAGACATTATTGTCCACAGCGAGTTACAAAATCTATTTTTTCAAGTATGAGACAGCTTAAAGGTCCCTTTTTTCTTTTTGTTTTGTTTTAGCACAATGTGATGGGGTGGGGGGGTGTAACATTGCCTCTGTAGGTGTTGAATTGCCAAGGTGATGTTGGTAACAAACTGTTGGTGTGTGTGTTGTTTAATGTGTGTGTCTGTGTACCTGTGCAACAACCAGCTGATAAATATTTCAAATGACTGACAGCCAGTGGTAGACTAAAGGATGAATGGAGGCAGCCTATTGCACTTAAGGAAAAAAGGGACATAAAAAAAGAACAGCGAAAAAAAAAACATTTTAATTTGAATATTGAGTATGTGTTCAGATGATAAGAAGTAGATGCAGTAAGACCCGTTTCCTGTTTAAACAAGAATCTAGAATGACAGGGCAATTCAATGTGGTTAACTTTTCTCTATTTTTTGTACAAAAATATTATATATTTAGCCAAAATAAACTCTATGTAGATATCAAAGGTGACCTTGAATAGTTATCAGCAGCTGTACTCAGCTTGGATTTATTTTAGTAATAATTGATTCCAAACATGACTCATTATTTATCTGTAATTTCAAAGTCTCATATCTTCTTAAACAAACAAAATTACTCCTAATAATTATAATTAATAACAAGAAACCACTGTAACTGACATGAATTCAAGCTGATCACACACCCACCTCATTTTAAGCATTTTCAATTCATTGTGCCGTTGCTTCCATTCATGCCCTCCAGTGTGGATTTGTGTCTTTTCGTTAAGTTGTGTTTACACTGATGCTGTCTTTTGTTTTAGGTTGTAAAAATGCAACTGAGCAGCATTAGTCTATTCACTGTATTTATTTTGGAAATTTGCTTTGTGGTTAACTCAGTAGTTTGTTAAATATCAGTTGCATTCTCTTTAGTGTGAGGCCCCATCTTAATGAAGATTTTTTTTATATATATAGCTCACAGACATTCTTTCATATTTATTTCATTTGAATATTCGGGTTCATATTGCCAGTCCACAACTGATCGAACAACCTTTCCATCTTTTTGTGACACATTGTGGTTCACACAGTCTGTAATCATAATGTCATGCAAGGACTGAGTAGACTTAACAGCTCCACTGACAGAAAATCAATATAAAAATTATTTTGATCATTAATAGTTTCAGTCATTTTTGAAGCAGAACTTTTTACTGGTTCTCCATCATTCATGACAGTAAATTGAATATCTTTTGTTTCTGGACTGTTGGTTGGATAAATAAAGCATATTGGAGTTGTCACTGTAGGCTTAATGGCATTTTTTCCACTAATAGACTTGAATCAATTACTGGAGAAAATTATCAACAGATTAATCAATACTAAAACTAATCATTAGTTGCAGCCCTACAAACCTTATTTTACAGGCTGTAGTTGTGGATTCTTTGCAGTAAACACCGATCACATGGTGTGTGTTACCACTCTTACCAAGAAAGCCATTCACTTAAAAAAAACCTAAATACTGTGTAGGAGAATACGTATATCCAGTTAAACAAATGATGTGCATTGTTATTTTATCTATAAAGGCAGTGAAAAGGGGCCAGATATAGGTTATAGTAAAATGTTCAAAGGTTGAAGATTATAAAAGTCAGTATTGCAGGGTGATGATATATGTCACATGTGGCTATAACCATATAACACAGTGATGAGCCTGTGACATACAGGGAAGTGCAAAGGGCACTTAGATTGAATTTAACAGACAGTGAACAGATAGTGACTATTAGTACATAGAAGCCTGTAGTTTTGAAGTAAGGCAGAAACGTGGCTTCATTTTATTTCCTGATAACCACTGACCTAAAAACCAAGACATAAAATGAAAACACAATGATGAGGGCCACTTTAACCATGTCAGACATACACCACTTGTTCTGTTTACTCACATCCAATCACATCTGATTTTGTCTTGTTCTGTTTCAGAGCCTGAGGGAGAGGAGGAAGCCCGGCGAGGAGACAGAAGAAGGGAAGACAGCAGAAAAGAAAACAGAAGAGGAGGAGGAGGAGGAGAACTCCCCGTATGACCGCTGCAGCTCTGTGGACCTGGACAAGGTGTGTGTGTGTGTGTGTGTGTGTGTGTGTGTGTGTGTGTGTGTGTGTGTGTGTGTGTGTGTGTGTGTGTGTGTGTGTGTGTGTGTGTGTGTGTGTGTGTGTGTGTGTGTGTGTGTGTGTGTGTGTGTGTGTGTGTGTGTGTGTGTGTGTGTGTGAGTGATTCTGATAGTTCTGATAATAATAATAACTTTCTAAAATACAGTACCAAGTGCTTTACAGAACAAGATAACATAGCTACACACAAGATAACATACTAAATGGATAATAAAACAATAAAGAACAAAAGGAATTGAAAGTAACTATCTATAAACAAATTGAATGAGCCTTCCTGTGAAGTAAGTTTTCAGAAATGATTTAATAGAAGGCACTGAACCTAAGGTCACCTAAGTTCATGATAAGAAGAGGGTGCATACGGTCTCACTTTGTGTGTGCACTAAGTGTGGAAGTTGTATGTGGTTACATGTGTGCGCGTGCATGCATTTGGTTTGCGTGTGTACGTAGAAGAAGAGTTAACAGTCACCAGGTCATTCCCCCCACAGTGGTTCCAAAACTGTCCTTGTTTGTCAGTTCGCTCTGAAGTTCTCACACTGCCAGATCAAACTGTCCTCACAAGCATTGAAATGATTTTAGAAGATTTTACAGGGTTAAGACCTGAGTTAGTATTTGGTTTATTACTAAAGAATATGTCTTAAGTTTTAACCCTAAGACATCTTCCAAATTATTTTCTGTGCCTGTAAGGATCTCGTAAGTACAGACATATGTATTCACATGTATTTACCCACAGGCATAATGTCTCATTCATGCACTGAAATCACGCTCATGCAATTAACTAACTCGACAAGTGTTTTGTTTTGTTTTTCCCCTCTGAGCACAGACGTCGACAGCATACCAGCTCCTCGTGCAGCACAATGCCATGACTGATTCGACCGATCTGATTCGTTTAGTGCGTTGCCAGGCATCTGTGTATATTGAGAGAGATTGGACTGCCCTCAACACATCAAATCATAAACCAGACCTTGTAAAAGTGTCCAACCTTACAGCTTTTATTGCAGCCCTTACAGATGCAGTAAACAAATATATGATTCATATTTCCTTTTTTGATTGCGCCCCTGATAGATCAATAACCAAATCCATCTGCTGAATATGCCAGGCATCTGCCTTAGCCAGGTTGCAGTGTCACCACCACACTCATCATGTGCTTTCCTGCACCAGCTGACATTCTGTAACTGATAGTTTCTACAGCATTTAGCAGTACATCACATCTGATTAATGTGCAGATACCTTGTTCTTCTGCTTGCCACTCTGCGTTGAAGCTTTTACAAGAGGCAAACTGGTAAAGCAAGAACACTCCTCGCTTTATTTGGATACTCAAGCATCTGACCAGCTGTGTGGCTGTCTTACCACATTTTCTTGGAGCTATCTCTGGAAAGTATTTCTTTATACATGAATGCCTTTTCGGGCTTTTTTCACCTTAATATCAAATAAAGAAATAATCGGAAGCCAATTAGGATGTCAAAATACAAGTCCTGCGAGGAAACTTCCACTGTCACGTTTTTAGAATACTATCAATATGATGTTTCATGCAACTTGTACTTTATACTCCACTAAAATTCAGAAGGAAATATTCAATTCAAAATATATTTATTTGACAGCTTTAGTTACTAGTTTCTTTTGAGAAAAAGCATAAAAGCATGACCTTCTACTTTTGTGGTTGTGACCCCTTACAAAAAAATGTCCTATTTCCTATTATAGGGTGGATAGAGGATGGCGGTTGTTTGAGGCAAAAAAGAGGTAAAACTCTCCAAAAAGCCTTAGACTAGAGAAAAATAGAAAAAAGAAATCCAAATTTATGTTCCAAATCGATGCATCATGTTTCAAAAGTGTAATGTGTGTGTATATATATATATATATATATATATATATATATATATATATATATATATATATATGTGTGTGTGTGTAATTATTTGAATATTTTAGGTTCATTCAACTGATGATACTTTGTACTTTAGGAGAAGGACTTTGAATACAGGAGTTGGACCTAAGGTGTATTTTGACATTGTTAGATTTGTACTTTAAAGTTTCCTAAGGTTTCTGCCACTGCTGATCCCACCATATTACCATACCTCACTAGCAGGTACGAGGTCAGTGTTTTTCATTCCTGATCCAGGAACCCGCCACTGCATGACACACCTGATTCAAATGGTGTCGTCATCAAGCTCTGCAGAAGCCTGATGATGACCTGCTTGATTTGAATCAGGTGTGTTGGAGCAGCTGGAACAGCTGCCACCAGCCCTGTTCCTGGAGAGCTTCTGCCCTGCGTGTTTTAGGAAGCTCCCCCGCTCTAACACACCTGATTCTAATTAACTTGTTATCAAGCAGCTGAAGCTCGTGAAGGGCTTGATAATGACTTAATTAAAATCAGGTGTGTTAGAGTGGGTGACAGGCAGGTCACTGGCCCAGGAGTAGGGTCGATGACCTGCTGTTTCAGCGGGATCCCTGCTTCAGCACACGATTCAAGCCGAGCGGTTCGTCATGAGGCTTCTGCGGAGCTTGATGACAACATCATTTGAATCGGGTCCCCGTAGCAGGAATGAAAAACGCTGTATTAGATTCCATATCAGTAACTATTAGGAACCACAAGAGTTGACTTCATGCATCATCATTTCAGCCACACAGATCTCTACTGTTCTTATCTTCTTCATGAATAAGCTTCCTCGAGTGACTTGTGACTTGAGATCAGCAAACCTAAAATAAATTCCTGTGGATGTTACAAATCTGACCACAGATCAGTGTGGAACCTCACTTCACTGGCTTCATTGTCTCACGTGAGGCTAGAGGTACAGGGAGCTTGTCAAAGCACCTTGTTTTGTGGCCTTTGGATACAAAATAAACATTTTCAGTTATTGCTGGCAACCATTCAGTTTGTAAACCTGCAGAACTCAAGGAGACGGCAACAAACACACAAGAGCTGTCACATCCTGATTTTCCGGTTTCTAAGTCTCTGCTGCCACCTGCTGGATTCATTTGTCCCCTTCTGTTAAATCACACTTTCTCTCTGCTTTCTTTAGCACTGTTGCGTCTACCTGAATGGATCATTTCTCACGGATTCCTCATTGTTTGTGTTTCGTTAGGATTTGGTGGACTGGGGGAAGCCTCTAGCGTGGCAGGTTGGCCACCTCGGAGAGAAATACGATGCGTGGGTCCACCAGCCGGTCGACAGGCCCATCAGACTGTTCGGGAACTCTTTCCTGGAGGCCAGCACCAAGACTTCCTGGTAAGACCAGAAGCTCTTTGTTTCGCTCTTCAAAAAAACTCATATTTAAAAGCACGGTTAATATGATGTTTACCCACTCACAGAACAGGCGTGTTTTTCATTGACTTGCATCAGTGCACACATTGCAGCTCTGGTTTGACATTCCTGAGGTTTTCTCAGAACATGTTATGTACAACAATTGCTAAAAAAATCTTTTCAGTTCAATAATTAATAAAGAAATGTATTTGAATTCATTTTAATGAATAAATAAATAAACCTTCAAATAGGATTACAAATTTGTGCAAGGCTAATCTTTAGTATGTTTTTTCAGCTGTCTCCCTCTAACCTTAGTCAATTGTAACATCCAAACACAACATGCTGCATCTCAAAGCACATACTTCTGTACTACCTATATGCTGCCTACTGCATACTACCTACTAAATAAATGATTAAGTATGTCATTACCAACAAATCTTCACATTAAAGCTGCGTCCAAATCTGGCATCTACCCACCTATGTAGTGGGCACAAATGTGGAATCCACTATCTAGAAAATCTGAATATCATAGTAGGCTTTCAACAGGTAGGCAAATGGTACATCTGGTCATATTTTGCAGTGTGCAAGCAAACTACACTACGCTATCCCAGAATTCATTGGGGAGGGCAGGATGGCTGTGCAGTAGTACATCCAAATTGTGACTTCTACTGAGTAATTTCTTACATAGAAGCTACTACTGTAGTGTTTGAGTGGTAGCTACTGGTTGGGGCAGTGCTACTGAGGTTTTGTATGCAGCCTAAGTCTAAGTCTTAATGTCCTTATGCTACAGGTACTGGGTACCAGTGGTGTGGCTTCCTCTTGTGTTTTATCTCAGTTGGTATTGCTACACTGCACTGGCAATGGGAACCACCAGGCTACCGCTGACCTCAGGTAACCTGCTTTGTGCTATATGTGATGCACCTGAGATGCACCTGAGACTCAATTCCACACAATTCCATTTCCACCATCAACACATATGCATTTGTATTCATCACTCTTGTGTGTGTGTGTGTGTGTGTGTGTGTGTGTGTGTGTGTGTGTGTGTGTGTGTGTGTGTGTGTGTGTGTTTCCAGAGGTCTCTATTCCGTTCCATAAGTACACTTTCCCGCTGCTCTTTTTGATGGGCTGGTTCATGTGGTCGTTCATCGAGTACTGCATCCATCGCTTTGTCTTTCACATGAAACCACCAGCCCATAACTACTACCTCATCATGCTACACTTTCTCCTGCATGGACAGCACCACAAGGTACGCACACACCGCAGAGAACAGGATCAGCAAACTAAGCATAAACCTGCTTTTATCATATCATAAATCTAAATGGTATTTATAGTGTAATGTGTGTGTGTGTGTGTGTGTGTGTGTATGTATGTATGTGTGTGTATATATATATATATATAAGTAACCGCTGCATTTTTTTCTGAAGTCAGCATCTCTACATGTATTACAGCCATTCCATTACAGCGTCTGTTAAATTCCAACACATGAACACCTCATTCTGCTTAAAGAGGTATTGATTAGGTGAACACCTGAACCAAGAACAATGTGAAAGACTTGTGGAGAGCATGCCAAGACGCATGAAAGTTGTGATTAAAAATAAGGGTTATTGCACCAAATATTTATTTTGAACTCTTCTTAAATGTAGACTCAAAAAAATGTTCCTTTTGCCCAAACACATACCTAGTGTATGTAGTAGTACAATCAGAAAATCTGATATTTTTGCAGTGGTCTCTTTTTTTGTTTGTATGTATATATATATATATATATATATATATATATATATATATATATATATATATATATATATATATATATATATATATGAGAGGTAATAATTAATAGTGTCAATTCCTGAAACTGAACGAAACGGCTATTTAATGTTATTCTTTCTCTTCTCTAACATACAGTACTGTGATTGAGTGAAAAATTTAGTTTCTTATCCCCTGATCTTCTCCAGAAACTACGCTCTCTTAACATTGAATGTCTTCCTCCACAGTCTCCGTTTGACGGCTCCCGGCTGGTTTTCCCGCCCGGCCTGGCCTCGCTGGTGATTGGCAGTTTCTATGCGATCCTCTACAACTTGCTCCCAAAGATCCTCGGGATGTCCGTGTTCGTCGGAGGACTGTGCGGTTACGTCGTTTATGACATGATCCACTACTACCTTCACTACGGCTCGCCAAAGAAAGGCTCCTACTTGTACAGCTTGAAGGCCTACCATGTCAAGCACCACTTTGAGCACCAGAGAGCAGGTGAGCACCGGTTAAAAAGGGACTGAAGGAAGGAATGGAACGAGTTTGATATCTAGGATTCTAAGAAATTTTGTCTGATCAAATTGTTAAATTTGTTGAATTTGTGTCTGCAGGTTTTGGAATCACTTCTACATTCTGGGATCACCCTTTCAACACAGTCATCCCTGATGAGAAATTCTAACGCAGATCTGGCTCTCCTAAAGGGCCACAGGACTTATCATCCACCCTCCTTAGCAACCAGCCCACATCCTTTAACCACCCTGCCACCTTCTGTTCACACTCTGCAGCCATCACTTTCACATCCAAGGCGGAAGACGCACTTCTGAGAACTCCTGGACCTCTGCAACTTATCCATCTACACACGCACACTTTACCATATATCTGCTTTCTGATTCCAGCCAGCGTTATCTGAGTGAGAAGCAGTCTGAAATTTTTAAAACATAAATAACCAAACTAACAACCACCACTGCTGAACAGCACCAATCAAGTCATCACCTGATCACCATTTGCAGCTGGGAGGACAGAAAGAGAGGGACACATGCGTTGAAAGAAACATAACAAAATGCTATCATTTATTTAATTTGAAGGATTACATGGATTCCTCCGTTCATTCAGAATTACACTTACACATGCGCTCATCTCCGCTTCCCTCAGAGAGTGAAAGAGGAAACAGAAAGTGGTAGATGGTAAGGGAATGTGAAAGACGGGGAAGGAAGGGGAGGAAATAGTAACTGAAGGTGTGTGATAGGGAAAGTGCGTATGAGCGAGAGCATGATAGAGAGGCCCCAGACTGTATCATTTAACCAGGCAAACCAACTCAGGAAAAAGAAGAAAAAAAAAAAGAAAAACATATTCCTTCCTCCTCACTACCTGCTGTTTACATCTTCCTTATCACAGCTGTCAGCTCTTCGCCATTGTCGCTGCCACATGCTGTTCCCTGGCAGGTCGTTAACAGTCGACAGCAGTTCCCTCCACCACGTTTGCCTGCACTTTAGTCTTTTAGAACAGCTGTGAACAGAAAACACTGCACCCTTCGGTTTCAGATATTGGAACATGCTGAGATTCATTTGGCAGTTTAGATTTAACTTAATTATCCCAAAGTCGCAGAAGTGAGATTTTACTGGAGTGCTAATGCAATTCGCTGTTAATGTCGTGTAAAGCAGAGCTCTATATATGTTTGAAACTACTGGAGATATATATTTTTGCAAGTTTGTTGTCTTTCATTAACGATAATAAATGTGCAAAAAAAAATGTACAATGCTTTATACAGAAGACTAGATTCTTTATTTGCACCATCTTGAGGTTGTCAAAGCAACAGATGTTTTCTAGTTGTTTAGACAACAGCGAACACGTCTGCAGATGGATGCACTGCATGTGCAGATGCATTTAGATCCAAGAAAAGATGGATGATGTGCTGTGGTGCTGCCAGAGGAACGTAGCTGGAGGCATGAAGTCAGCCTGTCAGACTTCCTGCTGTGGGGATCTCAGGGTCAGAGGTCAGTCAGTGACAAAAGCGGGTGTGTATTTGTTGACTGGAAATCTGGAAATTTTCCATTTTAAGATCGACTGAGCTCTCAATACAGTCTCGGCAGAATTCGGGTCTTGGAAAAGTGAATGTGACAAATGTGTCAGGATGATTTTTAACCTCTTAGTAGTGAAATCCACATTGAGGTCTCACGAAATGTCCCTGCACCTCCCCGCAGGATGACGATGAAATAATCTGACTGGACAGCAGGTCTGATAGTGGCTGATGGATCCTCTAAACGTCTCCTTCAAACACCCACAACACGACTCATAAAACAGAATAAACTTAATCAATCACATATGTAGACTACAGTGAGATTATTCAGAACTTTTTCTAGTTTGAAGAAAGGTTCCCACTCACATAATATATATGTACATACATTCTTACATATGTAATATAATATGCAGAATCTGGTCTCAGACAATTTTAACCATTTTTGAGAGAAAAATTCAGTAATACAGGAAGCTTCTTGCATTTGCATTCCTTTTTCTTAAGGCATTCACTGCAGCAATAATAAAGAAATCTTCAGGTAAACCTTTGATTTAGAGGGCTATGTCACGAAATTACTGTTTCTAAGAAGAAAAAAATGACTTTGATATGATGACTGTACCTCAAAGAACCAAATAATATATATTTTTGATGTTTGTAATAGAGAGAGAGTGATGATGATGAGGATGAGGATAATAATACATACTGATTGACGGCTGCATGGCAAAGTGAAACAATTCCACCTGTTGGAAAAGGTACAGACAGATCTTATTTATGTATATTTATATAATAAAGATGAAAAAACAGCTTGTACATTTTGATTCTAACAAGTGAAATTATGCAGCGTACAATAATATTTCTTAAATCTGTTTACTACAATATCTTACGACTTTTATTTTGAAACTTTAAATGTCTATGCAAAGGCAACATATTTGTAAATAAATGTCTGTACATTTCTGATGTTGGCCTTATTTTTTCCATCATTGTTTCAATATTTTACATACATACGGTATACATGCAAGTTTGGACATAGCTTCTCATTCAACTATTTACATTGTAGATTCTCACTGAAGGCATCAAAACTACGAATGAACATGTGTGGAGTTATGTACTGTAGTTATGTAAACAGGTGAAAACTGAAAACATCTTTCATATTCTAGTTTCTTCAAAATAGCCACCTTTTGCTCTGAAAGATGAAGCAAATTATGAAGTGACTATGAACTATGAAGTGAAAACCATTTCAGGTGACTACCTCTTGAAGTTCATTAAGAGAATGCCAAGAAAACACATTGAATGAGAAGATGTGTCCAAACTTTTGGCCTGTACTGTACATTCCAGTGAAGACTGAAGCAAAAAGCTTTTCAGCATTTTATTGAACATAAAATGTAAACAATATAACAAAACATTTAAAAACTACAGAAAGGGCAACTCACAGTCTAATTAGCTTCTGGATGTTAATAAACACGAGACTATTGTATCACATTATACTGTATTAGAATATGTTTCTATTATTATTCATGATGGGGTTACATGCTAAATATGCACTATATATTTTCTATAATTACCCCCAAATTGACATTGCATTAGTGAACTATCATGTATAACTTTTCCACGATATTCCTGCATAACAAGGATTTGAGTTCCGCTGAAATTCATCTTGTTTGATGAAGGACCTGTAGATGCTTCTTTAAGTTTGTTCTAAAGTAGGGATGATGAAAAAATTATCTATGGGTTAGGCAAATCTAGACAACATACTATATATAGCATTTTTTGTAAGGCTGATATAAAGTGGTGTTTTTTTCTTACACACTGAGTATATATGGTATATTTATTCTTACTCTCATCGCTGGATGAAACAAAAATAGCTCATCCCTACATCCCCACAGTAAGAGATGGAAGCAGGTAAATCTGACTAATAGTGCTTCGGTGAAACTCATCTGCCACTTGCCTGTGTGCAAACAATTACAGAAGAGTAGATGAGAAAAAAGACTAAGGATCTTTCAGAAGATTGACTAACTAGTGACTAATACTCTTTAATACAAAGCAAATCCCTCATCACATGATTTTAATAAGTTGTGAGCAGTTCGTCCAAAGTACAATTTCCTTTTTTTGACTTTAATCTGAATATTTTAATTGTATTTCACAAGAAAGACCTCAAAGAAGAAAAGTTTCCCTGCTGACAGACAGGGCAGCAGAGGCGAGTGGAGCAGTAGGACCCTGAGCTGCAGCTGCAGCAGCTGCACTGAAACAGACAGCAGGCAGGAGGGAGGAGCCTGAATAAAAACCAAACAGCCCTACAGCCTCCACACCCTGCACTGTCGGGAAGTTCATCTGCATTCTTGCCATACCCACACACTCACACACACACACACACACACATAAACACACTTATACATACACACGTATACATAGAAAACTGGGAGGATCCACACACTGAGGCAGGGTAAGCACAGGCAGTGACAGTGTGTTGTTCCTGGTTTCTTTTCAGGGAAACTAAATAGATGTTGTCTTCATGTTCCTCTGTGTGTGTGTGTGTGTGTGTGTGTGTGTGTGTGTATGTGTGTGTGCTGTTCCAGCAGGAGTTTGCAGGGGGGCCTGCGGTAGGACTGGACAACAGATCCTCATCATCAGCGGCCTGTCAGGTGTTGTATTTTCCTGACTCATTCTCTCCTTCTTCATTCTTTTTAGAACTAAAACAACAGGAAGTGAACCACTCTCAGCTCTCACTCCGTCTCCCTTGAACTCTAAAGAGTGTTTCCTCTGTTTATCTTCGGCTCAGTCTCAGCAAAGGAAGGCGTTTTATATGCTACTACTGCTGCTGCTGCTGCTGCTGCTGCATCCAGAGTAACCCTCAAGACCCTGAAACATCTTTTTTTTAGGATTCACATCTAAAGGGAGCAGAAAGTAGCTGAAGTTGGTCGTGTGAAAGACAGAGAGGAGCATGCAAAGTCCTGGAAAATTATACCTGAAATTGCTGCTGTTTAGGTTCACATGCAAAAATGATAGAGGCAGAACCGGGCTACTGGTGTTATCAGAGCTGGTAATGCAAATGCAATGAGTCCTAACTGTTTACATATCACCGCACTAAAATATGTTAATAATGTGTTATTAAAGTAGCAGTGTGTCAGGAGGGAGCTCACAACCACCGCAAAAACCTGACAGCAGGTAGATTAGTCCTCACAAATGTGTGTTTTTCATATCCTTCATTGCACCACTTGCTGTTGAAATATATTGTTTTTCTGTAGAAGTTCAGAGTATGTTGTGAGAATTTTCTTTTCTTCAGTATCAATTAAGAGTTTTACTGTGCTGGGTGTTTTACCTTTAATCTAAAATATCCAATGGAAAAAGTAGTGAACAATATACAGCTCTGGAAAAAAATAGAGACCACTGTAAAATGATCATTTTTTTCTAATTTTACTATTTATAGGTAGGTGTTTGGGCAAAATGAACATTTTTGTTTGAGTCTATAAACTACTGGCAACATTTCCCCCCAAAAAATATTATTACTCTTAAAAAAATATTATTGTTTATAGCATTTATTTGCAGAAAATGACAAATGATCAAACAACATAACACTTAAGAAGAGTTCATGAATCAATATTTGGTGCAATAACCCTTATTTTTTAATCACAGCTTTCATGTGTCTTGCCATGGTCTCCACAAGTCTTAACCATTGTTCTTGGGTGACTTTATTCCACTCCTGGTGCCTCTTTAAGCAGAATGAAGTGTACATGTGCTGGAATTCAACAGACGCTGGAATGGCTGAAATACCTATAGAGAATGGTGTTGTTGGGACTTGGCAATGACGGTGACGGTAAAAGCTAAAGTTGTTTTTTCTGATGGTTTCTTCCCAGTCTCACCATGAGTGCGGCAGGTGGTGATGAAGGTAGCGACAGTAACGCAGCCCAGCAGACGGACGAGAAGTCTCCTGAGGGAAAGGTCCTGGGCAAACTGAGCGCTGCCGTCGCTGGACCCGGCTGGACGAAGGTCAGCTGCCCCTGCTGTGTGACGGAACAGGTGGAGCCATTGGTCGTGGTGAAGCTCGGGGAGAAGGTCCGGCCCGAGACCAAGAGGTGGCTCATCAGGCTGATTGGAGCTCCTCAGAAAGATGGAGGTGAGAGCTCAGGGAGCAGAGCAGAGGTCGGTGTTTCTCCTTGCAATGACTAAAAAGCTTACAAATAAAAACTAAGAAATGATGAGAGTTTCTCTCGTTCTCAGATAATGCACAACACTCGTTGCCTGGAAGGTCTCTAGCACTTCAACATTTGATTGGATTTGCATTGCTGATTTACATGCCAGTTACCCCTGCAGATACATTTACTTAAATGAGTCCAGAGGTGATTTATATTCAACCAGCCCAGAAAATATATCAAACAAAAAGAAGATGAGTATAATCACACCATTTCAATTTTATAGACTACTTGGATCATTAGTTTTTAATCTAAAAATCAGACTGAATTGCTATTTTTAATATGAGATGTTTTGGAATTTTGGGTAACATAAAATAATACACAAGACACTTATGTATATTTCCATTTAGTGGAACAGCAAAGCCATAAAAAACATAATTCTGAAGAATTCACTTGAAGAAAACAGAATCTAAAGTTAGAACCAGCCACTGAAGGGTATACAGTATATATGGTGTGATCAGGCACTGAGGAATAAGATGATTTCAACAATATTTTGGACAAATGTTATGTTGAGTATATTGGGGTCAAGTAATGGAAGTGTCCTAAAGCTTTCCAAATATACTTAAAGTCCCCTTCAACTCAAACATGCGTTGCTCATTGTTTGATTTGCCTGTTTGAGCTTCACTGTGTAAAACAATGTTTGTAGCCCACTGCTGTAATATTCATCTGTTGAGGGGGGGAATGTTAAATGAGCATGATCATCGGCGCAACTAGTTCGGTGCCAGCCATGATCCGATAAAAAAATGTACCCAAGTGGGATGGCGCGAAGCCGACAATGGATTTTTCAGAGAAGTTGGAAACATCTTGTCCAGCAACAATTAAGCTTTTAAACCATGTCGGGGGAAGATCTTTAGAGGCAGAGAATGCAGTATTTGCTGTTCGGGGAAGGGCAACTTAAAAAGAGAAGGACCAAATAAAATTATGCTTTTTAATCATCAAATCCAGCAAAAAAAAAAACATCAGGTAACTTCATCTGCTGCCCGTCATCAAACTCATATCCTATTCTGCCTTAACCGCCTGTATGTTTGGATTCTATGTCAGTCACTGAATGAAGGTTTCTTCCTGCTGTAGGAATGTGACCAGTCCAATGTTTTAAAGCAGGCGTGCTGAGTCCTGCTCCTGGAGAGTTACTGCCCTGCATGTTTTAGGACCCCCTCCCCCCATTATCAATAATTATAGCCAGGTGTGTTTGAAAGGAAAGATTCCAACACGCAGGATTTGGATTTGGACTCCTCTGTTTTTAAAGGATAAATCCGTCCATTTTTACACCGGAATGCTTTGGAACTCCAGGTGCAGCGTTGCTGTCCCACCCGGGCGAGGACGCCAGCGGTGACATCATCGTGGTCGCTGCGCCGCCCTGCACGTTACTACGAGCCACGGAGGAGTTGGGTCTGTGTAAGATGTACCACAACGAGCAGATGGAGGCCTTCTCCTATCATGACAGGCAAAACTTTAAAGATTCAGGTACAGCAAAAAGAACTTGTGCTATAATGCAACATTTACATCACAAGGGCACATTGCAAAAAATGAAATATTAGTAAAAATTAATCCAATTTTGAGTAAAATCTTCTTGAAATGTCATATACTGTTGACAGATAAATTTGCTTATAATCAACTTTTTTTTCCCTAAAATAGGATTAAATTGTCTTAATGTTGTCTTTTTATCTGATATTTTGCCCTTTTTAATCTCATAATTCTGACTTCTTATCAAAATTTTAGGAAAAACTTGAAATAAATAAAATGATCTGTCAATGGAATAATTCTACTAAATATTGGACTAATTGTGCTTACTACCAGCCATTTCTCCAAGATAAGATTTATTTTTTTTAATCAATGCTTATTTTAACATTTGGTTTGCATTTAATTTCTATAACAATCCCCACAAACAGGTGAGAAAGGTAAGAGGTTACTTACTGTAAGTAGCATCCTGTTACTAAGTCATAAAACTCAAGCTTGTGTCATAAAGAGTCTCAGAGGAGCACACGATACAAAGTCCATGTTTGTGTTCCACAAGCATCGTTATTGTGCATCTATAAATTTGGTGATTTTTAATTGTTCAGATAAATAGTTAAAAGACTAGGTTTAGAACATGTTCCTATACTTCTCAAACAAAATGATCTCTTTAAACACCCAATAGTTATTTGGAAACAGGGCTGTTTTGACAGGTCGTGAACAGTTGTTGTTGTTAACAAGGCACAGAGATGCAACAAAGGTCCCTGGCTGTATTCAGACCTGGTTACCAGAATGTAGAATAGTCTTATCTTGGCAAAATTACATTAAAATAAATAAATCCTGTATTCACAAACACTGAAACAAACTCCAAACATTTTACTAAGAAATTTGTTAGGCAAGAAATAAAAACTTAATCAAATATGATGGTTTTTACACAATTTTCACAGTTTAACTATTTTAACTTCTACAACCTGTTAGACTAAATCACCCAAACAAATGCAGAGTAGAAAGGCTGTTTCAAACATGATGTTAACATTTTGACAGACAAACAATTCTTATCACAAAGTCCCTTCTGGAGCTTTCAGCCACATCTCCAGGCCTTCATCATTGGGTGGAGTTCTCATTAAACTGATACAGTTGGCACAGCATGTTGTACTGCTCACCACTGGTGAACCGGTGATTAGATTCCAGCAGTTTGAGCATAATAGTTTTAGGATGGTTTTATTAAAAAAAAAGGTTTGATAATAATAGTGTGTGTGTGTGTGTGTGTGTGTGTGTGTGTGTGTGTGTTGATGTGTGACAGACAACATGGAGCTGTTCCTGACGCTGGCTGAGAAGGAGTACATAGTGAAGTATGAGCTGGACGGTATGCAAGCCCAGAGGGACCTGACAGTACCTGGCCTGCCTGACAACTACACGCTGAGGCACCGAGACAACATCTGTGAGTGCTCTCACTGTGTTCTCACAACATGCAACAGAATGGAAGACAGCGTTATTCAAGATTCAAGTTTTTTGTTTTTTTTGTACTTTGTGCATAGGCCAACAGTCCAGACACATTGGAATTCTTGTGCAGGGCTTTCTCAGTCAGCAGGTGTCAAAATAACTTAAAAAAGGATAGTTCTAAGAAAACATAGAAACATCTTAAAGACAATAAGTAAAGCAGAAATAATAACATCATTTTCTATTGTTGATCACATTAAACAAGTTACATGTAGAAGATCCCACTTATATGATAAAAATCATCTAAATATAGAGCACAGTGCAAAAATACAGATAATATAGCTTAAATAATACATGAAACATGACATGGAGAAACAGGAGGTTCACAGTAGAAAATGATCCATCAAGATAAATAAGTTATTTATTATTGAAGCAATATGAAGACAATCTGTCAGTGACAGGAAGGATTTCTGTTTTCTGATTTGTTTCTAAATTTCATTCTTATCTAATACACACACACACACACACACACACACACACACAACTCAGGAGCTGACTTTTTTCAGGCTTTTTTTAAGAGTCCATTCTCTTGCTTAGTAAATTCCCATCCAGGTAATATACTGAATTTATAATAATCTAATTACCAATCATAATGGTGATTTTTTTTTACATGCTTAAAAAGCCATTTGGTAAAGTTGGTGACTGCTGTCTTCACATTCAGCCAGTATCCAGCTGTACAGTGTGCATCCTGCCCTGCTGACTCAGTTATTCTTCTCTCTCCACATTCTGTCATGAAAATGCTTCACTCAGCATCAGCCTCAGTGTGTGTGTGTGTGTGTGTGTGTGTGTGTGTGTGTGTGTGTGTGTGTGTGTGGATGAGTTAGTGTAAAACCGGCCCCGCTTCACCCACGTCCTCAAGTCAGTGTTGTTGCGATGACGTGACTGACTGCTGTTGCAGGGCAGAAGCTGAGGTCAGCCGGTGTGATCGTGGACACCTTCCCGCTCCATAAACATGACCAACTGAAAGAACTCAGTAAGGCCTGGTACACCGGGAACCAGCTGGCACAACCGCTGGGTGGGTGGAGACGCAACACGCATGCAATTCCCAGTAGAAGGCTTGTTTTAAGGCCTGTATATATATACTGTAAGACACGTGAAGCATTCAGCACTTATACCTGACATCTGGTCCTGCTGCTTTATCCAGATTCAGTCAATGCATATTTCGGAAGCTCAGTGGCATTCTACTTCAGCTTCCTGGATTTCTACACCTGGTCTCTGCTCCCACCAGCGATACTGGGCCTGTCCATTACATACTTCTCAGGTAGGTGTCTGGCTTTCTGTTTTACACTATTGACCATTATTTATTTTTATTTTATGTTATGAGCAAACACATTGTACCATTAGAACACTGGAGTGATAGTTGCTGGAAATGGGCCTCTATACACCTATGTAGATATTGTACCAAAACCAGACATTTGCAGCTAGAAGAGTCATAGAAAAAAACACTTTTTGATGACACTTTGTCATTTAGGCTGATGGATGGTGTGTTTATGCCTTGTTTTTTTGTATCTGAAAGATGAGCAATGAACTAGCAGTCTTTATTCATCACAGGGGAAGTTCAGAAGGAGATGGACGCCTCAGTCTCAGGTTCACAGATCCCTGTCGCCGACGATGACGCGGGACCCGGTCACATGATCCAGGCTGTGTTCAGCATGCTGTGGTCCACTGTTATCATGGAGATGTGGAAGCGACGGCGCTCCACCCTGTCCTACCGCTGGGGGACCCTGCACCTCGCCGAGCGCTTTGCAGAGCCCCGGCCCGGTTTCCATGGCGACCTCGGGGTCAATCCCGTCACAGGTCGCGTGGAGCCACTATTTCCTGAGACGCAGAGAGACCTCCGTATGGCGCTGGTGTCGCTCCCGGTGGTGGGGATGTTTCTCGGTAGGGCCCGAGCTGAACGCTGGTGAACTAACGTAGAAGATCTGCTGAGCGATTAAATGACAATGACATTTAGGATGAAGTGCAAATGTGAAATATGAAAGCACTTGGATGCAGAAAAGAATGCGTTGCCCTTTTGAAATTGCAAATCCACTCCTCCGCGCTGCCTCCCTCCTCACCTCCCCTCTCTCCTCCTGCAGGGCTGGTAGTGCTGGGTATGTTTTGTTTCTACTGGGGGGAGGCCCAAGTGAACCAGCTCCACCAGGACTGGGACTCCCTGCTGAGCCAGACTTTGCTCTACATGCCCTCCGTGCTTCACATTGTCTACACAAACATGCTGGCGAATGTTTACAAGAAGGTGGCACAGTCTCTGACTGAATACGGTGAGCGGGGAAATCATACGGAGAATGAATGTAATCATACTGATAATGATGATAAAAATCCAATGAACCCTCATTGTGTCCCTTTAGAAAACCACAGAGAAGAGTCGGCCTTTCAGAACCACCTAACAGCCAAAGTCTTAGTGGTTAGCTTCCCTTCTTGAAACATTAGCTTTTACTATAATCCTCTTCCCCAACATGCTAATTAACTCGTCTCCTTTCTCTCTCCCTCCAGTTCACCTTCTTCAACTACTTTGCAGTTCTCTTCCACATCGCCTTCTTCAAGCAGGATGTGGCTTTGCTCCGTAAGGTAAAAGCTCAGGAAGGAGATGTGTCTTTAAGGTGGTTCTCTGCCAGTTCAGTATTGCACTGCCATAAACTTGAAGGAACATGACAAATAGGAAATGATGAAAGTCGATGCAATAGAGACTGGAATACCTTGATTTTGTAACAAAAACAAAAATGTGTTCTTGCAGATCATCCAAAAATATACAAGTCTCAGAAGGCAACCGGACAGTGTTTTTATTAGATCCTTGTTGCACATGTTGTTCCACCTTTGTTGTCTCAGGCTTGCTTCCAAACCCAACTGAAATGACATAGACCAGGGCAGTTTTCTTAAATTTTAGGATGTCTCTTAGGTTAATGTTAGGATGTCATCGAACTTACATCAGATCATTCGTGCATGCCCACAAATAGAGTTTTTAGAGTTCTTCCTTTCCTTTTCATATTTCAGATCATATTAAGGCTTGAACTTGTATTTGATAAGTAATCATTTTTGGTAAAATGGTGCTTTCACACCAACAGTAGTTGGTGCGCACTAAATGGTCCATTCAAACCAACAGCGCTTAGTTTGGTTCTTTTTCGTTGGTGTAAAAGCATCAGTCGCACACAGATGCACTAAATCAAACGGACCGAGACCTCCAAAAAGATGGCCTCAGTCCGCTTGACTCCACACCAAATGACAAACTTTGGTGCGGTCTCTCTAGTGAGAATGTGAACTTAGGTTCAAACTATTTGAGATGCATCATAGTTTTATTAATTACTTCATTTCCTGTTTGTTTGATGATAAACATTAATTTAACGTCAATCAGACCAATTTTGGGTCATTTGCAGGTGTGAAACGCCACTGAAGTCTATATCTTGCTAACTTTTACTGCCTGGTGCAGACCAAATAATCAAACTAATAGTGTGAAAGCGCCCTTAAAGAGACAGGAGCTAAAACAACCTGTCGCAGACAGAGGCTGAACTGAGGGGATGTATAAAGGGCTGTTATAAGATGAATATAAACTTTTTAAAACTGTGAATCAAACAAAGATATTCCAGTAACTTGCTTGTTATGTCCTCTTTAAAGAAGATCAAAAGTAAACTGATATGCAGGTGTCAAATTATAATGCCACTACATGTAAAGAATGAATGAAAGAAAGTGAATGAATGAAATAAAAATGCTTTGCTGTGTGACTATGATGAATCACACACATGGTCTCTCTGTCTGTGTGAAGCGCCTGGCTTCTTTGCTGATAGTGAGCCAGCTGGTGAACCAGGTGACGGAGGTGGTCATTCCCTTCCTGGTGGACCGACTCGTCAATGCTCCCCACAGGACAGAAAAAGAGGACGACCCACAGGAGGACAAATTCAGGAACCAAATCACCATGCCTGTTTTCCCTGTGCATACAGTTTTAAAGAGTCACTGAAGCTGCATGAGAACTAAAATGCAGTCCTGCAGTGAATGTCATCCATCCATGTCTTGTCACAGGGCCTGTTCGGAGAGTACATCGAGCTCTTGGTGCAGTTTGGGTATTTGAGTCTTTTCTCCTGCGTGTACCCTCTGACTGCCGTGCTGCTGCTCATCAACAACCTCACAGAGATCCGATCGGATGCCTACAAGATCTGCAAGCTCTTCCGCAAGCCTTTTTCCCCCCCTGCGGCCGGCATGGGCGTGTGGCAGGTCAGCAGAAAACACGACGCGCAGCAGAAATGAGACACACTCAGTGTGTCACCACTCACCAATTATGAGCGAACAGCTTGTGTCATTGTCTCGCATTTTCAGGTGGCTTTTGAGGTCCTGAGTTTCGTCTCTGTTGTGTCTAACTGCTGGCTGCTGACACTGTCGCCACGGTTACGAGAGATGTTTCAGGAGGGCGGGATGAGCGGTACCAACTTTCTGCTGTTGGCTGTTTTGGTGGAGGTACGAAGAAAAGAAATGGAGAAGTCATAATGAGATTCAAAAGATTAAAGCTGAATAATGTGTGTTTTTTCCCCCAAATCTGTGTTTTGGCAGCATGTGCTGATCTTGATCAAGGTGGTTTTGACCGTCCTGATCCCCGATGAACCAGACTGGATCAGGAAAAAGAAAGAGCATATAGAGTACATGTCCATGCAGGCCCTGAGACAGCAGGTCAGCATCCTCCACATACAGTACACTTCACTGTCGCATTTTGGTTTCTACTCCATCTGCATGACAAATGTTCCTTCTTTTCTTTTCAGAAGCTGCTTTCTGAAGAGTCCTGATTTCGTTTCAAATCATAAAGGTGGTGCAAAAAGATACCGTATATTATTGATCCCTGCAGGATCCACAATGCCTTCTGCTGCACCCTTATACTCAACCTTTTACAGTGTTGACAATAGGATTTATTCTACTCTCACTGAATCGTACGGTGCTTCTGCAATGTACACCCTTTGACATTCAATGTTCACATGTACACTGTAAGTGCAATTCACACAGCAGCTAGTTTTATTTTCGGGGTTTGTTTTTATGTTGTATTAAGTATTTGTTATGTGTACAGAGGGGACAGTAAAGAGATGAAGCATTGTAGTACATATTTAGAAGAAAAGAGTATTTAATGTTACTGGTGGTGCCAATAGTATCATCATTATAGTGATTATCATTAAAAAAAACAGTAGCCAGAATCCTAAAAAAATCAGTCTTTAAAGCTGCTCTATTGAACATTTTTATATGTATTGCTCAAAGTGAGGAACCCACACAGAAAGCTCCTTTTTGGTCAAAAACTAAATTATTGCAGGTTTAGGTTTAACACTTAGCTTTGTGTTTCAATAGTGTGGTAAATGTTTAACCATCTCACATAAGCTTGAATGTAGTAAGTTATTCCGAACATGTCAAAATTCATAATCTTGACCCAAAAAACACCTTTATAAGTTGCCACTCTGAACTGAAAGTGGAAAATATTGCATTGGTGACGCAGTGATCCCGTTTTTCATTACGTAATCAAACATGGCTTCAGGTTCCTCAAATGACGTCTGTCGTGAGTGAAATGCAGTAATCTATTTGCCAATATGTACAATTTGCACTGAGAGCGATAGGTAGCAACCAAAGAACCGCTAGTGCTTTGCAATTTGAAATGTATTATTTTTTTATGTGTATTTTGAGTATTTACTTACTCTTCAATCTGTTGTGTGCCTCTAAAAAACAGCTGCTTCTGTTCACTGTGCTGCAACAGCTAATTAACTATTAGTCATTTACTAAATATCACGAGTGTTCACTTCACTGCTGGCAGATTTGATGTTGTGTTTCTAGGTGAATCCAATGAGGAAGTCCTCCATGTTTTCTGAACAACGGAGTATTGTTCATTTAATAATTTGACTTTGGAAGGTAGTGTTTCTTTCCAGCCACCAGGAGGCACTTTACACTTTCTATTTTATTCTTCATGCAGCTTTCCAGAGGCCATGGTGGCTGCAAAAGGACTATGTCAGCAAAGATGCAGATGGGTGGTGTGATTTCCTTTGCTGGCTGCAGCTACGCATGTACACTCTTGACACTAATCCTGTGTGAGTCTGTGTGTTAATGAAGATGCATTTA
The DNA here is from genome assembly GCA_030544235.1 of Lepturacanthus savala. Lineage (NCBI taxonomy): Eukaryota > Metazoa > Chordata > Actinopteri > Scombriformes > Trichiuridae > Lepturacanthus > Lepturacanthus savala. The sequence goes on from CM060465.1 coordinate 17,457,771, forward strand.
TAGACGATCTGGTCCTTGGATCAGGATTTCAGGTTGGAAACAGAAGGGATAATGTTTGCTGGTTGACCAACAATAAATTCACAAAAGAAAACCATCTGTCATGTTTGCACTTTCTGAAAACTTCTACAGTCAGTATGTTATCTAAAAAAGAAAAAAAATTCAACACACTGCAAACATGATTTAATCCATTTTAATAAATAAATACAGAAAAATAAGTTCATGGCTCCATAGAGACGTGGTCCTATTGTTACAATGCAGGTCAGTGGACACAGACACACGAGGGAGAGACAGGCAGCAATCACACAGGAACAAATAATGGGATTTCATCCCTCTTCTGAACAGATTTTACGCTTCTACGGCTGATGGAATATGAGCGATAATCAGATTTTACCTGAAATCTTCTCCTTATCTAACCAGATCACAGGTCACAAGTTAAAAAGTCTGATTTGTTGTACCCCTGAAGCTGCAGTGATGGACAGGAGTAAACGGTTTACTGAACGATAAGAGGAAAACGGAGCTTATTGTACAGCTTTGGCCTTCGGTTACTCTACAAAACTTTACACTTCTTGTCGCAGCTTTAGAAGAGGACATTAACAGTGTGTATGTGAAAATATAGAAACACAGCGGCACTATATGGTCAAATAAAACCATATAGAGAGACTCCTCCGCTACCCAGTAACATGTCACAGACATTTGGTCAAAATGACCAACAAATCTATCCGTCAGTCCCAGGATACTTGTAGAAAGCTTTCAGCTACAGTAGTCACACTATGTGCAATTCATTCAGTGGGTTACCTCAAGGTACTTACAGTCACACAAGAACAATGTCCTGTCAGATCCAAGACACATTGGAGGTATATATTGTGATAAATAGTAATAACATGCACAAAGTCAAACGTCTCCTGCAAGGATGAGTAAAGAGAAAATATATCTGCCACATTATAAAAAAAATCAAGATACTTCATGTTTTTAAATCTGCACATCCAAAATAAAACATATGATCAAACATTATTTAAATGTTTAGTATAATTAAAAAATAAGAACTTCAAATACAACGGAAGACCTGCATCCCAATCAATGGTCAATGATCCTATCAACATTATTATACAATATGTAAGGACAAGCCATCAAATGAATAAGACTTTAGGATTAAGGGGACAGAAAAGCATATAATCATCTCAGATTTATGCATATATATTATACAGAATACCATATCATATATCATATCAGTCTCAGTCGTTCATTATAAGAGCTTATAATAAGAGCCTCCAAACTATGAGAGAAGCAGGTTGTGCAAAGGGAAGAGGAAACGAGTGCTACTCTGTAGCAGAAGCTGGTTCAAAGTTTATTCTAATCCATAAAATATAAAATACGACCATGATCATGGATCTACTGAGTGCTAAAACATTCTGACCTTTAGAGCTTTTTGAAGTGTTACAGTCAGAACAGGGTGACGCAGCTGCCACTTACAGTATGAAACCCATTAATCCTAGTAGGCACCTTTTAAGCACAAAACAACAAGACTATAGCTTATTTCAGTAATAAACTGTTGCAGTATTTATGTCTCCTTGACACCCTGTATATATAAATTCATATCTCTCTTCAGTCTCACTACTTCCTGTAGGTCCGGTATCGTTCCTACTATGCTACGGATCAGAGACACGCCGCTCATTGGAATTCTATGGTTGCTCCTGGACACAGCAGCGGATGGATGAGGTTCTACTACGTCTCAACTACTGTGCTGTACACAAACTCTAGCTTAAACACAACGTTTATTACATGAGCACAATGCCGGAGTGCCTGCACGTATGAAGCTTTACATGTCCCGTCCTGTACACTTCTGCATGCTGACGGCCTTTCGCTCCTGTGCCTTTGGGTTCTCTGCAGAAGGACGGCTCAGCAGGAAGCTCAGCGGTTTTGCGCTGTGCAGCCGGCATGTCCCTAAGTGAGCCGGCAGCATGTCACATGCAGCACCTGGGTTGGCTTCACTTACAGCACATGGCAGCAGTTGTACTGAGTCAGCGGGAGGATCTTGGGCTTGTTGTGTGTCGGCATGTTGAAGGCCAGTGCTTTTTCACACAGGGGGAACTGGAACAGTCTCTCACGCAGCTTTATGCTGTGCCGTTTCCCCGCCTCCACCCTCGGAACGACGTCATCCCGGGCCCCCTGTGTATTGTGGGGTTGAGATGTTGAGAGGTCCTCTCCACCACTTTTCTCTGTTCTCTCCTTTCCTTCCTGTCCCGTCTTTTGAGCTTCCTTCCCGTTCAGGCCGAGTCTGGCGGAGGGAGTGGGGACGGAGGGGACGGAGGGGTCAGAGTGGTCGGATTCAAGGAGAAGAGGTGGTTTATCATTGGTGTTGTTATTGGGCTCCGTCTCCTTGTCCTCTCCTCCCTCTGGGCCTATGGGGTCTGGTTGCCCCTGACAGCACGGGACCCCCAAACCAGGCAAAGATGATGGCGGCATTTCAGGACTTTGACTGATGGGATTGTCTCCGTGACTGACTGGCTGGTCAGAAATCACACACTCACTGTCTACTTTCTCCATTTTCACCCTGCCCTCCGCCCCCTCCTCCAACATCTCCACTGAGCATTCCAACTCTTTCTGGCTTTCTTCCTCTTCCCTGCACTTTTGGTCATCTGCTCCATCAAGAATCTCCTCACCTCCTTTCTCTGGTTCTTCTACTGACAAAGATGACACCAAAGCTTCACCCTCTTTTGCCAAACTGCCCTCCTCCTCTTCCTCCTCTTCCTCCTCCTCCTCCTCACAGATTTGCTGTAGTGCCGGGAGGTTCTTGGTGACAGGTGGCTCCTCAGCCAGAGGTGGATGGAGGGTAAGGCTGAGGCTGGGCTGCCAGGGCCCAGGAAAAGCCAGCTGAGATGAGGGCCTTGCCGCCATCAGGTCCCCACACTCAGGAACTCCGGAACGGGGAGAGCTGGGAGAGAGGGCCCCTGAAAGCCAGTGGGGCGGGGCCTCTGGGCTGAGCAGGGCGTTATCCAGCCCCTGCAGCCAGTGGTGAGCCTCGATCTCCTCAAGTGAAGCACGGCGTGAAGGATCCTTCTGGAGCATCCTGGAAATCAGGCTGACAAGGAAGAGAGGGAGAGTTTTATTGTTTCATGGAGAGAATCTCCACACATGTTATCAATGTCCGACAGTGAAATATCTGGAAACTTGGATCAGTTTCGAATGTCCAGAAAGTTGGTCTGTTCTAGTCTGCCTCTTTCTGAAATGAAACCTAAACCCCTCCGAAACCTCATGTGACTGAGGGCTAAGTCATAGGACAAGCATTGGTTCAGATGTTCCATGATGTGTTTGTGACCAAGAATAATCTAGCACACCACTTTGGTTGAGTGTATTAATGCCTAATGCCTCCTAAACACCACTGAACAGAAAGTAAGTGGAAATAAGTGTATAAAGGCATTCATTTAGAAAGATTTCAGAACATCAAGCAGATATTTCAACTTAGTTAATCATGTTTAAACATATTGCTTAATTAAAAAGGAGGCAGTTTGGGTTGTATTTTTAGTTAAAAACCTAGGGCCATTGACATGTTGCACAATTGTTGAACTGAGTTGCGCCAGAAAAAAGAAAAAAAAAAAGATGCGGATTCATTTTGTGGCCCTCGGTTTTCATTCTGTGGCACAGCACCACACCATGGTCTATTTGTGGGAACCCTGCGATGCATTTAGATTTTCCCAGCAGTTGAATTTGAACTGAGTAGATGTGATAACAGCCTTGCCTACTTCTTTGAATATTCCTCTGTTGATAGAAAATGAGATAATGAAACCATCTTGGAAAAAATGTCTTTTTTAGAATAATGTTGTTCACTCTCTAAATCTGCAACAGCCAAACAAACTGTGTTGATGTTACACTTCAACTATTCCTGTGAGCAGAGTAGTGTGTGTGTTTTTGTCAGAGGTGCCAGGAGTGATTGTTATGTAAGAAGATACAAGTTGTATTTTGTTCCAGGTGCCAGCTTGTGTGTGCCTGGCAAGACAGAAGTACAGTTCCAACAGATATTCTTGCGCTAAAGAAAACCAACACCACTATTCAGTGGCTAACATTCATGGTCTCAAGTGAGAAATCATCGTTTTAACATGAGCTGCATTTGCAGCAGGCTGGAAAAGCCTCCGACAACTAGGACACTAAAATTATCCAGCGAAACGCACACTAATGAGATGATTTTACGGTCAGCAGCTCCTTAAGACAAGGGTGATGCACCGCATCTACTCTACAGCAGAGAGCCTCTGAGAGAGGGTAGGCCTTTAAATGGAGGATCAATTTGCAATCAATAAAGTTAATGTACAAGAATAATAAAAGATTTTTTTTTCTAAAGCAGTGGTCAGAGAGTAGCCTTGATCTTATCATTTGATGGCACAGTTTAACCCCACACTGGCATTGGTCTGTACTCACTCCCTGCAGTCGCTTGAAACATGTTCAGGGACGGAGTAGCGGCAGTCCAGAATCATGACCAGAGTCTCGCTGTCGTTGGTTTCCTGGAACGGAGGGACTCCACACACCAACATGTACAGGATTACCCCAAGAGACCAGATATCTGGAACAGACACACAAAAGCACAAAAATGAGCCTTAAATAGTAAATCCTCCTGGCCTTAAAATAGCCCACAGTCCCTCTGCTCTCTGATCGTATTCACTGCGAGCCTCATATTCAATATTTTTTAAAATGTCCCGTTTGATTCAAAAACCATCCTGAAATTGAAAATCAGATTTTGTCCTACACAGATCTACTAAAAAAAAAAGTCAGTGATGGCATTGTGGATGTTCTATTTTCTCTCCCGCCTCATCCACATCCTCCAAAGAGAGGTCAGAGGTCAGGGGAAGTGGCAACAGAGTTGAGCGCCTCCACTGCCAAGTGTTACACCGGGGAACACAAGCATGACGTCAGACTTTGAGGAAATGAAATAAATCGATATAAAATAAACAAGAGGAAAGTGGACGTGTAACAGCTGGCTGTCCGGTTTACGTGTCTAAAGTTTGAGACTTGAGCTGCTCACAGACATCCTGCTGCTGACCGACAGCGCTGCTGACAGTGTGTTCTTTTCCCGTCTCCTCCCTTTCCTTCCCCCCCCCCCCTCCTCCTCCTCCTCCTCCTCCTCCTCCACTCTCTTGTCCTCATGAACCGGGCGAGAACACTGTGGCCAGTTCAAGGGAACATGCAGAGGAAAGGGAGCTGAGGGCTGAAGGCCATAACAAAAAGAGGGCTTGTTGTGGTGTTGTGCTATTCTGAGAAAGATCTTGCTTTCCCTCTCTTTTCTGTCTCTCCCGAACACTGGAAACAGAAAGACTGCATACTGTGTTCAAATCGTGTTTAACCATGATGAATCACTAGAAATAAATTCAGATGATATATCTAATAAAATGCTGTCTGCTGACATCTTCACATTAGTTTCATGAGTCGCTGAATGGGTGATTGTTTGAACTTTTAGCAGTTTTCCTCTCTGCAGAGCTTCACAGGGAGCACTGCTCTCCAAAAATGACTCAAACACAGTAGCGCATTCATATTATTAAAACAGTGATTGATTAATTTATCATGGTATTACTGGACTAAATAGTCACCTTTATTTTTTGATTTTTTTTATAAATTTTGTGTTTTCTCTCTAGCTGCTCATCTACTGTATCCAGATCACATCAGAACAAGGAAAATTAAAGTGATATTTTTTTTTACTTTAGAGATATTCATTTTCTCACAACGTTAGATCATCTGTAACTATTTAACATGAAGAGTTTCCTAAAACTACATTGTAACTGTTAAGATCATAATGCCAAATACACTTTCACTAATAACTTAGTTTCATTATAATATCCTGACTAGATTTGCTGGACAGATTTAAATGTGTACTCTTTCAGTGTGTGTGATAAAAATCTATTGTTAGTCACACGGACCAATACCATGTGTGATAACCATTCAACCATTGTCCCACATTACTCTCATGATGGTCCAAACAACGGCCCTCAGTCCTCCACATACAATGTACACTCACATGCACACACACAAGCACGCTCATTCCTGTCTAGAGAAGTCTTACACAACAGGGAGGAGAAGCCACTGAGTGCTGGGAGTGTACTTTTCTGTGCTCGCTGGGGAATATCACACTTTCTCACCACACATTAGTGGCCTGCTGACAACACACACACACACACGCACACATGCACACACACATTGTGGATAGGCTGAATCTAGATTTGACAATTTCTCCTATGAAAAAGAGAAAAAGAAAAGCTTATTTAAATATTCCCAAGGTGGCTGATCCTGGGTCTGAGGGTCTATGCATTTCAAGACCAAATGCGTCATACAAGTTCACAAAGTCATTCCTACTCCAAAGGCTCCTCCAAGTTCAGCCTTCAGTTCAGCGTTCAGAAATGCAGCCTTTTTTTTGACCGTATTTGGAAGATAAAACCTCAGTATTCCAGTATGGACTTTTCTTAATAAAGGGGTGCATTTACTGTAGGTCATCAGGCTATGATGAAAGATATCGAGTCACATGAACTGGATCAATTATGAAGGCATTTCCCTTAAAATCGTCATTATTTTAATACATTTCTCCCCTTATTCTGATTTAATAATCCTGATAGTTAGAAAGTAAAGTACTATACGTGAAAGTAGCATGCATGCAGGTACACATTTTTCTTTCACTATTTTATCTTTATTTTGTAGACTTTTGTGTAAACAATATAATGTCTTTGGAATCGTTTGAGCTCGTAGACAAATAATAGACGTAGCCACTGTGACGTCACCTGTTTGTGCCATACTGTTTAAAAGGCTTGTGTTTGGCATTTTGATCTTATATTGTTAGTGCTAGAAGTGACCAAATTTTGATTAAGAGTGTGGAGCTGTGCCTAGGAAACAGCTAACAGGGAGCCACCTCGTGGCTACTAGCCACCTCTCGCTCAAAACATCCACTCTCCTAAATACACATAAATTTACTTTCAATCCTCAGAGCTGTCATGAATAGGGGAAATGGATTTTCACCTCTGTTTTTAAATTCTCATTTAATGTATAAAGGGTATTGTGATATATTTTAATATCGACACCTTCTTAAAATAATTACCCAAGTCATTTTTTTTCAGATTTTTCAGGAAACAAAAAACTGAAACTTTTGTTGAATATATGATATTTACACAGTTATAACAGCAGATGTTTATTGACATAAAAGCAACAAGGTCAGTCAAACATGGAACATGAGAGACTTAAATGACTTAAGCAAATTTTCTAACATGCCTTTGTGACTTAGCCAATTATTTTAAGAGGGTGACGATATGCATCGTATCACTGTGTATCATGAAGTCTTTGCCAATACCCAGGCCGAGTGGTTAAAGTGGACATTTTAACATGGGGACTGACTCCCTTTTGGAGCCAATCTCAAGTGGCCATTTAAACAACTGAAGTTTTTGGCACTTCCACATTGAGATGATTCCTCTCGGTTGAGGTTAGTGTATAATTTAAGAAATGTTAATATAGTATTTGTTCATATTCTTAGAAAAATTATGTTTTAAAATTTGAATTAAAGATGTACATTGATCATTCGTTAGATCTTATACAACTGGGGGAAAAGTTATTTAAATTATCCATTCAATACAGCAAAGGACAATATATCAAGAATTTGAGTTTTTGTGGTGAGGGTGTAGCTCCAAAAGCACTGGATCCTACATTCCCATAATGAAATTGGATGGTGTCCTTTGTTAACTGTCCATGCCTGGTAAACAGCCACATCTTTCAAACGCCACAGTTTGTTATGCAGGCTTTCAATTAAAATTCTGGATTCTCCAAGCTCAGCCTGAGTGAACAGTCATCAGTATTTTCTCCTACTTCAGAAATCTTCCTCAGAGCCACAGAGGACATTATATAACTGCTTTCAAAAGCTGAGTAGTACTAACCATAACAAGTAAACTGATTTTTATGTGTGAAATTGGTGGGGTGGCTTAAAGCAACATGTGTTCAAGAAAAAAGCAGTTATTTGGAGTAGTGCCCCTTTAAGTCTGCACTGCAGTGTTGTTATAATTTCCAACACGCACACAATGATGGTGTGTTGAATCTTGGCTTTGCAAGCTTTGGAAAATCAGTTTTTCATATAAACAGTTCAGCAGCCTTCAGGTTAATGTGAAAACACTGACAAAGAGGTTTTGTCTATGAAACCTCTTTGTTTATCCTGCTGCCACTTGAGCAGAGTAAATGACCTGTGTCAGACAAAGACATGGCATAGAAAGTCATTATCCTAAATGAAGCCTGTTGCCCTGGTTCAATAAATCACACTTTGTGAACACTGAGCTTGACCTCAGGCTTCATTACTGTGTCTGACTAATTTTGAATAAGACTCTTAAAAAGAACATGACTGACACCAAAAACTGCCATTTACCGTTTAACAGCTTTAGAGAGCAGAGTTATCTCCCATCAAACTCAATTTATGCCACTATAAAAGTGATGTAACAGCTAAGTAAGACCGACCACAAAAGAACAAAACAGTCACAACCACATCCAATGCTATTTACAGATCGCAGCTAACACCCAACTAGGCTCAGAGGATCTGTCAAATGCAGAAGTTCCTCCTGCACAGAACATACTACGCCATCCTGACTGTAAACTTAAAGACTTTCTCTCAAAAATTGTACATGCACACAGTAAAGAGAAGACATTATGCAATTGTAGGCAATGTTTATCTTTGTCAAAGGCAAGAGGGCCTGTGGACCTTCCTGTATTTCCTCTGCATCATATGACTATCATCAAACACACACAATGTCCTCAAACAGAGCACACATGTAGACTCCCATCAGTGAAGAAACCACAGCATAAAACAGCAGCCTGTTTGTATGAGACAGAAATATCAAAGTGACGGACCAGCCTGTCTGTCTGTGTGTGTCTGTATGTCTGTGTGTGTCTGTGTGTGTCTGTGTGTGTGTGTGTGTGTAGATGGGTTTATGAGTCACCTTACTAAGCTATGATCACTAAAGGGACATCTCTTCCTCTGCACAACTCAGGATTATCACAAACACACATGTACACACTCATGCATGCACACACACATACACACAAATTTCTATCAAAGTGATGACACAATCATGAACATAAAAGTGCACTTCAGTGTAAGTGAAGCAGAAAGCTGTCTTGGAGGACGTAATAAGACATGTGAGTGGATTCAAATGGATGCCCTCCATGTGGACGGTTTTAGAAACAGGAACTGATGTGAAAAAGGGAACAAATGCAACTCACAAGTCACAACGTATGGATGCATGTGAGCAGTGTTTCTTCACCACCACTTCCTTTCATGCACATGTCATGTCTTTGGTGTAAAATCAGGATTATTGTAAGCAGGCAATATTGTGTGTTGTAATATGTAAGACCAAGTGAAAAAAACATCTAGACGTCTTACAAAAACAGCTTCTAATTGTGGTTGAGATGCATTTGTATTCAGTGCAGATGCATTTGTAGTCACCAGAACAAATAGTGCCCAAACCCTGCCAAAATACAGGCTAGTCGAGCTTGGCAGATAAGACCACGACCTCCCTAAAGCAAACTTATTCTGTCTCCCCCCAGAAGAAATTCCTCAGTTTTTCTCCTGTTTGGATAATGTGTAACCCCACAATCAAACAGCCTGCTTCACCTCTATTGTCGACAGATTCCTACTCACACATACACACACACACACACACACACACAGTGCAGTGTGAGGGGCCAGTGGTGAGCTGCAGTCTTTGGTTCCACTGCAGAACGTGCCCAGTTGGCGGCTCATGGCTGGCTGGCTTTCCTAGACTGACCCAGATACACACACTAATCCTTTACTACACACACTCTCACACACACATGCTTTGTATACATCAGGACAAACAATCACAAGCACGTAAAAATGAAAGAACTACTACAACAGGAATACACACTCAAAGACAAGAGGCAACGCTCACACTATCTCACTGTCTCTCTCTCACACACACACACACACACGCACACACACACACACACGCACACACACGCACACACACACACACGCACACACACACACGCACGCACACACACACGCACGCACACACACACACGCACACACACGGCCCTGAGGCTGAATTTGTAATATGAATTTACTGTTTGTCACGTTAGCAATATTGATATTATATTGAATATTGCTCTGCCAAAACATAGTCAATTCAGACATCAGACAATTTTCTCTCAAAGTTTCTTCTTGACCTTGAAGACAACCGTTCCAATATTCTTTTTTCTTTTTTTTACAAGTCTGACCTAATTTTTCTTATCTGTTAATGAGAATATAGTAAGATATGATTGAAAACTCCAGAGCAGATACTGAATAGGGCACATTTCTCAACCGCTGTTAACCACGAGCTTTAAATCCAAAAGGGGGGATAAAATGTCAGAGGATAAAAAGGAAATTTGAAAATATATTATTCCCACGACAGCTGTCAAACTATCTGCTGAAGAGGATCATGGTATATGATACAACAAACAGTTAAACTGTTTAATCGAATGCTCAGACAAACTTCATGGAAGACCATAATTGAATTGCATCAATTGAGCAAAAGTAGATTTAATCACTTAAATTGTTTGAAATTAAGGTTTTAGATGCTGTATTCTAAATGCTTAAATGCTGACCTGGGAGCAGAATGACTAAGACGTTTGTGTGTGTGTTATGTCAGTGTCAACAGGAAAGTTAGCATGCCTAGAAGCATACACACGCTTGTTTATTTAGGCCAACAGTGCACTTTCTTTTTTCCCCCCCACAATCTGTTTATAAAAGTTAACAGTTCAATTTCGACACTCTTGCACCCCAAAAATTGAATTTAAAAAATTCTGTTCCTCACCGACAGCCGGAGCATCATACTCTTCTCCCAGCAGGATCTCTGGTGCGGAGTAGGCCAGCGACCCACAGCTGGTGGCCAACATCATCCCGGGTTGGAACAAATTGCTGAACCCAAAGTCCGTCAGCTTCACAGCTCCCTGCTGGGGGAAGAACACCACGTTCTCCGGCTTCAGGTCCCGGTGGACCACGTGGAGCTGGTGGCAGTACGCCACGGCGCGCACGATCTGGGCGAAATGACGCTTGGCGGTGCCTTCGGCCACGCCCCCCTCGTGTCGCAGGATGTAGTCGTAGAGGTCGCCCCCCTCGGCCAGCTCCATGACCAGGTAGAGGGTGGTGGGTGTGTCGATGACCTCGTAGAGGCGGACCACGTTGGGATGCTGCACCAGCCTCATGCACCTGAAAATAAACGGCACAGAGAAAGCAGAACTTGAAATCAGGATGCTCAATTTAAATCTTCAACTTTCAAACAAGCGTCGTTCTGTACCTCACTTCCTGTAAGAGGTGGCTTGCCGCCATGACGTCAAGTTTCGTCTTGTCGATCATCTTGACGGCGACTAGCTGCCCGGTGTTGACGTGTCGAGCCAGCTTGACCACAGCGAAGTGGCCCCTGCCCAACGTCCGACCCAGATGGTACAGTCCGCTGAGATCACAGCGCCCAGGGGTACTGCTGAGGTCCAGGTGTCCATCCTGGCCTGGGGTTATTTCTCCAGAGGAATCCATGTTTAAAATTAAAAAAAAAAAATAGGAGTTGAAAGAATAGGGGGGAGGGAGAGGAGGAGATGAAATGGAGGAATTCAGGAAGACGGAGCAAGTGATTCAAAGGGAACGCGGATGGGATGGGAGACTGTTGTGTAAAAGGTGTCAGGCACAGAGGGAGGAAGGGGGCGGGAGATCTTCCTCACTGCTGGGGAGTCGCCTGGCAGGACAAAGAAAAGACAAAACAATGAGACAAAATGACCCATGTTGATCATTCTGGCCTTTGGCCCAGAGGGAAAAGGGCTTTCGATGAGGTCAGCTGCTGCTAATTCCTCATCCCTTCAGGCAGGGGAGCATATAAATAGAATATTTCCCTTTTTTGACGTTTTATAACAAAGAGAAGACAGAACAAGTTTAAAGAAAGTAGCCTAGGGCACCATTATAGCACCGTGGTGCAGTGAGAGAGCAGCAGGGAGTAAAATATTCTGTTATTGTCTGAGATGTGTGGAGGACGCTGCGTTTGGTTCTATCTCAAATATCACCCATCCAGCACAAATGGCACGGCCAATCAATACTGTAACAGGAAACCATAATGTATGTTTGTGTGTGCGTGCGCATGCGAGCGTGTGTTTGTGCGCCATTAGTTTGGCTAAGAGGGTCAGAAGGTGGCATTTGGATCTGATGATGATGGTGGTGGTGATGATGATATCATCTTCCCAAGGGTAACAAGTTCATCAGCATCATCCACGCAATCACCGCTGTCAGTCAACTTCTTTATTATGCCTCTAAATAAGCAGCATCAATACTTCATCTTCATCATTTATTTATTAGCAGCAGCCTTCATCTTTTTTTTTTCTTTTCCCCAATGTGTTTGAAGCCTCTCTCCATCTCTCACATGTGGACACCAGCAGGCCCCACCGTGTTAATCTGCGCTGATATTCTGTTATCTGACTCGAACCACTGCGGACTGTTTCCTCCGGGCTGCTGCGCTCGAGGCCAGCTGTTCTCTACTTAGCCTCAGCTGCAGTCCCCGAGTTGGCACATACGCATGTAGTATAGTCCTCCTGCTGGCGGCCGCTCAACACCTCCAACAACTGACAGCAGCGATACAGGCAGCCGCGAAAACACACACACACGTTAACAGTAAACGTCGGCTCTAAACTTACCATTCTTGCGCAAATATATCCCGCAAACATCCCCGTTCGGTCCGTGATTCAAACGCGGAAGATGTCAGCGGCGCTCGGTCGCCGTCCGCGTTTCATAACAACACTCCATGTTCGCTCCATGTGCGCACTACTTTCTCATTCACAGAGTCTCGCGCTGTGCCGGCGGCCGCGCGCTCCGCGAGAGAGCCTTGAGACGAGAACATCCCGTGCGCGCGCGTGCACGTACATACCCGCGTGTGTTCCCAGCTCGCTTCTGACGTCACTACATGCCAGCTCGCTCCCGCGGCGCAGCAGCAGCAGCGGCGGCGTCATGAGACTCGACAAGCGCCGCAATCTGGAGAGTCTCAAATTTACCGACAGAAATCAGGCACCTGGCTCTTTACATTTGGCTTCTGTTTTTTCTTACGCATACCAGCCGTGTAACAGCAGTGGTTACCTTAAAGCTACCGCTGTTATCCGGGGATACGGGATATTTATTTTCTTCATTATTGCGTATTTCTCGAAAAAAAGTGTATTTAATTTCGCGTCTGCATTATTTTTTTTTCTCAAAATGCTTCGGATTTGTAGTTCCGGGTATCGCCTGCGCCACAGTGAACCAGAGGCGGGGGCGCTGTCGAGCAGCGGAAACTCAAAAACTCGACAACCGAAGCGGGAAATTGATGCACATGCGATATAAAAAATCCTTTTAGGATCGAGAATATAGACAATATTAAAGAAAAAGAACAAACCGTAAACTCGAATAATAACCGTGAGTTTTAAGTTAAGAGAGTGTTTTTATCATTGGTGCACGTAGGAGAAAGTAGGGATGAAATGTAAGGTGCTCTTATCTCACTTTTGGGTTAGTAGCCTTGAGACTATCCAGAGTGCGGAGCCTGGATATTCTCACATGAGGCCGCAGCAGCAAGAGGGAGGCTGTGAATGAAGGCTTTGGAAGTCCAAGAAATTACATAACTGACAAATGTGTTTTTTTCTCTCCCTAAAACACCAGCAGAAGTACTTACACACAATAACCTACATTCCGGACATGCTTTTGTTGTAACGATTCATTTGCGAGGTCCCAGAGGACCACGGGGGAAATACTTTGACGAAAAAGTTGTTTCCATTTATATTGTTTACCCTACTCTTACAAACTGGAATGTTCTCAGGAAATGCCACATCACATTCCTTTGAATCAATATGTTTCTTTTACATAATTTGTTATTGATTTTTAAAAATTTTATTTATGATTACTACGTTTTGATTACCACGTTTTTGATTATTACACCAAGGTAAATTCCCTGCATAGCTTTTTGTATGTTCAAACCTACTAAGCCATACATTTGGTTCTGATTTTCTGGGGATTTTCAGTGTATTTTCAATACCTGTTTATGATCCCATTGTCTAAATGTAAGTTGATTGTGTGTCTGCATACCAGTCTGTTATCTTATTTAATCTGATGCTGCATGTGGCATCACCTCATGCTGAATTTTAAATAATAAAAAAATTTTAAATAATAAAAAAAATTTTAAAAACTAAAAAACCCATCTAATTCTCTGAATTAGATTTTTCAGCATTGTTTTATTCATACATTTCATTGTTTTGAAGCTGCTCTAATCTGCTGGATGATCTCATCCTTGCTGCTCTTTGTTTTATCTAACGGCCAACTAGCAGAATAATGGGGCCATCTAGTGGTTTAAATGTCTTTCTTTCTTTCTTTCTTTCTTTCTTTCTTTCTTTCTTTCTTTCTTTCTATTATTTTCCTCATGTCTACACGGCACACTCCCATCTGCCACGATACAGGACAGACAATAGATAGGGTTTTGAGTTTCAGTCTCTCTTTTGACACACACAGAAGACAACACAATGAATTTTCCATCTAGGGTTACATCTCTTTTTAGTTGTGTCTATTTTAGTAGTGGGCCCATGTCAGCTGATTTTTCTGTTGCTGAATTACTGAATAGGTTTTGTGTTGGTTGGTGCTTTGGTTTGGACATAAGAGAGCTGTATTGTTATTGTAAAAATAGACCAGCCACTGTGTGTACTTTTTACTTTGGCACCATCTGGTGATAGAACCATGAATGAACTGTATTAACTTCAGAGGGGTTATGTTTTTAATCTGGGGCTAAAAACCTCAGAATGTAACTCATCCTGACCCTTAATGCAGCCTCTCGGTTCAGCCTCTGTCTGAAACAGGCCATTTTAATTCCTGTCTCTTCAAGGCCTCATCTGATGATCTGATTGGTTATCTTCCAGCTGCTGGGGAAGATTTCATCAAATCATGAAATAAACTACTAGCAGGATTTCACCACTCATTTCACCTTCTTCCACTCTAAATGTTAAAAAGGTCACCCTTTCCTAAAGTGCGTATTTCAAAATGCATTGATGAAAACACAACTACTGTAAAGCACTTTGCATAAAAGCTTTTTTTCTAACATGTTAATGATTTGTTCACATCCTTGTGTTCATGTGCTTTGTTTCTTGTTTTACCACGATTAAGTACTAATCACAGTAATGTACAGACATGGTGTAAATCTGTATAATTTCATTTTACCAATCAGACATGCTTTCAAATCACATACATTTTATTACAATAGCATGATACTGACAATAGCAACATTGTCAAACTGACAAAAATAAAATATTTTATTATTTCTTTAATGTTTTCAAATGACATATTTTACATGGAAAAAATTTGCTTTTAAATCACATTTTAAACTATACAGAAAAATCAGTGTAAAACAATGGCACCTAGCAAGAATGAGGTTTAATATAACTTAAACAAAGTAAGAAAATCCTTCAGGGAAGCACCCGATTTAAAAAATAAAGCAACTACAAACATAAATTGTAAACTCAATATCACCACCACTGAGTTTGAATCAACAGCAATGTGACACAGAATCAGCAAGAACAGTCACTGTAGTGAATGTCAAAAAACCCCCAAAAACTTCATTGTTACATTGGGTGGCTTCAGGAATGTTCTTCACTCATAAACAAATAATACAACAACAGGGCAGCTTCCATTTAGCACTCGCAGACACATAATCAAATTTAATTGATCCTGCATTCACAAAGAGTGCTGTATTTTCTCGCATTCGATATAGAAAGGTGTAGCTAATAAAGTGACAATTTTCTATTCATTGCAACTTGACCACACCATAAATGATCACACAAATGGACTTCATCCCTGACTACATGTTAAACTCATGATATGGACACATTCTATTTTTTAAAATAGATAGATTTTCAAATAGATAATATTAATAATAATAATATTTTATTTAAAAAACAACATTACATACAAATTTAAAGTGCTTTTACAATAGGAATGGCTCCAAATGCTCTTTGGTCAAAATATCAAGTCCTATGCATTTAGTAAAGTGAGGTTGTTTAATCTGAGTTAGTAAAAAAAGTCAGGTATCAGACCTGTCCTCTCCCAGCAGATACAGTACACGCTCCTGTCACTCTAAGAATCCTCTATCTGGTATCAGGGCCTCTGTCAGCCTGTCTTGCATTATCACCTTGGTGGAGTATAGGGGCAGCTCCAGAATACTGTGACATGTGAGTGACTCAGGGAAGAGCTGATCGTGGGAGCTGTCTTCGACTTGCTTAACTCGAATCTTCATATGGACCTGGTCCAATCCAAGAATAGGAGCCCTCCTGAAACCAGTCACGAACCCTGCAGAACATCAGTGATGTCAGAGGTTTGGAAACACCTCAATCATTAGATATATGGGGGCTGATGATCGATCACAAGCTGTTTTCATTGGTTTTGTTATTAATAGTTTTGTTATTGTCGCAAAAACTTCAGTCAGAAGCTTTTACAAAGACCTACACATTACTTGTATGCAATACTTACAAAGAAAATCTTTCTTCTGGTCTTCACTCAGTTCATCAAAAACCTCCCAAAACATCAGTATGATGGGGTGTCCGGCATGATAAACCAGCTCATACACTGTGTTCTAATTAAAAACATAAAAAGAATTGTTGACAATGTGAAATCAGTCGCATTACAATAAACCAGAGAACTCTGGAGGAGCCATTTGTACTGCACCTGTTTCAGCTTTGCCCAGTCGTAGACATCTTGGCCCACCAGCACTCCCTGCAGCTCGATTGGGCGGAACAGCTTCACCATCTGCTGGTCACACACCTGGAAGAAGCCTCGCTTGAACTCCTGAAACACATCCTCCACTGACGCGTTGAAGGCGTGATTCACGTAGGCATCCACAAACTCCTTCCTGTTTGGCAGGTTCAAGTTCAAATTGATCAGACATTTCTTTAAGAGAGAGATGTTCTGAATGCAGGTCACATACAGACTATAGATTTCAATATGCATTATATTATTATAAAAAATAAATCATTACTATAATATTTTTAAAAGTCTTACTTATTTTGACTTGTCAAGGGCTTTTTAGGATTTTGTGGATCAAGGTCAATCTCTGTCCCGTCCCAGTCGATCTGTTATAAATAACCAAAGAGAAGAGGTTAGTGACATCACTGCAAAGCCTTCGCAATGCTATGAGAAAGATTAACGAGACAGATTATCAGCCTCTTTATGTGTAAAACACCAACCAAAAAATCCAAGTAAAGGTCTTCCAGGACATCGTCTTCATAGTCCAAGATGTGCTGCAGACTCCTTAAAATAGGGTGAAAGAAAAAAATGTTATATCTGAATAGAAGTTTACTCACTGTAGACTATTAACAAAAGATTTCTAGCATTTCAAGCATACACTATGTAAAAACCCGCAAAACTTTATCATAAAAGTTAGATGAAGCTTCATGTACTTTGCAATACTGGGGCTGAACTCGAACATATCCTCCAGGGAAGGCTTGACATCATACAGCTTCTTGAACAGAGCCAGCGGGAAGGGTAAGTGGATGATGCTCTGGTTGTACAAGGCCAATCCACACAGGACTCCAAACAGGAAGAAGTTTGTCTTGACCTCCTCTGTTGCCTGTTTTTGAACATAGCAGACACAAAATAAAACAGCTGGAGTCCTCTCACTGATGATTTTACCAGTTCATCACCACTGAAACTACAAACCTCGGACTGCATATTGTTCCTGTATTGCATGTCATCATGACTATTAAATTGAATGCATTGAAATATTATTTCTCAGTGAGAAGTGAAACACTTACTCTGGAAGGGAACCATGCCAGTGTTTTGGAGTCATTGAACATGAACATCCCAGAATGTGCAGACACCAAGTTGTGAAACAAATGGTGAAAAAAGTCTCTTTTGTAGACATCTGTGACCTTTGGATCTTCATCAAAATAGACCTGAGGCATAAAAAGTTACAAATAAAATCCTTCAGGTTGGATAGATAAACCAGAGTAACCACAAAATAATTTGACTGTGCTTTTAACCATCAGGTAAAAACTATTCACCACGAGTGGCTTCTTGAGGGCACTGTGTTGAGCAGCAGCCAGTTGTTTGAAGGTTCCTTCAAGAAGAGACGCACGTTTCAGCTTCAGTTCAAAGAAATGAGGATTTGCCTGGGCAACCCATCCAAACATTGTCCAAATCGCCTTCTGGTGTTCCAGCTGTATTTCAAAATGTCATTTTTTAGAAGAAACATTTGACTTGCACTTCTATTTTAAATACATTTGTGCTGCAAGGCAATACATTTTATGCATTCATTTTATTTATTATTATTATTATATTATTATTTGTAGATGTTGTTTTTTTGTTTACCACCTGGGAGCAGCATCACAAGCTAAAGCAAATTCTCTTATGGATGCTGCTGCTTTTCTTGGCATCACTGACATATCAGCACCATATGAAGTTGTTAATATGTAAGCAAATCAATATTTATTCATCCAAAAGGTATAGAACAACATTAACATTCATTTGGAGTTGAGTCTTGAGTCCATTATTCCCTCTCATTTTAGCTTTAATTTTTTTCTTTTTAGCTTATTAACGGAAAAGCTAAACATGGGGTTGATGAACGCAGTGAGACTGAAAACAGTAAAATTTTGAAAGGCTGTAAAGACAAAAGATTGAGATCCTAAAATAAACAAAGAAGCTAAAGAGAGAGTTGGGTAATAATTAATTGTGGGTTTATTCTATACTACACATATAAATTTACAAATATTATATATGTATAACATAATACAAACAAATATTGATTAGTTCAACTTTAAAATCATTAACTTATATGTTTTATGTGCTATCAGGTTTGAAATAGTGATTTGTTGTTGTTACGTGGAACAAACTATACATTGACAAAAATAGATTTATTTGAGAATTCTTTATGACCCAGAGAATATTGTTTGCATGGTTTAGTTTTGACAAGGAAGATTTCACTAGTTACCTGAGTCCAATCAGCGTAGATGTCAAAGGCTGTTTTCTTTGATTTCAGATCCATCACAAATGGAAAGTTACAGAGTGTAACTTGCTGATATTCATTCTGAAAAAAAAGATCAAAATATATTTTCAATGATCCCTAATAAACAGAATTCACACAAATTTACACTCTATGAAAAATGACATGGAGCAAAAGAGAGAAAGAGGGAGAGGAGGGAATGACTTGATTCATTCATGATAACTTCAAACTATTTTTGATGAATGCTACTTTAACTTGGGGCGACACGCAGGGGTTAGCGCTGTTGCCTCACAGCAAGAAGGTCGCAGGTTCAAGACCTCCTTGGTCCTGGGTCTGGGACCTTTCTGTGTGGAGTTTGCATGTTCTCCCCGTGTCTGCGTGGGTTTTCACCGGGTACTCCGGCTTCCTCCCACAGTCCAAAAACATGCTCAGGTTAATTGGCCCGTAGGTGTGAGTGTGTGAGTGAATGGTGTGTGTGCCCCACGATTGGCTGGCGACCATCTGGGGTGTGTCGCTGTAACACGCTGGGATAGGCTCCAGCAGACCCCTGCGACCCAAATGAGGAATAAGCACGTATACAAAATGACTGACTGACTGGCTACTTTAACTTACCTTTCTTTTTATTGTTAAATGCCAAATCCTCAGATCCTCTTCAAGAATTACTTTGTTAATCGCCAAACTAAAAGTTTCATTTGGGATCCTCTGACAGCCAGCAGTCCTGTTGTTGGCCTTTAAAACACACATATTAAGATAGTATTCATTCAAGTACAAACCAGAAACACAACAAAGATATTTTTTTCATGATCTGAAATTGACAGGAAAAAATTAGACGACCGATACTAACATCATACATAAATTGGAGGATCTGTAGCAGGTTCTTGACTCCAGAGTTGCGAAGAACAGGAAAGGAGGTGAGGACAGTGGAGAGGGTCTGCTTCCACACTTTGACATACTTCACCATGTTGGATGTTGACAGTGAGGACCACCAGTCCACTGCAGAAGACAATAAAATCCTTTGTAATTGTCAGTGCAGTCTCCATAGCTTACTAATTATGTATGTGGTTTTTGGATTGTGGCACAGTGGCCTCAAATTTTAATCACTAAATACATTTAACATTTAATTAATGTGTTACAGACCTCATACAATATTTTAAACATTTAATTTATTCTCATTCATTCTCCTTCTATACTCGTTTATTCCTCTTTAGGGTTGTGGTGGTCTGCTGGAGCCAATCCCAGTGCATTACAGACAAGAGGCAGTATATATCAGATGGTAGCCAGCCTATCGTGGGGCACACACACCATTCACTAACACACTCACACCTACGGGCAATTTAGAGTCGCCAACTTTGACTGTGGGAAGCTGGAGAACCCAGAGAAAACCTACACAGACATGGGGAGAACATGCAAACTCCACACAGAAAGATCTCAGACCAAGGTCTTCCCTGGTCACACTGAGCCTGACTGCTGCCTGCTCCTCAACACAAGAGTCACAGACTCTGAACAACTCTGATCAACATTCCTGCTAAATTCTTCTTCTTATCTAATCAACAAACATGAACACATCTTGTAGAACTTGTTGATGAGCCAAAAATTCATTGGACTGGATGTGACTTGGATGTGTCAGCTGTTATTACTCTTCAAAGTCCCTGTTAGACATGCTCTCCAGGACTTGTAGCTACAACAGTTTGTTTTATTGGTGTTAGTTGTGTACTGTATAACTAGTTGTCTGCTAAGCTACTGTAATGTCAATCAAACAGGCCTTTGACACACCATTTCAGTAGGAATTAGACAAGGCACTAGTAACACATTACTTTTAGATTGTAGTATTAGCACTTTTACTCAAACAATTAGCTCTCACTGGTAGTTCTACTTGGGTGAGTTTTATGTTTTATACGCACAGGGTAACAGAGTTCAGGTGACAGTACCTATGATCTGGAGGTTGTCAGCCGACAGTTTCACAATGGCAGAAGCAACTGCCTCAGCGAGCTCTGTGCTCTGTTGCTGTTTGTGTTTCCGGATCACGTGCAGAAACTCGATGAGAAGCAGGTAGATCCTCAGCCCCTCCACTCCTACTGGTTTCTCATCAAGGGAAGGAATCAACTGTGTGACAGTGTCCTCAATCTATTGAGAAAATGTGATACAATAACGGGATGAAGTATACTAAAAAGTTTTGCCTTCCTTGTTAATTACTAATCAGATTACACACCTCTGCCCAAACAGCATCCTTCTTTATCAGTCTCTGGAAAGCATGTCGTGCATCTGACAAATTCAAGCCAGAGTATTTTTTGGAGGTCTGGAAATGTTTATCGTTGCTAAGAGGACAAAATGACAAAAAGGTGAATGTAACAAGAATTTTCTCCAGAAAAAAGCGATTATCATATGTAGATGCTTTTTTTTACCTTCGGTCAAGGAAGCTTCGATTCACACAGGAAGCAGAGGAAAACATTCTTTTGATTTCCCTGTGAAGGTTTGGTATGGTTATTCAATAACAAAATAACAGAATCACAGTACAGTTTCAGTCATAAGAGTTAAAACATTAGGCTAATTAACAACCTAATCACATACTGAGAGAAATAAGAACTTTTACATCATTCCACTTACTGTTTTATCTTTTTCCAGGACTTTTGATTGTGTTCAGAGGTCCATTTGTCAATCATACCTTCAAGACAGTTCTGGGTTATGTTGTTCATACTGTCACTGTTTGACCCCTCTCGAACTCCCTGCTAAAGAAAAAAGGTGAATCATTTAAAAAGTGGCTTTTCATGCATGTTTCAGTTTAACCTTATTATTAAACTTCCTGCCATCATGGTCTGTAATGTATGTATAATTGTTGGCACCTCATTAGATGAGCATGTTGCAAATGAACAGTTTCCTCCCACGTAGATGTTCTGAATTTGGGGAACATCAGTGGCATCTGGAAGAATGATAGAGTCAAATTATAAACCAGTGATTTTCAACCTATGGGCCACGGCCCTCTAGTGGGCCATGGAGGTATTGCAGGTGGGCCGCAAAATCCTTTTCTAAAAATCTAAATATCATAGTTGTGTGTGCCTATGTGCCCAAAAATAAAACAAAGTTCTATCCTGAAATGTATGTATTGCTGAGTATGTATTTCAGAGTTTATCTTTGATAGCAAAAGGTGAGCTTGGTTGTTATTGGCTGTTGATAGAACAGCAAAGTCGGGATAACAGCTCGGCCGTTAGCTACACTGATGACGCAAACCTTGTTCATTCTTAATTCTGCATAGAGAGAATGTGTTGGTCTGATGAATCAATGCTTCCTCTTCACAGTGAAAACCGACCAGGCAAAAATACAAAACAAAGTCCAGAACAAAACAGGCAAAAACATGCAAATAATACATATTCTGGACTGTATGTAACAGGCTTTTTTTTTCTTTTGCCATTTTTGTTCTTGTACTGGGATGCAGCGTGTGTGTATCAGTGTATCTATATCAAAGAGAAAATGATTGCAAATGTTGAAGCACGGGTGAGAGGGGAAAAAAACAGCAAACACACACATTTCCCACATTTAACACATATTCTGCACTAAACGTTTTTCTTCTTTGCCTGTTTTTCTTTCGTTTTTTTACCGGACTTTTTTTTCTGGTCCTAATCCTCCTATAGATAACCGGGATGCAGAGTGTGTTTGTAGCTCATTGTTAGTAGAAGTGACAGAGAAGCTGTTTACTGAGGCGACTGTAGATCACCACCGCTGAACAGACCAGTCACAGCTCTGGAGGAGCTGAACTGACCAATCACAGCCCTTGCAGTCAGGATCGCTTAGTCAGAATTTTTTGGAGGTGACGTCAGCCTACGGTGTAAGGGTCTGCGTTGATGCTGTAGCTACGTAGCAGAAGTTAAACTAGGCTCTATGCGTCGCTTCAAAGTTTTCACATTAAAATGATAAAAACGGCATGTTACGATTTCCCTACGAATAAGTTGACATTAGTATAAAAGTGATAAGTAGTATCACTGAATAAGTTGTGAGCTTCATACGTATTCCATAATAAGTCCTAGGCCTAAATGTTTAATTTTCACAGCAAAATGATAAAAATGCCCTGTTGTGATTTCCCTGCCTTTTTCATATTAATGTAAATCAGTCCTAAATGTTACATTTTTTACATTATAATATCAAAGTGGTCTAAAAATGCATTAATTTACTTCTTTATTGTTTATTGGGTCAGAGATGGGCCGCGGACATTTAGGAGATTTCCAAGTGGGCCCTGAGCTGGAGAAGGTCGGGAACCCCTGCTATAAACTCTTTCACGGAAGTAAGTGAATTTGATTCTTACTCAGTTTGGTTGAAAAATATTTTTTATAACAGAAATGTAGTTACCCTGCAGCAGCTGAACACGCAGCGGCACAGACGGATGTGTCTCCTCTCCATGTCCCAGCTGCCCCTGGTCTCCACACCCAAAGGAGTAGAGCCTCTTGGAGTCTGTCATCACTAATGTGTGATACCTGATTGAGAGAACAAAATACAGTACAATCTGTGTTTTTAACAACATTTAACACGGACATTAAGGTGGAATTTTAGAGGTTCTGCTGCTTCTAAGCTTCCTAAGGGCATTTACAAGTTAGAATTTTTGTTGAGTGGAGTGGGTGACTCATTATTACAGCTGTATTTTGTTGTGAAATGTTTGGTGGTCGAGTTAGCCGTTTCATTAGCCGGAGAGCTAATATCTGCATGATGTTTCTAGAGCATAAACTGATAACTATATAACAGTGGCCTGTTTTATGCAAATAGTCATAATTAAGAATGTGTAACTATTCTGTTAGAATTGTATCTTCAATGAGTTGAATTGGCTCAGCATGAAGGTATTAGACTGAAAATTTTTATGTACCGTCCACATGCAATTTTGATGACTTTTGCTCCCCAGAGCTCTGCAACGAGTCGAGGACGTAGTTCACCACTGAATGAGTTGTGTCCAAGCTGTCCATACTGACCAGAGCCAAAGGTGAACACTACACCATCCTGAGGAAGCAACCGGACAACCATGGTTTAAAATCCAGCAGGAGTCATAAAATACTACTAATTAGCATAAAAGATAATCAAAAAGGATATTAAAGCAACACATATATAAAAACAGTTACAATTATTAAAAATACTGATGCTCATGTATATATATATATATATATATATATATATATATATATATAAAGAAAGAAAAAAGATATTTGCAAACTGAAGTCTTTTATTTTTCTGCAATGGTTGAAATCAAGACTCAAGCAAATAAAAACCCACTATTGAATAAAAAATATGCTATTTACCAAGAATAGGATCTTTATTCTAAACATATTCCATCATTTGCGTGTCATTTGGTAAATGAGTTAAATGGTTTGTTCTTTTTAACAGCAATAAATGTGGTACAGTAGATGACACCATGAGAACATAAGAATTTTTTTTTTAACTAACCTTTGTCAAAATAGCAGTGTGATCCTTTCCGCAGGAGATATAAATTGTTTTCTTCATGTTCAGGTGATTAACAAGGGTTGGTGTGTGTCTCTCTATAGAAAAGACAATAAAATTCAGATTTATGTGTCAAAAGAACAGTATGTATTTGAAAAAAGGCATCACAACATCGTACTTTATTGCTCATAAAACATACCTATGCATAAACATCAAAACAACAGGACAAAATATAAAAGATACCCTGAGTCACATTTCAGTTCTACAATAACAATTATCTAACTACACAATCTAAATATACAAAATAACAGTCACTGCATTAAAGTGAATTCATGCTCATTTCCAGTTCTATATTCAGATATATACAGATATATATTCTGTAGACTGCAACTCAAATTGGCTAATAAGAAGAAGAATAAGGAGGTTACACATATTCCTTTTAACATTATGAAAGTTTCTGTTCACTGTTTCATCAGAGAAAATCACAGAAGAGACAGAAAACCAAATATTTGACTGCAACATATGCATTAATTATATGATTTATGTATACTAGTGCAGTAGCCGTATGAAGTATGTATTTGCTACACTTTATGTTGAAAGTTTGGAACTCAATTGACATATCAGTTTTTAAATTGTGTTGATAGGCCAAGTATACTGGTCCTTCACGATTTTTCCTTGATACTTTTGTTATGCTGGCTACATGATGGTATTTTAACTTTTAATGACATTAATGATGTTTTGAATATCTATCAAAAAAAAATCCACAAAAAGGATGCACATCATCGTGCCATGCACAAGCTGTATCTGAAAGCTGAGGTTGATCTGACAGTCAGATGAGGCACTGACTATGAATTGATTATATATTATAAATTGATTTTAATATTAGTTTATATGGCTAATTTGTAAATCAATGATATTTTTATATCAAGTTAGTTTATAGTTTGAAGCTTATATCTATTATACTTGTATGAAACTCTTAAAATATTTATATTTAGATATTTACATAATTCATATTAATGTGTACAATAATAACTGTTACAGAATAGGTAACAGTGTGTAATTTATTTATTTCTATTTTTCTAATAATTCCATGTGCAATAATATATTCACCTACCTCATACCATGTGCACTTTACAATAACCATGTAGCAATAACAAAGTTGTGTTGGAGTGACATGTCGGAGTTTCAATTTCCCTGAGGGAACCTCCCATCATATTAGATATGATTTTATTCATACCAAGGAACAATAAAATCATATCTAATATATGCCTATTGGTATTTAAAGTTAGTTTTTACAGCTTATTTGTATCTAAAGGGTAGAAAGATTCCTGCCAAACACAATAACAGAAAACAAGGAAAAGCATATTAGGTCCCCTTTAATAAATTTCAAGTTTAGGTTGAATACCTGTAGTGTCTCCCAGCCCGAGCTGGCCACAGTCATTATTGCCCCAACCGAACACGCCTCCAGAGACAGAGAGGGCGAAGCTCTGCTCCCCTCCTGCAGCGATGTGGACCAGGGGGATCGATGACAGAGCACGGAGGTGTTGCGGCGAATTGGTGCCGAGCTTCTTCTTCCCCAGACCCAGCTGGCCTCTGGAGTCCTGGCCCCATGTATACACCTGACCATCTGTGGGGAGAGACACCATGACCGTAAGTCTCTCCTGGCATGTTAACCCACTGTTTAATCACTGCTTATTAAAGCTACACTAACAGATTTTAATCAGTCAGTCAGTCAGTCATTTTCTATACAGGCTTATTCCTCATTAGGGTCACAGGGGCCTGCTGGAGCCAATCCCAGAGCATTACAGGTGAGAGGCAGGGATACACCCCTGATCGTCATCAGCCTATCGTGGGGCACACACACCATTCACTGAATCTCACTCACACTCACACCTATGGGCAATTTAGAGTCTCCAATTAGAGAGAATCCACAGAGACACGGGGAGAACATGCAAACTTCACACAGAATAGTCCCAGACCAAGGTGTTGAACCTGCGACCTTAGATTTTATTTGCATCACTGTTTGACGGGCTTTATCTCAGCCAGTATTGGACTTTGTCTCAACATATCTCAAAATATTTTAATGATCTGATTTTTTTTTTTACTCTGAATGTCATGTTTTGGGCTAACTGTCTGGACCTCAGGAACAGTAGCTCCTATGGGAGTCGTATGGATACTGCAAACTTCACTGTACCTTTAGTCAGGGCCACTGAATGCTGGCTTCCACAAGCGACCTGAGATACTGAGATGTTACACAAGGCTTCCGGGGTCCTGAAAAGGACACAAACCAGCAGAAATAAACCACATGGCTCTCTGCTTTTGAGAAATAAACACCAAATCTCTCAATTCGGTCACTTTGCAGCAAAATGATACAAACAAACTTGGCTCAAACTGCCTCTTCTTACCTGGGAGTGAGGCCTGTGTGAACTGAGCCCACACAGAGAACTCTGCCTGTGTCAGTCAGCAGGGTGACCTGATCATCCTCACAGCTCACAGTAGCTATCTGCTCTTTGTACTGCACCATCTCTACACACACACACACACACACACACACACACACACACACACACACACACACACAGGAGTCAATTGCAGCATTATTTTTGTGAGGGCCACCAACAAAAATGTCCTGACAGAAAAGGTTGTTTCTTGATACTTGGTCCTCACAAGTATAACAAAACCAAAACACACACACACACACATACACAGGAGTCATTTGCAGGATATTTGTGGGGACCACTCAAATTGTCTTTACAACCAAGTACAGCAAAACCAACACACACTCACACACACACACACACACACACACACACACACACACACACACACACACACACACACACACACACACAGTAAGTAAGTACGTTTTGGAAGTTAAAGTTATTTTTTTCTTTCTACTTTGATTAAAACGGTAGCAGAATATAAAAGAATCTCACTCTGTTTTCCTCTCACTCTTCTTCCATCGCTGCTCTGGTTTGTGCGGATGATGAACGCGTTGCCTCCGTTTCTTTTGACAAAAGCGAGCACACTGTGACCAGCTGACAGATCCGTGATGTGCAGGTCTAAGAAGTGAATTCCATCCCTTCCTGCAGCAGCAGCAGCAGCAGCAGGTCTGTCTTTGAGCCTGAAGCCTCCCTGGCTGTCCTCTCCCCATGAAAACATGTTGCTGAAGTGACTCGGCAGCAGCAGCAGCAGCTGATTTTTATGATGCGGCTCTGACGCTCAGAAACGAAAGTTAAGAAACGAAAAATGGAAAACGAAACTTAAACACACACACGTCGCGCAGACACATTTATTGTCTCGCAAGTGAAAAGAAAAACGAAAGTGAAACTTACCTGGCTACAGCTGATTATTGACACAGGTGAATATTGAGTTTCATATTCACCTGGAATATGTGTTTGGCAGCTAATGAAATTAAAAGTGGAAAAGGAAAAGTGGGTTTTCTTCATTACAACTTTATTAAATATAAGTTATTATGATCAGTGTTGGAAAAAATACTTGTATTCCTTTACTCGAGAAAAAAGTAGACATACTCTCATAAATAATAATAATAAAATAATAATATCAGCTAAATGTACTTAAAGTATCAAATGCACTCAATAATATATTTGTTGTATTGTTATTGTATACTATACTATTTTAGTTACTAAATACATGTGAGACAATTGTAATATTTTACATACTTTGGGTAGATTCATATAAATAGTTCTACATCATAATGTTTAGCACCTTGCACATAAAATTTATAGTGCATTTAAAAAGGAAAAGAGCTACAATAGGTAATAGAATATTAAAATATATTCATTAAAAGTAGTATTTCCTTCTGAATGAAGAATAACTATGCATCAAATGTAGCTCAAAACTTGTGCCTAAGTAGAGTATTGATTATATACACTTACTGTTGATGTAAGTAGGAGATTATGCTCTCACCTGTAATTAGGCAACATGATGTATTGTTAATAACAATTGATTATTTCAGCCATTTGTGGGCTTCAGCAAACAAAGCTGACACATAATTAGAGTTGTAAAATTCTGGGAAAAGTTGGAAAACTTCAATGGGAAGTAAAAGGAATATGTGGGAATTAACGTTAATAAATCCAAAATTTTCTAAATTTAAGGTTTGGCCTTAACAGGGAGCTTAAATATACTTGGGGGGAATGTTTTGAAGCATAATCTTGGCTAAAATAACCAGATTAAAAGGGGTAGTTCAACAACTTTTGACAATTCATCGTCATGCATCGTCAGGATTCCTGTCATGGCAATAAGTGCTTTACATTTATTTTGTTGATACAAGCTATTTCCAGACCAGTGGAGCAGAGCCGAAAGCATTACATTTACCTTGAAAACAGTTCTGTTTCATAACTTTCTGCTATTATCTCATAGCTTGGTGAATGTGCTGCATCCACTACAGTATTTGGAGTTGCTGAATTGTGCATTTTCTGAGTTTGATGAGGAAAACCCCAAAATACCATTAGCGGTGTAGTAGCAGCTGAGCAGCTTGCAGCTCTGCTCCGCTGGTCTGGAAACAGCTTGTATCAACAAAAAAAGGTAAAGCACCTATTGCTATGACTATGGGAATAATGATGATGGGCGAATTTTTAAAAATGTTGAACTAGCCCTTTAATGCAAGTACACTCTTCATTCACATGCACACTGCTTACTGCAGATGATTTATAGATCCATGGAGGCCACATTTTTAAGCCCAAAGCACAAAAACTATTGAATTAAATATTTCCAAAATTCCACAGCTTAACTTCCCATGCTAAGTGTATCAAAATCTACTGGAAATGTTCCTCCCCTTTGCAACCCTACACATCATTAACTTTTTAAAGGACAGGTTCACAGTTTTTTTCAGGTCTAGGCTTTTCCCCCCCCCATTTCATAACCTCATACAGAAAATCTAGAGGTTTCTGAAGCCTGGAAACTCTGCTTTATTTATGACAAAAAGAGTCTGGAGTTGATGATATGAGTAAAAGTCAGTATGGCTGTTTTTATTAAAATAATGACATTGCTGCAGTTAATGTCATCATTGCATGACATTAATTGCGGCAATGAGGTTTCAGTTGTTGTCTCTGTTGAAGCCTCATTCTGTTCAATAACTGTTGAGAAATGAATGAATAGGTAAGAATACAATATATTGGGTCATTTTGATTCATTGATCATCATAGCTTCACACACGTCATATGTTGTTTGGCTCACACACATAGGCAGCTTTTAGGAGAGCAATTAGGTTGTAAATTCTTTCAACAGGGGATGCAGCTGTAATCTTATTTGGATATGTATTTTCTTTGTATGTGCAGTAACAAGTTCTTTTTGTTTAGAACATCAGAGCAGTGAGGGACTTCATTCACTTTAAATTTGTCAGACGTGAAGGTGGCAATTTAGTTGCAGCAGGACTTGCTGCTTCTTTGAGTGAAAAATCATGTGATTTGGAGGCCTGGAAGGTAAAAGATAGTCTGTTTAACAGCAAGAAATATCTCCTAGACCCATCATATTCTGTTCCTTTGCAGAAATATTAGTGTATACAGTTTTCTTTTGATTAAACACTCATTATTTTAGTATTATATACATTTAAACACAAAAAAAACACATAAAAAAATAAATCTTTAGCCTAGAGATGTAGTCTAAATAATGCTATTAATTATAATGGTTGAATTCCAGCTGCTTGTTGTTGCTCACTATCACAACATCACAGTCTAACGACACTTGATTAGAACAGATGTTGTACTTGAGTTGAACATGAACATGTTCCTAAACAAATGTATTGCTAATCAGAAGTTAAGGCTCAGTGATCCTCCGGCTTTTGGGGCATTTTGAAATCTTTGCCCATTTTCCTCGGTTGGTTCAGATTTAAATAAGAACTCTGACCCCCTGTCAAAATAAGATCCAGGTTAAATGGCTTGAATGAAACAATATAATACAAATACATAAATATATGGGAAGTATGCATAGGAAGGCTGCCATAGGAAGGATGTCATAGCAGTACTTCACCACCTGAGGGCAGAGCAGGACAGACAGTGGGCAGGCAGCGCACATAGGAAGGAGAGGGCATTGCGGTGCATTGTTTGCGGACATTTGCGCACATCCGCACACCTGCGCGTGCTACTTGGATGTTTGCCAGGTGCCAGAAAGGCAAGTGTATTTGTAGAGTACATTTCAACAACAAGGCGATGCAAAGTGCTCATCATAAAAAATTAAAAGGCCCAAGACAAAGTGCAAATTAAACAGGTATTTGAGAACACAATAAATCAGTCTTATAACTGTAGTTCCGCGTGTACGTGGTGGTTGTTAAAGGACCCATGACAATGTGTCTGTAACATTTATATCCACACCCATAGCATGTATAAAGGCTGACACATAATTAGATCTTCCATGCAAACAAACTAGCAGAAAACTGAACAATTTAACATGAAGGTGGGTATATATATATATATATATATATATATATATATATATATATATATATATATATATATATATATATATATATATATATATATATATATATATTTTAAGAATTCATACGAATGCATAAGATTATTATAGACTATTTAAAATTCTTAAATGTCATAACAGGGGGTTTAAATAATAATCATAGTTGGTTACTATAAATCCTCCAATTGCTATGAGATTAAACTACTTCTACTACTAACACGTCAACTATACTGGAATATATTTTTCTCCATTTATTCAAAGAGTTTCCACCAATTCAAGTTGAATGTTAAGATTCCTATTGTAGCTGGATGCCTTCACGCGCTGTGGGAAGCGCATCAACAGTTAAGCTGAAAAGAAACAGGAACAGCTGCACCGGATATGGGGCGGATTTATTTTCAGAATAAAATAACCAGGGCGCCTTAAACGTACAGATGATCACTAGATCACTAAAATGAAACTAATTAGTGAAGTAAGGAAAATAATAATTCATAAGTTCTATAAATTCCTCTCCTAAATAATATTTTTTGTGAAACATTGCTTCCCAGGGGTCACTGTGCCAAGTTCGAATTTTATAGTGATTGTTGACATAATTTAAATGTTTTTAAATATACTTTTTGTGTGATAATTTAGGGCTACGTTAATGGTTTGTTTGACATGTGATATTGACTCAAAAGTAAAAATGGTCATAATTACATCAGTCACAACACCTCGTTACCTCACTGCTGTAAGGGTGGAGATGCTGTTTCCATCTGTAGCTCTGTTAATGTGCAATGTTAAGCTGCAGTGTTAATGTCAGTTTGGAAAGTAACTGTCATGGATTACAGCTACAGTCATCAGATAAAGAAAGAAGGTTAATTAGCCTAGCTAGAGCCAATTTTAATTAAAAGCTACTAGAAACAACTTGCCTATGTTTACGAGTATAAAATAAAGTTAAACATGTTATTTTTACAGCCCAGACATGTTGCTCTTGAGATGTTAGAATCTAGATGTTTCAGATTCATTTATTCATTAAAAAATAAATAAATAAAATTGTAAACTCTGGATAAAAGGCAGTTCATGCCAATTAAAGCAGTGATACATGTGCTAAGGACACAACCATCGGAGGCTGTAGCGTTGGATTATGGTGCATTCATTAATAGTCAGTGCACGCTTAAAACACACTCAAAACACAATTAAAACACCCAAAACAAACTGGACTATTAGTAAATTCAGTGCTGGATTTCACCATTAGGTCATTCATAGCTGCTCATTTAGGAACATACTCTTTCTGTGTGAGTTAATGAATGAGCTCACAGTTGTTGCATTTCACAATGACTGTCGTGACTATATTCTCTTGATGTCTCTGAAAAAGTGAACGGTGGAATTCAACAGCACTTTGGATTTATGAAGGCTCCAGATTGTTTGGGTTTTTTTATGAGTTCTTGGTGTGAATTTAGTATCTCTTTAGTGTTTTAGTGTGTGAGAGCTTGCTGTACAGCATTAGAGTGGATGTATGAATACACCTGTTGATAGTGGCTCTGTCCTGCTGTGATTAACCAAAAATATAAATTAAAACTTTACTAAAATTGTTGGAAATATGGAACATGTAAGTACACAACTCAACATCAAAAAATAACATTGATTTAGTCATCCCTAGACATTTATTCCAGAGAAAATACACAATGTGCCTTTAAATCTGCTCTGTCCTTAGCGAGTGGGTGTTTTATTGTGAAATCCTGAGCGGAAGTTGCTGCTCTCCGGCTGCAGCGGCGCTTGACGCTGGTCTACAACTCCGCTGTGTGCAGATATACGGCGGCTGTCATGTGAGGAACAGGTCTCCGTTAGTGTGTTCGTGAGAAAACCGAGCAGCGAGGACACTGAGACGTTCCCTGCCGACAAATAGTGGATAAAAAGCAGGAGGACTCCGGCGGGACTGCTGTCATTCAGCCCGGCTTCACTGACGGTGAGTGAAGTAAAGACGCTGAGAGCCGCGCTTACACACACACACACACACACACACACACACACACACACACACACACACACACACACACACACACACACACACACACACACACACACACAGTCTCAGGATTTTATTCTGAAATGCCTCCTATATCTGGACATTGAGCGTACCAACCCCGACGGTGTTGATTTATTTAAGTTATTTATCCGTGTGTTTTGTAGTTTTTGTTTTGTGGAGTGAGTTCGCTGCTGTTGAATTATTGATCCTAAATAGATTGCAGCGGTGCAACAGGTGATTCAGGCCCCGAACAATAGCTCTTATTGCTCAATTGTCTCCAGAAACAGCTCCGGGTTGTAATGATTTACTATCATTGGGTCAAATAAGAATACAATTTGGTTATTATTATAACCAGTAGTCTGGTAATTGATTAGTTGACAAGCTATTTAAATTTTCGATTAATCGTTTTGTGTGTTTTTTCTCTTGTTCCAGCTTCTCTAATATCTTCTGCTTTCTTCAGTCCTCTGTGATAGTACCTTCAATATATTCAGGTTGTGGACAAAACGTTGACAAATGAGCATATCACATTTGGCTTTAGGAATTACTATTTTACCATTTTCTTGACCAAACAACTAACTGATAAATACTTCGGGGCAGATTAATAATGTGTTAGTTGTAGCCCTATATTATGAGGAACTGTCCATATGTTTACTATAAACTACAAAGACAATAGTCTGATAACATTTAAAAAAAGGTCCATTTGATTTTACTTTCATTGCATGATAGATTATAAAAGAAGAAGGTGACTAATGACTTCTTCTTTTCATAACCACAACGGACACAGTTGTTGGACAAACAACCTGTGAGTAGATAAAACTGTGGAGAAGCTTTATCTTATCATTTATCGACTTTAGTCCTACAATCTAAAGTTTAGATCCAGACATAATAAACTCATAGTGATATAAGTGGGTGCCTGCTCTCATCCTGCTTGATTCCTGTGTGTAGCAGATGGCTTCATGTCCTCCGAGACCTGAAATCCAGTCAGGCGAGAAGAACAGAATCCCCACAGTTGCTGTGGACTAATGTTTCAGTAGCAGGATAAAGTCTAACAAACTTTGTAGTTGGGTAATATAATGATTAGTCTTTATTAGACTTGGATCAGCATCCAAGCTTAATGAGCGCACCCCCCCCCCAACACACGTATGTGCAATGCAGAGGCAGAATAATGTCTGTGGTGAGAGAGAAGTGGGAATCCAGTGTTCCCTAACTCAGAAAATGTGTTTTCATGGCTCCGTTCTTTCACGTTGGATTATGGATTTGCTGTAAATAACATCAGGAAGAGCAATTGTTGCAAGCAGCTTACAGTGGCTGAATGGGAGTGTTGGTCAGGAGCAGCTTGGTCAGCACACAGGGCTAACGGGGCCGCAGGTTCTGGGCTCAGATAAATCCTTGCTACACGATGGTTTTAAACAGCAGTAATTGCAGAAACGAGGCTGGTTGCTGCTGTTTCTATCGGTGCCGGCTTCCATCTGCCTCATTAAAACTGTCCTACTGAGCCCTGCTGTGTTGGTTAGAAGTCCAAAACCTTAGGGCTGCAACTAATGGTTATTAATCTATCCATTATTGAAACAAAAATGTATTTTTTTATCCAGTCCACAACCCAAAGATCAT
This sequence comes from Lepturacanthus savala, assembly GCA_030544235.1. NCBI lineage: Eukaryota > Metazoa > Chordata > Actinopteri > Scombriformes > Trichiuridae > Lepturacanthus > Lepturacanthus savala. Next base: position 17,492,211 of record CM060465.1, read on the forward strand.
CAGTTTATTATTACAGAAGACTAAATAAAACTGAAAATAGTCCGATTTGAGAAAGTGGAACAGGATAATTTGGGCATTTTCTTCTTAAATATGACTTGCATCAATTAAGATGGTGATTAATGAGGTAGTTGGCAACTAATTCATCAATCGGTTAATTGTTGCAGCTCTACAAAACATTAGGAAACTGGTGGCAAAGAGTATATGCTAAAGACACTGATGGAATTTCTGAATTCCATATGTCATTTTTATATCAAATTACCGTAATGTGAATACTTGAGCTTGCAACAGTACAAAGAACTGTATGTTAAGTCAATTACAGGTCTCGTTTGGCTCTTCCTCACATGATTTATAACAAGATAAGTGACATTTGATTCACTGTTGCTAAGGCTTTAAAAATAAAATGAAAAATACAGAGGCCCACATCCCGAATGTAGGAATTACCGTAATTGTACGTTTAGAAACTTTTATCCCTCTGTCGGTGTTTGAGTGGCGCCACAGTTTGTCTCACATCAACTTGATTTTCATGTTTGTGTCCTTGTTGGAGATCCTTTGTGTTCATGAGTCATAACTGCAGCCAGCTCTCGAGGTGTTGATCCCACAACAATTTGTGTTGGTGTTTCCTGCTCGTCTGTCCCATGTTGCCTGTGGAGCAAAAAAAAAAAAAAAACAAGCCGTCGCACAAGCTGTCACTTCCTGGAAGGGGTGGTTGACTTATAAGGGGGTGTCCCAGCATAGATCAGCCCGTGTGGGGGGGGATCCATCAAGACAAAAATACACCAGGGAGCTGAGTGTCACCGTCACTGACCAGATGGGCTGCTGTCAGATGAGAAAGGCCAAGTTGAGCCCCAGTATGTGGCAGGAGTTTGCAAAGCTTGAGTTGAATGGAAAAAGAAAATAGAAAAACAGGAAAGTGTGACTATAATTGTGAAGTCTAGTCTTTAATTCTCACACTACATGAAGCTAGTTTTTAGGTTCTGATTCAACAGATTTCCATATCTGAGATGTACCATATTTAAGATGAGTTGAAAACTGTTTTTACAGGTTACAGGCTTGTATTTTTTTTAACATTGAATCAAATTTCTATATAATGTGAAAGTGTTGCTTCAGGTGATGAAACAACACCTAATTATTATTATTTCCTAACTGAGCAGCAATAATATGGCGTTTTTTAGTCAAATGTTTTGTTCACAGCTCTCATTGAGCCCAAAGCTCCAATAAACACAATGTACTCTTTTTCAAAAGGCTTCCAAAAGGATATCCACTTTTAAAATGCTCTGACACATGACCCGTGTATCCAGACCATAAAATCTAAACTTGGTCTTTCCAAATTCATAATTAATTAACCTAAGATGCATGGAGGGTGCCAATGGACTTTGGTAAGTCCCTACTGATCTACCCAAGAGAGACACAATATAAGGCAATAAGGACTTTGTAAATAAATAAAAACCAATGCGTATCATGTTGGGTACCATTATCATAGGTATCACAGTGATAAAACAGGGGGCGGAGTGATAGACTGATTTCAGAGGTTTGTCTTTAAATAACCTCACCATGATCTAAAACCGACTAGAAAACTGCTTCAATTAAACTCTTTTTGGCCAAACCAACCTTATGCACTAAATTAGAAACAGATGTGTCAAGATGGTACTTAAAGGGAAGCTTTTTATCTAACCAGGTGCCAAGATATTTATCCTCTAAAACTCTATGGCCATGTGACTTGCTGAATTAGTGTTTGACCTCCCTCACCTCACTTACAGTAAATGCTCCTCGAGCATAGTCCTTTAATTGGAGTAGAGGTACGATATATTAGCAGCGTCCTGTTGCTTTCATTGTTGCTTTCAAAATTGGACATACAGCATACAGGTCTATATATAGCCAGCAGTCTGTTGTGTTTAAAGGTATAATCTGATGTGTGTATTTGTGTGGTCTGTCCTGTCATGAGCAATTTTGAGGACAAATTACTGAGTGTTTGGGGTAGCGTCCATTTTTTGTCAATTGAGCACCCATTGAGAAGATTGTGGCCAGCAGGGCAAGCTAACATACTGAACCTGGACAGTCCAAGGGTATAATGCTTATTAGTCTACAAAATACTATACGTCTGGAGGATGGGTCCAAATCCCACCCCATAAGGTGGGGTCTTAAATCTAATCTAAACCAACATGAAGTCCAGACAGTCTATTGATTTGCAAGGCTTTAGCGCAACCTCCTGCCAGGACTGGACAGTTCGAAGATGTACAAACCATTCCCTGCTTTGTGATACAACCTGCACTTCTTCAGTATTTCACCAATGATGTCAATTTATGTCAATAAATCTTTATATTATAAGGTTGTAGGTTTATCTATAGGTCTGCTCGTGAGCTATTTGGAGCAAAGATTCCACATGAGGGCTTTTATTCTTTCCTGTTGATCTCCAGGATGGTATCTTGTTCATGCCAGTAGGTCTAACAGCACTGAATGCTAAATTCAGTACGCCCTTAAAACTTGCTGTAACTCTATGATCCATTTGCCGTGCAATGTATGTATGTGGCGTTGTGTCACAACAAGTGTTAAGATGTAGGCTAAATCCAGCCCCAAACCTCCACAGTGTGTGGTGTTAATACTATGAGGATTAGGAGTTTGATTTCAAGGCTCACATGCACCAATTAAAGCTGATCTCAGTACAAGCAAACATATGGTATTCAGACCAGCGGCTGACACTTTAAGGCAAACCCCATCTTTGATGAGTTGGTGATCAGCCAACATGTAGACTCTAAATTGACTCTATATTGCTTTTAAAATATATTTATTCATTCATATATGCATTTTGTTACATAATTATCAAAATTATATATCATTACAGGATATGATACACAATTCCCCTTTTTTCCATCTGGAAATTTTATAATTACAATATGTAACATCCGTCTGACCCATTTTCTGTCTATGTATTTTAAAAATTAATAAAAAACTAATACATGAACAACAGGAATTTTTCACAAAGCAGTAAAGGATTTCACGTAAAGAATTTATTGGAGGGCTGATATGTTCAGAAAGGAATCTGGGAATAATGATCGATGAAGGCCAAATGTAGAGCTGTACCTGTTTTGGTAGCCATTGTTGGCGCCTTGTTGGTGCAGCGGAGGATAAAAGCCAAGGATCTGATTATTATTGGATTAAACTGGCTTGAATCTTATTGGAAAATCCAATAGGTGGTGATTTGGTTGTAGGCCAGCTTTGTGAATGTAACCAACTAGATTCAAGCTAGTTGTGTAAGCAATTTGTTCTCTAGTTCTCTATCAACACAAACACTTGTTATGATTAGAAATCATGTAGTGACTGACATAGACGACTGATTTCAGCATTGCCCTTTTTATGCCTTGTTGCAACTTTTACAATCATATTGGTTTTATTGGTAATTTTCTGATATGTTGACAACCCCCCAATGCTTTCATAAAACCTTTGTACCAAAGGTGAGAATCAACACTGTTTTTTCTGTTTTTGACCTTATCTCATTGCCCGACTGAGACTGTATCATTCTTAACCTCATGGAACGTACAAACAATACTGTCAGTATCTGATTTTTAGACTTGCCATGACTTTGCTTGTCAGAGATTTTCATGCATTTGAAGTCGTGCTGTGGAGGGTTCAGTTACATGCCGAAATGTACATTTGATGAAGCAGACAAGAGATGCAAATCTTTCTTCCCTCTTCCTTCTTCCTCTTTCCTCCTCCTCATGAACTGCCTTTTGACTCCCAGAAAACAGGCCTGGAAATGGCTTAAAGAATTACAATACCACTATTAATATCAGTATCCTTAAAGTCATACTAATACTGATAGAGTACTTGTCAAATTGTCAGGATCCCCCAGTTTTCCTATTCTTCCCACTTTTGTTCTTTTTGTGGTCTCTGTTTTTTTTAAGCTTATAAAAACTTAGCTCTGGGTTATTCACTTTTTCTCGATCTGGGTACAAATATGATGCAGGAATAGCTTGACTAAATAAATATTGATGCTACTGTTATTAGGTTGTTTTAGTGCCAATACCCAGCCATACTCAAAAAAGAACCCAAGAGACTAGTTCCAGTTAGTTGGTAAGGTGTAAACCTTTTTTTTTTTGCTGGAACACATGGGGCCAGCCCTTTAAAAATGACTGAGTGGTTGAAGTTAAAATTGAAATTAAATTTGAGAGTCTTGAAGTGACTCTCATCCTTTAAGAACTCCTAAACTTTAGCCTCATAAACAACTATTTAAACTATAGTTAAAACATAGAAAGTAAGCAGAATTCAGCAGCAACATAATCTGTTGCTGAATTCTCCTTTTAAAATTGTTTTTGGGTGACTGTTTAGGAGACATTAGAGCCCTTTTTGAGAACAGCTGCCATGCTATCTCCCTTTTTAAAAATGTGAAGCATGCAGATATGAGCTCAGTGGGCCTAACAGTGTGTTGAACTCATACTGGTTTCCTCATAGTTGTTTCAGTACCACTGACACAAGAACACGTTTTAAGCCTGTTGTTAACTGGCTTCAAGCATGGATGTGATACTGGAAATAGGTTATGACTGTACTTTTGTCGCAAAGAGGTTTTGTCCTAAAACTCAGCTGTTCTCTTATGGGTTCGTATTGCGTTGCCTTCATGTTCAGCGTTGTTTGCATTGTGGCCGTTGGAGCATGCACAGCTTAGGCTCTTCAGCTGTGCACAACTTGTGCAGTTTTTTTGTTTTTTTTTTAACCAGAGAACCATTATTTTTGTAGGAGCCATGAGTTCCGCTGCCTGGCTCGAGCCAGCACCAGTTTCCTCAGCATTTCTGCAATATCAGGAATATTCAGAAAAATAGTGCCAAGCTTGGATGAAATGACTGCAGCTGTTAAAGTGGTTGACTTACAGAAATAACAACTCTCACATTGATATAATTCTTTGATTGTTGTGCTTCCATGTCAACTGAAAGTCACATCAACAGGATGAATATGTCATCTGGTAATGAATGGTTGCTTGTAAAACAAAACAGAATAACATCCCTCTCAAAATGGCAATTCAATCTTTACCATCAAGCTAACTATAGATTGCCTTTTTAGGGTAAGACATAGCAGGAAAACTGTTTTTTCAAACGCAATTTATGAGATTTATTGCTAATTTGCTTCCATCTTTATTTGAATACAATCTGTCCAATCATCTTAATGTAAGAAATCAACTATCTATTAGATAAAATTATTTCCCCATTTGTGTTTCATCTAGAGCACATGTGTCAAACTCCAGTCCTGGAGGGCCGGTGTGGGTGCAGGTTTTTGTTCCAACCAAGGAGTTACACACCTGTTTCTACTAATCAGCCACTACAGCCCTTGCTAAGGACCTTCATTAGTAGAATCAGGTGTGGTACTGCTTGGTTTGAACAAAAGCCTGCACCCACACCGGCCCTCCAGGACCGCAGTTTGACACCCCTGATCTAGAGTAAGGTTTCCATATACTAACCCATTCCACCAAGTGGAAACAACAAGACTGTACACTTTAAAGGGATAGTTCAACATTTTTAAAAATGTGCCCATTGTCATGAATCTCATAGCAATAGGTGCTTAACTTTTTTTGTCGATACAAGCAGTTTCTGGACCAGTGGAGCAGAGCCGCGAGCTGCTCAGCTACTACTACATGGCTAATGGTATTTTTTGGTTCCTTCCATCAAACTCTGCAAACTCCTTTCTTCAGTAAGCCACTGGGCGGACATAGTGTGTTCATCTCAGGCAGCGCTGGTGATGCTGTACTTGTATTGCTGACAGAAAAAGCTGCACTAAACGTGCACTTCTGAGATCACCCACCGTTCATGTCTGAAGTTCTGAGTGAAGTGCAGCTTTACATTACCATGAAAACAGTTCTGTCTCATAACATCCTTTGGTGAATATGCAGGTCACAACTCGTCTACCACAGTGATTGGGAGTTGCTGGATTGTGTATTTGCTGAGTTTGTTGAGGGAAACGCAAAAATACCATTAGCGGTGTAGTAGTAGCAGCCCAGCAGCTTGCAGCTCTGCTCCACTGGTCTGGAAACGGCTTGCATTGACAAAAAAAGGTAAAGCATCTACTGCTATGACTATGAGAATCATGAAGATGGGTGAATTTTCAAAAATATTGAACTGTCCCTTTTAAGATCTGGGACAAAATTCATACAATTTTGATTCCCTGTGAAACAATGTTACATGGTGTGATTGACAATAAAGTTCACTTATTGATAAAGCTCAGCCATCCTCATAAAACTGCAGGTGTAATTTTTGCATAGTAATGTTGGAATTATCCCTATTAAACCACAATATCCATTTAAGCGAATGTTTTTATTTCACTTAATGGTAACTACACATTCTGCAATTAACACTCTTATCACCGTCATGTTTTAGTGACGCATTTCCAACAAACTGTCAAAATCTGTCAAACTGCATCCGTGCGTTCTGGCCTCAATTCCATTTTACGTGAATTACCCTCTGTGGGCTCCTACCTAGGGAATAAGAAATATGCAGCTGATGAGAAGTTTTCCTCCCTATTGCAGCTATTGCAGCCCATTATCTGAAGGTTAAGTGTGGGTGTGTCGCTGTCAGCCGTGGGCCAGGCTGATCTGGCTTATAGATATTCACTCATACACTTCCCCTCCGGAAAGACCGTTGGCAGCATAGGCAGTTAACTGTTTTGTTTGTGTGTTTTTTGTTAATCTTTGTTCATTTTTGTTTTATTCAAAAAGAGGGGGGGTAGGAACGGTAAATTGATACCATCATGCATTTTCAGCAAAAGGTGGACACGGGCACCTTTTGCAATTGTTAACCATAAAACTATGTATATGATATCAGCTTTGTCATTTCTGGGTCTGGAACCTACAGTGGACATAATGGATCCATTTTTGGATGATCCTAAAGCTAGGGGATTGCCTGAAAACACCGAGACACAGAGTGATTCATGGGAATAAGTGGGAAAATAGATTCTCTGGTGAAATTATCCTGAAAGAAGTATGTTTGAGGAGTCTAATTTCAGGGTTGTTTGCTCAGGAGAGGTTTGTCTTAAAGTTAACATTTTCCCAAGTTCTCTGGTGTACACTCTCAGTTGGCAGTAATGCAAATACCCTGCAATAAACCAGCAATAAATCTTACACTTATCAAGGTTATAACATTGATTAGGGCTGAGACAACTTCTCTTGGATTTCCAATACCTTGATTACTAAAGATCATCAAAGCAAGTTGGTTTAATCCATATTATAATGTGCTATGTTTCATAAGGATGAACATTATGAAATGTGCTGCAAACTGTCAACTCTACGTAATCTGACAGACTACTGACGTAACGTTATAGTGTAGTGCCGGTGTAATGTTATATATTGTAAAAAAAAAAACACTAAACTGTTATTACAGACATTGATATTTCAATTTTGATTTCCTGGTTGCTGTGGTGATCTGTAGTGAACCCCGGAGTGGACTTTTGAGTTGCCTTTCTTTAATGTTTCTGAAACTCAATCGAACAAAGACCTCAGGCTGTAGGGAAAATAACAAACAGAGTCTTTTCCGAGTGGATTGAACTCACACTGTGGGACGAGTGAATGGGAGGAAATGGAGGTGCAGAGAAAAAAGACAAGCCAGAGAAAATGAAACACATCATCACTTCACTTCACACTGAACAAAATAAAAAATGCAGAATACAAAAAGCAAAACTAACGAAGCACAATAGCACTATGTCAGTGCTTCAGTATTTTAACAGAAAGCATTCAGTCCTGGAGAGGGCATGAGGTAACATTAAGGTTATCAGTAGCACCACTAAATCATCTGATTAATGGATTAATCAATATAATAATCAAATACTAAAATAATTGATAGCTGCAGCTAAAACTGTATCAACAAAAGCTGAGTGTTATACTGCAGGGGTGTTGTATTAAATTATCATTTGTTAGATAGTAGATTGATATGAAGTAGAAATTATTTTTTGTTTGAAAAACCTCTGACTTCATTGTGTTCCGAAAGCAAATGATTACCTTTGGATACACGCATTCAGTGTATATATACTATAAATAAGTCACGATTGGAGGAGTCACGATGAAAACCGATTTAATGTTGTAGCTTTTGTATTAACTTTCTCAGTATTTCATGGTCTTTTCGGTACTTTACAGTGTGATCACTGTGGTCTTTTAGTCTCTGATGGATTCTGGGAAGAAGGCAACAGGTCCACACTTCAGCTCTCTGACATTCCAGCTGTTCTTGTTTCCTGTTTTTAGAGGAAATCAGTGCTGCTGGAGCTAATCAGGATCACATTCAGGAGCAACCCTTCTTTTGGCCACATCTCCACTCTCTGTGGTCAGATTTAAATTCCAAAAAATGTCGTAACCAAAGTGTCGACAACAGTGTTCTGTGTGTCTGACTCCATCCCCGTCTACACTTTCTTCCTTCCTTACTTCTCCTGTCTCTCGCTCGCCCTGTGTTTTTCTCCCTCCCTCTCTCTCTTGGCATCTAGTCCGTCTGGGCAGGAACTCGTTGACTCAGCTTTGATCCCTCTCTCAGACGTTCACACACTCATACACCCTCACACACAGGCCATTGACTTTACACAACTGAAGATCTGTTATGTTGCAAGTGATTCACTTATCAAACTAAATTGCATTCTTAATGCCTCAGCTGTAAGATTTCAATTTAGACATTTCTTTCAACTTTCAACAGAATTTCATTTCTTCACATAAATATTAGTGATTTTGGTTATGATTTAGTAATCTAATTAGTAGAAATAAGGCTGTACAAAGAAGATGACCTGAGTGGACCATGAAGTCTTGTTTTTTACAGTCATGGTTGGTGCTTTACGAGGCGATCGTTTGATTTCTTAAGCAATAGTGTGACCACGCTTGTAAATGGCTGCAGGGTCAAAGCTGAGAGATTTACCTCAGATGAGTGTGTTTACATAGACAGACTATAAATGTAGATGCTGCAGTGGCAGCTTTGGTCTGTTACTGCGTTGTGGCAACACGTCCACCATATTGATCCGGGCAAGACCGCCTGTAAACACCAACTACCTCACTTACTGTTTAGTCTAGTTTTAGTTTATTTACTTTATTTCAAACATAAAGTAGTTTAACATAGAAATGTGAAAGAAAAAAATCAAAGCAAACACAATCATCAGCACACGTTTGTATCAAAATCCCATCAGTTTGGAAAAGGAGTAGGTAAAAGTTAATCATTTTTCTAGTCCTACCGCCTTTTTATATTTTAATTTCTCAATAATAAAATGTGATTTGAAATAAGTGTCCATGCTAAATTCTCTATCAAATTAAGAAAAGATAATTCATTTGAACAAACGATCAAACAAAGTTCAGACCAAACATTTAAGCAAAAGTCCACAATCTTATCCCATATCCATGCTAAATATTGTTTTGAGTCTTGTTTGAGTCTTTGAGTCTTTTAAATTTGTCATCAATGCGATTTTCAGTTCTGTACCTTGACTCCTTTGACACAATGAGATTTTCCATTTCTCCTTTGTATTTCTTAATTTTATTTTTTTTAACATACACGTTTCTCTCAGGTCATATTTGTTATCCCTGACCAGAACAACCCCCTGAATATTGCTGGGTACAATAATTTACTATAATTTAAACACTTTTCCTATTTGGTCTGAATTTTAATGAAATAAATAAAAGTGCCCCTTGATATTACTAATAACTAATAAGAAGAGACACAATTTTCATTAGTTTACTCTTTATTACCACAAAATGTATGGAATCCATGGAGTCTTTTACAATATCCCTAACTTTTTATGAGTAGCGTATATCATAGAGAGAGAGTTGTTCATGTTTTCTTGTTTGTGAGATGAACGTAGTTGCATTGTGGGCAATGGAGTCCAGTAAAACCTTACATTAACACCTCATAGGATGACTTGTCCATAACATACTGTGAATATAAATATCCTTGAATGTTGTTAGCATCATGATACTGTTTGAAAGGTTCTTCATCCGGTTCGCGTTACACCGGCATAAAGGTTACAGAACACTGAACGCTGACTTGATTAGCAAAACATCCATCCACTGTTCAGGAATAGATGTACATCTTATAAAATCTTAGTGTTAATAGGTTTGCATGAGGACATGAGTGACAGAACACACAGTTATGTAGAGTTAAGTGCACCCTAAGGAGGTCCTGTGGGTTCATGTCTAAGAAGCTGTTGGCCTGAAGTGGAAAATTAGATGTTCATTGTAGAACTTTGCTGTTAAATCTGCAGTTATTTACTGAGTTAAACACAGTAATGTTACTTTAAGTGATTTTTTTTTTGGTGTGTGTGTGTGTGTGTGTGTGTGTGTGTGGCTGGCTGTATATTTTACAATAAATCACAGTAGTCAGAGTTGCTGTATTATAATACAGTTAATCACCCAATACTGTAAATACAACTATTTATTTAAAAAAGAAAAAAACATATTTTAAACTGAAGACACAATACTCAGAAGTACAGTACTTTTACTTTGAAAATTAATTAAGGTAACTTTCTGGATAATTGCTGCCAGTTAGTAACCATTACATTTTAAGGTAACAGTTTTACAGTGTTGTCTACAAGGCTGAATCAGACAACCAGTGTAAATGTGAGTTTGGAGAATTCTGATGATGCTTTATCGTGGCTGATTGCAAATTGATGCGAAACACATGAGAAATTTCATAGAGGCATTTCATTAAAGCATGTCGGAGATGTGCACTATTACAAAGTGCTGCAACGTATTCCAGGAAAAAAATACCTCATGACTCGAGGAAACGACGGCGGTGGTCCGATAGTGGTGAGGGGAGATGAGACGAAGGCAGCGGTGCAGAAGCCGCCACCACCTCCTCCTCCTCCTCCCTGCTACACTGGCTGCCTCTGTGTCACTCATGCTGCCAGCATTTTATTGGTCAGCAGCTAGAGTCAGAACGCCAAATGGTATAAATCCAGCTGCTATAACAAAAAACAAAAACTGCTGATATGGTTCATAGACGATCAGCTGGCAAATAAAAACATTACAGGGCATCCTTGGTTTGCTCAGGGGAATTAGTCATGGAAAAAAAACTGACTGCAAAATAGTTTGGAATGGAACCATTTCCATTTGCGCTGGTTCCACTCAGCTGAAAAAATCCCTGGAAATGTAGACTGATCTGAGGATGAGAAATGAAATGACCAAATGATCCACTTCCTGTACTCAGACTTCTGCCATGCACCCTGCCAGATGTGGATAAATTGAGTACGGCTTCCGAAGGTCGTGATCTTTCCCATAGCATGCTAGCCCTGTGTGTAGCAGTGCACACTTTATTTTTATATTTCACTGTATTTTGCTCTTGACATTGTGGGTCAGCTGCAGAAGCAGTATATCATGTCTGGTGAAAACAGCCAGGGATAAGTAGGGCAGTTGATCTCTGCACTGATACCAGGATGTTATTTCCAAACAAATTCCTTGAATTTCCTTGTTTCCAACACAGTTCTCAGTATGTCTGAGATATGGAGCAGATCCAAAAGTAGGAATAATCTTGAAAAAATATTCATCTGTCGTATTCAGGGCTTATTTTGCTGGAGAAGTCCTCGGTAAACCATTTCTCTCCAAAGCCCAAATATCTATTTACTAAAGATCTGGCCAAGGCATGAAATAGCATGAAAGGTCTGAGGTGTGTGTGTGTGGGGGGGGCTGATAATTGAGGCTGCTGCCAAACTGTTAGGTAGCAGAGATCGGAGACCCCCTCTGGGCCACTAAAAGACTTAAAAAGAGAATGCGTGTGTTGGGGGGGAGAGGTGGGGATTAGTAAAAGGCCTGTGAGGTATCGTCCTTGCACAGCAAGCACTTTCCCTTGCCATGACGCACACTTGCTCACACACACAGCAGACATCTACAGCTGATTTTGTTTTCAGGCATGTGTGTGATGCATGAGTTTTTGGTTGGTGTGTGTGTGTGTGTCTGTATGTGTAACAGTATCCTCCTCCCAGGACAGCAGATTCCATAGCAGTAATAGTGAGAATAATGCTCCGAGGCTTCCAGCGATCGGGATCTGATACTTTGAAAGAGGAACCGTTTTGGCAACAACTTCAAATAACTTGAGGGTTTGTTGTTGGGTAGAGTTGTGAGTTTTTTTTTTTTGTTTTTTTAAAGTAAAAGCATTATGTTCAGACAGTGAAAGTGTACATTTCCTAAAGGAAATGGAAATTGCAGGTGAGACTAGTGCAAACAAGTTAAAATGTGAAGAATTTGCATATGAATCGTTTTAAGTTGAAGTGTCAGTTGAGTTTTGAAGCACAGAAAAGGTTTGTGTGAATTGTAAGAGCCAAAAGCTGCTGATCCAGTTAAAATGTTGCTGAAAGCACATGATTTTTTTTTTTTTTTTAAGTTGAAGCCCTTGGGGAGATGAGTTCCATTTGTGTATGTAAACAATGGAAGTAGTTGACTACTAAGAGATGAAAGTATCTGAAATAATCAGTTGATGTTAAAGCCATGAAAGCAGTTCAGAGATCAGTTGAACCCGACAGTTAAAGTCAAGTGATGGCAGCTGCTGTGTAGATGTGCAGCGGCAAGAAGCAGTTGAAATGTAATTTGAGGAGAAGGCACCAAAAGGAGGTGAATTGTCATTTAAGAGACAAACACAGCTGAACTGTAAAAAATGAAAGCAAGTGAAGTTGAAGCTGAAGTCGAAGCACCAGAGATAGCTCAGGTATGTGCTCCCTAAATAGTTGAAGTGTCAGTTGGCGTGTAAGCAGTGAAAGACTGGTGCTGAAAGTAGGGGCTCCAAGAGGCTATTGGAAAATCGATGTATCTACACAAATGCCCTGACAATGCAACACTTAAAGGGGCCCTATTTTGCCGTTTTCACAGTTTACCATTTGCATGGTCTATTTCTAATAATATAACATGCTTTTATGGTACAAAAGCTAGATAGACTTGTAGAAAGAGCCCACTCAGTGATGGTTGACCTAGTGCTGTCGGAAATGTCACAAAAGCCTTTGTAATTTCAGGTATAATAATATGATTTTAATATTGTGCGCGTCATTGAAAGCGAACAGGGAGCACACAGTCTTGGTAAAAATTATGATATTCTAGTATTACAGTATTTCTCAAGGATTTGTCAGCAATACCGCAGAGTGAATACCAATGAATCCAGCAGCCAGCGATCCAGTCAATCCATCTGTCAGTGAGAAGCTCTTCCTTTGATGTCGAAAGACTTGGTCCACATTTGTGAGCGTTTAAACAGCCCTTTCCTAAAATTAGAAACCCATAGGGCCAGCACTTTATTTCCAGTTTCTAGATCTTTTCCATTGACCACGGGCAGGCGAGTAACATTTAGGCGCATTGCTCAGGGTAATTTTCTGGTGTTTAACTCTTAAGCTGTAAAGAAACAATTTCACTTAACAGAGCTGCTCACCTTCTTGTTACAGTGCGGACGAGAGTCCTGGTTTGAATGTTTCCAGCTTTGGGATTTAATCAGCAATATTCACAATGACTGTTATTTTGCACAGCTTTATTTCAGGAGTTTCTTGACCTTTCAAGTAAGACACAAAGACCAAAGGAAATGTGACTCTAGGTGATGGAACAGGCGAGTGATGTCCTCCTGATAGCTGCAGGCTGTGAGCCTGGAACAGTTTGTACTGCTGTGGGACAAAGGCTGTGTAGGTCTACTGTATTTCAGGCTTGTTGTTGCTGCTTGTGTGGTTACTGCGGCTGTGTGGCTGCGTTTTTTTTTTTTTTTGTCTGGGTTCCTGTAGCCGCAGTGTTTCTCCCATGACTGCTCAGCTGAACCCCTCCAAGCACACGCTTGGTCATAATCCTATCAGGCATTTGGTGGAGCTGGAGGAGGAAAATATCTTTTGTTGTGGAAAAAAATATGTGCAGCCTAATTAATGACTGAACTTTTGCAGACTCGTTGTTGTTGGCTGCAGCTGAGGGCCTGTACAGGGACGTATGGTCAAAGCAGCGCATGCAGATACGTGACATGGTACTCTGGCTATATGAGGCAACACGGTCACCTCTGCAGGTTATTTCCAGTGTGAGCTGCAGACATTTCGTACATTTGGAACCCGACCTTTCCTTTATATGATTTCCATCACATAGTGATTGTATTCAGGCTGTACAGACTCTATAAAGGTAAAAATCAAATAGCCTGTTCTAAAATGGGAATTGCATTCAAAATGGTTTTATTATAGCCTAATTGTTTCAAATGGAATTTTTGTTCTAAACATTTTTGAATGAGACATCAGCTAATATTTCTTAATATTTCTTAAATTAAACAACTGTCTTTTTTGAAGTGTAATGGGATGTGATAAAGGGATTAGAGAGATGGCGTATTCAACCAAATAGTAGTTTATGGTATTTTGTTTATTTTAGAGTCACATTACTAGCAATGTGTGAAAATTATGTTTGTACTTTATCTTTTTGCTAAATTGAGGCATATTTCCATTATAATTTTCAAAATGAAGTAATGTCAATAAATTGCTTGTTTTTTATGACCGACTGATTTTTTTTTTTTTTTATTTTGTTTCCTTTCTGTCGTATCTAAAAGTCTTCCTTACTTTTTGGTTTCTTTCAGAGCCAGCTAAGCATGGAGGCACACTCCACATTATAAGAGTCTAGCTCTGAGACTGTGGAAAGAGTGAACAGGAGAAGGAAAAAAAGTATAAAAAGGAGGATTGGACAGGGTTTCTGCCATCAGGGCAGATGGGTGAGACAGAGGATGAGCGTACGGCGCAGGCCAGCCAGCTCTTTGAGAACTTCGTCCAGGCCTCCACCTGTAAGGGCACGCTGCAGGCTTTCAGCATCCTCTGCAGGCAGATGGACCTGGATCCTCTGGATTACAGCAACTTCTACAGCTCACTGAAGGCTGCGATCAGCTCCTGGAAGGTCAAAGCTCTCTGGACCAAACTGGACAAAAGGGCACAGCAGAAGGTGTACAACCAGAATAAAGCCTGCCAGGGCACCAGGGTAAGAGACAACTGTGGATAACATGCAATGGAGTATAAAGCTGTATGCATTTTGATTTTCCACGGAGCTGCATAGAATGGTAAAGGTGTTTAAATTTAGATCACGTCTTGAGCTAATTCCTTGAAATTACATAAATTACCCCAGCAAGCAAGATGCATGGTGTATGGTGGTTGATGGTGAGAGACAACCTTTAGTGTACCAGACATGATAACTTTCTGTCTTCCCACTCTCTCTGGAAGCTACCCAGAGCCAAGTATTGGCAGGTGTACAGTTTTTAACTTGCTTCAGTTTAGAGACAGTTTGCTAATGGTCATTGGTACAAATTTGCAGGTCAAATGTCACCAAAGTCAAACTTGATGCTACAAGTTCAGACTGATTTCACTCACTACTGTGAGTAAATCCACTGATTGCGGTAATTCCATTGTAGTTAATTTATTTGGCCACATATTTCCCTATTTTCTTGTGTTTTGGCGAGTAGTGTGACAAATGTATTTCCTTTAGCTGCTTCAAAATGAAAGATTGGCTGCTGGAAGAAGCTTTTACGTGAACTAGCAGGATTAGCACAGCTCTGGTCAGCTATAGTGAATGTAAATGGTGTACCGGTAATAAGTTCAATATCTGTCAACAGCACAGGTCAGTGTCCTGAAAAATAAAGTGTCCTTTCTTTTTCCTTCCTGTCTTCTGTTGAGTAGAACCCATGCCAAATGGAACCTTAGGTCTAAACGAGCTTTGAATTGATAGAAATACAACAAAATAATTGAATAGGGATGTAGAGACCTTTATCTATTATTTGAAGATCATCACACATACTCTATTGTTTGCACTTTGGACAAAACTCTGTTTTAAGTAGAATTTAATATAAATGCAGCTAATTTGTTTAGTCTGACTAGAGGAATTATGTTCTTTTTTCTTTAATAGCCAAATAGCAACTTTGGCAATGAGGTTTTGGAAAATAGATTCTGTAATTGGAAAAAAAGTATTACAGTCAAAGCAAATTCAGAATTGATGCCTCTTGACTGGTGGTCTCAGATCTTTAGACCCCTCTGTATATTTCATGTAATAAGTATGTTATATTTGTTATGTTCCATGATTTGTGTTATTGCCCGAGCGTGTACAGTTAGTCAAAGTATTTTAAGAAGCACGTTCAGCATGGTGTTGGAGTGGCTTCATATCTGAAGGAAAAGATAAGACGTCCGGAGGGGAAAGAGGCCACAGACTCTCAGAAGGGAGATAACAGCGATGGGCCGGCCAAAAATAACAGCTAAATTATTATCCCACACATTTTTTGGGGGAGAAACCGCTATTTCGAGAGCGATGATGTGTCTGGAGCTGGGTGGGCGTTCTGTTTTGTGGAAAATTAGGGCAGTTTTCTGTATATTTTTTTTTCTGCATGCTCACCCTCTGGTGGACTTTTTCTCTGGAGCTATTCACAGCTTTGTTTAATTTATTACAGCTGAAGAGCTCCTTCATTTCCTTTGTGTGTTACATTTGGGGACAGTAATGTCTGTTATTTTATTTAATATTCTTTTTTTTCCTGTGAATACACCACATGCTCAAACCCTTTGAGGGTCATATCAGTCTGCTGCGATTACCGTAAGATCGTAATAATAAACCAAATGCAAAAAAATCCCCACAGCAGCATTAATGGATTCTTCTTCTTCTTTTCTGTCTGAGAACTAGGTCGGTCAGAGCATTGGTAGTGAACTGGAATATAGATGTGAAAGGCCATAAAACAAAAACGACAAGCTAAAGAACACTAAAATGCTCAGAGAAAGTAATCGTTTTTTTTTTTTTTTTAACACTCCCCTCTTTGTGTGAAATTCCATTTATTTTTTTTTGTTTTCATCAGGCTTTTTATGTTATTGTGAAATGTATCAATATGAATTGGATACGTCCTGATCTGTGATTTTTCAAGCAAATAAAATGCTTGAATACTATTACTAAAACCTTATTTCTCTACCGTTCCTCCGACTTGTCTTCTTTCTACCTCTTTGACCCCGCTCAGTGCCTGATCATCGGCGGGGGTCCTTGTGGTCTGCGATCAGCCGTGGAGCTGGCTCTGCTGGGCTGTAAGGTGGTGGTGATCGAGAAGAGAGACACCTTCTCCAGGAACAACGTTCTCCACCTCTGGCCCTTCACCATCCATGACCTCCGGGGCCTGGGGGCCAAGAAATTCTACGGGAAGTTCTGTGCCGGCGCCATCGACCACATCAGTGAGCCCCGATCATTGTTCTTACAGTGAAATGCTATTGAATGTTATTGACTGAAGCTGATCTGTTCCTCTTTCTTCCACGTCAGCTTTTCTTCTCGTTACTTTTACTATTTTGGACGGAAATAAAGTCAACATCAAATAGATTCAAAGTGATGACTTTCACTTTAAACTTAAATTTGGGTATCTAAAACCAGAAAGATTGAGAAATCCTAATGTCAGGCTCATTCCTGCTTTAAGAGAGATAACAAGCATAATGTCCTGGAGCCAGACATGTAAATGAGGCCAACTGTGTGTCAAATCACAACCGTGCACATAATTGTGACATTGTGTGGCCACCAAACCAGAGCTGTCCTCACAGAAGTGGCTTTCATTTCTCCTCTCTATATTTAACAGTGTGGCATGACGGTGGCGGTATTTGCTGCCTTGTGTGACTGACTGTGTTAACCTGCAAGAGGAGCTTTTCCAGCAGCTTAGTTTTCTTGACGCTTTTGTATATTAATGGCTCAGAAAGCTGAGCCACGGTCGGGTAAATTATTATTAACTCTCAGAAACTGAGTTTAAAAATAATAATATAATATTAATAAAATATTTATAATAATACAAATAGTTCTAATTCCCCACCCATCATGTGAAACCACACTTCTTGACCATCGGCTTGTTTCCCTGGAGAAAGCTCTGTTTCACTTACAGGTATAATGTGTATTATTTAGCATCTAGTGGAACAGACTTGGCAGAAATGGAATATAATGATATATGTATGTTTTGATTAGAATATAATTAATTAAAAATAAGAACTGTGTTTTTATTAGCTTAGACTGAGCTGTTTGTATCTACCTGGGGAGCAGGTTTCCCTCCATGGAGCCTGCCATGTTGCATTGTGACGTTTCTACAGGCAAACAGGGAACAGCACCAGGCATTGAAGCAAGTTTTACTAGTTTTTTTCCCCATCTACTATCAGCCATGTGAATTGAGAGACGGCCATTAGTGTTGTTCATGGCCAGATTTTCCTAAGCATTTGGGGTCATAGATATACATAGGAAAGGTTAGATGTCTTATCCACGCCGATGGCCAATGGAGTCGAAAGTCTGCATGGCGGCCATTTTGCCACAGGCAGCTTGCTCATGTACAATGTATGGTATTGGTTTTAAATAACCAAAATCTGTGCAATTTTCATCCAACGGTTTGTTATAAACATCAGGGATGTAGTTATCACACTGCATACGTATCTATAAATCATACGTTCTATATTAATTGCCACATTAATAACATTTGTAAGAAACCAGACTGCAACTTTGTTCAGATCACTCACCTTCCCTTAGGTTCAATAGATCAAGTCAGACTGTTTGCCTGAGGCAAGATGGCTGCCAGGGGGGATGTACAAGTCTGTGCCATAAGAGATTTAGCCTTATTATTACTATATATTATGTAGATCTATGCTTCAGGTATTCAGGTGATTGCAATCTGCAACCTCACTACTATATGCCTATGTTCCTAAGTTTCTTTATAACAGTGTTTTTGGGATACTTTGAGGCAGCAAGCAGACACAGCCACTGCTTTTATCATTTCCAATAAAACATGACATCTTCATGCTTAGTAAAACATGGTTAAAATTCATATTTCCTATTTTGGCTGTGCAGTTGCTGTAGCCTGTCTTTGTGAGCCATTGAGAAAGACAATATGTGTGTGCTTGTGTGAATCTGTTCCAGGTATCCGTCAGCTCCAGTTGATGCTGCTGAAAGTGTGTCTCATTCTCGGCGTAGAGATTCATGTCAACGTAGAGTTTGTCAAACTCCTGGAGCCTCCAGAGGAGCAGACTGGCGACAGTGAGTCCGTGTGAGGGGGGGGGGGAACGACGTTATCTGCGTGTTAAGAGGTCATGAGTGGCAGTGACAGAAATTCTCCCCTTACCGGCAGACATATCTCAGCTATATATGGAAAGCACACAACGCATGTTAAAGTGATCAGACATTTTCCTAGAGAGGTTTACGGTGGCAGTGTTTAAAGTAAACTGTGTGGAAAATAATGCAAGGCTATTAATAGAGTAGCCACATTTTTATTTCTGCTTGAAGTTTGCTTTCCTAACGGGACCAAAATGTGCCAATTGTCCTAAATATAAATGTATTTAACACTCGAGGGAACACAACCATTCCCTGAGTCCACTAATGTAGCTGCTGTGTGGCCCAAACAACCACATAAACCTTGTGTGGTCTGAAAAAGGAAATAGTTTCCCAATCAAAGCAGCGTTTCATCATATGTTTATCAAAGGCCCCATCGTGTCTCCCCACTGTCCTCTAAATGAAATGACCTTTGCTATGCAACTATCCTCCATCTGTTTTTCCTTTAAATTTCTACTTACACTCTCTAAGGCTTATGTGCATGTTATGAAAATATACAAATTGAAGTGGATCTGGCTTGGTTTTTTGCCGTGTGCTTCCTCAGGTCCTGGCTGGCGAGCAGAGGTCCGGCCCTCCAGCCATCCTGTCTCGGACATTGACTTTGATGTGGTGATCGGCGCCGACGGACGCAAAAACACGTTAGATGGTAAGAGAGAAGGAAACACACTAAGTCATAAATTTGCATGAATTTGTGTGTACAGCTAAAGCTGCACACAACTGAAAATTTAACAGGTGAAAATATCTTGTTTTTGATACAATTAGTCTGTCAATTAGTTTCTTAAAACAAAACCAAATTGACCCAAATCAAGAAAACAAACTTGAAATAAGATAAATTATCTGACAGATTAAGATTTACTCAATATTGGAATAATTGTACTAAAAACAAGCTACCCTCCCCATGTTGAGATTTCAGTTTTTTGCAGGGTATTATCAGGTGTAATGTTTGTGTGTTTTATAGTGTATTATATGTTTGCTGACACAAAGTAAATTATTACAGCAGCTATAAACAATCTCATGCAGCATTTGTGTCACTATTACTGCTGAGAAACTCCTATATGTAAACAAAAAGGTTCAGCCACTGTATAGCTGTTGATCATAATCTACATTTGACTGTCCACTCTTGCATTGCCTAGAAACAGTGAGAAACAGTCAAAAAATGTTTCAGCTCCACTTGGTTCACTGCTAAGCTTTCTCCTCTTGGCAGGTTTTGCCCGCAAGGAATTTCGTGGGAAGCTGGCCATCGCCATCACTGCAAACTTTGTCAACAGGAACACGACAGCAGAGGCTAAAGTGGAGGAGATCAGCGGTGTAGCCTTCATCTTTAACCAGAAGTTCTTCCTGGAACTCAAGGAAGACACAGGTGACTGAGGGCAGGGAGAAACATGGCATCAGCGGGCCACAGGGTTCCGCCTCTTTTCCTTAAAGATAAAATCATAACTTGTCTCACGTTTTCAGGAATTGATTTGGAGAACATAGTTTACTACAAAGACAACACCCACTACTTTGTCATGACAGCCAAGAAGCAGAGTCTGCTGGAAAAAGGAGTCATCAAAAATGTGAGTTCAGTCATGCACACATAACCACAGAATTGCTCATTAAGCCCCAGATATGCATTTGGTTTTATATAATTTTTTTTATTTAGTGTTAGAAACCTGGAAGATATGCACATATAAAATGAGACTGAGGCTACAGCTGTCAGCATGTTTGATGTGTACAGTTTCCAATGTGTTGTTCTCATACAGAGTTATAGTTGGTTAAAGTGGAAAAGGCTACTATGACATGTGACCCACCTCTGGGAATGAAACCGTATTTATTAAGGACAGTGAGCCTTTTATATCACCGCAAACTCTGAACATAGGCACTCACTCTAATACAGAGGTTCTTGAGATCTGGGCCTCCAGACAAATGGGGGCTGTTTTTAATTTCACTCTTATTTCCTTAACTAGAAGTTAGCCCAATAAGCATATATATAAGAATAACATTTCCTCTTCACTGTTAATCTGCTGATTTATACTATAGAAAGTTATGGAACAACTAAATCTTCTCAGATTTCTGTGTTTTCCTTGCATTTCCTCCTCATTCGACTGAGCTCACAATTGGTGGGTTTATTGCTGTGTTGAGTGACTCATTACAACCAATGAATTATTGAGAATTATTAATTATTGATGAAGCGTTTCCATTTCAACCACAGTACACTTTCAAAGTGTTTATGGGTCATGCTTTTGCAGCCCAGGTAACTCACAGACCAACTGCATGAATTGTAAAACTACTACTCAGGGATGCTAGTCAAACCCTGGCTGCTGCCTGTCTGCTGTGGGCCAGAAGGGACCTGGATTCCACCTCCGAAACCCTGAGCCGTTGGGCTCTGAGATGTAAATGATGTGTGTGATTTTAAAGTTGGTGTAGCCTCCAACAGGTGCTGCTGGAAGAACCGCTAAAATCCTCCATAGACTTAGACTTCAAATGAGCCTCCTGACTCCTCTGAAAAGAAATCTAGTCAAGTAAGGGTCTGATGCCTGGTGTGTATTAATCAGCCGATCCTTGACATTAAAAATGTAGAGATCAATACACTAATACATAAAAGTTAACTTCTGAAGATGAGGCAGAGTTGTATGCTGGAGGTCACTGTTGTCTTGACGAGCAGAGGCCTACAATGTTGCATGCATGATTGAATTTTTTATGTAGTATTAATATTGTAGTTAGTTAATTTGTCCATTCATCAGGCTTTCATTATATTTTAGTTTTTATTCATCAAGAAAAATTGAGTATATTTGTTAAGTCATTTTTAATCTTGGGCAGCAAAATATTTTTCCATATAATTGTAATTAACAAAATTAGCACTGGAACACACACATACACAGGTCACAGGATTTAACGCCTTTGCCCAGAGCTGAGGACAAATTGTTTTTTGGGTAGGCAGGAATGTGTGTGTGCTTGCCAGACCGGTGAGCAGCTAGCTTTGGCAGTGAGTGATGGACCTCCATAGGGGATGGTAATGAAATAAGGCTCTAATTAGATGCTTGCTCTCTCACCTTTCTTCTATGTCCGCTACAAACGCTCACACACACACACACACACACAATGATGAGTCAGAGGTTTCTTCTCGGTGAGGGTGCATGTCCTCTGCAGAGATTAGAGGGTACAAATGGGGTTATTATTATGCCATCA
This sequence comes from Lepturacanthus savala, assembly GCA_030544235.1. NCBI lineage: Eukaryota > Metazoa > Chordata > Actinopteri > Scombriformes > Trichiuridae > Lepturacanthus > Lepturacanthus savala. The sequence goes on from CM060465.1 coordinate 17,514,376, forward strand.
GGGCATAGGCAGGATCTTATTTGGAAGACTGCTTTTAACCCGCTTGCAGGCGTTGAAACCAGGCTTCACTGTGCCCTCAGATCTCTGTCTCATCTTACATTGCCCATTAGTGCAGAGTAATATCGCACTGCGTCAGCGATGTGACAGCGTGCGTATATGTGGCCAAAGCTTCAGAGGCCTCATCACTCATAATAGCTCACTGAACTGATTCAACAAGCTAACTTATTTGTTCCTCAGTCTGAACTTTTCATTTATCAAGAAATGGAAACATCTTTGAGTCACTACAGAACTTGTCTGTGTCCGAACCACCATGTGGGTTCATAGGTGTGGAAGGAAATGTAGTTTTAATAAAAAATAAAAACATAATAATGATGCCTCTCACTAGTAACAAGTCAAAACAACATGACAAAGATATTTCCTGATTGACTCATAGGGAGATGTCATTATTGATGGTGGACGACACATTTCGACTCATCATGTTGACTTCACACTGTGGTGTATTATTGGCTATTAGTCTGCATTTCAGCAGAAAAGAGGATAAACGCAAACCTTCATATTGCCCTGGTGGTTTTGAGGGGAAAAAAATACAAGCTTGACCATTAAATTGTGTTTGGCTGAATGCCAAATTCCCTCATGGATTATAGTTGACCTACATTCTTACCTAAAATAGGAAGCTAATCAGGGACCTAAAACACCCCAAAGTCAAAACTGAATTTGTAATTCCAGGCTTTTTTTTGTACCAGACAACAAAAGAACAGTTGTAACAAAGAATTTCCTGCTTATTTATATAACTAGAAGATGAGGTAGAAAGAATTCTCTTGTGGAAGAATAATTATTACATTTTAAAAATGCTTCTGGTTTACTGGAATTCTTTTTTTTTTACTAAGTATCAAAGGGAAAATATCCAACTGGGAGAGCATTCTGCAAATGTGCCTCAAATGTCAAAGCAATAAATATAAAAAAACAGAGATAAACTGTTACTTTAATCCATGTTATAAAATGTTTTGAGGCCCATGAGTCACTTTGTACTTGAGAAGTATTTAGAACTTTTGAACTGTAAGGTTATTGATGCATACAAATGGTACAAATAAAAAATAAGATTAAATATTTAATCAAGTTAAATTAAAGCATATTCTTGTTATGTTCAAATAAACTTTCAGTCTATTATTTTTGTAAATTTTTTGTAAAAATTCATTAAATAAAATTGTGTCGCTTGCAGTATTTTGATGTAGATTTTTTTTAAGATCTCTGCCCTAACCCTTTTTTCTCCATCAATATAGGACTACATAGAAACAGAGCGCCTGCTAAGCATCGACAATGTCAACCAGGAAGCGTTGCTCTCCTACGCCCGGGAAGCAGCCGACTTCGGCACAAACTACCAGCTGCCATCGCTGGACTATGCCATCAACCACTACGGGCAGCCGGACGTGGCCATGTTCGACTTCACCAGCATGTACGCCTCAGAGAACGCTGCCTTGATCAGGGAGAAACATGGCCACCAGCTATTGGTTGCGCTGGTGGGGGACAGCCTGCTTGAGGTAAGAGGTTTTCGTCTCAGTGGGGACTGTTTGTTTGATAGGCCAGTCCCTGCTCCCACCGAGGCTCGGTGTCCGTGTGTCGACACTGACATCATGCTCTCTGCTTACAGCCCTTCTGGCCCATGGGTACAGGTTGTGCTCGGGGGTTTCTGGCAGCCTTCGACACGGCTTGGATGGTGAGGGGCTGGACACAGGGCAGGAGCCCCCTGGAGGCACTGGCTGAGAGGTCTGTGTGTGTGTGTCTCTGCTTATTTTCCACTTCCTGTAGCTTCAAGCAAGATAGACTTGTTGGCGCTCGGCAGATTTCATACAAACAGAAACGAGCATCAGACAGCTGAGTTCAGTTTGCAACTACTGGACAGGTTCCTATGAATTGTATAGAAACATAAATATAAAGAGATAACTCCTTATGTTTCTGGTGACCCTCTGACATTTCACTCTTGTCCTACCATCATATATCAATTAGGACTAAAATCTTACAGGCAGATGACCATGATAGAGGGGGCATTCATGGTTCTCAGAGAAAATATGGGGCTTTCCATGTGCTCCCCTCTAATACAACAGTCATATTTAACTGTTAAGTTTGTATACAAGATATTTTTTTACTATGAATGAAAGCCAGATTGCTGCACAATTTCTTTTCATGCCTTTCATGGAATTGGCCATAGCTGATAAAGTCGGTTTCCTATCTAACTTGCAAACATGAACATGTCTTGTCCTGCACTTCAGCTGGAGGTGCACAGCAAAATCAACGGCATGCAAACATTCCTGCAAATGACACTTTAGTTTGGAGTTAAATTAAATCTGATTTAATCCTCCCGACTCTTTATTTATAGCTTTGATAGCTATATGACTTATACAGCTTAATCTCATTGAGTCCTGTCTTGCACAGATCAAGTGGTTCCAGTGTAGTTCTTGAATCTTTGAAGCTACAGTATCTTAAATCTGTTTCTACGCCTCCTCAGGGAGAGTCTGTACCGGCTGCTGCCGCAGACCACCACGGAGAACATCAGTAAAAACTTTGAACAGTACTCCATCGACCCTGTGACCCGGTACCCCAACCTCAATTCCACCTGTGTACGCCCGCACCAGGTCTGTTCAACACATGGAAAATATGCATATGAATGAAACCTAACATGGAAGGTGGATGAGGATCAAGAGATTCTTTTACCATCATTTATCTGCAATAACTGATCAGCAACAACTGATGTTTTTTTGTTAAATCTAGCATCTAAATCCTACTGTTGTGACATTGGAGCCTATCAGGTTGAATTTACTCCTCTTGCAATGATGAGTATGTGTTTTGCAGTATGTTATTTGTGTCTCTTCCTCATCTTTTATTTCTTTCCGTCTCAGGTGCGTCACCTGTTCATCGACGGCCAAGAGAACTCATGTCTCCGGGAAAGAGGCGGCCCCACAGGCAGATCAGTCAACCTGTCCAGAAGAGGTAAGATGCAGACTTTCATTTCCTTAAACCCCAAACACAAATGTATGACTTAATACTGACTGCTGACAGGCCTTTTCTGTGTAGCTGTGCATGAAAATAATTTTGAAAATAATAGCGGTAAAAATATCTGATCTGATGAACCTAGTGCTGCAGTATTGATGTTATTGATGGGGCCATCATGTCATGGGGGAAAAACAACGATGCAGTTATGAAATACATGTTTCTGTCATCTGAATCTGGCTCAGATATAATATGTAGAAAATGTACCATCAGGGCTTTAATCACTGAAACGTTTTTGAAGTCAACTCTAACTGGGATCTCTTCAAAACTCAGTCTAGGGCTGAGGGCTGTTTTTAAAATGGGTGCATTTAATTTTTGACATTTTATCAATAAGGGGACATATAATGATTTTTGTGAGTTTCTGTTATTTTGCTATTGTAATGATGTTGCATGTTTCAAGAAAATGGAATTAAACTCTTCTAACACCGTATTCTATACTATAGAGCTGCTGGAAGTCTGCTATGTAGCAGCTTCTCAGAATCTGGCCAATCAGCTAACAGAGTGAGCTAATCAGGAGTCAGGCCTTAAAGAGACAGGAGCTAAAACGGCCCATTTCAAACGGAGGAGGACATAAGGAGATGCAAAGGACCAATATAAGATAAATAAGGAGTATTTTGAACAAAGATATTCCAGCATAGAATACAAATATAGACAAACTGTACATTATGCATCCTATTTATGTTGTAAATAAATTAATTCTGAGATCATTCATCTGTGCCACTTTAAAGAATCTAAAGAATTTTTAGGGCAAAACTGCATCATACCATTATGGCGGGGAAAGGGTTAGATATGTAGAGTCAGACCTTTTAAATAAACACGGGAATACAGTATATAATATTACAGTACAATATTACTGTAATAATACAGTATATATAATGGAATGGTAAGAAGATGTCCCTTTTCTCAACTGCTAGGTATTACTGGTATGGCGTATCTTTGTGTCGAAGGTCCCCGCTGCTATAGACACACTATAGACACTAATAACATTAGACAAAGTAGTGACAGTGAGGATTGCTGCCAACTCAGACCTGACTGTTCTAGTTTCAAAGCTGCCTGTCATGTTGAAATGGTAATCTGATCATACTGTGAGTCACCATTGGGATTAGACACATCCCTAGAGCCTTATAAACACTGCATGAAAGCTGTCTTTCCTTTGAGCATTAAATTAAATGCTCGGTTACTGTTTATAAATTAGTTCAACACAGCCTCCAAACCAATTTTAAAAGAAGTTCTGTAGCCAGTGTAAACTTGTGAATATAATCCACAGGGAAAACAGGTTGACATCATAGTCAATGCAACCCCCAGCCCCTCCTCAGGGGAAACTTTAGCCCTTATCGCAGGTACAGTCTGACACACCTCGTCACAGACAATACAGCTGGATTACATTACGCAACATGAGGGCCAAACATGATGCCTCTCACAGACGTGTGCTGACCTGCTCTACTCTGCACAAGCAGGGATAGGCAGATGTACTGTACTGCAGCAGGAGTCCTGTTTTTTGGGGAGGCCACTTGGAGACAGTGGACCAAGCTGTAAACTAGGGCTGTCAAGCAATTTAAAGGATACTCTAAATGCTTTGTAATTAATTAGTCTAGGTTAATCATATATCAATATTTTAGGTGAGAAGCATTTAATACTGTTTCAATTAACCACCGGGGACCCCTTTAAACGCAGAGTGCAGGCTTATAGTTTGATACGTTAAATAACCACTTTGTTTCAAGTAAACAGTCTAATTTATTTTAAAAAATCAAGGAAGGGATTTAATCTCCTGTATCACCTGGTCTTTAATAAACAACTGATCTGTGGTTGAAACAAATGACTGTGCTATTATTTGGTAATTGACAGTATTTTGATTCAAATGGATTTTTTTCTATAAAATTATAAAGGTATAATAATATAATAAGGTATATATAAAGGCAGTATAGTAAGTTGGCACCTCTGCCCCAACAATTTAAACATCTGTTAAACATGATTTAATGCATTTTTTAAATCATCCAACTGACTCTGGGCAATATGAGCATTAATTTGGACTCATGTTTCCAGCCACTATAAAATAAAATCTATTCACACTCCTTTTAGCTCTGTTTGGTCTAGACTCTTTGGTTTGCTAAATGCTCCACTGTGTTCACCAGCTTGTCGCTAACATTGTTTCCCTACTGTTTGGTGCAGGGTAGGTAGTTAACGTGAAGTTGGCTGGTCTCAACCAAAATATTAGGCTAAAAGTTTCTGAGAGGAACAATGTCTGACCATCCTTTTGCTGAACTAAACACGGAATAAATCCTTTATGAAGTTACAGTTTATGCATTTTACAGCACATCAAAACAAGATCTGTAGATTCGTTAGTAGGCCAGTTTGTGTCCTGGACTGAATGTCTCTGAACAGCTGCCAAGGTTACTATGCTTTAGGTTTGGGAGGTGATTCGGGTCTTTCAAGTCATAATGGCTCAAGTGAACCCACAAGTGTTCTTTGTGCCATTTTGTTAATGTGGCTGGAACCTTCACACCCTGACAACAATGTAAGCAGTTGGGATAAAACGGTAATCTTTTACGGTGAAAACGGTCCTTTATCTTGATGTAACCTTACAGACAGTATAAGTGATGTGCTGCTTCCTCTCCTGCAGGGTCTGAGGTGCGTCCAGGCCGGCTGCAGACCTGGTGTCAGAAGCAGACCCAGGGCTACCGAGGAGTCGACATCACCAACCTCACATCTTCCTGGAGGAACGGTCTGGCCCTCTGTGCTCTTATACACAGCCAGAGACCTGAACTCATGTAAGAACACACTGTCAAACACACACACACACACACACACACACACACACACACACACACACACACACACACACACACACAGAGAGATCACTTCCAACATGGTTATTCAAGTCTGGGAAGATTTCTGTTCACCTGTCTAGATCGACTTTCTTTAAACTGAGTATCTTAATAGGGCAAAAATGCAGGATGAATCTTTATACAAGACTCGTTTATATCCTCAGGCTTCACGTATAAACTCTACTTTACCCTGTCACGTTTGACAAAAGATAGAGCAACACTATAATTGATTTGATAACTGTAATAGATTTTTCTCTTTTGATGTCCCACTTTTAATTTGCATGTGTTTTTTGCTGACACACCATTCAAGTCAACTGCTGATTCAAAGACAAATGATATTTTATCTAAATCCTATCTCCATGCTGACCTACTTTATTCAGGATTATTAACATTTGTTTGATCTGTCACACTTTGCTGAAAGAAGTCTCCTCACACACAACTGAGAAAGCAAATCAGTGTATGACATCATATCTTTTTAACAATCTATCAAACATGTCACCTTCATTCTAGTTATGACAAGTAACTGTGATGTAAAGTGATATAATCTGTTCTCATATAGAGATGATGCGCTGTTTGATCAGTGTTTTTCCATTGTCCTGGGTTGTATCTCTCAAGCAAAGAAGTCTTTATTGTCTAACATGAACCAGCACTCTGGACAACAGTGAAAGATCTGGACAACACTTGAGAAATACATTGTCCTCAGAGGATGAACTGTACTAATTTAATCTTTTTTTTTTTCAACTAGTGCAATTTTCAAACAATTTAAATTCCCATACAACATTCCCAAGACAAAATCCTAACATTTTGGGCAGACCTTTAAAGGTACAACTTGCAAAAACTATCAACTAGACATGTGTTTGTATTTCATTCATGTCTCGCTGAATATAGCATAAAAGTTACTGTTTACAGTAAATGTTTGCTCTGGCCTCGTCTGGCCTTCTTTTCGTCTCACCTCACCATCTTTCTGTCGAACCAGTGCAGGAAAAATGGAGCCTGTTATAGGAAATGATACGGAAACCTGTACACACGAATCTCTCCTCCTCTTACTCTTCTCTGTCCATCTCAGTGACTTTGACTCCCTCAACGAGGAGGACGTGGCGGAGAACAACCAGTTGGCGTTTGACATGGCTGAGCAACAGCTCGGCATCCAGCCAGTGACTACAGGAAAGGAGATGGCTGCGGGGGCCGAGCCAGACAAGCTGTTGATGGTTCTGTACCTCTCAAAGTTCTACGAGGCCTTCAGGAACTCAGTAAACAACAATGGTCAGAACCCTTCAATTCTCTCCAACCGTGTATGTTAGTTGCTGTAAATTAGACACATCACTTATGTCAAATGGGTCGTAACGGGCCGTCCTTGGTTTTGCAGGGGATCGATGTTCTCTAGTGTAAGTGAAGGTAAATGCTGATAAGGAGAAGTAGTAATCATTGAGAAGTGAACGATCATATGGTTTCTTACAAATGTGCAGGTGGTTACATTAGCTCTATTGAGTAAATCAATTTTCAGTAGTAGAAGCCATATAAAACTATGTTTTACTACTTAGAGTCAGCGTCCTGACAGCCAACATAGTGAACACTAAGCACTGGAGCACCAGTTGGCCAGAGACTTGTCAATCAAATTTTTGCTCTCACAAACTCTTAAATGTAATATCATCTGTCATTAGGTCCTTAAATCTAAAGGAACAGGGTTGAAACAGAAAGAAATCAACAGGACGGCAGTTTATATTTTCCCAAACAAGACACCACCTCTCTAACTTGCCAACGCAGAAGTCACATGAGAATATGAAAATGGGATCCAGCAGAACAAACTGATGGGGAAGTGCCTCAGCCAGCTGTGCAGCGCACTGTCGGATGCAGAAATGTGTAATAGTATACCTAACAAAATAAAGCTGTCAAAACAGGGCAAAACTTCCCTTCTTCCTCAGATGAAAGGGGGAAAAAAATTGTATGTCCCAGAGTCTCTGTGTAAACCACAACAAGCTTTAGCAAATGCGTGGTGTCTGTCTTGAGTTGTAGAAATTAAAGGCAGCTGTAAGACTGTTTACCCAATCAAGTCTTTTTAGTAGTTTGAGTTAATGACACATTACAATCAAGGGTATCATCAGAGCATTAAATTGATCCACGGCAACCATAACGTATTTCTCTGATTCTCTTTGAGAGGATAGTAAAAATCACCAGCTGTCATTTGTATCTGCGGAAAATGGGGGTGAAAAGGGACACGAAAGTGTGTGTTTGAACTATTTCTCCACTACGTGGGCTACAGTCGCAGGTTACAACACCCTCACTCAGTGGCCAGGTTTGTTCCTGCCAGAGACACGACTGGTATGTGCGCTATGTCTGTGGAAGCCATATCCAGTCACTCTGTGTAACTCTGGAGGCCTTCAGCTCCGGTCACACTGCCACTGTTAAGCTGCAGCTTCAGCCACGTTTCACTTCTGGCTTTCATGTTAATGTGCCGTAGACCTCTGCGTCACCTGCACTGCTGTCACCACGGAGAAATCCATGCCTCTGATAGGCTGGGAAAAGATTTGCTTTCAGTGAGACATTTTCACAGTCCATTTGATGGGAATTTATTTGCTGAGGTTATGGAAGTTTGACTCTATAGTTATAGCTATATTAGGTTTTATTTTTAAATTTTTTATTGCTGCCCCTCAGTCACTAAAGCTTGTGTTCTTTTTCTACTCTGAAATGTTATTTACTTTATATGATAAGACAATCCTTTATATTCAAAATTTAAGATTTAAGAATCGGTTTGAGAATCGTCTCATTGTGAGGTACGTACAGACGTGGGCAAAACCAGAATGACTGTGGACTTATGCAAAGTTGTTTTTGTGCCTTAAACGACAAGTTTACACCAAGTCTGGTGTCCAAATGAACACTGAAAGTGGATTTGCTGGCTGTAATCATTCCTCCTGTTGATATAGACTTTCAAAAGATCCTCCTTAAATGTGCTTTCAATATACATGCTTGTGATCCCAGCCAGAACCTGAATGTCAATCTCAATTCAGTGACTGATGAACAACTAACTACTAAGGCTCATGTGTCCTCAGTTGCTCGGTCATGTTGATTTTAGAAACATCAGACCTGAACATGCAGCTTAACTCTCATCTTGTCCCGCATTGACAAAAACAGACCCCTAGAGACAGGCCTCCCACATGTACTTTCGAACCTCTGCAGATGATCCAGAACGTGGCAGCATGAATGGTCTTTAAGCTGCCCAAACATCATGTCACCACACTGTTCAAAACCCTAAAAGAACTAAAAGAGCACCTGCCTACCCAAACTCATTCAGATCTACACCCCCTCTCCCCTCTACCGTTCACTATGCTCTGCCATTGAGAGGCCAAGCAACAACCACAACATCCTGAGTCACTAGCCAGACTCTTGCCTTCTGTAGTTCCCTGGTGGTGGAATGACTTTACCAGATGTATTTGATCTGCAGAGCACTGCCTGTTGACACCTCGGGCCTCTCAGACTGGAAATTAGCTTTAGGGCTGTTTACTTACATTGTTCTCTCCTAACTGGTTTCTTGCTTGTATTGTATTAGCTCTTAAATGTATGATGCTTTGGAGAGAAGCATCTGTTAAAAGAAATTGTAAGATTATAAGTGATGGGGGGCAGAAATCCAGGGCTTTTATGAGGCTTCAGCAGTTTGAGTTAATCCTTTCAACGAGATCTACTGCATTTACAGTCTTTGTTTTTCCTTGGACAGTGTTTCCCTGTTGAGCTGCGGTGCGAGTACAATAATAAAAAGAGGGACTTTGGCACTAAAAAGACTGTAACGTTGAAAGATATGTCCTCGATTTGAATCGTTTGGATGACTGAAGCTTCATATTACCCTCAGATAAACATTTTAAACTGTATTTTTGCACAGGAGGAGGACTTTGGATTTTGATTTCATACTGCCTGTTGCTGGTCCCACTCACTGTTCATCAGTCACTACCCACATAACTGCTAATGCCTCTTCTCTCTGACTTCCATGTGTCACGACTTCCACGTGTTAGCCAACAGAAACATAAAAAAGACATCTAGATGGGCTTTAATTTCAAATTTCATCTTACTGTGTGATAACTGTTTGAAGTACATTGCTACTTCCACCAAGGAGGTTATGTTTTTACTGGCGTTTGTCTGTTTGTTTTCTGGATAGCTGTTATTAAAGTTTCGGAAGAATTTTCCTCAAACTTTCAGCAAATGTTGGGAACAGATGATGATGATCCTGGTTTCTGGATCGCTTTGAATTTTCTATTTCTATGGTAACATTGCGGTAAATAGACCTTCAAACAGACGCTTGTTTCGGTCTACCTGGTGATAATATCTTGCACCTGCTTAGTATAGGACAACAATGTTGGGCTGGGGGTCTTTATACTTTATATGTGACTTTATATTTTAGGTCCAAGAGAAGCAGATGAGAATAGTGAAGATTATTCAGCCAAAACCAACCACACCCTGCTGAACGTGCCTCAGCCCAGGAAGAGGATACCCAGGGTACAGTGAAATATGTTTTCTGCTGCTTCTCTTTGTCTCTCTGTGACATCCATGCGATGCTTTCATTTAGAACTAAAGTCAGTCTCTTCCCTCCCCCTCATCAGTTAGCAAAGGCCATTTCATTCACCACCATTGCGCTTTTTACAGTAACTGAAGTCTTGATTAGATACACTAACGCCAACACAAAGATCAAGGCTCTGCTTATAATAAACATGTTTTCCCATAATGAGCCCTAGCCGACTGCATGCTGATTAGAGGGATTCTTCCTGTCTGCTCACATGGAACTGCATGATTGGCTTATGGTATCAACTGTAACGCCTCAATCAATTGGCTCTTTGTTTTAAACAAGGAAGACGACTTGTGAGATAGTGATTTGTACAGCTGACGGCTGCTGTGAATGAATCTGTACTGTGATGTCTGCAGTCACAGGATGACAAGAAACCAGAAGAAGACTCTGTTAACAAGCGACGGCGGAAGGGTAACCACTACCTCACAGAGGTAGGTGAATCAGTGCGTTTCTGATCAGTTAAAAAAAAAACAAAAAAAAACAAACACCTGCATTGTTTTATTAAAAACAACCTTCACATTTATTGATATTAGTCGATATTAGTGACCTGTGTGATACAATTCGTGCTTTTAAACTCCCCCCCCCTTTTGTTTCACATATATCTGTTTTGTTTCTGGCCTCAGTTGTCCTGTCACAGCGCGCCCCCTTCAGGTGAGGACGGAGAGCTGCGGGAGAACAAGGTCCGCTCCATGGCAACTCAGCTGCTGGCCAAATTTGAGGAAAACTCCTCAACAGCAAAGACACACAACAAGGTGAGCGGCAGATAAGTGTTCAAACCCATATAATGAAGGCACAGGCTTTAATTTATCTTACATGAGAATACATATTTGGTTGCTAACCCTTTTGTGTTTAATTTTTGTTTGATTATTTTCCCTTATGGATTAATTAACATATATTATTGAATCAATCATCATCCATTTGAAATAATTGTTACAAATTTTCTGTCAATTTAATCATTTTTGACATGAAAACATTTGAAATGTTCACATTTTAAAAAGCTGCAATCAGCAAATATTTGGCATCTTTATTAATTGCTAATTGACTAATCGTTGTAGGTCTGCTTTCTTCTTTCATTTTTTGTTCTTCTAAAGCATCAATCCAGATATGTGTGGACCCTCTGTCGGTGTTTGTCAGTATTGCTTAGATTTGAGAATCATCAGACAGATAAAAATCTTCAGTTATGGCTCCTTCCACTAACTTTGGATTGTAAACTTGTAGTATATACTGCACAAGTATTATTTTACTTTTGATCTTGTTATATTTGGCATCAAAAATTCCTTTAGGTTGAATAAAGTGAGGTATTTCAGTGCGTGTTTAAGTGTGATGTTGGTAGAAGCACCTCCATCATCTGCTGTTCTTTTACCATCTTTGTTGAATACCTGTATTTTTTAGTGTATTTTACTGCTGAAAATAATTTTGATATCATTTGTGATGGACTATGTGTTCTGTATTTGATTCTCTTTAAGTCCCTTTCCTCGCCTTTCCTTTCCTTTCCTCCTTTCCATCAGTGTGATGACAATTCCTCTGATCCGTCCCTTTCTCCTTGTCTGTCTACTGCCTCCAGTCCCCTTCCTCTCTCGGATGAGGAAGAGGAGGAGGAGGAGGAGGAGGAGGGTGAAAATCCTCGCTTTGCAAAGCCTAAGGATGCTCCCCCTCCTCAGCCTCCCCCTCGCCCCAAATGGCAGGTACGCTCCTGAAATCTCAACGTTTTCTTGAGTAATTGTCTATGGACAGAAACTATTGATTAGCAGCAATTTGTGGCTCCTTTTATTTATGCTTTCTTTTCTTCCCCATTTTTGAAGGCGCTATGAGTTTCATTTAAATATTACAAAGCAGTACCACAAATCCTTATTCTCTTATTTACTCTTCCTCCTCCTCATGTCTTTTCCCTGTTTTCTAGCCTTCAATCTACCTTCGTTTACTGGAGAATCCCACTCATGTGCCTCAACAAACCAGTTTCCTCTTTTCCCCCAAACCCGCTCACGATCAGAGCAGCTACAGTCGCTCTCCGTCACCCTCGTGCTCTAAGAGTCCATTTCGCTCACCGAGCCCCAGCCTTACTGAACAGCACTACCCAGAACGCACCTCTCCGAGCCTGAAAACCAGTCATTTGTCTGCTCCTGCTCTGTCGGGTGTCGATCATCCCTCCAAGAAGTCAGAGGAGGCGTTGCAGCAGGTGAACGGCGTGCAGCCTGACAAGAAGTTCTAAATAGGAGCGAAAGGCATGAAACTGAATTTAAAAATGAACTCATAATGTAGAAAAACTTCGATAACATCCGCACTTCCTGCTGTCCCTGCAGAGTAAAGCCCAGAGACCCTCGGCTAGAGAGTTTAGTAAACGGAGCATAAAGGATAGCGCTGTCCTCCTCTCCTCTTTGTTCTCTGGGTCCAACAAACCTCCTCCTGCTCCTCTTTTTCCTCTTTCTGAAGCACAGGTCATGTATCACACCAGCCGCCTGATGTTTTTCATGTTTGACTAATGATCCAGCAATAAGATGGCATGTTTCCCAAAAGTTTTAGTTTTATTCTCTTTAGATTGTTTTTCTTTCTAACTTGCATTAGCTGAGCGGTTAAGCATTTTATAGTGTGTTTGCTGTGGTTTGCTGTTTTTGCTGGTTGATACTGACCTGGTTTTCATGTGTGCTTAACAGATTGGAACATCCAAAATTTTTCAATTTGCATGCTCTAGGTGGTGGATTTGGCACTTACTATATTTATTAAGCATCTCAGAGTAAGAAATCAGACCTAACTGGCCAAAGTTCTCAGTAATGCATTTTTCTTTAGGTGTTCAGCTATGAGGCATGCTCTTCACAAAAATACTCCTTATGATTTTAAAGGAATAGTTGACTTTTTTAAATGTTTCAAACCCCAGTGTGTCAGAAAAGTCCTCTACATCATTATAATTTATAGACTCAGAGTGTTGCAAAACAAAAATTTTTTTTTCTCCTCTCAGGTAGGAATATTTCTAATGAAAGATCCTATGGGTCCCTCTGAGATGCCTAATAAATACAGGCTGTGAAACCCAGTGTCTTTGAGTTGATGAGATTATTTTACTTTAGAGAAGTTCTTTTCCCTCTTTATTCTCCTCTTAAATTTACTTGTGGCTCTTCTTCTGTAGGTGGAACTATCTACCTCTTCCTCTCCTTCCTCGTCTCCTCCTCCTCCTCCTTCTTTTGTATCTAAGAGCTCAAACGTCTACCCAGTGGTCCACCCTGTCCCTGACCCCACTGCCCAGGCTGGTTTCTCCTCTGTCCCCGTTTCCACTGCTGGTCACAAGAAACACTCCTCTACTCCTTCGGACTCTGAAATCCCTTTCAATGTTAATTCCAACTGTGCGTGCAACAAAACCTCCATTCATCGGTCTTCACCTTGCTCCGCTGAAAGCCAGGAGTCCGTGTCTCCACTTTCTGAAATTAACTGTGAAAACGGACACCGCAGCACTTCTTTGCTTCCGGTTTCTGCGTCGCAGGAGGAAAAGTTAACAAGGACAGATCACGGTGCTCAATGCAATGTCGAAAAGGTCCACAGAACTTCTCATGAGGTGTTTGACGAGAACAAATGCGATGAAAATGATCGTGTGGAGGTAACGGATGCCATATTTTACAATGCCTGGAGATTAATAACCTGCAAATACATGTAGAGAGTAAACATGATTCTAAAAGATAATTCTCCGCAAGTTTGAGATTATTATAATTTTTTTTATTACTGAATCATGCCTATAAATATATCTTCATGAGCTTAAAACTTACTAATGCAGTACATGTAATTGTGACTTATAAAAGAAATTTCTATAAATTTCTTTTTATAATTTTGAGACAAATTTAGCTAACATGGAGACATCGGATTTATATCCAACAACCATTTAGATTTCTAAACCACAATATTTTAAAGGAATTTTAAGATGAACATGTAGAGCAAAACTTGTGAACCCATCCTTTAAAGGGCAAACATTAAATGAACCAGGGAATAGAAAAGATTATATATTCTAACATGACTTGAATGAACTGTATGTTCTTGCACGAGTGATGTTCATTCCTGTGTCCATCTTAGTGTAATCGGAGTTGTGCTCTTGAAAACCCCAGAAGAATCACTCAAAAGTCAATTGTCCGCTCTAAAAGTTGTCCGACCGGAGCGCCGATTTACAATAAAGAGGTACTAGTTATTGGCTTGGTCTAATTCCAGGTCCCATTCGTTCAAATGAAATCATGCACTTTCTGCATTTTCATCTTCTTCTCTTTCCAACTGTTCTCTGTGGTTTCCTCTTCCTTCTGTTTCCTGCCCTCTGACCCCCTGCGTTTCCCCTGCGTCAACATTAGCGTACAGTTGGGAAGGTTTCGTCAACCATAGATGCTAGAGCTCAGAAACTGGCCATCCTGTATGAGACAGACCACAGGCCCAATGCCCCACCGGTAAGATGCATGTGGAGGTTGCAGAGAAATATATATTTTTCTTTTGCCCTTTTATGAGGGGATAGAAATGATACAGCTTTGATCCGTTTCCTGACAGTACAGTTTAGTCAAAGTATACTGCAAAAACTGAAATCTTATCAGGTGAGAATATCTTGTTTTTGTCCAATATTGAGTAGAATGATGTTATTCCATTATTTTGATTTTTTTTAACTTGACTTAACTTTTTTTTTTTTTTTTTTTTTTTTTTTTAAGAAAATGTTAGACTTTTTTCTTTAAAAAAAGGCCAAATTGACCCAAATAAGATAAATTATCTGTCAGTGGAAAAAGATAATTGTACTGACATGACAGTAAATGTTTTCAGCTTTGCTCCCATGTTTGACAACAGATTTGCTGCTTTTCAGGCTCTAGTTCCCTGGTCACGTCGGGCTCCTAAGGATGAAGGGGTAAATGGGTTCTGCTTTGTCTCTATGAGGGCCAACTAAAAGCAGCTAGTGTGTTTTGAAGCTTTGTCTCATTTCGCTGATTGATGCGTCAAAATCTTGCGCTGCTGCACAGAACTAGTAGTGCGTATTGGCAGCTTATAAGCACATGCATGCTATTATGGTAATGTAATATTTAAAACTGCCTACTGGTGTGAAATGGATTGGTAATCACAGCATAGTTAAAGGAGACTGATAACCGCTTTGATTCTCACGCTACATTCCTTTATGAAGCTTGTGCTTATTGAACAGGGAGTGCAACTCACGTGACAAATGTACCTATTTGACCTCCTGGAACTGGAGTTTGGTGAAGGAAGACCTCACAGTGGCTGACTTATAAATACAAATAAAAGTAAAAGAAATGAAAGTTAACTGGCAGCAGCCTTGGTCTGTTTTTAACCCCTTGATGCCTGAATACATTTACAATTGTATAAAAAAAATAATAATTTATTTATTTTGTATTATTAAGTAGAGATGTTTATTGGTCTGTAGCACATAAAATAGGTTTGATGCAAATTAGCGACAATAGGCATTAATCGTAACGGAATATTTTTTTATCAAAGCAAAATTGTTTACAATTATTTACGCTATTATTTATGCTATAAATAACTATATAACTATATAAGTATATACTAACTACTATAACTAGAGACCAACTAGAACAGGGGTGTCAAACAAATAGTCCATGTCCAGTTTTTTTGCACTTTGAAAAGTCATCCAGTGCCAAATTGGACCCTTTGGCCCTTACTCATGGAATTCATGAAAGCAGTTGTGTTGAGCAGAACGTTTTGGGCATTTACAACGTTCTGCGTCACTTTCAACCACCGGCCATTGACCCAAAGCATCTGAACACACCTCCTGTGTTGGAATAGCTTTAGCTGGACCTCGATGTTTCTTCTTTCAAAACTGACTTTCAACAAACCCGCATTAGGGGAATAATGCTATCTCTGGTGCAAGGGGAATGCAAATGGTATGATGTGAATTTGCGACAATAGGCGTTAAGGGGTAAAAGAGGTGCCCCAAAAGTAGCAGAGGCTGAGCTGTCCAGGCTTAGTATAGTAGTAGCTGGATCACACCAACATCTTTCAAATGAAACACCAACATCTTTCAAACTTTGTGCCTCAAGTTTGTAATGTCAGCTTTCTGTCACGAGCTTGTAGTTTTCAAACCTTACTGTAAGTAAGATGGGCCTCAGAAATATGTATATAATACTATAATGTTAAGTTGTTAATGTCATTATTCAGTTTGTCAACCTTGCTTTTTTTTTTGCACACTGCACCTATACATACAACAAACAGAATGTTTTATTGACCGATATGTTAAACCCTCCCTTTATGTTGCTTTCTGCCGCTGGAAGAAGTGAATGTTTGTTTTTCTCAGGCACCTCTTGGAAATGAACATCGATTTTAAAAAGAAGTTGCCATTAAACATCCCTCTAACATGTCCCGGTGTTGTCCTCCTCAGTGTGTGGTGCGTAAGGACTTTCCTCCCGGGCTCGGCGGCAGCGATATCTGCCACTTCTGCTCCAAGCGGGTCTACGTGATGGAGAGACTGAGCACCGAGGGCTACTTCTTCCATCGCGAGTGTTTCCGCTGCGACGTCTGTAACTGTACCCTGCGTCTGGGAGGGTACGCCTTCGACTCACAGGACGGTACGTTTGATTTACTGTAACTGTTGATCCTTTTCCTCACATAACACATTGATCTGCAGGTATAGTTAAATCACTTTGTCCTTCGAGTTGTCTTTATCCTTGTCACCTGTGGTTACACTCAAATATTCTAGTGATATAAATGATAATTCACTTCAGTTTTTAGATTATTAGTTGGATCTTTCTAATATTGTGTCATGTTTAAGAGTAGAATCAAGTATGTTTTATAGTTCTTTTTATGCTTCCAACACAGCAAAGTTCTACTGCAAGATGCATTATGCCCAGCGCCAATCTAGCAGTCATCTTGGCAGGTTCAGAAGGAAAAAGGTAAGGAAAACTACGACAAAATCCTCTTCTCACTTGTCGTTTACCTTGTACATGATTATGTGGTTTTACGTTACTCAGTTGTGGAGTTGATGCTCGGCAGTTCATTGTCTTTCTGGAAGAAACAGGGAAATGTCAAATGTTGGTATATTCTTTGGATTATGCAAATTTCTATGTAATTGGTCACATTATGGTGCCTTTGGTAACATGTCAAAAGTTCCCCTCCACTCAAAAATATTTTTCCTATAATTGAATGTACAGAATGTTTGTGCAGCAATTTACACTTGAAGGCTCTTTTCACTTTGTACTGTATTCTGTACTTATGCATCCCTTCATTCATCCATACTTCATCCACCACTTGCATTGTATCTACTGACAATATTGTCGATCTTTTGCATGTTAATATTGTCATATTTAATATTTTGCCTTTTACCACATAACACACCTGTATACTTGTCTATAATATAGCAGATACTCATATTGCACATGTGTATATCTGTTTATATTATCATATTCTATTCATATTATCCTATTTATGTACATAACTTACTCTAAACTATACTGTACTATATTGTATCATACTGTAAATCCTATATATCTAGCACTTTGCTGCTCCTTGTGCTTCTGATTAGATGCTAAACCACATTTTGTTTATACATGCATATTGCTAATCTAATCTTCTAAAATTATTGAGTTTTTCTGATCTCATTAAAAATCCAGTGGACTCACAAACCAGATCAGTCATGTCACGAATAGTTTCAGTTCAATCCGGGTCCAATATAAAATTTAAACAAGTGTGATGTAGACCATGAAATCTCCAGTGCACAAAAAAGGAAATTACAGTGGATATAAACACATCCTATGTCCAGCAAGAAAAATTAAAAAAATCGAATGTGTAAGGAATAATCAACAGCTAGGTGTGCGTTCAAAGTTTTGATGCATGATGTGGATGCGAAGAAGCGGTGGTTGCATCAAAATCGTTTCTAGAACACCTAGCCTTTGAATAAACCCCTTATGCCATGGTCATTTGACAACCAAACAGTCACATTTGTCAAACCATTAATTTACAGGGATGCAAAAATGAGAAAAGTAGAAATTACAGCCAGAGGGCAGCAGCAGAGTGTCTGCACATAAGCACATTAGCGGGTCATGAACGATAACTGAGCTGGACAAATTCATCTAATAAGTGTTATTTTTTTGTCACTATCATCTTGCTTCTGTTCATCCTGATGCATGTAGGATGACCAAAGCCACGCCGCAGCCTCATCACTAGACGGCGGGAGCTTCTCTGCGACAGGTGGCGTCCAGACCCAACCTGCAGGTACCCTGGTTTCCTTGCTTAGGCGAGGCCTGAGCTGGCCGAGGCGTGCTAGCCAGGCTGTGTGTGTGTTGCCTCGGCAGCTGTTGGGAAGTGTGTGTGAGTCTTTGACAGCTGTGGGGTCCCACGTCAGGAACTACACGCATGACTATGTGTTCTTGTACGAGCTGCTGAGTATGGGCTGTCCCCTGCTCTGCATGATGCACGAGGTGCTGGGACAGATGTACCAGGAGCCCCGGCTGGCGGAGCAGCAGCTCATCGGCCACCTGGTCACGTAGGAGAGGGAATCACGAGCGGGCTTGTCTGGTCAGAGAATTCCTGCTCTTATACTGGCCAGAATAAATGATTCCAGAGTCAATGAATAAATAATCCAAATATAATTTGTACTTCCTACGTTCCAAGTGCCCATGGCTAAAATCATTTTGTGATACTGAAGACAAATAAGAATAATATATCATTTAATTTGTTTAATAAAAACAAATTAAACCGTATATGATTATTATTTTTGTGTTCAGTATGTGGTGTGACTGTACTGTGTGAAATCTACCTTCAGTAACAGTGTGCAGCACAACAGAAGGCCATTTAAAGCATCTTGCTATATATTGTAGGTACTCAGACTGTATAGTGAAGGGGTCTCCAACCCTGGTCCTAGGGTGTAACTGCTTTTAGTTCCATACAAGCAGTTACACACCTGATTCTACTAATCAACCATTAGGGCCCTTGCTAAGGACCTTCATTAGTAGAATCAGTTGTGTTACTGCTTTGTTGGAACAAAATCCTGCACCCCCAGTGGCTCTCCAGGACCAGGGTGGCCTACCCCTGATATAGTGTATTAATGGTGCTTGGTGCATACCGAGAGGACTTCAAACCTTGTGAATACGGTACTCGGATCCTCTGGTGCTGGTCTGCTTGTAGACTATCAGGGTCTCCTGGTGTAGTACCCTGCTGGATGCACCTGTCACTCACATGGGCTTATTCCAGGCTGCTGAAACTGTACACATGTGAATATTCACACACTTGTTACCAGATGACATGTTAAACGTTAAACATTTTGACAGCACAAGGTTAAAATCTGTTCTGGATGTTAAACTCTGATCCAGTCTGTCACAGACCATCTAAATGGACGGTCACTAAATGTCCAACTTGTTTGATTCTGCACTGCAGACAGGCTTTAATGTACTTTTAAGAGTCTGGGTTGTTTTGCCAGAGATAGACCCAGTGGCATCTTAATTGCAGTCCTGGAACATGCCCACTGACTCTGTGTTGTTTTTGTTTTTTTTCAGTGAACTAAATGTGTCAGAAATTTCACATGTTTTTGTTACACTGACTCTGCATACTGCCTTGCCAAACCTTAACTCTGCACCACAGAGATGTGCAATGGAAATGCCAAAACAGTATTCAAACAAAAATATATAATCTCAAGAAATGTAATTGTTTTTTCTATGCTAGACACCAGTATATCGCTTATGTTGTGTATTGTTATATTAATAAACTGATTTTGTATTTTATAAGTTTACGGTTTATTCATGATTTTTATTTTTCAAAAACAAATCTGGAAAACTGATGAATTGGATTATTGTCAAATTTCAGCATAAACACTATCACTGTGCACTTTGCAGGAGGACTCATTTCATTCCTTTGGAATGCCAAATCTAGTTAACATTTGGATTTAAACAGTACACTCCTTTTAATAAAAATCATGAAAAAGCCTTATCTAGTTTTGTTCCAGCCTGATTCTTTGTCTTTTTTTTTGTAGAAGGTAAACAGATTTGCTTAAGTGAAATCAAGACTAAATATTCTTGACCCAGTGAAAATATTTCACTCAGTTTATTTTTATTTTAAAGTATTGCAATTTTTTGTAATATTTGTTGCATATTCAATGTTGTTAATGCTGCATAATGTAAAATCACTTTTGATAATTTGCTATAATTTTGAAAAACTATAGTTTTTAAAATGCACTGAAGCGCTGACCTGTAATGTGGGCAGTTCTGTCTTATTAGTTCTGCATCATTAATGTTAATGCCCCTATATTTTTGTATTTTTCAGTACTCAACATGTTTTCTTTCCTTTTTCCATCACCCATTCTGCCCCCCCCCCCCCCCCCCCCCCATCTCATATTTCCCACATTTTATTTCTTCTTTTATTTCCCTCAGTCCATTTTTCGCCATTTTGTTCACTTCATTTTGTTCAGTCTGTTTCACGTTTCCAATGCTGCACCCTCTGATCGGCTGATTCCTGTCAGCGGAGAAGGTGACAATTTGCCAGCTTCTGTCCTAAGAGTTTGTCATTTGGCTTTTGCATTTGCCTGCCTTACTAGCCCCGCCCCCATCCACCTAACCCTGACGGACCAATCACAAAGCACCACGAGGCCCAAGTATGGCATGCAGTAGTCGGTAAAGGTGTCATGTGTTGCATCTTTGTACATGAAACAAAATTCCAAATTATGATACCTTTGTTAAATCCCCTTTAAAAAAAAAATACCTCCATATTAATAGGATCAATTCTTTTCATGGGATTTGACTATAAGAAAATATAAAATGGTTCAACGATGCACATATAGCACCTTTTTGTACATTCGTTCATCACATAATCTTTCTGTTATTCTGATGTCAGAAATGATGTCTGAGGTTGCACTAACACTCCTGCTGTGCTGTGTTTCTCCCTAACCTCCCTAACACAAACCATCGTTCTTAATGACTGATTTATTTCATCTCTGATGTCCTATCAGCAGCAGCCCTCCTCTATATCAGCCCAGTTTGACAGTAACATGTGTCCACATGTCTGTGGTTTGTCTGTGGTTCCCTCTGTTACAGAAGGAGGCCTCCCCCCCTCAGAGCCCCTCTCCAGATCCCTCTCATGTACCTCTTAGAATTTGCTCAGGAGATCCGCAGCCCCATAAGCAGCTTTTTGCACACTGCCAGATCCATTTTGTTGGCTATAATGTTTCTGTTTTGTAGCTGTGTTTATGATAGGTCTCGACGCAGCCTGCCAGCCTTGTTATTTTTTCCACATTGATTAAAACTGTAAAATTGCTTAATTTATGATATTTATAAACTGTAAATATACAGTATATACGAAAATAAATCCCTTTTGATTACATTATATATTGCTTCCTCGTTTGTTGCCAATTAGTTGAAGTGGAAACCATGGCTCAGACATAATCGAACAGTTGCAGTGGTCCCCTTTTTTTTAAATATCTCCATATTGTTTAATAACAACATTAACAATTTCATTAAAAAAACCCTCTTCCCAATCCTTTTCCCACCTTTGTGTCATGTTGACCTAACATCACCCACATAAACCGTGTTCACAATCACCGCTTTCGTTAACTCGACAAATAACAACATGCTTTATAACATTCAATAAGAAGCCGAACATCATGTCAGTGTGTGCCTGATCCAAAGGGAGGCACACAGCAGTGGGTTTAAGCAGCTAATCACATGGCTTTTAAAGGCTTCTGCTGCAAAACAAACACACATCAGGGCTATATGCAAAAGCATACGTCTTATTAAACCCTGTACAGCTCAATCGATTTTGACAGAACTAGACTGCAGTCCACCTGGACAGAAATGAAGTGAATCACATCTCCTGTCAGCTTCCTAATGAGCAGGTCTCCTCTCTCCTTTCCTCTGAATTTAACACATGTTGTCTGGTGAAGTTTTGCGGGTGTGCGGTTTCAAACCTTTGCTGTCACTTCACGTCACAAGCCATTCTCCCTGCAACTGTCCTTGGTCTCTCCTGACAAACGTTGCGCCAAACTAAAGTGTCAGTGCTCTCAAGTGAAGGAGTGGCGCCAATAAAAAGCTGAGTTTTCTAATCTCCGGGTATTTTCATTTGTTTGCTGTGACCAAGTGGAATCACCTTTGGAAAGATTCTGTACAATGTTGACTTCATTACTCTGTGAGTACTTAATCATGAACATGTGATGTATTTTAATGTATCCACGCTTGTATGTGAATTGAGTTAAATATCATTCTGTGAAAAACTGGAGTGCATTGCATTTTAGCCTGCGCATGTATCATTTTTAGATATGGACACTGTAATACAAAACTGCATAGGAGAAATGTGTTTTTGTGCCTGACAACCATTCTTAGACAAGCTATTCTGATTGTTTTCTTGTAATATAGAACTAGCAGTACATGCAATAGAGTAAGCAGCAACCAGTTGTATTAAAGTAGATTTTCATTTGGACAGTATGCATGCCTAAAGGCTAAAGAGCAGTTAATTCCCACCATACTTTGGATGTGTTAATATTTTTTTCCTGCTAGTTAATACTTAATGCCCGCATATTGTTTTTATTTCCAGGTGGGGTGTCCAGTTTACATTCAGTGCAGCTTGATAAAGGTCAGACAAGTGTTCCTGAAGACACAGAGATGGCTGTGGAAGCTCTGGATGCTTCATGCAATCCTGCAGCACAAGAAGCCACAGGGACCAAGGGCCAAATCCAGGGCGCTAATACCAAAGGTCAGTGTGGCTCCTGTGTGTCCTCATGCACCTTTTTTTACCACTGCAAGCCAAGATATACTGTAGAGCACACTGTATATAATACCTAATAATATGTAAATGTTTATCATTGATTGACCAAAAGACCTCCACCAATCATATTGTTGTCCAGGTGTAGCCTCTTAGTTCTTAGCTCTTAAACAAGCAACCAGGTGACCCCAAATGATGGTGCCTGAATGTCCATTTACTGCAATGTTAAACAACAAAAAATCAAAGTGATCCAGATTACACAAGACACACCCAGACACAATTTGGCTAAAACATAACCACCTTGGTGGAGGTAAAAAGCACCTAGTTACACCTATAGATCAATGCAGTCCGCCTTCTTACACACTCACTCTGAAAAACCTTATTTCCTCCCCTCCCTACCAAAACAACCACTCTGTTGTGATTGGCCTAGCACTGATATAATTGTCTCATAAGGTCCAGTAAGCATTCCAGAAAGAAGGGGGTAGTACATGTATCTAGGGATGGTTACTATTAACTTCTAGCCTAGCTAACACCAGACCTTATCTCACTGTAGATTGAGATAAGGTCTGGAATCATTTTTTCGTATTGGAAGCATAGTTTATGAAAGCCCAGAGCCATTTATTGGGTGCTACGAATGTCTATCAAATGCGTCTGTATGTAGCTTATAGCCAATTATATTAAACATGCCTGTTGATGTGTCAGATACCTGATGACGATGAAATAATCTAGCATTAAAATTTGCTTATTTTTTAAAAATAAACTTGCAGTCTAAATTACTAAGAACACTTTCTAAGACTGCATCAAAAAAGGTCAATTATTGTCCTGCTGCACCCTCCCCTGTGATTGGATCCCTCAGCGAGGGGACAATTGGGTCCTTGGTGTCCTGACTGAGTTGCAAAGCGAAGGTTGTGTGACATCACAACCAGAGCCATTTCAAGTGTTCAACCAGGTTTCAGCAACACAACGAGGCCAGACCGCAACAGAATGAGAGGATGGGCATATTTCACAGAACACCAGACCTAAATCTAAACAGTTGCACACAAAACACTGTAAAAGTGTTGTTTTTATATAATAGGGCCCCTTTAACAAAAGATATTGTGCTGCAAAAGTGTCTTTTCAGTCCTGGTTATTCCTTGAATACATGATATTCCCTGAGGGGGAATCTTAAACTGGCTGAACTTTAACTGGTGACCCGTCTTCATAAGTGTTTGTATTGGAGTGGGTCCCCAGTGTTGTCTGGGTAGATCAGGGTGCGGCTGAGATTCTGCAGTTTGTTTTTCCACACTTAGCGGAGTGTTTGTTGTTTTATCTCTGCAGCAGAGTACACTCTGTCCACAAACACTTCTGCACACGGAGGAACAATGCAAACGCATCAGTCATAATCTTTAAAGCATGAAGCATGAACTGGGATACTGAAGTATAAGAGAATGTAGCCTGTAGCTAAAAATGAAAATCTAATCTAAAATTAATTAATAGACAATGAAGAATCATCCATGTGTCCAGACAGAAATCGTTTTCCTGGTATAGTGCTTTATGCTGAGTGAAAAGCTGCCACCAACATTAATCAAATAAACAGATGCTTGATGTATTAAAATTGCCTAGTTGCACATGTATCCTATAGAGTTGTACAGTTATTTAAACCCTTTAAAATTCTTCCCTCCACTAAAAAAATGTGTTTCTGCTTCACTGTGACACTAGAATGCCATCTTCACAGTCACAGTCATCTGCTGAAAGTGGAAAGTTTCTCTGAGCTCGCTGAAAATCCAATTTTCAGGGGCAGGTCTACAACGAGTTTGGAAGTTTGCTTCCTGGATTAATGTTCAACTCACACAAGTGTGATGTGGAAACTTCATTTCAGTTCACAATCATTCAGAATGGATTTTTACACTGAACTAGGAGATGTCTTCTGTGAAGTAGCAAACTTTTTAAGCAAAATGAATTTGCTTATTCATAGAATTTTGAATGAGGAAGAATGAAGTAATTACACTTTGTTAGTGGAAAAACAGTATCAGACACTCAAACAGTCTTTTAATATGTATTAATATAGACACAGAGGGTATCCTAAAATAAAAATATAACCTGGCTTGAAGTTTACTATATAGCTTCAAAACTTTTTATATAACTTCAGTACTAATCTTCATTCAGTATACTTTATATTATTAAGTATTAAGAACTGGACAACAACACACAGTCCATGATCTGGTATCTGTGACTTTATTGTGTGACACTCCACTACTAATCTTCAAAACCTTTATAGTGACTCTATAAACCATCTTTATGAGCCTTTAAAGTGATTTACAAGCCTCTGATTTTGTGTGTATTTCCACTTGTCTGCAGATCAGTGTAACCCAAAACAGAATAACCGCTGGAAACGGAAGATCAGAGCAAGTGAGTACCTCTGTCTCTGAGATGCTTACACACACACACACACACACACACACACACACATACACACACACATATATATATACACACAAAAACACACTACTGTTCAAAAGTTTGAGGTCGTCCGGACAATTTAGTGTTTTCCATGAAAAGTCACACTTTTATTTACATCGTTATTACATTAGCCTTGTGACACAATATGCAACACAATGTAACATTAAAACACTGGAATGATAGTCCTCTATACTCATATGCAGATATTGCACCACAAACCAGACAATTGCATCTCCAATTGTTATTTACCACATTAGCATTGTAAAGTGTATTTTTGAGAGTATTTAGCACAGTGCTTTTCTTTCAAAACGAAGAAATTCTAAGGGACACCAAACTCAGAATCATGAATTGCTGCATGCAAACAACAAGCCTAATACCTGCAATGATTCAGAACCAAGGTACTTGTTATGTACTTTATATCATATTGTATCTGGAAGAGTAGCAGTGGTAATGTTGGGTGAGTGGGTGGTAATTTCATAGTTGAGAAGAGTGAGGCGGATGTCACTCTATAGGAATATTCTCATACGTGTGCGTGCGTGTATTAATGCGATCACTGTAAATGTGATAACTTTAGTAGGAAGGTGTCCTATCATAGAGACAGGAGGAAGTATAGTGTGCCTAAACCCAGTGCAGGTAATAAACTGTCATAATGCAGCAGGTACATACAACACCAGAGGTCAGCATTGTTCTCTTTTAAAGCTCATAGAAAGAGTAGGTGAACATCTGCAAGAGATTGTGCAGAGTTCTTTAGTTCCTGTGATTCACAGAAAAAACAGGCTTTTTTTTTTTAACAAAACCATCTTTATGAACTTTCCTTATGACTTATTTATGCCACTGCTATTATACTATATTATCTATTATACATTAGACTATACTTATGCAAATCCTGAGTTCAGTTAAACAACTGAAATGACAATGAAATTGATTTCATTTGGGCTGAAATTATGAATGTGTGACATTTTGAGCCATTCATCATTTGTAGCATTTTGGAGTAACAGCCTTGCTGTGTCTGTGTTTTTACAGCGTTCCCTCTGATCTTCATTAAGCACTTCCAGAGGAACTGGCCGCTGGACAAAGAGGGACCAGAGACCGTCCCTGAAGCTGAATCCGACAATGAGGATATCTCTTCAGCAGAAAAGCAAACTGTACGTTCAGTGGAGTTTATTGTACATTTTAGAACAGTCTTACCACTGAGCATCCCGTAACTAGCAAGCTCCTAAAATAGATAGATCAGTAACACTTAACTTGACGGGTGAGTTTATCACATTCATAGCAGCTGTCATAAACTGCACATAAGTTTCCAACAATTCAAAGCAGCATTGCTGTTTTTGTTCCAAACCTCTTACCTGATCACAACATATGTGAGTATAGTAACAGTATCATAAGTGTTAGCAATATTTTGTAAGGACTTTAAACCCACTGATAAGATTCCTGTTCACTCAGAGCTCTGAAGGCACTTGCGGAACATCTGCAGATACCCAGAATTCTTCAGAGGGACATGAGGAGAAGAAGGAAAACTCATCCTCCACAAAGAAACTCTTGATCTTATCTCTTTCTCAGAAGGAGAAGCTTCTGAACTGGGACATGATGGCCACACCAGAGGAAACTCCAAATAACACAGGCTCCAAAACCACACATCAACATAAAGGCCAGGTTCGACATTTTACTCATTTGTTAAAGGTCTCATATAATGCAATTATATGGGATTTATTTATTTTTGATATCCCTAACATTATATATTTGTAATTTATAGTAAAAAATCTATGTAGATTTACAGAGCTCTCTCAAGAACCTCACTGGAGCTTCACAAAGCACAGGTCATTTTTGGTCTCTCATAAATATTCATGAGCCTCTGTTCTGATTGGTTGGAACACTGAAAGAAGTGGGTGTGGCAGCTGAGTATGATGGTGGGGGCACAAAGTCAAGGAAGTATAAACAGGCTGATTCTAAAGTTTCCAAATCCAAGCTGTGTCCATTTCTCAGTATTTGTTATATAGTTAGTGGCTATTTGCATGATTTTGAACCTTTTCAATGTATCAAATTCAGTTTTAATGCTGCTGAAGACGAAGTCTGACCATGAAAGATCTTGCTCTTCTTTATCTCTTGCCCCTTTCTCCTACAATATAATGCAACGGTCCCAAGGACAGTGATGTGAGTGAGATAGGAGGAATTATAATGTTGACCGCATTTTTCCTGTCCTCTGATGTTTTATCAGCAACAAGCAGAGACAGAAGCAGATAAGCCCCAGACAGACTCGGGCCAGGACGGAGAAGCACCTCAGAGCCAAACCCCGGCCTCGGCCCCCTCAGCCTTCCAGCTCATAGCCAACGCCTTCAGGAGGACATTTAGTGTGACCAATCCCTCCAGCAGCTCCAACGTGGCAGTCACAATGTTTGTATTATATAAACTATGTTTATTTATCCAGTTTATTTTAAGCACCATATCAATGCTGCTGTAGGCAGGATGTTTTAGTAAAAGTTCCACCCCTTTTTTTGGTCTAAAGTGTGACTTTTCTATTCAGTGGCATATAGGATTTTGTTGTTTCATATCCTCATTGTGCTTTCCGCTTCACCAGGAGGACCAAAGGTGACGGCCCCCACAAACAGAGACCTGTGTCAGAAGGAGCGTTCAGTTTCAGCTCGATATTCAACGCAGCGTCCATGGAGCCGACCGGGGTGGAGAAGAAGGCCGGACAGCGTGAGGCCCGGTTGGCGTCTGTAGGGACGGATCCGTGGGGTGCTGGGCGGGACCTGCCCTCTCTGCTGCAGCAGGTGTCTTTAAAAAGCCGGAGAGGCTCTGAAGGCGTCTTCTCCGATGACATGGCCCCTCTGTCCCGCCGGAGGGTCGACCTGTTCTCCTCACTGAGGCTGAGGAAGAGGGAGGTGTCAGAGAACAACGGGAAGGACCAGGAGGCTCAAAACGAAATAAAGACGATCCTCACCAACCTCAGAAACAAAGGTCAGTGGAGCCTGTTTGGCTCGAGATCCTTTGTGTCAATGTAAAACATGTTAGACAACAGTAGAGTGCTGTAGCAATGACATATTTTCGTAAGCCGACCCTGAAATTACCTCAGCAAAAAGCCTGTTTGATTTTTCCCTTGGGATTATTGTAGAAAACAAGTTTATGATACTTAATGTTTTGTTCAGAAAGATAATCTCCACAAGAAAAAATCATTATCATATGATCTTTTACGTGTAAATGCAACCATTAGCATATGAGAAAAAAGAAGGAAACAGAAAAAAAATGGCCTCTTTCATGCTTTTTAATACCATCACAATATACCATGTTTCATAGATAGGTCCAGACCATAAAATGTTATCAGTTATTATCCATAAACAGTGTAGTGACTAAAGTTTCCAAATCAATCTCATGCTAAAAACATTTTTTTGTATTTTTCTTTTTTTTGTTTAGCTGCCAGTCAACAGAATCTGGATGAGATTTCCTCTAGTGACGATGAAAATGAAAACACATTATCTAATCAGAAGGTTTGTGCAAACTATTTCCGTGTAGTGAAAGTGTGTATAATGCAGGAACGTGCTAACTTTATTTGCATGTGTACACAGTTTCTGAAATGTTCTATACTTCTGCTCCCAGCTTAATTCAGGGAGACAGAAGAGGAAGCAGGAGAAGACGGTAGCCCAGCAGGCTAAAAGAGAACAGCTGAAGAGGCTTCACAGAGCTCAGGTACCATTGATTAGAAGCTTTCATGACAAAAACAAAATGTGAGAACTCCCTCTATGTGGTCAATGGGTTACTGCTACAAGAATCTGAGATAATCTAACCCATCAGATAACTTTGGTATAACTCTGTATGTAGTCAGTGCGATGTAATGTTTAATATGTAATTATTATGGCTTTAGATTTAACAAATGATGTCCTTGTATGTAAGTTTATACAACCTGACTTCACTAAATCACAATTTGGGATTGCAAAAGAGAAAATCAACTCTGGATTTAATCTTATCTCCCTACATTAACATTCAAGTTTGACTTTTTGGCAAATATACTATTCAGTTTCTTGCCGAGAGTTATGTGAGAAGATGTAAACTTAGATAAAAGGTGTGAGGCTCCAGCCATGTGGCGGTTATCTTAGCTAACATAAAGACTGGAAGTAGGGAGAAACAGCTAGTCTGACTCTGTATAAAGGCTAGAAAATCTGCCCCCCAACATCTCTTCAACTCACTAATTTATATCTTTAATCCATAAAAAATCACAATCCACCAGTGGCTGCTACTGGAGTCTTGTCATCACTGTGAGGTTGCCTGGCAACCAGCTCAAACTCCAAAAATCCTCTGCACCCAGCCAAGAAATAGCTTGAGCGTATGACTTCCTGTGAGAGCATCAGTTGCCCTTCTGACATCTTAGTTTTGGTATGAATGAAACAGACAAGAAGAGCTTTAGAAATGATGTTCTGGTTACTCTGAATAACCCATTCTTTGGAACTACTTTTGAATCAAAGAAATATTCCCTACAAAAATGGCTGATGGTGTTTCACACTATCTGTAAGAAACGCTGCAGCAGCACCTCAAACAAAATTTCTTTCGCCTTCGTTGTATAAAGAGAGAGACAGAACCTGCTTTTGCAGATTCTAAGATTTAACAGTTGCACAATAAAGATTTATATTGATCATGTTATTATTACGTCATGTATCAAATATAATATTTGCATGGTCCAGACGATCCAGAGACAACTGGAGGAGGTCGAGGAGAAACAGAGGGATCTGGAGGAGAGAGGAGTGGCCATTGAAAAGATCATCAGAGGAGAATCAGGTACTGAACCACACACACACACACCTCACAAGGATACACATTTACTTTTAGTCAATCTTGTCTACTATTCAATGGAATTCCACAGTGAAAGCCCCATTTGTCTCTTTTCTTTAAATGGTTCTTCTCAAACCTTCTGTTACTTTTCAGAAAAGCATTAATGGTCTTGTTAAAAGACAGTTGATGGCTGTTCTCCCAATAGAGAGTGAGAGTACATTGTTGTCTCATCTTTTTACAGTACAGGGCTTTGTTTGTGCTCTACTGAATACTGAGGCAGTGGGGGGGGGGGGGGGGGGGGGGGGGGGGGGGGGTTTCCTTTTTGTTTGACTTCACATAATTAATTTCCGCAAAGTCACTTGTAAATTTCACATTTACATTTCACGTAATTCCTGCTCTTCCTCCTTCCAACCCCTACCGACCCTCTTCTCCCCCAACCCTTTCACGCTTCCTTCATCCATCTCCTCGATCACCTCAACTCCCAGAAGAGTCTCCGACAGACGAGGAGGAGGCCCGGCTTTATCAGACCTGGTTCAAACTTGTTCTGGAGAAGAACAGATTAGCGCGCTATGAGTCCGAACTCATGATCTTGTAAGTGACTGAATCCAATCGCATGGGGATGAAAGACTTTTGCAAGAAAACATACATTTTATTCCTGGCATTGCAATTCCTCACACTCACCAGTAGAGGTCTCCCAATTTTCTCATGTCCCCCTCAGTGCCCAGGAGCTTGAACTGCAGGACACTCAGAGCCGACTGCAGCAAGATCTACGACGCAAAATGGCAATAGAGGGTAAGATTAGACACATATAGTATAATAATCCAATTCAGAAGTACTCAAACTCCTTCCTCAATACCTCTCTCCTCTTTCACACCACTCCAGATACAAAGAAGAGCGCCTCTGAGCTGCAGGCGGAGCAGGAGATCCTGGCTGAGATCATGAGGACAGTGGAGAAACGAGACATGTTGGTGTCTATACTTGAGGAGCAGAGGCTGAAGGAGAGGGCTGAGGACAGGGACCTGGAGAGCCTTGTGCTGTCCAAAGGCTACGAGTTCCACTGGGCCCAGGTGGATGACGGCTGGGGGCAGGAGAAGCTGGAGCGAGCATTGAATGCTGAGGATCAGGATGGATACGAAACGGTAGAAAAGAACTGTTAAAGAGCCGCAACCAGTTAACGTGCATAGAGCTACAAATGAGAATGGAAATTCTATGGGTTTGTGTGAGTCTGTTTCTCACATTTTGCTGATATGATGTGCTCAGAGTAACAATGGAAACCGAGCCTGACCTCGAAAAACTGAGCTAATGACTTCCTTACAGCCATGAGGGACAATAACACCTTTGCCATTAAGGTTATTTTACCTCTGTGCTAAGAAGAATATTCTGTCAGTGACTGACACTGTCCTGGAACTGGATGTACAACATGCTAACCACTTCTAATAATGTGACTGACTGCCTTTTAAATGTATGCACATCTAATAAAGCAAACTGACTGCCTAATCAACAATGCTTTATGTGGTGGCTTTCCTTAAAAGTGGAATTTGTTATTACTGTAACACTGTATACCTTCACTGGATATCACATGGAACGACTTAACACCTTTCCTGAAGTTTCAGTGTTTTGCACAAGTGTGAATTGTTTTAAAATGTTGTAAATTCAGAAATGTGCTTTATGCAATTCACTTAGTCTTTTGTGTGTGTGTGTGTGTGTCTCTGTGTAGAAGCTCCCTTGTTAATATTTTAAAGTTATTTTTTTCGCCTTGCGCTGGAACACTGTCAGATAAAAGACGCTTGTAATTGCACACAAACACTAATGTTCACGGGTGAAGGGTAGTCAGCTGGTGAGATGGACTTGGTTGCTCGAAGTTTCCCATTTTCACTCCAATACAAGTTTGCTGTTTTCACTAAAGCAGCATAGTTTCACACCATGCTTTAGGGCAGAAAGCAGCAAGGTTGAAACATAAATGCATGTTGGACATCTGGCCATGTGACCTAAGAAGCATCATGCCTGAAGAGGTTTATTCCTAGAGAGTACTTCTTCGTCCTGTGCAAACAAGTGTGGATTTAGTCTGCTGTGAATACCTATCAGTCAAACTGTGAATGTTTTGTTATAGCTTTGACTGAATGTGTATGGCTGTGAACCAAATTGTGCAGGGTTACCTCTGAAACCCCTCATGAGACAATGAATAATGTGTTTACTTGAGTTTGTATCCCAGGGCAAGCCACTGTGCTTATGATCCTTCCTGGTCTCTAAATGTTGTTTGCCTGTGTGTGTTTTAAATTAACAAACACTGCATTCAGAATAAGTTATGTAATCATGAATAAAATTGTAAATTGATGTAATGTTTCTATGTTTTATGTGGTTTTGTGTATTTTAAACTAAAACAAATCTGTAATAAAATTAATTTTAAATGGTAATAGCTTCATTTGTTATTCAGAGAGGTCTGAGTTACACTTTGACAATTATATATATATACAAGTTAAATATAACCCTATCCTCTCCCTGCTATAATGTCTGTTCTATTGTGAGTGTGTGTGTATAATATATATATATATATATATATATATATATATATATATATATATATATATATATATATATATATATATATATATATATATATATATATATATATATAAGTAGTAGTAGGAGGAACAAAGTGGGTGTCATTTTTTTTCAAGTTTGAATATTATTTAAACAGGAACAGCAAATATTGCAATCAGTTATTCTAATTAATTGAATAAAAACAAAAAAATATTCATAATATCTACAACAGACATAGTGTAAAGATGAAATAAAATATGAATAAAGGAAAATTTGGTGACATGGTAATAATTTCTAAAAGTTGTTTACTGATATGCTTTTCTTATTTGTAACAAGATTGACTCACAAATATTCAATATCTATTAAAAGTAATTAAAACAATGGCGTTGACTTAAATCTCTGGTTTTAGAGATATAAAATGTAGCCAAAAACAAACAAAAAAAATTAGTTTATTTTTCATTTCCTTTGACACAAATTGCGTGTTTTGTGAAAGGCATAACTCTCCAAATCTTTCTAAAACTCTTTGTGACATCACAACAGGAACTATTTCTAAATGGCTCGTTGTGCCAACTCTAGAGGTGCTCCCATTCCCTCAGGCTCCCATGAAAGAAACAATCTTAATTTTCTGTGAGGTCTCTGTCATATATCACCATAATAAGCTTAAATATATCACCATATTAATATAAATAAAACTCGATACGTTTGTCAGCTGTACTTCACCACCACACCACTATACTGAAATTTGCAGCCAGCGAATGTGGTCCATTATGTCTCCATGGTAAGAGAAATTAATTACGTTCTTCCACTGAATAAAGTTGTAACACTCAGACTCAGACAAGGCACTACACGTTCGATCTGGCTGTAAATAATTCCAAACTGAATTGCATTTAAACGCAGCGTTGAAACGAAAGGCAAGTTTAGTAATCGGCACATTTAGCAAACACCGTGCGTGCGTGTGTGGGGGTCAAATAGGGTCAAATATATAATTCGCCCCCTGGCGTGGTCGTGTTAGCAGGAACAACACCGACCTAAACCTGAACCTATTTACACTAAAGCACTGGAAGGTGTGTTTTTTCTTCATAATAAAGCTGCTTTAACTGAACAGAATAAAGTTCTTTCTATCGCCTGTTTCAGGAGCCGTAGCTCCTCCTGGACCCTCCGTCTGCAGCAGTTCCTCCCGGGCTCCGACCCCCTCCCCCGGGCAGCCCGCCGCCTCCTCTCCCGGTCCTCCTCCAGAGAAGGAGGGGCCACTCACCGCAGCCAACTTCGGGGAGAGAAAATGTCTGGAATTCCGTTTCCGCTTTAGGGAGTGGACGGTGATTTTTTTTTTTTTTTTTTTTTTTTTTGTACGGACCAACTTTTATCTCCACGTCAACTCGAACGCTGCCTCGGATTTAAAGTGACGCGACGAAGATGGCTTCCTCTCCTCAGAAGTCCCCGTCCTCTCCGAAATCCCCGACACCCAAATCCCCGTCTTCCAGGAAGAAAGATGACTCTTTCCTGGGAAAACTCGGCGGAACTTTGGCGAGAAGGAAAAAGGCGAAAGAAGGTAAACAGCAGCAGAGACAACCAGCGGAACCACGTCTGGCTCCTTTTACTCCAGAATATTCAAATTAAACAATATTTCACACAGTTAGCCGACAGCAGTGACTACGCACATAAATATAACTTCACAGCATATTTAAGATTGTTTAATTTAATTCTATTTTGTAGTGTGAAACAGTCTAATCTGTGTGTGTATGTGTTTTTATGGCCGCGGGCTGTGCGGTTCTCCATGTAAGGTATTGAATCCGCTACTACTACTATGTGAGGAATGAGGCACAAGTAAACACAGGCCCGCCTCACACTGAGCCTGAAAACCCGGCCCTGGCTGCAGGAAATACTTCTCATGGGGTCAGTTCTCCCTCCACAGCTCGGTCAGAGGTCAGAGGTCAGGGTCAGCAGCTCTGGAGCTCAAGAAGATTCACAGTCTTTTATTCAGACGCTTTATTTCACGTCCTTCCCTTCCCATAGTAATAGTTCATGAACCTTGTTATGGTGCACTTTAACTACCATGAATGCACTATTAAATGGGGGAGAAAAAAATACTCCAAAAGCCTCTTTATTTTATTTTTAAATGTTTAGTTTACAGCCGCGCCAGGGTTGATTTGGACATCCAGCTGGCTGACTTTCAGCGAGCCTGGCATTTATTACTAAAGGCCATGTTTTATCATGGAATGAGAAAGGTCCCTTTCAATTGGATGATTACTTTGTGTCATTCAGGGTTACTGTTCTACAGCTGAGCCCCATTTTATGCTGTCATTGTCCACAGCACATGCATGCAATCACATTACATTCATGCCGGCTACACACACACACACACACACACATATATGTGTTGAGTGCAGTGTGTGTAGGATGTTTGGAGTGTTTTTCATGATTTAATGGAAAACGTGGCTGGTCGCTCTCATGTTGATCATTGATTAAATTCAAATCCCTCTGATGTTTATGGCCGCCGCATGTGCTGGGGATGGAGGAAACGCAGGAGTAAGTGCTAGATGAGAAAGAATAAAAAAGGAGGTATAGGATGGGGACGAGGTGGTGGGAGGAGGAGGTCAGGACTGAGAGCTGTGCAGCGTCCACCTACTGTGTGCAGTGTGGATGTATACGGTGCAAAGAGGAAATACTACATGTACCACTCTATATCCTCCCGGGGAAAAACGGGGCAAATACAGGGTTCATCTCTGGGTTAGATGCTGTGGTGTGGACTTACAGTCTGATTGCGGGATGATGAGCCACAGGGGGGACAGCTGGTCCTGCTAGCCAGGAGAGGACACTTGAGACTGGGGGACGGAGACAGGGCGACATGGGCTGTGGAGCGCTCTGCCCTCCAGGTAGGAGAAGACACCGGCACCATGCAGAAAGAACCTCCCTCATGATGCCCCCATTGGCTTTTTAAAAATTGTTATTATCGTTGCCCTTTTTTTTTTTAACCAGATGGATAGACGTGTGTTCTGGTTTTACCACAGCGAGGGGGGGAGCATCACAGAGGATGCTTGCTGTTCCTATTTGGTGACGACTTTAAATCAAATCTTCACTGAACGTAGTTAAAGTAGGTGGATGTCTGGTGTCATTTATTGACAGTGGAGCTGATGCTAACGGTATTGCAGCAGTCTTGACATCCCAGTATGAAGAGTAGTGGTATAGTACAGTAGTTGAGTCAGCTGGGGCCCAAAGCTGCTGCATATGAATCCGCCCACCATGCAACACCCGACCCAGGTTTCAACATATTTGACTGATCCTTAAATAGCACAAGTGATAGTAGATTCTATCACTCAGCTTCTGACTGTGTTAATTGGTATGGTGTTATTTTATAGCAGCTAAGTCAGTAAATTGCCAGCAATTAGTTCTGGTTCCCGTTTTACTTTGATCTATAGAGAATTATAGTCTTCATGAATCTATACACAGGGTGAAATGGTGGATCAGTGGTTTGCACTGTTGCCTCACAGCAAGAAGGTCCTGGGTTTGAACCCTGAATCCCAGGGTCCATCTTTGTGAGGTTGCATGTTCTCCCCGTGTGGGTGTGTGTGGGTGGGGTATTCTGGTCTCCTCCCACTATTAAAGACATGTTTATGCTCCTGTCAAGCAAAAATAGTGTTTCGATTGGGTCAAATGCAGAAGACCAGTTTCCTCACAGAGATCAATGAATCTGTAAACGCTGATACCGTTTTGAGATGACACTTATTTGTCTCATTATATGCTCCAACCGGTACATTGATCACTGGGGAGCCCTCACAGTAGAGCTGCAACGATTAATTGATTAGTTGCCAACTATGAAATTAATTACCGCCTTTTTGAAGTGTCCAAATTCTCTGAATCCAGCTTCTCAAAAGTGAATATTTTTTGGTTTCTTTACAAAATATCTCTGGGTTGTGGACTGTTATGAGCAAAACATTTGAGGATGTCACCTTGGGCTCTGGGAAACGGTGATTAGTGATTTTTCGACCAAACCTGGATTTGATATTAAAATGAATCACAATTTGCAGCCCTACCTCACAGAATACATGTTTTTTAAAAAAAACATTTATTTGGCCTAATCATCCCAGACTCGTAAATCTCTGCATAAATTGTTGTCAAAGATGAATTTCTTCTGCCGTTCATTAAAACTCTAAAGGTCACATGCCCGCGTGCACATGTCCCATACAGAGAAACAGTGTTCGCTTGCTATAATCTTCCTGCCTGTTCATATTGTTCATTTAAACATCCTCACATGCTTCCAATAGACTACAATTCCCTCTTTGTGTTTCCACAGACAGCTTTTTCTTGCTGAGCTGCAGTGGAAGGTTGGTAACACTAAGAAGGGTTATTGTAGATGGTAATTTGGGAAGGAACTCACTCCATGTGTCCAACTTAGAGTGTTGAAGCCTCATATTAGCTTCAGATGCAGACTGTGGGTTTCCATCACTTCCACTGAAAGCACATTAGGAAGTGATCTCTAAATCATTGGAATGAAGATGAGGAATAATTACAGCACCGTGATTGTTTTAAAGCAGCCTGGACGTTGGATTTCTCATTCTTTCTAAAGCCAAATTTTTAGTTTTATTTAATTTAGTTTTATTTAATTATTTAATTCTGATCTTCTTCCCTTTTGTTGTTGTCTAATACAGATTGACTTCACATTTACTTCTATATCTGTGCTTTACCTCTACTTGGCAGAAGTGTTTTTAAATAAATAACAGTCTGAGATCCTTATTGTGGTGGATTATGAAAAGAAAGAACTCTTTGGAGAATGAGTTTTAAATTCATTAAGCCTTTTGAGAGTAGCTTTCTTTACACTTGTCATGCGGGCATGTTTATTGGGTTTCTCACTGGAAACTATGGTAATCCTTGGTATTCCGGAGCGCAGTGTATTTAATACGCGATTTAATCTTCTTTATATATGTTAAGTACTTTTGGGGCCACTGTGCTTGCAAGTGTTTTCATCGATTTTCATAGTCAAAACAAGTGAAGAGTAATGACACATGTAGAGTGACTGTCCCAGTGGTACTTGATATTTCTTGATTTTCTTGTTTGAAAAACTCATCCTCAGTCATGAATTGCTGCATGCAAACAACAAGCCTAATACCTGCAATGATTCAGAAAACAGCCAAGGTACTTGTTATGTACTTTATATCATATTGTATCTGGAAGAGTAGCAGCTGTAATCTTGGGTGAGTGGGTGGTAATTTCATAGTTGAGAA
The DNA here is from genome assembly GCA_030544235.1 of Lepturacanthus savala. NCBI lineage: Eukaryota > Metazoa > Chordata > Actinopteri > Scombriformes > Trichiuridae > Lepturacanthus > Lepturacanthus savala. Next base: position 17,552,406 of record CM060465.1, read on the forward strand.
GAGTGAGGCGGATGTCACTCTATAGGAATATTCTCATACACGTGCATGTGTGTGTGTGTGTGTGTGTGTGTGTCTGTCTACACACACACTGTCATGGACATACATTCAAACACTTATGGATGGTGTTGATTAAGAGGATGTTGTTCCAGTGAAGGCAGAGAAATGCACAGGATGTTCACTCCATGCTCTCAGTGCACACGCATTCACTTATACACACACACACACACACACACACACACACACACACACACACACAAACACACACACAGAGCAGCAGTGATCGAGCCTCCTCAGGTATCTAACACACTGAGAAGATTGGCATGCTGGGCTTCTATAAAGCCTGCTGAGAAGCAGGAAGCGACACCGTTCTGTTTTCTAACGTCAAGCGGATCTCGACGGTGGGTCTGCGAACGGTCGTGGAATCAAAAGAACATTTAGGAAGCCGTCAAAATACCCAGTCGTAGTTCAGGGAGGCGTTCTGTTCTTTGTCTCAGCTGATCCGTGCTGTGTGGCCCACAGAATCCAAAGCGGCATTCTCATCTTCACAGGAAAACCTTGTTTTGGCTACATTTGGCTACAGGGTTAGTTTGCGGTTGGCGAATAAAAATGATCTTTTGTTGTGTTACTTGTGTTTGATACAGTTGTGCCATTTTAAAGCCTGTAACTCATTCATTTAGATTCATCGTAATATTGTGGTTTTTGGCTTCTAAGACATGACCTTGCTTCTTTTTCTGTTTTATAATTGTACATCGAATAAACTGTCAGCAAATCTGTGTTGGGCAATTTTAAAATAGTTTGATCTTGCCTCTAAACGTTTAATCGAGTGATTGATCGAAAAGGTAAACCCATTAATCAATTATAGGCATAGCCCCATCCTGGTTCTGTTATTTCATCAGTAAAACAAAAAACGTGTTGTGGAGTTGAGTGGTGAGCATTGTTGGTTTTGATCTTTTTCAGGGTTTGGTTGTGACCAATACAAACCTAGAGAAGTGTCAGTTTCCTCCTTTTTAACAAGTTGAATTATTTATTTAAGCATATCTAAAACGAAGAAGTAAAATCCACATCAAAAGTCAACGTAAATCCATGAGTTGTAGCCTTGCGTGAGTGTACGCAACATAAACGGTTAAATAATACGTCTTCATCTCTTTACCCCAGTTTCTGAGCTTCAGGAAGAGGGGATAAATGCCATCAACCTCCCTCTCAGCCCTTCCCACTATGAGCTGGACCCAGAGGACACGATGCTTGGTAAACAGCTGCGGTTCTTTTACACACCCTGATACATATGAACCAGGAGAGTCAAAGAATGTTTTTCATTGAGAACTCACATATTTATGTATTTCACTCACTGATGACCATTATAGTATATTACACTGTAAGACTTAATAAACAGGACCAAGTTATGTCATGAGCTTTAACAAAACATGTATTGTTACATCTTTATAATACAGCAAGTCTAGCTGAGACAGTGAGAAATGTTTCTGTATTTGTGTCCAATCTATTATGTCTTAATATTCTTTGCTTAAAAAATGTTGATATATAAATTAAAAAAAAAAAAAATCTGCCTCTTTCTACTCATCCATTAGAGGAGAATGAAGTGCGCACCATGGTGGATCCAAACTCCAAGAATGACCGCAAACTGCAGGAGCTCATGAAGGTCATTTTTTTTTCTTTTTTAAATTTGTTTTTATACGTAAAGCGTAAATGTGTAGCTCAATGTTCTTACCCAGGTTTTGCGAGTAACCAGACTCAGCCCTTCACAGATGATGCGCTCTCTGACCCATAAAACCTGGCAACATGAGGTTGCCATGAAGCGAGCACATATACGTGAGGGTAGACAAGCTATCGCTGAAGAGAAATCCATAAAGTAATCAAACCCGATTGTTAGCAGAGGTTGTTCTTCTCATATCCTTGTATGAGTCTTTTGATATCTGCGATGATTTTCATTTTGTTTTACTGCAGCAATTTTAATAATTAGGTGCTAAAATCATAGCAACAATATAACATTAATTTTCTACAGAGGCATGTTTTTTTAACCTCTCAAAACATCAGAATATAATCAGCAGCTAATTAGTTATTATGAATGCAGAGGTAATTATATCATATGATAACAAGTAGAGTCATTTATAAGGTCTTTACATCCACAATACTGATATGGCCCTTATGTGGGAATTGAGTTTAAAACCCTTGATTTATATGAGTCTGAGCTTAATCAACACTCTGAAAAGCCCTTGAGTGACCCAGCTGAAGCTCATTAAACTCTGGACCTTAAATGTGTCACTTTCTGAGAAGTTCTGGTCACAACTTCATTGTCATGCAGTGATAAGTTGTGAAATAATATAGTAAGTTGTCAATATGAGTAATTTCTCTCCTGTTCTGCTCATGTAGGTGTTGATCGACTGGATAAATGATTGTCTGGTGGGGGAGCGGATCATTGTAAAGGATCTGGCTGAAGATCTGTACGATGGACAGGTCCTGCAGAAACTATTTGGTGAGGATTTGAGTAAACGAGTAAACACCACTGCCATGTAGGGCTAAAATTTACCGTTGTTATTGTAATGTGTGTATTACAAATTTTCACTGCAGATTAAAAAAAAAAAAACAGGCACGCACATTAATTTGTTCCACCTGTCTAAAATGAAGTGCAGTATACTGTATGTCCCAGATTCACTGAGGTGAAAGAACTGTTTCAGAGGTGTTGATTCATTTCCATGGAAGCTGTAGTTTAACTGTTTGAGTTGTATGTTCTAATCCTGGGAGGTGTTTCTAACATTTTGAACCCCTGTCTCCATTAATATCTTGTCACACATCTTATTAAGTCATTTGTGTGTGTGTGCTGCGCTTCAGAAAAGCTGGAAGGTGAGAAACTGAACGTGGCAGAGGTGACCCAGTCAGAGATCGCCCAGAAGCAGAAGCTGCAGACTGTTTTAGAACGAATCAACGACTCGCTCAAACTCTCCACCAGGAACATTCGCTGGAATGTTGACTGTAAGTCGCCCAATGTGTGCTAAATACTGCATATAATTTATTCACTCACTTTAAATACAACTTTAATACCACAATCCACATTTCCTTTATGGCTTACTCTATTCTCCCGACTGAACAAATATATATTAAATTCAGATGTCTAGCTGTACGTTTGTATAACTTACATAGAATCCAATTTCAGTTAACTTGATCTTAACAGGATTTGCTGCTACAAAGACTTTTGGTCTTGTTCTGTTACTGCTCCTCATAGGAAAAACAACAAGAACAGATTGTTGAGATAGTGATCCATGATGCTCCTCATTGTTGTTCTGCAGCTCAAATAGCAAAATATAGAACAGAAAAACCATTGAGTTACAACAGCCCCATAAAAAATAATCAATTACTGACAGTTTTATTTATATCTTTTTATTTCAATTATGTTCAACATATATTTATATTAATCGAAATTTGGTGTAACTCAGCGATTTAATGAACAATGGAACACACACTTAAGGTAAACAGGCCTGTATTATCAGTTTACATGTGAAAGTAGGATTAGCAACCGATTCCTCACAGCTTGAAGCCGCATTTGGAGCATATTATATCAGTTGATATTAGTTTATTGCAGATATATCACTGGTGGTGTATATGTAGGCCGAGACATGAGAGGAAATCGCAGCATATAAATGCCAAAGATATGTTTGAGGTAGTCCATTGTGATTGTGACATTTGTAAGAATACAAATGTCACAACTACATGCTGTAGATTGTCCACCAGAGAGCACTGACAAGTTAGTATTTCACCCGCAGTGTGTCTGGCTCAGTACGAGTCTCCTGTCAGCTCTTTAAAAAGACTCATTAAGGAAATTAAAATTATACAATGTATTGTTTTTTTTTTTGACTGACATGCTGATATTTAACAGAATCGTAACAAGGAAATGCAGCTAAAAACATGGTTGAAAATAACCGCTGTTGCTCTTGAAAATACAATATAGAAGTTTAACGCGCTCAGTGTTACAGCACTCTAATGTGCAATGATATTTAGGTGTGTCTTCAATTTGTGTTATTTACACTTGTGCTTTTTTCCTAAACTGTCTGCTGCCAGTAAGGTTCCAGACAGAAAGTTCCCCAAATAACACACCGTATTAGTAGCTCTATCTTTAATATATCTCATGTTGCCATTTGATTTATATGCTTCTTATTGAGCCACAAGCTTTCAGATTGACAGCGTCTATAGCCGTGCAGCTCAATAGAGCTCCCCACCTCTCCTTTGATGGCACTTCTCTTTATCTGAGAGTAATGACAATTACTATCAGGCTCCCAGCACACTGCCTTTTACTTTTGTCTGCAACTGCAACATACACGGTATGTGAGCCATAAGCAAGGGGAGAGAGGGTTTTAGAGTAGATTTACTGTATTTACTGTAGCAGTAAGGTTGAGAAATGGATGTCACCACAGAGAAGGTTTAATATGATAAACCCTGTTTTTCAGAGACTAGTGCACGACAGAGAGGCCGTATTAAATTAAATTATTTCCAACCGAATAATATGAAATTCTTAAATGCAGCTTTGGTAAAAGTTTGTCCTTGAAAGCTGTTCATGCGAGATAGCTTCAGAAATGCTAAAGAGCTCATTGAATAACATGGTATATAATTGATTTTGCTGTGCTTTTATTTGAAGAGCTTTCTTTTAATCAATTGTCCTCTACTTTCATCTCCCATTCAAAAGCCTAAAAAAAAACACTCCCCCTGATGTAACTTATTAGGGTCCGCTTATGCAGTGAGGATCTAATAGGTTTTATGAAGGCTTTTAGCTTGCTGGCTGTCATTTGCCATTGCCATGGGGTACAATCAAAGGATTGCTTTAGACACTTAATTGATCCTGATTGTTTTGTGTATCCAAAGGTAAATCCTATTTGTTCCGTCTCATGGTTCGGATGACTAAAGACATGTCGCTCAGTATGTCTGACTGAACAGGCTCTTTACGTTTGAGATTATGCAGCAGACAATGTCTTTTGTTCCCCACAAAAGCTCACATGTTGCGTTTTTTGAATATTACTTCAAGGTAGGTTTTGGCATCTTTTGTTTGTGTTTGCTGTCGAAGGTACGGGACCTTGCCACATAAAACTTTGAATTCTCAAATCATGGGGGGGGGGGTTGGAAAACAATTAAAAATGTGAGTTGCCATTTGGCAGCACAATGCCCAGGGCAAGGTAGAGGGCGGTCATAACAAAGCTGGTGCTGTACATACATCTGAAACAAAAGCACAGATTTTACAGTCAGTCTTTCTCTTTTCTCACGTTAGCGGTTCATGCAAAGAGTATTGTCGCCATCCTGCACCTGCTGGTGGCGCTGTCACAACACTTCAGAGCACCAATCAGATTGCCAGACCACGTTTCTATCCAAGTAGTTGTTGTCCAGGTAAGTGTAACATTGTTTTTTGAAGGCCGTCCAGTATACAGTATGTGAGGTGTCTTGTGTTTTTAATGAGAATGTCAGTTTTGTGCTTTTTTTGTTGTTGTTGACATTACATACAATAGAATGAACCAACCCCACATTTTATATATCATCCTCCCTTTATGGCTTTCAGAAAAGAGAAGGCATCCTTCAATCCAGGCAAATACAAGAAGAAATCACTGGCAACACAGAGTAAGTTGGCCTTTTTTTTTTTTTGACAGTCATGTATAAACTAGAATATGTCTGGTAATAACTCCTCAAAGCATTTTGAACTTTTACCATCTTTAAAATATATTTTAATATACTGTAAAATATATTTTTATTTGTCTGCTCTGACAAAGAAAAATATATTTTAAAGATGTTTTTAGTATATTTTTTTCAAAGACTACATACCATCAGTGTCTCCTGTTTAGGATGGTGTAGATTCACCTTGTTTGCCTAAATAAAACACTGGAATCAATAATATTGATGATTTATTGATGGATTCCATTTTATTTTATTCATTTTTTTAATGTGACAGTTAGAGCAAATAAAAGCTGTGTTTTTTAGCTGCATTATGACAAATGACACCTCAAATGCTGGGCATTAGTTTTATCCATGCTAGCAGGGTATTAGGAATATCACTCTGTTGCTTTGGTCCAAACTGAAATATCTCAACAATTATAAGATGGAAAGCCATGAAATATGGTGCTGACATCAATGTTCCCCGGAGGATGATCCCCCCCCCCCCCCCCCCCCCCCCCCCCCCCAAAAAAAAAAAAAAAAAAAAAACATCAGCATGTTAGCATTGTCATTCTAGGCATATTTGTATGCTTTGTTAAAGGTTTTCTAGATATAAGTAGCTATACAGGAGCCTTGTCTATGAAATACAATCTTTAAATTTGTATTTTAAATAAAATAATTCTGCTTGGTGCACTTTCCCCTTGGTTTGGTTTCTTTTCACACAGAAAAAAATCAAGGAAGTTAGAAACGCATCACTACACTTTCAATCACTACACACACATCACTTTTATTGCTTAATTGTGTCAAGGGTTGAAGCAGACGTGTTAACGCACTCTTATGGGAGCTGAGCTTAGCTCAAACTTAATATCAGAATATCAAATAGTTAAATCAAATCTAAATGGGATCACCTTTCCACTCCAGATGAACCACCCAGAATTAGTATCTGACTGGACTGAGGCCCCAAAAGAGTCTTTTTACAGTTGTTTTAGTCCACATTACGGCACCACGGCTGTGTTCAGATCTCCTCAAATAAATGGGAAATAAATCACTCTAATCAAACTGCACTAAACAGTGATGGTGTAGTCTGACAATGGAATTCAGATTCCAGAATTCAGATTCATGGAATCCGATGGAACTGAGGTGGGACTCGATTCCAAAAACCTTGAATATTATCTCTCACCTCTCTTTAAACCCACAAATACAAAAACTTTTTTTAAAACGTATACAATACATATTGTGCAATTGTTATCAGACAACCATTTTATCTGAGCAAGAGATGTGGTGGCACCCTTAGCTGAAAAATTAGACTAGTTAAAATACACACACACACACACACACACACACACACACACACACACACACACACACACACACATACATACAGTTCTTGCTTGCTGTGAGGCTGTCCTGCAGCTTCACAGCAGCAGCATAGGAGATAACAGCAGGCCAGCACACCCATTTTGTCATGGTAGATAGATACATTGTTAATAACACACACACACACACACTCCCATGGTCACAGTGGAAATGTGGTTATTACCACTCCACCAGGACCATTGCCCAGGCCTGCCTGCCTTTGCCATCACAGATTACACCATGAACATGTGTGAGAAGAGAAAGAGAGAGAGTGTGTGTGTGTGTGTGTGTGTGTGTGTGTGTGTGTGTGGCCATATGCGCCTGTGTGTGTGCCCGTGGCCGTGTGTGTGTGCCCGCCTGCCATTCCTTGCTGGCCTGCCCACTGTGATATCTCTTCCTCGGGGACCCTCTCACTGCAGCAGCACCCTCCCTCCAAAACCACCTGACCCTTTCCAACAACAATATGCTCCAAAGTGCTAACATTGTAATAACAGACAAGAGAGGCCCTCCATTCCCATAGAAAAGGCGCATGTACACAGCAGCCCATCTTCATTCATTGTATTAATACCCAACAGTACTGTTCTGTTGTTGAGATTATTGTATTGTGCTATAGTATGTGGTGATTGTGAGCTTCCCAGTGATGATACCCAGGTTATTTGAATACCCAAGGTGCACCTGTGTTTATTGTTAATCAAATTATGTTACCATAACCACGTCTATTGTTGGTGGTCATTTCTGAGGCTTAATCCCTCTGTCCTTCACATTCCTCTGTGATTGAATTGGAAGCACTCGCCTTTCATTATCTCGTGTTTTCTATGAATATTCAAGTATGAAATTGTCAATAAGCAGAAGCAGCCTCTGATTTGTGCATTTGACATGTTCTCTCTCGCTCTAAATGTATTTTCTCTTTTTCACAGAGCGTTCTCTGGCAGACATGGTATGTACCTATGAAAGCGTGCAAGTGTATTTTCAATAATGTCCACATATTATAATCCCCATTTGTACAACTCATCACTTTATGGATTCTCTACAGAGCGCGATGCTTTCGATACGCTGTTCGACCACGCTCCAGATAAGCTGAACGTTGTCAAAAAGGTACTGAGACTCTGCAGTGGCTTCACGCATTTATCTGCCATGTCTGCCACCATCTTGGGGCCCAATGGAGAAATGTAACATCTAAATACTTAAAATGGGTTCATAAAATAATGGCTGCCACAGGCTGCTTTATGCCTGTATGCATGGAGATAACAGGGGGTGCAGAGTTTTCTGTTTAGGTGAAAACTTTGTCTCATTTGAGTTCAAGCAACCAATTCTGGTGAGGAATGTTCTTCTTTGTGGTTTCTTAGACATTGATCACATTTGTGAACAAACACCTGAACAAGCTCAACCTGGAGGTCTCTGAATTGGAAACACAGGTAATGGAACACATATGAAACTTTCTGTTTCATAGTGAAGCCCTTTGTATTCTATCACCTGTAGCCAGTGAAAGTTCAGTTGGTGTATTTTTCTGACTGTGCTACTGTCTCAGTTTGCAGACGGTGTGTATCTGGTGCTGCTGATGGGGCTGCTGGAGGGATACTTTGTGCCACTCTACAACTTCTTCCTTACACCGGAAAACTTTGACCAAAAGGTAAAACTGCTACTTCAATATAATCCACCACGCTGCAATTAATCTGTACGCTCATTATGTTGAAATATACCATTTATTATAACATGGTTAGATGTTTACCTTGTCTTCTCTTTACAAACACAAACCGTTAACTGTAATACTGAGTGGAGTACACAGTGGAAACCGTGATTAGCTGTATTTTGGTTAAAAAAAAAAGAAAAATAGTTCTACTTCACCTATATAAATTAGAAATGAATTAATTAATAAATTTGCAGAGACAGGGCTACGCTTATTTACACCGTTCTTTTGTTGTGGATGTAAACTAAAAATGAAAGATGAAAGTCAGCATTTATTCTCAATTTTTTTAATCACAAATCCAACAAAATAGCCCAAATAATCCTTTTCCCCTTTGTTACTTATTGAATATTATTCACAGTGAATATAAAACATATTTTAAAAAAAGTTACTATGATTTTTGTTAATTATCTGTCCACATAAATAATGTTCTAATGTTCCCTGCTCTGGTTTGGACCAGCAGACACATAGATACCTGTATTATTATTTTTTTTTAAGAGAGCCCTGAGAAACCAGGCTGTGACCCATCCTCGCTCCTGCCCTTATAGTTGAAGAAACACTCTTAAATCGATACTCCATTTCTGAGGAGCCTCATGCACGAGGGGCCAGGACTCTACCCTCTACAGCTTGATAAATGCCATCCATTTTCCCCAGAGTCCATTCACTGCGGAGCCATCTCTCCTCTCATTGGCCTCTGTAGTACTACGGTATTCTGAACAGGCAATCTGCGGAGACACCACAGTAGCCTTTTGTTTGGGTCTTGGCCAGAGGCCCCTGCCAAGCTGCGGAGCAGAATGGACATCAGTGCTACAATGTACACAATGACACACACACAAATACACACGCATACAGACACACAGATACTCCTGGCCCGGAAGAACAGGCACCAGCCCCACAGCATCTGTAATCTCCTATTGCACAGGGAAACACTGGAGTGGCTTAGGGGCTCAGCTCTATTACTGTGTGTGCGTGTGTGTGTGTGTGTGTGTGCGTGTGTGTGTGCGTGCACATGTGTGTGTGCGTATGTGGAGGCCTATCGATGAATCACCGGGGGTGGCCAGTGAAAAGTAGCACGATGCATCAAGAAAGCGCTCCTGCTCAGTAGATTTCTACTTAAGGCTCATTCTCTTCTTTTCTTTTTGACGGTATTTGATGACTGTGGTTGCACTTTTTTAAAAACATATCCTCTTGTTGGGCAAAGCTTTAAGTATTTCACATCTGAGCAAACACACAGGATGCAATGAGTAGAGAATAGAAACAAATCTTTCAACTGTTTCTACTGTATCTCTTCATTCTTGATTGGTTTTCCTCCTCCTCATGCAGGATTTCTTTATTGCTTACAAGTCAGAGCAACTTGGACGTTTTTTTGCCGGTTTCTTCGACAGAACAGCCTCTCTGCTCAAGGCCCTTGATTAAATTCACAGAAAATTAAAATAACTTCACTTTGATGGCCCCCATCATTTATCACATCACTGTAACGTAACTAATACGATACGTGACATGAAATCACAAAATCAAAGCAAAATGTTATGTGATGAATCTGACCGTCGAAAACAGTATCACTTCTCTGGAGTCGGGAGGTTTTTGAGTGGCAGTGGTGACATGCATCTATTGATGAATGAGGTAGCAGGGTGTTTGTGCAGCTGCTGAAGGCTTATGGTCTTACAGAACAGAGCCGGGTTGTGTTTGCAGACACAGGTCTGCAGCAGTATGATTGAATCGACCCCAGACCGCAGTTTCCCCGTTCTCTTATCAGCGCGGGGCTGTGTGCCGACTCGTATGATTTGTACTTTCCCACCTGCACCTGTATATGTAAAGTTTATGTCTACCGTCCGTTACCGGTGTTTGCATAGTATTGAACCTGTAGCGTATCCTAACAGACTGGTCACTGTCTCCACAGGTGCATAACGTGTCCTTCTCCTTTGAGCTGATGCAGGACGGAGGTCTGGAGAGACCGAAGCCGCGGCCGGAAGGTAGAACGCGCACTCGCCACGTTTTTTTCGCCTCACCAAATATTGTGAATAGTGAATATCTGAAAAATAAGATGTAAATGATTGAATACTGAAATGATATGAAATAAACGAGTGAAGATCTGCATGAAAAGAGACAAATTTGATTTCACCATATTGCAATTTATATTTGAAAGTAGTATTTAGTTATAACTGGATTCCAACTCTTTTAGATTTTTGGTTGTAGGGGATAAAACGTTTTAGAGTTGCATTAAGTAAAAAAAAGTAAAAACACAAGACTCTGATGTGGGAGCTGATGCCTCTAGCGACAAACCCACAGAGATTTATCTCCAGATTGCAGTTTCCCTCAGCTTTCTTTTGTTTTACAACATGCTACTTTTCCTGTTTCATTTCAGTCCACCTCAGGCAGCAGTATTCAGTAAAAAGCACCGATAAACCTGCCGCACACAAAGTTAACACTTTGTTGGTGATCACAGTGGAGCATTTAGCAGCCAGAGAAACAGATATTTCCCTCAGGATCTGGTGCAGACTGAAATAGCTGGAGAGTAAAAATTGTACATTTGTCAGGTGGACATATAGAAAAATGCTAATGTTGCTCTGTGACTGGTGAATGGGTAATTTTTTCGTTGATTTGAAAGAACAACTTTTATTAGCGGGTTCTTATCTCTAATTAACTAGAGGTCATTGTTGCATGTGATCAACAGGTCTTATTCAGCAAAATGTGTTGTTAGTTGTCAATACCCCGCAGAGGCATTAGAATAAAAAGAGATATAAATAGAAAATAGTAGAAAATAGATTCTTAGATCCATTTAGAGCTCCTATTTCTTAACAGCGAATCATGATAAAAGGTTCAAAAACATATTTGTGATCTACAAGTAACTCGCAAGTATCTGTTGAATGTGGAAAGATCAGGCTGGTGGATACAAGCCATTAAGCTGTAGAGGAGGCAGGAATGTGGCACCCACAAGACAATTTGTTGTAGCAGCTTAACAGACTTTATTACACAGAACACATTTAGATCTGAATTGTAACAGATTGTGATTTGCTGTTTTTTTTTCTTCAGATATAGTGAACTGTGACCTTAAATCAACCCTGCGCGTCCTCTACAACCTCTTCACCAGGTACAGGAACGTAGACTGAGCACCACATGTAGCAAGAGGGAACACGTTTTACCACGGAACACGCGCTAAAGCTTAAAAATACGCTCTTCATTCTAATCAATGTAGACATCTGTTTTGTATCAGAATGCACATATCACATTTTGTTCATGCTTGGTAATGTACCGCATGCAAATCTTTATTTTTTTAGTCCCTGAAAAGACATGATTCATTCCACCAGCTTAAATGTTTGGCATTTATTGTTATTTGGGCATTGCCATACAGTCCTACAGACATATATTAATGAAACGAGATGGCTAATTTCTTAAATCATAGAGATCATTCTATATATATTTTTTGCTACCCCAAGTAGCTATGATGGAGGGGAGTTTTTAGATTAACATTTGCATCTTTTAAGATATAGCAAATGGTAAACTGTATTTATTGTACCTTTTTGATACGCTTGTTCTTTCTTACTTTTCCAGCAATTTCATGTCTTAATGTCATAAAGTGTCTTTATTTAAACATGCAAACACTGTCAGCTCCCAATACTTGACATTGGGATGCATGTGCTTCCCAGTCTTAACGCTCCAGATTATATTAGAAATATCTGACCAAAGTTTTGCTGTATTCACACTGTAAAACACATAAAGGCTTTAATCCGTAGCAGAAACTTGGCATTTGTCTCCCTTTCTATTCTCACAATGTTTATATATCTTGTTTTGAATTGAGGTACATCACCATTATACTATTCTATAATCACGTCACCTCACAATATAGTTTTTAACACAGACTAGATTGCACTCTGTTCTGTACTAAAAATTAAATTTGACTGAATACATGTTGGATTGTTTGGACAACAAATTGCATGAAGTGTTCTACTGTAATTTCTGCAAACAACAACTTCAGTAGTGATCAATTGTTTGCTTCCAACATTTTGTCATGTATCTATTTATGTTTTATTGCATTATACCCAATAAATCATTCAGTCCCAGTATGCAGCGTTTTATGTATTCATTGTTTAACCCTCAAAGGTACAAAACAAAAAAAAAAATTGGGGTCAGATTGTTTCCAATTTCACACAGAAATACAAGTGAACCTCCATAACAATGATCAGTTGTGTGTCTCTAAACTGAAACACTGTTTGAAAAGCTGTGTAAATGCTTTCTGAATCAGAGCTGACCCCAGCATCGGCTGAATAGATACGACAGTGACTGAATGGATGAAAAGGTTCATTTTCTCCTCATGCATTCCAAAGTAGCTTTTTTTTTTTAAAAAAAGAGAGTGTATGTATGTGCTTGTTTGTTCATTGATGATATATTAATCACAGGGCAGTCATTTGATTGTCAAAAATAGGAATTAATTGAACAGTTTGCTCTGATAAATTACAATTAAATGAAATTAACTGATGAATCCTGAATATATACTTTTAATATTGGAGTTTTTAAAATATTTTATATTGAATTTAAAATGTAAAATTAGTGTAGAATGAACACAAAGAATATTTTAAAATCCTACCATGTTCAAGGGCCAGTTGAATTTCAACAAGGTCACAAAAGTGCAATTAAAATTCTATTAAATCATCTTTTTACTTTGAAAACAGATTCTCATTTCCACGGCAGGCAGCTGTTTTTTAAGATGCTAAAAAGCTTGAACAAAACTACGGATACATTAAACGTCTGTTAGCAAAATCAGCCTAACATTGACCTTCTTCAGGAGCTGAAGAACTAAAGGGAAAGTGAATATTGGGCTTGCATGCTTCAGGTCTCCAGAAACATGACTCCAAATGAAATGTTGCTCCTTATATGCTGAATGTTTCAGTAACTGTTTATCTTCTTAGCTATATGCAATGTCTTATCTAGACAAGAAAAATGCAACCATGTCAATAAGGGGAGAAAAACTGTCTCTGTATCACATTATGGCATTTTCTCTTGTGAGCTATGGATTTCAAATAAAAACATTGAGTCCATTGAACGTCACCTTGAAAGCAGATTTCTGATCTGCATTGATAGAAATAACAAAAGCTTTAAAGTGCAGCTAGATTTCAAAACGGCTTAGAAAACAATCATTTTTATATGCACTTCTACAAATGATAATTGGCAACAATAAATGTTTCGTGTTCAAGTGCCAGTTGAATTTCAATAAGGTAACAAAAGTGCAATTCTGAAAAAAGAACAACAACAGTTCTGATTCACACATGAAGACAGAGAGATCAGAGAAGTCTTTTTCCTTAGCCTCACTTTGGAGTGTTATTTAATGCTCTTTCAGACATGTTATTATTACATGATTGGTACCAATGGATTAGGTCAGCTAGTTTCTCTCTAGCTTTAAAACTATGCATTTTAATGTTTTAAACACCTGTGGAAGTAATAGTCATTAATTACTGTGGTCTTGTATTCTCTGATGATATCCACACACATTGCAAGACTGTGTGTGTGTTCATAATCTGTAAAATATAGTGTTAGTCTCTCAATTGCAAAGTGGTTGATAGCTTTTGGATTGTATATTTCAAGGTGAGAACATTGCATAGGCTATATATTCATCTTGGATACAGAGCTTACAAATGTGTGATGAAAAGCTCAAGTGCAAATCCTGAGCTGTGGTGTTGCATGAAGGACCATTGTTCACCCTCAAGGAGCTCTTCAAAACATTCTCACTTCGCTATGCCAAAATAGAAGACGTAGCTGTAGGCACATATACAGTAAGTGTGTGTCAAACTAAATGCCTGGAACGCAGCGTAACATTCGGTTCGAGTAACAGTATCCGGTAAAGATTGCCCTCTCAGATGCTCTCATGTCAGTTGCGAGAGATCCTGAGGGATCTAAAACCATGTTATGATCATTTCCTCTCCGCTCCCTCGCCCAGGGAACAATTCAGCTGCTCTAGTTATTACCTTGTTACATTATTGTTATTGCATTATTGTTACATTGGTGCTCTGTGAGAGGGGGTCACATGGGGACACAATGCTGCATTCCTCTGATTGAAGACACCAGAGTAAAGGAGTGATGGATGACAGCCGCTTCACAGACGGGAACCATTTGGAATGTTTCACCTCTTACCAGACATGGACTGTGACTACAGTCTACCCTCATGTCATTTTAGAACCAAAGGAGGTGAACAGACACAATTTGCTCTTTTTTTAACCTATGATCATAGCTACTATTTTTATGTATTTATTCATTTATCCCCCCTGCCTGATTTAAGGGATAAATTTACAGTGAGCAGGTCAGTGTTGTGAAATAAACCCTGACAGAATGATGCAGGACCTGCTGACAACCCACTAGCTGTACATTATCCTGCTTATTACGCTGTCACTTTCTATGAAATCAATAATTGGACACAAACTACTGATTTAGACCTGATTTTATGGATTTAATAGTCTATGTTCAGAAGTGTTTGAGTGTGTGTGAGAAAATCATAGTTTTTGATACTGTTTTTAGCATGCATTAATACAACAATAGCCAATCAATGTATTTACATTCTGTAATTGTCTCTAATTGTTAGTGCTTGTGGTGTCCGCCTTCCCATTAGGGATTCAAACTGTGTACCCACGCGCGGTAGATTCACTGGAAATAATGAAAGCAAGTACCTGATACGATGCCGAGGAAGAAAGCTCATACAGCGTGGAAGACAATATCTGATAATGAGTCGATATTGCTGTTTTTGATGATGATGTCGTCTTTATTAAAACAATGTGACCTGATAACTATATCTCAACCGATGCTGCTGTAGACAAATGTCCCCATTGCTGCTCTTCTGTTGTTTTGTCATTTTAAACAGATCTCTTGGACTCATAGTATTAAAACAATCTTGCCGTTACCACCAGTAATCACAGGTGTCACCAAATGAATCCGGACTGAAGGATTAAAACTTTAAAGCTGCAATATTATTTATTTAAAGAATCCATCACTTATACATCACTGTCATGATAGTGATGTTTTTTTAAATTCTAAATCACATCCTAACACAACATGGTGAAAAAAAGGACGCTTGCATAGAATTTTCTGAATTATTTTCCCAACACCTGACATATTAACTCAAATTGTGATCACAAACTTGATGGAGTGATTTGTCCCACCACCCCAGTGAGGTAATCTTTAAACTAGTTAAGCTGATATGAGTGGAAAAAGACTTTCTAGCTTCAAGAATATATATACATTTTTTTCGAAGCACAATTAAAAAAAAAAGTCTTGCCTCTCACAGGAAGAATTGATGCTGACTTGAGCGTGACACAAAAGTTCCAGCAGCTCCTGAAGTGCTTTACAGTTGTCACTCACCTCTGACCTCTTCATGAACCAACCGAGGCAAGAAAAAAGATGCAAGGATCAATAAAGCGTTGTATTATTATATTATGTGGCATTAGATAAAAGGCCCCGTCTAAAGCACAATAATGTTTTGCTGGCACTCCACTTAGGTAATGTTACAAAGTACAGCAGGATGGCTTCATCAGTCATAAGTGCATTGATGTTATGTGTTTGTGCGCTGACATTCTTCCTTTTCCTTCTTTTCTTAGAAGCTTCCCTCCAATCATCTGTTTGAATCCATCAGCAGTGACTGTCTTATGATATTACTTTACCCTTATGAGAAGAGACAGAAGGTCGACAGATGCAGATAATATCATAGCATATTGTCCATTATGTGTTCATCTGTATACGTGGTCTCCCCTGTGTGAAGTACTCTTACAGTGAGCACTCGTGCATATCAGAAGGGCCAGTAGCTAACATATTCCATGTGAAAAATGCACAGCGATGAAAATTTAGTGTACTCTAGGGACAAGAGATGTAGAGGTCATGTATTGTTGAATGAACAGCAGTAGCTGAGGATCATCCCAGTTTAGTTTCTGCCTGCTTGGATGACTCATTACTACTCAATAGGTTTGGCTCATCTGATCACCTGTTGAAGAAAACAGGAAAATATTTCATCCTCCAAAAGATCAGTCTCATTTAGATAAAATCCTTCTGATATTTCTTTTGTTTTCAAGAAAACCCAATAGCTTGAGTTGATATTTATATGAACTCAACTCAAAATAGTGAATCTAAAACCACACCAGCATTAGCTACCTAGGCACATATTGAGCTAAATGCTAAGGTAGCATGCTAACTAGTCTCTTGAGAGCAGACGATTGATGATCTTCCTGCCTACCAATTGTCTCATTCCTAACAAACTTACATTATGTCAAGAACATGCCTTACTGGAACCACATTATAAAGTCTATGGGCTGGGTCCAGGGGCATGATGGGATAAACACTACTGGATCACCCAGACCCAGGAAGTGACCAGAAAGTCAGAAAACCTTTCTGCACCAGTTCCTATAGGACTGACTGGTGCCATTTTAGGTTCAATATCCAGATATTATAGAAGATGAATGTGTAGCATACACAGGGATTTTGATGACGAAGTCACGCTGCCAGACGTGAGATGTCTTGGTCTCATTGCTTGGAAAATATATTTTTATTTATTTTGAAGACAAGAAGAAAGTAAAATACTTTTTTTATACAGCTGCTACTTTGGGAAAATTTTACATTCATAGGAAAAAATGGCTGACTCCAAACCAGGGTTTGAACACTTTGCAAGAACTGAAGCAATACTGCCCTATTATTAAAGGCCTTCAGCGTAAGAAGGAAATGTTATCTTTTTCCATGCATTTCCTTTTTTTTATCCTCATAATCATTGATCATGTGTAGACTATTTTTTATGTATCTGCATATGAGGGTGTTATTGATCACTATTTGACTTTAATAAAGATTGTCCTCACCACTGATGTGTGTGTGCTAGTCTTAAAGGTCAATTTAAATCTGACATTGGAAACAAAAACGTATGTACGCTCTGACTGGACCATTTGTGCCGGAGACGCCTATGGTTTGCCATCATCATGAAAAGAAAACAAGGAAACCTACTCATGACTTTTAGGTGACTAAGGAGCAGCCACATGCTAGTTCTTTAGCAGATGCTAATGCTGCGTTCAATTGCACTCGGAATTCAGAAAGATTCTACCCCCCCCCCATCATTGTATTGTATTTATTTTGTCTGATTATGTTAATTAAATTAAAAAAAAAGCTTTTTAAAATATGTTGACCACATTCATAGCTGAGCATGCCAACACTTGCTAATAAGCACTAAACACAAAGTAAAGCTGAGGCTGGTGGGACTTAGCAGGTTTGGCCATGAACCAAAGTATGAGAAAAATGGGAATGATGGCGCCAGATGGAAAATATAGGATATCACTGAAGTTATTACACGTTAACCTGCAAGCAACATAGACATCTGTATTTCCATCCAACAGTTACTGAGACATTTCACTCAAAGCCATAAATCATATCCAAAAGTTGGTGCCAGAGGAACAGTCAGAGGATCCAAAGTCAATAGAATTCATCCTCTGAGGACCATGAATGTGTGCGGACAATTTCATGGCAGTCCGTTTTAATTAAAAAAAAAAAAAAATGACATGCCACAGTACCAAGTTTTCTTTCTACTAAAACAAGCGTATTTAGGTTCCTCAAAACCACAATGAGGGTTTATGTGGGTTCCAGAAACCACATATTGTGATCTTTACATGTGCAAACATAACTGGGATACCAAACATCTGATAATGACTGGGATACGATTTCACAAGTACACATTCACATGTGATCCCTGGTTGCTGTCTGCATTGAGTCCTGCCTCATCAGGGATGTCTTCATATCACAGAAAATGCACAGACATGACTGGTATCAATCTTCTCATCGTTCGCACCAAATGAAATTTGCATAATGTAAACTGACTCTCGGTCAAATTGCATCCAAACCTCTGGACAGTTTATCTAGAAACGTGCAAGATTGAAGTCCTTGTAAAGCTATAGTTCCTCCCTGCAGCAACTGTAGGTCCTGCTGTTGTAGCTTTTGGGGGAGGACAGCAGCACTGTCTCTGGTCTCTGTTTCAAACACAGTCCCAGATCACCTATCATGCACATAATGACACTAAAGGTAAAACTGATTAGATCAGCAGTCCCCACTCTGAGAGGCAGCAGAAGAGTGAAGGCGCTTGTGACCTGTTTTGACTAGTTCATTCTTTCTCTCCCTCTCAAAGCTGCTTGATCAATGCCGATCATGGAAATTGAGCTAAACCTCGGTCCTGTTAATGCTATCTTTCATGTCTGCATGGCTCTATCCTGTCAAATAAATGTCAAAAATTCAAAAGGGAGCCGGGTCTGCTCTCATGTCCATAAAAGGGAGCATTTAAAAATACAAAAGCAGAGGAGGCTCGATGTACCTGAAGCCTTGTGTTCAACTGACACACTCCATCCGATGCTTTTTTATTGCAGTGTACAGTTTGGAGTTTTCATTGTGAGGGTATTGTGTTCAAGTAAAAATTGGAGCAGTGTACCAGGCAGACTCCCACATGGCTGAGTCGCCATGTTCCTCAGAAAGTAGCTGTGATTAAAACGAACCCCTGCAGAGAAAACAGAATGAATAGGAAAGTGTTCTCAAAGCAAGAATCACAACCAATATTCAATATGTACTAGAAACATTGTAAATTATATATAATTACTTGAGTGTTCACTATTCATGTATAATTGGCTTTGCCATTAAAGAAAGAAGAACCTTATTTTAAAGAATAACTAAACAGCCAAACTACTTTTTTTCAGCCTAAAACCAAAGCAAATGGGATATATTAATGTTCTTGATTGTCTCAGGCCCAAATCTTGGCATTTTAGGCCGACATGTTTGAATTCTACATATACATAGCTGTTGCACTTTATAGTTTAGAATGATTTTGATGCATCCACATTGCACATTTCTTTTTTGGTTTTATTTTTGTCAACCTGCCAAATCTAAGTCCAATATCCACTCTCCTTTTTAGCTCCCTTTTGGTCTCCACTACTGAAGGAAATAAATGGAACACTGTTATTGTTAACATTGTCTGACTGCTGGTGGACAGGAAGCTCACAGTGAGTTTATTGGAGAAGGAGGAAAACGGCTCCTGCTGCATCCGGAAGCGAGTTTGATGAGATTTGTCAAATGGACCCAAAACGGCAAAGTTGCAGACTGTGAAACCAAAACAGGTTTAATATAATAATTCTCTTTGGGTTTTATCACTAAGAATGACACCTTTTACATTACATATACATTGTAATTTATACATTACAGGTTTATATGTTTATACGTTAATATAAAAAATATTAATTAGTGCTACGTTAATACCAACAAAACTCTATACAACTTTTAACATAGCAATGAGTGATAATTGGGAGAACTGTTTTCTTTTTTTTTTTTACATATTCAATGGAATGTAATAATTGGAAGCAAGGGAAGAAATACACACAAAGCATTTAGAAGGGTGAAAGAAAAGGAGTGAAAATAGAATATCCCTTAAATGTTTCATTATTGATTTAGCCCAAGTTAAAAACAGAATAAGAAAAAATTATATATTTTCACAATGGTCTTTTCACTTGTCTGCTGCAGACGTGAAGAAACCCTGAGGTTTATGGGATTACTTTATTATCTGTGTTCCTGGTATGCAAACTTAAGGGAGCTCAAGGAAGCAATCAGCAGAACCTCCTCATGTCAAAGCTCCTCATATCACTACTGCTGCCTTGATTAGGGTAATTCTTCTTGCTGAGATAGTGACGTATCACCGCGTCACCACTTTCCTTACTGATGCACATTGTCAAACAACATTTCAAATACATTTATTAAACTAAAACTGAAAATCACTCAAATTAGGGGCCGCAATGGCTCATGTCATTGATTATTGTAGAACAGTGATATTCAACAGAGGGTCCGCGACCCCTAGGGGGTCCGTGGAGGTACAGCAGGGGGTCCTCCAAATGAAAAAGAAATATTTTTTATTTTTACCAAAATTTTGACCAAAACAAGTGGGAGTTGTGAGTTATAAATATATATATTTATAATATGATTGAGAAAACATCATTAACTTCATTTTGCAAAAACTATTTTAGTCTATTAAAATAGACATGATTCCCATCACATCAGTCTTAGTGCTACATGAATAACGTCAACTTCAGAGCCTAAAAACAAGCTAGTTAGCTACCAAGCTAGTTAGCTACTATGGTTGTTGTTGGCTAAAGACACATAGAGTTGTTATAAAGACCTGATGGATTAATCACTAATCATATTATTACTACTACTTTTACTGCCACTACTACTAATTATAATAATAAAATAAGAATTTTACGTGGGGGTCCCTGTTCTGTTCTTCTGACACCCAAGGGGTCCCTGGGCTAAAAAAGGTTGGAGACCCCTGTTGTAGAATATATGATTTTCAATAAAGATTCTCAAGAATGCTATAACATAGCCTACAAGAGTGCTTTATCACTGTGGATATTTAGTCAGTTTCGTGCTGCAACTGATGAAATAAATAAGTAGAGTAAATATTAAATAAACAAACAGAAGAATGCATAATATATTTACTTTATGTGAAATGATGGAGCTGAGCGATACTCATAAAGCTCAAGGTTTCAGCCTAAGTGAGAATACTGAATGATGGTTTTTAGGTTCTATTCACATCATGGGTGAACGAATAAATGCCATCCAATGAAAGTTTGATTCATTTTTTGTGGTTTAATTACTGATTCTCATTCAATTTTAGATCCTTTCATTGCCGCTCGCTGTAGCGTTAATAAATGTCGAGGGCAAAGTTCAGTTGGTTTTCATTTTTAATCCTTGTGTTTTCTTTCTCTTTCTTTCTTAATGACACACTTGTGTCCCCAACATGTTAACTCTCTTCTTCTCCACGATTTACAAGAAAACCAGAGACACCAGAGGAGAGAAGGGGCATCCTTGTCTGAGAATCTTTTTTCAACGGAAAAGAATGCAAACACAGCTCTTGATCTGAGTGGATGGTGAACACAGCTGCAGCTTGGCACCCTGTCGTCCTGCAGTACGTCCCGAAGGATACTTCAGGGAACATACACATTCATGGGCTCGTTCCAGATCTGCAACATACATGCAAAGAGGATTAACAAACTCCCCTGCCCCCTTCATCATATGTGGGGAGAGTATGAAGCTTGCACACTTTCCTGCAGCAGAACATATATTTTGTTGTCCTGGTTTAGGAATCTAGTATGATGCCAGCACCTGGGAAAGGTCCTCTACACAGCGTGTTTTAGGAATTTCTCAAACTGCACCCTCAGGAACAGCATTTCTCTGCTGTAACTGTGCTGTTTCATATGTTAAGAGTATGGATTTTTGTCAATCAGACATACAGTTGGTGTCCCTTTACCTAAATGTTTGTCAATGACACTGTTAAAACAAGTGAATTGAAAAATCTGCATGTGCGATGTCTGGAAAATAATCAACAACAGGATAAACCTGTTTGGAGTCATGTCACAGTCTGCATCAGCGGTGGTATTTGAAATTAAATGATTGTTTTATCTCTGTGGCTCGACTCATTATCATAGTGGTAAGTGTGAGAAACACCCCGCCCCCCCCTCATCAATGTCATTTAAATTCATCTTTAAAATTGGCAACTAGATCAGGAAGAGTTTGTGTAGATTTAAGCATTGAAAGTATGCCGCTTGAGTGAGCAGGTTGAGAGTTTGTTCATTACCTGCCTCGGCATACAGTAAATGTCATCCCAAACTCAGCCTGTGTGATGTGGTCAAACCCATGCGGAGAGTCCACACCCTCATTGTTTAGACGGCTCTCTACAGACCACACGAGGCTTCTTGCTGACATTTAGCTTCCGTCAACACTGACACACTGAACTTTTTCCCCCTCTGTCATTTCAGGCATGGAAAGAGACCAAAACATTAAAATATACATAGATGCGGAGATGAAAAGGTTCAAGTTAGAGTAGAGCTTGTTGGACAAATGTGTCTCCGCAAAATTATTTTTAACTTCAGAGAGTCTCATGGGAGCGACTGTCAGGTCTATTTGAGTTCTATGTTCTTAATCTGTGCTCTTCTACTCAAACTAGGTCTGAGCAGTGATTCTGATCTATTTATGACCAGTGGTGGGAGAAAGACTCTGATCCTTTACTTTACTAAAAATAGAAATACAGCCATATATATATATAAAGTATGCCATTCAAAATATTCTACTTCAGTTAAAATACAGATATACAGTATATTATCAGCTAAATTAATTTAAAGTGGGATGGTAAGGTACTCATTGCTATTTTTATAGCGTATATACATATATATTATATGATAGTATTATATGGTTATTATCATTTTGGCATTGTTGAGCTAATTTTCATTTATTGTGTGGTTTAATCTGCTAAAACCTCCCTCTTGGTATTTATCAAAGGTTACGTATTATAATATATTTCATTATAAGGTTGAAATACGGCCCCTGTTGCAAAATACTCAATCCACAGAGAAATGCAGCTCATATTCAGAAAATGTGCTTTAAAATGAGCCAAGACTTAGGTGAAATTGTGATCTCACCGCCCACCTCCTCATTCACAGCCATTTAGGTTCAATATTAAAGGCACTATGTGTAACTTTCAGAGAGACGAGCAGCAGCATGTCGACTGCAACTCACTTAATTGCTCTTCCGAAGGAATTTCTGAAAGTTACACATAGTCCATTTAATGGACACAGAATGAGCTTCAGAGAGAAGCTATAAAATTATATTGAGATGATTTTTGGTACTCAAAACTTCAAATATATGCATTTATGAAATATGTAGTATATCAACACTTCAAATGAAACCCAGAAAAAATATGGGACCAGAATGCCAAGCTGTTTTTGATTTAAATCAAGTCGTTAAGTAATTGTAAAATTTATCTATGTTTGTATTTTGGAAACAAAGAACAAAGAAGTAGATGCTGTGTCAGTGGAATTATTCTTTAAACAAGATGAGTGCAGTGAGAACATGTTGGAAAAATCCTCACGACACTGATAGTTGTTTCGAAACTGCTTTATCATCGTCAAAATATTTTCTATAGAAGCTTTCTGCTTGTTTTTGATTTCAACTTTCCTGTTGTGGTTCACTCGCACACGTTATAGTGTTGAAAATGGTCTAAATATGACTGTAAACTTCCTGCCAAGCACAGCAGACCAAGTTAGCAGCCGGCTAGTGGAGCATTTAGCAGCTAAAGGTGTCGGTGAGGACCAAATGAAAACTGAAGGGGGAGCGGAGTCAGGTGATGATTCACTGTGGGTTTGGCACAACAAGTGACACCTTTTAAACAATCCATATTTTTAATATAAAAATCCCTGAATATTCAAACTTGGTTACACTCCACGGCTATTCATCACACGCACCAAAACAGCATAGAGACATAAATCTTTATCTCGCCAAGATTTATGCCACCATGGGGATATATTTCTAAATAATATTCCATTTGTGCCCTCAGAATCAAGAGCTTGGCCCTCGACAGAGGAGATTTAGGGTCCCAGCTGCAGACAGCGTTAAATAAAACATCAGGAAACCAGGTGAGGTCAGAGCTGAGGTCAGACTGTTGACCCTGGGGTCACCGAGCTGAATGTTTTACTAGCCTGTGCTGTGTTTGCACGGCTTAGAGTCTGGAAATGGGCCACGCATGCCTCCACAAAGATGTCATAGAAACACACTCTGCACGGCCCCACATGTGACTGTGTCGCGTGTTTGTGTGCATCTGTGAGAATTTCTCTTACACACACAAACACAGACATGCTGCCATGTGGAATGCTGCGCTGGCCCAGGCCCTGGGTGTCGGGTTGCAGTAGGTGTTCCAGGCTGTGACCCTGGCATATCTGTGTTTGTTTTATGTCACGGCCCCTCCCTCTGGGGAGATGACAGTCCAGTCGTGCCTGAGGGGATGAAACCTGAGATAAGCAGAGCTTAGTAGTAAACAACAACTCCTTTATGAGGCTGAGGCGGCTGCCTGCTGCATTCAGAGATCTGAGAGAGACACACACACAAAGATTTTTCTAGTTAGGGCTGTGGCTCCTAAAAGGAGGGTCCCTACAGCCCTGGGTGTCCTGTAGGGTTGTGTGTGTGGTGAGTTGTGGAGGGGGTGTTGCCCTAAAAAATAGTTAGATTTCCCCTGGTTGTTCATTTAAATTAACAACACAACCAGATTTAGCCTGAGATAATGAGCTAAAATATCAGGTTACAAACCTTTAGATCAGTGGTTCCCAACTTTTTTAGCACATGACCCCTTAAAATGAAGCAAAATGTTGCATTTTCATCGCTTGAGGAAAAAATATAACAATTCTCAATAAATAAAGCAAAATACATATTGATTGCAATGTTACAGTTTTTTTTAGTAATACGCCTATATGTAATTATACTTACATTTCTCTCTATTTCAAACTTTCTTTGGCAACACATTAATTTGTTTTACAAGTCAAAAAATCCCTTTTCAACTGAACTAAATTAAAGCAGCTAGGATTCTGATAACTTTCTATTTACATTTGTTTTCATATGATTTAAAAAAATGTCTTTTTAGTTTAACTTTTTTTCACACTTTGGGATATTTGTGTCGGTTTCAGATGGAACCGGCACATAGCTGCTGTCACTGTTTTTTTTTTTTTTTTGCTTTCCACCTTATTTGATTGGTTGTCAGCTGCTCGCTCATGCACAGCAGACCGTGTTTTATCTCGACCCATTCTCTTCCTCCACTGAATAGACTTTTCTTTTTTTTTTTGGGCGCTCCACTCTTTTCTTTTGTTGTTGGACGCAGCCCATACAGTCCGGCCCCTTCCCCTTCCCCCTCGCTCTCTTTCTCTTTCTTTTTTTTCTCTCTCTCTCTCTCTCTCTCTCTCTCTCCACCCATCCTCCCATCTCTCACTCACTCTATTTCATCCATCCAGGGTGACGCCAGCAGTCCCTCTCACCCCGCCCCGTTCAACTCAGTCCACTGCGTTCATTTCATTCCTGCTCCCATTCCGCGCATATTTCGCATCCTTGGAGAGACGCTGCGCATTTTACGCACTCAGCGCGCCCGATTCCTTCCACGAACCAAAACCGAGCGGAGACCCTGCGGCTGGCGGAGGGCTTCCCGATGCTGTAACGAGCCCGAATACGCGGAAAAGTGTGGGAATTAATCCATAAAAGAGGCGCACGAATCGAGGTAAGTTCCCAAGGAGGAGTCTTTCCCCCCTCCTTTCGGCTCGTAGCGCTGCGCGTCTGAAAAAAAAGCCCCCGGACGTTCCGCTTGTTTCTTAAAAAAACCCCGAAGTGATCACTGAAGCTTCTATGAAAACAAATTCGGGCGACGTCGCGGACACGTACGAAGCTTTTGTAGATGTTAAAACAAGTCCAAGAAGCTTATTAACGGTTCGCGGCGTGAGCTTCAAGGCGAGGGATGTCGCTTTCACTTCAGTTTTATCTCCCCGACAGCAAGCAACAAACCTTTGCTTTTTATTACTTCTTTTTTTCCCTCCCCCCGTCCTGAAAATACACAGTGTAAGAAACGTCCCCGGTAGAGTTGAGGTTGATGATTCGACCTGTAGGTTGTGTGTGTGGGGGAAAAAGGATGAAAACATTTTTTTTGGTTGTTTTGTCGCTGCAGCGCTGGGAGGCAGCTTAACAAAGCTGGGAGTGAATGGGGGACTTGTTGCATCGGCGGGGTTTTCTCTTTTCCCTTCACAGGCAGCAGGCAAGGCCCAGTCACAGGAACAGGCCATAGGCTGATAACATGCACACAGTCAGTGTTTACCCAGTGGACAGAGCACATTATATGCTCAATGGGAACACGATCAGACGGGCTGCTGGTGGATCTGCGTCTTTAATCTCTGTGCTCCATCACCACTGGAATATGACTTTTCTATATGAAGGGACCAAACTCCTCCTTTTTCAGGCTGACACGTCTTCCAATCTGTAAATGGACATTTACAGTTGGTGGCCTTAAAAGCTGTGAGGAATGCTCCTCATTTAAATGAGTGACTAGAGTTTAACTAGAGTTTAATTTGATTATTTATATATATATATATATATATATATATATATATATATATATATATATATATATATATATATATATATATATATATATATATATTCCCGTAATTTTTGTTTTCTCTATTATCAGATTGTAACATCCCTCATATGGGCTCAGAACTGTGTTGTGTGTATTTCCTTTTAAATATTGATTAAAGGGCTGCTCTTGTCCTTTATAGCAAGAGATCTGTGGCAATGCAGGCCAAACCACAATGTAATTATTGGAGAAAATTACAGCCTGTAGGATGAAACATAGTCGACCCTGTTCGTTCTGTAACAGTAATCCATCTGTCTGATGAGGGGAGGGGATGTTAGATAAAAGGATTTGAATTGTGAATAATAGTTTTGGGCTTCTTTTTTTGTTGTTTTTTGATGTTAATGTTGAAAGAGTTGATGTGGCCTGTTTGCGTTTCCCTTCTGTCAGTGAGAAGGTTTTACGCAGCCTGGTAAAATAATGACAGTTACAGGTAGTTTACGGCTCAGGTCATGTTCACGTTTCTTGGTCGTTCTGGACCATAGAGTCGTTTGTAGTTTATAATAATGATTTTTCTCGTTAAGGGATTATTTTCCCAAATACTTGGTAAATAGTTGTTCAAAAAATAAATAAATACGGTCCGACAATTATGAAATATGTTTATGATTTCTCTGAACCCACAGCAATGTGATCATATGTGATGTTTTGTGTTGTTACACCTTTAGTAAAAAACCCAAAGGGAAAAACTGATTTTTTAATGTTTTAGGAGCTTGAACCAGGGAGTTTGTTTTTTTTTGCTTGAAAATCTATAGATAATGCCTCATTTTCAGTTGATCAGTGAATCTCTATTACAAAACAATTACTGTGAGCGAGAGGTGACACTTATCTGTCTTTAAAATATTATGGAAGCAGAACAAGGTAAAAAATGGATTTATTGCAAAGACTTTATAAATGTATATATGCCTGTGAATTCAAGTGCTGGTCCGTCGTTGGCAGCTGCCAACAGTTTAAAATATTCATAAATGAGGCGGAGTAACGACGCTGTACACAAACAATATTATACGACATGTTTTTCATTATTTCTGAAAATGTGGAGTTCAAAGAAATTACACAAACTGCACTTTCTATTCTTCCTTAAGATCGCCGCAAAATGAGAAATCTGGAAGTTCTAAAAGTGTGTGTGTGTGTGTGTGTGTGTGTGTGTGTGTGTGTGTGTGTGTGTGTGTGTGTGTGTGTGTGTGTGAGATTGTCTTTGCTGTGTCTAGGCCTGCGAGCGTACAAAGCTTTGTCACCCTGGGCAAACAGCCTCCCATCATCCCTCCGCTTTCCTCCCCTCTTCCACCCCCCACCCCTCCAGTCCGTTGACATCTGTTTTGAGTGCTCTGTGCACCTGTAGAGACCAGGGAAGTGTGTGTGTGTGTGTCTGTGTGTGAGAGAAAGAGAGAGACGGGGAGTGAGTGAGAGTAAGTGAGAGAGGACGAAGGGAGGTTCAGAATGCAAATCCAGGCGTTTGTTCAGGGCCTAAGCAACGCAGACTGACTGACTAACGACCATTTGGTGTGTGTGTGTGCGTATGTGTGTGTGTGCAAATTTGTGTGTGTTTGCCTCTTGCTGTCCAGGCCAGGCAGGCCTATTGTTGCAGCAGCAACAGGCGTCGGTGGATGAGGACACACCATATGGCCTCTGTGTGTTTTAGTCACAACCGCTGTGTACGTGCGCATGCTTGTGTGTGTGTGTGTGGTCATGTACTTCCACCAATGCTGTGACAATATGGTGGAGTTGTGAGCGGCGGGCTGCTCACTGCCCTCCTCTTCGTCGTCTCATCTGTCGTCTCATTTCTAGACACAGGGACAAAATCCAGCACACTGATTTTATGGAAGCCATGATTAGGAGGAATAATCAGACTTTGTACATTTTATTTTTAATTCAAAGTGTGTGTGTGTGTTTTTTAATTGCATAAATTAGTTCTGTGCTTGATGCAGATTCTCAGTTTAACATTTGAATGAATCAACAGGTGATTGCCTGAATCCTGTAAATTAATGGATTCTGGTTTCTGGTTTCAGGAGTCTGTGTTGTCGATGGTGCCGCTGGTTTAATCAAGTACCAAAATGGAAAAATATCTCTCTTTCTCTTTTAAAAAAAACCCTTCAGTTTGATTCTAATTGATTCCTACAGTACGCAACCCTTTCAATTTCCTGTTTTTTTTAACATCTCAGATCAGATCACAGTAGCTCCTGCATTTTATTTAATATATGCTCATATAATGTTATGATATTCTTGGTGATGTTGTCTCCAGAAAGCAGCTGGATTTGAGCATGTAGCGTCAGTGTGTGTGTGTGTGTGTGTGTGGCAGAGCTGGTTAAAAACGCGAGTGTGTAAAAGAAGGGGAGCCGGAGTCTGTATGTAATGAAATTTAGGGAGCGGAGCCGGTTTATTAGAGCAACAATGCTGAGTGGGTTGGAGGGGGGGGGGGGGGTGAATGGGTGGGTTGGGGGGGGAGCAAGGGGGCAGGTGTGTGTGTGTGTGTGTGTGGAGGGGGGGGTGGGGGGACAGGCTTTGTTTAGGGGTTGGGGGAACAATAGGCATCCTCCTGGGGGGGTGGCGGGTGTGCAGGGGAGCAGGGAGGAGCTGGTTTCTGGCTGCAGGAGGCCAGTGGAGCCTGTGCTGGCTTGTCTGACCGACTCCGTCTCTGCTCTCCTGTCTCAGTGTGTCTCTCAGTGCGTCTTTAACGTCCTCACCGATGCAAATATGTCACAAAACACACTCTGGCTCTCTGTTTATGTCTGTATTGGAAATGAAATAATTTAAAATATGATGCTATCACCATGATCAGCAGGTGATAACAACAGTATTAACATAGAGGTGACGCTGCAGGATTTAAGATAGTCATCTAGGATACATTATTACATTATATTATTAGTGTGAGTGAAGAGGAAAAGATAGATGTAAAAGACCTGGGGGTCAGAACCCCTACAAGAATCAAGAAACCCCTACAAGAATATACAGGGGAAAAAAGCACAAAATTGTGTATTTTTTCATTATTTATTTTATTATTTTTAAGGCTTCCTTCTAATTTCTGCTGTTTTTTCTTTTTGATTTCTACATTTTGCCTTCTCAAGTCTCTAAAAGTTATTTAAATAACCATGTCCGTCCATCTGTTCCATTTATGTGAACATGATATCTCAGGAACGCCCTTAAGGGGATTTTTTTTAAATTTGGCACAAATTTCCACTTGCACCTAAAGATGAAACGATGAGATTCCAAAACCGCCAAGAATTTAGATGCTAATTACTTTCATACAAATGTAGCATGTGAAAAAAAAATGAAATGGTGACATTTTATATCCAAAAGGTCAAAGGTCATCTTCACATGACATCATACTGTCCTGTAAAAAACACTTTTCCGGCCATTATTCAATGAAGCAGAAGTGGGAGATCGTGACCATTTTTCAGGTGGGATTCTGAGTTGCTGAAACTAATCGTGGTCGTCCACCTTCGAACTGTGGTGATGGAAACGTTTCTTGTGCTGCCGGGAAGAAGCTGGGAGCAAATGATGAAGTGAGGCTTCACACAACGAATATGTGTGAAGCAACCACGTTTTAGAGTTTGTTGCTCTTTTACAGCAACACCCATCTGACACATTGTCTGCTGTCGTGGCTACAACCTGGTGAAGGCATAACCACTGCCAGTATTTCTGCTTCAAAACGTAGAATTCCACTTAAAATATAGTTTTCCAACATAACAAAGCGCTGATGCGTTAATCAGTTTCTCCACCTCTTACAAACCAAAACAACATCTCTTACAAAGAAGACATTTTTTGCCTTTGTCTCTTTGAGATCTTCCTTTTGTGTGTTTTACTCAGATAAGCAGTATATATTTTGCTATTATATTATTCTGTGTCTGTGTCGCATGACTGAAGCAGCATGAAAGACGTTCCTTTTACTTTAGATTAATGGGTATCAGCTATAATCTTTTAAAATCAAATCACTCTGCTTTTGTAATCGTCCAATAAAAATAAATTAAGAAAAGATTTTTCAAAAGCAAGAAAGTGGCTTTTTCACTTAGATTTTTCATGATTGTGCATCCGAATGTTTTTCTTTTTTTTTGCTTTTTGCCTTAAAAAGAAAGAAAGATACAGGCTGATTTTTACAGTGAAAGTCCTCATGAGAGAAGCACAATGTAAGAAATCCGCCAGGAAAATAAAATGAAGAGAATGTGGGAAGAAATCAAGAGTTATGCACCCGATTGAGAAACTGAAACAAGTGTCTGTTTTGCTTTTGCTAAAATATGATGTTCATAACATGTTTTTTCAATTAATACAGTTTTAATCGCATTTTGTGAATATACAAAATAACAAAAGACCCCACATTTAGTCTCAGCTGTCAAACCAAGTTATCCACGAAAGTAAACTATTTATTCAGACCATGGCTGCAATCAACCATGTTTTGGCCAAGCAACAATTTACTAAAAGTAGGAAAAGATTGTTTTTCTTTTGTTTTGACCTTTCAGCGTGGGCAGCGTAGCTTTTTAAAAACACGGATGGAAAACATGTCAACAGTTTTCATATTATCTGCACCAGCATGGACACTGGCTCGGTCTTTCAGCGTCTTCTCTGGTAAGTTGCACCAAAGCAGATCCACCAATCACAGCGACAAAGCCTCCATGGGAAGTCTGAATCAACCTCATGTTTCCTGACCTCAGCAGGGAGTGAGCAGGAAGTCTAGATTTCAACTACTTCTTGCTTACTTTCCCGGTAGGAGGAATTGACATGATAAACCCTCCGCAGAGCTGAACAACAGCTCTCCCTGCTCTCTGATACTCCCGCAGTGGAAAAATGTTTCCCTGCTGTTGTGCTCACAACCTCAGTTTTTGTCTTCAGCCGGCCTGACAGTGATTACCCTCTGTTGTCTGTTCTGTAGCTCTCTGATAACATTTCCTACTCTCAGCATTTGGGCAAGATGCATTATTCAGAAATGACTAAACCAAGCAAGTTTTCTTTTTTTTCTTCTTTTTTTTTTTGCTTTTCCTAAAGCTCGGAAGATTTTATGGTAATTTAGCTGACACCGATTGGCTTTTTTTTGTTCTTTAGCCGCTGTAAAAGGGATATGACAGAAAAAAGAATCATGTAGAATCATTATGTTCCATTAGATTTCAGTTATTTAATTCCTGATTATAAGGTGAGACCAGGAATCGTTTGGATGATGAAACAACACATTATCTTCTTTTATAAATTAAAAGTGATACGTTAAAGGGCCTTGCTCAGTTCAGCGGTCAGGGCAACAGGGCAAACTCACAAATAATGGATTTCCGAAGGAAACGTGAATTGCGTATCATTTGCAACTGATATTTGCGCTGTCTAAGGCCCTATTCACAAGAGATATTTAATTTACATTATATTAAATACCATAATTTCCTGAATGCTTCAGACTTTTCTCCATATTTAAATCACATTTCTCCATAATGAAAACTGCAGAGAGTGAGTGCAGATTGTGTGTCTTTACTCTGCAGGTATGTGTACACAGAGCTCTACAACATTACAAACCAAGCCGTGCATTTGCTTCTTTAGTATTTGGCATCTATATCAAAATCCACTGACATGTCAAATGTGAAAACGCAGCTATTAACATGACTATAAATGTATCCAGGGTTTCACAGAAAGGCCAAACTGGTGTTTGCTGCCCACAGCCGCACGCACATTTATTTGGAGCAGTGGTAACTTCATTAACACCAGATCAGCCAGGATCTGACGGTAATTAATATTCTGCGTTCTGATACATGTCTAAACAGATCAGCCATTACAGAGGGATTCTAGGCTTATACGGTGGAATTGTTTAGAATAAAGCAGCTTGTAGGGATGAATCCTGAGCAGGCCTCACTGAAGATTTCGCTCTTGATATCATTCAGCATCAGTTCGATATCAATTCAGTACTATTCAATGTCTTGCAAACTTGAAGAGAGAGAGAGAGAGAGAGAGAGAGAGAGGGCTTCAGTTGCCTCCAACTCTTTGAAGATGCTAATAATTTCACTCCAACTGCGTGTGGTTATTTGTGCTGGTTTAATTAATAAGACTATTTTTGCAAAGAGGCCGATTTTATCACCAAATTCACATATGTGCAAACAGCAAAGGTGCACCAATATGCTTTTAGTGTCACTTTTCACTCATTGGTTGGTGCTTTGCGAATAAAACAGTCTCTTTTTGGCCTGTTTGGCAGGTTTAGCGCCCGCAAAAGCTGCACAGTTTTTATGTGAATCAGCCTACTGCAGCCTTACTTGTTCTGTCATGACCTGCAGTTCATAGCGGCTGTTGTTGGGTAATTGAACTTTAGTTAGATATTGTAGTATAACTGAGACATTGCTGAGTCTGTTGGTTGAGAATTGATCTTCATGTTTCTCATGAGGTGTGCAGACTGTTCCGGTGCTGCTCTTATGACATACTTTCATTTTTTTCTTTAAGGTGCAAGGCTTGAGTGGGTTTGCCCAGTTTGGTCTGCTATTGCGATTGAAGCAAAACACCCATCGCCAAACCCCTTTTTTCACTTTATATGACTGTAAATAATTCATATTTTACAAAACATAGGTCAAATTTTCAGGGTTTTGGCCATCATCCCTATCAGTAATTGTACTCTCCAGGTTAATGGTGAGGATTCAAAAACATGAAGCCAAGAAACATGATTAGACAGATTGAAAAAAACCTGGTCAACATGTTAGCCAAACCTAATTTGGTTAAGCTCTAGCCAGTTAGTTTCTTAATTGTGCACTACATACAAATTGAGTGCCATATACCAGCTTGTAGTACAGTGTTTTTTTTCTTTTTTTTTTTTAAATAAAAGAATGATACAAGTAATTTATTGTAATGTTTGCAGCTGTGAGTGGCTCTTCAATTCCCTTTGTGTATTGTATTGTGGGACCACACTAAAAAATGAAGCATTTTTTAAAAATATACATACAGATTTTAAGGATGTGGCATTTTACACACATATATTTTCCCTGTGTAATCAAGGCTTATTATTATGTGCAGCCGCCTCGCACTCTGCCTCCTAACCTGCATCTGTCTAAATAAAGAAGTACCCAAGTTTTAATGGACCACAGATGGAAAACACAGTTCAGGGGCTAATTCATTTTGTGTGTGTGTGTGCGTGTGTGTGTGTGTGTGTGTGTGTGTGTGTGTGTGTGTGGTGCGAGCGAGTGAGCATGAGCAAGCGCTTCAAGGAGTGAAGACGAGAGCCTCTGTTAGACGGAAGAGGATGTAATTGTGGTAGGGAGATGGATAGATGTACTCTTCACATTCATGCAGCCGATGATGATGATGATGAGGTTACAATGTTCTTTACAAGGTGTGGACTCATCCATGCATGCCCTCATACACACACACACATACACATACATGTGGTTTCTGTCCTGGAACTGTTCTCAGTTCACACAATTAAATGGTGGTGGTACTGCTGTAACCTCCCCAGGCCTCTCTTGCCACTTGAGGAGGATAGTGTGTGTGTGTGTGTGTGTGTGCGTGTGTGTGTGTGTGTGTGTGTGTGTGTGTGTGTATGTGTGACACCCCCCTCCCCTCCCCCAGAAGGAAGAGGCCGGATAATTGCTCTGCCTGACTCAGCAAAAACTGAGTAGAGCTGCTAGCTGAACCTTTTACCATCACATTTCCAGGAGGAAATAAGCGCTTCACTATATCAGTGGGCAATCTGTGACCAACTACTGTGTGTACATAAATGGTAATGCTTCTGTGAGAAGAGATGGTAAAAATAATGAGGATTGCATACTGTGATTCACAGCCTCTTCACCACTCATAAAGCAAGTCTCTCTTTTTCTTTTTCTTTCTTTCTTTCTTTCTTTCTTTCTTTCTTTCTTTCTTTCTTTCTTTCTTTCTTTCTTTCTTTCTTTCTCTCTCAAGTGTGTATTAGTGCAGAGAAAGAATAAAAGAAACATTGCTGG
Source organism: Lepturacanthus savala (assembly GCA_030544235.1). Lineage (NCBI taxonomy): Eukaryota > Metazoa > Chordata > Actinopteri > Scombriformes > Trichiuridae > Lepturacanthus > Lepturacanthus savala. The sequence continues at coordinate 17,586,940 of CM060465.1, forward strand.
TTCCTTGTCACTGATGCTGCTTTTTCATTCGGCTTAATGAATATCTTTTTTTTTTTTTCTGGTCAGAACTAATCAAACCAAAACTCGAGACTCTCATAAAGGTGATTATTTTTCCACTGGTATTGTGTAAAATGAAGTAATCTAATGGATTAATTGAAATCATGACCATCTGCACCATAAAAAGAGAGTGCAGAGCTGTGTGTGTCACCGCCAAGACAAAACTCACAAGTAATGGACGACAGAGCTGATTAAAATCTTCATTTGAAATGGAGGTAAAAGAGATCAGTCGGGTCTCCGTGGAAAGTATTTGTCCAATGTGATTGTGTAGAGGATCCATAAAACTAGGAACAATGAGCACAAACAAATACCTTCCCAGTTCCATGTTTCATAGGAACATCATTTTAATAGCATTTTGTGCTTTAATAAAACAACTTCCGGTTGGTTGATTTGTAATTCACAGTATATGATGTGTCTCTACCCCATCCTACAGCATGCTTCATAGCAGTTTGAGGCATTAGAGAGATGAGAAGTGCACCCAGCTTCAGGGGAAAATTAAGCTGAAACAATTTTGGGGCATTTTTACATTCCAATTGGTGCAAAACGTCACGTGGTCAGTGGTTGTGCAGCTTTCTGAGAAAGCTTCTCTTCTTTCGCTTTGACCTCTATTTGCTTCTGACCAAGTTCACACACACCAGACTGTGCCGTGTCTGACTGTATCACGAGTAGATGCCACCGCATCACGTATGCAGGTGTGAATGCACCTATAATGTGTTGAGGATGCACGGCACATTCAGAGGTACTTGAGGACACTCGTCCTCTTGTGACCTCATGTATAGTTCATGCTCCCTGACCACACTGAAGGACAGCCTTGTTGTAGTGTGCCTAAAGCACAACCAATCTCGAAGACACACTTGGATACAGTTGATGTGTTTAGCAATGGTTGGTATTCAATTGATTAGTTCATCAGAAAATTAATAGGTAGCAACAAAATAGTTTCATGAATTTCTTGAGCCAAAAGATACAATTGAAAAGGTACAAATCTGCTAATTATTAAATGTGTATTTGGAGTTAATCCGCATTTGTTTGACATTGACAGGCCACATATTTCATTTGATCTAATCTTCTGTCAGGAAGATTATAAGTTGAATTCACCACAATACTTTACAAATTAGTGAAAGGAGAAATCTTTTATATATTTTTTTCATGTATGTTGGATTTGTTCCCATAGTGACCAGTGTGGAGGTCAAGGACAGACTGCACATCAGTCATAGTTAAAATAACGTACTTAAATACATTCCAGCGGTTTGAATAACATGAGGGGTACCTGATTGATCTTACCTTGTAAATGATGTGTCCGCCACAGAGGCTGCTAAAGCGTCAAGATAAATGCAGCACCATGAAGCTGTTCAGATATTGAAAGCTTTAGTCACATTTGCACACAAGTAACAAATGAGTGGCCCGATGGTCCTTGATGCAAAAGAATTATTAGAATAAATGAGAAACTAGAAATATCACCTCGGATGCTGAATAATTCTGGTTCTGCCTTGGGGGACCTTGAAAGCATGGCAAAACATTGTAAAGTGGAACAATGTTTGCTTTGAGGATTATGAGAAAATCCTCTTGTATAAAACCTGTGTGTGTGTGTGCATGTGTGCACGCGTGCATGTTGGAAGCTGTTAAAACAGATGCCGTTGAGTGGTCCAATAGAGGAGCGAGTGAAGGGAACTGACGCACTTGTGATAACGCTGTCAACTTATATACCAACAGGACCCCCTGCTAACACACACACACACACACACACACACACACACACACACACAGACTGAGCTCCCTGGTGATACAGGCACTCAAACATAATTTTCATTTAATTGCAACCTCACTGGCCTGCTTTTAAGAGTATGGAGGCTTTGAGCCATGCGTGTTACATGCACACAACACATACATGTAGCTGGCATGTGGTGGAAGCCAGTATGTGTAGCGAGAATGGAGTGAAAGAGGAAGAAAAGCGACACAGAGGGAGAGCATGAGGGTCCAAGGCAGCTGCAGGATTGTGGCTGTATGCCCTGTGTGTGTTCTCCTGAGGGCTGGCACTGACACCATGAAGCCTGCTGTCCTGGCTGGAGTGGCCCGGGCCTGCCTGGTGACAGAGAGACACACACAGAGGAGGAGGAGGGGTACCCGGGGTACAGAGGAGTAGCCCAGTAGTCAGAGTTGATTGTTGTGTGACTAATGTCTCTCTCCAGCGTCCATCTGCTACTGGGCCCCTCTCGTGCTCACAACTCCTGAGCCTCACTATAGTTTGTCTATTAATCCCCAAAACCTTGTCTTGTCTCTTTTCTTCCACCTACGTATTCCTGATTCCCATTTTTAGAAATGTTCAAAAACTCATTTTATTTGTTATTTATTTGAGGTGATGAAACTCTATTGAAAATTATAAGCCTTAGCTCATTTTTTCTTAAAATTAAGTCTTCATTTAGTAAATAGTAAGGCTTTCACAACTGCTGCATTAATGGTTATCAACTAGTATTTAGATTTGTTCCGATATTGTTTTCACCCAGTAACAACGGTTATTTCTCATCAAAATGGTCTCGCATGCAACAAGTAAAGGGTTAACTCCTGTAGACTGACCGGGTGAAATAGCAGAGGCCGTGGTTTGTGTCTGAGAGACTGTTTACAAATGAGCGATCTGATTGGACCAAAACCCCAGCAAGCTTGTCGGAGCTGGAGATTCTCTTTGACTACAGTAACAATGCTGCTGCTTTCTTGCAGCAGGATTCCTTCCTTCTCTGTCTATCTTAAGTTCAGTTTATTTAACATGGTGTAAATTAGAAAATGATTCTTCAAGTTATGTCCACCATGGACCATAAGAAGGAAAGATTTGGAGAGTTTTGTGTTTGGAGGCTTTTCCATTGTGTTAAAATATATATTGCTGCAGAGTGCTGTAGTTTCAATAGAGATATAATCAAGCTGTGGAAATTTAAACCTGAATTTAGTTGGTTCATTGCCATCACTTAAAGTATATTCCAGAGGTAAAATGTTATGTGAGTGGACCTAAAAATGCAGGCTTTTCTGTCTGTACCAAAAACCTGAGCTGTGACTTTCTTTAATTTGATGTGCGTTGCTCTTCTCAGAGGATCCATAAATATATCCTGACTTCACCTTACGGGTCATGGCCCACATGGTAGCAAAAAAAAAAAATCCTTCTTACACATCCAGCAGACAAAGGCAGTTGTGTGTGGATGGCATAAGGCTAGTGAACTTTTTCCACTTCCTTTCAGTCTTGGAGTCTCTTTACATCCAAGCAGAGCTGACTGTTCGTACTTTTTCTGATCTAAAACCTGCTTCGAGCAGAGTTCACAGCGCACGGGTGGAATGTGGGTGATTACAGTATCTGTTGTACATAGCTGCTTTATACTGTATGAAAAGCTTTGCCTTCAGTTCATTAAGTCCCTGCAGCATGAAGGCAGCAGGTCTGTTGTGTTGATAAATCTACAGGCTGAGAAATGCTCATTCACTGAGTTTACCTTCATTAAACCACATTAACCAGGAGACCACATTGCTGCAGTTTAACCACACACCCTTCTACACACATCAGACTGGTTGGTACGGTTTCATATTCTTTATTTTTTGTATTCTAACATGACGCAATATCTCCCCCTTTAACTTCCAAAGCTCAAACAAACACAGGATATGTTGCCAAGTTTTGGTGAAATGTGGATTGTTTAGAACACGCAGCAGAGAGTTGGGCTGGGAGCAGTTTTCAATCGTTCTATGGATGTGTCAGTTGAGCAAACGTAGCTTCATGTGCACGTTCACTCGAACTCAATGCAGAGGAAATACGTCTTGCTGTGGGTGCGCAACCATACAGCCTGCAAAATGAATGAATTCTTGCTTGAATGGAAAACTGCTGGGGAGGGCAGGAGGGAAGACGGGTAGAAAGCGAGGATGGGAAGTTGGAGAGGAAATGGAAATGAGACTGAATAGGATGAGCGTGACGGGAGAACCAGAGGACAAACTCTAGTAAAACCAGCAGACCCCATTCATTACACATGCATGCAGGTCTAAGCCAATGGATGTTTTCATGCGGCCTCGCAGCGTTTGTCCCCAGGTGTTAAAAGAAAACGTTGGGCTGGACTCAAGTGTGCGGATAGGGTTAAAATGTGTCCAAAATGTTGCGTGCTGCTTTACATGCTTCAGTTGCATACGAGTGTGCATGTGTGCGCGTGCACGTGTGCACACTCAAGTGCAATTGTGTTAAAATTAGCCAGGCAGACACACACGCTGACATACACTTCACACTGCAGGCTTGTGCAGGCCTGTGCAGACTGTGGCAAGGGACAGAGCATGGGAAGTGTGAACAGTAGAAGACCAGACAAAATGACATGTGTTCGCCCAAGGAGCTGGCACTTTAATTGTGTGTGTGTGTGCGTGTGTGTGTGTGTGGCGTGTACTGCGCCAACCATGCTGTTTACCATGGGGGATTTTAGAAGAATTGTAGGCAGCTGGCAAGCTCCCTTCAGTTTTTTTTTTTTTTTGCCTCAAATTTACGAGTAGCTGTGTGTAGTTGTGGTCTCTGCCTGCCTGTCACTCATTCACTTGCTCCACTTATGTGCATGTGGATTTGATGTTGGACTACTTCAACAATTTATCAAAATAGGCAATTCCCTACATGAAAAGAAGCAACAATTTGCTTCTAGCAGCTGGAAGACAGGCCTTCAACATGTTGATTGAGCTAGCTGCACTAGTAAATATGTTCTTGGTAAAATACAGACTTAATATCAACGTAAATCACAAAATTGGTGAAGAATGGCCAGTTTCCTTTTACATTTGACCTGTTTTTCTGAAATGAAATGCCAGGTTGTGGTGATAACGTCTGTACACTGCAAGTGGAAACTAAATTCAAGAGTGAAATCCAAACTACCTCCCGAACAAGTGAGCGGCACTTAGAAAAGCTGGACTCAATGACATCAGATATCTAGTGATTCGTTTGGCTTTTGGCCAGTTTTACCACACAGCTTTGTCTTGTGATTGTCTTGTGAAATTTACATTTTTACAATGAAAGTGAACTTTTATAATAGTTGGAAGATTTTATTTGCAGTTTGAAGGTGTTTTAGCCAAAATGTTTTTACTGAAGGCAATAGGTAATGCTAAAAACTGTTTTTTTTTCTACTATGAAGCTAATATCTGGACCACCAATGTTAAGTTGTTGTGCGCCACTTTAAATATTGCAATACTATACAATCTTCTTTTTGGTTGTTTTTTTACAGGGTTCCTGCTGATTGCACCTGGAGTTTGGACCTCGCTGACCTGTCTACAGTCACTACCAGTCACTTTTATTGTTATTTTTTAGCAGTAGCATTCAGTATCTAGTAGTCTGCAGCTGGCTGCAGCTGTTTACTGACATTAGCTTCGACGTTAGCCAAAGTTTACCTTTAGCTTCGATCACATTCTTGGCCAGAAAAGCGCTGAGCACACCCCAGCTAGTTAGCATTAGCTGCCAGAATGGACCGCAGTAGCTGGAGTGGCAGTGAGAGTCCAGGGGAGGACATGGACAGACTGAGTGACTCAGGAGGGGACAAGACCATGGACGGGGACCCAGAGGGGGTCTGGAGCCCCGACATAGAGCAGAGCTTCCAAGAAGCACTGGCCATCTACCCGCCCTGCGGAAGAAGGAAGATCATACTGTCAGATGAAGGAAAGATGTACGGTGAGTGATGGTGGAAGGACTAGAAAATTGTGGGAAACATAGGAAACACCTACAGTCTGTATCAATTTCCTTGTCCTTGAAATTGATTTGACAACCACAATATTTCCTTTGAAACATATACGACAATGAGGCCAGGTTACATTCACAGCAGCAGTCTGTTGTTTGTGTATTCCTATAGTGATGCACCATACTTGAAGAATGCAGATAATCTTGATTGTCACTAATTCACACAGCATGTTGTGGTAGACTGTGACATCATCGCATGCCTTGTAAACACATCCAGCGATCGTCCGGAGCTGTTGAAAATGCCGTGCGTCAGACTGTAACAATTACAGTGTGTGAGGGCCGTCTCTCAGGGCATCGAGCCACACAGACACTGGAAAGAAAGATCAACTGAAAAAAAAAAGGAAATGGAGGCGTGTTATTGGTGCATCATGTGTGAAAGAGCCCATTGAGATGAAGAATCTCTTTTTCCAAGGGTGACGTGGCCAAGACAGGCAGCAGCATAAGTACAAAAACACATAATTACAGACATTACAACACAACAGGAGACAAATTAGCCGGGCATATTAAAAACGATTACATCTTAAGAAATCTGCTTCTAATTCTCTGGTTTTGGATTTAAACACATTTAGCGTGAGCACATCATCACGTTTTAAGTCATTCCGCAGCATGTTCTATGACGAGAGTACACAAAAGCCCTTTTTCCACTTCCCATATGGACATTTGGAACAAAAAGCCAAAAGGTACTCCTGACTGAGAGCGCAAAAGAATATTTTCCATCAGTCTTCTGCATGATAAGGACACACAGATAGTGTGGGACCAGACCAAGAATTGCCTTTAAATATAAAAGTGTAGGAATGGCAGAGCCTACGCAAGAATGTAAGTCACAGTATTGAGTGGAGAGCTTTACAATTAGTGTTGAAACTCATGGAAACATGGGGAGCTGTGTCAATCCATTGGAGAGACTTAGCAGTGGTTTGCATGTATAAACCATCACCAGAGTTCGGCACAGGTAAAAAAAAGAAAAAAGAAATAAAAGCCCAGTTTTAGGCTCAGCCTTTTAGCCTGATTCTGGCTTAAAAGGGTGGGAATCGTCAATCAGAAAACCTAAGCGTTTGTCATAATCATAACCATAAGGAGATATTGTTCTAGAGATGGTGATCAATATAAGTTTGGAAGTTTGGTCTTATTAAGAAAAGGTTTCAGCTGAGGTTAAAAGTGTTGGACAACAATAAAAGAAACAAGAGTTCACACACAGGGTTAGTGTCATCTGCATAAAAATGCCAACATTGGCATGTGTTTGAGTCTGAAAACCAGTGTGACACAGAGAGAGAGAGAGAGAGAGAGAGAGAGAGAGAGGGAGAATGTATTTGTGTGTGTGAACTAATAGAGTGATGAACAGATGGTCCTCTGGCTGCCACCAGCTGCGCCTCCGCCCTCTCTCTTTCACTATGTTTTTTTTTTCTATCTCTCTGAGCATGCAGAGTGCTCTCTAGTGATTCCTTTATGATACTTTTTGAGATTTGGTCTTCTGAGTCATACATTAGGATCCCAGACCTACAGGATTAGCGACTAGCTGGTGGACATAGTGGAACATTTAGCATTTCAAAGCTAGATATTTTCATCAGAAAGCAAAAAAGGAGATAGATTATTGGACTTACATTTATCAGGTGAGTCCAAATAAACGCTAATGCTAATGCTGAACATATATACTGTAGTAGGCATTTGTTTAGTATCACGTTTGCATTGTCGACTTTATAAGGTGATGCAGTGATAATATAATAAGTATTAATTTTCCACCTTCTTGGGCTGCTTCCTATGTGGCAAAATATATATTAATGCAACTTTAATGCAGCTTTAAATAGGAAACGGAGAAGGAAGTCTCCCACCAAAATGCCCTTACATGCTGTAGCATGAAGAGGCTCCCAGACTACAAGAACACAACATCCTGAGGCGAGGGAGTCCATTTTTTAGCCATGTTGTACCCTTGTTCTTGTGTTAGGACGCACAACAACAGGCCCCAAATGCTGACTTACAGAAGTCACGCTAATTCATATTGATCTTGTCTCCGATCAATCGGTCCCTGTTCTCATTCTGTTCTCTGCCTCTGCGGCATGTTCCGCGCTGTTTGTTTACCCCGTTGACTTTGTGTTCAGGTTGTTGACACGTCTATCACAGTGAAATAATTGAGTTAGACAGCGTCTGTTTTCAGAGGCAGAGCAAGGAAAGGCGAAATATCGAGAAGGGATGAGCAGCGTTTGGCATGAAGACCAGGGGGCTTTAATCGTTACTAGAACATCTGTGCTGAACCAGACTTATGAAACCACATGTAGCTCACTCTTATTTTTAGTCCATGATGTGAACAGATTTGGACAGGCTCATGTTTTTGTTCCTTTGACTTCTAAGAACCCTGTTCATTAATTTGAAAGAAAGAAAAGCACAGTGTGTGTTGAGCATGTTTTTTTCTAACATCATTCCATTTCAAGCCCTATATCAGTCCGAGGCAGCGATCTCCTCCAGGATCTCAGTGGCCTGAGGGTAGAAGCTCATCCTGAGCCCCTTCAGTGCCAGCTGGGTGCACTCGGCACCTCCTCTCCACCATAGTAGGGAGAAAAAGCCCAGATAGTATCCTGATAGTCCACCAATGCCAAGATGGATGCAGTGCGGTTCAGATTGAAGCTGTTGTCCTCAACACCTCCACATTGTAAGGAGTGACCCATACACCAATATTATCCATTGTTATTCACAAAAAGTTCATAAAATTGCACAGATTTAGCAGACCGACAGAGGTCTACACGTTCTTGAGTCCAGAGAGCTCACACAATCTTGAGATTACTTTCAAAAGTTGTCATTTTATTCTTTGTTATACAAAGCAAACCCCAGTGTCACTTAATGGTGGCTTTGTGTTGAAAAGTAAAATGAGCGGCAGGGGAGTAGCCCTACAGAAAAAGAAAGAGGTAACATCTGATGATTAGGGACCGACGTGGGTGTAAAAATACCCCCCACTGGCTGCAGGGAAATGGACTGAAAAAGAAAAGAAGAAGGAAAATGTGGAAAAGTGGCAGGATGAACTTGGTGGGAGAAAAGTGCCAAAAATATCATAAATGGATGTGTATAAAAGGGAGAGAATGAAAAGGTGAATAATAGCGCTATTATCCTTGGCAAAGGTACAGCAGAGGTACAATTTAATAGCTAGTGGCTTTGTCCCCTACAGACATCATATGGATCTACTGGACGAATATGAAAGTCATTTAATTGGTATTGAACCTCTGCTGTCTCTTAAGCCATTGTACAAGGACATGTTCAAAACAGATGTATTACAGAAGGCAACGACATACCGTGAATAGTAATGGAGGAACTGCATTGTCCAAGTGTGTAGGCCACACATACTTCATTCGGTACATTCAGTACAGCATTTTTCCAATAATTTCTTGTCATATTGTATAAATCTTGCCTATATTACCTTTAAAAGAATATTTTATATATAAAAGGATTAGTATTAAAAAAACCTTCACAGCTTGAATTCTGATTTTCAATAAAAGAAATGATACAAAAATTAGTTAATTTTGTCAGATATTTGTTTCATTTAGTCTCGGTCCTTTGTCAACGTCCTCATTAATCAAAGAAAAGTATTTCGTCAATGAAAACTGTCGTGGAATAACAAACCTATTCCACTACAAGTATATATCTTATCTTTATCTGATTAAAAAGACAGGTTGAAGGATTAGGAATGCAGCTGGGTCTAGTTGAATCTAAATGCAACCATGCAAAGTGTAGTTTGCACTATAGCCTATGTTTCATGTGGCTGTAATAAATACAGTAACATAAGAATTTGGAAACAAAACCAGTCATCTGTGAGATAAATATGAAGAAAATTTTAAGAATTTGTTTCAGTCGGGCAAGTTGTAATGATTTTCTTCATGCCAGCTAGTGTTGAGAATTTTTTAATACAAAATTTTATGTACCTTTTTGATTCGTTCATAATGGACCACCATATAGCTTACAAATATAATTTGCCATTTTATGGCCACAGTGCTTTAAATAAAGCAATGCATTGCTTTTTTTCTCCTCCACCCAGACTATCCCAGACTGCTGATTAAAGTTATCTTTGATATTTAATCTCGCTCTTTTTGTCAATGAAAGTATAAATAAAGATTAATTGCACCTAGCAGTCTGAATGAAAGTTATGAAGTTACTGTAGTGTAACATCATTCTACAAAGTAATGGAATAAGCAACATACACACACACACGTGTATATATATATATATATATATATATATCAGTCTTTTTGAGTAGGGTTCTATTAGCGTGGCACATGTTGGTGTGTATTTGTTGTGAGGGTATCTGCTGTACACAACCCTCTTCAGAACAGCACACAGATATTTGATTGGATTCAGCTCTGGACTCAGGCTGGGCTGTGACTGTCTTCACTGTGTTCCATGGTATATGTAATTCATTGAAGTTCTTTTCTATCCTTTACCTGACTGATATCTGACTGGCTTTTGCTGGAAGATGTGGCTATAAGAATGTCAGGAAAAGCCTCCTAGAACAGCTGAACTTTATTTGGGGTTAATCAGAGGCACTTTGAGTGGTGAGAAGTGTGTGCTGACTCTAATTTAACATGAGTTTGAATGTAATTGGTTAAATCTGAACACAGCCACATCCCCAATTATAAAAGGGGATGTACACTTGTGCAACCTCATTATCTAATTTTATTTTAATATATTTTTTATTTTATTATATATATATATATATATATATATGTATATGTATATATATATATATATATATATATATATATATATATATATATATATATATATATATATATATATATATATATGTATATATATATATATATATATATATAGCTGTTGGTTGATCTTGGAGTTGGATGATGTCAGCACCTGTTGCACTCTGCAGTCACTTCTGTCACTTAGTCACTCCTTAAAGGATCCTGTGGCTTCTTTGTAGTAAATGATTGAATAATGCCACTTTGACGTTAGTAACATCGCCAGTGATCCAGCAGGCCAGGCTGAAAAGACCACCACCTAGACACCCCCACCCCCCCCCCCCAAAAAAAATAAAAATGAAAAGCGAGCGTTACAGTGCTCGATGCTGTGATTGACAGGTGATCTTCGGGAGGTGCGCTGCAGCAACAGATGGAGACCAAACTAATGAACGGAGATCTGAGGGCTTGCCATTTGAAAAGACTGAATCGTCCTGTGGAAGTTGTAACAAGGACAAACCCCTACTCAGTGTTAGTGGAGCCAGGCTCTGGGCCAGAGTTCAGCTCCCGTGGTCTCTGAGGTCTTCCCAGGGTACACAACAATACACACCACACTGCTGCAGCCGTGTTAACGAACACGATCAGCAAAGCTTTGACCTTACTCTGAAAGGGTGTTGGAGCTATTCTATAAAGCAGCTGAAACTCTTAATCACCCTGCTAAGTGAGAACAGCAAGCCACAGTAAACTGCAGAGAACAGGGAACAAAATAGGAAATATTTCTATACACATGAAAATATATAAATTCCTAATCTCACAGGTATTTCTGTGTACTGTTAATGTGTGTTGCGTTGATTAAATGTTTGCAATAATGGCATTTCAAATAGTTTGTGGTCAAATGTTAGTTTCTCATACTCTAAATGATTCCAGATTGTGTCATAACATTGCAGGTTTCTGGCCCTTGAAAAGGCCAGCATCACGAAACCAACATGTGAACTGTGCTTTCTGAGTATGTCGTCGCCTCCCTTAATATCAGCCTGCACGCAGTTGTTTCATCCTGGAGATAGAGGAGGGGCAGGGGTGCTTCTGTTCGTCACGGTTAATGACCATCTGACTTTGGCCTTGAAGTCTTTCACTGGCCAAGTAGAGAGGGAGACAGAGAGAGGAAGAGGGAGGGAGCAGAAGGGAAGCCCATTCACTACAAGAGGGACAGAGGAGGGGAAAAAGGGAACAGCCAGAACAGAGGATGGATGGACAGAGGGAGGGAGGGAAGGAAGGAGGGGTGTGTGTGTGTGTGTGTGTGTGTGTGTGTGTGTGTGTGTGTGTGTGTGTGTGTGTGTGTGTGTGTGTGTGTGTGCTGGAGAGTTTTTGAGGAAGAGGGAGGGCGAGGGATGTGTGCCGCAGGGTTAGTGAAGGATGATAATTCACCGTTAAGCCTCCTAGAAAGACCAGCTGGCCCCTCTGGAGTCAGATGTCAGCCTCCACAGCCAGGACTCACTCTGCGTGTTTGTGTGTATGTGTGTGCGCGCGTTGGCACTCATGCATGTATATACGTGTGTGTGTGTGTTTGCATGCTGTTGTCAGTCGTAGCTTTTGACTGCTAGAAGGAAAACACCTGCATGGGGAGCTGTAGATTTTATCAGTCTAAGCTCCCTATCTCAGTGAGAGTGGGATTGGTCAGAAAACAGTCACACACACACACACACACACATGCACACACACCATCTGCTAGTTAGTTAGGGCTATTGTTGGGAGCCATTTGGGTAGTGTGTAGAGGTTTGGCTTTGTGCTGATCTTGACCATCAGTTGGCCAGCTGGCCTGGCTTTGGTTTTCCACTTGGTCGGAACAGAAAGCGGAGCAGGAGATGAACCAAACCGAACCAAACCAAGCCACAGAGCTCCATATTTGCTTGTTAGCAAACAAAATAACAATTAAATTACATGTCAAATCAAGTAAATTTTATTTGTATTACACCAAATCTTAACACATATATTAAAAATGTTCAAAGCTTAATTTATGAGGATTTAACCTGGTCAGACTTTAGAGGCAGTTGCAGTTCAACACTGAGAATCTATTAACTAATCTGTCCTATGAAAACACCACACACACACACACACACACACACACACACACACACACACACACACACACACACACACACACACACACACACACACACACACACACTTCTGTCACAGTTTTCTGGATGTAACGCAGTGGTTTTGTGCTTCTTTTCTCTCTGTCTCCCTCACCCTCACTAATCTATACTAGCCAGGTCATGCTGAGTCTGCTGTGCTCCCCATTCAATGGGTTGAATTATTCAGCATTGTAAGCGTGTGTATGTGTGTCTGCGTGTATGCGCGTATGTGCACACACGTAAGCATGGGTACAGCTGGCCTGCTGGTTCCTTTAATCAGGGGACGGCCGGTCTGCATGAATGCCTGTATTGTTGGGTCATGTGTATTCAGGGCCATGGTGTGTGTGTGATTTTGTGTGTGTGTATGTGTATTAGTGTGTGTATGTGTGGAAGGCTCAACAGGGGTATCGGTGATTACAGCGCTACTATGTGAAGCTGCACGTCACAGGGTCGCTGGGTCAACAGCACTAAATCAGGGACTAAGTTGTTTTTCAGGGTCACATGATTTCTGCTTGTGATTGTATGTGAGAAAGAAAGTGTGAGTGTGTGCGTGTGTGTGTGTGCGTGCACAGAAATCAGCATGCATAATGTTTCATCAGTGTGTTCTTCCTCTTTGTCCCCCAGGTCGAAATGAGCTGATAGCCAGATACATCAAACTCCGAACGGGCAAGACGCGGACGAGGAAACAGGTAATAATGGTTGTGCGTTAAATCCAATCACAGTGTCTACAGTATGTATCACAGCATATCATATTATACAGATGTTAAGAGGGAAACAGTGGTAACTGGTGAAAAAGAATGGTTGAAAAGCTCAAGGTAAAAAACAAAAAAAAAACACCACATAATCGCATGAAATTTAAAGCTGCACTTCAACCATTTGTCTATTTTTTCCAATTGAGAAAAATAAACTCATGTAAGATGCTCTAGGTACTTTTTAATGAATTTGTTCACCTATGTTACTTCACCCTGAAGTTTGATAATTTTCCATTTCGCTGTCGCTGCCCAGTATATCTTTAAAGGGAAACTCGCATTATAGCTGTGTTATTTAATGACAACAGTGTTTGTATGATGTTTCCTGTTTTTTAATTGTAGAAAAATGTGTCAAATACATTAACATATACAGAAAAATACAATCAATAGATATTATATAGTTTTTCTTAACATTGTTATAGAGACAAATGGATCGCAATGCATAAACCTCTGGAACAGAATCCAGATGTTATGATTTCACTTCAGTTATCTATAAGTAAGGCATTTTTACTGTTGCTGTTTCACATCAATGCAACAACTTCCATCACTCTCCAGGTTCTACTTGCATTTCCACTCATAAATTAAAGTGGCTACTTCCTTGTGCTTCGAGCAATGGTCAGGTAAAACAACAAAGAACAAACAAAAAACCTCTACTGTCTGCTGCTGATTACAGAGACAGACAGAGATAACCTAATAGCTACTCTATGTGAGGAAATGAAGGCTGTTTCTCTGGTTTTTAATGTTCCTACCCAAACATATAAGCTGGTTAGGAGTTCACAATGTATATAACAGACATAGCAGATGTTTTATTCAATAATGGAATGTTAACTATTATTTTTTTGTTTAACTGTTATTTTATTAATAGTACAGTTGACCTTCTGGAAAACATTTGTTTAGGTTTTTTTGAGAGAAGAGAAGGTGGCACCATCTGTATGTAGTGTAGTATTAGCAGCTCAGTTCTTGGCCTGTGTTCCCAGGTGTCTTTTCGCTCTCAAAAGATGTGCATAGATGGGTCTATTCACTGTTGTCAGGGGAGTTGTGTGTGTGTGTGTGTGTGTGTGTGTGTGTGTGTGTGTGTGTGTGTGTGTGTGTGTGTGCCCCCTTCCAGTGTGGCAATAGTCCTTTCATAACCATGGCAACTCACTGTTTGGTCCTTCCTCCTCTCTCTACCATGCACCCCCTCTCCTCTCCTCTCCTCTCCTCTCCTCTCCTCTCCTCTCCTCTCCTCTCCTCTCCTCTCCTCTCCTCTCCTCTCCTCTAGGTATCCAGTCATATCCAGGTCTTAGCCAGAAGAAAATCCAGGGAGTTTCAGTCCAAACTAAAGGTAAGGTTTGCCCAGCAGTACAGTAGTAGAGGCGGGTGCTTATTTTGTTGTGAACAATCCTCTGGATCACAGGAAGTGGTGTGTTTTAGATTCCCTGTTTCACACACAGCTGATTAGTGAGGATTATCTCTGATGGCCACCTTGACTGAAGAGAGGGGGGGGGAGCTCCAAAGGCAGTGATTTCTGGGAAATACAGTGCAAAAATACTGCAGCTATTGGCAACACGAAAATCAAGAACGAGACTTTCACCTTAACGGATAAAGACGTTGGACTGAGCTGTAGATGCCATGCACAATAGTGATCTGAATTCAGTGTTTGTCCCTTGCTTGTTAACTATTCACAGTGGCTGGATGGATGCCTGTCACAGTGACTCTAGTATCCTAGGTGTCTAATTAGGCTTGTTTAGCCCCCCCCCATTTCCTGCCATTCTCTTATACATCCATACATTCATTCATTTGTTCCCTGTCTTTCCTCTCGTCTTTCCTCTGCTTACACTCTCTCTACCCTCCTCCCAGTCTATTAATCTCTTACCCTCCATGTCTCCTCCTCCCTCTCTCCCTCTTTCTTTTTCTTCCTCTCAGTTGGTTGTAATTAACTTCATGTAAAGCAACAAAGGAGCGCTTGTTTTCTGAGAGGAGCAGTCGGAAACTCCGAATGGAAATGATGCAAGGACTCAATGGATGTTTGCTGTCATAAATAAACGCCAGATGGTTGATTACAATAGCAGACGTTATTTGATTCAGTGTCATAATATAGCTGTAACAATATACTGTTGTTATAGAATATTGTCATTGGTGATAATGTTCTGTATGTGTGCTTGTTACTCAGTCTTTGGATTGTCTGTTTCTTTAAAATGATATAATTCTGTTATTAAAAATGGGAAATACCATCATCATAGCTAATATTCACTATATTGTGTATATTTAAATTCTATTCAGTGATGTCAATTGTATAACATGACAAATTCCATAAACCTAAAATATTCAGCCAATCTTTCTGGAGCATCCTTACATTAGAGCATCATTATATTGGAATTTTCTGAGTTGGTTTCCAACTGAGGAACAGATGAGATGTGTATTTGCTATTAATGAATATAGGTATAGGTATATAATATATATGTGTGTTATTTTCTTTTTATTTATTTTAATATCCAACAATACAAAGTCATATCCAACCAAAGGGCCAGCACCCAAAGAGACTACCCACTCCAGTGATAGGGAACAGAACAAATTAACAAATCCTCACATTTATGAAGTTGGAAGTGCAAATGTGTCAGCTTTGCCTAAAGGTGATAATCTATATTTTTCTCATTATAAATAAATCCCATGTGCCGATCAAAACCAACAAAGAATTGATCTTCCTAACAATTACTAGAGCTATTTATTTAAACATAGAGCTCTGTTGTTAAAAATCCAGCAGTTGTTGCACCGCCAGACATGTCCCTTCATTACCAAAAACACATGCACTGTAGTTTATTTTGAAACAATTTGATAAACTCTGTCCTGCTGCCAGAAATAATCCACAGTTGAAAACTGTCCCCAACAAATGCACCGTTTCCACCTGTTTGAGACAAAACTATACCTGTTGTAACAATTAGCCTTGACAAAGAAATGAAAAGATTTATTTTTGTGACCTGTTTTTAAAAATGTATGTCTTCCATAGGAACCAATGGGCTTGGGGCCGAGAGTCACACACACGGTAGGGTAGTCCCAAAGTATTGAGAGATGTATTAATATATTGTTGGTTTTGGTCTTTTCGTGGGAATAATTGGCGAAAAGTAAAATATAGAATAACATCCAAATCTTTTAGTAAGACCTATATGATTAATCAATAAAAAAAAAAGATTAATTAATGGATTATCTCAGCTCTATAAAAATGCTGGACTGCCTCTTACTGTTGATGATTTAAAGGTGATGTAAGAGCTTTAAAACCAAAACACATGTTTGATTCAGAGAAATGAGTTCAGCCAGGGATGTTATCAAACCCATATGGCTTCTGGTATTTAATGTGAAAATCCAGCATGATTCCCATCCCCGTACTTCCTTTAATGTTATTACCTCCCTTATAGGAAGAGAGATTTCTCTCAGTGCCAATTAACTTGAGTGAAGCTGCCAATTAGTGATTCCCCAGCTATTGCAGATCCTCCAAATCCATTTCAATCAGCTGTTTTCTGCTCTGGGTTTTCGATGCTGCTTTAAGTTGGGATGTGACAGATGACTCAACAAGTTTGGCCTTACCGTAATCCTGCTACATGTAAGATTTTTTTTGCTCTGGGAGGCAGCCTCCCCGACCAACGCTGTTGTCATTTAGCTCTGCTGCATGCTCACCGCTCACCATGCTGTTGTTGCTAGGATTCCCCCCCGGGCCACAAGCCAGATCACCACACCCAAACAAAACAAGCACAGGAAAAGGTATACCCCAGGTCCTCTGCAGCACCACTGAGAGCCACTTTTAGCCAAAAGAGAGGATTTAGACATGAACACACACATACACACAGTCTGACACTGATTAGTGGTGGATTTTAAAACTTTGCTAATGATTTGAAAGGCAAACCAGGTCAAATACTTAAATCTGGTAACATTTTACTAAGTCCTCCAATAGACAATTTATATGAACTATAGTAAGATTCATAAAGTGAATGGTTTATAACAGACTATTATGTAGCTGTAAGCAGATACAAATGCCATGTGGGCACCTATAGGTGGAGGTTAATGTAAAAAGAAAACGGTGAATGAGAATATACTAAAATAGTGTTGCAAAAATATACTGTAAAATTAATACTATAACACAAATAATCACTTTAACATATCTGTTTTTAGCTATAGTATAGCTTGTTATAAGCTTGTTTCCAATTGTTTATCACTTAAAAATACACAATAAATTAAAATTAGGAGACTTAAAGACCCAGTATCCCAAAGGTGCAGCTAAATCTCGCTGTCAAATACATTAATTGTTTTATTCATCTGTTTTATCATCCAAAAGCCGTACAGTATTTACTCCATTAAGCATTTCTAATCAGTGCTTTATTTTCTGTGAAGCATGTTTTTCCCCATTAATGTTCTACTTTTGTGCAACAAAAGCTTTTCTTTGTGCCGCTGCCACTGTTTTTTTTACACAGTGTTGTACTGGTGGCAAATGAGCCACTCCATATTGGGCAGTTTAGTCAAATTGCAGTATGTTAATTTGTGTAATAAGAAAGAAGCAGGAGGCGCCAGTCTGGTAACAGAGAGTCAGATAATGACAGTTAGGAGGAGAATGACAGTTATTATGATTTTTCCCATCAGGACTTCAGGTTTCTCCGGCATTTTATGTTTCATTACTTACAGTCATTCCAATTATTCTTCTTTAATTTTCTTGCTTGTTGATGAGTCACTGCGCTGCTACAGTACTCGCCCTCCAGTTTGGCTTTAGATTGTGTGTTAACAGCATGTATATGTTGGGTGTGTTCATGATAGCAATGTGTGTGTTTTGTCACTGTGCAGGACCAAAATGCCAAGGAGAAAGCTCTGCAGAGCATCTCCTCCATGTCCTCTGCTCAGATCGTCTCAGCCACAGCCATACACAGCAAGCTGCTGCCTGGACTAGTACGGGCCAGCTTCCCGGGCAACACACAGGTAAACACAGGAAACACACACACACACACACACACACACACACACACACACACATACACACACACACACACACACACACACACATTAGGTTGCATTCATGGTGTGCACCCCCAGTCTATAAACATGTGTTTTTATTTTCAGCTGTGGCAGGGGATGATTCCTGGAGGACAGTCCAGCTCCACAGCAGAAGAGTGAGTCACACTGATCTTATATTCATCCTCGAAATGTGTTATTGCTTTGATGGGACACAATGACTTTTATTGGTAGATACGATATACTGTATTCAATCTCAGACACTGCTCAGGTATCCATATATATATATATATATATATATATATATATATATATATATATATATATATATATTTATTATTTCATATCATTCGCATATCATAATTTTATCCCCGGTCTATACAATTTCTATATTCTCTCTATCATATTGCCAAAAAGGGAAAAAAATATGACAGATTATCTCGTCTGGCACAATGATCATCCAGAAAGCTGATCCCAGCATTAGAGGACGTCGTTCTCTTTCATATGAGTTGATGACTTGGACAGTTCTCAGCGTGTGTTTGGTAACTGCACTGAAATACGTTTTAGTCAAATGTGAAAATGGCGATATTAGGTGTATACCCAATATTACATCTTTAGAGATGTGACCGCATTTTCTTCTAATTAGATTATAGAATTCATCTTTGCAAATACTGACCATACCTATCTGTGTTTTACGTTCTGTTTCTGGTTGGTGGTTAGGATTGTTTTTTCATTGGCAGTATCTACCAAACCATTTGTCAAAAGATAATGTACATACAAGACAAGGAACATAATTCCTTTCTGTACAAGCCAGGTACATTGGAACAGTCTTTTGTCCTTTCAGACATTTTAATACTCTCCTGTCTGTCTGTGTATCTGTTTCTCAGTATCAAGCCATTCTCTCAGCAAGCCTACTCTGTGCAGACAGCAGGAACCACCACAATCTCAGGTGAGAAAGACCACACTACAATAATGTCTTTTTGCTAAAGCAGGAGGTCCTCTCTCCTGCCATCAAGGCCACTGGTTCTCAGCATGGTGTTTGTTTTTTTTTTGTTCCCTACTGGGCACCCAGGCCCTCACTGGGCCTTGAGGTCTGTCTTGTGTATAAAACAAAAAAACACATCCATCTGATGTGTACGTGATCAAAATTGTAATTACCAAAACTAAAAATTTTTCACTGGTAGTCTTCGCAGAATGTTGCATGGTGAAGGTCACATGACTAACAGAGAAGATCGGCTAGCATTATTGCTAGTGAGCTAATCTGCCAATAATCTCATTTCATTGGGAACTGATTATTAAAAATTACATTTGTTGTCTAATAATTACAGTGGCACTGAGCTGTGTCCTCTTCATTATCTGATATTGCTCTAGACAACGTGAGCAACGTTGGTGGAAGTATTTCACTGGGCGTCAGACCCACATATCTGAATTAAGACTAGGATCCTTGAATCTGGTTTTGAATTATACATTGTGTAATTTACTACTTTACTACATTTCGACCAAAAAGGACAGCAACTTTAGAATCAGTCCTTAGATCAGTGAACTAGTCTATTTGCTTGTAGAAATATGACTCATAATAAGATTCAGTCTACACACTATGATGTGCTCCAGTTAGTAGTGCATGACAGAAGTTACCAGCATTGCTCTGACCAGTAGTTTCTATTTTTTTTTTACAGAAAACATGAGATGAATTTCAAATTTGACTTAAATTTAAAAGTTTTTTGGGGGAGTTAACAGCCCTTTTTGTTCTTCATTAATTCAGTGAAGTCCCTGCAGGGTTGTAAGAGACGGTAAGTGGATGTAGGCAGCTGTCAGAACTGAGACACCATGAAAGGGAGAGAGAGGCATTCTTTTCAATGAGGACATACATGTTTTGTGCCGGCTCCAAAAAGGATGTCACTGTGTTCTCATTTTTATATTTTTTCATCTACTTCTGTTGACTCTTCAGTGCTGCACCCTCACCTCAGTCAGGCTTTGTCCACAAGCCTCCAGTAATGGCAGAAGTTTTGCACATTTACTAGAGCAAAGACTAATAACTAAGACTAATAACAGCAACCCTGTTAAATAACATGATTGTACATGATGACTGTGGTGAAGTGAAGCTATGCAAACTGTGTGATATGTATATATAATGTCATGTTAGTATACAAATTTATTATTGCTTTTGTTTTGTTATGTATTATTAATTATTTATCATTACTACAATACTATGTACTATGTACTAAGTTTGGGGTCACTTCAAAATGTCCTTATTTTGAAAGAAAAGCACTGTTTTATTCAATGAAGATAACTTTAAACTGATCAGAAATACACTCTATACATTGCTAATGTTGTAAATGACTATTCTAACTGCAAATGTCTTTTTTTGGTGTAATATCTACATAGCTGTATAGAGGGCCATTTGCAGCAACTACCACTCCAGTGTTCTAATGGTACAATGTGTTTGCTCACTGCATCAGAAGGTTAATGTAATAACATTTTCAATTCATTTAACAACTTATGGTGGTAAATAAAAGTGTGACTTTTCATGGAACACAAAATTTGCCTGGGTGACCGCAAACTTTTGAATGGTCATATATTTTTTTATTGCATAGTTAAAGTAACTGATTTGATCATATATTACAAATAAAAATGATGATTGATTGCTTGTTTAGGCTATGAGCCTCCCACTGCAGCCCAAACACACAGAGAGCCGGCGTGGCATGGTCGCTCTATCGGCACCACCAAACTACGACTGGTGGAGTTCTCATCTTTCCTGGAGACACAGAGGGAAGAGGAGGCAGTGAGTGATACACACACACACACACACACACACACACACACACACACACACACACAATAAGCACTCCCTATTGTCCCATAAACAGAGATGACAGATAACCCTACAGCAGAGTACAGCGTTAAACCCCTTTGTGTGTCTCCTAGTATGAATAACCTTTGTAAAGCTCTATCTCTCTGTCTGCTCAGTCTATCTGTCATCCTGCCACACTCTGGACTCACTGTCATTTTTCTACCTTGGTCTCATAGACAGATGGCATTCGTCTTGTTGATTTCTGTTTGGACACTTACAAACCTCGAACATGTCTATGACGACATAAACATAGAGTCAGTTGTCCAAAGATTGAACAGTTTCCTGTATAATTTGATTCCTTATTGAACAAATGATGATTGTTCTATTGTGTATTATAAAGTTTGACTATGGCACTTAGATTAGTGGAGATTTGAGATTGAAGGGGCCTCATCCCTGAGCAGCAGAAATATAATCCCCCCATGGAGTCTAGATACGTCATCAGTTACCACCACAGAGATGATGCCGATAGCATGATGAGGCTGAGGAAAAGATGAGCCGATGACCAGATGGAACTGTGAAGGAAGTGGAGGGGTGCACGAAGCACAACAGACAGCAGCGACATGATCGGTGGACAGGGAGCATGTGTCATTGTGCTGTTGGTTAAATGTGACCAGTGGTGTGTCAGTTTGACAGCCCGGGAAATGGCAACAAGGAATTGTGTCAACACATATGAGATGTTGAAAGCAGGAATAGAAATACATTTACGACCTAAGCAAGCAACAGTCTTCCGAACTTTTGCTAAATTCCATTACTGTAAATTGCACCTGATGATAGAAACAGGTCATTGCAATAAAAAACTGGCAGACAAAGACAATGTTGGCTACAATTGTACCTATATCAGTTGCTGGAAAATTCTGTCCGTTACCTAGGGCAAGAAAAACCCTGCAAAAATAAACTGTGTAGATTTAATTGCAGAGATCTGGCAACACGCCGACACCTCTTTGTCTCTCTCTCTCTCTCTATATACATCAGGTCTCTTAATAATATGATAATATACAGTCAGTCATTTTCTATACCTGCTTATTCCTCATTAGGGTCGCAGGGGTCTGCTGGAGCCTATCCCAGCGCTTTACGGCGAGAGGCAGGGATACACCCCAGATGGTCGCCAGCCAATCGTGGGGCACACACACCATTCACTCACACACTCACACCTACAGGCAATTTAGAGTTGCCAATTAACCTGAGCATGTTTTTGGACTGTGGGAGGAAGCCGGAGTACCCGGTGAAAACCCACGCAGACACGGGGAGAACATGCAAACTCCACACAGAAAGGTCCCAGACCCAGGACCAAGGAGGTCTTGAACCTGCGACCTTCTTGCTGTGAGGCAACAGCGCTAACCCCTGCGCCACCGTGTCGCCCTTAATAATATACATTTTTGTTAAATATTTAACCCACCTAGAATATAAATCTAGTTGCATGTTTTTTTTGTTTTTTTAAACCTTTCTAAGAGATTTAAACTATCTGATACCGAGTTTTCATCGTTATACCTCATGACATTTTTGTTTCCTCTCACAGTACAACAAGCACCTGTTTGTGAACATCAGCCAGAGCAGCCCGAGCTACAGTGACCCGCTGCTGGAGTGTGTGGACATCAGGCAGATCTATGACAAGTTCCCCGAGAAGAAGGGTGGCCTCAAGGAGCTGTTCACTAAGGGCCCGCATAACTCTTTCTACCTGATCAAGTTCTGGGTGAGCAGACACACATTTACCTAAATGCTATCAACACGTGAAGCATTGATAAGCAAAAATAACAATGAAGGAATGACAATGTCTAGAAGAAACACTTTCACCAAGTTTATTTCCTTTGGTTTGTTTTGTGAAATTCTTGTGGTCGCCAATGAGCAGGGTTAGCATGTACCCTGTACTTAGCTTTTCTTGTATTTTTCCACCCAGTGCTGTGTGGTGTGTGTGTGTGTGTGTGTGTGTGTGTGTGTGTGTGTGTGTGTGTGTGTGTGTGTGTGTGTGTGTGTGTGTGTGTGTGTGTGTGTGTGTGGTGTCTTACCACCTGGGATATGGAGGTGGTGGGTTGATGAAAGCTCAGGCGCTTTGTTTGAACACCTGCTCACCTCCTGACTCACAGGTTGTTCTGTGTGTGTGTGACTATACTGTTAAAGTAATATAAAGAGCATCACATATTTAGCAGTTCTTTTCAGACAAATATGAACACAGTAACATAGTGATACACATTTAAAATAAAGTTACATTATATAGAATATTACATTTTATAGACTTTAGAATGTGTGGATGAGGAATAATTTGGCAGATATATCACTTCTTAATGCAAATTTTGTGGGTGTTGCTGATGTGAAAACTAAAGCTAACCAAAACTACATAAAGAATGTGACTGAGATGCTAACATTTCTCAAAACTCTACCTGCAGCTTGGATGTTCTAGTCATGAACTGTTTTTAATTCAATATAACCTGTAACCCCAAAACAATCTCCATTCCTTGGATTGGATTTGTATTTTGGCGGATGATCAAAGTGCTAAACAGGTAGAACTTGAATGTAGCTGAGTGGTTGTTAGAGAGAAGGGAGGACTGAAGCCTGCAGGTCTGTAAAGTAGGTCAGTATACAGTTAATGTGGAAGTGATGAGGTGTGTTCCTACCATAGAAACAAAATGTGTGTGTGTGTGTGTGTATTTGTGTGTTGTAGGGAGCTGAAAACTCTGATCTACCACAGTTGAATGTGTTTTTGATAATCTGGTCCTTTAACGGGGCACGGTTCAGTGGTGTGTTTGTGAGTGTGTGTGTGTGTGTATAAATGTACACATAGATGACTCGGCATATCGTGTGTGTGTGTGTGTGTGTGTGTGTGTGTGTGTGTGTGTTTGGGTGTGTTTGTTCTCAACCCTGAGACACATAGTCCTCCTTAGAGAACTCATTACAAGTAGTACAAACCCCTCCACTTTCACTCCTCCCAGTTTATAATCCAGGTGCAGCATGTGCTCGCTGCTCTGATTAAATATTGTCCAGCCTCATCTTTAGTGACACACAAACAATGTTTTTTATGTCTCAGCATCAACGACAGCGGTGGCCAGAGGCAATATGTTATCAGGTTATCCTTCCATGCATCCCTCCTGTTCTCTTGTGAGCCTGATATCTCAAGTCTGGACAAAAATTCCTTGAAGTTTGGCAAGGATGAACTAGATTTTGGTCGTGATGGGTCAAGGTCCTGTGACCTCACAAGAATTTTTGGCCTTAACTCAAGAATTCATACGCTAGTTATGACCATATCTAGTTGTATCCAGACATTGGAGCTGAACATATTAGTCTAATAATCAATTAGTTAAGGTGAGGTTATGTTATACTTTATTGTCCCTGAGGGAGATTTGTCTCAGTGAACATTTGCTGCACATAAAACATCCTGCCAACATCATACAGCATGAGAAATGTTTGACACAAATGGTTGTTTCACACATAAAAAAAGACATAGGAGAGACATTTCACTACATTTGAACTAATAAAGGTTTCTGATGAGTACTTCATACATAAGGAAGACTCTGGTGCTGGTGTTGCAGCAGCTGGTGTTTCCAAGACTCTGCCATAGCTGCTGCCTTCAGGGAACGTCTATGATATAGGTTCTTATAGGTTATGACTTGTATAGTCTATGACTTATAATACTATCCAACTAATCAATAAGATGATTCATTGACAAATCTGTAGAATTTTAGTTTTCCATATGCAATAATGAAGATGGGCTTCAGTGAATTTTCAGGATTTAACTAAATCAGCTGGAAAAATGCATAAAAATCCAGTATTCAGCGAACAAATCTTTAGTCAACTAAGACCAAACCAATTGTTTGATCGACTAATTGACAATGAGGGGCCAGCCATGATGGTGTCTTGATAAATTAAGAGCCGTCTGCATGATTACTTATGGAAAATTTTAATTTGACAGATTTGTTGATGAATTCATGATTAGTTTTAGAAGTAGAGTCATAGTTGATTAGACAACAGCTCTATATTATATTGTATTTCAATCTTTTAAGAATCTGTGCACCCATTATTCTAAAATACAGCAGTGCTAAATGGCAGCAAACTCACACACCTGCAGTCATTGTTTATCAGGTTTGAGAATCAGTCACATACTTTTGATGTTTTCCCTATTTGTTTTAAACGTATGATGATCTGATGCTGCAATAGCTAAACTACCAGCAGAGAGCGCTGTTTGATACTTGTAGTGGCAGAAAGCAGATGACCCGCCTCGTGTTGGTTCTTGTGTTTCTGATTATTCTTAAATATCCAGGTCAGTGTGTCAGATGACATTTATGTTGCTGACGAGGTAAATGACAGCCTTTCCTCTGGTTGACAGGCCGACCTGAATCATAACATGCAGGACGACCCTGCGGCCTTCTACGGTGTCACCAGCCAGTACGAGAGCTCCGAGAACATGACCATCACCTGCTCCACCAAGGTCTGCTCCTTCGGCAAGCAGGTCGTCGAGAAAGTGGAGGTGAGGATGTTCTCAAAACGCTGAGGAATGTTTGACGGTCGTGTTCATAAAACCAGTTTGCTCCTCTTTCTCAGTGACATGTCATCAACCCTCCAGTTCATGCCAGCTTTAACAGTCAATATCATTTAGACAGTGATGGGTGACTTTATCCAGTTTTCAAATAAGATTCTGTTAGCTACTGTGATTAAATGAAGATATCAGACTACAATATTCACTTCAAGATAAGCAGTAACTTGAATATGCCACTCTTTCACCCGGACCTGGTAAAAAGACCTCTGGTGATAATGGTAAAGTTTAGCGGTTACCTATTGTTTCCTATCAGTTTATTTCCTACAAGACTCTATGTCAGCTGGTGATTTGATTCTTGAAACTGTTATAAAGTGCTGCAGAACTCCAGTGAGAGTTAAAAGAGGCATAAAAAAGAGAATGGATGAAAGTGAAGGAGCAGGGGTGGAGATATTCTGTCATTTACTGACTTATTGTGTCAAGCACCAAAATCACTGGAACCTACATGTCCCATAATGTAACTCAATAGTTTTCCTTTTTCATTCCAACTTTTTTTTCCTGATTTGTACACAGGCCCTGTGTTATAAAAAATGTGAAGGTATAGAAATAAAATAACCCCTCATGACATCAGACGGGACAAAGACGAGATTGTTTTCACATGCCAAGCTCTCATGACTAGTAAACTGGTCATGATGTGTAAAAAATATGGTGAAGTTCCCTTTTAAAGCTGTAGTGTGGGAGTTCTGTCTCCATCTGCTGGCAGTGAAGCGTAGTTTTACATAAACCGTGCTGTTTTATGATTGTTTGTGGCTGTAAAGCAGTAGATAAACTGTTTATAGTGTCACAAAGATCCTGCAAAATGACTTGTCTCACTATCAGAATACGATCTGTTTGTTCTGTTAACACTTGGAGAGTCTAGAAGAGCTCTATGATTAAATTATTTGATCCACAATCCAAGTTAGTAGAAGGCTTCTTGTGGTATAAATTTGCCAGCATGCAGGGGAAACTGTATGTGCTATCATTAAAAAAAACAGTCTGCTGTGAAACACACATTTAAAAGTCCCACACCACAGCTTTAACGGTCAGCTGTTTCATTTAGTAAATTCAACTTTCTCCTCTCTGCCTCTCTCGCAGACGGAATATGCAAGGTTTGAAAACGGGCGTTTTGTCTACAGAATCAGTCGCTCACCGATGTGTGAATACATGATCAACTTCATCCACAAGCTCAAACATCTCCCTGAGAAATACATGATGAACAGTGTGTTGGAGAACTTCACTATTCTGCTGGTAAGGACTAGTGTGTGTGTGTGTGTGTGTGTGTGTGTGTGTGTCTGTCTGCGTGTGTGTGCTTGCACATTTCTGTCAATAATAAATGAATGACGATTTAGTTATGTAGGCACCTGCATTTTTTGTTTCCAGATACATATTTCATACATTCTTTTCCTCCCCTCCTTCATGTTTGGGTGTGTCTGTGTCTCTCTCTTTGTGTGTGTGTGTGTGTGTGTGTGTATCCAGGTGGTGAGCAACAGAGACACTCAGGAGACCTTGCTGTGCATGGCATGTGTGTTTGAGGTGTCCAACAATGAGCACGGAGCACAGCACCACATCTATCGTCTTATCAAGGAATAACATACACACACCATTATACACACACTCACCACACACACACACACACACATATGGCCTTTGCTTGGTGATTAATGGTGACATTAGAGGTGAAATGTCTAAGAAAAAAAAAGAAAAAAAAATTCTACATAAGTGTCTTTCAGCCAAACAGCTCGACTTAGTGAAGAGAGAAAAATGGCTGCATTTTCACTGCTGCTCACAAGGACATCACAACAATAGCGGGGTAATTTTTAATTAACACCAGATCTGACACAGTATGCCACACCATCCTCCGAACAGGAGCATTTCAACACATAAAAAAAACCATGTAACTCCAAAATGAAGATCAGATGCTCATTAGCTGTAACCGGCACAGTGGCAGTGCAGCCGTACAAAGACAACTTATCAGAATCGACCTGGGTGGTTTTCCCAAGAACATCCTGACTCTGATATCACTGGGAGATTTCATGTCTCCTGTTAATTGGTTTCTTCCCTTCTTTCTCCTGGGTAATTCTGCATTTTGCAGTTGTGATGATGGAAATGGAAGTGATATTTGTGGCGTTTTGCTTTTGGGAAACTCAACCCGGGGGGTGGACCTTAAATGAAACAATATTCACCCCCTGTGACACAAGTGTGTAGGTTATCTGTCAAGATACTGACGGACACTGAAGGTCAGACCCTGTGTATCATCAATAACCAGAGAAGGACACTACTGCATTATCCTATAGCACTGTATAGAAGTGGTTTTGTACAGATAGTGACTGAAAAATTGTGTGAGCTGCATTCTTGCACATAAAAAAAAGGTTTGTCCCAAAGAAAAGAAATCAATTTTTACCTTTTTGTATGTTTTCTTTAAAAAAAAAAAAAGAATAGCTTCTAAACTTTGGGAAAATGATTATTGATAGTAGCATATAGACTATATTTTAATTCCAGGATCACTATCTAAAATGTATGTTAATAAGAAACTATAAATTAAACAATTCAGGTAAGATTTTGTGCAACAGGTGACTCTTCGTTTAGATAGAAATAAATAAGTCAAAACCATGTTAAAGTTATAATCCTTAAGATTGGTTGATTTGGTATCACTTCTGTTTATAGTGGTTTACAGCGAGTGCAGCCTCATCCTAGAATAATAAGAGCTGCAAACACTCACTTTTCAATACATATGATTCCAAACGGTATCATCTCACTGGATTACACGGTGCATTGTTTCCTGTGACTCTTGTGCACTTGAAGGTCATTTTTAATCCAATGCTTGAATGGTGGACTCTGCCACTAACAATGAAAGTGTAGAGTATGAAGTATTGCTGCCAAACTGCATTTCGTTGCATAGTAATATGCAATGACAATAATCCATTGATCGCTGTCTCTCTCCTGAGATGTGATTACTGAATGTAAAAACATTACATGGCTATTGCAGGAAAAAAAAAACATAGATAATATCAAAAACGTCATTTGAAATTTTGTAAATCTTAAGGATTGTAACTTTAAATATCAAATATGCTATGATCAGTCCATTGGAAAGCACTGTGAATTTTATAAACTATACAACAAAGTCATCGATGGTGTACAAGGGAAGGAAACTGTTCGAATAAACCTATGATACAAATTAAGCTTAGCTTAGTTCAATATTCTTATACCAGCTAACTTGAGCTTTAATATGTCCATACTCACTGACGTGTACAAGCCTGAAACCCCATTACATCCATATTTAAAACAGAGATGGCCCTGATCGTTGGCCCTGTTTTTCAGCTTGAGAGCTCAAAGCCAGGAGGCGTCACACAGTACTTGTCTGACTCTAGATGACATTTAAATGGTTGAAGACACAGTTCCCTTTTATCTTTTGTCCAGCTAGATAATACAGTATATGGTAGAATGGAAAAAGGTCATTTATGAAACAGAAACCAAAAACTGTCGATGAAGTGTACTGTAGCAGGTGTTGATCAGTCATTCGTCCGTGTCGTGCTCAGCAGCATGAAGTGCCTTTGGTTGGAAGCGTAAGTTTCTGTTCTGTTTTGCGCAAGTCCTGATAAATCGAATTAAAGACGCTGTAGACTGTGTTAAGGAAAAGTAAATCTAGGGCGATTCAGTGAAGATGAAGAACTCCTATTAGGCGGCACATGCTTCAGTGTTGAGTGACAGCTGCAGAATCAAAGCTGAAGTCAGCAGCACTGGATTTATTGTCGTTTCGCAAAGGATGTAAATGGTAGCTACAATAATGCAGCATTTACATGTAGTTGCACTTGTGTATCACATGCAGGTGTAACAGATTCCTGTTGGAACAGCTTACACGCAATGTTGTCTGGCACCTCATTCACAACATCGCAGCTGTTTGGGATTGTTGTTAGCGTTAGGACCATTTCTAAATGGAACCTCCTATAAATCCACAACATGTCAGATTTTGTATGGATCAAACTAGATATTACTGTTAATTATCAAGCTTTAGAGGTGCTTGCAGGCAGACCTTTTTTAACTATTGGACAGAGCCAGGCTAGATGTTTGCAACTTTTTATGGTAAGCTCAAATGCTTCTAGCTTGACATTTAACAGATATGAGAATAGTATCAATGTCAGCAAGAACGCAAACAAGCATATTTCCCAAAACGTTGAAATATTCTTTTTAAACCATGCTACATTATCTCACAATCAGCATCCTACATAGACAAAAACAACCCCATCAACATCAGGTCTGAGGAACAAAAGCTCTACTGAGTCATCTGGATAATTTAAGACACACAATGTTTTACCCCCTTCTCGGAAAAGACCTGACAAAATCAAAAACTCCCCAAATGTGTGCATGGTAATTAACGAGGCGCTAGGTTTTTTTTTTTTTTGTTAAATATATTACTAGAGGCTGTTGATTGACACATTGTGAAGACTCCCAGGTGTTATTAAGCGTGACCAGCTGGGATCCATCGTGGTGTCCAGAAGATCCTGGAAGTTGCAGGGAAATCAAGAATCAGATTTAAAGCAGCTACTGTTAAATATTTAGTCTAGCGACTACTGACTCAGATCTGACTCATAATCTGACTGTGGTGGACATTCCTTCTAGGTTTGTGCTTGAAAATTGTTAAGATTTGTCTACAACCACCTGTATTTTGACTTATATGCCTGAAGAGCCCCGAGAGGGGGGGGTTGAGTCATGGGATTTAGAACCACCTGTCAAACAACACACAATCATTTCACTACCGGTAAATTAGTCTGACTCAAGCTCCAGTACAGGAAAACCCCAGTTAAAAAATTCCCCCTCTGCTTTCCCAGAGGTTGTTTCCGACATCACAGTGGTGTTGTTGTCCGCTGGAAGTCTACGAGGCCTTCACACCAGAGTACCAACATGTAACATGTGAATGATAACCCGAACGGCCCACGGCCTCAGAGGGGCTGGTTTTGCAATAACAGCACTCTGTGAGGATATTATCTACCAACCGCTTACCAAAGACAGTCATCATGTGACACAAAACATGGAGGTTTATGATTTATAACAATTAATTTATCTGCCTTTGCCAAAAAAAAGAGGAGTTGCAATGAAAAGGACTAGAAATATCTGTAGCTTGTGAGCTACTCTGTAAAACTGTACAAACGAAAGAAAAAAATATTGGAAATAGATTTTTTTTCATAAACTCTTGGCTAAATAAGTGTTTTTGTCTTGTTTTTTAAAAATATTTGATTAAAAATCATTGACCTCAAATATGGACACCTCTTAACATCTCGGTTGGCAGACTGCAGAAGTCCTGTGTCTGGGAAAAAAAACTAACTGATTCATCAAAATGCCCCAAATGTGTCTTAATTATTCTAAATACGTGGGTTCAGGGCTTCACTGTTGCATATCCACACCCCTTGTAACCAACTAGAGCATTTTCTCGCACCGATAAAGAAGTCTGTTTGCGAAGTCTCGCGAGAAGCCGCGTGTACGTAACGTCTAAGAGTTGTTCTGAAGGCTTCAAAGCTCAGCGAGCTGCTGAGTGTCCGAATCACCGTCGTCTGTGTTGTCAATGTCGTCTCGTATGTGCAAGTTGGATATTTATCTTCTTTTCCTAAACGCGTGGCACAGAAATCCTGTCTGTAATCAATTCCAAAATGGCCTTGAATATTTTCGCCCCGGTGCGCGTGCACGACGCCTGTGTGCGCGCGCGCCGGGGTTCTTTTTTGATAAGGTGCTTTGTATAAAGGTGACAATAACGTTTATTACAGATGTTGTGTATATCTTTGATATTCTAATGTTTATCCTATTTTGCGAAGAAGAGAGTAAATTTAGGGGGAAAAAAATCCAAAAGCTAGTAATGTGTGTGTCTATTGGTACTGCACAGGGTCTGATCTTTGCTTTGTAACTTTTTTTTCCCCTCATGGCTAAAATATATGTTAGATATTTTCTAGCTTTGTAGAGACTTTGTACGCATATGCTATTCAGTTTAAATAAATGGTCAGTTCCAAACTGTGCTTTTGGGTTGTGTCTTTACTCAGTCCAATGTCAAACAAATCTATGAAAAATACACTACCGTTCAAAAGTTTGGGGTCACCCGGATCAGTTTTATGTTTTCCACTAAAAGCCACATTTTGTTTACCACCATGAGTTCTAAAATGAATAGAAAATATAGTCAAGACATTGACAAGGTTAGAAATAATGATCAATTTGAAATTTTTTCCTTCAAACTTTGCTTTCGTCATAGTAAGGTCAGTTTTCTAGCTAACCTAACCAGCTAACAAAGGTTTTCTAATCATCCATTATCCTGATGCAATGATTGCTGGAAAATGGGCCTCTATACACATTACACCAAAAACCAGACATTTGCAGATAGAATAGTCATTTACTACATTAGCAATGTATAGAGTGTATTTCTGCTAAGTTTAAAGTTATCTTCATTGAAAAAAACAGTGCTTTTCTTTCAAAAAATAAGGAAATTTCGAAGTGACCCCAAACTGTAGAACAGTTGTGTATTTTATTAGACTATTAGACTATAAACTATTAAATTACATCTACAAATGACTAAACTCCATAAATAGTTGTTTTTTTCTCATGAGACATACAGTACGGGCCAAAGGTTTGGCCACACCTTCTCATTCAATGTGTTTTCTTTATTTTTATGACTATTTACATTGTAGATTCTCAGTGAAGGCATCAAAACTATGAATGAACACATGTGGAGTTATGTACTTAACAAAAACTGTGAAATAACTGAAAACATGTTTTATATTCTAGTTTCTTCAAAATAGCCACCCTTTGATCTGATTACTGCTTTGCACACTTGTCATTCTCTTGATGACACTTCATAGTTGTGCCTTATCATGGTTAATTAGTGGAATTTCTTGCTTTATCAATCAGAGCAATGGGTGGCTATTTTGAAGAAACTAGAATATAAAACATGTTTTCAGTTATTTCATCTTTTTTTGTTAAGTACATAACTCCATGTGTTCATTCATAGTTTTGATGCCTTCAGTGAGAATCTACAATGTAAATAGGCATGAAAATAAAGAAAACACATTGAATGAGAAGGTGTCGCAACTTTTGGCCTTTACTGTATAAACAAATATTTTGACAAGAATCATTTTTTGAATTTGTTAAATGTGAACAAGATATCTACTCAGCAGGAGATTTTTCACATCTTTGACATTTCTGTACAATGCGTTGTTCTTTATCAGCTCAGATAAATATACACCAACAAGGGGTAAAGCTTTGATAAGGTAACATCATCTGATATATTAGTTAAGCATTTTTATTGGTTTAAGTGTAGCTGAAAGCACTCAAACATATCCAGCAAGTGGACCTTTAGTATGGTTTTGTCCATTGAAGAACTTCAGCTCCAATCATGTATTTTCCTTTGTGAACACCAGAGGGAGCCACACTCAAAGAATTCAACTCAAAGCTCTCTTATTATCTTTATTCATGGCATGAAGACGCGTTTTATGAATATAGTTGTATAATCAGCCACAGTCATTCAAAATAATTTACTATAGAGATAATGGAATTGTTGCCTTCTGTCAGTAAATGTGATGCTTTGCAGCTTTTACAGCCATTACTGGTGTTTTGATGTATAAACCCACTCAAAGTAACTCCACACTGGGCCAAGTTTTTTTGCTTTTTCATTTTTTGAAAATCCTGGAGCTTAATTTTTTTTTTAATGTGACAAATTTCTTCCTCATTTCTTTTCCCCCTCCATTGCCATCACCTGAATTAATTATACTGCCGTGCACAGTTTTTTGTCTCACTAGTTATTGTTTTGACCCTCGGTTACAAAGACATTATAACCAGGCTCGCCTGACACCTACATTTACTATCACCTATTTTTAGGCCCGTGTTGATGCTGACAGCATATGTTTGGCCCGGTTCGTGGTCACGTGTTGTCCGTGAAAACACCAAACCCTTTTGATGACCAGTAACGAATCTCCAGGTCAAACAGATGTAATGACCTCACAGGAAATGAGATCCAGGATAAGAAGGACGCTCTGTGTTATCTCACGTTCCAGATGTGCCCCTTGTCCTGACAATCCTCTTTATCCCAATCTAGTGTGTGCTTGCGTGTGTTTGTGCGTGTGCGCGTGCACGCGTTTTAAGCTTCAAGTGTACTGTGTTTGTTAGCGTTCCCAGATGGTTCCCTAAGCAGTTATTTTACCAACAAACTTGGACTGATGCATCAGCCTGAGCTGAGGTTACAGTACACAAGCAGCCTAATGGCGGCTTGTGGAGGCGGATCATTCGCCATTAATGTAATACTCACACACACCAAAACACTCTTAATGCAGATTAATCCTTTAACGAGTTTTATCCACCATATTCTAGACTGGAAGACTTGAAAGAGCAGATGATGGGGTCAGACTCTGAGAACTCTGCAGGGTGAATAGATGGATTTCCTCCCGCTTTACTGTCAGTCCAGCTGAGCTGCATCACTGCGTGTGTGGGGATTATCAAGGTGACAACGTATAACAATGCAGGCTGCGGCGTTTCACTGCTGAGTAAGAGCTTCACCTGTGTTTCAGCTTTAGTCTGTGCGTCTTTCTGGCTCATGAACTGGACTCATTAGTTCTCGTGTGACATCAGGAAAGAATAACGCTACGAATGAGATTCTTTCTCTATAAATATAAGACGTGTGAGTATAAGGTGGCCTCATGAAGGTTTGTAGATAATCAAATGAGAATCAGAAAAGCGTTTTGCTGTCATTTGAAAAGAAAATCGGACCGAATTTGCTGTGTGGCACGTAAAAACACACACCAACATTTTTCCACACAGGCTCTAAAGGTGCAGAGATTTAGAGGGTGAGATCATAAACATACAGACACTCTGCAGTGATGGAACTACAATATAGAGATAAATATCTCACACAGCTTTAGGAACCATTTACTTTTCACCATAATTATTAATTGTTAAAGCTTAAGACAGTGGTTTTAATGTTTTTTTAGCTCACAACCTCTTGCAATAGTCCATGTGTTGTTGTGTCATGTTTCAGATGTCTGAGCTTTATAGAGACGTTTTCTTTCTACACCTTCACATGGTTTCATTTAAATGACTGTTCGACGCCTGAAGAGGTAAAAAAATATCAAACATTTCACAAAAAACATCAACTATTAGAGAACAGTGTGAAAAATTAATTTAAATGTGTATGTATGTTGAACTAACTTTTCTTCTTTATCTCTCCTTAATCACCTCATGACCTCTTAGATTTATCCTGTGACCCTTTGATGGGGCCCGATCCCTATGTTTGGAACCACTGCATTAAACTAGCTAAATGTATAAAAACTCCTCTTTTCTGCATAAACTGCCGGTCAGTTTATATCTATAAATATTCATTCAATTATCCGGATGAAAAATTAGTAACTTGTACACAAGTAGTTCAAAACTGGTGTTTAACCGACCTACTTGACCACTGGTGGGTTTGATCTGAGCTTGAGCTTCTGTGAATTTATGATGTCACAAATTAGCCAATGAGAGAGGCTTGGGAATGTTATTGAAACAGACCTTAATGAGGAATAATCAGTATAAAAATGACTGACAGACACAAAATCATCCTGTTTCTACAGCTGCGGACAGAAGCTTGAGAGGGAAGATTTAAAACTATAACGAGATGATTTTGATCTAACGCCTCTTGTTATGGATGCAACAACTTCAAATAAAACCCAGGAAAAGTCACTGATATGACCTTTGACCTTGACTGTACAGGCTACTATCATGATGCCACTAATAAAAAAAATGTGATAAGAGCACAACAAATGGCAAAGATTAAAAGCAGCCAGAGGGAGTTAACCTGGTCCTTACACACCGCGTTTGTTGTTGCAGTTTTCCATGTGAGGAGAGAGAGAGAGAGAGAGAGAGAGAGAGAGAGAGAGAGAGAGAGAGAGGCGTGTCCCAGTCGTTACAGGCTCCTGTTTAGTCCCACACAGCAGAGCAGTCTGTCCGGACACATGGACAGACTGTCTGTCTCCTCCTCTGTGAGTGGACCCTGCGGGGAGAGAGGGATGAGGTCCGGGCCGGAGAAGGAGCGCTGAGCCCGGACTGGAAACACGCGCGTGGATGTAAATTGTGAGACAACAAGGTCACATGTTGGGACTTTTGAGAGCAACCGCTCGTCTTTTGGATTTGTTGATGTTTTTTTTCGTTCAGCTGATTTCAAATCCGGATTGTCCCGAAAACGCGGACAGGAGTCACTGAGGCAACTTTTTTTTTTTTTTTAAATTTCTCCCGGAGTTGAGGCGGAGATGGAGGCGGAGGAGGGGAAGGTGTCGGTGTGGGTCTGCCGGGAGGAGAAGCTCGTCTCCGGCCTGACGAAGCGAACCACCTGCGCCGACGTGGTCAAAGTCCTGCTGGAGGACCAGAACCTGCGCCAGGGCGCGTCCGCCGCGATGCTGTCCGGCTCCCCGCAGTCCTACTGCGTGGTGGAGAAGTGGAGGGGCTTCGAGAGGATCCTGCCCAACAAGACCAAGATCCTCCGGCTGTGGAGCGCGTGGGGGGACGAGCAGGAGAACGTACGCTTCGTCCTGGTGAAGAACGAGGCGTCGCTGCCCAACAACGGTCCGCGCAGCGCCGAAGCCCGGGTGGTCCAGAGCCGTGAGAGCGGAGGTCCCGGCGGCGGGCTGAAGGGGACCGCCAAGACCTGCTGGACCGCCGCGGCCGCCGCCGCCAACCTGTCCCAGGAGAAACAGAGGCGCATAGTCAGGAAGGCGTTCAGGAAGCTGGACAAGATGAACAAGAAGAAGGAGCAGACTGTGTGTAAAGATAAAAGCTCCGTGGAGAAGATGGAGACGCTGGTCCACCTGGTGATCTCCCAGGACCACACCATCCGCCAGCAGGTCCAGCGGATCAAGGAGCTGGACCGGGAGATCGAGCGCTACGAGGCCAAAGTGCACTTCGACCGCATCAAGAGACACGGGGTGAACTATGTGCAGGACACATACATGGTGGACTCCGCGGACGCGTCCGGCGCGCCTTCGGACTCCAAGCGCAAAGCGGAGCGGCAGGACGCGCGCTGCACCGCGGAGGCGCTGGCGCAGTTCGAGGAGTACGCGCGCCGCTGCGAGGAGGTGGTGCGGCTGCAGGAGGAGTTGGCGGAGCGCGAGGCGCTGGTGGAGAGCATCACCGGGGAGATCCAGGAGGAGCTGAACCGCCGCTGGATGAAGCGGCGGCGCGAGGAGAGGGGAGCGGAAGCGCCGAAGGACGGGGACGGCGCCGCGGAGGAGACGCGCCGCGCCGCGCCTCCCGCCTCTCCGGATGCGGAGCCGGACGCGGAGAGTCCGCCCGAGAACGAGCTGGTGCTGGAGGAGGAGGAGAGGATCAGGACGCAGCTGGACACCAGCCTGTACATCGGCCTGCGGTTGAAGACGGACTTGGACGCCATCAGGGGGGACTTGGACCTGAGTCTGGCACTCTGGGAGACCAAGGAGAGCGAACTGCTGGATCTACTGGCCAAAGTGGAAACCATGGAGATAGAGCAGGAGAATAGCAAGCTGCTGCCCGGTGATGGGAAGGGGGAGCCGGGCGCAGGGGGCACGGAGCCTGAGGCCGAGTGTGCAGCGGTGGAGAAGAGCAGCGTGTGGGTGGAGCAGGCCAGAGGTCTGTCAAAGGCCTGCAACACCAACGACGAGGACTCGGACACAGGCCTGAGCTCCATGCACAGCCAGGACTCTGACAACCCGCCAGTGTGCGAGTCGCTGGTGTAGGAGGCTCGCTGTAGACGGAAGCATGTCGGACCTTTATGCAATTCAAAGCCACAAAAACTCAGGGGCAGCGAAATCAGTGTTGGCAATACAGGGAGATGTTTCCTCTCGACCCAAAACGCACCTCAGTACTCTGACTGTAATTCTATAGCAATAATTCCCGTACGTAGTCATTGCACAATAAGCTAGAAAGGGACAGCATGCTTAGAGGTTTGATAGACTAACGCTACTCCACAGCTGACCCTGACCTTTGACCCCCCCGGCAAGGGGAGTCAACAGAAGAACCACTTAGCACGAGAAACTAGCCTCGGAGAGTATTAAAATAGGCCACTTATTATCTCTAGTCTTCAACAAGAAATTAACTTTAAGTTGCACTTGATGGCAGGTTTGTAAACAGTTAATAACAGCAGCACGGTGTTATTTCAGAGTCATAGCAATGGCTGTCAACTGACAGGTTTCCTTTAAAAGGTCAACATCAAGTGTACCTTAATGCACAGTAAAGTACAGTCCGCTAGCCATCGCAATACAGAAAGACAGGTCAGCTGTAAACGTGCTATTAAAGCTCAAACACATACATAAGACTGTAGAATAAGATTGATCTTCTGTACAAAAGGAATTTAACACTGCGATCCAGTCAGAATTAATCTTTTTTTTTTTTAAAAAAAAAGAAGAAGAAGAAGAAGAAGAGGAGAACTGGAGGCTTTGTGAATTGGAGTAGAATCACTGATCCACGTCCTGCCTGCTAAGCAGAGTTGATATTGTCCTCAGTATAAATGTAGTGTCTGTCTCTGAAGCACAAACTAAATGTATTTAATCCAGTTTTAGAGCTGGGTAGAAGATCAGCTACTGTGCTCTGTCCTGTTCTCGTTCAGTGTTCATATAGGTTGGATTTGACCATGAACCACTTCTTTGTCATAGCGTCTCTTTTGCGACGGTGTCGTGGTTATTTTAAAGCAGCGGTTTCCCAACATTTTTGGCTTGCAGTCCTTTTAAAATATTACAAAGTTAATTCACAAACTCATCAAAAGTTATGTGCTTCTGTGAGCTGTGAGAATTACAAGCAAAGTGTGACTTTCCTCCTGCTCTGATTATTTGATTTGACAATGTTTTAGAGTCTGAAAGGGGATAAAACCATCCAGTATATGAGGGGGAAAAAACTCAATGATAGATGTCCATAAACATAATTTTATGGAGCAGCAAAAATCCTCCTAAATTGTGAATCATTGGTTTGAAGCAGGGAAAGAGTTGATTCAAGGTGATTGTATCCCTGATGAAACAGCTGTAAAATAAATCAAGTCAGAGCCAAAACAACAGACTTTGGCACTTGTTTAAAGGAGGACTCCGGTGATTTAGTGTTGCACTTGCATAAAGTTTTGGGAGGAATCAAGAGACTATTGAGAAAAAAAATACAAAGATTAAAATCTGACTTTCAGTTCCTAGTATTGATCAAGCTTCAAAAACTTTACATCCTACATCTCCCATAATGCAACCGGTCAATCTGGGATTGTCAAGGTTACTTTTACTAACTCTGTTGCAGACTTTACAGAAGACATAATCCATCATGATCCATAATCAATTCACAAGGTTTAAAATTACTCTCCATGAAGAATAAACTGAACTTTATTTGTAAGATTGGTGGAATGCCCCTTTAAAGCTGTATTTGTTTCCCTGAAAGGCATCTTACTCAGACAAGAGAAGAGATTATTTCCTCAAATGCTCAAATGACACCAAACAATTAACAGCAGGAATACAAACATGAAACTTTAGACATCAGAGTAATTCAATATTCAAATTCAAAAAGTAATTCAATAATTCACAATATAGGTTTCTAATCAATTACTTTATACTAACATAGTACGGAAAGCCGGGGAGTACAAAAACACAGCATGAAATCTATGTTAGAAATTGTGTTTTGGTATCTCTGCGTTTCTGCACTAATAATAATTAGATAATGCAATCATTCGCATTTCTCATATTTTTTTGCTTACTTAGAAATATGTCCTTCTAGCTTGGTCTTTAAAATGTTGCCAGTTCTTTACTTCTGAGTCTATCTGCAAGTACAAACACAACATTAGATTGGAAGATGCTTTTGAAAGAACCAGCCATCTTCATTCATCCCACAGCTCCAGCTGTTCTCCGTGATATTAAAGGGAATATATTCAACCCCATCTTTGACAACACTCGTCCAAAACTTTATAGCCGGTAAGCACCATAAAACAAATCAGGAGCTAGTAGAACACATCGTTTCGAGGTCACTCATTCTGTGTTTTTGTCAGAACTGTTGTGATGTCAAATCTGTTTGACTTTGTCTAACTGTAAAATGGTGAGAAGTAATAACTGTGTAACACCTACAGGAAGCTGATGATGCTGTTTTCTGTGGAGCTGTTAATTGTCACCAAATACCAAAATGACCTGTGTGTAGCTAATTAACGTCGCTTGATCAGGGACAGTTCAGACTCCTCAATCCATGACGTTCAGCAGCTTTTCTATGGACAGATCAGCAACTCCGGGGCTTAATGTACTCAGATGCACTGTGGCTGCATCATAACGCCAGTCAGCACATTATCACACATGACTGTTAGTGTTGAAATAAACAGCAAAACCTATTTGGCTCGTAGCGTGGTTTTATTCAGCGTGACTGACTGATATCTGCCGGCCTGTTTCCGTGTGAGTAGCTGAGTGTTTCCACACCCTGGTTCAGAGTCGGCTTCCCCCCCCGGCCAAACATCTCCTCCTCACACAGGTTTGTTTTTGTGTGTGTGTGTGTGTGTGTACGGCTGCTGGATGGAAACATACTTGCATACCTGCGGGCCGCGGTGTTTGACAGTGAATCGCGTGTGTGTGTGTGTGTGTTGTTGCTGCATATAGCCTCCCATGTCACACTC
This sequence comes from Lepturacanthus savala, assembly GCA_030544235.1. NCBI lineage: Eukaryota > Metazoa > Chordata > Actinopteri > Scombriformes > Trichiuridae > Lepturacanthus > Lepturacanthus savala. Next base: position 17,627,177 of record CM060465.1, read on the forward strand.
GTCATGCATAGTTGTGTTTAATTGCTGCTTCCTGGTCTCTGTTGCATGAACCTCTGCATTAATTATGACAGGATGAAACAGAGACCTGAACGTGCACAACAAAGCTCCACGCCTCAAGTTACCGTTCAGTAACACATACCCTCACATGTTCCTCAGGTGGAGTCGAAAAGGGTCATTTCACCCAAGTTACAAAGACGATTTTTTCTTTTCTCTCTTACAGCTCCTAGTGTCTAACTATGCAGGTTTGAGTTTTGACATGTAGGTCTAGGTTTTCTGCATCTCTCAAATTAACTGAATGGAATTTAATTAATGGTGGTAATTTGATTGATAAATGACATTTAGAATAATTAAGAGGGGCAGTGAATGTGGATAATCCACAGATCTTCTTCTTGTGGGTTTAGACCAGCCAAAAAAATATCTATATTATAGTATAAATATAGTAATATATAGGTGCATTTGATAAAAATATGTCAAATGTGTGAATATAATTAAGTTTTTAATTTTTTTTATTTAATACCTGGTCAAACAATAAACAAATTAGCTGAAGGATTTTACCAAGCATAACCACTTTAAATACTTGTATTTTATCAGGACACAACGTTCTGGGCATGTTTCGGTTGGAAAACATTTAGAACTTTATGTTGGGAATTATACTTATTATTATTATTATTGGCACTTTTTTGCTTTCATTGGTCAGTTCTTGGTGAAGAGGGTGACAGGAAATAAGAGGAGAGAGACATAGGTGTGAAATTGATGAAAACATTAATAATGTTAAGTATCACTACTTCATGATCAGTGTGAAACATAAGTCAGATTCACATTCTACTTTCATAACATGGCAAAGTATTTTTCTGACTGAATCCCTGACAAGTCTAACATCCTTCAGCACTTGCTGCTGCAGCACGGCTATGATAGTTCTAGACATTTCTACTAACAATGGTTGTGATTTTATGCCAATTTTACTTATTCGGCATCTTTCTGATGTCAGGGCCACGCCCTGTTGTTCTGAACCACCTCTGGTATGTAGTGCATATGCCTGTTTCAACCAAATAATGCTCCTGTAAGTCCTGAGTTTAAGACTAAAAAATACAGTAAATGTTTACCCAATGGGCCCTGAGCATTCTGTGCATCAGTGGGGGAATTCCTGGAAAGTGTGAGTGTGTAAGGAGAAAACGGGATGATGAGCATACTCAGATGCATAGATGATGCCTACACACAAAAATATGCATAATTATAGTTATTTTTATGCGATTCATTTCACCATTCTCTTCATTTACAAAGGAATCAAAATTTCACTGTCAACATATATATGTTTTTTTTATATTTTCCTTTATAGCTTATAGCTTTATAGTGGCTTTTATTTTGAAAATGCCTGGCTCACCATAATGGACTTTTAATTTGAAAATATAATAACACGGAGTATGTATGCCAGTAAAAATAACTACAAAGATAAAAACAGAAGTTTGTATGCCTGCATTTGCGTTTCTTAGCAACGATCTAGGCAACAACCTTAGCAACAACCTTAGCATGAACCACTAATAGGTATGGAGCATATTGTGAGCCAAATGTGCACACGTGTGCCAAATGTGCATATTTGGCACACATTATGGAAAAAAGAACAGTCAGGCGATGCACAATTGTTGAAAGCAGTGTTAGTCTTTAGTCTTTAGTCCATATGTCAAGAACTTTTCATATGATCCAATTCACACTTAGTGAGTGTATTGCTGGGGACCTGGGTAACGGGTATCATGTATCTTGCTAACTAATAATCTGATCACCTTCACACTGTTTTGCTGAAGACCTAAGAAAGTGCCATATCGAATTTGGTGCAATTTGGAAACACATTTTGTAACATTAATAAAATTTGAATAAATGAGCCACTCAGCTCTAAAGCAGCAGGGGGGGAGATGTCACAGTGATTCAGAAAAAATATTCTCACATGGTGTTTAAAAAACAAACTAAACGATGTGTTTCAAAGACAAATAACAAACTTTCCAGGAGCAGTTTAAAACCAGTATATCTCACATAAGTGCAAATATTTTTTGCAAATATACCTAATCAAATCAGCGCTTATACTTGAAAGAAGAAAAGATTCATTATTACAGTAGTAAACAACTGTGTATAAGTAGTTAGATAGTTTCTGTCATGCCGTTGGTGCATATAGTCATTGATACCTTATATCAACAGTATCTATTTTATATACATTGAAGCAACAAAACCAGAGGCCAAGCAAAACGTATCCTAAACTTCCACATCATCATTGTGTGCAGGTATGGTATCACTTATACTATAGTTACAGTATAATTAACACTATCGTTCCCCCTGAGGATCTGTCTGACATCTGAGTCGACTGTCAGCCTGCTGATCTCCACCGGATGTAAATGTCTGACATCAAACACCATTCCTATACTGTGTGGATGTTAAATTCATCAGTGGCTCTTCAGTTCTTCCACACTGAATTGACCTAAATATATTGATGTTAGTGGAATACAGGCTGGCAGCTGACACCCACTTTCTCCTGTGTTTTCGGTGGCAGGTTGAGGTCCAGTTACATGGTTGGGTTCATTAATATAAAATGTCATGTCATCACGCTTATGTGAAAGTCTGTCTCCATATTGACTGTGAGAAAACGTCTTTGAATTTTAATGTAAGAGAAGGTTTTGGGGAAATTGAAAATCCATCTTAAACTAAAATGAGGATTCAGCAGCAGGATTACAGTGATTAAATGAAGCGTAGCAAGGAGGCAACATCTCTGTCCTCGGCCCCAGAGTGGAGCGACATGTACAACTACCAAAAAAACCTCTTTCAGTGTACAAATAGATATGTGAGCATTGCTTCACAAACATGAGAGAATAAACCTTCTCACTCTCAAGATCTCAAACTATTCCTTTAATTTATATATAGTATTGATTTACTTATCAAGTCATACATATCAGCCTGTACTACAAATGGTTCTACGCTGCACTAAAATTGCTGTTGCAAATGTAAAACACAACTAGCAACAAGCACTCTAAAAGGGGTAGAAACTAAAAAAATAATGTGCTTGTGTCATACCTCAATCAATGTCTACTCTCAGATATAGCGGATATAAGAAGCTTGTAGTTTCACCCTTCACAGAAAACAGATTTGAAGTTTGTCCCGTCATGTTGCACAATGATCATTTTAACCCAAACAATTATGTTTCTCTTAACGCTAACCACAGCATAATCACACCATGAATAAAACAGTAGTTGCGAAAACATGCACAAAAACTGAACAAAGAATGTGCATTTGCATGCACATACTTTGTTTCCCCAAGGTGTAAACTGATCGCCCTCAGAATCCAGTTATTGACGCGTATCCAAGTTGACCACAGCTGCTACTGCGGAGAAATTGATGTATCTCAAACAAATAAAACACTGTGTGACAGCCACATAGATTTATGTGTGTGTGTGTGTGTGTGTGTGTGTGTGTGTGTGTGTGTGTGTGTGTGTGTGTGTGTGTGTGTGTGTGTGTGTGTGTGTGTGTGTGTGTGTTGACCTCCTGGTGCCATAGTTGGCAGAGTCACTTCGAAACCATTAATTTCTACTCATAACACTGGAATTTATGTAACTTGACAACTAGGTTGCAGGGGATACTTTTCGTGTGTGTGTATGTGTGTGTGTGTGTGTGTGTGTGTGTGTGTGTGTGTGTGTGAGAGAGAGAGAGCAAGATATAGAGAGATAGAGACACAGAGAGAGAGAGGAAAGCGATAAACAGAGACAAACAGAGATAAAGCGACAGGATGAGGGAGCGATAGGTTTAGGTTATGCAACCTTGTTAGAGTATTTTGTGTGTGTGTGTGTGTGTGTGTGTGTGTGTGTGTGTTAGCCCCCCTGGTGCTGTGTTTGGCAGAAACAGCGTGTTATGGTATGAGGTCAGTTAGCAGCAGCTGCTCACATCTTTCTACCAAAAACACAGCAGTTTATATAACCAGACTTGAAAACACATGCTACAGGGGGAAATGTGTGTGTGTGTGTGTGTGCACACATCGGTTGAGTGGTAATATAACTTTGCTAGCAGTTTATGTCCTGGTTACCCATTTACTGCATATGTGTGAGTGCATTAATGTTCAAGCACTTATGGTTCCATATGTGCTTACATGCTCGAGGCACAATAAAAGTCGCAAGTTTTTGAAGCTGCTAAAGTTAAACATAGAAATATTCTCTATAGATTTACAATATTTCAGGCTGATTTGAACTGCCAGCTGTGTCTCTACAGATGAAGAGTTTTGGATTACATCAAATCCTTCCAAGCAGCATTTGGTGATGTCCGTCATGACCTCTTAAAAAAAAACAACAACAACAAAACAAACTCTGTGGCCTGTAGAGTTCCTACAGTAAGTATATAGTAAGAGTCAGTCAGTTCCAAAGCCTGGTTTACAAGATCCTTTACAGGGTTAAAACAACATCAACAGGAATCATGAAAATGTTCAACCTAAAAATATTAAAAACATTAGTAGTTTGATGTAAAGTAGATGAGGAATCAAATGCAAAAAGAAGACCAGCAACAAGATATACTGCAGACAATTAACTGACAAACTGTGAACCAGGAACCAGGTGAAATACATGTAGGACAGAGATGAACCAACAAAGGCGCAACAGAAACTGAGGCTTAAGAACTAATTACTAACTACACACAGGTGAGGGAAACAGGTGAGACACAAAATTTCAAAATAAAACAGGAACTGAACACAGAAGGAACCAAAAAAGAACCAAAACCCCAACCACACAAAACCAGACAGAACAGTGACACAAGCTGTTAGTGTAATTAATGCAAATCAAAGTTACAACTAATAATTAAGTTCTTTGTTGGCTATTTTTTAAATTATATTCTTGAATAATTGATTTATTCGGTGACATCTTCTTCTTCTTCCAAAGATATTCTTCAATCAACATTGATAGAAAATAGAATAAAGCAGCGAATCCTCACATTGGAGAAGCTGGAATCAGTGAATGTTAATGTGAATGACAATTTTATTTGATAAATGAGGGAAACATTCAATGAGATCATCATCACCATCAATGAAATCATTCCATTTATGACTTCAGCACTTATACAAATTCTCTTCCTGGACATCGACACGTCTGTTTTTCTGTCTTTGGGCCTGTGTTTCTGGGTGATTTCTGGCACATGGAAACACAGGAGTGATGCAACATTGTCGCACAAGAAAGAAGCAACACAGCAAACAAAGGCTTAGATCCACACAACAAACTCCATAAATGAGTTTCCCTGAGTGCATCAGGCTGAGAAGTGAGAGAGAGGAATGGAGGGAGCGTTCACAAACAGCTGTCCGGCCTGGACAAAAGAGGATAGTGGATGAATGTGTGTGTGTGCACGTGCAGTTGTGTGTTGAGTTAATCCCTGACGAGAGCCCGCTGACAGACAGGACTATGTAAGAGTGTGTGTGTGTGTGTGTGTGTGTGTGTGTGTGTGTGTGTGTAGCATTTGTGAGACAGTCTCACCAGGGTTTGTTTTCAAATCACACACACAGCTGGAGTCATTGGCATTATTTCAGAAACAATAGTAGTATTTCATCATTGGCTGGATTAATAACATGAAAAAGACAGGAGGCGTGTGTGTGTGTGTGTGTGTGTGTGTGTGTGTGTGTGTGTGTTGCCAACACTCTGGGACAACATTCGGTCACACAGTTGGTAACAGATGCAGCTTAATTTTTGTTGCTGGTTATTTAAAACACTTCATCAGCAGCTTATCGTGGTTAAAATTAGACCTTATTTGAAGGACTTTGAAATATTTTAAATGGAAATATCAGAAACTCACGTGATGTGTTATGTGATTCAGCAGCTTTTTCTTGATCAGATACTGTGAAAAAAAATCTGAGTAATAACTGGTCCTCTCTGTTGGAGGCGTTTTGCTGGCACCTCTTTTTTCAATCAGATGAATCTATCATCTTTTGGTCATAAACTCAAGTACTGAATAAACCAGGTCATTGTGTTAGTATTAATGATGGTATCCTATGTGAAACATGAATTGTCTGCAACAAATTCATTGACGATCAATATTTGTCAAGCAAAAATGAAGCAAAAATGTAAAACAGCTGACAGTCAAAATCTAATTATAAAGATCCATCCTCTTTGGACCTTGAATAATTATTCCAAATGATATGACCAAAAGATGAGATGTCAAAAATATTTACTCTGAACAAAAGTGATGAACAGTCACACTGCTTTATTTTTAGTTTTTTTTTTTTTTTTTTTTTTTTTTAAATCAACTTCCAGACAAAAGGTTTCTGCAGGACACCCGTCACATGATGTGGCAGCATTGTGCAGTGACCAAAGTATCTCACATTAACCTTTTATCTTCGCTTACATAGAGCACTGGCCCCTGAGTAACAAGTCACTTAGCTCATGATTTATACAGCTTCTCAGCAATATTACTTATTTAGAGAGGTTTTGTAGCCCAAAGCAGAAAGTGTCTAAATCTACATCCTCTATAAAATCTCCAAACACTGACAACTGAGTAACAGACTCAGATCATTAATAATGAAGCAGCGACAGCTTGCAGGGCCGGAGCCGCTGTTTGTTTCAACCTGCAAGGATGGAATATAACACACATTTTCTGTAAGGAATCACACTGGTGACAACAGCAAGTCAAAATGCATTTTGGGCTAACCCTAGACCCCTACCCGCTGTGGGAAATTCATATTCTAAATTAACTTAAGTTAAATTAAAATAACTTATACTTACTTATAACTTATACTTATCTTTATCTCTATATTTTATGATTGGGTTTATTCTAAATTAAAAGAAAACTTTATTTTTTTTTAAAATGGGGGGTTAATTTCATTTCATTCAGCATTCGATCTGGATAAGGGTAATTTACTTAAAATTTCATTAAAAACAAACAATGATTAAAAAAAACAGGGGAAAGAAAATTTGAAATTGAGAGGTTCAAATTATATTCTTAAAAAATTGTAGGCTGGTATGTATCCTGTTTTTGTGGTATTTTTTTTATAGATATTCAAAACATCATTATTATCTTTAAAAGTGAAAATCACAGATTTACATATCTCAGTGCTAACCTGCAGCAGCACTTGAGTTACAATTCAAATCTCCATTGTCCCATTTCTTTCTGCTCCGATCGTGCAGCCAACGTAACTAAATCATACAGGAAAATGTAGGAAGTAAGACGTTTTACTTGTTCTATGAACACAATTTAAAAACTGATATGTAGATTGAGATCTGTACTTTCAACATAAATTGTAGCGTGGCTGTGTGGATGTGGATGCCTACGCTGGATGTCCTCCATGTTACAGTAATCTCATCAGTAAGTAGGACTTCTCAAGTTTTCACCATGCTGTTCTCATCTGTTTTTAAGTGTCAGCACTTCACCTCTGTATCTGTATAGGGAAGCAGACTTCCTACCGGCACTGCAATGATTTGACAGTTTTATTCAAAATACACACAAATACAAAAAAAACAGACAAACACACAAGAGAGAGAACAAGACATGGATGTTCTGCTACTGCAGGAGGAGCCAGCGTATCCACCAACCTGAATGGGGACAGGAGTACAGCTGGTCTGTTGGTCGATGGACGGTACACCCCCCTTCTCCAGTGGGAGGAGGGATTGTATTCCCTAACCCTAAACCCTAAATCCATCCCTCTTCCACCTCTAGATTCCTCCGACAACAAGTGCATTTACCTCATTCCCGTCTACCGTAGCGTAATGAGTCGAGGGAAAGTACAGAATCTCAGGGTGAAAACCTGGGGTCATGATGCTTGTCACATTCTACAAGGTTGCCTTGATGCTACTGACTGGGACATGTTCAAAGAGTCTTCCACTGACATAGATGAATTAACTGCTGTCGTGTGCAGCTGGGTTACATATTGTGAAAACAATCTCATACCGGTTAAATCTGTAAAAACCTATCCGGACAATAAGCTATGGGCCTCTAAGTCAACTGAAGAAAATAGCCTTCAGTGAAGGGAACAGATTCATCATGGGCCTGTAAAGGAAAATACAAGCAGAAAATCAAAAATCAGCTTAGAGATAAGAACCTAGGTTTGGTTTGGGAACGTATGAATATGATCACTGGAGTAAAGAAAGTGGCCAGAAGAAAATTCCGCTCTCTGAATTTTAGACCAGTGGCTCTGACCTCTATGATGATGAAACAATTTGAGAAGTTACTAAAATAGAATTATTAACAAAATCCAAGAATCTATTAGACCCTTTATAATTTGCTTATAAGAATAATAGATGTGTACAAGATGCCACAGTTACCTCACTTAACCTGTTTTATAAGCATCTTGAAGGACTCAGATTGCTTTTTGTTGATTTCTCCTTTTCGTGATCCAGCCTCATGTTTTACTGGACAAACTTGTGAATCTTTTTAACCTGGACATGTATCTTGTGGATTGGATCCTCAACTTCCTGAACTTAACAGATCACAACAAGTTAGAGTGAATGGAACATTATCGAACCATCTATCATCCTCAACGAGTTCAGTGCTGCGTTTTATCTGCACTTTTTTATATTTTGTACAGAAATGACTGCTATACCCATCTTACTGACAGATTCATTAATACATAGGAACCTGATAATTCTGTTATCATCAGCCCAGGCTGAATACTTGATGATTTTATATCTTTGTGTGATGAATCCTTTCTGCAAATCAATGTCTCTAAAATAAGACGGTCTGCGTTGATTTTGCTGTAAACTGAAGTGTTGTTCATAACCAGCCAGCTGAACTAGTGAACAGCTACAAATATCTCAGCTCTATAATTGACTAAATCTAAATCTGATGTGAAATGTGACGTGCTTTGCAAAAAAAGGTCAACAGCACCTCTTTTGTCATTGGAAGCTCATTAAATTCCAAGTAGACAGAAGCCTGATAAAAATGTTTTTTAGTGCTTTTATCAAATCTGTCGTTTCCCTTTTGTATTACGTGTCATAAACTTTCGTGCTACTTGCTTCAAAGTGATCTGTAACTACGTTTTAGCAATCCAGATGAAATTTGAACATTCAGGTGCTTAAGAAAGCAAACTGCATTTGTAGGGGTGATTGTCACCCTCTTAACCCAGGATATAAGTTTCTCCCTTCTGGCATCCGACTAACTGTTCCTCCAGCTTCCTGAAATAGACATAAATTCTTCTCTGTGCCTGTGCCCATCTCCATCCAGGCCTTAAACGCTGCAGAGAGGAGGAGGTAATTGCTTTGTGATTTTATACGATTTATAAGCTTGAACTGTGATGTACATTTTTAGGCAGTTTTAGTCACTGCGGTTTGATGCGCTTTACTATGATCGAACTGTGACGTGTGTTTTTAAGTGCTTTTATCCACTTAACTATGTTTGAACTGTGATGATTCATCAGGTTTCATGCATGGTTTACCATGCTCAGTGTATGTAACTGTGTTGTATGTTTTTATGTCGAATTGTTTGGTCCGTTGAATGTGTGTTGACCTGTTGCACACCAAATTGCCCTTAAAGGGACAAATAACAAAATGAATCTGAATCTGATTCTAACGCCTGCCATAATCATAGCCTGATAAAGATAAGCAATCAAAAAGAAAGGAAGACAGGAGCATTAACTATTTTTAACAGCACACATAATTTGATCAGAGTGGTGCGGAAAGTAAAAGATGTGGGATCAAACCCCATTAAAAAGAAAGCCTTGTTTCTGCTGACTCATCTCTGAGAAAGATAATGAATCCTTTGCAGCTGCAGGGCTGCGGCTCTCTAGAATAATCACACCCAGTCATAATGTGTGCTTAGCACATCATGCAGGAAAAATCCTTCTGTCAAGATATGCCCTGCAGAAGCTGAAGTGCTAACCCTCCAAATATGAATGTGTTGTGTCAAATCACCTCATTGCCTGATAGAACTTCCTCTCCTGTCCAGACAAATGCTACAACTAATGAGGACACGTAATGGGTGCATCCAAAATCTATACAAGTCTACGAAAACAGCCATAAACCTCACCCATGCATATTCGTTAGCTAAGCAGGATGTCCTTTATAGTCACAGTGTTTTATATAAACTGACATTTTCATATTTGTGGTTCTGATTTTTTTTTACAGCAGCAACAGTTGTTTGTTAGAATCGTGGGCAGAGCTGTAGTCCGCCTGTAAAAGACTTTACCATTGTGCTTGTATACTACTGCAATGTTTGTGATTTATCTTGTTTTGGGGTTTCCTATATTTCACATCATTTTCACTTGTTGCATTTTCTTATCGTTATCAACAGGCGACTTTAAATGACAAATTCTAGCAGCAAATAAACAATAATAACATTTTTTCCAATCAAAAGAGTTTGCAACTGAAAGTTGGAGACAAAAAAGGAACAAGCTTATCCAGCCACAAGAAAGTAAATTACCCTGAATTATATATAAAACAAAAACCTCTTAAATCTGCTAAGTAACAAATGAATCATTTTTGTTGAACAGTTAAAAAGAAGCGTAAAAACATTGCATGGCTTTGGGCTGATTTCCAACTATTTCTTTCTAAATAAAAAAAACTAAAATCCAACCAAGAATGTTGAACTGCTCCTTTAAGTGGATTCACTGATTGGACAACAAACCCCCACGTAGGCGATGAGACACTTTCACTGCAGTCCCACACTGTAATTGAGGCTGAAGTCTTTCTATCGTTTACATTCCGCTTAGTGGCTTAAAGGTTTAAATATGCACAGTCAGCCTCATCATAGTCTAATTCAACACAATAGTCTTTGTGTTGGATCGTTCCAGCGTGTTACCCTCAAAACACCCTGTCAGATTTAGTCTCTCATTACCTCGAGAGCAGAGCTGGATGGAGGGAGACCCAGGCGAGAGCAGGAGGACTGACAGCAGACAATAAACAACATGAGTCTGTGAGGAGGAAAGAGGAGCGAGGACCAGGAATTCAGGCCTTGACATTTATGAACCTGATGAGCTGGTTTTGTTCCTTTTTCCTCTCCTGTTTTATTCCTTCACTTCAACCATCTTTTCTGCACTCGTCTGACGGTCAATTAAGGTAAACAGCAGCAGGGCGGGCGGAGAGATGGTGAATATTTTATGCCAGACAGACAGAGCAACGGTGGTGATGTCAGAAACGTAAAAACAACAAAAGAAGATATATATATATATATATATATATATATATATATATATATATATATATATATATATATATATATATATATATATATATAAAACCCCTGCATAGTATTATCAGGTAAATGTTATTTTCTTTCTATATGCAGTCATTCAAAGGACTATTTAAGTATTTAAGTTATAAGTTACAAATGTGTGATTCATGGCACAAATGAAAATGTGGTTTAGATGAACAAACAGTGCTAACCGAGGACTCGGTGCTTCCAAATCGTTGCAGTTGTGTTGTGTTTAGCCAGAGGACATGCATCATCTGCTAGAAAAACAAGAGATGAAAGAGAAAGAAATCTATGGGAAAACTGGCATCAAACATGAGAACAGCTCATTTGGCCCGATCCCGCTGTTACGAGTGGATCACGGGACGGACGTACACTCATCTATTTCAGTCGTTAGTTTTCCAGATGGGCAGGGCCGGGTCAAGTGGAGTGGAACAGTGCATGTGTGTGTGATTATCAGCCAAACAGAAAGGAACAGATTTACTGATGCAGGAAATTTATTATGTAAAGTTTCCACTCTCACAAGTCACAGATGTATTTTGTAAGGGGCCATTTCACCTGAACCACAAACAACAGATTTATTTCCTTGCTTACCTCTACAGGTATTATGCAAATAGTTTCTGTTCTGTGTGCTGAGGATTTGCTGCCACTACACTACATTGTAGATTCATTGATTCAGATCTAAATGATTCGGTTAACTCTCATCCAGCTATTTTGTATTAATCACCTTACTTCTAAACTCAAACACTTCAACACTCCAATAAACTTCCATCTGACATTTAATTTCATATTGGATGAATTGAGATTTTTTTTTTCTTTTTTGAGACACCTATTCATTTTTCTGCAAAAGTCCAATGATCGTGACCCTTTCAAATAACTGTTTTTTATTGTATCTTGAAGCTTTTAATGTTTTATATAAAGCACCAGAGAAGCTGAAGATCCTACCGCAACTGAAACAAAAAAAACAAGATTTATCTAGTGGTTTACACTTCTGGGTTGATATTGTAATCAAGTGTCTGTTTGTACATCTTTAAATATAATAAACTGAGATGAGATCAAATTTAAATTGTATTGCAACAAGAAATATACTATGGGTATGGCAGTAGTATGTGATCTAAGTCCAAAACACAAATCAAGTAACAGACTGGAAGTTATTTGAAACTCGACTCCAATGTGCCAGCTACTAAATGGTTGCTCTGATATAAATATAGCACCGTCTGATGTCTTTTTTGGATTCACACCCATTTTTTTTGGGTAGTCCAGGTCATCAAAAACTCACTAGACTTTAAAAATGCATCTGGAAAGTAAAGAGTTGGAGACAAAATGTGTTTCAAAAGCTGCAGACCCACACTTGATGTGCAATGCAACACAACAGAGCCTGCACTTTTGCAACTCTGGGAACAACTCTGGATGAATCCTGCATCGAAGAATTGAATAATTTACAGCTTTTCAACACTTGAATCAAACTAACTCCTTTACCCATGCATAAAGATGTTAATCAGGCCGGTGAAGTGGTTTCTGCAGCAGTCCGGGTTGTGACGGCAGGTTTGGGGACAGGACTCCACCCAGTGCAGTAATGTAAACTCTGGGTTAAACATCGACCAGGAGTCAACACACACCACTTGGACCTGCCATGACCTCACGTTCCTCACTGCTGTCAAAAACAAACCTGCCAGTGTCAGGTTTTTTACACAGTAAAGAAAATGACAGTTCCCAAGTTCCCAGGTCTTTGTGTGTGACTTTTAAACTTTTAAATATCCCCAGAATAAAGAGAGCTAACAGGCTGCAGCATTGTGTGTGTGTGTGTGTGTATGTGTGTGTGCACGAGAACACTGAAACGAGTTCCCACAGGTGGGTGGTATCAGAGCCGAGTGCCAACAACTTCAATCCATCAATCATCTTGCACGGGAATTAGTGACAGGTAATGATACGCTTTCTGAAATACACACCCACATACACACACAAACACATATAATGTGCTATTTCCATAATCTTTCAGCCGACAAAGTCACTTTCTACTGTTGAACTGGAAAAGGAGGAAACAGAGGGGTCAGGGTTGCATAACGCCGACATCTATTATACAGAGACATGAAGAACAGGCTGCTGTCGGGGGTTTAAACCACATTAGTGGCACAAGCTCTGACTGGAACATAGAGACTCGCTCAGACTACAGAAAATACTCTTTTAGTTTTCATCGGTTTCCTAAAACAAGGCTGAACTGTGCTGTGTGATGGGCTGGGTGACTCTTCAGTAATGCTAATGGTTTGGCTCAATGCAGTCAAACAGTCGGTTGGTGCAGCACTTTAAAATAAAGAGGATGAATCTTAATGACTATATTACTACAATACATTTTATTAGTTGGATTAGATTACGTTTAAGGTAAGTGGAAGGGTGTGGTACAGTCAGTGGACGTTGTGTGTGGGTGATGATTTTTTTTTATAGCAGAGAGTTTTGAATGATTTGGAGCTGATGGAAGAATTTTATGGGGAAAACCAGAAACAATGGTTTCATTGCAGTAATAATTGCGAGATGCTACCACAGCCTGAATAAATACTTAAGTGTTATGTTGACAGAGGGATGGGTGGAATCTGGAAATTGCAGCCCAAGCCCTTGCATGCAAGCCAACAACGCTTGTAATGAAGAATTAGCCGCTCATTACTACTGAGCTTCATACCTGCAGGAAACAATCGCAGAGAATTTCAATATCTGCCCGGAGGCAAATGTGACGAGCAGCGACACGTGAGCTCACTGCACCTGATAGTCAGTTTTCAATCAAGTGTGACAGGGAAGACATCTGCCAGTTCACTGGGTGTAAAAGTGTTTACGCACTTTGAATCATACAGCTCTGGAAAAAAAAAAGACCACAGCATTTTTTTCTGAAATCAGCATCTCTACATGTATTGCTGCGTTTGTTGAATTCCAACACATCCACAGGTCATTCTGCTTAGGTGTGGGGGAAAAAAGCCACTCAAAAACAATGGTAAAGACTTGAGGAGAGCATCCCAAGATGCATGAAAGCTGGGATTAAAAATAAGGGCCATTGCACCAAATATTGATTTCTGAACTTTAAGTGTAAACATTAGTATTATGTTGTTTTAAAAGTATTTTTTATCTTGTTTCTTTCTATTGTTTGAAGTCTGAAAATATTATATCTTCTTTGTTATGTTGACCATTTGTCATTTTCTGCAAATAAATGCCCTACAACGATAATATTTTTATTTGGAATTTGAGGGAAATGTCAGTAGTTTATAGACTCAAACAAAAATGAAAACTGATAATTTTGCAGTGGTCTCTTATTTTATTTTCCAGAGTCGTATACGAACCTAAACCAGTAAAAGTGTTACTGTACATGCTTTTTTCTTTTTTTTACTGAACCAAACACATGTCCAGTATTATTACATGGTGCCACTGTGTGTGTGTATGAGATCGAGTGGCGAGCAGGATGTTCACTCTGACTCCAGCCTCATCATCATCATCTTCACCAACACATGAATCGAGGGAAACAGATGCTGCCTTTCTCCTTCCTGTGTGCCACTTCCTATTACTTCCACGGTGTGTGAGTGAGTAATGCATTTTAAACTTTCCTCCACTGCTCCCATCAGCTGGAAATGTCAATTTCCATTTTTTTTTTTGCCTGTCGTACTTTTCGGCTCAGTGAAACATGCGTGAGATGACTGACGTGACCTCCTTCATGGTGAACTACTACTCCCTGACGACTGACGTCACTTTTTAATGGCCTCAACAGACCAGAACGCAGAGCGGCCGCTGCATTATAAGGAACTCGTATTTCACAAAAAAAAAAGATCAACTATTTTCTTGCGTCATCAGAAAAAATGAATCCAGGATTTAGAGAATTTCCTTTGCGTTAGCCAGAGTTGTCATTTAAATCACTTCAGAAGAATTCCTTCACTTTTTATTTCATTGTTTTTCCACACTTGTAGCGTTTGTCACATATTGACCTCATGCAAGTTCATTTCTCTTTTGTCATGCCAGCACTCGAACCAATAATGAATGTGTTTTTGAAGTGATGAATTTGCCGTTATCATTGGGTATGAAACTGCAGCCCTTTGCAGACCTGAAACCAAGACAGGGTTTAAACTTTGCCAGGGTTAGTGCACCGCGCTCAGAGGGACTCTCCTCCACTTTCCCCTGGAATGAAAGAATGTGATTGTAGATTAGCTCAACAGGGAGGATGTCAGGGAATCATTAACCTCTGGTTCCTATCCAGCTACGGGTTTCACTCGCTTTCTGAATCCCCCTCATTTAAATGGTCCCCATGTTTCATGGGAAAATAGAAACTTTCTCAAAGTGAAAGTAGACAAGTTTTTTTTTTTTTTAAACTTATTATGAAGGAAATGTCTTCCACTACATTTAGGCTCTTCCTCAATCTGCATTTCTCTCCCTATAAATAGGCCTTCTAATCTACTATAGGTAGAACCACCTGGGATATTATGTGCCTGCATATACACACACACACCCACACCCACACCCACACACACACACACCCACACACACACCCACACACACACACCCACACACACACACACACACCCACACACACACACACACACACACACACACACACACACACACACACACACACACACACACACACACACACACACACACACACACACACACACACACACACACACACACACACACACACACACACACACACACACACACCAAACAGCAGGGGATTCATTGATTCATTACTCGTGACTTATTTAAATGGAATTATCAAGTTTTCCAGGATCACTTTGACTAGATTGGTGCTTTTACATTTAACTTTAATTGGACTAAAAAATATTTCATGGATGTATGGGCCTAATGTGTTTATGATTGGCTAGTTTAACTTAAACGTATGCAGCGTAGGGAGCCCCAGTATAAATTGATCATTTTGCTTCTATGACTTAACAGTTCAGCAGATATTCATAACAAAATTCACCAGTAAATTCCTCTATGGCCAAACGTTTTACATGGAATTCTATTCTGTAAGTACTATTGAGTCCTCAAGACAGACCAAAACTGGAGAGTCAACCATAACCTCCACGGCAGAGCTAATGATACGCTACGCGCTTCAAATCATTCAGCTCCCAAAATGGCACAAAACAGCAATTTTCGGGATTCTTCCTGTGACAACATCATAAAGGCAAAACATATGTCAGAGTAGAACAAATCCTCCTGGAAAATAAATATTATGTAGAACACTGAAAATACACTCATTTTTTTAATCATTACGCCTTAGCAAAAAATGCTACAAATCGGTGGGTGTGTTTGCCTTTGTATTGTAAAGAGCTCCTGACAATAAACACAAATCCTTTAAAGCAGGATAACAATATTTTCAGACACTTCAAGGAAATGTGAGCGAAACATCCTAATGTTAATATTTGACTGGGATGGAGTCCGTCTGTTTTGTTTCACAGTAAACCTCATCTTAAAATAGACTTAGTTTCCTGTAATTCCTGTTACAGAACATACACTTTACCATATATTGTAGCCAATTTTAAATCCGTAATCAGCCGGTTAAAGCTTAATGTTTCTCACACGCCGGTTGCTGATTTCAAAATCTAACGCACTGAAACCGTGCAGGCTATGTGAACAGAGGTATGCGACCTCTTTGTTCACTCCCGCGTTTCTGGCCAGGTTGCGTAGTTTGTCTTTGATCTCGAACTACCGGGTCAAACGGTTACAAGGTCAGAGAGTCCACGCTGTACATTCCGCTGCTTTTAATAGGTGACTACAGGAGTACTTCCCTCTGAAAAGGAGAGACATGGGATGAACTAAAAAAAACTCAAGATAGAGGGAGAGGCAAGCAAAATGATAATGAGCTCTGTTCCCATAATCTGTTCCTGCTTTAGAGTTCACCTGCTCATTTTAACAAGCTCTGATATCGTTGACCCAAGTATCAGGGTGTGCTTGTTTCAACCCACATCCATCCACTAAGAAAATCCAGTTGCCCGTTTTCTTTCGATGTGAAGGATGAATTCACAGTGAATCAAACTCTCCTGTCATAACACTGATTGAGTGCTAATGAACAGGGAGACACTTTCAATGTCATAAAGAAGAAGAGGTAACCGGCTTCACCTTCAGCGACAATGTACACTATTTAGCTTTAATACTGACATATCATCTTGGTGATGTATAAATGAGGTCAGTGGATTACATATTGAATCTGTATTCATGTAGATGTAGAGCTTCATAAAGATTTGTTAAATTATATCAATGCTAAGAAACATATGCCAAGCATCAGAAAAGTAGCATATGTTTAGTTTGTTATTGAATGTAATTCTGCTTCCACTATAAGTGACCCTTTACTAAGCCCCACTCCTGCTACAATGGCTAATTGTAGCATAGCCACAGACTGTATAAAATGATGCACTTAGTGAAGTGTGACGTCGTTGGCTTACGTCGGGGCCGGTCTGAAAGCCAGAGATGCAGCTTATCGTTTTCAGCTTTTGACATTGTGTCTGTTTGCAGTAAAGTGCTGAGGACTGGAGTGTTGCCTTTAAAGCTCTGGAAACAAGCTTCAGAAGCTAAAGCTACTGGAGACACACACAGGAACTCCTAAATCAAGCAGTAGCCCACGGCACAGACATGCTCAGATGTCACCATTTAAAACAATATCAACATTTTATTAGTGCCACAGTTTAAGACAGTAAAAACAGTCATTGTTAAGCATTCATGGCTCAAGTGGAAAAAACAGCATTAGAAAACACAGTTGTATCAAAATAGGTCTGTGTTACATGCAGGTGTGTGCTCACACACAAACACAGACTATAATACTCAAAACATTCTCTGTTCACCAAGTTTCTTACTCTGAAATCTGGTTACTCCTCAGACTAAACAATTTAAGATCACCTGATATATAGAAGTAAACATTGTGGTCTCTGACATAATGTAAACTTTAGTGTATTTTATTCCTTTACTTATTTCATCATGTCCTCCTCAGTGCCTCAGTATTAGATGAGCTTTGACTCTCTAACATTCCTGAGTGGGATGCAGGTCTGATGTCTGGATGACAACTCTCTGAAAGAGAAGACAGAAGGAGACAGATTAACGAAAAGCAGCCTAGGGTGGTATCATAGAGATTTGATCAGTTCTGGTTCTGATTATCAAATCAAGAACAAGAAAAAACTTGAGTTCACAGCCACACTCGTGGGTCTGAGAGCAGTTTTGTGGAGCGATGCTTTGAGCTGAAAGTTACGTTGGTTTAATTCCAGGTGATGGCCTCATTGCAAATAGTGTGCCAAGTGCATTGAGGGATTTATAATTCAGAAGAGTTTGGTCTGTTTAGCACTTTTTTCCCTTAGTTTATAGTTCGCTCCACCAAGGAGGTTATCTTTACACCTGGGTTTGTCTGTCTGTTTGCACGATACGTCAAAAGGTTTGGGTCAGATTTTCGTCAAATTCAAAGCAAATGTTACAAATGGTACAATGGATAAGTGATTACATTTTTGGTAATGATCCAGAAGAAATCAGGGTTTGAATTTTTTGTTGTTTGGTAACGTTGCTGTAAATGGAGCTTCAAACTGGTTCCATCATTTAGGGCCACCTAAACATCCCACCCCACAGAAACAACTTTAGCATTTTATGAAAAATGAAATAAAAGTCCTTGAATAAGTAGGTGACTCACACATCTGACTGATACATTTAATCACCAAAATCATTGTGATTTGAACTCTTTGAATGTTTGTAAAATGTTTTGTGCCAAATTAGACAATTTGTTGAGTCCCCAGAGCCACAACACACAGTATCACTAGATGAATGTTCATGGTATAAGAAGCTCTACACAGCTGTAGCTGCTTGTCTGTGCTGCGTTTATTTGATTGGATTAGCTGACCAGAGGCATGTTAGGAGAACCATTTATATTCAGTTAAACCCACAAGACAAAATAGCAATAAATTTGGCTTTGGATCATTTTTTTATGATTTGTTTCACTTAATATTTATATCCTAAACACACCAGTTCCACTGAAACTGGTTAAAGATTCACATTCTTAGGATCTCAAATGTTTTGCTGATCCACCAAAAAACAACTGACAGCAAAAGTGATCTACAGTCCCAGTAAATCACATTTGTGAACACACCCTAAAGCTATCGAACCAACTCGATCAGGGGTAGGAAAACGGTCATGTGGAATCACATCCAAAAAGATGTGTTTGGGACAAAACAAATGGCCTCCTGTACCTCCCTTCTTCCTTCCTCTGTGTCCGAAAGGATTCAAATGTTTTCACACACAAAAACACTCTGATGCCTCTTAGGCTGACAACAGCCACAATTCCTACTCTGGGTGATGTGGGACAAATGCCAGATTATCATCTAAGAGCTCTATTCATTTAACAAGTATGTGAGTGTGTGTGCTCGCAGATCCCCGATTATAACCGAGGGAGTCCCGTCACCATGGAGCAAATCTATCCATAACATTACACGTGTACTGTATGACAGGTTTTTTTTTTTTTTTTTGACTCAACGTGACTCCATCTTTATTGTCAGACCTGTTTTACTCTGCTCTGTCAGCCACTTATAGCCCAGACATGAAACTCCACATGACATGAACACCTCCTCTGTTCCTTGGATTAAAATGTCTGATTTGGACTGTGATGTGATGCGAGTGTGTCTGTGGGGGTACGGCTCTTCTTGAGTGTGTGTTTGATTGAGTCAGAGTGTGTGTATGTGTGTGTGAGCAGCGATTACCCAGAGCAGGTTAGCTACGGCGGCTTTAGCTGCATGTGGTTGGAGACAGACCCAACCTGATGGGAAACAGCCATTCAGTGCAGCCAGCCCTCAGTCTGGCCTTTCTACTACACACGTCTATAGAGGTAATTCAATGGAAGAATTGACACTATGGTAATGGTGCTCCTTGACACCGGCCCCACGCTATACAAGCGTTTGGCCAATGTTTGCCGCTAAGCAGCACAAGCCCATGGAGAAACTGGTGAGGTGGGCCCCACGCTATTCAGGCCACAGCCTCTAAATGAACTCCAATAATCACATTTATCCCCAACCAAAGTCCATGAGAAAACTACGGTGCAGCCAGCATAATGGGTAACCTTCAAGGAAGCACAACGGCACAAAAAAATGACAACATATGGCTTCAACAAGAACCGACCACTTGGAGAATAATACACCACCCTGCCACCCACACACAAGAGCTGTGGGAGCCAAGTTACATTTTACATGTTCAGGTCAGTAAGTGCAAGTCTGTATTTTGTTTAAAAAAAAAAAAAATCTTTTCAAAATATATTTTTGGCTTTTTGCCTTTTTATTTGATAGGCAGAGAGAGGGGGAAAGACAAGCAGGAAAGGGCTGCCCGAAGCAGGATTTTAGCTGACTATTCCATTCACCACAGTGTTTAAAAAGTAAAATTACATCAGTGATTATGTTGAATATGTTAATAAATAATAATCTATTAAAAGTCCCATATCACAGAAAATGAAATTTAATTGCTTTTTAATTATGAGAAGGTCTAGGTGTTATATAAATAGAAATGTAGAGAGAAGCTTCAGAGGTGTAATAGATATGATCTTTTAGTACTTCAAATATAGCTTGCTAGTAATATCACAACTTTAAATAAAATCCAGGAAAATAATATGGACCTTTAAAAGTCAGATAAAATGGAGTGGTTTACAGTAAACTTTCTGTTAGAAACGTAATTATTAAGAGATTGCGAGATCCCTTGTGTTGTTATTTAGCTGAACCTGTAGTTTTCTCACCATTGTGCTTTTTTGCCGATTATGAAAACTTCACTTTAAAGGTCCCTGTAACAAGATAACAAACTGAGGAATAAATAAATCATTTTGACATCAGACTCCACTGCAAATTTTTTGCTCTTTAAATTATTGTACACGACTTAAGCTGAGGTTGTTGAGGTTCAACAACTGACAACCTACTAAACAGGAGCTAATAAAAACACCTTTGTTACCACTGCACAGAAATACTGCAGCATAATCACTGGATCTAGACCTGCATGGGTAATGATGTGTGAACATGTGTGCGCATGATGCAGAAGCATTTTCCTCCAGCGGAAAACTGTGTGAAAACAATATCCCTCCCCTCCTCACAACCATATACCTTCTATCTCTCATCAGTCCCTTCATTCCTGCCGTCACACTCACGTTAACCCTCAATTGCATTAAAAAGGGCACTTAAATTAAACTGGATGTAATGTGAAAGTGTTGCACTATAGTAGCACATTAATGGTTGATGTTTTAATAGAAACATAAATTCACTCATCTTCAAAGAAAATAAAACGGTTATTTCATGGAGGAACATGTTTTTAATCCCTTTTCTGGCCTATTTATTTTATAATAAATTATTATTTAAATAAACCTATGCCAAAAATAACCTTTTAACAAGAACTCAAGTGAATCACTTTAATCAAATCATGTGAATCAACTAAATCATCTCAACTTGCAGTCATCTTCACTATCATCTGAATCCATGCTGCTGTGCTCCCGGTGCTCGCAACAACATCCAAACACATCTTCCATAAACAGTCATGAAGCCAAGCAATGGTTGAGCTTCAGGCAAACAGAGGTCAGAGCTGCAGTTCTTATCTGCTATGCATCTGTCAAAAACATCCCCATAGCTCAAACCTCAGACCTTACAGGGGAAAAACACATCCAAGACGATATCATTCATATCCGTTTCAGCTCTAGAAGCAAACACAATGAGGTCTCTTGACATGTTGAGGCCTGGTAGACTTGTATGACCCCAACAAGCCCCAATTTTGTCACTGATGTAGAGATCACTATAGTTTACTACCTGTCAAAAACAAGAGATGAGTTAGTGTAGTTTTGACTCATAAGGGGCCATAATGGAACTGCTAAAACATTTAAACTGGGTGTTAAACATGTTATAGCAGGGTGGGAACTATTTAAAATGGAGGTGGCTGAGTAGCACAGGTGAGCTCTGTCACCTAGGCTCATTCATGTAAAGTATATTGTGTGTCAGGTACAGTAATGAGAATCAGGCAGGTGAACTGAGCTTGTTGCTTCAGTTTCTTAGAGACTGCGAGAATGTGAAACACACACACAAACATGCATGCACGCACACAGCATATTTAGCATGTGTGTTATACACAAATACACCCATATCTGAATAACGTATACATACACATCTATAAATTGACCTAGATTGTCGTGGGCAGATCTTGCTCATGCAACAAGCTTGGACAAAGAGAGTGATTATTACCTCTAACCTGCAGCAGGCACACATCATGCATAATTCAGATTCAATTACACTGTAAGGAAAAGAAGGAAACTGGAGCGACACACAGGCAGTCGCGATGTGCTGCACCAGTAAAACCATTTCCTTTGTAGTGACTCAGCAAGTCACACCAGCTGGGCTCAGTTACTCAGCTCTTTCTGCTTTAACTAACTTCTTAGCAACGAGCTGCATCAGTGAAACCAGACACCCCAGAGGACCACTGTGAAGCTGCAGTATGGCACTATCCAGTGGAAGCCTGGCCAGGCCCCACTGGTAGGACTGCAACCGACTATCATTTTACACTGATTAATCAGCTGATCTTTTCTTTTGATTAGGTGATTCATTTTCAAACTGTAGAATTTCCAAGGATGGAAGAAAATAAAAAAAATAAAAAAATGTCACAAAGTTTCCAGTGTTGAGGTGCCATCTATGAAGCGTTCTGCCTTATAGCAGCAAATAATTTACATCCATATATATAACTATCAACTGTCTACAGTCATGCTAGCAGTTCTGTAAAGGCTGTAGTTACAGGTAGAGTCAACGATTCTGGAGAAAGAACGACTGTTGATATTCAGAACAAAAATAAAAGGTATTGCAACAAATAAATCTATAGATATTCTGGATGCACCTCGTTGGATGATATATTGCTTGCGAAGAGAAATACTTCTCAGAAAACTGGCCTGGAAAAAGCATACAGAAGACAACATTATGAAGTCTCTTGCTGAACCTGTATTATGACAGGATTTTCTATTTGGACCTGTTGTAAAAGTTGAATTGCTCCTTTCAGATTAGACATGTAGGGAGTGAGTAGTAGAGGTAGTGAGAAAGTCTGTGTATGATAGAAAAGCTGAGAGAGCTAACGTAGCATGTCGCTGTGAAAGTAGCAATGTGTGAAGATACTGACCACATCAATTCTGAGGATGAAATTAGATGCTAGCTTTACCTCTACTGCTGTCAAACAAGTGTTACAACAAATGACTGAAGAGAAAATCAGTCAAGGTGAGGGCTGAACTCAAGCATCCTCTGTGTGAGGTGCTGCAAAGGTAAAGTACTGGGAGGAGGACAGTATTTCCAACACTCTACTTTGATGGTATCATAAATAACAGGGCCCATTCACTAACGGTGTATGGTTTAGTTTTTTGCCAAACCCCTTCCTATCTACCCTGTGTTCATCTTATTTGACTTGGATATGTTCATTTGACAACTTGGTGACGAGCTCTGCCTTTCACATTTTGAGACAAAAGACTCAGTCATTTACCACTGATTTTTACAGCCCGCGTCCCTCATCCTGTCCTCAGCAGGTGTTCGCAGTAAGACACAGGAGGTGTCAGATAAAATCTAACATAGGGGTTATAGGAAGTACTGGCAAGTTACTAAAGACCTCTAACATGACAGTTCATTTACAGCAAGTGAAATATAGACCAGGGGGGTAGCCAAACTGCTTCCGTTGTTCCCTTTATATCTATGATGGTAGATTTATTTCACTTGTGCCAGCATAATTCCAGCGTATAGACAAAACCCTACTAGCAATGTTGGCAGTAAGACACAATCACTACAAAGTTTAGTTTGCATTCCCCACTGCTACAACAAGTTCCCCACTTCCTGCATGGAATGTTTTAGGGTGATTTGTTCTAAGAAATTGTGCTTGTCATATACAAATCTTTTCATTAGATTTTTAATAGATAATGTTTTAGTCAGTAGTTGCTTCTCTTTTGTCTTATACTTATATTTCAATGAGTTTGGTTTAGGAAGTCCAACAATTTCCATCCCTTGAGCCACACTGCCAGTCAGTCTAAATATAGGCTCAACTCAAGGCTCACTTGATAGCTTTTTGCAGAGCAGTGGACCATATCCCCGACAATCTTTAGCAAACAGAACTTATTCAGATGTCAACAAATGACTGAAGTTTCTTTTCTCCTGTGAGAAAGTTTGTAAATGAACCTTGAATTCTAAATATCGTTTTATTAAACATAGTGTACCTGTCCCTAAGCTCAAAAATTAATCTCCATGCAAAAAACACCCTAATTCCTTGTGCATCAGAGGACTTAGAGCCAACATTGTCCTTTTATCCTGGCTTTATTCACTACAATGACTAGCAGTCAAATCAAACAACCTTTCATGAAGATTGGAGATAGGCAACAATCTGTGACATGTTTTATTTTATTTTTTTATCTCAACACCTATATTTTTTCTATTAGGATTGATAGTTTCCTTTGTTACACTGGAAGAAAAACAATGAATGCATCCTGACAGCACAATGTATTTTCAATCTATTCCATTTATCACTTCCCTTCACTGCAGGCATGGGAGGTTGTAGCCTTTCCATTTAGCTCGTAGACAAACAGCAAGGTGTGGTCCATTCATGGTTCAGTCACTTTTACATTTATACCTTTAGCTTTTGTTCTCCTTCCTAGATAAACAGCAAGGCGTTGGCCAAAGCTGCCAGTCTCTTTCACTGTACCTCTTCCTTGAGGCTGACCCCCTCTCAATGCAAAACTTAACCTGTAAAACTGTGTTCCTACATGTAAAAGTTTAAGGATAAATATGTGATAAGCATAATAAGGGTTTACCCAAGGTGGTCAGATTTAAATTAAAGTAGAGTTTCCCAGGTTTGAACTGTAATAAGGGGCTTAAGACATCTCAATAGGATATTTAATGACTATATACACTAATGATGACTTATTAGTAGTACAGCATAACAAGAGGTTACCTTGGTTTTGGACAGATGGATCAAAACACAAAGAATGATATTTAGACTTCAAAGGGTAGCTGATAAGCAGAAATCAAAGGGGAAGCTGAGTTCAGCCCTGGTTTAAACAGTAAACTCACCTCCCCTATTTCTCTTTCAAACCTCTCAAGCTTAGGGTTGACACTTCCTTAAAAGAGGTAAAGTGTATGTGTTTCTATGAGGCTTGAGGCTGACTGATTAAATAAACACCACCGTTTAGGATGTTGGTGTGAGTCTTGTTTTTTTTCACTCACGTGTGACCTGAAGAATGTTATCATTCACATGGGCAAGTCACACACACCAAACAACAGCCGGGCATCGCTGGGAAATCTGGAATGATATCATGAATGATTAAGTAAAGAATGGTGCAGTGTGTCGAGGGAACAGTGCTAAACCCCAAGTGGCGGCTAAACACATTCAGATCAAGTTTTTTTTATGCCTTTCTATTTTTTTCAGCCTTCCACCTGAATATAGCACATGTTTTAACAAAATTTGCAGCACGATCCCATCTACAAATATTTGGAGCTGGGGCACTAAACCATTGCAGAAGATGTGGCTGCAACAAATTACAATTAAAAGAGCAATAATTAAACTAAGAAACAACAATGTAGAAAGTGAGATAGAAATATTGTAGTTTTCCACCTCAATAACGCATGAAAATGTTTTTTTTCCCCCAATACCTCAAATTTTATTTCCCACTTCCTCCCACAGTAAAAAGCATGCTGAGGTTAATTGGAGACTCTAAATTGGTGTAGGTGTGAGTGTGTGGGTGAATGGTGTGCGCGCCCGATAGACTGGCGACCTGTCTGGGGTGTATCCCTGTCGCTACCATGTAATGTGCTGGGATTGGCTCCAGCAGACCTGGAATAAGCGGGTATAGAAACTGACTGTCTGACATTGTATAAGACAAAATAGCCATGTTTTGTATTATTATTTGAATCAACTACATTAAAGCAGTTAAAGCAGCAAACACCTCTCACTGAGTGACTGGCTACCACAGTGTTAGATTTGTTTGTGGTAGTCAGGAGAATTAAGGCGTACCTTGGCTGGTTTAGGCACCAAACACTGCAGTAAGGCACTGTCCCTTTGTTTCTTTAAATAGGATGAACTGTGTGTGTGTGTTTGATCACTCATCCGTGCTATATCCCCGCCACCCTGTTACATAACACCACTACACCTGCATTGGAACAATTCCCATAATAATACTCAAGGTAAGGTGAGCGTGTGTGTATCAAGTACATCCATGCATGTGCTCGTGTTTGCCTGATTGCTTTCCAAACTCCTGTGCAAATCTGCATGCCCACATTTATTTTGTACCATGTTCCGTCATATGAAGCTCAAGGTACATCAAAACACATGAGAATGACCAGGATACAATAACACATTATGACATATGATATGATATTATGGATGTGCAGACATATGCACACACTCACCTCCCTGGAGACAGGAGATTAGAGGTGAGTACAGGACACAAGAGTGGCTCCCACACTGCTGAACATACAGCCAACAACACCAGTGGATCAGATGACAAGCTTCAGCCAACACACACACCCACAGTCTCATACAGTATGCACAGACTTGAATCACTTTTTATGTCTCCTTTTACTTCCCCTCACACGCTTATCACACACAAACACACAGATGTTCTGCCACTCTAACATGAGAACAAACTATGGAATGGCTCTAATAATTGTGTCAGTCCTTTAATACCTGTAAATCCTTAAACATTCTCTAAAGTCAGTGAGCCAGGTCATGGTTAGATTCAATAATAGGAAACTTACACACCCTTTTTCTGTGAATGGACATACGAGAAAGAAAGAGACCGTGTGTGTTTGTGATCCTGTGTGTCAGTGTTCAAATAAGAAACAAGTTCAACTACAAATGCTTGACATGCGAATTTGCAACATAGAATACATACAACATTGCAACACTGCATGCAATCTACCATATTGTCTGAGGTATTGATTTGATGTATTGTGTGTTCCAGAGAGTGAGTGCATTTCTTCAGGTGCCTGATGACAAAATACTGGCTGAGCTAGTTACTTGGCACCTTGTCAGGTACAAAATATTTCCTGCAGGTTAAGCAGTCAATCACTACATGCACCTGTTTTTATCTTTCCGTGGCAGAGAGGAGATGATAGACAAGAAGACTAAAGTCTTATGAATATAATACTCAGGCTCATAAATTAGACTATTAACTTTGTCGTTGCATGCGCAAGAATGTGTAATCAAAACAGAATGGTTGAAAAGATAAATTATAGCTTCCAGCTTGAATCTGCATGCTTTTTGTTTTCCTTCAGATGTGAGGAATTGAAAGTTTTGAATAAAAAACTGGATCTGTGGTATAAATGCAATATCTCACTCCATCACCATTTCTTTTGCCCTTTGTGCTGTGAATGAATTTGAGAAAAAAAATCTAACCCTGATGTGACCTTCTGCATGAAGGAATGGTAAGAGGAAAAGTAATTTTAGGCTGGATCTGCCGGTGCCTCTGGCAGGCAGATCCTGCCCATCAGTGAGGGACTGAAGACAGGACGACTTAGCTCATCTTCCTGTTCATGTCAGATGTATTTCCTTGTTTCCCACACACGCACAATGAACAACTGCAAACCACTAATCCAGTCACAAACTAACAATTAATATAAATTATCCCTTATAAGCAGCAGTGAGGTATAAATACACACACGCGGGACACAAAGCAGTGGGAGACATGTCCCATGAGATTCTTGGTAGGAACATATTGTACCGAAGGTGTGTAACCTACTAAACAGGAAACTACAGGTCTATTTTAGGGCTGGTGTGTCTCCACCCTGCCCTGCTGGGAAATGCAACTGTATGGAAAACACAGCAGAATGGGTCATCTCTTTCTGTCTCAGTCACTCACACAACATAAACCCATTAGACAGACCATAAACACATCAGTGTGATCCATTCCTACTGGTGTTTACACCCAGGGAAGGCATAAAACAATCAGGCTGATAATCACTTGGGAACCTGGCTGTGGTTCTCTGGAGGATGTGGGGCATGACAGCCACCGGTTGGAGACAAGGATTTATTTCAGTGGTTAAAATATTTATTAAATATATGTATAAAATATAAATATATTTGACACTTAGCAATATCAAACTTTCATGCGAGTTATGTTATTACGACGATAAATTGATATTGTACCATTTCGCTGTATTATTTTTTTATACTACAGTAACCATTACAGAGAAACCATTAAAATGTCTCTGCCAACCAAAATAATTATACCAATAAAGAAATACAAGTTTTTAATTACTTAATGTGTCAGTTATATAAGTGTTTTGGCAATCAGCACTTGGGAGTTGGCCTATTCAAGCCGATTAATAGAGTCCCAAAGAATAAACAAGGAAGAAAATGACAACAACAAGGGAGTGCAATTATTAATTGACAAGAACTTGCTGTAATATATTCAATCATTTGTTTGCAACATCATCAAGTCATCCTAGAAGACTTTTTGCCTTGTAACAATAAAAGTAAACACAAATAAGTTAGAATGAAACAATTCTGATCTTAAATTTCTTTACCTATGCTATTGGGAGTAACAACTAATGCAGAGAGCTCAACATAGCTTAAATTTTGTAGTTAGCTAAAATCTGTGGATGACAGTTTCAGTTTCAGAAGTCTGGTTTGACTGAAATCCTAAACCTATTGTTTAAAAAGATTCAGTCTCAGGTATCGAAAAAGTCCTTATATCCTAGGACATCCGAATATATCCCAACTCTTTTGATACAACGGATCCTTAGCAACTTACTTAGTGCTTCATTGTTTCACAAAGGCTAAAAGGGGAACAGGTTCCTGGGGCAGCTCTTGGATTGATCAGTGGGATGATATTTGATGTGGGCTGTCACTGTCTATGAATTAAGCACACTTCCTACAACTAGAGCCTCAAACCAGATTAACACACTTACAAGTTGCTCGTTTGATGCTAATATGCTATGTGATGTGGTTTACCGTTTACCATACGTACTTTGAGCTTGACCACAGCTTCTACATCCGTCATCCATCAATAAAAGGGCTTCTTTAATCTCCCTAAATACCAGTAAGGGTCTATGAACTCACCTAGCAGTAGCTGAAATGTAAATCTTAGTATCATTATGATACACCTCTCTTTTGACAATACATTTTATACAATGACAAACAAATGTTTAGCTTGCTTTTCGGTACTGCTCGAATAAAGCTAAGCTATGTGTAGAATGTTTATCATAAACATCCTTCCCCAAGTCAACTTGCATCGTTGAGATTGTTCAACTCAAATCCCTCCATTCATCAAGATGACAATAACACAGTTAGTTTAAGCCATAGCCAGTGTAAAGGTAAGAACAAACATAGATGGGGTCAAATTACAGTCAGTGGGATAGGGGCTAAGATACATCTGTCTGACACTGAATGAATAAGAGTGCTTTATGGTTCTGTTTGATTAATATTTTTGCATACAACATATTAATATTTTAATAACTGGAGGCTTTACTCTGCAAAACATTATGTATAATATTAAGATGCAGCACACTTATTTTAAGTTCAGTCGAGTCAAAATGTGTTGAAAATATAATGTAGGATGAATTAATTCCAATGTCAGCAGGTGGTGATATGGATGAAAATATCAAATTAGTGTTTGAATTAATGTGTTAATATTATACCCCAGGGCTGTGTTGGTGCAGCTTTGAACACCCAGCAATGTCACCACTTTTGAGAAATGCCCTATTCACACAAAACTATTATGTCAAGTTAAAGAGGTACAGAGGGAAACAATCAGCATGTGTTCCTCCACTATCAGTGAGGTGGGGTGGGTACAGGTCACAGGTTGGATAAATACCCACCTTTAGTCTGTGTGTGATATTGTTCTCTGTTATAATGTTGTAAGTCTAAGTGTTTGACAGTGATGGGTGAAGTTCATCTGTGGTTCTTACTTGATGAGAGCTGTCGTAGCTGTGTCTTGCTGTGTGTGTTGCTCCCCGCTATGAGGAACAATGGATGATGGAACCCTGGAGGAGGATGAACAAAGGGTGGAAGAGCAGAGAGATGAGGGGGGGACGGGTGACGGAGGGGAGGTTTGTTTCTGCGGCTTCTTGCAGTTCCGTAAAAGGCAGAGGGACTTGACTCTGATAGGTGGGTTGAGGCAATGGTTGCTACGATGACTGGCCACCTTGCCAACGGGTCCTGTCCCTGCCCTCCTGAAGGTTTGTTCTGATCTGAAAACGAAACACAAAAGTCACAGAACAGTGTAGGTGAGGTGATGCTCAGTGACAGAGAAGAGACGGAGAACTGCAAATTATGAAGCAACAAATAAAAGAATGACATTGCATGTATTTTAGAGGGATAGTTTAGTATTTTGGACATCTAAGCCCATTTTCCACATTCCTGGCACGTATCTAAAGCATAGACACCAGCATTGAGCTTTGTAATGATTTCCCTCTAATTTCCAAAATACACAGTTTGTGGAAAAAACTATTTCACTAATAAATATTGGTAGGAAGCTTCGTTTGTAATTGTACCCGTCTTTGAAAAGCTTGAATATAAGTATTGGGCTCCTATATGCGACAGCACGGTGGAGGTTTACTCAAACCTAACTGTGGTCTTCAAAATAGTTCTGGAACAAATCTAGCTCCGGTTTTAATATTGGGTTAGTAAATCGTCTATGAATTGCAGAGCAAGTAAGATTAAACCATGACCTTTCTGTTCACTTCCCATTTGGGAAAGAGCTACTAAACCCTGCCTGGTGGCATATTTCAAGAACCATTCACCCAAACAACTTCTTGCTTTAATCAATCATTTTTATTTGTCACATGTATACCCCTTAGTAGGTGTATTGTTATGGAACCAAAGAAGTGCAATGTCAAGTGTCAGTTCATTATAACCGATGAAATATTAAGAATTATTACATTTTGATGGGGTGTTTCCATTGTAACCGGTGCAGCCTTTACAGCTCTGCTTTAGCAGCCCAGGAAACAAACAGACCAATTGCATGCGGAAGAAATCATCTCATGTCATGATACTCAGCCAATCAAGTGTGATAAGCAATGCGACTCCTGTCAGCGGTAGGGGAGAGACAAGACAGAAGACTACAGTCTGAGAAAGGCTCTAAAAATAGAAAATTAGACAGCGACCACAGAGCTTTTAATCCAGAATGGACAGACTCTTACATTTTTATTTTTCCCCAGGTGGTTCAACACCAGTATGTCTCACATGTTTTGAGAGCAAGCGCCACTACAAGACAGAGCACAATTTTTTTAAGCCAACATACCCATTCCAAAAGGGGTCAAGAGTTGTATAGAAATGTGACTCAAAGATTGGGAGTGGAAACAACACATGAAAAACATATAAGTAATGTAATATATTAAATGGCCGAATTTGCAAACTTATACCTGCTTCTAAAACTTGAAAGAGAATGTTTGCTCTTCATGCTAAAATGATGCTGATTCTGGAAAAAGGCATGTCATAGAGTCACAGCAGATTTGGGGTTGTGCCTTGAACATCAACTTAAGTATATACAGTGAATATAAACCTGCTGAGGCAAGCAGGCAAGAACAGGGATATCTGAGAAAGACAAATGCAACAAAAGAAGGCACAGCATTCCTACTATTGTTTGAATGTTTTCCTTCTGTAGCCCACTCCTTGTTTTGTCTACCAGTTTCTTAACAAATTCAACATGTCTGACAATAATTCTGACAGAATTCCTCAGAGGCTTTAAAAAAGTGGAGAAAGCCAGCATGCTTGGACAACACTGTACAGCCAGAGAGATGTCACATGGTCATGGTATAACGTCAAGTGACCGTGGTATTCAAGCAGTGTGACCCTTAAGGTTAATTAAGGCCACAAACTCCTGAACTTTGACCTCTCCAAAGTAGGATCCACTTAGCCAAGTCTGATATGATCTGAATCCTCAGCAGACGATGTTTCTCTTTGATGTCTGCAGCCATGTTCACTCTAAAATCCTGCTCCAACTTATGAAGGCCGGCCAATACGGATACGAAAAGCAAATACTTAGCACTTAGCGGCCACAATTGATATGACGAGGACAAATTTAAGTCTAATTTAGTTGACTTAAATAAACAGGTGTGCTACCTAAGCCTTATCCTGTCTCTCTACTGGAAAAGCCACATGTAAATCATAAATGTTTTCATAAAATCATAAAATCTAAATAAATGTCCAAACAGGATTTTGCAAAGACAAGTGACAAAGCCAAATGACTAATATATCATACTGTGCTAACACTAATTCCCAGCGGCTGCTTGTTTGTTTTGAGCAGAACAGTAATGTGCAGTCACTCTTTCATTTTTTTTTTTTTTATTTCACAGTGGGTTGATATGAAAAAGCTTCAAGTTCACTATACTAACCCCTTGACCTGAAATTGTCTATAAGTAATCTAAAATAAACACAGCTTTATCATTAAAAATATCTGTAATATGTGTATACTGAGGATTAAGGTTTAATCTGGGGAAAATGGATTCACAGAATAACCATCCAGCTGCTGCTGCTGCTTCTGGCAGATCCCAGTGCTAGATGACAAAACACTAGGTGACAGAGGTGGCCAGCAGTGAGGAGGAGGAGGAGGAGGAGGAGGAGGAGGAGGAGGCACCTACGTGAGTCCATCATGTCTTCCTCTCCTCACTACTGTCTGAGTTCAGCTGAGAGAAAATGTATATGAATGAATATGAAAATTCAAATACTGATTTTACCTACTTCTGACTTCATGTTCTGTTAATTGTGAGTGACCATTGACTATGTTACTATAGCTGACAATTCTTGGGTATAACAGAAGACTGCAGGCCTCTAAACAATATCAGAACATGGAACTAGGGTTGAGCAATGTCGACAGAATTGACTATTGATTGTGTGACCATATAAAAGACAGACAAACAGAGCAGAGAATCACCCAGAGTGCAGATAAACTATTTTAATAGTAAATAAACACAGTCTCTGCCACTCCTCCTTAGTGTGTGTGTGTGTGTGGTGAGCTGCAGCTACACTTGGTGTTGACATGGAAAGATGAAGCAGACTCGAGCTGAAAACTACACTTGCTATGCAAGTGCAATAAAAGCTAATTTAATCCAAATTAAACATTTAAATCACAATATTATAATGGTAGTGTCAGAAGATGATGATGGCATTCTTCATCGTCCAACCCTATGTGGAATTTGTCTAGACTTGATAGAATGACTTTAAAAAAAATGCCAAATTACTGGCTTTAATGAATTTCTTTTTTTGTTTACAATGAAAAATTGCTAAATATTACATCCATGAGGCTGCTCTTGGCAGACAGATCACAGGCAATGAATTTAGCTTTTCAAATTCCTTGTAGCTATAATGGAGATTAAGCTGCCTGCTAAGTTTTATTATGTTTATTTTAATGTGGATAAACCGGAATTGCATTTTTTGTCCTCATAATTAGCCTATTTAAACTCCCAAATAATATTTTGCCTTGATGCTTGAAATATGATCAAGCTGAACTTATACCTTAAAAACCAGCCCATTTTCCTGGGATTCTTCTGTTTCCAGGATAGAAAAAGTCAAAACTTCTGGAAAATATGAATTCCTAACAATGATTCATCAAGTTAAACTTTCTCCGTCTCCCTCTGTATGGTGTTCCACTCTCATTCTGCTCATCTTGATGCCAATCTTGTTTGGCTTTACTCTCGCTAGGATGACATGTGTTTTCCTGACAGTCAGCATTGTCCAGTTCCATCTTTTACCAGTAATTTGCCACCTAATTACAATAATCCTTTCGGTGACCTCTGATGACCTCTGGCGACCCACAGCACCGGTTAAAACAACCTAAACCACTTGACACAAAGATTAAAGCCGTGAGGAATGACGAGTATGCTTGAAACATGCACGCATACACATGCATGCATATACAAGGAGGAAAGTGTGCACACACACAAACCACTAACAGCACAGTGACAGTCATTTGTTTTTGAGCAGCGTGCCCATCAGAGGAAAAAACAACATCAGGATGAGAGGATTAGAAGACTACTGTGAAATTCTAAATGTTGTTGGAAGACCAGCAGGTATTTATTACACAGAAACAATACCTGCTGATATTTTCATATATTAGAACTTTCAACTGGTAAGAAAAATTAAGAGTCCTGCAACTGATATAAAAAACACACCGCTCAGTTTGTAACTACTTGCTAGTAAACAGACATGAGGTCATAGGCACCAATGGGTGCACAAACAAAGGTTGACCAAGTATGTAAGGTGGAGCAAAAACGTAGTAAGCAGTAAAATAGCCAATCATGTTATTTACATGGGTGGACTGTCTACTATTTTAAGTACAGTTAAGTATGATACAATTATTAGGTACTTGTACTTTACTTGAATATTTCTATTTGAAATAACTTTATACTTCCGATTCACTGCTTTCAGAGAGAAATATAGTACTTTGTACTCCTCTACATTTATAGTTTATAGTATACTACTTCTTTAGTAATTTTTCAGATGAACATTTGACACAATGGATAGTATAACAAGATCTAAACTAATATATGTATAATGTTACCATAAAGATTTAATAAGTGACTTCAGGAAGGCTTCATCAGGGCTTCTGTATTTGTTTGCAATATATTGTACAGTTGTTGATGTAAGTTTTTCCACCCTCTGTATGCAACATACAGAGGACATGCATGTTCAGGCAGTGTGCTAACACACAGTCAAATCAAAAACAAACACTTTAGGAAGGGGCTGAGTGCAGACATGTCATATTTAGTTTGCAAGGTGATGTTTAACCTTTATCCCCACCTGTCACTTCTAGAAGTTCCAGATATACTTGTCACAGTGGAGGGGTCAACTGTGACATCACCACTGCTTCCCTGTGCGATTGGCTGGTGTGCGCCACATTTCTGCTGGCTACGCCTTCTGGATCTGACCTAAAAGAGGAGACATGGAAGGAGCAAGGAACTGGGTGAGAGTGAAGATGGATATCTGTCTGACCATAAACCAGATGACTGGCTGCTCCATTGTAGTGAAGCGGCGTGCCTCGTCTTGGCGACTGAGCCACATTCCCCATCCCCGTCAGGCTGTGTGGTTAACCAGCATCAACAAGGCGCTGCTGAAAAGATGTTTTTTTTTTATACGTTTCTGGACTTAGCTCAGTAGGTGTGTGTGTGTGTGTGTTGGACGGCTGTGCCACTAGCCACACCTTAAGAGGCTTACTTCCAAACTCGCTTTTTTCCCTTTTCCCCCCTTACTTATTTTTATTTCAACTGATTTCAGTTCAATGCCTTACTGTATGCTTCTCTGTTCAGGAGAAGTTAAGTTAAAACAGAAATAAATAAATACTGCTACTAATATTATATTTACCTTCTCTACAAAGAGTGCACTTTATCTTTCATTATGAATGAAAATTGTGGTACTACTAAATTGTATTAATTATTAGCCAATAAAATATTTATCATCATTATTATTATTTTTATTCGTTCAATGATTCATTGATATTTTTAACCATTAAAAATAAAGATTTAAATGCAAACATTCAGACATGTGGTGATGATGAGATGGGATGATGGTTGGAAGAATTCCAAGAAAAATCCCCCCTGGGCAATGTTTCAATCACATCTTCCAGTCATTATTAATTGTCAGTCTTTGCACAGATGAGAAGTTGGGAGAAATATTATTAGTGATATAAACAGAACTGTTCTAGGATTCATGAGTAAGCGTTATAAAGAGCAGCATCCCAGAAGTGATAACATGAATTAACACATGACAGAAACTGATACTAATATATTGTACTAATATATAGACAATGGTTTCAAAATACATACATAAGCTGTGTTTCATTAGTCATTTCATTTCCTCTCCTTCACTTTCCCTCAGCCCTTAGAACTACTACTATTACTTTTAACAACATATGTCATTGCAGAGGCTACTTGGAGAGCAGAGGGAAAGTGTGTGGGGGAAGGGTGGGGGGGGGATGAAACACACTTATCCTTGTAGTCAAACTATCATGGATCTACTGCTAGTTGTAGGTTTATCGCTGTTCTGCTTCATACAAATCATCAGAAATATCTGCAGACTCATTTCAAAGAGGTTCTGCAGATAATTGCAACATGTCAGCACTATTTTCTTGTATCAAATGCATTGTGGGTGATATACATCGCTTGCGTGACCATCGTTGTTCACCAGCTCACTCAGCTCTCTGAGGGTCGATATCTCAAATTCACTTTAGTTTTTCAGACAACCGGAACGACCCTTATGATGGTGCCTGAGGTCCCTGAGGGCAAATGCTGAGGGAAAGTGAACAAGGGCAAATTAAACACCTATTGAAATGCAGCAATAGTCTGCTTTTCCCTGAATTTACAATAATAGTGAGTGACAGAGAGGGAGAGAGAATGCTGCCCTGAACCAAAAAATTCCCCTGAGAGTGGTCCAACAAGAAGGAGCTATATATATATATATATATATATATATATATATATATATATATATATATATATATATATATATATATATATATATATATATATATATATATATATATATATATATATATATATATATATATTTTCATTCTGTGTCTTTTCTGCTCACTCTGCTTTAAGGCACATAAGTACCAATGATAGGCTCCAATATTAAAACTCTGAAGGACATTCTGTGATTTTATATATTTCGCTGTCTTAAACATTTGAAGTTATATGTTCAGGAAAACCTTCTTTCCAAATATTATGAAAAATTGACAGAATATAGATAAGCCCTGTTGTGTCAATACTGTTTTACATCAGATGCCAATTCGCTATGCCTTGCTGCTCAGTTTTGTTTTAGCGGTAGGATTTGGCACCTAAATGGAGTTATTGGACCCAGCTTGTCAGACACTCAGTCCTTTGTTAGAGGCTGGCTCTGTGAATCCTGACTTGTTGAATGTTAAAGAACCCATACTGTTTAGAGAAGAGAGTTTCAGACAGTCTCCAGATGGCAGGCAGCAGAGATTAATGTTCCTGAGCATGATGGTTGAGGTGAAAGGCCGCAGCACACAGAGAGATTTCAGGAACACCTATCTGTAACTGTATAAGACCGTACATTGTCATTGTTTAGCAATAAAGTAAAGATAAGTGCCTAATTCTAACAGCACACATCACACCAACAGGCACTCTGAGAGTTTCCAAGTGTACCTACTATGTGCATAAGGGTTTGGTATTACTGAAATTTAATTAAGAGGATGTGATGATTAATCATTATCCTCTCAGCCAGAATTAATCACAGTGGTGCACAATGATTAAGACTGACTAAATACAGAGCAGACACAAGACCAGCACCTCCAAGAAAAGGGATAATGAGGATGTTAAGATATTCATAAAATCACATCAGCTCTGTATGGAATCATGTCTTAATTAAAAATGAATTTTCAAAATATGAAACCGATATAAACATCTTCTGCTGGTTAGGTTGGATTGTGATGGGACCATAAATAAAACAAATGTAAGGAAGACCAATAGGAGCAAATATGTTAGCAAATGTTGAGTAAAGAGCAATACACTCACCAGCCACTTTATTAGGTACACCTGTCCAACTGCTCGTTAACACTTAATTTCTAATCAGCCAATCACATGGCGGCAACTCAGTGCATTTAGGCATGTAGACATGGTCAAGACAATCTCCTGCAGTTCAAACCGAGCATCAGTATGGGGGAGAAAGGTGATTTGAGTGACTTTGAACGTGGCATGGTTGTTGGTGCCAGAAGGGCTGGTCTGAGTATTTCAGAAACTGCTGATCTACTGGGATTTTCACACACAACCATCTCTAGGGTTTACAGAGAATGGTCCGAAAAAGAAAAAATATCCAGTGAGCGGCAGTTCTGTGGGCGGAAATGCCTTGTTGATGCCAGAGGTCAGAGGAGAATGGCCAGACTGGTTCGAGCTGATAGAAAGGCAACAGTGACTCAAATAACCACCCGTTACAACCAAGGTAGGCAGAAGAGCATCCCTGAACGCACAGTACGTCCAACTTTGAGGCAGATGGGCTACAGCAGCAGAAGACCACGCCGGGTGCCACTCCTTTCAGCTAAGAACAGGAAACTGAGGCTACAATTTGCACAAGCTCATCGAAATTGGACAACAGAAGATTGGAAAAACGTTGCCTGGTCTGATGAGTCTCGATTTCTGCTGCGACATTCGGATGTTAGGGTCAGAATTTGGCATCAACAACATGAAAGCATGGATCCATCCTGCCTTGTATCAACGGTTCAGGCTGGTGGTGGTGGTGTAATGGTGTGGAGAATATTTTCTTGGCACTCTTTGGGCCCCTTGGTACCAATTGAGCATCGTTGCAACGCCACAGCCTACCTGAGTATTGTTGTTGACCATGTCCATCCCTTTATGACCACAATGTTCCCAACTTCTGATGCTACTTTCAGCAGGATAATGCTCCATGTCATAAAGCTGGAATCATCTCAGACTGGTTTCTTGAACATGACAATGAGTTCACTGTACTCAAATAGCCTCCACAGTCACCAGATCTCAATCCAATAGAGCATCTTTGGGATGTGGTGGAACGGGAGATTCGCATCATGGATGTGCAGCCGACAAATCTGCGCCAACTGTGTGATGCCATCATGTCAATATGGACCAAACTCTCTGAGGAATGCTTCCAGCACCTTGTTGAATCTATGCCACGAAGAATTGAGGCAGTTCTGAAGGCAAAAGGGGGTCCAACCCGTTACTAGCATGGTGTACCTAATAAAGTGGCCGTTGAGTGTATATATGCTTAATACTTCTAGCAAAATATATGGCTATGAGTTCATCAAATGACTAAAATCTTATCAAGATCATATTCTTTTTTGACTTCAGGTACTCATCAATTATTGCACTTTTCTTCATTCCCATGAGCATTTAGTTAGTAATTAGCACAAGCAATAGTTACTTTAGAAAATGGGTTATAGTATTCAGTTTTAATTAATACTATAATCATTAGGTGCATAGTGGCTGTTTCAACCAATGCTTGTCACTGTACTAACAAATTAAGTTCAACTGTACCTGAGCTTGTGAAGGTAAGGTCCGACTCCTGAAAACTTGTCCAAGTGCAGGACTATGCTGTCTGGGCCTTGCTTGTGTTTGTGAACTCTTCACTTCAACACTGGGTCGACCCAATGGGTTCAAAACGTAGCGCTGGGCCAGGTGCAAGACCCGTGTCAGCACACTTTTAGCCCTGGAGTCTGTGGATAAGGAACAATATTATAAATCCTCCTTGGACCTCATTGTGTGATCATTGGCAACCAGAAATCATTCAAGACGTTCTGAAGGTAGAAAATCTGAAATTACATGGTCTGGAAATGTAAATGCTCCACCTTGTTACGGTCATACTCCCATTCTGCAGATGTGCAGGGCTGGAGCTCTACTCAATTACAAAATCCTGGGGACAACCCTGAGATGATGTGGTATGTGATGCCAGTCAGATGTCAGAGTAACAAAATAAGTTATCATTCTTTTACAGGCATACCCAACTGGATTGCCTTTGTGCATGCATGTGTATTTTGGTGTGTGAATGTATCCTTGTTACACACAAATGAATGTTATCAGTGGCTCACCATATTTACTCAGGGGGCAGAATCTGCCTGCTTAGGCAAGCTGTGAACACAAAGACCCACTTACACAGAGTTGTGTCTGTGTTTGTGTGCAAGCACACACATGCATACAACACATACACACATAGTGAAGCCGTATCTTATGTTTAATAACAAGCAGAGAAAGAGATTCACACAGTTTGTCATGTATTATTATTTGTTATGTATTGAAAAGAAAAGCAGATTTGCTTAAAAATATAACTTCAGCACCTTTTTTGCACTGTAATTATTATATTACACTAAAGCTGCATCAATTACTTGACTTGCAAAAAGTACTCAAATTTGAAAATTAGCTGCTTTTTGTTATCTTCATATGAATTCTTTAGAATAATTATGTCTTGCGTTTGGCGTGTTTCAAAAATGGCAGCCTGTGGAACTTTGTTTGCTAATAACACAGCAAGTAATGGAGGATAACTGTTATCCAGAGTTTAGTAATCTTCCCTTTCAGAACACAGAAGATACCATCTTAAAACATACCAACAGCTGATCAAAGAGGGACTATCACTTTACTGCCTTACGTGGTTTAAGAATGTTAGAATAATAGTGCAGGCGAGGGCCAAAAAAACATTCTTTGACTTAAGACAACTTTGTAGAAAGCATACAGTACATTAGGGGGGGGATGATTGACGGTAGTGGGAAAACTACATTTTTTGTACAAAAGAGCTGCACTTGCCTCTAGTAAACGAATTGTTCAAAGTCTTTAAGGGTAATGTTTGTAGTTTCTGGTGGTATTTAGTGCAACCAACTGATTACCCAAATGCAAACAGCCATTTCTAGAGCCATTAATTGGTTTGTCCATTCATGTTTTTTCCATGTTGCTCAGCACTACCCTGCACATGCAAATGTGCAAACACAACCAAATTGTTTGTAAGATTCTGTAAGTGCAATCTGCTTCAACATTGAATGGCTTTGTTTTTGGACAATTATACACCCTACTATTAAATTTACAGTATTTTCATATTCCTGCTCACAGATAACCAGCACCAAAAACAATACCTCCACTGGAAGTTAACAATTCATATTTTGGTTATTACATCCTAATTAAAACATGCATATTTACTCTTTTATATCTTAATTACAGCATACGTATGATTATTGTATTTCCATTTCAAGTCTATTCTGCTGGTTGCCAGTAAATCTTACAGACTGTCCCTAACCCTTTGAGTTTTCTGATGACAAGCAATTCAGTTAATACTAGCAAGGACTGTTCTTGTAATAGACTTATGATTTATTAGCATCATTAGGCAAGCCTCTTCTTGTAAGAGAGTTCAGCTTTTTATTGATCTTAACTTTTGCATAGGCCTCCCTCTTCTGTTGGACCTGTTGAAATTATGATTTACTGATTTAGTGCCACTGGCATCTTTCTTCATGTATTAGCTTTCACCAGTCTAACTAAGATATATAAATGTGAATTTTCAGGACATATTACAAACAGCCCAAATACAGCTGTTGGAAATGCACACACATATAAAGGCAGTTAGCACATACACACTCACCTTTCTCAGTCTTTTCTCCTTTTGATGGTGAGGATACGGTTTCTTTTTCTTTCCTTCCTTGGTTGAATTGGCTGGGCAGATCGACTTCCTCCTTTTCACACTGTTCTGAAAGAGATCAGCCAAATTTAATACACAGTCTACTACGTCCGACAGGGGCCAGCTTGATGGCTTCATACCTGTGCTGGCTAAGTTACAGTAGCACTTGATACAAGCACAACAAAATAGTTTTTTGAGCAATTCTCTTCATGGTACCCTGGTGATTTTCTTGTGAAGAAACATTGATCTAAATTAATGTATTAAATAAATGTATTCCTTCATTAAACATTTGCAAAGCAGATTTTTGAACCTGCATTTTACACTGCCAGTGCACAGGTGCATATTTAAATGAGTACAACATCTACATTTATTTCATATACATAATACAAATAAAGCTTATTTTATGTCAAAAATTAATGTCTCAACACAGCAAACCTACTAAGCCTTTGCCATGTGTGTTTGTCAAGTCAGATTTATCTACCAAGTTGCTAAACCAGAGGTTTCTCAAAACTAAATTAATTTTAGTTTAGTATTAGTAATTATTATTTAGCATTTCACTCTACCAAAGTAAGGCTGAGATGGAAGTTAGCATGTGGTTGTGTCATATAGGAGGGTAGGGGTGATACAGAGTTCTAATTTGTAACAGTGTATATCAGTATGTTTAACACAAGTGTCAAGGATGAGGCTTCTGCCAGACAGGAAGAGCCAATGATAAAGTGGAATGTCTCCCAGCGTAATGCGAGGTCTTTGCAGGGTCCTGGGTAGAGTTATCTTTGATGTTGAAACAACTGCATTTCCCACACACACCCTCCACACCTCTTATAGCCCATGGCTCTGTCCTTCTGCCCCATGTTTCTCTCTCCTTCCTTCTCTCCCTCCGATCTGTCTCAATCACTGTCAGACATTGGTTAAAGAGAGGTTCCCTTCTGCAGACAAATGCCAACTTCAAAACACAGACGTGTCACAGCATGTCTCCTGTTAGCCACCCAAAGACAAACTGGATGAGAACATATGGCATTAGCTCATCCGCTCTCTTAAACAAATTAGGTCAGGAAATTCATCAAGTATTGTATGTCTGGCATATGTTGACTCTGCACAAGTCCATGCTCAAGCCTCTTTGAGCAACTCTGCTCCTATCCTATCCTGAACTAGATAAAAAGGCCAGATGATTACCTTATAATATTACTTTCAGTAACCATTAGTTCAACTGGTTGACACACAACAGATGCAAACACTGGTGAGCTCACCTGCACAGTTTCTGTATGACTCAGGGTTGTAATAAGAAGGTCTGAATGACTGAATGTGTGACTGCATGATTTATTGGTGGAATGCAGCCCTGTGGAGGTTGTACTTCCCCTTCTGGAGCTGCCACACAGCAGCGTGAGTCTCATTCTAACACAGACAACATGCTCTCTGGGAAAAGAGAAGACATTAAGCAGGAAACCCGTAGACTGTGGGGTTGAAATCACATCCAGAGATTTCATTTCTTTATTTCCACTTAGACCTAGCAATGACAGTAAAATAATTTTTTGGATGACATGGCGAAAATGTCTTCTTTACTTTGAAGAGTCTAACAAAGCTTCAACAAAACAAGTTGTTTAAAGTGACTATATGCTCATGATCAAAGGAATTACTCCAATCTTACACATTTCTTAATCTTGGATCCTGTTCAGCCATATTGGTGCCACTGTAATACAACCAGCTTGTCCTTTCTACCTTTTACAAACATCAGCTTGTTATAGGACAGGTTGTTCTATTACGCTGAAACACTGTAAAGGCAGGCGACCGTACTAATGCATGTGTAACAGTATTTAGAAGTAGCAACCTTTGCACATTATCACTGCCCTAATGTGAAGGCCCACCTTAAAGACTGTGCTCTAAAAAGGCAGGTATTTTCTTTTTTAAACACACTTATTGTTTCCACCCAGTTTTAAGAGAGATTGTGTTCAGTATCTTGTTGAACGAAGCGTAACTTGTGAATCCTAGCTGAGTGGAGCTGCAAGGTCAGGTGACAACTTATTGTTGGTGGGAGATCATTTTCCTTTGAATCTGGGCCAAGTTTACCCTTAAGGTATATTCAGATTTACAAGTCTAGTACATAAGCTATCACAGAGCATCATTACATTAAAATTATGGGGATTGACTATATTTGATCAACTGCATACCGGCACATGCATAGAAAGCATACAAGCACATGGTCTGACATGTGCTCTCACTCACACAGGACATGCAGATACTGCACAAATACACTTTAGCTAAGTGTAGAGAGGTCAGGGTCGACACTCTAAGCTGTAATTGTAGATCCAAGGTCTGTTTTAAGACACACCCAGCATGCATACCTCTGTGTATACACGCAAATAAAAACATTACATAACAAACACAGTGATGTGGTACCTTGAAGCTATTAAAGTAAAACATATGGTCAAAATCACAACTACCACACATAAACAGATGACAACGTCAGCGTCAGTGAGCTCAGCTCCGGGGTTCCTCTATGACTCAGGGATATAATGAGAAGGTATAAATGACAGTGTGTGTTTTACGGCCCACGCTCTCCCTTTCTGTCTGTCTCTTCCTTTCTGTCTCTCTCAAAGTCAGTTTCAGATGACAGAGTACATTGCTGATTCCTCAGTGTCCAGGATTTAATGCTGATGACATGCAGCCTCTTGAAGGTTGTTTTTTGTGTGTTTGAAGCATCTGCTGTCCTCTGGGAGTTGGCGGAGAAACACACCTGTAGCTGGGTTTGAATAAGCTCTAATATAAAGCTGGACTCAGCAGATCCTTTAGCCTGGGAATTCACTGATGCTGCTCAATGGCAAATTTAAAGTGCTGATTATTGATGGAGCAGGGAAAAAAGTACACAGAAAAGAAAGCATAATGGACAGA
This sequence comes from Lepturacanthus savala, assembly GCA_030544235.1. Taxonomy (NCBI): domain Eukaryota; kingdom Metazoa; phylum Chordata; class Actinopteri; order Scombriformes; family Trichiuridae; genus Lepturacanthus; species Lepturacanthus savala. The sequence continues at coordinate 17,671,238 of CM060465.1, forward strand.
AATGATCTTGTAGGGAGGAATTCAGAAGAGGAAAACAGATGAAAACAAACTGTCTCTTACTTTACTTACATATATAAAGCATAATCTGGTCTGAATGTAAGACACGAGGAAGCATGTTAGCTAGCAGTTTTTTCACGATTTTGTGAGCTGAACTTTACCCAAATGGAATTTGTTTTCTCAGGACTGCTGCCAGCTTGACCTAATAAAGATGACTGAATGACCTCAAACACAGAAGACACTGCTGCCAGGCAAAACAAGGAACTATAGTTTGAGTGAATGAAAGTCAGCCCACAATTCAGATTCATTTAAATAGTACAGGGCTCAGGGCTATTACATATATTGCCATAAACATTCATTGTACCCAGAGGATGAATTCTACCGCCTTTGTTTTCTTGAGTCAAACTTGATGAGTCAAAGTTTGACCATTGTGACCACATATAATACTGTGAACTAAACCACAGCAAGTACACAGGAAGGCAGAAGGCAATTGTAGAGGTAGAAATTTCTTATATAAAATATTTACAGCGGATGTATGCTGCCACTGTACAGCACAGGTGATGTGAGACAAATTTTGTATATTTCCTTGAAGCATGTTTCTTCCTTTTAATAATCAAAATATTATTATACCTAAAAAAACACATGACAATATATGACTTTAGTTGCACTTTGACATTGGCATTTCAACTTGCACAATGATCTGGTTATGATTGAAGACCTGCAAAACCGGTAATATTCCCATCGGCCACATCTGTAAACTGTAATTAATGTTCAGTGCTAATTAGCAAATGTTATCCTGAAGACAAAATAAAATATGCTGCACCAGGTAAATATTATCAGCTTAACTCATTGTGTTAGCATTGTCAATGGGAATGTGTCACATGGAGGTTTGCATCTATTTTGGAGTATATCAGCAAGAATGGGATGCAAAGAAAAAAATAAATAAATGAATAAAAAATATATTTGTGGCAGCCAAAGTCTTCATGCAAGGCCTCACAAATAAATGAATGCAATCCATGGGAAACACTGCAGTTTCAACTTTTTTGCTGCACAACCCAATATTTCTTTGGCCAGACCCCCGTGCGTCAGCAGTCCCACTGTGCCACAGTGAAATCAACATGTTGGCTGCGTTTTGCTTACTGCTGAGGGATTATCAGACAAATGCGTCAGTTCACAGCTATCAAACTGAAGGCTATAATCGCTTGTCTTGGCAGGTCCATATCTCATTACAAAGAACATTAATAAGAGGTAGTCAAGATATTTGTTATTTTAGCCTACTGGATATGACTCCTATGAACCCCCAGTCATTACATATCCTTCCTCTGCACATAGTTTAGTCACACAACACAAAGGACAGTTTAACCTTTTGCTACTGGAACACTCTGTAGAAGTATAAAGAGGAGAGGGGAGACAAAGGAAAAAAGAGAGAATTATATGAAATACAGAAGTGGAAAATAAGAAAATAAGTAAGGGGTTAAAGGGACAGGAAGGACAAACAAATGGTAAGTAAGTTAAGAGGAAAAGAAAAAATGCTGCAATAATACCCAGATGTCTGGTGCAGTTTGAGATAAGCTGATAACTCGACAAAAGGAAAACAAAGATTAGTAGGACTGCCCTCAGCTAGATAATGACATTAACAACACACTTTCACACAAAGGCACTCTCACTGTAATGGAAGCACACCAAAACGGTAATATTACAAACTTGTATTTAAATCAACAATTCCATATAACAAATAGAGACGAAAAATGAAAAAACGAATGTCATGATACTATTTTTTTAGGTTTACATTTATTGCACTGAGATCAGTCAGTACACTAACCTCATAGTCAAGGTTTTCTATAAAAAAATAATAATAATTAGAGTTGAGTCAAAACAAAAAACACATCACAGTCCAAATACTAGCAGCCCGGGACTGCGCTGCATTCCATGCTACATTATTCCAGTCTTTAGCCAATTTATTCCATTTTTAAAAAGTGGAATTGTTCTATGTATGAAATCTGAGGGAAACTAATACAGTTCGATATTTTTCTTCTAGACACTTGACAAGATTTTTTTCAGGTGCCCACAGATGTAGGCTGGAGGTGTGGACATGTAGTCATTTTATCATTCTAGCTCATCGCTAACATCAAAGCTGTTTATAGTTCAAAGGCCCCAGCAAATGTCATTTGATCTGAGTGAACGAAAACAACTTACTATGAAAGAACAAAAAAGAACAAATTTCTATATATTTATGTGACAATTTGGATTTTTGCTTCATAGGGAACAATAGTTCATACATATATACATTAGGCTGGATTAGACTGCACAGTGGTGACTCAGGATCTAATTAAATTCAACCGCTTTATTTTGCCTATAATGAAAAACAGACAGGAAAGTAAGATAGAAGGTAAACAAAAATAAACAGAGGGGGAAAAAGACTAAATATAAAAGGCAGGAATTATGAGTGAGAGAAAGGGGCTTTCTTTTTCTTTCTTTCAGAGAGGCTGAAGTCCACTAACAGAGGTAAACACCCTGTTCCTTCTCACAAAAGGAGCACTCCTTCCTCACTTGACAATTAAATGATCAATCTTCTGTAGAGTCTCAAGAATATTGGAAGTCTGGTTTAACAACACTATCCAACATTGTTTCACACATTTCTTTTAAACCTTAAAATTTCAAATGAAATATACTTTGTAATGAACAGTCTGTTTAAATCTGTGTTTTCAAAGGTATTTCACACAAACATGTCATGTCCCTGCGTTTTTCAGCGTTTTTGTCAGTCAATCAAAATAAGAGAAGCTTAATATTAGGCCAACGAAAAGTGGATAAAGTGGGTAAGAATTTTCAAACATATGATAATACAGTATTGCTAGGTAAGTAGCCAAGGAGTTTCCATGTAGCCATTAATATTAATATGTATGATCTAAACAGACACTCCTTCTAAAAGAATATTACTACAAATTAGTATTCCAGCCTCCAGCCAAAGCTTTATTCATCAAACACTTTCTTCTATTAGATTGTATTGCAATCCGGCAAATAGGCTCATTCAAATACAACACCTGTGTTCAGGGATGGACTGTGACTATGTAAATATCCCGGGACCCAGACCACCAAACCACAACTGATACTCCAGCAGCCCATCAGCACACATACAAACACAACCTTAATACTACCACTTAAAAGCATAATGGATGGATACTGTAGACTACTGTAAATATACATAGCTGTTTTAAGAGCAGGCTTGTCATGAGCAGGCCACCACTGAGGATACCAGGATAGATTCAGTCAGTTTTTCCTGTTAAATGTTCATATTTGCACAGGCCTTATGATCTATTTCGACAGAGTAAATACGTTTCATAATGCCAGTTTGATCACAGTTACCTCATATGAAACTTTGGCAACATAATTATGAACATATGACATTGTAACATTATGTAATATTATAATATATATTTAATGTAAAATATTCTCCTGCCCATTGGTGTCCCCTTTACCACCTCCTGTCATCATGGACCGCTTTGTTTTAACAAGTCATCCAACTTGTCCATTTACATTTTATTTCTATCACAGTACAGAGCTGCTCTGATGACACACTGTTGGCAGCTATATTACATTTTCTATTTGATATCGGACCTCTAATAGGTAACTGTTGACATGACTGAATATATTATCTTTTTGCCTGTTGATTTCTGAAAGTAGGACCTGAAGTTCTCTACTTCTGAAAAGTAAGAGATTTAGGAAAAGAATGGGAAAATGTTCTCGCATGAGGCCTATTAAAGTCAAGCATGGCCTCAACCTGTTCAGTTCCCGTCATGAGTTTAGCTCTAAGTCGCCTGGTGACAGGTGTTTACAGTAACTAATCCAGACTCTCAAACAAAATCAATCATCCCCCATTATTAAAGAATTTAAAACTATCTGGTTTTTGAAATATAAAGTAGCCATGTCCTGAGGCAGTCCTTCAGAGCAAATACATGGTCAAAAGCCCATGCACTAATACTTTAGTACCCAAAGGGATCAATATCTCATCTCATACACGGTATATCCTCATTAATCAGACAGACAGTGGCAAAATTATTTGTGCTGTTTGGTTTTATGTATTTCCATGTTTGAATAAGTGTATTAAACTGATAAGAAAATCTCCTTCAGGATTTGTGGTATTAATCGTTGCTTGGAAATCCACACAGCAGTCAATATGTGATGACAACCAAAGAGAAACACAAGGACTGCACATGCACAGACTCAGTCACTCACACACACAAAGCCAAACAAAATGAAAAGTCCCTTCAGTGTTGTTGGTAAATCAATGGCTTAAAGAGTGTGGAGGCCATGGCAGAGCATGGGCAGAAGAATAGTAGGAGCAGGGAGGGAGTGTGGGAAGACGAAGGGGAAAAGGGGGGAAAAAAAACTGCAACAAAAAGGGGGAGAGGCAGAACAAAGGGTATATGTTCGGAAAGCAAATTTAAGTAAGAAACGGATCATAATTAGCTCGATGAAATTCCTACTGTTTGAACATACGTAAACATATTGTGTAAATAAAGTATAGAGAAAAAAAAATAATTGTCAGTGAAAATTAATCTAAGAACAAGGATGGAAATAAACCGGCAGCAAATTAATCTGTGAAACAATACTACAGTCAAAGCATTTGCATTCAGATTTTCGTTAAATATAAACAATTATTTTATATGTATCTGATGTTAACTATGGTTACCAGTTTTTAAGCAATAGCCACTAAATGTGTTTATATTCTGTCATTACAACTTAGTAGTGAGTGAATTCAAACTGCATTCCCACACATGAGGGATGCAACAGGCAATGCAACATCACAGTTTGTGATTTTATCCTGCGATATCAGCCTCACAGTTTAGTGTTGCTCTTCTACAGCTGCATCAGAGCTGTATTGATTTACTGATGAAGCAAACTCAACATAATGCTGCTACATATTAAAATGCTCAACAGGGCCAACACGTGATGGCCTTTATTGTGAAGCTGTCAAATGAAACATAATATATTCATCAAAGAGGTTGGTGCTGACCACCATGAGCATTGAAAATGTGCCTACAAAACAGTCATTTTCATTTTTGACAATGAATTTGTTTAAAATATTGTAGGGGATAATTAAACTAAAAGCAGCAGCCAGAGTCAGATGATGTATGAAGAGCTGCAGGTGACAGGCTGTGCACCACCAACTCGGCAAAGGGGCCAACTTTACTGTGTCCCATGAAAAACTACTGCTGTGTGTTGCGTGAAATCTGATCATACATTGCTCATATCATGATGGAAAAAGGAGAATTAATAACTCAGTTTGTTGAAAAAGATATCAGTTCAAGGAGTGTTTGCTGCTGCCAGAATTCTACAAAATGTAATATTAAGTCATTTTTCAGGTCAGTAATCACCTGTGTTGCCCAATCATATAATGAAACCTTGGAAATTTAAACTTTTTGTCTGTATGTAACATTTTTACCGACAGACATTAAAAAGTGAGGTGAGAGAAATTCAGACAAAGATAAAAAGAAAAATCCCAAAGACAAAGGGGAAGCAGGTGAAAAGATCTGGAGAAAAGAGAAAAGGATAGAAAATAGAATGGTGATGAACAGAGGGATGTGAGAGAACGAGAGAGGACACAGAGGAGGAGGGAATAATAGCAGGGAGTGAGCCTGTCTGCTGCTGATCCCCAGTGACCTGTGAGTTTTGACCCCTTTCCCCTGTCATTCACAGCCTGCGCCTTGAGGCCTGCTGCAAGGTCAAAGCTCAGTCCCAGAGTGCAAAGGTCCAACAAGGACTCCAGAGGCTGGGGTAACAGGGTAGGACAGGGTGGTTGTTGGTGCAGTTGTAGTAGTAATAGCCTTAAGAGCGCAAGAGAGGGAGAGTAAGGATCAGAGTGTTGCTTAAAAAAATGTATATTAAAAGACAGGGAGAAGGGATGAATAGAGGGTAAGAGGGAATGGAGAGTGGGGTGGACAAGAAAGAACCTAAAGAGCCAGATCTCTACTTTTCAAGCTATAATTACAGCTGCCAAAACTAGAATGATAAGCAATCTACACAGAGTCTGGGGCCTCTAATTTAAAACAACACAAATTAATATTTTATTGTGTCATTAAGGATGATGGCTAAACACAGCTGAATGAAGTCAAACTTTACCACAATGATCACCCGTCAGATCAGCCCTCTAATTTGTCTGTCAGTCAATGTGTGTTGATGTGTGTGATTCTATAGCTTGCCTGCTGTATATGCAAGCAGTTGAGTGTGTGCTTTTGCCTACCACAGCTTGTAAATGATGCACAGTACCTCCAGGGTTCTCAAGATAAATTCAAGAGTATAAAGGATACACTGGAAAATAGTATGGATTTTAAGCCCTAGAAAATAATTTAAAATTCATCAAGTACTTGTGTTTAATAAAACATTTTAACATTATATTCATATTTAATAAACAATAGCTTTGTGAGGTGCCTGTGTACCGTAATAACAAAATGAAAAAGGCATTTTGGTTTTACTTTGTTATGTGAACCTGAATGCATCGTGAAGTCCCCTTTAAAGTTGTCACTTTACAACAGCACAAGGAATCTTTAAGTGTTTTTAAGTGGAGATACCACAACCGTGCCTTAAGGTATAGGTGTGCCATGGCTACAGGGCGTCACTTGTACTGAGCAACAAAACACTGGCAGCACAGGTGACACCCTGCAGTCACATCGCACCAAGGCAGCAAGCAGATAAGAGGAGGCACCTGCACACCTATATCTGTACTGTGAATATTTTATTATTATTATTTTTTATGTTGTATAAATGCGGTCCTGTGTTTCAAAATGCTTGAATCAATCGAAATCTATTGTTTCGAGAGCTGTAGTAGAGATGTAAAAGATGTATAAGTATATTAAGACGATTATTGGCACTTTATGACAAAAAATTTATGACATTGGAGCTTTAGGACTCTGTAGGTATCCTGATACAATATAATGGAATATGATCTATAAACAGATCTATAGGTCAATAAATCACACTGGCTGGTCTTCCTTATTTTTTCCTCATTTTCTTCTATTATGCTTTAAGTTTTATTTTACTTTCAATTTCAAGCTAAATGCTGTCATCCACAAATTACTTTGTCTTATTTTTAAGAAAAATTAGAGGAATGATAAGTCAAAATAACAATGAATCCTCCTCTTGATCCATGCTTGCCTTTTTTATTACTTTAGTAATCTAGTTCAAAGTGCAGGAAAGGAAAAACGCTCCTGTATCAAGTCAATATGGACGACCCAAATTTAAGTGTATGCAAATCATAGTGTGATTGTGTATGCTTCACATAACCTCCTTAACAAATTATGCCCCAGATTTTAACGGAAGTAAACATAATTAAGAAAATCTATTAATTATTGAGATCGCACTTCCTGCTTGAGATTTGAGAGCTGAGTTGTAGTTCAGGGTGCACACATAATACAAAGCAGCTTTATTTAAATGCACAAATACAAAACAACGGATGTTTGGCTCTCTCTCTACAGCTCACACACAGACACACATTATTTTTTCCTTTTACCATAACCATATAGTCACATACACACACTCCAGGATAGCCACAGGGGCTTCACGGGGAGTAAAAGCAGAATAGGCTGAGAATAAGAGAGAGTGGTGCTGGAAAACAACAGGCGCATGCATGTGAACCTGCACATGATCACCAGCAAGTGAGGAGGCAGGAAAGCCTTCAGGGTGCAACCCTAAAGGAAGCGTTCAGGGGCTCAGCGGGATCTAAGACAACACGCTTTCCATTCTTTTCATTTAAAAAGATGAGTTTTTTCTCTTCTTACTCTCTCATCTTCTCTCCTACCTGCGGCTTCTAATCCCATCAGCTAACACATTTATACACAAATCACAAATAATTAATTTTTGTTATAATTTTATACAATTAAGGACCCTGTGCAAACAAGCACAGAATCCCTAACCAGTCCTAACCAGCCTTGTTCTAATTTAATGAGGAGAGATGAGGACATGCAAACCATTGTTCTTTTGACTGAAGAAATTCACCTGTTCACCTGCAATATATATATTATTGAATAATTATCAGATTAGCTAAAAAAGATAATTAAAATGCCATTACTCACATTTATATAACATTAGAAACATTTGATTGAAAAAGTAAGTTGGAGACCCAAGTAGTGTCAACTATTACTGCTTCTCTGTCAACATGAGCAGGCAGACAAGCCCCCAGGACATTGGTCCACTTCCTGCAAGCTGCTAGTCAACTTGCAGTTGAACAAAGAAGTATCTAGGTCATAGTTTGTGGATAGTGCATAAACAAGCAGTTACGACCCCTCAGTCCCATAAGAGCTTAAGATAGAGGTGAGTGAAAAAGAAGTGTATTTACCATCATGGACCAACACAAACCAGTACCCTGAACCTCTCTTTCTGCTGACTGTATCATTCCAGCCTATGCAGAGAGAGACAGAGACCCTTATTTGTTGTTGTAAATGTGTCCTTGTGCTTAAGTATGTGGCCCAATTAGATGGTTAAAGGTCCTGTTCACAAGAGAGGTGTCTAATGAGGGGAGTGGGTCACTAGGCCTAGGGCCGATCAAGCAGGTGGCATTCCACTTCAAGCAACAGAAACAACTGGCGATGAAGAGGGAGGGCAGATTACCACAAACCCTCACAAAGAGAAAAGCTTACAGAAAAGCGGGCCCAACTAAGGGGTCGTAGGTAGGCCAAGTGCCCATGGCTAAGAAGCCTTATCCAGGTTAGAAAGGTGACATTCTTGTGGGACTATAGATGCAATCCAGCTCTAGCTGGCCTCACACCACAAGACCTTAATAAATATGACCGAGATATTTCTTTACCATCTCTAACCTCCATTTCTCAAGGTGTTATTAAAACTCAGGACAGTCCTACATAACATTTACCATAGGTTTGAACGAAAACTACAATCCTTACCAAGACAAACCACTGCGGAAGAAGATGGCAGAATGACATGATTATAAAATAAATTACTATTTGGTATAGGGTGTATGCTTCATGTACATCATCATTAATTCACTATGTCTATTTCTATTGCACTTTGTCGTATTTACTTTTTAATCGATACACCAACTTTTCCTCCATAGTCAAGCATTAAAAAATGTAAGCACATCATTTCGACTGTTGTGGAATCACCCGTTTCCACTCAGTTCTTTTATCTTGTAAATTTAAAATGTGCATAAAAACAGGTGGATGGATCGATGCCTGCTGTTTGAATAATACTTCATGTCCTCCATAACAATTAAAGTTGAGTAAACTATTAAATGAATTTCATATTAGAAGCACATCTCAAAATACTATTGTGAAGCTCATAGCAGTATTTTTAGGTCTAAATATCTGTACAGTGTAAATATATTTGTAAACTGAGTGAGTCTCAAAAATACATTCACTGAAGCATACTTTGATGTTGAAGAAATCTATTAAGAGGCTTTTAGGAAGACCAAAGCTAAGCCAAATTTAAAGAAGCCTCTTATTTTGGGCTTTCTGTTTTTTTTTTCTTCAGTCACCTGTGACCTGTGTGTTTGTGACCCCTTGAAGAAACCCTTAGGGTCCCAATGTCTTGTCTTAACAATCCATGTTACTATAGGTCATAAACTCCACATTCTGACCCTTCAAACACCCTTCATCACCTCTCTTGTAATCTGTTTGTTGTGTATGTGGTTACTCTAGGTCCAAGCTTTGCCTAGCTTATTTTGACCTGAGATTTTAACCTGACCTTGCTTGTTCCAACATGGACTATCTGCTTAATCTTTAAATCCCTCGACCATCAGTGCCTGTTCCATGTTCTCCTCCCACTTTCCCTGAGTTTTACTTGAACCTATTCTGCTAATATCTGCCTACTCTTATCTGCAAGAGTAAGAGGGTAAAAGCATAAAAGATGCAACAAACCAAGTTGGTATTCTGTACCTGATGTCCTTAAAATTTAAAATACAGAAGGCTGGCTGCCTTGGCTTTTTGAGAAGTGGGGGGTGGGGGGGTGGGGGGGGTGTTGACTTGGTCATTGTTTCACAAAGTATTGAACAGACTGATGCAGTCCTGACACATCCACGTACAGACATTAATATACATAACCTACTGCAGTGAGTCTGCTGGAGCCAAATAACAGATGGACAGTGAGGTCGAACAGTGGGATGAAATAGACACAGAGATGGGCACAGAGTTCACAGATTACAAGAGTAAATCATCCAAAAGGATGATTTACAAAAACCAAAAAACTATTTTCACATTAAACAAATGGAACTGACTGACTTAAAATAATCTTTTTCTCTTGAATACATTTGAAAATCTACTACATTTATTTTAATAGGCAGGATCAAACTAATTATTTTCAACAAATTTGTTTATTACTCTGTTTTTCAGTGTGTTCTCTTACCGGTACTGCACCTGGATTTGATGGACGACCCAGCTAACTACCTTGTCATCCTGCCAGTTCAATACCAAAATTAATTACTCTGAACAAATTCTACAAAGCCTGGACTGTCATAGATAGCACACTCACACAATATACATCATAAAAATTAAAATGTGCAAGAAGCACTGGCTGCAGGAGGTTATTTAGGGGCACTGAATAAAATGAATGCTGAGTCACTGCACTAGGGCTCGAGCAGCAGGCGGACAGGAAGAAAACACAGAAGGTTTGTATCACAGGAGCCTGCTGAGGAGAACAGAACTGGCATTTGCTAATATACTAGAGAACTGGGGGTAAAAGATCTAAATAAAGAGGAGAATAATGTAGGTGTGAGTACAGGAAAGGAAAAAGGGAGGATGATGGAAGTATAAGTTACAGAAATATACAGAAAAGAGTAGAATACAATACAGACGTAGCCTGAGAAGGACAGGACATCTCTACCTGTTCTCAGTGCTTCTCAGCCTGACTCAGCATGAATGAAATCATTTCAACTCTATCCTTTATTGCTGAGTCAGCCTGCAGTTGGACAGGCCCCAGAGACCATACTGTCACAGCCCAAACACTACAACAATATCATTCATATGACCTACTCTTATAGGGCAATGCACCACATGAAACCCTTTCAGTGAAATCACTTGCTGTACCACCATGTGTAAAATATATGTACTTTATGTAACATTTGTTTTGGGTGGTTTAAGAGGATTTCCTGTTTATATAAAAAATGTGCTACAACTAGAATTTTCTTTTTTGATGGAAGCCATATAAAAGCGGTGTCAAGCTGCACAGAGCAAGAACATCTCATAATGTAAATATTTTGTATTGAAATCCCTGGAGTTGCTGTTGTCCTGATACTTAAATATGTGGCGCCGACATTGGACATTTTCAGTGTAACCAGTTGCTGTGATTATATGATGTGTAATATTGCAATTCAATGAGCAGGACATCTTGATGATTTGCATCTGAAGTATTTGTCAGTGTCAAGAAATACCATGATTTGTTTGATATTTATATAGAATTGTGTCTTGGAATGTATTTTGGAATTTTCCCAAAATGTCCCATATATCATTTCCATTAGCCACACCTGTGCACATACACACACCAATAAATATACTTTCCAGTCCAAATCTATATATAGACTCTGATTTTTTGAATCTCGTAAAATGAAATGTTTAAGTTTAAATAATGTTAATTACTCCTTTTGTATGATACAAATTATCAAATATTTATCAATTTAAAGAATCTTTGAAAAAATACATACAGTATATAGTTTACCAGTCATCTCTGAGCTTCTATAAGCAACATAAACAGAAATATTTTCCAACAACACCAGGTGTCAGGAGTATTGGGAGTAAACCGTTAATAGGAATATAGAATATAGGCGACACTAGTGGGTGTCAGTGATAGAGTGAGTGAGCGTGTGAGAGAGAATACAGGAATGTTGGATTGTGTTGAAGCGGCAGCGGATGAATCAGCTCGTTTCTCCCTGTTGCCTTGAGGCTGACAGGCTAGCAAATAAGGATGACTCATCCTGACTCACAGACACACAGGTGGGCACACACACACACACGAATAGCGTGATGGATTATCCCCATGGTAAAACCAGTTTTTTGGCTTCCAATTGCCCTGAAAGGAAACCTCTCATACTCTCTCAGATACTTCTGTTCTTTTGGCAAATACGCCCTCACTTATAAAACTCACAGAGTGTTTTTTTCTCTCCGCCCTGTATTACTAAACACAGCCCTGCAGCTACCAGCCCGTGACTTGTAGCCATCCTTGTAGTCGGGGTCTGTCAGGATGCATGCACAGACACAAGCATATGTACACACTCAGGCCATGAACGCACACACCCGGGTAACATGTGCATCAGGTCTGCATTCCAATCTGTCTCTCCTTTGTGAAGACGAGACTCTGGTGTGGAGAGGGGTTTACAGATCTTGTCAAGCTGATACCTGAACAACCTTCAAAAGGTCCTTTGATCAGTCGAATTATAGTAGGCACACGTGCACGGACATACACATGCACACACATGAGAAGACTGTTACATGAACTTTGTCAGCAAGTCTTTTGGGCACTGTCAACTGATGCCGCATACACAGTAAAAGCAGATTCTTCTGTTGTTGAGCCAGACTTAAACTCAACATGTAGCACATATAAGTTTCCCTCCTACTTTTTCTTCTGTTTAAAAAAAAAAATCACCTGAAAAGCTCCTGCTTCCCGTTTCTCCTAAAGCACAAATTAAAAGGCTTACATGAAAATATTCAAACTGAAGATTAAAAGAGCTGAAATAGTTTAACTTTTAGTGAGTTATTTAGTGAGGAAAAAAGAACAAGGAGTGACTGTTTGGTTCTTTCGTAACAGTATTCTCAGGTTCAAGCGGGAGATGTCCTCCCCAAGGTCCAACTGCCTTGCACATCGATATTAAGACCCGAGAACAAAAGCGTGTGTGTGTAACGGGATCAGCATGTATGCCACTGCAGGTTAAGTGATGTAGTCTTGAATGACCTAGCAGAGCTTGAGCGACTGTGTGCTGAGTGGTCCCCAGTGTCCCTCTGCTTTATTAGCTTCTGCCTAAGATGAACTGCATTGTTTACCTGCTTTGGGTTCATGGTGGGTCTCATCCAGCACCAGACTGTTCATACATTTAAGCTCCCAGTCTTGGACCTCAGTATTCCACAGGGCAGGCACCAACACAGTATACTGGGCCCTGAGGATGGGAATCAGGGAGGGAGACAGAGAAGAGGGAAAAAAAAAAGGTAATTAAAGAAGGGCACACCTGCAGAGATATTGCTTATCTTATTCCACTATGGAAGAGAGACAATAAGTGTATTTCATAAGTTGTTAAAAAACTATTCCCCCGGTCAATAATGGAGGATCAGAGGAAGTGATGGGGGAGTGGAGCTGACACGCGACAGGCTGATGCAAGTCTGGTTCTAGCCTGAAGGGAGTTATTTTTGCAATGAGTGACTTAATCTGCATGATCCCCTTTATTACATTATTATATGAAGAAATCAACAAATTGACACAAGATATTGATTTAAAAACAATTTCATCACTTCAGCAAAAAAAAAAAAAAAGTTGGATCTGCATCATAGCAATGTAAACTCTGTAGCTTTCTTTTTTAAAAAAAAAAAACACTACAGGTATAAAAACAGACAATTACTACAGTGTTATGTTGTTTAACTGCTATTTCTGCATCAAATCAGGTGATGTTAATTATTTACTGTACTTCTTTCTGCAGATTGATATATGACTGATACAGTCCTCTGGAGTCTGTGTCCCTAACAACAATCTGTTAAAGATCCCAGCATATATTTCATCAATGGCAAAGAGAAAAAGCTTAAAGTTGGACAACTCTGGACATTGTTCTTCTTCTCTTTCACCTTCTTCACTTTTTTGTATTTAGAGTGCAGATATTCAATATGGCTACAGTGTTTTCACCCAACCGTCAAAATCTATTTTGATATGACACCTGCCTAATATATATCGATACAGATTGATTACATAAAACATCAGGAATAGTAATAGAATAATATATTAAAATAAAATGATTCTGTTATAGCTGCTGATATTTATACTATTTTTAAAAAATAAAAATAGGTTTGCAATAGTTTTTTATTTACCACTGAACATGGACATGTGAAAATATGTAGTTATGTATATTGGACATGTTCACTCTGTGTCTTTTACATCTTTTACATATACCATCCTTCTCGGTCTGTCACCAGAAAGCTGCAGTGTGAATGTGAGCGGTGGCAGCTGATTCACCTCCACTATGCCTGCAGGGCGCAGAAGCAGAGCGCTACACTCACGCACAGTCATTCTTTAAGTACCAATACTAATAAAGTTATGTAGTAACGTCAGCCATAGTATCGTCAGTAACGGTCTGGTATTACTATACCTTCTAGTGTCAGCATTCCATGCAAATTATTTACACACTGATTACCACATCTTTATGGGTATTTTCAAATTTATAATTTGAAAACCACTCATTGATCAGATGTGTCTAGGGTAAGAGCGAGAATGTAAACATAGGAAAGAGGTCTTGGAAAAGTTTAATTTTGCAACTTGCAGATCATGGTCATAATCGCATTCCCGCCTCTCACATTCAACCTTTTCAAAATTAGTTTTGGAGTCTCGGTGCAAATGAATTTGTCTACACCAGAGTACTTCTATGTTCAGACCTATCCAAACACCATGAATCGCAATGTCTGATTTAACAGTGAAGGTTTGAAAATACCCCAAGTTTGCAAAACAATATAAATACATCAATATTACATCACTTTTATATTAGTTCACATCAGCAACTCCTGTTAGCAAGTTGCTGAAAGCTAATCTGAATGACCTAGTTTTAAGATATGTGACAGCAAATGCACCCGCCCTGCATGTGAGCCCTCAAGCCCTGAGTTTCCTATTTGTACAAGTTAATTACACTGAAAGACATTTGTAGCTCCATAGTAGGAGACTTAAAAGGTGTTAGATTTACTTTTAAAATTGAGTCATATCAGTTTTGTAGGTTAATCTACTTGAGTAATAATCAACATGCATCACAGCACAAACAGAAACAATAAGGGGATAAAGTATGAGGAGGCTAGCTCTATATTATTTTACCTGAACTGTAGAAAGATTCAGGCATTTATTTGCAACAAATCTTTATTCTGAACTTTAATACTCCTGTCCACTGTCTTATAATATACTTACTTGGGTAAAAAGCCTCACAATTTTCTGAGTTGTACCCATCTTGTTGATCCTTGATGTCACTGTTTTACATGACAGCACCCTCATCACCACCTAGTGGCAAAACAAACCTGCTATTGTTGATAAAAATGGGGATAGTTGTGATACTTAAGGGAAACCAACCAAATATTTTAAGTGAAAATGCCATAATCATCAATACAACATGATACAAGGTATCACAGTTTGCTTTGTACAGCTTAGATATAGGTTTACTTAACAAGATGCTATACAGATAAGGATCCCAACTCTGACCATCCCAAACCAATTTTCTGTATCACATTGCACAAAGGGAGGGTTTGTGAATAAAGACATAGAGTTGTATTTCAAAGACCAGAATGGGAAGCAAAAACATTCTAAAATGCATATTATTGCAAATGGATCAATAACACAAGATCTACTGAGTGATCCTCACTCTGAATACATATGGGAAATTTAAAATGAAAGAGAAGGGGGAAAAGAACGAAGCAGAGACTTTAGAGAAGCCAGCCTTGTCAGTGTGAAGTAAACAAATGATGTGTCAACCCCTGTGAGGATAAATGAATGAATGAAAGGAGGCATAGAGGAGGAGAGGGGGCACAGGGAAGAAAATGAGAATGCAGGGGAGGACGGACAGCCCAGAGAGGTTTATGGGAATTGACTATTGCGAAGGAGTGGGTAAACAAAAGAGAAAGACAGAGATAGGACTGGTGGAGGGCATTACGGAATATGTGTGTGTGGGGAGTGAGTAGGAGGGGGTAAAGGGCAGGAGACACACAGATACGGGGCTGGGCACAGGAGACACAGACATTGAAATAGAGACAATGTAAAGTAGGTGCTGAAAGAAACACGTAAATGAGTCAGAGGGGTGGTGGACAGATTAATGTGTTGCTTCATTTCCTGTGTTTCTGATATAAATTAAAATAGTTTATGGGTAGAAAAAGGGGATTATAATTTAGCAATAAATAAGGCTTCAGGGGTGCATAAGAAGTTTGGGGCAGAAATAAAATGGGGGACAAGCGAGGAGGGAAGGCAGCCAGGTGTGATGTACGTGCAGAGTTTGACAGTAGAAGGCTGTTATCAAATTCATTTGATGAAAGCGGAAGGTTTCTCTCTACTGACCTTCAATCTAAATTTAAGATATGTACATACCAGCATGATTTGCGACATCACAACTAGTTCAGAGCAGGACTGGTATTAAAGATTAAAGCATTAAAATACAGAGACATATTTATGTGGCAGCTAAACTTTTGAAATGAAAAATATGTTTATATTCAGATTCTGGATTTCTAATTGAGAAAAATTATTTGTCACTATAATGAGATACATTTTTTGTGTGTGAATAAAACAAACGTATGCATTTTTTATGGTTTACAAGATGTGGATCTTTAAACATGTTAAACATGCTAATATTCATTAATTGGCATTAATTTGCATTAAACACAAAAAAATTTAAAAAAAAAAGTGTCAAAAAAACAAACAAAAGTGAATGCAATTAGTTAGTGCAATTAGGCAGTTATCTGGTCAGAAACCAAAGCATTGGAATTGATGACAGCACCAGATGGAAAGTTCAAGAATACAGAAAAAATAGTTACTACAATTCATCATGAGAGGAACATAAATGTCTTTACCAGATTTCATGGCAATACATCCAATAGTTGCTGAAATATTTAAATTTAGACAAAAGACTGACTGACTGACTGACTGACATTGCAATCTCAAGAGCCACAGTGCTAGCATTGGCAAAAACAATTTTTGTTTGGAACCAGTTATGACATTTATACTAAATAAAAGTAGAAGACAGGTGGAACTAAGTAGGTATAAGAAGATGCTGAATATCTACTCAGCTGAGATGAACAGCAGTGGAAAACGACTGCAGACAAATATCAGAATCACAGAGCGTGAAGCTGTTTGACTGCTGACATTTTGGGAGTTACAACATATGACTGAGGTGACAGCTGATTGACAGCCCAGTGCAGACAGACTGTCACAGGAGATGGATGATCCTTCTCAATCATTAATCAGAATGGCGTATATAATTTATACCATTCCCACTGAAAGAGGAGATCCTCCTTAAAGAGACGAAGAGAGGTTGAAGATCTCTTCTTGCTCGCGTTCAACCCCCCCCTATTACTTAGTGTACAGTCTCTCCAGATACTTCTCTCTCTCTGTCCCCCCTATTCAGCCTTCTTTCTCTCTTGTACCCCACTTGCTCCCGTCCCTCTTTCTTCAACAGGATCTTCCCAGTGTAAGAGGATCCTGCCCTGGGAGACAGTCGGACCACTTAGTATTGACTTCTGACCAGGCTTTCATAATGATGCCAAGCAGGCAACAAGGACTTCTCAATGTGATGTGATGGCAGGCTGCCCAATGAACACCAGAGCGAGAACAAAATGGGACTGTCAGTGCTGCCCTTGATGCATGCATACAGTATATACAAACAGGATCTGAGGTCCACACATGGGCCAAAAAGTGTTTTTCCCCCTTTTTCTTCCAGTCCATAGTACCGGTAATTTAAATATTTTAAAGATAGCCATAACATGATGCAAATAAATCACATGGTCAGTAAACAGATGTTTAGCCTGCAATAATCCTAAAGATTTGCCCTTCATAATCCATTTGAATGTGATTTTCTGCATATCTAGCACGCCTTCTCCGCCATCTGGCTCATGATAAAGTGCTTTATCACTGCCTGAGACAACTACGTTTATGGAAACTATTTGAGCTGTGTAGCCTTATCCAGAGGCTACTGCACAGATCTTTGTCCAAGGTAAACCAACTCAAGTCCAAATAGTGGGACCTTTTCTACAATGAGAAGCACAGGAGTGTGAAATGTAAGCAGCTGAAGGGAGCTTATCTATTAAAACAAATATGATAAAAGTGGATTTTAATAATCATCACACACCAGTCCGTCACACACACTAGCTGTATACACAAACCTAGTGACCCTGCTGAGTTGCCATAACAACAGCTCCATGTCAACAAAACATGTCCACCGCCAAGTGACATTTATATTCAACATAGTGAGACGTAGACAGAGGGGTCCGACTGAAAGCAGCATGGGTTGCCATTGAAGAAACTAATTTAGCATAAAGGATGTTTAATCCAAACATGTACAAAAACATCCAGACAAAACAATGACACTTTACTTTTCCTGGAATGCTTGTGTCAAAACATGTCCCGTTCTGATGAGCTGATTTATATTCATGAGCCGCCTGGGGTTTCATTTAGGGCCAAGTCTAAAAACTGCATTCTCGGCTCTGAGAACAGCGCTGCACATTCTTCAGTAGGACCCAATGCTTTCAATACACTTGTGCGGGTGGTCTGGCACAATATTCATGGTTGTGGGTCTCAGCGACATATCTTGGCTTATTTTGTGTTGAACAAAAGCTACACAGCTACAGCTAAACAACTATGTGAAGATAGAAATCATAAAGATTAGAGAGAGGTCTCCCTTCACAAAATATCAAGGATGAGAACACAGCATGGTGACAGAGAAAACACAGTCACAATGTCCTGAAGCTTATGTATAGATGTTTTAAGCATTTATAAATTACACCGGAAACCAGTAAAACTGCTGTTACAGGACAGGAGCTTGGCATTAATCCTGTCCCATGTGCAACTTTTACTTACACTTCAGCAGGTACTCTCAGCAGCAGGGGTAACATTGCTCCCTCATCATTCAGGTCCATCAGTCGAGGCTCCAGAAGCTCAATGATGGTCAGAGCAGTACGAAACACAGCCAACAGGCCTGAGAAATGACAGCAGTGCATCCAAAAAGATACGTGAAACTAATTTATTACATACAAAGGAGACAGGACACAAGAGAGGCAGAGTGGCATGACATGGAGCTAGCACAGTCAGTTATTAACCTATTACACCAGTCAATTTAGCCCCGACACTGGACCTTTTCTGATTGTTGATATTCATGTGATATATATATATATATATAAGAGAAGAAATAAACTTTGCATAGGGCAGTAAAACAATTCATGAAAAGCTATAAAACACATTATGCTCTGCCCACTGAGCAAACACAATGGAAATGTGATATGTTTTAAATTTGGGGTCAGTGTATGCGTTTGTCATGTATGTGTGTTTGTATGTGTACATACCGTGCAGTATGATGAGATCCCAAACAGCCAGGACAGAGTCCCAGCAGGGCAGGGAAGTGAAGAGAGTGAGAAACCACGGCATCACAAAATGGACAGACATTACCCCCACTGACTCCTGCAGGGAAGCGGAAGAAACAAAGAAGGTTGACTTGACAAAACCAACAACGTAGTTGAATGAATTTTTTTAACAGTCTTTACACTGTTTCATTAGGTTTGGACAATATATCAACATTATATCAATATTGTTATATTATCCATTATAATAGTGTTATATGGCATGGCTTTTGGCAGACGTTTCCTAATTCTAAAGCCTGCATTGCATAAGGTGATATAATTTTATTACCAGAGCAGTTCTAGCTCATAAACTTTAGACTATACTTGTTCATGAACTCCCCAGCGTTAAATTTGGCAATGAAATTTGGCGATTGTGAATCTAACTAGACTAAAATGTGGTTTTAAAGGGGCCCTATTTTGCCATTTTCCCAGTTTAATATTTTAATTTTCCTGATCTCTTTATAAAAACTTTGCATATGTTTATGTTCCAAAAGCACCCAATTACATTTGTAGCAGCAATATAGTCTGCCTTTTCACACACTCACTCTGAAAAAAACTGTTTCCCCTAATCCCCCCCCTCCTTAGTGAAATGCCCACTCTGTTGTGATTGGCCTAGCCCTGTCAGAAATGTCGCAGCCCGCAGAGAGCTGGGGTCATGCAGAGAAACACAAGTCAAGTACAAGCACTCTGGACGGAGGAGGCGGCTACATGGATCCAGGAGCCTTTATTATTAACTTTCACTCCTGTTGTGACATAACCAGACATATCTCTAAATCAGTGTTCAGCCAGTTTTCAACACTACAGAGGAGGGCAGTGCCCAACAGAATTTTGTGTTAGCTTTTTTTTTTTTTTTTTAACAATAGGGCCCATTTAACTCAATATGATTCTCATGTTAGCTACAAAGACTAAATTAAAAATCCTTGCCAAAATTAACACTGACCAGCCTTAGGCTTCTTGCTCTCTGCTGTTGTTGATATGGAAAATAATCAGTTAACAACTTCTGAGGATCTGAGGAACAATACGCATGTAATACTCTTTTTAATGTTGATTGTTTGTAAGAGTGGACAAAAGATATGCATTATTCACGTTTAAGTCTGGCATCCACAATGCAGTCACCCTCTGTTGCCGATCTGCTGGGGACAGCACAAGTACAGAAATGTGTTTCAGCTGGCTTGCTTTAACTCTGCTGAACAGCTCTATTACAAAGGAAATGCTGAACTCTGATCTCTAATAGGCCTTTTCTATAAGGAGGGGGACTATTGTGCTTACAAAAAGTGTGTGTGGCTTCCAAAAGGGCAGCTTTCCATCCAGACCTGCTGAGTCGCCGTTAAGTAGAACAATCCCTTCAAAGACACTTGAGCAGCACAAATGGTAGCAGTGAATGCATAGAAGCCTATTCAAACATTTCCAACAATTTTCAAACACAGAGAAATAGGTAATTTTAATCAAGATAACAATCCATTGCACAGTTTCAAGAGTGCTTTTGATAGGGATATGTATATTAGCAATTACTTTGAGAAATGTCTATGAATATTCTCATTCATCCAGGTCATTTTTCTCTCTTGCTCAAATTGAATCATAGGCAACCTGACCTGTATTTGTCTAGGAAGATGTTTTGGCTCTACTTGGACCTAAGCAAAGGAACAAACATCTAAAAGGGAGCCCTGAAAAATTGTGTCTATCCGACACGGATGTTTGGCAAAACCGCAACACGCTCCAGAAAGAATACCAATACAGAGGATGCTGAGAAAATGATAAATGCAAAAATATTGTCATTTCATACTTTTCTAAGGGTCTCAGAGAAACTCAGGAGGATTTAAAAAAAAAGACTCAGGAAAAAACTGGTACATCCAAAGGACAAGGTACCACACAATCAAAAAAGCAAACTGGTATATGCTGTCCGATGCTGTGAGAAATGCAAGGACTTATACATTGGGGAAATTAAACAACCTTTAAACAAATGCACGGTCCAACACAAAAGGTCAAACCCCTTCAGATCCAGTCTCAGCTATCTCGTCTCATCTAAAGGAAAAGGCATTCTGCTTTAAAGACAGCCATGTCAAGATTCTGGACAGAGAGGACAAATGTTTCGAAAGAGAAGTAAAATAATCCATCTGTAAAAGTGGAAAAACAATACCTTAACAAGGGAAGGGGTGTGCAACACCAGCCATCTCCCATTTGTAATGTCGCCCTTTCATCTGTACCCAAATAATTTGAGAGAGAGTACTTTGAGAAATACTCTAAAGCTCAATAAAGTTTCCTCTACTCTTATCTGTCAATCTACCAGAACCATTCTCTGGGTAATCCTCATCACAATACCATGTTTTCTGTAAACTGATATACAGGGCCATACAAGCCTGGTAAAAATCTGTTTAACCTTCTCTGCTTCCCAGTATATTTGGTGAGAATCCGTAAAAAACAAAAACAATGAGTCTTACTTAAAATAAAATTATAAATACTCCTTAGACCTTTATAAAGTTCCCCAGGACATAAACTACTTACTGATTGATAAACAACCACCTTTCATTAAGAAGCTAAGGACACATAGAAATATTTAGTTGTTGTTGTGGAGTAATTGTTTTAAACTTTAATGTAGAAAAGATAAAGTAACATTTAAACATTTAAATATCTGAGGCTAAACACGTGTAAAAAAAAAAAATACAAAAAACAAACAAACAAGCTGTCTTTCCACTGAAGATAAAGGACTGACACATTTGGAATTCTTAGGGAAAAAAACATTTAGTCAAAGTGACTCTTCTCTTTAAATTTTACTCCTTATTTGCAGCTGTAGTGTTGCATGTTTGAGTTGAGGCTCATTAAACGCACTTGAGTTTTCAGAAAATATTTCAAATAACAGTAGAGACTGAGGGAGAAAATTACAGCTGCAGGTTTGTGCCCCCCAGTGAAAGCAGTAATACAGCCCTCCATGACAAGCCTAGAGCCTAACAGAGTGAATGACAAGAGGCCCAGTTGATGATAGATACATAACAGTGCCTCTCCCTCTCATATGAAGTACTCATCACTTGGCCATAACTGGTACACATACATTTTCAAGGCCTTTCTTGTCATTGTGGTTTTGAAGAGATTATTACTCCTCCGAGGCAATGTTAAAGGAATCTAGCGCAGAATGAAGCAGACTAATTTCTTTATAGTTTCCAGTGTGTGAGTTATGATTAGTGCCATGTCTAAATTCATTCCTGTTTCTTGTATCGGTGTCATATTGCAGATGTGCTGGATGATGCTCTTCATCACCGAGCACTCAAAACACTCACCAAGTGTTGAGAGAGCTGTGGCTTCCTGTGTTTCAGAAACTGGTCAAACATCTTCACCTGATGCTGGACCCTGAATGGACAAAACAATTTAGTAATGTTTAATTGTTTAATGTAGTGTATCTGAGCCACAGAGCAACTGCTGATAAAAAAAAAAAAAAAAAAAAAAAAAAAACAGAAATAATGTTTGTAATTGTTTTGGACACAGACATGAACATGAATGTAAACCAATGGTCAGTGAACAAGATCAGTATTAGTACAAGGAATCAAAGCTAAGAAGTTGAGGAACGACATCATAATGACATAGAAGTGTAGCTGGTACATGTTGTGATACAGTTGCTCTTGATCAGTTCGGAATAAAGCTGAACCAGTTGTTGATGGACAAAAATTTAATCTGCAACTATTTTCATAATTGATTAATCATCTAAAAATGGCAAAATCACTGTATCCAGCTTTTCAAAAGTATTTTTTTTGTTTTTTATGGTAACTTGACAGTTAAATCCAACTGTCGGTTGGATTTAACAACATATGTTAATAAGTCACCATGGCCTCTCTGAAATTCTGATGGCCTTTTTTTATATGTCAGTATTGTGCAAACCAAAATGATCAATGGAGAAAATATTTGGCAGACTGATCCATAACAGAAGTAATCGTAGGTTGCAGCCATAATTAAAATAAATACTTCTGCAAGGATTTTTCCAGTTGTCTTCGCCCTGTTTAACATCTTCTGGTTTTGTGACAAAAACGTATCTCATGTTGCACCACACAGTTGTTTGTGTACATGGTTTTCTTTGTTTGATATAATAGGTGCATTCTTACTTGGTGAGGCTGAGGTCAAAAAGTTCAGCCAGATATTTGGGTTTATCCAACAAGGCTGTCAGAGCCCAAAACGCCTCCTCCTCTCCTAACTGCATCAGCAGAACCGCAGCTATGTAGGACATCCCTGAGAGACACACAAACAGAACAAAATGTAGCATTAATACAGTATTTCCAGAAAACACTGCAGAATGACATAATCGTGTTTGATATACTTTATCGAAAACTATATTTATCAGAATGTGCTGCAGGCTACTACACTGAGCAGAGGGTAATCTTATTATTCTTTGTTATTCTTTATTATTCTTTGTGTACCACTGTTAAAAACAACAAGAAACAGTCTGAGGGTATTGCAATTATATTTTGGAAACCTCATACAGGAAAAGACAAAATAAGATGGGGTGATATCACAGAAAACTGTAAAGCATGAATTTGATAAAAAAAAGATCAAGACTAAATGTTTTGACAGGATTTTAAAAACTGTTGCTCTGCCATGAAGTAACACTCTGGAGTGGCTCTTCCTCAACCTTCTTAGACCTCAGGTGCAACAGGCCGAGGACACCCTGCAGGTCGGTGTGGAGGATGCCATCCTCTACCTCCTACACCGAGCCCACTCACACCTGAACAAGGGAAGCGCCACTGTGAGGATCCTCTTTCTGGATTTTCAAGTGCTTTTAACACTATCCAGCCCCTTGCACTCCAGCAAAAATTACGCAAAATGCAAGTGGACCCCTGCCTGGTTAATTGGATCTCCAGCTACCTCACTGACAGACCACAGTACATCAGGCTGAAGAACGTCACGTCTGACACTGTGGTCAGTAACATCAGAGCTCCACAAGGGTACTGTCCTGACCCCCCATCCTCTTCACTCTATACACCGCAGACTTCTGCTATAACTCTGAAACCTGTCACATTCAGAGGTTCGCAGATGACACGGCCAACATGGGGAGGAGGACTACAGGAGCCTGGTGAGGAACTTTGTTGTCTGGTGCCACAACAACCTGCAGCTCAACACCTCAAAGACTAAAGAACTGGTCATTGTCTTTGTGAGGGACAGACCGAGTCCTAGACCAGTTCTGATAGGAGCAGAGGAGGCGGAGGTGATACATACCTACAAGTATCTTGGGTTGTGGCTGGACAACAAGCAGGACTGGCCTGACAATGCAAGGCAGCTCTACAGGAAGGCACAGGGCAGGTTGTACTTCCTGAGGAGACTCTGCACCTTCAACATCTGCAGGAAGCTCCTGTGGATGTTCTATCAGTCTGTAGTTGCCAGCGTCCTTTCATATGCTGTGGTGTGCTGGGGTGGGAGCATATCAAAGGCTGACCTCTCCAGGCTGGAGAAGCTGCTCAGGAAGGCCAGCTCAGTGGTCTGCAAAAAGCTGGAGCCTCTGGCATCAGTGACAGAGAGGAGAACTCTCAACAAACTGCTGGGAATCATAGACCACACCAGCCACCCTCTGAACACTGTTGTCAGCAGTCAGAGAAGCCTGATCAGCGACAGACCGCTGTTCCACAAAATAAGGACAAACAGACTAAAAAAACTCTTTTGTCCCCTGTGCCATAAAACTACTCAACTCCTTGGGGGGGGAACAGGAAAATAAACAGAAACCTGTTGTAACCTGTGAATCACGACATAATCATACAACAGTCATAACTATAACCCTATACAACTTTTCTAGTCATGTGGAATAGTACATATTTTCAATATTATATGAATATAATATAATTAATTATTAAATATAATGTATCCCTTATATCTATTTCTTTTGTGTTTGTGTGGCTATAGATTGATAACAGTGCTGTACGTGACGTGTTGAAGCTTCAATTTCCATGCTGGAACCTCCCAAAGGGATCAAGTCCTATCGAATCTAATCTATTTTCCAAAAACATAGTGTTGTAAAAAATAAGTGTAATGTAAGAAGTATATGCAGTCCTACGGAAAGTATTGCAAGGCATTTAATATTAAGTGCTGATTTTTATATATTTTCTGTATTTGAATTAATATTTATTTGATTTTAGCCTATTGAATTTAACCTAACCTAATATCCATATAAAATAAAAGGAAATTATGTTTCTCAGATGACAAAACATTAAAATATATTAAAAAAACAATAATATAAAATATATATTGTATATACAAACTTGTAATTAATGTAAAGACAATTATATTTCCTTTAAGTGTGAATGGAGTACAGCTTCCTGCAGTAATTCCTTATAGCTATGGTCATCTGCTTCCATCAAGTGGTCATATTATGTAGTGCAGCTACTTGCAGCAAATAACTAAGTGGGTGCCAAATTAGATGTCCTGACGCTACAGTTGATTGAATTTTCATCAGTAACAATGCAGAAGCTAGCACCAAAAGGAGGGATGTACAATGATATTTAGATAACATGATCAATAACGAGGAACTGCATATTAAATTTGAGGGAGTTTCGCTCATACATGATAATTCTTCTTCTTCTTCATTTTTTGGGATTTGAGTGACATGTTTGCTTAATGAGCATCACACATTTGTCTTTTCTTTCCTGTCAAAAGTCTGTCCATCATGTATTTTGCATGGTTTTGAATGTTTGAGTTCATGTAAAAGAAGTAGCAGTTAACGAGGTATATTGTTGAAACCTGTAAAACAGTACAACCATTCATTAAATTACCTTGGCTGTATCCAACCTGCGGGTTGTATTTGGCGTAGGCGATGAGGACCCTGAAGAGTTTAGCCTGACCTTCAATGGCTTCTGAGCTCTCCCCCATCAGAGACCGGTGGGTCGGGAAGGAACGCTCTGTAGAACAGGACATTTAAAGTACTTTAAATTTTTTTTATCTAACTCAAGTTACCTTCCATCTTATATACCCAGGTCTTAAGCTCCAACCTGGTTACTCCATTACTTCAACCTTAACCCTACACACAACATTTGGATTACTCAATATTCAATTACAAATACAGTCGTGACAGGGACTCAAAAATGACCCAATTTGTAAAATGTAATTCAACATGAAACATGCAGCCTGCCCTGTTTTCTACTCACGCAGGTCGAGGGCGATCTGTCGAAATAGTGTGATGTCATCTACAGAGTAGCGGGATTCGGTGCAGCTGGAGGGCTGCTGATGGTTCAAATCAAGATCGTTCTGAGTCTCACTCAGCGTGGCGATTGCCGACAGGATACCGTACTCGCTGACGCCCAAGTCCACCAGAGGCCCCCGCACTTCAGACAGGCACCTCTGTCGGAGAGAGCACAACACATTCCCTTGTTGAAAATAAAATACTTTTACAGATGTCTACGATGAATAAATAAGGTTTTATCATTGGTAACCGCATTGCATCAGCCCTACTGGATTAATGACCACTTAAATGCTAATTACAGCTCTGCCTTTATACAATGGGAGATTGACAAGCACTTCCTGTTTTCAAACCAGTGCCACAATTCTGGTATATAAGATGACATAAGGATTCATTACTGGTAGTCACATCATCATGAGTTGAGGGAATTTTCTCAGTTCATCAGTTTACATTGATATGACATTGATATATATATGAATACTAACTCAAGGGTCTGACGGCTGGTCATGCTAGTGAGGCACTATGTCTGCATTCTTGTGACATCAGTACCATGTGAGTGTGTATTCTCCGCATCTTACAGTCAACACCCAGCACAAACTTACAGCAATGTTGACATATTGTTTTTTCTAAAAAGCAGTAGACAAGTTATCTGACTGAGGCAGACCTGTGCCATTTATTTTATTTTGAGATCTGAAAAAT
The DNA here is from genome assembly GCA_030544235.1 of Lepturacanthus savala. Classification (NCBI taxonomy): domain Eukaryota; kingdom Metazoa; phylum Chordata; class Actinopteri; order Scombriformes; family Trichiuridae; genus Lepturacanthus; species Lepturacanthus savala. The sequence goes on from CM060465.1 coordinate 17,698,343, forward strand.
GCATCTGCAAATTCTTTGTTCTGTTAACCTATGTTTGATCCAAAAGCATTGGATGAGGAAAGGAAGGAGGAGGAAGAGAATTCAATGGGTTTTCATTTTGTCAAACCGTTTTTGTGGATTAAATGTATGGCTACTATTTTATTTTCACTTATACATTCATTTGAGTCCAAACATTTGTTATGTAGTTGGTCTATTTTATTCCTTTCACAGCAGTGCTGTAGGTGTGTGAATATATGATGATGTGTCATTCCTCATATTATGTCTTTGTTGTTTGGGCTGCTATTAGCACAAGTAAATACAAAAGTTAAGATATTTGTAGTTTTTGTGTATATTATTTTTTAACAACTCATTTTAAAGATTTTTGAAAATGTTGAAAAGTTATTTTTGAGATGATGCAGAAATTGTTGATAGTTACAGTACTGCAAATACATTGAATTCTAAAAAAAAATAATCACTGGCTAAAAAATATAAGTAAAACATTTAAAAGAAATTTTTTAAATCCTAAAACACCCAGCAGTACAGTACAAAATCTCTAGTATTGGCAATACTTTATATATTCTACCTGGTAGCTGAAGTCACTGGTTTCTCTCAGGCTGTCAATGGTGAGAAGACACTTCCACACTCTACCCCGCAGACTCGGAGGAACACCCATCCTGATAAACCGCTCGATCTGAAAAGATGGTAGACTTGTGAATGAAAAAAGCGGTCTCATTTATCATCACAAAAATCATTGGCATAACTCATTAACGTTGCCTACTGTTTTTGTGCAGTTAAGACAAGTCTCACCTGACTCCTGCAGATAAAGCTGGCTCCGTTCCAGTAGCTGAGCAGCTCACACAGCTCTTTCACTCTGACGGAGCTCAGCTGGGGGTAGCTGACAGAGACAACACATCATGGTGAGCTTGGACTGATTCATCACCGTCTTTGAATCAGACGGTTTTCTGTAAACACAACTCGTGATACAAAGAGGGAGGTTCCTCACTGACCACAGCCAGTCTCGGTTAATGCATTTAAGTGATGTGTGTCAATAAAAAGTATAAGCAAGTATCCTTGTTTATCTTTTTACTACCTGTGGCACAGGGGAGGCAGTAAAGTATATAAAAGTATATGATCTATGAAGTACAAAAAACATAAAATCAGTTTAAAATTTGAGAATGAAGTTTATTCTCAGTGCTTGTACATCGCTGGAGGCTTTAGGTTTCCTTATCACCCCTACAGTACTCAAGTACTGTCACAAATATTACTAATTAAAATTACACCACTGCATAAAACCTACAGTTTAACGCTCAAGAGCTTCTCACCCACAAAATATATTAAATAATTTGTGGTAACCTTCAGTGTAGAAAGGATATCCTTGATGTATGAAATCCTGTTTCAGAGGTTTACCTGAGAGGAAGTAATTTATTATTATTTTTTCTGGAACCCCAAGAACAGAACCTATAGCAGTTAATGGTGTTCACAGTCCACAATCCACAATTTATGCTCAAATTAACGAAATATGTAAGTTTACCTCAAAGTTAACCTCAAAATATACATTTAACGTTATAAATCAAAGTTGTTTTAACACTATCTAACTAATATCGTGTAAAGAGTTATATATCATGTTATTGGTGCAACATTATCAGACTAAAACATGAGTTTAATCCGTACTGAGCTCTTCTCTGGTCCTCGAAATAAAGATAACAGCTGAGTTGACGTCATGTCCCGCACCTGTAGTCGTGACATCGGTGATGAAGTTTTTGCTCCTTTCTTTTAATGTGAGCGAAGCCGAATTCATCAAAACGTAAGTTCTCGCTGCGCCTTCTAAGTGTTGAGCTTCTCCTGCTGGAGCCGCCGCTGCTTCTCCTCCTCATAGTTGGGAAACATACGAACACACAAACACACTATTGTCGGAACGCGTGTTTCGGCCGTTTTTAAAAATCACAGCAGTCAGCGGTATTTCCGGCGCCGGTTGGCCACAGCTGTCAAACTCAACGGTCACTCTGGGCCCGCCCCTTCCTGACGTCACAGCCAACTGAAAATGGGCGGGATGAATCAGAGGCGGTGGAACAAAGAGGAGAGGATGATTTCAGCTGTTCGTCCATTATTAGTCACGAGCCATTAAAAGTGATTTATTACACCAGCTCAGTGGTCACAACAAAGACTATTCTGCTGTTTAACTAGCAAGAACATTTGATGATGTATGATTTGTAAATAGCAAAAGAGACAATGACATGGTCAGGACTAAAATATGGGAAATCTTTATGTGTCCATGAAACGTGTAATTTGAACAATTTGAACAAAAATGTGAGTGAATGAAGCTTGATGTGGTTTAACATGCTATCTAGAGTGTTGGGAAGGTTATTATTTATTTATTTTTGTATGTTTTCCACTACAGATTACTGAATACATTTGAATACATATAAACATATACCATTAGATTAATAGTAGCACAAGTAACACTTGGTGTTGGGAATGATTTCAGAGAAACAGTTATTCACGTCACCAAAACTTAAATCAAATTTAGTCTCAAAGTCATGGAAAAATAATAAGTACTTTCTGCAGATGTTGCTGACAGCTTGGACCATGCAGAGCTCCTTTTATATATAAAAAACAAAAATAAAACAACAACATTTACATATTTAAAACAGGCAGTGATTGAGGAGACTGAATCTCATGTGAATTCTTTAGGGAAAAAAAATGAAGTAATCCTTTCAAATATTCTATTTGTAATATGTATAGTTCAAAAGAAGCATCAGGAAATACTATAGTAACCTACCTCCAAAGGACCATGAATGACAGCACAATATAAGATACTCTGCAGTAACTTTACTAAAGGTACGCTTTTACATGTGATGTGTAACTATTGCATAATGTGGAATTATTTTTGAAATGATAAGACATGTTTAAAAAAACAAACAAAAAACAACTCTTTAGATATCATCATCATTGAGCAGTGACTTGGCCGCTCCTGCGTGTCTCCACTTTGTATATTGTCTGATAGCCGTCATCCCAGGCGTACAGCTGTTTGTCTTGGGGGTGGTACTGGATGCTGCTGTGGCTCGTGTAGCGCTTTGGGAAGAACATCACAGGATTCTCATCGCTGCAGATGGAAAGCACAGCGAACGGAATGTGTTTAATTTGTTGGAAAGGGGTTCAGTCTGGGAAAGAAATAATTAGTGAAGTCTACAATTATTGAAGCCAGTATTTGTGACTCTGCAGTGCCTGTTCAACACTAAAACCATTAAAACCCTGTTTATCTGCAGGGTAATCCTGAGTGTGTGCCTGTGTATACTATCTTGTGTGTAATCCAACCTGTGGATGGTGTCATGGATGTCATAGAGGCACTGTATGGTGGAGCGTCCTCCGTACTGTGTGTTGTAAACCACATAGAGGGTTCCACATATTAGGAAAGCTCCTTCAGCATCGTGGCTTTTACACTGCGTATCCCACATATATTCTACAGCCAAGGTTCCTGTGAAAGAGGGAAATATGATAATATGTATGAGGTTAGAATATGTTTGTGCTTGTGTGTAGGGATAATGCGCTCTACCTCTATCCAGTTTGGAAATGACCAGGTTGCCGCCATACTCGGGGTCAGCATAGATGACCCAGAGGCCGAGCTCATCCACAGCCATGTCCAGGTAGGTGTTGGGGTTCAGGCTATAGACTGGGAGACGACCTGCTCCTTGAAGAATTGTGCTGTCCATCACTGTTCCATTCAACAGGTGTACCTTTATGAAATTTAAACAAAAAAAAAAATCAGAAATGCTCTTCATTTGATTTCTTTGTTCAGTTGTGTTAGATGTCTTTTGGGCATCTGATCCAGATAAAAACACTGTATAATAGTTTGGCTCTGTGAATACAGATCTATTGTCAGCTGTTCCTTTAAAATGCAAAACTGTCTTTGGCAATAACGTCTGCTGTGAAAACCTCAAAGCAAGGAAAGTCAGCTCAGTTCACTTTACCAAAATGTTTTTTTTTTTCTGGCATTGCTAGCGTCCTGATCTCAGCTAACATAACAAAGCAAAGGAAATATCAACTCCCTCAGTTCCTTTGAAAGGATCAGCTTGTAGCCAAATGCTGGACTACAAGTCACTGTTATAGTATGAAGTCAGAAGTCACTTCCAATTCTCATAAATTCAATCAGTGTTCAATAAATCATCTCAAGTATTTGCCAGACCACTGAATAATTTATCTGTCCTTTTTATATGTTTATACTTTACTCTTTATACACCAACACACAAAAACTTAATGGGAACCATATATTACCCTTTTATTGTTTGTATTTAGTCACACACCTTAACTATGTGGTTGGGTGTATCTGCCTTGTGGTAGTAGAGGAACCCGTTGTAGACCACATGACCCGTCCCCTGCCAGGGGAACGGCAGCTGCACCACCTTAGGTGGTGGCGTGGAGATCCTTTCTGTGAAGCTTTGCAGAGAAACATACTCCAGCAGAGTGTTGTTACGAATTCCACTCAGAAGGTAGACCTGAAAGATTTGACCAGCTGATAGGTGAAAATATGTTGTATTCTAGAATATATAGTCTACATTCCATTCTTGTGTTTTTTATGTGATGATATTCTATTCACAGTCATATTGATTTCTGGCTGTTATATTAGATTTCTGTCTCTTTGTTTTCTTGCTCTATGAAACTGAGGAATTTACTGTTTTTATCCTTCCTGTTGTGTTCTGAAAATGTAGTTAATTTAGTTGGTATACTTGATTGCCATGAGGTTCAAAGTCCACACTGGTCATTCTAACACACAAAATCATTTTTAAAAAATATTTTTTGTTGTTTTTGTTTTGTTAAATCTGGGTACACCTGTGCCAAAACAAATTAGATGGACACGCTTCCACTTCCAGAACCCCAGCAGTCTAAATAGCAATGATAAATATCACAATTATAACAAATTTGATATATTTAAAACAATCTATACATTATGATTTTTTTAAAAAAAACTCAAATTATTTGCATGAGCTTGAGTCAATGAGGTCTATATAGCTCTCTCTATATAAATATATATATATAGCAGAGCATTTTTCACTGAAAACAGCTGCTGAGGATCAGATGGATGAGAGCATTGAAGGTTCACCTTCACAGTAAAGTTCTGGCTGCAAACTGAAACAATTATGTGAAAGAAGCTCAAATACTGGATCAAGGACCACATAGATAATTCTCTGTGGGTTTGTCACAACAAGTCTCCTTTCAGAATACTCACAGGCACATTTTATTAGAAAAACAACAATTAGTGCAGCTTTACAAATAAAGAATAGATGTGCTGTTCCTGGATGAATTAGCCCTGTATGAATGTTTAGTGATCCTCCATCAGCAAACCACATGCTAAGATAAAGTAAGCACAAGCTGCTCAGAAAGGAAAACATCTGCCTCTCTCTATAAACACTACAGTATCATTGAAATTATGTAATCTTAAAAAAAAAAAAAAAAAAAACAGACCTTAGCTGATCCTTCAGTCGGGTCCTTGAACCAGGAACCATAGGAGTCCCCTGCCTTCTTGACGATCTTGAGGGACTTGATTAGACTCAGAGCTGTGCTGCAGTCTGGTGACGTTTGAAGAGAAAGGTTGTATTTAAACATAATACAATGTTAATACATTTTTGGTTTCTTTTAAAAAAAAAAAATAAAAATAAAAAAGGACTGTTTTTGCTTTGTCATTATGGGATATTGATTGTATAAGGTGAAAGTGAAGGTTTGATAATGTATATATGTATGTATACTTCCTACCATTCTCCACTTTGATTTTGGCTTTCTTCTGCAGCTGGTCCATTTCCGCTGCCTTTATCTGTTGTTCGAGCAGTGCTTCCTCCATCTCGATGTTGGACTGGCTGGGGATCTTGTTTTCGAGATACTCCAGCTCCCTCTCCACCCGTTCCATACGCACAGACACACCGTCCACCTGGGTCTTCACCTCCAATCTGTGCAATAAAACACTTCTTATTTCATATACTGTATCTTTCAGTATAGTTTCCTCATTCAGTCCCATATTCATTCTTGCTACTTTTGTGTGCTCAGGACAGCTGTTTCCAGTCAGGCCTACCTCAGGGCACTGACGGTTGCCAGGTAACCCCTCATTTCGGAGGAGAGGTCATAGGTCTTCTGGGTGGCGCTCGCTGTGTTTTGCTCACATTGGTTCATACGCTCCTGATGCCATTGAAACAGAGGAAGTGAGTAAATGTAACTTTTAAAAGAAGAAAGACATTCTCTCTCTACAAATGAGAAGAAACAATTATAAGTAATAAAACACACACACACACTTGTTCACTTCTTTACAGTTAACCTTTCTTGGTCAGATATGACCAATGCTATAGCTTATGTTGGCTAATGCTATCTTATATTAGCCAACTAATTAAATTATACAGCATAACTCACGTAGTGCTTAAATTCACTGACAAAAAGATTTGTCTCCATGTGCTACTATTAAACCATCACATTCTCATCCCAGGGCACCAAATAACACTGTTGCACCTCTTGGTGCCCTTTAGCATCATTATAATACACAACAGCGCTTTCAAATTACTCAAATATAAACTCATCCAGGTGAATATTTGACGCTTTTCCCTCAGCATCTGAGACTATGCATAAGGCATCTTTTTGCATCTATATGAGAAGCACCTGGCTTGTCAGTGTGAAACAGGCCAGAAACCAGGCTGGTTTTATGATGTGACAGTGAGAAAGATCATTGTTTGGATTAATCCATAAAATTCCAAATATATTTGGTTAAAATCTCAAAAAAAAATCCACGAAGGGGTACACAGTATGTTGAAAAGGGACAGAGAGGAGAATGTAAAAATGATGCTAGTTGATGCCACGGAACGGGCTGGTTAAAAGTGTTAACATTATTGTAAAGAGCAGCTGCAAAGGTTCCGTGGACAGGATAGGTTCATGATATTTAAAGTCACTTGAAATAAGACCACCCACTCATTCTGTTGTTGTTTAGCCTCACCTGTAGTGTTGCTGAAACCTGGCTGAACTCAAGCAATGTAGAAATGGCTCTGGTTATAATGTCACAACGGGAGTAATCACCTATAAACTGATATAACCACTGTTTTTCCAACCAACGCCACCTCTCTGAGGGGTGTGACATTTCTGGCTGTACTCAGCCAATCACAACAGGGGGGGGGGGGGGGGGGGGGCGCAGACATTTTCAGACTCAGTGCATGAAGAGGCAGACTGCATTGCTGTTACAGGTGTATCTAGGTGTATCTAGGTGTATCTAGGTGCTTTTGGACCACAAACTTAAAATAATAAACTTGGAAACTGGAAAACTAGAGCCCCTTTAAAAACCATCTGAAGCTAATACAAACTTTCAGTCATTGAAATTAAGATATCTTTCAATGTTACAGCTTTTTTGTGCTCATGATCCTCTTTTTATTACTGTACTTCCACTGCAAATTAAAGGGAAGCACTGTCCAAGGGAACTCAAAGAGGGATTCTGATGATAAAAGGAATACATGTGGCAGTAATCCATATGATATGAATAAGGCAGACTACCGAAGCCTCATATAAGCTTCAGATAAACCTTTTACATGTGTTTTGGCATAAAATGAGTAGACATACTGTGGATTTTGGCCACCATCACTTAGGTTGAAAGTGTATTTAAAGAGGATCTTTCAATAGCCAGTATCAACAGGAGGAATAATCACAGCCACTTTGATTGCTCACATCAGCACCTGACTGTTTTAAGACAGACTTGAACAATTATGAACCTGTCATTCATGCAGAATAATGGATCTATTAAACTATTGACTTTTGAAAGATGAAATTACACCACTTTTCCCAGACAAATGAAAAGCTAAACACAATAAGACCCATTGTTGCTTTATTCACTATACTCAGAGATTTTGCTGCCACAGCCTTAACTAGTTTGGTAAGGTCTGTAGATTATGGTGGCTAATGTGAGCAAACTATTAGTTCTTTTTTACAGACTCAAGTGAGTTTGGGAGAATCTGGAAGACAAAAAAGCAGTGGATGCCAGATGCAGCCAGATGATCAAACCATGGTGTAAACTTAGTACAGGTCATCAATCTTATTTAATTTTCTGATTTAGGAATATGTAGGTGCAGTTCTTTGTAACATTTACAGCAAGATAATTTGGCAATTTTAGAGAGCAGTGTAGTTGTGGAAAATGAGGATTTAAAGGTTCATGAATCAGTAACTAACACGGCAACAGTTAGACCTGTTAGAAAGGAAGTCACAGTGCGAACACAATATTTCCTTTATACTAGAATGACACAGTCATTCCACTTACCTCTATCTGAGCCAGTCTCCTCTCCATGTACTGGATTATAAAGGCATCCTGGGAGGAACTCTGGCCCCGGACTGAAGTCACAGTCACACACAAACTTAAGAGAAGAGCTAGAAGCACTTTGTCTGGCATGACTAGCACTTCTTTCAAAAACTCAACACTGAAAACTACTGCTGTGTCAACTTCCCTCTTACATTGATAATGAGCCCCTTTTCCTGTATTTCTGATGGACTCCTGCAGTGTGCAACCCACTAAAACCTCCTTCCACTCTAAAAGAAAGTCAAAATGAAAAAAAAATAATAATCCATGTGGCTTCAGTCACAGTTTACAGCAGTCTTGCTGTGTTGGAAGGAGTTCTTAATGGTTCTATAGCTGAACAATGCTAATTCCTCCTATGTTTTGTAGGTGTTGTAGCCCCAGAACTTTTTGCCTTGTTTCTCTAATCAGTTGTTGCTCCAGTGGGTTTTGGATCCAAGTGAAACTCACCCACGCCCTTCTTCCTCCCAGCCTGTTTCTCCTCTCTCCCTGTCCCTCCCACTCTTCTCTGCTCTGGATTTTAGAGTTTGGGTAGGAACCCAAGAGAGAGAGGGATGAATAACAAAACAGAAAAAATAGTTAGAATCAACCAAGACCAATTCAGAACCTATTGGTCAATCCTGCTGTCTTTTATTGTAATACTCTCCAGATGGTTCAAGGACACGTCCTCAGTTCTCAGTCAGAGCAGAAGCTGTAAAATAAGAGTTGTTAGTAAGGTTTGCTTAGTGACAGGAACAGGATCAGTTTTATATCATCCTATATCAAAGCTACACAGTTGATGATATTAAAATAATAGCATACAAAATTGCACTCGGTCCATACAAGTATGTTGTTATCTTGGAAGAAACAAAGGGTGTTCCCACCGGCAGGATTAGAGGATTTATTTTGATATTATATAATACGCTCACAAAGCAAATAATTAAGTAGTTGCCTTATAATTTCTTTGCTCCTAATACTAGACCACGGTGTGAAAGGCATGTTATTATCTAATGTTATTGTCATCATAACTTCCCAAAGTAATGGTTATCCTGAAACAGAGTGAAGCGCGGACACAGACAGAAATAGTTTACATGAAGTATAAACAGATCTCTATCTCTGTCAATCTGTTCAAATAAAGTTTGAACACATTTTGGCTGTGTGGTTTTCTGGCTGGACATGCTCATTCTTGATATTATTCTAGACTGATTTAAGTCCAATGGTTGTCGCTTCCATTGTGTGAACAGCTCTTTGCCTGTTGTTAAATCTCAATCTGGTGCTTTTTGGAGCCTGTTTCCTGTTTTTTGTTTTGTTTTTTGTTATGACAGACAACATCTGGCTATCAGCTTTAAGCATTGTGCTGAATCAGCTGCCTATTAAACACAGAGCTTTGCTCAGAGCAGCATCTGTGAACAAGACATGGACAACAGAGGTAAGACACAAACATTCTAACAGAGCAACATACTATGGATCCCATCTTTTTTAGCATCTTATCATTCATCAGGCCTCTACAGTATTACTACCAGCTTTCTGTCAGGAGATGGCACCACATTATCACATGAACACCACCTCACACTCTTCTTGTACACCAGGCCTTCACCCCCACATCCTCCGACTACCCCCACCACTTCACCTGTGGTCTGTAATTATATATCCGCTGTGGGCTGCAGCGGTTATAGACAGCAGGATACTAGAAGGAACCAAGTTTATGATCAGCAATTTACTCTTCTCCGCTGTGGCTCCTAATATTTTTGACTCGCATCCACTGAAAACAAAACATTTCATGGTTCATGTGGGACTCCAAACCGCTGTGTGCGTAGGTCAACTAAAGTGATTTTTTTTTCCTTTTCAAACAGTTTCACTTGGAATATTTTTAGAAGCCTGAACAAGAACAAATATCTACTATCTCCCTGAAGAAAAGGAATGAATAGAAAAGTCATTTTATGTAGAGGAAATATGTTTATGATTGTCACTCATCCTATTACGCAGTTTATCTTTCAAAGTGTTTTGTTAGGATGAAACCCCTGGGTACAGTACCACGGCTCTACTGGATCACTCCAGTTTAACATGATGTAATTTCTTCCTGTCACAACTGGTAAATTTTGCTTAAAAATTAAATGAAAAGCCTGGTCTTACAACAGAATAGACTACCTCAAGTACCAATTGTCATTATGCAGCATGACAGCTGTTGTTTCACTGTTATCAGAGCATTAATATGGTGCATTAAATATGGGCAACAACATCTTGTTTTTTGTATGTGTGTCTCTCAGGTGAACATTGGGGGGAGAGTGCGGAGCTGGGTGGGAGCTCAGCTTTTAGTTGCAGAACCTGTTACCTGTGATCATAAAAAACAGAAGCAGCACAGACACAACACCCTTTGCTTGATTAAAAGCACCCTGGGTGTATCCGGTACGTTATGTCATGTTTAATTTATATTAAGCTGAGTTAAATTATTCAACATGAAAAAAAGTAATCACCAGCCACAACTTTATTGATTAACATTTAATCTGTTCATAGATAGTAACCAGGATTTCTGTTTTGCTATCCAGGTGTCCTGGAAGACATACCAGCCACATTACACTGTTCACTATACTTTCAATGCCTGCTCACTTTCTGTGATATTATTCAAAACATAACCCCTGCCTGTTTGTACCTGCTTTCAGGTACAGATTTGGTATTATTATGCATATTTGTTGTGACTTTCCCTCACAACAGTTAGTTTTTAGTTTGGAGGTTTGTTTGCCGGCTTCTGTTTGGCTTGTTTGGGGAAGGTACTGACATTGTTGACCTAATGTTCTTCAGTTTGAGCTGGGGTTTAAATAGCAGAATAATGAATTTTGTAAAAAAAAAAAAAAAAGATGTCCCATGAGGAAATAGGCCTTTACCTCACATGCCATTTATTTTTCAGAACTAATCACACATTTTTCTGCCTAAACTAATTATAATTTCACTTTATAATAAAATGAAATTAAACATTCTATGATTAACCGGCTGTGATCAAAGTCAAACACAATGTAGAAAGATAAGGCATAGATAGAATTATTTTTCCTGGAAGAAATCAAAATATGTAGGACCTCAATAGATGAAAAAAAGAAGAAAAGGTAAACACCAGATCATGGAGATCCCAACAATAATGTAGCCTGAATGAACAGAAAATTGCGTTGTTATGGGAAACAGTCATATCTAGTCTGTGTGTGTTGGTTTGAAGTGAACGGCCCAGTTTTAGAAGGTTTACGATCAGACGTCTGGGGATTCTTTGGCAATTTACATCCTGTCTCGTTTTGAATTCTTTGATGTGTACTGGACTAACATGTCGGAATTGTTTTGCCTTGTCTTGCCTAATTTGACAAGTTCTGCCATGTGTTCCTTGACCTTGGCTTTCAGAAGCAGAGCACATTCCCCCACATCATTAGAATTAAGGAGAAGCAACAGAGGAACCATGTGACATTTGAAATCAGCAAAGATTTAACTCTTTGACTATTGCTATTGGGTCAGAAGCTCTTTACCTCATTAATCATACATGTGGTGGACAATGCCAGGCATAAAACAGAAAACTCTGTGTTATCCCTCTATTTAAAGAATCCAAATTCTAAATTCATGTTCACTGACTTAATATGGTACAAAGATACCCAATAAGTATTTGTTTTTGAAGAGGAATGTAACTGAAGTAAAGTAAGGTAAGGATTTTAACTTGTTTCAGGTTATCAGATAACCACCACTTCAACTGCTCCACTTGCGCACTGCACATGCACGCACCCACGTCCACACACACACACACACACACACACACACACACACACACACACACACACACACACACACACACACACACACAATGAGATGTATTCTCATGAAAGATTCATTACAATATCTGGTTGAGACCTATAAAATATCCATAAAGTCGCAGCAAGACATCCAACTGGGTTCACATCTACGAATGACAGAAGTAATCCCAAGAGCTTTTTGTATGTGTGTGTATGTGTGTGTGTGTATATGTGCGTGTGTGCGTGTGTGTGCTGAGTGATTGAATGAGTGATGCCAGCTTCCCACCACCCTCTGTCTCTTGACCTTTCCTGCCAGTCTTTGTGTTTGGCAGATAATGAGGTTTTAATGCCAACCACTGCAGACGGGTTCTGTCTAGAGACCGACTCTATAGAGGCTGAAGATGTGAGGGACAGAAAGTGAAAAAAGAAATCCATCCATCGTATCACGCACATGCAGCATACTCTAGCCCCTGCTCCAAATTAATTTGTGCGTGGTGCTGTGTATAGCTTTTAAATGTTAATGTTTTTTAAAAGGCATAGTTGTTAATGGACTGGATGAGTTCTACTGCACCTCTTAGAACAAATTACGTCAGACTACAGCAGCCCTGACTGATCAAAATCTAAAGGGAAACCAAACAAGTTTAATGAAGGAACGGAAACAGGTTTAGCTCAGTTAAAACACTGCTGTGCCTAAGAAACCCCTAGTAATTTCACAATGATTTCCCTGTGGTGCCTGAGCACCTGAGCACCAGAATTGGTGCTTATGGTGGACAATATTAGCTTTCTCCTCACTGAAGTGAATATTTAAAGTGGATGTAGTCAGAATAATTTACAAGAGGGATTCCAACCCCCAAAACAAATCAGTTTCAACATAGGTCAGCGATGTAGGTTCAATATAGGTTCAATACTATTGGTGAATCTGGGCCAGTATGTTTGCTAGCCATTGGTCATGTCTAATGAGTCTGTTGTTTGCTATCATTGTGTTTTTCTGTCTGTTGTCAGGATTTATCTGCATCTGCTCTAGATTTTTTATGATCATTAAGCTCTGGCCTAATATCAACAGCTGAAAACAGGGACAATGTAAAGAATAAGCCAGAACAGGCAGGGTGATCATCCATCATCATAATTGCAAGGGTGTAGTACATAAAGGTTTTAATGCATCCATCCATCCATTTTTTTACACTTGATTATTCTTCGGGTCCATCTTCAGGTGAGAGGCAGGGATACAACCCAGACAGGTCGCCAGCCTATCGTGAGGCACACGCACCATTCATTCTATTCGAAAATTCTAACCCAAGTCCTTGAACGTGCAACCTTCCTGCTGAGAGTCAACAGCATTACCCACCGCACTGCTGTGCCACCCTGTTTTAATAGCAAAAAGCCTTCCCCCTCTGGCTCTCTGGGATGCCCGACTTCCTGCCGTCCTACTCTTTCAACATTTCATTACAGTCCTGGGACGCTCCCTGATGCGGGAGGCCAAGGTAAATGCCAAGCAACCCCGGGTAACGAAATTAATTAGGTTTTATTCAAGCACGATTCATTGTTACTTCACAGAGGTGTTTTCAATTGTTAGGAACCTCAGCCTGTTCGTTGCGTATATTTCAAAGCAAATTACTCCCATCTAGATTTGCATTTGCTAGTCAGGAGATGTGTTTCGCATACATATACATGAAAATGTGGAACCTTGTGAAGATAAATTTAGAACAAACATAATAAGATCACAACTAGGTTAATCCTTCAAAGAGAGAACACTTGCACGCGAGAATATCCAGTCCACACAAGCTTTAAGTTATGCAAGATGTATAAACGATTCTTTCTCCATTTAGTTTGGAAATTAAACCAGATGTGTTTTCCAAACTGTAAAGTCATGTTGTCCCTCACATCCTGTTTTTTATTCATATTTGCTGTGTGCAAACGGGGAAATCATTTTTCAATTAATCTATTTTTTTCCGCACTTGCAAAAGGCTTCACTCAGACTGCTCCAGTCTTTGGAGAGACTGTATTTATGTTGCATAGTTAAGAATGAAAGCTACAAATGTACATTCATATGTTTGTAATTTATTTTTATCAAGGGGTGGCACAGTGCGAGTGGGTGCGAGTCCAAAAATGCTTTGGTTAATTGAACACTATAGATTGCCCGTAGATGTGAGTGAATGGTGTGTATGCACCATGATAGACAACTAAGAAATGTAATAATTATTATCCCCTCCCATGATGAATTTGCGTCTCACCAGAGGGAACGTTTATTATAGATTTCATTTATTTTGTAGAGTAGCAGAGACACAGAGAGAGACAGACAAGGAGAGACAGAGAAAGTGATAGACAGGGACAGACAGATATATAGCGAGTTAGAGAGACAGACAGGGAGAGAGAGACAGCGACAGGTAGAGAGACAGCGACAGGTAGAGTAGACAGGTAGAGACAGAGACAGGTTAGAGACGCGAGAAACTAGCTAGCTAAACGCTAAAACTAACTAATTAACGACTGGAGTAACCAGCGCCAAAAAACACGCATTGCAGACAAAATAAAACGATGGTCACTCGCGCTCTCTCGTTGGACGAGAGTCTACAGTTTGGACCAATCGGAAGCCCGGATACAGTTCGTCGACAGTTACGGGCCGGCCAATCGGAGCCCGGGATTTTTTTTTTTTTTTACCTGGCAGACTCCAAGAGAAAGTCTTTCATATTTCTGGCGAGTTGTAATCGTAACTGAACAGTTTTGTACGGTTGTTTTTTGTAGAAATATGTTTTATTTAACACTTTTAGGCAGGTTTTGTTCCCGGTTACGAAGCTTAACGTCGGCGGTTTGCGGGCGTCTAGCGGAGTTGTCAGCGGGACATCGGACGAGGCAAGTTACTTTTATTTTCATATTCTTACGTGCCATTGCGGTGTTCTGATATACAACTGATACCGTATATACGAACCTTGTGTGAAATTAATGACATTTGAAAAATGACGCTCCCGTTATTGCCTCTGGGTCCGAAAACAGGCTAGGGTAGCGGTATGTCATTCTGCCATAACGGTGTTTCGATAATCGTGTGTGAAAGCTCATACACGGGCGGGCGCACACGCTCACATACATCGCCATTTTTGTCTGGAAATAATTTTTTTTCTGTCTTTTACGTTTTTTGATTTATGAGCCGTTGTTCGGGGTGTGTTCCAGCCATATTTAGACTTTCTGGGTGACCAGTTTTTGTCGGTTAGTGACGGTAACGGTCCTGGGTTACTGTCAGGCTGAAAAGCTGATTGGCTCATGATTTCAGGCTGAAAGCTGATTGGACGGGCTCACTTCCTGAAAGCTGATTGGCTCCTGGGATTTCCTTAGTAACTGTGGATCTAAAAGCGACGTTACCATGGCGACATCTTTCAACCTACAGAAATAAAAAGTCTATCAGCGCGACCAGGGCTGTAAAATGTATAGTTTTTGAGTTAGAAGCAGGAGTTTGACAGGTGCACCTGGCTGACATACCATTATTTCTGATTGAGTAAACAGTGACTGCAGCAGTTGTCAGTGTCAATAGTTTTTCATCAATAACTCCATCGATCCATATAAGAAGGAAATGAACGTTTTATTTATATTTATGTGGTGACATATTTAAGCTTATTATGGTGATATGACATATATAAGAGACCTCCACAGAAATTTAAGTTTGCTTCTTTCATGCTTTTCTTTCATCATTCCAACTATGGTGTACATTGTGCATAGCCCCTCCATCCATTACATTTTATTTTACAGAGTTAGAGGAAAAAAAAAGTGTCAGCCAGCATAATTCCACTGCATAATTACATGTACAATTACTGCGGAATTACATGCATACAGTAAGATTTACCTTCACAAAGCCTGTGTCAATTGATAATGTCGGAGGGGAGGATTTTATAATGACAGTGAACATGCAGCACTATGAGTTTATCTTCCAGAGACCCAAAAATGGACCCCTTGATGCCAGCCTTGTGCATTTTGGACAAAAACCTGTCACAAGACAGGCAACAATGCCTCCTTACGGCATCCAAGGAGGCCAAAGCTATCCAGTCCAGGCCTTCACACCTCCCACAGGGTGACAGCAGTTTGAGAGACCCTAAAACAGCTTATGAAGAAGGTAATATTTGGGAGTCATAGATGTGTTTCCGTCCTGCGTTTACAGCACAGTCATGATAATTAAAAGCAGAACATTAGAAGCCTTTTGTGCTCAACTTGTCTTCAGCTCAAAGGAGATGCTGGTTGGTTACACCAAATCCTACTGAGGTGCAGTGCCTGGGCCAGTTGGTGTTGACCTTTGGGAAATACAATGGAAAGACTTTCAGATGGCTGGCAGAAAGTTATTAAATAGTAAGTATGTTGTTGCTGTGCATTGTGTGTCAGTGTTTATCATGTTTTTTGTGAACTAACATTATGTTATGTTTAGTGTCCACGACATCAATATATATATATATATATATATATATATATATATATATATATATATATATATATATATATATATATATATATATATATATATATATATATATATTGCTATTCATGTTTTCTTTTTCTTTTCACTGAATGATTTTTGTTTGAATGAATGTGTCCGTCTGCCAGCAAATCCATTCATAAAGACGAGGGAGTAGCGCATTTAGGCCCCGCCTACTAATAAAAAACGTTTACTCCATTCGATCTCTTTTATTCTGCAATTTATTAAATACATACTATTGCCAAAAATTTGATAGACTACTGAGTAGTATAAGATATATTTTAGTACTATATATATATATATATATATATATATATATATGTCAGGGTTGGAAATCATAAAAATCTAAACAAAATGAGTTATTTCTGGGAGGGTTTGTCTTTTCCATTTTATTAGTAGGAAGGAGCAGGAAGTTGATAAAGTCACATGACAGGAAGCACTCGGGAAACTTAATTTTTTTGCTTAAAACCTTTTGTCTAAGTTGTCTACTATCATGTCATTAGAAAAGACAAAAAGCTGTATGGGTAACATTTAGATTTGTTATTTTAAGTATAAAATGACAGTCAGAGACTCGTGGGCTTCAATTAAAACCGTTCAAAGAAAAATAAATAAAAATAATAAAAAAAATTAAATAAAACGTCCTCGCTCCCGAGACACAGCACGGTTATGCTGCGTCACACAGCTGTGACGTCACACTGGGAATAGAGAGTTTTCCAGAGCTTTTCTGGCTGTTAGTTATCAAAGTTGTCCCCCCAAAACACAAAAAAATAATTTAGAATATTAAAAAACAAACAATTTTAAGTAAATGCACAACACAAACGCTGCTAAGTGTAAAACAATGCATTTCTAAACTGTCAAAAAATTATGACCCTCCCTAATTCCTCAAGGTGCTTCTGTTTTCCAGTGGGCCTCACAGCTAATTTTAACAGTCAGCTAGCATATATGCTAATATGTAGAAGCTGGTCAGTCATTTATCACACACTTGTTCAAAATTCATCTAAAATCAGTCAGTTTTTTCCAGTTTGTTGGTTAAGATCAGATCTAATGATCGTTAACAAGCTCTAATGATGGAAGTTATCGTAGCAACAGTAACTAAGAAAAGTAGAGGGGGACGTGGATTTTTTAATCTTTTAACTCATTTATTCCTGATCTCATTTACCTTATGTATAAATATAAATCAATATGGAACATTACTACAATGTTATAATGTACTATATTGTTTAAAACATTTGAACATGATGAGGGCTTAAACCTGCAAGACAAGTTGCAAAGGAGAGAGAAGGAGATAGGGCCAGATTATTATGGTAGTGTTGTATTTTTAATTGTTATTATTTAATATTTATTTGATTTATCCACTTTTTAGTAGAATTGTCTTGAAAGTTAATTAAATATTGTCAATATATTCACCTGGTTTAGGTGTGTATACACACACACATTTCTATTTTATTATAATATTTGCTTCTTGTATTGATTCAGAATTCAATGATGTCACAGGCCACAGTATAGAATTTGATGATGTCACTTCACATTAGGGGGTTCTGGAGAAGGTTTTTTTAACCAGTTCAGTTGTTCAGGAGCAGGAGAGAGAAAGTTCAGAGATTAACTCTAAACTTTAAGAAGAAGAACAAAGAAAGGAGCCGCGAAAAAAGAAGGAAGATGTTTCGTTTTCTGAAAAAACAACAGGTTTGCTGCAGTTTCTTAACCTTTTCACCTGTAGAAGTTGTCACAGTTCACATTTTTGACCAAAATGTCGGTTATAGTTAGTAGATTATAGAAACCTTCTTTGAACTTGAAAAGGAAATCTTCTTTTATCTCATTTATCTTTCTTTATTTTGGTAAGAAACCTGTTGAAGTTGTGGAGAGCATCAAGATCACTGTCCGTCCCAGGAGGTGAGAAAATTCAAGACTGGTTAACCCGGCCTTTTGACGAAAAGTAAAACAAATCATTGATTTTATTGATTTCAAACAAAATATATAACCAACTGTGTTTTTTTCTATCACCAGCATTGACATCCAAGACGCTCCTGAAGACACCACCAGGAAAGACACCACAAAACCGTGCTGGTATCGACTCTT
The DNA here is from genome assembly GCA_030544235.1 of Lepturacanthus savala. Taxonomy (NCBI): domain Eukaryota; kingdom Metazoa; phylum Chordata; class Actinopteri; order Scombriformes; family Trichiuridae; genus Lepturacanthus; species Lepturacanthus savala. Next base: position 17,716,893 of record CM060465.1, read on the forward strand.
CGGTCGCTTGGTATGTTTTAACAATAAGTAGTGATAGAAAGTTTAACATTTACTTAAGTACATGTAATTGAAGATTGTACTTCACTGTTGTATTTCTAACCATTCTATTCTATAATGTGATTTTGTTTGTCCTAAATAGACAAATAAAGTGAGTCCTGAAGAGGTAAAGCAAAGGTAAGGAGACTGCTAACTACATTTCTTTATTTCTACTGCTTTAAGTCTTAATGTTCATTATAGAATAACATTTAATGTTTGTCTTTATCACCAGTGTCACCACCTCAGACGACGCTAACGCTGCTCCGAAACAAAAGGATAAAAGGCGTTGCAGACGTAAATGGTGGAAAGTACGTATGTCTTTCATGGTTCTGTACAAAAACACGTTATTGTTGATGACTCTGTCTTTAGATGATTTAATCAGTGTTTATTTACTCCAACAGAAGAAAAATCGGGTCACACCAGCCGCTCATCAGGATGAGGTGGAGGTGACTAAAAGCCTCGTGGAGGAGGAGGAGCAAACACAGGAGGACCAGAAGCTGCCTCAAGCTGTGGCAGGAAATAACAAGGAGGAGGCAGAGCAAGAACCAGAGACCACCATCAATAAGACCCCCCAGAAAGAAGCCATCCATCCCAAAGAGGTCTCATCACTGAGACTTCTTGGGGGTATCGTCACTGAGACCCCTAAGAAGAAGGGGTCCACTAAGACCCCCGAAAAGAGGGTAACGTTCACTCCCAAACCAGAGACCACCAGCGACACTAAGACCCCCGAGAAAAGGGTAACGTTCACCCCAAAACCAGGGACCTCCTTCGAGACCAAGACCCCTGAGAAGAGGGTAACATTCACCCCAAAACCAGGGACCTCCTTCGAAACCAAGACCCCCGAGAAGAGGGTAACATTCGCCCCAAAAACAGAGACCACAACTGTCACCAAAACCACCAAGAAGAGGGTAACATTCGCTGAAGAACCAGAGATCAAATTCTTCACAGTGACCCCCGAGGAAATGGAAATGTTAGCCCAACAACCAGAGACCGCCCCCGAGACCCCCAGACAGCAGGAGGACATGTGCTTTGGGTGAGTACATCTGCATTTCTACAGGAATCCATAGCACAGATTTGTGATATTTACGTGTAATTGACTTCTTTTGTCTTTATTTGTCAGGTTCCCCAACCCGGTACACGACTGCTTCATGAACTCCTGTCTGCAGAGCCTCCTGACACTGGCAGACTTCATTGCAGACTTCAACAATCAGGAGGAGGTCTGGAGTTTGGACCCAGAATCCACCGTGATCCAGTAAAGTCAAAAAAACTCACACACTCATTTCATCCTTTGACTGTAGGTAGAAGATAGAAATGCTCACAGTAAAAGCCACTGCCTCTCTTCTCTTTTCAGAACATTTATGGACATCAAGAAGCATCATGGTTCAGGAAGTGCCTACCAGAAATTACTGCTCCTCAATAAATTCCGTATAGCGGTCTCTGAATTGGCTCCAGAGTTTCGAGATCAGGAAGAGAAAGTAAGTCAACAGCTTTCAAGGTTAATTGTTGCACCATCATAGTTTCTACTGTGTATAAATGTGTGTGTATGTGTTTGCAGGATGCTCATGAGTTCCTCGTCGCCATCCTGCAGCAGATAAGATGGCGGGGCCCAGAACTGAATGTGATCGCAGAAAGCATAGGAATAACTTACAGCTGCCCTGTGGTGGATCACATGCTGTTCAGGATGAATACTACTAGGACATGCATGAAGTAAAACACACACACACACACATATCTCTAAATAGGCTAAAAATTCCAATAGTTCAATCTTGTCATGAGCCTCTACAGTTAAATGCCACCTGTACTTTGCTTCTGATGTGTAGGTGCAGAGCAAAATCCAGCAGGCAGGAGGAGTTTACCAACCTTTCCCTGGACCTGCCGCTTGGAGGAGGAACAGTGGAACAGATGCTCGAGGCTTATCTGCAGGTAACGAATATTCGTTCACATCACACTTAACTGTGTGTGTGTGTGTGGCGTCCATGTAAAGCATAGTATAGAAGTGAATTCATGTTGTTCTGTGCTGTTCTGCAGGAGACACAGTTGGAGTATCGTTGTAAATGTGGTGGCAACGCATCAAAACAACGCTCCTCGTTTATCAACCTGCCAAGGTGAGTGACATCACACCTCATTTAACCCTAATGAGTCTTCACTGTAGAACTCAGGAGACTTAATGTCAATGTTAATGTTAATGTGAGACTTAAACCACATTAACCTGCTGCTCATATCTTGTCTTGTCTGTCTGCAGAGTGCTGATCCTGCACCTGAAGCGATTCAGGTTCACTCCAAACTTGACGCTTGAAAAGTGCTTTGACCCCGTCACCATCCAAAGGAACCTGGTGATGTCTTCCAAGCAGGTAAAGAGAAACTAAAACACCTGATAGCGAATACAAAACACTGACGTGTGACTGATGTGAAAGTGACGTAAACTGTGTTTTTTTCTTCTCAGAACGTGTGCTGCTATAACCTGGTCAGCGTCATCAGTCACTTCGGCATAGAAACATCTGGTGAGATCATTAATTCATTCATTCACACTGACAATTATTTTGTTAAATAATATTTTTTTCTCGATTTACACATTGTGCCAATTCGTATTGACTCCTGCTTTCCTGTTAGGACACTACATCAGCGAGGGGGCAGACCCAGATTTAGGACAGGAGAACCCGACCGACCGTTGGTTCACATACAACGACGCGGATGTCACACAGACGTACGGTGCCTTCGTGTGTGAAGAGCGAGGAGAGTCGGCTTACATCCTGTTTTACAAAAAACAGGTGAGAGGAAACACATCTGCACTGCAGCCAAACACTAACATCATCAGATAGAAACTCACACATTGTGTGTTTTCTTGTTTTCAGGAGTAGACGGGACGCCGCTCCAAAGGCCTCAGGAAACCAGACAGTATTAATCATTCTGTTATAGCCTGTTATGTGTAAAGTACTTGAAATTGCCTTGTTGTTGAAATGTGCTAGAGAACTGAACTTGCTTTGCCTTACCAGCAACATCGAGTGGGGGGCAGATGAATCCAGGACCAGCGGAGGACGGACAAATCCATGACCAGCGGAGGAGGGATGACGAGTGTTTCCTGAGGCCAGGAGCAGCAGCCCAAAGGAGGATGGGTTCCCCCCAGAGAGCCTGGTTCCTCCCAAGGTTTCTTACTCACTGAGAAGTTTTTCCTTGCCACTGTCGCCACACACCAGCAGGACAAGCGTTAATGTTGTTCAAGGGTTTTGCCTTGGACGACATTATCCTGCTTATACCATGGTCACTTGCGCGTTTAGAGCACCTGTAGCGCAACTGCTGTTCTTAGTCCCTGCCAGTGGTCGCCATGTTAACTCTTCTCTGTGATTCCCAGGTAGATAATGCAGTGAAAAGAGGGGGGTTATTTGGGAGTCGCTCAGGGTTTTGAGTGTACTTGGTGGCTGTATAGTATAGCAATAGTGTATTGTGTACTTGGCTATTGAGTATACTCAAAAACAAAAACCCTAAACAAGCCACCAAATAACCCCCCTGACTGCATTACTTACCTAAGAGTCACAGAGAGGAGCTAACGTGGCAGCTAACAGGCAGGGACAGAGAACGGCGGCTGTGCTGCAGTAAAGTAGGAACGCAGGCCAAGGTGTTCTCAATCAAGAAGTAATGGACACCTTGCAGCCAATCAGAACCGGGACCATGGTATATTAGCTAGGTTAGTGGCTTGCTCTCTGGGGAAGAGGATAAGTATCCCGTTAAAAGCCCGATTGGATTTCCAAAATAAAACCATTCCAATTGGAGAACTGTGTTTTGTGTGTTTGATTTTTAATCAGCATCAGTGTGTATATAATGTTATCAGTAGGAGTTTTCATGGTTCCTGCAGACTCACAGTGTAGCAGGTGGAGACTTTTTGATCAGGTATTGTATTATTAGTACTACATGTTGAAGATATGGGTCTTGCCTGCTAAGGCTCCTTTGACTTCAGTTGTTTCTACATACACTCTACAGCTGTTGAAGGTGATTCAGGTGTCATTTATCAAATTGCAGTGTACAATGTGTATGTATACTATCTATGTCTACTATCATGTCATTAGAAAAGACATAAAAAGCTGTATGGGTAATATTTAGATTTGTTATTTTAAGTATAAAATGACAGTCAGACTCGAAGGCTTCAATTAAAATCGTTCAAAGAAAAATAAATAAAAATAATTTAAAAAATTAAATAAAACGTCCTCAGTCATAAATCAGTCAGTTTTTTCCAGTTTGTTGGTTAAGATCAGACCTAATGATCGTTAACAAGCTCTAATCATGGAAGTTATCGTAGCAACAGTAACTAAGAAAAGTAGAGGGGGACGTGGATTTTCAGATTTTTTAACTCATTGATTCCTGATCTCATTTACCTTATGTATAAATATAAATCAATATGGAACATTACTATAATGTTAATGCTCTAAATCAGTGATATTCAAAGGGGGTCCGTGGAGGTACTGCAGGGGTCCTCCAAATGAAAAAGAAATTATTTTTATTTTTATCAAAACAATTTGTGAGTTATATATATATAAAAAATATGATTGAGAAAATTCATTTTTGACAAAACATATTTTAGTCTATTAACATAGACATGATTCCCATCACATCAGTCTTAGCGCTGAAGTCAACTTCAGAGCTGAAAAACAAGCTTTAGCTACCAAGCTAATTAGCTACCATAGTTGTTGTTGGCTGAAGACAGAATTGTTACAAAGACCTGATGAATTAATCACTGATAAGATCATTACTACTACTTTTACTGCTACCACTACTAATTATAATAATAAAATAAGAATTTTAAGTGGGGGTTCCTGCTCTGTTCTCTCTGGGCAAAAACAGGTTGAAGACCTCTGACCTACAGGCTTTGCCTTCCGTGACTTTTCCTCAAAACCTTTTTCACGTTTTCTAAGGCCTAGAAGATCCTAATGTAAAATACATTAGTTGTATGAGCATTATTATCTCCTGAAACCCGGAGACCGCTCCTTAAAAATGATTCTTTTTTTTATCAAATTGCAGTTTCCGCCGGATGCGCGAGTTGTCGTTCTCCCCAGGACAGGAAGGGATGTATTGTTTTTGTATATCTCCATAAAAAGTGAAACTCAACATCTGCGTTTGTGTCCTTTGTTTTGACAAGTTACCACAAGGAGGAATACGAAAAACAATACAAGAAGGCACAAGTAAATAAAAAAGTCAGTATTCAAACAAGTATTTTAAAGAATACAATAACACATAGAAAGTGCCTATGTGTTATTGTATTCTTTAAAAATGTTCGTGCAATTGAAGTGCAAAGCAACGTAATATACTTGATTTGTTTTGTTGCAGATCTTAATGTATCGTCCTTTTAGCATCCTCTAGTTCAGCTTCATATCAAACATGGGGCTACGTGGCCCAACTATAACACATTGACAAGTACAGTCACGTAGCGACAGTAAACACTGACTTTTTTTAATTTGCATTGTTCCTTCTTGTATTGTTTTTCTTATTCCTCCTCTTCTTCGTATTCTTCTTCTTCGCTCACATTAAAAAACTACAGGTGCGCGCAAATAATAGTTCCCCGGTAATTCACTTCCGTTGTGGAGTTTTCTTTTATTTGCAGCGGCGTTTCTTTTTGTTTGCACCGTTTCTTTTATTTGCAGCGGCGTTTCTTTTTGTTTGCACCGTTTCTTTTATTTGCAGCGGCGTTTCTTTTTGTTTGCACCGTTTCTTTTATTTGCAGCGGCGTGTTTTTTATTTGCAGCGGCGTTTCTTTTTGTTTACACTGTTTCTTTTATTTGCAGCATTGAGGGTTCCCGGCCACCGTAAATTTCCCATTGATAACCACCCATAACAACTACGCTTATGAGAAACACGACCCTGATTGATTCAAAGCGCGCAAGGTACAAGTGACGTCATTCAGGTCCTACTCGCAACATAACAAATTCACGCTAGTTTATTAATTCAAGGAGATAGGCTTGCATTTAACAAATTAAAAAAAACGTATTTTAGACACATTATGGAGGTCAAAAAATTACTACCTGGTCAGATGACGTTTATTACTTTTTAATACTTTTTACAAGCCTTAATTAGGTCTAATTTCATTTACTACCTTTCACTACCTTTTACAACCCCGCGGCAACCCTGAACTAACCACCCCGAGACGCGCCTTTATCCTGACTTTGGTAAAGGAGCTATGAACGGAGCTGATGCTTCTCAAGACGTCAGAGCCCAGGAAGCCTCAGCAGCCGCAACCGTCTCAACTGCAGAGTAGGAGGCAGCGCCAAAAAACACGCACTGCAGACAAAATAAAACGCTGGTCACGTGTGACTCACTCGCGCTCTCTCGTTGGACGAGAGTCTACAGTTTGGACCAATCGGAAGCCCGGATTGTCTACAATTCGTCGATAGTTACGGTCCGGCCAATCGGAGCCCGGGATGCCCACGGTTTTTTTTTTTTTTTTTTTTTTACCTGGCAGACTCCAAGAGAAAGTCTTTCATATTTCTGGCGAGTTGTAATCGTAACTGAACAATTTTGTACGGTTGTTTTTTGTAGAAATATGTTTTATTTAACACTTTTAGGCAGTTTTTTTTCCCGGTTACGAAGCTTAACGTCGGCGGTTTGCGGGCGTCTAGCGGAGTTGTCAGCGGGATATCGGACGAGGCAAGTTACTTTTATTTTCATATTCTTACGTGCCATTGCGGTGTTCTGATATACAACTGATACCGTATATACGAACCTTGTGTGAAATTAATGACATTTTAAAAATTGACGCTCCCGTTATTGCCTCTGGGTCCGAAAACAGGCTAGGGTAGCGGTATATCATTCTGCCATAACGGTGTTTCGATAATCGTGTGTGAAAGCTCATACACGGGCGGGCGCACACGCGCACATACATCGCCATTTTTGTTTGGAAATCATTTTTTTCTGTCTTTTACGTTTTTTGATTTATGAGCCGTTGTTCGGGGTGTGTTCCAGCCATATTTAGACTTTCTGGGTGACCAGTTTTTGTCGGTTAGTGACGGTAACGGCCCTGTGTTACTGTCAGGCTGAAAAGCTGATTGGCTCATGATTTCAGGCTGAAAGCTGATTGGACGGGCTCGCTTCCTGAAAGCTGATTGGCTCCTGGGATTTCCTTAGTAACTGTGGATCTTAAAGCGACGTTACCATGGCGACATCTTTCAAACTACAGAAATAAAAAGTCTATCAGCGCGACCAGGGCTGTAAAATGTATAGTTTTTGAGTTAGAAGCAGGAGTTTGACAGGTGCACCTGGCTGACATACCATTATTTCTGATTGAGTTAACAGTGACTGCAGCAGTTGTCAGTGTCAATAGTTTTTCATCAATAACTCCATCGGTCCATATAAGAAGGAAATGAACGTTTTATTTATATTTATGTGGTGACATATTTAAGCTTATTATGGTGATATATGACATATATAAGAGACCTCCACAGAAATTTAAGCTTGTTTCTTTCATGCTTTTCTTTCATCATTCCAACTATGGTGTACATTGTGCATAGCCCCTCCATCCATTACATTTTATTTTACAGAGTTTGAGGAGAACAAAAAAAAGGTGTCAGCCAGCATAATTCCACCGCATAATTACATGTACAATTCCTACAGAATTACATGCATACAGTAAGATTTACCTTCACAAAGCCTGTGTCAATTGATAATGTCGGAGGGGAGGATTTTATAATGACAGTGAACATGCAGCACTATGAGTTTATCTTCCAGAGACCCAAAAATGGACCCCTTGATGCCAGCCTTGTGCATTTTGGACAAAAACCTGTCACAAGACAGGCAACAATGCCTCCTTAAGGCATCCAAGGAGGCCAAAGCTATCCAGTCCAGGCCTTCACACCTCCCACAGGGTGACAGCAGTTTGAGAGACCCTAAAACAGCTTATGAAGAAGGTAATATTTGGGAGTCATAGATGTGTTTCCGTCCTGCGTTTACAGCACAGTCATGATAATTAAAAGCAGAGCATTAGAAGCCTTTTTCTTATGGTTTGGTTCTTGGTTTTGTTTTGTGTTCCGTTTTCTCCTTTTTTTCCACTATCTTTCCTGCAGAGTGATGGGTTACGGCGGGGCGTGGTCTGGGCCGTCAGTGGCATAGGAGGAGACGCAGCTGGCGGCAATCACTAATCACCAGGGCCCTTTATATATCTGGAAACAACACTCCACCAGCGTCGGATTATACTTGCCTGTGTCTTCGGTAATCGACGACCGTAGGTGGCGGACCTGTTCGTCTCCTATGTCCTCTGGATGTACCTTGTTTCTCGTGCTCACCGTGTTCTCCTCTTTTTTCCGTAGTCTCCAGGACTTCTCCGTCCTCCTCACGCCACGTCCCGCTCGAGAGCTCCTGCCTCCCCCGTCCCTGGCTGGGCAGTCCGGACCGTCACTGCCTCCTCTGCCAGCCAGCGCCTTTAGTTCTGTTTTTACCTTTTGTGTTTGGAATAAACTAGTTTTTACACTTTCACCTGCCTCTGTCTCTGCTCTGGGGTCTGGCCAAGAACCAAACATCACAGAATAATCCGCCCACTATGGACCCCGCGGAGACAGAGCAGCTCCGACAAGCACTGTCACATCAGGGCTCTCGCATGGGACAACATGAGCGGGCGTTGGCCGAACTTATGCGGGAGATGAAGGACTTTTCCACGGCTTTTACGCAGCTGGGGAATCGAGTGGAGTCCATAGCAGCTGGGCTGTCTGCTGTTTCTCCGCCAGGCGGAACCGACCCCAGTAGCCGGCCCGCGGTAACGGCCGCCTCGCTCAGCCCTGAGCCTCAGACTCTGCGGGAGCCGTTTATCCCCACGCCCATCGGTGGATCACCGCCGCCGGTTACTGCCGGCGAACCTATGCAGCTCGGACGCACCAGGCTCTCCTCCTCTGAGCGCCGACGCCGGGTCCGGTCGGGGCTCTGCATCTACTGTGGCCGGGAGGGGCACTTTCTCGCCCACTGCACGGAGCTAAAAGACCAGGCTCATCAGCAACCGGGGGGCCGCTGGTGAGCCACACCACCACCTCACCCAGACCCCCCTCCCGACTGTCGGTCACAGGTATGGTTACTTGGTCACAGCATTCACTGCCGCTGCAAGCACTCATAGACTCTGGTGCCGATGATAATTCTATCGACTGTACTCTAGCCTCTCAGGCTAAGATTCCCCTCGTGACGCTAAGTAAGCCTAAAGAGGTTTTTGCGCTGGACGGCCATTTACTAGCCACCATCACCCACCGCACTGTTCCACTGTCACTACAGCTCTCCGGTAACCACCGCGAGATGATCACCCTTTTTGCTATTCCGTCACCCGCTTCACCACTGGTTTTAGGTCTACCTTGGCTCACATTACACAACCCACAGATTGATTGGTCCCGTTTCACCATTAGCAACTGGAGTGTTTTTTGTCATTCCCACTGCCTGCAGTCTGCTAGTCCCTCCTGCTAGTCAGCGCATCCACACCCCCCGAGTCACCAGCACCCCCTGATTTATCTAAGATACCCCCCGTTTATCACGATCTCCAGCTTGTGTTTAGCAAGGACCGCGCACTCTCACTTCCCCCGCACCGCCCTTACGACTGCGCCATCGATCTTGTCCCGGGGGCCCAGCTCCCCACCAGCCGCCTATACCAGCTCTCCAAGCCAGAAAGGGAGAGTCTGTCCAACTACCTCGCGGAGTCCATTGCGGCCGGTCTCATCCGTCCCTCCTCCTCTCCTGTCGCAGCGGGTTTTTTTTTCATAACTAAGAAAGACAAGACTCTTCGCCCTTGTGTGGATTACCGCGGATTAAACAAGATTACGGTTAAGAACAGGTACCCGCTGCCCTTGATAGACTCAGCGGTTGGTTTCCACCACCAGTCTGCGGTATTCACGAAACTAGACTTGCGTAACGTATACCACCTAGTTCGCATTAGGGAGGGGGACGAGTGGAAGACTGCGTTTAACACTCCCGTTGGTCAGTATGAGTACCGAGTGATGCCGTTCGGGCTCACCAACGCGCCAGCCGTATTCCAGGCATTAATTAACGATGTTCTTAGAGACATGATCAACCATTTTGTGTTTGTATATCTGGACGACATTTTAATTTTTTCACAGAACACTAAGGAGCACATTCAGCACGTTCGACTCATACTGCAACGCCTATTAGAGAACCGCCTATATGTCAAGGCGGAAAAGTGCGAGTTTCATGTTTCCTCCGTGGAATTCCTGGGGTTTGTGATTGAGCAGGGACAGCTCAGGGCGGACCCCCGGAAGGTCCAAGCGGTGCTGGACTGGCCCATCCCCGCCACCCATAAACAATTGCAACGGTTTTTAGGTTTTGCAAACTTTTACCGACGTTTCATCCGGAACTACAGCACTGTCACACAGCCTCTCACCCAACTCACCTCCTCCAAAGTCCCCTTTCACTGGCCCCCCGAGGCTGGCGCGGCATTTGAACACCTCAAGAAACTATTTTCCTCGGCCCCTGTTCTGTGTCACCCGGATCCTGCGCTGCAGGTCGTGGTTGAGGTTGATGCTTCTGACACCGGAGTGGGCGCGGTGTTGTCTCAACGGGCGTCCTCTGACCACAAGCTGCACCCCTGCGCCTTCTTCTCGCGCCGTCTGTCCCCAGCGGAGAGGAACTACGATGTCGGAAACCGTGAGTTGCTGGCTGTGGTGCTGGCATTGCAGGAGTGGAGGCATTGGCTGGAGGGTTCCGCCCTGCCTTTTGTTGTGTGGACTGACCATAAAAACCTGTCATATCTCCGCTCTGCCCACAGGTTAAATCCCCGCCAGGCTCGTTGGGCGCTGTTCCTGGGGAGGTTCCGCTTCACCCTCACCTTTCGGCCAGGGTCCCGCAACACCAAGCCTGACGCGCTCTCGCGTCAGTTTGCCCCTGCGTCGGATGAGGGGGTGGTGGAGACCATCCTCCCTCAGTCATGTGTGGTGGGGGTGGCCAGATGGCAGGTGGAACAGGAGGTGCAGGAGGCCCTCGCGGACCGGCCGCCACCGGAGGGGTGTCCTCAGGGGAGGCTATTCGTGGCCAAGGCGGTGCGTTCGGCGGTGCTTCAGTGGGGGCACTCCTCCAAGATCGCGTGCCACCCAGGTTTCCACCGCACCCTGGCGGTGTTGGAGCAGCGCTTCTGGTGGCCCACCATGCCGGCTGACACCCGGAGATTCATCGCCGCCTGCTCCGTCTGCGCCCGCGGCAAGGCATCTCACTGTGCCCCTGCGGGGCTGTTAGGGCCTCTGCCCATTCCCCCGCGTCCCTGGTCGCACGTCGCCATAGACTTTGTGTCAGGACTGCCCCCATCGGACGGGAACACGGTCATCCTCACCGTCGTCGATCGGTTCTCTAAGGCTGCCCACTTCGTGCCCCTACGCAAGCTTTCCTCGGCGATGGAGACCGCTCTGCTGGTGGTCCAGCATGTATTCCGACTCCACGGAATCCCGCAGGACATTGTGTCAGACCGGGGACCCCAGTTCACATCTCAGGTGTGGAAGGCCTTCTGCCGGGCATTGGGGGCATCGGTGAGTCTCTCCTCCGGGTTCCATCCCCAGACTAACGGCCAGACGATCAGCTGTGTCGCGGCCGATCACCCCGCCTCCTGGTCATCACACCTGCCGTGGGTCGAATATGCCCACAACTCCCTGGTCAGCTCCGCCACAGGTATGTCCCCCTTTATGTCTTCTATGGGGTTCCAGCCCCCTCTTTTCCCTACGCAGGAGGCTGGTTCCCTCGGTACGTGAGCACCTCAGGCGCGCCCATCGAGTCTGGAAGGAAACCAGGGGGGCCCTGTCCCGCTCCACAGCTCGGAACCAGCGGACCGGCATCGGATCCCTGCCCCAAACTATCAGCCAGGGCAGAAGGTGTGGCTCTCCTCCCGCGATCTCCCTCTGCAGGTTGAGTCGAAGAAGCTAGCGCCCAGGTACATTGGTCCTTTTGAGATCATTAAGATAATCAACCCAAGCGTGGTCAAGCTGAAGCTTCCCCTCGGTCTTAACATCCACCCAGCTTTTCACGTCTCCCTACTGAAGCCTGTGGTCTCTAGTCCACTCAACCCTCCCACTGACCCCCCTCCGCCCCCCCGCCTCATCGACGATCACCCGGCATACACCGTTCGGCAGCTGCTGGACGTCCGCCGGTGAGGAAGGGGTTTCCAGTATCTGGTGGACTGGGAGGGGTACGGCCCCGAGGAGCGCTCTTGGGTCTCCCGCTCCTTGATCTTGGACAATAGCCTCATCAGAGACTTTTACGAACAATTTCCAGACAAGCCGGGTAGGACGCCAGGTGGCGTCCGTTGAGGGGGGGGTACTGTTATGGTTTGGTTCTTGGTTTTGTGTTGTGTTCTGTTTTCTCCTTTTTTTCCACTATCTTTCCTGCAGAGCGATGGGTTACGGCGGGGCGTGGTCTGGGCCGTCAGTGGCATAGGAGGAGACGCAGCTGGCGGCAATCACTAATCACCAGGGCCCTTTATATATCTGGAAACAACACTCCACCAGCGTCGGATTATACTTGCCCGTGTCTTCGGTAATCGACGACCGTAGGTGGCGGACCTGTTCGTCTCCTATGTCCTCTGGATGTACCTTGTTTCTCGTGCTCACCGTGTTCTCCTCTTTTTTCCGTAGTCTCCAGGACTTCTCCGTCCTCCTCGCCGCGTCCCGCTCGAGAGCTCCTGCCTCCCCCGTCCCTGGCTGGGCAGTCCGGACCGTCACTGCCTCCTCTGCCAGCCAGCGCCTTTAGTTCTGTTTTTACCTTTTGTGTTTGGAATATACTCGTTTTTGCACTTTCACCTGCCTCTGTCTCTGCTCTGGGGTCCGGCCAAGAACCAAACATCACACTTTTGTGCTCAACTTGTCTTCAGCTCAAAGGAGATGCTGGTTGGTTACACCAAATCCTACTGAGGTGCAGTGCCTGGGCCAGTTGGTGTTGACCTTTGGGAAATACAATGGAAAGACTTTCAGATGGCTGGCAGAAAGTTATTAAGTAGTAAGTATGTTGTTGCTGTGCATTGTGTGTCAGTGTCTATGCTTTTTGTGAACATTATGTTATGTTTAGTGTCCTCGACATCAATATATATATATATATATTTATTACTATTCATGTTTTCTTTTTCTTTTCACTGAATGATTTTTGTTTGAATGAATGTGTCCGTCTGCCAGCAAATCCATTCATAAAGACAAGGGAGTAGCACATTTAGGCCCCGCCTACTAATAAAAAACGTTTACTCCATTCGCTCTGATGAAGTCACATGACAGGAAGCACTCGGGAAACTTAATTTTTTTGCTTAAAACCTTTTGTCTAAGTTGTCTACTATCATGTCATTAGAACAGACAAAAAGCTGTATGGGTAACAATTAGATTTGTTATTTTAAGTATAAAATGACAGAGACTCGAAGGCTTCAATTAAAACCGTTCAAAGAAAAATGAATGAAAATAAAATTAAATAAAACGTCCTCGCTCCCGAGACACAGCACGGTTATGCTGCGTCACACAGCTGTGACGTCACACTGGGAATAGAGAGTTTTCCAGAGCTTTTCTGGCTGTTAGTTGTCAAAGTTGTCCCCCCAAAACACAAAAAAATAATTTAGAATATTAAAAAACAAACAATTTTAAGTAAATGCACAACACAAACGCTGCTAAGTGTAAAACAATGCATTTCTAAACTGTCAAAAAATTATGACCCTCCCTGATTCCTCAAGGTGCTTCTGTTTTCCAGTGGGCCTCACAGCTAATTTTAACAGTCAGCTAGCATATATGCTAATATGTAGAAGCTGGTCAGTCATTTATCACACACTTGTTCAAAATTCATCTAAAATCAGTCAGTTCTTTCCAGTTTGTTGGTTAAGATCAGATCTAATGATCGTTAACAAGCTCTAATGATGGAAGTTATCGTAGCAACAGTAACTAAGAAAAGTAGAGGGGGACGTGGATTTTCAGATTTTTTAACTCATTGATTCCTGATCTCATTTACCTTATGTATAAATATAAATCAATATGGAACATTACTATAATGTTATAATGTACTATATTGTTTAAAACATTTGAACATGATGAGGGCTTAAACCTGCAAGACAAGTTGCAAAGGAGAGAGAAGGAGATAGGGCCAGATTATTATGGTAGTGTTGTATGTTTAATTGTTATTATTTAATATTTATTTGATTTATCCACTTTTTAGTAGAATTGTCTTGAAAGTTAATTAAATATTGTCAATATATTCACCTGGTTTAGGTGTGTATACACACACACATTTCTATTTTATTATAATATTTGCTTCTTGTATTGATTCAGAATTCAATGATGTCACAGGCCACAGTATAGAATTTGATGATGTCACTTCACATTAGGGGGTTCTGGAGAAGGTTTTTTTAACCAGTTCAGTTGTTCAGGAGCAGGAGAGAGAAAGTTCAGAGATTAACTCTAAACTTTAAGAAGAAGAACAAAGAAACAAGCCGCGAAAAAAGAAGGAAGATGTTTCGTTTTCTGAAAAAACAACAGGTTTGCTGCAGTTTCTTGACCTTTTCACCTGTAGAAGTTGTCACAGTTCACATTTTTAACCAAAATGACGGTTATAGTTAGTAGATTATAGAAACCTTCTTTGAACTTGAAAAGGAAATCTTCTTTTATCTCATTTATCTTTCTTTATTTTGGTAAGAAACCTGTTGAAGTTGTGGAGAGCATCAAGATCACTGTCCGTCCCAGGAGGTGAGAAAATTCAAGACTGGTTAACCCGGCCTTTTGACGAAAAGTAAAACAATCATTGATTTTATTGATTTCAAACAAAATATATAACCAACTGTGTTTTTTTCTATCACCAGCATTGACATCCAAGACGCTCCTGAAGACACCACCAGGAAAGACACCACAAAACCGTGTTGGTATCGACTCTTCGGTCGCTTGGTATGTTTTAACAATAAGTAGTGATAGAAAGTTTAACATTTACTTAAGTACATGTAATTGAATATTGTACTTCACTGTTGTATTTCTAACCATTCTATTCTATAATGTGATTTTGTTTGTCCTAAATAGACAAATAAAGTGAGTCCTGAAGAGGTAAAGCAAAGGTAAGGAGACTGCTAACTACATTTCTTTATTTCTACTGCTTTAAGTCTTAATGTTCATTATAGAATAACATTTAATGTTTGTCTTTATCACCAGTGTCACCACCTCAGACGATGCTAACGCTGCTCCGAAACAAAAGGATAAAAAGCGTTGCAGACGTAAATGGTGGAAAGTACGTATGTCTTTCATGGTTCTGTACAAAAACACGTTATTGTTGATGACTCTGTCTTTAGATGATTTAATCAGTGTTTCTTTACTCCAACAGAAGAAAAATCGGGTCACACCAGCCGCTCATCAGGATGAGGTGGAGGTGAATAAAAGCCTCGTGGAGGAGGAGGAGCAGCAAACACAGAAGGACCAGAAGCTGCCTCAAGCTGTGGCAGGAAATAACAAGGAGGAGGCAGAGCAAGAACCAGAGACCACCACCATCAATAAGACCCCCCAGAAAGAAGCCATCCATCCCAAAGAGGTCTCATCACTGAGACTTCTTGGGGGTATCATCACTGAGACCCCTAAGAAGAAGGGGTCCACTAAGACCCCCGAAAAGAGGGTAACGTTCACTCCCAAACCAGAGACCACCATCGACACTAAGACCCCCGAGAAGAGGGTAATGTTCACCCCAAAACCAGGGACCTCCTTCGAGACCAAGACGCCCGAGAAGAGGGTAACATTCACCCCAAAACCAGGGACCTCCTTCGAGACCAAGACCCCCGAGAAGAGGGTAACATTCGCCCCAAAAACAGAGACCACAACTGTCACCAAGACCACCAAGAAGAGGGTAACATTCGCTGAAGAACCAGAGGTCAAATTCTTCACCGTGACCCCCGAGGAAATGGAAATGTTAGCCCAACAACCAGAGACCGCCCCCGAGACCCCCAGACAGCAGGAGGACATGTGCTTTGGGTGAGTACATCTGCATTTCTACAGGAATCCATAGCACAGATTTGTGATATTTACGTGTAATTGACTTCTTGTGTCTTTATTTGTCAGGTTCCCCAACCCGGTACACGACTGCTTCATGAACTCCTGTCTGCAGAGCCTCCTGACACTGGCAGACTTCATTGCAGACTTCAACAATCAGGAGGAGGTCTGGAGTTTGGACCCAGAATCCACCGTGATCCAGTAAAGTCAAAAAAACTCACACATTCATTTCATCCTTTGACTGTAGGTAGAAGATAGAAATGCTCACAGTAAAAGTCACTGCCTCTCTTCTCTTTTCAGAACATTTATGGACATCAAGAAGCATCATGGCTCAGGAAGTGCCTACCAGAAATTACTGCTCCTCAATAAGTTCCGTATAGCGGTCTCTGAATTGGCTCCAGAGTTTCGAGATCAGGAAGAGAAAGTAAGTCAACAGCTTTCAAGGTTAATTGTTGCACCATCATAGTTTCTACTGTGTATAAACCTGTGTGTGTGTGTTTGCAGGATGCTCATGAGTTCCTCGTCGCCGTCCTGCAGCAGATAAGATGGCGGGGCCCAGAACTGAATGTGATCGCAGAAAGCATAGGAATAACCTACAGCTGCCCTGTGGTGGATCACATGCTGTTCAGGATGAATACTACTAGGACATGCATGAAGTACAACACACACACACACACACATATATTTCTAAATAGGCTAAAAATTCCAATAGTTCAATCTTGTCATGAGCCTCTACAGTTAAATGTCACCTGTACTTTGCTTCTGATGTGTAGGTGCAGAGCAAAATCCAGCAGGCAGGAGGAGTTTACCAACCTTTCCCTGGACCTGCCGCTTGGAGGAGGAACAGTGGAACAGATGCTCGAGGCTTATCTGCAGGTAACGAATATTCGTTCACATCACACTTCACTGTGTGTGTGTGTGTGTGTGGCGTCCATGTAAAACATAGTATAGAAGTGAAGTCATGTTGTTCTGTGCTGTTCTGCAGGAGACAGAGTTGGAGTATCGTTGTAAATGTGGTGGCAACGCATCAAAACAACGCTCCTCGTTTATCAACCTGCCAAGGTGAGTGACATCACACCTCATTTAACCCTAATGAGTCTTCACTGTAGAACTCAGTAGACTTAATGTCAATGTTAATGTTAATGTGAGACTTAAACCACATTAACCTGCTGCTCATATCTTGTCTTGTCTGTCTGCAGAGTGCTGATCCTGCACCTGAAGCGATTCAGGTTCACTCCAAACTTGACGCTTGAAAAGTGCTTTGACCCCGTCACCATCCAAAGGAACCTGGTGATGTCTTCCAAGCAGGTAAAGAGAAACTAAAACACCTGATAGCGAACACAATACACTGATGTGCGACTGATGTGAAAGTGACGTAAACTGTGTTTTTTTCTTCTCAGAACGTGTGCTGCTATAACCTGCTCAGCGTCATCAGTCACTTCGGCATAGAAACATCTGGTGAGATCATTAATTCATTCATTCACACTGACAATTATTTTGTTAAATAATATTTTTTTCTTGATTTACACATTGTGCCAATTCTTATTGACTCCTG
The DNA here is from genome assembly GCA_030544235.1 of Lepturacanthus savala. Lineage (NCBI taxonomy): Eukaryota > Metazoa > Chordata > Actinopteri > Scombriformes > Trichiuridae > Lepturacanthus > Lepturacanthus savala. The sequence continues at coordinate 17,734,416 of CM060465.1, forward strand.
CTTTCCTGTTAGGACACTACATCAGCGAGGGGGCAGACCCAGATTTAGGACAGGAGAACCCGACCGACCGTTGGTTCACATACAACGACGCGGATGTCACACAGACGTACGGTGCCTTCGTGTGTGAAGAGCGAGGAGAGTCGGCTTACATCCTGTTTTACAAAAAACAGGTGAGAGGAAACACATCTGCACTGCAGCCAAACACTAACATCATCAGATAGAAACTCACACATTGTGTGTTTTCTTGTTTTCAGGAGTAGACGGGACGCCGCTCCAAAGGCCTCAGGAAACCAGACAGTATTAATCATTCTGTTATAGCCTGTTATGTGTAAAGTACTTGAAATTGCCTTGTTGTTGAATTGTGCTAGAGAACTGAACTTGCTTTGCCTTACCAGCAACATCGAGTGGGGGGCAGATGAATCCAGGACCAGCGGAGGACGGACAAATCCATGACCAGCGGAGGAGGGATGACGAGTGTTTCCTGAGGCCAGGAGCAGCAGCCCAAAGGAGGATGGGTTCCCCCCAGAGAGCCTGGTTCCTCCCAAGGTTTCTTACTCACTGAGAAGTTTTTCCTTGCCACTGTCGCCACACACCAGCAGGACAAGCGTTAATGTCGTTCAAGGGTTTTGCCTTGGACGACATTATCCTGCTTATACCATGGTCACTTGCGCGTTTAGAGCACCTGTAGCGCAACTGCTGTTCTTAGTCCCTGCCAGTGGTCGCCATGTTAACTCTTCTCTGTGATTCCCAGGTAGATAATGCAGTGAAAAGAGGGGGGTTATTTGGGAGTCGCTCAGGGTTTTGAGTGTACTTGGTGGCTGTAAAGTATAGCAATAGTGTATTGTGTACTTGGCTATTGAGTATACTCAAAAACAAAAACCCTAAACAAGCCACCAAATAACCCCCCTGACTGCATTACTTACCTAAGAGTCACAGAGAGGAGCTAACGTGGCAGCTAACAGGCAGGGACAGAGAACGGTGGCTGTGCCGCAGTAAAGTAGGAACGCAGGCCAAGGTGTTCTCAATCAAGAAGTAATGGACACCTTGCAGCCAATCAGAACCGGGACCATGGTATATTAGCTAGGTTAGTGGCTTGCTCTCTGGGGAAGAGGATAAGTATCCCGTTAACAGCCCGATTGGATTTCCAAAATAAAACCATTCCAATTGGAGAACTGTGTTTTGTGTGTTTGATTTTTAATCAGCATCAGTGTGTATATAATGTTATCAGTAGGAGTTTTCATGGTTCCTGCAGACTCACAGTGTAGCAGGTGGAGACTTTTTGATCAGGTATTGTATTATTAGTACTACATGTTGAAGATATGGGTCTTGCCTGCTAAGGCTCCTTTGACTTCAATTGTTTCTACATACACTCTACAGCTGTTGAAGGTGATTCAGGTGTCATTTATCAAATTGCAGTGTACAATGTGTACGTATACTATCTATGTCTACTATCATGTCATTAGAAAAGACATAAAAAGCTGTATGGGTAATATTTAGATTTGTTATTTTAAGTATAAAATGACAGTCAGACTCGAAGGCTTCAATTAAAATCGTTCAAAGAAAAATAAATAAAAATAATTTAAAAAATTAATTAAAACGTCCTCAGTCATAAATCAGTCAGTTTTTTCCAGTTTGTTGATTAAGATCAGATCTAATGATTGTTAACAAGCTCTAACCATGGAAGTTATCGTAGCAATAGTAACTGAGAAAAGTAGAGGGGGACGTGGATTTTCGGATTTTTTAACTCATTCATTCCTGATCTCATTTACCTTATGTATAAATATAAATCAATATGGAACATTACTATAATGTTAATGCTCTGAATCAGTGATATTCAAAGGGGGTCCTGTACTGGTCCCAATACAAAAATGCATTGAAAAGATAGGAACCAGGTAATTTAGACCCAAGAGGCTGGTGCCTATCTTTTCAATTAATTTAGTCTGAGATCAGTATAGGACCTACAGAAAAAATCCTATTGAATATGGAGTAACTTCGCCATTAGACTAATTTTTAAAATGAGAACTCAACTGACAATTGTTCATTTTTGAGTGAGCTATTACTTAAAATGTTATTAAGGAATGTTACTCAGAGAGTGTAAATCCTTGTAGGTTCACTAATGAATGAATCAAAACATCTCAGAAGCCTAAATGTCAGTTTTGGCCCATAGTGGACGAGGGGCTTCTTTAACTTTATTCACCTCTTCCTCAGTCGACGTCTCCTCCTCTGAACTTTTAACCTCATAATCTGCATCAATCACTCCCTGACTCATCATCTGACAAGTCTACATCAGTTTCCATCAATGATTCTGTTCAGAATTATCTCTTTCTCAGTCAGAGAGCTGACTCCTATCATATTTTGTAAAACAGGTGAAAAACAAGGAAGCACATCCTGATGTCCTCTATGGAGGACATGCATAAACAATACATTTTATAACGTGAAAAATAATTACACTTCTCTAAAAACTCACCTAAACTATTCCTGAGACATTCACTTGCTAGAATCAATCTGGATATTAAACTCACAAAACTCATAATTACATATTTCTACACTTATATTTCTTCTTTCCAAAAAATGTGCTAGCTGTTCTGGCTGCCATTTTGAAGAGCCAGGAAAAAATTCTGTCAAGATCCCACCCCCACAAGTGTCACATCATTGAAAAGCCCAGGATGTCCTCTATAAGGCCCAACAGGAATCAACTGGGTCTCAGGATATAGCGAGTTCGAGAGATAGACAGGGAGAGAGAGACAGCGACAGGTAGAGTAGACAGGTAGAGACAGAGAAAGGATAGAGACGCGAGAAACTAGCTAGCTAAACGCTAAAACTAACTAACTAATTAACCATCCCGAGACGCGCCTTTATCCTGACTTTGGTAAAGGAGCTATGAACGGAGCTGATGCTTCTCAAGACGTCAGAGCCCAGGAAGCCTCAGCAGCCGCAACCGTCGCAACTGCAGAGTAGGAGGCAGCGCCAAAAAACACGCACTGCAGACAAAATAAAACGCTGGTCACGTGTGACTCAGTCGCGCGCTCTCGTTGGACGAGAATCTACAGTTTGGACCAATCGGAAGCCCGGATACAATTCGTCGACAGTTACGGTCCGGCCAATCGGAGCCCGGGATGCCCACGGTGTTTTTTTTTTTTACCTGGCAGACTCCAAGAGAAAGTCTTTCATATTTCTGGCAAGTTGAAATCGTAACTGAACAGTTTTGTACGGTTGTTTTTTGTAGAAATATGTTTTATTTAACATTTTTAGGCAGGTTTTTTTCCCGGTTACGAAGCTTAACGTTGGCGGTTTGCGGGCGTCTAGCGGAGTTGTCAGCGGGATATCAGACGAGGCAAGTTACTTTTATTTTCATATTCTTACGTGCCATTGCGGTGTTCTGATATACAACTGATACCGTATATACGGACCTTGTGTGAAATTAATGACATTTGAAAAATGACGCTCCCGCTGTTGCCTCTGGGTCCGAAAACAGGCTAGGGTAGCGGTATATCATTCTGTCATAACGGTGTTTCGATAATCGTGTGTGTGAAAGCTCATACACGGGCGGGCGCACACGCGCACATACATCGCCATTTTTGTTTGGAAATCATTTTTTTCTATCTTTTACGTTTTTTGATTTATGAGCCGTTGTTCGGGGTGTGTTCCAGCCATATTTAGACTTTCTGGGTGACCAGTTTTTGTCGGTTAGTGACGGTAACGGCCCTGGGTTACTGTCAGGCTGAAAGCTGATTGGCTCATGATTTCATGCTGAAAGCTGATTGGACGGGCTCGCTTCCTGAAAGCTGATTGGCTCCTGGGATTTCCTTAGTAACTGTGGATCTAAAAGCGACGTTACCATGGCGACATCTTTCAACCTACAGAAATAAAATGTCTATCAGCGCGACCAGGGCTGTAAAATGTATAGTTTTTGAGTTAGAAGCAGGAGTTTGACAGGTGCACCTGGCTGACATACCATTATTTCTGATTGAGTTAACAGTGACTGCAGCAGTTGTCAGTGTCAATAGTTTTTCATCAATAACTCCATCGATCCATATAAGAAGGAAATGAACGTTTTATTTATATTGATGTGGTGACATATTTAAGCTTATTATGGTGATATATGACATATATAAGAGACCTCCACAGAAATGTAAGTTTGCTTCGTTCATGCTTTTCTTTCATCATTCCAACTATGGTGTGCATAGCCCCTCCATCCATTACATTTTATTTTACAGAGTTAGAGGATTATATATTTATTGCTATTCATGTTTTCTTTTTCTTTTCACTGAATGATTTTTGTTTGAATGAATGTGTCCGTCTGCCAGCAAATCCATTCATAAAGACGAGGGAGTAGCGCATTTAGGCCCCGCCTACTAATAAAAAACGTTTACTCCATTCGCTCTTTATCTCTTTTATTCTGCAATTTATTAAATACATACTATTGCCAAAAATTTGATACTACTGAGTAGTATAAGATATATTTTAGTACTATATAGCAAATTGATTATATATATATATATATATATATATATATATATATATATATATATATATATATATATATATATATATATATATATATATATGGAAATCATAAAAATCTAAACAAAATGAGTTCTTTCTGGGAGGGTTTGTCTTTTCCATTTTATTAGTAGGAAGGAGCAGGAAGTTGAGGAAGTCACATGACAGGAAGCACTCGGGAAACTTAATTTTTTTGCTTAAAACCTTTTGTCTAAGTTGTCAATTATCATGTCATTAGAAAAGACAAAAAGCTGTATGGATAACATTTAGATTTGTTATTTTAAGTATAAAATGACAGAGACTCGAAGGCTTCAATTAAAACCGTTCAAAGAAAAATGAATGAAAATAAAATTAAATAAAACGTCCTCGCTCCCGAGACACAGCACGGTTATGCTGCGTCACACAGCTGTGACGTCACACTGGGAATAGAGAGTTTTCCAGAGCTTTTCTGGCTGTTAGTTATCAAAGTTGTCCCCCCAAAACACAAAAAAATTATTTAGAATATTAAAAAACAAACTATTTTAAGTAAATGCACAACACAAACGCTGCTAAGTGTAAAACAATGCATTTCTAAACTGTCAAAAAATTATGACCCTCCCTAATTCCTCAAGGTGCTTCTGTTTTCCAGTGAGCCTCACAGCTAATTTTAACAGTCAGGTAGCATATATGCTAATATGTAGAAGCTGGTCAGTCATTTATCACACAACTTGTTCAAAATTCATCTAAAATCAGTCAGTTCTTTCCAGTTTGTTGGTTAAGATCAGATCTAATGATCGTTAACAAGCTCTAATCATGGAAGTTATCGTAGCAACAGTAACTAAGAAAAGTAGAGGGGGACGTGGATTTTCAGATTTTTTAACTCATTTATTCCTGATCTCATTTACCTTATGTATAAATATAAATCAATATGGAACATTACTATAATGTTATAATGTACTATATTGTTTAAAACATTTGAACATGATGAGGGCTTAAACCTGCAAGACAAGTTGCAAAGGAGAGAGAAGGAGATAGGGCCAGATTATTATGGTAGTGTTGTATTTTTAATTGTTATTATTTAATATTTATTTGATTTATCCACTTTTTAGTAGAACTGTCTTGAAAGTTAATTAAATATTGTCAATATATTCACCTGGTTTAGGTGTGTATACACACACACATTTCTATTTTATTATAATATTTGCTTCTTGTATTGATTCAGAATTCAATGATGTCACAGGCCACAGTATAGAATTTGATGATGTCACTTCACATTAGGGGGTTCTGGAGAAGGTTTTTTTAACCAGTTCAGTTGTTCAGGAGCAGGAGAGAGAAAGTTCAGAGATTAACTCTAAACTTTAAGAAGAAGAACAAAGAAACGAGCCGCGAAAAAAGAAGGAAGATGTTTCGTTTTCTGAAAAAACAACAGGTTTGCTGCAGTTTCTTAACCTTTTCACCTGTAGAAGTTGTCACAGTTCACATTTTTAACCAAAATGTCGGTTATAGTTAGTAGATTATAGAAACCTTCTTTGAACTTGAAAAGGAAATCTTCTTTTATCTCATTTATCTTTCTTTATTTTGGTAAGAAACCTGTTGAAGTTGTGGAGAGCATCAAGATCACTGTCCGTCCCAGGAGGTGAGAAAATTCAAGACTGGTTAACCCGGCCTTTTGACGAAAAGTAAAACAATCATTGATTTTATTGATTTCAAACAAAATATATAACCAACTGTGTTTTTTTCTATCACCAGCATTGACATCCAAGACGCTCCTGAAGACACCACCAGGAAAGACACCACAAAACCGTGCTGGTATCGACTCTTCGGTCACTTGGTATGTTTTAACAATAAGTAGTGATAGAAAGTTTAACATTTACTTAAGTACATGTAATTGAATATTGTACTTCACTGTTGTATTTCTAACCATTCTATTCTATAATGTGATTTTGTTTGTCCTAAATAGACAAATAAAGTGAGTCCTGAAGAGGTAAAGCAAAGGTAAGGAGACTGCTAACTACATTTCTTTATTTCTATTGCTTTAAGTCTTAATGTTCCTTATAGAATAACATTTAATATTTGTCTTTATCACCAGTGTCACCACCTCAGACGACGCTAACGCTGCTCCGAAACAAAAGGATAAAAAGCGTTGCAGACGTAAATGGTGGAAAGTACGTATGTCTTTCATGGTTCTGTACAAAAACACGTTATTGTTGATGACTCTGTCTTTAGATGATTTAATCAGTGTTTCTTTACTCCAACAGAAGAAAAATCGGGTCACACCAGCCGCTCATCAGGATGAGGTGAAGGTGACTAAAAGCCTCGTGGAGGAGGAGGAGCAGCAAACACAGGAGGACCAGAAGCTGCCTCAAGCTGTGGCAGGAAATAACAAGGAGGAGGCAGAGCAAGAACCAGAGACCACCACCATCAATAAGACCCCCCAGAAAGAAGCCATCCATCCCAAAGAGGTCTCATCACTGAGACTTCTTGGGGGTATCATCACTGAGACCCCTAAGAAGAAGGGGTCCACTAAGACCCCCGAAAAGAGGGTAACTTTCACTCCCAAACCAGATACCACCAGCGGCACTAAGACCCCCGAGAAAAGGGTAATGTTCACCCCAAAACCAGGGACCTCCTTCGAGACCAAGACCCCTGAGAAGAGGGTAACATTCACCCCAAAACCAGGGACCTCCTTCGAAACCAAGACCCCCGAGAAGAGGGTAACATTCGCCCCAAAAACAGAGACCACAACTGTCACCAAGACCACCAAGAAGAGGGTAACATTCGCTGAAGAACCAGAGGTCAAATTCTTCACCGTGACCCCCGAGGAAATGGAAATGTTAGCCCAACAACCAGAGACCGCCCCCGAGACCCCCAGACAGCAGGAGGACATGTGCTTTGGGTGAGTACATCTGCATTTCTACAGGAATCCATAGCACAGATTTGTGATATTTACGTGTAATTGACTTCTTGTGTCTTTATTTGTCAGGTTCCCCAACCCGGTACACGACTGCTTCATGAACTCCTGTCTGCAGAGCCTCCTGACACTGGCAGACTTCATTGCAGACTTCGACAATCAGGAGGAGGTCTGGAGTTTGGACCCAGAATCCACCGTGATCCAGTAAAGTCAAAAAAACTCACACACTCATTTCATCCTTTGACTGTAGGTAGAAGGTAGAAATGCTAACAGTAAAAGCCACTGCCTCTCTTCTCTTTTCAGAACATTTATGGACATCAAGAAGCATCATGGTTCAGGAAGTGCCTACCAGAAATTACTGCTCCTCAATAAATTCCGTATAGCGGTCTCTGAATTGGCTCCAGAGTTTCGAGATCAGGAAGAGAAAGTAAGTCAACAGCTTTCAAGGTTAATTGTTGCACCATCATAGTTTCTACTGTGTATAAACGTGTGTGTGTATGTGTTTGCAGGATGCTCATGAGTTCCTCGTCGCCGTCCTGCAGCAGATAAGATGGCGGGGCCCAGAACTGAATGTGATCGCAGAAAGCATAGGAATAACCTACAGCTGCCCTGTGGTGGATCACATGCTGTTCAGGATGAATACTACTAGGACATGCATGAAGTACAACACACACACACACACACACATATCTCTAAATAGGCTAAAAATTCCAATAGTTCAATCTTGTCATGAGCCTCTACAGTTAAATGTCACCTGTACTTTGCTTCTGATGTGTAGGTGCAGAGCAAAATCCAGCAGGCAGGAGGAGTTTACCAACCTTTCCCTGGACCTGCCGCTTGGAGGAGGAACAGTGGAACAGATGCTCGAGGCTTATCTGCAGGTAACGAATATTCGTTCACATCACACTTAACTGTGTGTGTGTGTGTGTGTGTGGCGTCCATGTAAAGCATAGTATAGAAGTGAATTCATGTTGTTCTGTGCTGTTCTGCAGGAGACACAGTTGGAATATCGTTGTAAATGTGGTGGCAACGCATCAAAACAACGCTGCTCGTTTATCAACCTGCCAAGGTGAGTGACATCACACCTCATTTAACCCTAATGAGTCTTCACTGTAGAACTCAGTAGACTTAATGTCAATGTTAATGTTGATGTAAGACTTAAACCACATTAACCTGCTGCTCATATCTTGTCTTGTCTGTCTGCAGAGTGCTGATCCTGCACCTGAAGCGATTCAGGTTCACTCCAAACTTGACGCTTGAAAAGTGCTTTGACCCCGTCACCATCCAAAGGAACCTGGTGATGTCTTCCAAGCAGGTAAAGAGAAACTAAAACACCTGATAGCGAACACAAAACACTGACGTGCGACTGATGTGAAAGTGACGTAAACTGTGTTTTTTTCTTCTCAGAACGTGTGCTGCTATAACCTGGTCAGCGTCATCAGTCACTTCGGCATAGAAACATCTGGTGAGATCATTAATTCATTCATTCACACTGACAATTATTTTGTTAAATAATATTTTTTTCTTGATTTACACATTGTGCCAATTCTTATTGACTCCTGCTTTCCTGTTAGGACACTACATCAGCGAGGGGGCAGACCCAGATTTAGGACAGGAGAACCCGACCGACCGTTGGTTCACATACAACGACGCGGATGTCACACAGACGTACGGTGCCTTCGTGTGTGAAGAGCGAGGAGAGTCGGCTTACATCCTGTTTTACAAAAAACAGGTGAGAGGAAACACATCTGCACTGCAGCCAAACACTAACATCATCAGATAGAAACTCACACATTGTGTGTTTTCTTGTTTTCAGGAGTAGACGGGACGCCGCTCCAAAGGCCTCAGGAAACCAGACAGTATTAATCATTCTGTTATAGCCTGTTATGTGTAAAGTACTTGAAATTGCCTTGTTGTTGAAATGTGCTAGAGAACTAAACTTGCTTTGCCTTACCAGCAACATCGAGTGGGGGGCAGATGAATCCAGGACCAGCGGAGGACGGACAAATCCATGACCAGCGGAGGAGGGATGACGAGTGTTTCCTGAGGCCAGGAGCAGCAGCCCAAAGGAGGATGGGTTCCCCCCAGAGAGCCTGGTTCCTCCCAAGGTTTCTTACTCACTGAGAAGTTTTTCCTTGCCACTGTCGCCACACACCAGCAGGACAAGCGTTAATGTCGTTCAAGGGTTTTGCCTTGGACGACATTATCCTGCTTATACCATGGTCACTTGCGCGTTTAGAGCACCTGTAGCACAACTGCTGTTCTTAGTCCCTGCCAGTGGTCGCCATGTTAACTCTTCTCTGTGATTCCCAGGTAGGTAATGCAGTGAAAAGAGGGGGGTTATTTGGGAGTCGCTCAGGGTTTTGAGTGTACTTGGTGGCTGTATAGTATAGCAATAGTGTATTGTGTACTTGGCTATTGAGTATACTCAAAAAAAAACCCTAAACAAGCCACCAAATAACCCCCCTGACTGCATTACTTACCTAAGAGTCACAGAGAGGAGCTAACGTGGCAGCTAACAGGCAGGGACAGAGAACGGCGGCTGTGCTGCAGTAAAGTAGGAACGCAGGCCAAGGTGTTCTCAATCAGGAAGTAATGGACACCTTGCAGCCAATCAGAACCGGGACCATGGTATATTAGCTAGGTTAGTGGCTTGCTCTCTGGGGAAGAGGATAAGTATCCCGTTAAAAGCCCGATTGGATTTCCAAAATAAAACCATTCCAATTGGAGAACTGTGTTTTGTGTGTTTGATTTTTAATCAGCATCAGTGTGTATATAATGTTATCAGTAGGAGTTTTCATGGTTCCTGCAGACTCACAGTGTAGCAGGTGGAGACTTTTTGATCAGGTATTGTATTATTAGTACTACATGTTGAAGATATGGGTCTTGCCTGCTAAGGCTCCTTTGACTTCAATTGTTTCTACATACACTCTACAGCTGTTGAAGGTGATTCAGGTGTCATTTATCAAATTGCAGTGTACAATGTGAATGTATACTATCTATGTCTACTATCATGTCATTAGAAAAGACATAAAAAGCTGTATGGGTAATATTTAGATTTGTTATTTTAAGTATAAAATGACAGTCAGACTTGAAGGCTTCAATTAAAACCGTTCAAAGAAAAATTAATAAAAATAATTTTAAAAATTAAATAAAACGTCCTCAGTCATAAATCAGTCAGTTTTTTCCAGTTTGTTGATTAAGATCAGATCTAATGATCGTTAATAAGCTCTAATCATTGAAGTTATCGTAGCAACAGTAACTAAGAAAAGTAGAGGGGGACGTGGATTTTCAGATTTTTCAACTCTTGATTCCTGATCTCATTTACCTTATGTATAAATATAAATCAATATGGAACATTACTATAATGTTAATGCTCTAAATCAGTGATATTCAAAGGGGGTCCGTGGAGGTACTGCAGGGGGTCCTCCAAATGAAAAAGAAATGATTTTTATTTTTACCAAAACATTTGTGAGTTAAATATATATACAACACCTTCTTAAAATAATTGCCTAAGTTATTTTTTCTGATTTTTCAGGAAACACAAAAAACGGAACCATTCGTTGAATATATATTTACTAACAATTTTAATCAAAACAGTTATAAAATCAGATTCCTATTGACACACAAAGAATAAGGTCAGTCGAACATGGAACATGAGAGAATTAAATGACTTAAGCAAATTTTCTAACATGCCTTTATGATTTAGGCAATTATTTTAAGAGGGTGACTATATACAGTGGGGAAAACAAGTATTTGAACACCCTGCTATTTTGCTATTTCTCCCACTTAGAAATCATGGAGGGGTCTGAAATTTTCATTGTAGGTGCATGTCCACTGTGAGAGAGATAAACTAAAAAGAAAAATCCAGAAATCACAATGCATGATTTTTTAACAATTTATTTGCGTGATATAGCGGCAAATAAGTATTTGAACACCTGAGAAAATGAATGTTAATATTTGGTACAGTAGCCTTTGTTTGCTATTACAGAGGTCAAACGTTTCCTGTATTTTTTCACCAGGTTTGCACATACTGCAGGAGGGATCCTGGCCCACTCCTCCACACAGATCTTCTCTAGATCAGTCAGGTTTCTGGGCTGTCGCTGAGAAACACGGAGTTTGAGCTCCCTCCAAAGATTTTCGATTGGGTTCAGGTCTGGAGACTGGCTGGGCCATGCTAGAACCTTGATATGCTTCTTACGGAGCCAGTCCTTGGTTTTCCTGGCTGTGTGCTTTGGGTCGTTGTCGTGTTGGAAGACCCAGCCACGACCCATCTTCAATGCTCTGACTGAGGGAAGGAGGTTGTTCCCCAAAATCTCACAATACAGTCACCAGTCATCCTCTCTTTAATGCAGTGCACTCGTCCTGTCCCATGTGCAGAAAAACACCCCCAAAGCATGATGCTACCACCCCCATGCTTCACAGTAGGGATGGTGTTCTTCGGATTGTACTCTTCATTCTTCTTCCTCCAAACACGCTTAGTGGAATTATGATCAAAAAGTTCTATTTTGGTCTCATCTGACCACAAAACTTTCTCCCATGACTCCTCTGTATCATCCAAATGGTCATACGCAAACTTAAGACGGGCCTTGACATGTGCTGATTTAAGCAGGGGAACCTTTCGTGCCATGCATGATTTCAAATCATGACGTCTTAGTGTATTACCTACAGTAACCTTGGAAACGTTGGTCCCAGTTCTTTTCAGGTCATTGACCAACTCCTGTCGTGTAGTTCCGGGCTGATTCCTCACCTTTCTTAGAATCATTGAGACCCCACGAGGTGATATCTTGCATGGGGCTCCACTCCGATTGAGATTGACCGTCATGTTTAGCTTCTTCCATTTTCTAATGATTGCTCCAACAGTGGACCTTTTTTCACCAAGCTGCTTGGCAATTGCTCCGTAGCCCTTTCCAGCCTTGTGGAGGTGTACAATTTTCTCTCTTGTGTCGTTGGACAGCTCTTTGGTCTTCGCCATGTTACAAGTTAAAGTCTTGCTGATTGTATGGGGTGGACAGGTGTCTTTATGCAGCTAACGACTTCAAACAGGTGCATCTGATTAAGGATGATACATGGAGTGCAGGTGGACTTCTAATGGGCGGACTAACAGGTCCTTCAGGGTCAGAATTCTAGATGACACACAGGTTCAAATACTTATTTGCCGCTATATCACACAAATAAATTGTTAAAAAATCATGCATTGTGATTTCTGGATTTTTCTTTTTAGTTTATCTCTCTCACAGTGGACATGCACCTACGATGAAAATTTCAGACCCCTCCATGATTTCTAAGTGGGAGAAATAGCAAAAGACATAGACATGATTCCCATCACATCAGTCTTAGCGCTGAAGTCAACTTCAGAGCTGAAAAACAAGCTAGTTAGCTACCAAACTAGTTAGCTACCATAGTTGTTGGCTGAAGACAGTTGTTATAAAGACCTGATGAATTAATCACTAATCATATCATTACTACTACTTTTACTGCTACTACTACTAATTATAATAATAAAATAAGAATTTTAAGTGGGGGTTCCTGCTCTGTTCTCTCTGGGCAAAAACAGGTTGAAGACCACTGACCTACAGGCTTTGCCTTCCGTGACTTTTCCTCAAAATCTGTTTTTTACGTTTTCTAAGGTCTAGAAGATCCTAATGTAAAATACATTAGTTGTATGAGCATTATTATCTCCTGAAACCCGGAGACCGCTCCTTAAAAATGATCCTTTTTTTTAATCAAATTCCGGGGCCTCGTTTTCCTGCGTCTGCGATTTGTCCCCTTTATTATAGATTTCATCTATTTTGTAGAGTAGCAGAGACACAGAGAGAGACAGACAAGGAGAGACAGAGAAAGTGATAGACAGGGACAGACAGATATATCCTCCTGAGACCCAGAGAAAAAAAAGTTTTTGAATTTCTTTTTTTAACACCACATTATTCTTTGGGGTGCAAAAAACATCACTATAACAAAAAAATGTCAAAACATGTTTTTATTTTTGTTTTATAGTATGTCCTTTGGAGAGGACATCGGGAGACTATTTTTTGCAAATATGAACATATGTACACATTATTTTTGTGGCCCAGTACATCTTGAATTTTTCATATCTAAGACCACCCATGTACACTGAGACTCCAAAGAAGGTCTTAATCTCCTCAGGTGTTGTATTTAGATTTGAGTCTGTCAACTGAAGCTGTTTCTGGTTTGTCCAGAGGGATATATCCTCAAACAATATTTTGTTAATGTATTGCTCAAAATATTTTGATGGCGGCCAGTCCACACGGTTTGGGGCGTTATTGTTTCTGATATCTCTGGAGTCTTCCAACACAGGCGTGACATTTTAAGAGAGAGACCAATTAATACAGTTAATTGATATAATTAGTTGAGATAATGATAATGTGAAAACAAGTTCATGAAATATGTCAGCTGTTTTCTTACCTTGAAAATGGTCCAATGACAACATCAATCCACATACCACAGCATCTGTTTTGTAGATCCTGTACTGGTCCCAATACAAAAATGCATTGAAAAGATAGGCACCAGCTAATTTAGACCCAAGAGGCTGGTGCCTATCTTTTCAATTAATTTAGTCTGAGATCAGTATAGGACAGGGGTGGGCAATCCTGGTCCTGGAGGGCCGGTGTGGGTGCAGGTTTTTGTTCCAACCAAGAAGTTACACACCTGATTCTACTAATCAACCTCTAGAGCAATTACCAAGGCCTTCATTAGTAGAATCAGGTGTGGTACTGCTTGGTTTGAACAAAATCCTGCACCCACACCGGCCCTCCAGGACCAGGATTGCCCACCCCTGGTATAGGACCTACAGAAAAAATCCTATTGAATATGGAGTAACTTCGTCATTAGACTAATTTTTAAAATGAGAACTCAACTGACAATTGTTCATTTTTGAGTGAGCTATTACTTAAAATGTTATTAAAGAATGTTACTCAGAGAGTGTAAATCCTTGTAGGTTCACTAATGAATGAATCAAAACATCTCAGAAGCCTAAATGTCAGTTTTGGCCCATAGTGGACAACGGGCTTCTCTAACTTTATCCACCTCTTCCTCAGTCGACGTCTCCTCCTCTGAACTTTTAACCTCATAATCTGCATCAATCACTCCCTGACTCATCATCTGACAAGTCTACATCAGTTTCCATCAATGATTCTGTTCAGAATTATCTCTTTCTCAGTCAGAGAGCTGACTCCTATCATATTTTGTAAAACAGGTGAAAAACAAGAAAGCACATCCTGATGTCCTCTATGGAGGACATGCATAAACAATACATTTTATAACGTGAAAAATAATTACACTTCTCTAAAAACTCACCTAAACTATTCCTGAGACATTCACTTGCTAGAATCAATCTGGATATTAAACTCAAAAAACTCATAATTACATATTTCTACACTTATATTTCTTTCCAAAAAATGTGCTAGCTGTTCTGGCTGCCATTTTGAGGAGCCAGGAAAACATTCTGTCAAGATCCCACCCCCACAAGTGTCACATCATTGAAAAGCCCAGGATGTCCTCTATAAGGCCCAACAGGAATCAACTGGGTCTCAGGAGGATATAGCGAGTTCGAGAGATAGACAGGGAGAGAGAGACAGCGACAGGTAGAGTAGACAGGTAGAGACAGACAGGTTAGAGACGCGAGAAACTAGCTAGCTAAACGCTAAAACTAACTAACTAATTAACCATCCCCGAGACGCGCCTTTATCCTGACTTTGGTAAAGGAGCTATGAACGGAAATGATGCTTCTCAAGACGTCAGAGCCCAGGAAGCCTCAGCAGCCGCAACCGTCTCAACTGCAGAGTAGGAGGCAGCGCCAAAAAACACGCACTGCAGACAAAATAAAACGCTGGTCACGTGTGACTCACTCGCGCTCTCTCGTTGGACGAGAGTCTACAGTTTGGACCAATCGGAAGCCCGGATTGTCTACAGTTCGTCTACAGTTACGGTCCGGCCAATCGGAGCCCGGGATGCCCACGGTGTTTTTTTTGTTTTTTTTGTTACCAGCAGACTCCAAGAGAAAGTCTTTCATATTTCTGGCGAGTTGTAATCGTAACTGAACAGTTTTGTACGTTTGTTTTTTGTAGAAATAGGTTTTATTTAACACTTTTAGGCAGGTTTTTTTTCCCGGTTACTAAGCTTAATGTTGGGGGTTTGCGGGCATCTAGCGGAGTTGTCAGTGGGATATCGGACGAGGCAAGTTACTTTTATTTTCATATTCTTACGTGCCATTGCGGTGTTCTGATATACAACTGATACCGTATATACGAACCTTGTGTGAAATTAATGACATTTGAAAAATGACGCTCCCGTTATTGCCTCTGGGTCCGAAAACAGGCTAGGGTAGCGGTATATCATTCTGCCATAACGGTGTTTCGATAATCGTGTGTGTGAAAGCTCATACACGGGCGGGCGCACATACACATACGCGCACATGGAAATCATTTTTTTCTATCTTTTACGTTTTTTGATTTATGAGCCGTTGTTCGGGGTGTGTTCCAGCCATATTTAGACTTTCTGGGTGACCAGTTTTTGTCGGTTAGTGACGGTAACGGCCCTGGGTTACTGTCAGGCTGAAAAGCTGATTGGCTCATGATTTCAGGCTGAAAGCTGATTGGCTCCTGGGATTTCCTTAGTAACTGCGGATTTTAAAGCGACGTTACCATGGCGACATCTTTCAACCTACAGAAATAAAAAGTCTATCAGCGCGACCAGGGCTGTAAAATGTATAGTTTTTGAGTTAGAAGCAGGAGTTTGACAGGTGCACCTGGCTGACATACCATTATTTCTGATTGAGTTAACAGTGACTGCAGCAGTTGTCAGTGTCAATAGTTTTTCATCAATAACTCCATCGATCCATATAAGAAGGAAATGAACGTTTTATTTATATTGATGTGGTGACATATTTAAGCTTATTATGGTGATATATGACATATATAAGAGACCTCCACAGAAATTTAAGCTTGCTTCTTTCATGCTTTTCTTTCATCATTCCAACTATGGTGTACATTGTGCATAGCCCCTCCATCCATTACATTTTATTTTACAGAGTTAGGGGAGAAAAAAGGTGTCAGCCAGCTTAATATGAGTTTATCTTCCAGAGACCCAAAAATGGACCCCTTGATGCCAGCCTTGTGCATTTTGGACAAAAACCTGTCACAAGACAGGCAACAATGCCTCCTTACGGCATCCAAGGAGGCCAAAGCTATCCAGTCCAGGCCTTCACACCTCCCACAGGGTGACAGCAGTTTGAGAGACCCTAAAACAGCTTATGAAGAAGGTAATATTTGGGAGTCATAGATGTGTTTCCGTCCTGCGTTTACAGCACAGTCATGATAATTAAAAGCAGAGCATTAGAAGCCTTTTGTGCTCAACTTGTCTTCAGCTCAAAGGAGATGCTGGTTGGTTACACCAAATCCTACTGAGGTGCAGTGCCTGGGCCAGTTGGTGTTGACCTTTGGGAAATACAATGGAAAGACTTTCAGATGGCTGGCAGAAAGTTATTAAATAGTAAGTATGTTGTTGCTGTGCATTGTGTGTGAGTGTCTATCATGTTTTTCGTGAACTAACATTATGTTATGTTTAGTGTCCTCGACATCAATATATGTGTGTGTGTGTATATATATGTCAGGGTTGGAAATCATAAAAATCTAAACAAAATGAGTTATTTCTGGGAGGGTTTGTCTTTTCCATTTTATTAGTAGGAAGGAGCAGGAAGTTGATGAAGTCACATGACAGGAAGCACTCGGGAAACTTAATTTTTTTGCTTAAAACCTTTTGTCTAAGTTGTCAATTATCATGTCATTAGAAAAGACATAAAAAGCTGTATGGGTAACATTTAGATTTGTTATTTTAAGTATAAAATGACAGAGACTCGAAGGCTTCAATTAAAACCGTTCAAAGAAAAATAAATAAAAATAATTAAAAAATTAAATAAAACGTCCTCGCTCCCGAGACACAGCACGGTTATGCTGCGTCACACAGCTGTGACGTCACACTGGGAATAGAGATTTTTCCAGAGCTTTTCTGGCTGTTAGTTGTCAAAGTTGTCCCCCCAAAACACAGAAAAATAATTTAGAATATTAAAAAACAAACAATTTTAAGTAAATGCACAACACAAACACTGCTAAGTGTAAAACAATGCATTTCTAAACTGTCAAAAAATTATGACCCTCCCTAATTCCTCAAGGTGCTTCTGTTTTCCAGTGAGCCTCACAGCTAATTTTAACAGTCAGCTAGCATATATGCTAATATGTAGAAGCTGGTCAGTCATTTATCACACAACTTGTTCAAAATTCATCCAAAATCAGTCAGTTTTTTCCAGTTTGTTGGTTAAGATCAGATCTAATGATCGTTAACAAGCTCTAATGATGGAAGTTATCGTAGCAACAGTAACTAAGAAAAGTAGAGGGGGACGTGGATTTTCAGATTTTTTAACTCATTTATTCCTGATCTCATTTACCTTATGTATAAATATAAATCAATATGGAACATTACTATAATGTTATAATGTACTATATTGTTTAAAACATTTGAACATGATGAGGGCTTAAACCTGCAAGACAAGTTGCAAAGGAGAGAGAAGGAGATAGGGCCAGATTATTATGGTAGTGTTGTATTTTTAATTGTTATTATTTAATATTTATTTGATTTATCCACTTTTTAGTAGAACTGTCTTGAAAGTTAATTAAATATTGTCAATATATTCACCTGGTTTAGGTGTGTATACACACACACATTTCTATTTTATTATAATATTTGCTTCTTGTATTGATTCAGAATTCAATGATGTCACAGGCCACAGTATAGAATTTGATGATGTCACTTCACATTAGGGGGTTCTGGAGAAGGTTTTTTTAACCAGTTCAGTTGTTCAGGAGCAGGAGAGAGAAAGTTCAGAGATTAACTCTAAACTTTAAGAAGAAGAACAAAGAAACGAGTCGCAAAAAAAGAAGGAAGATGTTTCGTTTTCTGAAAAAACAACAGGTTTGCTGCAGTTTCTTAACCTTTTCACCTGTAGAAGTTGTCACAGTTCACATTTTTAACCAAAATGTCGGTTATAGTTAGTAGATTATAGAAACCTTCTTTGAACTTGAAAAGGAAATCTTCTTTAACTCATTTATCTTTCTTTATTTTATTAAGAAACCTGTTGAAGTTGTGGAGAGCATCAAGATCACTGTCCGTCCCAGGAGGTGAGAAAATTCAAGACTGGTTAACCCGGCCTTTTGACGAAAAGTAAAACAATCATTGATTTTATTGATTTCAAACAAAATATATAACCAACTGTGTTTTTTTCTATCACCAGCATTGACATCCAAGACGCTCCTGAAGACACCACCAGGAAAGACACCACAAAACCGTGCTGGTATCGACTCTTCGGTCGCTTGGTATGTTTTAACAATAAGTAGTGATAGAAAGTTTAACATTTACTTAAGTACATGTAATTGAATATTGTACTTCACTGTTGTATTTCTAACCATTCTATTCTATAATGTGATTTTGTTTGTCCTAAATAGACAAATAAAGTGAGTCCTGAAGAGGTAAAGCAAAGGTAAGGAGACTGCTAACTACATTTCTTTATTTCTACTGCTTTAAGTCTTAATGTTCATTATAGAATAACATTTAATGTTTGTCTTTATCACCAGTGTCACCACCTCAGACGACACTAACGCTGCTCCGAAACAAAAGGATAAAAAGCGTTGCAGACGTAAATGGTGGAAAGTACGTATGTCTTTCATGGTTCTGTACAAAAACACGTTATTGTTGATGACTCTGTCTTTACATGATTTAATCAGTGTTTCTTTACTCCAACAGAAGAAAAATCGGGTCACACCAGCCGCTCATCAGGATGAGGTGGAGGTGAATAAAAGCCTCGTGGAGGAGGAGGAGCAGCAAACACAGGAGGACCAGAAGCTGCCTCAAGCTGTGGCAGGAAATAACAAGGAGGAGGCAGAGCAAGAACCAGAGACCACCACCATCAATAAGACCCCCCAGAAAGAAGCCATCCATCCCAAAGAGGTCTCATCACTGAGACTTCTTGGGGGTATCATCACTGAGACCCCTAAGAAGAAGGGGTCCACTAAGACCCCCGAAAAGAGGGTAACGTTCACTCCCAAACCAGAGACCACCAGTGACACTAAGACCCCCGAGAAGAGGGTAATGTTCACCCCAAAACCAGGGACCTCCTTCGAGACCAAGACCCCCGAGAAAAGGGTAACGTTCACCCCAAAACCAGGGACCTCCTTCGAGACCAAGACCCCTGAGAAGAGGGTAACATTCACCCCAAAACCAGGGACCTCCTTCGAAACCAAGACCCCCGAGAAGAGGGTAACATTCGCCCCAAAAACAGAGACCACAACTGTCACCAAGACCACCAAGAAGAGGGTAACATTCGCTGAAGAACCAGAGATCAAATTCTTCACAGTGACCCCCGAGGAAATGGAAATGTTAGCCCAACAACCAGAGACTGCCCCCGAGACCCCCAGACAGCAGGAGGACATGTGCTTTGGGTGAGTACATCTGCATTTCTACAGGAATCCATAGCACAGATTTGTGATATTTACGTGTAATTGACTTCTTGTGTCTTTATTTGTCAGGTTCCCCAACCCGGTACACGGCTGCTTCATGAACTCCTGTCTGCAGAGCCTCCTGACACTGGCAGACTTCATTGCAGACTTCAACAATCAGGAGGAGGTCTGGAGTTTGGACCCAGAATCCACCGTGATCCAGTAAAGTCAAAAAAACTCACACACTCATTTCATCCTTTGACTGTAGGTAGAAGATAGAAATGCTAACAGTAAAAGCCACTGCCTCTCTTCTCTTTTCAGAACATTTATGGACATCAAGAAGCATCATGGCTCAGGAAGTGCCTACCAGAAATTACTGCTCCTCAATAAATTCCGTATAGCGGTCTCTGAATTGGCTCCAGAGTTTCGAGATCAGGAAGAGAAAGTAAGTCAACAGCTTTCAAGGTTAATTGTTGCACCATCATAGTTTCTACTGTGTATAAATGTGTGTGTGTGTGTGTTTGCAGGATGCTCATGAGTTCCTCGTCGCCGTCCTGCAGCAGATAAGATGGCGGGGCCCAGAACTGAATGTGATCGCAGAAAGCATAGGAATAACCTACAGCTGCCCTGTGGTGGATCACATGCTGTTCAGGATGAATACTACTAGGACATGCATGAAGTACAACACACACACACACACACACACACACACACACACACACACACACACACACACACACACACACACACACATATCTCTAAATAGGCTAAAAATTCCAATAGTTCAATCTTGTCATGAGCCTCTACAGTTAAATGTCACCTGTACTTTGCTTCTGATGTGTAGGTGCAGAGCAAAATCCAGCAGGCAGGAGGAGTTTACCAACCTTTCCCTGGACCTGCCGCTTGGAGGAGGAACAGTGGAGCAGATGCTCGAGGCTTATCTGCAGGTAACGAATATTCGTTCACATCACACTTAACTGTGTGTGTGTGTGTGGCGTCCATGTAAAGCATAGTATAGAAGTGAATTCATGTTGTTCTGTGCTGTTCTGCAGGAGACACAGTTGGAGTATCGTTGTAAATGTGGTGGCAACGCATCAAAACAACGCTCCTCGTTTATCAACCTGCCAAGGTGAGTGACATCACACCTCATTTAACCTTAATGAGTCTTCACTGTAGAACTCAGTAGACTTAATGTCAATGTTAATGTTGATGTAAGACTTAAACCACATTAACCTGCTGCTCATATCTTGTCTTGTCTGTCTGCAGAGTGCTGATCCTGCACCTGAAGCGATTCAGGTTCACTCCAAACTTGACGCTTGAAAAGTGCTTTGACCCCGTCACCATCCAAAGGAACCTGGTGATGTCTTCCAAGCAGGTAAAGAGAAACTAAAACACCTGATAGCGAACACAAAACACTGACGTGCGACTGATGTGAAAGTGACGTAAACTGTGTTTTTTTCTTCTCAGAACGTGTGCTGCTATAACCTGGTCAGCGTCATCAGTCACTTCGGCATAGAAACATCTGGTGAGATCATTAATTCATTCATTCACACTGACAATTATTTCGTTAAATAATATTTTTTTCTTGATTTACACATTGTGCCACTTCTTATTGACTCCTGCTTTCCTGTTAGGACACTACATCAGCGAGGGGGCAGACCCAGATTTAGGACAGGAGAACCCGACCGACCGTTGGTTCACATACAACGACGCGGATGTCACACAGACGTACGGTGCCTTCGTGTGTGAAGAGCGA
The DNA here is from genome assembly GCA_030544235.1 of Lepturacanthus savala. Classification (NCBI taxonomy): domain Eukaryota; kingdom Metazoa; phylum Chordata; class Actinopteri; order Scombriformes; family Trichiuridae; genus Lepturacanthus; species Lepturacanthus savala. The sequence continues at coordinate 17,756,071 of CM060465.1, forward strand.
GGAGAGTCGGCTTACATCCTGTTTTACAAAAAACAGGTGAGAGGAAACACATCTGCACTGCAGCCAGACACTAACATCATCAGATAGAAACTCACACATTGTGTGTTTTCTTGTTTTCAGGAGTAGACGGGACGCCGCTCCAAAGGCCTCAGGAAACCAGACAGTATTAATCATTCTGTTATAGCCTGTTATGTGTAAAGTACTTGAAATTGCCTTGTTGTTGAAATGTGCTAGAGAACTGAACTTGCTTTGCCTTACCAGCAACATCGAGTGGGGGGCAGATGAATCCAGGACCAGCGGAGGACGGACAAATCCATGACCAGCGGAGGAGGGATGACGAGTGTTTCCTGAGGCCAGGAGCAGCAGCCCAAAGGAGGATGGGTTCCCCCCAGAGAGCCTGGTTCCTCCCAAGGTTTCTTACTCACTGAGAAGTTTTTCCTTGCCACTGTCGCCACACACCAGCAGGACAAGCGTTAATGTCGTTCAAGGGTTTTGCCTTGGACGACATTATCCTGCTTATACCATGGTCACTTGCGCGTTTAGAGCACCTGTAGCACAACTGCTGTTCTTAGTCCCTGCCAGTGGTCGCCATGTTAACTCTTCTCTGTGATTCCCAGGTAGGTAATGCAGTGAAAAGAGGGGGGTTATTTGGGAGTCGCTCAGGGTTTTGAGTGTACTTGGTGGCTGTATAGTATAGCAATAGTGTATTGTGTACTTGGCTATTGAGTATACTCAAAAAAACAAAAACCCTAAACAAGCCACCAAATAACCCCCCTGACTGCATTACTTACCTAAGAGTCACAGAGAGGAGCTAACGTGGCAGCTAACAGGCAGGGACAGAGAACGGGCGGCTGTGCTGCAGTAAAGTAGGAACGCAGGCCAAGGTGTTCTCAATCAAGAAGTAATGGACACCTTGCAGCCAATCAGAACCGGGACCATGGTATATTAGCTAGGTTAGTGGCTTGCTCTCTGGGGAAGAGGATAAGTATCCCGTTAACAGCCCGATTGGATTTCCAAAATAAAACCATTCCAATTGGAGAACTGTGTTTTGTGTGTTTGATTTTTAATCAGCATCAGTGTGTATATAATGTTATCAGTAGGAGTTTTCATGGTTCCTGCAGACTCACAGTGTAGCAGGTGGAGACTTTTTGATCAGGTATTGTATTATTAGTACTACATGTTGAAGATATGGGTCTTGCCTGCTAAGGCTCCTTTGACTTCAATTGTTTCTACATACACTCTACAGCTGTTGAAGGTGATTCAGGTGTCATTTATCAAATTGCAGTGTACAATGTGTATGTATACTATCTATGTCTACTATCATGTCATTAGAAAAGACATAAAAAGCTGTATGGGTAATATTTAGATTTGTTATTTTAAGTATAAAATGACAGTCAGAGACTCGAAGGCTTCAATTAAAACCGTTCGAAGAAAAATAAATAAAAATAATTTTAAAAATTAAATAAAACGTCCTCGCTCCCGAGACACAGCATGGTTATGCTGCGTCACACAGCTGTGACGTCACACTGGGAATAGAGAGTTTTCCAGAGCTTTTCTGGCTGTTAGTTGTCAAAGTTGTCCCCCCAAAACACAAAAAAATAATTTAGAATATTAAAAAACAAACTAGTTTAAGTAAATGCACAACACAAACACTGCTAAGTGTAAAACAATGCATTTCTAAACTGTCAAAAAATTATGACCCTCCCTAATTCTTCAAGGTGCTTCTGTTTTCCAGTGGGCCTCACAGCTAATTTTGAGAGTCAGCTAGCATATATGCTAATATGTAGAAGCTGGTCAGTCATTTATCACACAACTTGTTCAAAATTCATCCAAAATCAGTCAGTTTTTTCCAGTTTGTTGATTAAGATCAGATCTAATGATCGTTAATAAGCTCTAATGATGGAAGTTATCGTAGCAACAGTAACTAAGAAAAGTAGAGGGGGACGTGGATTTTCAGATTTTTTAACTCATTTATTCCTGATCTCATTTACCTTATGTATAAATATAAATCAATATGGAACATTACTATAATGTTAATGCTCTAAATCAGTGATATTCAAAGGGGGTCAGTGGAGGTACTGAAGGGGGTCCTCCAAATGAAAAAGAAATTATTTTTACCAAAACAATTTCAAGTTAAATATATATATATATATACACAGTGAGGGAAATAAGTATTTGATCCCCTGCTGAATTTGTAAGTTTGCCCACTTCCATAGAAATGATCAGACTCTGGTTTTTATGGTTGTTTACTGGTTATGGGTATAGACAGAATATCAGTCGAAAATGCATAAAAAACAATCTAAAAGTTATAAATTGTTATGTATTTTATTAAGGGCAATAAGTATTTGATCCCCAAGCACAACACAAGTCAGTACTTTGTAGAGAAACCTTTGTTGGCAAGCACAGCGATGAGACGTTTCTTGTAGTTGGTCACCAGGTTTGCACACAGCACAGGAGGGATTTTGGCCCATTCATCTTTACAGACAGTCTCTAAATCCTTCAAGTTTCTTGGCTGCCTCTTGGTAACTCGGAGCTTCAGCTCCCTCCACAGGTTTTCGATCGGGTTAAGGTCTGGAGACTGACTAGGCCACTCCATGACCTTAATATGTTTCTTCTTGAGCCACTCCTTTGTTGTCCTGGCAGTATGTTTTGGGTCATTGTCATGTTGGAAAACCCACCCACGAGGCATCTTCAGTGTTCTTGCTGAGGAAAGAAGGTTTTTGTCCAAGATGTTACAGTACATGGCTGCATTCATTGGCCCCATAATGCGGTGAAGTTACCCTGTACCCTTTGCTGAAAAACAGCCCCAAAACATGATGTTTCCACCTCCATGCTTAACCGTGGGTATGGTGTTCTTTGGGTCATACTCACGTTTTTTCATCCTCCAAACACGGCGGGTCGAGTTAATGCCAAATAGCTCAACTTTGGTTTCATCAGACCACAGCACTTTCTCCCAAGCCTTCTCTGAGTCATTTAGATGTTCACTGGCAAACTTAAGGCGGGCCTGTACATGTGCCTTCTTGAGCAGGGGGACCTTGCGGGCACTGCAAGAGTTCAATCCATAACGGCGCAGTGTGTTGCCAACTGTTTTCTTGGTGACGGAGGTCCCAACTGCTTCAGGATCATTAACAAGCTCCTGCCGTGTTGTTTTAGGCTGCTCCCTCACCTTTCTCATCATCATCCTCACTCCATGAGGCCAGATTTTGCGGGGAGCTCCAGACCGAGGACAGTTGAGGGTCCTTTTATGGGTCTTCCACTTGCGAATAATGGCACCAATAGTTGTCATGTCATGTCTTCTGACCAAGCCTTTTGCTGATGGTTTTGTAACCTATACCAGCCTTGTGCAGGTCTACAATCTTGTCCCTGACATCTTTTGACAGCTCTTTGGTCTTGCCCATGGTGCTGTAGAAGTTGGAATGTAAGAAACTGATTCTAAGAGCAGGTGTGCTTTATATACATGACAAGTTAAGATCAGGAGTATTGGTAATTAGTTACTGAGCACAGCTGTGTGCCACATGCGCACCAGCCAATCTGTAGGAGCCTGAATTCTAAGTGAGTTGTTGGCGATCAAATACTTATTGCCCTTAATAAAATACATAACAATTTATAACTTTTAGATTGTGTGTTTTTTATGCATTTTCGACTGATATTCTGTCTATACCCATAACCAGTAAACAACCATAAAAACTAGAGTCTGATCATTTCTATGGAAGTGGGCAAACTTACAAATTCAGCAGGGGATCAAATACTTATTTCCCTCACTGTGTGTGTGTGTGTGTGTATATATATATATATATATATATATATATATATATATATATATATATATATATATATATATATATATATATATATATATATATATATATATATATATATATATATATATATATATATATATGACACCTTCTTAAAATAATTGCCTAAGTTATTTTTTCAGATTTTTCAGGAAACACAAGAAACGGAACCATTTGTTGAATATATGATATTTACTAACAATTTTAATCAAAACAGTTATAACAACAGATTCCTATTGACACACAAAGAATAAGGTCAGTCGAACATGGAACATGAGAGAATTAAATGACTTAAGCAAATTTTCTAACATGCCTTTATGACTTAGGCAATTATTTTAAGAGGGTGAGTATATATATATATCAGTGGCGATTTCTTTAAGACTGCAAGGGAAGCTGAACTTCCCCTGCGCTGTCAAAAAATAAATGGCCAAATTTGTTCATCTGTAAATCTAATAAATAAATCTGTTAGACCATGTTCACCTTGAAGACGAGTTCTTTCAGAATCAGCTACTTATAAATAAATAAATTACATGTCCGTACATTCCCATACCGCTTCCTGGTCTCTGCTCTCTCTCTCTCTCTCTCTCTCTCTCTCTCTCTCTCTCTCTCTCTCTCAATTCAATTCAGCTTTATTGGCATGGTAAACATGTTTACATTGCCAAAGCATGTAATAAAAAAGCACAGATAAATGTTTTAACATAAAATATAGGAATATTAAATAACAATAATAATAACAATAATAATAATAACAACAATAATAACAATAATAATAATAACGATACTACTACTAATACTAATAACTACTACTACTAATAACAACAACAATAATAATAATAATAACAATAATAACAACAATAATAACAATAATGATAATGATAATAACGATACTACTACTAATACTAATAACTACTACTACTAATAATAACAATAATTCAATATGTACAAAGTTCATGATGTCCAGCAGGAGTCTGTCCTTCTTGTCCACTGGACGTCCTTCTCTGGTCGCAGTAGTACACAAATCTTCCAGCGATGTGTGCACATTGCTGGACTTCACCCAGCAGGTATGGGAGTTTCTGGGTGGGGTCCAATGTCTCAAAGTCCCTCTGTGTGTCTGCGATTTGTGGAAAGTATGTGTCTCTAATGTCCTGGTATAGCTGGCAGGAGGTTAGGAAGTGCAGCTCAGTCTCCACCTCACCTTGTGTGCAGTGGGTGCAGAGTCTGTCCTCTCTGGGCAGCCAGGTCTGCCTGTGTCGGCCTGTCTCTACGGCCAGGCTGTGGTTGCTGAGTCTGTACATAGTCAACGTTTTCCTCAGTCTGGGGTCAGTTACACAGCTCAGATAATCTGCCATGGAGTATTGTCTGTTTAGGGCCAAATAGCACTGGAGTTTGCTTTGGGTTTTGGTTGCAGATGTCCAATAGTTGATGTAATTGTCTTTTTCTTTAGTTATGATTTGTTGGGGCCGGATTGTGTGAGGGCGGTCTTGGTGCCCTGAGCTGTTGGTGCTGAGCCGGTGGACCAGCCGGCTGAGGGGACTCCCTTCTTTGCTCTCCTCTTGGCATTGCAGGGCTTTGTAGTGGTAGGAGCTGGGCTTGCTGGCTTTGAGGTGTTGGTAGAATTTGATGGCTCTTTTTTGTATCCGAATTAAAAGGGGAAATTGTCCTAATTCAGCTCGACATCCATTATTGGGGGTGTTCCTTTGGACTCTGAGAATGCTCTTACAGATCTCAGTATGCAGGCTTTCTATTGGGTGTTTGTCCCATTTTTCAAAGTCTTGATTTATAAGAGGGCCCCATACTTCACTACCATACAGTAGAATGGGTTCAATTACAGAGTGGAATATTTTGAGCCAGATTCTAACGGGTATATCAATAATTGAAGATTTCTTTAAGGTGTAAAAAGCCCTTCTTCCCTTGTCTCTGAGTTCATTAATGGCCAGATTAAAATTTCCCGTAGAGCTAATTTTGAGTCCTAAATATGTGTAGTTATGTGTGATTTCAATGTTAGCGGAGCCCAGTAAGAACTTTTGGGTTGGGTTTCCCTGACATCTGGGTCGTTTCTGGAAGATCATAATCCTCGTCTTCTCTAGGTTAACTGTCAGGGCCCAGGTCTCACAGAAGTGTTGCAGATGATCTAGTTGCTGTTGTAATGCCTCTTTAGATGGAGCTAACAGTATTAGATCATCTGCAAAGAGTAGGCATTTAATGTCTGTGTCAGAGAGAGAGAGGCCAGGGATATCCGACTGTTTCAGTGATTTTGCAAATTCATCAATGTAAATGTTAAACAGGGTGGGGCTGAGACTGCAGCCCTGTTTCACCCCTCTGCTTTGGAGGAAGACATCTGTTTCCATGTTGTTGATCTTCACAGCACATTTATTATTCATGTACATTGTTTTAATTAGGTCATAGATTCTCCCTCCTATACCTTTTTCAATTAACTTTAGGAACAGACCACTATGCCAAATTGAGTCGAAAGCTTTTTTGAAGTCTACAAAACGAGAAGAATTTATTCTTGTTTTGATGAACATGTTTGTTGATGAGAGTGTGAAGGGTGTAGATGTGGTCAGTAGTTCGGTGTCGTGGTGTAAATCCAATTTGACTCTTGCTCAGAACGTTATGTTCGCTGAGGAAGTCTTGCAGTCGGCTGTTTAGGATGCTGCAGAATACCTTCCCCAGGTTGCTGCTGACACATATGCCTCTGTAATTGTTTGGGTCAAATTTATTTCCATTTTTAAAGATTGGTGTTATGATTCCTTTGCTCCAGATGTCAGGGAAATACCCAATGTTGAGGACAAGGTTGAATAATTTTAAAATGGCAATGTTGAATTTCCTGTTGTTGAATTTCAGCATTTCATTTAAAATGCCATCGGAACCACTGGCCTTCCTTGACTGTAGGGCCTGGGTTTTAGTTAGTAGCTCTTTTTCAGTAATTTGGTAATCTAAAGGGTTCTGGTCGTCTTTAACGACTGATTCCAGAGTTTGTAATTTGTTCAGGAGTTCATTTTGGGTCGGATTCAGTGTAATAGCACTATACAGGTTTTCAAAGTGTTGTTTCCAAATTTCACCATTTTGAATAGCCAATTCTTCTTTGTGCGGTTTGCTAATTGTTTGCCATTTTTTCCAGAAATCATTTGAGTCAATGGACTCTTCAATTTCATTCAGTTGGTGCTGAGCATGCTGCATCCTTTTAGTTCTGATTGTTCTTTTGTATATGTTCAATGTTTCCCAATATCGGATGCAGAGCTCGGGGTTGTCCGGTTGTCTGTGTTTTTGATTTGAAAGATTTCTGAGTGTTTTTCTCAGACGTCTGCAGTCTGTATCAAACCACTTTAAATTGGCTTGATTTGTGATGTTGATACTGTTTCAGATTGGATAACTCTGCTGCATTGTAAAAATGTTGTTGATATCCCGTACAGCTTGATTCACGCCATCTTCACTGTGGGAATATGAATTGGAGATAAAGTGGTCTAATTGAAATTGAATTGATTGATGTGTTATTGCTTTCTGGTAGTGCTCTTTGCTGTTGTTTGTCCATCTATAGCAGGGGTGTCAAACTGCGGTCCTGGAGGGCCGGTGTGGGTGCAGGCTTTTGTTCAAACCAAGCAGTACCACACCTGATTCTACTAATGAAGGTCCTTAGCAAGGGCTGTAGTGGCTGATTAGTAGAAACAGGTGTGTAACTCCTTGGTTGGAACAAAAACCTGCACCCACACCGGCCCTCCAGGACTGGAGTTTGACACATGTGATCTATAGGGTTGTCTTGCATAGTTCAGTTTACTGGGCTCCGCTGTGTGAGGGTCTGTTACTGTCTTTCTAATGTACAGCGTCATTTTACTGTGGTCAGACAAGGGTGTGAGGGGACTGACATGCTGTACTGTACATGCTGTCAGATAGAAGGGGTCTAGGTCTGTTATGTTGTAGTCTACTGTGCTATTGCCAAGAGGAGAGCTGTGTGTGTACAGACCAAAGGAGTCCCCTCAAAGTCGACCGTTGACTATGTACAGACCCAGTGTTCGACAGAGCTGCAGGAGTTGGTGTCCGCTTTTGTTGACAGTTTTGTCAAAGTTGTTTCTTTGGGGATGTGAAGGATATGAAGGGAGAGGAATGCTGGTTTGGCCAAGTATATGTCTGTCTCCATATGGATTAATAGAATCTGGTTCTAAACCTGTTATGGCATTAAGGTCTCCACAGATCAGTATGCTTCCCTGGGCCTGGTAGTGACTGATCTCATCTTCTAGAATGGAGAAGACATTTTCATTGTGATAAGGGGATTCTGATGGGGGGATATACACTGCACACATTAATATATCTTTATCTGTGGCAACAATTTCTCTTTTTATTTTCAGCCAAATTGAAGATTCTCCTTTTTTTATTAATTCAATTGAGTGTTCAAGGTTTGCTTTGTACCAAATCAGCATTCCACCTGAATCTCTGCCCTGTCTTATTCCTTTCAGTTTGGTGGATGGGAACACCAACTCTCTGTAGCCTGTGGGACAACCAGTGGAAGTGTCTCCTCTGCACCAAGTTTCCTGCAAAATAAATATATCAGCATTTCCTAACTCTGTGGTAAAATCTGGGGTCCTGCTCTTAAGGCCAAAAGCAGAGGACCTCAGACCCTGGATGTTCCAACATGAGATAATAAATGATTTCATTTTGTTTAAAATTCAAAATGTTGCATTCAGTGTTTAAAACTGAACTTGACCTATTAGATGGGTGCAGAGCAGGCTGAGCATGTGTTGTATGTCTCTCAGCTGGCTGTGTGGTGGTGTAGGGGTGGGGTTAGAGGTTTGAGTGTTAAGGGGGGTGGTTGCTGTTTTCCTCACCACCTGAGCATAGCTCAGTGGGACGGGGTGTGGCTCCTGCTTATGGCGCTGGGGTGGGGCTCCTGAGGGCAGGAGGGGCTCTGGTCGGGTGTGAGGGGGTTCATGCCCGTCTTGGTGGAGTCTTCGTGGAGGGAGATGAGGAAGGTTAGGTCTCTGTGGTGGTGGTCTGGGTGTCGGTCTCTCTCTCTCTCTTCGCGCTCGCGTGCCTGCGCAATCGAATCGAAGCGATCCACATATAATGCACAAGTTACTGTTTTGCCTGCACGCTCTCACTCGCATTGCATATTTAAAAAAACACTTGCATAGTATAAAATCCAGGATATTTTATCCGACTCGCGGGCATCATGGAGCCACTCAAGAACTTCCGGGAGACTGGGGACGTCTGCATGACGTCACCTCAGCTGCATGATTTCAGTCCCATCGCGGATTTTCCATGTGAAGTCAAATGACAAACAGACTATTTGTTGACCTTTCCAGAGTGAAATAATTCACTATTACACTGTAAATAAATCACACTCAGGTATTTCATTGTTCTATAAATATTAAAGTTTCCTTGTTCTTATTGTTATTGTTCTAGTTTTAATTACCTTTTGTTCGATAGTGCAATTATACTCGGCTAGGTCCGAGTGACCAGCTAGCATAATGATGGCTAACAATGCTAACATTGCGCCAAGTCTCCCAGAAGTTCCAGTAAACATCTCGATAAACGACAAACATCTCCCTGAAAATGACTTTTTGGAATTTGGGATGTCTGTAAATAACACGTTTATGATGTACGGCAAATATGAGCTTCCCCTGTTTGAAAGATCACAAATCGCCACTGATATATATATATATATATATATATATATATATATATATATATATGATTGAGAAAATCATTTTTGACAAAACATATTTTAGTCTATTAACATAGACATGATTCCCATCACATCAGTCTTAGCGCTGAAGTCAACTTCAGAGCTGAAAAACAAGCTAGTTAGCTACCAGAGTTGTTGGCTGAAGACAGAGTCTTTATTAAGACCTGATGAATTAATCACTGATCATATTATTACTACTACTTTTACTGCTACTACTACTAATTATAATAATAAAATAAGAATTTCAAGTGGGGGTTCCTGCTCTGTTCTTCCTGGGCAAAAACAGGTTGAAGACCTCTGACCTACAGGCTTTGCCTTCCGTGACTTTTCCTCAAAACCTTTTTACGTTTTCTAAGGCCTAGAAGATCCTAATGTAAAATACATTAGTTGTATGAGCATTATTATCTCCTGAAACCCGGAGACCGCTCCTTAAAATGATTCTTTTTTTATCAAATTGCAGGGCCTCGTTTTCCCGTGTCTGTCCCCTTTATTATAGATTTAATCTATTTTGTAGAGTAGCAGAGACAGAGGAAGCGACAGGGACAGACAGATATATAGAGTTAGAGAGATAGACAGGGAGAGAGAGACAGCGGCAGGTAGAGAGACAGAGACAGGTTAGAGACGCGAGAAACTAGCTAGCTAAACGCTAAAACTAACTAACTAATTAACCACCCCGAGACGAGCCTTTATCCTGACTTTGGTAAAGGAGCTATGAACGGAGCTGATGCTTCTCAAGACGTCAGAGCCCAGGAAGCCTCAGCAGCCGCAACCGTCTCAACTGCAGAGTAGGAGGCAGCGCCAAAAAACACGCACTGCAGACAAAATAAAACGCTGGTCACGTGTGACTCACTCGCGCTCTCTCGTTGGACGAGAGTCTACAGTTTGGACCAATCGGAAGCCCGGATTGTGTACAGTTCGTCTACAGTTACGGTCCGGCCAATCGGAGCCCGGGATGCCCACGGTTGTTTTTTTTTTTTGTTACCAGCAGACTCCAAGAGAAAGTCTTTCATATTTCTGGCGAGTTGTAATCGTAACTGAACAGTTTTGTACGGTTGTTCTTTGTAGAAATATGTTTTATTTAACACTTTTAGGCAGTTTTTTTTCCCGGTTACGAAGCTTAATGTTGGCGGTTTGCGGGCGTCTAGCGGAGGTGTCAGCGGGATATCGGACGAGGCAAGTTACTTTTATTTTCATATTCTTACGTGCCATTGCGGTGTTCTGATATACAACTGATACCGTATATACGAACCTTGTGTGAAATTAATGACATTTGAAAAATGACGCTCCCGTTATTGCCTCTGGGCAACAGGCTAGGGTAGCGGTATATCATTCTGCCATAACGGTGATAATCGTGTGTGTGAAAGCTCATACACGGGCGGGCGCACACGCGCACATACATCGCCATTTTTGTTTGGAAATCATTTTTTTCTATCTTTTACGTTTTTTGATTTATGACCCGTTGTTCGGGGTGTGTTCCAGCCATATTTAGACTTTCTGGGTGACCAGTTTTTGTCGGTTAGTGACGGTAACGGTCCTGGGTTACTGTCAGGCTGAAAAGCTGATTGGCTCATGATTTCAGGCTGAAAGCTGATTGGAGGGGCTCACTTCCTGAAAGCTGATTGGCTCCTGGGATTTCCTTAGTAACTGTGGATTTTAAAGCGACGTTACCATGGCGACATCTTTCAACCTACAGAAATAAAAAGTCTATCAGCGCGACCAGGGCTGTAAAATGTATAGTTTTTGAGTTAGAAGCAGGAGTTTGACAGGTGCACCTGGCTGACATACCATTATTTCTGATTGAGTTAACAGTGACTGCAGCAGTTGTCAGTGTCAATAGTTTTTCATCAATAACTCCATCGATCCATATAAGAAGGAAATGAACGTTTTATTTATATTTATGTGGTGACATATTTAAGCTTATTATGGTGATATATGACATATATAAGAGACCTCCACAGAAATTTAAGTTTGCTTCTTTCATGCTTTTCTTTCATCATTCCAACTATGGTGTACATTGTGCATAGCCCCTCCATCCATTACATTTTATTTTACAGAGTTAGGGGAGAAAAAAAAGTGTCAGCCAGCATAATACCACTGCATAATTACATGAACAATTACTGCAGAATTACATGCAAACAGTAAGATTTATCTTCACAAAGCCTGTGTCAATTGATTATGTCGGAGGGGAGGATTTTATAATGACAGTGAACATGCAGCACTATGAGTTTATCTTCCAGAGACCCAAAAATGGACCCCTTGATGCCAGCCTTGTGCATTTTGGACAAAAACCTGTCACAAGACAGGCAACAATGCCTCCTTACGGCATCCAAGGAGGCCAAAGCTATCCAGTCCAGGCCTTCACACCTCCCACAGGGTGACAGCAGTTTGAGAGACCCTAAAACAGCTTATGAAGAAGGTAATATTTGGGAGTCATAGATGTGTTTCCGTCCTGCGTTTACAGCACAGTCATGATAATTAAAAGCAGAACATTAGAAGCCTTTTGTGCTCAACTTGTCTTCAGCTCAAAGGAGATGCTGGTTGGTTACACCAAATCCTACTGAGGTGCAGTGCCTGGGTCAGTTGGTGTTGACCTTTGGGAAATACAATGGAAAGACTTTCAGATGGCTGGCAGAAAGTTATTAAATAGTAAGTATGTTGTTGCTGTGCATTGTGTGTCAGTGTCTATCATGTTTTTCGTGAACTAACATTATGTTATGTTTAGTGTCCTCGACATCAATAAATATATATATATATATATATATATATATATATATATATATATATACATACATATATATATTTATTGCTATTCATGTTTTCTTTTTCTTTTCACTGAATGATTTTTGTTTGAATGAATGTGTCCGTCTGCCAGCAAATCCATTCATAAAGACGAGGGAGTAGCGCATTTAGGCCCCGCCTACTAATAAAAAACGTTTACTCCATTCGCTCTTTATCTCTTTTATTCTGCAATTTATTAAATACATACTATTGTCAAAAATTTGATAGACTACTAAGTAGTATAAGATATATTTTAGTACTATATAGCAAATTGATTTTATATATATATATATGTGTGTGTGTGTGTGTGTGTGTGTGTGTGTGTGTGTGTGTGTGTGTGTGTGTGTATGTCAGGGTTGGAAATCATAAAAATCTAAACAAAATGAGTTCTTTCTGGGAGGGTTTGTCTTTTCCATTTTATTAGTAGGAAGGAGCAGGAAGTTGATGAAGTCACATGACAGGAAGCACTCGGGAAACTTAATTTTTTTGCTTAAAACCTTTTGTCTAAGTTGTCAATTATCATGTCATTAGAAAAGACAAAAAGCTGTATGGGTAACATTTAAATTTGTTATTTTAAGTATAAAATGACAGAGACTCGAAGGCTTCAATTAAAACTGTTCAAAGAAAAATGAATGAAAATAATAAAAACATTAAATAAAACGTCCTCGCTCCCGAGACACAGCACGGTTATGCTGCGTCACACAGCTGTGACGTCACACTGGGAATAGAGAGTTTTCCAGAGCTTTTCTGGCTGTTAGTTATCAAAGTTGTCCCCCCAAAACACAAAAAAATAATTTTGAATATTAAAAAACAAACAATTTTAAGTAAATGCACAACACAAACGCTGCTAAGTGTAAAACAATGCATTTCTAAACTGTCAAAAAATTATGACCCTCCCTAATTCCTCAAGGTGCTTCTGTTTTCCAGTGGGCCTCACAGCTAATTTTGACAGTCAGCTAGCATATATGCTAATATGTAGAAGCTGGTCAGTCATTTATCACACAACTTGTTCAAAATTCATCTAAATCAGTCAGTTTTTTCCAGTTTGTTGGTTAAGATCAGATCTAATGATCGTTAACAAGCTCTAATGATGGAAGTTATCGTAGCAACAGTAACTAAGAAAAGTAGAGGGGGACGTGGATTTTCAGATTTTTTAACTCATTGATTCCTGATCTCATTTACCTTATGTATAAATATAAATCAATATGGAACATTACTATAATGTTATAATGTACTATATTGTTTAAAACATTTGAACATGAGGGCTTAAACCTGCAAGACAAGTTGCAAAGGAGAGAGAAGGAGATAGGGCCAGATTATTATGGTAGTGTTGTATTTTTATTTGTTATTATTTAATATTTATTTGATTTATCCACTTTTTAGTAGAATTGTCTTGAAAGTTAATTAAATATTGTCAATATATTCACCTGGTTTAGGTGTGTATACACACACACATTTCTATTTTATTATATTTGCTTCTTGTATTGATTCAGAATTCAATGATGTCACAGGCCACAGTATAGAATTTGATGATGTCACTTCACATTAGGGGGTTCTGGAGAAGGTTTTTTTAACCAGTTCAGTTGTTCAGGAGCAGGAGAGAGAAAGTTCAGAGATTAACTCTAAACTTTAAGAAGAAGAACAAAGAAACGAGTCGCAAAAAAAGAAGGAAGATGTTTCGTTTTCTGAAAAAACAACAGGTTTGCTGCAGTTTCTTAACCTTTTCACCTGTAGAAGTTGTCACAGTTCACATTTTTAACCAAAATGTCGGTTATAGTTAGTAGATTATAGAAACCTTCTTTGAACTTGAAAAGGAAATCTTCTTTTATCTCATTTATCTTTCTTTATTTTATTAAGAAACCTGTTGAAGTTGTGGAGAGCATCAAGATCACTGTCCGTCCCAGGATGTGAGAAAATTCAAGACTGGTTAACCCGGCCTTTTGACGAAATGTAAAACAATCATTGATTTTATTGATTTCAAACAAAATATATAACCAACTGTGTTTTTTTCTATCACCAGCATTGACATCCAAGACGCTCCTGAAGACACCACCAGGAAAGACACCACAAAACCGTGCTGGTATCGACTCTTCGGTCGCTTGGTATGTTTTAACAATAAGTAGTGATAGAAAGTTTAACATTTACTTAAGTACATGTAATTGAATATTGTACTTCACTGTTGTATTTCTAACCATTCTATTCTATAATGTGATTTTGTTTGTCCTAAATAGACAAATAAAGTGAGTCCTGAAGAGGTAAAGCAAAGGTAAGGAGACTGCTAACTACATTTCTTTATTTCTACTGCTTTAAGTCTTAATGTTCATTATAGAATAACATTTAATGTTTGTCTTTATCACCAGTGTCACCACCTCAGACGACACTAACGCTGCTCCGAAACAAAAGGATAAAAAGCGTTGCAGACGTAAATGGTGGAAAGTACGTATGTCTTTCATGGTTCTGTACAAAAACACGTTATTGTTGATGACTCTGTCTTTAGATGATTTAATCAGTGTTTCTTTACTCCAACAGAAGAAAAATCGGGTCACACCAGCCGCTCATCAGGATGAGGTGGAGGTGACTAAAATCCTCGTGGAGGAGGAGGAGCAGCAAACACAGGAGGACCAGAAGCTGCCTCAAGCTGTGGCAGGAAATAACAAGGAGGAGGCAGAGCAAGAACCAGAGACCACCACCATCAATAAGACCCCCCAGAAAGAAGCCATCCATCCCAAAGAGGTCTCATCACTGAGACTTCTTGGGGGTATCATCACTGAGACCCCTAAGAAGAAGGGGTCCACTAAGACCCCCGAAAAGAGGGTAACGTTCACTCCCAAACCAGAGACCACCAGCGACACTAAGACCCCCGAGAAAAGGGTAACGTTCACCCCAAAACCAGGGACCTCCTTCGAGACCAAGACCCCCGAGAAGAGGGTAACATTCACCCCAAAACCAGGGACCTCCTTCGACACCAAGACCCCCGAGAAGAGGGTAACATTCGCACCAAAAACAGAGACCACAACTGTCACCAAGACCACCAAGAAGAGGGTAACGTTTGCTGAAGAACCAGAGATCAAATTCTTCACAGTGACCCCCGAGGAAATGGCAATGTTAGCCCAACAACCAGAGACCGCCCCCGAGACCCCCAGACAGCAGGAGGACATGTGCTTTGGGTGAGTACATCTGCATTTCTACAGGAATCCATAGCACAGATTTGTGATATTTACGTGTAATTGACTTCTTGTGTCTTTATTTGTCAGGTTCCCCAACCCGGTACACGACTGCTTCATGAACTCCTGTCTGCAGAGCCTCCTGACACTGGCAGACTTCATTGCAGACTTCGACAATCAGGAGGAGGTCTGGAGTTTGGACCCAGAATCCACCGTGATCCAGTAAAGTCAAAAAAACTCACACACTCATTTCATCCTTTGACTGTAGGTAGAAGGTAGAAATGCTAACAGTAAAAGCCACTGCCTCTCTTCTCTTTTCAGAACATTTATGGACATCAAGAAGCATCATGGCTCAGGAAGTGCCTACCAGAAATTACTGCTCCTCAATAAGTTCCGTATAGCGGTCTCTGAATTGGCTCCAGAGTTTCGAGATCAGGAAGAGAAAGTAAGTCAACAGCTTTCAAGGTTAATTGTTGCACCATCATAGTTTCTACTGTGTATAAATGTGTGTGTGTGTGTGTTTGCAGGATGCTCATGAGTTCCTCGTCGCCGTCCTGCAGCAGATAAGATGGCGGGGCCCAGAACTGAATGTGATCGCAGAAAGCATAGGAATAACCTACAGCTGCCCTGTGGTGGATCACATGCTGTTCAGGATGAATACTACTAGGACATGCATGAAGTAAAACACACACACACACACACATATCTCTAAATAGGCTAAAAATTCCAATAGTTCAATCTTGTCATGAGCCTCTACAGTTAAATGTCACCTGTACTTTGCTTCTGATGTGTAGGTGCAGAGCAAAATCCAGCAGGCAGGAGGAGTTTACCAACCTTTCCCTGGACCTGCTGCTTGGAGGAGGAACAGTGGAACAGATGCTCGAGGCTTATCTGCAGGTAACGAATATTCATTCACATCACACTTCACTGTGTGTGTGTGTGTGGCGTCCATGTAAAGCATAGTATAGAAGTGAATTCATGTTGTTCTGTGCTGTTCTGCAGGAGACACAGTTGGAGTATCGTTGTAAATGTGGTGGCAACGCATCAAAACAACGCTCCTCGTTTATCAACCTGCCAAGGTGAGTGACATCACACCTCATTTAACCCTAATGAGTCTTCACTGTAGAACTCAGTAGACTTAATGTTAATGTTAATGTAAGACTTAAGCAGGTTAATGTGGTTTAAGTCTTACCAGGTTAATGTGGTAAGACTTAAACCACATTAACCTGCTGCTCATATCTTGTCTTGTCTGTCTGCAGAGTGCTGATCCTGCACCTGAAGCGATTCAGGTTCACTCCAAACTTGACACTTGAAAAGTGCTTTGACCCCGTCACCATCCAAAGGAACCTGGTGATGTCTTCCAAGCAGGTAAAGAGAAACTAAAACACCTGATAGCGAACACAAAACACTGACGTGCGACTGATGTGAAAGTGACGTAAACTGTGTTTTTTTTCTTCTCAGAACGTGTGCTGCTATAACCTGGTCAGCGTCATCAGTCACTTCGGCATAGAAACATCTGGTGAGATCATTAATTCATTCATTCACACTGACAATTATTTTGTTAAATAATATTTTCTTCTTGATTTACACATTGTGCCAATTCTTATTGACTCCTGCTTTCCTGTTAGGACACTACATCAGCGAGGGGGCAGACCCAGATTTAGGACAGGAGAACCCGACCGACCGTTGGTTCACATACAACGACGCGGATGTCACACAGACGTACGGTGCCTTCGTGTGTGAAGAGCGAGGAGAGTCGGCTTACATCCTGTTTTACAAAAAACAGGTGAGAGGAAACACATCTGCACTGCAGCCAAACACTAACATCATCAGATAGAAACTCACACATTGTGTGTTTTCTTGTTTTCAGGAGTAGACGGGACGCCGCTCCACAGGCCTCAGGAAACCAGACAGTATTAATCATTCTGTTATAGCCTGTTATGTGTAAAGTACTTGAAATTGCCTTGTTGTTGAAATGTGCTAGAGAACTAAATTTGCTTTGCCTTACCAGCAACATCGAGTGGGGGGCAGATGAATCCAGGACCAGCGGAGGACGGACAAATCCATGACCAGCGGAGGAGGGATGACGAGTGTTTCCTGAGGCCAGGAGCAGCAGCCCAAAGGAGGATGGGTTCCCCCCAGAGAGCCTGGTTCCTCCCAAGGTTTCTTACTCACTGAGAAGTTTTTCCTTGCCACTGTCGCCACACACCAGCAGGACAAGCGTTAATGTCGTTCAAGGGTTTTGCCTTGGACGACATTATCCTGCTTATACCATGGTCACTTGCGCGTTTAGAGCACCTGTAGCACAACTGCTGTTCTTAGTCCCTGCCAGTGGTCGCCATGTTAACTCTTCTCTGTGATTCCCAGGTAGGTAATGCAGTGAAAAGAGGGGGGTTATTTGGGAGTCGCTCAGGGTTTTGAGTGTACTTGGTGGCTGTATAGTATAGCAATAGTGTATTGTGTACTTGGCTATTGAGTATACTCAAAAACAAAAACCCTAAACAAGCCACCAAATAACCCCCCTGACTGCATTACTTACCTAAGAGTCACAGAGAGGAGCTAACGTGGCAGCTAACAGGCAGGGACAGAGAACGGCGGCTGTGCTGCAGTAAAGTAGGAACGCAGGCCAAGGTGTTCTCAATCAAGAAGTAATGGACACCTTGCAGCCAATCAGAACCGGGACCATGGTATATTAGCTAGGTTAGTGGCTTGCTCTCTGGGGAAGAGGATAAGTATCCCGTTAACAGCCCGATTGGATTTCCAAAATAAAACCATTCCAATTGGAGAACTGTGTTTTGTGTGTTTGATTTTTAATCAGCATCAGTGTGTATATAATGTTATCAGTAGGAGTTTTCATGGTTCCTGCAGACTCACAGTGTAGCAGGTGGAGACTTTTTGATCAGGTATTGTATTATTAGTACTACATGTTGAAGATATGGGTCTTGCCTGCTAAGGCTCCTTTGACTTCAGTTGTTTCTACATACACTCTACAGCTGTTGAAGGTGATTCAGGTGTCATTTATCAAATTGCAGTGTACAATGTGTATGTATACTATCTATGTCTACTATCATGTCATTAGAAAAGACATAAAAAGCTGTATGGGTAATATTTAGATTTGTTATTTTAAGTATAAAATGACAGTCAGAGACTCGAAGGCTTCAATTAAAACCGTTCAAAGAAAAATAAATAAAAATAATTTTAAAAATTAAATAAAACGTCCTCGCTCCCGAGACACAGCATGGTTATGCTGCGTCACACAGCTGTGACGTCACACTGGGAATAAAGAGTTTTCCAGAGCTTTTCTGGCTGTTAGTTGTCAAAGTTGTCCCCCCAAAACACAAAAAAATAATTTAGAATATTAAAAAACAAACTAGTTTAAGTAAATGCACAACACAAACACTGCTAAGTGTAAAACAATGCATTTCTAAACTGTCAAAAAATTATGACCCTCCCTAATTCTTCAAGGTGCTTCTGTTTTCCAGTGGGCCTCACAGCTAATTTTGAGAGTCAGCTAGCATATATGCTAATATGTAGAAGCTGGTCAGTCATTTATCACACAACTTGTTCAAAATTCATCCAAAATCAGTCAGTTTCTTCCAGTTTGTTGATTAAGATCAGATCTAATGATCGTTAATAAGCTCTAATGATGGAAGTTATCGTAGCAACAGTAACTAAGAAAAGTAGAGGGGGACGTGGATTTTTGGATTTTTTAACTCATTTATTCCTGATCTCATTTACCTTATGTATAAATATAAATCAATATGGAACATTACTATAATGTTAATGCTCTAAATCAGTGATATTCAAAGGGGGTCAGTGGAGGTACTGAAGGGGGTCCTCCAAATGAAAAAGAAATTATTTTTACCAAAACAATTTCAAGTTAAATATATATATATATATACATAGTGAGGGAAATAAGTATTTGATCCCCTGCTGAATTTGTAAGTTTGCCCACTTCCATGGAAATGATCAGACTCTGGTTTTTATGGTTGTTTACTGGTTATGGGTATAGACAGAATATCAGTCGAAAATGCATAAAAAACAATCTAAAAGTTATAAATTGTTATGTATTTTATTAAGGGCAATAAGTATTTGATCCCCAAGCACAACACAAGTCAGTACTTTGTAGAGAAACCTTTGTTGGCAAGCACAGCGATGAGACGTTTCTTGTAGTTGGTCACCAGGTTTGCACACAGCACAGGAGGGATTTTGGCCCATTCATCTTTACAGACAGTCTCTAAATCCTTCAAGTTTCTTGGCTGCCTCTTGGTAACTCGGAGCTTCAGCTCCCTCCACAGGTTTTCGATCGGGTTAAGGTCTGGAGACTGACTAGGCCACTCCATGACCTTAATATGTTTCTTCTTGAGCCACTCCTTTGTTGTCCTGGCAGTATGTTTTGGGTCATTGTCATGTTGGAAAACCCACCCACGAGGCATCTTCAGTGTTCTTGCTGAGGAAAGAAGGTTTTTGTCCAAGATGTTACAGTACATGGCTGCATTCATTGGCCCCATAATGCGGTGAAGTTACCCTGTACCCTTTGCTGAAAAACAGCCCCAAAACATGATGTTTCCACCTCCATGCTTAACCGTGGGTATGGTGTTCTTTGGGTCATACTCACGTTTTTTCATCCTCCAAACACGGCGGGTCGAGTTAATGCCAAATAGCTCAACTTTGGTTTCATCAGACCACAGCACTTTCTCCCAAGCCTTCTCTGAGTCATTTAGATGTTCACTGGCAAACTTAAGGCGGGCCTGTACATGTGCCTTCTTGAGCAGGGGGACCTTGCGGGCACTGCAAGAGTTTAATCCATAACGGCACAGTGTGTTGCCAACTGTTTTCTTGGTGACGGAGGTCCCAACTGCTTCCAGATCATTAACAAGCTCCTGCCGTGTTGTTTTAGGCTGCTCCCTCACCTTTCTCATCATCATCCTCACTCCATGAGGCCAGATTTTGCGGGGAGCTCCAGACCGAGGACAGTTGAGGGTCCTTTTATGGGTCTTCCACTTGCGAATAATGGCACCAATAGTTGTCATGTCATGTCTTCTGACCAAGCCTTTTGCTGATGGTTTTGTAACCTATACCAGCCTTGTGCAGGTCTACAATCTTGTCCCTGACATCTTTTGACAGCTCTTTGGTCTTGCCCATGGTGCTGTAGAAGTTGCAATGTAAGAAACTGATTCTAAGAGCAGGTGTGCTTTATATACATGACAAGTTAAGATCAGGAGTATTGGTAATTAGTTACTGAGCACAACTGTGTGCCACATGCGCACCAGCCAATCTGTAGGAGCCTGAATTCTAAGTGAGTTGTTGGCGATCAAATACTTATTGCCCTTAATAAAATACATAACAATTTATAACTTTTAGATTGTGTGTTTTTTATGCATTTTCGACTGATATTCTGTCTATACCCATAACCAGTAAACAACCATAAAAACTAGAGTCTGATCATTTCTATGGAAGTGGGCAAACTTACAAATTCAGCAGGGGATCAAATACTTATTTCCCTCACTGTGTGTGTGTGTGTGTGTATATATATATATATATATATATATATGACACCTTCTTAAAATAATTGCCTAAGTTATTTTTTCAGATTTTTCAGGAAACACAAGAAACGGAACCATTTGTTGAATATATGATATTTACTAACAATTTTAATCAAAACAGTTATAACAACAGATTCCTATTGACACACAAAGAATAAGGTCAGTCGAACATGGAACATGAGAGAATTAAATGACTTAAGCAAATTTTCTAACATGCCTTTATGACTTAGGCAATTATTTTAAGAGGGTGACTATATATATATCAGTGGCGATTTCTTTAAGACTGCAAGGGAAGCTGAACTTCCCCTGCGCTGTCAAAAAATAAATGGCCAAATTTGTTCATCTGTAAATCTAATAAATAAATCTGTTAGACCATGTTCACCTTGAAGACGAGTTCTTTCAGAATCAGCTACTTATAAATAAATAAATTACATGTCCGTACATTCCCATACCGCTTCCTGGTCTCTGGTCTCTCTCTCTCTCTCTCTCTCTCTCTCAATTCAATTCAGCTTTATTGGCATGGTAAACATGTTTACATTGCCAAAGCATGTAATAAAAAAGCACAGATAAATGTTTTAACATAAAATATAGGAATATTAAATAACAATAATAATAACAATAATAATAACAACAATAATAACAATAATAATAATAACGATACTACTACTAATACTAATAACTACTACTACTAATAATAACAATAATTCAATATGTACAAAGTTCATGATGTCCAGCAGGAGTCTGTCCTTCTTGTCCACTGGACGTCCTTCTCTGGTCGCAGTAGTACACAAATCTTCCAGCGATGTGTGCACATTGCTGGACTTCACCCAGCAGGTATGGGAGTTTCTGGGTGGGGTCCAATGTCTCAAAGTCCCTCTGTGTGTCTGCGATTTGTGGAAAGTATGTGTCTTTAATGTCCTGGTATAGCTGGCAGGAGGTTAGGAAGTGCAGCTCAGTCTCCACCTCACCTTGTGTGCAGTGGGTGCAGAGTCTGTCCTCTCTGGGCAGCCAGGTCTGCCTGTGTCGGCCTGTCTCTACGGCCAGGCTGTGGTTGCTGAGTCTGTACATAGTCAACGTTTTCCTCAGTCTGGGGTCAGTTACACAGCTCAGATAATCTGCCATGGAGTATTGTCTGTTTAGGGCCAAATAGCACTGGAGTTTGCTTTGGGTTTTGGTTGCAGATGTCCAATAGTTGATGTAATTGTCTTTTTCTTTAGTTATGATTTGTTGGGGCCGGATTGTGTGAGGGCGGTCTTGGTGCCCTGAGCTGTTGGTGCTGAGCCGGTGGACCAGCCGGCTGAGGGGACTCCCTTCTTTGCTCTCCTCTTGGCATTGCAGGGCTTTGTAGTGGTAGGAGCTGGGCTTGCTGGCTTTGAGGTGTTGGTAGAATTTGATGGCTCTTTTTTGTATCCGAATTAAAAGGGGAAATTGTCCTAATTCAGCTCGACATCCATTATTGGGGGTGTTCCTTTGGACTCTGAGAATGCTCTTACAGATCTCAGTATGCAGGCTTTCTATTGGGTGTTTGTCCCATTTTTCAAAGTCTTGATTTATAAGAGGGCCCCATTCTACACTACCATACAGTAGAATGGGTTCAATTACAGAGTGGAATATTTTGAGCCAGATTCTAACGGGTATATCAATAATTGAAGATTTCTTTAAGGTGTAAAAAGCCCTTCTTCCCTTGTCTCTGAGTTCATTAATGGCCAGATTAAAATTTCCCGTAGAGCTAATTTTGAGTCCTAAATATGTGTAGTTATGTGTGATTTCAATGTTAGCGGAGCCCAGTAAGAACTTTTGGGTTGGGTTTCCCTGACATCTGGGTCGTTTCTGGAAGATCATAATCCTCGTCTTCTCTAGGTTAACTGTCAGGGCCCAGGTCTCACAGAAGTGTTGCAGATGATCTAGTTGCTGTTGTAATGCCTCTTTAGATGGAGCTAACAGTATTAGATCATCTGCAAAGAGTAGGCATTTAATGTCTGTGTCAGAGAGAGAGAGGCCAGGGATATCCGACTGTTTCAGTGATTTTGCAAATTCATCAATGTAAATGTTAAACAGGGTGGGGCTGAGACTGCAGCCCTGTTTCACCCCTCTGCTTTGGAGGAAGACATCTGTTTCCATGTTGTTGATCTTCACAGCACATTTATTATTCATGTACATTGTTTTAATTAGGTCATAGATTCTCCCTCCTATACCTTTTTCAATTAACTTTCGGAACAGACCACTATGCCAAATTGAGTCGAATGCTTTTTTGAAGTCTACAAAACGAGAAGAATTTATTCTTGTTTTGATGAACATGTTTGTGGATGAGAGTGTGAAGGGTGTAGATGGAGTCAGTAGTTCGGTGTCGTGGTGTAAATCCAATTTGACTCTTGCTCAGAACGTTATGTTCGCTGAGGAAGTCTTGCAGTCGGCTGTTTAGGATGCTGCAGAATACCTTCCCCAGGTTGCTGCTGACACATATGCCTCTGTGATTGTTTGGGTCAAATTTATTTCCATTTTTAAAGATTGGTGTTATGATTCCTTTGCTCCAGATGACAGGGAAATACCCAATGTTGAGGACAAGGTTGAATAATTTTAAAATGGCAATGTTGAATTTCCTGTTGTTGAATTTCAGCATTTCATTTAAAATGCCATCGGAACCACTGGCCTTCCTTGCCTGGGTTTTAGTTAGTAGCTCTTTTTCAGTAATTTGGTAATCTAAAGGGTTCTGGTCGTCTTTAACGACTGATTCCAGAGTTTGTAATTTGTTCAGGAGTTCATTTTGGGTCGGATTCAGTGTAATAGCACTATACAGGTTTTCAAAGTGTTGTTTCCAAATTTCACCATTTTGAATAGCCAATTCTTCTTTGTGCGGTTTGCTAATTGTTTGCCATTTTTTCCAGAAATCATTTGAGTCAATGGACTCTTCAATTTCATTCAGTTGGTGCTGAGCATGCTGCATCCTTTTAGTTCTGATTGTTCTTTTGTATATGTTCAATGTTTCCCAATATCGGATGCAGAGCTCGGGGTTGTCCGGTTGTCTGTGTTTTTGATTTGAAAGATTTCTGAGTGTTTTTCTCAGACGTCTGCAGTCTGTATCAAACCACTTTTCATTGGCTTGATTTGTGATGTTGATACTGTTTCAGATTGGATAACTCTGCTGCATTGTCAAAAATGTTGTTGATATCCCGTACAGCTTGATTCACGCCATCTTCACTGTGGGAATATGAATTGGAGATAAAGTGGTCTAATTGAAATTGAATTGATTGATGTGTGATTGCTTTCTGGTAGTGCTCTTTGCTGTTGTTTGTCCATCTATAATGTTGTCTTGCATAGTTCAGTTTACTGGGCTCCGCTGTGTGAGGGTCTGTTACTGTCTTTCTAATGTACAGCGTCATTTTACTGTGGTCAGACAAGGGTGTGAGGGGGCTGACTGTACATGCTGTCAGATAGAAGGGATCTAGGTCTGTTATGTTGTAGTCTACTGTGCTATTGCCAAGAGGAGAGCTGTGTGTGTACAGACCAAAGGAGTCCCCTCGAAGTCGACCGTTGACTATGTACAGACCCAGTGTTCGACAGAGCTGCAGGAGTTGGTGTCCGCTTTTGTTGACAGTTTTGTCAAAGTTGTTTCTTTGGGGATGTGAAGGATATGAAGGGAGAGGAATGCTGGTTTGGCCAAGTATATGTCTGTCTCCATGTGGATTAATAGAATCTGGTTCTAAACCTGTTCTGGCATTAAGGTCTCCACAGATCAGTATGCTTCCCTGGGCCTGGTAGTGACTGATCTCATCTTCTAGAATGGAGAAGACATTTTCATTGTGATAAGGGGATTCTGATGGGGGGATATACACTGCACACATTAATATATCTTTATCTGTGGCAACAATCTCTCTTTTTATTTTCAGCCAAATTGAAGATTCTCCTTTTTTTATTAATTCAATTGAGTGTTCAAGGGTTGCTTTGTACCAAATCAGCATTCCACCTGAATCTCTGCCCTGTCTTATTCCTTTCAGTTTGGTGGATGGGAACACCAACTCTCTGTAGCCTGTGGGACAACCAGTGGAAGTGTCTCCTCTGCACCAAGTTTCCTGCAAAATAAATATATCAGCATTTCCTAACTCTGTGGTAAAATCTGGGGTCCTGCTCTTAAGGCCAAAAGCAGAGGACCTCAGACCCTGGATGTTCCAACATGAGATAATAAATGATTTCATTTTGTTTAAAATTCAAAATGTTGCATTCAGTGTTTAAAACTGAACTTGACCTATTAGATGGGTGCAGAGCAGGCTGAGCATGTGTTGTATGTCTCTCAGCTGGCTGTGTGGTGGTGTAGGGGTGGGGTTAGAGGTTTGAGTGTTAAGGGGGGTGGTTGCTGTTTTCCTCACCACCTGAGCATAGCTCAGTGGGACGGGGTGTGGCTCCTGCTTATGGCGCTGGGGTGGGGCTCCTGAGGGCAGGAGGGGCTCTGGTCGGGTGTGAGGGGGTTCATGCCCGTCTTGGTGGAGTCTTCGTGGAGGGAGATGAGGAAGGTTAGGTCTCTGTGGTGGTGGTCTGGGTGTCGGTCTCTCTCTCTCTCTTCGCGCTCGCGTGCCTGCGCACGAATCGAATCGAAGCGATCCACATATAATGCACAAGTTACTGTTTTGCCTGCACGCTCTCACTCGCATTGCATATTTATAAAAAAACACTCGCATAGTATAAAATCTGGGATATTTTATCCGACTCGCGGGCATCATGGAGCCACTCAAGAACTTCCGGGAGACTGGGGACGTCTGCATGACGTCACCTCAGCTGCATGATTTCAGTCCCATCGCGGATTTTCCATGTGAAGTCAAATGACAGACTATTTGTTGACCTTTCCAGAGTGAAATAATTGACTATTACACTGTAAATAAATCACACTCAGGTATTTCATTGTTCTATAAATATTAAAGTTTCCTTGTTCTTATTGTTATTGTTCTAGTTTTAATTACCTTTTGTTCGATAGTGCAATCATACTCGGCTAGGTCCGAGTGACCAGCTAGCATCATGATGGCTAACAATGCTAACATTGCGCCAAGTCTCCCAGAAGTTCCAGTAAACATCTCGATAAACGACAAACATCTCCCTGAAATGACTTTTTGGAATTTGGGATGTCTGTAAATAACACGTTTATGATGTACGGCAGATATGAGCTTCCCCTGTTTGAAAGATCACAAATCGCCACTGATATATATATATATATATATATATATATATATATATATATATATATGATTGAGAAAATCATTTTTGACAAAAAATATTTTAGTCTATTAACATAGACATGATTCCCATCACATCAGTCTTAGCGCTAGTTAGCTACCAAGCTAATTAGCTACCAGAGTTGTTGGCTGAAGACAGAGTTGTTATAAAGACCTGATGAATTAATCACTAATCATATTATTACTACTACTTTTACTGCTACTACTACTAATTATAATAACAAAATTACATTAGTTGTATGAGCATTATTATCTCCTGAAACCCGGAGACCGCTCCTTAAAAATGATTCTTTTTTTATCAAATTGCAGGGCCTCGTTTTCCCATGTCTGTCCCCTTTATTATAGATTTCATCTATTTTGTAGAGTAGCAGAGACACAGAGAAAGCGACAGGGACAGACAGATATATAGAGTTAGAGAGATAGACAGGGAGAGAGAGACAGCGGCAGGTAGAGACAGAGACAGGTTAGAGACGCGAGAAACTAGCTAGCTAAATGCTAAAACTAACTAACTAATTAACCATCCCCGCCTTTATCCTGACTTTGGTAAAGGAGCTATGAACGGAGCTGATGCTTCTCAAGACGTCAGAGCCCAGGAAGCCTCAGCAGCCGCAACCGTCTCAACTGCAGAGTAGGAGGCAGCGCCAAAAAACACGCACTGCAGACAAAATAAAACGCTGGTCACGCGTGACTCACTCGCGCTCTCTCGTTGGACGAGACTCTACAGTTTGGACCAATCGGAAGCCCGGATTGTCTACAGTTCGTCGACAGTTACGGTCCGGCCAATCGGAGCCCGGGATTTTTTTTTTTTTTTTGTTACCAGCAGACTCCAAGAGAAAGTCTTTCATATTTCTGGCGAGTTGAAATCGTAATTGAACAGTTTTGTACGGTTGTTTTTTGTAGAAATATGTTTTATTTAACACTTTTAGGCAGGTTTTTTTTCCCGGTTAACGTTGGCGGTTTGCGGGCGTCTAGCGGAGGTGTCAGCGGGAGGCAAGTTACTTTTATTTTCATATTCTTACGTGCCATTGCGGTGTTCTGATATACAACTGATACCGTATATACGAACCTTGTGTGAAATTAATGACATTTGAAAAATGACGCTCCCGTTATTGCCTCTGGGTCCGAAAACAGGCTAGGGTAGCGGTATATCATCCTGCCATAACGGTGTTTCGATAATCGTGTGTGTGAAAGCTCATACACGGGCGGGCGCACACGCGCACATACATCACCATTTTTGTTTGGAAATCATTTTTTTCTATCTTTTACGTTTTTTGATTTATGAGCCGTTGTTCGGGGTGTGTTCCAGCCATATTTAGACTTTCTGGGTGACCAGTTTTTGTCGGTTAGTGACGGTAACGGCCCTGGGTTACTGTCAGGCTGAAAAGCTGATTGGCTCATGATTTCAGGCTGAAAGCTGATTGGCTCCTGGGATTTCCTTAGTAACTGTGGATCTTAAAGCGACGTTACCATGGCGACATCTTTCAACCTACAGAAATAAAAAGTCTATCAGCGCGACCAGGGCTGTAAAATGTATAGTTTTTGAGTTAGAAGCAGGAGTTTGACAGGTGCACCTGGCTGACATACCATTATTTCTGATTGAGTTAACAGTGACTGCAGCAGTTGTCAGTGTCAATAGTTTTTCATCAATAACTCCATCGATCCATATAAGAAGGAAATGAACGTTTTATTTATATTGATGTGGTGACATATTTAAGCTTATTATGGTGATATATGACATATATAAGAGACCTCCACAGAAATTTAAGTTTGCTTCTTTCATGCTTTTCTTTCATCATTCCAACTATGGTGTACATTGTGCATAGCCCCTCCATCCATTACATTTTATTTTACAGAGTTAGGGGGAAAAAAAAGTGTCAGCCAGCATAATACCACTGCATAATTACATGTACAATTACTGCGGAATTACATGCATACAGTAAGATTTACCTTCACAAAGCCTGTGTCAATTGATAATGTCGGAGGGGAGGATTTTGTAATGACAGTGAACATGCAGCACTATGAGTTTATCTTCCAGAGACCCAAAAATGGACCCCTTGATGCCAGCCTGGTGCATTTTGGACAAAAACCTGTCACAAGACAGGCAACAATGCCTCCTTACGGCATCCAAGGAGGCCAAAGCTATCCAGTCCAGGCCTTCACACCTCCCACAGGGTGACAGCAGTTTGAGAGACCCTAAAACAGCTTATGAAGAAGGTAATATTTGGGAGTCATAGATGTGTCCTGCGTTTACAGCGCAGTCATGATAATTAAAAGCAGAACATTAGAAGCCTTTTGTGCTCAACTTGTCTTCAGCTCAAAGGAGATGCTGGTTGGTTACACCAAATCCTACTGAGGTGCAGTGCCTGGGCCAGTTGGTGTTGACCTTTGGGAAATACAATGGAAAGACTTTCAGATGGCTGGCAGAAAGTTATTAAATAGTAAGTATGTTGTTGCTGTGCATTGTGTGTCAGTGTCTATCATGTTTTTCGTGAACTAACGTTATGTTATGTTTAGTGTCCTCGACATCTATATATATATATATTTATTACTATTCATGTTTTCTTTTTCTTTTCACTGAATGATTTTTGTTTGAATGAATGTGTCCGTCTGCCAGCAAATCCATTCATAAAGACGAGGGAGTAGCACATTTAGGCCCCGCCTACTAATAAAAAACGTTTACTCCATTCGCTCTTTATGTCTTTTATTCTGCAATTTATTAAATACATACTATTGCCAAAAATTTGATAGACTACTGAGTAGTATAAGATATATTTTAGTACTATATATATATATATATATATATATATATATATATATATATATATATATATATATATATATATATATATATATGTCAGGGTTGGAAATCATAAAAATCTAAACAAAATGAGTTCTTTCTGGGAGGGTTTGTCTTTTCCATTTTATTAGTAGGATGGAGCAGGACGTTGATGAATTCACATGACAGGAAGCACTCGGGAAACTTAATTTTTTTGCTTAAAACCTTTTGTCTAAGTTGTCTACTATCATGTCATTAGAAAAGACATAAAAAGCTGTATGGGTAACATTTAGATTTGTTATTTTAAGTATAAAATGACAGAGACTCGAAGGCGTCAATTAAAACCGTTGAAAAAATGAATGAAAATAAAATTAAATAAAACGTCCTTGCTCCCGAGACACAGCACGGTTATGCTGCGTCACACAGCTGTGACGTCACACTGGGAATAGAGAGTTTTCCAGAGCTTTTCTGGCTGTTCGTTATCAAAGTTGTCCCCCCAAAACACAAAAAAATAATTTAGAATGTTAAAAAACGAACAATTTTAAGTAAATGCACAACACAAACGCTGCTAAGTGTAAAACAATGCATTTCTAAACTGTCAAAAAATTATGACCCTCCCTAATTCCTCAAGGTGCTTCTGTTTTCCAGTGGGCCTCACAGCTAATTTTAACAGTCAGCTAGCATATATGCTAATATGTAGAAGCTGGTCAGTCATTTATCACACAACTTGTTCAAAATTCATTCAAAATCAGTCAGTTTCTTCCAGTTTGTTAGTTAAGATCAGATCTAATGATCGTTAACAAGCTCTAATCATGGAAGTTATCGTAGCAACAGTAACTAAGAAAAGTAGAGGGGGACGTGGATTTTCAGATTTTTTAACTCATTTATTCCTGATCTCATTTACCTTATGTATAAATATAAATCAATATGGAACATTACTATAATGTTATAATGTACTATATTGTTTAAAACATTTGAACATGATGAGGGCTTAAACCTGCAAGACAAGTTGCAAAGGAGAGAGAAGGAGATAGGGCCAGATTATTATGGTAATGTTGTATTTTTAATTGTTATTATTTGATTTATTTATTTATTGTATTTATTTGATTTATCCACTTTTTAGTAGAATTGTCTTGAAAGTTAATTAAATAATGTCAATATATTCACCTGGTTTAGGTGTGTATACACACACACATTTCTATTTTATTATTATATTTGCTTCTTGTATTGATTCAGAATTCAATGATGTCACAGGCCACAGTATAGAATTTGATGATGTCACTTCACATTAGGGGGTTCTGGAGAAGGTTTTTTAACCAGTTCAGTTGTTCAGGAGCAGGAGAGAGAAAGTTCAGAGATTAACTCTAAACTTTAAGAAGAAGAACAAAGAAAGGAGCCGCAAAAAAGAAGGAAGATGTTTCGTTTTCTGAAAAAACAACAGGTTTGCTGCAGTTTCTTAACCTTTTCACCTGTAGAAGTTGTCACAGTTCACATTTTTAACCAAAATGTCGGTTATAGTTAGTAGATTATAGAAACCTTCTTTGAACTTGAAAAGGAAATCTTCTTTTATCTCATTTATCTTTCTTTATTTTATTAAGAAACCTGTTGAAGTTGTGGAGAGCATCAAGATCACTGTCCGTCCCAGGAGGTGAGAAAATTCAAGACTGGTTAACCCGGCCTTTTGACGAAAAGTAAAACAATCATTGATTTTATTGATTTCAAACAAAATATATAACCAACTGTGTTTTTTTCTATCACCAGCATTGACATCCAAGACGCTCCTGAAGACACCACCAGGAAAGACACCACAAAACCGTGCTGGTATCGACTCTTCGGTCGCTTGGTATGTTTTAACAATAAGTAGTGATAGAAAGTTTAACATTTACTTAAGTACATGTAATTGAATATTGTACTTCACTGTTGTATTTCTAACCATTCTATTCTATAATGTGATTTTGTTTGTCCTAAATAGACAAATAAAGTGAGTCCTGAAGAGGTAAAGCAAAGGTAAGGAGACTGCTAACTACATTTCTTTATTTCTACTGCTTTAAGTCTTAATGTTCATTATAGAATAACATTTAATGTTTGTCTTTATCACCAGTGTCACCACCTCAGACGACACTAACGCTGCTCCGAAACAAAAGGATAAAAAGCGTTGCAGACGTAAATGGTGGAAAGTACGTATGTCTTTCATGGTTCTGTACAAAAACACGTTATTGTTGATGACTCTGTCTTTAGATGATTTAATCAGTGTTTCTTTACTCCAACAGAAGAAAAATCGGGTCACACCAGCCGCTCATCAGGATGAGGTGGAGGTGACTAAAATCCTCGTGGAGGAGGAGGAGCAGCAAACACAGGAGGACCAGAAGCTGCCTCAAGCTGTGGCAGGAAATAACAAGGAGGAGGCAGAGCAAGAACCAGAGACCACCACTATCAATAAGACCCCCCAGAAAGAAGCCATCCATCCCAAAGAGGTCTCATCACTGAGACTTCTTGGGGGTATCATCACTGAGACCCCTAAGAAGAAGGCGTCCACTAAGACCCCCGAAAAGAGGGTAACGTTCACTCCCAAACCAGAGACCTCCTTCGAGACCAAGACCCCCGAGAAGAGGGTAACGTTCACCCCAAAACCAGGGACCTCCTTCGAGACCAAGACCCCTGAGAAGAGGGTAACATTCACCCCAAAACCAGGGACCTCCTTCGAAACCAAGACCCCCGAGAAGAGGGTAACATTCGCCCCAAAAACAGAGACCACAACTGTCACCAAGACCACCAAGAAGAGGGTAACGTTTGCTGAAGAACCAGAGATCAAATTCTTCACAGTGACCCCCGAGGAAATGGAAATGTTAGCCCAACAACCAGAGACCGCCCCCGAGACCCCCAGACAGCAGGAGGACATGTGCTTTGGGTGAGTACATCTGCATTTCTACAGGAATCCATAGCACAGATTTGTGATATTTACGTGTAATTGACTTCTTGTGTCTTTATTTGTCAGGTTCCCCAACCCGGTACACGACTGCTTCATGAACTCCTGTCTGCAGAGCCTCCTGACACTGGCAGACTTCATTGCAGACTTCAACAATCAGGAGGAGGTCTGGAGTTTGGACCCAGAATCCACCGTGATCCAGTAAAGTCAAAAAAACTCACAAACTCATTTCATCCTTTGACTGTAGGTAGAAGATAGAAATGCTAACAGTAAAAGCCACTGCCTCTCTTCTCTTTTCAGAACATTTATGGACATCAAGAAGCATCATGGCTCAGGAAGTGCCTACCAGAAATTACTGCTCCTCAATAAATTCCGTATAGCGGTCTCTGAATTGGCTCCAGAGTTTCGAGATCAGGAAGAGAAAGTAAGTCAACAGCTTTCAAGGTTAATTGTTGCACCATCATAGTTTCTACTGTGTATAAACGTGTGTGTGTGTTTGCAGGATGCTCATGAGTTCCTCGTCGCCGTCCTGCAGCAGATAAGATGGCGGGGCCCAGAACTGAATGTGATCGCAGAAAGCATAGGAATAACTTACAGCTGCCCTGTGGTGGATCACATGCTGTTCAGGATGAATACTACTAGGACATGCATGAAGTACAACACAAACACACACACACACACACACATATCTCTAAATAGGCTAAAAATTCCAATAGTTCAATCTTGTCATGAGCCTCTACAGTTAAATGTCACCTGTACTTTGCTTCTGATGTGTAGGTGCAGAGCAAAATCCAGCAGGCAGGAGGAGTTTACCAACCTTTCCCTGGACCTGCTGCTTGGAGGAGGAACAGTGGAACAGATGCTCGAGGCTTATCTGCAGGTAACGAATATTCGTTCACATCACACTTAACTGTGTGTGTGTGTGTGTGTGTGTGTGGCGTCCATGTAAAGCATAGTATAGAAGTGAATTCATGTTGTTCTGTGCTGTTCTGCAGGAGACACAGTTGGAGTATCGTTGTAAATGTGGTGGCAACGCATCAAAACAACGCTGCTCGTTTATCAACCTGCCAAGGTGAGTGACATCACACCTCATTTAACCCTAATGAGTCTTCACTGTAGAATTCAGTAGACTTAATGTCAATGTTAATGTTAATGTAAGACCTAAACCACATTAACCTGCTGCTCATATCTTGTCTTGTCTGTCTGCAGAGTGCTGATCCTGCACCTGAAGCGATTCAGGTTCACTCCAAACTTGACGCTTGAAAAGTGCTTTGACCCCGTCACCATCCAAAGGAACCTGGTGATGTCTTCCAAGCAGGTAAAGAGAAACTAAAACACCTGATAGCGAACACAAAACACTGACGTGCGACTGATGTGAAAGTGACGTAAACTGTGTTTTTTTCTTCTCAGAACGTGTGCTGCTATAACCTGGTCAGTGTCATCAGTCACTTCGGCATAGAAACATCTGGTGAGATCATTAATTCATTCATTCACACTGACAATTATTTTGTTAAATAATTTTTTCTTGATTTACACATTGTGCCAATTCGTATTGACTCCTGCTTTCCTGTTAGGACACTACATCAGCGAGGGGGCAGACCCAGATTTAGGACAGGAGAACCCGACCGACCGTTGGTTCACATACAACGACGCGGATGTCACACAGACGTACGGTGCCTTCGTGTGTGAAGAGCGAGGAGAGTCGGCTTACATCCTGTTTTACAAAAAACAGGTGAGAGGAAACACATCTGCACTGCAGCCAAACACTAACATCATCAGATAGAAACTCACACATTGTGTGTTTTCTTGTTTTCAGGAGTAGACGGGACGCCGCTCCAAAGGCCTCAGGAAACCAGACAGTATTAATCATTCTGTTATAGCCTGTTATGTGTAAAGTACTTGAAATTGCCTTGTTGTTGAAATGTGCTAGAGAACTAAACTTGCTTTGCCTTACCAGCAACATCGAGTGGGGGGCAGATGAATCCAGGACCAGCGGAGGACGGACAAATCCATGACCAGCGGAGGAGGGATGACGAGTGTTTCCTGAGGCCAGGAGCAGCAGCCCAAAGGAGGATGGGTTCCCCCCAGAGAGCCTGGTTCCTCCCAAGGTTTCTTACTCACTGAGAAGTTTTTCCTTGCCACTGTCGCCACACACCAGCAGGACAAGCGTTAATGTCGTTCAAGGGTTTTGCCTTGGACGACATTATCCTGCTTATACCATGGTCACTTGCGCGTTTAGAGCACCTGTAGCACAACTGCTGTTCTTAGTCCCTGCCAGTGGTCGCCATGTTAACTCTTCTCTGTGATTCCCAGGTAGGTAATGCAGTGAAAAGAGGGGGGTTATTTGGGAGTCGCTCAGGGTTTTGAGTGTACTTGGTGGCTGTATAGTATAGCAATAGTGTATTGTGTACTTGGCTATTGAGTATACTCAAAAAAATAAAACCCTAAACAAGCCACCAAATAACCCCCCTGACTGCATTA
This sequence comes from Lepturacanthus savala, assembly GCA_030544235.1. Lineage (NCBI taxonomy): Eukaryota > Metazoa > Chordata > Actinopteri > Scombriformes > Trichiuridae > Lepturacanthus > Lepturacanthus savala. The sequence continues at coordinate 17,790,441 of CM060465.1, forward strand.
CTTACCTAAGAGTCACAGAGAGGAGCTAACGTGGCAGCTAACAGGCAGGGACAGAGAACGGCGGCTGTGCCGCAGTAAAGTAGGAACGCAGGCCAAGGTGTTCTCAATCAAGAAGTAATGGACACCTTGCAGCCAATCAGAACCGGGACCATGGTATATTAGCTAGGTTAGTGGCTTGCTCTCTGGGGAAGAGGATAAGTATCCCGTTAAAAGCCCGATTGGATTTCCAAAATAAAACCATTCCAATTGGAGAACTGTGTTTTGTGTGTTTGATTTTTAATCAGCATCAGTGTGTATATAATGTTATCAGTAGGAGTTTTCATGGTTCCTGCAGACTCACAGTGTAGCAGGTGGAGACTTTTTGATCAGGTATTGTATTATTAGTACTACATGTTGAAGATATGGGTCTTGCCTGCTAAGGCTCCTTTGACTTCAATTGTTTCTACATACACTCTACAGCTGTTGAAGGTGATTCAGGTGTCATTTATCAAATTGCAGTGTACAATGTGTATGTATACTATCTATGTCTACTATCATGTCATTAGAAAAGACATAAAAAGCTGTATGGGTAATATTTAGATTTGTTATTTTAAGTATAAAATGACGGTCAGAGACTTGAAGGCTTCAATTAAAACCGTTCAAAGAAAAATAAATAAAAATAATTTAAAAAATTAAATAAAATGTCCTCGCTCCCGAGACACAGCACGGTTATGCTGCGTCACACAGCTGTGACGTCACACTGGGAATAGAGAGTTTTCCAGAGCTTTTCTGGCTGTTAGTTGTCAAAGTTGTCCCCCCAAAACACACAAAAAAATAATTTAGAATATTAAAAAACAAACAATTTTAAGTAAATGCACAACACAACCGCTGCTAAGTGTAAAACAATGCATTTCTAAACTGTCAAAAAATTATGACCCTCCCTAATTCCTCAAGGTGCTTCTGTTTTCCAGTGGGACTCACAGCTAATTTTAACAGTCAGCTAGCATATATGCTAATATGTAGAAGCTGGTCAGTCATTTATCACACAACTTGTTCAAAATTCATCCAAAATCAGCCAATTTTTTCCAGTTTGTTGGTTAAGATCAGATCTAATGATCGTTAACAAGCTCTAATCATGGAAGTTATCGTAGCAACAGTAACTAAGAAAAGTAGAGAGGGATGTGGATTTTCAGATTTTTTAACTCATTGATTCCTGATCTCATTTACCTTATGTATAAATATAAATCAATATGGAACATTACTATAATGTTAATGCTCTAAATCAGTGATATTCAAAGGGGGTCCGTGGAGGTACTGCAGGGGGTCCTCCAAATGAAAAAGAAATTATTTTTATTTTTACCAAAACAATTTGTGAGTTATATATATATAAAAAATATGATTGAGAAAATTCATTTTTGACAAAAAATATTTTAGTCTATTAACATAGACATGATTCCCATCACATCAGTCTTAGCGCTGAAGTCAACTTCAGAGCTGAAAAACAAGCTTTAGCTACCAAGCTAATTAGCTACCAGAGTTGTTGTTGGCTGAAGACAGAATTGTTATAAAGACCTGATAAATTAATCACTGATAATATCATTACTACTACTTTTACTGCTACTACTACTAATTATAATAATAAAATAAGAATTTTAAGTGGGGGTTCCTGCTCTGTCCTTCCTGGGCAAAAACAGGTTGAAGACCTCTGACCTACAGGCTTTGCCTTCCGTGACTTTTCCTCAAAACTTTTTTACGTTTTCTAAGGCCTAGAAGATCCTAATGTAAAATACATTAGTTGTATGAGCATTATTATCTCCTGAAACCCGGAGACCGCTCCTTAAAAATGATTCTTTTTTTTATCAAATTGCAGGGCCTCGTTTTCCTGCATCTGTCCCCTTTATTATAGATTTCATCTATTTTGTAGAGTAGCAGAGACAGAGAGTCAGACAAGGGGAGACAGAGAAAGTGATAGACAGGGACAGACAGATATATAGCGAGTTAGATAGACAGGGAGAGAGAGACAGCGACAGGTAGAGAGACAGCGACAGGTAGAGAGACAGCGACAGGTAGAGTAGACAGGTTAGAGACGCAAGAAACTAGCTAGCTAAACGCTAAAACTAACTAACTACAGGGTTTATACAGATTCTTAAGTTGATTTTACTACCTTTCTCACTACCTCCACAATATTTTTTACTACCAACACAGCGTCAAACTGTAGCGTTAAAGTAAAGTAACGGGTAAAGTAAAGAAATATGCTTCCAAAATTAATTACTAAAATATTTCAACACTGGACATAACTCTCCAAGTAGAGAGTGGGAGAAAGAGGGACAAACAGAACCAACGAGCGAGAGAAAGAGGCTTTGTAGGTGTATACGAGTGTGCATGTGTGTTGGGGAAAGCAAGTGAGCTACATTTAAGTAAGTGAAAAGTGAAAGTGAAAGCCCACCTGGGAAACACCCAACTCCCAGTTGTCATTGTGACACAGCACACTATGAAATTGCATTCATGCCTCACCCGTGCAAGGGGGCCGCCCCTGGGGAGCAGTGCCTTTCGGCACACCGGGGACTATTATTGATAGTAATAAGGGGGCAATTGATTGTTTATCCAGTAGGTGCCGCTGTGTGATCATTGTGGCCGGTGCAGTTTCCGCCGGATGCGCGAGTTGTCGTTCTCCCCAGGACAGGAAGGGATGTATTGTTTTTGTATATCTCCATAAAAAGTGAAACTCAACATCTGCGTTTGTGTCCTTTGCTTTGACAAGTTACCACAAGGAGGAATACGAAAAACAATACAAGAAGGCACAAGTAAATAAAAAAGTCAGTATTCAAACAAGTATTTTAAAGAATACAATAACACATAGAAAGTGCCTATGTGTTATTGTATTCTTTAAAAATGTTCATGCAATTGAAGTGCAAAGCAACGTAATATACTTGATTTGTTTTGTTGCAGATCTTAATGTATCGTCCTTTTAGCATCCTCTAGTTCAGCTTCATATCAAACATGGGGCTACGTGGCCCAACTATAACACATTGACAAGTACAGTCACGTAGCGACAGTAAACACTGACTTTTTTAATTTACTTGTTCCTTCTTGTATTGTTTTTCTTATTCCTCCTCTTCTTCGTATTCTTCTTCTTCGCTCACATTAAAAAACTACAGGTGCGCGCAAATAATAGTTCCCCGGTAATTCACTTCCGTTGTGGAGTTTTCTTTTATTTGCAGCGGCGTTTCTTTTTGTTTGCACCGTTTCTTTTATTTGCAGCGGCGTTTCTTTTATTTGCAGCGGCGTGTTTTTTTATTTGCAGCGGCGTTTCTTTTTGTTTACACTGTTTCTTTTATTTGCAGCATTGAGGGTTCCCGGCCACCGTAAATTTCCCATTGATAACCACCCATAACAACTACGCTTATGAGAAACACGACCCTGATTGATTCAAAGCGCGCAAGGTACAAGTGACGTCATTCAGGTCCTACTCGCAACATAACAAATTCACGCTAGTTTATTAATTCAAGGAGATAGGCTTGCATTTAACAAATTAAAAAAAACGTATTTTAGACACATTATGGAGGTCAAAAAATTACTACCTGGTCAGATGACGTTTATTACTTTTTAATACTTTTTACAAGCCTTAATTAGGTCTAATTTCATTTACTACCTTTCACTACCTTTTACAACCCCGCGGCAACCCTGAACTAACCACCCCGAGACGCGCCTTTATCCTGACTTTGGTAAAGGAGCTATGAACGGAGCTGATGCTTCTCAAGACGTCAGAGCCCAGGAAGCCTCAGCAGCCGCAACCGTCGCAACTGCAGAGTAGGAGGCAGCGCCAAAAAACACGCACTGCAGACAAAATAAAACGCTGGTCACGTGTGACTCACTCGCGCTCTCTCGTTGGACGAGAGTCTACAGTTTGGACCAATCGGAAGCCCGGATTGTCTACAGTTCGTCGACAGTTACGGGCCGGCCAATCGGAGCCCGGGATGCCCACGGTTTTTTTTTTTTTTTTTTTTACCTGGCAGACTCCAAGAGAAAGTCTTTCATATTTCTGGCGAGTTGTAATCGTAACTGAACAGTTTTGTACGGTTGTTTTTTGTAGAAATAGGTTTTATTTAACACTTTTAGGCAGGTTTTGTTCCCAGTTACGAAGCTTAACGTCGGCGGTTTGTGGGCGTCTAGCGGAGGTGTCAGTGGGACATCGGACGAGGCAAGTTACTTTTATTTTCATATTCTTACGTGCCATTGCGGTGTTCTGATATACAACTGATACCGTATATACGAACCTTGTGTGAAATTAATGACATTTGAAAAATGACGCTCCCGTTATTGCCTCTGGGTCCGAAAACAGGCTAGGGTAGCGGTATATCATTCTGCCATAACGGTGTTTCGATAATCGTGTGTGAAAGCTCATACACGGGCGGGCGCACACGCGCACATACATCGCCATTTTTGTTTGGAAATCATTTTTTTCTGTCTTTTACGTTTTTTGATTTATGAGCCGTTGTTCGGGGTGTGTTCCAGCCATATTTAGACTTTCTGGGTGACCAGTTTTTGTCGGTTAGTGACGGTAACGGCCCTGGGTTACTGTCAGGCTGAAAAGCTGATTGGCTCATGATTTCAGGCTGAAAGCTGATTGGAGGGGATCGCTTCCTGAAAGCTGATTGGCTCCTGGGATTTCCTTAGTAACTGTGGATCTTAAAGCGACGTTACCATGGCGACATCTTTCAAACTACAGAAATAAAAAGTCTATCAGCGCGACCAGGGCTGTAAAATGTATAGTTTTTGAGTTAGAAGCAGGAGTTTGACAGGTGCACCTGGCTGACATACCATTATTTCTGATTGAGTTAACAGTGACTGCAGCAGTTGTCAGTGTCAATAGTTTTTCATCAATAACTCCATCGGTCCATATAAGAAGGAAATGAACGTTTTATTTATATTTATGTGGTGACATATTTAAGCTTATTATGGTGATATATGACATATATAAGAGACCTCCACAGAAATTTAAGCTTGTTTCTTTCATGCTTTTCTTTCATCATTCCAACTATGGTGTACATTGTGCATAGCCTCTCCATCCATTACATTTTATTTTACAGAGTTTGAGGAGAAAAAAAAAAGTGTCAGCCAGCATAATTCCACCGCATAATTACATGTACAATTCCTACAGAATTACATGCATACAGTAAGATTTACCTTCACAAAGCCTGTGTCAATTGATAATGTCGGAGGGGAGGATTTTATAATGACAGTGAACATGCAGCACTATGAGTTTATCTTCCAGAGACCCAAAAATGGACCCCTTGATGCCAGCCTTGTGCATTTTGGACAAAAACCTGTCACAAGACAGGCAACAATGCCTCCTTAAGGCATCCAAGGAGGCCAAAGCTATCCAGTCCAGGCCTTCACACCTCCCACAGGGTGACAGCAGTTTGAGAGACCCTAAAACAGCTTATGAAGAAGGTAATATTTGGGAGTCATAGATGTGTTTCCGTCCTGCGTTTACAGCACAGTCATGATAATTAAAAGCAGAGCATTAGAAGCCTTTTTCTTATGGTTTGGTTCTTGGTTTTGTTTTGTGTTCCGTTTTCTCCTTTTTTTCCACTATCTTTCCTGCAGAGCGATGGGTTACGGCGGGGCGTGGTCTGGGCCGTCAGTGGCATAGGAGGAGACGCAGCTGGCGGCAATCACTAATCACCAGGGCCCTTTATATATCTGGAAACAACACTCCACCAGCGTCGGATTATACTTGCCTGTGTCTTCGGTAATCGACGACCGTAGGTGGCGGACCTGTTCGTCTCCTATGTCCTCTGGATGTACCTTGTTTCTCGTGCTCACCGTGTTCTCCTCTTTTTTCCGTAGTCTCCAGGACTTCTCCGTCCTCCTCACGCCACGTCCCGCTCGAGAGCTCCTGCCTCCCCCGTCCCTGGCTGGGCAGTCCGGACCGTCACTGCCTCCTCTGCCAGCCAGCGCCTTTAGTTCTGTTTTTACCTTTTGTGTTTGGAATAAACTAGTTTTTGCACTTTCACCTGCCTCTGTCTCTGCTCTGGGGTCTGGCCAAGAACCAAACATCACAGAATAATCCGCCCACTATGGACCCCGCGGAGACAGAGCAGCTCCGACAAGCACTGTCACATCAGGGCTCTCGCATGGGACAACATGAGCGGGCGTTGGCCGAACTTATGCGGGAGATGAAGGACTTTTCCACGGCTTTTACGCAGCTGGGGAATCGAGTGGAGTCCATAGCAGCTGGGCTGTCTGCTGTTTCTCCGCCAGGCGGAACCGACCCCAGTAGCCGGCCCGCGGTAACGGCCGCCTCGCTCAGCCCTGAGCCTCAGACTCTGCGGGAGCCGTTTATCCCCACGCCCATCGGTGGATCACCGCCGCCGGTTACTGCCGGCGAACCTATGCAGCTCGGACGCACCAGGCTCTCCTCCTCTGAGCGCCGACGCCGGGTCCGGTCGGGGCTCTGCATCTACTGTGGCCGGGAGGGGCACTTTCTCGCCCACTGCACGGAGCTAAAAGACCAGGCTCATCAGCAACCGGGGGGCCGCTGGTGAGCCACACCACCACCTCACCCAGACCCCCCTCCCGACTGTCGGTCACAGGTATGGTTACTTGGTCACAGCATTCACTGCCGCTGCAAGCACTCATAGACTCTGGTGCCGATGATAATTCTATCGACTGTACTCTAGCCTCTCAGGCTAAGATTCCCCTCGTGACGCTAAGTAAGCCTAAAGAGGTTTTTGCGCTGGACGGCCATTTACTAGCCACCATCACCCACCGCACTGTTCCACTGTCACTACAGCTCTCCGGTAACCACCGCGAGATGATCACCCTTTTTGCTATTCCGTCACCCGCTTCACCACTGGTTTTAGGTCTACCTTGGCTCACATTACACAACCCACAGATTGATTGGTCCCGTTTCACCATTAGCAACTGGAGTGTTTTTTGTCATTCCCACTGCCTGCAGTCTGCTAGTCCCTCCTGCTAGTCAGCGCATCCACACCCCCCGAGTCACCAGCACCCCCTGATTTATCTAAGATACCCCCTGTTTATCACAATCTCCAGCTTGTGTTTAGCAAGGACCGCGCACTCTCACTTCCCCCGCACCGCCCTTACGACTGCGCCATCGATCTTGTCCCGGGGGCCCAGCTCCCCACCAGCCGCCTATACCAGCTCTCCAAGCCAGAAAGGGAGAGTCTGTCCAACTACCTCGCGGAGTCCGTTGCGGCCGGTCTCATCCGTCCCTCCTCCTCTCCTGTCGCAGCGGGGTTTTTTTTCATAACTAAGAAAGACAAGACTCTTCGCCCTTGTGTGGATTACCACGGATTAAACGAGATTACGGTTAAGAACAGGTACCCGCTGCCCTTGATAGACTCAGCGGTTGGTTTCCACCACCAGTCTGCGGTATTCACGAAACTAGACTTGCGTAACGCATACCACCTAGTTCGCATTAGGGAGGGGGACGAGTGGAAGACTGCGTTTAACATTCCCGTTGGTCAGTATGAGTACCGAGTGATGCCGTTCGGGCTCACCAACGCGCCAGCCGTATTCCAGGCATTAATTAACGATGTTCTTAGAGACATGATCAACCATTTTGTGTTTGTATATCTGGACGACATTTAAATTTTTTCACACAACACTAAGGAGCACATTCAGCACGTTCGACTCGTACTGCAACGCCTATTAGAGAACCGCCTATATGTCAAGGCGGAAAAGTGCGAGTTTCATGTTTCCTCCGTGGAATTCCTGGGGTTCGTGATTGAGCAGGGACAGCTCAGGGCGGACCCCCGGAAGGTCCAAGCGGTGCTGGACTGGCCCATCCCCGCCACCCATAAACAATTGCAACGGTTTTTAGGTTTTGCAAACTTTTACCGACGTTTCATCCGGAACTACAGCACTGTCACACAGCCTCTCACCCAACTCACCTCCTCCAAAGTCCCCTTTCACTGGCCCCCCGAGGCTGGCGCGGCATTTGAACACATCAAGAAACTATTTTCCTCGGCCCCTGTTCTGTGTCACCCGGATCCTGCGCTGCAGTTCGTGGTTGAGGTTGATGCTTCTGACACCGGAGTGGGCGCGGTGTTGTCTCAACGGGCGTCCTCTGACCACAAGCTGCACCCCTGCGCCTTCTTCTCGCGCCGTCTGTCCCCAGCGGAGAGGAACTACGATGTCGGAAACCGTGAGTTGCTGGCTGTGGTGCTGGCATTGCAGGAGTGGAGGCATTGGCTGGAGGGTTCCGCCCTGCCTTTTGTTGTGTGGACTGACCATAAAAACCTGTCATATCTCCGCTCTGCCCACAGGTTAAATCCCCGCCAGGCTCGTTGGGCGCTGTTCCTGGGGAGGTTCCGCTTCACCCTCACCTTTCGGCCAGGGTCCCGCAACACCAAGCCTGACGCGCTCTCGCGTCAGTTTGCCCCTGCGTCGGATGAGGGGGTGGTGGAGACCATCCTCCCTCAGTCATGTGTGGTGGGGGTGGCCAGATGGCAGGTGGAACAGGAGGTGCAGGAGGCCCTCGCGGACCGGCCGCCACCGGAGGGGTGTCCTCAGGGGAGGCTATTCGTGGCCAAGGCGGTGCGTTCGGCGGTGCTTCAGTGGGGGCACTCCTCCAAGATCGCGTGCCACCCAGGTTTCCACCGCACCCTGGCGGTGTTGGAGCAGCGCTTCTGGTGGCCCACCATGCCGGCTGACACCCGGAGATTCATCGCCGCCTGCTCCGTCTGCGCCCGCGGCAAGGCATCTCACTGTGCCCCTGCGGGGCTGTTAGGGCCTCTGCCCATTCCCCCGCGTCCCTGGTCGCACGTCGCCATAGACTTTGTGTCAGGACTGCCCCCATCGGACGGGAACACGGTCATCCTCACCGTCGTCAATCGGTTCTCTAAGGCTGCCCACTTCGTGCCCCTACGCAAGCTTTCCTCGGCGATGGAGACCGCTCTGCTGGTGGTCCAGCATGTATTCCGACTCCACGGAATCCCTCAGGACATTGTGTCAGACCGGGGACCCCAGTTCACATCTCAGGTGTGGAAGGCCTTCTGCCGGGCATTGGGGGCATCGGTGAGTCTCTCCTCCGGGTTCCATCCCCAGACTAACGGCCAGACGATCAGCTGTGTCGCGGCCGATCACCCCGCCTCCTGGTCATCACACCTGCCGTGGGTCGAATATGCCCACAACTCCCTGGTCAGCTCTGCCACAGGTATGTCCCCCTTTATGTCTTCTATGGGGTTCCAGCCCCCTCTTTTCCCTACGCAGGAGGCTGGTTCCCTCGGTACGTGAGCACCTCAGGCGCGCCCATCGAGTCTGGAAGGAAACCAGGGGGGCCCTGTCCCGCTCCACAGCTCGGAACCAGCGGACCGGCATCGGATCCCTGCCCCAAACTATCAGCCAGGGCAGAAGGTGTGGCTCTCCTCCCGCGATCTCCCTCTGCAGGTTGAGTCGAAGAAGCTAGCGCCCAGGTACATTGGTCCTTTTGAGATCATTAAGATAATCAACCCAAGCGTGGTCAAGCTGAAGCTTCCCCTCGGTCTTAACATCCACCCAGCTTTTCACGTCTCCCTATTGAAGCCTGTGGTCTCTAGTCCACTCAACCCTCCCACTGACCCCCCTCCGCCCCCCGCCTCATCGACGATCACCCGGCATACACCGTTCGGCAGCTGCTGGACGTCTGCCGGTGAGGAAGGGGTTTCCAGTATCTGGTGGACTGGGAGGGGTACGGCCCCGAGGAGCGCTCTTGGGTCTCCCGCTCCTTGATCTTGGACAATAGCCTCATCAGAGACTTTTACGAACAATTTCCAGACAAGCCGGGTAGGACGCCAGGTGGCGTCCGTTGAGGGGGGGGTACTGTTATGGTTTGGTTCTTGGTTTTGTGTTGTGTTCTGTTTTCTCCTTTTTTTCCACTATCTTTCCTGCAGAGCGATGGGTTACGGCGGGGCGTGGTCTGGGCCGTCAGTGGCATAGGAGGAGACGCAGCTGGCGGCAATCACTAATCACCAGGGCCCTTTATATATCCGGAAACAACACTCCACCAGCGTCGGATTATACTTGCCCGTGTCTTCGGTAATCGACGACCGTAGGTGGCGGACCTGTTCGTCTCCTATGTCCTCTGGATGTACCTTGTTTCTCGTGCTCACCGTGTTCTCCTCTTTTTTCCGTAGTCTCCAGGACTTCTCCGTCCTCCTCGCCGCGTCCCGCTCGAGAGCTCCTGCCTCCCCCGTCCCTGGCTGGGCAGTCCGGACCGTCACTGCCTCCTCTGCCAGCCAGCGCCTTTAGTTCTGTTTTTACCTTTTGTGTTTGGAATATACTCGTTTTTGCACTTTCACCTGCCTCTGTCTCTGCTCTGGGGTCCGGCCAAGAACCAAACATCACACTTTTGTGCTCAACTTGTCTTCAGCTCAAAGGAGATGCTGGTTGGTTACACCAAATCCTACTGAGGTGCAGTGCCTGGGCCAGTTGGTGTTGACCTTTGGGAAATACAATGGAAAGACTTTCAGATGGCTGGCAGAAAGTTATTAAGTAGTAAGTATGTTGTTGCTGTGCATTGTGTGTCAGTGTCTATGCTTTTTGTGAACATTATGTTATGTTTAGTGTCCTCGACATCAATATATATATATATATTTATTACTATTCATGTTTTCTTTTTCTTTTCACTGAATGATTTTTGTTTGAATGAATGTGTCCGTCTGCCAGCAAATCCATTCATAAAGACGAGGGAGTAGCACATTTAGGCCCCGCCTACTAATAAAAAACGTTTACTCCATTCGCTCTGATGAAGTCACATGACAGGAAGCACTCGGGAAACTTAATTTTTTTGCTTAAAACCTTTTGTCTAAGTTGTCTACTATCATGTCATTAGAACAGACAAAAAGCTGTATGGGTAACATTTAGATTTGTTATTTTAAGTATAAAATGACAGAGACTCGAAGGCTTCAATTAAAACCGTTCAAAGAAAAATGAATGAAAATAAAATTAAATAAAACGTCCTCGCTCCCGAGACACAGCACGGTTATGCTGCGTCACACAGCTGTGACGTCACACTGGGAATAGAGAGTTTTCCAGAGCTTTTCTGGCTGTTAGTTGTCAAAGTTGTCCCCCCAAAACAATAATTAATTGTTAAATAATTAACAAATAATTTAGAATGTTAAAAAACAAACAATTTTAAGTAAATGCACAACACAAACGCTGCTAAGTGTAAAACAATGCATTTCTAAACTGTCAAAAAATTATGACCCTCCCTAATTCCTCAAGGTGCTTCTGTTTTCCAGTGGGCCTCACAGCTAATTTTAACAGTCAGCTAGCATATATGCTAATATGTAGAAGCTGGTCAGTCATTTATCACACAACTTGTTCAAAATTCATCCAAAATCAGTCAGTTTTTTCCAGTTTGTTGGTTAAGATCAGATCTAATGATCGTTAACAAGCTCTAATCATGGAAGTTATCGTAGCAACAGTAACTAAGAAAAGTAGAGGGGGACGTGGATTTTCAGATTTTTTAACTCATTGATTCCTGATCTCATTTACCTTATGTATAAATATAAATCAATATGGAACATTACTATAATGTTATAATGTACTATATTGTTTAAAACATTTGAACATGATGAGGGCTTAAACCTGCAAGACAAGTTGCAAAGGAGAGAGAAGGAGATAGGGCCAGATTATTATGGTAGTGTTGTATGTTTAATTGTTATTATTTAATATTTATTTGATTTATCTACTTTTTAGTAGAATTGTCTTGAAAGTTAATTAAATAGTGTCAATATATTCACCTGGTTTAGGTGTGTATACACACACACATTTCTATTTTATTATATTTGCTTCTTGTATTGATTCAGAATTCAATGATGTCACAGGCCACAGTATAGAATTTGATGATGTCACTTCACATTAGGGGGTTCTGGAGAAGGTTTTTTAACCAGTTCAGTTGTTCAGGAGCAGGAGAGAGAAAGTTCAGAGATTAACTCTAAACTTTAAGAAGAAGAACAAAGAAACGAGCCGCGAAAAAAGAAGGAAGATGTTTCGTTTTCTGAAAAAACAACAGGTTTGCTGCAGTTTCTTAACCTTTTCACCTGTAGAAGTTGTCACAGTTCACATTTTTAACCAAAATGTCGGTTATAGTTAGTAGATTATAGAAACCTTCTTTGAACTTGAAAAGGAAATCTCCTTTTATCTCATTTATCTTTCTTTATTTTGGTAAGAAACCTGTTGAAGTTGTGGAGAGCATCAAGATCACTGTCCGTCCCAGGAGGTGAGAAAATTCAAGACTGGTTAACCCGGCCTTTTGACGAAAAGTAAAACAATCATTGATTTTATTGATTTCAAACAAAATATATAACCAACTGTGTTTTTTTCTATCACCAGCATTGACATCCAAGACGCTCCTGAAGACACCACCAGGAAAGACACCACAAAACCGTGCTGGTATCGACTCTTCGGTCGCTTGGTATGTTTTAACAATAAGTAGTGATAGAAAGTTTAACATTTACTTAAGTACATGTAATTGAATATTGTACTTCACTGTTGTATTTCTAACCATTCTATTCTATAATGTGATTTTGTTTGTCCTAAATAGACAAATAAAGTGAGTCCTGAAGAGGTAAAGCAAAGGTAAGGAGACTGCTAACTACATTTCTTTATTTCTACTGCTTTAAGTCTTAATGTTCATTATAGAATAACATTTAATGTTTGTCTTTATCACCAGTGTCACCACCTCAGACGACGCTAACGCTGCTCCGAAACAAAAGGATAAAAAGCGTTGCAGACGTAAATGGTGGAAAGTACGTATGTCTTTCATGGTTCTGTACAAAAACACGTTATTGTTGATGACTCTGTCTTTAGATGATTTAATCAGTGTTTCTTTACTCCAACAGAAGAAAAATCGGGTCACACCAGCCGCTCATCAGGATGAGGTGGAGGTGAATAAAAGCCTCGTGGAGGAGGAGGAGCAGCAAACACAGGAGGACCAGAAGCTGCCTCAAGCTGTGGCAGGAAATAACAAGGAGGAGGCAGAGCAAGAACCAGAGACCACCACCATCAATAAGACCCCCCAGAAAGAAGCCATCCATCCCAAAGAGGTCTCATCACTGAGACTTCTTGGGGGTATCATCACTGAGACCCCTAAGAAGAAGGGGTCCACTAAGACCCCTGAAAAGAGGGTAACGTTCACTCCCAAACAAGAGACCACCAGTGACACTAAGACCCCCGAGAAGAGGGTAACATTCACCCCAAAACCAGGGACCTCCTTCGAGACCAAGACCCCCGAGAAGAGGGTAACATTCACCCCAAAACCAGGGACCTCCTTCGAAACCAAGACCCCCGAGAAGAGGGTAACATTCACCCCAAAACCAGGGACCTCCTTCGAAACCAAGACCCCCGAGAAGAGGGTAACGTTCACCCCAAAACCAGGGACCTCCTTCGAGACCAAGACCCCTGAGAAGAGGGTAACATTCGCCCCAAAAACAGAGACCACAACTGTCACCAAGACCACCAAGAAGAGGGTAACGTTTGCTGAAGAACCAGAGGTCAAATTCTTCACTGTGACCCCCGAGGAAATGGAAATGTTAGCCCAACAACCAGAGACCGCCCCTGAGACCCCCAGACAGCAGGAGGACATGTGCTTTGGGTGAGTACATCTGCATTTCTACAGGAATCCATAGCACAGATTTGTGATATTTACGTGTAATTGACTTCTTGTGTCTTTATTTGTCAGGTTCCCCAACCCGGTACACGACTGCTTCATGAACTCCTGTCTGCAGAGCCTCCTGACACTGGCAGACTTCATTGCAGACTTCAACAATCAGGAGGAGGTCTGGAGTTTGGACCCAGAATCCACCGTGATCCAGTAAAGTCAAAAAAACTCACACACTCATTTCATCCTTTGACTGTAGGTAGAAGATAGAAATGCTCACAGTAAAAGCCACTGCCTCTCTTCTCTTTTCAGAACATTTATGGACATCAAGAAGCATCATGGTTCAGGAAGTGCCTACCAGAAATTACTGCTCCTCAATAAATTCCGTATAGCGGTCTCTGAATTGGCTCCAGAGTTTCGAGATCAGGAAGAGAAAGTAAGTCAACAGCTTTCAAGGTTAATTGTTGCACCATCATAGTTTCTACTGTGTATAAACGTGTGTGTGTGTGTTTGCAGGATGCTCATGAGTTCCTCGTCGCCGTCCTGCAGCAGATAAGATGGCGGGGCCCAGAACTGAATGTGATCGCAGAAAGCATAGGAATAACCTACAGCTGCCCTGTGGTGGATCACATGCTGTTCAGGATGAATACTACTAGGACATGCATGAAGTACAACACACAATCACATATATCTAAAAATAGGCTAAAAATTCCAATAGTTCAATCTTGTCATGAGCCTCTACAGTTAAATGTCACCTGTATTTTGCTTCTGATGTGTAGGTGCAGAGCAAAATCCAGCAGGCAGGAGGAGTTTACCAACCTTTCCCTGGACCTGCTGCTTGGAGGAGGAACAGTGGAACAGATGCTCGAGGCTTATCTGCAGGTAACGAACATTCATTCACATCACACTTCATTGTGTGTGTGTGTGTGGCGTCCATGTAAAGCATAGTATAGAAGTGAATTCATGTTGTTCTGTGCTGTTCTGCAGGAGACACAGTTGGAGTATCGTTGTAAATGTGGTGGCAACGCATCAAAACAACGCTGCTCGTTTATCAACCTGCCAAGGTGAGTGACATCACACCTCATTTAACCTTAATGAGTCTTCACTATAGAACTCAGTAGACTTAATGTCAATGTTAATGTTAATGTAAGACCTAAACCACATTAACCTGCTGCTCATATCTTGTCTTGTCTGTCTGCAGAGTGCTGATCCTGCACCTGAAGCGATTCAGGTTCACTCCAAACTTGACGCTTGAAAAGTGCTTTGACCCCGTCACCATCCAAAGGAACCTGGTGATGTCTTCCAAGCAGGTAAAGAGAAACTAAAACACCTGATAGCGAACACAAAACACTGATGTGCGACTGATGTGAAAGTGACGTAAACTGTGTTTTTTTCTTCTCAGAACGTGTGCTGCTATAACCTGGTCAGCGTCATCAGTCACTTCGGCATAGAAACATCTGGTGAGATCATTAATTCATTCATTCACACTGACAATTATTTCGTTAAATAATATTTTTTTCTTGATTTACACATTGTGCCAATTCGTATTGACTCCTGCTTTCCTGTTAGGACACTACATCAGCGAGGGGGCAGACCCAGATTTAGGACAGGAGAACCCGACCGACCGTTGGTTCACATACAACGACGCGGATGTCACACAGACGTACGGTGCCTTCGTGTGTGAAGAGCGAGGAGAGTCGGCTTACATCCTGTTTTACAAAAAACAGGTGAGAGGAAACACATCTGCACTGCAGCCAAACACTAACATCATCAGATAGAAACTCACACATTGTGTGTTTTTTTGTTTTCAGGAGTAGACGGGACGCCGCTCCAAAGGCCTCAGGAAACCAGACAGTATTAATCATTCTGTTATAGCCTGTTATGTGTAAAGTACTTGAAATTGCCTTGTTGTTGAAATGTGCTAGAGAACTGAACTTGCTTTGCCTTACCAGCAACATCGAGTGGGGGGCAGATGAATCCAGGACCAGCGGAGGATGGACAAATCCATGACCAGCGGAGGAGGGATGACGAGTGTTTCCTGAGGCCAGGAGCAGCAGCCCAAAGGAGGATGGGTTCCCCCCAGAGAGCCTGGTTCCTCCCAAGGTTTCTTACTCACTGAGAAGTTTTTCCTTGCCACTGTCGCCACACACCAGCAGGACAAGCGTTAATGTCGTTCAAGGGTTTTGCCTTGGACGACATTATCCTGCTTATACCATGGTCACTTGCGCGTTTAGAGCACCTGTAGCGCAACTGCTGTTCTTAGTCCCTGCCAGTGGTCGCCATGTTAACTCTTCTCTGTGATTCCCAGGTAGGTAATGCAGTGAAAAGAGGGGGGTTATTTGGGAGTCGCTCAGGGTTTTGAGTGTACTTGGTGGCTGTAAAGTATAGCAATAGTGTATTGTGTACTTGGCTATTGAGTATACTCAAAAACAAAAACCCTAAACAAGCCACCAAATAACCCCCCTGACTGCATTACTTACCTAAGAGTCACAGAGAGGAGCTAACGTGGCAGCTAACAGGCAGGGACAGAGAACGGCGGCTGTGCTGCAGTAAAGTAGGAACGCAGGCCAAGGTGTTCTCAATCAAGAAGTAATGGACACCTTGCAGCCATTCAGAACCGGGACCATGGTATATTAGCTAGGTTAGTGGCTTGCTCTCTGGGGAAGAGGATAAGTATCCCGTTAAAAGCCCGATTGGATTTCCAAAGTAAAACCATTCCAATTGGAGAACTGTGTTTTGTGTGTTTGATTTTTAATCAGCATCAGTGTGTATATAATGTTATCAGTAGGAGTTTTCATGGTTCCTGCAGACTCACAGTGTAGCAGGTGGAGACTTTTTGATCAGGTATTGTATTATTAGTACTACATGTTGAAGATATGGGTCTTGCCTGCTAAGGCTCCTTTGACTTCAATTGTTTCTACATACACTCTACAGCTGTTGAAGGTGATTCAGGTGTCATTTATCAAATTGCAGTGTAAAATGTGTATGTATACTATCTATGTCTACTATCATGTCATTAGAAAAGACATAAAAAGCTGTATGGGTAATATTTAGATTTGTTATTTTAAGTATAAAATGACAGTCAGACTCGAAGGCTTCAATTAAAACCGTTCAAAGAAAAATAAATAAAAATAATTTAAAAAATTAAATAAAACGTCCTCAGTCATAAATCAGTCAGTTTTTTCCAGTTTGTTGATTAAGATCAGATCTAATGATCGTTAACAAGCTCTAACCATGGAAGTTATCGTAGCAACAGTAACTAAGAAAAGTAGAGGGGGACATGGATTTTCGGATTTTTTAACTCATTTAATCCTGATCTCATTTACCTTATGTATAAATATAAATCAATATGGAACATTACTATAATGTTAATGCTCTAAATCAGTGATATTCAAAGGGGGTCCTGTACTGGTCCCAATACAAAAATGCATTGAAAAGATAGGAACCAGCTAATTTAGACCCAAGAGGCTGGTGCCTATCTTTTCAATTAATTTAGTCTGAGATCAGTATAGGACCTACAGAAAAAATCCTATTGAATATGGAGTAACTTCGTCATTAGACTAATTTTTAAAATGAGAACTCAACTGACAATTGTTCATTTTTGAGTGAGCTATTACTTAAAATGTTATTAAGGAATGTTACTCAGAGAGTGTAAATCCTTGTAGGTTCACTAATGAATGAATCAAAACATCTCAGAAGCCTAAATGTCAGTTTTGGCCCATAGTGGACAACGGGCTTCTCTAACTTTATCCACCTCTTCCTCAGTCGACGTCTCCTCCTCTGAACTTTTAACCTCATAATCTGCATCAATCACTCCCTGACTCATCATCTGACAAGTCTACATCAGTTTCCATCAATGATTCTGTTCAGAATTATCTCTTTCTCAGTCAGAGAGCTGACTCCTATCATATTTTGTAAAACAGGTGAAAAACAAGGAAGCACATCCTGATGTCCTCTATGGAGGACATGCATAAACAATACATTTTATAACGTGAAAAATAATTACACTTCTCTAAAAACTCACCTAAACTATTCCTGAGACATTCACTTGCTAGAATCAATCTGGATATTAAACTCACAAAACTCAGAATTACATATTTCTACACTTATATTTCTTCTTTCCAAAAAATGTGCTAGCTGTTCTGGCTGCCATTTTGAAGAGCCAGGAAAAAAATCTGTCAAGATCCCACCCCCACAAGTGTCACATCATTGAAAAGCCCAGGATGTCCTCTATAAGGTCCAACAGGAATCAACTGGGTCTCAGGAGGATATAGCGAGTTAGAGAGATAGACAGGGAGAGAGAGACAGCGACAGGTAGAGTAGACAGGTAGAGACAGAGACAGGTTAGAGACGCGAGAAACTAGCTAGCTAAACGCTAAAACTAACTAACTAATTAACCATCCCGAGACGCGCCTTCATCCTGACTTTGGTAAAGGAGCTATGAACGGAGCTGATGCTTCTCAAGACGTCAGAGCCCAGGAAGCCTCAGCAGCCGCAACCGTCGCAACTGCAGAGTAGGAGGCAGCGCCAAAAAACACGCATTGCAGACAAAATAAAACGCTGGTCACGTGTGACTCACTCGCGCTCTCTCGTTGGACGAGAGTCTACAGTTTGGACCAATCGGAAGCCCGGATACAGTTCGTCGACAGTTACGGTCCGGCCAATCGGAGCCCGGGATGCCCACGGTGTTTTTTTTTTTTTTAACTGGCAGACTCCAAGAGAAAGTCTTTCATATTTCTGGCGAGTTGTAATCGTAACTGAACAGTTTTGTACGATTGTTTTTTGTAGAAATATGTTTTATTTAACACTTTTAGGCAGGTTTTTTTCCCGGTTACGAAGCTTAACGTTGGCGGTTTGCGGGCGTCTAGCGGAGGTGTCAGTGGGACATCGGACGAGGCAAGTTACTTTTATTTTCATATTCTTACGTGCCATTGCGGTGTTCTGATATACAACTGATACCGTATATACGAACCTTGTGTGAAATTAATGACATTTGAAAAATGACGCTACCGCTGTTGCCTCTGGGTCCGAAAACAGGCTAGGGTAGCGGTATATCATTCTGCCATAACGGTGTTTCGATAATCGTGTGTGTGAAAGCTCATACACGGGCGGGCGCACACGCGCACATACATTGCCATTTTTGTTTGGAAATCATTTTTTTCTATCTTTTACGTTTTTTGATTTATGAGCCGTTGTTCGGGGTGTGTTCCAGCCATATTTAGACTTTCTGGGTGACCAGTTTTTGTCGGTTAGTGACGGTAACGGCCCTGGTTCACTGTCAGGCTGAAAAGCTGATTGGCTCATGATTTCATGCTGAAAGCTGATTGGAGGGGCTCACTTCCTGAAAGCTGATTGGCTCCTGGGATTTCCTTAGTAACTGTGGATCTAAAAGCGACGTTACCATGGCGACATCTTTCAACCTACAGAAATAAAAAGTCTATCAGCGCGACCAGGGCTGTAAAATGTATAGTTTTTGAGTTAGAAGCAGGAGTTTGACAGGTGCACCTGGCTGACATACCATTATTTCTGATTGAGTTAACAGTGACTGCAGCAGTTGTCAGTGTCAATAGTTTTTCATCAATAACTCCATCGATCCATATAAGAAGGAAATGAACGTTTTAGTATTTATATTTATGTGGTGACATATTTAAGATTATTATGGTGATATATGACATATATAAGAGACCTCCACAGAAAATTAAGCTTGCTTTGTTCATGCTTTTCTTTCATCATTCCAACGATGGTGTGCATAGCCCCTCCATCCATTACATTTTATTTTACAGAGTTAGGGGATTATATATTTATTGCTATTCATGTTTCTTTTTCTTTTCACTGAATGATTTTTGTTTGAATGAATGTGTCCGTCTGCCAGCAAATCCATTCATAAAGACGAGGGAGTAGCGCATTTAGGCCCCGCCTACTAATAAAAAACGTTTACTCCATTCGCTCTTTATCTCTTTTATTCTGCAATTTATTAAATACATACTATTGCCAAAAATTTGATAGACTACTGAGTAGTATAAGATATATTTTAGTACTATATAGCAAATTGATTATATATATATATATATATATATATATATATATATATATATATATATATATATATATATATATATATATATATATATATATATATATATGTGTGTGTGTGTGTGTATATATATGTCAGGGTTGGAAATCATAAAAATCTAAACAAAATGAGTTCTTTCTGGGAGGGTTTGTCTTTTCCATTTTATTAGTAGGAAGGAGCATGAAGTTGATGAAGTCACATGACAGGAAGCACTCGGGAAATATAATTTTTTTGCTTAAAACCTTTTGTCTAAGTTGTCTACTATCATGTCATTAGAAAAGACAAAAAGCTGTATGGGTAACATTTAGATTTGTTATTTTAAGTATAAAATGACAGAGACTCGAAGGCTTCAATTAAAACCGTTCAAAGAAAAATGAATGAAAATAATAAAAACATTAAATAAAACGTCCTCGCTCCCGAGACACAGCACGGTTATGCTGCGTCACACAGCTGTGACGTCACACTGGGAATAGAGAGTTTTCCAGAGCTTTTCTGGCTGTTAGTTATCAAAGTTGTCCCCCCAAAACACAAAAAAATAATTTAGAATATTAAAAAACAAACAATTTTAAGTAAATGCACAACACAAACGCTGCTAAGTGTAAAACAATGCATTTCTAAACTGTCAAAAAATTATGACCCTCCCTAATTCCTCAAGGTGCTTCTGTTTTCCAGTGGGACTCACAGCTAATTTTAACAGTCAGCTAGCATATATGCTAATATGTAGAAGCTGGTCAGTCATTTATCACACAACTTGTTCAAGATTCATCCAAAATCAGTCGTTTTTTTCCAGTTTGTTGGTTAAGATCAGATCTAATGATCGTTAACAAGCTCTAATGATGGAAGTTATCGTAGCAACAGTAACTAAGAAAAGTAGAGGGGGACGTGGATTTTCAGATTTTTTAACTCATTGATTCCTGATCTCATTTACCTTATGTATAAATATAAATCAATATGGAACATTACTATAATGTTATAATGTACTATATTGTTTAAAACATTTGAACATGATGAGGGCTTAAACCTGCAAGACAAGTTGCAAAGGAGAGAGAAGGAGATAGGGCCAGATTATTATGGTAGTGTTGTATTTTTAATTGTTATTTAATATTTATTTGATTTATCCACTTTTTAGTAGAATTGTCTTGAAAGTTAATTAAATAATGTCAATATATTCACCTGGTTTAGGTGTGTATACACACACACATTTCTATTTTATTATAATATTTGCTTCTTGTATTGATTCAGAATTCAATGATGTCACAGGCCACAGTATAGAATTTGATGATGTCACTTCACATTAGGGGGTTCTGGAGAAGGTTTTTTTAACCAGTTCAGTTGTTCAGGAGCAGGAGAGAGAAAGTTCAGAGATTAACTCTAAACTTTAAGAAGAACAACAAAGAAAGGAGCCGCGAAAAAAGAAGGAAGATGTTTCGTTTTCTGAAAAAACAACAGGTTTGCTGCAGTTTCTTAACCTTTTCACCTGTAGAAGTTGTCACAGTTCACATTTTTAACCAAAATGTCGGTTATAGTTAGTAGATTATAGAAACCTTCTTTGAACTTGAAAAGGAAATCTTCTTTTATCTCATTTATCTTTCTTTATTTTCTTAAGAAACCTGTTGAAGTTGTGGAGAGCATCAAGATCACTGTCCGTCCCAGGAGGTGAGAAAATTCAAGACTGGTTAACCCGGCCTTTTGACGAAAAGTAAAACAATCATTGATTTTATTGATTTCAAACAAAATATATAACCAACTGTGTTTTTTTTCTATCACCAGCATTGACATCCAAGACGCTCCTGAAGACACCACCAGGAAAGACACCACAAAACCGTGCTGGTATCGACTCTTCGGTCGCTTGGTATGTTTTAACAATAAGTAGTGATAGAAAGTTTAACATTTACTTAAGTACATGTAATTGAATATTGTACTTCACTGTTGTATTTCTAACCATTCTATTCTATAATGTGATTTTGTTTGTCCTAAATAGACAAATAAAGTGAGTCCTGAAGAGGTAAAGCAAAGGTAAGGAGACTGCTAACTACATTTCTTTATTTCTACTGCTTTAAGTCTTAATGTTCATTATAGAATAACATTTAATGTTTGTCTTTATCACCAGTGTCACCACCTCAGACGACGCTAACGCTGCTCCGAAACAAAAGGATAAAAAGCGTTGCAGACGTAAATGGTGGAAAGTACGTATGTCTTTCATGGTTCTGTACAAAAACACGTTATTGTTGATGACTCTGTCTTTAGATGATTTAATCAGTGTTTCTTTACTCCAACAGAAGAAAAATCGGGTCACACCAGCCGCTCATCAGGATGAGGTGGAGGTGAATAAAAGCCTCGTGGAGGAGGAGGAGCAGCAAACACAGGAGGACCAGAAGCTGCCTCAAGCTGTGGCAGGAAATAACAAGGAGGAGGCAGAGCAAGAACCAGAGACCACCACCATCAATAAGACCCCCCAGAAAGAAGCCATCCATCCCAAAGAGGTCTCATCACTGAGACTTCTTGGGGGTATCATCACTGAGACCCCTAAGAAGAAGGGGTCCACTAAGACCCCCGAAAAGAGGGTAACTTTCACTCCCAAACCAGAGACCACCAGCGGCACTAAGACCCCCGAGAAAAGGGTAACGTTCACCCCAAAACCAGGGACCTCCTTCGAGACCAAGACCCCTGAGAAGAGGGTAACATTCACCCCAAAACCAGGGACCTCCTTCGAAACCAAGACCCCCGAGAAGAGGGTAACATTCACCCCAAAAACAGAGACCACAACTGTCACCAAGACCACCAAGAAGAGGGTAACGTTTGCTGAAGAACCAGAGGTCAAATTCTTCACAGTGACCCCCGAGGAAATGGAAATGTTAGCCCAACAACCAGAGACCGCCCCCGAGACCCCCAGACAGCAGGAGGACATGTGCTTTGGGTGAGTACATCTGCATTTCTACAGGAATCCATAGCACAGATTTGTGATATTTACGTGTAATTGACTTCTTGTGTCTTTATTTGTCAGGTTCCCCAACCCGGTACACGACTGCTTCATGAACTCCTGTCTGCAGAGCCTCCTGACACTGGCAGACTTCATTGCAGACTTCAACAATCAGGAGGAGGTCTGGAGTTTGGACCCAGAATCCACCGTGATCCAGTAAAGTCAAAAAAACTCACACACTCATTTCATCCTTTGACTGTAGGTAGAAGATAGAAATGCTCACAGTAAAAGCCACTGCCTCTCTTCTCTTTTCAGAACATTTATGGACATCAAGAAGCATCATGGTTCAGGAAGTGCCTACCAGAAATTACTGCTCCTCAATAAATTCCGTATAGCGGTCTCTGAATTGGCTCCAGAGTTTCGAGATCAGGAAGAGAAAGTAAGTCAACAGCTTTCAAGGTTAATTGTTGCACCATCATAGTTTCTACTGTGTATAAACGTGTGTGTGTGTGTTTGCAGGATGCTCATGAGTTCCTCGTCGCCGTCCTGCAGCAGATAAGATGGCGGGGCCCAGAACTGAATGTGATCGCAGAAAGCATAGGAATAACCTACAGCTGCCCTGTGGTGGATCACATGCTGTTCAGGATGAATACTACTAGGACATGCATGAAGTACAACACACAATCACATATATCTAAAAATAGGCTAAAAATTCCAATAGTTCAATCTTGTCATGAGCCTCTACAGTTAAATGTCACCTGTATTTTGCTTCTGATGTGTAGGTGCAGAGCAAAATCCAGCAGGCAGGAGGAGTTTACCAACCTTTCCCTGGACCTGCTGCTTGGAGGAGGAACAGTGGAACAGATGCTCGAGGCTTATCTGCAGGTAACGAACATTCATTCACATCACACTTCATTGTGTGTGTGTGTGTGGCTTCCATGTAAAGCATAGTATAGAAGTGAATTCATGTTGTTCTGTGCTGTTCTGCAGGAGACACAGTTGGAGTATCGTTGTAAATGTGGTGGCAACGCATCAAAACAACGCTGCTCGTTTATCAACCTGCCAAGGTGAGTGACATCACACCTCATTTAACCTTAATGAGTCTTCACTATAGAACTCAGTAGACTTAATGTCAATGTTAATGTTAATGTAAGACCTAAACCACATTAACCTGCTGCTCATATCTTGTCTTGTCTGTCTGCAGAGTGCTGATCCTGCACCTGAAGCGATTCAGGTTCACTCCAAACTTGACGCTTGAAAAGTGCTTTGACCCCGTCACCATCCAAAGGAACCTGGTGATGTCTTCCAAGCAGGTAAAGAGAAACTAAAACACCTGATAGCGAACACAAAACACTGACGTGCGACTGATGTGAAAGTGACGTAAACTGTGTTTTTTTCTTCTCAGAACGTGTGCTGCTATAACCTGGTCAGCGTCATCAGTCACTTCGGCATAGAAACATCTGGTGAGATCATTAATTCATTCATTCACACTGACAATTATTTCGTTAAATAATATTTTTTTCTTGATTTACACATTGTGCCAATTCGTATTGACTCCTGCTTTCCTGTTAGGACACTACATCAGCGAGGGGGCAGACCCAGATTTAGGACAGGAGAACCCGACCGACCGTTGGTTCACATACAACGACGCGGATGTCACACAGACGTACGGTGCCTTCGTGTGTGAAGAGCGAGGAGAGTCGGCTTACATCCTGTTTTACAAAAAACAGGTGAGAGGAAACACATCTGCACTGCAGCCAAACACTAACATCATCAGATAGAAACTCACACATTGTGTGTTTTTTTGTTTTCAGGAGTAGACGGGACGCCGCTCCAAAGGCCTCAGGAAACCAGACAGTATTAATCATTCTGTCATAGCCTGTTATGTGTAAAGTACTTGAAATTGCCTTGTTGTTGAAATGTGCTAGAGAACTGAACTTGCTTTGCCTTACCAGCAACATCGAGTGGGGGGCAGATGAATCCAGGACCAGCGGAGGACGGACAAATCCATGACCAGCGGAGGAGGGATGACGAGTGTTTCCTGAGGCCAGGAGCAGCAGCCCAAAGGAGGATGGGTTCCCCCCAGAGAGCCTGGTTCCTCCCAAGGTTTCTTACTCACTGAGAAGTTTTTCCTTGCCACTGTCGCCACACACCAGCAGGACAAGCGTTAATGTCGTTCAAGGGTTTTGCCTTGGACGACATTATCCTGCTTATACCATGGTCACTTGCGCGTTTAGAGCACCTGTAGCACAACTGCTGTTCTTAGTCCCTGCCAGTGGTCGCCATGTTAACTCTTCTCTGTGATTCCCAGGTAGGTAATGCAGTGAAAAGAGGGGGGTTATTTGGGAGTCGCTCAGGGTTTTGAGTGTACTTGGTGGCTGTAAAGTATAGCAATAGTGTATTGTGTACTTGGCTATTGAGTATACTCAAAAACAAAAACCCTAAACAAGCCACCAAATAACCCCCCTGACTGCATTACTTACCTAAGAGTCACAGAGAGGAGCTAACGTGGCAGCTAACAGGCAGGGACAGAGAACGGCGGCTGTGCTGCAGTAAAGTAGGAACGCAGGCCAAGGTGTTCTCAATCAAGAAGTAATGGACACCTTGCAGCCAATCAGAACCGGGACCATGGTATATTAGCTAGGTTAGTGGCTTGCTCTCTGGGGAAGAGGATAAGTATCCCGTTAAAAGCCCGATTGGATTTCCAAAATAAAACCATTCCAATTGGAGAACTGTGTTTTGTGTGTTTGATTTTTATAAGAGGATATAAGAGGTAATATTGTCATTTATCAAATTGCAGTGTAAAAGCCACAAATCTTTTTGTTCGCTTTCCCTTAGCTATGTCTCTTTAAACAAATATGTGATAACCTTTATCAATAATGTATTATCTATCAGCGCCCCACTTATACTGTGTGCACGATTATTATACAGCAACTAACATTCAATTTAAAAAAGGTTAAAATAACATTATAACAGCTGCTGGTTACCACGGCAATGGAGGATGCTTTTGGATGAAATTCTCCAGTTAACATGGTCACTTCTTAAACCAAAAAACTGTGTGTGATAGAGAGAGAGAAAGGTAGAGAGAGTGTGTTAAATTGTTGGGATTAGGGCTCAAAGAAACTGTGTTCAAATAACCAGTAACACAAGCTGAAAGAGCAGCAAATCCTCAGATGAACGTGGATGCATATGCAGAGTTGATCTTACTGCTAGATGACAAAAGTCTATCTTTGGTAGTGAGAGATGCGCAAAATAATGGAAGAAAAGCGTTAAAGATTTTGAGAGAGTATTATCACTTCAGAAGTCAAATGTCGAAAGTGTAATGGACTATATCATAAGAGCAGAGACCGCCATAACTGCACTGAAACGCTGGGGAAAGGTCTGCTAGTTGCTATGCCAGAGAGCTTTAAGCCATTCGCAATTCATGTGGCAGATACTGAAAAGGGTAAAAGGGATGCTTGCAGACCATTTCAAGATGAAGGATTTAGGGCAACTTAAACATTTTCTTGGTACTGATTTAGATTTTTCTGATGGGTGTATTAAGATGTCACAAGAGAAGTATACTAACAAAATTCTACAGCGTTTCAACATGTCAGAAATGACCGTTGTGAGTTTTATAACGCAAATATCGGTTTCAATAAAACCTACAGCAGCGATATTCAACAGGGGATCCGCGACCCCTAGGGGGTCCGTGGAGGTACTGCAGGGGGTCCTCCAAATGAAAAAGAAATTATTTTTAATAAAACAATTTGTGAGTTAAAAAAAAAAAAGAAATATATATATATATATATATATATATATATATATATATAATATGATTGAGAAAACTTCATTAACTTAATTTTTGACAGAAAACATTTTAGTCTATTAACATAGACATGATTCCCATCACATCAGTCTTAGTGCTACGTGAAGTCAACTTCAGAGCCGAAAAACAAGCTAGTTAGCTACCAAGCTAGTTAGCTACCATAGTTGTTGACTGAAGACATAAGAGTTGTTATAAAGACCTGATGGATTAATCACTAATCATATTATTAATACTACTTTTACTGCTACTACTACTAATTATAATAATAAAATAAGAATTTTAAGTGGGGGTTCCTGCTCTGTTCTTCTGATACCCAAGGGGTCCCTGGGCTAAAAAAAAAGGTTGAAGACCCCTGCTCTAAACAATGTTTTAGCCTCTTTCAGATCTTTGGTTTTACAGCCCACACCTTTATAGTTTTGGTTCCTTCATTCGGTTCATTGCCTCATTTTCAGCAGCAGTAGGCATTTACTCTAAGTGAAAAAGCTGTAGCAAACCCAGCTCACAGGAATAAAGAGACAGATTTTTCCCTCAAAAGCTATGCACCTCTACCTTTGTTAGAAAGTAAAATGTCAACATGGTTTTATCAGCTTACCCTTACACTCATATAGTATAAGACATTATTACCTTCAAGGTGCCAAATGCTAAAAATAGGACTAATATACTTCCTGTTTCCAGAACTGTCCATGTTGCTGAAAAAAATGGCCGATAGTGCACATTCAAAAGTCATTAATCACACCAGTATTGCTACTGACCTATAATTAGCATACATTACGTATCTCCCGCCTCATGTGTACTGCCTGCATCAGCAAGACATTTCCCCTCTTTACTGAAGGATCTTCCTTGTCGAGTTGAGAGTTTTTAACATGGACAGATCACTCTTAAAAAGTTGTTTTCTTCTTTCATCGAGGCAACTATAACATATGCTATTCGCTGATTTGCTTGCAAACTCAGCAAGGCTAATAAAGCACAGGCTTATCATTCTTAACACCATCACTGTTTTGTTTTTGAGTTTTGAGTCATTAGTCAGCAGCTATTTTCTCAGGAAAACAAATCAAATAAATATTTTGAGGTCTTTTGTCCCATCAGCAGCTGGATTTTTAATCAGACAAGACAAGATAAAATATAATATTGCAGTAATACAGCCACAAAGTGGATTGCCCTGAAGAAAATCGTAAAATAAATGAAATTAAAAAATATAACAAGTAAAAAAAATGGTTAAAGATATAATTTATATATTTACAAGACGAAGTGCAACTTGTCTTCCAGTGAATGTGGTCTATCTCCACAGTCAAGTTAAGTTTTTAGCTGTTTTGGACCTTTAGTGCTAATGTTTCATTGTTGTTTTAGGATTACAATACATCTCATATATATTTATGTTATTGTGTTATTTATTGTATTATTTTATGAAGTTGGTTGTGTTGACTACTGCTGAAACCAAATTGCTCATCAGGGACAATTGAGTCTAATCAATCTTGTAAACTCTTGATAAATGGTCATAACATCTTCAGTGTTGCCTAAATCTCACATTGTGTCCATTTTACTGCTCAGACCATGATTGAACGTCTCGACACGCTTTGTCTTTTAGCTGTTGAGCGGAGCAAGTAGGGCTTTGAACATGTGGAGTTGTACTTAACAAAAAGGGTTATTTTTAAAACAGGAAATTCCCATAATGCTGTTTGCTTTCTTCTGTCTGTTTCTAAGCGATGTTCCCCCCTCCCCCTTGTCTTCCCGATGCGTGCCCTCCATTTCCCCAAATGTGAGATGGTTTGAGGCAACACCTCCAGTCTTGGGCTCTACAGAGATCAGCCTCTAAAAGCACACGATACATCAGACATGCATTAGGGGTGGACAGAATTATGTCATGCAGCTATTAATATTAGAAAGCTCTGCAATGTGCTGTGTGCTAAGAACACGTAGTACTGGAGAAATTGATCTTGGACCACCAAGTGGAAGCTCAGAAAGTGGAAGCTGCATCTCTAATCAGTCGATAAACACAAGAAAAAAAGATGGCTCACTGCTAAATGATTGCAGGGCTCTTAGGGGACTACACGGTGCATTATTTTGGAAGATGAGTGGAGTATTTGTCTTCTGAGGGCTTTGAAGAAGAGAGAGGTCTACTGTCCATGCCATGAAGGACATTGGTTGCTATAGAAACAAGTGTAGTGAGGTGTATAGGTCTACAGTTGAAGAAATGTAGTGGTAAGGTCACATTATAATATACGTCTACACACGCACACACACACACACACACACACACACACACTTAAAGGCAGCCATGGGCCTGGACAGTAACATAGGACCAGGAACTTTATTGAGTGACCTTTTTAGCACTTCAGCAAGCTGCAAAACACAGTGTGAGACAAAACACCCCCTATTTTTCTATTTGCAGAGAGAGAAAGGTTCCTTCCAGGCTCTGATATCTAATTGGGGAGGGGAAGCTTTTTTTATTCTCACCTCACAGAACACTGACTTGCATTCTTTTTCTCTGAATATGCTCTGTGTATCCTGACATAACTGTGCCTCCTAACAGCTCAAAGCATTCCATTGTTTAAAGGCCAATATCTGATTTATTGCAACTTAGTTTAATTCCTAATTATACGAATTTAATCACATGCAACTTTAAACATGCAATATATAAGATGCAAGTCGAGTATTTTACATACATCTTAAAACATTTTTGGAGGGGATCTTTAAGCTAAGTAAAGCAACAATCTATCAGGGAATTTACTATCATGTTGTACCAGTCATGCACTATATGCACCAAACCCGGCATTGTGCAGTTGCAATACCTTTTGGTGCAGGGAAGCTATACAGCTCCAGTATAGGCTCCCTGCTGTCTGTTAGCTTAATTAGCTGGCTACTGTATAAATAGCAACACAGGAGCAAACAGAGCCACACTGCTGCTTCTTGAATGCATACTGCTGCTCAATGAGGGTTGTTATCTCAGCCATTACAGCACTCCCAGTAAAGTGCTACTGTTAGGAGCTCATTTCCACTGTGGATTTGTAGGCAGAGCATATGCAGGAAACCACATCCTGCTAATGAGAAAATGCTGTTATTCATTCAAGGACAAACAAACGATCATTCAGAAGGGATTGGGGATCACTGAAGTGTACTGTGCATCCAGGTGTATCAAATGATTCCTGTTGAGAATTTCAGTGGGAGAACACCTCATAACAGATGTTCTTTTAGTTTGCAGAACTGAATTGGAAAAAAAAAAAGATTTTTTAAAATGCTGTTCAGTGTTTCTGGAAAGTTTTGTCTGAAGTTAATTGGCAAAACATAAGAATCATTTATTACGGAACATTCCCTGGAACATTCGGACCCTTGGGATTCCTTAGGGCATCGCTCATTTTTAGGTGAGCTGCTTACTGTTCAACTATTCTGTCAGCCGTTACATCAGCTATTCTCTCTAATCTGGTGTCTAATCTGGTCTCTGTTTCATCCTCATATATTTTATGCTACCATGCCTGCTCAACATTACTGAGAACTGAGACCTGTATATCAACGTCTTGGCTGAGAAAAAGCTGGTCTCCTGGCTTCATTCTTGTATGATGTTTAACTCTAATGAAATATTTATTGTTTGAATATTGCGTGCCCTCATTCTGTACTAGTTTAAAGACTTTTTCTCTTTATGAGAACATCTGGTGCAGATGACAATCAGATGATCACAGAAATAATTATTAAAAAATAGTAATTAGTTACAGTTACTTCTCTCAAAAAGTATTTGAATTATTTTTCCAATTACTGCATATAAAACAACTAGGGAAAGTAACTTTTGTGTTACTCTCACAGTCCAAACCACTCTAACAACACAACACAACTGAAGTATCAGGCTTTTTAAGTAATTCATTAAACTTTTAACTAAGTAACTACAAAAACCTGAAGCTGATTTTACCAAAATCAATATAATGAATTAACTATAACTACCTTACACCGAACAGCAGACGACAAACAAAGTTAACAATAACGATAATAATGAACATGATGTAACCTTTAGGTGAAAACTAAAATATTTCTCTCATGAAAAATGGAAAAAAAAGAATCCAACTCAGTGTCTGCTGAATGTTTAAATAGGCAACTGTTTGAAAACAGGTTAGCCACTAAAAGTTTATAAGAATTTAGTCAAAAGTGATGTTCAGCTTCCTATGCATGTCTGCTCCCATAGATCTACTGAACATATGGAAATATCTAAGTAAAATCTGCACACAGACCATTGTTGCATGAACATCTTTCTCTCTTTCTCTCCTCACAATTTATTTGCCAAGATTTTTACTTCAGGTTAGCCAGTTGCATGGCAACTGGACTTGCTGCAAACAGGTAACTGACATCTTTGTTAGCAGCGATGCTAAAGAAGCTTTCATATGAAATGAACCACCCACTGTGTTCAGGCCGTGACAATACAGAAGAAGGACTGATATCCACTCTCTTTTAAAATATAGGCCAAAATTTCATCTTATAAGTTAGTATAGTTTTCAGTTTCCTCCATATAGTTTTCAGTTTCCATTCTGACAGGCATCATCTCTCTGCTTCCAAAAAATATGAATAATTAATGAATGGTTTGTGTTTTTAAGGATGAGGTTGTTACTTCTTTTCATTACTGTCAACAAATTTCAGACAAAAACATAGCATTACATTTCTCATACTGACAAGTATTATCCTTGTAGCTAGTGCCTGATTTAGCTAAATCCTCCACGTCATAGAACTGTATTGTCATATAAAACCAATTAAACACATGTAGCCAGAATAGTGCTTGTGTGACAGTTTCCTTCACTGCAGAGCATAGTTTGTACATAGAGAACACCTCTGCGGCAGCATTATTGGTCTCTGGAGACTAACTGTGTGTCTGAGAATGGTCTGATGCATAGTTCCTAACAAGCTCAGAGGAATAAACTATGCTACATGGTGAAGGAATGTCAAGAGTTTAAAAGCTTTGACTCTTTATTCCTTTTAATTGGTTTTGGACGACAGCAGAATCCTCAACATGGAATAAAAAAAAACAAAAACCTATCAGGTTGTGGAAATAATATGTGATAAACTAATGAACGGTTTCAGTCTCATAGGATTTATGGATGATAATAAATTGATCAAGTTAAAATCTTATTCTTTCACAGCTATGATGTAGATCATGTAAAAGCAGCTTAAAAGTGTTCCACAGATTTCAAACAATAATACTAATGAAATTATGATATTATGCACAAGGAACACACCTACAACAAACATTTTCTTTTCAAGTATTTATTCTGCAACTTATGCTCCTTCAAGAGGTTTATTATACACATGTGATATATTAAATTCCATATACTTTTTTTTTCAGGACTACTCATAAAAACATTGTATGTGTGTGTGTCTCTGCGTAAGGTGACAACCGTTAGGATGACCTGCATTCTGTCAGCCTGTTTCATCATATATGTGTGGGTGTGGCAGCGTTTAAACATGTTAATGAGCACCAGGTGTGTTTATAAGCCTTAACCAGCTGTGGCCTGAGCCTCAAAGGTTACCACGGCAACTTGAGCTGGTCGCCAATCACAAAACACCTGCACTGCAGGTGGAAGCCAGACATGTGGAAAAAAACAGCATTTTCTCCCTCTGTGCTGGTCTCCTATTTGAGCTTTGACTGACAAAATGGTAGCTCCTATCAGAAAATAAAAAGGGCTATCATCACTCTAAAAAGTTTTGGTGTGATTCTGTGTTTCCACAGTCAGGGGTGACACATTGTAAAATGTAGCCTGAAGGAGAGTGGAAAGAGTAAAATTTGAATTTTTTTGGTTCTCCTACACTCTAAGCAATTTTACCCAACATCCTTTCTCATAAGCTCCCATGAATTTCTGCAAAAATGATCATGGTCATTGATCAGTTTTGATCAAAAACTATATTATGTATCAAAATGTGGATATAATAATACATTGATAGACAAGACATGTGTCTACAGTTTAAAGTATAAATGGAGTCTCTAGGTAAAGGTATGCTCAGCTGGCAGTGCAAAAACTCTGATGATTTGTTAGTTTTTTTGACCTCATCCCATTATTTCCCTATGAGAAATCTTCCACAGTTTTTCACACCTTACATTGTGAAAAAATCATAATTTGCACATAAAGGTAATAGCACACCGTTCCCAATCGAGACGCATGCTTTGACATATAATTGGCTTGGGTCCAGTTGCCCAGACTACTAATAAATAATTTGTGGCCACGCATTAGTATCTCTTGGCCACGAGATGCTAATGTGTGGCCATGAGTTAATTAATGTGTGGCTATGAGATAGTTCATGTTTTCATTTCCGTGAAGATATTGGTGACTGTTGGTCAGTATTGGATATTGACATGACATCTGCGTTTGACTGAGCTTTCACCGAACATCATGTCAGTTTCAGCCTAAATAAAGACTGCAGATTATAGCACATTCATCATGCTGTGATTTACTATACAGTCACATCCACACTGTACTGTATCTACTGTCATTTGCACGGTCAATGTCAGGGACCATCTGCAAATTGCATGTCTGTGTTCAGTTCTTGACATCCACTCTCTTTCTTTCTTACTTACAATACAGTTACTTAGAGATGACTTACGAGTAGCATGTTACAGTATAAAACTTGGGAGCGTTAAGCTGAAACTGTCATGATGGCCGATTGAAAGCTCACTCAAAAACAAATGTCCATATCCAATAATGAACCAACTGTACCACAAACTCTTGCTGAGTACTGATCATGTCTAACTGCAGTGACTTGAGTCTGTCATTGTAATTCATTCCCATATTAAAATAAAATCACATCAACTCAAAGTTGTCCATGTGTACGAGCCAGGTACATTGTGTTGTTTATCATGATGATGTCACTTACAGGGATTGTCATGTGACCTGTCACATATAGTAATCATTAATTAGTGTCACCTGGTGACCTGTTCTGTTTTTTCAGAATGAAAAGACTTTGATGACGCTTTACTACCATTTTGATGAGATCACTCTTTTTGATGCAGTTTATCAGTTGATTGTAGATGAATTACTGCCATGTTTTACCTGCAATAATTATGAAAACCATACTTCTTTGGCTTTTCGCACTTACTACAGAAGCCAGCATGTCAGGCTTTGTCAGTCAATTAACTCCAAATGCCCATGAACATGAAAACAATAACTATCTTGTGGCCATGCATTATTATTATTATTATTATTATGTTTTATCAAATGTCACCAAAGGTACTCCGTAGTATTGAGATACAAGGACAAGGGAGATGGCCCAGAGAAACTCTCATGAATCTGTCCCATCAGGGCAGCACACTAACAAAAGCAATCTCCTTACACACAAATACACCTGCATATTGTTAGTGACTGTACAGCTAACATCTGTGCTGCAGTCTGCAAAAACACTATAGGAATTACCACAATTAAGTGAGACCAAAATTTGCTTTGAATTACAAAGATCCTGGAGGGGGTGCCAGGGGGTCCCCGGAAAAAAGGAGAATCATTTATTTTCACTATAATTATTTTACAGTTATATTATTTAAACACAAATACAATCACTCTTGGTCAGCTATAAAGAACTGTACTGGAAAGGATTTTGATTTCACCTGTAGGGCTTAATTTCAAATTAAAGATTTAATGTTTAAAATTTCTAAGACTTTATACATTTACCCATTTTGTATGTGTATGGGCATTTACGGGCATACTCAATTATGTATGGAGTTATGCAGTTTCTATAATTTTGGTCTCAGATTTCCTACACTTTCTTTTATAAAACATCTAAACATAAAACTCTTATGAGATGGGGTTCATGGTCTAGTTTACATAAGTTTAAAGGTCCTTGATGTAAAAAAGTTTGAGAACCACTGGCCTACATGTCTGCGTCTGTCTGAGGCCATGTTTGCTGCTAATGTGCATAAGGCAGAAACCATGTGAAGATCATACTCGTCTTTTATGTTAATGCAGTCACGCTCTTAAAATAGCAGGAGCGTAAATGAATCATCTGATTTTATTTGCATAAATACACACCTCACCTCCTCCACCTCACACTTTACATGTTGAGAAGCATTAAAGGTTGTGCAAAACAGACATAGGCGACACAGCCTCCGACTGACAGATACAGAAAGCAACGTTTCCCTCAACTCCACATGGATAGTACATTAGAAAGCATGTGTTAACAGGATTACTGTAAAGAAGTAAATCCTATGTAATATGCTAATGAGCCATTTTGTGTGTCAGTAAATGGAGACCACAAATGGTGGCCAGTAGTGAAATGTAGCTAAATACATTTATTTTAGTGCTGCACTTAAGTACAACTTGAAAGTACTTTACTTACATATTTTCATTTTATGCTACTTAAAACTTCTTCTGCTCAAACATTTATTTTACTCCTTTGGAGATCTGTGAATTCTGAATAGTTTGTAGTTTGTAGAGTGGCTCGATTAACAGACTGGGTAATACAGGTGAAGGGCATATATTACTTCTGCCAAACTCAAAATGATGGACCAGAACCATCAGATCAATGTTGACACTGGTTGTGGAGGAGCTGAAACTCTCATCCACATCTTATGGGACTGCCCTGCCTGTGATTCCCTGTGAAAGGAGGTGGCACTTTGCTGTCGAAGATCTTCAATGTAGATCTCTGGTTTTTGCTGTGCATAAATGTGGGGGCCACCATGAGTGTTTCTCCTGTGAGCATATTTGGAAGAGAATGTGGAGCTAGGTGGGAGTTGAGCCTAGTAGGCAGCACGCTGCAGCCCCCTAGTGGCAAGGCATCTGTCACTCAAAGCTGTAACTCCTTAATAATGTAGAACATTATGCATTAATGAAAATGGTTACTTATAAAATTATTTTACCAGCCATATAGTTGTGGGAAATGTATCAATAAAGATCATTTTTTGTATTATTATTGTTTTAGAGAGATTAAAGTGATAGAGTAGAGTAAATAGTGTCTATTTCTGCTGTGAACTTAGTCATTTTAACATGGGGATTTATTGGGATTAACTTCTGCAGCCAGCCTCAAGTGGCCATTGGAGGAACTGCAGTTTTTGGCACCTCCACATTGGACCAGAGTTTTACCCCCTTGGTTTTTGCCCAGGTCATGCATGCAGGACCCATTGAGCCCCACATTCAAAGCAATAAGCAACAAAGTGATTGCATGCCTCATATCAAAACAGTTGGGTCTAATGAAGTGGAAGGTCAGGAAAACCCTCCTGCTTCTTTAGAAAAAGGCGGCTTGAGGATTTCTTCCATCTTTTATGCATGGAAAAGGACACCTCCATCCTCGGGGAACTAGACCAGAAAGCAAGCGAATAAACCTGCTGAATAAACGAATAAAGAGAAAGTAAAGTCAGGGAAGTGACTGAATGGGAAATGCTCTTTAATTTCCAAACCAAATACTAAAGTGCCCATGAGCAAGGCATCCTATTACTACTATTGATTTTGAATTCAGAAAATGCTTTTCAAATAACTGCAGGAAGTCTATCCTACTGAATGTTTATGTTGTGTTCAGAAAAAGCCTATAAAGTCTCATGTAAATGTGCACTCTGCGGATGTTTAAACATTTAAATGGTTTAAAAGCCCTTGACTTGCATGGGAGGAATATCATTAGAGGCAGAAAAATATACTGAAGCCATAATTTAACAATGAAACACACATGTTAAGAAGAAGAGGAAACAAGCTGTTTCCTTATATTCACAGAATTTGCTGAAATAAATATGATTTGCATTATGATCCACTAATTAAGTGTCAATTTGAGTATACAGTAAGTGAGATATGATGAGAAATACTGTACACGCAGAAAGAGGAAGCGAAAGACTGGAAGATCACAAAGGAGAACCGTGCTTGAGAGAAAGATGGGACAAGAAGACGTCCACGGAACAGAGTCAGAGATAATTCTATTGTATAAGGAGAGATTCAAAGCAGATGTCTTGGTTCAGTCAGAGAATGGCTAATAGGAAAATCTAATTCAAATCCTACCCAGATTACATTATGAATTCACTCCAGGCCATAAAAATGAAGCCTTCAATTCACAGGGTGTGTCAGACTGCTGAGATAATTTCCTGAACTGAAGCTTTCCCAGAAATGAAAGTTGTAAGTGTCCTTACTAGTGTAATGACTAAACAAATTAAATGATTAGAGTATAAAGCACAGAAAAAAAGGAAAAAAAGGGTTTCTGAGAGTGACCAGTGGCCGTTGCATTTTTCATACTCTCCCACCCACAAAAATAGCTAGTGAACCAGCGCTCTGCTTATAAGCAGAGAAATGGGTCAATAGCTATTAAACAGGCATGTCATGGCTATTGTCCAATAGACCAAAGGCTGTGGGGATAAAAGGAGGCATTGATGGCTTTTGATTGCACTGAAGGTCATCTCAAATGTACAGGATTGCTATCCGTCTCTTGGAGACTTGTCTGAAAGATCTCTATAAAAGGTAACAGTTTCTGACTAAAAACATGAAAATTGAATTTTTCCTCTTGGGCAGTGGAGCCACAAGTCCTGCATCTGTCACAGCATGAGAAGTCCACAGTTAGACCAAAGCAATAATTTTAAGCTACTTATGTTTAGATGTTTAGCAGTAAAAGATAAATAAGGAATCACTTTTTGTAAAATGCATTAAATCACTTCAACTCACATACCTTTCATTTTAGATGAGCTAATATTTAAAGCTACACTACTCCCCAACAGCTTAATAAAGAGTTCTCTTTATTTTTATTTTTTTTTGGTTATCCAGCTTGGATCATTACTGTTTGGTTATTTCCTAACACTTTCATCAACCACATGTTATGATGCAGCAGGTGGTTGTGTTGACCATTTCATGCTACCTGTCTAGCATCAAATGGCAGACAAAGTTAACGAGAAGCTGGGGAACACTGAGGATTTGTTATTTAGTGGCTAACGAACTACATTTTACTCAGGAGTTGGTGCGGAGGAACAATATCATTTTATATTAATAGCTGTTATTTTGATATTTGATTTATATTATGTGCATCCCATATGAAAATCAATTCAGAGCCTCTTGAAAATTAATTGACCTATGTTTTGAACATCTGAATTACTTAGGCCTTTATATCAAATACCTTTATTGTAACACTGACAACTTAATGCAGATGGGATATTCACTGTAATGGATTATAAAATTCTGATGTGTTGTTCACATGTTGCTGACCCATTGTGGTCCTCTCCAGGATTAATCTATCCAGAATCATTTAATTTCAGCAAAGTAAGCAGATACAGTGGCTTGAAAAAGTATTCATACCCCTTGAACTTTCCCACATTTTGTCACGTTCTGACCATAAACAAAAATATTTTATTGGCATTTTAGATGAAAGATCAACACAAAGCGACACAATTGTGAAGTAGAAGGAAAATTATACATGATACCACCTCTCGCTGCAATTACAGCTGCAAGTCTTTTGGGGTAGGTCTCTACCAGCTTTGCACATCTAGAGACTGGAATTCCCCCCCATTCTTCTTTGCAGAACAGCTCAAGCTCAGCAAGATTAGATGGAGAGCGTTTGTGAACCACAGTTTTCAGATCTTGCCACAGCTTCTCGATTGGATTTAGGTCTGGACTTTGACTGGACCATTCTAACACAGGAAGATGGTTTGTTTCAAACCATTCCATTGTAGCTCTGGCTTTATGTTTAGGGTCGTTGTCCTGCTGGAAGGTGAACCTATTCTCAGGTCTTTTGCAGATTCCAGCAGGCTTTCTTCCAAGATTGTCCTGTATTTGGCTCCATCCATCTTCCCATCAACTCTGACCAGCTTCCCTGTCCCTGCTGAAGAAAAGCAGCCCCACAACACGATGCTGCCACCACCATGTTTGACAGTGGGCATGGTGTGTCGAGAGTGATGTGCAGTGTTTCACTTTGGTCTCATCTGACCAGAGCACCTTTTTCCACACGTTTGCTGCGTCCCCCACATGGCTTCTGGCAAACTGCAAACGAGACTTCTTATGGCTTTCTTTCAACAATGGCTTTCTTCTTGCCACTCTTACATAAAGGCCAGATTTGTGCAGTGCACGACTAATTGTTGTCCTATGGACAGACCCACCTGAGCTGTGGATCTCTGCAGCTCCTCCAGAGTTACCATGGGCATCTTGGCTGCTTCTCTTATTAGTGCTCTCCTTGTTCGGCATGTAAATTTCGGTGGACGGCCATGTCTTGGTAGGTTTGCAGTTGTGCCATACATTTCTTGATGATGGATTGAACAGTGCTCCGTGAGATGTTCAAAGCTTGGGAAATCTTTTTATAACCTAACCCTGCTTTAAACTTCTCCACAACTTTCAAGGATGGAAACGGTTTTCTCCAGTTTGTCATTCGATGTTGATTTGCCCTTTAATAATTTAATGCACCATTGCTGACCAAGGGCATTAATGTGGTGTAAAGCACTTTACTGTAACATGAACCCAGGAACTGAAGAGGATGGAACATAACAGCAGAGTGTGCCTGGTCTACATGCTCAGTGATTTCTTCTTTGGAAGTATGTGTTGACGCAGTAGAGCTGAAACCTGTATAGGAAAGAGCCAACGGGTCCACAGTCACACAGTGAGCTTAATAAATGATCCCTTGACATTTAGATCAGTGTGCGGCAAAATCCTTCATCATAAACCTAAAACATACAGTTCACATCTATCTGTAAAGCAAGGAGCATCTGTGTGTCTGTGGTTCTGCGGTTCGGACTGTTGGTCAGATCAACCTCAACAACCGATATAAGTTGCACATAGCACAATGGTGTCCATCCATTTTTGTGTAACATTTTGTGATAGATATGCAAACATTGTTATCCTGCAGCTTTTGTTAAACTTCAGAGCTCAGTTGTTTCTTCCTGCATCGATCCAAGTATTCAAAGCTGCATTACGGGCACCCTGTGGAGTTTCTGACTGTTTTGGACGTTTTTTTCTGTGTCAATCAATTAACTATATGTACAGATTATATAGCTAAAATAGACAGACAGAAATAGACAGAGACTAATAGACTTGCAAAGTGTTTATGTATGATAATCCTGTGCAGCTGCATCACAAGTCTCCCTTCAAAAGCACCAACATTTTTTTTCCATTTGACAGTTGGCTGTGCATAAATGACTCTTTTATCTACTGGAGGATATCTAAACTCATCACATGTCAGAGCTTTCCAAAGCAATATATAAAAATGATAGTTTTGTTAATCTGGTGTCCCCATCAGTTGGATAATGACAGAACAGCAGTATTTTTTTTTTAAAGTCAGGCGGCTAAAACTACTTTGATAACATGTGGGTATTATTGCACTTTTTATCTCTTCTGTGAATGACACTACAAAACATACAATTCACTGACATAAAAGGCCATTTTAAAAAACCCTACATATTAACAGTTTTAAATGCTTTGTCCTAATATTACTTTTTCCAAAGCTGTGCAGAGCAAACTACTTATATTTTAAGCTTTAATTTGCACTGTATATCCTTTTATTGATTTTAAAGCACATCATCACTGTACATTTATGCTGTAAAATTTATGCTGTTTCTCTTTCTAGTTCTCTGTGCTTTGTTTTTTATTATTATTTTAGTTTTTTTTCTTTCATTTTGGTTTTAGGATTTGTTGGGATTTTTATTATTTTTTTTATTTATTGCATTCATTTATACATATATATATATATATATATATATATATATATATATATATATATATATATATATATATATATATATATATATATATATAGTTTCCAATTCTTACTGTTAAATATTTGTTGTTATGTAAAGCATGTTAAGTTGTCACTCGGTATAAAATGCACTTTATAGTTAAAGCTGCCTTGCCTTGGTTTGCCTTACTTTTTTCAAAAGCTTGACACCATTTCTGTGTCTTAGAAAAAGAGAAACAGCAAATAAGAGTAGTAAGAAGATCATTAAGAGCTTTATTCTGCTCTATTTCTGTTTGCCTGTTTCCATGCTTACATCAAGGTGCACAGCAAACCGACTGAAGCTGGAACTTATTTAGGCCCTTAAGTTGTTACAGTGGATGAGCACGCTCTCTCCCACGTAGACATGATGAGAAACCAGCCAGCAGTTCCGTGTCCATAATTCATCTGAGTTCTTGTGAGAAGTTGCCCTGTCAGGTTATGTTAGACAGACACAATCATGGCCTGGGGAGGCTTTTATTCTTATCCTAAAATATTTAAAGCACCACAAGAACAAAATGTATTTAGACTACTGTTTTTTAAGGGATAAACCTGCAACATCTGTTTTCATTTGTATTTATTTTGGCCTCCCATGTCAGACTCTCCCTAGGAAAAAACAGCCCAAAAATGACATATCGTTACATTTCATTTTCCCCCCATGTCATTATTTTTTAACAGTGAGCTGTCATAGTTTTGGAAAAACAGAAAAAACAATGTTGTCCTGCTGGTTGCTGCGGACAGGAGAAGGGTAGATTAGAAAATTCTTCTAAATGTCGCTCTGGAGTCACCAGGGCATTGAGGAGCTGTGGTTTGGTGGCCTCAGGATTTTGTGGAAGATCTGGACCTGGGCCTGTTGGCTACTTTGGACGATGACCTTCAGCTCAATGGAGCGGTTCACAGCTGAGTGTGAAGCTGCTGGAATGAGAACCAGCACCTCCAAATCTGATGCCATGGTTCTCAGCTGGAAAAGGATGGAGCGCAACCTCCAGTTCGGGGGTGAGATCCTGCCTCAAGTGGAGAAGTTTGAGTATATTGGGATCTTGTTCATGAGTCAGGGAAAGATGAAGCAGGAAACTGGCGGGCGTATCAATGCAGCTTCTACAGTAATGCGAGCATCGGTCCATCATGGTGAAGAAGGAGCTGAAAGGTGAAGCTGTTGATTTATCAGTAAATCTATGTTCCTACCCTCCCCTGTAGTCATGAGTTTTGGGTAGTGACCGAAAGGACACTATGAATACAAGCGGTGAAAATTAGTTTCTTTGCAGGGTGGCTGGGTTCTACCTTGGAGACAGGGTGAAAAGTCACCTGCAAGGAGCTCAGAGTAGAACCGCTGCTCCTCAACATCAAGAAGAGTCAGATGAGGTGGCTCGGGCATCTAGTGAGGAGCCTCCCGGATACCTCCCTGGTGAGGAGTTCTGGGCACTTCCCTCGGTGAGGCGGCCCTAGGAAACACCCAGGACATGCTGGAGAGACATTGCTTCTCGGCCACCCTGAGTACTCCTTGGGGTTCCTCCAGAAAAGCTGGACGTAGTGGCCAGGGAGACGGAAGTCTGGGCTTCCCTGTTGAGGCTCCTGCCCTTGTCCCTCCCGACCTGGATAAGCGGTAGAGGATGGATGGATGGATTTGTTGACTCTTTGTCAAATCACACAAAGTCAAGCTGCCGATAGATCAGGGTTATCTTCACACTTAAATACATTTTTGCATGAATGTATTCATATACAATGCACCTTCTCCTTCCATAGTGTCCTTCCCCCCACACACATTCACACAAATGCTAATGTCCACTACACAGCATTAGCCATATAAAAATTCTTTCTATTACTTTACATAGAGCCTTTTTTTCCATAAGGATTTGAGTCTTTGTATTTTGCCTACACACACTCACACACACACTCTCTCTCACACACACACACACACACACACACACACACACACACACACACACACACACACACACACACACACACACACGCATTTAACAATAACAACACACCATAACTTATTTATATAATATGACAGGGCCTTGAAACCCTCCCACAACAGCACTGCTCTTGCCTTATTGATAGAAATATTGTGTTTACATGACAATGGCCCAAAGACAGATCTATCCTTTGTTATTTGAGAGGCTGCTTTCAACTTTTCATTTCACATCCCTGGAAGCATGAGTCATTCTAAATTGTAGTTTGACTCTGATAAAAGCTCCAGAATGATGGATGGTTAAGAAAAGGTCCAGAGGTCCTCTCAGTCTATTCTATCTCTATTGTAAAATACAAATGAACTCAGACGTTTTCATTCACATGCTCTGATATCAAATACCAAGGCCTTCGAACACTTGTTCACAAAGCACCTTGACTGCTTTCCTCCTCTAAACACTGCCTCGTTGTCCTGCTCATTCTTTTCTCCTTTCTCTTCACTTCCGG
Organism: Lepturacanthus savala; assembly: GCA_030544235.1. Lineage (NCBI taxonomy): Eukaryota > Metazoa > Chordata > Actinopteri > Scombriformes > Trichiuridae > Lepturacanthus > Lepturacanthus savala. The sequence continues at coordinate 17,832,868 of CM060465.1, forward strand.
TATTCTCCTCTCTCTTCAATTTGTATTTTCCTTGTTAAAGAAAATCTAGACATTTTAAATCAATTAAGCAAATAGCAAATACTGTACATACAAAAATCTGAAGAAAATACAATATTATCAATTTAGATTTTTTTTCAATATACCATACACAGTGAGGTGAGGAATCATTTTTTTTAAACATCCTCAGTGTCAATGTTTAATTGATCCAAAAGGTTTTGCATAAAGGATCAGAGAACAGAATGCGTTGAGAAGACAGAAATGTCCAATTCAATTAGTATGCAGATTGGGTAATCAATTAGGTAATCAAGTAAACACACACACACACACACATGCGCGCACACACACACACACACACACACGCGCACACACACACACACACTAGCTAGAGGACAGATATATGGATTATCTTCTATTCTGTGTTGTGCTTTTTGGAGTTAATTAGCTATTTGGGTGAAGAACTACTGTTCTGGGACCAGTTTAGTTTATACAATGGAAACATTTCCATGACCAGCGATCTTCTCATATCATTAAGTGGTCCCTGATGAAAACTGTTCATATGTTGTGTCCATAGACTGAAGGTGTTTTAAGGATCCTTTATCTGACCAATTTCAGATAATCTATTTATATACTAGAAATTGTACTACTATAGATTTTCTTTCAAATTCGTTTGTGTAATGTTAAAGGAGTCACTCGTTGTAATGAATCCACAGAGAATTGTCACCAGCCTATTTTAAGACACATAGATAGATGAATACTTTATCGATCCCAAGGGAATGTAAAGCTTCCACAAAATGCACATTATTCTTCTTCTTATTATATAACAAAAAGATCACAAACAAAAAGAGAAAGTAACTTAGTTAAAGTGTGCATAGAAAATAAGGTCTTCTTCTCTTTTCAGATTTTCCCTTCAAGTGTTGCCACAGCAAATCAGTTGCCTCCATCTAACCCTGTCTTCTATGTCCTCTTCTCTCACACCACAAGTACTTTCATGTCCTCTTTCACTACATCCATAAACCTCCTCTTTGGTCTTCCTCTAGGCCTCCTGCCTGGCAGTTCAAAGCTCAGAATCCTTCTACCAATATATTCAATCTCTCTTCTCTGGACATGTCTAAACCATGTCAGACAGGCCTCTCCTCCTGACTTTATCCCTGAAAACTCTAACATGTGCTGTCCCTCTGATGTTCTCATTTTTGATCCTATCCATCCTGGCCCCTCAGCATCTCCATGTCTGCTACCTCCAGCTCTGCCTCCTCTGTCTTTTCCTCAGTGTCTCTAGCCCAAACAGCATCGCTAGTCTCACCACAGTTTTCTACACTTTTACTTTAATTTTATCTGAAACTCTTCTATCACACAACACCCCTGACACATTTCTCCACCTGTTTCAGCCTACCTGTAAATGCTCTTTCATCTCTTTTCCATACTCTCCAATGCTCTGGACTGGTGACCCTAAGTACCTGGTCCAGAAGGGCCGGTGTGGGTGCAGGCTTTTGTTCCAACCAGGCAGTAGCACACCTGATTCTACTAATGAAGGCCCTTAGCTCCACTGGCTCTAGTGGTTGATTATTAGAAACGGGTATGATACTGCTTGGTTGAAACAAAAGCCTGCACCTACTCCGGCCCTCCAGGACCAGGATTGACCAGTCTAACCTCACTCTTGGTCCCAGTGGATCATGTCCCTCTCATTCACACATGTGTACTCCGTCTTGCTTGCTTCATTCATCTTCTTTTGAGGGCAAACCCCCACCTCTCTAGCTTCTCCTGCACCTGTTGCCTGCTCTCACTGCAGATCACAATGTCATCTACAAACTTCATAGTCCATAGAGATTCCTGTCTAACCTCGTCTGTCAGCCTGTCCATCACCATAGCGACCAAGAAGGGGCTCGGAGCTGATCCCTGATGCATTCCCACCTCCACCTTGAACTCTTCTGTCAACCTACAGCACACCTCACCACTGTCTTATAGTCCTCATACATGTTCCACACTGCTCTAACATACTTCTCTGTCACTCCAGACTTCCTCATACAATACCACAGTTCCTCTCTGGGCACCCTGTCATAAGCTTTCTCTACAAAGATCCAATGTAGCTCCCTCTGACCTTCTCTGTACTTCCTATTAATTAGATAGATAGAATAGAAATACGGTTATAAAGGATAGAAAATAAGGTACAGATATATAATATAAAAGCAGGGGAATAATTACAAAGTATGCAAGCATTACTAGGCATATGCCACAAAACAAACAGAATAAAATGCAAATGTAAAATTACAATAATATAGTTTATCGTGAATATTTCTGGGAAATTATATTGTCCAAAAAAATACTTATTGTCCAAACTGCTAGTTGGTGGTGGTGTTTCTATGAGTGTCTTATCTTATCTTATTCTTTTATTACAAAGGATAGCAAATGAAACCAATAAGCCTTCAAATTTATCATTAAAATGAATGCTGATACTGTCTGCATAATGTGTAAAACAGACATTTAATGAAGATCAATTAATTAATGAAAATCAAGCTTCGTGCTTTTTTTTCACCCATGCTCTGATACATACACAGACTGTAATATACATATCTGCTGCAGCAATGTGTTCTCCTCATCATGAAAATTTAATTTTCAAAGTGGTTTTTAGTGTTTGAAAACAACACGAAACAATAAACCTCACCTGAACCCCAGCAGATATATTGCAGTTTGAGCCCCAGGACAGTGGAAAGCATATACGCTAGCATTTAACCCCAGTTAGGAATTCATATGTGATGCTGCTCTCTCAGAGTGTTTTACGAACTGAAAGACCCCAGTGTGGAGGCAGAAAAGACGTGCACTGTTCCCCTAGGGGCAGCTGGGCTGGCTCTGAGCCCGACCCAGGCCTCCAGATAAATCACAACTCACCCACATGTAAAAGACAGAGACTGGCAATTATTTGGAAAGAGAAGTAAACTTCCACATTTCCTCGCCTACACACACACACACACACACACACACACACACACACAAGACCAGCATCTCTGCGTCATCATGCACAGCAATTTCTTTTTTATTATGTATAGATATACTTTGACCACTAAAGATAACATCTTGAGTGACTACTTCAGAGGAACAGGCTGTTGGGGCATGATTGACTGGGTCATAGTGTCCTCATGCTGAAGATTTCAATATTGAAAAAACTCCATATTGACCCCTTGTCTGCTAACAGAAATAATCAAAGGTTAAGTTGCGTCACACGGGAGCAGCCGCCTCTTTACGACAACATGTCAGCACCAATGTCGTTTGTAGGCTGGATAACGATATACCGCTCAACATCATCCGCCAATTGACCTTTGATTATAAAACTATTCTTTCGGGCAGTGGGAAGATGCATTAAGTGAGATTCATTATACAGTGCAGTCACCTCGGGCTTCATTCAGAACAGCAGCTGAGCCACTTCTCCTCCTGATGGATCCTTTGAGGATGCGCTGAAGAGAGGCGATAAATGCTGATGTCATATTTCACTGATGCCATTATTACCAGACAACTGGATCAAGTTCAGGTCGGACTTGATGTGCGGCGCTGCTGACACATTGGTGTGCTTTTTGTTTTTTTTTGTTCCCCCATGACAGCTCAGTTATTTGAAACATTATGAGATTTTCACCCCTGTCAAAAAGTCCATTTGCTCCGTTGGTCATCATGGTTATTCGGAATGAAACAGAGCTCACCCCTGACCCTCGTCTGACCTGCACGAATCTGAGATGCGAATGACATCAGTGAATTTAGCGGACGGTGTCAGCTATATCATGGAAAAGTGCTCCTTGCACAGCAGTGTTTGACCTCCATCCTTTTGCATTTACATCAGCAGCAAGAGCCAGCGGACGCCCTGAACCCGTCGATGAGGTAGGCTGAATATAAATCACTTCAATCATTTGACTAAAACAGCGGCTGACTACACAGAGCATCCTGGAGATATTCCAGCCAAGTCTCTGAGGGGTTTTGAGAGGAAGAGTCTGTTTTCTGCCCATTAGAGTACATGTTTGTTTATATTGAATCAGTACTTGGTATAAAGCTATATTGTTCATTTTTATAGAAACAAAGAAAACTTAAAGATTTTAAAGTGTCATTCAAGATTAAACATTTTTGAAGGTTACATGTTAATATTATGCATGGAGAAAAAATAGATGCACAAAAAAATAAAATTATACATATTTACGAGCTGCGTTTGTGCTGTGAAATAGTTTGGTAGAAGAATTGTTCTTCTAAATACATATTTTGCAGTTATTAGGTAAACTAAACAGGAAAGTGAAAGGATTCACAGTCTCTCTGTGTTGGACTACAGCTGTCTGCCTGAGAGCAGGAGCTGGAATAGTCCTGTGCTAATAGTAGCTCGGGGGGTGGGGATTCTTCACCAGTGTTTAAGTCTTGCAGAGAGGGGGTGTAGATCTAATTGTTCCAACAAAATCAAATTTTATACATCCATTATTTACAACTGCTTCCAGTTAAAGTCCAACCCTGCTACTCTGTGCAGGGTTGTGCATATCCCAGCTCACATCGACTGAAGTCCACCCTGCCTGCAGAAACATGTTTATATACTACTAATTTTAAACAGTACATACATTTTGTTAGAAAAACAAAAGCCACAAATGTTTCTTGTCAAGGAAGAAATGGTTTGAATATACAAATCCTCCGAATTGCAAACTGTTGCTATAGAAACTGCCAATCTTTGACATTATTGTAAGAGGAAATGAACAAGCTTTACAATGATATAAAATAATCCTGATTGGAACACATCAAAACAGTTGTTCAGTGCCAAGAACTTGTGAGAAGACAAGAAGTGGTTGAAAAACAACTTTTTCAAAAATTTTACTTTAGAACAATAATTTGATATGAGCCTATAATTATGTATTAGTAAGGCATCTGACTTCTTGTCTAATTTTGTGATTTCTGTCAGTGAACTAGAAGACAAATTAATTGCCCTGGTGGATAGAAATTTAAAGGCTACTGACATAGGAGGGTTTGTCTGCTTGTCAACAAGGCACCTGCATTATTTTTGGTGTTGGTGACAATGTCAGAGAAAAAGGCAAAGGGAAACAGATGGTGACACAGGAAGTATAAGGTTAGGCACGATTAGAATAGAATAGAGCGGTTATTGTCATCGCTTTAAAACAACAAGACAGCAGAGCATCTCCCTGAGCACATAGTAGATAATATAGGATGAAATGAACAATCTTATTTCTCAAAGCTGTGTTTGCAGTGCAGACAATCTGTTGAATCTCACTCCTCTTCTCCCTGGTGGGACAAGAGGACCATTGATAACGCCACAGCATTCAAAGAGAAGAATCAAATGTTGTTTCAGTACTTCAGACTGTGATAAACTACATTATTTGTCCCTACGTGAAGAACATCAGCAAGACAATGCAAGCAGAGGCAAGAGTGATATTAGCAGATATTGCAAGAGTGAGCAGCACCATGCTTGCGCTACATTGTAAGAAAGCAGGAAGCAGAGGTAGCCCACGCAGACACTGGAAAAGTCCATGAACCCACAACCTCTTCTGTGAAGCAACAATGTTTCCCACCTTGCTAATGTTCCACTGTGCCACTATTATTGTTTTATTATCTAAAAGACCTTTTTAAAGCTTTGACTAGGACATATATTACATAACTAAGCTTTCACATAATAATTTTGTCACTCTGTTTCCCGCCTGCATGCATTCTATCTGTCTGTCTATCTATTTGTCTGTCTATGTTTTATTATAAGCACCTTTTACAAAGGGATCCCACTGTAATGAGTCAATGCTTTTTACACTGAACCAACCAAGTGTAATCCAGCCCTGTGTGTGACAGCATGCTAGTTTTGGGGAATTTAGAGACATGGCCTGTGATGTAACAGTGTTGGCGTCTAGGCTGAAGTATACCATAATTTACATTAAAATCAGATAAATCAGCAGATATATTTTCACTCGTAACCCTTCCACTCATCTTGTCTACCTGGAAACACCTTTTTCTCTGCCTGACAAGTATATACCATCGGTGTACCACACACACACACACACACACACACACACACACACACACACACACACACACACACACACACACACACACACACACACACACACACACACACACACACACACACACACACACACACACACATACTGTATTGTATTCTGTCAAAGAGAAGTAGCAATAGTCTCAGTGTTTTCTGGGTCACTAGTTGACTAAACACCACTCAATGCATGACAGAATCACAGCTTAGTCTTGGCCCCTATAGTTTAGCAGCATATTCACAGTGTAAAATCACTGCTTCTGTTCAAGCAGCGTGTGGCTGCTGAGAGCTGCATTGACAGTGTTGAAAAAAAGTGACGTCAGTGTAGAGCGATGTGGAAAGTGTAGAAAGATACTTGCAGGCTACTTCCTTGACTGTACTTAACTCAACAAGACAATAGAAAACAGGTTTATTAGTGTTTTAACATTGACATTGAGCTTGTTGCTACTGAGATAATGGCACCGTTACCCTCATTCTGAGGTTTGAAGGCTTGAAGAAAATTCCCACTGACAAGACAAGATATTTTTCAGTTATGCAAGATTATATTGTGATGCGGGGTGGGGTATATTTAAATGTAAAGGACAAAAAACACTATGTCAGATAGATTTGTCTCTGCTGTCTAGGATTCACTAGATTAGCACACAGGTTCATTAAATTAACATATAACAATTAAAGCTTGTTAAAATAATGAATGAAATGAATGAATGTGAAAACACTGAAACTTAAACATTCAACTGTAGGAACCAAGAGAAAGCACATATTTATGAGTGGTGGGAACCTTTAATAAGTCCAAGGCCTGTGATTCCTCACTGCCACACCACCAAGTACCGTTGACCTCACCCTATCCTCGTGGACTCGCCATGGTGTGCTCTTAGAGGCACACAGCCATCACTTACTACACACCTGGCCTCAACTGAACCACAAGACAAAGTATAAATTGGGCCCAAGCTCTGTTATTCTCTTTTTCCTGTTGACACAGGATACCATCCCTGTCACCATTCCTGTTTTACCTCTCGCTATCATGGTTCCATGGAGAGTTTACAAGGGGCCCTGCAGGGACTGGTGCTCACAGGTTTAATCAAAGAGTACGCAGGTGTAGACAATCTGTAAATGACTGAGGGCACAGTCAGATAGCGCCACATAAATACACGCAAGGATATCTTACATGTCTGAAAGATATTTCATAGTCCTGGGCTAATATTAACCTTAGTTAATTGGACTGGACTCCTGCACTGTGCCTGACTTCAAACTGAAACCTTTTATTTGGTCAGCCTATTTAGCTCAGTAATTCTTTCACACCTAACATAATATTATGTAATTACAATTATATTATATAATTATATAATAATAAATATATAATTACATAATATTGCTCCCTTACTTAAATGACATTCATTCGGGGTCATTCTGGCCACCTGAGACCATACGATTTGACTCATGCGCACTTTTAATGTATTCCTTACCATGCTTGTTCATTGTTTCAAAGTATCACTATATTCATTTGAAGTGTGCGTCAAGTGTGTCCGGCAGTTTCCCCCGATGCCTCGTACCAAGGTTTGCATCATTTTCAGAGAATTGAATGACTGATGCCAAACAAGACCTCGGTTTTGACCTTCAGCCTTTTCATGGGTGTAATTGGTTGGTTGGTTTGTGGAAAGAAATGGATGTGGAGGTTTTTAATTTTTTTTTCTCGATTCTGTTGAGAGTATCTCTTGTAAAAATGGGAGCCCTAAAGAGAGAGGAAATGGTTCATTATTTTTTATCATTATCATATAGCTGTTTCTCACATACTATTTCAAGGTGAAGTGTTTGCTGTGCCCTAAAGAGCTCACAATATTTGCACTAGTTTCCAGAAAGCAGACCAGATGAGGCCTTAATCAATATGATCATTAAAGACTCACAACCATTAACAATTAAACAATAAAGCCTGACTCTACTTACACTCTCCCTACAAGACAGGCATGTATGTATGTGTACATATGTGCAAATGTATATATGTATGTATGAAGCATAAACTTAACAAATTATACTGGACACATGAGCACTTCTCTCATGTTCAGGCTTTAAAGGCCATAATTGATCCATGGTATCAGGCAGCAAGGGGAAAGAGAAGGGCGAAATGCAGAAGGCAATAACAATCAGTCTGACATCTAATATGTGGACAAATATAAATATGGAAGCCTACCTCACTGTGGCCTGTCACTATACTGATGAAGGTAAAAAGCTCTGTCCTCTTGCGTTGGCAGAGGGAAAAAAATTCCCCAAAGCCACACAGCAGAAAATGTGTCTCAAGAGCAAAACAACAAAAGAACAAAAAACAAAAAAACTGCAGCAAAGAGCAGCTGAACTGAATTATCTGTAGATTATGGCAGAACATCTCTTCACAGACTTGTGCAAGACTCGTATCATCCAAGCTCAGGAGACAATCTGTCATCAAAAAAAAGGAATTGAGTCTTATTAATGAAAGATGTGCTGACTTTTGTTGCAGTGCATTGTTAATATGGATAATTGTATTATTACAATTACATTCTATTCTGTAGAGGGTGGTGGAGCGTCCTGCCCTTCAGATGTCAAGAGAAGACACACTTTATCAAACTAAATCTACTGAAGCATGTTAAAATATATTTTATTTGTATAATAAAGACAATTGTGAAATAAAACTGTTTTTTGAGAGTGATCAGGTGACCTGAGGCTGCTGTCTAATTGGTTTCGTCAGATTTTCCATATAGAGACTCACATATTTATCGATGTTTGTCGATCCAGACAATTCTCGTTGCCGATGTTCACACTCCCACGACAACGCCTCGTCGTTTTTACTGTCAATCATCCGCCATATTTTCTACTGTTCGCTGAGCGACATGGAATCTTCAAGAGAAGCCGCAGAGACAAAACCCAGTTTTGGTTATTTCTTTACAAAACCAGTCCTTCTAAAGCCTTCACTGGAGTAACAAATGATAGTAAAGGAGCGTGGCCCAGTTTATGGGTTCAACAGCAATCAAGTGACTGTTAATGAGTGAACTGGTGTTTCTCCTGGTTAATCAACAAAATGCCTCAGTCCTAGTCTGAGGCATTTTAGACACCTACCCGCTTTTTGGGCTTTGTTTAAAATCAAATATAATTGTATTAAATGGGCAGGATTTGTAATTTTAGTGATACTGACCAGCGGTGAGGTAGTTTCGTTATTTTTCTGTATAACAACTTTTTCATTTGTGGATGGGATCAGGTGTTTTAAACTGATTGAATAGTCTTTTATTGTCATTGAACATAACATGTACAATGTGATTAAAAAATTTGACATTCATGCAAGTTAAAAACTTCTAATTAGGAATTAATCAAATTAAATAAATGAAACAAAATGTAAAATAAAAAAAATAAAAAACACAGTGGTACCCACAATTACTGCATAATCCCATTCACAATCTCATTTCTGTATGCACTATACACCTATAGCCATATGAATATGATGCTTCCATATTTCTCGTGGTATTGCATTGAGGGAGGCGATTGCTATTGGGTAAAAGCTATTTTTGAGTCTATTTGTGTGCGATTTGAATGTCCCGTATTTTTCTGCCTGATGGCAGCAGCTGGAAGTAGGAATGTCCGGGGTGAGACGTGTCCTTCACAATGCTCTGTGCTTTTTTGACACAGCGGGCACTGTGAAGGTCGTCTAGTGAGGGGAGGGGGCAACCGGCAAACTCCTGAGCCGCGTTGATGTCAGTCTTGAATACTGGAGAAAACAAAAATCGCATTTCCCCCCTCATTTCAACCAGTTGTCACAACAGTCGGTGTGTACAGCAGCCTTCCCTGTGTCTTGTGAGAGTCTTCTAAAGGTAGGGCGGTAATATAAAAGAGAAATCACCTGAGCCCAAACGGTGAAGAAACTGCTGCTTCTAAATGAAAATCAATAAAATCCTCCCCTCTCTTGTTACACATGCAATCTCAGTCCCCAGTCACATAAGCACTTCCCCAAATCATCTCCTCTTTATTACACTTTTCTGTTTTCCCCAAACCTACAACATAATCACTCAAAATGATCTATCGGAGAAATGTGAAGCCAACAGCAGCGGCAAACAGATCAGTAAGACAAAGTAAAGAGAAGTAAGAGTCCAGATTGGATAGAGCTCTAGCACACAAGTGCAGCAACATGTCAATAATATATATAGTAGTATACTATAATAGTATTTGCATTATGGCAGTGTCACATAATCATTTATAATTTATTTGTACTTTTCTTAGTTTTCTTACCAGATGGTGAGGAATATTTAACATATTGTTTGCATGGATGTTGTTTACTGCTATATGTAACGTAGCCAGTCACTGGCTGTAGGTGAGACACACTGATAGAAATGTGGTTCTGCCCAAGTTGAAGGGTCTATTTATATATCTATACCTGTTGCTTTTCATGGGTTTTATATAGTCTTGATATCCCTTACAATATATATCTGTGGTTTTAAGTACAGAAGAATCAATCATCTGAATATAGTTTTACATCTCAAGCTTCTCTCTGGAGCTCTAGAAAACAAAAAAGGTACTTTTCTGTCTGTCTCTGTCATGAAAAAGCAATTAAAACCTCAATTTCTACCATATTGAACATTTCAGGTGGGAGTTTGGGTTTTTGATGAAAGATGCCTGTGTATCTTCAAGCAAATATGCATATCTTAATGATACAATGTGTAAGAAATCTGTGCTTTGGTATATATATATATATTTTATTTTTATATACATATTCACTTAATTATTCATTCACTTGATTTAAGATTATTATGTTAATTGCCCTGGGGCCTATTGTTATACTGTGGATTTTTCTCTTTTTTTCTTCTGGATGGATTTCAGCACCTCGTACAGCTTTGAGAGGACCCAAGTAAATAACTGTATATATCACAACGTGCGTCTTGATCGGGAATGATGTGCTATTGCTTTTATCTGCAAAATGCTAATTTTTCGCAGCTTACGACATGCCTATTTCTCGTAGGGAAATTTCTCATTGTTTGACTGGTGCGATGTTAAAAAGTAAACAAATTACCAGAGTTTTTGCACTGCTTACTGCTTATTAAAGGAAAATTCCCAGAGAGCTGAACACAGATGAGATTACCTCATCAGCAGCATCTCTAATAACAACTTTTCAAACAGGTGATATTTGGATAAACTGACCGCATATTGGGAACATCTAATTAGTTCATTTTTTGCTACTTTTTTGAATGTGGTCTGAATAAATCACCTTTCAGTCTTCCTTTTATCAATTTCCTTCCTCACACTACCAGAGTCCAATATTCACTCTCATTTCAGTTTCATTATTGCCTACACTTACAACCTTGGGGCAATAATATTAATATAATAGTTACCCACTAAATGCTCCACTGTGTTCAGCAGCTTTTCTGCAGTTTGTTGCTGTGCAGATAATGTATGCGTTTATCAGATTTTTTTTTTTTTTATGACAACAGCTGCCTGTTGTTGCTGGAAACAAGCTGATGAGGGAGCTGAAAGTTGAGAACTCCAGTAAGAGCTGTGAGTTTGTCACTTTTCTTTTCACCTTACACACAGTGATTTAATCAATTCTAAATAATAGAATATATCTATATGTCATTGCAGTTTTAAGTAAAGTTCTTAGGATACATAGCTTGTGGCTATAACAACAGCTTCACAGTCAAGTGATTTTATGTTGCTTGCAGCCAAGTGTTGATTCTTGAATGTCCTCCCCTCACACTTCACAAACACACAGAGAAAGAGATGGATCGATCTGAGGAGGGAGGCCTTTATTTAGCTCCTTCATCAGAGCTTTAATGTGACATTTATCTCCCTTCATTACTTCCATCAGTAAAGGTCAGGCTCGTGCACGTGGGCCCCTCTCAGGTGTTTGGACCACGTACCCTGTTCAAACATCTGCTTCCCAGGAGCATCGGGGATAATAGTGACTTCATTTCTCATGTTCTTTACTCACTGGAAGAATCCAGTATGTGACTTTACTCATAAATCCGAAGAGAACGGAAGGATTTGTGTTCAGATACTGAGTGGAGACACATAGATTTCTTATGGATTTTCCTCAGATGACTTGTGAGTGAGGTGGGAAGGCTGCCGCTTGGAAGGCAGGGTGCTGCTGCTGCTGGTGATGATGATGATGCAGGGGGAGGGGGGGGGGTGTTGATGGAGGCAGAACTTCCTGTCTGTCTCTCTGCGTCCCATTGCATTGAGAAATAATTAGGAGCAGTGAAAGCCGAGCATTCATTCATTCATTCATTCAGGGACCTTGACTGGCGCTGCTGAAGCCTGGAGGCTCACAAGTGATTCAGCAGCAGCGCAAAGAAAGGCAGGAGGACAGGAGAGAGGAAGGCAGAAGTCAAGGAAAAGAACGGAAAAAGAAGAAGAAGGGGAGGAGGAGGAGAGCGAAAGCAGCGCGCTGGGTTTGGAGCCGTTATTTTACTGTTGAACGGTCAACATAATGGCAACGAGAATCTTTTAAACCAATGAAAAGTTCTCCCATCTCGGCCAAGCGCTTTTTGCTTTCATCTCAACAATCAATCAAACTCGGATTTCATTTGATTTCGCGGATGCGTCGAGCGCGCCGAACTCCTCCAGGGGTGTAGCCGCGCCGCTTCTGGTGCGTCTTTGCGCTGGCACAGGGGCTGTGCGCGTGTGTGTGTGTGTTAGCGCGTGTGTGTGTGTGTACGCGCGCGCCTGTGTGCGTGAGAGGTAGAGGATCACTCGGAGTGGCCGACCAGTCAGAAGGATGCTGGAGGGCAATGCCTGCAGAAAGAGAGGATGAGATCTGTCGAAAGGCGCTGGAACTGCTGTCCGACCTGTGCTCCAGGGGAGAGGTGCAGGATGACAACTGCCTGGATTTCATTTACTACTTCAGGGACCTGGCTAGACCCCGTTACGCGGACTCAGGTCAGGCTCCGCAGACTTCTTTAATAATAATTTAAAGTCCAGACTGGAGTTTTATCCTAGGCTGCATAGATCTAATTTGATAAGTTTGATTTCATGGTGAGCTCCAGGGAATGGTCTAAACGTTTAGAAGAGAAGAGAGAACGCAACACATCTTTTAAACAAAAACTTTTTAAAAATGGGATTGAAGAGGATTGAAAGGAAATATTGATTTAAACATTCATCGTTTTGTTAGGAACTTGAAGACTTGTTGTTTGAATTCATTATTTCAGAGATTAAAGGCATCCTTAATTAATATTTAGGGCTGTGTGCGTTCTTAGATGATTTTCTTAGTGTTGATTCTAAGGCTAATAAGAAATGGTTATTTAGGGAGAGTTGCATTGACAGAGCACACTGTGTTTCAGTGTGTTCCCCACAGATGCCAGCAGGGTGTGAACTTGTTGCTCACATCTATTAGCGCCAGCAGAATCCACAAAGCTACTCAGACCTAATGTGTGTGTTTGTCAGCTTCCACAAGAGCATCCGGCATTTTCTTTGCACAGCTGAGCAGACTGAAAGGGGGTGCTTGGTTTGGTTTCTCTTTTATGCTCTGGTGGCTGGAGAGAGAGGGAGAGACACAGACAGAGAGAGAGGAAGCCCCACCCGATAGATATTCCCTGTTCCCAGCACTTTGTAGACATGGCACCCCCCAAAAACAAACAAAAAAAACAGTATTCAGAAGCCAAGATGTTGGTTGTTAGTGGTTGCCTGGAATTTACTCAATATCCTCATTAGACATAATGTGTAAGGAAAATAAATCTGCCTGAAAATCATCCTGAAACTTTGAAAAGGCTCCATTTACACTGTAAATTAATAGCAGGATATTTTCAGGAATTTCACTGCAAAAATCCAGAGGAAAATTAAAGCAATAACACTTAGTAATACCCCCTATCTATTGAAAGATACATCAAGATAATTTACTATGATATGAAACATATTCAATATATATATTTGTATATGTGTATATAGGGTGACATGGTGGAGCAGGGGTTAGCACTGTTGCAAGAAGATTGCAGGTTTAAGACCTCGGTCTGGTCTGGGACCTTTCTGTGTGTAGTTTGCATGTTCTTCATATGTCTGCGTGGGTTTTCATCGGGTACTCCGTCTTCCTCCCACAGTCTAAATACATGCTGAGGTTAATTGGAGACACTAGATTGCCCATAGGTGAGAGTGAATGGTGTGTGTGCCCCACGATTGGCTGGTGACCACCTGGGGTGTATCCCTGCCTCTCACCTGTAATGCGCTGGGATTGGCTCCCTGTGACCCTAATGGGGAATAAGCAGGTATAGAAGATGAATGAATGAATTTATATGTATATATGTTGCATATATATATATATATATATATATATATATATATATATATATATATATATATATATATATATATATATATATACATATATATATACACATATATATATATATATATATATATATGTGAATGTGCACTCACTCAGTTTGCTGCTGTGAATATACATCTCAGAGCATGTAGGCTACATCATATATCCTATACATACCATGTGCAGTGTGCATACCCTCTTTGAATGTGTCTTTATTGTGTGTGAGTGTGTGTGTGTGTGTGTGTGTGTGTGTGCGTGTATGTGTGTTTACATGTATGTTGTATTTTATTAGCGGTGGCTGGGCCACTGCCTTTAAACATGTTACAATCCATCATTAAACATGTATGATGGAGAGGAAGTTCAAGCTACCAGATTGGGTCCCCTGAGGAGCTATGACCCACTTCCTCTTGTACTAGACTGCTCTAAATGCACGCTCACACATACATACACACACGCGGCTTTATTCACAACAACTATCCGTAGGAGCTGAGAGGGAACAGACTGGAGCCTAGAAGTGCTCTATGATGCTAAAACTTTTGGGAGTTTCATCGTTTTTTTCCTACAGTTTCAAAAGGCCCTTTTTAGCCAACACATCCAAACAAATGGTTTCACACTCAAAAGCAGAGTCATAGTAGGAACAGATTTATAACTGGAACACAACGGGCCACACAGGAGATGATGATGTGCCTGCATTATTCTATTATAAATATACGAAATAGTTAAAGGTGAAAAAAGTACAAACGTATGCTGAATTAAAGGTAGAGTAGCATTCCTCCAGACTGCACTGGGTATAGTAAGATGCTATTAATGATTAATATTTGGCACTTTATAATACATATATATACAAAAGAGTTTTTTTTCACAAGCCTCTGTAGGCTGATGGTAGCCTGCAACCCCACCTTGACAACTTTTTTCAAGTTGAATTGCCCTTTGTGATAATTCATCACAAGGCTATTTAATACATGAGCAGAATTGTGTATTCAGAGAAAGTAAAGGTTAAAGGTTGGGCTTTCCATCCAACACAGGTAGCATGTCACTGCTCGAGTACTTCACATGTTGGTTAAAGCACTTCAATGAAGCTTGGCGGGATCTAAGAAGAACTGGTGAATAAGTTTTTGTTACTCACATCTCCCAGCAGACACAAAGACTAGCTCTGAATACCATATAATTACCTTGATACACGTTAAATCCCTCCTTCTCCATATGTTTTCTGTATATACATATATCAAAACTATCAGATGGGCAACACAGTGGTGCAGAGGTGAGCACTGTTGCCTCACAGCAAGAAGGTCGCTGGTTCAAGACCTCCTGAGGTTAATTAGTGACTCTAAATTGCCCTTAGGTGAGAGTGAATGGTGTGTGTGCCCCACAATTTGCTGGCGACCATCTGGGGTGTATCCCTGCCTCTCGCCGTAATGCGCTGGGATTGGCTCCAGCAGACCCCTGCGACCCTAATGAGGAATAAGCAGGTATAGAAGATGAGATGAGAACACCATCAGATAAAGAAGAATGAGTAGCAATTTGTAAGAAGCACCAATGTTGCCAAGTGTGCTAAATGGGACAAAGCCAACCCCCCCCCCCAAAAAAAAAAAAGTTGAACCTGGCAGGCAGTGGTGTTGGATGAGTGTTACCTGCAGTACCATGCAGAATACAGTCGATATTTCTCAACCAGAACAGTGTATCCCTAAGGCCAAATAGACATAATACATGTGTTGACCACCTCATAAAACAAAGTTGAATTTTGGAAAAATAATTTCAGGAGAATTGTTACAAAGCACTTTCATCTTCAATGTTTTGGAGATTTTTCCATATTGCTGCTGGTGGTCAACAACTCCACAAGGAACCTTTACCTGAGTTCATTTATCACAATGTTAAGCTGAACCGGTACTAAATTTATTGTGTAAAATTATCAGAAACCAATTTTTTAACTTTAGATCAAATCAGCCATGTGCTCTCATGGGACTGTTATGGTGCATCACTCCTCAGTAGACCTCTATGATGGCACCAGCTGTGGTTGCTAAACTGGTGAGGTGATCACAAAGTCTTGTCCTTGACCCAGTCTGTAGTTTTAAATACAAATGCAAAGGCAAAATATTGTAACAACATGCAGAATCCACTCTATTTGCTCCAGGGCTTCAAACTCACAACCTGTCACATTATCTCATATGACCACCAGGTAAGCATAAAATGCTGTAAAAAACACAAATAGCACATTCAACAGGCTTCAACAGGCTGAAATCAACAGATTTCAACCAAGCTGCACCACTAGCACCTGAAGGCACAGCCATGCGTCCGAATTTCAACATAATTCACACCAGCAGCATGGATCCAAAGTAAGTAGTATTCAATTAGCTCCATCATATGTATCAAAGCTGCTCATAATTTGATAGACAGAGTTCATACTCTTTTCTTTCTTTATGAACAGTTCACTGACTTGGATGAAGCCTACATCAGTAACCATATGTCAACTTACAAGGCCAGCAGATAAATATCAGCTTGCACAAATAAAAATAAAAGTCACACAAACACTGTCTGCCACAGAGTGGAACATGATGGCTTCACCAACGTTCCAATGGGAAATTGTAATACAGAAATCACTTTAATTTCTTGGTCTCAAAGATGAGAGATTGATTAAATGTTGGGGAAAATAGGTTAGGTTTCATTACACCCTTGGTTGCATTTTCGAGGTATTGTTGCCAGGCAACATAACATTATTGGATATTTGGTTTAGAGATCTTTGTGCCTCTGGTGATATTCTTGAATGTCCAATAAAGTTAATGACTCTCCTCTCTTCTCTTCATTTTAATTTAAAATCCACCTTTCCAAAGCATTCTCTTGAATTCTCTATTTCTCGGTGTTATCCATTTTCCTTTCCCAATCGACATTTCTCACACTCCCATGCTCATTAACTACAGGTTTGACTTAAAGGTGGTACAAGATAAAAAGTTAAAGGATCACCAAAGTAGAGTAGTACTTTGACTGCACCTTAGTGTATATTGTACAGTTCTTATCTTTCCTTATTATATTTATATTTGTTTGTTCCATGCTCTTTCCTATTTTATGATTTTTATCTTATACGGGGGTTGCAATGGAAATTTCATTAACTTGTCAATGTTCAATGACAATAAAGACAATTGAATTGAATTGAATAGTAGGGTGGGAAAGTTTTACCAAATTGAATAGCAATCATTGCTGAGACACTTGTGTATTCATGCATCAAGGTTTGTGCCAAACCATTTAGTAGACATACAATATGATAATTCACAGGATAAGGGCAATAATTGACCTGATGTTTGAAAAGTCCAAACTTCATAAGAAATATCCTTCATGGAAATGAACGTCTGAACCAAATTTCACAACAGTCTACCCAATAGTTGTTGAGTTGTTTCAGCAACGTGTGGATAAAAACACTAAAAGGAAACAATTCATATCATGTCTATATCTCTGAGAGGGATGATTTCAGTCATTTAGACTCATAAACAGAACAATATCTATGATATGTGTATAGCTCTATTTATTTATAATAGCTGATATATGGGATGGAAAAAGCTAATTGCCGTCCATTTTGAACAGCCAATCAGCCATGGTGTTTAAATTAGTACAGTTGTCTAGTTGCAGGTTATTATCTGTGTAGATGTGTTGGATAGTAAACAAGAATGAACTGGCACCATTGCAAGTATCTTCTTGTGTTTCTAATCGGTGTTTATCCCTCTCTGTGGTTAGATGCAGCGTGTTATGAACCTTCCTCTGTAGCACGGGGTTCATCAACACTAATTCCTGCAACCACAGAGATGATACTGCACTGAAATTACTCAAATAAATCCAACAATAAAACGGGCCAGACTGACATGTTCCTTCCTGCCTGAAGTGTACATGCTTAATGTTGAGACTTATGGAGTTAATAAGAATAAGAAAGGGGAGACACAAATAAGCTGTGTTAGGGCTGAGCAAAAAAGAAAAAAGAGAAAGCCTAGTGATGAAAATACCTTGATATATCAATAATTACTGATGATTTTCTTTTAAATATTTGGAGGGCATTTGATGATTAATGACATACATTTTTTTATAAAAATGTAAGGGTGAGTGGTATAGTTACAACATATATTAATATAAAATATTTCACATCAGTTGATAATGATGACTATTGATTTTCAGTATATTTAGTATTTTTACAATTTATTTTTAATAATGGATCGTGTCCGGATGAATATTATTGAATATTTCCACTATATATTTGATTTAATTTGGTATGCCTGTTAAATGACTGGCTGTTTGATTTAACGATTTCTCTATTATCAAGGGAAATATGATGTTTATGAGCCAAGGAGGGAGCAGCACTGTTTTTTTATGTAAACCTTGAGTGAAACTATCAATATTATATTAAACTCTTTTATTATTGTATTGATTACGTGGATATTGATGATATATTGATATTGTTTTATTGCAAAAGCCTACATGACAGTCTGATTATACAACCAATGCAAGTAGTGTAACTTTGTAATGTTTTGGTTGAACAGTAAGGGTTTGCTGCTGCTGCTGGTTACAGTAAATGTGACTGCACCAATTTCACCCTCATTTGTCGTCATTTTTCTAGCTGCTAGGAAGCTATGCACTGTATGAAGATTACTCTGTTATTATTTATTCATTCTTTATTGATTTACTGAATCTATGCTAACAATATCATGCTGCAATTCCATTAATCTTTAATGTAGACTGAGCTTAAAAGTCTATCTGTCTTATGGATTCTATGAGTTCAATGTTTGCATCAAATTGGTCTGTAAGGCACGTGTGTGTGTGTGTGTGTGTGTGTGTGTGTGTGTGTGTGTGTGAGTGTGTGTGTGTGTGTGTGTCTGTGTTCAGAGATACATTATTCATCTCCTGTTTCATGCTGAGTGCAGTGGGTCATCCCTTTAACCTACTGCATGTACACACAGACACACTAGTGTGAATTTTGTTGGTGCAACGCTTAATTTCTTTTGATTGAAACAATCATCCTGTGGCATTTCAATAGTCAATTAGGGTTTAATGAGAGCTTAAAACAGTAACTAATAACTTTTATGTTTTACCATCATTTATAAATACTGGGCTTTTACAAACACTGCGAAGATAGATTTTTTAAAAAACATGTCCTCTTTCATATCTATATATATATATATATATATATATATATATATATATATATATATATATATATATATATATATAATTATATACATGAAAATCTATGGAAAAAATATGGACTTAAATGGGTTAATATGAACAGGTGTATGGGCATCAGGTCTGCTGTAGTGTTTAATAGTGTTTCTGCCTGTTCTCTTTCTATAAAGAATGGCTGTGAATGGCAGAAATCAGAAATCATGCCCTTACAGTTAATATAATTTGTTCTTGTCTGAGAGTGGGTGGATTCCACTCTTATGTACTCCATGTGTAACACACGGTGGCGCAGGGGTTAGCGCTGTTGCCTCACAGCAAGAAGGTCGCAGGTTCAAGACGTCCTTGGTCCTGGGTCTGGGACCTTTCTGTGTGGAGTTTGCATGTTCTCCCCGTGTCTGCGTGGGTTTTCACCGGGTACTCCCTCCCACAGTCCAAAAACATGCTGAGGTTAATTGGTGACTCTAAATTGCCCGTAGGTGTGAGTGTGTGAGTGAATGGTGTGTGTGCCCCACGATTGGCTGGCGACCATCTGGGGTGTATCCCTGCCTCTCGCTGTAACACGCTTCCTAATGAGGAATAAGCAGGTATAGAAAATGACTGACTGACTGACTTGTTATAAGGCAGTTTCACTCTGCACTCTCCATCACATCCTGTAGTGGAGATGACCTGACTGCACCTAAACCCTTAGACATTCATTTAGGCAGATGGGAGCTTTATGGATATGTTTATTGCACTTCAGTTGACATGCATCATTTCCTATGAATCAGTTCCTAATATAGACATGCATCATTTTAAAACCTAAATCATTCATGATTCATGAGAGCAACAGGGAACAGAAAAAAAGCAGGGCATAAAATAATTCATGCAATACATGTCAGATATGCATTGCCTTCCTGTCAAAACACACAGTGACATGATAGAAGCAGGAGCCCAAAGGACAATCATGTGTGTACATGGGTTCAGTGCAGCAGTTACAAGCAGACAAATAATGGACTTATCTAAATTGGGGATGGGTGGTGACTGACTGCTGTGAAACAATGGGAAACTGCTTTGTTCTTGTCCCTAACTCACTCTCTAGCTCACTCGACCAATGCTCTCTCTCTTTTCCTCTGGTCTTCTTTAAAATGAGTTGACAGCAAGGCCTTACTTGCTTGAAACTCCCCTCTTTGTAGTCTATTACAGTGGAATCGTACAGCTCTGATCAGGCTCATGTGACCGCTAACTGCAACACAACGTCTGGTTGCGTTTTTGGCAAAAGTTGATTCTGTTTGAACTTCTTGCCGCTTGGCACCACCATGAGGGCGGCATATCTACAGTCAAATCGCACTACCCCCTTATAAACTACTCAAGTACTGTGTGTCTATCTGCGAAAGATTTGTTGATGCCTTTCTTGGTTGTCAGGACTGTAGCTGAGATCAGTTATGAGACAGTTGTAAAAAACATGTATTCACACACACAAAAAAAAAACAATCCCTTTCCTGGATACAGTGTTTACTGAGCCAGTTATAGCATCCCACACATCTTTTTGATTGTTATTTATATCGCTGATGTTAAAATGATGTGATTTTTCATGTATGGAGTTTCTTAACGTTTCTCAACTTTTCTTTTTAATTTCTGTTAGTTTATGAATGAATGAGGATGCAAACAATTGTGGGATTTAAGACGGCTTCATGAATCTGTCTAAGGTGATGGATCAATATTCACCTGTCACAAAGTGTGTTGTATAAAAAAATGAAAAGCACAGATTTTCTTAACTTACGTTGCACATTGGTGAATCTACACCATCGTCAGTAAAGTTCCATTAGCAGCTAGTAGCTCTCGTGTGCACTGTAACCATTCTGTAGCTGCACAGACATGGATGAAGAAGTTATAAGGAGCGTACTTCTATTTATATATAAACTAATTCTCAGATGTTGCATTTTCACTTGACATATACACCACCGGTCAAAAGTTTTAGAACACCTTGATTTTTCAGTTATTATTAAAATTTGCATAGTTTAATGTGTCATCTGACAGATGATGATCTGACAGCCCAAAGATACGATGTGGATTATGTTGCTGTAGGATGAACTCCTGACTAACTAGGTCTAGATCATGGGGTTCTGCTTAGCTCTAGAGCTCTAGTCCTAGAAAAGACCCAGACATCAGGCTTCATCCATGCTGATATACACACGGGGGTTAATTAACCAGAGAAACTTGTGGCACTTGTAGGAAATGTTTGGATCAACTTTCCACACTATTTAAGTCCATTACTGCAGAAAAGCTGTGAGTCTAAGTTGTTAACTATTACTTGATTCCTGAAAATTGATATCTCTCTTTTTTGGGTCTTGTAGTTAACTGCTTATATTTGTACCATTTAAATGCCCCATATTCTCCACTTGCATGTTTTTATCTGGTATTTTGACATCCCTTACACAATTTTAAATACCAAAGATCATCTCAGTATAGTTTTACACTTCTTTTCTTCAGCTTATTTCTAAGCCTCTTCTCCTCTTTAAATGGCTGTTGGTGGTGACTGTATAGTAGTGACATCACAACTTCATGTAAGTCATGACTGCTTGTTTTAAGGCACAGTTTCTGAATACAGCCTGTGTATGTTTCTCTGTGGATTGAGTGTTTTTGAAACATGGGACAGTATTAATACACTCCCTCTTGTCATATATACAATAAAATATATATAGGGGTCCAATAAATCTATACGGTATTCATTGGAATTAAACTGATTAAATTTCAATAAAAAAGTAAAATTGTGTGTTCTAAAACTTTTGAACTGTAGTGTGAGTGTATATACATATGATATGTGAGTTTCAGTTTGAGAAATTGAGATTGTTGCTAAATAGAGTCGCTAAATTGATGACTGTCATTTTATACTTAATCTATTTAAGCCCAGATTTTTTCAAAGATTTAATGCATATAATTATATCAGTTGAGTCACTAACAATCATGTTATGTTTCTATTTTTTCAATTTTGTTCTCTTTTCTTGCTATTTTCTTTGCAGAAAATAGCATTTTAAAATAGCATTTTAATGCCTATTATACTTGCCATTTGCACACATACACCCATAAACAAAAAAATATTCCATGTACAAAATTCTTTTTTGGGGGGTTATTCCAGAGACTTGACTGATTAAATAGATAGATACATGTCAGGGCTGAAAATCATAATATAAATAAAATGCCTCTTTCTGGGAGGGTTTGTCTTCGCCGTGTTCTCAGGAGGAAGGGGCAGGGGCAAGTTAAAGATGTCATATGAGAGGAAGCATTTGGAAACTTAATTTTTATACTTAAAACCTTTTGTCTAAGTCGTCTACTATCATGTCATTAGAAAAAAAATCTGTATAAGTATAAAATAACAGCCATAGACTTAAAGGCTCATAGGCTTCAATGGGTTAAACAGACAGACAAACCTGCAGTCAAGACACACATACACACACTTGTACAGTTTTTTTTCTGTATATCTGCAAATGAATGCCTGTCACAATAATACACATGCTAAATTAAACATGTTGATCGTATAGGCACATGTAAGTTTCATAGTCACCTCTGTTGACTCTCTTTCTGCTTCATTCAATACCTAATCTGAGGTTCAATACACCTTTCTGCAGTATAGCTGGATAACCTGCAGCATGTTGTTGATTTAACACCTCATCAAAGGCAGATTTAGTCCAAATCGATAAAAGCAGCCATCTGTGTGTCTGCTCACTTTGGGGTTTTAAGCTTTATTCACTTCAGAGGCAGGAGAACGCCTCTGCCAGGGCTTCTATCAGGAAAATCCATTCGCATTGTTTGACACAAATCTGGCTCCGCTGAGGTGCTTTCTGGTGGTGTGACGCTCAAGCTTTTTCTAGCCAAGTGGCTTTAAAATGTATTGCTTTGATCATATATTTCCAAACATCAGTTGGTTGATAGCATTCGTGAAACGGGCTTGTTTCCTCTTTTTTTCTTTTCTTAATCGATTATTAAAAAAAGTGCTCTGTAACGTTTTCACCCCAATCAAACAATCAATCTCATTGCAGGATTGACCTTTCACTGTATAAAAAGAAAGGATGTAGCCACAGTTACATCCATTGGTTTGCAGACTTTTGTTTTGAAGCCTTAAGTTTTTGAATTTTGACCATCCCCTCCTTGTGTTTTTTGGAGCCAGAGGTGACCATATTTGGAAGAGAGTGTGCAGCTTGGAAGAAACAACTCCACTTATCACTCAATTGGAAACTAATTATGTATAAATTTATACAATTTAATACAATTTTAACAAATGAGTTTTCATCCCTCCCGGAGAATTGTCAAATCATCTAAAGAGACAAAAAAGATTTTTTGTTACAGGCAGTAAACAGATTTATTTCTGCTGTAAAGTTGGACAGTTTAACATGAGGGTCAATGGAATTCAAGCTCTGTTGGAACCGGTCTCGAGCGGCTATCCAAGTATCTGCAGATTGTTTTAGCACTTCTGTGTTGGCTTCATTTTTCAGCCACAGAGGTTACTCATTCTGTGGCAGATTTACTCACTGGAATTTGCAGCAACAAGATCTATATTATGGATGCCATTAAACAAAAACAAGCTTGTCATTTCTATTTGCCAGCACCAATGATAATTGTCGCTAAAAGATTTTATCCATATCGCCCCCGAGTTGGTTAAAAACACTCCCCATTTGACATTTTTTATATTTTCAGCTTACTGATTTTACAATAAAAACTTTTCAAAGAGGTCCTAAAAAGGACATGAGTTGCAGCTTACTCATGTACCCAAGCCCTCCACATAAAAACCAATTTCATAGGTTGTTACAGTCAACCGAGAAAGTCCCATTTGAGGGTCCCATCTTTTAAGTTCGGTTGCAACACATCTCCCCGAAAAACAATGCAGTATTGATTCACAAATGTTAATAAATGTTTCAATTACTGAATTAGCAGCTTCTCAATAAAAAACATGTCTACAAAAGAAGATAAGAAGATATATGGTCAGAAGATAATAGCTACTGCTGAGAGGAATCATACAAACAGAAACAAACACTGTAAGATTCTAAATAAAGATTTATTAGTGCATTTTCAACATTTTCACCTGACTGGTAAACAACTTCTTCTACCTGGCTTAATGCAACCAGCCCACAAACAATGGTAAAACCCTATGACCTTTTCCACATCTTATTGCAAGAGAAGTTGCTGAGATTTGATTCAGCAGTCCCCTTCTGCAGGAGGGGTTTAGCAAACAGGTAACCTCTAGATCTTCAAAGAATTACACATACACATGTTTTAATGTGACCTGGTTGTTTACTGATTTATCTTTTCAAATGTGCACAATGAGAATTCAGTAAGGGATTTTTCAGACCTATTGGCCAATTAAGCTTTGGTGTCAGAGCCTCGGAAAGTCGTGGATGCTTAAGTTATTCCTTCCTGCATCTCATAAACTCCAGTAACCCCGTCACACACAATTACGCTAATCAAAACCTCTCTAACCTTTTATAATTATAATTGTTGACTTCCTTTAGTGTGGAGTGAGCTTACTGATTATTGGAGCTCCTGAATCCAATTAACTGCCACCAGCTGTACAGGTTTTAGGCCTTGGTGCCTTGATTCCACCCTGCAAGAAAACTTGAAAAGAGGAGAAGCCTTGTGGCTTGAGAAAAGGCTCTAGCAAAGGTAATTGAATGAAGCCGTAGGGTTGTCTGTGCTTTTAGTCATTTTAAAGGCCAAAGTTACCAGTGAAGCAACAGAGGAACTAAAGCATTTAAAAATAAAAGGGTTTAAAAGGGATGTGGCCACAAACAAGGTAAATATGAGGAGAAAACACTTATTATTATAAATTCTAAGATGTAATTTTTACAGAGGAGCATTGTTTTGGGTGTGAAATATTCCTATTTTACATGAAACCAAAGCATCAACTCTTTGGCACATCAGTGGAACAAGCTGCATCCTCTCTATCTGTGCCAGCTGAGAACACAAGCCCTGCACTGTCAGGACACACACTGCGTATCATCTCTCCACTGCTTTCAATTCATCCCAGCTGGTGCCCAGCGCAGAGCTGCACACTGAGGACTGACCGTGTTCTACCTGCTTCATTTCACAAATTATTTCACACTGACTGGGCTCTAAATCTAATATTCACAACACAGTACTTCACAAAGTCATCCTCCCTCTGTTTTTGCATTTATTATGGTATGATATATATATGAATTCAATGTTTCCATGGAAATAATTAGCAAAAGTAAAAAAAAAAGTGTGAATTTGGTCTTTAACATCTAAATGAAAAATCCTGTTTGCTTTAAGTACTGCCTGTGTGAAAATTAGCAATATATTTTATCTATTCTTCACAGTGCATTTAGCAGCTCTGAATGATGAACATAAAATACAAAAAAATATCCTTTTTTTGGTGTAGATTTAAGTCAGTCAGTCATCTACCCGATTATTCCTCATTAGGGTCACGGGGGTCTGCTGGAGCCAATCCCAGCGCATTACGGTGAGAGGCAGGGATACACCCCAGATGGTCAGCAGC
Source organism: Lepturacanthus savala (assembly GCA_030544235.1). Taxonomy (NCBI): domain Eukaryota; kingdom Metazoa; phylum Chordata; class Actinopteri; order Scombriformes; family Trichiuridae; genus Lepturacanthus; species Lepturacanthus savala. Next base: position 17,858,782 of record CM060465.1, read on the forward strand.
CAATCATGGGGCACACACACCATTCACACACCATTCACTCACACACTCACACCTATGGACAATTTAGTGTCTCCTATTAACCTCAACATGTTTTGGACTGTGGGAGGAAGCCGGAGTACCTGGAGAGAACCCACGCAGACACAGGCAGAACATGTATATATAAATATATATATATATATATATATATATATATATATATATATATATATATATATATATATATATATATATATAGTACACACATTTACAGGTGTAGGACCCCTGAGCAGATAAACCAACAGTTAATCAGAGATTATTTGGTCTTGTTGGCCACTTGCTACTGAGTGATGTCACAGCTGGTCTTTTACGTCTGGCAGCTGATGGAGGCTGTTTGATGATATAACTGAAGTGTGATCAGAAGTGTAACATAAAAAAAAATACACACACATCCTGAGCACCTTCTGATCACGTTCAGAGCCAGCCGCTCAGCAGGAGATGCCAGTGATAGCCTAGTTGTTGCTATGGATACCATTCAGCATTGTAAGCTCCTCATTTTGTACCATTTAATTACATGTTCTATATCACTGAGTTGATGTAGGTGGCATCTCTATGGCATATCTTTAGATAAGATGAAGCGCATAAATGACTAAATGGAACAATACTGCATAATAAAGCTTTTTACTGCAGGCAACATTAGCTGTTTAGTATGTCATGATGTTCTGTAAGGTCAGTTGTCTAGAGGATGAACAAAAAGAGCAAAGACATTGATCCTTTAGATTGACATGAGTGCTGTAGTTCACCAATTAGTGTAATATACCCTTTCAGCACAGTATGAGCTACATATAGAAATGATATGTCCAGAGCTCAAGATAGTTTAGGGAAATATACAAATCCTTGAAAGAAAAAAAACTTAAACTAAAATAAGTGTATGTTTCTAAGTCTATATTTTCAATCTTGGGGCTCTACTGGTATATCTTTGCATTTACAGTTCAGAAAATTCCTTATTAACTCAAACTGACATTTTACTCAGCCCCTTAGATCTGAAACTGCTTGTTTTAGCCTTAAAGTTTTGATGATCAAATACCGTTCTAAATGGAGCCTGTGGAGCCACTAACCAAAATTTAGTTTAAAACTTTTTTGTTCATTTACTCGACATGTGAACCGATCTTAAATAGATTTCTACATGTGTGAGCTGAAATCTGAGCGGAAAACTCAAGAGAGGAGAACTCAAACAATAATGAGAAAACCATAGCAACAACCTTAGCAACTGAAGACACAGGACAGGCGGCTGGACATCTGCAACGAGCCAACGTCAGTTTGTCAGAAATGGAAACAAAACGTCAGCATGACTTGCACGAAGCATTTCTACATACCAACTACATTACATTAATCTCCAGTATGGGACCTTGAGGATGCTTCATATAGATTTCTGACATAACTTTTGGGAATCACAATACAGACTGTAGATTTATTATAAAATGTGTAATTTGACATGAAATATTAACAAATATGAACAATATTAACATGTGGTTCAAAGTCACTTTCACCTCTGACCATACAAGGCATTACTGGTGGTGGTTGGGTGGGGTCAGAAGTGTGCAATAGTTGCAGCTGTAACTGCACCCAACAGTGTTGCGTACTGACGCACCCTGGAGTACACTTCTATATCGCTCCCTGTTTTATAGATATGGGCTCCTTGAATTTCACCACTATTTTTTTTACTACATGTACCAATCATAAAAAAACAATGCTTAATTCAAAGCCACAGTTGTTATTTGGCCCTACTGGGTTTTTATTCTGTCCAATAATGTGTATTTTTCAATAAAACAGGAGTTTTATCTTTGTGTGTGTCTCTAATTTCTCTCAAAAAACCTCCTTCGGAGTAGGCAGTGAACAAGATGCGTGGTAGAGTGGAGCAGATATTAAGACAGCTTCATATTTCTGACAGTGTCTCATGACATGCTCTATTGTTTTCTTCCATCCCACAGTTGTATTTGCCCATATTATGTTTGCCTTTTATGAATAGTGTATTGTTTAGTCCAGTGTGTCCAATTCTGCCTTGTGATTATTGTTTCCCCTCTCCTGTTCCCTCGTGCACACCTCACTTCCTTTGTACTGTAAAACCACCGCCCTTTCCTCTCTTCCTCTCATTGCTTTCACCACTCTGTCAATTGTATTAACTGTTATATAGTGGCTACTATTCACACACACACACACACACACACACACACACACACACACACACACACACACACACACACACACACACACACACACACACACACACACACACACACACACACACACACACACTAATATCTTGTTCAGTTGTATTGTTGTAGTTATGTTGAGTATTGTTCTTGATATTCTTGGGTTTTAATGCTTTTGCACTTTTTGGGTAAATAAAAACCCAGGTTTCCATCATCAACCTGTGTTTCCTTATGATCTCACTGCTTGGTCCCTAACGATGTATAATATGCTGAAATAACACAGATGGTCCATCTGTTTTGTATGTATTTAATACTTTTGTGACATTGATACACAGCATGAAATGGAAAGGACCCTAGATGTAGGTCATATCTATAATGAATGCATCGTATTCAGTCACCTGCTTTTCAGTGATGGAGAAAGATATTTCATTCGAGCTTATATCATCATATATATGAAAAAACACAGGCCATCTGGTTTCCTTGTTAAAGGTGTTGAGGACTGCAGAGGAAAATGTTGACAGTTTGCATTTCTGCAAACCACAGATACATCAACATTTCAGACAGGGTGCTGTAGTTCAGGTGATGTAGCTATGAAGTTACACTTTTCTTAGCAGATGATGGAGGGTTGCATAGATGGCTCAATGTTTTGTTTCATGGACTGGAGTTGGAAAAAATGCAGAAACCTACAGAAGATGTCACATCATAAATTAGTATTTGTGAAAATATGCATGTATTTAAAGAAACATAGATATAATACTTAAACAATGACATTTAATATATTTGCAGAAAGAAATAATATTAAATAAATGTTACTGAAAAAATGGAAATAGGAATAATGTATCTGACATCCTCCCTGTAAACAGGAATATGTATATTCAGCCAAAGTAATACTTTATTCGTCATGTTAATGTGTTGTTGGGACAAATTTCTGATATACATATATTTTAATAATCCAGGCGTAATCATTATTTTTTTCAACTTTGGCCTACAGTGGGGATGTGTAATACTTTTTCCTTCTCATTTAACATTCAGAATAAACACAATCTGTCCTCCCCAGGGAACAAGGTTTGTCTGTGCCAGCGTTTTTTTTTTTTTTTTTCATTGGAAAAGCTGTGTTCACTGTTCACTGAGCCCCCTCTCTCTCTCTCTCTCTCTCTCTCTCTCCCATCTTTAGATGTATCGGTGAGTCTGTTGTCCCTGCTGGTGACCACCTGTGGTCTGGCTCTATTCAGCGTCTCCCTCTTTGTTTCATGGAAGTTGTGCTGGGTGCCACTCAGTGGCCGTTTCCTCCCAGATGTCCTCAAGGGGGCGCATTTCCTGGGAGGAGACCAACAGCCTGTCCTGACAGAGGTAAGTAGGAAAGTGTGTTACATCAATCTATTTACTTTCCTAATTATTTTGTTATCTTAATTTAAACTGAGTATGCTTGAAGTTATTCATTCTTAACATAGATTACATAGTAGAGATGCAAACAGATGAAGATTCATATTGTAATAAGTAGCTAAACAGATCCTTAAGACATTGAACTTTTGTTCAGAACTTTTATTTATCTAAATACAAATCAAAATATATCATTGGCCCTTAGATATGCGATTTGTTTTTCACAGATCAGTTGCAGATTTAATAATTAATAATAAATAATAAAGAAATTAATAATAAAACATAATGAATTTAACCAAATATTAGACAATTCTGTCAAAATAAAATGTCATTAATTATGATACATCTATTAAAGTCTAAGTTACTATATGTTTGTCGAGTTTAGTCCGTTTATCTTATATTGCCAAATCATTAAAAAAAAATTATCACATAACACATTTCAAATGGATCTTTTGCCTATAATGCGCTGGGATTGGCTCCAGCAGATCCCCATGACTCTAATGTATAGAAAATGACTGACTGACTTGTCAAATGGTCTAGACCATGCTCTTTATAATAGTTACAAATAGAGACCCAACTCTCTCCTCTATCTGGACGGCCATCTTTCATCTAGCAGCAGATTCAGTGGCAGCATGCATCAACACTGTGGAGGACATGGGTCTAAGAGGAGGAGACACCAATGTAAATGTGCACCTTTATCACCTCTCCTTCTATCTCCTTTCACACCTCGCTCCTATTGAAGCACTGCTGGGGGACATATTATATTTGGTGGGATATGAATATTCAAATATGGATTTTGCCCTTTGATTACCATGGCAACCGGCAAAGCTTTGCAGCATTTAGTGCAACTCCATTATCTACACATACTCACACTCTCTCCTGTCATGTGGTTAACATTATTTAAATAGTGCTTTTGTCTCATTTTCAGACAGGAATTGATTTTTTTGGGGACAAAAACACACGATAGTTGAGCCAACTACCATAGACTGAACTGGGAGCCTGAAACTTTTAGGAATGACTTGCTCCAAAAGACACATGATGAATGGACTTGAATACACTTGCTAACCTAGAAACCTCTGCTTTTAAAAAAAAATGTATTTCCAGGATAAAATATCATCTTACATTTGGGCTGTTTCTACTGATCATAAGAGAGTCCATGCCTCTTACTGGTTGTCCACAATTATATTTATTCTTCCTTGAAGTAGCAAAGAACACAGTGAAAACTAAAAGAAACAAATACTTTGTTATTCTCAATTCCTTATAAAACAAAGTATAACAGTACTTAACCTAATCAATTATTACCATGTTCCTCTGGTAGACCATCTGTAGAATGACAGAGAAGGGTATCAAATATATATATATATATATATATATAACTGTTTTCTCCTTCCATTTCCCTTGTCTTTCTGAACTTCGCTTACGTAACATCCAGGTCTTATGGTCATGCGACTTACAATACAAATCTTGCTAATTGTCATGGTTGTTTGACAGCCCAGTTTTTTTGGTAAATCCTGGGTACGTCCAATATGGACACCAAAGAGTTAGTCACATATCACTTCTGCTCAAAAATACCCTTATCTTCTATTACTACTAGTACTACTACAACTGTCCTCAGGACCCAAACTACGTTCTCTTTTTCAAGTTAATATTTCTTCAGAATATTTCCTAACACTCTAAACACAAATGTCTGGCACACAGGTGGATGGGGATGACAGGGAATACAGTGAGGATGGCTGCGTGAAGGACCCCCCAGGGCCCCCAACAGAAGTGGTTGTTCCAGGGTCAGGCCTTAAGATAAGCCACACGTCACCCGACATCCCCCTGGAAACCCAGACCAAGGTTGACAAAAAACAGATCCAGACTCTGGCCAGGGACAGGGTCCAGAGACAGATTACTGAGCCCACGTCATCTGTACGGTCAGTCGATACACATTGATTGAATTTTGTGCTGGCAGCACCAAAGCATGTTTTACAAATAAGAAATAAGAGAGGGAATGACAATTTGATCATACAACTTGATCTCATTTTTTGTTACAGTCACAACTCCATCCGTCGTCAGATGAACCTGTCCAATCCGGACTTCAACCCTGCTCAGTTCCAGCGCCAGGAGTCTCTTTCTGGTTTGGGCCGAATCAAACCAGAACTCTACAAGCAGCGCTCAGTAGACGCAGAAGATGGGCGTCGGACTGACAGCTGCGGGCGTCTCCATTTCATCCTGAAGTTTGACTTTGATCTGGAGCAGCTGATTGTGAAGATCCACAAGGCCCACAACCTGCCTGCCAAGGACTTCTCAGGGACCTCTGATCCTTACGTCAAAATCTACCTGCTGCCTGACCGCAAAACTAAGCACCAGACCAAGGTGCACCGCAAGACTCTCAACCCAGTGTTCGATGAGGTGTTTCTCTTTCCGGTGGCATACGCTGAGCTGTCGAGCCGTAAGCTTCACTTCAGTGTCTACGACTTTGACAGGTTCTCCCGCCATGATTTGATTGGCCAAGTGGTGGTGGACAACTTCCTGGACCTTGCAGACTTTCCACGGGAGACAAAACTGTGCCGGGACATACAATATGTAACCTCGGTGAGATACCAGTTTTTACTAATTTCTTCATTCATCACAGTGTGTTTTCAATCACGTTTCTCAGTACAGAATTCTGTATTTTGTCACCGTTATGGTAGGTTCTGAGAAACTGACAAATATGTTGCAGCATGTTTGTACAGTGGATTCTTTGGGCAGTTTTACTAGACCTGAAGTATCCATACCAACTGGAATCGCATGGCCCCTCTTGGTCAAAATCTGCTTCAATAGTCACAAAGAGCCCAGCACCATGTAAAACCTTGTTACAACAGCTGAGGGAAGGAGATATATCAACAAACTTGTATCTTTTTCCCCTCCAATTGGAACTCATCTGTGGTTTCAGGAGGCAGAGACATAGAAATATACTTAGACACAGTTAATGTTTAATGAAAGCAGTAGGAAACACTTGGGGGTAGTGACCCAGATCTACACTGACATAAGACTGACAGAGATACAGCAACGCTGTCTATATTACATTATTCACTCGGATAAATATACGGCTCTGGTACATTGTGTAACTCAGTAAGGAAGTTAGATGCTATTGCTAGGGAATTTCTTGCAGTATTGTTGAGTAAGAATTGCAGTCTGGTGCTGGTAAATTTGGGAGAGATTACTTTTCTTTCTGTTGTAAATAATCCATATGATTTATGGGGTATGGAAGTGATTAAATCTGTTGAAGACAGCAGCTACAGTAGCTAATTATACACTAACACAACTGCAATAATGAAAGTAAAACTAAAACTAGTAAATTTATACTAAAACACAAAAAAGGCAAATATGGCAGCTGACACAGTCATAAGTTAAGGGAAAAAGCATTGATATGATAGATGTAACAATATTTAATGCATCCTTGAGTTGCTCAATGCCAGGCAGATGACTGTAATCTTAACACTAAATGAACTGGACTTCGCTGCAGTCACACCGGATTTCGTTGTCTATTCGTTTAAATGAATAGACACACATAAACATATTTGCTTCCAGTCACAAATTGAAATCACCTCTTTCCCTTTGCACAATAAAAGAGTTCAATTGGAGTGAATTTGACATGAAAAGTGGCTGAGGTCTTTTGTTAGTCCACTAATAATATCAGTTAGTGTGTGCACTCTATGTATAAATTTATTCTAATAACATAAAAGATTGAACAATTTGCTTTCCTCTCATGTGTTTAATATTCAACCTTGGAAACCTTGCTTCTACCCCTTTCTATTATAAAATGTACTTCTGAACATAATAAAACTTAAGTCAGGAAGACAATTGTGCAAAGGTGGAGGACACAAGGTTCAGTAAAACTTTTCATCTATAAACAATTTAGACAAAGAAATTCAAATAGAAATTCAAATTCAAAAGTTTCTTCACTGCTAATTTAATGCATTTTTCTTACGCTTTTCGTTCACTTGTTTGGACGGGGGAATGAAAACACCTCTATTTATCCTTATGAAAATAATTCTGGGAACTTTGTGGTTTTCTAAAGGCAACTGAATTGTTGTAGGTCATTGCAATGACCTATATGGCTACAGTTGAAATGTAGTTGTGTAATTTGTGTTTCAAAGAGATTTAGTCTTATCTTACCCATACAACAACAACATACAACACAAATGAAACACACACAAACAATCTAAACAAAATGGTTCTATGTACATGCGAATGTGCATGAGTGTATGAATATGTGTGTGTGTGTGTGTGTGTGTGTGTGTGTGTGTGTGTGTGTGTGTGTGTGTGGAGGTGTAAAAGAACTACAAAGATGGCTGCCAGGGTGGCTGTCCTTTGTTCACAGGCCGCGTGTCTGTGAAAGACAAAGGCAAAATGGTCAATGGCCAGATGTGTGTCTGCATGTGTGTAGACTCTAAAATCACTTTGTGTGTATTCAAGGTGTCATGTTAAATAGAGGTTAGTGTGCATGCAGAATTAAGACACTAACATCAGACTTAACCTTCTCACAAACCTAAACACAGTGAACTCTTGCCTAAATCTAAAACACGTTAACTGAGTTCAGCAATCTTTCTGAGCCGTGTTTGTTAATGTGAAGTTCTGCCCAAGCCATAATACCAGTCCACTGAAAGAAAAGGGAAGAGTTGCCCTTTGGCTCTGCTTCCTTGAGTGGTTGAAGGAGGTAGTTCCAGCTGTGGTGTGGCGGAGCAGATTGCGTTGCTTGTTGTTGCTCCTTGCTGCTGAGAGGTGCTCAGTTACAGGTCCTCCAGATGCTGGAGGAATGGCTGAAAGTCTTCTGAGGATGGCCTTGAGAGCAGAGAAGCTGCTGAAGGCTTCTGGCATGCAGTGTCTTCTGCTGTGGGTAGCAGAAGGACAGAGCTGTCCTCTGTTAATGACCCACTGAGAGAGTCAGGAGAAGACTCCGAAGAGAAAGAGAGTCTTCCTGAAAGAGAGAACAAAGGCCAGTGACCTACCTTTATATCTCAGGTGACAACACAAGTGAAGGTGTTGACAAAAGTTTTTTTTTCCTTTGGGGGGTCACACGTTCCAGCCTCAGCCAGGCAGAGCTGATTTGACTTTGTCACACAAAGCATAATGTCACATAGTCCATATGTATATGATCTCTCTGGGCACAACAGACACAATAAAACGCCTGACCCCAGGTTTCCGAGGTTGTGGTGTCAGAGTGTGGACACTACTAAGATTTTGGAATGGCTGCTCAACATGGCTGCTCCTCGTCATGTATGTTCAAAGCAGGAAAAGGATCATTAGCTGGGTCAGCACGAATCCAGCTCCAACCTGTTTGTGCATCATTAACTACAGCAATGCAAAGACCCAACGGGATAACACCCCCAACCCTTACCGCACGCACTAATCAAGCTGGTTCACAAATATTTGAACACCTTCCAGACTCTAACAGTATTCCTAGCTAAATAAGGTCAGTAGAAATAGGTTAGAACGTCCTCTGAGGCAACATGTGAACTATAGCTGTCTCGTCTCCTGTGTCAAAGTCTGAGGAGACCACTGTCTAAATTTAATCTTTTATTAATCATCCATTTACCCAAAGCAATCATTGTTAATTACTGGACTTTTCCACTCCAGATTTTTAAGATATTTGCCTTAAAGAGGATATAACATTCATGTTTCCCGATCTGTAAATATATTGTGGGGCAATACAGGATTATATTTGGACGATTAACAATTAAAAATCCTCCTCCTATTTATTTTATACTGACCCTTTGTCTGAAATAGCTCATTGTAGCCCCTGTCAGTAAATTTACAGTTGCCATAGCTCCACTATTAAGATATGAATTTAAACGTTATTTGAAAGTCCATGTTAAAGGTGTCAACGGTTTCTGTAATATGGATTATGGATTCTTTGCATGTTTATGTGTCTGGGTGGGGGTCCAAAGTAACATGTAGTTATTAGGGTTCTCAATGTTCCTCTATAATCCCATTCAAGTTTCATTTCTTCTCATTACATTTTTTTTCTGTTGATATTCTGAACAAAAACACACTGGGAATCACATCTACAACACATGCCATTTTTAGAATAGTTTTATTTAATTGAAACCAAGACTTCACTCAAAGGTGTGTGAAACTGTCTTTAATTTAGATCTACTCTGGCTAAAAATAGTTGCTAGAAGGGGTTGCTTTTCATATTTAATGCTTAATTTAACATTTACTATGTACCTATACAATGTGTAGGCAGGTGTATTGAATTGCCAATGCCACCATCAGCATGTGGTTCATATTTTCTATCCAACCTTATCATCATTATCATCCATGATTCAGTCAGATTAATCATGGCTCCTGGCATAGAACAAGCCTCTTGCCATCCCCAGCCATATGTAATAGGCTGTAATGTACATATATTTCAGAGCTGCATGTTAAAAAATAAATTAGATTCATGCTGTGCTGCTTAAAATTGACATATTCCTTTCACAAGTGTTAATTTTAATGAACTCCAACCTCAAGCTTGTCATGGCATGACTCCTCATCTGTGCGGATTCATGGTGAAGCTGTAGCACCTCACTGTTAATCCACACACCATTAATTACTGAATTGGTAATTAAAATTCTCTGGACACCACATACACCTCAGCAAGCATGAATAAATCCTGCATTACTTTGCCTTGCATTCGTCCTTCGCATGACAGTCCCATAATGCCTCTGTGGCTTTGATGAATTAATGCTATATTAACTAATTAATTTTAATATGACTTTTTTGTAGACCTCTGGCTCCCCATAGGAATTTTGAAGTTGACGTCACACCTTGTTGATATTTACCCCACAAATTTGTGTCTTTGACTAATTCCTTGCTGTTTTTGGAGACACAGAGAAGTGAAGAGTCCAAAAAAGTGAACGCTATCATACCTAATTATGTGTGTTGGAGAATAAAATGCTTTGCAAATACAGAATCAATGGGATAAGAATCAATAGGACAAATCTGTCTTACAATGAAAAATCTGTGTGAATTTATGAACACGCGTTTAGGGGGTAATTCCAATCCAGTGAATGTTTTATGAGCCCATCATTCATATTCATATTTTGGGAGTACTTTATAATAAGACCCACTGGTGAAGAAAAAAAAGACCATTAGGTCTTTTTTTTTCTAAATAAATGTCCTCTACTCCTTCCATGTGTGATTTTTTATTTTATTTTATTGGGAGACAAATGCACATGTTATAATTATAGATCTGTGTTTTTCCCTGAAATCTATGCCTATGACATACAGCTCTTGCAGACCCAGTCAATACTATTGACTACAGTCTGGTTGGTCTATAATTAGGGCCTTGATGAATGGGGTCAGCGTGTGCATACGTGTGTGTGTATGTTTAATTCAGTAAAAGAGGTTCCCATTTCCCAACCATGACAAAGGGTAGCATTTAACAAGTACTTGTCATCCCATTTGCCCTAATTGATGAAGCAAGAATTATGATTCTCTAGATACTGGTGGTCAATTGGAGTCAGTTGGATCTCTGAATATATTAGAACAGGGGCAAACATATGACATGAAACTCATACACAGATGTGTACAGGCATTTTTCTCTCCATTAACTTGTTGGTTGTGTCCTTTTCTTGGATTTAGGCACATTTTAATATGTTATAAACAGCACTCACTGAGCTACTTTTGTATATATAAAAAAGCAAACAACAGGCATTTTAATTGTTGAGAGGCCCATGAATGTGACTTGCAAAGAAATACTTGGGAGTCTGCAATTCTTTCCATTTCTTTGAAAGACGGGACAAAGTCGGTACCACATAGTCTACATAACTGTCCAATCCTTTACTGAGAGTTATGAAGGCCCCTAGCCTGATTCTGCCAGTGCATATTCATCTGTACAGCAAAAGTTCAGCCAAGACAGTGATTTATTTACTTCCACCATGTTCAGCCAGGCAGATACATATAGATGTACTGCTGATTGGCTCCATGTATCATGGATCTTCAGTCTGTGTGTGAGCTGAGCTCCTGTGTCTACTCTAAATCAAATTATTTTTGTTCTTTTGTTATTAGTATAAAAGTATTGAGTTAATGCCACCATTAGATTTCATTACAATATTAAATGCATAATACCTATGTAATGGTTAACAGTTTAACAGACTTCTTCCTTAATTAAACTCTGGCTAGACACAGTTATGCAGCAAGACCTCACAGCAAGAAGGTCGCAGTTTCAAGACCTCGGTCTCATGTTCTTTCCGTGTCTGCGTGGGTTCTCTTCAGGTTCTCTGGTTTCCTCCCACAGTCCAAAAAATGCTAAGCTTAATTGGAGACTCTAAATTGCCCAGAGGTTCAATTCACTCACACACTCACACGTATGGGCAATTTAGAGTCTCCAATTAACCTCAGCATGGCTTTGGTCGGTGGAAGGAAGCCGGAGAACAAGAAAAAACCCACGCAGACAGAGGGAGAACATGAAAACTACCACACAAAAAGTTCACAGCTCAAGGACTTGAACCTGTGACCTTCTTCTCTTTTTTCTAAATTATATCAGTGTATTTGATAATATTTTTTTCATGCATGACTAGGTGTTAAACCCATTTTCTAATAATTTAGAGAATAATTACTGCTGTAAATTGGCTTAGAATGACCAGACTAGTATTAAAACAGGTTTCCAACATTTTGTTTGCTACACATTCACTGGTATTCAGGTATATGAAAAATTTAAAAAATGCAAAAAAACACTGGTATTCACTATGAATCGTTATACCAACCAGCCCTATATATGTGCATGTTTTATCATTCAAAATAATTATGAGAAAAATGGATTTGTAATGTATTCAACTAAAACACAGGCATAAATCCATGTTCCATGTCTTTCATCGCCGAACTTTTTACTGTAACTTTGTCTATACACAACAAAGTAGAAAATAGTATAAAAAAACCTACATTTAAATTTATATGTAGCCTACAGTAGTTACTCATGGTAGAAATACAAAAACCAAGAAAACTGACCTCATCAACATAAACGATAGGCTGAGAACTCTACTGTGTAGCAACATAACACGCATTTTTCATTTAGATGTTATATATATGCACCCTACCATCACCTCATTAATAATTAGAGTGTATAATTACTGTAAATAACCAAAACTATTAGGGAAATGTATACATATAACTTTCATGTTCTTCATGTTACTTCTTCAACACACAAAGGCTTTTGCTTCATGGCACAAGACAGGAGGCATGTGCTGACCTTTTAAGGAGAAAAGAACACAATGATCCTTTTCTGTTACAAGGAAATACAGAGAGGGTGGGTGGATCAGGGTTCAAGGGAAAATTGAAAAAAACTGTGTGTCACACACACTGTATGGGCACATGCACAGGAGAAGTTACCAATAAGGAGGAGAAGAGTATAATGATTAGAAAGAGAGGAGAAAGATTGAGTTAGACTGAGTGTGTTTTTTTTTTGGAGACATAGCTGTTCCTGAGGGAGAGATGGTGCTAGTATTCGTATAATTCGAGAAGATGGACTTTCCACACTCTCTCTGCTTTATTAGAGCGCTTAAGAGCACTGGTCTAATTTCATTGGCTGAGCACAAGTGACCATAATCCTGACCACAGTCTTGATTTCAGTGCTTGTAAGAGTAGTGACCAGCATTCTATAGACTAAAACCTCAGTGTACTCTGTGTGTGTTTGAGTGAGTGATGGGAGAAAGATGTTGCATCACCTGTGGAGAGCTAAAGGGCTTAATGATCCATTCTGTGTTTATGAGTTCATGTATCTGTGCTTGTACTAACATATACTAACCTCGAAAACATCATAAGGCGCACATCATTATCACCTGAGGCTCAAACTAACAACAGTGCAGGGTCACAGGTGAATTCTGCTGCGATTCTGGCCTACGCTGTGTGTGAGTGTGTGTGTGCTTGCAGGCATGTAGATGGTCCATGCTGACTTCTGTGATGAATCATCTAATTTTGTTTAATTTGATTTTAAGCGATTTTGTGCAGAAGACTCACAACAGCAGTATCCTAAAGCATGTGTATGTGTGAGCATCTGCTGCCTTTATTCACTCCAATCCATCTTAATCTACAAGAAAAGGGGAACTTATTGATATAAGTGAAATAATGACTTTTGAAAGTAACCACTACATCTGACCTTTAACTACACTACGCTTCTGATAAGGAATCACTACCATCATGCGTATTAATCACTGATAGGACAGAATGCCAATAGATCCATCAGAGGGTTGTGTTTACTTGTTTTGCAAGTTGTGCAATGTTCATTGAAACCTAATGTAGCTGAAATCTGAGCTGTATTTATCTTAGAGTGTCACTTTTGTCACGCAGAAATATACATTATTCCTCAAAAGTTTGGGGTCACTTTTCCTTATTTTTGAAAGAAAAACACTTTTTTTTTTCCAATGACATTTACTTGAAACTAATCAGAAATATACTCTATGCATTGCTAATGTAGGAAATGACTGTTTGAGCTGCAAATGTCCGTTTTTGGTGTAATATCTACATAGGTTTATAGAGGCCCATTTCTAGCATCTATCACTTCATTGTTCTAATGGTACAATGTGTTTGCTCATTGTGTCGGAAGGCTAATGTAATAAAATCTTCTATTCATTTTACAACTCATGATGAACACAAATTGCCTGGGTGACTCCAAACTTTAGAATGATGGAGTAAGTACTGGAATATTTTGAAAATCAGACATGTTTTGACATGACAAACAATACAGGAATGAAATTGAGAGGGAAGTAGAACGATAACTTATTTCATGAAGTGTATTAGGAAAATGTTTTAGACATGCAAACCAATTTATGGAACCTGAGAACAGCTCTGCATGCAAATTTTTTTTAAGGTTGATATCTCTAAAACAACTTAATTTATCTCTTTATCTTGAGAAAACAAAAGGCTGATTTCTTGAGATAAGACAATTCACTCATGTAAAAATGACTTGCCATAAACATAAGTGTTTTCAGAAAAAAGTACACCAATCTGCAGGAGGCCTCTATTCGCTTCCCTTTTCCAATCATGTTTTTTTGAGCCTGTGGTTTTCATTGTTACCATGACAACCTGATGTTTAATCACTTTTTTTAAGCCAACCCACCTGTTCTTAACCATGTGGTTATTGTGCCTAAACCAAACAAGATGTTAACCACAGCCTTCAAACATCATGAAACATACTTATCTTTTAAAAAAACAAAAAACACTACATGGGTCGTTATTTTGGTCTCCATTAGGAGACGTATCAAACAAAAACTTTCAAGCATGTTCATTTCATTAGACTGAAAAAAAAAAACAGTGGGTGGAGAGAGTGAATAACAGTCTAAAATAAAACCGACTCACTCTTTTTATTGTTGTCATTGAGACTAATCACGTCAGATCCATAGCAACAATTATGAAGTTGCTAATTTCTATTATAATCAATAGTTGTGTAATAAATAAATGTAATAAGCATCCAAAACGGAGGAATATTTTTGCTACAAAACAGAGGTTCCCTGTAAGAAACCTTGTGAGTGCTGTAGCATGAACACATCACTCACGCTCACGCCATCACATGTTATTTTTAGACGTGTTAATTGGGGAAAGTGTGTGGCGTGTGCAGGAATGTGGAGAAGTTATGCAAGCAGGGGTATTCTCATTGGAAAATCACGAGTAGACAACCATCATGGCAGGATTCTGCAAGTTGCAGATTGGGGGATATGACAAACGGCAATAGCCATGCTGCATATCATTTAAACAGGAAGCATGCTGATTAATGATCCATCATTTCAGTGCTGCAGATGTGATTCTACAGAAGGTGTCACAAGCATGATCTGTGTCTGTCTGAGGTGTAAAGACATGTTATAATGCGCCTTCTGTTGACGCTACACATTGATTTTCTTGCTTAACTCGTTTCATTTAAATTAAACCACGGCCTACTTTGTTTGGCTGTAGCATATAACCATAATTGTCTGAAAAAAGTAAAATCCTAAATGCCATTTTAGGTCTTGAGTGAGACACACCTGTTTTTAATTGGGTTGTAATCTTCTTACAGCCCCTTAAGAAAAGAAAAGGTTAATGTCTGTAATTATTTTGATACAGTGCTCGAGATGACTTTAATTGCTTCTTCTGCTGAACTGAATATAACAATATGATGCTGGAAAGTGAAATATGAATGTGATTGTAAGGCTCATATGATAAATATGTTAATTCTGTATGAACTGAAGTGAACTCAGGGCTGAAACACTTCTATGTGGAACTCCACCTAACTGACCCCTTTCCAATCACCTTGAATGGGTAAAATCTTTGATAGGAGATGTCACAAAAAAAAATACAAGAATCACCCTTTATTTCACTCTCCTCTCTCAATGGCTCCACAGATTATAATATATTAGGTGAAGCTGGTGCAGGTCGCCCTTCATGGCATTGACCAGTTTGATGCTGCTGATCTCCCCTAAGTCATCACTGCCACAGTCAAGAGGACATTCAGTGCTGCTTTTCTTTGGAGGAAGAAGTGGTGAAGGGTTTTAGTGTCTGAAGCTAAGTGATTTTAAAGCTGAACTTGAGTTTCTGCTGTGCAGCAGGTGGAGGCATCACATCAGCCAGGGCTTTATAAGGACTGATGTTGTACTAATTTTAACATATAAAAGTGACTTTATCATAATCATACTTCTATCAGTGTCAAAAAGATCAATATGCTCATTGTGGGAATTACAGCATAATGTAAGTATTAATTAATGTTAATGTTAGTGGAGCTGTTTAGCATCCACACGGAGTATCCAATATTTAAAGTAAAATGAAGTGAAGTGTCAAATAAATGACTTGTAACTTGTTATGTAAACATAAATTGTTTTAAACATGTCCATTTGACATGTAATGTTAACATTATTACGTAAATGTTCTGCTAACATTAGACACATTTCTGCAGGTCTTTATAAAATCCAACATTAACATAACATTACTGTTAGTGTTAACAATTATTGTTTGACAGTTATTGAGTCTGTTGAACATTGTGTAACATTAGTATAATTTGAATAACAAATAATTATTACTAGTTGTTGTAGGTTTTAAAACTTACCTCGAGTACTGTAAACTACGCCTTTAGAATGGATCAACGAGACAAGTCTGCCATACATGGATGTAGCTTAGCTTCTTAGCTTAGCTAGCCTGGCAGCGTTGAGTTATATTGGAGTGTTTCGGTTGGTTGAACCCATTTGCTCCTCCCGTTCCTCTCCAGCTCCTCCCTTTGGATCTGTCTCTAATTCCCCAAATCCAAGAGGGCAGTACCCTCATTTACTCTTTTCTTTTTCCAGTCTTTTGAAAAGAGGCTCATGAATATTCAGGTTGTTTCATAAATGAACCTGCGTATTGTGGATCTCCAGCATTTTGCTTGTGAGAACACTGTGAAACTGCATGTTGAATTTCTGTAGTTTAAATTGCAAATCATCATGTTTGAGGTCTCAAAACTTTACATAAATCCCAGAAAAGTGCATGATATAGTAAGAATGACAAGTTTAATCGTTTTAATTTAAAGTGAAAATAGACAACTCTTTTCCTTTAACTTCAAAGTAATGGTAAAATAGAAAATAAGAAAATGACAAATAGAAAATGACAGCTTGATTCATGGCACAACATTAGTTTAGACAATGGACCAAATGAACAAGCTCAGGTTTTTTCTTTAACGTTTTCTTCTACCGTTATTTTCCTGTCCTTCATGACACCACCCCCTGCTGCAGTTACTTGCTTGTGAAGCAATAACATTACTCAAACGATGTTATGACTACACACTACACATCAATGCAATAGCTTTTTCCTGCCAAATTGAATATAAAATTGTGACAATTCAAATTAATCTCTTCAGTGAACATGATTCTTTCTTCTCTCTTCTTACCAAAATGGTTTTGTTATTTTTTTTAGCTGAAGTTTGTCCCCCTCTTAAATAATGTTCTCCCTTCTTAGAATTGTGTTTTCCATAGCATCACTTCCATGTTTGATATAAGGGCTATAATAACTAGTTAACCAGATAACTGGTTGGAGTTATCGTATATTCAGGTATGTCTGTTTACCTTTAAATACACAATTTAGATTTTCCATTGCCAAAATAGAAAAGTTTATGGACAAGCTGAATTATGGCAAAACAATTGCTTATTAACTATAGCAGTTATTTATATATAGTTATTATCCTGCATCAGTTCATCATCTCCTGACATGCATGTTTTCACTCAGCTTGCTGATTTAAGATGTCACAATATCAAACCTGTGATATTAAATCCTTGCAGTTTGGTGAGTTAGGATGAGACCAAATATATATAGATGTACCTATATGTGCCATTTGTACAGATTTTGATATGACGCTTAGAATGAGGGTTCACTTTGAACTGTCATGTGATTCCCTCCCTTTGCAAGAATTTCAGTCAAATCAGGTTTTTCAGGATCGCCGAAGACAACTAAAAATACTAATATAAAAATGCATGTTGATTTACAGGACAACGTGGACCTGGGAGAGCTGATGTTCTCATTGTGCTATCTTCCCACGGCTGGCAGGCTCACCATCACCATGATCAAAGCCAGAAATCTCAAAGCCATGGACATCACAGGAGCTTCAGGTGGGTGCTGACTGACAATGCAGGCAGACACATGCACAAGGTGTGCAAGCGCTTATGATTCTTCATAAATAGAATATATCGTGTTAAGTGGCTGTGAAATTGAGTTTAGCATCCTCAATGATCAAGCGATGTCTCTCTAGATCCATACGTTAAAGTCTCCCTGATGTGTGAAGGCCGGAGGCTGAAGAAGCGGAAGACGTCAACCAAGCGCAACACACTGAACCCGGTGTATAATGAAGCCATTGTGTTTGATGTTCCTCCTGAGAACATTGACCAGATCAGCCTGCTCATCGCTGTCATGGACTACGATCGGTTCGTTACCTACATGCTGTATAACGTCTAAAGCTGTGGTGCAGGCGGTTTTTTTTTAAGTCTCCCTGTATGTTGCTGTTTGCTGTCGATGCAGGGTGGGACATAACGAAGTGATCGGGGTGTGCAGGGTGGGCAACGAGGCTGAGAGTCTGGGTCGAGACCACTGGAATGAGATGCTGTCATACCCACGCAAACCCATCGCACACTGGCACCCACTCATAGAGGTAGAGTATGGCCTTTTCCTGCAGTTTTAGACTTAAGACTTTGCCACTCAGATTGAAAGGACAAGTGGCCACTAGTGAAAATAGAACCATTGAGAAAAACATGAAACACTCTCTCGATGCAATGGATTTGATTTCAAATTAAAAAAAAAAAACAGTGGGTGGTTCCAGGTTATCAAGACTAAGAAAGATAGATAATTAAAAAGATTCATGCGTAAAAAAACATCAAAATAGATGCAAGAAAATTCCTCATCAAGTGTGCAAAAGCTTCTCTAAAATAAAATTAAAAAAAATCTTAATTCAAAAGAGAAATAACTTCAAAAACACATGTTAAGCACAGCTAAACTGTGCCATGTTGTATATTCCATTTCGAGGTAAGAAATAAAGAAGACAATTACGTAACAAAAATACTGCATACAAACCTCATGTAGACTTGACTTGTGTTGCTGGCACCTAAACAGACAGAGGGAGGTGGCTACATTCACAGAGCTGCTTCTATTTTTGAATTCCCAGCCCATGCTCATTATAAAAAAACAGAGCACACTAAAACAGATGCTGGACTGATTCATGTAAATACATGTTGACTTGTCAAAGCTATTAACTGAAAAGGTCAGGAGATAAAACACTTCAAAATGGAACTCTGCCTGGATAAATGTGATGCCTATGATAGCATGACAACATAATCACAACTCTTGTGCGTCATTTCCTCTCTTTTGAAGGATGATTTACCTTAGCTATAGCAATAGACACTTTGTCAGGTTTATTATTCCTAGCTAGAAATTAGCTTGTTAGCTATTAACATTAGTTGCCATTAGGAGCATTGGCAACAACATCAAGAGGCCTTCTCTAGTTATTTCTTGTAGTGATGCTCATTATAAAAGAGTACAATACATATCTCATATAAATGTTGTGGGATGAAGTTGTAAATGTAAGGCCTGTATGTTCCTTTAAGGTCAGAGTTCATGAACACACTCAACTCACCACACTTTGTATCCTACAATAACATTTTGTCTTCCATCTGAATATTTTGCCTAAATGTGCATACACTTGGTCGCTCTTTGCAGGGAGATTCTTTGTGTAAATGTTAATTTGTTGAAACTCTAAAAAAAAAAAAAAAAAAAAAAAGAAACCTTATCTCCCTGAGAAGAATGTGTTTTTTCATCCTCATCATCGCATTGCACCGAAAAAGAAGAGAAAAATCTCAAAATTAGCAGTTATTTATTTATTTAGTTTTTGCTTCATCCTGGCATCAGCATTTTTCCCCCACTTCTCCCAGTTAAACAATCAGTGTTTTAAACTGCAAGCTTTACGCTTTTTCAAGCTCTACGAGTAACTGAAGTACTAGCTGTCACACTGTGTTTACCAGAGGACTTGCAGTATTGGTGGGAGGTCAGTGACCCGGGTATCGCTAGCGGTGCTGAAGCTAGAAGAGCTCTCTTGCTGTCTCTAGGGCTAATTGTATAGCACTAAAACACGCACATGCACTTTCCAGTAGCAGCATCTTCTCTGAAGCCATTAGCAGCAGCCTGGACTACAGTAGCATCCCCACTAATGGCTTATTTGTGTTTCCTCAAAAGATCCACACATAACTCCTGAGGGGACCTGGTACACTGGACATGTCACGTGCGCATGCGCACACACACACACACACACACACACACACACACACACACACACACACACACACACACACACACACACACACACCTTTCCTACAGTATGTAGTAAATATAGGATATACACACATAAAATACATTTTGTACTTTTATTCCCACAGAAAGATAAATAATTAACTTCAACATTTGCTGTAACTCATGTACATATGAACATACACAAACACGACAAAGACCAACAACAACAACAAAATGCTCTTCAATTCCCCAGAGTCATTCCCAAATGCTATTGAGCGGAAAGCATGGCAAGTGAAGAAGGCAGAAAGCTTGGTTGCCTCCACTTTGTCACATAATAGAGTGGTTGAATAATAGAAAGGCAGAGTGCAGGGGCCTACAGGGCTGGCTCAGGTTAAAGATCGCCATGGTAACCTGCGCAGTCAACCTGCCCTTACGAAGGCTAAATTCAGATCAGAGAGGATCAGCTAAAAATCTGCACTTAATATTCAAAAGAAATCTCTGGTTATTTTGGCTGAATCTTGATATAATAGTAGATAATGCTTTTCATTCATAATTATTCCAAATAAATACTCTGACATTTGTGTCGGGAAGTGGTTCAGTGCATTTTTCACAGCAGAGATTTTAACATGACTTAAGGCCAGGTGAAACCAGGATTTAAACTGGCAACATTTTTTTCAATTTCAATTACAAAATCAATTGATAAAATCACATTTTCATCTTGAGATTAACTTTGGATAAAATGCAAACTTCCCAAAAATACTGACTTTTGAGGAAACAGAGCTACCCACTTGTTTTGCACCTACAGGCGTACTCTAATATTGGCCTGGTTTCATCAATTGAAGTGTCTCAGTAAGTCGTGTTAGCATGCAAAAACATAGGACCCTAGAAGTGACTTATCTAAATTGAAGATCATCATATTTATCATTACTAATTAATGTTATCAAGTACACTTTTTTCAGCTATGACAGGTCAACACCCAAAACACTGAGAAGCTTTGATATAATCAATAAATCCAAGTTATGATCATCAGTGAATTAACATAAAATCACTGAATATGTAGCAAAAGCCAGATAATGTATGAGAATCAGCTTTCACTGGAATGCAGTTTAATACTATCAGTTTTAGACAGAGGTTTTATCCAAATCTGAGTCATCTGGTGACTTCATCTTATCATGAACTATGGTTGTATGGTGGGTGGCACAAGCTGCCATTATTATTTTGATAGTGATCTATTTAAAGAAATGCTGCTCATACCATCCAGGCGTCATCCGAATGACACCTGGATGGTATGGCTAATTGCTCTGACAGGTTTAGTCACCTTTCACAGCAGCAGGCTGCTCATACATATTCACCCTGGGTTTTAAAATACCCTGAGTCAGCTTAATGGATCACCTTACAGGTTGGTTAGAACTGAATTTTTATGTGCAGATTAGCTTTAGAAATATCCTGGTCCATTGTTAACTACTTTTGGGCTGTGATATACCAAAACCTAGGCTCCACATTTCTATTTAAATTGGCATTTATTTTCAAGAGAGATATGTATCCATGTCATGATATCGCAAAAGTGAAGGTCCATATTTTAATGGAATTAGTTGAAATAGGTTGTGAAGGTGCTATGGTAGCTGAATGGGTACAGTACCACATGGGCACCACATGGTCTGCAATGTCCTGGTTAGACTCCGCCCAGGGACCTTTGTTAAATGTCAAACCATACCTTCCTCTGTTGCCCTTGTTTTCCTGCTCTTCAACTGCTGGTTGAAGGCAAAACAATGCCCCAAAATATATCTTAAACATATGTTATAATATATACATTAAGTTTCCTGAACACAAAATGCCCTGCAGACAGTCAAATTAGTTGGAAGGGGAAGGCAAACATTTGTTGTTAAGCACCTGTTGAAACACAAATCCCCAGCCCTCTTTGCATTGTACAGTTACCTAAAATGCAAATAGTCTTCAAAGCGAGCGTACTCCCTGGGACCAGGGTTTTGTGTCAAGTAGTTAATTCTGAGCACATTTCAAACATTCATCAAAATTCTACATGCATTTCGTAGTTTAGGCTTGATTGATTGTTTTTAATTATGGATTGTCAGACACAAAAGAAAATCCAAGCGATAGCATGTTAAAGTGAAAATACTCGTCTGAAGATGTTAAAAGACAGAGACATAAAGAAGCACAAGACAGTTAATATGAAAACAAAACAATCCTGAAATCAAAAAACACAAAACCACATTTTAAGTAATATAAAATGATTACAATGACAACTAAAGTAAAATGGTCCTGCAGATCTCATCTCTCAATCAGTGTTCCAGATTGACAGATATGACATTTACAACATGTGGTCAAGCCAATGGACCCTTTCGGTTCAAATGATACCATGACCTTCATGTGGCCCCACCCAACCCTCGGGTCCCATGTTCAGTGAAGCTGTAAGACTCCAAAAATAGCAAAGAACAATTTTACTTTTTCATTCAATCCCAAACTTTGGGACTTTCCAGACTGTTGTTTCACTTCTGCCTGTAACTAACTGGAAGAATGACCACCTCTTTTTCTCTCTGTGTTTTGGCCCAGTGGGTTGGACAGGCAGCAACGGCGAGTGGAAGCCAAGGAGGATCCACCAATTCCCTAAAGGCCCCACCATCACCATGACCAACACACACACACACACACACACACACACACACACACACACACACACACACACACACACACACACACACACACACACACACACACACACACATACACACACACACACACACGCTCACACAAACCCACATCCATCACACATACACACAATGAGCCTCGGGGTGGTAGAATGATGAATGATGGACCTGCAGATAGTCTACTGACATGTTAAAACATACAGTACAAGGTCTCACTAACAAATGACTACAGTAGTAACATCAGCTATAAGCCATTACTCAAACTGTGGTGTTTTTAGATTGAACTAGGCTTTAGTGTGCTAAGACTTTCAGCAAAGGTTAACCCCCACTTCTTACTTCTTCTTGTGTCTTCACAACCAAAAACACTTAACTACATTCCAGGAGAGCTATGATAGTACTTTCATTCATTATTTTGACGTGTAACTGAAAGTATTAACAGATTGAGATTATCTAAGAGATCAAGCTTGTTTTTATTGTTTGTTTAACATTTTTTTAGTAAATGTGGACCAAAATCATTCCCTTTTAGGCAAGCATATGAAGCTGTAACTGTTGATTTGTGTGAGTGATCAGCTACCATAGTGCAGTATTTGATCTACAGTAAGAGTAAAAGAGGTGAGTTTACATACATAGAAATGGATATTCCTGTTGAAACTGCAAAGGATTCTGCTCTTTTGAACGTTTGCATTGTTTTTTGCAGGCATGAACAAATGAGACTTTCTTAGTGGAAACATTAGTTTTACTTTATGGGTGACTTTCTCATAGAATGCTTCCTGTAAAGATTTAAACTGAGGAAGATTCGCTCCATGAATGTGTAAAGCAGCTAACAGAAGGAACATAATAGTGTTTTATTTACTGCATGTTTAATTATCATACTTTGTTAACAGGGTGTGGTCAAAATAAAGAAATGCAAGCATAATACTATAGTTAGTATCAGTGGAGAAATAAGCATCTTTTTTCTGGCGAAAGGTCAGACACTGAGATCTCAAGTTAAGTTATAAGACCCAAAAACGTATACAAAGTCTTGTGGGCAAAATAAACAGCTAAACCAATCATTGATGTTTTAATGCAAATGTTTGCCTGTTTATGCATCCAGCAGATACAGAGCAATGTGGACATTCATTTTGAGTAGTGTTTCAGGCCACGAAATACTAATATTAATTTTCACTTTGTTATATTTTTTTTGCTCCGTTTTGTCTTCATCATCTCCTTAGGATAGTGTTTTATTTGTTAAAGCTAAATGCTCTACCATACTGTTGCTAACATACGGTGTATTCAGCTAAGTCCTGTAGTTTACTCATATTTTTTAAAGGTTTGTTTTGGAAATTAGGTCGACGAGAGCCGCAAGACTTAACCAAAACATCAAAGTTGTGGATTGTAAAAGCAAAACAGAGAGTTTAAAGACAGTAATGTGTTCTGTATAGAATTAAGTACTGAATAGAATTGACTCTGAGTGACATCATACACATTACATTTAGTAATCTGACTGTTAATATGAAATTCCTATACACATTTACAAAGGATTAAATGGTGATTATTAATGAAAACATGTACAGGGCTAGTACAGGGCTTTTAGGGACACTGGCCAGTGTTTCTTACCATAAATAAAAGAAATGACTGGCAAAATGGCAACAATAATCTAATTATCATCAATAATTAAATGTTAACATTGTTTTAGATCCAGTTCAGAAAGATGCATAGTCTTCAGAAAGCCTTTTATTAAGCCAGTGGGAAATTCCTTGTGCCTTTTTGATCACAGCTTTGTCACTGCAGGAGGCTCCAATTTGGAAAGAAGTCTAACAAACAATGCAGGTGATCACTCAGAATCATGTTGTCATTAGTGACTGGTCATTCCTTTCCGGTGACATTAGTATACAGATTCAAAAACACACCTGCAGCCCTATCCTAATGCCAGAGGACTATGCTTTTTTTGTCTTAATTTAGACCACACCCTGTTGTTGTTTTAATAAGCCAGTGTTTTTAGAAATTCAAATTACTGCCAGTATTCCTTATGTCTTTGTATTTGTCACAAATAACAATGACATTTTTTTCTGTGTTTGTAGGTACAATGCATGCAACATTTTTTGAGGGTCATTTTTAAATTTCTGTTTTGTTGTGAGAAACTAATCATATTGTAAACACAAGATGTATTATGAAACTAAGACAGACTGTGTAAATTGTCCATTCAGATGTTATTAATAAATATTTCTATATATAGTATGGATTGGTTTATGGCGTGGTGTGCATCAAAAATGTTTCAGAAAGAGATTGAAGACAGACAAATATAAACACACACACATATCTCCCGCAGGCTTTTCCCCCTTCACCTCACACCTGTGCTGAGTTCTCCCAACAGAGCGCTGTGATTGAAAGACCTATGAAGAGCTTCTGACAACACAAACTCTTATTGTGACACACATACACACCTTCAGTAATGCTGACACTGAGATAGGAACTGATGGTGGCTGAGATATAAGGGAAAAAATATTTGTGTATCTGAATGTGAATGATTTTTTGCAGGAATCCAGAAGCTGTATATCTTTTACATTTATTTGTATATCTATATTTATGGTCCTGCAGGATTTGGCTGGTGATGCAGCAGCCAGATGCATCTGTTCCCCAGCTTTCTACATCTATCACTCATCTTTATTTGTCACATATGATACTATAGAGCTGCCCGCCGGCAGGCGGAGGCCCGATCCCTGCTACAGCACCTCTTTAAGGAGGATTGGTATTACAGGACAGGATGGGGCAGGGCGAATCAATTACCAGTTGCATGGTAAATCTGCAACACAATAGACAGAGGTCTGTGACATAATGGCGTATGTTCCACTACATACATTTGATAGCTATATTTAACTTTTGATATTTCTTAAATTATGTCCATATCTTCTAAATTCTACCTTTTTAAGTATTTATTATTATGATATTTTAGTATCTTTCCTAGCACTGGTATCACATGGTAGGTGGAGTGTTTTTCCATCCTTGAAGGCATCAGTACAGTCACAGCTGTATTTTTCACAATCTATTTTTAATTTTTGTTTGTTTGTTCTGCTGTGAGTCTGACCCTTATTTTACTGCTTCTCTTACTCTAAAATGTACCCTGGTGTGTGGTAAGAAGCCTGTTCATATGTGAATTAGTTGTTATTGCTTATGTTTTGCAGCGAAGGAAGAAGTAAACACAACTAAAGGAAGGGAACGTCATCGCAACCTCTCAGCCCTTTTTTCATTCATATTACAGTGATGTAATGTAACGCCAATGGCGCCAATTCCAGAGTAAAGGTTAAAATCATGGTGCAGATAGAGAGCGCAGTGTTATCACATGCCTCCAAAAACAGGGAAGACAGGAGTAAAACCAATTCACAGCCTCATGTTGTTTTACACTAATTTGCTTATCTCTACTTTGTTTTGTTCAAATCAATCCTGTTGTTTCCAGATAAAACATGCACGCCTATCGCAAAAGACAGAGGATTTATCAAGAAGCAAAGGCGAGTAGCTTTGACTCACATGGACATCCACCAGTTTGTCACACTTGGTACGATAAAAGTACAATACAACAATACACTGGTAGAGGATTGAAGGTAAGGACAGGAGGACAGGAGGGACCGGTGCTCCTCTGCGTACTCCTCTCACCTTTACAAATAGACTGCACATATTTCTCTTTTTATAACCTTCTATGCCTCTATCGACAGGCTCCAATGTTTCTGACAAACGCTCAACATTGTGATACAATATTTGGTCGTGCATCAAATTCACAGTCTACATCAATGGCTCATCTTCAAAGCAGAAAAAAAGCTTTTCCCTTCAAAGCCTGCAGGAGACCTGCTGAAGAGGCACTTTGCTGTCTGACCTGTAATATCACGCTCGCTGACTTTTATTTTGCCCTTGTGGTGTATTCCTGTTAACCTGGTGAAGCAAAATGAGAAGAAAAGAATCTGAAAAAATATTTAATAAACCGTTCAGCAAAATGCCCTTTGTTGTTTTATAGTTGCGAGTATGACAATGCGGGGAAAACAGCAACAAGACTCTCAGGCACCAGATAGCTGAGCCAACAGTGCGACTACAAAGCCACAGTGATGTTTGGGATAATATTCCGTCTGTGGCGTCCTGTGATACTAATACAATGGGGCTGAGACTTCAATTTCACAATGTACTAAAGGCTCTAATAAAAACTGCTTCAATGACAAGACTGCTTCAGATAAAACTGATTTAACAGAATGCTGACACAGTATTTGGGCTTCTATTTATGACTGTGAGAACATTATGAGTCATTTTAGTTGCAGTTCCAGGCCACTGATTATACAGATCACTGATGACTAGGCCTTGTTTAAAAATTAGGGAGCATTACTGACGACAAAATGCATCTTGTATGTAACTCAACTCACCAAGAAGCACTAAAACTGATCCAACCATGAAACACCTCCAGCTTGCATGAGGGGCAATTTGTCCATCTAATTTATCCCTCTTGAACACTCAAAGGCTATTTACAAGAATACGCTACAAAGCACTTTTGGTAAGATGTGAGTTGCTCTGTGGATATTTTGCACTCTTCTTGCTATGGCTGCTGTGGGCGTTCAGAGCGAGATGAGACTCATGAAAACGTCTATAACCCCAAAATGTCTCATGATAGTTGAGCTTGCTTTGCCACAAGCTAAATTCTAATTTGTACAAATTTGCAAGCAGCTAACCAGGTACAACTGCAATAAAAAAAGAGTCCTGTGCAGGAGTTTTTTTTTTTTTTTTCAAAAGTAAAATGTTAAAAAGAAAAAAAGGTTAAAAAGCACTTAGACAAGGTCAATCCTCAGAAGGCTTCACCTCGATCACAGTTTCTCAATCTTTTCAGACATAGAGCCACTTAACCAAAAAAAGGAAAAAAAAACCTCACTCTCCTCTAATCAAATATGCTAAAAAATAGATCAACAGGACTTCAAAAGGATATTATTCATCTCATCTCATCTTGTATACCTGCTTATTCCTCATTAGGGTCGCAGGGGTCTGCTGGAACCAATCCCAGCGCATTACAGCGAGATGCAGGGATACACCCCAGATGGTCGCCAGCCAATCGTAGGGCACACACACCATTCACTCACACATTCAGACCTACAGGCAATTTAGAGTCGCCAATTAACCTCAGCATGTTTTTGGACTGTGGGAGGAAGCCGGAGTACCCGGTGAAAACCCACGCAGACACGGGGAGAACATGCAAACTCCACACAGAAAGGTTCCAGACCCAGGACCAAGGAGGTGATGAACCTGCGACCTTCTTGTTGTGAGGCAACAGCGCTAACCCCTGCTCCACTGTGTCACCCAGGTATTATTCATTACAGATTAATTCATTTTACAAACAGCATAGCCTACTCACTCATCATCATCTGTTGCTATCTTAATGGGAAGAATGGTGTTGCTTATGCTGAGACATCAGG
Source organism: Lepturacanthus savala (assembly GCA_030544235.1). NCBI lineage: Eukaryota > Metazoa > Chordata > Actinopteri > Scombriformes > Trichiuridae > Lepturacanthus > Lepturacanthus savala. Next base: position 17,887,144 of record CM060465.1, read on the forward strand.
ACAGGATTTTTCCAGCTCCAAACTGGGGAGTTTTAATATTATTGTTATGATCTCTTCATAATGTCCACATTGTTTCAGTTGGGCTATTTTTTTCCAGAGTTTGAAAAAATATATAAGAGATATGTATGTAGGTATTAAAAGTCCATCTTCACAGTTGTAGGTGGTTAGAAATGGTATCAATACTTTTAGAGCAGAGTGGCCAGCTCAGGTTGCTCAGTTTAGATGTGGACCCAAAAGTCTGTCAAACATTTCATGTCTTCAATGCCCCATCTGGCTGTCAACTTCTTCTAGTGCAGGGGTTGGTAATCCAAAGCGAAAAAACAAAACAAATCTGTCTGGAGCCGCAAATAGTTAAAAGCCTTATATAAGCTTTATATGAAGGCAATACTGGCTGTAGGTGTATATTAGCTATATTAGCCTACTATCGAAATGACTAAGTAAGCTATAAATACACAATGATCATTCATGATTAAATGTTTATTTTCCCTGCAGCGCATCCTGGTGAGAATGACACACCACCTGACTACTCTGCTGTTTGCTGCTTTAAGTTTAACTTCCATAATATATTATGTTTTGTTGCATTGATGTTTTTACCACCCCTAGCAAATACCGTCGGACCTGATAGCATATCAAGTTTGAAATGTTTCCAAGACATGGCTTGGTCGCTCGAAGTGACTAGATGCATGACTAGATCGGAACAGTATCGGATCGGTTCATCTCCAATTAAAACAAAAAATATATTCCCCCTCATCATTTTCCATTTTCATACATTTTTGAAAAAGCTCCAGGAAGCCACTATAGGGGCACTAAAGAGCTGCATGCGGCTCTAGAGCTGTGGGTTGCCGACTCCCGTTCTAGTGGAATCTTTGGAAACTTTGACATGTTGTTTGTGTTTTGTCCCAAATGGATTTCTGGTCCACTGTCTGCCTGCATCTAATTCTGGGAAAACAAAGGCCCTACAAATGTTACTTGAAGCTCCTCTTTGGCAGTGAGGAGAAAATTTGCAAGCGTCTGGAATGAATCAAACTCTGGCAAAGCACAAAGGTGTCTTTTAGATGCACGCCTTTTAATTTTGTCCTGGACATCAAAGGTGATGACAGCCTTTCCTTTGTTAAATTAAAAGAATTGAGTCCTGTAAACATCAGCCAGGTGTGACAATTCTGCGAGCCATTGGAAAACACGCATTCTGTCATACAGTCCTTGATATTAGGCAGGAATAACTTGACCTCTTCATGCAGTTCAAACAGTCGAGTGAGAACTTTGCTGTAAAAACCCAAGAGGGTCTATAAATAAACTACACATTTATCTTAAATCATTATGTAGGCTATCAGAAGGAGGTTGTGGATACAAGTGGCCAAAATGAATTTCCTCAGACAATGCAGAGAGCAGTAGAGCCACAGCTTCTCCATGTAAAAAGCAGCCAGATGAAGTGACTTGGGCATCAGTTTAGGAAGCCTCCTGCAACATGACCTGGACCAGCAGCATGGAAGGAAGGAAGGAAGGAAGGAAGGAAGGAAGGATGGATGGATGGATGGATGGATGGATGGATGGATGGAGGGATGGATGGATGGATGGATGTATGGATGGATGTATGGAGGGATGGATGGATGGAAATTGGACTGAGTTCAACTTAGACAAGGGGGCTGCAGAGAAGTAATTGGATCTGATCATTGCTTACCGTAAATGCTGTTGTCAGTTACAGTTCAGCCTGTTAATTCTGTTTATGCAGACATGTAGGTGTTTAGCTACAGATTAATTTGAATATGCTCCCACACGCTGTTACTTTGTGCTGTTTATTTCCCATTCTCATTTTAACAGATCACAAAGGATACATCCAACCAGCGAGAGACCGATTTACTTCGCTCAGTCAAACATTTACTGTGGGGTGGAAGCAAGCATCAGCTAAAGCAGCAAAGTCAGTATAGGGTTATTGTTCGGGTTATTTTGTTTAATGTGGATCAAACTTTGATTACAGGCAAAATGGATTCAGTTTAATTACTGCTTTTCAATTCATTGGTTTGTCCTGCTTTTTTCAACTATGTGTGTTTAACCCTTTCACAACTGGTCCTTCCAAGATGAATGTGTGTCTTAAATCAAGGTTCAAATAAACCTCAAGCAGCAATGTATGCAAATTTGATTCTCTGTATGATTCTGCCATAAAGAAATGAATGAATATTTGCATGGTTTGTTTGGAGGCTTGTCATCAGAGGACAATGGGGAGGAGTTGCTCCATTTTCACCATCTCATCTCAATGGTGAAATGATTGCATTTGTATAGCACCTTTCTATTCTTCTGACCACTCAGTGTGCTTCACTAAAAGTGTTCATTCACCCATTCACCCTCTGATGGCGAAGGCTGTAATACAAGGTGCATCCACTCATCGGGATGTAATCTAATCATTCACACAGCCATGCCCAGCCAACAGGAGCGATTTGGGGTTAAGTATCTTGCCCAAGGATACATCGACTTGCAGACAGGCGGAGCCGGGAATCAGTAGCTTTACCTCTGAGCCACAGTCGCCCCTAAGTGGAGACACTATTCCCTCTGCGTTTCTGTGGGTGTGTCTATGTGTTTGATCGCAGAAAGAACAAGAAAAAAGAGAGAGCAGTAAGGGTGAGGATAGTACTGAGATCATCCCATGGGCAAGAAGCACTTAGTTGGAAGATCTGTGTGATATACACAAAGATCTACACACTCTCACACAGCTGAAATCACTCAGGCATCCTGCTAATGGCACCACTATGGAAGTCTGTTCTTTTCTTCTGTCATTGAGCAGTGAGTTAATGACTTAATGACAAAAAAATGCATAAACATGAGACATGCTAAATATGCACTGATAGTGTAAACTGAAACACAAGTATGTGGGAAGCGTAAATTGATTCTCTGTGAGGACTTTTATAAGCCCATTCAGGTTTCAAACTTCTCCAGTACCGGTTTTATGTTTGGTCTTGGTATTGTCTCATATATTTAAAAAAATTAAAAATGAAATAATTGAAATTCTGAAGTTTACACTAGAGATGCAACAATTAGTTGATTAATAAATTAGTTACTAACTATTATATTAATTACCAACTATTTTGATAACCAATGAATTGATTTAAGAAACTTTTAAGAAGAACATTATCAAATCCTCTGGTTCCAGATTATCAAATCTGTTTATTTTCTGGTTTCTTTAGTCCTCTATAATAGTAAACTGATGATCTTTGGGTTGTGGACTGTTGGTTTGGACAAGAAAAAAGCATTTTAGGTTGAGTCTTCAGCTCTGAGAAACACTGATTAACACTTTACAGTATTTAATGAACCAAGCACAGCTCTGTCCGCTATGTCCGCCAGTTAGTGTATAGCTGTATTTTACTGCTGAGCAGGTAATGTAGGGTGGATTTGTCAAAGCCTTTTCACTGAAGAAAAAGATACCTTCTGTCCATTATCATGGACATAAGCAGAATATGCTATGTATCCATCTATACACAAAACAAACGCACATGTAAGCAAATGCAAAGTGTGCATATAAGATACTAGAAAAAAAGCAGGTACACCTACAGTAAAACACATGAAACTGGAGAATATAGTATACACAGGAAAACCGACAGTAGAATGCACTGTACAAAACATACGCACATATAAATGAGACAGTCAACACATTTGGTTTGTAAAGTCTAACTCCCTAATCCCAATCATTCAACTAAAGCAATGTCAGATTTGAAAATGGCCATACTGTAGTATTATGTAATGGTTTTTGGTTAGCACTAACAAATGATGTCCCGCTGATAAGGCCTTAGATCAGAAAACACATGACTGGATTGATATAATGGGCAATGACAAACTTTGTCTTTTGTGATTTAGTTTTGAGGACTCAGGATATAACACTGAGCAGGGTTTGGAGGGGAGTCAATGAGGGTTATCGTCCTTGCCTTGGATTTGAATTTTATCAATGGTCAGAAATACCTGTTCATTGTGCAAAACTGTGAAAAGAAATGACAATGCAACAAGAAATGACAATGCAACAATAGCATGTATTTTGAAATCCCATTTGACTATTCAGTACCTCATAAAACAAAAACCTTGCTTGATTCATCCTATGTTCAACTTGCTACTAAATGGATGCTGGAGTTGGAGTTTTTCCAGTCTAGTGACACGTAATAGAGGAAAACTCTTAATATATAGGAAATATTTACACATCCATCACTGTACATTGATGTACAACAAATAAATCCTTTATGGTTAGGGTTAGAGGTGTGCTTGTGTATTTTTAGAGTGTGCCATGAAAAGTGTTGAGAATATATTCATTTATGTAGATGAAACCATGAATATTTTACATCTGCTGGCAAATCAAATCAAGACTCTAAGCTTTGCAGCCACTTTCAGCTGTCCACCAGAGCTGGCAAACATAACTAGATAAAGCTAAACCCATAGGGACTGGGTGGCTGGCATCAGAGAGCATGATGGGAAAGAACCCGTGAATAAAACAAGAAAATCTTTGGTATCGAAGAGGTTCAGGGAGCTGCATACATGTGTGTGCTGTATGTGCATAGACGTTGTTTGAACACAATCTTCTCTGGGGATTATGGCTCAGTTTTACTATTATACTTAATCTGCATTGTATAATAAATTAGTAATTCCTCAAAAGCTGTGCTTGATTACAAATGGTCCAAACCTCCAACAGCTGAAACAGCTATGTCCCACTACTGATATGAGGGTGGTGAAGTGCAAAATTGCCCATCACAACCTTAAATAAATATTCCAAAGCCCTGGTGTTTTTATAGGATTTACAAGGAATCCGTCTTTGGTACCCTAGAATAAAGATGACTGATAAGGAACAGAGGACTCAAGTAGCATCATTATTAATACAAAAGCCCATTTTCTGTAATAGCCTCCCAATGTGCCATTTATATTCAGTTATATACCTTTCTAATGTTTTGTTTAAATCCACCATTCCCACACTGGATTCAAATTGCCTTTACATGCACAAGGGAAGAAACAACAACGTAATCAGCAAGTAAACTTCTCTCATTGATAACATCTAACGTCACTAACACTGTTATCAGAGCTGTGTTATGTTACTGCTAATGCAAACATAATATCCAGAATTACCAGTAATTAAGCAACTGGTAAAAGACAGAGTGTAGTGCAAATGGCTATTTGTGTTGGATCAGATTGCTTTATCTCACACGTTTACATTCTTTTTATGTTTGTTATATTTTCTTCTTTGCTGTGTCATCATTCTAGTGATGCTGCAGCGTCCCACTTTCTCCATGGGGACCTCAAAAGTTTCTTGTCTTCACAAGCAAAATAGGAAAACATCAAGCAGGCACACTGACATGGGACACAATTAACGAAGGGCATAAATAACACTTTGAAGTATTGTTTCATTGCTGTAGCAAAGTTCTCTGACTCTTCATTCATCTATTCATTCGTTACCTCGCACCTGTCCCTTTGGCATTGCTATGTTTCACAGTGGTGCCAAAGTGGGAGGAGTGGGTCAAAGAGACTAGTTTCCTTTGGTGAAAACTAACTCTTTGATGTTACACTGACATTTAGTACCCGTAGAGAAGAGAATATCACCAAGCTTCAGCCACACTTGCTGTTGAGTAACATGAAGAAATAATTTATTTTAAGCAATTTATATACATTTTTACAGTTAAAAATAAACATGTCAGCCCTCTTTGGACAACCATAAGTATAAGTATATAATACATATGGCAGTTACCTGGCACAGCTAACATCACATAGCTATTCAGAATTATTGTGGGCCAATCATATCACATGAATGAATGTATGACCATAATATACTGTTTCAAGGTCTTTGCAAAATTGTATCCATTATTACAACTAATATATAATTAAATAACATTTGTGTTGTCACTACGCACGCTCTAAGTTTATATAACTGAAAAAATAGAAGAATAAAAAGATTCATTTCAAAGAAACATGGTTTTGCGACACGATACTGCTTTACGTCACGCGGGTTTGCGGCATAGGTTTACGACATGATTGCTCAAGGGGAGCCTACCTTTTGTTTATGAAATTATCTGGTGGGAGAGTGGATAACGGAAGCGCAGCAGGACGTCTCTAAATCTGTATTCTACAGATCGAGAAAGCTACACAGCCATAGGTACAAGAACTACTTGTTTCGAAAAGAGGGGGCACCTCTGTGATTTGGCTGCAATTTGGATTTAAGCCCTCTGACACGGAGCAAAAGGAGACTGTATGCAAACTTTGCAACAAAACTATCCCCGCGCCAGATGCGAACACAACGAACCCGTTCTATCACGTAAAGAAGGTCCACGAACGAGAATACACAATAGGGAAAAAAGTGAAGGCTACTATACCCACTGTGTACTGTAGCGTGCCTGATTTTGATACATTTCGTGCAGCAATGTACACATTTCTCACGTGTGACATGACAAGCAGACAGTATAGAAACTGACAAGATTTCCATATTGTGCAGCCCAATTAACAGAGCTTATCAATGGATTCAGGGCTATATAGCTAAATTTACAGGAGAGGACCATTTAGCTTGAGCTTTCAACAATTTTTTTTTAAAAGACCAAAATGGGTCTTATTCACAGAATTGTAGTCATTTAAATCACGACTTCTGGTAACTGTGTACCCCAGAGCTTCCCTTCCATTTTGATTCCATTAGCTTCTGGATTTGAGAAAGAGGGAACAGATGTCAGTTATTGAAGCTCCTCCTGTTGCTCTCATACTCTAATGCTCGATATTCACGCTTGCAGTCTCAGTCAGCCTAAACACATGATTTATTTATTAAAAACATGGACAAAACACCCCAATTTGATATTGCAGCAGACATGTTCAACCCCTTCAGACACCTCTGCTCAAACCCAATAGCCCAATAGCTTTCAGGCCTCCTCTCATCTGTTAAACCAGGGGTGGGCAACCCTGGCCCTGGAGAGTAATGCACCTGATTCTACTAATGAAGCTCCATAGCAGGGGCCATAATGGTTGATTAGTAAAATCAGGTGTGTTCCTGCTTGGTTTTTGTCTAAAATGAATCAATCCAGTCAATCATACCCGTTGTTCTTCTAAATTCATTTTCAATGAACTACCTGCAATACTGGAAATTCCAGTTCATAGACAGACCCACTCATCATCTCTGAATCAGGACAAGTGGCTACTCATTCTAATTCCACCAGCACTTCTGATACACATTCCCCTTATCTGGCATTTCTCACGTTCATTACTCCAAATCCTCCTTCAGGATTGGAGTTGTCACATCAGCTTCCTGCAATGGCTTCCAAGAACACTTAATACAACTCAAGGGCTGTTGATCCTCCCTAGAATATTAAAATCACATCTGTTCAGATCTCAAAGAATGACTAAATCTGTTCTTAAGTAACCGGAGGCCTTGGGGTCCATTGGGTGCTACAGCAGATTGCCTACCAAAGCTTGTTGGTGTGATCCTCGTTTGGGCCTGAGCACAAAGTGTTCGGAGGCTTTATTGAAATGCAAAGGATTCCTCTTCTTCTTTTACTGAATGAGTTGCTGATTTGAAGGCCTTAACACCTAAAACTACAAACTACCCTAAAACTCACCAAACTTGGCGGATGCATTGGGCGTGCTGAAAAAACCTTAAAAAGTATTTTATAGGTTTTGAATATGGGTGTGGCAAAATGGCTCTATAGCACCACCTAGCAGTTGTCAAAAGAAAGGCCCCACGATGTAGTTGTAGGAAAAGGAAATCCTGCACACACATATATCAGGTCATGAAGGGCAAAAAAAAGTCTAAACAGGAAGTCCACCATTTTGAATAAAAAATTTAAATCTGCATTTGGAGGCATTATACTTTGACGAACTCCTCTGAAGGAATCGATTGCAGAGTCTTCAAAGTTTGCCTGTGCCATCTAAAGACCCTGGAGATGAAAAGTGATCACATCAAAAAGCTATAATGTCATCAGACTTTGTCTGTGTAGATTCTCACTCACCCAGACTTTGTCCCATCAGCACCAGTTTGCGACTAGTGAACAGTCAGGTCAGGTCTTTGTGTGCCCAAACGTTCATCTGTGAACAAGGGCCTGCTCAATGCTGCTTGCAGCGTAAATTAGTGTAATTATCTTAAAACATGTCTAAAGGAGAACTTTATCTATAAAAAATAAGATCAAAAAACTGTTGTAATGTGATGCCATTAATATTCATTCTTTCATTCATTCATCTTCTATACCTGCTTATTCCTCATTAGGGTCGCAGGGGTCTGCTGGAGCCAATCCCAGCAAATTACAGGCAAGAGGCAGGGATACACCCCAGACAGTCGCCAGCCTATCGTGGGACACATCATTCACTCACACACTCACACCTATGGGGGATTTAGATTAACCTCAGCATGTTTTTGGACTGTGGGATGTAGCTGGGGTACCCGGAGAACCTGAAGAGACCAGGCCAAGGTCAAGACCAAGGTCTTGAACCTGCAACCTTCTTGCTGTGAGGCAACAGCTCTAACCACTGCCTCACTATGTTGCCCAACTATTCTGTATGTTCAATTTAAAAAATACTGGAATTTCCCTTTGAATCTGTCTTGTTGACAGAGGAGTTGTACAGATAATCTCTGGCTGCGGTGTTTGATTCTTCCTTTCTCCTGCCTCCTTTCTCCTTCCCTCTTCCTGCCCCATGCTCATGTAAAGCTCACCGATAATGCACTTACATGTGTAATTTTAGCTCCTCCTCTCTCACCTCTAAGGAGGATGGCTCATCCCAAAGGACATATTCCTTTATATTCCCTGGAAGAGTCCCAGTGATGTAATTTAGTATGCAAAGCCAGCAATGCATTAGCCCCACAGGAATGTGAGGGAGTTATGGAAATAGAGGACATATTTAGAGGAACTATATGTACACTGGAGGAAAAAAGACAAGAGAGGGAGAGCTGTAGCCTACAGTGCATCTCCTTTTTACCATGACATGTTATGTAACACTTACATCATTATGAGCCTTTTTAAAATGGAGCATCAGAATCATGTATACCAGCTAGGAATAAACAGATATTGAATAACAGATGTTGTAGACTTCCCCAAAGGACAATTCATGTTCTAGATGATCTCCTGAGTTTTAGTGTAGCACCACCATGAGGCCAAAGTTTCCCCTGAATCAATAAACTGCTCCATGATAAGGTATTTCAAAAATTAATGGCTGGATCAACATCACATTTTCTGTTGTTATTGATGGATCAGTTGTCAACTTTGTAAACAACATACAGAACACTGACCAGATATTGATTTAATTTTCTGGATACTATAGGCTCATTATGTTAACGCGATTAATCCTTTAGATTATAATGACACCATGACCCGCATCATTAGGTAATGGTGTGATAACTACATGAGAGGGATGGTTTCTGTGGCTTTAGCTGTCTTCTATAAATCTAAACAGAATTTGAATTTCACGACAACTTAGGGTCAACTGAAAACACAACAGCAGTGACAAATTATCTCACACAGTTGGCACCACAACCTGCAGACAGACAGCTACATTAGCATTTCTTTTGAGTTTCTGCCCACCTGATGAACACTTGAAGTCCAAAATTAACCCTTTTGTTGCTCTCATTTACAGTGCTGGAGGGAACTACCCGTCCCTTCGCCTATTAAATGATCATCAAAAGTTAAAAAACAAAGCAATGTGCTACAAAAATGCTAAAACTTCTTGAGAACCATAAAGTTTGCTTAATTATACCCTGACTTATTTAAACTATATAGCACATCAATGAAAATGTCCATTCTCACCTCAAAATAAATGAGCCGTATCCAGCTACAAAGCTAATTTACATCCCTAGGCAGGTTATTGCACATAATATAGTTCACAAGAAGGCAGGACTTTGACAACCTACTTTCAAACTCTTTGAACTACTCTTCTGGTCAGTGTTGTTATCTATTGCCCTGTAATTGAATTCTGGAACTCTTACACTGCCTCAACATATCAACCTCCCTACCCACAGCTGTGGCCACACCCTGGATCTGGTCTGCTCTACTGGCCTACAGTAAAACTCCTCCTGTGTTCTGGATCTCATCCCCTCATATCTGGTTAAGGACAGTCTCCCAGCTATTACCTCACTCATGTCAGAAATCAGAAACTCATCCTTCAGCTCTGGTTCAGTCTCCCAATCACTCAATCTGACTCAATCTCTATCCATACCAAAACTGGACTCAAATCTGGTGATATGAGCAACTTTCAGACCAACTCCAATCTCCCTTTTCTGTCAAAAATACTGGAATGTGTCAAATCACGTCTCATTTCCAACGACATGTTTGAACCATTTTAATCTGGTTTCCACACATCACAGCACAGAAACAGTCCTCCTCAGTCCCCATAGGCCTTCTCTTCTCCTCAGACTGTGGTCACCTCAGGATGCCCGTCCTCAATCTCCCTGCAGTTTTCAACACCGCCAGCCACAACTCTCTCTCTCTCTCTCTCTCTCTCTCTCTCTCTCTCTCTCTCTCTCTCTCTCTCTCTCTCTCTCTCTCTCTCTCTCTCTGCCCTCTGCTGGTCAAAATTATATCTCAGACACACAACAGTTGATTATTATCAACATCTGCACTTTTTCCACAGCTCTTCTGTCCCAGGAGGTCACCAAGGAGCTCTTCCCCTTTAAGCATTAGAAAGTGCAATTGGATGTTTTAAAAAGATCATACTTACATCTCTTTTTTTGTAGTGCAATAACAGAAATGAGTTAGTGAGCCATTCCTGTCATTCCTATTTATAATAAAGGACAACAGTGTTGGTCTAAGTACAGGGCCTTGTGGATACACAGGACATTAAAGATAGTGGGAGATAAAGGGAGATTCAATAGTGTTGACAGTTTTTTATTTGATAGGTGTGAATTCTACTGTAGCCACTGCAGGGGGCTCTATTTTCATTCATTAGTGTTTTAAAAGACACATCTTGGAAGGAGTAAGATAAAGTTCTGCTTCACAAAGCATGAGGCAGGTGCAAAGGTGGACGTGACAGCCCCCTGGGCTTGGACATGTACAAGGCCCTCATTAGCAGTCTAACTTTGATGTTCACCTGCTTTTTAACAGAATTTACAGCATAGTCATCATTCTGAAAACTCTAAATTAATGACACAATAACAAGAAACAAGTTTACCTGTGTCCAACACAGGATTTACAGCAGGTAACAGCTCAACATTCACCAGGTTCACAAGCAGCAGGTCATTCAATTATCAGTAATTGATTGGTCAGTTCTCTCAGCTGCTGCTAGAGAGCCTCCAGTTATTTTGCATCATCATAGTCTTCTGTTTAGTTCTTAACTGGACATTTTATGTAGTATCCTTCAGAAACAACCAGCGAATATAAACATTCGGCATCATGGTGCTGCTGGTGTAGCGGTTAGCATTAGCATTAGCAATAGCAGTGCGGCTAAAGATCGTTTCTCCTTCTTCAGTTCCTTCCTCTTTGGGCTCCTCAGTCTTTTTAAAACATTCTAGTCAGCCATTTTCATCACTTATCTCTCAATTGGCTTCTCTGCTTGGTTCTTGACACTTCATGTTGAATTCTGCTGGGTAGTTTTTTTTTTTTTATCTTCTTCTTCTTCTGGTTTTCAAAGTTATTTTGGATACAGTCAGATTGACCTTTGACCCCAGACGATTGCCATCACGCACATTATTATTATTATTAAACTTAACATTCTTTAAACATTCAATAATGGCAATATTAATAATAACATTGTATCTGCAAACATATTTATTTATTTATGGAGACATAGATTTCCAGGTTTGTATTGATCTCATCATACTACTTGGTACAACCACCATTGTTTTTTAAATAGGTATTATTAATACAACTTGACTTGAATTTGACATCTAGGTTATCTCTTTGGATAAAGAAGAAGATACATGTTGTAGCACTACAGACAAAATATCTTGTGTTATATTGACATGTGATTGTTCTGGATGTCGACAAGTGCATTTTGCAATGGAACATTAATTCTTCTTCACAGTGGTCGCTCACTCACTCTCTAGAGAGCAGATTAATGAACAGAGTCGTATCCAATTTGTGTCTGAACTACATAATTGGACAGATTATTATAGTGGAAGAACATTTATCTAATGGATTATTAATGTTCTTTTAACTGCACATTGGCTCATTAAAAACAGACGTCTTTTGGTGGAGGCAGGCAGGTCCCGTCCTCCGCTGGTTGTCTCGGTGGGCGTCTCAGCAAGTGCACCTCTTAAACTCAGAAATCTAAACTGAAATGGCTATGGAGGTTGTTTGATAATGGGAACATTTACATTTTTTTTTTATTGACCTGTGTTGTAATACAAATATCTGTCAGACCCTGGACGGAATAAATCTGTGACAGATTAACTCATATAATTAAATAATTTCCTCAAATAAAATGCATTAGGTCATAATTTTGATTAAAAAACTGGAAAAAGGTTCTGAATGTATGGTAAATGAAAGTGATATTGACCTTTTCTTAGAAATTGTCCATTGATGTTGATAATATGTTCAAAATTATGTTAAACTTTATGGTAAATTAGCACATTTACCATGGGTAGCTGAAAAAGAAATGTTATAGGATGCCGTCAAACTTTGTCTCATATTATCTTGATTATCAAACTACTCAAACGTTCACTATTTATTGTAATTTGAGGATCATCTTCCTCATGATTTACAATATTTTTTCATTCTTCTGTTTCCATCTAGTGGAGTGAAAGGGTAAGTACAACACTCTGACCTGAGAAAACTGTTTTCAAATGGCCAGGCTCATTGCAAAGTAATCATTTAATAGTAATGATCATAAAATTCAATAATTACCTTAATTTTGTTGGGGTCACATGTGACCCCAAACAATGTGGTAAAATGCAGAAACTACTATGACAAGCTTTTTTGTTAAATAATGTACTATTTCATGTTTTTTCATGTTACATGTGCTACGCATTAATACATTTTTATTAAGATACATATTTTAAAGTCTCCCCCAAAACATGGATTAAGACCTATAGTGTTCCCACACAAATGTATAACTGTCCCTGTCCTCAAAATCCTCAAGATGAGACCAAAAAGAGAATCTGTCATTGTATCAGCTCATAATTATTCATAATCATATTCATAATAGTTTGTCAAAAATTATTTTTTATCTTTTTCTAAGTTATATATATATATATATATATATAAAATTAAGTTCTCATTAAAGATTTTTTTTTTATAAAAAGTCAGCTGATCCTAACAATACAAATTCTGAGACATAATTTTTCAACATTTACATTTTTTTTTATTGTAAAGGTGATTTCTTACAAAATAGTCACGTTATACAGAGGCAAAGAAAGAGGTCTGAAAACAAACAAAAAAAAAAACAGAGTAAGGGCAAAAAAAGTCAGAGAAAAAAAATAGAACTTTGGTGGTGACAAGAAACAAATGGCAATGAAATCTGTTCAGTAATAATCAAAAAAAAACTTTACAGATCATTTTTTTATCATTGAAACACAACGGAAAGCACAATAACAAACCAAAAAAAAACATGGGAGTAAAGGGTAACCAAGGCCCCGGTAACAACTGTATGTTGAGCTGATCTACACTTTGTAATACTGTAGGAATGTTTTCCAAACCTACTCATTTGCACCCAGAACACTGCAACAGTGCGACACAGCACATGTACAGAAAGACATGACACTTCTAAGGCTCCATCTGTCTCAATGAGTTTTTAGGAACTGACGAAGGCAGATACAGTCATTTAGCTATCTGTTTTTAGACAACAACTACGGCTGATAAAGCGGAATGTCCAACCAAAAATAATCATCTTTGCACATGCTAAAATAAAGTCTTCTGACAGTGAGAGCTATCGCGGGTTTAATGCTACATCAGCTGAAACGACAGATAAACAGCAGTACAGTATATAAAGACTAATTTTAACAGTATAAAACATCTCCATTTAAATGTATCTGTTTATTAGGGAAAGTGTTTTTTTTAGTAATTACATAGCAGTGTCATAAGTGTTGGTTAGATAGTAGATATACAATACATCCATGAGTCTTGACAGACTTCCTGTGTTAGCATCTATGTCTTGCAAAAAAAAAAAAAAAAAAGAAAACAACTTACATCTACAGTTTAGCTTGTTTATGACAGGGCTTTTCATTTATTCTAAGGTTGATAGTTTCCTTGTGGTTTCCTTGTTTACTGGGAAATATATCACTCTTTTTTTATAGGATAAAGTTTAGCTTGAAACAAGCCAGACTACAGCTAAGACAGCTGCATGATTGCCTTTTTGAGAATGGGAGCAGATTTGATTGGGAATTCCTGGTTTTGCCAGGATTCCAAATTCCAATATAATATGTTGATGGGAAAGATACTGGACTATACTTGTTTTTCCTCAAATTCTTGAAAAGCATTTTTTTTTTTTTTGCAGGACACAGACATCACGCTCTAATACTTCCATAGTGGTCTAAAATAAAAGTCAGCCCTGTCAGCTAAGTGTCTACAATGGCTTCACTAAAAAACTCATCTTCTCCTCTATTCCTCCTCTCAAGTCTTCCTTCTTTTCTTCATCTCTCTTCTCTACTTACCTTGAACCAGCTCCTTTCTTTCTCCGTGACAAACTACCCCACCATCCAACCCTCATCCCTGTACACAGAAAAGTGAATCCCCCTCCTCATCTTTATCAAATAAACCCAGATTACACACCACTCCTCTGTAGCTCAGTAGTGCCCCCTAGCAGGGCTGAACATTACAGGCACGGATCTCTTTCCGGTCTTTACAGTTGGCCGATAGTGGGCCCTTAGATTTTTTCTTCACCAACATGGAACGCTCCTGGATCCCCCCTCCGCATGGTTTGGTACAGTCCGTCCATCTGTTCCACGGATGCATCCTGCAACCTGTCGGAATAAACGTGGAGACGTTTCACCTGTGGTCTCATGTAGCAGCTTTACTACTGAATACTTATATTGACCACCGACCTGCCTGTTCTTCCACCGCTGAATCTCTCAGCTGTTTGCCCCTTCTTCTCCTCTTGCCTCCGCCCCCTCCTCCCCTCTCCTCCTTAGTTTTCGTCCGGCATTTCCTGATCTTGCACTTCTTCCTCTGGATGGTCTCGGGACACGCGTTGCCCCCCAACTGCGGCTCCAGCTTGACCATGCGGGTCCGGATGGTGTGTCCTTTACCGCAGGACTTGTTGCACTCTGACCACTCGGACCACTCGGACACCATGCAGTCGATGGCTAGATGGAGGGACACAAAAGTAGAGGTAAAAAACAAGGGGACACAACAGAAACAGATGACACACAGAAAAGAGTGGTGGAATAATAACTATAAAGAAATAAAATAGGTGCAGAGGAAAAAAAGCCGTGAACAGGCCTGGAGAACATTAGGTTCACTCCCATAATAACCAGAATTGCACATATATTTGCAGTTTTGGCCACTATTTCAGCTATAATAGCATCTTTTTTACTAGTATAATGTTTGAACAATAAGAATGCAGAATAGAGTCTACTATGGCAGACAGTGAATGCACCAGTTAACAGTCCATTGCTTTACAAAACTATGTGCATATACAGCTTTGATAATGAAAGTAGTTCATAGTTAAACCAGAATGTATCCCCACAAAATAAAACTGATATTTACAACAAATCTTGAATGACAATACTATGCTGTTATTGTTACATCTGCCCCTGCTGGACAACATCTGCCACGCCTTTACCTCTAATTCAAAGCCTCCCTGACCTGCTTCAACTCCCTCCCTGTGTGTGTGTGTTTTTGCAGGTGTGCCGGAGTCAGAGCAGAGCCAAACCAGGTGTATCTCAAGTGTGTAATCAAGCCTCTTCAAATGCTCAGCTCTGCCATTTCCACCCTGTCAGATTGCAGCCTCTGCTTCAGTAGGTGCCCGTGCGCTTCACATCACTTCACCTGCATTTATCCAGATTTCTTGTGGTTGCCTATTTCCCCCATGCCTTACCCTGTCTCCCGCAATTCCGTCTCCCAATTCCGTTGGGATAATATGGTGAAATCATGGCATGCCAGGAGGATTGTATTAATCTTTTACTTAAGGCCCTGCACGCACAGGAACACAGACACACACGTGCACACTCACACACATACACATGCACATGCATGTGTGATTCCTTTTTGAAAAGTTGCTGATAAGGCCTCTGCTCGGTTTGAAGGCAGACAAAGTTATACTAGGAATTACTAGGAACAATGCCTAAAGACCATAGACGCTTTCAAAAGTTTAGGTTCACTCAGGCAATTTAGTGTTTTTCATGAAAAGTCACACTTTTATTTACCACAGAATAGAATAGAAAACTTTATTACGTTAGCCTTCTAACACGATGAGCACACACTGTACCATTAGAACACTGGAGTGATAGTTGCTGCAAATGGACCTCTACACACCTATGTAGGTATTGCACCAAAAACAGAATTTGCAGCTACAATAGCCATTTACCACATTAGCAATGTAGAGTGTATTTATGATTAGGTTCAAGTTATCTTCATTGAAAAAACAGTACCTTTCTTTCAAAAATAAGGACATTTCTAAGTGACCCCAAACCTTTGAATGGTAAAAGTGGAAAGGGAAAAGTATAATAAAGGTGTCATTTTCCTGCCATCACAGGTGCAACAACACAACCGGAACATTCAGAATGTCAGTCAGCCCTATCCCACTGTCTCCATTTGTGCAAAGGGGGATTTACAGATGTTCCCTGCTTTTTGCTTTACCTCCCTATTTTTGGTAAAGAGATCAACCTTCTCTTTGTCACTTACGACACTCAGGCAGCATGCACTTCTCTGTCTGCTCCAGCTCCTCCGTGCACTCTGCAGGATCAGACTTCAGCATCCTCTGACGTGTTCGGACCCCCCGCCCACACATCACGCTACACTCACTCCAGTCCGACCAGGGCGACAGCATGCACGGGATGGTATCTGCGAACAAACACACAAGCGTCATATTGCGTTGTATCAGCGTTTCGCTTCTGCATTACGTTAGGACTGAATTGCAAACCAATATTCATGTATCAAACTCATGATATGATCATACAGCTCTAGAAAAAAATAGGAGACCGCTGCATTTTTTTTATTGAAATCAGCATCTCTACATGTATTCCAACCATTCCATTGCATGTGATGAATTCCAACACATGAACACCTCATTCTGCTTAAAGAGGTACCAGAAGTAGAATAAAGTCACCCAAGAACAATGGTAAAGACTTGTGGAGAGCATGCCAAGAAGCATGAAAGCCAGGATTAAAAATAAGTGGTATTATTTTTTTTTAATTTATTTTATTTTTTTTTTATTTTAATAAACTGTTTTAAATTGTATTGTTTTAATTTAAAAATTTTAAATTTTATTTCTTAATTTTTATTTTTATTTTAATCAACTGTCTTAAATTGTATCTTGATTTGAATTACCTCGTTGTTGAAATGTGCTATACAAATAAACTTGCCTTGCCTTATGTTGTTTTAAAATTAATTTACATTGTTTGAGGTCTGAAAACATGACCATTTGTCATTTTCTGAAATTAAATGCTTTAAATGATAATATATTTATTTGGAATTTGGGGGAAATGTCAGTAGTTTATAGACTCAAACAAAAATGTTCCTTTTGCCCAAACACATATTTATAAGTAGCAAAATCAGAAAAAACTGATAATTTTGCAGTGGTATTTTTTTCCAGAGCTATATGATTAATAAAAAGAAATCATTAACTCACGGCATTCTGGCATCATGCATTTCTCCACTTCGGCCACCTCTGTCTTGCACATTGACCCGTCTATAGGAGGCATCTTCACCATGCGCTCACGTCTCCTCATGCCCAACCCGCAGGTGACACTGCAGGGATCCCACTCTGCCCATTCAGTCACCACACAGCTGCTGGGTGCTGCAGGGAAATATCACAGTTACTCAGATCAAATAAACAAGTTGCTTAATTGTTAGGGAACATGTTCCCTGACATCCTCTTTATTTGTATGTCAGTATTTTATCTTGTTCTTAAATGAATTAAAATAAATAAACAAAGCATATAGACCTGCCTTTACACCAGGGGTGTCCAAACTACGGCTCGCGGGCCGCAGTTGGCCAGTGTTTATTAGTCCGCAGCAAATTCTGAAAATATAATTTAATATGGCCCATACAAGAAGCTTGAGCTCAACTCTGTTGCACTTCTCAGTTTCAACACTAGATGAAGCCAGCCATGGAAATGCTGCTTCTCCACGAAACAAAATCAAGCAAAGAAAAACTTTTACCGCGATTCACCAGAAATGGCAGCACTGAAGAAATGAAAAATAGCAAGTGAGTGTAGAAGATTTTATATACGGTAGAAAAATTAATATTATTTCAGAAAAAAATAAAGAAATCAATGGAAAATGTGTCCGTTTGATTCACAATGAAGATGTTGTTGATGATGTATAATGTCTTTCTTTCTGTTCGTGCTAACAAAATACAGGAAAACACCATAACCGCAAGCTATGAAGTCGCTAAACGTATTGCCCAGCATGAGTTCATAAAACAGTGCCTCAGTAAAGTCACAGAGATAATGTTCACAGAAAAAGTGCCAGATTTTAACAGCGTGAGTTTATCCAGAAATATGGTGCGGAGAATCAAGGACTTGCCAGTTAACTTGAAACTTCAGCTGAGGGACAAAGCTTGTGCTTTTGTTTTTTACTCAATAGCATGTGATCAGACACCACAGACACTTCGCAGCTGTTCATTTTTTTGCAGGGAGTAGATCATTTTTGCTGGATATGACGAGCCTAAAAAAGGCACAATGACGGGTAGAGATATTTTTGAAGCTGTGTCAGTTGAAAAAACAGAGCTTAAATGGGACAAACTCTGCGGAATAACAATGGATGGAGATCCAGCCATGAAGGAATGGTGTGCACAAAAGTCAAAGAGAGCGGAGGTGAGGCTGTTGCTGATGCACTGTTTAATCCACCAAGAAGCATTGTGTGTCCAGTTGGGCGATGTAAGTGAATGTCAACATAATCCGAGCTAGAGGACTGTACCACAGAGAATTTCAAGCTGTGGTATCTGATATGGATGCTGAATACAGAGATTTACTGACTTCTATCGGAGTTTGGATAATGGCAAGTTTCCTCTAATGGCAAGTTTCCATCATGCTTTCTGCTGCAGAAAGCATGATGAGCCTGTTTGGCTCAACATACTGTACATATGTGAAAAAACATTTTCTCTGTTATATCAGAACAAAAGCAGATAAGAACCAGAATGACCGATAGCCATCTCCGAGAAGCCCTTCACTGCACCCAATGAGTGCAACGTTCTTCACAATAAAGGTGAGTTAGAAAAGTTATTCACGTGTGAGTACGTCACCTCTACTGTGTGGCCCAGTCTTTTGTTTATTTTTCTGTTTGGACACCCCTGCTTTACACTATATAACGTCATAAGTTTCAGTGGAACTGCTTCTGTTGAACCTGATTGGATTGGCTGACCCTTGCAGTGATGCATATGGGTTTGTTCATTATTCCTTGCTTCAGACTTAAATCTAAAGGAGACTGAATCTATGAGGTTCTCTCTTTTGATCTCAGTGGACACCTTTAAAAAGCAGCTAAGGTCGAGCTGTCTAGACTTGGCTTTGTTTAGTTTTGTAAAGTTGGCTCTGAGTGGGTCTTTAAACATTGTTATTTCTTGCTAAAATTTTTCCTATGAATGCTAAGTGTTTTTCTTTTATTAGTATTTCTGAATACATAGTTCATGGGTGCAAATTTAGAATATAGGAAAATACTGCTTGAGCTTTTGAACATGTTTGTCTATTTTTATATTGTATATTTAACCCTGATGCTTCATTTTAAGGCTATCTGGTATATTAAAGAAAAAATCCTGGAGATATATTACCTATTATATATATTAGTATGTATCATAATATGTATCATATTAGTATGTATCATTTTTTATCATAATCATTTATTTTTCAAATTTTAACCCTTTTAACACAGGTAGTCATCTATATCTATGGTCCATACCTACAAATGTAACTCATTGAAGCTCTAATGCCCTTGGCTGCAGTATCCATAATAGAGAATTAAAGCCTCCAGTAAAACCAGAAAAAACTGTATGCATTTGGCCTAAAGGATTATAAATAAGATAACGGCTCAATCGATTTAAAAAATGGAAAAAAAAATATAATTTAAAAATATGGTTTTAATATGTTTCAAATGGACCTAAAATGAAATTAAGATTACAAAACGATGACATGTCCGGTTTCATTCTTTAAAAAAACAAAAGGTGAAAAATATTCTCACACACACACGCAGGCAGCATAATTTGAACTTACAGCATTCGTCATTGACGACACACTTCTCGGTCTCCTCGGTGTGGAGCTGGCACAGCGAGCCGTCCTCAGGATACTGTTTGACGTATCGCTCTCTGGACCTCATCCCCATCCCACAGGACACACTGCAAGCCGACCAGCTGATCCACTCCGACATCATACACGTCGATGGCTCTGTCCACCGGGAGGAGAAAAGAAAGAGCAAGATCTACTTAGATAAGATACCTGATTTCTCTTAAGTATATATCGTTGGTTAATGTTGGGCAACGTCCTGCAGACTTTATACTTGAGATGTGTTTGAAAAGTATGTTATCGGTCAACCGCTCAGGTAACCGGTTTCAGAAGTGCAACATCTGTAGCTATACATAGAGAGTAAAAAAACAAATTGTGATTGAGAGTTCATAACTCATCTGATTAATTATTTACAAGCTAGGAGGACCAGTGTGTCTTTGGTTCCTTCAGCATTGGATATTGTATATTTCATGTAATGAAAGCGGGAAAAAAAAAACTTGCAACCCAGAGTTCTTTGCCCCAGAGGTCTTTAAAAGATCGTTATACAATTATTAATCACACACAAATTATACATTATATGTCTACTGTTTTTGATTTCTTTTTTTTCTGTTACTGAAGTAGGTAAAATTAACCTCCCTATAAAGTCACATTTATTACTTGCTTGCCTTACTTGCCTTGCTAGCAGTGTATTAAGCTGAGCTGACGGCTACACATGCTATAGGTGTAAGTTTGCGGAAAAGATCGATCTCCCTATACAGTGAGGTTAGTTCTAAGTTGGGAGTTGCCATTTAAAAAAAAAAAAAAACTCTCAAGGTTCCGAGCAACAGTCAGTATGGGCCTGAAGGAGAAGAAGTCAATATGTACACTACCTTTCAAAAGTTTGGGGTCACATAGAATGTCCTCATTTTTGAAAGAAAAGCACTTTTTTCAATAAAGATAACTTTAAACTAATCAGAAATACACTCTCTACATTGCTAATGTGGTAAACGACTATTCTAGCTGTAAATTCTTGTTTTTTGGTGTAATATCAACATAGAAATAAAGAGGCCTATTTCCATCAACTATCACACCAGTGTTCTAATGGTGCAATGTGTTTGCTCATTGCATCAGAAGGATAATGTAATAAAAGTTTCTATCCATTTTACAACTCATGGTGATAAATAAAGTGTGACTTTTCATGGGAAACACAAAATTGTCTGGGTGACCGCAAACTTTTAAACAGTAGTGTATGACCCTGGCTTGTACCAGATGAAAAGTGAGTACCGGCTTCTCAGTCTTAACAAGGCTTCAGTCTGATGTACTTTATCACTATTATAGCCAGTGTGGCATTCAAGATCTCCATATCCTTCACTTACAGAGCCACTGTACAAGTCTACCTGCTCCTCTGCTGTCATCTTTTTTTTTGACTTGGAGGGGAGCTTTGGTGCAGAAAATATATTATAAATGGAACTGTTTAAACTGTCAAAAAGCGACAATTATGCCAGCACAGACCTTGTAAATAGGGAAAAAGGATTTTTTTTTTTAAGAAATGATTGATGGACTTGCCAGGTGAGCAACTCAACATGGATTTTCTTCACTCTTATATTCTTCACCTTCTAACACACATGAGAGCAGTGTTGCTTACCGGATGTGGCCTAATAAAGCAGAACTAAGTGAATCATTAATAACAGATTATAGTATGCGGCACGGATGAGGCCTCTAGAGCGCCAAAAAGTGCTCCCCAGGAATATTAATCACCATCGGCGCTGGACTCCGTCCTGCCCCTGCGTGAACCCCTGCAATTATCAATCTCCCAGCGCATGCTAACGGAGCGCTAAATGAAAACAAAGGAGAGGTACTCAGGAACAAAAAGCTATTCGTGTTGCTGTCTCGTAATCGATACGAGGAGCGGCGAAAGGTTGGACTGTGTCTGCGTGCGTGAGGAGCTCTTTCAACCTTGAAAGGCCTGAGCTCCATTCGCCTTGATGAATGACAGACATCCTGGGAGCGAGGGAGGACAGAGTGAGGAGGGGGAAGACGGACACCGACTCCATTGCCTCTCAGAATTTGTTCCAAACGGACAACTTCACTGGAAATTGGACAGAAAGCAAACTCCTGGGGTTTCGCGCTCATGTGAATTTGCGGGACGGGGGTCGTTACTCACAGGAAAAGAGCATCAAACTGACAATTTTGACGGAAATCAGTGGCAAAAGTTTCTCCTTTGACAACTAGAGAAAGAAGAGGATATAATAGGGAAGAGGGAAGTTGATGCTTAAAAAAAAACAAAAAAAAACCACTGTCTTTCTAAATCTTAATTAGATTCTTGAATATGTTTCCCCTATTATCTTTAACATAACACTGAAAGCGTGGTGGGGTGATTTCTTTTAGTTGAAGATTAACACGATCAAATCCCGGTTTAAGCATCCTGGAGGCCACTCAGCATTAGCAGATAATCCACATAATCTTTTATGTGTCAGTGAAGTAATTAGGGTATCCAAACACCGGGGTTTACTTGGCGTAATCAGGGGATTTGCCGTATTTTTGTGACATATCCCGTTGTTGTTACTGAATCATCTTCAGGGATCTATCTCGTCATTCTCCTTTTAATCACAGAGGCGCCACCTGTTTCCTTCTGTTTCACCTGTTTCTTCACGCTGTGTGTGATCTCTTACAATAATAACCCCGGTTGAGCTTTAATGGCTGCACAATTAAATTTCAGGATGAAATAATTCCACTGGGTCGTGAAATATAAATGAGGCGGCGGCTTTGTGTTTTCACCTCAGGTTTAAGCTGAAATAAAGCAATTTGATATAAAGAGAGATATATAAATAAAGTCATTTTTTTGTCACAATGAGATAAAAGTTTATTAGCTCTGTACTGAAATAAATTGGTAAGTGTGTGTTTGTTTGAGTAAAACACTGGATGTTTATTGTGTATGCTATGTATATCCAGTTTAAAACACCATTGGGGGCTAACATTTAGCATAATTCAGCTACTTGTTTTATTTTATTTAGCGATTTATTTATTATGACTATAACAAGGGTTCTCTGCTGCTGAACTGAGTAAATCTGCCGAAGAGGAAGGAATGGAAGTGCAACTGGGCAAGGCGACGTGTGAGGAAATATGAGTTCAATATCCTGATGCCAGCTCAACAAAAAGATCAATGGTTGAATGAGTCATTGTGAGTCATTAAAAGTCAGAAAATACATATTCAAGCAGGAGTTCACAGACAGATATAGAGGTCAAACTGTCACAGTGCTGCTCTTTTGGGCTGTGATGTGCTAAACAGGAGGCTACTGTAAAGTAACTTTATGCTACATCTTTAAATTTTGGCAAAAATATCTACGTACAAACAAACTGTTATAAAAACATCATACTTCAATATTTTTTTGCCAAAAAAATATATTTTCCATATAATAAATGGTAGGAGGATGGGACTTTGGTGGTTGATTAATCAATGATTAGCATCAAAATTGATTTGATTGCATTAGTATTTTTATGTAGTTCCAGATACTCCCTCTGGACACCTTCATTGCCAAAAGTGCCTCGTTGAATTCTATTATAACCACATTTTTTAATCTTACTACCAATACAGTATAAAACTGTCCATTTTGTAATGTCAGCATTATTTTGAAGAAAAGTAGTTTTATTTGACTTGTGTACTGTGTCTGACCCGATTCAACTATGAACCCATTGTAGGCTTATGAATGAAATTTGTGTATTTTAGTAACGTGACTATCAGAGGCCCTAACAGGTGTATGTGTGTGCAGCAATTAATAATTTAAATAGATAAACTGGCATTTAAGGGGTTAAAATTAATGTTTGATAGTTTTAGCAGGTAAGAATCTGTTTAAGAGATTTATGGAAAAAAAAAGCAGAACAAATTTTGTAGCAGTTGATTTTTGCGTGCACGTTTAAGGTGTCGAGAGGGTGCAAAATTTGTCCAGAGGGTGTAAAAGACATAAAAGTAAAAGACAACGGATTTAAAAGTCTCTGCAGAAATTCATGCCAAAAGCTGCAGCACGGCAAAATGATCAACAAAACCTCTATATCTTTGATAACATTTACCAGATGGAACATCATCAGTTGTGGTGCCTTTCTCTATCTGTTTCCATTCCCTCCTTAAATATGTTTCCTTTTACCTAACCTTTTTTCTTATTTATCTTGGTGTGGTCCTAGAAACTAATTTTAATTTAATTAAACATCCATTGGATCCATAAGTGACCACAATTGTACAAAAGTGTAGACTTGGGGGATTTTATCTAACAGCTCTGTTTACGCCATGATTCAACACGTTTTTTCCAGTTGATAACTGCAGCAACAGATGGCTGGAGAGTTTAAAGAGCTACAGGACGAACTGTGAAAAGGATTTTTATTGTTTCTATGTCTGTTGGCAGGGTTTTCTCATGTGGACACAGACAGAGACGTTTCCCCTAGCAGATAATTTGTAGAAAATCCACCAAGTTGAACATATTGACATCAATTCAACGTCAATAAAAATCTACAGCATTGACGGGTTTGATCACATTACAATCATATAACTAGATTTTCCCTCTGTAAGCAGCTAGCAGTCCTTTCGGTAGCTTCGTGGTAGCTGTGATATTAATACTTGGGATTTACCTATAAGAAATGACATGCTCCATGTTTTCCAAGTGTTAAACGGTCTTTATTGATTCAGGACATCCCTTTTTGGCCTTTTTCAAAATGAGTTTTTCAATGTAACAACAGAAATAAAGAATTATCTGCTTTCCTGCTTTGGCTACTACAAGTGCTTCCACACCTCAAAATAAATGTTATTTATTAGAGGAAACTAGCTGAGAATGTCTGTCCTAGTTTACAGCCACACTGGAGCGATTGGGATGGAATAGTTTACTCAAGGACTAATCCGTAGTGGCAGTAGAGCAAGGGTGGAGTGTACAGTTTTCTACAGCTGGTGATTTAAAGCTGTGATTCTGTCACTTGTAGGTGACCATTGCACTGTGTGTGTACTCAGAGTGACCAGATGTCCAGAAAAATTCAGTTCCGAAAACCTAAGCTGTTGTCCCAAATCCCGAATCCATACTAAAATGTTCAGAAAATTGAATATTTTCTGCTACATATTAAAACCAGTTCGTAAAGAGGTTGAGTGAGTGCATGAGGCCCCGGGTTTTAATGCTGCATTCGACTGCACTTGGAACTTGGAATAATCAGAGTTGGAAATTCAGACTCCAACGTGTCTCATAGTGCACACTTGGAAAACATGGCCAGCCACAGTAAGCTAATGCTTGTTTAGATGTCTTTCCAGCATCAGCTTTGTTTTTTTCATCAGTTTGGATCTTTTCCGAATTCTGAGTGCAATCGAATGCAGCATAACCACGACAGGTTTGAAAATTCACCTTTTACTACCGCACTAGTATGTATAAATAACAATACCTACAAATTCCTCACTATTAATATAATGAAGCAACTTTAAATTTAAAAAACAGAAGAAGTGACTGAAGAAAAAAAATGCAATTTCAACAATATGATGTCTGATGATTCCATATTCTGTCAGGCTACTGTTATCGTTTCAATTCAAAACATTTACTCACTGAACTATTTTTACTTTTTTAAGCAGCAGGTGAAGTTTTCTCCTGCTTCACAAACCATTCACAAATCAAAATTGTCAATATTTTATCCATTGAGCCCTGAAAGACGTTCACTGACGCTTCACAATTCTGTGAAGGAATAGGAACCACAGTCATCCAGCGAGCCAGATTGGACCCTTTAGCGAGTCGGTTCACACCCCTGATCTATGTCATCAGTGACAAGAAAAGAAAGACCCTCCTGAATTTCACCCAGTCTTATCTGGTCACCCTACGTGTACTGTACATGTGCGTTTGTGTGTGGTCACCCTCAATACTGCATCCCGGGCCCATGCAGGGCTGGAAATCTTGAGTGTGGGGACACGGCACGCTGAGGTCCAGCTGGGCTTTAAGCATCCTCTGCCTCATCCTGCGGCCTTTTTCACACGTGGCGCTGCTGCAGGCCGACCAGGGAGACCAGCTGGAGTAGATGCACGTCTCCGGTGTGTCGTCTGAGGGAGGAAGAGAGAGGGCTGGTGAATCAATATAGAGGGCAGGCATAAGAAAAAGAGGAATTTTCATTATTTGCATTACCTCTCTCTCTCTCACATGCACGGTCATCATAACCACGCATTTGCTTTTGCAAAGCTAAATCTGCTCTCATTTATCAGGTGGAAGGGGAGGGGTGAGCTGACATTGATTATTTAACATTGTATCCAGAGGTGATTACTGCAGGTGGAGGACTACAAGGGACCACAGGATGACATTTGAGGGGGACAGGAAGGAGCTGAGGGACCCAGTCAGAGACAAAGGGAAGAAGTGTGATTTGTGAACGTCTTGTCCAATTATCAGCGGTAGCGGCACTATGGGAAGCATCAAGGGGACCGGCTTCAATTAATAACGCTCCCTTGGGTGTTCAGAGAGGCAGTGAAAATAAGAGAGGGGCACGAGAGAATATGCTCTTAGGCCTCAGGGATTATTCTAAATGGGTCTTTGGGATAAGGTGTAATGACAGAGAGGGAGACTGAGGGAAGCGAGCAGATGGAAATGCAGAGAGGATGGTAAGAAGAGAGTTGGGTTGACGTGCGAGTAAAAGCAGCGACGCTCCAGATACTCATCCCCACAGACTGATTTTAGGGGAAAGGAGGATACATCACGCTGTAACACGGCTCTACAAACAGGAGAGAACTGTGTGTTTTTGTAGTTCAACAGCTCCAACAGAGCAATTAGTCTTGAAAGTTTACTTCACATTAAATAAACTCCTGTGCATATCACATCAATATCCTAAAGATCCCTTCTGACATGTATTAAAACTAGTGATGTCAGTCGATTAAAAAAAATAATCAAATGAATTACAGGATTTTGGAATTAATTCATTGAATTAATCGCATTTTAATGTCATGTCTGCTAAAGGTCTCCTGATAAAGAATTTTAATTCTAGGATATTAAAAAATTGTAGTGCATAACTAATCAATTGAATAGAGTAAGTAGTAAGTAAGAAGATCTGAAATCCAATTTTTTATTGGTGAACTGTGCTTCATGAATGAAATCCAAAAGTAAAGGTAACGGAATGTAGTTCCGGACAGTTCCGATTCACTTTCACCCTGAGCTCGCCACCGTTGATACTCATAAATAATTGCGTTCATTTTTTTGACGCGTTAAATTGCGGCGTAATTAATTAATGGAATTAACGCGTTAAAATGACAACACTAATTAAAACGTATAGAAAATGACTGTTTGTCATAATAGTATGTGCCTAATATGGTTAATTACCATGTTTAAATGTATAAAATGTCTTCTACTCCTTCTTCTTTATTAAACATTCCAGGGTCTATGAATATGCAAATCTATTTAATTAAAAAAGTTTACTACTTCACAGACGATGTCTCCTGCTTCACCGTTCAGTCCATCCTCAGCGTTGGTGCGTCGGAGGCTTCAAGTTTTGTAGCAGTCGTTAACATAGTAAATTTGCCCTCTTTAAAATGTTATAGGCCAATAACGTAATTGACCAATTACATAATAAAAGTCCTGAATTGATAATGTAATAACTTTTTGCCAATAAGTTGTTAAGTTATTATTTATTGGCTCAGTTATTACATGTAAAAAAAAAAAGGTTATGGGCTGCTACAAGTTTCCACATCACATTGTGATGTGGCTGACTGTGTGACTTGGCTCACTTGTGATGTCACAAGTCATGCTCCTGATATTTGTTTTTCACAAAGCATTTGGGAGACCTGATATTCCTGCACAGAGATCTCCAGTATTTAAAAAAATTGCGTAATTTCAGTGTGAATTTAATTAGTTTCTTAAAACTTTAGTTATTTGCAAACATTGAAAGCTAAACCTAATTGGATTCAATAAGACATTCAAATAGAGATGAAATAAAAGGATTAGATGAAAAAACAAGATAATTATCAGGAGAATGTATTAATTTATTATCCCTCAGTAAAAAAAAAAACTACAGGAGAAATGTGTGAGACAGGAAGAGAGAACTACTCAGAAACAGAAACTTAACTTCTATCATTGTGGTAAAAACCTCCTCAGTTCCACTCTGACCGTACATATTTGCTCGATACAGAAGCTTCAGTATCCAGAGTTAATGATGGATCATAAATATTAAACATGTTTGAGAACTTGCTCTGCAACAGCAGGCCTCCAACCTTCTCACAGCATGCTGGAGACAAGAACATGGCAGATGGTTCTCACTATCTGACCTGAGCTCACTCAACTTAGAGTAACCTGGCTGTGTCTGAAAAGAGCAGTCAGGTAAACGGTCGATGCATGTCAGCGGCTGTGTATGTGGTGTGTGAGTGTATGTGTGTGTGTGTGTGTGGTGTGTGTGTGTGGTGTGTGCGTCCTTGAGCATGTGAAAGATACTGAGTCTTTTTAGAATCTAGCTTTTGAGCTACATGTCTTTAGAGATGAATGTTTAGCAAACAAAGGTTGAACCAGGAAAATGGTGCAAATAAATGCAAAGGAATGCAATATCATGTAATGATAGGGTTTGAATAATTAGTTCAACAATCCATCGAGTCCTTCAAGTTCATTCACTGAAGCCCTGTATGTGGTCTGTAATGAGGGGTTTGTGTGTGTGTGTGTGTGTGTGTGTGTGTGTGTGTGTGTGTGTGTGTGTGTGTGTATTTACTGTACCTTCTTCCTTCTGATCTTGTCCAATGTCAGCTACGATATCATCTATGCTGTCCGGCACCACGTTACATTGTTCTCCCTATGCAGACAAGGACATTTTGAGGTCACACACTAACACATGCAAACACTCAAATCAGTCAAACCATTTATCTTAAGCTTTGTTCTAGACAAAATAGTCTTTGACTGGGAAAGTATATTTTGGTTCCAATCTTTTAATATAATATAATGCGTTATAAATATAATGACTAATCTCTTTTGTTTTCCCAGGTCATAAATCAAAGCGGTGGACAAAATTAGAGTTTGACACGATGATGGATCCAGAGGAAAAGGACAGTGGTCGCCAAAGTTAAAGTAAAATCACAAACATTAAATCAGAACCAGGGTCAAATCAGAACCAGGGTCGTCACCATGAATGTCTGTGTACATTTTAGTGCAAATTCATTTTCATTCATTTCACCTTCCCTTTTTTCCCTATTCATTTTTTTTCAGGGAGTTTTCTCCTTATTTGATTAGAAGGTCTAAGAACAGGGATGTTGTTGTGATAAACTGACTATAAAGCCCCTTGAAGTGAATTTGTGATTTATACAAATAAACTTGACTTGACTCGGATGGTCTCCAGCC
Organism: Lepturacanthus savala; assembly: GCA_030544235.1. Lineage (NCBI taxonomy): Eukaryota > Metazoa > Chordata > Actinopteri > Scombriformes > Trichiuridae > Lepturacanthus > Lepturacanthus savala. Next base: position 17,916,663 of record CM060465.1, read on the forward strand.
CTGAAAATGTTAAATATTTCACACAAGCACACACACGCTCTTATACAATCTATATTGTACCTTCCTAGCGATGCGCTCCACCACCACCCTGGCCACAGAGGTAATTGCACCTCCCTCAGGGTCGTAGAAGGGGCTCTGAGGGTGATCCAAACTGGTCAGGGGGCGAATCTTCTCCTGAGGAATGGTGGGCTTGTTTGGTGACTAAAAGAAGCCAAAAAAGGAGGCAAATATGACATTATCTTCTGTCCTATATATACAAAAATTTAACACTGCAATAAATGTTTTTATGAACAATGGATCAAAAAGCTAGACGTAGTGTAAATTGCAGTGTCAAACTCAAAGACAATGCTGTTATTATTCTGGAGCTCCCTTCAGCTCCACCGATCACTTTACTGCTTTCAACTCACTTTACTGCTTTCAACTCACTGTTTTGGTTTTACTGCCCACAGTTTTTATCGTTTTGGTTCAGTCTCACGACTGAATCATCATCAGCATGTTTTTCCAGCAGCAGTGGGCAGTTGTTCAAAAATGTAAGTTCAATAGACCCATTTTCTTACCTGCACAGCACCAAATGGCAAACAGAAAATGCTAATGAGCAGCGGTTGCACTAATGTAATGGAGCATATCGCAGCTGAAGAGCGAGACTTTTTCGAGTTGAATTTTGCGGAGACCACAACAGAGCTAAAATGCTTCCTACAGATGGCCGGAAAAATCAAATAGTGCAGGTTTAGGTAACATTTATAAAAGAGCTGATGCCTCTGGAACATTTTCAAGACACCATTAACCTTCCTTGAAACCAAAAAAAAGGATTTATAAACAGAACGAGATACCGAGATGAGATTTATCACCCAGCAAAAGCCCTTTTGCTATACTGAACATCCCACCATGAGGTTTTGGGCACATCAAGGGCCTCTCATGTTTCCCTGTCATCTCCCCAGGTAGCTGTCTTAGAATTTCTCATGTGTTTCTAAAGGAGAATTAACTCTAACGGCACCTTAACATTCAGGGGAAAACCAATGTGCATAAATAAGACGGGTGAAGATCAGGTCATGATTTGAAGGGGAGCTATTCCCACCCTCCCGCATTAGCATTATGTACATCATCCTCTCCGTGTTGGAACAACCATTGTCCTCGAGGAGAACATCTGCTTGGATATATTGGGTGTCAAATTCGCCTGAGGGTGGAGAGCCTGTCTACCTCTGAGGAGTATTCAAAGTTTAACAGACATTTTAGGACACGAATAGAAATCCGATAGCACCAAATAGTGTGTGCATGTCTGAAACAGGCTTTTAAAAAGAGAACCTCATTTCTCTTGAGGGAAAGAACAGTAGAGAAGCACAAATTCACTGATGGAAAGTAATATACAATAATAATAATATAATAGCTGCATTGATATTATACTTGATTTCGACCAACACTGATGAAGAGACCTGTACATCACTGTTTCTCCCATCAGCCATCTGGTCCAGAGCTTTTCTGTTTGATCTCACTATGCATCATTTATACATCCATTTGAACAGCCTTTTAATAAGAGATGTGTGTCATTGTGTCCAGGTGTGTGTGCATGAGAGAGAGACAACATGTGTGTCATTGTATTGTTAGAGCTACGAATCAAAGCAAAAAAAAAAAAAAGAGAAAAGATTAAAAAAAAATCACATGACACATGAATCATTCTCTTTGTTCTTTCAGGTTAACTCAACTTTGTTGTTTCGAGTTCCAAACCAACTTATGTTATAATGTATTCAGGAGTGCGGAATAAGACAAAAGGAAGATATCCACAAAGGGAGGAGGATATGAAGTTACATCCACAGTGGTTATGACAACAACGCCAGCAATTCTCCTTTTGGAAACTCAAGTTCACTTAAAGTTTCTTCTCTGACGTTTGAGTTGAAAGGAATCGTGCTGAATGAGGCCAAAGAGAATACATCTATCACTCGTTTGAGACAATTAGAAACTACATAACTTGTAAATGGAACGAAACTATAAATTCCTCGATTTTCAGACAGCGTAAAGACAAAAAAGCAAAAAGGTCATAAAAGACATGTAGTTTCATGTCTCTATCTGTAGGTGGCAGTCATTTAATGTCTACTGCATGCATTATCTGGTGGTAAACCTTCACACCAGGGAACCACTTTATACTGTATATATGTATATATCAACGTGGAAACTGTAGTTTAAAAGAATGTCTGGTTCTCTAAAAGTACAGCAATGACTAAGCATTGCAGGGATCTATACAATCCGGAAAGACCGGTTCATTAGAAACATAAATATAAATTGCACAAATATAAAATATATTTGTAGATAAAAATGAAAATAATAATAATAATAATCAAACCTTTTGTGACATAGGATTCACATACTGGACACTAGGACACAATGCCTAATTCAGGACCAAACAAAGAGACTGTTTGATAAACGCCTAACAATTCCATGTTTAAAGAGTAACAGAAAATCAAATTTAAAAAGCCTGGGTTTTATGCTCGTGAAGTTTCTGAAAGGCATTACCTCCTCCCCACAGCAGGAAAAGCGTTTTGCTTATTCATGAGGTTGTAAACTCTAAATAAATTGCTGTGGTCTCCAAACAGTAGGTGAATATGGATGAGCACCTTTCATTCTAAGGATGGAGAAAACTAAAGAGGATGTCTGTCAAAGTAACATGACAGGTGGAAGTGTGCTGCGATGTGAGGGGTAGATATAATACAGCTTAACACTGCTGACAGCTATATTGATAATATAACCTATAATTATATGCAACGCAACTTCACAACTCACATTTCATTTATTCCCAACAGATATACACCCGTATATCTTTGATGAGACACAGGAATCATCTCGTAAATAGTATCACTTGACGGGACACAATATTCAGTGAATTAACAAAGGCATCTTTCTAATTGTGGTGTCAACGGTAGATAAGCTTACATTTCTCAAGCTAACGTTACTGCTAACATACAGTGTTTGAGGTCAGAGGTGCTGAAGAGAGAGTAAATATATAAAATGGCCAATCTGTCCTATGGCCAAGAGTAGCAGTGGATGTATCCAGCTTTTGGTAGGAAACAGAAAATTAACAACAGCTGCATTGGTTAGTGGTGAGATAACAAAAAACAAACTTTTTTATTCATGGTGTTTATTATGCAGACTGACATTCGATTTTGACACAACTGCAAAGCTGATACTCAGTGTGACATATTTTTTGTCTCTGCCTCTGAAAACATAAAAAATCACTGGGAAAATGTGTCCAAACGTTTGACGGGGACATTTCAACTTAAAAAAAAAAAAAAGAATTACAATATACCTCATATGTGACACCATTGTCAGTGCCTGCATCCCAGGGAATTAGGTCTGTCACCAGCTTCTGGACCCAGCCACACTCCTTGGTACACAGGTCCTCTCCGGACAGGCCCACGTTCCAGTCCGGACTGGGCCCGAGCATGGTGAGGAACGACATCAGGTGACGGGTCCGGTCCACCGAAAACTCTGCTGAAGGAGCTGCTCGCCTGGTGATAATGGTGGAGGAAACATATAAGGAAAAGAAAACAAAGAATATATCCATTTACACTACTGTTCAAAAGTTTGGGGTCACCCAGACAATTTTGTGTTTTCCATGAAAAGTCACTTTTATTTACCCGCAAATTTTTAATAGAAAATTTGATTACATTAACCTTCTGATGCAATGGGCAAACATATTGTACCATTAGAACACTGGAGTGATAGTTGCTGGAAATGGAACTCTATACACCTATGTAGATATTGCACAAAAAACAGACTTTGCAGTAAGAACAGTCATTTACCACATTAGTAATGTATAGAGTGTATTTCTGATTAGTTTAAAGTTATCTTTATTGAAAAAACAGTGCTTTTCTTTCAAAAATAAGGAGATTGCTAGTGTATACAAGCAAGATTTTTTTATTGTTTTAATGAGCCCAAACTACTAAGTATGGCAGCATGTTTTGGAAATCATCTCTGTGGAAAAATGCCCCTATAAAACTCTGCATATTGCAGCTTTTAGTTAATTACTTCCAAAATGCACATTTCTGAGTCATGACCTCATGATCTCTGACCTCTGACAAATTTGCTGAGCGTCAGCTAATTGTTAGATAACGGCACCTCCAAAATATCCAATTAATAGCAGGGATATTGTTACTCATGGCAAACTCTCTCTAAATGTCACAGGGTTCAAAACCTGTCAGATCGTCAACGCCTACACAAAATAAGATATTAGTATCTTAATTAACATTCATTCTAAACCAAGACATAAGTGCAAACTCAATGATTTTATAAACTTAAAACTTTGCATGCCAAATTGAACAAAACTTGCTGAAATTTTTTTAGATCCCACTGTGAGGGCGTTACTGTGTGGGCGCCAATGCTTATTTGTAAATGTACTCATTAGTAAATATAATAGTGGCACAATATATCGCAAATGGCAGACAACGCTAGGAGGGGTAATTAAACAGATGTTTGGTGAAAGATACAGTACATTAGTGCGTGTGCGTGTTTGTTCACGCCCGTGCAGGGCTGAGGGCTAGAATTATGATAAGTTGTAATTGCTCTTGAACTAATTCAAAAGAGTGCATGTGATACCAGAGTGTGTGACTGTTTTGACGAGGCAGCCTGGTTTTTAAGAGGAATATAAAGGACAGCAGCGGAAAACAATTAAAAATGCTATTTTAGTTTAAAAAATCATTTAATCAAACAATAGTTTCAGAATTTAATTATGATCTACAACGTATCCACTCTGTCAGAAATTGAATCATTTTCAACTTAAGCACTTTATCCTGCTAATTAAGAATTTGAGACTTCACACAATGAAATTGATGACATTGTTGTTTTTGCACAGTCAAAAGACATTTTTTCATTACATGAAATAAAAGAAAAAAATTATTTTATGATGTAGAGATGTACCAAATCGTGGTCTTCTCTTCCTCAGCATTTAATTTGAGAATCTCAGGTGCAGCATTACTTTTAAACAAAACGTGTAGATCCATTTTCAGTCCATGAAATCCATTTTTTAAAAATAAATTTGGCACCAGTGACACAAATCTGAACAAACACCAATAATATATATTTACATTTTTTTATGAGAACAAATGTTGCTAATCTCAGTTTGACCTTAATGCTGATCCATTGTTGTTATTTATTAAAATTGCAATATTATTATTTTTTGTTAAATCAGATGTCAGAGTAGTAAATTTTCCCTTTAGTGAAAGTGACATTGAGTGATACTCACAGGTTGAGTGGCTGCCATGCTGGCCACTGAGCCTTAGTTTTAATGACAGTCAGTACTTCATCTCCCTGAGGAGAGAGAGAGAGAGACAGAGAGAGGGGGAAAGAGAGAGAGAGAGAAGAAGCAATTCATCACAATAGACAATTTATCCCTAAATGGATGAAAATAAGGGAAGAAAAAAAAAACACTGACAAAGAAAAGGTCAAAATTGACATGAGTGAGGGTGAGTACTCTGAGGACAGCAAAGTGTATTCTCCTTTTCAAAGGCTGAGCTTGGACAAAGTCTGTCTTATCTGGACAAAATTGCTCAGTGCTGTTTTACAATGGTCGTCTATCACTCTAGTGGGAAACGCTATCCACAACACATTATTTTTCATAATGAATCAGATGTAATTATTCAGCCAAAAGCTGGAAGACAAATGGCGGATTTGGTGTGAAAGTGGAAAGTCCAAATGTGCTCTTCTCTGGTTTAATAAGAGCCTTCATTTTATTTTCTCTATTTCTTCATCGCACACAGACACACAAAAGCTTCAGTTCTGGCATATGGCAAAAACAAAACAGAAACTATATGAATAAATAAATAAATAAAGACAAAAAAAATCCTTTTTTCTGGTTGACTGAAGGTTCCACAGCCTCCCTGCTTCCCTGGGGCAATGGGGAGAAAACAAGTGTTTTTTTTGTTTTGTGTGTGTGTGTGTGTGGTGTGTGTGTGTGTGTGTGTGTGTGTGTGTGTGTGTGTTGTTGTGTGTGTGTGTGTGTGTGTGTGTGTGTGTGTGTGTGTGTGTGTGTGTGTTGTTGTGTGTAGGGGATTGGGTGGGTGTCTACATGTATGTATGTCGGTGTATGCGGACAAAAACAACTTTAAAAGTCAGTGTCCATCTTTTCCTCAGAGCAGCCCAGGGCTCTGCAGCCTCTCCTGCCTCAGACCTCACCCATTCTCTCTCTCTCACACACACACACACACACACACACACACACACACACACACACACACACACACACACACACACACACACACACACACACACACACACACACACACACACACACACACAGACATTGACAGATATGTATATTAATATAGACAACCACAGGAAAGCTGGCATGGAGGCAAGAAGACAGAAATAGAAGGACCAATGGGCAATGAGCGAATCTTCAGACAGGTGAGATAACAGTAGCAGACGCAACTTGGAACAACATAAGCAGAGTGCTTATGTGAGTTTTGATTCAAATTTTGAAGAGAAATTATATAAAATAATAAGTTTAGATGTGATTTGTGAAGTTGTTTTGCCAAACCACAGCAACATTTCCTCACACTCAAAAATCTAACATAGGATGTGTGCTAAAAAGCATTTTGATTTCCGCAAGGCAACACTTTTACGACGCGTTAGGACCATTAAAAATGAGCCAGGGCAGGGGGGCAATATTCTGGAAAGAAAAAAAAAACTCTGAGATTAAAGTCGTAAATTTACAAGAAAAAAAAATGCTGAAAAATACGTGTTAGTATCACTTCACTTGCAAGGTTGAATCAGCACCATGAAGGCTGCTGCCTGCTACGTGTCGTCTGTCTGTAGTAGACGACCTGATGAAATCAGCATCAAATCAAACATCTGGACTGGGACGAGGCGTTGAGGTAGAGTAGGCTGATTCAAAAAGAAACCTACATGTGGTTTTGGGTGAGGTGATAGCTTTTGTGCAACAACGAAAGGGACAGATGCAGGGATGTTGCTGGCTCCATCTACACTACAGCCACCTCGTCAAGGTGCAATGTTCGGAGCCAATGTACTATTATAGATATCAGCCTCTAAGGCTGTCGCCATTGGGATAAAGAAAAGCAGGATATAGTCCATGCTGTTTCTCTGGTATCACAAGGACAAACACTTCAACAGAAAACAAAAATAATCAAACAAAGGGTGACTCATGAGCAACTATTGTTTCATGTGTAATGCAGAACCCCCGAGAGCCCCAAGGCACAGTATAATAGAATATCTAATATTCTCCGTGAAGAGGTGAAGGCGGGGAATAAATTAAAATCTACCGCTGTGAGAAAGTGGAGACGAATGAAACCGTCCTGCACGGAGCGGCCACCCAAATCCCCCAATAGCCTATCACTCACTCTAACAGACCACTTAGTGCAGAGTGAGTCACAGAAAACCGTGAAACATCCCATAAATAAACACACATGAAAGACCAGAGGAAAGACCGAGAAGCCGCAGTGGAAATGTCCTCCACTGTTGTTCTGCCGTGCAAAGCCTTGGGAAAAAATCTTCCGATGGTGATGCACCCTCAGATGCCTTCTTGGGGGGGGAATCATGACTATTTCCTCATAAATCTGATTGTAAAGTATAATTTGATTAGGTCATCCAAGGTTAATCCAACCTCGCAAAGTGAAGCGACATGCCACGAAAAAACTTTTCTAGTAAAGTCGTGACTTTAATCTCAGAGAATATGGGGTTTTGTCTCGTAAATGTCTTTAATCTTGTAAATTCTATGTTTTTTTCTCTTCTCTGAATTTTTACTTCCCTGTATTCTTTTTTTTTTGTAATCAAATTTTTATCAATGTTTAAATTACCAGAGGAGAAACTGTAACATTTATAGTAGGAGATGTAGTAGAACACACTGTCCTCAGCCCTACAATGGTAAGTGTATGTTAAAATCATATTCTTTATCATCATTATAAAACGAATCAGGATTACAATACCCACCCTCCCCAAAAGATCTACATAAAAAATGTGCACTCCCATGACCAGGAAGTTAGTTAAATAAATGAATAATAATAATAAAAAAAGTAAAGTTACGTCTGTTCTTGCATTTGGTTTAAGGCTCTCTCCAGGATTGAGTAGTAATTTCTTTAGCACCATACACTGTAGCCACTGAGAATTCCAAATTAACAACATCAATACATGTATAAAGCCGCTGAGATTGGAAGAGTGTGTGGGGGACTCCAGCTCAATGCCAGCATGTTCTTTGCTGCTGTTAGAGCGACTAATGAAATGTATCTTTGCTGTAGTGATGTTTAACAAAGACATTAAGGAGCAGAACAGTGGGAATGCATGATATATGCACAAAAAACTATCACAAAACTAAAACATGTGCATTAAATAACTGACCAGATATTTTTTGTATAGAGCGTATATTAGAGATGGGATAAGCTTAATTAAAAATCTTTTCCTGGGAATGAGATATTTTTCTGTGTTAAAAATGTAAGTGGATCAGATGGTGATTGGGGGTTTTAGAGCTAACAGCTATGCATTTCAACATATTGTCCTATTCTCAGGTGTTCAAAGTCTTCAGACCCGACATGTCGGTATACATGTATTATTATGAGAGGTTACAGGAAGCAGAGTGAGTACAGTTTGGACATGAATCCTGTTGATCGGCCTTGAACAGTTGTAATAGATGATGTGCTTTCAGTGGTTTATTTATTTATCGCTTTGCTTGACCAGAACAATGATAAAGATGGTCACAATGAACCAGTTTGGTGATATAGGCTCAAGACAGTGTGACAAGAATCCCTAAAATCATTAAACTCCTCCAAAGAAAGGAGGGTTAGGGGTTAGGGTGATGTTTTTTTGTTTTTTTTTAAAGCGTCTACATTTTGTATTGTTCAAAGAGGTTTGGGAAGTATACGATTTAGAATAAAATGAGTGAAATTCTGAATTTATTTCTTTATGGTTGGATTAAATTTTCTGGTCAGCTTGAATATAATACGAGCAAACCTATCGGCAGGCTAAAGGGGACTTTGTTTGGATGCATTTAAGTAGTAATTTCTTCTCGATGTGTGAATCAGAAATTCTTCCCTGGTTCTTAGAAGAAAGTTTTATTGTATTTTAAGGCTTTGAATTAGCTTTTTCCTATCTTTGTATGAGGATAATTATAAGTATCCACAATGTTTCTCCAAGGAGTTTAGAGAGGCTCTGCAATTATTATTATTTCACCTACAATATGCCATCATCTTTTTCTGATAGTTTCAGCACAACAATAATTACTAACAATAAATTATACTGGTTTGACAATTGTGTGTTGTAGGCACTTTAGGAGTTTTGGAAAAGTCTTTAAAATAAAAAAAACAAAAGTCTTTATAGCGATCGTAAAAAATGTAACATGTTTCCCACTTTGTAGATAAACATGTTGAAAGGATTCACATTTTGAAAGTAATTTTCTCCATCTTCTTTTCACTCCCTCCACCATCTGCCATTACCGGAACCTCTTTCCTTTGAAAGCATCCTACATGCTTTTTATTGCAGACCTGAACCAGTATCGCGCAATACGGAATGCTTAGAGGAGCCTGGTGAGATGCAAATCGTCCTGTAATGGTCTTGTTTGTTTATGGTAATTATTGTGATAGCACAAAATGACTGTGATTTACCAACGTTCAAATGCACATTACCATTTTCAAGAATGTTTTCAATGAGAAGAGAAAGAGCAAAGAGCAGAACAAAAGGAGAAGGAAGACTGAAGTAGACAGGCAGGTCTGGTAAGTTCTTAATTTTGCTGTAAGGGACTTAATTTGTGTAAAAGCATCAGTGCATATATGAGAGTACAGTGCAACACAACACATATCCAGACAAAAGAAGAGAAGAGGAAAGAGCTGAAGCCTGCGACACATCTTACATAGACCTGACAAAAATGATTAAGTGACCTTGCTGGCCAACACTGGAAAGTTATGCTAAGGTTAAAGGTTAAAGTAAGGCCAAGTTATCAAGTAACAGGCCCCTGGGTGCAAATGTTTGATGGGCCAACATGGCCACATAGAGCATATATGAATAGTTCAAATATAGTATAAAACATGCAGGTTTATTAAAATTAGCCCACAAAGTGTCTGGCTACTAAGAAGAAAAATCCCTGATAGTTTCAAATTTATGGAAATTATATCTGATGCCACTGAAAAACAAACAAAAAACCACATTTTTTTACACCAGACATAATTTAAGCCCCCCAAAACATGGTTTTAACTCCAAAATGTCTGTGTAATAAAATGTATAATAATAAATAATGATAATAATAATTTATAGCTAAATATGTTTTTTTAATACTGAAACACTCACAGTGATTCTTGCAGCGCTATCTCTGAAACCACTTGTAACTGTGCATTAATTAAACTGAATGCACATTCTCTACACTCAGTTTGTAATGTCATGACACACTTTTTGCGAAACTTTAAACATTTGTCTCCACACGCTATTCTACCAATTGTCTTTTTACACTGACGCATGTGAAAACACTTTTGGATAATGAGTTCACTTCAGAACCACATAATGGCAGAAAACACCATATTCTAAAATGTCAACAGACTGAGTCTCTCTAAACTGTCTCATTTTACAGAAAGACAATGGAAATAGGAGGAAGCAGCTGTGCAAAGTCCCCTTCAAAAGAAACTCTGTAAAACAACTGAGATATGAATATATGTACATACAGGTAACAGATTCAGATATTTGTGTTCATATATTCAGTTTCCAGGGTCATTTCAGGGTTGCAGTGCATGTCTGAAAGGGTATTACATAAGGAGATACCACTTTGAGTGAGAAGTGGTGAGTCTGGGGACTACGGCTAACTGTCTCCTAGGTGCAGCTCCCACCCAGCTCCACACTCTAATCTAAATATGTTCGTAAGAAAGGCCAGGAGAGATAATTCTAATCCTAATAAAGGTGCCATATAAACTCTGAAGGCAAATACTGTCAACTTCTGAAATAATATATAGTTAGGGTTAGTTAAACTTTGTTTGGGACTGGACTGAGACCACCTCCTCTAAAGGGTCACATTGCAGTTGCTTTGGTCAGCACCCATGTATGATTGCTGTGTTCAGACCTGCCAGAACGAATTGCACCAAGAGAACAGAATAAAAAGTCCAGGTGTGAAAACAGACTTGTTTCTAGTGAGTTTCTCACGACTCGGTCAGTTATAGAAGTCTTTTATTGGCTGTTGAAGATTCTGAATGCTTGTGTAATGTGGTTATTTTTTGCCCGGGGATGAACAAGTCCAAAGCATCGTCTGAGGAGGATGCGATGTTTATAGATATAAATGAACTATTTAGTCTCACTGAAATGTCAACACTGTACTAATCTAAAAAAAAAAAATTCTTTGAACTTTGTAATAAAAATTTTTTTATAGGACACCATCACTCACAGTAAGATGAAAATTTGCTTTACGGGACCTTCAAACAATGTATCAAATATATTCACCTGCACAGGTGACGCATGCTTTCTTCTGTTAGAGCTAAACGTTTTACGTGGTGGGCTACTGCAGCCACAATGCTGTATGTACACTTTGTGTATGTACACTTTTGCTGCAAAGTGATTTTGCTTGTGTGTGTGCGTGTGTGACTGCATTTCCTCCAACATATTATAACCCGAGGGCTTGGTAATCCATCACACCATTGTCAGGGGTAATAGGTGACACATTCACCTGAGGAAACTTTGTCACATTAGTCAACACGGATTACTGTCGCTCTTTGTCTCGGCAAACCTCTGTGTTTATTATAAAGAACAAACCAGCTGCAATTAATATTGGCTGCAGAATGAGGCGACAGTGTTTATATATACGTCAGGCACAGAGCTGTGTGGTGCAGGCTTGTGTATGCACGTACATTTGCCTTTAGGTGAGAAGAATGTGAGGAGAAACCCATCCATAGATCTTCCCGAATGAATGCTCTAATATACGGTAACTCCTGCTCTTGTAACTTGCTGATTTGTTTATGTGTTTGCTGAGCTATTTAACTTTTAGGTAGTTTGGGAAAATGGATGACTCCGCAGAACAAGCAAGTCATTTTCATCAGTAATGTAATGGGGGGGGGGGTTAAACTGAGATAAAAAAAATAAGATGTTTACCAATTCAATGAAAATAACTCTTCCAAATAACGGGCATAAAAGGGGTTTTAAAAACAAAGATTTCCTTCAGAGGGAATGTGGATGCTTGAAGAACAGGTTTTGAAAGTGCATTCGAAGTGGATTTGGAGGCGGAGATGAAGCTTTACCCGGCAGCCGCTCATCCATCCAAGACACCTTGAAGGCTTATTAGGACCAGACACTAGGGCTTGAATTTGAAATATCATTATCACAGAGATCTTTCGACGAGGGCGAGGGAAAAGAAGGGAAGAAGGCAGATGATTTTCACTTAACCTGTATAATTTAGTGCTTTGTCTTGTGTAATGAGGATCTTGTACCATTAGGGGGCTGCTGTGTCCTGTCCTGTGTCCTCTGTGTCCATTTCTCTGTCCTGCTCTGTAATTCATACATGATTTCATGCCACCTTAACTGTTCAACTCCATAATTTAAGTGTTTGGGGGATAAGTAAGGTTCTGATATTTTTCCAAGGTTATGTTAGTCACCTTTTCCTAGACAGGCTACTGAAAATTGATCAACACTGCAGTCTTGAACCTTTTCTTAGCTGTAATTTGGGAAGCAGGCAAAAGCCATTATATGCTCAACTGACAACCGTTTCTTTGCCTCTGGCAGCTGAGGTGATGATTTTGAAATTGCTTCTGGCAGTTTCATTTTGTGTTTTATTGTAGTAGATGGACTGACCTGAGAAAACCCTTTTGTGGGAAAAAATACTACTAAAGAAATAGAGCTGATGACTTCATGTTGAAATTGCTCCTTAAGGAGAAAGACAAACCATTCTTCTTCTGCTGATATACTCTATGTTCAGCACCACAGTTATACATCACATTGTATAACCTTCCAGTAAAATCACAGTGTGTTACACAGATTTTAAATCTGAGAGCACGGTTGTCACAGTGTCTGTGAATGTCTCTAAAAAAAGGAAGTTGGATCATTGGATCTCGAGAAAGTTGACCTTGTCACTGAATAGGAATTCAGTATGTATGTGGTCACTAATTTAATTGTTTCATTAACTTTGGCACAAAGCATCCACGTTGCTGAGCAGAACGTTTGCAGTGGAAATTGTACATTTGCTTTATATACGCCACTGGTCAAAAATTTTAGAACACCTTGATTTTTCAATTTTTATTGAAATTTGCATAGTTTAATGTCTCATCTGACATACAATGATTATCTCACCCCTCAGAGATACGATGTGGATTATCTTGCTGTAGGATGAACTCCTGACTAACTAGGTCTAGATCATGGGGTTCTGCTTAGCTCTAGAGCTCTAGTCCAAGAAAAGACCCAGACATCAGGCTTCATCCATGCTGATATACAGACGGGGGGTTAATTAATCAGCAACACTTTTAGGAAATGTTTGGATCAACTTTCCACACTTAAGTCCATTAATTTACTAATTTAAGTCCATTACTGCAGAAAAGCTGTAAGTCCAAGTTGTTAACTATTACTTGATTCCTGAAAATTGATATCTCTCTTGTTTGGGTCTTGTAGTTAACTGCTTATATTTGTACCATTTAAATGTCCCATATTATACACTTTCCTGAAATTTTGGAATTTGGAATTTTGACATCCCTAACAAGATTAACAAGATAACAAGTACCAAAAATCATCTCAGTATAGTTTTACACTTCTTTTCTCAAGCTTCTTTCTAAGCCTCTCCTCCTCCTCTTTAAATGGCTGTGGGGGGTGTTGGTGGTGACTGTATAGTAGTGACATCACAACTTCACGTAAGTCATGACTGCTTGATTTAAAGCACAGTTTCTGAATACAGGTTGTGTATGTTTCTCTGTGGATTGAACTTTTTTGAAACATGGGACAGTATAAATAAACTCTCTCCTCTCCTCTCATATATACAGTAAAATATATGTGTCTAATAAATCTATAAGGTATTCAATGGAATTAAACTCCTTAAATTTCAATAAAAATGTAAAAAAAATGTGTGTTCTAAAACTTTGGAACTGTAGTGTGTGTTTTCTCCAAAAGGAGACAATGATTTATCCTCTCATTAAATTTCTCATACTGCCTCTTTTCACCAAAAAAGTCAGAAAGTCAACGTAGCCCTATCATGTGCATCAGTTCCGGCACATGTCACCTAATGTGTGACATGTCCTGCTCATATACACATTGCATTAACCCCTTTCAGGCCTATAAATCCAATTTAAGTCTGTTTTTACTGGCAGAATGGGCTTTGCTCTGCCCCTTGTGGCCACAGGAGAAATACATGCACAAATGAAGACTGCACAAGAAACTCTCACTTGGATAACACAAATGAAAGTGAAATTTATGCTCTATCTGAAGTGTTTTCAACAATATGTTTCAGTTCAACAATAAAAAGGAGGAGGACAGGTTATGAATAAAGAACAGTCTCGGGGTTTGTCATTCTTTTATCGAGGGACATCATGAGTTTTATATTTCAGAGGAAATGAAAAACTGTTGCCACCGTCAAGGACATTGTACTATGGTGATTTGAATTATTTTTACAATTAAATTTTTGACAGTACTTTTCTCAAAGGTCTTCTGCTTTTTCAAACCTTGTTATGTTTGTTGGCGTTGTCTGTTGTATTTAGATTAATGTTTGTTAATAAGGATGAGAAGGAAAGAAAGAAGAAAACACTTTTTCTATGAGAAGGACCCAAGAATGTCTGTTGTGGTGGATCAAACAGTCCCATGTTAACTCTTTCCTCACCAGACATACAGTATGATAGATAGATTAGATAGATTAGCTAGATGGAAGGTTGTTTAGTCCAGTGATAGCAGACAGAACAAAGCTTTTGTTGAATCGTGCCCGTCGCCATCTGAGTTTCCTGTACCTACGGCCAGATGGAAGCAGTGTGAAGTGTGTGTGGAGGGGGTGAGTGTGATCTCTGCTTATTGAATGTGCAAGACGTGTGACAGCTTTGAAGTTGAGATCAGTTTAGTTGTATATGGGGTGTTGACTGATTTTGGATGCTGCGTGTGTGATTTTTGTGAGTTTGTTTCTGTTGCTGGTGGAGAGTATGTTGTAGAAGCAGGGTGAGCAGCGCAGTAGAACGGGCTGGAAGACGCTGGAGTACAGAAGGGACAGGAGGTGAGGGGCAACGGAGAGGGCACGGAGTTTCCCGATGACATAAAGCCTCTGTTGAGACCTTTTGTGGATGTCGGTGGATGTGTTGATCAAAAATGAGTTTATTGTCTAAAGTGAGTCCCAGGTGTTTGAAGTGGCTGACCTGTTCCACCCTTTGGTTGTAGATGGAGATGGGGGGCCAGTCCCGGGAGGGGTGTGTGTAAGTTGTGAAAGACCATTTCCTTTGTTTTAGCCATGTTTAGCTCCAGAAAGTTGTCTGTGCACCACTGAGTGAAGTGAGTTATGGATAGATGATAGACTGTGATGGAGTCATTGTTGTTGAGCAGACCTAGGATGGCAGTGTCGTCGAGAAACTTAAAATATGTGGTGATGGGAGAGGGGCTGGTGCAGTAAATGCTTCCCTGAGATATTTTGTCTTCTGGTGTTTTTACTGTTATGCTGTAGGGGGCGCTGTGACAGATCATCTGACAAAGTTTACTAACTACATAAAGGAGATAAAGCAGTTTTTAATTTGGCTAATACTATATCCCATCATAGTTATTATAGTATCAAATGCTATTGAAAAGGAAAGCTCAGGCATCTCTGAGGGTCTCAGACTATTCAGATTATTTTTTTTTCAATCAAGAATTGGGACATAGAAACTCTCCAGCTGGAGAAAAAAAAAATCAAAAACTTTTTAAAAACTTTTTTTATTACTCTGTAGGGGAAAGAGTTATGGTAATCTTCTACATGAAAGAGCTTGAAATCAAATCAATCAATCAAATTAAGTCTGACAAAGGACAACTTTAATAAAGGTTAGCAGGCTGACAAGGTCCTCTATTATTAACCTTTGGTGCAAAAGCAATAATAATTCCTCAGTCAAATACATTACTTAAATGTTGATTATGACCTCTGAAGAGAAGGACAAGCTAAATGTGAACATCACCAGTTGGGACACATTCTCTGCAGCCACCATCGAGTCTGTGGATTAAATCTTGTACTGCCTCCTATCAAACAGGCCTGCTGGGTTTTATCCTAGATATCTAATCAGGGTTTACTCTGCAGACACCGGGTTACTGCTGCCGACCTGCTGGTGGGATAAATAAACTAGCAGCAGTCTAGGTCAGTGGGTCCTATCATGGGGGCTTGTTGGATTTAAAGGTGTTGCGAGATGAAAGGACATATTTGGACACAGGAAAAAAAAAGTTTCAAGCTTTCTTCTATTCCTGCTTTATTTCTTGTGTTTCTTTCTATTTTACCTTAAAAGAACATTTTAAAAGTTATTCAAATAAAACAAAATAACCCCTTATTCTAGAGCTGCAAGGTTGGTCAATTAATCATTCATTAGCTTGGCATAAGATTAATCAACAACTATTTTTTTTCTAACTGGATAATTGTTTTAGACATTTTTCAATATTAAACAGTATAAAAGTTAAGCTGGGTTTATGATATGATGATTTTTTTTTTGTCAAACATGATGAAGAACTGAATATCATTTTTAGCTGTGAGTTAGACAAAACATTTGAAGACATTTGAAGATGCGGCATTTGACTGTGGAGAACATTATCATTTTTTTTTGGATAAAACTACTATCTGATTAATTAATTGGCAGCATTAACAATAACTGATTACCTAAATTGTACATAATGCAACATGTAATGAGTGGTCCAAGGTAGAATTTGATTTACTTTACACAGGCCAAAAAGGTTGAAAAACACTGGTCTAGGTCATTTCTATGACAAAGACAAACATACTATCAAAAGAATGCTTCACACAAAACCAAAATGATAACTAAAATATTGAGCAATCTATGAGAGCAACATGTGTCAAGTAGAAGAACATGAAGGGGGGAGGAGGGCAGCAGTTCACAAAATTTGTAAGAAGAAGCACTAAAGGAAAAAAAAAACAACACAAAAAAGCATAAGTAAGTCTGTTTGTCTGAGCTTGTTGAGTAGCGAAGGAGATTGAAGAAGGGTCATGGGGGGAGGACAAGAACTGGAGTTTTGTTGGGAGCAGAGTAGAGAAAAGGGAGAAGAGGGAGGTCAGAGTGGAAGTCAAAGTCCAGTAATTGCTTTGACCTTGAGCTGAGCCGAGGTGTAACTCAGTCAAAGTGAGTGATGAATTCCATGCCTCCGGCCCTGTTGCGGGAATAAAGTCAGTGCTTGCAGGGATTTTTGTTTATGACCACATGGGAAAAAAAAAACAAAAAAAACCCACACACACAGGAAGGACAAAAGACTAGGTGAAAGAGAGCTGAGGGAAACAGTTAAATTGAAATGGTGAACCGGAGAGGGGGGGGGGGATGCATAAAAAAGCCAGAGCAGCCAGAGAGAATGGAGCGGAATTATTTGTAACACTGTTGGGGCAGATGGATTCAGGTCCGTGTGACCTGTCAGACGGATGATGTTTATGACCACTGATAGACTGAACACCGGAAAGCGACTTGGAGAGAGAACGGCTCACACCGCTTCTCTTTGTGCTCGACTCTGTCGGGTTGCAGCGACTCCGGAGTTTTCCAGCAAAGAATACATTAACAGGTTTTTCCTGCTCATTAAACTTTCATAAGGCTTATAGCAGAAACAGGAAAATATGTCATATACTGAAATGGCTTGCACCACGTAACCCATTGATGAAAAATATTCTTTCTCGAGCCTCGCTTTTTATTATTTTCATACGGCACCCGAAGCGAGCCACAGATTTTAAATGAATGCATAAATTATTAATGGTTAATTTTAGTTAAAAATATTTCCCACGATAAAAATCACAATCAACAAGGCCCAAGGATTATTTTTTTGGCCTGTCCCAGAAAGTACATATATGTTCACTAGTGGAAGAAGTATTCTGCTGCTACTTAAACAACATTGGTTTTGCAACCTTCAGGGCTGATTTAAAACAGTAGATTAGGTCACTGTTGTAGTAGTAGGGAGGTAGGTCATTCAGTAAGTGAGTCATTTTTGACTCATTAATTCAGATTTTTTTATACATTTGGTGAACAAATGCCAGCATTGTTGTGTTTCAGCACAGTACACTCATTCCATTTAATTTCCACCTCAAAAGACATTTTTAAGTGTGCAGGACCTATATACGTTGTAGCAATATTACAATGTAAAAGCTCCATAAAAGTAAAAGTCCTCATTCATAGAACTTTCCTTGAATAGAACATTTTGGTTCTGGCTATTTCCTTTGTACGATGTTTTTCATTACACTCTCACAACAACACTCCTGAAGGTTGTTAGGCACACAAGAATCTGTACATTGACCCTCAGTGGAAACATTTCCACCGACGCGTTTCTAAAAATAGCCACGGAAAACCTCTGATTAATCTGATGGAAATACTCTAAAGGCTGTGCAACTGCAGCTACAACTTCCACTTGAGTCCTGTGGTCCACGTCTCGCTCAGAAATCCAGGGTAATTATCTTGTCATGGGGCTAGATTGGTGTGTTCAACACAACTGATTACACCAAGGCTGATTGGCGCAAAATATAACTGGCTCCAGCATCCCTAATAAGGAGGGATGTGAACTTGTGTCAAGCTGTTGTCATGCAGTAAATGCCAACCCGCATGTCAGCACTGACACAGGCACTAAGGTTGAGACGGGAGCCTTGATTCCATCTTATCCACCAATATCCGGCAGATAAGTGTTAAACAACAGCAAAGTGACAAGAATAACATGAGCGGTGGAACCGGAGGCGGGAATAAAGGAAGACAGAATGGAAAGTAAGGAGAATGTGCAGCATGGAGGTGGAGATAATAGAAGGGTGTGCAGCTGTGCTGAACGGAAATTTAAAGCTTCAAAATGAAGGTGCCATGTTAAAGCCATGAAAGAGCTTTGTGAAGGAAGACGGATCAAAATGTTTCTCACATCAAATTTTTGCAAATCCTCACAGCCCCAAACTGCCGTTTAGGACCATTACCTCCCTTATCCACCGCCCTCCCAGTTCCAATGAGTTCTCCTATATTGAGAGATGTGAGAAATTTCCCTTCTTTTTTTATGTAGACATCTCTGTTTACTTTACACTGTGGTGTATCAGAGTTTTCATTAATTTTATCTGTTATCTAATCAGAGTTACTGAGGATGATGGATGGCATGAAATCTTTCTCCTCTCATTTAGATGTTTCATCCACAAGAGTTAAAATAGGTTTCTGCCTTTTATCTTGGGATATTTTAGACATGTTTAACAAGTCTTTATCTTCAGGGGTTATTTTTTCAATTTTTAAATTGACTGTGTTTCATCCCATCCTGAAAAAATTCAACCCTGACAATGAAAATCTTAATAATTTTAGATCCATATCTAAATGACCCTTTCTTGTCAAAGTACTGGAGAAAGTGGTATATTCTCAGTTCATATCTTTTATCAATGAAAAGTTTGGTTTTGAAACATGTAACAAGTACAGAAATGGCTATTTTAAAAAGTCTTAAATTATAAGACTGTTGCACTTAATATTTTTTATTATTATTTTAATAATTTTACTGCATCTACATTATGTATCCATTAATCTATCAAACCCCACCTCACAATTGTAGATTCAAGGTCCTGGACATCCCAGTACCTTCATACTGAATAGCAACACAACTAAAGTGATGGTATTTGGGCCTAAAGCACACAGGGATTCTGTAAACTTGACCTGGGTTTACATTACACCCATGAGGCCACACATCTGGGAGTAATCTTTGACTCTGACCTGAACTTTAAGGAGTACAGCCAAGATTATGTGACACCCATTTTTTTTCTTTTATGCTTTTGTATGTAGTCACCTTGACTACTGTCACTCATTATTTGCTAATTAATGCCCCAGGAATCCATCAACTATCTTTAAATTGTACAAAATACTGATTTCTAAAAATCATTTGAAAATAGGTGCAAAATTCCACAATTCTCACCTTATTGCACCGGTTAACCATGGTGTTCAGTATTTGAACAAAATAGAATTGTATTGTTATTAAATCACTGAACAACTTTGCCCCAATCCTACATGGTTGACCTTCTCACCCATTGCAGTCCTGCTCGTACTCTCAGATCTGCAGACCAGCTGTTGCTGTCGGTCCCGAGGGTGAGGCTAGAGACAGAAAGTAGGAGGGCATTTGTTGTACGGCCTCCACAACTGTGAAATAACCTTCAATTGAGAATCAAATAAGTTAATGCAATGCCCTCTTTTACATAATACCTAATTTGTATAAGATGTTTTTTGATTAGAGTTGCTCTTTTTGTTCCATGCTTTTATTTATTTATTCATTATGTTTCCACTTCTTGATTGCATTGACCTTATTATTATTATTTTTTATTTCACTGTGTTTATTTACTGATTTTATGTCTGAAGCATTTTGTCGACTTTTTTTTTAAAAGTGTTGTACAAACAATGTTTATTCTTAAATTATTATTATTACATATTAAGGACATAATGGATAGCAATGCCATTCCATTGCTTTGAAATACTGAAACATGACTGCAAGATGGATTGGTATGAAATATTATATGCTAACATTCATGGTCCCCAGTGAATGAATCTTACTGATTTTGATCCCTTTTCATTTCCTCTAGTCCTACCATTGGATCGATTGCTAATTAATTTGAGACAGACATTCATGTCCCAAATTAAGGATAAACTGTGATGGCTTCAATGATCCCCGGTCCTCAATTAATATAATTGATAATACCGTTACATAGCAATATGATCGCTATGATAAATGTCTATTAACAAAGGTTTACATGCTGACACATTAAATTAAGCTGGTGAGTGTGTTGAACATTTGTCTAAACATTTGCTAAACATCAGCATGATTGCATTGTCACTGCAAGCATATTACATTGCTGGAGTTGGCATTTAGCTCAAAATCAATACATCTAATCCAAATGCACTTCTTCAGAAACTTAATTTGGAATTTACTGTTGACCCCAGGAAAACAAGAGCGAGGGTCAAAATAATGGCAGGCAGGGTATGTTAGAATAAAAAGGAAATGAGGGACATTGGAAAAGTAGGGAGGAAGAAGGGATAAAAAGGAGTAGAGAAAGTAAAACTCGAGAAAACATTGAGGATAAGGCACAGCCAAAAGGAGGGTGGAATATGGCAAGGGAAATTATGTCAGGGGAAAGTGATGGGAATAAAGAAAAAAATATGTAAAAAGAAAAAAAAGAAAGGTGTGTGGGTGACAAACAATGCAATGTTTACCATATGCCATTGCTGCTTATGTGTTGGGGATTAAAGCTTCGGTCTACAGGAAAGAAGCCGCCTCATTATAAAGCTCCCAACATATTGCTACCTGCAATGTGTGTAAGGTTTGCAAGCTCCTGTATGTTCCCTATTTGCTGACAGTCATCTGTGTATTCATATTATCAACAAACTATAAGAGAACTCATCTTACCATCTCTCTGTCTCATGCATGTAAAATCCTGCACCACCAAACACACTCCTTTTAATCAAATCTTAATATTTCCTCAAAACTCCAATGTGATACAATGGAAAATAATAATTAGGATAAAGAATCTGTGGTGGGAAGCTCAATAATAGCTTGCGTAAAAAGAAAAAAATCCTTTCATTATTTGAAAACTGTAAGAGAGACCGGAGGGCAGCTGCTTGGGAGATAATTGGGGATTCATGATGTGATTGTGAATATTGATGAGCGAGGAGAGGTCGCTGATAATGCTCACTCACCTCCAGCAGAGCCACTGCTGACAAAAACAACAGGTGTGGACTTGCATCTTAGTGTTCATCCAGTGCTTTTAATGAATACAAATTTCCAATTAGGGTACAATGGAGGCACAAACACATACACACACAGATGCGGCAGATGCACTCATAACGTGTTGGCTGGAGAAGTGCTATAGTAGAGCATATAGCTCTGTGCAACCCTGGATTTACAAAGGAGGAGTGAGGGTATGGCTAGCAATTGTCTACACCAGACATCACCAAATAGTGGATCTCAATCTGGACTCATGATCAATTTATGACAATAAATTACAAAGTTCAGGGAGCCTTTTTTTTTCTGACAGTCATGACTGCTGGCACGACAATAGCTTCACTCAATTGAGCCAATCAAATCAATTGATCACCCTACGTGGCCAGTTCACAAAGAGAGAAGTAAGAGTAATGACAGCATGGTTTGGACCGAAATAAGGAAAGTTGATGCAGAAAAAGAAATCTTTTAAAGATGACTAGATGGAGTTATTCATGAAAACCTAACATTATTTAAAACAGGCGACGTGAAGCACCGCTACAAGACAGAACATAGACTTTTTGAGCAAAAAGTTATCCACGGAAGTCCGAGCTGAGCAAAATAAGCAAGCTGAGAGCCCAGTGTGACAGACGGACCCGACTCATCACACATTCATTTACAGGCCGGGGATGTGCAAATGAATGTTGACTCGAGGCAGGATGGATTTTTCAGCAACATAAGAAAGTGATGGGACAGTTGTGAAGGAGTGCTTGAATGCTGTTGCCAAGATGTTACCCGAGGGTAAACAAAAGGACGAGCTGTGTGAGAAAAAAAAAATCAAGCAAATCCCACAATCCTTCAACCGGCATGACATATGACAACATGGACTGGGGCAAACAACAGAAAGAATTGGATTTCCTACTTATGAAGCTAGGCAATGGAGGGCAGATATTTTTTAATAAGGAAGACATAAAGCCAATCAATGTCTCTGCCCCAGTACTGGAACCCCCCTATTCGATGGATAGATCATATCAAGCCAATAAACATCTCTCTGACCCAGGGGGGGTTATATTAATAGATAGATCATGTCAGTGGATGAATCTGATTGGTCCATTAATCATTATGCTGCATAAAGAGGAAATGATGGCGTTTCCAGAACACAAACACAAAAGAAATGAAGAAAACAAAGGCAGAGAGCAGAAGTCGTGTGTTGTGGAGCCATTCATTGCAAAGCAAGGAGTTGAACCAGATACATTCACAGGTGATTATTTGCCAGTTTTGTTCTTTCTTATTTCTTCTTTTTTATTCTTTGTTACGTTTGGACACATTTCTTTCTTGTATATTATATTTGGGTATTTACAGGATATTGTCAAGTCATGGGTATTAAACATAATTCTACCCTCCAGTCATTCTGGCACTTCCACTTAAAGATCATTTGGAAACCTGTTTGTGCACTAAAGGCAAATCATCTTATTGCAGGAATTACAGATAATAACAGAACGTTAAGTTTTCATTATGTTAGTGGGAGACATACTCATTCACACCTAACGTCAACAGTTTTAGTTTTTCTATGCTGTGATTGAGCTTTGTTGTCATTTTAGATTAGTTGAAGTTGTAATGAATGCTGTTGGATGCTGGCTGAGTTGTTCTTCTCCCAACATACTCTCAGTTGTATTACCCTCTTTTTTTGTTGACAGTTTTGACACAAAGACTTTGTGCCTTGAGGATGTTAAGGGTCCCCTGTTGTCTAGACCTGGGGTGACAGCTCAAGATATACCTCTTGGCCAAACTACACCTAGGGTTAAAGTGGGCTAACCATTTTTATACCCAAGGGATTATTAAGGATACTTCATACCCCCCAGACAAGATAATAAACTCAAACCAGTGTTAATTTCATCAGATGAAACTACTATACTCCTTAACAATGTTTTTTGTGACGAAAACAAGACGAAGATGAGAAAAAAACAATGCCCTCAACCGCTTACTGTGACAAAATGAACATGCATTTTTGTTAAAAAACAAGATAAAATATACTTTATGAAATATAAACCTAAAATTACTTTTTTAATCACTGGACGTGCATCACTTGTATTTCTCCTCCAGCACTGCTGACGGGTGTATGAGTGTGCGGTGACACAGCAGGTGCTTTTCTGGTAAAATGTGCTGTCAATCACTCGCAGAGTAATTTCATGTGTTAACCTGTGTTTCAATAGATGTGTTCTAACCTGAAACATACAGAAAAATAGAAGACAAAAATGCATGATTCCTCATTTCAAATGTTGTAGCTGCATCTAGGTCGATATGTACAGTATATTTACCTGCCTGCTTAAAAAAAACTAATTAAAATGAGTGCATTAGTTAGTTCTTCTTCAGAAAGTTCTTACAACCGAAATTAAATCATCAGTGTTTTTGGTTCATGCGCAGTTTATTGTGGTACACGCTGACAGAAAACAGCATCTTTTTTTATTCATCTTTTTTTGTTTAGAGCTGTTGAATCATGTTGGTTCAATATACAATCGTTTGTTTCTTTTTTTGTTTGCAGCATTCCTATATAATATAACAATGACATAATAAATTTAGAGAAAAACATGAAAATGTATCAAAAGGCTTAACTAGATTATTTTGATTAATATTACTATAATCCTGCTGTCAAACACTATAAAAATCTATGAACCGACAAAATTAACACTGCCCCAAACTCGGATTGACGATTAAAGCTGGCTGGTTTATTTTATACCTGTGCCTGAAGTTATGATGACATAAGTACCGGTCCTACCATGATGTTACATCAACATGAGGGCTGTAGTTTTTGAATTGTTCATAAAGTAATTGTTTAACTTTAAACAATCAAGTTAGATAAAAATAACTCCTAAGGCTAAAATTTGGAAATTTGTTTGGTCATATCTCGGTTGCCACTCTCGGCCCCAAGTAAAATGAGACAAATTTTCCTGCCAAAAGCTTTGTTTCACATCCAGCGAATTTTGAGCAAACTTTTAAAAAAGAAAATGTGAATTGGTTGTTTTCACCAACTGGTTTGGAGTGAATAAACTCAATGCAATCATGCTAAGTGACTTTGTGCTAGATTTCATATGTATGAAAAGTGCTTTATAAATAAAGTTTGATTGATAAGTGTAACTTTGTCAGAAGATGCTGTTGTAGGCTTCTTCACACATGGCTGTAATAAAGGATGAGGTAAGTAGAGGCTGTAAATCTACAAACAAACCCAGTCCAAACAAACCCAGTCCAAAATGGAGAGAGATTCAAGAATTCGTTTCAATTGGGGAAGTAGCAATTATTCTTTCGTATCAGCTAGTGTTGAGCATGTTTCATGCTGTCTGGAAAAAAAGACAGACATTTATACTATGGGATTATCCCGGAAACTTATATTTCATTTTATTCGGGTTGAAGGTGTATGAGAGATGGAGCAGAAGAAAGATGGTACTCAGAGAAATAATTCACGCTGACACTATAGAGTGAGACACAAAATTATGGTTTAAAGTTTTGGAAGACAACAAAGTTCTGCTTTAGGATTTAGGCTTCCATTGAGCAGTGGTTTGATGTCTATATCATCACACTGGCAACTCTAAAACTCAGTGTCCTTCATTCCTGTATGTTCATTTTTCAATTTATTTTTTTTCCTTTTACAGTTCAGGCTTAAGCAAAATCCTCTTACTTCCCTTCCTTACAAAAAAAAAGAAAAAGAAAAGCCTGACAGAGAAGTAAAATGACAAATAAAACAAACGAAGACAAGCCAAGGACAACACCGGCCCTGCGGTGCCAGCCAGCCTAACAAAGTGTCTCACTGTGGCCTCAATCCCCGCCATTGATTTGCTGACAGGGGATCTTTAGCCCCGAGTAAAAACGATCCATTCTGGACACCACTTTCTGTCAGTGCTGTGCATTTTGAAATACCTTATTAAACATTTATGACTGGACAAGAGTTATAACAACCACAATTCTATTAGACTAATTCATCACTTGCACAACACTAGTTTATCCATGTCACATTATCTTTACAGACAGACTTTCATTGTGACCAGTAAAAGAACCCCAACAATTTATAAGGATTAGTAGACTCAGAATATAAAAAAAAGAATGGGATATATAAGAATGGGTCAGCTGATATGTCACATAAGGCATTAAAGAATTAAAATATGGGCTAATATTGGAATAAAAAGCGCTTTAGAGGTAACAGTCGTCTTCACATTTGTGAAACTTTCACTCATCTTAGCATTGAACCTAAGTCAAGTCCCACTACAAAGTAAAGCATTGGAAGATTTCAAGATTATGATGAAAGAAAGACAAGTATAGAGGTGTGAGAAGTGCAATGAGATGTCGTCATCCTGTCTATCGCCAGAGGATAATTGAGTTGTGAACCAGCTGGCCTCTTAGTCCACTGCAACAAATATCTTCCTATATAATAAAATCCTATTTGGATTATAAAGAAATCTGTCTAAAAGTTAAAAATAATGCTTCAGGGAGACTAAAGAATTTTGTACTGAAATCATTTTACAGTTTTACTTAAGTATCCTTGATAATAAACTGATTGAATCACACCACAAACTGCACATGAGCTGCCACATGCTGCTTTATACCAAAAGTGAAATATCCTGTGTCATTAATTCCAGCTGATTCTCTACAGTTACCTTGAGCAGATTTGTCTTTACTTCGGAGGGCTCTATACCAGACATTTGGCTTTATTTTGGGCAAACAGAACATATCTTAATCAGGGGAAGAACATGACAAAGGCTACAGCCAAACGAATGACCCTTTGCAGGTATTTGGTCATAAACCAACATCATCCTATCTCATCTTCTGCCTATCTGAGGTCGGGTCATGGGGTCAAGCAGCCTCAGCAGGGAAGTTCTACTCTGGGCCCCCTCCGACCCTATCCCTGTGGGAGAGCCCAACCGCCCTGTGAAGAAAACTCATCTCAACCAATATTATTACAATTTATCCTGAGGGGGACATGAACCTCTCTACCAAATGTTATGACAATCAATCCAAAAGTTAAAAACACAAAAACACTTAAATCATTATGTATCATCCTCCGGGAACGATCAATGCCTTTATAAAAAACCTTGTGCAATATTTCAGTCTGGACTGAAGTGGTATAAGACAGGCACCACCTTAGAGCCTTGTCCCTTAGTCGCAACTGGGTGTATCTTTACTAAGAACTGCAGCATTGAAGCATTATGTTATACAGTATATGGCTAAGGATATACTTCTGCCTCAGCAAAAACATCAGACTTGCTACCTCTGTGAATCTAAATACCATTCATAATAATAATAATGATGAACTAAATGTATATTACTTTTCTTAACAATGTTAGAAATTGCTTCACAAAGAAAAATGAAATAGCCTATAAAAAATGCAATGAGATAATAATAAAATAGAATTATATTAAAACAACATTCACACATATATAAAAGCCTTTTTTTAAAATAATGTTTTAAGAAGACACTATGATGCGTCTATATTATAATTACTCACTATTGTCACCACACAGCTGGCAGCCCCCTCACCCCACATCACTTCCCTTTGTGAGTTTGTTCCGCCTTCACAATAACTGATGGCATCTTTGTCCTTAACATTTTCATCAAGGCAGCAATCAAAGACCCTATAATTGCATAGAAAATAATGTTTGCATTGTCAACGGCACTGATTGCACACTAAGTTCTTCCATTTGACGTGTTTATTAAAGCAAGGTGCGGCAGGACAAGGACGGTGTGCTGTTTGTATAAGTGATGCTTTGTGAGGTTAAATACACCATTCACTATATATATATAGTGAATATATATATATATATATATATATATATATATATATATATATATATATATATGGAACCTACCAGCTACTCAGGTAAGCATGAAGCATTCAAAAGAATGCATTCAAAAAATTCAAAAGAGGACATATTAGCAAAAAACAAGACTTCTCCATCATTAACCTGTTTTTACCTGTGGTCACTGATGCACATTAAATGAAACATATGTTATCAGTTAAATGGTTAATGCACTTTTTAAACTAATAAATGGCAATGGTTATTTATTCACATCCTGTAAGTCTGACGTATACACTAATTTTGGGAAACTATGCTTGGCAGAAGAAAATAGCTTTGCAATAAATGCTCCTAAAACTTTAGATTTATCTTGAAATAGGCTTCAGACCTTTGGTGGTAAATGTCTTTAATGCCTTAGTGTTACAATAAAAAATCCTCCACTTTGGTTTATGCTGAAATATCTGAAATAACTTTTATTCCCATCATCCTCAGCTGTATAATTTGTGGTTAGTGCTATTTAGCAGGTATTGGCATGCTAACATACTAAACTAGGAGAAAGATCATAGTAAAATGTTAAACCTGTTTAGGATTGATTGGATTGGAACATTTTAGCTTTCTTAGTATCTTAGAATCAAACCTTTCTGGATGGCATGGGAAGAAGATACGTTGCTATGGCGATGTCATATTGTTTACATAGAATATGGAATAAAATATATGAATCAAAATTATATTTGTCTATTCTATATAAATAATCTAGTAATGCATATAGAAATGCAGCTAAGATTCTATCGCAAATATAAAATTAAGGTTAAATATAATCCAATACATTTAATGTAATTTATTCATTTCCTATATGGATAGTGAAAGGAGAACTTGGCATTAGGATTAGTCTTCTTGCACAGTGATGGGGCAGGAAGTTACATCAGTCACACATTCATTAATTGGTGCTTGAAAGCTGAGGTGTGAGGGAGAAGACCATTAAATAGTGTTTAATACAATAGAGGATGTATCCTGGCTGTCACTATCTTCATCCTCCGCTTCATTCGTCCAGTTGTCTCCCTCATGAAGCTCCCAGCCAATTAGAGTCAGTTGTGAGCCTCTGTCTGTCTGTCAGCCGCCAAAAGCTTTGCAAAAATCCCCCTAAGGACCAACTGTGTGTGTGTGATGTGTGTGTGTGTGTGTGTGTGTGTGTGTGTGTGTGATGTGTGTATGCACACATGCATGTCCCAATGTCATCAGCTACTCCTTGGCTTAACTACCATTCAATGTACACACATTCACAGCACTACATAATAGTACTCCCTCGTGTGCACAATCACCAAGATACATATAAAGGAAAAGACACACACACATTCTCTCTCTCTCTCATTTCCATCCATTTCTCATTCTCAGAGAGAAGTGAAGTAACCCTGTGGTCTAATGAAGTTTATGTACAGTGCATGTATCTCTGAGTTTGGGTGAAAAGCATACAAGCAACGCAGCGTTGACAACTGGGTTAATATATTCTATTCAGTTTTTATCGAAGATGATATGTATCTGATTAAAGAAGAGATGCCTCGAGGCAGGGAGAAGTGTGAGGCATCAGATTTGTGTAAGGCACCAGCAGCAGTTCCTCCAAATACAACCCGACCATTTGATACCGAGATGGAAGTCATTCTGTGATGCATAACAAGCATGGAATGAAAATAACATTAATCCCCATGTTTCCATCAGGAAACTCTGCTTGTGTCAGTCTTTCAATAGTGAATTTATAAAAGTTTGATCACTTCCACTTAAACAAGCGGATGACATGATGTGATACAGACACCGTGTACTTACAACAACTCATTTCCATTATATAATATTCAGTGAGTGTTTTCTTGGAGAGTAAAATCACATTGTATTAATGCAGTATGATACAAACCCTGAGGTTTCTAAATGAAAAAAAATGCTTTCTATGAGCCCAATATCTAAAAAAAATTGTGTTATAGCGCAGTTATAACTCTGTATAACTAAAGTACTAGTAAATAATCATAATGCTATTACAATTATAGTGTTATAATAAAAGTGTTATAACACTGTAAGAAGCATAGTGTGTTATAATTCTCATAGTTGTAATACATTGTCACAATACATTGTAACACTGTTGTAAAATGTATGTATTATTTGCATTATAATAGATTATAATTAGATTATTATAAATCTAAATCTAGATTATATATTTATTAT
Organism: Lepturacanthus savala; assembly: GCA_030544235.1. NCBI lineage: Eukaryota > Metazoa > Chordata > Actinopteri > Scombriformes > Trichiuridae > Lepturacanthus > Lepturacanthus savala. The sequence continues at coordinate 17,946,419 of CM060465.1, forward strand.
AACAGATTAATCATTTTTATGAATTACAAACAAGAATTATAATACACGATGGTCCTTTTAAAAGTCAGCAAGTTATGAGGTATTGTGACAATGTTTTATAATTATTGTTATAAAGCATTGAGATTATTCATGATTGCTTATAACTATAGTTATAAAGCATTTGGGATGAGGTAAAAGAACATGTCATTCTATGCTGTTCTTTTTCCTCTCCTGTGTGTCATTCTTAAAAAAAATTGTTGTACTCTCCAAATAGATGGAAAGAAATGTCGAAATCAGCCATCGCTGTGTTTTCCTTCACGCTCCGCTCAGTTCAGATGTGCTTGTGACATTTGATAACAAGTGAGTTTGACAGCTGTGCTTTAGCGGATGAATCTAGAACAGGTGATTAAACTTGAGCCGAACTACATGTGCAATCTGAAAAGACCATACCATAAGACTTCTTACTGTCTTATTGTCTATTTGTATGCACAACCCAGTACTTGTATGCATTTACATTTGTTTGCGTTTATTTGCTGTCCTTGTCTTTGTTTTTCGTATCATATGCCATGCAATTTCCTGTGTGTCCATTATGATATATTTGTCAAATAAAGGTGAATCTGATTCTAGTAGCTTAAATAAAGCAGGTTTGTTGCTCATAAATCAGGCAGGTAAGAGTAGTCTAGAACAAAAAACTGAATACAGATTGTGTTGTGCAGAGGAGAGAACAGTGAACACATTTCTTCATCAGAGGGTGTGTGTGTGTGTTTTTTTTTTTTTTTGTGAACACAAGGACTTGTTAGCAGTCATGACCTAGAACCAGTCTTAGCTTTTATGAAACACTAGAGAACAATAGGTTTTGTTAAATACAACTTAGAAAAACAAATAACTAAATGAAATTTGGCTAAATCAAACCAAGGTATCATAACTTGTTTTAAACTTGTCTTCAGTCTTAAAAGAACATTCACCTCTATACACTTCCATTTAAAAGGTGTGGGGTGACTTAGAAATTTCCTTATTTTTAAAAGATTTTTAATGAAGATAACTTTAAACTAATCAGAAATACACTTTTGGTGCAATATCTACATATTCCACATTCCCAGCAACTACCACTCCAGTGTTCTAATGTATTTGCTCATTGTGTCAGAAGGCTAATGTAAAATATTCATTTTACAACTCATGGTGGTAAATAAAAGTGTGACTCTTCATGGAAAACACAGAATTGTCTGCGTGACCCCAAACCTTTGAACAGTAGTGTATGTCAAATTAAACTACCGGAAAATACGATTTTAAACAGTTTCTATTGCATTCATACATTTTGCATGTTGCATATACAGTGCAAGACTCAAAAGGGCTTCTACCCAGGGTGCGAAATGCAGATGTAGTTGAAGAGACACAGAGCTGTGGAGTCTGGAATTGGATCCGTCCTCGACTCCTCTTCACCGCACACACACGTCCAACAGCGATTCTGACTAACTACCAAGCTGACAGGAAGCATATTTCCCTGCTGAGGCATTTTGAACAGTGCCATGAAAAACATTTCTCTCAATGGAGTGCAGAAGCTGTGACTGCTTGACAAAACGTGTCAGTGAGCAGTTTGTGAACATGCACACAGGGATAAACTCAGAGCAAGATAAAGTACATCACTTAGCATTACTTCCTTCGCTCTCAATCTGACAGGTGTCAGACATGAGAATGGAACAGGAGGGAGGCTTTGGAGTGCTCTCGGATTGCCTTGTGTTTTCTTTCTCTATTCAGTGGTGCGATCTGGACATCCACAAAAAGCAATAAAGACGTTGGGAGTGATGTGTGTGTGTGTTTGCCTATCTGCCCTTCTGTTTATCGGTCTGCAGCAATTTCCCGTTAAGTGTTTCAAGCAGCGAGATGAAAGGCAACGATAGTTCTTTCACTCCTCTTCTCCTACCCCGCCATCTCCCCTTTGTCTCACCCTCCGCCCTCCTTTAACCATTTTGTCTGAAATGAGGATTTTCAAAACAGAGGATAAAAAAGTGCACTGAGAAGAAAAAGGAAAAATAAAGAAAGAGATTAGGGAGGCAAGAAAGCAGGAAAACTGATATGCTCATAAGAGTGTGCAAAATAAAGAGGTTTCTGGTATTCTTGAAGGAAAAGGAGAAAAAGAGGGAGGAAAAGAATCATGCAGGGCTTGCAGGCACAGGAAGAATGATATCGGGAAGGGTAGAAAGAGGAATGGAGAAAAAAAATGGTGATTTAATTGCTTGACCTGTTGCACTAATAAAGCATGTTGCATTTCAGAAAAGTTATGTCTCGCCCAGTAAGGAGAGCCAACATTAGGGAAGGGAAGGAAAACATTACAGATTCATTAATTTATGTATTTATTTATAGAATAAATACATAGCAAATGGAGGAAGGACGAATGGAAGGAAATGAACTCAGTGAAGAAAAGAGAAGCGATATAAAGCAAGTAAGAAGTACCAAGAAAGAGGAAAATAGGCGGCTGGGTGAATGAGAGAGAAAGGAGGAAAGAGAGGAATGGGGAAAGTAAGAAGGAAGATGTTGATAAAGAACATTAATGTAGCCAAACAACAAACTTTGAACAAATATACTTTCAGAACATCTGCGGAGAAGAAGATTGTGTAAGTGAAGTGATCTCAAAGCAAAACAGAAACCCGCATATTGCATTTCTCCACACGACTGATCTCTCCCAGGCACAGAGGAGGTCACACTGACACATCGCCAACCCTCAAACCTGTCGGCAAAGTGAGACTTTGTAATGTGACGTTGTAAAGGGAACGTATCGGCTGCTGCTTTCCCCAGAGAGGCCTGATAGCTACGAGCCCGGGGCAATATATGTCCTGTGGCTCAGGAAAACATTTGGAGGGAGCGTCCACCCATCTTTATCCCCCTGCCTCCTTTGTCTCCCTCCTGCTTACTGCTCACAGAGCTTCCACTCGCTGGATTCGCAAATCAAATGGCTTGACTTGACAGACATTACCCCGAAGCGCCCGCTGAGCGATACGCACGGAAAGAAGAGGAGCCCATTTGAGAAACCCTTTTAGAGGTGAGCAAGAGTGCACAGCGGAAGGAGCCAGCTCCCGTACACCTTCACGTTTTGGATGTGGAAATCACTGCGGGGGAAGAGAATTGCATTAACTTCATTAAAATGTTATTGACTGCGCGTGTGATCACACTTCTACCCTTTAAAAGTTGATACAAACGGCTCTTTGGCCAGCAGCTCTTGATATTTCGCTGCCTGATCTCGGTGGTGTCACACCTGGCTGAGAGCACGTGGCATTTCGCAGGGAGTAATAATTAGCTGGAAACAGAATTTTTTTTGTACTCTGTCAGTGTGCTGTGACATTAAAAAGGTTGAGAATTGAAACCTTGGCCAGCAGCTCTTCACAGTTTACGACCTCCACTCGTGTCATCGTTATACACTCTTGGCTGCATATGACATTTCCAAGCAATCAATAATTAGATGTGCCATGTAATTATTGTCAGAGTGGTGACATTAAAAGACACTTTTATTTCCTATGGACAAAAGGACACAAATTTGTGTTGTTCTTAGCCTACTGACACTTGTAGCTTCAGTTCAAAATGAACTTAGTCAACTTTCCCTGACAAAAAAAAAAGAAGTAATAAAATAAAACGTATTTACGGCCAACCAACACATCTGGATCTAGTCACATATTTAAAGAGTCCATTCTTATGAATAGATTATTCCCACTGAGTAGATATGATGTAATTCAAGTTGCATGTATGTGGTCCTTATGTGATGTTTATATTGTATAGTGTTGTATTTGATTCATGTCCATACCATATTGTATAATGTATTAAATATTGTGTAATGACCTGCCAAGGGGCCATGAATGTAAAATAGCTCTCTAGATGAATCTGGCTCATTTACATAAATGTGACAACTGAAATGTTCATTAATGTCCCTGATAAATAAATGAATGAATACATTATAGTGTGTTCTGTATATATTCAAATTTGATGTAGCACACAGTTTGGCTTCTGTTGAATAAAAACAAAATATCATGAGGTTTTTATGTTATCTATAAACAGATCGGCACAGAGAATGTTATAGTAGCATCTATCGAAGACTTCTTTTCCTGGATAGCCTGTTATTTCAGGCCTATCCGTGCTGTCCACAGGCCGCTGTGGATTTTCATGCAGCCTGTCGACATGCAGCACGTTCCACTTCACTAGTAGTCCACGTTTATCTTATAACGTAAAATGTACTTTGAGTTCAAACACCTAATTCAACTTAGTTACACCACAGATCTTTCATTGTGTTGATTTTAGCAGCCCCACGTGGACACAGATTTGCATGCATAGTGATGAGGTAATGTATCCATTTGTGATTTTTTTAAAATTGATAATTGCAATATGATGATGGTGAGGCAAAGTAAACTTCCAGTACCCTTCAACTAGGTTAAAGGCTGCTTTAACACATTAAACATTGCATATACATTATTACATTAGACATTATACAGTCTCATATTCAATATATTCAAACCAAATCCAGAAATGTACCACATTCCTGCAGGGTTATGGAAAGATGTGGGCGTGTTTATTTGTGCTTTAGTCTCTGAAACAATCAGCAAATATAGTTTTATTTCTCTGATTCACTGTGTTCTCATTATTGTCTCTCCTTTTTTTAATTCACTTTCTTACTTACTCAACCACTGCCTCTCTCTCTCATTTGTGCTCCATTTGTGCTCAGAAATTTCCATATAGTTATTCTAAGCATGCTTAGAATAACTATATGGAAATTTCCGATGGTGTTGTTGGCTGATTAACTTCACATAGAGGCATCAAGACACCGTTTCACAGCCACTTTAAAGTTCATTCTAGTAACATTTAATAAATGTATACATTTTAATGTCAATTAAGTATCATTACTATAATGTTGGTGTGCTAAAAACAAGATAAAGCTAGTCTAAGCAGGCAATTAGCTTAGCTTAGCAAAGGGACTACAAGGGGGAAACAGCTAGCTTGGCTCTGCTCAAAACCATGTTGGGCAAGTTACTTGAAACCTGTAATCATTTACTTATTAAATATATTATTAAATACAGCTCATTAAAAACATATTTTGATAGTAATTACTTCACAAAAGTTTTTTGTTACATCCCTTTTGTTAGAAAGCCCAGCTAAATCAAAGGTTCCTCTAAACAACCCCAAATCCTCCACATATCTTATGTATTGTGTTTTCCTTGTGCAGATTTGAAAAAGGAGAGCATACAAAGCTGTCAACTAGCTAAACATTACTGGAGAACTGAAGAGTTCACACACCCTACAACTAAACCCTGCAGAATCCTGAGTGTGGATTTATCAGTGTCTATGAAGACATCACCTGTTTAATTAAAAATACAACTTTGGACTTAACAAGAGGCAGATTTCTCCTCTTTTGGTTTTAGAAACATACTGCCTGCCCACACAGAAACACAATTCCACCTACACCTTTAAAACCCAATGATTAACATGTTACATCTCGTGCTCTGCTTGATCCACAAAAAAGGCTGAAGTGGAAAAGCAACACATTTTACAGGGTTATGGGCTGCAAGTATTTCTCAGCAGGGATAATTGCGACGCTAATTGCATTGCAGCCCGACGATAAAGACAAGAATGTCTAGGGAATAGTTCCAGAACATAAAATCACATCTAGTCAGTGGTGCGAGAGTGGTATTGATCTTCCATCAAACTCTCTACAACGCTCACCTCGCAGCACTAGTTGTTAATAAAACATGTGCACCTGATTCTGACAGCTTCAGCGAACTGATAAAGGCGTGTTTAAACCTGTTGCTGAACACTGCAAAGTCATTGGGTGCCAGGGTTTAGAGAAAGCAGTCCGCAGCTGCCACTCTCATCTGGTGTGCAGCAATGTGCTCTACGTACTGCGGTATGAGCCGATGTGTGCCTGCAGCTTTTCAAAAGGAGGTTTATCACACATATTTTCCACAGGCTCATGCATGTTGGTCCCTGTCCAGCGGGCATTTGCGCTCACATGCTTACTGGGGAAGCATTTGATGGATGGCATAATGGCCAAGGTTAAGGTAAACACTAACAGGCAGAAGGCTGTAGATTTAGATCATTATTTAGCAAAGTAGTGCATGCGGCACCACTTCAATGTTCATCTTGGTGGTCTATTTCGCATATGAACATTTTCATTCATTCATTCATTCATCTTCTATACCCGCTTATTCCTCATTAGGGTCTCAAGAGTTTTTGAACTGTGTGAGGAAGCCGGAGTACTCCACTCCACCCAAATCAAGGACCAAGGAGGTCTTCAACCTGTGGCCTTCTTGCTGTGAGGCAACAGCACTAACCCCTGCTCCTCTGTGTCACCCTATGAACATTTTGTTCCAGGAAAATATATGTGTGTAGCTTCTGATTGGTTATTAAATGGTGCTGCATGACTTTCCTGAACATTAATATGTCTTCCTGCAGTGTTGTGCAGCACTGACAGTTTGAAGAAGCACCTCCCTAACAGAGATGTTCTGGCTTGTACTCACATCATAGCGGCGAGAGCTCTAAGGTCTCGTCTTTCCTGCCTGCCTGTCTGTGTCCCTGTCTGCCAGCCTGCCTGTCTTGTGCCGGGCTTAGGCCCGTGTTAGTTAGGGCAGCGGAGGTCGTGCTGGGCTGGAGAGGTTGGTCTTAAGGCTTTGTCCGCACATCACCACAGCTGATTGCTCCTCTGGATGGTTGGGATTCTCAGCTAAGACAGGGATTACTGACCCATGTCAGCTTCCCACCTTTACAGCGGCCACTTCAACATTCACCCAGTCTGAACTTAGATACTCCGGAGAATTGAAAAGATGTGAGTGTATGCGTTTGGTTTAGTTTGCTTGTGTCTAGCATTTAACAGTTCAAGTTCAATCCAGTGTTCTCATGAGATTGAACAATGAGAACTACCGACTATTAAAAACTAAAAAGTGTGAGTGCTGAAATGATACGTTGATTAGTAGACTGATTCAATAATTCTGATACTGTATTTAATTGTTGAAAAGCCTCTGATTAATATTTTATATGCCTCTTACACTGAAAAGAACATGGCAGCCTACTATGGCCAAGCACCATCTCTTCTTTAAGGATGAGGCACATTAAGGGATCTATATTTTGTCATGTGAATGAGACCGAATGCAAGAGACAAAACCTTTTTGATTCGTATGTTTTAAGATTCTAACAACTCAATGGCTGACATTCCAATGAACTGTGTACAATCGAGCTGTTTCATTCTACAGCTCAATAGCTAACATTCCAGGCTACAGTACACAATCAAGCTATCTCATTCCGCTATGAAGCAGGCTGAAGTTTCCATTGTGTCAGGGTAGTTATTAGCCCCAGAGACAGACAGAGCCAGCCAAGAGAGGAGTTAGGGCTGTCCGTCAGCCTCTAATGTCTCCACACAACAGTCCAAACCCAAACTGACAGGCACACACCAGACTGACAGCCCACTAACAACACACTATTGTTCCCTCGCAAATGGCCGGGACACACCTTTCAGTGCCCACAGAGAGAGAGGGGGGGGGGGGGGGGGGGGGGGGGGGTGTGGCAGAAAGAGGACAGGCAAAGACAGTTGCAATAGACTGGAGGCCTCAGGAGCCAGCACATTTGAACAACATACACGTGTAAATTACACTATAATTTATGCACAGCTATGGTTTGGATTAGGAGTAGAGTTGGTCATCCAATCCCTGGAGTTTCTTGTCCACATGTGTCCTTGAGCAAAATATAGAACTCAAATGGTGCCGATGGCTGACAGCAGTGAGTCTTTGTGTGTGCCAACGAAGCACACATTATAGAAAAGGCTTTAGTACAAATCCTTTAACCCTTTTGCTTACTACTGTCAGTTAATTCTGATCTCAACATACAATGTTCAGTGCAACGACTGTTGAATGCGGTTTTCCTTTGCCTTTTTCCAGAAAAATACTGTCCTTTACACCAAAAACACATCAGTGACCTTTACTGATATTCTCCCTCATTTATGCAATTCTCCTTGCAAGACATGCAACCAAAAACAGCTCTGTAATGTGATCTATTAAATTATTCCTGACTGCAACACAAAATGGATATTCGGGTTTTAATTAATGTCTGTGGCTACATGTGGAAACGCTTTGTGTTTGTACTTCGGTGTATTGAATAACAGGGAGATGATAGACTAGAAAACGTGGTTGGAACATGTCGGTTGTAGCAAGGGGGAAGGCAATCAGACAGCGAAGCAATGGACTGGGGGACAGGAGTGTCTGCATTTTTAAGAATGTAAAGGAGTTGTTAAGTACTTAACTTACCTACCTGTGCACACACACACGGTATGATCCCAACTCTTTTCTGTCCACGCCGTGTTTCGCCCTCAAAAACACTCTTGAGGCCCTTAGGCAACAACTCGCTTTCTCGCAGCGCTGGCCGTGCCTTCTAAAAATATCTGATCCCCTAAGGGCACAGTTCGCCGAAAAGAAGTTCGCCGATACTTTTCTGGAGGAATTTGATTTCAAGCCGGGTCCCGCACCACCAATGTCAAAATGCATCTGCTTTCATTAGAAGGATAATGAATGAGTTTCAAGACGCCCTGTGTCGCTAATGCTTCGCCTGATGTGGAAATGGGAATTTAACTGTGTTGCACATTCATCAGCGTCACTCTGACAGAGGGAAATTAGTGTGTGCGCATGGGCTTCATTTCGAATTCTTATTGCCTCAGCCATTCATTAACCTCAATATGTTGCATAGCACCCAAAAAATAGCAGGACTCATGCTCAGGCTCTCATGATCAGAGTGCATCTGCACTTGCTATGCACTGATGAAAGCTGCAATTTGAGAGGGTTTTTCCTTTCTTTTGTTTTCCATTCTATGGTGAAAAATGGTTTTTACTGCCACTGAGAAAACACACCGAAAGACATGGAAATAGTCCTGTTAGATCAGACAAAACAAGAAACAGAGGAGCCACAGAGAATCCATCCGATGTCCGACCTACCTTCTGTCGAATCTCTTCTTCCATCTTTATGGGGGAGCCGAGCTCAGCGACCTGACGGACTCCCTCGCTGGCGTAGCCTCCGTACTCCCACAGCACATAGTTTCTGGAGTGGGACGCACCAATCAGAGCAGACCAGTGGTTGGCTCGTCCTGGAAAACAGCAGGACAGGCAAAGAAATTCAGGTTTGAGAGCTTCATCCATGTTTTGTGGATTATAAACTCTGGGGTCAGTCAGTATGATTCCTTTAGCCGTAGGTCATGCACAAAGATGTGATCCTCTGAAGCATATAACACAGAGTATGTTACTTCTACTCTATGAAGCCACCACATTTAATGGGTTTATTAAATTTAAAAGTAAAATCTATTGCATTACCTACTGCATTAACTAGATATGGGGAAAAGAAAAATGTATCAGACACGTATTATTAGGTAAAGCAGAGTATATCTTAAAACATGTCTGAGGAGTTAAATTCAATAAGAGCGTCACATAATGCAGCTCAGGAAGATGGCCAATCACAACAGTGGGAGGTCATTGGGAGAGGCCCAAGTTTCCTGGGTTTTATTTGAGGTTTTATTATCTCTAGCAAGGTATTTTTTATGGTTTTGAGCACCAAAAATCATCTCAATATAATTTTACATTTCCTCTCTCAAGCTACTTTCTGGAGCTCTAGAAATAATAGGTTGTTTTTGTCTGTCTCATTAATATTAATGAGGCTCTTCTCTGATTGGCTGAATTAATTGGCTATGGTCAGGGGGGTGGGCAGTGACAGTATACTTGTGTTTATAAATTCTCACATTTAAAATCACACTTTCTATGATTTGGGACCTTTAAAACGACAGGTGCTGAAGTCTCGAGTGTGAGACGGGACTGAACCGAGGGGCTACATAAAGGACATAAAGGTGTTTGCGTGTTTTTGGTTTTGCGTTATTTCTGAGTTTGCAGTGTTCTTCCCTCATTTGCCCCTGTCAGCCACCATACTGAATAGTCACAGTGTATGCACGAGTGGTGTCTGTGATTTGAACTCACTGGGGTAATCTTTGGGATGCACTTTCTCCGACCAGTTGCCGTGGAAGGTGAGTCTGTACTTGGCTGTTCCACAGGCGCAGCACTCAATGGCAGGAGCTTCTGTAGCTTCACCAAACACCCGCTCTGCAGGGTGAAGGGACGCAACCGTGTCAATGCAAACATATATGGATAAAGTGCATAAATCATCTAATAAAATGTAGAAAACACAATTCAGGAGCTGAGAGACAAACAGAGATCAGCAAGTGTGAGAGCTTTGACACGGACATACACCAGACACACCTTACCAGATGAATGGCTTCAATTTGGAACCAGTGAGAATGTCACATAATTACATGCCTGGAATAAACTGGTATTTAAATGATACATAAGCCTTGACGCAGACTCATAAATATTCAAATATTGCCTTTGACCATTGTTTTTGCAAAGATAGGTCAAGGGAGTTCTTGAATATTTATGAGATACCAAATTATTCGGGAGAAATCCTCACTTGACATCTAAGTTATAGCAGGATGAGTCAAACACCGAAGGCACATAACCTATGCCAGCAAATTGAAACAGGGTGGCTTGAATGGCTTGCATAATAGCCTGGAAAATTAGATTTCATGGGGAGAGGAAGATTTTATGAACGTAAAAGTCCCCTGAGATTAAGTTTGAAAAACCATTTGTCCAGGCTCTTTTTTTTTTTATTATTGAACAAATAAACGTATGCATCAGAGCTAAGAGAGTTCTGTCATGGCTTTGTCTCATAGGAGTTTATTTTTTGTTTGATTTTCCAAATGGTATGGTATTTTTCTCTGTAGTGAAATCACAGGTGACATAGAAAGTAGATCCATAAATTCTCTGGTCTTGCAGCTTCCCCTTAAACATGGTACGAAAGACTGGGAGCTGTTCTGTGCCAAAAGAAAAAAAAAAAAAAAAAGACGAACAGAGTGAGAGGTAATGACACTGTGATGAGAGGTTAAGGATGAAAAATGAGCTGCTGGCACGAGGGAGAGGAGAAGATGATGGACGGACAGCTGTCATTACCTTTCTCACACAGCCGAATGGTGAGAGAACCTACATCCTGGAAATAGATGATTCTCTTCTGAACAATACTGGCCCTGGGGAAACAGAGAGAGAGGGAGAGAGTTGTAAAGAGAGTGATTAAATTATGAGAAAATAACAGGAGAGAAGGTTGGATAGTGAAAGGGGTGCAAAGAGGGTATTGGATAGAATAATGCTTTTTTGTTTTTTTTTCAATATCTGATCCATGTAATCCTCGGCAAGGGATGAAGGTAATGGATTCCCTGAGGTTTTATAATGGACACAGAGTACACATCTTTTCACAGAAACATGAATGTAACAGAGCAATCATGCCCGCAGTCATGAAGCAGAGAGAGGCTGCATGGCGGGAATTAGTTGGAAGGAGAAATATAGATCTTATAGACGCCGTGGACAGAGCCAAATTCTAACTTATGAGCTAAGATTGTCTGAAAATGAAACTGTCGCAAGGAAAGTGGCCTGTTATTCCAGCGCTATTTAGACTCTGCTTGAGTAAAAATGAAATGCATCCCTCATATACGACAGGGAGATCTGTAAATCTGTCTGCGATGCTACTCGTATGGAAGTTTTGAGGTGACAAAGCAGATAAAACATTCTCAGGAGATTTCTGGCCATGAAATAGTTTTACATTCCATTGCAACAAAGTTCAAAACCTCCCAGTAGTTTCTCTCGCTGAATAGTTCAATAAGTTTACACTGACAAAAATACCTTACATTACCACGCTGTTCTTCATTGTTGGATATTTGTGGTGCAGATTGAAAATGACTTCTCGAATGCAATGCTTTTTTGCCCTTTATATTAATTATGATCAATGCAAAAACAGAGAAGCTGAGTAATTTATAATAATTTGCCTGATAGAAAACTCTGTGCTGTTTTTGTTGTTGTTCTTTTTAATTCATTTTCAAAATTGAGTGTGACCCAGGAACTCAAACTCATTAATGCATTATGTTTACATTAGCCTAGAGCAATTCATTAAAATACTCACATACATAGAACTCATCATCTCACATGTAAAACATGACCTTGTTTTGCATTTTTCAATTAGAATTACTTTACTTGTTTGTGAGTTTCCTAACAAACCAACTACAAGAGAAAAAGAGCCACAACAGTGTCTTATTTATGAAGCTTGCAACCTCTCAGACTAAACTCTAACATGGACTCTTAAAAGCAGAGATACAAATATTTGTTTCTGATCTTTAGCAGTCATGTTGAAGTAAATGTAATTACTGGACAAAGGAGTGTGCCCACTGCTCCTGGTGTGTAGGACATGTCTAATGCAGATGATCGATTTGATTTGTATGTATGTAAATGACAGTAAGGAAATCTTATTCATAATCTTAAAAACAAAGGTCTATGGCAACCTGTTGAATATCAATTAGGTATAGTAGAGATGTAAAATGTGTGGCAGTGTCACATGTAGAGGATTGTATAAGCAAAAAGGTCAACATGTGAGGTCAGTCAAATCATATGCATGTGTTGGGTGAGCAAAAATTAGTCAGATAACATGGTAAAAAAAAAAAACTGTTTTTAATATGCATCTTGATGTTTTTAATATTTTATGTAAAGCAGTTTGAATCACCTTGTTGTTGAAATGTGATATACAAATAAACTTGTCTTACCTTAAATACAAAAATTCCCCCCTGAACATTTAGGCATGAAGCTTGCTGTGCTTTTCTATACAGTGTAAACATGTGTCATCATTTATCACAGTTATATACAGCTCTGTAATTATTAAGTTATTTAAGAAGCACCTTTCAGGTCAAGGTCAGTTCAAGGACACTTTACAAAGTTAGAATCAACAGTAACAGCAACACCAAACACAAGAAAAAAAAAATTCTAGATATGTGTTTGAGCAAAAGGAACATTTTTGTCAGTCAGTCAGTCATTTTCTATACCTGCTTATTCCTCATTAGGGTCGCAGGGGTCTGGAGCCAATCCCAGCGCGTTACGGCGAGAGGCAGGGATACACCCCAGATGGTCGCCAGCCAATCGTGGGGCACACACACCATTCATTCACACACTCACACCTATGGGCAATTTAGAGTTGGCAATTAACCTGAGCATGTTTTTGGACTGTGAGGCAACAGTGCTAACCCCTGCTTCATTAACATACTTAAAAAGCAGTCTTAGCATCAGGATCTCAGGACAGCAACAGGATCTTCATTGAGGCATCACATACAGCAGAAACATAAAAGTGGGTTATGAAAGTGAACACTGACTATGGAGACAGAGGAGGGACCGGCGACATTAAGTAGGAGTTATTGGTTATATTGCTCCTATAAATCTTACACAGACTGAATGGTGCAATATACCCTGCAACATGGTTTGACTGCTTAGGCATGAAATTGAAAAACAAAAGTGAAATATACAGACTACATTATTGAGCTGCCCATGATAGTTTTTAAGGCAATTTTATAACAGCTCCAATGGCGCTAATAGTCAGTTGGTTAATAAAAAAAATCAATTAATACTGAAGTAAATCTGGACATTCTTATATCCTCTCACTGACAGCTTTCAGTAAAAACATATTTATACCTACTTCCTGTTGTTCCTCGAAGCATCCTCTCCTTACTAGAACCATCTGTTGTCTCTTTGCACCTGTTCATTCATCTCTATTTTGAAAATGTGTCAGCAACAGTTACACTGTGCCTCCATGGATGTAAGACTGCAATAGAAACATGTGTAGGAGGAAATTAATTTGAACTGTTGTTCCATTTCCTCTGGGTCTCAAAAAACTCACAGATTACTATTCTATGATGTCAAGTATAGTATAAGTGGAGGAAGTTATACCTTAAACGAAAGTGGAAAGTAGGCAAATGGAGTTGTAGAGATGTTTTTACTTAAAATTTAGCATTATTAAACACATCAAGAAGTACAAATATAGTTCACTTATAATTCTAGTAAAATATTATGAACGTGGTTAGTAGATTTACAGATAGTGAATTAACATATATATGGGTCTCTTGAAAGTGGATATATTTAATTAATTCTTGGAGTTTTGGATGCAGTGGAACATGCTTTAAACCTCACTATTCTCTCGATGAATGTGTAAACATGTAATTGTAGTATGGAGCATTCATTTACAGTTGTTTTACTGCCAATTTGATGCATGTAAGTCTAACGTTCACTTTTCTCCAGAGCTAAATGCCTTTGGGTCTACATCACCTCCTGAGAAAAATACCTCCACAAAATGTTCCATGTATAAAAATTGCATAGTGAAGCATTTCATAGTTGTTATTGTTGTCATTTTAATCTGGGCCAAGTGGTGGACCAACCAACTGACTATTAAAAATACTGACATCACCATCCCCACTAACATGGTTACTGATATGAGGAGCCAGTACTGAACCACAAAGCCTGAGACTACTGGTAGAGTAATTTGTCTCCTACTTATGTCTCAGTGTGCCTCAATATTCATTTTGCTTCTCTTATTGCAGCGTTTTGTGGTGTCCCTGTTGCATCCAGTAGTTGACCATAAAATCACACAATAAACCGGCAGTTCAACGTTGCTTATTGCATCTCCCAAACTGCCCGATCGGGGAAGAGAGAGCTCCAAATTCACAGAGGGTTGCATCTAGTCCACAGATTTTCCCCAGGACATCGCCTCCAACAGTGAGATTTAATCACAGCTGTTTCCTTCGCTACTTCCCCTCGCGCGTCTCCCTTTAGATCTGGATTCTAACATCGGGTAAACACAACCAGTTCTGCTTCTCCTCGGAGACGGCCTGTCTCTCTTGCTGTTCTGTCAGGACACCCATGGAGCTGCTGTGGCTGCAGCATATCCCTCTGACTGTGAATGCTTGGCAACAAGATTGAAAGAAAATGCCTATAAGATGGTGCCTAAAGGATGTTGCAGAAAACATGTTTTTGCTGTTATTAATGCTTCTAAATCTATATTTTTTTGATCTGCTCCCAACCTGCTATTCTGCTGCTGGCTGAGTTATCTTTTTCCTATTCCCTGTCCCACCTGTCTCCTTCTATTCAGGTAACTTATTAATCATCCTTCAAAAAGCATCTCTTGTCTCATGCGTTGTATATATATCGTTCTGCATCTCAGCGAGATGTGTGCTGACGTCTCTTCTGTGCGCTCCACGCTGAATCCTCAGCACATTTCCATTCATGTGGGGAGCTCCCGAGAGAGCAGCCGCAACACATGCAACTGTTCATACAATAATGCTTTTGCTTTATGACAAATGGCTCCTGACTCCAATAATAAACATCACAGGACTAAGTACAAGAAAAACTCACTTTGTGTCAGTAGGAAACACAAATCAGTTCATCCAGCTCACTAACACTTTTACTTCTATGCATTATTTGTGCATAGAAGTAAAAATAGGTTTTAGTTTACAACAAAACGCAATACTGAAAGTCATTATGACTGGACAAAATTGTGCAGTGATTTTGACTTTTACTGTGAGATCACTGCACTGATTGAAAAGGATGAAAAGAATTTGTCCCTATATAAAAAATATCAAGTGGCTTCTCTGTAACTGAATTTAACCAAACTTCCTACAAGAGGTTTTTAGACAACCAATCCTAAATCTAAATCGCACCTTAGCCACGGCCTTGTCACAAAGTATTTGTGACAATATGCGCATATTAAAAAATCATTAATATGATATGTATGAAACATCATTCAAGATATATGCAGAAATGTAAACCAACAATATTTCCCTCTGGCAAATGGGGATGTTTTTAGAAAATGGATAAATATTAGAGTTTGTTGGAAACCAATTGGGAATTGTCATGGTTACAAATCAATGGTTATTTATATTAGAATTTGGGATCACTAATAGAGTTATTAAGAGAGTTATGTGATCGGCCTTTGGGATTTGATATGTAAATGCTGAAGTGTAAGTAGAACAAATAAATTTTCCTCTGTATTAAATACAACAGTTGTCTTTTCTGACTCATTTTCATGTGGTTCTTTTATTGTGATCTGCACTCGTTGAGTGCTCCTGAGAATTTGATGTTTATGACAGGATTGTCGGTACAAGCTATTCAATGCGGTCCTTGAATAAACACAGACAGTGCCTTCTTCAGAAAGAAACAAAAACATGCTCTTCTTACATGCTCACACTGCAGCAGGACTTGCCAGCATCCAGCATCTGATTATGCATTGCCTCAAACCTGGTGAGTAGTCTATTCATCAGTTCAAATGGAAATCTTGACTTGATGACACTGGGAATCATTATCATGGCCAACACAGAGGTGCTGAGAAAAATCGCAATCAAATTGTAGGGGGGAAAACAAGTTACCTCTAATTCAATTTAATTCATTTTCTAGTCAAAATCAAAATTAACCTCCTCAACACCACAGCAATTTACTCTGTTTTGGAAAACTCAAGCAAATCAGAATACATTAGTGTCCCTGCCTATCTCACCATGGTGACCAGGTAAAACCGCATGGCCTGGAGCTTTGTGATTGGTTCAGTCAGTCAATCATCTTCTATACCTGCTTATTCCTCATTAGGGTTGCAGGGGTCTGCTGGAGCCAATCCCAGCGCATTATGGCGAGAGGCAGAGATACACCCCAGATGGTCGCCAGCCAATCGTGGGGCACACACACCATTCACTCACACGGGCAATTTAGAGTCGCCAATTAACCTCAGCATGTTTTTGGACTGTGGGAGGAAGCCGGAGTACCCGGTGAAAACCCATGCAGACACAGGGAGAACATGCAAACTCCACACAGAAAGGTCCCAGGACCAAGGAGGTTCTGAACCTGCGACCTTCTTGCTGTGAGGCAACAGCACTAACCCCTGCACCACCATGTCGCCCTTTGTGGTTGGTTGTCCCTATATAATTTTTTTGCTTACCTTGATAATACAACGAAACAACACTATATTCTGGAGTGATGATAAAAAAAAAAAAAAATCAGTGAGAATGGAGTTTGCCCTGGATGGAACAAAATGCAAAGACACGCTCAGCTATTGTTATAGCAAATTGCAACACATTGTGTGCCAGTCCATCAAGTAAATACTGAGGTATGTCATTAGATAAGTGAAAACTTTAAGTTGCTAGTGGATATCTGTATAGAAGTTCATAGATATTCATCGAAGAGTCATGAAGACTCTTAAAACCAAAAGGAAAGCTATATGGCAGCAGCTAAAGATAAAATTATAAGGATTGATCTTCTAGGGACTTTGAATGTATTTCGACAGACATTCTTGCCATATCAATAAACAAAAATCTATTTATATCAGCTTGAATTATTATTATTATTTTTTAAGTTAACATTAATAACAGAACATGTGGCAGCAGTAGTTTCTGACAGCTGAGCATACTTGAAATAATCTAGTCCTGTGATCAATACAAAAAGCCTGTCTCTTTCTGTGGCTGCGTCAATAGAGAAGACTTTTGATCCAGCTGTCAAACAACTTTCACAGTTTGATGTGTGCTGTCAGTGTGCGAGCAGACGGCTGGTGGCCTCTTCCTGCTCCTGGAGTGGGGGAGCATGTAGCAGCACTGGAATACTGATGGGAAGATTATGCTGAAGGTCAGTGTGAGGTGAAATGTGACTGGAGAGCAATGACAGAGAGAGAGGAAAATGCTAATTTTCAACTTGATAAAATTACGAGAAAGTGATCAACAGGACGGCAAGAATTAGATTGGAAGATCCCGCCTCATCTTTCCCTCATCTCTATTTCTCTTTTAGCTCCAGGTGGTTTCCAGACTTTGAAAGACTTTTCAGGAGTTTCTGGAGATTAAAGAACAGATTTGGGCTGAGCTCATCAGATCTACCAGAAGGACCTTGGTGACCTGGGGATGAAAACAGACAAACACAATCTCTCCAACACTCACACACACTTGTGTATGTGTACACAAACACACACTCTGTTGCACCCTGAGGAACTTAAGCAGAGGCATGTCAAGCTCCAACAAGATAAAAGTCAAAACAAGGTAGAACCATGAAAACCTCTCAGCTGAAAAGCCTACTCATAATGTGGGCTGTTGAGAACCAGATCACTGCTTTGAAAATAGAGAACGAAGGAAAACTGTGTGGGTGACTCATCACTATTAAACAAATCTAAGAATATCTGACAGCTTCATGATCACAATGTTTTTGCTGTATAGTCTGAAGACATAAACGAAATGCTCCAGCATCAACTGGTATCACCTAGAGAGGTCGTCAAAACTGGGTTGAAAGCTAATTTAAGTTTTAGAGTTGTCTGCTTTTGAAAATGCCTACAGGTACAATCACATTTCAGCATTTGCATCTAAAAACGGTTTCTTTAAAAATAACTCAAACCGAAAAAGAAAAGTCAAATCACAGTATTAGAGGACATTCTAATTGTTAGAATGGCACCAATACATTTTTTTTCTTTGTGATTTTTTTTCAGTTCAGAGGAAGCACAATTCACTCTCAGAATTAACCTATGTAATATATAATTTTCTAAACCAAAAGTGATTACCAACATAATCAAGACATAAATGAATTAGTAAATCAGTCATGTATAATGTGGAAGTATCACAAAAGAGAGACTGAGGAAGAGCTTCTTCCCACAGGCCATCAGGACACTGAACTCTATACCCCCCACATAACCCCCACCCACCCACTACATACACACAGCACACCAACCCCCATCACACAGATTGCGTGACAACTTCTGCACTGGTCACATACATGCATACCTGTATACTGTGTATACAATATGTATATTATGTAATATATACAATATGTATATTATGTATATTTGCATATTCCCTACAACATATGTATATTGCGTATATTGCATTTTCCCTCTGCCACGGAGGTTATTTTCAAGTTATATTTTCATTCTTAGATTTTATTTATTCTTTCTATTTTTATCTTATTATTCTTGTATTTGTATGTTTGTATTGTATTTTTGCACCGTTTGAAAGTGAGTGTCGTTTTTCATTTCACTGTGGATGTACATCCACATGTGACAAATAAAGAATTCTGATTCTGATTCTGAAAAAAAAAGGTTACATTTTGAGACTATGAGGATACATTCGCTCTTTTCAATATAAGGAGGAAGAAGAATTATTTATTTTAAAATCTAAGTACATCTGCCTCAAGATAATGTGGCACTTGTATGAATGCAAAATAACAGTTCCTTTAGAACAGCTCCAGAGTGTCTGGATGCTCCTGGGGGGAATTAAGGACCCATGAACTCCATGATAAAACAGTAATATTATTCATAATGTTAGAAATCTGAATGTGACATAGAAACAGTTTGGTTAGATTGAGGTAGAAGTAATACCTGAGCGCCCTGGCTGTTATGAAAAACGTCAGCCAGAAAGATACACAGCAGGGCAGAGGTATCATGGAGAATATCCGCTTAGTTGAAGAAAAGATGGGTCATTGCTTTTCTTGTCTGCAGGGAAGAAGAGAGTACACCCCTTCAAAGTACTTGTTTGAATATTCGCTACTAGCACCGAGATCTGCACGCGAGGCGGCTCCACCTGGGCCCGCACCCAAGGCTTCCGTGCTCACTGCGGCGGCCCTGCAATGGCAGCTTCTCTCTCACCTCGGATTCACGAAGAAAATGTTGTTGAGCACAAGATCTCTGAAACTTTTTCTAGCAAGTTTTGAAAATGGCCAATTCAGGGGAGGTAGCTTAAGGTGATTTTCCTCCTTTGCTTGGTGCAAAATCTTGCAAGAGATGTGTTGAAGTCCACAACTGGATTCCCTTTGTTTAAATCAAAATGGTGGAATATATATCAGGCACCAATTCGTTGACTGTGTCCTTTGTCTCTTTGGAACCTAAATGGGCCCAACACACTGCCTTATGTGTTCACGCCTAAATCTCTGTTTGCTTGAAGCTGAAACTGAAGTTAAAAAAAGAACAAGAACAGAGGAATGTGGCATCAAAAAATAAAAGACAGTGAAGCTAAACATGTGGCAGAAAAGTTAAAGACATGGTCAACACCCGCATTGACTTCTTCAGCACCAGTGGAGACTTTGCAGTTGCTGTTTCCCTCAGCCTAAGGCTACGTGTTGTTTGAAGGCAGACAGTTCCGCAGGATGAATGACATGAGTTTGGGGGCGAAAACTTGACCGACTGAGGGGGAGGAGGGCAGGCCTGACAGTACAACATCTGCCTCGGGGAGAGAAGTTGTTCATTGTCTCTTGAAGTTGTTGTTAGTTCTAGTGCCAGTAACAGCTGAGATGAGCACAGATAGCGCTTGATAGAGAGAGCTATTTAAAAGCTGCTGACATGTTCTATTCTGTTTCTTGCCAAGAAAGTGATGGCCATGTTTTACAGCTTTCAGGTGTTTAGATCACACTGTACTTCACTCGAGTTTCACAGCACACAACGATGAAGGAGAAGAGTCTTAAATAAAGGCGCAATTAAACATTTCTATTGTGGATGAATCTGCAAATCACTTCATGGGAGTGTGGATCGTATGTTGTATAAAATGTCAGAAATGTGAGAAATTACCAAACCAACCTGCTAACACCTAAAGATATTCAATGTACTGCATACTGACAAACACTGATATATGCACTGACGACAATGTTTTAACTGACTGATCAATTCTAAAAATGTCCTATAAGCTGCTTGAGCTGTCTGTCTTTATGTTTTGTCCATCAGTCAGTAATGACAGAAGTGTACTCCCCATATACACAGAGGTCTGGGAACATGGTCATGTTCCTACTATCAACTTTTGCGACTTAACTGCCGCCCTCACAACCCTGGACTTGGGCTTGAATAATTTTGATGGGTATTTCTCACCTTTCTGTCATTTTATAGAACAACCAATGAATCACTGAGGTGATTTGCAGGTTCATAAATTATGAACATAGTTAGTCGCGACCTTATTTAAGACACCACTCCTTCATCACGATCACGAGCAGTGAAGTGTGAGCTGAACACCTGAAAGCAGTCAGCTGTAAAACATGGCCATCAGTTTCTTTTGCGAGCAAGAGAATAGAACATGTCTTTTAAATAGCTCTCTCTATCAAGCGCTATCTGTGCTCATCTCAGCTGTTACTGGCACTAGAACTAACAACAACTTCAAGACACAATGAGCAACTTCTCTCCCTGAGGCAGATGTTGTACTGTCAGGCCTGCCCTCCTCCCCCTCAGTCGGTCAAGTTTTCGCCCCCCAACTCTTGTCATTCATCTTGCGGAGCTGTCTGCCTTCAAACAACGCGTAGCCTTCGGCTGAGGGAAACAGCAACTGCAAAGTCTCCACAGTATATTTTAACTTTTCTGCCACATTTTTAGCTTCGCTGTCTTTTATTTCTTGATGCCACTTTTCTTCATCGTGGGGTTTGTGTTAAATAAAATCACTGTTCAAGAAGGTTTGAAACAAAGCTAACTGCTAAAGGCAGCATTATAAACAAAGTCAAAACTTCTTGCTTTCAGTTAAAATGGAATACAGTGAATAATGTTGCTTGTCTGTTCCTCATTAATCATCACGGATGGAGGACTGCATATTCTTCGCCTCCTCGCTTTAGTTCAGGCAATTATCTAAAAGTTTACATGCCATCACATCGCTTAACAAAAGATTTTAACAAATATTTAAAATAAAAGACAAAATCAGTGGCTAATCTTTTGACAAAACAAAAAAAAGGAAAAGATATAGTCCCTGTGCACTACAGCTGTCACCAACAGCTTTTTCAATCTTCTTCAAATAATTGCAATGGTTTTGATAGCAGGTGTTGGAGTCTGCATATTTAAAAAATAATCAGATGGGGAAAAGTATTGGAATGCTCCCAGATGTTATAAGTTTTGCATTTGATCCTTCTTGGATTAAGCTAAGAGACATGTTTGACGACCTCGAGTGGCATCAGATAGTCTCTGCTGAGTATAGAGAAACAGATTGGGCGAGATAAACTTGGATGAGGATGACTAAAAAAGAAGAAAAAGAAGAAGAAGAAGAAATACATTCCCATGGAGCAGTTGTCATTATTTTTAATTTTCAAGCAAAGGATGTGGGAAGGGAGTAGAAATGTGCAGCTTTTGCATTAAAGCTCATAGCTGAAGTTACACTTCAATATAAAGCAAGAAGATTTTACAGAAAGCAGATGCTGTCCACCAAAGGGTTGTTTTATAGCTTACTGGGGAATGTCTCCTCCTTGACTGACATTGTCTGCACCTGAAATCTGTGCCAATAGCACCATGGGGCAAATACAGAAAGAAAACAATAACAGCAAAGATAAAGTGACAAGCAGGTTAGAATATCAGATAACAGACAGTTCAGGAAGAAGACAGAGAGGCTCACAAGTTGGATGAGGTAATGCAAAATCTCTATCTCACTGCTGACAGACAAAAGTGACAGTAAAATGAGTTGAATTTGCATAGCAGATGTTCCCCTACGCAGGACTAGATTTATTGGACTAGTAAACACTGGGATGGCTCGGTGCCATCTGTCATACAGCAGTGGCAGATAAATTAAAAGTAACAGCTGGGAGTGGAGGTAAGGGCAAGTTATAGCATTTTGCCCAAAGGAGGAAGAGATGTGTGTCAGGGAGGTAATTCCCTACGGGGAATTGGTTGGGGCGATGGAAATGAGATAGACAGGGAAAAGTGGAGGTGTGGAGAAGGAGAGACTGAGAGATATTTCCATATTCACTCCTAGTTATTGTCTGTTCATCATTTGTATTCTCATTTTGTCAAAAAGTAGCGAGTGGAGACTGCATACTGAGGCGTGGTACCGTCATTCCTATACGTCAGACAGCATGACATTTGCGGAAGCGTTAGTCGTATTCATCATGCATGCCTGACCATTCCTCTTTCACTCTTGTTTGTAAGTGAAAGTGAAAATCTGGCTTTCTACCTAACGACTTTCTCTTATGTCAACAACAGCCTGTGGCTCTTGTTAGAACAACATTAAAAATGAATGTGTTCATCATGGCACAAGCATCAAAGTATTGTAGTCCAGGGGCTAAAACAGGGTTTACTGCATTCTGCGGTCTTCAATCAAGCCCAAACGAATGCTTCTTTCACCACGGAGCAACTGGGGTGATCCTGAAAACACCAAATATGACTGCAAATCTGGATGTGATCATAGCGTCTGTAAATATAATGCGCAGTAAATGTGCTTAGAGTGAGGCAAGACAAGTAACTTTTAATTATCCGTTGCTATGAAGATGCCATTATGATATAGAGCACTTTTTAAAGTTTGGTTTTGTACCCTGCAGATATTCAAGTGTTCTGCATTGGTTTATATGAGCTTTACATAAAATTTGTTTGACCATATTTTGTGACTTTTTATTCTACCTTCATCTATAAGTTAATCAGTAACATGGGTTGGAGGTATTAGTGTATATATATATATATATATATATGTTGATGCTCTTTTTTCACCAGTGAAAAATCTCTGATAACACTCACCGTGGCAAATTCACAAAGGAGCTGATGGATGAGCATTTAGCAAATAAAGAAGCACATATGTCTCTCAAGAGATGGTGGAGACCAAAGCAGAGCTGACAGGAACACGGCTCCAAATTAATGCTAACTCTATATCTGTTGGATGTGTAATTGTACCACTGTTTGTTAACAGCTTACACTCTGTGGCCCCCAAGTGGCAAACACATCACTTAGTACTGATTAAAAAATATTATGATGTACAATATTCATGTTGACATACAGTATATTTTTCACATAAATGCATGCATTGGGTTTTTAAGAATACTGAATAGGATATTTTACAGTAAAAATATGTGATAATTCTCTGGTAGACATTTTATGTTATGACATACAACACAGTTTTAATGTAATGTCCAGGAATTCTTGCAATTGTCACAATCATCAAAGCTCACACATACACAATCACAGACAGACACACATAGTGGAGACTGGGAGTCCACTGTTGAAATAACAGTGCAGGTTTAGAGTCACACCTGCTTCAAACCAACAAATTGCCTCCTGTAATCATCTTCTGTCTCTTTGTAGTAGAACTGGCCTTTTACACAAGCCACAGAGCAACTTCTGGAAAAACACCTGGCATTAACTTAATGTGTGGCCTATAACCAATAACGACTATCTGTAAAAACAACAATGACCATGCTTGGGTACAATATTCATCGGTAGTGAGAAAGGGACCGTATTCACAAAGCCTTTTATCTTATGACTGGGAGGACTCCTAAAGTGCATGAAAAGTGCAACTGTAAGAGTTTCCACTTAAAACCTATTCACAAAGATGTTGGAACCAACATTTACTAAGGGATTGAGACTAAGATAAACTAAGATAAAGGACTCCATTGCTATGAATGATATCAAGGTTCATGAAACCTGCTGATTGGCTGTCTCATGTCTCGGGATGTTTTGGGTGAATTTGTGAGCAAATTACTGTATTGGCTCTATTTAACATGAAACACATAAGAGGGATGCAGTGGAGCATTGACATTTAATTTGAAGGAAACTGCTGAATGAAGTAAAAGGTTTTTTTTGGTTCATTTTTTTTTTTTTTTTAAGATTTAACCTGATTTAATAATTCACACCTGGGATGCAAACATAATCAGTAATGATTTTCATGATTAATGAAAATCACAGAATTATATAATTACATTGACTTTGAAAATAATATTTGAAAGAAAAATTAGGAAAAGAATCAGTATCATAAAAAAATGATACTGAGCTTTTATCGCCTTAATCAGGAAGGCGTGAGCATCACTGTAGTTGGCAACACACAGACAAAAGAGGATGAATTCTCTTTCCTTACCTGCAGTTGCCAACCACGGTGATGCTCCTGCCTTCCCAATTAAGGCGATAAAAGCTCAGCATCATTAAAGGTTTCTAAAATGTTGACAGGGGTACAGGGCGGATTGCCAGCAGCAGCAAAAAGGAGTCCTTTTTTATATGCATGACAAGTTTGTGAATACAGTCCCAGTTTTCCACTTTCTGCAAGTAAAAATTGAAAAATGGAGAATAAAGTGCTCCTGCCAATGTGGAATTATATAACATGAACAGCTATTTTTAATGTCACCTACTAACTACTTTCCACTGGTACTTTATCCAAGGCACACCATGGCACAGAATGGCTTTTTGAATTGATTTGCTTTCTATTACGCAGCCACAACATGAAAATCAAATTGCAGAGACTTGGTTTGAGTAACGTCATCTATCACAGATGTAATTTTAGTGCATC
The DNA here is from genome assembly GCA_030544235.1 of Lepturacanthus savala. NCBI lineage: Eukaryota > Metazoa > Chordata > Actinopteri > Scombriformes > Trichiuridae > Lepturacanthus > Lepturacanthus savala. The sequence goes on from CM060465.1 coordinate 17,971,481, forward strand.
TACTAAAATCTACTACTACCTACCGGCTTATTATCAGTATGCCAGGTATTTGCTAATATGATGAATATTAGTTTGACAGAATTATCATTTTGAGCATGTCAGCATCCTGAATTTAAGGTCAAAATGCCACTGTGCCCAATGTCAGCCGCATAGAGCTGCAAGCATAGTTGTTCTTCTATTACTATTTTGTGTTTGATTTTCCATCAACATAGTTAATTTATTCAGTACACACTGAATAGAGAAATGGAGAAACAATTTAACTTAATTATCATATGCTAGTAACTTAATTACACATTACACATGAAATAAATGAATGTTTGTTGTGATGCACAAATTAAATCTCAATTTAAAATCTCTGCAAGTGGATTTTGTCATCGCCCTCTCAGACACAAATATAACTATGATTTTGTGGCAACCACATCGCATCACACACATGCACACACACACTTCCTTCTATTTATGTGTTCTGTTATTCTCCTTATTATTGGTTTACTCAGCAAGTCACCAAGTCTCAAGTTCTGTCAGTCAAAAGCAGGCACACAACAAATGGCTAAAAAGGCACATGAAAAAAATAGAGAGAGAGATGGAGGGTGGGGAGAGACAGAGTTCTGTGAGAGGAATGTGGAGATAGATACAACTCTAGCTATAGTTGTGGGGGAACAGGAGCATTGTTATACAAAAAGAAACCTACTTCAGTATAACACAACCAGATCCAGTAGGCGGTGCCGTCCAAAAGACCTGTATCCTGGTGCGTCTACGAGGTGTACTCTCCGTCACTGCAGGGGGACAGTTGGTCATGAACTGAGTGTCCTCTTCATCGATGATCTAGAAACACAATAATGGAGGATATAGCATTATCAGGTTTGTATCCAAATCCTTCTAAGCAGTGGAAATTTGCTCCTGCAGGAGGCAACAGACCTTGCATTGCCACAAGAGCTTTTCAAGGTAGGAGGTATTTCTGGTAGCATGTACACAACACACCAATATACAAGACAAGCTCAATCTGTGCAACTTGCAACCTGTGTTTGGAAATTTTACCATGAAAAGCAATTACTCTTGTCTAGAATGCAAGAATATGAACATATGCACAAATGTATCTAATGTTATCTATTCTGAATAAACATGACTGGGCAAAAAAGGTTCTGGTATCAAGTATATCAGTTGTGTGGTGAGTTAATAGTAGAGTGGTTAGGGTGCTGACGACATTGCTAGATCTCCTCTGACCACCAGACACTAGTTTGATTCCAGGCTGGTTCCTACTTTCTTTACCCACATTTTACTGTCCATCTCCACTATTAAATAAAGACACAAAATGCTCCAAAAACTCTTCAAAAGATTAAGTATAACAACATTTTGCAGGCTGGAAAGTGCCTTGATAACAATGTACAAATGAGGTGTAACATTTCTTAGAAAATGTTGCACATGTTTTATTGCCTGTACATATTTTACCAGTTAAGAAAAAGTCTCATTTGTCTGTCAAACCTGAATAAGAACATTCTGCTCACAAAGAAACACAGTGCAACATACTGCATCTCTAATTTTTGGGGCGAAAAAAACTAACGTGATGGGACATGATATATTTATAATTTCCCACACTGAACATTGTGTGGCGCTGCACCACAGAATGAAAACCTGAGCCACAAACTGAATTTGCCTTGAGATTCAGGCCTTCTCGCTCCCACACACAGAGAGCAAGTGATAGAGAGCATGAGCAAGCACGACCACATGTGTACACATGTCAAAGGCCCTGGTTCCATCAGGGCTTCAGATCCCCTAGCGCCACACAATGGTACCTGGTCTGTCGGAAACTGATTTATATATTGCTTGCATCACTGATTTTTTTAAACCACCTTTACAACTTTTTCTGCGATAACATACACAGACCTGTTCATTGAACCTCTGAGAGCAATGTGAAATCATTTGAAAAGAAAAAAAACACCATCACAGTCATCACAACCTAATAACTACAGGAATGATTATAAAAATGCTAACAATTACAATTAAAATAATAGTAGGCACACTTAGCTGAATGTAAATCTAGGCTATGTCTGGTATTTTAATGTGGGCTAATGGGCATTAGTCAAGATACATACAGAAGATCATGGATTAACTGTAAAAAACATTTATTTCTGATTGGAGTGATGCTGACTGACAGATGAACCTGCAGCATTATTCCGGCCAGGCTGTTAGCCTGGTCTGAGGCAGGTCAGATGCAAAAAATCAATTATCTTGATGATTTATGTGATCCTACCTTCATGCAACTGGATCACATCTAAATTCAACCAGGATAACTGGAAAGTTGGTTCAGTTGACTCTTGAGGGACTTTTGAGCCAAACTAAACAACAAACAGCTTTCCTCTGCCATACATGATTGTAAAGGTCTTGTCAATGAACTTCTGTTCATATATGCATTTGTTGTGTACCTTTGTTTACTCAGGTACAACAACAGAATAGCAGGGGCTAGTTTTCTGTGATTTTATCTGAGCACAATTGATGTACTTTCCATCGTTGTAAATACGTTGTAGGTGCTAAAAGTGGGCAGTCTTTCCAACTCATCAGTGACGAGGGAGCAAGAGAAGCAAACAATTAAGTGCTGTGCTATGGGGGCAGCGGCACAGTGCAGAGATGTGTGCATAGTGCATGTCCAGTTTTAATTTGGTGTAACTTTGGGGGGTGAGCCATTTAATTAACTCATAAGTCAACATTAATCTCATCGAAGGCTAACTGATGTCTCTGCTTAAAACAACACCAGTAAAAAAAGGCCTATCTTGTGTTTAGATTTGAGCACCTATTGTTTGTTTCTTCATTAAATCAGTGTGAAATAAAGCAGTGACGCAAACCTGAGCCACAACAAAGTTGTATGAAAGAGACATTTCTCGAATTCCCTAAGAGAAGCTTTGTATAATGGCATCCTTTTGTATTCGAAATGTGTCTCTTCAAGTCCCAGCAGTAGTTGGACCTTGTCAGACATTTTAACCACGCAGAAACACACATGCACACATGACCTATGACCTTGTTGCTAGTGTTCTCCAGCTGCCTCGCCTCAACAATAATAATGACCTAAGACCAAGTCCCACTGTCCTCATAGGACATTAAGAGGGAGAAGAAAGTCAGAGCTCTTCCCTTCCTTTGTTTTCATTTTCAATCTTTTACAATCTTCCCATTTATTCCATGCGCACGCACACCTCTGCATGTCTGTGTTGACATCCCCATGGCTCCTTATTCAGATTTTGGTTTTCTTTTTGTCACCAAGACTCAAATGCTGTCAATCAAAAGCAGGCACACAAACAACTGGCTAAAAAGGCACATGAAGAAAAAGAGAGAAAGAGATGGAGCGCGGCGAGAGACATAAAAGAGATAAGGACAGAAAAGGAGAGAGGGGAACATAAAAGAAGAGGAGGGTGCAGAGTTAAAGAATAGACAGACTGGGAGTTCTGCGAGAGAGGAATATGAAGATAGGACAAGGCTAACATGATAAATTGAAACTGAAACTGCACAAGGATAATACTTCAATAAAGTATGGCTGTCGACACACAAGAAAAACTGCTTATTTTCTGTAATGAAGCTGAAGGCTCAGATATATATGTGCACTATTAACATCTAAAGCACTGGTTAAAGCACATTTTGGCTTTCCCTGATTTTCAGAATCCAAGTTCCCCTTTTACCCGACTACAACATTTTACTAAGAGAAAAACACATCATGCAGCAAAAAACACAAGTGTTCACATGAAGCCAAATATAAGGATTGCATGAAGATATGCAATAACATGCTCCACGCTCCGCATTATGTAATCAGAAGAAAAGTTTCACACATGCACAAAACAGCTACTCCAGCACTCCTATGCACAAGCTGACGAAAATATAAACCAATGTTAAATCAGTATTAAGTACAGACCCTGCAGTGGGACCATTCACAATTTGTGTGTTGAATAGTTTCTACATCACACACTCAGTTTCTAAAATACAATAAACACTGTATTTATTTATATATTTCTCAAAATGTCTCAAATTTACACACAGTCCATATATAGGTGCAAGAGTTTGATGATGAGTCGGCAAGTCCTCTATGGAATTCCATAAAGGTTCTATCTTGGATTTAAACAATTGATGATAATTAGAATTGCATCAGTTGGCTATCAGTTGGTTGCTAATTAGTATATCCAATGTTCAAAGTCATCATCTCTGATGTATCATTGAAAGAGCTCATTTTCCAAAGAAAATAAAGGACGTTACTGAACTTTCTTTCATTGTGGCAGTGACATGAGATTCAAAACATAGTTTCTTGTCAAGGACCACTCAATAGCAACTCAATAGCAGTGTCTTTAATATTGTTGAGAGCAAGACTAAGGGGGCGTTTGCAAAGGTGTTGGGCATATCTTTAGTTTTTATTAAATTCAGCTGTAGAAAGTAGTTATCACACTAAGAAACAAAATCATCAACTACATGACCATGTTGTAACTTGTCTCCTCTGAAAAAACTAACCACCACCCACTCATCCGCTAATGTGTTTGAATGATTGCTACAGCAGTCATTAGTATACAAAATACAGAACAGTTAAGGAGAGCGACAGCAGTCTTAAGGAGATTCAGTAGGGGACTGCAGCTGGTTGGACAAAGAGCCATTTACCCTTACACACTGAAACCTGACAGTCAAGAAGTCCAGTATCCAGCCCACAAGGATAAGATCCAATTTAAAAAGGTGGATTAACTTATCTGCTAAATGATGCGGTTGGATCATGTTAAAGGCTGAGAATAAATCCAAAAACAACAGTCTAGTATGAGTTTTTTTCCCCTTCAAGGTGATGATAAAGAAAATGTAGCAGCGTGGTTGTAGCATCCTCGACATCTCTGCCACACTTATAAGCAAACTGCATGGATCAAGAAAGCAACTCCACCTGAGTTAGGATATCGTTTAATGATTTTTTTTCCAAGGGTTTTCAAAATCATTTATTGTCACTTGATTATTTGTGGGTGACACAGTGGTGCAGGGGTTAGCACTGTTGCCTCACAGCAAAAAGGTTCAAGGTTCAGGTTCAAGACCTCCTTGGTCCTGGGTCTGGGACCTTTCTGTGTGGAGTTTGCATGTTCTCCCCGTGTCTGCATGGATTTTCACCGGGTACTCCGACTTCCTCCCACAGTCCAATTGGCCGTAGGTGTGAATGTGATAGTGAATGGTGTGTGTGCCCCACGATAGGCTGGTGACCATCTGGGGTGTATCCCTGCCTCTCGCCGTAATGTGCTGGGATTGGCTCCAGCAGACCATGTGACCCTAATGAGGAATAAGTGGGTATAGAAGATGAGATGATGAGGAAAATCAGGGCTTTAGTGTTGCTCCTCAAAATATTGAGAGTTTTCAGTATTGTCCATAAAATGAAATCCTAAATAAATATTATTAAGTGTATCAGCTAAATGTTAGTCTGAATTATAACCAGACAGGGTGATGCTGCTATTCCCTTTCTGATTTAACCCGCTCTTTGTTTTCATACAGTGCCAGGCTTCCCTTAGATTATTACTGCTTGGCTAAGCTTCAAATTCATATCTGTGCTTGAATTTACATTTTTTTCTGACCTAATCTCCTTTTTAGTTTCTTTCACTTTGGAGACATTATCCTCATTGAAAGCTTTTTTTTTTCCTTTTTTGTATTAGCCCATGCAAATGAAGCTCATGGTTTGCTGTTAGGGGAAACCAAATGAAATATAACTACAAACTGTCTATTAACTTAGCAATATTGTCCAAGGAGTCTTTAAGCACTGACCAATCAGTGCAAGAGAAGAGTCCTCATTTAAAACCTTAACCAGCTTTTTGTGCACCTTCTCCCTCCTCAGCACAGTCTTATAAATAGGTAATAGATTTATAGTGTTGTGACCAGAAGATCCAAGGGCAGGCCCTGCCACAGACTTATAGGCTTCCTTTATAGAGCTGTAACAGAGGTCCAAGGTCTTGTTGTGCTGTGTGTGACAGCTAACAGACAGACATACATCCTGCTCTTTTCTTGGGAAAATAAGTATGCCAGACTTTCCAGAATCCTGCCACTTGCGAATCTGGATATCATCCTGGTATCATTATTTTTTAGCAGAGCTGTTATGCTCCTTAAGTTCTTACCATAAGGCACATTTCTGCTCTCTGGTTGAGACATCACATGTATCCTTATATAAACTGTCGTCAATTTATCAAACAATCAAGACAGAAAATTCCCAAGTCAGACCAGGCATGTTTGAACTCAAGATGGTAAATTCCTTAATCAACAGTCAAGTCAATTAAATCTCAATTTAAAACAGCCAAGTCCAGTCTCAAAAAGAAGTCAAGCCCCAAGAAAGTTTCAAACTCCCATGTCACGACCACTAAATCATTTCAAGATGTAAACTCAACTAATATATATATGTTTTTGTTTCATTATCATTTAATATCTCTTAAAAATTGCAACCCCCTGTGTGGAAGCCATATCTGCTGTCTGAATGTGAATGATCTTTGGCTACATGTATACTCTCCATCCATTCATGATGTGGACTGGTCCAGAAACAATGCCTTAAATTTGAGCACAGGGATCACTATCACTATGAGAAGAAATCGTCAAAGCCACCAGGCTCAAGTCCGGGTGAAGTCGAGTCATTGCCGTTTTGAGTTTAAACCATAGTGGCAGTCTTTTTTATTATATTATCAAACAAAAATTCAAGGTCATCTGATTCAAGTCAAAGTTTATGTGGCTAAAGTTTCAAGCCATATTTTTCATCACTCGCTATTGGGTGTTTGTGAGAGATTGAACGACGGACAGGAAGAGGTAGAGAGGGAGTGTGGGAAGACTGGCAAAGGAGCGTTTGTTTTCACTGCAGAGGCTGGCATGTCTGTGTGTGTCCACGGTTTGTCTATCTCAATCTCTCTCCCTCAATCTCTCACTCTGTTGAGACGGTAAACACAGATGCTTCAGAGTGCCTGCACAAGCAAACGCAGAGCCCTGTTCAACACACACACACACACACACACACACACACACACACACACACACACACACACACACACACACACACACACACACACACACACACAGCGCTGAAGACAGACAAAGCAAACCCAGGCTCGAGCAGACAACCAGGATCCCTGGAGAAAACTGATAATAAGAGTGATATTAGTGTGTATGTGTGCATAGGTGTGTGTGTGTGTGTGTGTGCGTGTGTGTGTGTGTGTGTGTGTGTGTGTGTGTGTGTGCATAGGTGTGTGCACACATTGCAGGTTTGTAATTAAATGCAACGCAGTTACAAAGGAGTGAACATAGTTAAAGCCTTTGGGACTTGAGTGAGGAGATGAAACTTTCCAGAGGAAAAACACAGGCAGACAGACAAATTGAGTGAAATGACGCATCAACACTTGAAGATGAGCTTATTTCAGAAAAGTAACAAAGTTTTCATGTCTCGATGAAGACCTTGGAGGCTGCGACATGTTGCCCTTCAGCTTTTATCAATCAAAGTACACCGTACTATTATTGCAGAATACCACCAAAATATTGGGGCTATCACCGATATTACACGTCATGATACATTTTATGTCACAACAGCAACACAACCAAGGCAGCGGTATCACATATCCAAACCGCTATGTAAAAAGCTGATTGTGCGTGTGTGTGTGTGTGTGTGTGTCGGTTTATTTCCTAACAAATGGAGCCAGTCTTGTGGCTTTTGGCATTCAATTACAGAAAACAACATTGGAAAAGAGGTAGTGAATTGTTCAACTGGTTTGTTTAAGCCCTGAGTTCTTTCTAAAATGCCCTTTTTTACAGTTATGTGCACATTTGCAGTGTAACACTGTCAAGGTAAAGAGAAGGTTTAAGATTAAGGTTTAGAGGTTTCTGTAAGTTTCTATGAGCTGTAGTGCTGTTGTTGCCATCAAACTAAAGAGTGTGTGTGCTTATGTCTGTGCTCTATAGAAAATATCAACCAGACTGTCTCCATCTGACTTGATTTTTTTCCTGCGTTTCTTGGAGTCTGTCATGTCCTTTTCTCATCTCTGTTGTTCTCATGTGAAATCTTTGACATTATCAGGCATTTGGTGTGAAATGCTCAGTAAACAACAGACAAGCCTGTCACCTTGACTAAAGAGCACACTAAGGGAAAAGACTAAATAACAGTGAGATATACAAATGCAACCCTGTAAAGGAAAAGACTTTCAATGACAGGGACTTACCATTAACAAGTACTGGGCTTTCAGTTGTTTCTCACATCAAGTGTGATTTTTTTTCCCCCATGACCTGCTACTAAACTTGAATAATCCAGTAAACCATTTCTTTCACTTGAAAGAAACGTCAAGCCATGTGCTAAATTAACAGCTGTTTTTTCGACTTTCAGCGTTAAGATATATTCAGTTATAAAATACAACTTCCCATTTTCTCCTAGACACAAGTTCCGTCGAAGTAATTATTTTAAATCCATAAATTACCCATGTCAATCACTGGCTTGTTGTCTAAGACAAACAAAATCCCCTGGTTCCCTGGTGTCAAAAGCAACTTGCGCCTAATGAGGGAGATATTTCTTTCTTCTGAGGACAGAAGAATGCTGATTATTCCCTTATTCATGGCAAATGGGAGCTTCACTCATAGTGTATCAAGGTTTCATGTCAACATTTTAACCTGAATAATAATTTAACCACAGTTTGGGGCCAATATTTTAGTAAACGTGGCCTTCGTGTGTGTTTGTGTCTGCGTTTGCATCTGTTTTATAGTCTTTCCCAGACAGTTTGATTAGAAACCGTGTGAATACAGTAAAAAGGCTCCTGCTCAAACCAAGGCTACAGAGCTGTTGAGACTGCAAAAATCATCCACTATCACCTCCCGCATCCCAACACTAAGTCGAGACATTTTTTTTTTTTAAAATATCGGTTAGCCAGTTTTAGCATGAAAAATAGAGATATGTAAAACCTCATGTTCCTCATCTAGTGTTTCATCTTTAGTGCTAAATAATGTTCGCAACTTCACAATAAACTGCCAATCAAATACTGTGATCGTTAAGGGTCAAATGTTCAACTGCTGTCCCAAGGTTCAATTTCCAGCAATGGTGCCTCCAGTTATGTTTATGAGTAGGAAGACCATCTAAAAAATATTATCACCTTACTTTTCTCTGCCTCATGCGGATGCACCTTAATCTAATGCTGGGTATAACTTGGCTATAGTTGATGTACAGTACTGTACTATACAGCTTGTATATTATATATGATACAGATCATCATGACGGCCATTCATTTATACAAAAATGTGTTTGCACTTGACTGTAAAAATATATTATGCTCACATTTATATCACTTTACATCAATTTACAAACAAACTTGAAATGATTTGTCACCTCCCGCGTCTCATTTTCTCAGACACCACGACCGAGTCCCTGGAGAATCATGGAGTGCGGTAGGCAGGAAAAAAGTGGCCTCACGCTCATAGTCTTGATGCATTATGCATTTAAAAAGTCATGATCAGGGCAATCAGTGCGGAGCACAGCGTTATTTATGCAAACTTCAAGCATCTGAACCAACCGGCCTGTCTGTAATAAATAAACATTGTGTAAACTGTTATGTGGCTCCACTTAAAGTTACTTGAAGATGTCCTTGTGAACTCCGGTAATCAGAAAACGAAGAGATGCAAGGCTCGGGCTTCTACTGCATGTTAATGTCTCATGGTGCTTAGACGGGCAATAATTACTTCAGGATCGCATTTGAGTGTGATTACACAACATATCAGGTCACCATCATTTCAACCCTGTACACATCCTACACATCCTTTTCTTAAAAGCCCTGTAAGCTCTGCACAGCTTGCGTAATTGCCTCGATCTGAAACTTATGACTTAGCTGCGCCACTTTACACTGATTTGGTTTGTTTATCCCCAGCTAAACTCAGAACCCTAGATAATCTGTGCAAGAAAAAAAAAGATAATATCTCTTGTCTGCTCATCTCCCTCCTTATCCAAACAAACTCTAGCTTGTCTCCCTGAGCAATAACACGCTGCTGGCCTAGATAAATATGACCCACGTCCCACACTAATGCAAAGACGGCTGGGAAAAACACACATGCAGAACCACATGTATGCCCAGTCAGTGCATATATAAGTACAAAGACACCCATTCCCAACAGAACAATGACTTATGGGCTCAAAGGGAGTCTCTCTCTCTCTCTCTCTCTCTCTCTCTCTCTCTCTCTCTCTCTCTCTCTCTCTCTCTCTCAGACACACAGAAGCACACTCAGAGACATACTCTCTAAGGTCTGACACATTATAAGACTGAAGTCCTTTATTGGTAGTAATGTGGAGCAGATTATTGCTTAAGGAAAAAAAAAAAAAAACAATGGGCAGTGACTCTCAGTTGTGGTGTTTTAGTGGAACAGCAGGCGGGCACATTCCAGGACAGATGCCAGAAACAACCCAAGTACCAGAGAGCGAGCAGAGAGAACAGCCGTACAGGGAACCACATCTTTGTTCATTTGGCTCCTCTTCCACTGCACAATAACAATCATGACATTGCAAAAAAAAAACAAAATAAATAAAAAAAAAAACATAGCTGTATAATTAACTTGTGGAAAATGAACTGTCAGGAATATGAATGGTTGTATAAACTTCACTTTACATAAGTATTATTATGTAAACCTCTCTCAATAAAAAAAAAAACGCTGAGTTTGATGGATTGAGGTCATTTAGATAAAGACCCAGACGGACTGTCATGCTCTTCTTATCGACCCGCTACTATATCTGGGACTAGAAGGAAAAGCATATTTAATAAATCAAATCATTCCAAAAACTAATTTCTTTTACTACACGAATCCAAAGTGAAGTTTCCATCGAGATAACGCTACATGCTTATAATGTAGCATCATGCAAATCCCACTTTCCTGAACTTTTCGGAACCAAATATATTCTTTATACACTTGACAATGCTCTGGCAACAGCTTATCTTTAGAGGCCTTAATCATTTTCCACATGTGGATAAAAGTGTCAGTTACAACTGTCAATTACAGAGCAAAGAGGGTCTGATGGAATTGCCAATATGTACTGAACAGATTGCGAAGCCAGATTGTCAACTTTAATTTTGCTCGAGCTCAGCCCTCACTGTTCCAGTCTCTGCTTTACTCCTGTCCTCCGCCTCACATGGCTCACTGTTGGAACTGTGAGGTGTTTATTGTACAAAATTGTAATTCTTGCAAAAATCAAATAGAGCAGAGTGAGCTTAGATGTTTGAACTTTTGAAGGAAAGTGATCCAAGCAAGTTAGCAGCACTTTGTGCCTGCCCAGCTGCTTTACAGAGTGGGTGTCTGGCAGTTTCTTTGATCACAATTCAGACAAAACCGAAATCCTACTGTGAGCTAGCAAACACTGTGGTTTTTCTGTTATCTTTGTTTGCATACAACTGGCCAGTCTGTGAGGTCTGATACATCCTCAGGCAGGACTGAACTAAGCCTGTACACCCAACACAAACTAATAAAGTTTTCATTACATCCATCCAGGCCTCCCGACCTTTAATATTCTGCCTAAGGGGCTCACATAAAATCCCCCTCAACTTTCAAAACTTTTTGACACGTTTTTACAGAGACAGAGACCAAATCCAATTCTTTATTGGTGAACTGTGCTTCATGTTTTAAATCCAGAAGTAAAGGTCCAGCACATTAAACCAGTTAGACCAGGTGCATTATTCAGAAATGTAAAACAAATACGATTCAAGCGATTCAGTTAAATAAATACAATTCTGAAATAAAATAAGGCTGTCTCAAATAGTCACTTAAGATCAATATAGCAATTGCTGATAACGTGACCACGTGTCCATCAGCCAAACAGAAATATATATATTATAACATATATTTGTTTAGCTCGGCTCACCTCGCGTTGCATAGCAACCAGAGACGTGCTCAGACTTGTCGCTCCGAAAGACACCGAAACAGCGTAGATTACACTGAAACAAGCACACTGGAATTGTTCAAGCATTAATGTAACTAATCTGACTTTAGTACATTGTTTTCTCTATTTAACATGGGATTTTGACAGGGAGCTTCTTCTCCTTTTTTTCTGGTCGGGAATCTTTTAACGGAATGTAGTCCCGGACAGTTCCGGTTCACTTTCACCCCTGAGCTCGCCACCGTTGATAAAACCCTCATAATTAATTGCATTAAATTTTTTTACGCGTTAAATTGCGGCGTAATTAATTAATCAAATTAACGCGTTAAAATTACAGCACTAATATATGTACAAAGAATGTTCATACCGGTAATTTTTAGCAGCACTTTGTGTCTGCCCAGCTTCTTCTCAACAATACATATAATTACATTGATACAAGTCTCCCTTCTGCCAGCTGCACTTTAGAGAGGAGGTAGAGGATTTGAGGAGTTTCATGTGTCGCCAGTAGACATTGCCAGACCATCTAATAACAACTAGTGATACAGGAAGATTGACAATGGATGAAATAACAATCTAGAAAGCACTCAAGCCTCCAACAAGACTGCACAATATATATATATATATATATATATATATATATATATATATATATATATATATATATATATATATATATATATATATATATATATATATATATATACACACACACACCTTTTCTACATTTGCACTTGGTTTTGCATTCAAACATTATAGACAATAGTTACATGTGCCACAATTTCATTAAAATCATTCAGAAAACTGCAAATTGACCATGATTGTCCATATTGCAAATATAAGGATCCAGTAATCACTGTGGTAAGAGTCCAAAAATACAACACAAACAGAACTGAAAACCTCCTCAGTGTAGGTAACAAATAAAAAACAGATCAGTTATACCCAGATCTTGTTAATGAAGATAAATCTTAATGCTAGAGCATACTTAAAACAGAGTGGGTTTCTAACTTTGGTATAGAAGAACTGATTGACTTTTGGGATGGAACAGCAGATTCCAAAGTAATCCTGCAGAAAGCCTTCATTAAGAATACTGTTACAGCAGCAGATTTTTACTCATGGTTTTGGAATGTGTGCAATGTTGAGGTTAGTTGCTTTTAGCTCATGTCTTACTGCGCAAAACCTGCTTTCAATCAGTCGAAATGCCACCTTGCCTCACCCGTCCTCAAATTACCACTGCTCTTTCATTGTTGGACCATGTCTGCAACAAACCCACTGGTGCAGGAACGAGAACAACTGCATTTGCTATTTACATACATGGGTGCTGGATATGAAATTGTCACTTCTGCTGGTGGAAACTAACAACTTTTTGGAAAACTCACTATATGCCTTCTATTGTTATTTTGAGCAAAAATTGGATTAGTCAAAAATGCTAATTATTTGCATTTGAGGTTTACTATAAGTGTTTTAGAATAGTTATGACAAACTAGTGTGCAATTTTTTCACCTGAATCTGAATCAATCCTAATTGATTTAGGAGAGAGTGAGTGTTCCAGGGAATCATGTTTATAGGACATTCAGTCTGAGCCTTATGTAATGTGAGTGAAAAATCAAGTTCAACTTTTTTAAATGACAATTCCCATAATACTGTATTTTTATATGGTAGGAAGTAATCTTCCCATGGAATCAGTGGGAGTTAAAATTGTCATCATGACTAGTCATTAGTGAATGGACTATTAGCCGTTCCTGTTTGTACTGTGACTATGAATGTACAGACACTCACTGGAATCATCACTGGAATACTGTAACACTGAAGAATGATCCAACCAAACAATCTGAAACTATGCAGAGATTTGATTTTTTTATTTTTTATTTTTCAATGAATGTATAGATAAAAACATGAAAGAAGCTTTTTGCATGATATAGGACCTTTAAGACTGAGAAGGAGTGGGCTCATTGACGCAAATCACATCCATCAGGTGTGAAGGGTTCTGAGAAACAGTATTAAATTGCCCAAATGTAAACACCTTTATTCATTCACATAACAGGAATTGATTTTACCCTACTCACCATAGTTTCTGTCACTGTGTCTTCAATGAAAAACACAATTTCATGCCACCCACACTGTTTAATTTGCTAACAGATTTTTTTTCTTTTGGGGGGGGGTAGGGGTGTCTTTGCTTGAAATGAAAAAGTTGGTGAAAACCTTACAAAAACCTTCACAAATACCAGACACGGTCACAGTTCAGTCTGCATGTGGGGAAACTAACACGGCATGGTGCAAAATCAACATTATTTTCTGCTTAATGGTCAAAGCTCTGGTGAAACCAAGAGGCAAAATCTCCACTGTCCTCTCTCCAAGCTGCCGGATCTATGAAGCAGCTCCTGCTCTGCTGGTAAGAGTCTGGTTAGGATCAGCGTGTGGAAACACAGCCACAGATGTGTGTTCCTGTTTACACTGAGCGGGAGGTAATTTAAGGAAGTCTGGCTCTATCTTCGGGAGCTTTCTGCTGCTCAGTGGGTGCTGTGTAACTGCCGAATGAAACATCTCACATCTCCCTCCTGCTTCTCTTCAACTCCCCGTTTGTTTCTTTCTCTCCCTGTCCTCGCTTGCCCTTTTCTCGATCCTCCTCGCCCTCTCCTTCCTCTCCGTCTTCCGCTGGAGGAAATATCTGCTACTTAGAAGGAAGGATGCTATTAGGCAGATATGGCCTCACACTGGAAGAGCTGCACCAAAGAGGCGACAGGATTTTCTTTCCTCCTCCACCACAACGGGCGAGCGCAGTGTTCTAGCTTCCTCTGTGGGAGCTACGTTGCATCTGTCAGCAGCACCTCCTTTTAACCTCCGTATCAGGAGTCGGCAGGGAGCGGCTAAGTCGACTCCCATGTGCATTAAAGCATGCAAATGAGTTCATGTTTGCAAACTTTCCCAGAAAGCATAGGAGCGTGCGCCCAGTATGCTGAGATCCCCCCCCACTCCTGCCTGTCCTTACCTGAAACTGGCCGGTGTAGTCGTCATCCGTGGTGCCCTCCCTGCCCTCCTTCAGTGCGATGAGAGTGAAACCCCTGAAATAAGCGGGGCTGGCCGCCAGGAGGACCACTGTAGGGAGGAAAAAGAGTGCGCGTTCACTTCACAGAGACAATGAGCAGGAAAAAGGCTTTATAATGACACATCAGGGTCGTGCTGTGTGAAGCAGGGTCAACTCCGAGGGTCCCCGAGCGGGGAAAACAGCGTTCCTGTATGGAAAAAGTGAGGGCTGTAAACAGGGGCTTAGCAGCTCACCTTAGAATCATATAGAGCTTATAAATCTCATGCAGGGAGTCTGGTGCGGGGAGCAGGCCGGGAACCAAAGCTATATACAGTAATGAGATGAGGGTGAAATTTTATTCAGTATGGCTCACCCTTGTGCCCCAACCTTGCATTTTGGCACAAGCCCATTTATCTTAAAACTTGCTCCCACCGCTGTGAAGGAAGATGTCAATATTTTCAATCTTATTTTTATTTTTTTTCCCTTGGTTGGTGTCCTTCACAGGTCCCTGATAGCTGATTAGAATTTATTTATCCCTGCATTACTAAATTTGACGTCACAGTGAGACATTGCATGATCTAAAGTAAGACATCTGTGGGGAGACCCTAACACAAGGTGACCCTCATTTTTCTTTTTAATTCTGAAGCCTGTCTCAAAACTGTAGTGTAGCATGCCAGGTCTCATTACTGTAATATCCTGCCATCCTCTCACTGGGTGCATTTGAATGTTAATGAATAACATCTGAATCAAAAAAGAAACTTTTAAATAGTTGTATTTTGAGTTGAAAACTGCTTTTTAACCATTAAACTCATTCTGTCTGAATAAGCTAAGTTTTTTTTTTGTTTTTTCCATTAGGTGGCTAAATCCAACCTAACCATCAATCGAGCAAAATAGCATGATTTATGACTAAATAAATAAATATATTTAGGTCATGAAAAAATACTTAAATTAATTTCTTGAATTTTAATTTCTACATTTCCATTTTTCAATCAAGTCTTAATTGTCTCTTTGCATTTATGTGTCAGCAGGTTAATTCAGTGTGTGGTTCTTACAATGCAAAATCAGTCAGCTGGGAGACCACAGAAAAGCAAACAATACCTTTAACAATAACATATATATTGAACTTAGAGCATGAATGTATTACAGGAGCTACCATGGTGATTATACAAAGGCTTTTGCAACCAGACTCTGCAATATAGTTGGGGGGATTCGTCTGTGTCACCAAAAACTCTGTTATCATCCAAAAACTTAATAAAACCCATGAGGACAAGTATACTGGCCATGTATTAATCATCTTTAATGTTGTTATAGTGCATTATATTCAAACAGTTATGTGTATATGGGTTAACCTAAGAGAGGAATTACAGCTATGTCTGCTTAGGTAAGGAGTATGTTCATAAATATAGAAATGTTTCTAATTTATCTGATTAGAAACATTACATTGCTTTCAAAGACTGTGGCAGTGGTAGTGGGTAGAGTGGCCCATGCAGAGGCTACAGTCCTCACTGCAGGCGGACCTGGCTTGAACCCCACATAGGGCTTTCCTGCATGTTATTCCCCCTCTATCTGCCTCATCCTTTCCTGTCTATCTCTATTGTGTTTCATCAAATAGAATCATAAATCCAAAAATGAAAAAAGGCTGGTGGTGTCTTCATCTGCTGCACTGTGGCACAGCCTGCATCTGAAAATACAACACAATCACATGTGTAAATGACCTATATATAGATCAATTTGAACTCAATATAAGTATGCATGACCACTGAAATGCACAAGATACAAGTCACTTTCCTCCTTTATGTACAATCATTATTCAACTTCATAATTAACTTAAATTCAGAAAATTGTTGTATTTCATTCTGAACAGATAGTTTATGGCTATGGCTGGATGATGATTTCAACCTCAAAGTGCTATTTATGAAGAAATAACTGTTGCCCTACTAGGCTGTGAGTCTTAGGCTACAGTAGGCTAAGATTAGCTAGCTAGCTAACATAGATCATCTAATAGACTGTAACGATAGATGTGTCTCCACTTCCTGCCACTATGCAAAAGTGAAGCCAAAAAATCTTGTGTAATGTAATTTGCAGCCAGAATCTGCATAGCAGAGTGTACATCATTACACTATGCGAGTCCCTGCCCGATCTGAGCCGCACATGCACAGTTGGGTCCGGCCGTTTTTGGCATCTTATTTGGCAACATCACTTGGAAAAAAAAAGCCATCCTCACAGCAAACAACTAAGCATGATAGCCAAGTTACCTTTTAAGATGTAGCTACCCACAGAACGACTAACCGCCCATTTATCTCCCTTTTTCCAGCTGGGAAGACAGTGCACTGTTTGCACACTTTTACCTTCTGAAAAAAAAACATTTAAAAAATCAACCACTTTTAAAGAGTAATGATGCTCCTATGCTTGTGATCTTTCAAAATGACTTGCAACCAGTCGCAAAATGGATTTGTCCAAGCGGTATTGCCATCAAAGATGGTGGAAACAGCTGGCCACAACTGCATGTGTGCAACTCACATCAGGTGTAGTCGGCTCACAGTGTAGTAGTAGAGTCCTGTGAGCTGCCATACTACTCAGTATCTTTAAATAAATAACAGAAAAATTTGTGTTTGAAAATGCATCGGCGTGATCGTATGGAAAAGGTTATTTGACATGTAGGCTACTTTGGTTTTCTAGTTGGTCTCATACTAACATGGGGGGGTGGGGTTTATGTCCTATATTGCATCTAGTCACCAGGGGGCAACAGAGATGTTTTGGCTTCCATTTTGGGGAACTGCCATGTTCTTCAGTCTATGAGTTAGCTTATAACAATGTTAAACTTACTGATCACAAAGCAACAAGGGATCCTCAGCTGCACGCTGGTTAAAAAACTCAGGTGGTGAATCCCAAATGAAGACATATAGTGTGCTCCTTCAGAAGAGGCTTCAGAAAGAGCTGGGGGCCATGGTCAATAAGGGCCGGTGAAAAGATCCTAAAATATCACTTTGATTTTGAAGATCAATTCTGGCATCTAGTGTCGATGTCCCTCTAAATTTCTCTCTCCTGTGTTGTACCCATTTCATCAAAGAGTAGAACTGTCCAAACAACATTCCGTGGTCATGAACACCACATCATTTTGCATGCACTCTTTGCTTCTCCACCAAAAAGTGGAGAACCATTGCTCTGACTGAAGGACAAAAAATGGTTTAGGGTAGATTGTGAACTAAATATGTGCATTGTTTATTTCAAAATCTTGTTTTATGTTTACATACATTTACAAAAAAAAATGATTATTTGACTTTAAAAACTGTTGCATGTGTAACACGCAAACCCAGATCTTGCATGTATCAGGTAGAAATTCTACCAATCACCTTACAGAAATTGATAACCTTCAGCAAATCATTTAATGGCCATTAAAATGTATTCACATTTAACCTATTGATGATGCATTCAATCACGACAAACTCCTCTCCTCTACATGACAGTACATTAGCCACATTTGATAATAAAAAAAAGTCTTGCTATCAGTGATTCTGGCCCTTCTTTAGTACTTGGTATCCCATTCAAACCAATTTTTTCTGCAGAAATCTGGAACAGAAGAGCCAAAACGACCACCGCTCTGTCACAGTTTTCGAACCTCCTACTTTATTAACATACCGACACAGAAAACTAATAAAGGTAGGAATAGAGAAATGACTTGGTGTAGAAATGTGTAAATAAATAGGGAATAGAGAAATACAGAATATGAATACAGAAAATAGCCTAAATAAAAGATTATTTATGGAACTGTGGAAACAAAATCCAAGGCAAGAACGTAATTATATCATTTGTCTTTACCAAGATTTTAACACCTTTTTATTTATTCATATATTCAATCATTTATTTCTGCATTTATTTATGTCTTGTTTTGTGCTCCATATCCAACAGGGAGGATAGCGACTTTTGTGGAGGTCAGCTTAATTGGAGCCAGATTTGTGTGTGTGTGTGTGTCTGTTTGTTTGCTTGTGTGTGTGCGTGTGTGTGCATGGAGGGAGAGGGAAGGAAGTGAATATAGGTCAGACATTATAACACTAAGTAGCCCTATCAAACCACAACCCTCCCTGCAGGAGCCAGGGTAGGCACACTAGTTTGAAAGCGATGTTCCCCAGGCTACAGTTTCTACTTCATGTTTTCAGAATACTTAGGGTGTTTGCAGATAAATGTTACCCGGTTCTTAAGTTTTCCACTAATTAAATAGAGATAGGGAGGACATGTGCACTGTTTTCCAGCTTGATAAATGATCCGCTTATTACATTTCGTGCAGTTTTACGCAGAGCTCGGGCAGCCGGAGTCTGCGAACAAACTCTACCTCTATAGGTGCTGCCGGGCTGGTAGGTTTCCGGGTCTCCCTCCACCCTGAGCCTGAACTCATGGTGCCCATCCTTTCGGGTCCCCTGGGTCTGCGCCCGAAGGATACGCCCGCAGTACCCGTCCGACCTGCCTCCGGAAGGCTCCTCCACGAAAGCGACGGCGTTGCACAGAAAACTCGAGACTAAATAGTACTGCAAAAGCAGCAGATGGAAATACATTCCCATTTCGGAGCCGGAGATGGGTCTACGGTGGCAGTTCAAATTAAAAAAAATAAAGAAAAGAAAAAAAAAACAGTTGAAAAAGCAGACAGGGGACCGGCTCCAGCTCCTTCCCCAGGAACTCCCTCCAAACTACAGCAACGTCACAGTCAATGGTTAAAGGTGACGGGAGCGAGACGGAGACGATCCCATCCTGAAGTAGAAGAGCGCGTCTGGGGGCTCAGCGCGGAGCAGGAGAGAGAAGAGAGGAGAGAGGAGAAGGGAGAGAGGCGCTGCTGCTCCTCCCGGATCACTGAGAGCCGCTGATACACAGCCTGCGAGCAGCGGGGGGCCAACAAATAACCGAGCGCGGGTGCACGCGGCTGCCTCCTTGACTGGAAGCGAGGGACGGTCCAAACTGGAGCTACGCACTTTAATAAAAGCCAGCCCCCCCCCCCCCCCCCCGACACACACACACGCACACACACACATTTTAGTGTGTGCGCGCGTGCGTGTTGGTGTGTGTGTGTGGCACATGTAGCTACCTCTTGATGGAAAAAAAATCTACAAATGTCCAGTCCGATGTATTATGTCCAGTAATTTTAAATTCTTTACAGTACATACTATGGGCTACATGGGAGTTGAAAGACAGGCTGGAGTTAGAGATGGTCATTGCAAACTCAGGAGTGTATAAGGAAGTGTTATGGGATGTTAAATAGTAAACGAGAGATACAATTATGTGTTGTTGGTTCTCATCTCTGTGCGCATTTACGCATTTTGTTTATCCGCAAGCGCGCGGAACGGCCAGGTTGCGTGAAGAAATGAACGAAGCTGACTCGGTGCTCTGCTGTGTATCTGTATGTATAGTGAACAGAACTGTGCGCTACACGAGAATTGAAGGACTTCACGAAAACTAGACGTTGTCACTGCGCTTATTGGTCGCGTTTAGGACGAGTTTATCCAGACACGAGTCAGGAACATCACCTAACTTGTGTAAAGGAGCATTTAATGCTGTGTGGGTGCAAGCACGGGCGAGTAATTTGTCGCCCGTCCACTCTTATTACAAACCGTTTCCATTCGAATAAAGCTTTCACAAATGAAATTTGGGGTTTTATTCTGCTCTTAATCCTGCTGTATAGATAAAACAGACCATTTCTGTGTGGATTACGGGCACTTTTTTCAACATTACCATGGTGCATGTGCTGCACCCTCTCAGCTTTCCTCGCGGAGTCTCCTCACACATCGACTATCATCCTCCGCGAGATATACATGCATTTACAATAGGAGCGGAGGGTGCGTGTCGGCCAGCAGGTGTCGCGAGAGTATCTTTACACCTCCGGGTCCACCGGAGCTGCATTTGTCATTCTCCTCATCACTGGCGCCCCTTTACTCTTCCATCTCCTCAAGTTTTATTATAGTGTAGAGAAAAGTATGAGGGATTATGGAAATGCAGGGTTTAAGATCTCATCAAATGTTCAGGCTGAAGGAATGTGTTGAAGTTGGGTGATATTTTGATTCATTTCCCTCCCTTTTTTAATTTATTTTGTTCCTTCAAGAAATTTCGCAACCCTCGTTTGCAAAGAAACAAGGACAATTTTCATTAACTTGAACTTTCCTTTTTTTATCTGAATTAGTACAAACAGGATCAGTGTCTATTTTTTGCAGTAAAAAAAAGAAAAGTGTGTGTTCGTATGTAAATAATAAAATGTCACGAATGAAATAAACTTTCATGAGCCCGATTTGCTCTTGTATTCTTGGCTTTGTTTCCCCATTGCCAAACATGTGTTTGCGCATTCATGCGTGTCTCTGTATGTGGGTGTGTGTGTGTGTGTGTGCGTGAACCTGGGCAGAATTACCTAATTGAAACCTCTTCTCAGAGCTGGAGATGGTTAAGTTAAACAGCATCAGCCTGCATGTCTTTGTGTGATGGATCCCATCTGGAGTGGCTCTGCACTATAAACTGTCTGACGGATGGCTGACGTCTGGAGCGCACCCTTGACCGAGATGTGGAGTCAAACCAACCCACAGACCTTTTCGGAATGAAAACAACCTGTTTGCACACAAGCCAGTAACATTCCTGCATTCAAACATCCAACTTTTTTTTTTTGTTGTTTATGCCCCGGCGCTGGCGAAAGCCATGTCCGGAGGCTTTATGTTTTCAGATTGTCCATCCGATCGCCGCATTCTTCGTGAACGCAATATCTCGGTAATGCCTTGAGGGAATTTAAAATGAACATCTACTTGGCACGCATTTGATTTGAATTGTATGAGGTCAAAGGTCACTGTGACCTCAGAAAACAGGTGTTTGGCTATAACTCAAAAATCATACGCTAAATCTGACAAAGCTACACACAAATATTTAACAGGATAAAGCAATGAAGTTATGACATTTTACATCCCAAAGGTCGAGTTTGACATTGTAATGTTCAATTATTCAAAGCCAAGGGGGAGATTGTGACAATATTTCACATTTGGTTAGATACTAAATTGGTTACACCAATCGCGCGCACCCACCATGAAACAGGTGATTGCATAGATCTTCTGAGCTCCTGGGTCAACAAGTTTTGTGAAGCATCTACATTTTAAAACCTTGTGTGAAATCTTCTGGTCTGTCACAAAGGTCATGTGAAATGGCCATAATGTGTTTTACCCTATTCAAAGTTAACATTCAGGTTTGTTTTCTGGTTTTCTCTGATAAAATATGTACACAAGTAAATATTTTAAGTTAGACAAATGGTCTGCCATCTATCCTGCAGCCATTCTCACAGCATATGCATTTGTCTTTAGTCAACTTGCCCACTTAAATAAGACTTCTATGAGGGTCATTATGTTCTGAAGGCGAAAAGTCTGTATTAAATATGAAAATTGCATTGATCTTAGTGTGTGGAAGCCATTTCCTCTAATGGACTATTAAGGGTTCTAAAAAAGCCCTCAGTATTGTGCTCAAGTGTGTAATAGAATTTCTGATCATTTTAGAAAGCTATGCTTAAAGAAGGTATTCACTTCATTTCAGTTCCTTTTTGCTATCTGAAGTAATGAAGATGGATTGGATGTATTGAAATGTGGGGGTAAGTACTCATTGTTAAAAGAACGCATTCCTCATTTAGTCTTGTACTTACATAGAGGGTGATGAAGACATATTTCACTCACGTATAGTTGTCACTGCTTCATAGAAACCTTTCTATTTCAGAGTGCCTGTCAAGAAAATTCAGATAAACAATACAGGTTCCTATACAGTGAAGTGTTTAAAGGCCAAAGGTCACTTGTGTGCCAAGGTGATTAGTAGAAGTCCAAGTCCAATAATGTTACGTCAGCTGTTTGGTCGCATTTGATGCAAATAGTAGACAAAGATGAAAAAAAGTTCTGACAAGAACTAAAGCCAAAGCAATTTCAAGATAATCACTTGTCTGGATTTAAGCTCCAAGTGTCACAATATGAGCTCCACACCTGTAACAAAAGAATAGCATTTAAAAAGATGCTGCACACTTTTCTGTGAAATTTTCTACGAATGTCCAGCAACCCCCTGCAGAGACAACCTCAAGCATGATGGTAGACATTCCTTATTACTTTCAGGGGATAATGCAATATTTTAATGATAGAAATTATTATTTTCAGAATCTTAATTCAGTGAACGTACACAACCTGTAATTCATTTGTTACTATGAAAGGTACTTGCTATGGACAAGGCACCTTTTAGCATGTGTTTGAGACAATGCTGCTAATTATGTATATTATAATTATGTTTTAGGGTGTAACAACACTGTGGTTAAGGACTGGTTAGGTTTAAGCACAAAAAACATTTGGTTAGGATTAGAGAAAGAATAGTTTATATATAGTTTATAATGTAATTAAAATGTCTCAACGTCACATTAAAACATATCTAGTGGCCCAACTTGACAGAAAAATTGTCTGGTTAAATTGTCACAGCATGATGGAAAAATGTCCTGCCCACAGCTGAGCGACTGAATAGCCTTAAAGTGGTTTCCCCCTATTTCATAAAAAAATACATGGTTTTAATTTGATGGCTATGTGGGATCTCAATTGCTTAAATCTGTTATGTATGAAAATAAAATGTGATATGACTCTGTTCAGAAGCTTAATAGCCATATCACAGCGAATAGCTTTTAAAGTAATGTAGTAACTGGTTGCTATTTTGTAATGACTTTCCCCACTATAATATAGGATAGTAGGACACATAATGTAGGGCACACAGCCAGAAAGCCATTATAGACAAATGAGATCTATATATCAAATTAAAGCATTTGATGAAATCCACTGTATCTAACAGTGAAAGCAAATTGGCCAAAGTTGAATTTAGCGGGACAAAGCTGGAAACCGAAGGTGTAAATATATTGGCTCTCTCATATAAAGTTAGTTGAAATATCATTTGTAACCTTTATGGCCTCAAGGCCGAGCAGCAAACTCTGTTATCTCTACTCTGTTGAGGAGACATCCATCTGTTGTGTCATGTCTTTTGCTCAAGACAGCACAAAGCTAAGCCCAGTCACGCGTGCGTGCGCACACACACACACACACACAAGTTGACCATCCACACCACAGACATGCTGGCAAATGATAGCTGATTGTATCAGTGCACAGATAAGAGAACAGCAAATAGGTGT
This sequence comes from Lepturacanthus savala, assembly GCA_030544235.1. Taxonomy (NCBI): domain Eukaryota; kingdom Metazoa; phylum Chordata; class Actinopteri; order Scombriformes; family Trichiuridae; genus Lepturacanthus; species Lepturacanthus savala. The sequence goes on from CM060465.1 coordinate 17,995,505, forward strand.
AATCAACTCTGTACATCGAACATATAATTACAAAATATCAATGGAAATATTTTGTGAAAATGTGCCTGATGTGAGAAAAACAATTTCATTTTACAAATTAAAAGTTTAATTTTCAAGCAACATAATAAAGACTGCTCATTTCAATTCAGTGAAAGGTTTGCTCCAGTATGACCAGAAGCTTGCGAAGGTTAATTTAGTCAACTTTATTATTATACTATACATTTTATTTAGTATTTATTTATATGAAATTATATCATATAACTGATCTAAGGCATATTACTGAATCAAGAGTCCTAACTCTTCTTTAATTGCGCTACTGTTACACTACATTTTCTTTCAATGGCTATAATACAAGACATGAAGTACACACACCACACCGAACCTGTAACTAAATGGTCAAATGTATGCAATTATAGCATCCTTTAAACTGTTCAGAAGGCAGTGATTCTGGTGGCAAGGGTTTGTTTCCTAAAATAATGACTGTTGCAAACATAATATTAGATAATTTAATAGCTACAAAAAAAGGTCGATCAATCAGCAGGTACAGGTTGCTGGTACATTTGTAACTATTAGCACTCAGCATTCCACTTCCTACGGTGCCACCCTCCTTCTCCATCTGTACCGTCATAATTAGAGATAGAGATAGTTCATTTTTTACTGACAGCTACCATTAAGGAGAATCATTTTTAAGAAAATTGTTTTTATTGTTTAAGACCTTGGTCCGGGACGTTTCTGTGTGGAGTTTGCATGTTCCCTCCATGTCTCGTGGGTTTTCTTAGAGTTCTTTGGCCTCTTCCCACAGTCCAAAGACATGCTGAGGTTAATTAGAGGCTCTAATTGCCCGTAGGTGTGAATGTGCGCCTGTAATGTGCTGGGATTGGCTCCAGCGGACCCCCATAATGAGGAATAAGTGGGTATACAAAAAGACTGACTGACTGACCTTGAACACAACAACTTTCACTCTTCAACTTTCAGTGCCATGTGTTTCATGATAAGCTTTGCTAGGTAACAGTGATAGATGTTGTCATATGACATTGTTGCTATGATGCTGGTTAATTTATATTATGAAAAAAATATTTGCTCCAACAAATCCATTATTTTAACCATTTTTTTCAGTTTAACTGGTTAAAAATGTTTGGAATTGACATAGCCTCTCAACTTGTTATTATATTGACTTGATTATGAGATTCCATCCCCTTTTTCAAAGCTCCTTTTTGGAGCTATGATGTTGATAAAGTTATGTTGTGTAAATCAAATGTGGGGCAGCATGGCAGTGCTGTTGTCTACCAGGTTGCAGGAATAAGAACTTAGTCTGGAACCTTTCTGTATGAATTTGCATGTTCTCACCGTGTCTGTGTAGGTTTTCTCCCACAGTCCAAAAACATGCTGAGATTAATTGTAGACTCCAAATTGTCTATAGATATGAATGTGTGAGTGAATGGTGTGTGTGCCCCACAGCAGACTGGACACCTGCCTGGGGTGTATCCCTGCCTCTCGGCCTAAATACACTGGGATTGACTCCAGCAGACCCCTGTGACCCTAGTGAGAAATAAATGGGCATAGAAAATGCACGGATAATCCAAATATGCTCCAAGCTGGATTCCTGGCTGACTGAATTCAATCTAAACAACTGCTGATGTAAGCTGATGTGTTAATTGTGCTCACCTTTCTTTTGAAAGAAAGCAGTTAGTAGTTGTTTTCCGTCAGTTTCTTTCTTTCTTTCTTTCTTTCTTTCTTTCTTGGAGAAAGACGTGACTCTATCAGTGTCGGTGTGCATCGGTGCTCCAGCATCACTCCTCATTTACCTCAGCTGTGCTTAGAGACAGCTGTGCAGAGGTGGACTAAACCATTTTGCCCCCTTATTTAAGGGGTGAGAGAGGGTACAGAGAGCTCCCACTCTTATTTTCATACAAAGTTCATTTTCTTAACCAATTTATTTATTCACCTTTAAGTTAATTATGGCATTAATGACTTCAAAATATGCAAACAAAAAAAAATCTGGGCTTTTTGAAGGGCCCCTCTCCCCCTTGAGGGCCTGGGTACTCATTCCCATTTCTCCCTCCACTATAACACAGTTGTCACTATGTTACTTTTATGAAGTTTTATGTTTTCATGCAAGAAAAAAAAAAACATTTAGATTCCCAATAAATGGTCAGTTTATCAAAATGTCACAAGTTTCTACCACACTACTAAGGACAGCTACTTCTTGAAAAATTATGTTTACTGTGATGTGTAAGTGAAAAACTTCTTTCTCATGTTTTTATTATATTATTTTATCATGTATTTATTGGGAAACTTACAGAAAAGCCTAATAACTTTACTTTTAACGTCATCGTCATGCAGATAGGTGTCCTCCCCCCATTGTACTACCTTAAGTCATGGTTGTTCAGCTCTGATCAATTTTACATGATTAGACACTGGAGTGTTACATCGGGTTCCACCTTTGCAAAAGTAGTCTCAACTCTCGCTGGAGGACCACTTGTGTTTTTATTTTCCTGCACCCCGAGTGGTGTGTTAAGCCCTGGTTGTATTTGTATCATTATTTTTGTCATTGAGTATACAACAAAAACAAAATGTTTTGAAGAATCATGCACCATTGACATACCTCTCTAATGACTGGATTTGAACACTGATTCTGGTCACTAACCGACTAGCTCAAAGTTATAGTTCAAATCTTCCCTTATTTAAATAGAAAAAGGACTGAGAAAATGAGATGAAAATGACAAGAGTCAACGACTGAGATTCAGGTGGGGCCGTGGAAAAGATGATGACATAGTGATGACACACCGGTCTGTGTCTACCAAAAAAAAGAGTAGTCGCACATTGGAGATGGCTTCTTTTCAATAGTCTCTGCTCATCAGAGTGCAGCATGGTCATACAACAGTCTGTCTACCAACAAATTATAGGGACTAAACATCTATTGCAAAGTGTCAATCAGACCCACTTATCCAAAATGATTTATAAGTATGAAGCGTAATTTGTATGCACTCATACCCCCCGAAGCTAAATGAATCATTCATGACAGACTGGTGAAGATATGACAATGTGAAAGCACAAATGTGGATATTACTTTCATGCGGCCCCCATGCATGGACACCTCTGTTCCACTTCCAAACCCACACAGCCCTGACAATCACCACAAATATCTCTTCCTGTCAGTCAAATTTAACAAGCTATAGATGGGGGCGGCGGGGTTGGTGTGGAAGGGGGGAAGACGGGGGGATGGGGGTGACGGTTGTGGATAGTGACTTCAGAGCAAGACAAGAAAAAGACTGAAAGTAATGAGATTCTGGGAGGAGTGACAAATTAAAGTGGTTGCAGGTAGAACTTGTTTAATGGCACCAGTCTGTACTCTTCATGTGTTTACAGTGTCAAAGGTTTCACTCCATGCTGCCATGTGATCACTAATTAAGAAAAAAAAAACACTGTTGAGTCACTTAAATGTAGTGAAATAAATGTTAAGAAGGGGTGTGGAAAATAATCAACCGGCCCACAGTTCTAATGAGAAGGAAAAAGCAAGGTTTCAAAAGCAGTTTGACCTCATCAAATCTTGAATCGGTATCAGCTGTGTATATCCACCGCAGGATGGAATAATTGAGCTGACATTTGTAAATGGAGCATGTGATCTGCTCTCCTGTGTTCTTCCAACCGATCTACGTTTCTATCGAATGGATTCTGGCTGCATGTTGATTCTGTCTTTTCAGCTCTGCCACTTTCTCCTCCGCATCCTCGCCTCATGCTTTTCGTTAAAATGAACATAAGGTGAAGAAAAGAAAGCAATTGTTCCAGATGTGAAAGCATAGGGTCATAAGACCAGAGTTAATCTCAGTGCACACGAGGCCCTGTGGGGGGGGCCCTCACTGTTGCTGTTCGCAAGTCAAGTAAGTAGCAAGAAGAATACCTTAAACCAAAGAAATAAAATGTTTTTTTTAATAATTACGCACAGCAGTTATGTTCGAAACCAGAGATAAAACATTCACACCTCAGCACACCACTGTGGGAAAGTGCCACTGTCTCTATCTGTTGCGCTGTGCTGTGTGCGTGCGCACACACACACACACACTTATGCACTAGGATTACATTTGTATGAGTATATATATATATAATTTTAGGGAAATCCTGCATACCAACCCTTTAATTTAAACTTTAAAAAATGCATTGAAGTGCTGTATTCTCATTTTGTAAGGATAGGGATCACTCAGTTATATTGATATTAATACGATTATTGGGGCTCTTTAATGATCTGAGTCTTTATTGTGACCAGAATCAGTACTTTTCTATTATTTTGTGGAAAAACAATGGCAATATTTTTTAAACAGAACGGTTACTGCTTTTATATGTTACCAATTTTTATATTGCTGGAAAACAAACAAACTTCTCCTCCAAAGAACTGTATTTCTTCACTTCTCTTGCCAAAAGCAATATTTTCCAAGGTTAACATTACATTTGAACATCATAAATACATTTTACTAACATCTCATATGGCTGATTTCAACACAGATTTAAACATTAGATTGCTATTTTCAACTAACAGGACTTGCTTCATGGTTTGAGCTTTGGCCTTATTGAAATGCATCTCCCTACTTTAGATATAACATTAGGATTCACTGGACATGATAGCAGCAATGTTATCTATAAATTCAATCCAAATTGAATTTGGGTTTTTTAAAAACGTGGTGCCGGGTCCTTAATAGAAAGATGAGGAGAGGAACAGAGTCTCAGTCATATCAGTCTCCCTTCCTCCATTTTATTCAATGATATAATGAAGTAAAAAAAATACTTTATGTAGTCCTTTACTACTATACCTATCTAGTCACCAACAAAGAAGAAGGCTGCTCAAGGCACAGTGTTACCCATTTGACTTTTTATAGACTCTATAGGGTAGTGGGGTATTGCTGAATCACATTTGCTAATAGAATTACCGGTAACATTTGTATTGGAGGGTTGATATTTGTGCTTTATTTAAAGCACAGACAGGTCCATGACTTGTTAGCGCTAGCTTGGTGCAGGAGCTGGTGGTTGAGGGACGTGAAAGCCCCGACCAAAAGAGGAGGAATCACTTTGCCATTTCTCCAAATAGTTTTTCTGTCTTTCTGTCAGAGCTGGATATTGATGTGAACCCTGTGCCTTCACTGTGAAGACAAGCCTTATTGAGTGTTACATGTAATTTACTCACCAAGCTAGCTGTTAAAATGGAAAAAAGTAAAGTAGAAATATTTTACTTTGCTCTTCTCTTCTTTTCATTCTTTGTAAAATTGAAAAATACTAATTTACAAAGCTATGGTTTTAAACTCAGCTCAAAATTCAACATACATTAATTGGCATCACTTACAAATAGATTTAGTGCCCATGCATTGACAAGAAGCTCCATTTAGCTTAACATTTTTAACCTTTGCATTTCAAACCTAGCAATCAAAATGATCACTTTCCAAATTACTTTTATGTACACTTGCACAAAACCAAGAAAAAGCAAGAAAACTTACAAGCAAATTCTCTCAAGGCACAAACGTGCCTTGAGCAAGAGAGGAGCTTTCTGTCTGACCACATGGAGAAAATGAGCCTTTTCCTAGTTGTCTCTATATGAGTCACATGATCTGAATTGAACACCGAAAAACACTTTAGAGTTATCGCTGCTGTTACAACACACTGCCACAAGGTGGTACTAAAGAAAATTAATTTGAAGGCTACAGAAATTGTGCCATTACAGTGCAGGAGGATTACATTACTAAATATGCAATCACGGTACTTGACTTTATTGCTGCAGCATAACAATAAAGTTGCAGAATAACAACGTCTTCTGAGTCTCAGTCAATAGGCAGTGAGGCAGCACTTTTCATCCTCACTGTGTTTCTGTGTCTTATCCAACCCCACAAGAAAACTGAGGCAGAGACATTGACCAAACACAAATGACCATTCTGTCTTTTTTTCAGATTGTATTGTATTCAGGATATTGGATGGATTTTGATCCTTGTGCCACTTCGAGTAAAGCAGGAATGATGGAAACGAGTGGAGGTATAATGAGGCAATTCAACAGTCTGTGTATCGCCGGTTCTTTTTGCAGTGGCTCTACGATGTAGCAAAGTACTGCTGACTTCATCTAGGGGGAACTGACATGAAAGTTCATGGCATAATCTATTAAGTCAGAAAAAAATTGCTGCATACGCCACATCAGCAGAGCGACACACCCTCCCAGAACACACACACATTTGTAGCACATTCCCTCTATCTCAAAAACACAAACACCTTGAAAATTCCTGTTCCACATCTCACCTAAAATTTAATGCCAGGTTGCATTTCTTTCCGCTCAGTCATGATTTTGTAGTCGACATTTCCTGCAAGAATGCATGTAAATATTTTCCTACTAACAGCACATAATTAGTTTATGGGATTTGAGGCAGTGTTTGTTGTAGTTCAGTTAAAAGGTTTCCAAGCCATTGTTGCAGGAAAAGCAGAAAAATCAGGGATCATTGCATAATTTAATGGAGGGACGAATTAGTTCGTGCAAATAGAAAAAGTTTCTAAAGACAGCAACAGAACAGGAAGTCTTAGATGACTTAATGGTAAGTTGCTACTATTAAAAATATGATTTTGTGAGTTGATTTTGAGACGTAAAGTTTCTGGTTATTAGGAGATCTCTGGCTATCACTAAGAGTCACTCATAAAACAACAGTAGTGTCAAAAGTACACACATTTGTTACTTAAGTAAAAGTATAGATACTGCAGTTTAAAAATACTCTGGTAAAAGTTGAAGTATCAACTTGATGTCTTTACTCAAGTAAAAGTGAAAATGTATGTGCTCATGAATCTACTTAAAGTATAAAGTAACATTTTAAAAAATACATAAAATAAATTAGTTGGTGCCAATATATAGATTGTAAGCTTAATTTGAAACTGATTATACACGTGGCCCAAGACACAGCATCATCATAAACCCATTACTATCAAAGACAAAGCAACTCAAGGAGCATGTTCTTTCTCAAACTTTATTGGAATTCAACATCCAAACCGAGGTAGCACTCAAGAGGTAGGTATTCAGGTCTGCAGAACTGCCAGAGAGAGAGAAAGTGTGTTACTATTAACGTCTTTGTGACATCACACTGGATTACTTAAACATGGTTCAACCAGGTTTAAGCAATACTACAGCGGAGGCCAGTCTTCAGCAGAATGAGTGGATACATTTATTTCACAGAAAAAACAGAGCTAAATGCACATAAGCACTGAAAAAAATGCTTTTTCATAATATAATGTAGCAGCAAGGGGATAACACCCCCAAAATGATGACGATGGTGCATGTGTAGCAGGTTTTGCAGAGGTTTCCTAGTCTTTTCTGGTCCCAACTGAGGATTTTCAGATGCTATTTTCTGTCTGACAAACATTAACGTCAGGAAAACAGTATACCTTGAAATTTCTACAAAATTCTGCACCTAACAAGTGACATCCAGTGTTTATTGCCAGCGTAGGAAGTACCATTCTCTTTATGTAGCAAAGTAAGGAATTGGGGTGATGCAGGAGACTGTAGTTCCCTTTTAAATTGTGTAACTTTTAAATTGTAGAGGTTCTATAAAAATATGTGACTCACTGAATCAATCAAGCTAATTGGATATTCTCCAAGCCTATGTGTAAATGTTTCACCAATCAAAGTGACAAATGGTGCCAGAGTGAGCTCTTGGGGCAAAATGCCCTTTAACAATTTTTGAAGGTGGCAAAATTCTCTCTATTTATGAAGGGTTTTGCATTTGCATCTCTTGCATGAGGCATTTATCATAATCATCTGGAAATCTTCAAGGATGGATCACTGTATTAGTTAACAACTTATTAAATGAGAATAGTTATTACTCTCAGAGATCTTAGCTGGGTATTTTATTGTCCTGAAGGTAAATATAATTTTCATGATAATAAGATGATGAATTCGAACTATGTCTCAGCATCTGTTATATGAAATTCAGTGCTGATAAGGGATAACGCCTACCCACTCTGATGATCCTCTGACTCTTTACCTAGCCCCAACATGAGGTTAATATTTATCAATATGAGCAAAATCTCTCAACAGTTATTTGCGTGGACTGCCATGAAATATTGGTACAGACATTCATGCTCCTTACAGGATTAAAAAACAAATTTGATAATCCCACAACTTTTCTTCTATCACCAATGTCAGGTCAAAGTTTAAACATGACTGAATACCCACACAACGAACATCTTTGTCTGCCTCAGTTGTACTTTGTGCTAAGTGAGAATAGGTGAATGTTAGCCTGCTAATACACTATAATGAGATGTTGAACATTCCACTTAAACATAGTATGATTCTGTTGTCGTGTGCATGTCAGCCTTTTGTTAGTTTAAAGCAATGCTAAGCATGGATGTAGACTCCAAATCCTTACTACATACATATTACACACATACATATGACATACTTTTTGACTTTTGAAATGGCTCTTTTTGAAATTCCAGCAGGATCTACATTACAAGACATGTAAAGATGATATGAATTGATAAGAATGGAATGTTATCACGATGAGCCAAAAAAAGTTTTTTCACATTGGGATGACATCACAAACTTTTATGTCACTTTTCTAGGCGAGGAAAGTGTTTTGAAGATAAAACCTTCATGGTTTAAGAACTCATAAAACAAAGAATAATTATTGACCTTGTTTGGACTTCAAGATGTCTTGTCAACAATTTTACAGATGTCTCTTTTATAATAGTGGTCTATGGAGGAAATACTTTTTGGGCCAAAAGCGCTTTTTTTTTCTTGGCAGTGCTCAGAGGAATTGGCAGCAAGGCTGAGTGGTGGCGCCATATCCAGTTCTCTTAATATATCTATGAAAGTTGCCCTCTATGCACTTTTTCGTTTGCATGTCTCCACAGACTGTTTGTGGGCCAATATCATCACCTTAAAGATCCACTGGATGGCCAGGATGGGTTTTGTGATCATTCTATTTGGAACCAATTTCCACAACACTTGTGAACACTTAAGCATAACACTTAAAAGTACAAGTCCTCCAATTCCCCTTTCTAATTTTCTGCTAAATCATTTAGCGCCTTGTCTGGAACCTGAGAAATGCCACAGATAAAAAATCCTCCCTTTATGAGATGGATGATTATTTTTAGTCCCCAAGGTATCTGTGGAAGCGCAAGTAGAGACAGTGACAGCCACTAATGTTTTTAAAGTTTTGTGGGAACATTAAAGTCCTTGAAGGTCCTATTTAAATTCTTACAAGTCTATGCATGTGTGTGTGTGTGTGTGTGTGTGTGTGTGTGTGTGTGTGTGTGTGTGTGTGTGTGTGTGTGTGTGTGTGTGTGTGTTTAGACGCTGGGTAGTTGCAGCCGTTCTTGGGGCACACACCGGCTGTCCTTTATTACCTCTGTAAATAGCCTAAGGCCTTGCAGGTTTACAGCATTTACAATAACCGTGCAGTCAAATTGCCTGGTGTTGTCCCAAAGCAAACTCATGCATTTTTCTGCATGTATTATCATACATCCACCTACACTTTTGGAACTAATTGACCATTTTCTGTGTAAATGAAGCATCAAGGACAAACAGGGACCCCCTTCACATCTAATTTCCATGAACACTTTCAGTATAGCCTCAAGAGAATATATACACACATGCTTATCCCCACAAAAACACGTGCACACACACACACACACACACACACACACACACACACACACACACACACTTTCTAAAGCCTTACAGAGTTTAAAACTCAAATCTCCTAAATTCTCTGGTGAGCAGATTTCCTCATATGTATGTTAATGAATCACTGTCTCAGTAAAACGCACCCTCAGCAGCAGGGGAGTTTAAAGTCCAGGGGCTCTGAATGAACCTCACTGTCCTGAGGGATTTTCCCTCTAAGACATGTCACCCCTTTCTGTAGCGTTCTGACCGTTGCTGCATTTTAGACAGACCGTTTCATTCCTCAAGTCAGCATTTGCAACAACAGGCTTTGTCTACACAAACAGTGCAAGGAATGTGTGGCTGTTTTTTTTTTTTTTTTTTTTTAGTTTTTTTTGTGACTGTGTGTGAATGGATGCATATAAATGTATGCTTACTGGTGAGTGAGCTTTGTCTTCAGTGTGACTTACACCTGACACTGGAAATGGCAGAATGGCAGATTCTGCATAATGCTGGGTAAGCACATTGTCATCCTATCGTTCAAGTAAAGTAAAAAGTTTTGAGAAAACTTCTTATTGAGCACAATGTGGCACTTTTCAATGGCATCCTCAGGCCTCAAACTGGACAGGTTTCAGGGGCTGAGGTGAAGTCATATACATTTTATAAATTGAAATACAATTGGGATAAAAATTGAATGATGATAAAATTGGTTGTTGTGACAGAATTATATTGTTACAAAAAAAGTGAAATGCAATGTAAACATTTTTTTAAGTTTCGTTTATAGCTACTGTACCTGTTATTTTCATAGGTTTTTATTTTTTTATTTTATTTTTATTTTAATATTAGATTTTAACTTTATATTTGTGACAAATAACATTCTCCTTCACTGTCTTGACTTCGACATATTTCATCATATTTTTAAATAATATTTGTAAATATATATAAAAAAAAAAACACCCTGCATGTGTTTATTTCAGCCTGAACCAACAACCTACAGTAACATAATGTAATGTAATGTAACCTGAGAGACAAAACCCAGGGATACAAACACCTTTATCATTCAGGTACCACCTGCTTGCTTCTACAAAGGAATAAGTGAATGCAACTCAAATGAGCATATTAAAGGTTTGATCAAGTTTTTGAATTTGGAAAGTTTAGGAGACAAAGTTCAGAGAGACTAAAGTAAGAAAATAAACTTAAAAAAGTGAAGGAAAGATAAATGGAATATTGAATAGTGAGGGAGACATGTTCCCCCCTGGAAGTTGACTTAGGTAGTTAATCTTCCCTTGACTCAAATGTCCTAAAACTAATTCAAGCTAGCTCTTGTGCAATTTCTGTTGACTTCATGTGGTCCCTAAATAAGGGACTGCACTAAACTTTATCTAATTCACACTGTTAGTCTCATTCACACTGGAAGGGCATCAAAATAAGATCTTTTCACATTGTAAATGGAACGTTTTCTTCTTTCTTGTTGGAAATGATGAGTTTCACACTGCAGTGGTGATGTTGTCACTTGTCACTAACTTGCACTATACTTTCATAATAATACTCAGAATTAAAGTGAGAGGTTGGTTCAGATGTCAAAGGTTGAGTCATTAAAGCTGCACTGATCATTATTTTACTATTATTACCGAAACATTCACATTACATTTGTTGTCAAGTAAAGAAGTGAAAAAGCTCTGTTTAACCTCCTTTACACCTGCCCACCACCTACAAACAAAGGTAGTGATCAGCTGGTGAAGTATTTAGGAATTAAATAGTCAGCTTTTTTTTTCCAGGAGCTATCCTTAGTTTTAGATAATGGTATAATGTTTCTTGTCTGGTGACTATATAAGCAGTAAAGAAGTACAATGTCATCTGATCCTACAAAATATCACAATATGATCCTAGTCCAAATAAACAACTCCTTTAAGATCAACAATTGAGCAATTGATGTAACAACCCTTTTAAAGTATGTGATAAAGTTGTTGCCTTTTGGTATTAAATGCATGAGGCTCCTGTTGCTGATTTCTCTTTAATTAGAGTTAAACACAGCAGGAAAGAAGGGGGGAAATGAGAGGGTAAGAAAAAAAGGCAGGAAATTAATTTAGCTTGATTTAGTGATTGTTTATGAGTGACCAGAACCATTAAGCAGAATGTTATTTTCCCCACAATCCTTTTCAAAAGCCCTTGTCTTTGCTTCACATTGCTTCATATCCTGCTGCACAGCTGTTGTTTGTCGAATTCAAAAGCTTCAGATTAAGTTTGTGTGTGTTTGACTAAGATCTGGATAGCCTTTGTTACAGATGGATGTCTTTGCCCTTTTCTTCCTCTATCCCTAGACAAAAGGCTTCAGTATTGCTTCCTTCATAAGCTTGTGTTTGTGTTGTCTGTGTATTACTGCGCAAAACACTTGTGTAACAGAGGGTATCAGTACCAAGACTTTGTCGTTAATGGAAATGAAATCACTATCACTAGTACCCTCAAGGTCCACCAAAATGAAATCTGGAAAACTGGAAGCGCTGACAGTCGCCTTTTTGTTGATCTGTTAAACCACAATATTATTAACAATATTGCATCTAAGACGGTGTGCTGCATGTGTGAAAGGGCATCTCCGGATCTGATTCTACAGATGTGGTATAGAGTGCGCGTGTGAAAGAGACTTTTCTAGCTTCTTTCTTATATAATGTTTAGAAATTTAATTGCACAAAAACCGCTGCCCAGCACAAAGTAACAGACAAATTCAACAGCTTATGAAGGACGAAGCGGCTTACTTACAACTGTGATATTTTCTCTGGAGTTGACTTTAACAGAGCTAAAAAAACCAGGAAAAAAAATCGACCAGGTCCAATGGAATGTTCATATTGCTTTTGACAGCTGTACTGTATGTGAACAGATATTAGCCAGTATATTAGCTCTAAAACCTTTACAGGGTAAAAGAGCTTGTGTTTTTCAGTTTCAGTGGGGAATTCTGCTGAACAATGAATAATTGCAACTTCAAATGTATGACCTTGCTAAGTGTATGTTTAAAGCTATTAGTCTCATTGGAATTTAGGGGCCCTCTTTCACCTTCAGTGGATCGTTGATGATAAAGAGGCAGACCAGGGTATGATATGCAAAAGACATTAACAGAGCTTTGGACATTACGAATATGTGGCACATGCCTTAACCATTCAGCTATTGTGCCTCCATCTTATGGGAACATGTGGAGAGGTCACAGTGGGTCACCCCATTTACTCAATATAAAATAATTAAATGTGTGTGGTTATCTGTCTAGAAGTGCACAAGTGAGTGAGTGAATCAATAAATATTACTGTTTCTGAGGTATAATGAGATTTTTTACAGGCAGATGATCTAAAAAAAAATAACATATAGCATAACAAACAAACTTAATTTAGCTGATTTTACAAAGAAGGCTTCAGTATTGTAATAGTCTATGTACATGACATATGCATTTAAACAAGAAAACACTTCAGTATCACTGTAGAAAAAAAAAAAAACCCTGTTGATTGTCAACGTCTCTCATACCTGATTCCCAGAGGCCGCATATTCTATCAAAGTAAACCAGGAACCAATTACAGCTGCAATTAATTTTGTTTCTCATAAAACAGCTTCACACACACACACACACACACACACACACACACACACACACACACACACACACACACACACACACACACACACACACACACACACACACACACACACACACACACACACACAAAACTAGCATCAAACTAATCCCCAATCAGTGGTCCGTCAGCGGATTAATGAGACAAACTGACACAAAGTACATGTGTCCATGCCTCCCATCCAGTGTTATTTTTGTCATTCTTTAATGACTCCCCTTCTTAGGGTGCGGCAGACACAATACACAAGCTGCAATAAGCAATTTAGTTTGCCTTGTTAATCCAATGTAATTATGTTAGGAAGAGGCAGTGCTTTATTGCCTTGTTTCAGGCTGACAGTGTATTTCCTATGAGAGAATGAGATTGTGTGTTGCTATATTATGTGTATTTTCAGCATGGCAGTGAGCTCTATTAGTGGAGCTAGTGTCAAACCAGTTTTTTCAAGTCACGATAATGTCAACGATCGTCCAGCTGTCTCCAGGTTTGAGTCTTGTCACACTATTTGCATGCTCTTGCAAAACCCTGAATGGGCATTATGGTAAAGTTTCAAAGCCCTCGACAATTCTTGCTCAACATCTTTCTGTCAAGTGAGGTGTTGCTAGGTTACGGTGGATGTCATTATTATAAAGGAACTGTCACATCAAAAGTCTATAAATGTGCTAATAAGAGTGCTCCGGCACAATCATATTGTTGCATAAACTACCAGAGGCTAAAAGGAGAAGCCATTTGGAGACAGGAAATAGTTTTTTTTTGTTTTTTTCCCAATTGATATAACACATTGATCAAAACTGAAGTCACATTGTCAAAACTCTAAACACAGTCACTGAAACAGAAACCTGTTTGAACCAAACTCTGAGTCATTTTTCATTGCTATCATTTAAAATGCATCATGAAAAAGCATTATCCAAAAAGAGTTTACTCTTAAACACACATTCAAAACAGAATAATCTACATTTATGCAGTAACCATATTAAAATATATCTTAATTCTAGGAAATACTGATTTGTTCCAAAATAAAGGTTCATCATTGTGTAATGCTCCTCATTAGAGCTTTTGGGGTCAGTGTTTTATGAGTGAAAATGTCTGCTTTTCTGGGTGAGAGTTACTGCATCAAGCCAACTGCCAAAGAAGGTTTTTCATTCCATTTGTTAATTTCCCATTCCTCTCCTCTCATTATGTTTCCTGCTGAGATTATTCTACCCTGATATTAAGATTTTTTTTTTCTTGTGAGGCCTTAATCACCTCACTTCACTTGCTGTTCAGTGCTAAGCAACAATTTCTGCTGTCATTCTGTGCTGTACATAAAGACAAAAAATAATGCACAAGGTCTCCAAATTGAAGATTTGGCTGTAGAAATTTAATTAGTTTTTTTAAACTGTAAAAGTAAAATATAAACACATTCAGTAGCAGTGGATATATATCAGTAATACTTTGTGGAATTCTGGGCTTTTATTACTTTTATTAGGTTTTTTGTTTTATTGCATTCCCTACCTTCTTTATTACCCATCTGTGACTCTGTTGTCGGATTACTATGATTTTTTAATTGTTGCATTTGACATTACCATTAAAATTGTGATTGTTCATGTAAATGAGCCAGATCGTTAAAAACTGCTGTGTTCTTCTTTCTCCTTTCCCCTAATGATCAGCAGTTCTGTCAGAGACACTTACTGTAGGTCAGAGGATAATAGGACCATTTAACGCATAAATGGTTACAATCTGTAATTTGTCAGAACAGAGTCTGCTCGATCAGGTGCTTCCCAGTGAAGTCAGGCCTCCCCTTCAGGGCGGAAATGCACACGGAAAAGGATATATACCGTAAACAAGTACGAAAGGATGAAACAAAGAGGAGGACAGAGGAATCAAGTAGGACAGATAACGTACAGATAATGGACAATGAATATATATATATATATTTCCAATATGCTTTTCTGAGACTAATATCAAAATACCGTTGCAAGAATAAAACTTGTTTAAGCTATATAAGCTGATGGTGTACATTAAGGTGTATTATTGCTTTATCCAGAAATGCAGATGAATGTGATGATGAAAACGATAAATCTGAAAAGAGGTAATTTTAAGAAGTCATTTCATTCCAGCTCACCAAGTTGCCATTTTCATGCCTAGTTTCCGCCTCCGTTAACAAGTTTTCTCACTTTGTCCCCGTCTGTGCCGTCTTTGAGGCCTCATGTAGTGTATCTGTCCCGCTTCATCCACATTAATGAGTTCCTCCTGCTGTAAGCTCTGATTTACACACCATGTTGCTCAGAGCTGAGGCAGCAGAATTCCTGCCCATCTCCACTGTTTCTGCTCAATAAAACAAGAATAACACCACAAATATTCATCCCAACAGTATTTTATCCATTATGGAAAATGAGTGAGAGAGAAAGAAAGACAAAATATGGGAGTGGGACAGCGGAAGAGAGATAAATGGTTGAGTTCATTATCCATTATGAATGACTACCTCGCTGCTCCCCTCTATTCACAATGATTTTTTATAGCATCACAGACTGCTGACACAGTAAAACGATATTGTGCGCCTTGAATGATCAGAGTCTGTCTTTTGAGGTGGCAAAGTCCTTTGTGTACAGGCTCTAAGTGCCTACTGAGTGGGGACAAACCTCACCTTAAGAGTCCGAAACAAAAAAAATGGTCAAGAGGGCTTGTTTTTGCCCAGTGACATGTTTTTGACTGAAAGGATTGCATTAAACAGGGGCACACACTCATCTGCTAAGTGTGACAGCCTGTACAGTAACCAAAGATGGAGGAATCCTCTTCATCAAGGAGTCTCTTACATAAAGAAGCATGAGTGTCAGCAGCCATCCACCTGTGTGTGGTGTGTGATTCTGATTCACTTTTGTTATGAGGATAAATGGATAAATGTTTTGACGATCCAAATTAGGCAAGGTGTGCAAGAAAAAAATTTAATATGCAAGTCTAATATATATATATATATATATATATATATATATATATATATATTCCTTATAATTTGTTGTGCAAAGTGCAGGAAAAAAAGGTCCCATCGCAAATAAGGTCTAAGAAAATTGAGGAACAAGAAAATAAAGACTTCAGACACTACCGTTTCTTAAAAAAGAAAACACTTTTTTTTCCAATGAAGATAACTTTAAACTAATCAGAAATACACTTGATAAATTGCTAATGTGGTAACTGACTATTCTAGCTGCAAAAGTCTGGCTTTTGGTGTATAGAGGCCCATTTCTGCAACTATCACTCCAGTGTTCCACCATGTGATTTGTGCTCATATGGCACATTGTTTCCCTGTATAAAATATCTTGGTTGTGTGTGTGTGTAAAGGGTTGACATATTTTAAATAAAAGAAAGTGTGTGTGGGGGCCTGTAAGGACAGGTTGACATTTGCTATTCATTATATTTTTCAAACATCAAAGTCAATTCATGCTCAATTACCACTTTGAAAGGCCATGTCAATTTGAGTGCTTCATTGATTTTAAGAGATTTTTTTCTTCCCTATAATAAGAATAAAAATCAGGTTGTGAGTGGTCTGTGTATTACCATTAATAATCAGTGAGACAATTGAAGGAAAGCTATATGCATGTTTACCACATCTCCACTGATTGCAGGGTCTTTCCAAAAGATGGACGAATATAAAAATGTGGTATAAATAATGCGAGGAGTGTGTTATGCCACCAGTAGTTATTTGCATCTTATTGATGAAAAGCAATCTGATTTCATGGTTGATGCTGGTGATGCATGTTAATGGCAGGTGTGAATCGGACATGCGTAATGTCTATCTGGAATCAATTTGGGCACATGGCTCATGTTAATGCAACACTCAGTCCTTCATAAGTCCTTCAGGCTTTTGTTGTTTACTTGTCATTATGTTGTTTCAGTCAGGGATTGTAATTCTAATAGAATTGACATATTGCAAACCCACCCACATGTATACTCATGACAGAGTCACAGAGGACAAGACTAATTAGAAACTTCACTCATGCATCTTGTATTTGCCAGCAGGTTGTCACTCTCACCTTCCCTGGCTACTGCTGACAAGCTGACAAGGAGCGAAGTGCTTCGACGAAGATGACAGCTACGTGACACTCCTCAATCTCTGCACAAAGAGTTTCTACAGTAGCTGAGACAGACACACAGAAACAAGGTCTGGGATTAGAAGTCACTGATACCACAGTCCCGCCCTCATATGCAGACCAGCCAATCATAGCGTAACTACGACCTGGGTCCAACAACCAGGGACGTAGAACTAAATTCCAGGCCCTGTACACTCTTAATGTCAATGGGCCCCTATCAATGCATGTGCACGAAGCACAATCCTATATAGGATTTTAAGATATAATTAGGTCAGATTATATTGATGAGTGGTTTGGATTATATTGATGACTAGTTGGTTTGCCCGCTAAAGTGTGGGTGGGCGGAACCATTTCTTGGCCGCCAGATTGTCCAATATAGTAGTAGTATCGTAAGTATAGTAAGTAGTAGTATAGTAATAGTATTGTGGCGCAAAGTTCATTTTCTCATGATGTTTTCTCATGATGTTATCAATATATTTCACACCATATTAAATTATCACACCAAATACGGCCAACTCAAATTAGACTACACTAAAAATTTAATTGTTTCAGATTTTATTAATTTTCAGGCTGGCTTTGTGGATTTTGAGCTACTCAGGGTGACAGCAGACAAGAAGTGAAAATAACAAATTTTCCCTATAATTTTGGTGACTCATTTATTGTAACATAATACATGGCCCACAACAGTGGCATTCCATTTAGATTTAATTGTTTTCCTTTTATTATGAATATGCAATGTTGATATATTACACAAATGATCCAAAAATATTAGATCAGTAAATGAACAGTATATAAACATAGGTTTCACCATATTGTGTGAAAAAAACAGAGAATATGGAGTACATAGGGAGACATAACTATGATCTTTGTTATTGTTTGTTTGTGTGCATGTGTTCACCCTAAGCTGCTTCTGTCTGCTGCCATGAGCCACCTGTGTCTCACTCGACTGCCAATATCTTTCTTTCTCTCTCGTCAGGAAGACGATAACAAAGTATAACTTCAGCACTAACGCCACAACTTAAGCATCACTAAAACCATTAAACAAAGAGTAATGTCCTCCCCTTGTCCTCCACTTTACTGGCTTCACTCTAAAATTGCCTTTCTGTTTTGCCAAAAATTAGATAATATGTCTCGAGGGAGTGCAGTTAGTGACAGTGTGGGCTCATTGATAGCTCTGACAGCTTGACGGACTAGCAGAGTCTAGCAAGAAAGGGGCGGGGCTTAGCAGAGGGTGAATTTTTTTCAGAGCAGATGGCATGTTTGTTTACTACTGGTGGCATTGAAATGCTCTGATTATCAGTATACCCCTGGCTTGAGGATTGGTTTCTCACCTCCCCTGGGGCCTAGTTCAATGAGTATTCATCAGTCATATGTTGTTCTGCCTGGACTCTGTCTCCAGGGCTTACGTTCCTGCATGGAGCATATTTGGGGCATCAGGAAGAGGACCAAGAGAGATAATCTATTCTTTTTTCATAACAACAGTCAATGTTGATTGCTTTTATCCGTGATCCAAATTACTTCAAGACTGCAATGCATTATTTATTACTTGTTATTGTTATTATAATTTATTTATTTATAATTTATATAATTTGTTACATTGCAATATTGATGTATTTTAAATGTAAGGCATTTGACTACATTACTTTTAAGTTACTCTTACAAATTTAACTGGAAATATAGATTTTAAATATAGCTCACTTTTGTCATCATTGCTACTAGTTGCAATACTGATCTTGTTGACAAGCTTTCAAAAAGCTGGTGATTCCGCTGTTGAAAATGGTTTTCATGTCTTCAACAACACACTCCAACACAAGTCTCCTAACATCTTGATGCTGAAGAATCATCAGAGGAGGAGAACATTAATTTTGTCAGTTTCGTGTTGTTATCGCCACTCTCATGGTCCGCTTTGCTTCTTTGTTAACTTCATGTTACTATGGCACCTCTGTAAATGTTAAATTACCAGTGCTATTTCGGGAAGCAGACAATATACTGTATATACACTGTATATATATATACTTACAGGAAACCTTACAGATGGAAGCTCAGAAAACAGACATGATCTGCTCAGAAACAATTAAAAACACATCCTGGCCTGTTTCTTCACAATGATAGTCATGGCCATTGTAGTTTATTAATCCACACACAACATTCTGCTGCCTGCTGAAATACACTCTAGAGCACAAAATCTGCATTAATCTGCAACTCAAAATAGTCCCCAACAAATGCACCCTGCATGAGCACAGACATCGTGAGCCTTATCCTTAATTTACTGAGTGCCAGGGTCACATAAGGCTAATCCTGAATACAAAACCTGAATAAAGACTCAAAACTGATACCGGAGTCCATGTTAACTCAATCTAACTCACTCTCACATACTCATTCTCACTCACTCACTCATACTTGATTAGTTGCTCATACTGTACTAAGTGTACACAAGTTATATGCTCAAAATATCAGTGTGTTAGAAATTGAGAATATTTGGACCACTGCTGTCAAATGAATAAAACAAAAAAAAACATCTCTTATTCCAGTAGAATACACAGTTATAACTTTGTACAGATTTCATAAAAACACAAGGCAAGCAAACACCCTTGTGTCTGCCCCGCTCTGCTGAGAACAGGTGGTGAGTTGGCGATTTGTTCAATTTTCAGCGAGTTTATTCTGTTAGCACATTGCAATATGGAGGCACATGAATGTAATTAGCTAAGTAATTGTTAGATTAGGTGAAAAGAGCCAACGCAGCTGCTTGTGTTATCAGGGAAAAGGCAGGTGTCAGCCGAGCTTGGTCACTTTCTGTTTGATCGACAAATGTTTTCCAGAGTCTATTGTCAGGGTTTTAGCACTGCTACAGTATAAAGAACTAGTGTTTTGTGCAGTCGTTTTAATGGGCCTTCTGTGTATCAAAGCATGGTTTAGATTATCTCAGCTGTTTATGTCAGGAGCTATTGGCATTCACTCACAATGTTTGCCACGCCAAATTACTCTCTATATATTTATTTAAAAAAATCACTTGCTGCACATTTTCTGGTTCTTTTTTTATAGCTCAGTTTTCTGGGATTCTCATTCCTCTTCATTTGGTCTGAGGTCGACAATAAAAGCGGTATAGGATAATTAGAGCATCTAAGTCACTGCCCTTTACTATTGCAGCCATTTTGATCCTAAAGCCCTGAACTTATTCTGTGATAGTGGTCTTTCTCAGAAAGGAGTAATGAAATTATCTGCCACCTCACACATAACATGTTTTCTGCGTTTCTGCATATTAGCAGCTGATTTATCACTGCCAGCCAGTCATCAAGGTGTTAAGATGGTTGTAAAACATGAGAGAATTCCACAGAATTCCACATTAAATCAAAAGATTTATTTACTTTAACACAATAGGCATGTTGATGCAATATGCTTTTTTCATGCTATGTTAACAGCATGTGTAGCCATGATTGATTGTATTAATTAAAAAATAACAATTGGGTCTTTTCGTAGCTATATGAGAATACTACTTAATTTTTGTGGACTTGAGATTAAATACATGTGGCATGATTGAAAAGATCTTTCAGTCAACAATAAGAGAAAAAAAGACTAATACAAAATTGCTTATCAATGATTACATTTCCTCACATGCAGGAGTACATTCCCTACAATTATGGGGAAAACAGCTGTTTTGGTCTTTAGATGAAAAAAGAAAAGGTTATTACTTTCAAGGAAACCATGCAGGGACGGCATGGTCTTGGCCATGGTAAAAAAAACCTTTACTGTATGTCTTCCTCTAATCCAGCCAGTAGGTTTCTTAAGCTCAGAAACCAATAAGCCAATTAAACTACTTTTTTTTCTTGGTTTTAATCAAAAGCTTTTCTTTGAGCTGAGGATCAATGGCATGAAAATTCCCTGGGTTCAAAGCAAGTCACATCGTAAATGTTTAACCAAATCCCTACGCTACACACACGGCCAGAGGATTTGGTTAAACACACACACTTGCGTGGGGACTCCTGAAAACAGGAGCTCAGCCCACACCCGATTGTGAATATCATGCTACTTGGATGCATGAAGCCAGCGATTTGAGAGAAGACTGGGATAGTTGACAGAACATGTCTTGGTCCTAATCCATCATTCAGCTGCCTCCTTCTGATTTCCCCGCAGAGCACAATACTGATTGATTTAAATCTCACTAAGCCCGTCTCCAAACCTCCTCTCCGAACTACTTTAACTCAATCACTCCCTTTACTCTAACTTTCCACAAACAGACTGAATAGATGTGTAAATGTATCTTATGCTACAATGTGATCCCATGTAGAGAGCAGCTCTTATTCCCTTTCCCATTACCAAATAAAGGTCTTGGTTGACACATTATGTTCCCTTAAAAGTCATATCAGCTCTGTAGACCACAGAGATTAAAGAATATGACCTTAGATGATCTAGTCTGACTAATACCAGACGTCATCTCAATGTAGATTGATATTCAGTCTGGGAACCATTCATTCGTTTGTATTGGAGGCATGGTTTATGAAAGCCCAGAGCCCTTTATTGGGTGATACGAATGTCTATCAAATGTGTCTGTATGCAGTTTATAGCCAATCATATCAAACATACTCAATGACATATGTAGAGCCCTTCTTGGTAATAAAATAGTCAGTCAGTCATTTTCTATACCCGCTTATTCTTCATTAGGGTCGCATGGGTCTGCTGGAGCCTATCCCAGCACATTACAGGCGAGAGGCAGGGATACACCCCAGATGGTTGCCAGCGTATCATGGAGCAGGTAATGAAATAATTTAGCATTAAAAGTTACTCATTTTTCAAAATAAATTTGTGGTCCAAATTACTTAGAACAGGTGCATGTCCTCCCTGTGTCTGTATTGGTTTTCTCCAGGTTCTCCGACTTTCTCCCACAGTCCAAAAACAGTGTGTGAGTGAGTGAGTGAATGGTGTGTGTGCCTCACGGTGTATCCCTGCCTCTCACCCAATGTACGCTGGGATTGGCTCTAGCAGATTCCCCGTGACCCTAATGAGGCATAAATGGGTATAAAAAACAGATGAATGGATGGACTTTCTAAGGCTGAATCAAAAAGAAAATTACCAGTTGCCGCCATGTTGGATCCATAGTTCTCAACAGTGTTGGCGTAGTTACTAAAAAAAAAGTAACTAGTTACAAATTACTAGTTACTTGTGAAATTTATAACCACATTACTTTACTAGTTACTGCATTTGAAAAGTAACTTCACTACTAGTTACTTTGCTTTCCAGTTTTTAAGCAAATGTTACCGCATGGATACATGGACAAATATCATAGCCTTTTCATCACTTTATTTTCAAGTATCAGTAAAAGGCTTTACACATTTAAAAAAATCACATAAATTCAGCCATTAACAGTAATCAAGTCCACACTGGGAGATTCAATAGTGGACAAGGGAAGCATGTCTTCCACGATGTACCCTGCAACTAGTTTGTTCATTTCTTTTTGTGTTACCTTCTGTGCTCCAAGGAGAGGTAAAAGCTTAGCTTGTTTAGGTGGGGTCGGTTCCTGAGTGTCTTCTTTAACAGACTGGCTAGTAGAATCTTTCGTCACAAGTTTTGTAGTGCGGTGCTGGGCAGTCAAATGTTTCATCAGGTTGCTCATTGAGTTGGCAGCAGTTGAAAGATACCACTCACCTGGACATAGAGTGCATTTCACTCGAATGTTTTTGTCCTTTCTAGCAATAACGTCAAAATAGTGTGAGTATCGCCACTGGCTGAATCCCCCTGCCTCCGTCTCTGCGTCCTCCATTCTCCCTCTCTTTCCTACACACCAGCAACTATGTCACTCAACGCACTCAAATCCGGTTGTTGTGGCAACGGTGCCCAGACAAGTACACAGGCAGGTCCAACGACGGACAGAATGCATGCACCACTAAAACATTAGAACTTTTTAGACTGACAAGAGTGGTTTGGGTAACACGGGAAAGCATGTTCCTTAAGTTTAGTAAAAGTAGTGTAGTTACTGGTATTTTGAGTGTAATGCGTTACTACACTTTGTTACCCATGATGGTAATAACGTTACTGTAATCCATTACTTTGTAACTCGTTACCCCATCACTGCGCATAGTGGCAAGGGGCATTTCAAAACGATGACGGCACCTCCCATTTTGAGCATTTATTGACTTTAAAAGGTTATATGTAACTTTCAGAAATCCCTTCTCATTAGTGACAGCAGTGGCCGTTAGAGCTGTGGTCAGCATTCTGTTCTCCTCACTCATGCTCGCAAGCAGCAGTGCGAGACTCTTGCAGGTGATGCTTTTTTTTCTAAATTACACTTCTTACTTAAACTTAAACTTTTAATGTCTTCTGAGATGCAATTTGTGAAACAGCACCAGAACAAATAGACACAAAAGACAAATGGACACATTAAAAGCACATCAGAAAACAAAATAAACTATAGTCTAAGATAATCTATTCAGCCATCATAAATAACATAACTGTCCCAGCAAGCATTTAAGTGCAAGCTGTAAAATAAATAGTGAGTATATTGCACCACCTCCAGTCCATGTATTTCCCCAGACTCCCCATGGCCATTGCGTCTTGTTTCATTGAGTTATTACCTTGGGAATAAATGAGTTTTTTCGCACAGTTGGTTTTGCTCTTTGGGTTATCTTTACCTCCAACCAGAAGAAAGTGACTGAAACTCTACTCTACATGGATGGGATGTATCCATGTAGACCTTGTTTGCCTATTCAGTCAACCTGGTCAGGTACAGGTGCTGCAGGTAAGCCTGCTGGTCCCCCATGATTGACCCACAAAACTGCAGAATTCTTCTAATTTGTTCTTGTGAGTTATTGGAATTTGGAATGACTATACCGGATTTATAGAATAGAGTGGGGATTTTCCTATCAACATTAAAAAAGTTACATTTTGTAAGAAAGTATAAGTGTGCTGTTGGCCCTTCTTAAAATGAGCATTAGCACATTGGTCCCAGGACAGTTTGTGATCTATAATAAGACTGAAATACTTATATTCCGTCCCCAACTTCAATTTCCTCTCCTCTGATCCTTGATAGAGTGGGTGGTGGAGCATCATGTCTAAAATGCGAAATCAGTTCTTTGGTCTGGATGTGCTCAGATTAAAATGTGAGGCCTCACACCAGTCGACAAAGTCATTATGAACTGAACCGTGTTCTACTTCATCTTGTTCCAATAGGCTGACCAAGGCGATGTCATCCACAAACTTAATTATTAATTACATAGTGTCCAGTGTGTCTGTGTTGCACCAGTCCATTCGAAAATGTACAGTATAGCAAAGATGAAAGCAAATTATCCTGTGGTGTGCCAATAGCTGTAAAACACGCCTCTGACATGATGTTACCTAGCTATACCCTTTCAAATCCATGCATAAGGAAATCCCAAATCCACATGATTAGTTTTGAGTCCAGTCCAAACTGCTTTTTCAGTCTGTCAGCCAGAATTACTGGATGGTTTCTGTTTAACAGAGAAGAGAAATCTGCAAAGTGGACTTGTTCATGTGTTTTACAGCCCTTCAGATGCATATGCAGTAACTTCTCATAAACATACTCTCAACATAAAAGATCTCATTGTGTTTACACCATGCTTCAGCAACACACACCCACACACACACACACACACCCACACACACACACACACACACCCTTTGTAATTTTTTTTCACTATTCTTACATATAGCCCCTTTAACAATAACTCACTTTAAAATCATTCCTATTTTGATTTGCACCTTGGTTTTTTCTCCATAGCAACAGCAGTCCAGGTTCATGGGTATTATGGTATTCTTAGTTGTCGGCCATATTAAATTCATAAAGAAAATGTGAATTCTCAGAAAGAAAATTTGAATAATATCATAAGTAAATATGAGTATATATATTATAATATATATAATAAATATAAACCTACAGGACTGTTACATTATCTGAAAGAATCCTGTGCTTCTATATGTTAAATAATATTGAGGACATCTCCCACTTGTACTTTTAACCTTTAAGTTGTGGTTGATTTGGTCACAGCAGAGATGGTAGTGATTTTACACTGCAGTGAAACAAACAGTGGTTCTCTAAGATTGATTTCATCATGTAGTTTTAATAAAAGGATTTTTGAAGAAAGCCAACAATATTGCTTGACTTGCTTTTGCTTCCATGTCCAAGTATATGAGTAAGATAAAGATGGAGCAAACCACAAACTGTGAATTCACCCTATTTTAAAGTATATATAAACCAATATCAATATACCGAGCACTCAATTTTAATCCCGTTCCACTTTATTGTGAACTCCTGTGGGAAAAGCAATTTTGAGTAGAGCATGCATAAGCTCATTGGAACAGATCAATACAAATTATGGAGCAAGGTACTGCATTCTAGTAGTTCTTTCTTTAATGACCTAATTAATTGGCTACAGTACTGTGAGGAGTTTACAGGAAAGAGTCAGCAGATTGCTAGAAGGTTGATTTCTTGCTCATCATCTACAATGTCTGTTTTCCATTCTGACAAGTTACACATGTCATTCCTGACAGACTACAGAGCAGTTGATTTTATGTTGGATGCCCAGCATATTTCCACACATGCGTGTGGACACACAAAGAAGCGTACAGATTTACACACTCACAAACTTTATGGGTCGATTTTATAATCTTCAAGATGACTTTCCCATAGTCCAGTGCCCCGGTTATTGCCCTTCCATGTAATTTGATTTCAGGGAAATTAAAAACTGATTGCACTGGGGTTTCGATTCAGCCCACCAATGCTGACACATCCACACACAAACACACGAACATGTACACACACACGCACATGCACACACGGATGCATGCATGCACGCACACATGCACCCACACAAACACAAACCACTAATAGCGAAATCCAATCACTTCAGGAGGAGATACAGTATGAGGGTATATTTCTGCTCCTGTCTCATTAATCAATGATGCTACATGTTACAGATGAAGGTACCACTTATAGAAATAATTTAATGTGACTTAAAGATGCCATGTTTGATAATTTCATTAGTGCCATTCTCATAACTTAAGTAAGGTGCATGAGAAAATGAGAAAATGTAGAAAAAAGATTGTTAACAAGAGTTTATCGGAATTATATTCCCTGTGTGTCTCAACTTTCTGCTTTGGAGGTTGTCATGCAGCAATTTAGTTTAATAAATGGAAAAGAAAGGACAAATGACTAAAAGAACATGTGCTAATGGCTGCTAATCCATACCTGGATAACACCTCTGAGGCATTAAGCAGTCTCACCTTCAAACAAGTTGTATATCATTTGTTCAAATGCCATTTTCCTCGATTCTTCCTTTAAGCAAATGTGCTGCTGACTTCAAAAGCCTCATGATTCCAAACAAGGTGTGTGTGTGTGTGTGTGTGTGTGTGTGTGTGTGTGTGTGTGTGTGTGTGTGTGTGTGTGTGTGTGTGTGTGTGTGTGTGGGCTGGTGCTGCTTGAATGTGTGCAGGGGATTTAGCAGTCAAACTATAAAAAAAACTACAGTCATTAATTTTTCATATAGCAAATAACTTTTTGATTTATTGTTTTCCAGACGATTGATTCTTATCTTTCAGAACCTTTTCTTTTTTTATTCTGTGAGCATTAAGCTTTTCTGTGCTGTTGTTGTTACTCTATGGTGCAAAGCATGGTAAAGGTCCAAATTGACAGTGGTGCACAACACCCTTTTAGCTGCACTTTCCACATGATGGTAAAGGAATGGTCTAATACATGTCCATTTGCATAATTGCACTGATAAACTCTGCAGCTATTTTACATCTTAAAGTACACCACATAAAAATCTGACCACTGTTATAAAGCAACAAAATAGCTAATTACTAATTGCTAAATACTAATTTCAATGCAAAATTCTTTGAGATGCATGTGTCTTTCTGAGGCAATATCTGAGCGATGTTGCCTCAGAGCAAAAACGTTGCATGTTCAAGAGCTCCTGGGTCTGGGACCTTTCTGTGTGGCTTGTTCTCCCTGTGTCTGTGTGGGTTTTCACCGGGTACTCCGGCTTCCTCCCACAGTCCAAAAACTGAGGTTAGTTGGTGACTCTAAATTGCCCGTAGGTGTGAGTGTGTGAGTGAATGGTGTGTGTGCCCCACGATTGGTTGGCGACCATCTGGAATGTATCCCTGCCTCTGGGGTTGGGTCCAGCAGACCCCTGTGGCCTTAATGAGGAATAAGTGGTCATAGAAGACTGACTGACTATTTCATTGTCATCAGGTATCAGGTACATCATTGGGTATGTTTGATGCGATTGGCTTTAAGCCACATACAGATACATTTGATAGACAATCACAGGTTCCAATAAATGGCTCTGGGCTTTCATAAACCATGCCTCCAATACCAACAAATGAACAGATGGTTACCAAACCTCATCTCTATCAACAGTGAGATGAGGTTTGCTGTTAGCCAGGCTGCTGATGGACAGGCACCAAGAAAAATAGCAACACACCAGAAAATTATAGGGAAGAAGACTGGTAACTAGCAATGTTGCAGGTTTTTAAACACACAGGCCTTGGAGAAACTGCAACCAAGATCTGGGAGGATATAAGTGTCTTGCTCAAAAGAATTTCAACAGGTGGCTGAATATTCAACATGAGAAACTGATACTTCATTCTCAAATAAAAAAGAAGCTTTGCTCCCTGCACAAAAGTCTACCTCAAGAAGTCTTTTTATTCCATAATCTTCTCATCCAAACTTTCATTACCTTTGATCTGCTTGACACTGACCTTTTTGATTGATTTCTGTTATGGAAGCTTGGTTGTGCCATCTGACTAAATTCCAGATAAAATCTGTCTGATGTTCCCATGAAACCAGCAATTGTGATCAAATGTCAGCTGTTTCTGATTTTTGTTTGTTTGTTTACCTTCTTTTCTACACTCAATAATGTTGAATCTTATCTTTCTACTGCAGCCTGGGGATAAAGTGTATCACATAATGAAGAGATCGCATCTGTTAGCTTGGAGAAAATAATGTTTTATCTACGATATTCTATGCCTCTCACACACAGCCCTAGCACCGGAGTCAGGGTGGCAAATCTGAACCTCAATGGATTCAGATCCAAGATGGGTAAGGATTCTTTATGCTGATGTGGAGCAAAGCTATAGGTCTTTAAGAAGAGGATAAACGAAGTCTGGTATAACGATTTCACCAATGTGTTTGTACCTTTTCTGAAATAAATCTAATCAAACATTAGTGTATGCTAGTTCCGTATGAATGCATAGAAATGAGTACATGGCTTTAATATGGGTAAACACAGTATAAGTCAAACTCCATTAGACATTATTACAAGCTTTTGCCACGAATGTTTTATAAAGGTAATCATCTATATAGAGTGTAGCCCACACACACACACACACACACACACACACACACACACACTCCATTAGTTCTCAAGTCTGACACCTTAACTGCTTACCTGGTGATACTGTACAGTCCTATTGATTATACACAATGCAAAACAGGAGGCTCATTGCTTGACCTCCTGTATAAGATGGGTCAAATGCAGAGGATCAATTTCCCCACAGGGATTAATAAAGTACTTATTCCATTGTACCACAGAAACAACAAACTAAAAGACAAATGGCAAGCTCTTACAACAATACAATTAGACTATTAGAATAAGGAAGGGTCCCATTTAGTCTTCAGTAACTGGATGATTTAATCGAGAGATATATAGCACACTGTCTTAAGTTAATTGCAGCTAATGGTAGGATATTTATTATGTTGTTGTAGTCAAGTCCATCATGTAGCCTAAAATATAAACTGTGAACACATTATTTGAAGTTGATACAAGTTTCTAAATATTAAAAATATATACTGTACTAAGAGTCATATTTGTTTTTCTGCCAGTGTTCTGTGTTTTGTAGAGTCATAATTAAAGAGTTAGAATTAGGATTATGAGACATGGAACTGGATCTTCGAGCTTATTTAGCTTGGGCTTAATAAATTAAAATATAAAATGAATGCATTATTAATAGAAACATTTAAAGCCACAAGAACAAAAAGGGTCACAGACCTGTGCCAGGGACAGAGTGAGCGTCGACCCACCAGGCAAAAGGTGCAGCATTTAAAATGTTTGTTAGGTCGGTGCTGTATGTTGTTTCTCTATTTTTATGCCCCTGCACACATTCTGAGTCAAAGAATGTGTAGTTCAAGGTATGTAAAGGCGTTAAATATTCTGAAGACTACACCTTGAAATATAACTTATGGCTGGAGATACATTTTTTAAGGCAAACTTAATTTCAAAATGGTGCATATTGTAGAAGTTGTTGCATTATATTACACTAATGATACCACCACAAGTGATAGACCACATATACTGAATCCCTTTAACAAGTCTTCTATGTATAAATGTATCTACATTTATATACGTTATAAGTAATGCATCACCTTTATGTTATGTAAATTATTTCTAAAAGCCCATTTAAATAATGTTGCATGTAGAATTCTATTCTTCACTCAAATATGGCCTATGCCTTATGTCTATTTTTTTGTTGGAGACCAAGTTACAAGGAGGCCAGGCGGGTCTTATCACATCCCCAGCTGGGAAGTTACAATAGACTGTCCAGCTGGAATTAATTGGTCTCACATCACAAGCATAACTGACCTTTCTCCCAGCGGAGCTTTGACAAGTCCTAGCATGGAAAGCACATCTGTTATCACTAACAGTGATGACGGCTTCATTCCATTTGTACCAGTAAACCAGTGCCAGTCAGCCAGTGTGCACAATAGCAGAACACCTCAATGGTATTCAGCAATGATTAATGTGCTTAGTTAAACCTGCTTTTGCAAAGCCAAACTATGTTCTGTGAGAAAGGTTTATCCCTGGAACTTGTTGCATGTGTACACACACACACACACACACACACACACACACACACACACACACACACACACACACACACACATACACACACACACACACACACACACACACACACACACACACATACATTTGCAGGTACAAAATCAAATGCAAATACATACAGCATGAACATATAAAATAAAGCAAAGCATGGCCCAGCTGTTGCTACATCTGGGTCATGAAACAAAACACAAGTTGCAGTAAACATAGTGCTAAAGTAAATGTTCTTAGGCTCTCACAACAGAAAAAAAAATCATGCTGCTGTTTTAAACCTTACTGTGGAATGTAGAGGAAAGTGTTATACTTTGCACACAGGTGGGAGCAAAAGTTCTTTACTCTGCATGGAAACCAGCCAAGCTATGCCGTGTACAACCTCTCGCTACAATGAGCATGTTTCATTTATGCTCTGCTGCTTTGTCACTGTGTTGATTTGTATAATTTAGTTTTATGTGATTGATTGCCTATTAGAAAATTTAGTTACTGAACAATCATTTGCCTTTTTTTGCATTCTTGTACGTTTGCCATTTCTCCCAGCAAAAATAATTTGTTCTTTACATAAAGCTGCTTACAGGAGGAAAAACTTTCTGGGTGCAATCTGAGGGGAGGAGAAAAAAGTGCTTCTCAAGGCCTTTTGAGGGTGGGGGGGGGCAGTACATCACTAAAAAGTCATCATCTACAGTGTGAATCATCGCGTATGAATACAACCCACTCGTGGGAAACTTTGTCATAGAGGTTCAATTCATAGCCTTTTGGGAGAGTTTGGCATATCGCCAAACAGCACTCAGGTTGAAAGATATGTGAATCATGAGGCATAAAATATAAATTGTGAGCATTAACGAAACCCTGCAAAAAGGGTAAAAAGAGGAAGATACAGTGATTATGGTGAGAAACATGGGGGGATTGAAGGATAGAGAGAGGTGGGAGGGAAAGAGGAACTATAACTGCAGAGATAAGGATGTCTGCAACTGTCTTTTTTTGAAAGACAGTGTAGACTTGTATCGATTTTGTGTTAATACTAGTGGTGTATTGTGGGTGTGGTTTCAGAGTGTGTGTGTGTGTGTGCAATGATGTCACTAACCATAAACAGGTGTGCCAGCTTCACTACCCCCCACCCACACTTGTGCATGTGTTGGTGGCCTTTCTCTCTGAGAAAGCTGTAAGTTTAATGTTTAATATTTTGTATCTCGTGATGAGCCCTACTGCAGGACGGCAGTCACACTGTGAAGCCGCAACACCACAGCTGCAGCGCTGTGTACCCGCTAAAGGTGGAGTGCAACAGTATGAGCAGCAGCAGCTGTCGTCCTGACTAGCTGAATCCAGCCTGGTCACAGTGAGACTCAACCAGGCCACACACCAGCCCCTCCTCCAGTCCCCCCCCCCTTAACTTTTTATAAATATATGCATTCAACTCCAAACACTTTTCAAATATTTATCATTTGAACATTTAGGCAAATAAAAGATTTCCCTAAACGATATCTTCGCCTGGCTGATTGTCTCGCCCACCATAGAACAATTTGCAAAAGCACAGGCCTTTCTTCAAGGCAGCAGTGTATACAAGTTGGATTTATTTGGCACTACACTCATGCTGCCTTTCTCGTAATAGCCAGGACGGTTTCCTTTCAGTGATGAATCACGTTTTGTCAACTGCGGAGAGTTATGCTTCTTTAATTTAATTTTTTAGGCTAATGTTCTTCTATTTCAACCCCTTAAGATATTCAAAGGGGTTGTGATTCATTTTTATAGGCCGGATTTTATTGGTACTCTGGCATCAAACTGAGAAAGCCTTGCATAGAAAGTATCAATTTGTTTTTATTAAAACAGTGTGGATGTTTTGATTGCACAATAATTGATTGTTGAAACAAATCTATGCGTGGGTAATGCAGACAGATTTGTGTGTGTGCGCCCGCCTGTTTGTTTAAGGATGTATCATTCTGATCTAATGCCGGGATAATTGTTTCCTCGCGAAAGTCCTGCTCCACCAGAAGTACGTCGCCACTCACATCACATCACAGTTACTCGCCTTAAGTGCTGCTTATGATTTGATTTTAGCAGTAAAGAAAAACTGCAGTCTGATGGTTCGACTGAAACTATTTAGTATTACTACCACAGTGTTGAGTTAAAGGACAGAAACAGTAGCAGTCAGATGATCAAAAAGGTTGTAAACGTGTTGACGACAGCCAGTTTCTCTAAACCACTTTATATGGAAGTAAAACCCTCTAACGTTGCTAATAATTCCACAATAAACCAACAAGTAGGTCCAGCAAGCTCGAAGCAGGAATTTAGTGGCAATCACATTTCCTTCTGAATATAATTTCAGTTCCAATGGTATTTTCCAGCAGGTGTTATAATCCCGCTGTTTTGTCTTAATCAGTAATTTGTATATGCAGTCTTTGGCCAGATTATTGCAGTTCAATACATAATCTGTTGTGTTGTCATTTCGTTATCGAGCAGCTCATAATGTCTGTCAATAGCATAAAGAGAGGGAGACAGTTGGGGAGATAGAGGAGAGAAATTCATGGACAGAATGAGAGGAGCACACAGCTTGAGATGCAGGGGAATTAACCTCTCATTTGCCTCTGGGCATAAAAACACATCAGTATTTAATCGGTATGTCAACACACCACTGCGCTCACTTTGAATATCTCATCTAGGATCTTAATCTTATCTGTGATTGAGACAGAAATTGATTGTCTTTCTCTTGCAGTGAGGGCTGCCCTTTTTAAACTTTCGATCTGCAGTGATTCAGATAAGGCCCGCACAGTGGGGGAATGTTATCTGCTGACATATTGGATGCTAGACAAAGCAGACTGAGCAAACATGGTTAGAATCATCATTGGCAGCTTGGGACAAACAGGCTGATTAAAATGCCACGCCACAGAAAAGAACACACAAGTACATAGTCCTATAGATTCTCATAGAATATATATATATATATATATATATATTTACATGCCTCACATGTATTGATCTAACCTTTAAAAACTGCCTTTAAATCCTACTTTGATACTACCAGTTTGTGTGGGGGGGGTTTACTATTATGGGGATTTCAGCCATATAATAGTACTAGGGTTCCCAAAAACTGGATTAGCATAAATTTTGTCGAATATATTCAATAACCTCGAAACTAATGACCCCTGTTGAGTTGTAGACTAGCTTGTTGTGTCACCATACTCACTGTGATTTCCATGTGACAAAGAGGGAGTCGATCAGTGACTTCCTGCTTTCACGATGTCATGGGTTGGACCAAATATGCAGGGGAGGGGGTTGCATTTTTTAATATTTGGGTTTAGTGTTTAGTTTTGTCTAATGCTGAGGATTATACTGTAGATGAGGAAACACTGTAGTATGAAATTGTGGTAATGCCCAGATACTTTGTTGGGAATATCTGAACCTATGGTGGGAAAACCCTTTCTGGCAGGGAGAGTAATTACAAAATCAACACTTGTTCACATCATATGCTCCCCTGTAGCCTGCACCGCTGTTACTGTCACAGCTGAAAAACGATGGACAAATTCTTTTCAAACCACTGTGGTCAAGTTGGCCGTCACTTGCAACTCTGTGGTCTGAGCAGCTGCCCTTTGGGAGTGCACATGTCTTCCCACCTTCATGGCAAATGCATTAAGATGGTTCAGAGCAAGCTGGCTGCTATATTCAACATTTTGACATGCTAAACTGAGATTGTGAGTATCTACCAGCTAAACACATAAACAAATCATTTCATTTCAGCCATTGTAGTGCAGTTTTCATTCACAGTGAAATTCAGACACGTACAGTGAAGATGCCTCCCTGAATAACGTTTTTTAAGGCCTTTTTTAAGTGACTAGGATCTGTGCTGCCTTCAGAAAGTTCGGAAGACTGTTCCACAAGGCTGGATTCCCCCCATGTTGTCGAGCAATTAGTATCAGGGGCCTGGAGGAGCAAGCTGCCTGCAGATCTGAGGTTGTGTGTGAGCAATTCCTGTTGGTAGGGAACATCCA
Source organism: Lepturacanthus savala (assembly GCA_030544235.1). NCBI lineage: Eukaryota > Metazoa > Chordata > Actinopteri > Scombriformes > Trichiuridae > Lepturacanthus > Lepturacanthus savala. The sequence continues at coordinate 18,029,624 of CM060465.1, forward strand.
CTAATGGATTTGTATGTGAGCAGCAGGACTTTGTAGGCAACCCTGAAGGAGACAGGGAGCCAGTGCAATAAAAGGAGAATGTGTGTTATATGTTTGTTTTCGCACTCTCATCAGGATCCCGGCAGCTCTGGGATGCTCCTGTCAGGGATCCCTATGAAGAGAGCATTGCAGTTGCAGCTGACAAGGTTAGAGATCAGTGGCATTGAGACATGTTTTTGAGAGGGTAGCAAAAGATTCATCAGCATGTTATCATTGTTGCTAGTTATTGTTATATTAGTTCCAAACACTGGGATACAGTATGTATGGGTCCTAAACAAAAATCAGAGCACATCACTGCAGGTCTTTACTCTCTCTACTGGCTCCCAGTAAACTACCACATCACCTACAATATATTCCTTCAGGTGTTGAAAGCCATGAATTACACTGACCCAATCTCTTCTCATTGTCCCTTAGAAAAATCTGACTACCAATGGGCCACACCTGTGGAACCAGCTCCTTTGAGAGTTCAATATAAAATAAATTGTACTATGCACATACAGTCCATTATTATTGTAACAAAGTACAGCATCTCAGCCTTCATTAATGGACTTATTGAAACTGTGCATGTTCACCAAGGTGACCAAAAGTCACCTTGATTATTTTATGCATCGTTAACTCTTTGCCCACCAGAGTCACTTTTAAACATTTTCCAGCCACCACCAGAATATTTGATCAAACCAAAAAAAAAACAGAATATTAAAGATTCTACTTTTAGATACAAAAAATATTTTATTCTTAGATTATTTGATTATTTTGCTTTTTTTGCAATCACTAGGGAAACAATTGAAAGATTCCTATATTTTTTTGATTTAAGTTCATTGACTTTACATTTTATTTGACATTTTATTCATTTTACGTTTCATTTCAATGTGCAGATTTCAATAACATAGTAACATACTATCAAACCAAACAATGTGCTATGTAATGTATCTGCCATATTAGAAAGTAATATACAATGTTGTTCTGGTTTTGCAGCCGTTCCGTGATGGAAACATACTTGCTCGCTGTAAATTATACAGACAATGACCTGCTCTATTCACACATGGCCTCAATTGGACATTAAGCAGATTTTGTACTAGAAATCTGGCAGGGTAAAATCTGTTTAATGTCCAGTCCAACTGATTTGGACATTTGTGTTCTCACATATAGCTCCTCCAGGAAATGTTGAAATAGGTTCACGGTTGCAGTGCATGCAGCTATAATATATCAGGTGTTGAGTTGAATTGATTTAAGCTAGAATCCAAATGACCGCAGTTGCATACAAAATGGGACTTGATGTTCCCCTGACATAGTATATCACATGGAGACACTCAGTAAATAAAATTGCATGATGGATAATTTTGATGCCAAGAAGAACAATGTACACCAAACCCATCATGTGAAACATGTCACTACAAGCAGTTTTCAACTTGAATGATACTGATGAAACTGCATCACAGTAGTTACAATAGTTACAATTCCTGAAATTGTAAAAGAAAAAAAAAAGTGAAAAATAAATAAATAAATAAACATGATACTATTATACACGAAATAGAAATTATACATCTGAACTTCTGCCAGCAAATACAATTTTCAGAAGGGATTTTCTTGGTCACAGAACCGATATATTACATTGGGATTTTTTCCAAACTACATTTTTTCAAAGAGGCATTTTGAAGCCAGAGTGTGGGATTCTGTTCTTTTTCATGTGTAGGTGGTAGAAGATTCAAATATGCATCAAGAATCAACATCTCAACATTTGTTTGCATTTATAAGAAACAACACTCTGAGAAATCGTTTCTTCATTTTGTTAGTGTATAAAAAACATTTAACCTAACATTTAAGAGTCAAATTTGTCCACTTACCTGTAAAAACATGAGTTCCGTCATGTTATGCCTACATACAACTTTCTCAATTATTGCTAATTATGGTCCTAACTCTCTGTGATTTAGCAGCTACTGTATATCTTCTTTAAACCGACTCTGCATAGAAGAGAAACACAGCAAACATTGTATTTATATCAGCACACAGCAGACAAGTTCTGCACCAACACTTCACACACACACATTACAACGTACACAACAAATGCACAAAGCCACAAAGCATGGACACACACACAAATGCACAGTTAGTGCAGTGGATCATATCAGTCATGTTATTAGACTTTTCTACCCCCTGGCTCAGTGTCCGTGCGTCTCTGTAGAGCTGCCTGCTTGTTGTTGCCTGCAGATGTTAAATTGTCTATAAAATACATTGTATCCCAGTGGTTCTTGGTGCTGGGACTCTCAGGGGGTCTTTGTAAGATTAGATGGGGTTGTTACAGTTTTACCCAATCCAATACAGAAATTCTTTCTTTCATGGAGTTATAGGGTTTATAACCAGTATACTGTATACTAGAAGTGATGCGGATGGCAATTTGTGCTATATATATCTATATCTGTAGCTGTCCTGTACAATAAATTTACAGTATATATAAATATATACAAATTTGATTTGTGTTGCATTCCTGGAAGAACTTCACTGTAGTTTTGGGAAAGTAAAGCCCACTGCTTTTGTGATTCATTTCTGTAAACAATCCATTTCCTGAAGAGGTGTTGTGTGTTTTTGTTGGTTGTAATAGAAGCAAAGACAATAGTGATATGTATCGTAATGCTGAGCACGATATATAACCTTCTTGTTGGGAGACAAATGCGGTCTGGGGCAGTAGTTGTTCTTTGAGATGAGTATAAAGTGTTTTTGTTGCCTTTTGTGCATTTTGTTTGTTGTACTGAGCTGTTAATAAAAACTGTGTGAAGTGGTGAAGTGGAGTTATGAACAGATGCCTGAATCTGTTGTGTGGACCATAAAAGTTCTGTGGACCATAAAACCATAACGATGAGTGAATGAAAATAGCAATTGACAAGGTTTTAAAAAGAAGAAAAAAAAACACTGCTGTTTTTATAATGTTAAAAAGGAGCCCATTTTTTTTCTAAAAATGGTGAATGTTTATCTACCAAAACTGCACTGCAACCTCCATCAGCACGCTGTCATGGCTGGTTATGCAGGAATCGTCTGGATGTAATGGCTGATTTGCTGCCAATCATTACTTAAGTAACCCCTCACGAAAATAATCTCTTTCCCGCTGAAGAAAATGTGTTTGTCTTGTTATTTTCAAACACAAAGTGTCATTGTGATCCACAACCAGAGCCCCGAGTTAAACTCCAAATGACACGACCAAATGAATTTATATTGAACCAGCCCTGTGGCAATAAGGAGTGGGTAAAAGCTTCTTATTTCGGAGTTGATACAAAACCCACACAGAAAAGTAATGGCCAAACTCACACAGTGAGGTGAATGGGTAAACACATCAGCACCTGCCCCGGGGTTAGAAGATTGGTTCCTTCCCCCGCAAGTTTCCTCTTTAGTTGTTAAAGAAAACTGTCACAGGATAGTATTTTTCCAGATAGACAGCCTTTGGACCAAGGTACAAATTACAGTGGCTTTCAGGGGAACACTACTAAACACGTTATATGCATGCACATACATGGACATGCATGATCAATTGTAGGGTTAATGGGGGAAAAAAACTGTCACTACATCCTCTCAAAAACATTTCGCTTCATATAAAGAAAGTCTAGCCATGCAGGTACCACACAGAAACAGAAAATTCTCTGTTATAGTCACAAACTGAGGCTACTGTTAGCAATGTTGTGAAAATTATACTTGGAGGAACACTGGTCTGTTTGCATTATGAAATGATAATTGCACTTATTGATTAGAAAAAAGATGTAACTATTTTATCAGGGCAGACAGCCCTAGTCGACCCTATGTATGAATAATCCTCTTGTAACATTGTACCTCTACTGTTCCTTCCATTCAGTGCCATTGAATCACAGAATTCCAAGCACCACAAGCATCATCAATAATGCAAGAGGTTCGGCTACCACATGTTTTTCAGAATTCCTCAGTTTATGGAAAATACGAACACTTTGCCGCAGTCACTTAACAACTCAGATAACTGTTGTGGTTAGTACAGAGACCGCAGCAGCTTGCCAGTTCCTTTTTTCATTTGACACTGCTTAAAAAACTAGTGGGCAAAGCCTGCCAAAAAAACAAATGGGCACCAGCTTTCTAATGGTGCTTTGTTACTGTGTGAGAGTGATCCCACTGAGAGAAGGCTGCGCTGACTCAGTGGATGGATGCTCTCACAACTAGATTTGACAAAAATGAAACCATAACTGATATTATGGCTGTAATATAACTTCAGTGAAAGAAGAAGAGCTGCTGAACCTGTGGATTAGGAAATCAGTTGTGAGCTCAGAAGTTTGTTTAATAATTTTGGTGTATTTTCCCAAAGGGTGATAAATAATATGTGCGGTGACCCCGTATCTCTCGAAGAGCACCATTGGCAATTTTTAAAGGAATGTCTGTATATTCATGAAATTTGATGGAGATTTTTTAAACTCCCCCTGAGGATTATTTTTAAATATTTTGGTAACCTTTCCTTCTACTGAAGAAAAACACATTTGCTAATGCAAATGTGTTTCGCTAGACAGACAACAGCACTATGTGAAACTATATAGTATTAAGTCAAGCAAGGTAATTTGTTGGTCAGTCACACAGTACCAGTCATAAATTTGGACATACTTTCCTTAATTGAATGAGAACGTGTGTCCAAACTTTTAACTGGTTGTGTGCAAATTAATTCTCCTGGTAGATTATTTGAAATGAGAATGGTACTTGCAGCACATTGACACATTGACCAAAATGGTGTCTAGACCAGAGCAGACAGAACACAAGTTTAAACAAGTGGATTCAAACACTAACGAATACAAATAAGTTCTGAGCATGGACTTAAAAGGGTGGTTGGAAGGGGAAGATCTGATTGGGAGGGGAAAGCTGTTCCATAGTCCCAGGGCTGTACTGGTGACCCCCTGAGTTTAACTTTAGATGGTGGGACAGCAGGAGGCTGAATCAGTCGACCTGGAGGTGGATTGAGGGGTTAAAAGGTTTGCAATACAGGAGGGGGGGCAGGCCATTTTGGGCTTCATAAATAAATATATAAACATAAGCATTGATTCTGGCAATACTACAAAGCTGAAACATTACATTCACTACTGCATTAACTTGCTTGTCAAAGGTAGAATCAAATATCAGCCCCCAAGGTTTTTGACATAGGGTTTGTCAAGGATACAGTATCGAACGTCGGCCAAGGTGAATCCAGATGGCAACCTCCAGAGTCGATAGACAGGAGCAGGTCACTGTAAACTTACAGGGCAGAGTCTGCGCTATAAGGCTTAGATGTACAATGTGTAATACTGGGCCACCTGCTCCACACTAATAGGGGGCAGTATTTCGTCCTCTACTATTTTCCTCTCTCTATGTACTGTCACAATGTGACATATGCTTGGACTCATGTCAATGAAATAGACTTAACCGTTAAATATATTCAATCACAGTTTACACGGATAGAAGTGGGGCTGTTCACAGTCTGTTGTCAAGCATTTGCATGTGTGTGAAAGAGAGAAAAAGAGACAGAGGGATGTGCTGCTCGCATGGGGAGTGAATAGGACTGAACATGATTTAACGTTTATGTAAACAACTTTAACAAAGTTACTGTTACCCTGACCCAAGGAAAAGGGGATGTGATCCAACAGTGGACTTGGATATCCAACCATGAGTCAGGACAGTTAAACACAGAACTACATTCTTCCTCTAACTTTGGCCTTGTGGTTATAATGGTAGCCAATTATGTTGGACAATTTTTAATAACCTTAATCCAGGATTTTCTAACCTTAAGAAAGACATCATTCTAACCAACAACAAACATACTCACTTTTAACAGTGATTTGTAAGTTTGAAAAACACAGACAAATGATGTGCTCCTACTGATTACTGCTGATAAGAGCATGAGATTAGAAAATACTGTGTTTTACTGTGAAATTCTGTGTTTCCTTCTAGTGTCAATGGTCACATACCTATTTGTTCATTTAATTTGAAGGACTTGTTGCACAAATATAGATTAATATTATCTGAACACTTCTTACTGCCAACACAAAATGTTCATTCCACAGCACCCAGTGAACCAGACCTTCCCTGCTTTCTTTCTCTGGGCTCCTTCAAAGGTATGAAGGCTTCCTAAAGTATAATTTTTAAAACGTGTTCATCCTGAGCATATCTGCAAACTATGGTTTCACATGTTTTCCTGTAAATGAATGGTATGATTAACATTTTAATGGTTATTTTTACTCAACTCAAAGCACATGGTTAAGGTTTTAGAAAGCGAGTAGGAGCGAGTATACATGCAACGCCAATGGGGCAGGTGTTGAGCCAAAGGTGAATGGAATGTTGAAAGAAAGAAAACAGCTCACACACTGCAGGCCTCCAGTATAAAACATGTTCTGCACCAAGTGTCAAGAGGAACATTTCAGACATCAGTAGAAAGGCTCAACACTGGAGCCCTGCAGTGTGGGACTGTTTTCTTTCTTTTTCCAAAAGGTTATAGAAATAGCATGGTCTTGGTTTAATATTTAATGAAGTTAAACTAACCTGAACAACAGGATACGACTTTTTCAATACTGAACCAAGACCACAAAACTCTCTCAGTCCTGGGTTTCGTTGGCCAAACTATCCACACAAGAATAACAACACTTCATGAGCTTTCCCCTAGTGTGACTCCCTGGCCAAAATAACATTTTTACACTTACAATAGCTCATAATCTACTTAGCAATCTTCTAAATTTCACTGATTCATGATCTTACGTCTCACACACTAATATCTTCCATGTTATTGTCATGATAAACGTGAGTTAGGAAGTAGACTTCAACATACAGAGAGTGTCAAATGAAACTTCATTGAGTAAATGCTAACATGGACTACGTAATGTATTGCCTTGCTAATAAAGTAGCTCTAATGCAGGTCAATACTTGTGTCCTGCAGGGTTGGAGAGTATCTGCCATCATCCATCATCCTCTCTGACAACTACAATTATATCCTGAGCTATGCAGGCAGCAGGTTCTTACAGAAACATGACAGCAGGCCAATGATATAATTGCATCCTTTTATACGGTCATGCCTAGTTCTCCTTTGTTGAAAATCTTTGGGTTCCATCTCTTCACAACACTCCAGGTAGTATCTGATCTATACACAGTCGGAGAAATTGTAGGATGAAAAATGTCACTACAGTGAGATAATTCATCACAAATACAATGATTTTATTTGGTTTTGACATTATTTAATTGTGCTGGAGCTGAGTCTTTTCATGTCGGGGCTAAATCATATTACACCATGCTTATTGTCAGTCACCCGCTGCCAACGGGAACCACACCTTAACACCCATGTGCATATTTTGTACTCACTCACTCTACAATCATAAAGAAAGGGGGCTGTAGTTCAGGAGATAGAGCGGTTGTCCCGGCTCATCCTATCTACATGTCGAAATGTAGACTCTTTCCCCCAAATTGAGTGTGTAAATGATTCAGAACATCCTGATGAGCTGCTGGCAACTTGAAGACATCCTCCTCACACTGCTTGACCTCTTTTGTCCCGGTTCAACAGGATTATATATATGTATTTTGTTTTTACAATATTTGAAGTCCAGCCAGATAGGCCTTGACAGTTTCCATGTAGTTTAATAATGTTATCATAAAAAATAAAATTCATAATTATAAAATCATAAAACAAAATGCAAAGAACAATATATGTATCTATATTTGTATATAGAAATGTACCTATGTAGATTTTGATGTCAGTGTAAATATTGATAATGATATGAGCATGTTCAAATTAGGATTTGTAGACAGGCAAGAAAAACAAGTTGAATGGAATCAGGTATGAAATTAATGAGAGATGACCAGATGGGGTTCTGTTTCTGTATTTCTGATGGAGGTGGAAACATTTTCCAGACATGTAATCAATGAGTATATTTCTCCAGTGTGCAAAATGTGGTGTTCCTTGATTTCCAGTTCATGAGGATTTTCTTGGCAAAGACGATTGTTGATATAGTAAGCACAGTGTGAGAGGGTAATGGAATGTGGCAGCCCAGGAAAAGGGATTGTGACAAATTGATTTCTCTCCAAAGTGTTTGATTGGTGTGCAGTGACAGGTGGTGTGAACATCCAGGCTGTTTTGTGTGCGATGTGAACAGATTTCTGATGAGGATCCCATTTTAAACATGCCTTGTCCAGTGAAGTGAGTTATGTGGAGTGTCATACTGTATGAATTGTAGGTTGGCATTTTTAGCCATGAAGTAGATGTTTTTGCAAATTTGGTTCCAGAAAGTGATGGATAGATCTAGTTCCCATTTTATTGATTTGGAATCTGTGCAAGCAACAATATATCTGAGTGCAAGCATACAGTTTGAGCAGAAGCAGGGCAAATCTGCATGAAATCAGGAGTTATTTAAGTGGGTGGTCAGGGTTTTGAGGGACAGAATTACAACATCTGAATGTGAAATCAATATATCATGCTCTCAAATTGAAAGTCCAACTTCTTAAAGAAAGTTGGGGAAAAAAAACCCTTGCATCTGTACAGTATGGTGGCTGCAGAGATGTGGATGGTGGACAATTTTATTAAAGGTGCATTAATTATATACTTAAAACATCCACCCATTTTCTATACCTGCTTATTACTCACTAGGGTCACAGGGGTCTGCTGGAGCCCATTGCTGGCCTGTCATGGGGCACAAACACCATTCACTCACACACTCACACCTACAGGCAATTTAGAGTCTCCAAGCATGTCTTTGGACTGTTTGAAGCTTGAGAACAAGGAGAAAACCTATATAGACAAGGGGAGAACATGCAAACTCCACACAGAAAGGTCCCCGCTCAAGTATTTGAAACCTCTTGCTTTGAGGTGCTACTCACTGCTCCACCATGCCACCCTAATTAAACCATACTCATGAAATTATAACCCATTTCTGCCACGTCTGTCCAGCTAGATGCAGCTAAATTGTACCTTCATGCATTATGCAGTAAATGGCATTGTCTCTAATTTAAAACATATTTCCTGCATTTATAGATTGCCTAACCTCTCGTGTACTACTCTAAAATGAATACTGAATGAATCAAAAATGATGTTGTAGGAGAAACTTATGATGAGATGTTTTCCAGTAAGTTTGGCACTGTTATATTTAACAATATTTACAGTGCTGTATTCAAACTGTAGGAAACAGTTGAAGACTGATGATATTTGTACATTAATGCAATAAAAATGCTAACATGGAAATTGCCATTTTCAATCCTTTTTTGACTGTAGAGAAGGTCTCTAGTCACCAACGTGTCAATCGCAATCAACTATTAGATTAAAAATGTAAAATTTCCATTCAGAATGTGAAGAGAACGCTTTTCCAAAGGAGGAACCGTGGAGTGGCACCAATATGCCAAACATAAGAACTTTAAAGACAACTACCCCTCAAAGAGAGAACCCATGAGAAGAAAGCTGAAATCACAGTTGAAGCAGCTGCTTTTCACAAAACCTGCAGCTCAAAACAAGGCTGCACCTGAAACATCATTTTGTGTATGTGTTCTGGCTAAGCACAAAAGCCTTTTACATTTATTAAATGAAGCTGTGGCCATTATAGAAGAGACTGTGTTCAACAAGCAGACATCAAAACCATGCTCCACAATTCACAGCTTGGCCCTGTGACAATATTAATATTAAATAGGGTCAACAAATATTAATGGACCTGTCCTACTGTAAATATCTTTCACTACAGGAGAGAACAAGAGGTGAGTATATCATAAATATATACACAGTACAGGCCAAAAGTTTGGACACACCTTCTCATTCAATGTGTTTCTCTATTTTCATGACTATTTACATTGTAGATTCTAACTGAAGGCATCAAAACTATGAATGAACACATGTTTATGGTGTTATATATTTAACAAAGAAGGTGAAATAACTGAAAACATGTTTTATATTCTACATTCTTCAAAATAGCCACCCTTATATATATATATATATATATATATATATATATATATATATATATATATATATATATATATATATATATATATATATATATATATATATATATATATATATATATATATATATATATATATATATATATATATATATATATATATATATATATATAACTTGTGACATTTGTTAACTTGTGACAGTTACTACTGATATGAGTTGTTGGAAATACAGGTGTGCATGCTAGTTTTATAGCACTTTGTTGTTATGATGGCAAAACTGAATATACTTAACAATAAATTCCAGGAAAAAGACTCACAGCTGCCAGGCATGATAAGTACAGTAAATGCATTCAAAGCTAAGCTCAGTGTTTGGATCACACAGGCCATCAGTGACAAGGAAGTTTTTCACTCTGAGCTAAACTATGATCACGTGGACAAAGTGGAAACAGACTCAGTGTTTTGGTATATAATATTTGTCTCAAATCCATACCCAAAGGTAGCAGCCAAATTCTGGCAAGTATTTGCTTTGCCGAGTGGAGTTGACACGAAGATAATTCATTTGCAAAATGGCTGAAGTCCAGATCAAGGGACAGTGACTTTTAGTGACTTGTCAGCAGAGAGAAATTTCCTCTTCTTACTGCATACACACTAAGAATGAGTGTCTGTTTTGGATCTCCTTACCTCTGTGAAACACACAGATGAAAATAATAAAATCAAATACAGGAGCCGCCTTACTGACAGACACCTCACAGGCTGTCTCAGACTGGTCACCAGTGTGAGACAGCAAAACTACAACACACTCACAGACAGTATTCAGTCACAGCCATCACACATCTGAATGATTAACAATTTTACCTTTGGATGGAATTATGAAAAGTGATGCTACATAAGATGGGATATAGAACTGCATTCAGCGTAATTTTGTTTTTCATTCATCTTCTATATCCGCTTATTCCTCATTAGGGTCGTGGGGGTCTGCGGAGCCAATCCCAGCACATTACAGGCGAGAGGCAGGGATACACCCTAGATGGTCACCAGCATATCATGGAGCACACACACCATTTACACCTATGGACAATTTAGTGTCTCCAATTAATTTCAGCATGTTTTCCTGTGGGAGGAAGCCGTAGAACCTGGTGAAAACCCACGCAGACACAGGGCCAACATGGAAACTCCATAGACAAAGGTCCCAGACTAAGGACCAAGGAGGTCTTGAACCTGCGATATTCTTGCTGTGAGGCAACAGCGCTAACCCCTGCACCACTGTGTCATCGTAATTGTCTAAAATTATACTAGAAATATAGAAGAAACTTCAATGGGTAAGTATAACAGTATGATCTGCTCACTGTCAGGGTGTTTTTTCTTGGCCTATTCTATGGCCCTGTTTGATACGTTGGTTACAGTATTTTCTTGGTTGCATCACTTTGAAAGTTGGACCATAGAATTTCATGTAATTGATCAGAGTTTGTATATTTGGAGCCATGGACGTTTGTTTTTAGGATAACAGACCCTTAAACTAATGGGCCTTTGGTCCACTAGACATATTTCAAAATATGAGGGTTTTGGAATAATGGGCCTTTGGAATAATTGGGCAGTCCTCACAATGACTTGCAAATCAGTTCAGCATTTCTGCGACAGTACATTCCTAATTCAAAGTTTGGTTGGAGTCAGTGGGCTAAGCAGGTTCATTCAACATAAGCTACTCTATCTTTTACTTTGTTCTATTTTCAACCAGTAATGGTAGGTAAACTAAATGGAATGTAAGATCCCTATGAGGATTGACAGACTGTGATTGACAGCCAAAGTGTGCTCTGGCAGACGATTAGTAACAAGTTTAACTGAATCAATGGGGTGCTCCAAAAATGTGTTCTTTTTCATGTTATTTATTTTTATGCCAGTTCTGAAAAATTGCTGAAATATAATCACCTGATTCTGATCATCTCTCCTTCTCTCTATTTCTTTCATCTGTAACACTCATGACCCGCCATTTTTAAATCTTTTTTGCTCCTGTAGTCCTGCCCTGTGTTTTCTCATTTTCAGATCATGCTGCAGTGCAGCCACTGAAGGTTGTTGGGGGGTCTGATGTTGTCCTGGTTCACCTGGAAGCTGCAATAGATCCTGTCACCTCATCCTCCGCATACACCATGAATCAATATATTTCTGTTGTTCTATTTAATGTCATACTGAACGTTTCCTGTTCTTTATCTGTACCTTCTGTTGTGTTTTTGTTCAAGATGCAGCCTTTCTGAAACACTTGTCTCTATATATGTCTTTGAGGTAGTCCAAGTCGCTTAATATTGGTGGAATTAAATAGAGTAAAAAAAGGCTTTAATGTCTGAGTAGATATGTTTTTTTGGATCAGCAGTCTAGCGACTACGTATCTCACACTTTCTAGTGAGAGTTCACAATGACATCAGAACAGCTTCACCTGGCTGTAGCTTTTTAATCATTAAAGCATTTTAAGTGGATTTTTCTGAGAAAATGATCAATAACCTTTAAGCATGAGATATCCTTCATATCAACACAATGCTTTTGCACCATTGTTTCCCACACTGTCTTCACTGTGGAGTTTTATTTTAAATGTTTTATTGACTTTACTTGACTTTATTCTCTCTTTCTCTCTTTCTGTCTCATACACACATATACAAACAGCCAAAAAAGAGAGAACCCAAGCAAAAACCCAAAGCTATGATGATTTATTTATTCATTCAATAATCAACACGACGATCATTCTTCTTCATTTGGCTGCATTAGCCCTTAGAGGAAAACTGCTAAGGAATGCAAGTAAATAAGAAATAGTGGTCAGTGGGAAAAAAGAGTAGAACGTCTATATTGAGTCCGACCTTCCACGAGCTGATGGTATGATCGCCTGGTGGTAAAATCTACAGTGCATATAAATCTGCCAGATGAGAGAATGCATCGGTCTATGGAGATATAGACAGGGGAAAAGTGCTGTGTGAGGTGCAGCTGAATACATGTCACCTTTTCATGTCCAATTTCTGTCCTCCATCCCTTCCCTTCTCTTTTATTCATCTTTTCTTTTGTTCTCCCTTCTTCAACCCTTTCCCTTCATTCACACCCGATGTGTCTCATTTCTCCTTCTCGCCTGGAAGCAGTCCTGTGAATACCTCATGCTGACTTGTATGTGCTTGTGAAAAATGTAACCACCTGAGGTTTGCAGGTCATGCTGTGGGAGTGGCAGTGATGGTAGGGGCTGCTTTCACACTGGACTTCACAGTTTAGGGACTGGTTCACTGATAATCCGACTGTGAGGAAACTCCCCTGCCATGCAGTAGTGATTTATACTGTTGCAAAAAAAACTCAGTTGTTAGGCTGTGAGTGAAACAAAAGGTCTTTACTGAATTGACATATGAAGTGCAATAAGACATTAGAAATGTTATATAGTTAAGAGGTGATAGTGAAAGTGATTCTGTCTGTAAGTTACTATTTCCTTTATTTCTATGTGAATAAATGTGATATTTGTTTTTTTTATGCTCCACATATCCAAAATAGTCCTTGTAGGCCACCTGTAAAAAAAACTACCACTATTGCACAAGTTTATATTCATTTTAGGATCTTATTTATTCATATTTTTATCATTTCAGCCATTTCACATATGGTACAAAAGTAAGAAGTTCAATTAACTGATTAAATTGCGTAGCCCTACAGTGAGGCTGGCGGCAGAAGCAGAGAACAGTGAGCGTATCAGTTCACAGTGTTTGCAGTTTAGACTCTGCCTCAAGCCATTAAGATTCCAGTGCCATGCTTGCCACCTGCTGATTGAAATGAAGGGAATTAGCCCCAAAGTTGATGAGCAGGCTTCTTGAAGGTGAGCTGTCCTGTAAAGTGGACCGGCTAAATGGCAAAGACAAAAAAAAAAACAAGAACAAAAATGATGAAAAAACATTCACATAGAGGTGTGTGTGTGTGTGTAACATTTTCAGATTTCCTCTCCCTGACCATCATACATCCCATCAACAAAATTCAAGAGGTAACGCTAAGACTCTCCTAGGAAACGGATTTCATTATCTCATCTGACTTGCAAGAGACAGGTGTCTTGCAGGTGTCTCCCTTGACAGATATACAATAAGGATAGACTGAGATAGGAACCTGGAAAAGAAACCAATGGGAAATGGGTGGACGACTTTGAGTATTTATGGACAACTAATGGATTGCATTTGATGAACAGATTTGGGCAGATTCCAATAATCTTGAAGTACATACTTGGACCAAAACACCTAGAGGCATGAGTTCCGTTTGCTGAAAGCTGTAACACCTCAGTCTCACACACACTGGATCAGACAGTATTTAATCTGGGGTTTTACTGGGATTGAGCCCACCACCACATGCTCCTTCAGTATATTGACTGTCTGACAAGACACATGAGAATTGAATTGATCCATGTTTGAGCAGCATACCAGGATCCTCATTTACATGTAGAACCACATAAGATGGTGTACACCAGTTTCTAAGCAAACTTTGGGATTTATGAAAGGAAATAATTTGACAGGACACCATGAACAGCGGTTGGTAGCTGTGTCTCTTATTTAACCAAATCAACTTAGCATATGCCTGAAAAGAAACCCTAAAATAAAGATTAATTTGAATACTTTCTAACCAGTTATAGCGATAGCACCATAACCTTCGCTTACCTCACCTCGTACTACAACTATTCCTCGTCATGACAACGGTGTGCTGTAGCACAAACGCCTAGTTACGGAATATGATCTATTTTATTTACTGGAGTATTCAGGAATGTTAACCTTATGCAATGGTAATAATTGTTCCAGGTAATTAGTCCATTCCATTAGTCAGGCCCTCAGGTGTTACCAGGGAAACTGACATAGGGCATCTAAAAAACTGTACATTTTAATTGCAAAGCATATGAAAAGATAAATTAATGGTTTTATTGATGTTTCATTTGCAAATTACAGCATAAGCAGGCTAATCAATGAGGTGGTGTCTCAAAACCTTTTAACAAACCATCTCATTAATCAACCTTTACATATTTTTGTGTGTAAGCACTTTCTGTGTTTCATCATTATGCCACCTTTTATTATGTATTGTAAATAAGGGCCTTATGCTCATAGAGCTTTAAGTTGTGCATAACTGGGCAATTCAGAGTCCAATCACAATGTTATCTATATGCTCCGGAAATACAGAGCCAAAGTAAAGCAAGAGAAACCTATTGTTAAAGGCATTCAGGAGAGATTGCACGGTTGCTTTGAATACGCACACTTTAAAATTTAATTGCTGTAGCGATACTGATGAGCTAACAGAGATAATAACTGAACACTTGAGAGTTTTTGAGAACAGAGCCAAAGCTTCTGTAGAAATTTAATGCATGTGTTTAAGGAGAGGAGAACTGCTTTCATTAATGGGGACCACTATTTTTTCTATTAGGATTCTGCTATCCCGTTGACATTTATATGATTTTCTTGGAAATAATTACCCACTCGCAGCACTTTTTTAATGCAGTCATCTTGTCACCTTGCTTATTTGGTTCCTTCACTCCCCCTCACCTACAACCTCCACCAGTCTCAAGGCTCCATTATGCAGGCCTGAAGAAAGATCGCCTATTAGTATTGATCAGGGAGAAATTAGACTGTTTGACAGTTGAATTCCCTCACAAAGAAAACTGAGCAGTGCTCAGGCACTGCTGTATGCTGTGCCCTTTTTTGCAAGCAATGTCAACCAACCGTTTAATTAAATCTAAACTAAATGGTTAGAAGGTGAATATGCTAAATAGGCACAGAGTGAATGAAGAGTGAATGTGAGTCAGTAGGAAACAAATAAGTAAAAGGTAGGTGAGAAAGTAAGAAAGGTTCCAAGAAAGTGAACTATAATTTTATCAAAAGAAGTAAAAAAAAAAACAAAAATCAATACGTGAGGGTGTATATGTAGCCCCTTAGCAAAAAGAAGTTTATACAAGTGTACTATGAGTATACTTATTCCATACTAAAATTGAGGAAGTATGCTTGAAGGTGACTTTTTCTAAACTATATTTTATATACTTAAGAATAGTATAGTGAAGTATACTTGACTTATACTGAAAAGTATAAACTGAAATCTAAGACTAAGTACTAAGTCTTACTAAGTGTAAAAGTAAGTCTTGCTTACTTTTACACTAAAACTTATACTTACTAGTATACTTAACATTTAATTTATTTATTAATATAATAATAATGCTGGAGTTTAACACTTTAAAGTATATACTATTTACATTTCATTGGTCTTTGTTATTGAAATGTTTGAAAATATATCAAACTTGTTTTCAACATTCTGTCTTGTGATTTTGTAAATACATCATACTCTGTACACTGTACATATAGTAAGAATGAGTAAACTTTAAGAATATTAACATATAGTATGTACTATGGAGTCTCGCTCCAGCCCCACCGGACAGGTAAGGTTTCTTACAGGGAGAGCCAGAGTGAGGAACACAAAGGGCGGGGCCTCAGACAGGCCCGTTGCCTAGGGCAACTAGTGGAGGGGCGGTACATCCCACGTTTCATTCTGGAGCAGCTGGAAGTGATCTCACCTGCTCAATCAGAGGCAGCTGCACTGAAGTTTAAAAGGAGCTCAGGTTGGTTCCCTCACTCTCTGCTCAACTCTCCTGGGGGAAACACCATCCGGCGGTCAGTGATAACCTCCACGCTCCACTCCTGCCGTATTGGTAAATGTTATATTTGCTCAAAAACTCATGTTGTTTCTCTCTTTTGTTTGTAGGAAACGTATGACAGAACATGAGGGCCCTTTGTTCCCCTTGACCCCGATTATCCCTGATTTGGGAAGCATTTATGTTGAACCGGCACGTTATATACTTTGCCCCGTATTCCCTGAATGACATTTAATTTTGCCTTAATAAATTGGACTTTAAACCTCGGGCTGTGTCTGGGATTACTTTAAGGAGTCTATTTCAAGTATATAAACATAAATCTACAAGTAATATGCCGAACAAACTTTAAGTATAACTTGTAGTAAACTAGTGAAATAACCAGAGTTTATAAAAAGTATACTTAAGGTATACTATAATAAACTAGAAACATGGACTTGAAGCATATAACTAGTACATTGGCTGTGTATAGATAAGTATACTTGTGATATACTTTGATAAACTAAAAATAGGGACTCAAAGTATATAACTAGTACAGCGGCAGTATAGAAATAAGTGCATTTGTGATATTCAAGTATTCAAGAGGGATACACCAAGTACATTGATAGCATATAGATGAGTGTACAGGTTGTCTACTTGAAAGTGTACTTTTGCAAACTTAAAATGAACTTAAAAGTATACTTTTATAAACTTGTTCCAATTTAGTCTGAAAGAGTATTATATTAGTATACTTTCTAGTACACAGAGTACATGGTCTGTAGTATACTTTATATACTTATACTTACACTGAAGCATACTTAATAAAATGTACTTTAAGTTTACTACTTTTTGCTAAGGGGCAGCTAAAACATAGGTGAAAAACAGAGGGTAGCAATGAATGTATAAAGGAGATTTGTGAGGCCTAATGCAGCACTGATGGCTCCAGGCCACGCCCCGCCGTAACCCGTCGCTCTGCAGGAAAAACAGTGAAGGGAGGAGAAAAAAGAGAGAACACAACACAAGAACCAAGAACCAAACCATAACAAGATTAATGAAACAAGATGTAATGCAGCTGCATTAAGTGAGAAAGCAGTTCATAAGTGGTTATTCCAAAAGCATAGTTGTAGACAAGTGAACAAATATGCAAATAAGGCCTATTAGAGCCATTAAATTTGTAAATTTGCCCTAGCACAGACAAAAATGTAAATGCTACTTTATAAAGCATTAACATTAAAATCACGTGTCGGTTTTAAAGACTTGGAGTACATGGGAAACATGAAATTATTATGTTATATAGAAAAATGCAAAAACTACCATTTCAAATGCCAATTGGTCAATGGGTCTCATTCACTAATATCTTTTTGCATTTCCTTTGTTTTTAAAAAGTTCTAAGAAGCATTTTTAAACCACAGAATTGTTTGCACCTCTGCTTTTATCCCATGGACAGAAGTTGTGTTGTCTGGTCTGAGGGCACACATCCTCTCCTTGTGGTGGCTGGTTCATTTGTTTACACGACAGAGAATAATGAAAATAAAAAATATTTATTATTATTAGTTATACAAATATGTAGTAATTTAAATAATATCAAACAACTGTAGAATTTAAGAAAACACAATAACTTTTTTTTTTTTTTTTTTGCAGAAAGCACTCAAATAAACGTAAGTGTGCTCTTCAGTGTTTGGAGATTCTGTTCTTACCTGAGAAGAAATCACACATAAGAAAACATTGGTGAATGTTAGCATCTTCATGAAAGCTGTTTAAGACAGCGTGAAGGAAGAATTGCTAGTGAACGAGGCCCAATAGGCCTTTAAAGATCTTTCAATATATATTTAGGATTAGGGTTAGGGTTCTTGGAACAATAACATATGTCTGATATCTTTTTTTTCTGCAAAAAAAATATAATCTTTAAAAATTCACTGTAATGCTGTAGCATGGCCTATGGCATTTGGTCACTCACACATCCAAAGAAACTGAGGTTATATCCTGCTTCAGTTTGCCTTTATATGAACCGTAACCACAATCAAGTGTTTTAGATGCTGAATTTTAACCACTTTGAATGTAGCTTATTATCATGTTCTTCCCCTAAACTTCGAACATATACTGTACCCGCAATGCACAGAAATTGTTAAAAGTGAGAGTTCTTAAACTGCTGATGTAGCGATGTGTCTGTACAGTTGCTTCATGTTCAGTGTGAATGCACATCAGGGAGGATTGAGAGGGGATGGTTGATTCATCAATCAGTCTGACATGATGTTTTCTTCTGACACTGTTGTACAGATCTGCACCAAACTTTACCAACTGTTCCTTAAATAACCATAAGGTCTCCTAAACTTTATAGTCTTTTGCACCCGAAACTACAGTAGATGGGAAACAAAGAAAACGACAAATATCATGTGTGCGTTGGAAGGAAACTTCAAAAGACATATGTCAGTAAGTTTGGAGGAATTGCATCTATTTTGCATGAGAATGCTTCATTAAAAACTTTTGATAGACAGCTACGCGCTCTGTTTTGCATTTCTAATGCTACATCGTGAAACTGTTTTCGCTTTATTATAATGAATCCTTTCCCTTGATGAGGCACTTAAAAGTTTCTGGTCTTTGTTTACTCTGTGTTACCTACTCTAATGACTATTGATAAGACATCTCTCGTTCTCTGTCTCCCCTTCACCGTGTGCTGTTGTCCCTCTTTGGGCTCTACCTTCTTGAAACGGCCAACGTGATAGTGTCACTGATATTGATGTGCTCTGACCGGGGAAGCTGCGGAGATTAGATAGACAGAGAGGAAGGGGGTAAAAAAAAAAAAAAGGAGTTGCAGATGGAGCAAGAAAGTGAATTACCAGCAGCCGCCCAGGCCGAGAGGCAGAGAGGAAGAGAAGTGAGCGGCAGAGGGAACCGAAGGGAAGAGGCACAGACGCAGAGTTCATGTGGTTT
This sequence comes from Lepturacanthus savala, assembly GCA_030544235.1. Classification (NCBI taxonomy): domain Eukaryota; kingdom Metazoa; phylum Chordata; class Actinopteri; order Scombriformes; family Trichiuridae; genus Lepturacanthus; species Lepturacanthus savala. The sequence goes on from CM060465.1 coordinate 18,049,083, forward strand.
AGAGGGGAGCTGTGGCACTTGGATGTAATTCACTTTACTCTCCAGAGGAATCCATTTACCCCTTCCTGCAATTATGGGGCCTTGTTTCCTCTCTTAATCCACCCAAATGTTTGTTTGTGTTTGTTTCTGGTGACGATTAGAGCACACACACATATAGATGTACACCCACACACCACACAGCCACTTTCCTCTGTAATAAATCCCTCATTACCTCTAGTGGTTGTTTTTTCAGTTTCCTCTCTGCTACGTTCTGGCGGTTGGAGCTGTTTTCCCTCACTCTGCATTATTAGCTTTGTGCTGTGGAAACACAACATGGAGCCTCCTTTACCCCACTACACTGGGACACAGAGAAGTAGACGCACCAGAAGGGAATACAAACTCTAATTAGGAAGACAATGCCAGCGCTGCCTCCAATAATCATCCTGATACAATAACCACAGCTGCTATTTAGTCAATTTTCTTCCTGTCATACTCTGTCAAGGTCCTGATGGGAATTATGGGAGTTTTAGGAATCTTAGAGCACCAGATGGCCCATTATCAATTAAAAAGTCACCCTTCTCTTGTATTGCACTCCCATAAAGAGACAGCATATTAAATTAATTAATTAAATAGAATATATTCTTATATGAATGGTAAAAAAAAAAACAGCAGAGGGTGAGATATATCCTTACTTTTAGATCCTGTTATGAGTCAAGCTTCAAAAACACTGTTTCCTACATTTCCCAAAATGCAACCAATAACATGTTTTCCATTAGACCTTCCTGCATGGCAGAAATCCACGCCTATTACATTCCATACTCACAATTCGAAATGCATGTTTTCTGCCCTGCAGGCGTCATCTGGGTTATTTTATCTGATTTATAGAGAATTCTCCAGAGTGACAGGCCGAGTAGTAATCCATTTTGCGTGTATAAAATTGGTCAGATGTTCTTTTAGGACACAAAATATATGTCAAAGCAACAGTTCACCCAAATTACAAACACACAAAACACAAAGATTCCCATTGATAGACTGCCCTGACATGTGTTGCAGACGTTCACGATGCCCTTAAGATGAATTGTACAAATTTTGTGATCCCTCACTTTTACAATACATAAAAACAATATTAGAACCAAATAAACAGCATTTCAACTTGCCTCAAAACTTGTGTTTTATGATAATTAGCGAATATTAGCATGATCATGAACTAAAGCCATGATATCTGAAAAAAAATCAGCATTTTAAAATTGTCAGTGGAAGCACGTTAGCATGCTTATTGCAGGGCTTTATACATTAAATGTTCTGAGCTTCATAAATGAAGTTCCACTCTGCTTCATGGTATTGGGGTGGAAGAACTCTCAGCTTCAAAAACACTGGTCATTTTGATGTCTCAAAACCTGGGCACATTAAACCCAAACCCCACATACCACCAACATCCTTCAAACGGTCGGTTCATGCTGAACTGGCACCTTTGAAGTTAATAGCATCTGTCTCAATGCGTTGGAAAAAATGGTTAGATCAAGGTTACAGAGGTCATGATAGTGACTCAGTCGTAAGGTTTCTTAAAGGCCGAGACTGTAATGTCGTGGTCATTAAAGGCTGAATGCAGTCAGTGTTTTCCCGGTTCCAGCTCAGTTGCTAGAAAAAGTTGTGATGTGGGTTCCACCTGCTGACAGCGGAAGAAAAAGAGGGAGCCGGGGGGACGAGTGAAACTGCCGCTGCCGGAGGTTCTGGATGGCAGCTAATACATCCATAGGGCAGAGCGGGAGCTCTGGGACAAATAAATGAACATGTGCAAGTCACAGTGCTCTGATTCAGAGCTGTTTCCTGGCAGAGATCTCAGAGGTCACTTTCTGAGCAGCAGCAACATTGAGTGAGCAGCCTTCTAGTCTATGCGTGTCTGTGTGTGTGGTTGCATGTTGTTTAGTGAAGCAACTATACAACAGCTGTGGTCTGTACCTCTCTGCGGCTACAGGCTAAGCAGGATAAAGGTTTTATATCATTTTATATATAAGGATTCAAGGATTCTTTATTGTCATTCAGCACATGTACACACATGATGAATGAAATGGGTTCCCTGGTCCCGGGGAAGCACAGTGTTCAGTAATACAAAAATATAAAATAAATATATTAAATAAATTAAAGGTGGCTGAACAATCCCTTATTTGAAAAAGTTCGGTTCAGCTGTACAACAGTCAAAACCATTGTTAATGTCTAGTAGGAAAAACTTTCCAGAAGGGTTTGGGAAGATAAAGAAGTTAAAACTTTGATTTGATTGAAAACAAAAACAACAAATCTGATTAGAATACATATGAGCTACCATGAAGCTGCAGAATGATATAAAAACCTCAAAAAAGCAAAAGTGAGTGCACCCATTCTTCAGGCTGACAGTGAATGCACACTACACGAAGGTCTTTCCAACCATTTAATTCCCCTTGTGAGATCAGTTAAATGTCGAGGCTAAGGTCAGACCAGTCAGTCTTCAGACATAAACAAATGAAATAAATAAATGTCACAGAAAAAAATTCTGTGCATTCAACAACATCAGAGTGATAAGATAAGAAGTGATAAGAATCTCCAGGTATCAGTCCTCTTTTTATTGGCTCAAACCAGTCAGAGGATCAGTGGTTCAATTCCCAGATCGTCCAGGCTGCATGTCGATTGGCAAAGATACTTCACCCCAAACTGCTCCTGATGGCTGTTGGTGTGGGGACTATTAGATCCTCCTGGTGAGCAGCACCTTGTTTTACAGGCAGAAAAGATACAAATGTAGTTCATTTATCATTTGAGGGCACACAAATGGAACTACATCAGGTGAAAATCTGTTTCTCTTAGATTCAGGACAGAAAACTTCAGAAGGAGAAATAAAACAACATTGGATCAGACTGATGTTTTGATATCAAGTCTTCATAAAAGTGACAAAAAACTGATAAGAAAATCACTACAGAATAAACCCAACAGGAGCAATAAACTCTCAATCACACATCACATCGACCATTCTGTTGCTCTTTCCGTCTTATCTGCAGCTGCTGCACTGACAGTGAACATGAGCCTGTGTTAGCTTTAACTTTGTATGAACTTTATGATATGGAAAGATATTTGAGGATTCTACAGCAGAGTAGCAAAGCCAGGGCTTGACTTGAGAATAAAGTCAAAATGTCGAGAAGAAAGTTGAAATGTCAAGAATAAACTTGACATTTCAGGATTAAAGTCCAACTTTTGAAAATAAATCAAACATTAGTGCAAACGTCTCTACAGAATGTCTTGTGAAGGTGTTTTTACTTTAGAATCAACAAGAAAATTATATTTATTATATCAAATATATTATGGGATTGTGCCAAAAAATGCACAGACTCATAAGGAGAAACTACACAAACCTGGAATAACTGGCCTCATTTGTGCAAACTCAAATAGCTGTAATGGACACACACAAGGGATGGTTACACCTGCTTGCAATACAGAGAGGATATGTTCTATTGCAAGACACAAGGAGCTAATTAATCAAGTTGATTGATCCTGAACACAGGCAGCTGGCAGGGCAGTCAGACTCTCCAAGGATGTAATGTTAAACGCACACTGGCACATGTCAGCGGTCCACTTTCTTCTGAACATTACTTCAACTTTATCCTCAAAATGCAAAAAAAAAAAAAGAAACTTCCTCAGTTTTCTTTTCTTTTTTATGCCTGGCCCTGAAATTCTGTTCTGATTTCTTGGTTTTTTACAGCATTGTGTGACAAACCCTCCTGCTGCTACTCTGCTTGTCCGGCTTTTGCTCTCTTCCCCTTTCAGGAAGTGGCAGCGGTGTTGAGGTCATCAGTGGGAGGAAGTTCACCTGGGTTACTGGCCTGGAGAGGAGAGTCCACATAGCTCAGTCTGTTTCATTCCCAGCCCACACATGTGCTCCTGATTTCTGTTTGTCTGCATCCAACCACCATCATTTTCCACTCATCCATGCGCCTCCTTACAGAACATCACTAATGTTTTACTGGTTTAATCACACCTTGGGTACTTATTTTATGAATAGTTTTATTATACAGATAGATAGATAGATAGATAGATAGATAGATATTTTTTGCTTCAGCAATGATAAAGCAATGCTACTGTATGTATTAGTATAGACAGTATATAGTGTATAGCATTAGTATTATAGTATAGTTCTCCATTTTGAGGCATTATGGGACATTTTTGAGTCTGGCATACAGACGATTTGAATTTAGCACTCTGCAAAACCCCTTAAAACGTTGGAAATCCAAATATTAAGATGAAATGCCTTCAGGATTTTAAATAAGCAATTTTTCCAAAATCCTGCCTAGTCTATAGTGCAGTTCTTCTTATACTCCAAGGACCTCTCCCAACAGCACATTTGATGAAATAATTTGATTTGATGAATAAAAATGAAAACTTCAGATTGAAATTTAAAGCTACAATAGCAGAACGTTCAGGTTTGCTTGAAAGTGTTCCCTCCAGTGTTTTCTCCCGATAAAACAGACCTGAGTTTACACAGTCTATCTTTTCCTTCTCACAGTCCAAACACATGCGGGTCAGGTGGAGGAATGGGAGCATGAACGATTGTGTGTTGGCACTGCAGCTTTACCTGCTGCTGATCACACACTGCCTTTCCCTGCAGTGGACCCCACGACCCTGAAGATGATTAAGTGTGTAATGAAAATGAAGCTTGCTTTCAAATGCCATTAAATGCTTTTGTAATAGGTCGATTATTTTTCTTTTAATTGACTGTAGACCAAATATCATACAAGGCTACCGTCTGATCTACAGGAATCTCATCAATATACGTTATTTGCATGTGTGTGTGTGTGAGAGAGAGAGAGAGAGAGATCAATAACATGATCACATCCCACTTTGTTGTCAGAACACCAGTCCACCTGTAGCTGAGGATGCAGATACAATAATAAGAGAATGGCGAGTAACACTGATGGATAGTTTGATAGATGGAAGACAGTGAAGGACTGGAGAAGTGACAAATGGAAAGATAATGTATGTGCGTGAGTGTGTGTGTGTGTGTGTGTATGTGTGTATGTGTGTGTGAGAGAGGCACAGGGAGCCCCTCGGGGAGATCATGGGAAAATAGAGCTGGTTTATATGGTGCTGTCACAGGAACGGATGGATTGACTGTAACAAGTGTGGCGAGGAAGTGAACAGTCACTTTCACTGCACAATTCACACACACAAATCAGAGCATTTTAAAGGGGGTAGAGTTTGTAATTCCAAGCTGGAAAGCGCCTGTCACTGGACTTCTTTAAAATCGCCCCGTATGTCTTGTAATGCTCAGTGGCAATATGCTTTATCAAAAGCTCTTCTTATCCCCGCTGAGCTATTTTGGAGTTTGATGTACGTGATGGCTGTCAGTGTCTGGACTGTGTCTTATCTGACTCCAGGGAATTTTACACCCTCTCCGAATGGTTGGATAATGATACATGGCGACGCAGTTTCTCCTTCACTTCCCTGAGAAATAGCCCCTTTGGAGCCACGTGTCTGTGGAGTTGTGCAACATGCGGTCCACATTCCTTTCTTTTCAGAAAAAAAGGAAAAATGCAGATTTCAACAGAAGTAACATCGGGCAGTAATACAGCAGATATAATCAAATCTACTTTAAACCACTGCACGTATTGTATGGCAGTATAAACAAGAGTTTGGGATTTGGGGACTTTTCTCAGTGGCTCTGATGGTGGTCTGTTGTTTGTCCAAGTGTGTCACACAGTGCCATCTACTGGTGATCTTATGTAGATGCGCAGCCCATTAAACACGGGTTAGAAGGTTCATGCACCAAGTTCTCAGGGTAAGAAGGAGCCTCAGCCACAGCTTTTGTGCAGGTGTTAGCAATTCAGCTTAAAAAAACACCTCAGGGTCAGAGTCAAACAGAACAGGGGGGCGGTTCCAATAACATGATCGCTGTTGCATTAATGCAACATGTTTAATTATGAACAACACTAGTAAGTGCTTATTGTACCTTTTTGGTGGGATATGTTATTTAAATTACATTTTCTAGGACTGGGACGCAGATTACGGGTCTGACCTTTTGACCCAACATCAGCATAGGATCTCACTCATGTTCTTATGGCTGGAAGAGAGCAAATCTCTACAGTCAGCCTCCCCAATATTGTGGAAAGCAGGGGAGGAAGCAGCAGCTCAATGCTCATACTTTTGGAATGACATGTTCAATGTTATGTTTGCTGTGTCCATAGTGAGGCACAAGCTACACTAAATAGTGTTGACACTGGTTATCATTGTACTGGTTTTCTGTGGTCCTGGGGGAGGGCTACTTTCACATTTTCACTTATTTTTAGCTGTGACTAATCCTTACAACAATAGTGAAATGTAAATATGTTATTTACCTCCCTCTCCTTTTTTTCTGACAACAGATGGCAAACATTATAAAAGACTGCTAAAGACAAATACAAATTTCTTGGCATTTTAAAGGATTTCATTTCTACATAAATAAAATGAATCTGATTCAATTAGTTGATAGAAATTGAGCTTGCATGTTAAAAAAAATAAATAAAAACATTTATGTATTACGTTTATGTGCTTTGTGTTTATACCTAGATTGAAATGTTACACACAATCTTGTCAACACTCTCCTGGCAATTTATATTGATTTATCGGTGGATTAGGAGTTGGCTGATGGACCAGTAGAGGCAGCAAAGCTAATTTGCTAATTTGTTGTGTCACAAACACACACTGTAGCTGTACACTGCCGTTCAAAAGTTTGGGGTCACATACAAATTTCCTTATTTTTGAAAGAAAAGCACTGTTTTTTTCAATGAAGATAACTTTAAACTAATCAGAAATGCACTCTATACATTGCTAATGTGGTAAATGACTATTCTATCTGCAAATGTCTGGTTTTTGGTGCAACATCTACATAGGTGTATAGAGGCCCATTTCCAGCAACTATCACTCCAGTGTTCTAATGGTACAATCTGTTTGCTCATTGCGTCAAAAGGTTAATGGATGATTAGAAAACCCTTGTGCAATCATGTTAGCACAGCTGAAAACAGTTTATCTGGTTAGAGAAGCTATAAAATGACCTTCCTTTGACAAAAGCAAAGTTTGTAGGAAAAAATTATATTTCAAATACAAATCTTTAATTATAACCTTGTCAATGTCTTGACTATATTTTCTATTCATCTTACAACTCACAGTGGTAAGTGTGACTTTTCATGGAAATCACTAAACTGTCTGGGTAACCACAAACTTTAGAACAGTAGTGTACATCCACAAAAAAAGATGGATTTTTCTAAGTTTTATTAAGGCAGAGAGATGGAGACAGACCTCACCACTGCCTGTGCTGCTGCTGCATCTGTGATTTACCAGAGGGGAAACAAGAGGCAGCAGCTTATGCGCCCCCACCAGAGGATGTTACATCCTGGGCTGGCAGGCTAGAACCTGCCCCCGAGGACGCCTGGAAGTATCATTACAGGTGTATTGGTGTAGTGGGGAGTGGGCTGAATGCAGGACCTGACACAGCTGCCGGTGGGAAAAACAGAGAAGTCTGGCCTTTGTGATTAGGTTATCAGAGCACACACAATCTGATGCCTCATGCTGAAGAAGTCAGCAGCGGTGTGTTTTTGTGCGGTGAACAGAACTGAACAGGCAACTTTGTAAGTATAGGCTACGGCATGCATCTTAGGGAAATAATTACAATTTTGTTAAAAAAATATGCACAGTTGCTTTTTTCAGGCTAATGTGAGAAGATTGATATCCCATTGATATATAAATGTAGAGCCAACATACAATTAGCTTAGCTTAGCATAAACACCAGAAACATGTTAGAGTAGATGCAAACAGCCTCACTCTGTCGAGAGGTAACATTGTGTTTTTCCCCTCCTTGGCATATAAAGACCTCTTACATGTTCATCTGAATTTTTTTACCTGATTAGTTTTAAGACAGACTCAAACAAATTTTAAACCTGTACATTAATTCTATTGTATTACAGTGGAAGCAGAAATCCCACAGACATGACCTATATATCGAAATCCGGGCACATAATAACATTATCTGCATTGTTATATTCCAATAAGTAGTCTAATGAAATTATGTCTTTTTGTAATTTGGATGAACCAAATCTTTAACATAATAGTGCAGAAACCTGCACTTGAACTACAACATGACATAATCTGCTGAGGACAAACTGATGATTTTGGTGCTGAAGTAAGAAAAAAACACCTATAGAAATTTTTCATTGACTTAGAATCAGTCTGTTTTGGTTCCTGATCCACTGCTAAAGAAGGTCTGCTCAACAACAGAAAACAAAGGCTGATAGTGTAAATGAGTAATATTTCACTACTGTCTGCACTTTTTTTACCTTCTCCTCTCCTGTATATAGAAATGTAATTACGGTGTCTTCTTTTTCTTATTAGCAGATAAGACTTCTATAATGGTTCCCTGGAGAGCCTGTCCAAACTTAATTAATGCTGGCTAAACAGTCCCCGCTCTCCTTCTGTCTTTGTCTGCTCCTCCTCCCACTCTATCTCCCTTGCCCCCCTCCCCCTCTCCCCTCCATCTCTATCTACTTGTCTCTTTACCTCTTATTAAACAATGATGGTGGCCACAGGGAGAAAGTACAGGCTGTGAGGGAGAACTATTAGAATGCCCTGAGCAGGAAAACGAAAGCCGGACTTGACATGGGTTTGACTCAGACAACACAGGCACAAACATCCGAGGGTTATTTCTGTTGCTGTTGTGTGTGATAATTTAATTTACTTAATTTTGAATTGAATAGTGTGTGTGTGTGTGTGTGTGTGTGTGTGTGTGTGTGTGTGTGTGTGTGTGTGTGTGTGTGTGTGTGTGTGTGTGTGTGTGTGTGTAAGAGAGAGTGGATCTAATTCCAGTGTAAGCCCTGAAATCGTGCTCTGATCTCCGACTGAGTAACCCGCTCTTTAATTCCCATTTGTTTGACTTAGATGAGATTAGCTACACACACACACACACACACACACACACACACACACACACACACACACACACACACACACACACACACACACACACACACACACAAACACACACACACACACACACAACCATACACAGACAGTGCAGCGTAGAGCCGTTAAATAGTGCTCATTATATTACCTACTGCACATGGAGCTGAGACAGCATCATTGAACAGGGCTCACACATGTGCATAAGACACATACACACACGTACACAGCTGCTGAGGGAACCATTGGCCAAAAGATGCTGTTCTGGGCGAAATCGAGGAAGGTTTTAGCTGAGTATAACATCAACCTCGTGCATGAGAGCGCAGGGGATTAGCAACAGAGAGAGACAAGCTGACCGAAGCCAAGACAGGATGAAGAATATCACAAACACGAGGCACCTGAGCAAGCACAAAAGGAGGCTGTAGCTACAGTGTTTGCACAGAGCCCATCAAAGCTTTCCAAAGCCCTTTCATCATGTCGAGCTTCATTTCACGCTGTCCAAAAGAGCCCCTCGACCCCCAGAGAGGAGAAGAGAATAGAACTCTTTGCACAATCTTAATGATAATTTTAAAACGGTAGCAATTATTACCTTTGCGTAAACAGCGGATCAAATGATCATAGGAGGATCCTGTAGTGACAAATTCATCAGTGCATTTTTCCACAGAGCCTCTTTTGGCTTATTGCTGTTGTTTTCCAAAATGCAAGCTGTCAAGAGTTTTCAGTGAAAAAGAAAAACCTCTAAAACTGACCATCTACTAGAATGCTACACAGATAAAGTCAGTGACAGCCGGTGAACACAGCGGAGCATTTAGCAGCTAAATAGAGATTTTCTCAGTAATTGGTGCAGCAGAAAAAAGTATCTAAAGGCAGAGTCGCCAATGTCAGTGCTGTTTTCAGCTTATTCCACTGCCACTAAGTGACCAACTAAATCAATTAATGCAGCTTTAATTAACCAACATCATGTTTAAAAGAAAAAAAAAATGTAAATATGCCTAAAATGTCAAGTACCATTAAATTACACTTCTTTAAATAATACAAGCTCTCATATCGTCAGGTTTTCCAATAATTCCATTAGACTAAGTAACTCATTAAGATGACCATTATGGTAATCAGACTTTTCCTTTTCCCTCTGAATTGCATGAATCCTACTTATTCTGAAACACCTACATTTCTTCCTGCACGTACAAATGAATACCTGCTTTACAAGGTATTGGCAGATATGTTTAATATATCACTTGGCTCTTCAAATGAAGTCCTAGTCTGTGATTTGCTGACATTTTTAATATACAATACCAGTCAAAAGTCTTAGAACACCTTGATTTTTCAGTTTTTATTGAAATTTGCATAGTTTAATGTCTGATCTGACAGATGATGATCTTACAGCCTAGAGGTATGATGTGTGTGTGTGTGTTGGAGGGGGGCACTTGTAGAAATGTTTGGAATGGTGGGTCTTTTTGGTTTTCTGAGAATCTATTCCACATATTGGTAAATTGTTTGCCATATAACAATAAAAAATAGAATAACCTAATTAGTCTAGTTAGTCACATTGGATTGCTATCATTTTGAACTGTATGTTCATTACTGTAGAAAATATGTATGTTGTGTAAGTATTTATGAGGTCTAATGGATTCTATAATGTATTCACTGGACTTAAACTACTTAATTTTCAATAAAAAAGAATAAGAAGAAAAAAAGAAATATGTGTGTTCTAAAACTTTTGCACGGTAGTGTCTTTTAGTAGCAAACATTTAATTGTGAACCCACCAGTTGACACACTTTAAAAGGACACAGAAACTTGGGTAATGTATTCACAAAAATTGTCCTTTTTCTGATCTTTAGTACAGTAAAACGGCAACAAAGCTGTAACAACCATCTTCTGTGTTCTGCTGAAGTATTCCTTTGATTTTATTACAAAAAAGAAAAGTTCTACAAGAAAAAAAAAGTCCTTATCCAAAGCAACACATTCCTTGAGGATACAACCAGAGGCATAACAAGCAGTGATCACTGTACAGTGATTCAGTGTCGTGTCTGCTGCAATTTACACAAATGAGTCCTCACCACAGCCACATTCTGCCTTGTTGTTGACTACAAGTATGCTTGTGTTTGAGGAGTCAAGGTCACCGACAAGACGCTGTTACAGCAGCTTGGCTTTCATCCGAGTGACAGAAATGATTCTCCAAATATGTTTTATTCATTATGCAACTACTTTTACAAGTTGCCGCCTGCAGAAACAACATAAAAATGGAGACGCAAGTTCTTTTGATCACTCGCTCTGAGGATTTTCCGGTGAGGAAGACTGAAGGACAGCTAAGGATAAGGCCTGTAAATTATGTCTCTGCCGCCCTCTAGTGGCGCACAAAGACATTTCAGCAGAGCAGTTTTGAGCACAACATTGAGTAAAAAGACAAATAAAAGCACAAGAGCCGAGAATTGTAATTTGTCTTTATTGTTTAAATTCACCAAAAAGTTTTCTGCATAACTACATCCAACAGCATTCATTGTTGTCGTCACCGTGACCTCTTTAACACCCCAGAGTGACGATAGTGTGACATCATCAGTGTTGCCATGACATCACAGCATCATGACATGGCTCAAACGGCAGAAAAAAATTACTGACAGTTGGTCCGTCCCAGAGTCCATCTTTAAAAAAAAAAAAAGAAAAGCATCTCGCCCTTACCCGTGTAGAGCACAAACATTGCACATCAACTTATAATAGCATAGCATCAAATTTCTTTCTTCAAGAGCTAAACCCACCCACCCCTCTCGACACCATGGAATCAAATTAAATCAACATGATTGGAAGTGGTCTCACCTCAAACTTAATATGGTCTTTTTGACGTGAATAAAATTTTAAATCTGATCTTTGCTGCAGATTTCCCATGATTATGATGATGACACCAACAGCATCTCTTACTGCTCCAGTACTGTCACATTATACTTTTGCTTTCTTTCCGCTAAACATATATTATTTATCATGCGCAGGCCCAGATTCAGAAAGGGAGGAGGAAGACAATCTGTGCTGCTTCACAAATAGTCTTCTTTTGACAGATGCTGAATATTAAATGTATGTAGATATATTTAATAAATCTAAAAGGCAGGGCCATAGTCCCAATTTTAGAAATACTGAGGTCAAAAGTTCCCCCTTAAAACTTGAAAAATGTAACAACCTTTTTTCCCCCCCTTTACCACAATCTCAACATTAATTTAACAATTTAAATACATTGTCTGTACATTTTCATCTCCATATGTACTGTTTTAAAGCCACAGTTATTATAATGGTAATACAGGAAAAATACAGGCATATTAACGTTTTTTGGCATAAAACTGACAAATTGACCATAAAAATATCAGAACCAGCTGTTAAAAAAATGTCCTGTGTGTAATTTGTGTGTAATTGTAGAATATAAACTCTTCCTTCACATATCCTCTCAATGGTAGCTACGGCTCTGTATGGGGGTCCTAAAAGATGAATCACAATTTAGCTGAAAAAATGATTTTTAAATACTTTGTTTCTGCATCTTTGGACTGTAATGATTTCTAAAATCGTCTATAGATTTATAGCATTTCAATATATCCTGCCATTTGGCAGCATTTTTTGCATTGATTTTGTTCTTTTCTACCAGGATTTGGACTTTTTACATACCTTTTTTTTATAAAAGTGCTCAGTTTATGCAAAACTACTAAAATCCTACTTTTACATTACTAGAATATCTTTATACAGAAGACTTCCTGCCTCATCGTTTATTATCTGATATACTCTGATTTAGTACCATTTACCACTTTTGACAGTAATGTGTATCTTTTTCTGTGTATCGTTTTATGTCCACTCTGTGAAGGCAATATATGGCTATTATCTCCTTTAGTACCATCTAAATGATGAGGAGCCTACATACAGTCTACTCACATCTTTCCAGCTCTCCTTGGCGAAAATGATGGCACATATAATTTAGACTGTGACATTCTTTGTACGAAAAAATTGCATTTTTCCAATAATATGGCTATATTAGCTTTGTTCAAATATGAAGAATACTGTCAATACAGGGTCTGCTCATATGCCTTCCTTTCATCTTACTTTAAAAACCTCACCATCTGTCTCTTTATAATCTACTTACTAGCTGTGTAGGTAATATGGAACAAGGTGATCCAGATGATGCTGAAAATATGTGCATCCCTTAGAAAGTCAAGAAGTCACAAAAAACATCTGACCGCCTATCATAGACGCAGTAAAATCAAAAGGAAGAAAATGTCATCAGAACAAATTATCCCTCCCGCAGTACTTGCATAAATCTCTTCATTAGATCATCTGCTATATACAGAAGTACATTTAATCATTACATACAATATATGGCTCATCCGAGCCTTTCGAATCTCCTGAACAGTACTACACATATTTATCCAACTGACCTCTTCATTAGGACCAAAATAACCAAAAGTCAAATTCCTTATACAGTAGAATACAGTAGACACCTTTCAAGTAAAAGAACAGTTTTTCTAAGAATACTGCTGTGTTCACATAATTGTATCAGACCTGAGTCAAACCAGCATTGAAATCTCCTCATCATATGGCGAATATGTTTATCTCTGAGTCAAACAGGCCCTGCAGCAGGTAAAGTGGCTGCAAAGCTACGAGACTGCATCACGCTTTCAGTGGCATACATTTGACTCAGGTCTGTCTAATGATTAGCGGACAAAACGTCATAATAAGATGACCGACAGAACATAGTGACAAATTCTTGTTCTCATTGTTGAGTCTGATGAAGGAAAAGGGTAAACGAAGTAAGTCTTCTTTAAAAGTACAGAAATGCCATCATAACCACAGACAACTAAGCCGCTGATTTCTCTGCTTTGAAGAATGTACGATATTTTTTTTTTGCCTTGAAATAAAACGTGAGTGATTGAGAAACACTCACTTCATCTTTTTTTTGTACAGGAATCCATTGATAATAATCAATGCACAAAAGTAAAAGACAAAGCACACAAATATTCAAAAAACTGAAATTGAGACAGTTCAAGACAAGAGATTTAGATTTTTTTTTTCCTTTTTCACTTGGATTTTTTTTTCCTCACTTTAAGTTTAAAATACACATAGTAACCAGCTGTAGAAGGTTTACATAGGAATTTGGATTCATCAAAAAAAAAAAAGCACAGTTTTGAGTCAGTCCAGCTTTCCTGGCTTTATGGTGGTCTTAGGGGGACAAGTCCAGGATGGTCCAGTCCAGTCCACTTCAAAGGAGGGATAGACTGCTGGCCATGGCTGGGGCACTACTGTACTGATAATGCAGTGCTGTGTGCCATCATGTGCTGGGCAGGTGGCAGTTACTCTACGATGTTTTCTGGGGCAGAGAAGTGGTTGAAAGGTTGCCCCCTGTCACTCTGCAATGTGCCTATACTGTACTAACCCTGTTCATCCAGGCAGGTAAGAACAGTACAGCTCAGCTCAGCTCAGTTCAGCAGTGTGAGGGGCCTCTTGCTGTACAGAGGACGCAGTCTACATAGAGATGGTGACTGGTGGCCCAGAGTGGCCAATACAGGCCCCGTGAGGCCAGGGGCTCAGGGAGCGGAGAGAACACAGAAATAGAGAGAGAGAATTATGGCTGCACATTTGCATTGCTAAGAAGATTGAAGCAGAGCTTTGACCAGGGGACGGGGCTTATGGGGCAGAGAAGCTCTGGCAGAAGACGGCAGGATGAAAAAGACTTAGCACTGCAGAGGAAGCCGGCTGAGAGAGGAAACGTCGAAAAGGGGGAAATGGGGATAAAGCAGGGGCAGAGGGGGTCCACGGGTGATAAAGAAATTGGACAGGAAGAAGGCCAGGTTGAAGTGGAGGTGGGGCGATAAAGCTCCGGAGAGTTTTCAGTGAGAGGGAGGCCCTCTGCCCATCTACAAAAACACCTACAGGAGAAGAGTCAGCACATTAGACACAACCTACATGTTATAGGTCAGATCTCATTATTAGGAATGACCAACAGGAGAGAACAACATTGTAGGATCATTTTTCAGAATTTCTCTGTTTATCTTTTCAATCTAATATATTTATTTTGTTAGGCTTTCATTTCAATTAAAGGCTGCTACAGTATGCATATACATATACCTTCATTGCAACATCAGGTTATAATTTTCTTTCCCTGCACAGTATTCAGAATACTTTTGTAAACAGACTCCAGTCTGAGTCCAGGTAAAGCTTTTCCTTCCTCTAATGCACCACTGCAGACTTTGATCCTGTCACATTTTCCCCTGCAGGCTGCTCTGTTATCTTAAATCCAAACCAGATAATGTCTCTGCTGTCTGGATAGAATAATTCGCCCCAGGCAAGACTATGACTAGGAGGAAGATATAAATCACCAAAGCAAACAAAAGGAACCTCTTATTGTTATTGTTAAAATATTTTCTCAGGCTGATTTGCTTAGTATTATGTTTAAAGTCTCTTTTGATTGATAATTACTTTGTGGATTTTTTTATTCTTAGTCAAATAGTCTAAAGTTATCAGATGTTTACACCGAAAGTGCCAAGCATCTACTGTCCTTAGATATGGCATAGCTATAAATAAGATGAATAGATTTGAAATCCGTTGCTCACTAAACAAACGTGACAACTAAGACATGCAGCGCTGAGCTGACCCACCGAGCTAGCGGCTGTTTCCACTCAGTGTCACAGGCAGACGACTTCAGCAGATGGTTTCAAGGTGACGTGAGTTCTGTGGGGAAAGGTGGAAGAACTCCTTCACACACTGAACGAATGCTCTCACAGAGGCAGCTTGTTGTACATGAATACAGGATCTGTGTACAGTGTGTGTGTGTCTCTCACCGGCGTGTCATTCCACTGCCTCGGCAGGTCTTCTGGCTCAGGGGGGTAGGACATCCAGGACGGGCTACGGTACGAAGATGGCGGCGACATGACAAAGTAGTCTGAGTAACCCGGGCGGTTGGCTGATATAGCGTACACTGCTGTAATTGGATTTCCTGTAAAATATAAGGACAGATTTTTTTAAAAAAGGAAATAAAACTAGTAAGCCTACATTTCACTTCTATCAGGACTGTTATCTGCAGTTTATCCTTCTACCGCTCTATAAGTATCACCTGAGTAGGTGCTGATAGACTGGTCGACAGTGACAGCAGGGAAGGGGGTCCTGGACAGTGGCAGGTAGGGGGCACCGTTGTGCTGCTGGGCCTGCAGATCTGAGGCCTCCGACACACGAGGCTTCAGACTAACATCAGGGGTGGAACTGTTAGCGGACAGGAGGGACACGCTGGAAACAGACAGTGTTCGGACAAATTAGCAGGGCTTTTTTTGGCAGCAGTTGACATTTTTGATAAAATACAGCAACACAGAGCTCAATCTCCATGTAGAGGAGGTTGGGACAGTCAGTCAGTCATTTTCTATACTTGCTATATCTGTTGGAGTCAATCCCAGCCCATTACGGCGAGAGGCAGGGATACACCCCAGACAGTCGCCAGCCAATTGTGGGGCACACACACCATTCACTCTCATATTCACACCTAGGGGCAATTTAGAGTCGCCAATTAACCTCAGCATGTTTTTGGACTGCGGGAGGAAGTTGGAGTACCCGGTGAAAACCTACGTAGACACGGGGAGAACATGCAAACAGATCTGTTGAACTCAAAAAAGTGATTTTTAAAATTATGAACGATTTGTTTCTTTCTAATTTTCTCCTGCAGTCAGGTGGCTAAAATTAGAGATAAATGTCTGCATTTTCTAAGAAAAAAAAAACTTCTCATTACAGGTACAGACAGTGTATATGATTCAAATGATTAAGTTGAAGGACTTAAAGCAGTTGAAGTTGAAGCGTTGAAAAGGCCATTAAATGTTAAAAGCATAATAGTAATTTGTGTCTGATATCCACAAAAATCGTAAATCTATGTTGTTAAAATACCTATAATGACAACTCTGCCTTGTTCCTCATTAAAAATGTCAGAATCTATGAATATGTATTTATGTCATAACTGCTTCACTGTAAAATCTGTTCTTAGTGTCCTCCAGTGCACTGGAGGTTTCAAGTTCCCACATAACATGTTTATAAATTGAGTATTGGATCAAGATTGCCTTTCAAACTAATTGTGATGTTTGTAGATCTACTCTTTAATATTAGATTTTCAATGAGCACAGAAAAGATTTTCCAAATTTAGCAGATGAATGTGAAAATAGAATTAGTGTCAAACTGTGCACATCATTTTGCACAGTGAAGCTCAAACATTCAACTGAAGGAACAAGAAGAAAAACATATTTCGACTGGAGGGGAACTTTAAATATTCTGTTTCAAGTTTAAACTCTGTAGGCAGTTGAGTCATCAGCTTGTATGATTTGAATGAAACTGAATTGTCATTTTAACTGTAAAGGAGAGATAAAAGGAGTTGAACTGCCAGATGAACCATAAAGGATGAAAGCAATTAAAGTTTCAGAAGAGGTTGTAGTGCCAGATATACTGTAAACTGTAAATAATTGAAGTGTTGGTCTGTAAGTTGTGATGGCTGCTGAAATATGAGTTGTAATGTTGATGTGTTTCACTCTTATCACCAGGTACAAACATTCGTCAAGTCAAATCCACATAAACTACTGACCAGCATGTAGTGACAAAACTTGGGTT
This sequence comes from Lepturacanthus savala, assembly GCA_030544235.1. NCBI lineage: Eukaryota > Metazoa > Chordata > Actinopteri > Scombriformes > Trichiuridae > Lepturacanthus > Lepturacanthus savala. Next base: position 18,066,610 of record CM060465.1, read on the forward strand.
TCATCAACATCCACAATTATTTTTTTTTTAATTTGCAGATTCATGTAGACACACAAATTATGGACAAATTATATTCAAAGTATTTAAACCAATGTCTATAATATACAATATATACTAATGCCTATTAAGGGAATACAATATTGGAATACAGGGTGTGTGTTTTTCCACTGGAAGAGAGATGCATATAAATTAGATTGTTAGGCTATAGTATACCAATAAAACACTTTTTGGCTGTGTGAAAAGGCATTTGTCATTTGAGTGTGGGACTGTACTCTAACTGAAATATGATCTGGAGGTTTTAACATCTGGTGTTTATATTCTACAATTAATTTTTAAAAACTCATGGCATGAATTTTATATGTTGATTCTAGTTGATTTAGGGTCTGTTGATTTACATTTCATCAGAATTGCATTTCATTTTTTTTCCTACAGTGCAGCTCTCCACTGTAGAAGCACTGACTGTTTTACATGTTACACTGCTGTAAGGGACTGGAGGATAGATGATGTCATTGGCAAAGCTAAGGACCATCATGCACTCTGCACACTAATATCTCACAGTACATAAATAAAATGCTGCACTCTTCCTTTTCAAGCCACAGAGAAGTTTATGTAATACCTTGTGGATTGATTATGACTTAAACATTTGTAATTTAGAAGCAGTTAATGAATTGTGACATAGTTGTCTCTGTCAATCATTAAATTACATTATGTTATAACAAAATCCCAAATAACTAAATTATGATTTATTAGATGACTGGTTAACTGCTGTTATTGTATTTTTCTGCAGAATGCAGAGTTTGTCCCTGTCAGTCTGCAGCATATCGTTGCGTGAACAGGTTTACTTACTGCAGTTATTTTCTCACTTTGTCCACTAGATGGCAAACACGCATTTTCTGCAAAAAACAGCTGAACAGTCAATCACTCTCTGCAGTGCTAAAGTGCCCAGCAACACGGAGCACACAGCAACAGCATTTAAATGAAGAAGCTGCTCAGCTCAAATCATGCAGACTAACATATGGGCCTGAGAGAAAAAGATGAAAGGCAGAGATAGATGGTCGATGAGGAGGGTTCAACTCAGTTCAAATGATGCTAAATAATGTTCTGTATCTTTTGTATCTACTCAGTATCACTCTGTATTCGTGTAATACAGTGATTAGCCCAGTGCTGTGTTTTGATTGGTTGTGGAATCTTTCATGAATACTTTTAAATACCATATGTGCGCATTTCCTTTACATTTGTTTTTTTATGAGCCACATGTTCAACACACCTGTTTTAGCAATAATTCTTTATAAAGCAGAGAATTTTTATTTCAGTGTTTTAGGGAGGGTACACAGTGTACCTTTGCTTTTTATGATTTTACTTAATTTATATCTATGTGGGTGGGGGAGAAACGTTGTGGCAGTTTGTTTATTTTCTTATTGATATATGGTACCGTCTTAGCGAGGTCCCAGCTGGTGGTCCTGGTCTTGAGGGGATAAGTGGCGGGGGAGAACCGATGCCCATATCAGGAAGCTGGGTGAACCGGAAACCCTGCACGAGTCACAAATATGATTCAGACATCCATTTGGTGAGCATCTGGACAGTAGGAAATCAAAGTATACAATACAAGCATAAAGCAAGAATAAAAAAGATCATAAATCAGATGAATGTTCGATCAGAGAAACAACATGAAGTACTAACACGCACAAACATCGAAAATCTAGCTGCACAAGGCAAATTTATTTGTTGGTGGGTGTTCAATCCTCACTCCCTTTAATCTCTGCAAAGCCTCTCCCTTGCTGCTGAGCTGTTGGCAATGCACACACTGACAGTTCAATATTTTGGAGAAAATATTGAACCTCATGACATGGCTACAGATAACAAATTAATTATGTAAATTATGAATGTTTATCAAAGGCTCAAAAAGGCTTTCGTTTTTGATCACTATGGAGCAGTTTTCTCACTCGCTATGCATTTTCATGACCGCACGGTGTTGTGATCTGGTTACTGAATGATTTTTGCCATGAAGTGAATGCTGATCATGTTAAAGTTTAACACTGAGAATGTTAACAAATCCCCTAACAAAGACCAAAATCAACATGATCTGACTAACAAGTATTATCTGTATAACCAAACCCTGATAAAGTGTGTGTCCTATTCCTCTGTGTCATACTGCTTGACTGTAACTATTACCCTTGTGCCACACATAGTGTTAGATAATTTTGGCAAGGACATTAAAAAAACCTTTTTGATCCCACAGTTGCTACAGGATAATATCATGCAATATATTTTATAAGACTTTCAAACTGAAGACCAGGCTTAAAAATTGTAGTTTTTACTGTTTTCCAGCTTAGTGAGCCATTTTTGCCTGTTTTCCCCCGAAGAACAAATCAAATAAATGGTTTCCACTAGGGGCTTTGGCAGAGGCGTTTCTTGCATTATCAAATAGGCATTAGAGCAAATTTATTCATCTGAAATTGGTGTGTTTGTGTTGACATATTGAAGGGCTGTGTCTGTGTGAATGGAGAATATCTGTTTGCGTGTTTGTGTGTGTGTCTAGCCGAGGACACATAATTTACAAAGGCTGCAGGTAACATTTGTCCTATAATAGTATAATTATAACTATTTCTAAAAATGAATCGATTTTTGCAGTTATGATGACTGTTGAAATTAAAATTTTTGTGTTTTTTCTTTTATAAAAAGAATGTCATCACAAATTCAAATTTTAAAATCTAAAAAACAAAAACAAATAATATTTGATTGATTGATATTTGATCATGACTATCAGATATTATAATCATGATGAGGACTGATGTTGAGTTTAAAGAATACAGGGACAGACTATCATCTTGTTGTGGTCTTTTTCTGGGAATTCAGTCTGAAACACTCTTGTCATAGATCTATTTATTGCAACAAATACAGATACAGCTCTGCTTGGTGCTGAAGGCAGCGCTGTAAAGATGCTCCCCAATTTAACCATATTAGGACTCTGGACTAGAAAGATGGAGGCAAGCTTGCCAGCAGCATGAATGAAGCAGAGATCAGAGTAGGAGGCAGTCATAATTAAATGGCCCGCCTTTTTGTGAGAATGGGCTGTGATTAGTGTGTGACAGATTGGCACAATCCGCTGGCTGTCAGCTGATGACAGCTACACCCAACTGATTTTTTTTTCCAGAGTTGGCCCAAAAAAGTCCATCATGTAAAATGGATCAAAGGTTCAATTTTTGCCCTTTTCTGCTTTTCATTGAGAGGAACATCTGTCATATATTAGAAAGAGGTTTGAGTTTATTTTTTTATGATATTTTTCACTGCTCTGAACACCATATGAAACTGCATTCACCTCCATTGTATTAGGATGAAGGAAGAAATCTCTGATATTGATATCTTGAAACATTGAAAAAAAACATAACTATCTACATGCAATGACCTAGACAATATTTTTTTTATTGTGCATTTGGATGCAGCCACCCTTTAACCGCTTCCAAATCCTTACTGGTTTGGGAAGGCTACACTGATGCATGTCCTCATAGCCTGCGCTCCTCTGCCTGCCTCCTCCACAGGGATGGTTCATGGTCCCCGGGGCGCTGGTCACCCCATCACTGTAGTGGCTGGTGTGGGACGGGTTGTAGGCGCTGTGAGCATGATGGTGGTGATGGTGGTGGCTGCTGGTAAGGGAGGAAGGTTAAAGGCAACATTAAAACTTCAGTGCTTTTCTGCAGAGTACAGTACATAATCAAGCAGACATCTTCATTTACAGCTAGGAGTGCGACGTACACACTGTACAGTTCAAACCAGCTATCCGGAAATAATTCTCTCTTCTTTCCTGCACAGTACTGTAAATCATGTAGATGTGCTAAAAAATAAATAAGCTGAGGAGAATCTAAATTTACTTGGTTGGAGGTGAGGGTGGGTCATGGTCCGGGGGTGCCAGGCTGAAGGCGTTGCCTAGCAACATATGCATCTGCGTGCGGACCTCGTCAATGGATGGCTGAGAGCTTAGTGTGGAGGAGTCGGAGCCACGGTGAGCCTTCACCCCCAAGCTACCGTTCCCAGTGCCAGTAGATCCACCTCCGTAACCCAGAGAGCTCATCAGACGGTCCACATTGGTCTCCTCAAATGGCTCCGGTTCGCCCTGCAAAGTACACACACACACACATCAGAAAAGAAATTAATCAGTTAATAGATAAGTTTAACTGTTCAAACATTCAAGACCTTGATAAATTATTCCACCAAAGTATCCCATCCAACTAATCAGTCCCACATCTGCCCTGCAAGGGAAGATAAGTGGTGTAACAATGACAGGATGGAGCAGTTTCTTCTGCAAATATAACTACTTGTATATATTTTGGGATTTTCAAAATGGTTAAACAGGTTTTTATTTAGCTGCATTATCATTTTTCCACTTTCACACAAGACAAAGTGATCTTTAAGTCTCCTTTTCTTCTCTGTCTCATTTGAACCTATTTTTTTCACATTTGCATTTATACTACCACTTGGAGCAGCAAAAGCTGGATATTTTAAACATCTCACTTTAAACAGCTTGCTTTTTAAATTAAGCTTTAAAGAAAATTCACAGAGGATGATTATGTTTTGCATGCCCATGCCCATAAGCTTATTCCATCCTGCCATTCACATGTTTCTCACAGGCTCTCTCATGATTCCCTTGCTTTCACTGCATGGCCATCAACAGTGTCAGTGGTCCACATCAATTGGTAACATTTTATCGAATAGCACAGAGACACAACTTCATTGTTAGCAGATTATTTTTCTGTTCTCTTTTAAAATATTGTTTATCTCCCTCTGCCTTTGGTGTGCTTATGCCATTGTTATGCATGCCTCTCCACCTCCCCATCACCGCCTAGCCTTTGCAGATTCATCAGTTTCATCACTTCATCATTCTTAGCAGAGTCATCAGCCACCATCACCAGTGTCTGGACCCCATGGGGGAATTTATCTCACTGCTGCTCTGGGCTGATGCCCTTCGATCACAAAATGTCCCTGTTGAGTGTAAGCGCCAAAGACTTTCTTGACAAGGCTATTTACCACTACATCATCTGCATAATAAACAGTTGTCTTTACTTCATAGGCTTGTGTCTTCTGATTGAACTTAATTTTCAAACAATTCATGTGGTGAATGTGGTGTTCGTGTGTTGCAGCTGACTTGGGTTCAATACTAGAATGATATAAATCTTCAAATTAGTTTGGATTCATTAGTTATTGTATCTTTATGATAAGATTACCCTAAGTTAATGAAATATTTCCACTACAAATTGATAGAAGTTATATTAAATTTGTAGCCAACCATAATACATTGCATACACACACATACGACCCATGATTTGGTTTGCCCATAAGTAGGCAAACAAAAACAACTACAAAGTATACTACTGTAAGTTGCTCATGCCAAGGAATATGCGTCAATGGCAGCCTGATAAGATGCAGTACACCTACTGTGTGCATACACATGTTCATGCACAAACACACACTGTGTTCTCCCTGTGCCGCTTCAAACAGTTTGGTGCATCCAAGGCTATTAACTGCTATCAAGCCAACCATCTGAATCCACGAATAGGCTATAATCATATTCAAAGTCATTGACATTCAGCTAGGTAGCATGGGCGCTGCAGCAGAGAAGCAGTAGAAAAATATTTCACTCACACTCGCTCTATTGCCCATTTTTATATCTCTTCATTTCACCGCCTTTCAATTCCTTCTTATCTTTTTGCCATTTCCCTCCTTTTACACCTTTGCCATTAGCTCTCTGTTTTGTGCAGGCTTATGAAGTTCATCAAAAGGTAATTGTTAATCCTTCAGGTGCGAGCTCAGACAATTGGAAAGAATGGGAATGATGGTGAAGTAGGGAAAGAAAAGATTCAAGTCATAAATACTCTCAGAAGATTACTTTAATATTTTGACATGTTAGCCAAGCTATACCTTGCTACAACCATCCTATGACCCTAGGTAGAAGGAGGGTTTCATCATCATCACTCTGTATGACTCACCTGTGTCGAGGTCAGGCCTGAGCTGCCGGATTACAATTTGTTACAGAATCCAACTTCTGAATATTTCAGAGCTTCGTATGGATTTTGCTGCAGGGTATTTTTCTGATTTTCTGCCACTGTGAATCCTTCACATCCTCAGCTCAGGTACCTTTGGTCAGTACTTGGCCCTGGTTTGATCTTAGAGGTTAGAAATGTATTTGCTGATATTTCTCATCTCACCTTATCTCACCTTAAAACCAGCTTGGCAATCCTCCTATTTCTGGTTCAGTGTTTTAATATATTATGAAAAATGCTTCATGACTACTCCAGTTACTCACATCATAACCATTGTTGCGGATGCCCCTCCTGGATCGCTCTCGGAGCACCAGCAGGTCCATCTCTGTCTCCACTGGGCTGGGGCTGCTTAGAGACTGCCTGCTCCAATAGGTGGGTTCCCGTGGGTGGGAGAACCTGATGGACAGATGTATGCATGTTAGTTCTGTTTGCCAGCTGGACTCAAGGGAACCTTCTGGGCCTGGTGTTGTAAGGTTTGAATAACCCCTAGTTTGTGCTTCTGCCGGTGGTGGGATTCTCTGTGTGTGGGCTTCCTTTTTTAATCACAGCTGATTGCAGGTCATATAGAGGAATCATGAAAATGTTTTATATCCAGATAAGGTCCTTGTAGTTTAGGAGGGTTATAACTAAGAATTCATGGACATTTTGAGTAAACAGTCACAATTTATGGCATATGATTTCTTACCCTTGATTTTGAAAATATGTTTTGTTTGTAATCACTGTATGTGCAACCCATTCCCATTTCAGAGAGTTCATTTTGTCACAACCCTCAGATCCCCTGTAACATCTGGATGCAACACACCTGACTTTCATTGCAGTTAAATGTAAACCCATTAGCATTGTTATGAAAAGCAACAGGCAGCTAACTCCCTTGTCATGACTACATGCATTTACCAACCACAAATTAATTACAAATTATTATTAATTATGCATGTCATAATTATGTGTCAATGGTGTGTGTTGTTAAGGTCTGGTTAGGTTCAGGCAGAAAAACACCTGGTCAGGTTTATGGTAAAAATCATTGTTTAGGTTAAAATGATGAGTAAAATGTCCAAATGATAGTTAAAATTTGTGGTCTCGACCAGTGCTCTCCTGCTTGTTTCTAATTGCAGCTATGCAACCACCAGCCAACCTTTGCATCCCCCCTCCCCCAGTTACAATTTTCCATGCAAGACATTACACTTTAGCAGAATATAGAAACCAAAAAGGTATATGCTTAATAAGGTTTTCATTTATTCATTCTTTTTTCCATTTTTTATACCAAAGCATTTTACATTGTGCCTGTCAATCACCTCTTTACACACCAAAGACACTGAGCAACCATGAAAAGCAACACTTATCTGCACTAACCCATTTTAGCTCATTTTTCCTTTAAGCCCTTTCTTCTATTGTTCTGCTTGTAGTGTCCGTGTGCATATATATTTTGTGTTCCTAAAAGTGTAATATGATGAATTTCAAAGAATAGTAGGGGACAGGCGATACTGAAAAACATCTTCAGACAGCTTTTTGCTGCACTGTGCCTGCATTTCACACATCACTTTATAATCAAACGACTGCAAAGTATTGTGGTTTCCATAGATTCTCTGTGTTCAGAAGGTGCAGCAGCATTTTTCTTTGTCTGAACATCAGTCAATAAAAAGAGGCAAAACACACATTTATGTGCATGAAATTTGAAATATTAATGCACTGACCAAACATCACTATTCACTACTCACTGTGTGTTGCTTAGCAACTATTCTCCTCAACTACAAATCTGCAGTAGTTCCATAATACTTGATGGACAAATACAATTGACTTTGACTAATTATTACAGTTTAAACAAGAAACGACATAAATTCAAAAGCTGCATCACAAGATATTTGGTTATACCTAAGAATGACAGTTAACTGAAAAGCCTAAAAATTATATGATGAAATAGAATAATTAAATAGGACTCAGCTTTGAAGTCTACTCTTCTTATTCTGTGATCCTATCATTTTACACTGTCAGCACCTGTCAGCACACATTTAGAGAGATTTTATCCCATGCCAGCCAACATCTGAACATATTTTTTGTGGTTTATTCTTTAAATATGTTCAACCATCTGCAGAGTAAGGCTAATGGTTAAGGGTACAACGTGTAAGATTGACTGTTTTCTTGGTACATTTAGATTGTATTGATTCAGTAGCGATACTCACACTGAGCAATCACTACTATGCCCAAACATTTGTGATGGAGCAGCAAGTTTATCTACAAGTATATATCATTAACATATGTCCAGGCATGTGTCACATCACAACATAACTGTACAGAGGGAGAGGATGGTTGGAGGCAAACTGTTTTTTGAAACCTGTCTTATGCCTACTCCCATACCTTTTATGACACCCTGCAAAGGAGGCCCTTTTCTCCTCAGCGGTCATTGGCTCCTTGACTCCGTTGTCGTGCCGACTGTGCCGGGTATCGCGGTGACTATAACCGTGGCTGCCTGTCTCAGACAGCGAAAACTCTCCGTAGCCCTTCCTCCGAGCCTTCTGCCGCAATTTGTTCCTGTAGTGCTCAATGTCTGACTTCTGTTTCAGTCCTCCATGGTTTGCCTGCAAATAATATATTCAAGTATTGAATTCAAATACTGATGTTTTCTGGTTCCACAAACTTGGACCTTAAGAGGCAGCCGACTGGGTGCTGTATTAATTTTTTATGACCATGCTGACATTTTTGTCTCCCTTTTCTAGACAGATCAATGTGTTTTAATAAACATCCCCTCCAGCTCGACAATCAGAGAAGAGGTCACACCCTAAACATGATATTTTCTGCTAATGTACACCAATCAATTGCAAATGAACTGGAAAAGCAAAGATGCCCTAAGGGGGATATTATCTGATCTAGTGTTAATAGACAGAAGCATAATTTATCATCAGCCTGTGTATCGTCTCGGCTGCAGAGGGGTTGCGGTAGAAATGGGAGGATAAAAAGTGAGAGGTGACAGGCTGGGTGGGAGGAGGGGTGAGAGATTAGAGAGAAGGCACAGTGTTTGTAGCAATAACAGCTAAATGCGGTATCAGTGCATTGTGTCCCAGAGGAGATATTAGGATAATGCTACAATACAGTAAGCACAAGTAAGTTTTTGTGATACCCTACACTGTCAAGACTCACCTCACAACTGTGAGCAATAAAGCCTCCAAAGTGTGTGTGTACATTATGCAGTTTTTCATATGTGTGTGTATGTACTTGCAGACACACCTCTCCATTGACGATCACAGAGTCTTGGCTGTGGGAGGAGGATGATGGGTAGGAGTAGGTTGGCTGGGCCGTCATTGGTTTAATGGTGATGAGACGCAGGGAGCCTGTGTGTTCTTCATAGGGATCTGGGAAGAAGAGGGAGATGCAAAGGTTTGTAAGAATCAGACATTCACTCTCTGATGATGCACTCAAAGGAATTATCAGAAATTCTACCAATTGCCTATTTTTTTTTTTTACAGAACAATGCTGTCCAAACCTCTGGGTAAAATTTTCAAATTGGAAATTCTATGGCAGTCTTCGAGCAGGGAATTTTCTTCAGTTCCTGTAAGAACTGATGCATATCTAGCAAGTGAGTTGAGCAACATTCATGCTAGCTTTGAGACCATAGGCAGCCAGTAAGCGAGAACAGCTAAAGCAGAGGTTAATGGTGTGATGTCAGGAGGGTTTTCAAGCACGTAACATCAAGAGAGCAGCAGGACCAGATGGATTTATTGGACAGGTCCTCAATCAATACGCTGACCAAGAAGTGCCCGTGTTCACAATGATATTTAACCTGTCCCTGACTGAATCTGTCACACCCATGTGCTTCAACGAGTCTACCATAGTTCCTGTGCCCAAGAAAGCGAGACAAGCCTGTCTGAATGATGACAGCCCAGTTTGGCTACCATCCCAACCAATCAACGGAAGACACCAAAGCAGAGGTCCTCCACATCACCCAGTCTCACCTGCACACTAAAAGGAACTGTGAGATTACTGTTTATTGACTACAGGTTCAACACCACAGTTCCTGACCAGCTCATCATGAAGCTCAAGGATCTGGGATTAACACATCACTATGTATGGGATTCTTTACTTCCTGACCCCAGGTGATGATGACAGGCAGACACACCTCATGTACCCTCAGTGGCCAGTAGGTCATGCCTGTGTGACAGTAAACCAGCATAGCAGCACCATGAAACTAAAGGAACTACATGGAAATCAGCCATCGTTCACTTTATCTTTTACACCTGTGCTTTACTGACAGTTAATGTTGTTTATCCCGAGGATAAAACTTTAGCGGCATTTCATGTGTTATTTGCCACTAGCGGTATATATCGTATGTATATGTCATTGCAGGGAGGAGCAGATGGACAGTGTTGTGTTATACTGAGTCCACTGTGACTCATTGCCTGACTGACATCATATGGCAGTCTGCTTCATTGAAGGGCTACAACAGTCTGCTATTAACTCTGCTCCAAACCCACACTGTCACCATTCATCCTGCCTGCAGCTCACCCTGCCTTATTTGTTGTTCTTCCTGCACTGCCTATCAGAGTGTGACAGTTAAGGTCAGAACAGGTGGCGTCATGAGCAGCACAGGCTGTGAACTACACTGGAAACCACGACACAGAATGCAGATAATGTACACTCTGAACACAAGCTGCTGTTGTGAAAGGGTTGTGACATTTTCTACTACAATCGCAACAGATGCTGAACATTGGCTTGTTGTATAATCAAACAATTATTTTTCCCTGGGACGACTGAGTGGTGTAATAAAAAACAAAGATCCTTGTTTCTGTTTTATCATTTAGTTATATGGCTTCATTTATTGAATTGGAAAAAAAAACTTGCATTTTATTAGCATTTTCTGTACACAGCGAGATGAACATTGTGACTCAATAACAATCTGTTGATTTTGCGTTGGCGGTTTACCGCTTTATATCTGCAAAGATCTACTCATTGCTTACAAGTATGGAGAGGAGTTGTTTTAGTCACACTAACGGTGTGCCTGTAAGGATGACAATGTTGGTAAAGACTGAAATATTTCAACAGCTATTGAATGTAAATTTTGTACAGACATTCATGTTCCCTGGGGGATTAATCCTATTGACTTATCCTCTGAAATTCCATTTAGCAACATCAGCATGTCTGGGTTTTGGCTTATCCAGTGAAATGTTTCTACAAATATTGATAGATTGATTGGATGGATTTTTTCAGAAATATTGATAGAGGAGTTCATGTTCCCAAAAGAATGATTGTTTTCCTCTCTAGAGCCATTGTCAGGTCAATTCTTCACTTTGTCTAATGATTTGGTATATAAATACCTGCAAAACTAATGACATTCCCTTCAGCCTTTGTATTATTTGTAGTGATAATCAGCAAATGGTAGCAGATTGACATGCTAAATTCATGCGGCTAACATTGTAAAATGTTAATAGGACATGGACTGCATTCACCCAGTCACATTCATGCACTGATGGCAGAGTCTGCCATGTAAGGTGCCAACCTGCTCATCAGTAGTGATATAGCACTTCACAATTGTGTTTAATGCTCACATGCACACACTCTCAGACACATACCTGATGGTTTGCTCATCCATCCATACATATTCACTCACTCACACACTGATGGCATTGCTCTGCCTCCTGAGCCACAGTTGCTTTCGTATACATTACTTTAACATAATGTGATCATGTGCATGTTATTGTGAGCTTATAAGCATGATGATGTTAGTATTTAGCTCAATGATTTGCAGCCTTGCTACTCTCTCAGGTCATTTGATTATTCTGGTAGTGTTCATTGTAGCAGATGAATGGTGGGAAATGAGAAACTGATTTTAAAACATTCAGTTTTTTCAAGTAATTCTGTATTGGTGACATACAAATATTTTGTATTTACACCTTGATAACAAAAGCCAGTACCTTTTACCACACATAAAAGGACGAAGGACTGATGTGTGAGTGAGGATCATTTGGGTCAATTTTATCTGTACCAGGATAACTATTGCATGTTATCTTCCTCTCCTTTCACTTTTCCTTCTCTTCATGATCTACACTTGTGTAGTTCAGCCTTAAGGTGAGAAATAATGACTAATCTGTCAAATGAAGAGACTCCATATTACAGCAGTGTAGATGTTCATACCAGACCTTACTACTTATTCTTAGTTTCCTTGGTTTTCTATCACAATCTGCTAATAATAATGCAAACTATTGATCATGAATCCCCCTCTTAATACCAAAAAAATAACCGTCTATCTGACGGCAGTGGAGCCACAGAGAGAATTTAAGAGACTCTAAATGTAACAAAGAAGCTGCCTGAATTAGATAATATCTTTTACTGCCACCACACACACATCCAGAGCTACACTGCACATACCAACTGATTCAGTTTTAACCTATTCAACTATTGATGTTACACATATGAAAAACATAGGGAATGTGATGTCTCTTATGGCTGTTGACATTTACAAATGTTCTGCTCTACAGATTTTCTGTGCTGGTGCAAAATGATTATATACAATAATATCTAAGTGATAAGTATTTTGTCTGATCCATGAGTGAAGAACATTAGGTACATTTGTTTCTTGTCAGGGGCGGCAGGGTGGGGCAGGGGATAGCGCTGTTGCCTCATAGCAAGAAGGTTGCAGGTTCAAGACCTCCTTGTGTCCTGGATCTGGAGCCTTTCTGTGTGGAGTTTGCATGTTTTCCCCGTGTCTGCTTGGGTTTTCACCAGGTACTCCAGCTTCCTCCCACAGTCCAAAAACAGGTTAATTGGCGACTCTAAATTGCCCGTAGGTGTGAGTGTGTGAGTGAATGGTGTGTGTGCCCCACGATAGGCGACCATCTGGGGTGTATCCCTGCCTCTCGCCGTAACGTGCTGGGATAGGCTGCAGCAGACCCCTGCAACCCTAATGAAGAATAAGCAGGTATAGAAAATGACTGACTGACTGTTTCTTGTCAAACTGATGCCCTACCTACTTTTACCCATGTGAGCTGAGTTAGAGAATTACCCAGGCAATATAGAACTATTGTGACCACATAAATCCAGCTTTAACTTCAAATTACACAACAGGACCTCAGGAGAGACAAAAAAAATCCATCAGGTTTAAAGCAAATGAGAAGATGGAGCACCTATCAAGAGGAAAAACAGCAACTTTGCATCTGCAAGTAAAACACTTGTCATGTTCGTCTGCTACTGAAGCTGTTCTAAATGTATTTAAAAACAGAAACAAATACTATTAGTCCAATGTGAAGTCTGTTTTCTGTTTTCCTTCCCTCTTTTATTTTTTTGTCTTTTTGGGAAAATCTTCTTGTTCATCTCCACCTCTCTGTGAACATTAGTAAGAAATTTAAACAATGACTCATCCTTCTATCTCCTCTCCACTTTGTATTCAATCATTTATTTGCTTACATAAACAATATAAATCACACAAATTACTGAGAATACTGGCTGGCTGATGCAAAATAGATTGAAAATCACAGCATCCAACAGTGTCACCAGAGGCAATGGCTGCAGCGTTATCAGTCTTTTGAGTGATATTTTGCAACAAATCCTGAGTCTGCAGAGCTCGTACTCTGTTTAACAAGTCATGTTGAGGATACAGCACATTTACTGCCAACACTCATAGCAGGATAGGAACATGTGCAGCTTTCATCTACAAGCATAAGAATCTGTATCAAATCATAAATAGGATTATATACACTTGGAAATGGAGAGGGAGCTGTGTAGATAGACAAGACTGAGTTACAAAGAATCAATTAAGCCTTGCTGTTTGTATAAATAATGCATGTTGATCAGACAGGTCCTGCACTTTCTGTCAGCCTTAGTAAATTTTTTCAACAAGGCTTTTGTCATTCCCTTCCGAAACAACATATCGAAGCATTTTCCAACCCTTATTGTCAGGGTGACATCATGTATCAGTATGTTACAAAATTACAATGAGTCACTCATTTATGAGGATTTTTTGCTCTGAGGCTTCCACAGTTGAGGGTTGGTTTTCCAAAAAACTCAAATATATCTGGCATAATGTCACTAAATAGCCAAAGATGCATGCAATATCTGACATTTTTTTAGTTTTTTGCTGTGATGATGCAGCAGGATAAATGCCATCTAGAACAAAAAAATAAAATAAAAAAAACAGAAATTCTTTAATTCAATCCATAAGAGTCAAAGCACATCACAAGTAACACTATAAAAAGACGTGTGACCACGTTTTCGCTATTAACAATTTCATTGAACCTTCTGGGAATGTATGAAATGAATGTATCTCCATTCAACTGTTTTATTCTTTCCCTTTGAACACACAGATCTAAAACTATACTTATTATATCCTGGCAATCATACTTTTATGAGGCTGATTATATAAAGGGGTAAGAAGATGTATTAATGGTTAATAAATCATTTAGTACTGCTCTCTCAATATCTATTATTAAATACATATTAACATTCTGTCTTTCAAATGAATTAAATACTAGCCCAAAGATGCCAGTCAGAGATTTTACACAAACTGGCAAATGTGCTTATCAATGGAATATTACTGATCTAGAAAGCATCAGTAAATAATTCACTAAACTCAAATGAAGTCTTTAGTTAGAACTTAGATCTAGAACCATTTGTTGTGGGTTTCTTTAGATCCTATTGCTCTCTATTTTTTATTTAACAATGACTCATTTTTGTAATGCACAAACCATAATATACTGTGGGTTGTATGGATTTGAATAGCACCTAATTCCTTCCACCCACTTTCCAATCTTTCCTCTGTGATTCTACTCAAAAGTAAGTGCGGTGCTTGGCTTTTATCTCCATGCAGCACTCTCAGATTTGCATCCTGAAATGAGGTAATCCATTTAAAAACACCTGAAATACTGTAAGAGGAAGAGAAACAACTGAAATGTTTCTTCAGCCAACAGCGGTATCCACTGTGTGTGCGTGTGTGTGGAGTAACATGACCCATAAGAGCATGTGATATGACTGTATGTGTCGTCATTGTCACATTATACAGGAGTGGGCTGAGTCACTACGCATATGTGTTCACTCCTTTACTGGATATGCACTTCATAACTTTATGCTCTTTTTCCTTTGATATTATATTGTATTGTATTGATTACTGTATGTGTGATCACTTCTTTTATCAGCAATGACAGACTGTGGTTGGCACAGACATAAGTATGGGCAGGTTTTCTTTCTTTTTGTCTGTCCCATCTATCCGTTCTCTGCTTAATCCCTTTAATCTTTCTTCCCTCACTGACTCCTCAGCATAATTGTCTTAAATCTCTTTATCTTCATCCTCCATCATTCCTTCCATACCCTCTTCCTTCTCCTCACCATTGGTGCTCCTCTTGTGCAGATCCTCCTTGCCGTTCTTACTGCTGACACCGGTCGTTGTCCTTCGGGCCGAGGAGCTCTTGCTGGTGTTCAGCTTCCCGGAGCCGCTACTCGACACCGAGCCGTCCTCGCTTGGCAACCGCCTGTAGTAGCCATGGCAACAGAGGGAGGTGAGGGAGAGAGGGGAGGGCTTGTGAGTCTCAGCATGTACACAAACAGCGCATCATCTCTCAGTTAATACTGGAAACACACTTAGCAGATCATGATTACTCTAATCATAAGTTTAAATAACTTAAATGGAATGTGTGCATACACGCACACACTGTGTGCTGACATGCAACAGACACAAGATGAGAGAGTGATCTTAAACATCCAAATATAAATAAAAAGGAGAGCGTCAAAGTACGACATGTACAAATGTACAAAGACAAGTAGCCACAACAATCCTGATTTTCTCAGGCAGGTTATTCAACAGCTAAAGGCCTTTTAATGGAGATACAGTATACACTGAATACATGTATGTCACATAAACACAACCATACAGATCAGACAATACAGTCACATAAGTGCACACACATCCAGCCACCCATCAAAAACTCATACAGAAACACGTATGAAGACCTGTGCATATAGAGCTTGTTCTCTTTGTCCTTGCCTTGTATACACCAGTCACATAAACCAAAAACAGGACACACACGCACGCACACAAACACGATTACAGCCTGGAGGCATGTAAGCCACAGCAGCCACGCAACGTGACAGGCCTGTCTACAGGTGGTGTGAGATGCACAGATTCAGCGAGACCGGACATACAGAGCCACAGGCGAGGCTAACTCGTTGTCTGTGTGAACACAAACACACATGCAGAGTGCACCCTGAGCCGTGGTCAATGGCTGGCCGAGTCACAGTAAAAGTCATTTGGTATCAGGCAAAAAGCCGGAGGGATGGAGGGCAAAATGCATGGTGTGTTCCATGCAAATCTTCTGGGGAAAGGCCAGAGAGAGGTGCAGCAGAATCAGTAATCACACCGCTGGAAAGTAATGTTCGTCTCCCTCCCTTTCTATTTCTGTGTGCCTCACACAC
The DNA here is from genome assembly GCA_030544235.1 of Lepturacanthus savala. Taxonomy (NCBI): domain Eukaryota; kingdom Metazoa; phylum Chordata; class Actinopteri; order Scombriformes; family Trichiuridae; genus Lepturacanthus; species Lepturacanthus savala. The sequence continues at coordinate 18,083,031 of CM060465.1, forward strand.
TGTAGGTCCCTGGCAGGTGCAGTGAGCAGAATAAATGTTCTCCCTATGAAACCATCCCTCCACGTTGTCCCCAGGTTAGCGTGGAGCCTACTCCTTTTTTTTTCTTCAGACAATTGAACAATCTTTGGCTGAATTGAAAGGAGCGCTCGTTTCTCTTGTTTTAGGTTTTCTACAAACAAGCATGAGATGAGGCAGAAAAATGATCACATCACTCCTTTTGTGTTAAGACAATAGTGCAATCTTCATTACATGTGCATCGATCCATGCATATTTCTCACTATTTTCAGAGAGATCTCAGAGATCTTTTGCTGCCATGAGTGCATTTTCTATCCTATCTTTTGCCTTGTAATTTACCACAATACTGTTTGCGCCTGTGCGCCTATTTTAAGAGACCAAAGACACTTTAGAAGCTTTGCTCAATTATAGTCCAAGAATAATCCAAGAATAAAAAGAATAATTGTTGTTGTTTTGGTGTGAAATGCCCTCTCTCATCCCATTGCACTCATTAATGGAGCTGGTTACAGGATGAGATACAGCCTCATTTTCTAATTAGTGTCCATCCAGGTGGTAGAATAACATACAGTACCATCTTTGAAAAACTGCTCCCTATAAGATATATGTGTACAGGCTGGTAAAGCTGATAATCACACTATGCCAGCTCTTTCAAGATTTTACACTGTCATCCTTGTTATATTCTGAATGGTTCCCTCTGGCATAGCTATAGCCAGGGTTATAAATATACATGTGTTTATCATCCACGAGAAGCAAAGCACAACTAATCCGACCTCCATTCATTTTCATTTAGTGGTGTGTAAATATGAGGTTGTCTTGTGTTTCTGAATTTGCATTTCTGTGAGTGGAGGCATGATGCATCTCATTTATGACTCTAAACTTCCTTAAGGAAAGATGTCACTATTGACTGTAGGTCCTATTGACTGTAGGTGGGTGTGTGGATGAAGAAGTTACAAAAAAAAAATGTAATATATATATATATATATATATATATATATATATATATATATATATATATATATATATATATATATATATATATATATATATATATATATATTTCCTAACAGAAAATGACAAGAAAATCACTCATCCAAAGACTGTTATGTAACCACAGAATTATCTGGATGAACAAGCTGCTTAAAGAGGCTTGATACATCTACTGTATGCTGTATGTATAGGAGATGTGGTGTGTGTGCTACAATCTGTAGCTAGTTACAAAAATGTATAAAACATTCTAGTCCACTTAGATAATAATTTTAATACAAATAACAAATTAATGTATATATATATATATATATATATATATATATATATATATATATATATATATATATATATATATATATATATATATATATATATATATATATATATATATATATATATATATAAAGCGGAGGTCTGGGGTGGTGCATACTGATTTCTGGACATATATTAGACATATTGTACCCTCTGGATAGTTTTGGTTGGCAGGGCAGCGAGCATAGAGTTGTTTTCATGAAGATCTAGATTTGTAAGTGTTGACTGTGACTGAGAAAGGTGTTAGGCTGTTGACATTTCAAAAGCACTGTGACAAAAAGCGTAACAGTAGCTAGAGGAGGAGAGACCAAAGGACCAAAGTTACCTACCACCGTGTCTCTTCTCTACAGCGGGAAAGAAACAACAGTAGTGACAAAACAATGTTTTTACTTTGCCATATTCCGTTTTTGCTCTCACAACAGCATGACTCTTTTGAGATAAGCACTTCATCCAGTTTCTCTGATGCATATATATCTATCCCCCGTCTCCAAATAGCTCCTCGTTAACACTGGACTTATCTTCAGATCATGTCAATCTGCTACACCCTGTGCTGCTTACCATTGGCTTCTCTCTGGCTTAACACTGCGATTCACAAACAAACACTGATGTCTGGTCTTCCTGAAAAGCTCAGGGTTTTGTCAATGGCTTGTTCGCTGACTGAAACAGCTGCTTTAGAACTTTGCGGCTTCCCTTCACAAGACACCCAGCTGGCAACAGTGTGTCTGAAGGGCTCATTATTTCAACTCTGTACCTGTTCACAATCGCAGGCTAATAAGCAGGCTTTGCCAAAACATCAAACATGTTTAATTAATCATTAAAATATCAGCGGTGTGACGCCTCTCTGACTGGCACTTACCAGAGTTATTCATTAAAAATGACTTCGATGTAACACCAAACAACACACCATAACAGATAATTTCCTCCCTGCCAAGTGTTGGTGTTTGAAAATACATTTAATAAGTAAAATTCTGGAGTCTAGTTTTAAATATACTAATTGGTGAAGAATCTAATGTTTACAAACCAAATTAGGACACAAAAAGCATTTGTTCTTCATTTGCTGGTTAAACCAATATTACAAGGTCAGATATAAAATCACTAATAAGCAAAATTAAAGGCTGACCCCAATAGCAATAATTTGGTATTTAATATATTTCAAAGGTGCACTGATCACAACAATTTTATGTAAGCCACAGTAAATGATCACCAGACCTTGCAGTTCCTTCAGTTCAGTTCTACACAGCATCTGAACACCTTTCAGCTCATCATTAGGTTTTCTGGCCACAACTTTACTGTTTTGATTTGACTTTACTGTTCCCATCTGCTGCAGGCATCAAAACGCTCTAAAGTCAATGCACACTGTCTACACAGCATCAAACAACAAACACAGAGAACAGAGTGGAACATTTAGCAGCTAGAAAGCCAGATATTATTTCATTAGGTGTTAAGAGGGGACGAAGAGTGAATATTGGAATATTTTTCAGATGGCCAAAGACAAACTCCATGACTATAAATAAATGCCAATGTTGCTCTGTCTCTGATGGCTGTGTAAACAGGGAAACAACTTCAAAAGGCTTTAGTATTGTGTGTCAGACATATGCCATGTCAATTCTCCCCCAAGTGTGGAAACAAAACAAATAAATGCCACTCACTTACCCCAAAAAGTCACTCACTATTTCCCATAGCCTCAACCTATTACTAAACTCAAATGAATTGAGGTTAAAGGTTTATTGATCTAATAATCTACAAAAACACACACATGATATCCATATTTTAAACTTAAGGTCAACACCAAACTAATAAACTGAAACTCAGTATTTCCTTACCCTCCTTTGTGTAGGTCAGCAGACGGGGGTCTCTTGCTGGCGGTCCCATCCTGGTGGACCTTCTTATCCAATGACATGGACAGCGGAGCATCTCGCACAGGAAGCCCTAATACCAGCGTCTCCTTGGTAACAGAGATGGCCTCATCAGTTCGACCCATGTGCTTCTTGGCATAGTCAAAACCCTGGACAGGCTGGAAGGGAAAAGAATAACACACACCATCAGAACCAACAGGAAACACAGCTTTACAGGGTCAAAGCTCTTGTAGCTTGTTGATCAATCCATTTAGAAACTGAATTCTGGAGCTCAAATTTGCAAAATGATGGCTATTGCTTTTGTATTTGTATTTCTACGTGATTGCAGAATATCTGAGAAATGCTTTTTGTATTTTTAGACAGCAAGCTTAATTTTCAATTTGCATTTGAAAGTGGATGGACAGACCTAAAGCAACATTACGCATTAAAAAAACAAGCATCAGTTTCCAGGACATAAAGCACATGCATAGACAGCAAAAAGGCAACATGGGAAACAGAAATACTCAGTTGAACAGTTAGTTTTCCCTCTATACTACAAAACACAGACTGATGAAAGAGGGACATACTTTAAATATATGTAATTTATCACCTGCAGCAATTTCGCAATGACAATAAAGCAGCCACAGAAATACAGCATTTACACCATGGTACATGGTTCAGAGGGGCATGGCAATTGCTGCACTAATTGCAGCGGATGTTGGTAAGAGAGCTTAAAATGGTATGGTTTTCAAACGATTAATTAAACAATGGATGCACACGACAGCGAGGCAAACCACAGTCAAACCGACATACTGTGGTTTTATTTTTAGTCTGTAGGAATTCTAGAACTTTACATATAAGAGAATCCTTTGTAACAAGACTAAATCACTGTGTAGTGGTTAAGTTAGATAAATGTGTCCCTATTCCCCAAAAATAAGACTGTAGATTCAAAATAACTTAGGAATTTCTCATATGCATCAGCAAGTGACTGAAACTTTCATATATTTGCATAAAACTAACTTCTAAATAACTTGTTATTGTCTGGATTAAACAAATAGAACTTTAGCAAAAGGTCAGACACGGAGACCCTCTTTGCATGCTTAAGTCTGTAGGTGTATTTCCCATTATGTATTTACATCTCTCAAACATGCCCACATAATCCCTGTCATTTCTTAGTCTATTAAATTGACATATCAGCTGATCATATCTTCTGGTCACATCTCACCAAACGCACAGCTACACATCTTCCAAATATATCATCTTGCTGCAGTTTTCTTTTTAAAAGGTGCTTCTCTCTCTGCACTTTAGGTCATTTTCATGCTGCACACACAGGCCTCCACCTCCCCTTCACCACCTTCACCGTTCCATCCGTTCATCGGCTTCATCTTTCTTCAGCCTCATCAACCAGTCAGTCTCAGTAGAGTCATCAGCCACCATCATCAATGTCTGGACTCCAGGGAAGATATATCGTTAATCTCATTAATCTTATCAGAGCTGTTGCTCAGGGATGATGACCTTAATCACTAAATCTCCCCGTAAAGACTAAACACCAAACACCTTAAAAAATGGACAGTTTAGAAATGATCATTTGTTCAACAAACATTATCTGTATTTCATTTACTTGTTTCTCCTGATTGAATTAATGAGCTTTAGAGGTGCAGGGAGTCAGATTTAGGAGTCACCGTCATGAGATCATCCGCTCTCTGGTTTTCATTGAAATCTGGAACTGTCAGCATGACAATATTTCTCATACTTTTTTTTCCACAATCTTCTAAATTCTGTTTCAATGTGTTCTTCCAGATGTGAAAAAATACAAAATAGCAAAGCCATAAATTACATGGTACCTGTAGATTTGACATACTGGAGAATTAACCATTCTCAATCTCTTAAAACAATATAAAAAGTAATAAACGGATTAAGTCTAGTGCAACACTGATTTGATCAACTGCAAATTCCTTCAAAGTGTGCTGTCAACATTTTCATCCCAGTCAAAGAAAGTTGATTGCTTGTTAGTTTCCTACAGCCAACATGACCTGGCCTCCTGAAGAGGAAAGAAAGACCTCGGAATAAGTCTTAAGCCTAGTTAATACTTCTGCATATATAGCTATGCCAGATGCAAACCCCATTGCTTACATGCCAGATGAAAACCAGGTTTTATCAGTCTCCAAAACATTGCCACTGGCATATAAACAAGTTGAAAACATTTATTAATAATTAAGCTTAACAACACATTGAAGCCAGGAGTTTGAGCATAAAGACACAGAACATTAAGGTAGCTAATAATTGTGAGGCCAGAACATGTTCTTTGTAATTCTAAATGCCTATCAATTTACAGAATAGAGAAAGACCCTTTTTAGGTTACACAACAAATGAGATGAAATCTGATTTTTGCCTCCCCTTTTCTATTTTCAGCATCTCTAAAATGGGACACCTAATGCGTTTGATGATGCATGCTGAATTTTGAGTGCATGTGAGGTTAGGCAGCATGGGCATCCGGCTGAAGGCGTTGTTAATAATAATTCATCAGTCATACACACCGCTTTGCCCTTAGCTTGCTTCAACACACGTGGCTCCAGCTGTTGCTAAATATCAGGGAAATTGATATGTGCACTTGTGTATGTGTATATGACAAGCAGGAAAAGGGCAGCATGCTAGGAAGGAGGAAAGTGGTGACTTAAATGTGGTGGTCCAAATATATCATGGCACCAGTGTACATTATGTGTATAGATTATTGAGGAGCAAGTATTGAACGTGTTGTTTCAGGGGTGCTGAACTGAGAGCAGCAGCAACCTGACACTGACAGTTACAGATGTGTCATTTGGTGGCTGATGGGTAGTGGCTGTCATGCATGGAGACAGTATGGATTCTCAGAAATGACAGTGCCGAGGGGCGTAACCTTGAAAAGTGTGCCTGACATTTCACGACTCTTGTATTTTACAACACTAGATCAAGGTCTCTTTCTCTGTCTCGTTTTTTCCACATTCGCACATCATTCTTTACTAATTCTCTTTGCCTTTCTCTTTTTCTAATCCCCCCTCTCTTTTTCCACTTCTTCACCATCATCTCTCTCTCTTCATATGTCCACCGACAGTATGTTGACTTAACAAATAGCCATCTTTCATCTTGTACCAGCAGCTCACTTTAGTGAAGACTTTGGCTGCACAGGGATTTGTGGTATGGCACAAGCCTCTGATCCGTCTGTCAGAGATGGATGGCGGCATTTTTCCACACCCATTTAGAAAAGTGACAGAGGAAAAAGAGTGGATGAGAAGAGAGAGCAAGACCACAGCACGATGTCATGTGAAGTGACTGTGAATGCGACCCTGCTGCACCACCAAATCATCCGCACTTGTTTTCCTTGCTTGCAGTATCAAACAGAAGCTTCTCTTCTTGTCTAATTTTAACTCAGAGCAACAACCAACAGCAGCTCGGTGACGTACAGCAGATGGACGAGATGTGCTCTATTCCCCCTGCGGTCTTATTGATTTAAATTCAGCTGTAGCAAGGCAGATGGCGGAAGCACAGCATTGAGCTGCATGCAAAAGAAACGTCCCTGAGTCAGTACATTTAACAAGTAAAATAATATAGTCTCCACAGCAGGGTAAACCAGGGCGCACATACAGTAGACATGACGCTTCACCGCTCAGATAAACTCCTCCTGGGGCAGGTTGATGCACAAAGGAGCAAAATGCAGAATATATTGAGTCCTTTAAATGGCAGCCACTGCATTGTACTTTCATTGAACAGCTAACAAATGAAAAATGGATTGCTTCTACTTTTGCTGATTCCACCTCTATTGTATTCTGCATGGAAGTCGGATATCTGAGGCTTTCACGCCTATACGCGAAGGCACAGAGGGAATAAAAGCCATTTTGAAGAATGTTTCGGCTGCACAGCAGACATGTGGAGTGATAAAGTGATCTGGACTCTGCAGAATCACTGTTTAATGCTTAAACACACATGCAGACCTCATAGGAACCACAGTATTGATCTGCAGCTTTAGCTTGTCCTGCATGGTGACTGATAGCGGAGTGGGTTGGGAGCAGATCACACACACACGCATGCACGCACACAAACACACACACTTGATCAACTTGATTGAGTCTATTATTCTGCTTAGGTCTGGTTAGTATTCATGTGACAGGCCACACACACAAACACACACACTCAGGCATACACACAAATCACTTTGGTGGACTAGAGATTAAAGGAGACCTTCAATTTTTTCCAATAAAATACTCACGTTCATATACACAATATGTGCTAAAAAGCTTTTGGTTGCTGTAATTCTTTCCCTCTCCATATTGGCTGAAAAATGCTTTTCTGAAAGTTTGGAAGCAAAAAAAGTTGGATAAATCAAGTGGGTATCTTCCAACAATACAGTCCCCTTTTGTGTTACAATCCCCTAATTGCATCTTAGCAAGGAGACACCGTCTGGTAAAGGACAAAGATAGAATTTTTGCACTACAAAGACTGTAGTTTGGAAGATATACACTTGATTTCACAGACTTCAACTGCTGAAGCCTCGACTCAGCTTCAGATGAACGTTCACGGATAAGTTCGATGTTCTGCGATATCTGCTTAGATCAGCTGTGGAATGAAAAGAAGCTCACTAATCAAATACAAAAACTTCTTGCCCGTTGCTTTAAAATGCAGTTTTTGACAGAAAAGGACTGCAGAATTTGACCCCCATTTCTTACATTGCAACCACTTGACTTAAGTCACTCAAAAGGAATTTCTTGGCAGATCCTGGTAGCTTTGGGGTATAAGAATCAGGAATTGCACTATTTCCATAACAGGATTTGTCCATGGACTTTTGGTATAGGCTTTGTTATGCCATCTCTGTTCCTAAATACTAATAAATAATAAAAGAAACATCACTTTGGAAAGGAACTCTGTACAAATGCCCATGTTCAAATTTGGCACATTGACATAAGCTCTTATCAAACCAAATCCTTAAATATTTATCTGATTTGCTCATGCATGCCACTGCCTGAGATTGTAAGAGGGTAAATACCACCGTGGATAAGAACAGCAATTGTAGACTCACAGCACCATTTGTGAGATCTCATAGTTTTTTGGGGGAATATTTAATATTTGATGCACTCTCTCGTAAAACACAACAGAAGTAACATTAAATGTTTACAAATGATTGTGAAAGCAAGCAAAACCTTGGAGCTCCCAAACTGAAATGTTATTGTAATACAATAAGGAGATACAACAAAGCCGGGACAACAAACACACATCATGTACGTTTACATTCATCCCGAGAAGCATCCATCCCTGCCTCCTAATTTTCCTCCTGAGGGTTGAGGAAAGGCTTAAATTTTTTTGCATTTCTTTTTTTCTGTCATTTATGGCCACTGCTCTTCTGCTGGCAGTCTAGCTATGATAACCTAGCTGGCATACTGTTGTGGAAACTCATTTAAAAATATACAAATAAAAAGGGGTCCATATAGGAGTCCTGTTGAGCTACAATGGGATGAGAGATCATTTATTTATCTGAGACGAGGAGGATAAAACAATATGGAAAGGAACTGGCAGAGAGGCAGTCTAGGCTGATGACAAAGCTTGAGTCACATTTTTATGGATGCTACAAAATGAAAACAGATTGATTTGGTTCGCAGGTTTTGAGCTTCCTTACTGCTTTTCATGTTTATGAGCATTGGTTCAAAACGGCTTCTTTTGGCCAATGGAATTGAGCTCATTTGCCTATTTTACGAGCCAGTGCCTCCTTGTTAATCCAGACGATCGAAGTCAAACCTAACCAATTTAAATCTTAAGGAACATGGTTGTGAATTTTACACCCCTATTACAGTTTTTTTTTCACTTTTCACTCTTCCTGCCCTCCCCCCTTCTGCCTCCTATTGATCTCCCAATGCCAATGATTGATGATAGTCATAGGCACCGATTCCATGAGTGCCTCAGGGCTCGGGCACCCACGGAGATTGACGAGCACCCACGGAAAAATCTGAGCACTAAAGACAGACAACTGTAACTGCCACTGGGCCTCTGGCTTTACAGTACGTTGTTTTCTCTGGAACTAGCGAGGGAAACAACTTGCCATACTAAATATAGTATTAGACTGTTATATATATCCCGCCTCTTTGGAATAGATTATAATTAAGGTGGACATCGGACACAGCTGACTGTTCGGCCCATTTCCGTCCTATGCTGATTGATTTTGTTTAATAACCTGTATATAAATAATGAATATTCTAAACACCAAACCTATTTTGTCTCTTAATAATGCTAAATACTGATTTGACATTCACAAGAAATTTATTACACATACAAATAAAGTGACAAATCCATAGAACGGTTATATTATTGGAAAGCAAGATTTCATGCACACGGGCCTTTCTGTGGGTTGCGACCCCCGGTTTGGGAACTGCGAGCACCCACCGGCAGAAACGTAAATCAGCACCCCGGATGATGGTGGAATAAGTCATGTCACAGCACAGTAGCCACATGCAAGAATTTACCCAGCAACGACGACAGGCAGCACATATAGCAATAAGCAGCCAGCAAGGCATGAAGTGATCGACTGTCAGTCAGTCAAAATCATCAATCAAACCAGTAATTCATTCATTCATGAATACATTCACTGAGTCACTCGGTCAGTCTTTCACCACACCAGTCTCTTAGTGAATACCTGGTGGTGGTAACTGCCCTCCCTTCGATATGAGGTCTAAACAGAGAGACAGTCAGAGACAAGGTCATGGACGGGTTAGTTAGTTATAAATTATTATAGAAATAAGGCATTTAATTAAAACTGACTGATTAAAGGAATAAAGATTATATAGTATATATAGTTTTCCCAGTCAATCAAATAACTTTATTTCGCATTGATACATAAAACCATAGTTCAGTTTTAATATTTATAGTTTATATAACCAATGTAGCACCAGTTAATATGGCTTCCAAACATCTTACTGCTTCACATTTGGATTTCTTACTGAGGACTGCACAGCATTTGCAGTACATTTTGATGTCACCCTGGTAAGCAAACCAACTCAGGGTATTTGTCAGGGCACCAGAAACATACTACTTTCAATTGAGGAAGAAATCTTTTACTGATGGTCAAATGTGAAATTCTATGATCCGTGATTCTGTGTAATTGTTTATTTATAGGAAGATTCCTTTAGAAATGTATCAGTTTGTGTGAAGCTTGACCAGAATCCTTTCCAGAGTGTGGCCTCTCACTGGATTATTTAATACATGTGCAGCCATCGCCAGGAAATCTTACTGGAGTGGAAATCTAATCATGTATGAAAAACACTTTAAGATTATGGTGTTTTGAAAAAAGCTGAACTTCTTTCAAAATGATCAGCTAATTGCTAGTTTATCACTTCACTGACTACAGTGACATAAGCACCTGTGTCCAAGAGAACAATCTAACCTGTTCAAACCAGCTGGTAGGAATCTACTACACTCATGCCTGTTTGAAATAATTGATTTTTATTTAACCTTCAATGAGTGTGAGTGAATGCTATTATTGTGAGCCCTGCCATTATACTGAGCTCTGCCATTTCCTCTCGGCCAATTAGTCTTTGCTGCATGCATGATTAGCAATGACTATGGGTTATTGGGCAGTGAGGAAACAAATGAGCGAGGCCCATACAGATGGGCTTCAATTTTTCTGACCTGAAGGAACAACTTAATACATCGGTTTGCTGTGCGGTGTGTCACACATTCAGATTTGAGTTATATAATCTTAATTTAAAATCTTCACATTAGATGCACTTTCTGGGACATGCTACAGTGATGTTCAAACATCTCGGGGTGAAACTGAACAACCTCAGAGTGAGGTAGCAGCATATGTAGCTATTAATAAGAAGAAGAAACAAAAAATATGGGATTTAAAAAAAAAAAAAAAAAACAGTTTAAAGACGAAGTTGAATGGTTGAGCAAGTGTGACGGTCTTACCTTAGAGCGTGTTTTGAAGGTCCGGAAGGCACCGGTTTTGAAAATGACCCTATTCCTCTTACACAGGATGAAAGCCACCATGACGATTACCACCAGCAGCAAGAAGAGAGGCGTCAGAACAGCGATAATCCACAGGTTGCTGGGCGGAGTCTTTACCACAGCTATACACACAAGGATCATTTGTTAGCATCGGATATTATCCTCAGTCATTCCTGAGCAGTTTAGCTGCTTCATTGATCACATAGCACACACAAGATAAGGAAAAAACACTATTACATTTTTTACCTCTTAAGTTCTTTTTAAGTTCTTCCTTAGGAGTCTTCCTAATATGAAGTGTTTTTCTTCTAAGGACTAATACATTGTTGATTTCAGTTTGTTGAGGTAAATTCATTGAATTTTATAAGAACACTGTGTTCAGTTCCCAGCCTGTTGGTATCTCTCCAGTTTGTACATTATAAATTCTTGGCAAATGTGAAGGAGCAAATGAGTAAGAGGCAACTCTTTGTCCTCACTAGTTGAAGATTCTCTGAATGCCATTTCTTCTTGCCCAAGCAAACACAGCCTTTCCAGACTTCAGCTAATTAAAAATGGTGCAGCCAGACTCCTCACAAATTTAAACAAAAGCCACAATGCCAATTTTAGCTTCATTACACTGGCTACCATTGAGTACATCAAAGACTGTTTAATCCTATATGAGCCTAAGTTTAACCTGAGATCCTCCAGCAGGTCCCTTTTAGTGATTCCAAGATTGAAAAGGGGCTTTGCGAGGGACCCCATCCCTCTGGAATGACCTGCCATAGAAGATCAGGCAAACCACCACTGTCCTCCTTTAAATCTCTTTTTTTAAGATTTTTTTATGATGTGCTTTAACTTAATTCCTTGCTTTGTATATCTAACAATCTATTTTTATATGTTATTGTATATTTATTACTTGTTGTTATTCAAATAAAATATATTTCTTCTGACCTTTTAAGATAACAGTATGGAAACAAAAATCTGTAGCAATCTTTGATTCTAAATATATGAATAAGAATTTGCCATGACATCCTAAAGCTTTATTGGAGTCATAGCACATTATGTAAATTTATGGAAAACCCAAATGCTCCAGTATGTCACAGTAAGCCAAGACTGTTCCGCTTGAATCCAGCAGATAAACTCTATGGAACAGTTACACTGGAAGGTTTTCACCAGTGTGTCATCTCTAAAATGGCTGCTGAATGAAGAACTGCACTAAGAGTGGGGACTGTGAATCTAATAGCTATGTATAATTTAAATTGACAACACTTACAATATATGTGTGTGTGTGTGTGTATACACACACTTACTTCTGGAGAAAATATTACATTTTATCATCCATAAAGTATGCATTCATACTTTATGAAACATTACAATAAAAAAATATTAATAAATACATTTTTATTCATTTTATTTTATTTTAAATTTCTTTTTTCCTGTCATTGGGGTTAAATTGGTTACACTGACAATAATATCAATACTTCATGTAGCAGATTCAACTACAAATTTACAGTGTAAAGACAAGATCGGTGTGTATCTTTTGACTATAATAAGATGCTTTAACATATATAATTTATGGCAATCCATTAAAAGTGAGCCTGGCTTGATCTACTTGTTCACCTCAACAGTATTCAGTTTTTAAGATTTAAAAAATAAAATAATAAAATAAAATGACTACAGCTATTGTTAATATTGTCCTTTTGCTTAACTGTATTGAATGTGCCATTGCCTCCCTTTTGAGTGCTTATTGTCTGGTTTGACAAAAAAATATATAATAATACACACCAAGCACATAATAATGTGCTCGGTGTGCTCAGTTTCTGAAAAAGACATTTTACTTGCTTTGTCCCCATTGTGTTCACATTCAGGCTTATTTCTCCTGGACATGGATATTTAGGTAATTTGCACTTGTCTCTTGTGCCTAACAGAATTGTGTATGCTATGATACAGGTCCAGTAAGATAATCAGCTTACGCTCAGCCTGCACTTGTACGAAGTAGCCCAGGGTCAGAGCCATGGTCTGGGAGTCCAGGCTGCTGAGGGTCTTGGCAGCAGTGGTTCCAGTGATGGGTGCTCCACTCAGCTGGGCATAGTACGTCATCTCTGCTGGGTTCTTGGGACCAGGCAGTCGACGTATACTCACCATCTGGAAAAGTGTTCACTTCATATGACTTTTGATTGGACCACATACAAACATTTCAATTCTGGAGTCATTCAGTCAAAATAAAGTTTTAAACTTGGTTTATTTAAAAGATTTGATCAACAGCCAAATTAAAATCCCTTTTCTCAACGACAGTTTCAAAGTCCCTGCTGTATCTACAGTGGCCTAATCAAAATGCAGAATTATCTCTGTTACTTTGATCACACTGAGCCATTCACTGCAAGATAACTACACTTGGGGAAGACACTTGAGGATAACGGAGTCACTTGAAATTCCAATTTCCTTTCATCATACATCAAACACCTTTTTTTTATTTGACGAACACATCACAAGGTTTAATCAAGTCTGGTAATTTGATTTTGTCATAAAAAGAAGGGATGTGTGTTATTAAATGGCTGGATGGTTTCTCTCCAACCCCCACCCCCCAGCTTCTCACTCCTCTTTGCAGCCATTAAACTAGTCATCCATGACTTCCCATAAAACTTTCAGGGTGAAGTCCTGGAGGAGTCAATCGTTGTCTTAATTTGCAAAACATGGAGCCCTGGGCAAGGAAGTGACATATACAAAACTATAACATACTGAATACACTTACAACCTTCATGTCAAGAACGGAACAGTTTAACATTTTAGGAAATTTACTTAATTACTTTTGGAGATTAAGATGCTCAACACTTACACATACATGAGATATCAATCTCCCCGTCTCATTCACAGAAAGAAAGCCACTGAGTGTATTTTAGAAAATTTAAAATATTTCTTTAAGTTAATCTATCATATCTAGTTGAATTCCTTAAAATCAAAATACATTTTTTTTATTTTATGTTATGTTAACACAACATCTGACTTACATCTGAATGGACTGGTCTTCTGCAGTCACTTCAGATGTCGAAGGGTTCTTGCAGGCATCAGCAAGAAGAGTCCCTTCTCATAACTGTCACGGCACTGTCTAGGGTTCTAGGCGTGTAGCTGTCCTGGGTGATGCCAGTAATCCCACTGGCTGGACTAAAGTTCAATAGTTACTTTTGATTAATTCATCTTATTATACCCTCACTTTATACCATAGTTTTTTGTTTCTTTTATATACTTTCACTTCAGCTAAGTCAGTAAAACTTTGGGAAAAAAAAACGTCCAATGTGACAGAATACCCAAAATGCTTTTCAATCCACATGTAAATTGATTTTCTGTACTGAAGGGAATAGTAGCCAAGCTGCTCTGAGCTGAACCTAAACTTAATTCGAAAATTATAGAATAAGTGATATTCTATTTTTAGCCTTGTTAATGGCATGGGTCTAGTGGACTATATCAGGCAGTTGGCTGGATAACTTTTACATGGGTTGCCACAACATTCATTATTCTGACTTTGGTAAACTCCTCTATTGCTGCCATGAGCTCCACCTTTTGTTCTCTATAAAAAGACCTCAGCAACTATTGGATTGATTGTTGTGAAATTTGGTATATTAATGGACCTTTAATTAATTAATGGACTAATAACTTTTAACGTGACTTTAATAACTCCAACGATAGCAGGATTAATTCATGATATTTACATCAGCCCCAGTTGTACTTTGGGTTTCGTGCTAATTTGCAAATGTTATCATGCTTATAAGCTAAATCAACATAATGACCATGGTTAACATTGATACTAGATAAACATTAACACACTAGCATTATCATTGTGCAAATGTTAAAATACTAATGTCAGCAATTAGCGCCTGTACAACCTCACAGAGCCATTAGCACGGCCGTAGTCTAATATACATGTTAAAATATCTACTATCTAAACTATAATAACTAAAAAATATTTTAAATGATTAAGTGGGCAAATACTGTATGTCCTCACTCAAGAAACTGGAAACACTTTCTCAAGAAAAAAACTAAGATGAATAAACACCGCTGTATACATCTTCAACTATACTCACAATGACACACACAAAAAAAAAATCTGTCTCCCAACTACCTGTACGGTGTAGCCCCCCACAGTGGTGGCCCGCCGGGATCGTGCAGACTGCGAGCCCTGCCTGCCGGCCACCAGGAAGAGCTCAGCCAGCCGCTGTTCCATCAAGCTGGCAAAGCTCTGGTAGTTGACCTCCAGAGAAGAGCTGTCCACATCCTGGATCACTGCATGGAGAGACACAGGTGGGGAGAGGAGGGATTTAGTGGATAAAGAGGTGTTCAGGCATGGCAGAGAGGACACAGGGTGTAAGGGATGGAGAATGGAATGTGAACAAAAAACAGGGAAAAGGAGCAGTGTTAATATTGAGGAGAACAAGGGTGGAGAAGACAGGTGAAGAAAAACAAGAGACAGAAGATTATCGGGACATTAGATAGGACTAATCTGCTAATCTGCTCATCCAGAAACATACTAAAGACTGTCTGTCTCTATTTCACATGCACACTCACACACACATAAAAAGATGTTTGAATATATTTCGTCCCTAAGTGCGTCTCTAACTTGAAGCAATAAATGAGAGAGAACAATGGACAGGCTGAACATACACGGGCCCTGTTCACAACTTCCATTAACACGTGTTAACACACACGCACACACACAAATGCATGTGCATGTGCGCATGCGCGCGCACACACACATACACACACACACTTCAACACCATTCACACCCGCCCGTGATGTGATGTGATCTTCCCCTCTGCCCTAGTCAGGAAGCTGTGAATTATACATCAATAGGTTTTCCCAGGAACACAGCAGCTATAGACACTCTGAGAAAAGAGAGCCAAGCAGGAGGGAGGGGGTGTTAACACAAGGAGGGAGTGAGCCAGGGAGGAAAGGAAAATGTATAGAGCAAATGCAATTCTGCTGAGTTGGGCATTTAACTAACTGCTGTTTTGCCCGATCGATGTGGCTCTTGATACCCGCTGATCACCCAGTAGCACTTGTACCCCAGTGTGTGTGTATGAGTGTGTGTGAAGAGCAATTTACCTGTTATCACCCAATAGTTCTTGGTTGCCATTGATGTGTTGAGATTATGGTATTCAAGGGCTGGAGAGAAGAAACAAGACAATAGAGAGGAGGGAAAGAAAAATAAAGATAAATATCTGCAGTCTTTATAAAGCATAATTTACAGCCTTTTAAAACCATGCATAAAATTTGATTTGGAAACCTTAATGATATGTATATGTATTTTTCTAAAACCAAATATTTAACCTAATATCTATTGTATTATCTCTGCAACAAACTTTACTATACAAGGATAAATACAGAAACCTTTAATTGTTTTAGTAACATTAAGGCCTGCCACAAGGCAACACTGTGCTGCTACAGGCTCCTATTGAACCCCAGCTCCAGCTCGCCGTTCTGTTGTATTGTGTATGGGCCCCATTGCCTTCACTTTAAATCCAGACTACAAATGGCAGCATTACACACTCAGAAACCCTTAAAACCGCTTTGTTAACACATTCGGTGCAATTATAAGACAACATTCTTTTGGGAAATACATTACAAAACTATTTCTTTTTACATTTACGTCAAATTGCTGGGTTCAAAACAGCAGATGTTCTCTGTAACTGGCTCCTGCAGATTGAGTGATCATTATGGGTTGTTTGTAGCATTTATGTTGCTAGGCTACCATGTCTGTTTCTAGTGTGTCATTAAGGATTTTATGGCAGCTTGCGTCTTGATGTTTCTACTACAGAGCCACATCGATGATCGATTCATCTGTAAAGAAGCCACACAGAACGTCAGATCAAAACATTCCTTTGAGATGCTGCACAAATATGGAATTATAGGCTGATTGCCTTAACCTTGAACTGGAAACACTTTCTTAACTAGAAGGACTAATGACTAATCTGAATATTCACAGCTAAAAGAACAGCTGCCTGTAGTTAAGGCTAACTTTTATGGAAATGACTGATTATAGTTTAGCACACCTTTTATTGTAATATGTTATTTATATTTGTATCTTATTCAACTGTGACAATAAATGTTAAAGATGGCACACATGGTATCTTCCTATTATTTGTGATGTTTCTAATTATAAAAATGTAATTTTTTGTCTTTTTTTTTGTTTAACTCCATGAAAAATACATCACAATGCAAAACTGCTTGGCTTCCTACCAACATGTAAAAGCACAAGAAAACCTGCAGAAAACCTTTTTAACAATAATAAAGCACCTGACAAAATATCACATGCACTTAGTGGACTGTGGACGTAAGGATGGTCTAAAATATAAAACATGGGCACCTGAAAAAATAGTATTAATATGTATTTACACTTAAACATATCTAGAGAAGGTTGTGAAACAATTACTTGTAAATAAATTAGAAAAGAAAATTACATATTAAGAATATGACTTGCAAAAATTTGCAAAGAGAACTGTCTCTAACATTATCCCATTTTATTTAATAGCATCTGCAGGAAACCTAATTAAAAACCTTTTAAGGTTCCCCTCCAGACAAAACAAAATGCAGAATCTATGAATATATGCACATATTTTATATTACAAAGGTTTAATTTTTGGATGCCAGATGGCTCCTTCATGCACTGGAAGTTTCAGGTTTCCATATCACACTGGACACAATAAAAACGTGATGTCACAAAACATGCTCACAGGTATACATCTTCAATTCAAATTTAAGGTGAGCACAGACTTTTCTCCCTTCATCATACATAAAATATTTAAAAAAAAAATGTCAAAACTGCACAATGAAACTCAAACATCCAACTGAAGGAACAAGAAGAAAACACATTTTTGAATGGAGGAAGAGTTTATTAATCTTCTAAAAACGATCCCTCCTTGAAGCCTCTTCATACCTTTTGAGTATAAATTGGATCAACAGGCTTAAAAGCTTTTTAGGTCTTTACTATATTTGTGTAGTGTATTGACAGATCTGCAGAGGAGAAGAATTTTAGCTGTGGTCCCCAGCACAGATAATACAATCTGATAAAGCACTCCTTGTCAGGTTTCATTATCACCCTTTATCTTCCCACCTCTCACTGTCTACTTCCTGTATCCGTCTATACCACCTCTCAACCTTCTTTTCTGCCTGCGTGCCTCTGTACCTGCTATATTCTCCACCTGTTTACCTGTCGGCCTATTCATATCCTAAAATGCCTGTTCCTTTACGTCCAACCGACTGTCTCCTCCTTTCTTTATCTACCCATCATCACTCCTTTAGTCCACCATCCTCCTTCTGTGTCCTATTCATCTGTCAACCTATCTCTCCTTATTTCCCATCTGCCTGTTTCACCATCTGTTTCCACCTAACTCCCCCAAGCTGGCTGTCTGCCGAGACTTGTGTTAAGCTTGAGTCAATGGCAGAATACAGTGTTTCTACTCAGCTTTCTGATTGTCTGCCTGTCTGCTGCCGCCTCCCTCATGTTTTGTATGCACACAAGCACATTTACATTAACCGAGTCTCCACTTTAAACAAGTTGATATTAAGTACTTACGACAAACTTCATTTGTGTTATGGATCAGACTCATTCAGTGCCCTTTACAGAATCTGTTCAAGAGGAGCAGCTCAGAGGAAACAAATATGGTTTTCATTTGCACACCAGCTGGAAAATGAAATTGCATAATACCCCTCAAAAAAAAGAAAGAATCAGCTCCTGCTCCAGGCTAACAATCAAAATGAAAATATGGTTGCTTATTATTTCGCTCAAAAGGTGGCACAGGTGGTGCTTATACTGTGTATCATCCAAAGTACAGATCTTGAATGAATCTCCTGTTCATTCAGGAACAGAATACACTCCAGGTAAATGTTTACATGTTGTAGACATGCATGTGGTTGCCCACAACCCACTACATGTAAATAGTCACCGAACTGATGATTCATCTCTGCTCTCAGTATAACCACAGTCAATGCGTCTGTACAAGCACATTTCTGGGCAATTAAACATTGTTATTGGCAGGACATCATGAGTCCATAAATATAAGCCTGGATGTTGTTCTGAAAAGGACAAGGCTCATCTTTCTGAGATAGGTAAAAGAAGTTGTTTTTAAGGGAACGGACTGGGTTTCCGTGGTGATGCTGTGTGGGTTTGAATGTGATCATTTGAAGTGTGATGTTTCAGCCCTTAAGGTGTTGAGAGCATGCACAAATAGATACTAATCTAATCTCACCAGGCTAAAATTAGCTCATTCAAGGGGCATGGACAACAGACTGCCTATGGCATGATTTAGATGATAAGGGAGTTGTACAGCTGTTTGCCCTTTTAGAATCTCCCAGATGGCATTAGAGGATAGAGTGAAATGCAAACAGAACTCTTACAGTTCATCTATAAGGGCTATGGCCTTTCACTTCTGTTAGTAATGTATTTTAATAAGCAGGGGCAAATAAAACAATGTGTATTGCTGAATCGATTATTGTTTGCTGGTGCAGGGGTCTGAATTGGTCACACCACAGAATAATTCCTCATGGGGCAGATAGTGAAAACAATAAAGGTTAACAACAAGATCATTCTAGATGGATCTTATTTGTCCAACACCTATTGCTAGTAACTGAACACCACAGTAGTTTTGTCCTGTAAGCATTCCACATTTTGCATCATGAATGGTATGTATCCAATTTGATACATATACATATTATATATACAAATACATATTGTAGCTCTTGTTTTGCTAAACCTGTATCCCTGTGACATGTGTTTTGTATTAGCCCATATGTAGCAAGTAGAGGTACTCAACAGCTCTGAATAGCTCTATAACTTTGTATTGCTATGCTTTGTTTATGTTTGAGTGATCCAGTGGTATATGAAGGATTCAATTTAAATCCCTCTAATAATACAGTATACCCTGCCCACATTGCAGACACTATAGACACTAACTGCAAATTAACTATGACATTGACTGAGATATTGAACTCGAAATGTCAAATGTCAGAAGTAAATTTTGTCTTGGAACACAAGAAGCACAGCCTTCTCAAGTGTTTTATGACCCAAATGTTCTTTGTTCATCCTACTATTCACCTCAACCTCATTCCTATAAGTACCGTGGATGCCACATACTTTGTATTGAAATGAAAGTATAGTAAGTGGCATTAATCCAGGCTGCTCCAAAACACATTTGGAAAACAAATGAGCTGTATATAAACATATTTTGTAGAGACAGGGTTGACATCTTGAGGTCAAAGTATAATCTGTCATTTTTGCTTGCACAATATAGAGTCACTGTAAATTCCCCCCCTTTGAGAAGCAGGTCAAACATACGCTATGCCATGAATCATGCATTACCCTGCAGTGAACTCATTGGTTCTCAGTAGTCAGTGTTGTAGAAGGCACCCTACATATGCTGTGCAAGTCTGTCTCAGCCCAGCCGCACACAGACTGAGCCGGACAACAACTGTTATGTAATGACTATAAAATTATTATGAAGAGAGTGGACTCTTCCTAATGTCCAGTGCTGTGGACAGAAAACAAGCAGCAGCAGTGCAAAAGTCTTTTTAGGATTCACATGAAGATGGGATGTGGGCACAGTCTCTAACCCTATTTTTGTGTTTTGTAAGTCAAGGTAGTCATATTATGTCTCCCTCACACAGTCCAAACTTAGTAGATTCAGGCTGTAAAGATATTTTAATGCACTCAGTCAGTGTGTCTAAGACTATTATTAGTGCTGTCTTTACCTCAGAGAAAAATTATTCATAAGGTTCAAGTGTAAGTAGGGAGTAAAAAAGAGGCTAATACAAATGTAGTTTGACTACAAAAGATGTCTAAAAAGTCAACTTAAATTAACACTGACTTTAATAAGAAGATGAAGAAAGGGTGAACTGAGATCATAGTCAAATAAACTTGATCATAAATTCAATCTATGAGGCACATATTCACATCTGACTTGTGGCTCAGCATCAAGGGTGCCTTGTGGGGTTACGTACGCTCAGCGATGATCAGGGGTGGGTAGAACAGGAAGTAGCCCACCAGCTCAGCGGTCAGCTGGTTGAGGAGGCCACTGGAGATTGTCCCGTTAAGAACTGCATCCTGGTTCTTCACAACGTACACTAGAGAGACAGATGGAGAGCCAGGCTCCTGGGACACACTCTGGATCTGAGGATAAAGACAAACATCAATTCAATATTTTATTTGAATCAATCAGTTACAGGCTTATTATGTGCCAATATAATAATTATTTAAAACTCTATATTCATAGCATACACAAAGAGGCAGCAGTGAGGACATGTATAATTCAGAGATTCATACAGAAATATCTAAGGGTATTATACCAAATGTTTCAGATGCTCATGAAGAATGCATAACAGAGCTTAGACACAGTATGACACTTGGAATGGACAATATTTTTTCCCCTCACTATAGACCTGTGTGATGCTGAAAATAATGTGACTGAGTCATCATACAGTAGTGAAGTAGATGATGATACGAGATATGAGGAATTACCATCACATTGCTCCATGACTATAAATATTTCAGAGGATGAATTATGAATGGACCCTATATATGCTGCTGCTTGCTAAGACCCACTTTATGAGTATGGTGGTGTGTACATGTATATCCTGCAGTCATGAGAGTACCTTGACAGCCAAAGAGAAAGATAGAAAATGAGAAAGAGAGGAAGAAGCAATGACCAAGAGTAGCAAAGATAACAAATGTTTTAGGCATAAAACAGCACCATGGACATAGGTGAATTAGCTTTGATTGTGTACTGGAAATAAACCATTCTGTGCCCCTGCTATCACTCCCTCCTTTAAGTGCAAATTGCTACTGAAACAGTCTGTTTATGACCTTTTATTGAAAAATTACAGAGCAATTTTCTGTGTTTTTCTGTTAAAGGTCCCATACTGTAGAAAGTGACATTTTAATTACTTTTTGACTGTAGATGTGATATAAATACTGTTCTATGTTTCAAAACACCCAATCTACAGATAAATGCCCACACAGCTATATTCAGAAACTGTGCCTTAAAATGAGTTGTCATGATTTCTGAGTTATAATGTCACAATTATGCAGTCACTGACCACCCACCCCCCCCCCATCAGCAGCATTTCAAATGAGCCAATCAGAAGCCAGGCACATTAATCTTAACAAAAGGAACACAAAACGGTTCTTTCTAGAGCTTCAGTATAGCAGTACCTCCACAGTGAGCCTGTAGTAGGTCTCCAGCACTTTGTCCTGAGCCTCATCGAAGGCGTTCTCCAGTCTCTGCTCCAACATCTGGACAAAACTGCATGAGTAGATGTTGTCTGTTGGGCCAACAAACCTCAACACTGTAGGGGAACAAAATTCTTTTTTTAAAAAACATTTTAACGGAATTGCATGAGCAAGCTGTCAGTTGCAGAAATACAAACTAAAGTAAGACAGGATAATTATATACTTAAACTGAATGTGGAATATGTATCTCAGACGAATTAATGTAGCACTGTGAATAGATAGTGAATAGTGAATAGTTTTCTTACTGCACTCTGACTTTCTTTGCTTTCTTTTTAAGTAATAGAAGAGGTGGAGCAGTACTCTGACCTAAATTCTAACAGTGGTGCTAATGAGTGCAGGTTCCATCTCCAAAAAACAGGCAAAAAGACTTCACTGGTCTCATAGTCTGCAACACATTGCTGGCACAATGGTGACAGGTGGTTGGTAATCTTATGCAAATTGTGTTGCAGTTGGTAAATTGGTTTACTCTGTATTGATGGTTTATGGATTTAAACAATCTAGATTTTTTTACACTCTAAACAAAAAAATTCTGTTATTTTCTATACCCACTTATACCTAATTAGGGTGATGGGGGTCTGCTGGAACCAATCCCAGCGCATTACAGGCAAGAACCTCAGCATGTTTTTGGACTGTGGGAGGAAGCCAGAGAGGAGAATATGCAAATGCTGGCAAGAGGAGAACATGCAAACTCAACACAGAGATGTCCAAGCTCAGGTCCTTGAACCTGCGACCTTCTTGCTGTGAGGCAACAGCGCTACCCACTGCTTCACCATTTCACCCTAGAAATATGTCATGTACCATAATTCATGGTATTATGGTAATCATATAATCATTAAAAACACAGCTCAAAATGTTAGTTTCCCTGCTACTATGTGCATGATTCTAACATTGTTTACTTTGTCATCACTCAGGCACTTATATATGTTTATATTTTTAAGGGTTTAAACAAAAAATATATATATTTTACAAGGACTATCATAGGTGAGATATTTTTAATTTGCAGAGGGGCTGTTGTGCTGAGTACAAACAGAAACAGCCACAGTGAGATGTTGGATGAAGCTAAATGATTTTGGACATTTCTCCACTGATTTCTCCACAGTGGGTCTAAAGGATTATTTTATATTATCTCTTAAGATTGTGCTTCATGTTAACAGGGATCCCTTCTACATACATTTACCCCATTATTTTAAAAGAAATTACTGTGAATATGTGACATTGTATATCTATGTATGCATATATAAGGAAAGGCATAATAGGTTGAGCTCCTTCCACATTTGCATATTTACCCATTTACCAGCAGACAGGGAGCAAAATAAACTTATTTGATGTTGTTTCTGGTAACCCAATGAATCTAGGTACAATTTTACTCTATGCTTTAGGTTCTGGGCGACATGGTGGAGCCTCACAGCAAGAAGATCACAGGTTCAAGACCTCCTTGGGTCCTGGGTCTGGGACTTTTCTGTGTGGAGTTAGGCAAGAGTGTGTGAGTGAATGGTGTGTGTGCCCCACAATTGGCTGGCGACCATCTGGGGTGTATCCCTGCCTCTCGCCTGTAATGCGCTGAGATTGGCTCCAGCAGACCCCTGCGACCCCAATGAGGAATAAGTGGGTATAAAAAATGACTGACTGACTGGCTTTAAGTTTTATGTTGGTCTGTATGACCCCTGGGAAAATATCTAGGTCTTTGGCTGCTAGATGCTCCACTATGTTTCCCAGCATACGTCTGTTGTATGGTGCTGGGCAGGTGGCAGTGAGTTTTTTTGTGCTGAAAACAGCTGCCCGCTGCAGTGGTTAGACTGAAACAAAACCATGAAATTGCAAGCATTAAAAACAAAACAATAAAAACAGACAAAAAAAGAATCTGTAGAGATGATGGGGATGATAATTATCTGTGGGTTCATCACTATAAAGAGCCTCTTTTCATACATGGGCATAAACCCAAATCAATACAAATATTTATTATGCAGCCATATAAAATTGTAATACATCCAACATCTACAATCTAAATGATGTATTTAAATTCCATACAGTCTGTCTAGTGTACTGAATCAATCTGAAAACAATATGATTTTACCAACTAAAAAATTTTGGTTAAAAACTGAAATCTGCATATGACAATGATTTTTCTTCTGTGTCTTCCCAGAAGACTTAAAGTAGACATATGTGTGTATGTGTCAAGTGTCAGCACATCCAGTATCCGTTGATACGAAACGCCCTCTAGCAAGCATACGCGGTTCCACCATATACAAGGTTTTGACCTCATCTTGTTTAAGAGGCTTATGAGTTCGACTGAATAGACCAATTTGCTTTTGCTCTGCACACACAGGAGTTTGTATGGGATTTAGGGTATCAGAGAAGAGTAAAGGACAGCAGACATGTAATCAGAATTTTCTAATTCTGTCTCTGCTCTACTCTTCCCCTGTGTCCCATTCCCTGCTCTCTCATCGCATTTTCTACCTCTCCACTCTCCCTTCTCCTCTCTGCATACCTCTAACCTCTGCTGTTCTGTATAATTTTCCTTATTTGTTCATAAACATGTTCTTGTTGTTGGATCATTTTATTTAAACGTTGATCTATCTTATCCTACTTTCCATAAGTTTTCATCACCTGTTTTCAGTTGCAGGTGAATGCTTGGAGAAGGCACCCAGGTTGCCACAGGAACCAGAACTGCCTTAACCAATGGGGTGTGCTGTCTGATGTCTGACAGCAGCTTGTCAAAACCGTAAACGTTCAGAGCCTCAACCACCAAGGAGGAAATGTAGACAGTTTTAACGCTGGCAACATAATACCCCAGAGTCACGTTGTTGGGGCCACAGTCCTCACGTTCCACCTGTGATAGAGGGAGAGAAGTGAAGAATTCAAGATGTAAAAGAAGGCATACACCTGTGTCTTTATAGCTGTATTTGTGTTCTTAGTTCAGAAGACTCACACTGAAAAGAACCAGACAAACAATATCAAAGAAATAATTTCTATATTTTAGCTTTTGCATTCAACAGTCATAAATCTGTGCCCTGGAAAAATACATACAGACAACTGGTGGTGAGTCAAAGCTTGTATTTTTGGAACATGCCACCCACCTTCCTCTACCATGCACCTTCAACTACACTGAGCAGCTGTGGTAGTTTCCTTTCCTCATCCCCGCCTCTCCTTTCCATTCAAATCAAACAATTCATTTTTAAACTACACCAAGCTGCCACCTTTAGTTAACAAACTTTCCTTTGCAAGCACTTGCTGAAGCTTTAGCTCCAGTTTCTCTTGGTTATGGTGTTTCAACCAAAACACCATAACCAAAATATCCTTTTATTCAAACAACCAATCTTTAGGTATTGATTTATTTAGACAACTATTTAAAGTTTTTATTCAAATTGAATGAGCAAGGAAAACATTTTATCATTTTCTTGTTTTATATTCTGCCATATTATTGACTATAACAGATTTAATTTTCCACACCAGTAGCTCATAGGATAGCCATTCGGCAACTAAACTACTTCATTTGATATATCATTTAAAGTACACACAATCTTATGATGCAATCCTCTAACCATAAAGAAATGTGGTATTTTCCTTCCAAAGATATTGAATAAATGGTTTATATAATGATAATGTAATGTAGTTGTAAGAACATATAGGGAACCTTCTCGAGTGTTTAATAATGTCTTTGTAAAGTAATCTAATTACAGCATAATGAGATTATATACTGCTTATAAATGCTGAATTGGGGTTACAATAAATTGTTTAACACATTTTTAATTCAGCCTGCACCCTAGAGAAGCTGCAAGGTTTATTTTATTTGATACTTGAAAACCACTTGAAAAGTATTAATGTATCTATTAACATCAAGCAGACCTGACGTTCCTCTCTGCTGTCATTTCTTTCTCCTTGGCAACATTTTACAGCAGTAAAAATGGCCAATTTTGCAAAAAAAATTATGGTCGAACACTTAATTAAATGATGGAACACATTAAATGCTGCATGCTAATTTCATGCTGTTTGACAAACACCATTTCTGCTGCAGCCAATATTTGCTCATCAAAAATCCCTTAAAACAGTGCCGACATGTTGTCTCATGGCTTTTAAGCTTTAGCTAATTTTATATCTTGTTGTTGCTGCTGTTGTATGTCAATAAACTGATCCTGATTTCCAAATAATAGTCTACATACCCGATGTAGAGGTGTGTGTGTATATGTCAGGGGGTAAATGAAAGTGAACTGGAGCTAAGAGACACTGATTCACTTGCAGTGCCGGCTCACAAACAACTGGAAAGAAATAGAAAAAGCAGGCAGATGAAGACTGAAGACAGACAGACAGCGAAATGAAGAGAGGCAGATGGACATGGAGGGAGAGAAAGAGAGAAAGAGAGAGAGAGAGAGAGAGAGAGAGAGAGAGAGACCCCAGCAGACAGGTTGGCACAAAATCGATCGACTTAAATCAAGACAGCAATCAGATACGGGAGACGGAGAAGAAAGGGGGCAATAGGAGAAATGTAAATATTGAGAAGCACGGAGGAAGAGGGAGATTGTAAATGTTAGAGAGACAAGATAGATAGAGAAGATGTAGAGTATTTACAAATAGACACAGTCGTTGAAAAGGAACAAACTAGGAGAGGTTTCACAAATCAAAACAAAAGTAGTAGAAGAGAAAGATCTCTTGACTGCACTGCTATGTTGCAGGAAAAAAAATCTTTCATGCTGGATTTATTTGCCAATACCTTGAGTGCGTGTCAATGTCTGTGTGTGCGTCTTTAGCACCATTCAGATGAGTCCTTATGTGTTGAATGAACAGGAGGAAACTGAATATTGTAAATTATTGTAAAGTGATGACACATTAAAAAATAGAACGACACAAAGAGCCAGTACTGTGGCAAAATTACAATGTTAATATTTGATTATTTGATCACATTACCATCAAAAAGAAAAACACTTCCAGGTGCTGAAGCAGTTACACACACTTGTGGTCATCTAATTTACATCAAGAGCATAATAGACCTAAGAAGTGGTACTGAGTCCCTTGAATGGAAATGTACAATAGGCAAATTATCAGCAAAGCAAACTAATGTTCTGAAACCCATTCAACATTGTAAATGTTCTGTCAACTTTGTACTTAAATACAAAATTCAAGTAACCATGTATGAACTCTATACATCTGCTTACATTCACTAGCCAGTCAGTACATATACATTACACGCAAGAAAATTTAACTATTGTGTTAATCTGAATAAGGTCAGATTTTTAAAATGCATGTACAGCATACACCAGGGGTCACCAATCCTGGTCCAGAAGGGCCGGTGTGGGTGCAGGTTTTTGTTCCAAGCAAGAAGTACCACACCTGATTCTATTGATGAAGGTCCTGTGAACATACTGACTGAGTTGGATTTAGTACAAACTGAGTTGTGTTTCCTAACCTGTAACCTTTATTTCTTTATACCACTGATCACTGTTTTCTAGCCATGGATCACTGTTTACTTGCCACTGATTCATGTTTACTAGCCACTGTTTATTAGCTAGTGTGTTTATTGTCTGGCTTGTGGTTGGTTGTAGTTCATATAAATTTAGTAGTGAGCTGTGTTTACTAACCACTAGTTTATGTGTACTAGATTCTGACCTGTATTAATTAGCCACTGACCCATGTTACTAGTTTTTTTATGTTTAGTAGCTATGTGCATGTGCTTATTTGCCATTGACCGGTGATAAACCTTCCCGACCCTTTAAGACTGACTGACCTGTGCATAAGCTGTGGAGTCATTCAGGGCTCTCTGCAGGGCGTGGCCCAGTCCTTTGGAGAGATTTTGTTTCAGGATCAAGTCCAAACGATTCCTGCGCAGCTCAATGGACAAAACTGAGAAGAATAATATATTAAATCAGAGCTTAGTAAGTGTGCACACTCGTATGCATAGAATCTGTAACAAAACCGTATTCCTGTTTGTTCCATGGATTTAAACTCAATTTAACAAAAAATATAGCCCAAATTAATTCAAAATAAATAAATAATTACCATACTTTATAGACCCCCTCCAGCATCATGGAGCGTAAATGGATTTAATATCATGCTCAATGACATTTAGTTTAGCAAGGTTCACACGAGGTCACAAACCTTGTCCTCTGTTTAAATGTCTCAGCTAATGTAGAAACCTGCTGCCAGGAAAGACATTGGTAATGCCAGATCATCCCTGGTAAATGGAACAAAAGGCTACAGGCTCCAGCTTCTTATTAATCTAAATGTTTATGCTAGGGGAAATCAGTTTTAATTCATTTGTCTGCATGTCATCTTGGACCCATAATAGATGTGTATTCATCATAACTTTGCAATCATTTTCTAATGACTAATGCCTAAACTGTAGTTGTACATAATGTTGATGACATTTTGGATAATTTGATAAGGGGGACGCCGTACTAGAGACAACATATAAGTACGTATAAGTGTATCTTTGGAGAATTCCAATCATTTTATTTTCATACATGGATATTTTGTCCGCAGTTCACATCTAAAATTACTGCAATTTCAATGATTGTCTTTCACATGACTGTGAATATATCCTTTTAAGATAAAAACATTGCTTTTAACTTTACACATGGCAGTTCCTATACCTTTATTTTTCAGATTATTCAAAGGTTGGCCATTTACCTGTTTTGACCCAGTACTTCTCGGTGACATTGCATGGTAGAGGACCTTCCTCTGTGCTGGTGCTGGTTGGAGGTTCTGTGGTCGTGGTAGGAGGTGGTGTGGTATGCACCGGAACAAAAAGAGTCGTAGCAGGTACCTTCGTTGTCGTTGTTGTTGTGGTGGTAGTTGTAGTTGTAGTAGTGGTGGTGGCAGCAGGGGTAGGTGCAGGTGTAGTAGTGGTAGTAGTGGTTGGAGGAGTAGTGGTAGTTGTAGTTGATGGGACAGTGGTAGTGATGGTTGTAGCAGGTGTTGTTGTGGTGGTGGTTGTAGGCTCACTCGTAGCGGCTGTGGTCACTTTGAGGATTGTTGTTTGCTGCGTGGTTGTAGAATTTGTGGTATTTGGTGGAGCTGTCGCAACAATCCGAGTTGTCACCTCCTGCGTTGTCATCTCAGAGGGAGTCACAGTAAGAGTGGTCGTTGAGGGCTTCATCGTTGTTACTGTCATCAGCTGAAGGCTGTCATTGGTCACAGTGTCCTGGTTTGTGGCCATGGTGGATCCCGGTTGTGTATTATCCACTCTTACCAAAGTGGATAATGGGGTCGAATTGGTGGTGGATGAAAGAGACGTGGGTATGGTGGGTGCTGAAGTGGTTGTGTGACGTGAGACGTTTCTGGTGTGCACAGGCACAGTGGTGTTCCATTGGTGGGTGGAGAAAGGGCTGGTGACGTTGGCAGGAAGTGTGACATCGTGGTCACCCACTGTGGAGAGGAGTGACTCGGGGACAGTAGGGAGATCCCAGGCCGGCAGGCTGCTCACAGACTCTTCTGTAGGTAAGAAAACATTTGGAAATTAAAGATGTTGAAGAATAGGTCTTGTGTTATTTCACATTAGTCTCATTTTCATCAAATATCATGAAAAGAGTACAACCAACAATCAGATATTCAACTCTGATATATTGTATTCCTCTGTCATAGAGCTCCAATGTTTAAAAATACATTAAACTGCCACTGCATTGCACTAGGTGGTATGCTCATTCATGACAATGAACACAGGCATTGTAGGTAATTTTGAGTAATTCACACATACAATAGTGTCCTATTGTCCGAAATACCCACGAAAGCACCAATTTGTATTGATAATACTAAAACTGCCCCACTGTTTTTGGAAATTAATTAGCATTTTGTGTGTGACAGTTTTCAAGAAGGGGCTCAGATGGGCTTAGGTTTCAGAGTCACAAATAGGCTGGGGAAGCCAGATATGTTTTGAATGATGGATTGTAGCATTGTTGGTTTTGTTCTCGTTATGGGATTTGATGAAAACAATAGCCAGTGTTCTTTAACATACAGTGTATAGCATAAAATTATACGATGTTGTATTGCCTGAAACCAATGAACCCCTTCATGTTGCTTTCCCACCTGCCCCTTGCTTTGACATGGATCTTATAGTTAATTTGCAATACACACAAAATGCCTTGAAAATGCATTTACCCATTTAATATATCTAGACATTTAATAACACGCAGTAATGCATAAAGGGATCAGAGCATGAAGACAAACATGTAATCAAAATGGGACATTAAGCAGGATAATAAAGAAGTCAAAACTAAATTGTCAGGTTCTTCACATTGGAATAACATTAAGGATGAGGTGGTTATTTAAAAGAAGAAGTGTGCTGTTGTTTCAATTTTGCAGAGGAAATACAAATTATATTTCCACCTATTAACTAGGGAGGTATTTTTATGTAAGGTGTGCATTTAGTCAATCTCAACCATCTAAAGACACACTGCCGACATGAGGAGGCTGGAGTGAACAAAAGGGATGCAATCAATCCTTTCAGACTGAGAATGATCTAGAATCTTGTCTTGTCCTTTTTTCATGTTGAATTGTGACTGTGATGTGAGTCAGTGTGGAAGAAGATACGGTGCAATCAATACTAGCTTTTGATCATTCTTGTAAAAGATGCAACAAGAATATGGAGGATTTACCTTGTTGGTGATGTCATTGTTATAATGATAATGTAACAAGAAGTGGGAAGGCACAGAGACAGTGGAGGAAGACGCTTTGATTTGGAAATAATTTATAGAACGGACACAAATAAGTCATTGACTATAATAATGATGATATAATGATATTTTGCAGAATTGTGGAAATCTTTTACTGGGCAACCTCCCCACACACAGAATTAGAATAATCTCATACTGACAGATCTGTAATGCAGAAACTGAAAATACTTTTATATTGAAGAGATAATTATTAAAGTCAGGTTAAAAATAGAACGAAATAAATAACTTTGTTTCTCTTATAATTATTACTTTATATTTTTTGCATCAATTACATTGGAATCACTGCTTTGTTGAAACTAAATAGAGGTGGAAGATTAAACTAACATGGCATTTTGATTAACATATTACTGTGCTTTTCATCAACAACAGTTATAGCCTGTAAGTAAACAAGCAAGTAAAGCTACTGCTAAGATCTTTCTGCCACGTGACCTTCTTCTTGCAGGTCAGAGCAGTCTCTTGATAGTCTTGATAGGCATCAGACAGGAGACAGGAAAGAGGTGAGGATGATGGGGGAGTCAAAGACAATGATGATGATGATTATGAGAATGATGATGATAATATGATAAATATGAAATGTTGATAATAATGATGATGATGATGATGAGAAGATGAAGATTATGGTTGAATCCCTGGCCACCAAGATAGCAATGCTGTGCTGTAAATTACACAGTGACAATGGTTAATAATAATGAATTGGAAAAAAATACAGTAAATCAAATTCCACTGAGGGTGTACAGAAGATTCTAGATGCCAGTTTCTCATTTTAGAATCTGGATTACACAAAGGCAATGCTTTTTAATGTGGGATCCAAGAATCCAAAATCTTTGGTCTAATTTGTGTCGGTTTACGGGTTCTTGATATAAATAAGTTTAGGAAGCACAATAACTATCTGGGATATTTACATGATAGGATTGTTAAAACCATGCACCGTACCCATACTAGAGTTGCTGCTGCTGTTGGAGGAGTTGTTTCTGGCATCATCCAGAGAGACAGTGTCTGATTTTGCCGTCTTGCTGTCTCTGCTAACGGCTGGCGAAGAGGAAGAAGAAGAGGAAGAGGAGGAGGAAAGCAAAGCGGATGCTTTTGTCATGGAGGTGGAGAAGGAAGAGGAGGAGGCCTTGGATGAGGACGAAGAGGAACCTTTGGTCCAAGCAGCTTTAGACAGCAGACCTAAAGGTTTTCCCACTGCTGGTGCCTGCAGCTCTGTGGTCTCTGCCAGGATGGTGAGGACTGATGAGAAGGCTGCCTGCTCTCTTTGGCTTTCTCCATGTGTCTGCAGCCTCTGCTGCCCCAGCCAGGCAGCTGAGTCCCTAGGCATGCTTTGCCATTCGGCCCCGACTTCAGCCCAGGCGCCGGTTCCAGTCATAATCCCTGTCTCGGCAAAGAGCTTGCCACCTGCTCCGGCATGCACTCCTGCTTCCCTTTCGGTCCAAACCGCCGTTCTGGCCTCAGCAAACGTCACCTCTTTGCCTTTAGCCCCAGCTCTGTCCCCAGTCCCTGGGGTATCTGAGATGTTGGAGGGCACTGTGGGGTCCAGAGGCAAGACAGCCTGCCTCATTGACTCATGATGACCTCCCTTAGCTGTAGGGAAGAGAGAGAGACAGAAGGTCAAAGGAGAGAGATGGAGATAGAGTTGGATGAAAGAAAAAGCATAAATAGTGTTTAATTAGGACTTATGGGTAGCAGCAAGATTATGAACTGTCTTTGACTCCCACGAACAAGACAATGACTTCTATTTTAGTTCTTTGGTAACTTGCATATCATCTGCCCTTCCATACACTCAAACACACTCACACAGCTGGAGTCCTCAAATCATTAGTCCTCATAATGCACTGCAACTGTCCCACTCCAAGGGGATTTAAAACTGCTCTTCTCTGCTCACACTCACATTCTCTTTCCCTCTCTCACACACACACACTGCTCTACTGCGCTCTGGCAAATACACATACACATCTCTCCTGCCTCACACACACTTATCTGAGGGGATTAAAAGAAGAAAAAAAACTGTAAAACTGTGACTGTGGAAAAATAGTAATAATGTATAAAGTAGGTCACTTATGTTTTTAGAGGATAAAGCATAGGGAATTAATTTAGATGTTCCAGAGAGCATAAATTAGGACACACACTCTAATCAGCTGTGATTTCACAGATACTAATCTCATCTGTTAGGTTAGTCATGCTAGCCCATGGATTTATTATTCCTAGAACATACACAACCACTCTGTGAAAATGCATCAAATATGGCTCATGGCTCCAACCAGCACTGAGGAGACCTATATATATTTCCCAGGAAAAGCGTGATTCACAGTATTTGTAAGTAATGAGTTATTTGTGGAGTCATTTGTCATTTTTTCAGAATTTGACACTAAATAATTCCAATACATGGAAATGGAAGAGAAGGAAATCATCCAGTAAGAGTATTTAGCATCAATGTTTATCTCCTTTCTGTGAACAGAATTCATCTCCTCCATAGCCTCACCAAAGCCTGAAGGTTTGGCAGACTGAAGCGAATATCCTGCCTAATACATTCAGTCTCAAAGGCACCTTGATGTAGTGGAATTGTAAGATGAGATAAAAACAGGCTGATGGTCTGACCTCCAACTAGAAGGGCCACAAACAACTTTAGATTTATTATAATGTTTAGATATGAAACATTTAATTATATTACTTTTCTAAAACAAGATTCATGGTTACTGCTATGTCCAGCATACATTGTAAATGCAACAGCAGCAGTTGAATTTCTCCTAGGTCACGTCACTGTGTTCTTACGGCAATGGCCAATCACAGCCTCTGAATTGACTGCAGCAACCCTCTACTGACCCCTGCAGAATGTCACACTTGCTGCAAAGACCCTTCACTTTGCAAACACGGACACACCCCAGTAACCATAAAATAAATAAAGTCATTGTACCTTGAAATAAGTAACAACAGGCCCCCAAAACTAAGGCTGTGCATGTAATTGAGTTTTAATTGAGATTTTGATTTTCACGTGAAACCCTCTCCAAAATCATATAATCGAGTTGAAACAATATTTGACATTTTTAATTACACAATTTCTAAGGAGAGGGCAAGTACGGGAGAGCATGAGTGCGAGAGCATCAAATGTTATTGAAATTCCACTTTTGTGGCCACAATAATTAATGTTAATTCTGGAAATCTTCACAATCTTTGTGAGAGTTTAAATTTTGCAAAAAAATATAGTACCCTTTCCTTAGGTCATGGATGACTGACTTTTTTTTCTAATTCCCACAAATTTACACCAAAAACACACAAACATCACAAATCGTATCACAAAAATAAAAAACATATTGGTAACAGTTAATAATTTTACTTCAGAAAGGAGTTTTAAGTGCTTCTACCATTGCTGATATAGAAAGGATGAAAAAAAAATGAGATAGCATTTACCTCCAGATGCCAATTCACTAAATCCTTCCCAGGTCTGACTGGCTCACTGGCTGACACAGTAAAATTAGAAAGGTTTGGTGTTGGCATTACACCAGCAGGTGAATAGTAATTCTACATAAGAGTGAAGCAAATGCTAGAAACCGTAGCCTGTTATAGCGCATACGCCAAAGCACTCAATTTCAGCCTGCAAATGTGTTGAATGTGCATGTGTGTTGCACACTTCCCATGCTCCCTGTGTCCCTATGGAGGATTGGTTAATTAAAAGACAGTGATTCTGAACAAGCGAGGCTTTACAGAACCAACTCTGAGCTTAGCTGCTGTATATCCTCCAGACACCTACTATAATGCATTTCAGCCACCCCGCTATTAACCACCACCACTAAGCAATCTGTTGCTTATTATAGGATATCCTATCATAAATGTCATTAAAAGAGGAAATTAATCCATTGACAATTTATATTTCAGTGTATTCACGGTCTATGTTGTGTATTAGCACCTGCCTCAAGAGCTCCATTAGTCATTTTGAAAGTGCAGAATAACTACATAGCTAGAAATGGCAGGGACGATTAACTTGAGCTCCACAAGGAGAGTAACATGCTCATTAACTTAGAAGTCATCTTTCTTTTTGCTGCAATTCATCTCATCCAGAACCACTATAGTTCTTCAGCATGTAGTGTTTCTTTGCTTTGATGTGATGTAAAGGGGGATAAATGTGAGAGCAAGCCCCGCCTGAACACAAAGATTCCTGTTGACATGAAATGATCTCATTAAAATATATGTTTAAAGAAAGGCTGTTTGGTGTGCGACAGTAGAATGCTCAAGTACTTCCTAAAACTATGGATACTGTGGACCTCTCACGCATAGAAAAAGACACCTGCTGTTTGGTTTCACATTATTATTGTCTCTTTGTGTAGAATTTAAAACATTTACAACTGACACCAAAACTGTAGGGATGGGGTAAAAATGTGCAGCAACTAATGTGGAGCAACTTGATGCAAATATATGTCAAAGATTATTGAAAGTTTTATATTAAGCTGCTAAAATTTTAAAGGTGGTTTGAAAGTGATAGAATCTAGTATGAGGTGAGGTTAGGTCTGTAAAAAACATACTACTGTTATGAAGGTCAGTCTGACCCAGTCTTGAACCTCATAGATTAGTAGTCAAACAAACAGTCCAACATGATGGTGCTCGGTGCCTTGAATGTGAGGTGGGGCCTACACCTATAGTGCCATTTACCTGAAAGAAAATTGTATTAGGTGCAAGCCTAAATATTTTGATGTGCTTTATGATGCATTTAATTGACAGACCTCAAAATCATTTGCATGCTGATTTGAGGATTTGGTCATTGTGTTCTTTTCTGCGTCAATTAGTTTTCTAGCTTTATCATGAGATCTCTCAGTCAGACCACTACCAGAAATATTTTTGGTTGATTGAACAAATGGATGGATAGATGCATGGATTGATGAATGGATGGAGTGATAAAAAAGGGATCGATTGATGGAAGGTCTGTACCATATGCAGGACTGTTAGCAGTGTTTTGAGTGTTTTCTCCTCCAACGGTTAGCCACCTGCTCTGGCTGAGAGTAACATATGCGACTCTACCATCAGACCTCTGACAAAACGCTAGGAGTGAAGAACCTCCACTGAGAAGAAATATGGACAGGATGGATGGGTAGATAGATGGATGGTAGAACAGAAAGTGTGGATTAAAGATGGATAAATGTAGATCAGAGAAGACCATGCCTGCTTTATCTGTTTGGACACAATACACAGGGCATTTTTGCGTCTGTGTAAATACATACAGTTTATAGCAGATTATGAGACTCATCACATAGAAATGGTAAACTGTCTATTTACAAGGCTTTGGACTAGTGTGTTATGTATTGAACACAGAGCCTTGCCAGCTGGCACTGTGTCTGCTGATGCCCTGCTGCCCTACTGTAGATGCCAACACAACCCTGTAAAGCCTTGCCAGGTCACTACAAGCATTCTGAACATTCAGATTAGCTGTTCCCAGGTGTGTGTGATAGTATAATGGCTAAATGTCTATAGTCTATGGCCATGGTTTTGCCCTCCTCAGTGCTGTGTTGTGTATTTGGAGCTGTTGGCAAAGAATAGATTAACATTGACCGACTACGAGCAGGACAGGTGGTTAGGAAGTGTAAGAGTGGTAATCAGCCAACTGGTCCTCAGCTCAGTGAAGCTCGGGAGGGAAAGTGAGGAGGGGGAGTCTGGTTGGCTAAATTTGCCAACTAGACAACTGGTGGCAAATTTTAATTAAAGCAATGCTTAAGGCCAGATTAAAACAATACATGGCTTAATCACACTCTCAGAGCTACACTTGGCAAGATTTTTCTATAAGATATCACCAGACTCACTGGGCTAATTTACAAGATTGGGCTGCAGTACAGGCTTCCTCGGGATCCACAGTAATGAAGAAAATATAGTTTTACCTCATTAGTTGTTGTGTTAGTTATAGTAACTGGCTTAAATACTCAGGAAGTGTTTAAACAAAATGGCAAAATGCACTAAAAGCTGTACTGGTTAACAATAAATGAACCTTCTGCAAAATACCCTTTTCACATATTGTATTTAAATTGATATCATATGACAAGATGTAGGGGTTATGAATGCACTAAAGTTTATAAAATGCAACACCAGCGCTACACCAGGCTCCTGTGTACCATTGCAGCTGCAAGTGGCAGCAAGAGATAATATTACATCAAATATCAATGTGAGTAACAGCAAATACATGCATTCAGCACACTCCTGTTTTTGTAGGTTACAGTATGTCTGTCTTATAGTTGACCCTGGTACTTCCTGTAACCATACATTTGACCATGGCCAAACCAACATAAAAATGATTTTGGGATTAATTTAGGATCTAGGAAAATAGCAATGCCGGTTAGTTGGTCCACGGTGAAGTACTTAGCCAAATACTGGATGAATTTATACATGTGATGAATCATATTGACTTTAGAGGTATTGAAATGAAATGTCAAAATAGTATTTTGGCATTTCATTTGTGCCATCATCATCAAATTTAAATTTGTACTAATTTCAGGTCAATGACCGCATACCTACATGGCATTGTCATCATCTTCATTTGTACTTTGAATTTAAACTAAACTAATTAAAATGGTAGGCGTGTCTGCATGTCCTTCGATTTGACAGATGTATTGCAAGACCCAAGGAAGCGCTGTGTCAAGTGTGAAGTTGTTTGTATGAACAGCTCAAGAAATCTGCAAGCACCCAAGCAATTGTTCAATTCTGAACAAGTATGTTTTCCACACTAGTAACTCCTAATTAGCCAATGTGACAAAATCCTCCTACTTCCTACATACATACGAATAAAGTTCAGATTGTTATGTTTCAAGTTCCTATATCAACTCAGAAATTTTCTGATAAATGGGTATATTTACCTCCACCAAGGAGGTCATATTTTTTGAAAAAGTTCTGGACAGATCTTTGTCAATCTTTCAGTGAATGTTGGGAATGGTACCATAAACATTATAAATGTTGGTAATGATCCGAAAGAAATCCTGGTTTCTGGGTCACTTTGAATTTTCTGTTGTTTAGTAACATTGCAGTAAAAAGAGCTTCAGGTGTTCGTTTAGGGCCATCTAGTGGTAAGATATTGCACCTGCATAGTATAGGACAACAATGTTGAGTGTGAGACACAATATGCTTGGTGGAGGTCTGCGTTCCCAGAGTGCTTTTCTACTTTTATATACATTTCTTACCCATGTGTTCAAGTTAAGTCAAGCACTATATTTTGAGCAAAAAGTAAATGTCATACCTTCATATAATGTGTTCAGGTTCAGTGAGGGTGACAATGAGTGTTTTTATGATAAAGAAATATCATTTTTCTTATTTAAATGATAGACTTGCTTCAAATAATGCCTTTGTGGTTAGAGTGGGAGTGCTGGTAGTTAGTCAAATTTCTAATATACTCGATGTGGTATGAGACACAGTGGGAGTAAGGATGGTCCCTAGCCAGTAGATTTTATCCAACAGTGTGAGGCCGTCCAACAGGATGGACATGTTACCATTTCCTGGAACTATTTAGGGCATCCATCTGTCTGTGTGGAGGCGAATTTTTGGATAGATTGTCCAATGGATGGAATGAATGATAACAGATGGACATATGGCTGGGCAATATATTGATATTATGCCGATTTT
The DNA here is from genome assembly GCA_030544235.1 of Lepturacanthus savala. Lineage (NCBI taxonomy): Eukaryota > Metazoa > Chordata > Actinopteri > Scombriformes > Trichiuridae > Lepturacanthus > Lepturacanthus savala. Next base: position 18,121,650 of record CM060465.1, read on the forward strand.
GTGATGAGACTAGATATCTTAATCTTAATTATTGGATATCATGCTTTTCTGGTTACAATAAAGTGATATCATTTTCTGAACTTACCAGACTGTTTTAGAGGTTGTTTAAATTCCCTTAACCTACTTATGCTGTCTCAAATGGCATACTTCTGTACATTTGCTTTTTTGATTGCATGAAGTGTGTTCACACAAAAACTGATGGGAAATGCAGTGCACATATTTTGTAGAGCAATTATGTAAATGCAAATATTAAAGTACCACAATTGCATAAATAGTCATACAAGTATGAAATACAGTAAAAGGGATTTTGGCCCACCGAAACCAAACAGCCCCAAGATGACAGTGCTCGTTACCAGTTACATCATCAACTCATTTGAGATATGTTGTCATCAGCCATGTTCAAGCAGAAACTAATACTCTCCCTTTTAGTTGGTATTGAACAGGTAATAAATAAGGGTGGGACATTGACCCCTTAATTACAATTAATTACTTAATTACAAAGTAAATAACGTTAAAAATATTAACGTGTGTGTGTGTGTGTGTGTGTGTGTGTGTGTGTGTGTGTGTGTGTGTGTGTGTGTCCGCGCGCGCACACACAAGTGGATTTGGTCATTGCTTTGGGGCAGCACAAAAAGTCACAAAATGTCAAGCTGAAATGTCATTTATCACAGCTGTTTAAATTTGATTATTCTCAGTGTTTTGGGTCAATTCTTCAGATCATAATATGAAAAAATCACAGTCTTCAAGGTTAGAATTTTCCTCTGTGTCATGTAGTTGGTACCATCCTGAAAATTGTTAGAAAGATGTTTCGTTACATCAGAAATTGTAGAAGTTTAAAAGTGTACTTTCTTTAGCTATCTGTGTTTAGGATTTTTCATGACTTTGATTGCCTAATATCCTCTAAATCAAAGAGATGAAGACAAGAGAAAGAGTTGTATTATAATAATCCTCAGAGATATCGGCTTATACTCTCAATATAAGACATCAACCTAATACATTAAAATGTAGAACAACAAACTATGTCATCCAAAATCTGGGCCAGTCAGTAGAATAAAGGAAACAACACAGAGAAGTAGAATGAACCTAGCCTATTCTAACCTAACAGTAAATCAACTGCCCCATTCATCTTGACAGCAGGGCTGCTTCTGCTGCTGGGTCTCCACAGCAACCGCAGGGATGCTGTCACTAGGGTAACCATTACCGTAGATAAAGGAAAAATAAGAAATACAGAGTATAAAGAAGGAAAGCGTGTTCTGTGCTTATGTGACAGTGGTCGTGTTTGCCGTGCATCACTGTGTAATACAACTGTAGTACCAAGCAGCTGTAATAAGGTTGGTATGACGTTATTAATACAAACACAATGTCAATTTCATGCAACAACTTTTGACTTTGCAAGTGAGGAGCGCAAAATTAATTCATGTCATTTTAATAACGTTGAGAAAATTACACTGACAAGGGTTTTATGGAGCGAAATATAATTTGCTGATAAGAAGAGAACCATAAACAAAAATTTGACAGGTAGTTGTTGTTTCCAGTCAGAGTGAAACATTTTATCATAATCACACGCAACACTGCACAGAAATTTGATGAAGGCCAAACTATAGTTGCATCAGTAACTATAGTTACTGAAAGCTGCATTTACACGGCTTACATGAAGCAGCATTACATATTATTTTAATGGCAAAATGAAAATGCATAAGGGCTTAACACACTGGCAACAGTTCAAAGATAAATGCAGTCATGAATTGTTTATTAATCTATGATAATAAACTTATAATCATCAGGGAATTACAGATTACTCGGCCGCATGAACAAGGGGCACAACAGACAAAGGCAAACACAGAAAAGTCTGTGTTCATTTAAAATGATTTATCCAGTCTGCCAAGAATATAATTTAAAAATGCAGCGTTTAAGCTACAGAGAACAGATTTTCATCAGCAATGGTCAGTAGATAACTAAGTGGAAATTTGAAAACAAAACTAATAAGAGTTAATGTCAGCTGTGGATGGTATTTATGCCTCAGGCAGCATGGCCTTGTGGTTGATGTGAGAGGCCAGTGAGCTCAGTAGGTTTGCCCTCCAACTGAGTAACCAGCATCAAAATACCAAACCGTCCATGAGCTGCACAGTACAGCAAGCTATTACACTTTTCCCTGCATGGATTTTTCTTATTGCCCCTGAGATCTGGTACACTGATTAAATGTATTAATGTGAAAAATGTATTAGTTTTAATAAGACTTCACAACTTTTCTACCCTGAGATGCTAATCTAATACAGCTACTTGATTTAACAATACTGCAGAGGGGAATTAACAATATAAAAACATATTACAATACTAAACCACATCAATTTAAGGCTTAGTGGAGGTGTGGGTTTAAAAGATCCAAATACTATATAGAGATTCTAATTAAAATTCAATATGTCAAAACTATGTAAATTATTGGCTGCTTATAGTATCAACACATGTTTTGATGTTGTCCTGACCCTGAAAAAAATCCATTTGATCCTGGGTTTGCTGTGACAAACCTGTATCATCAAAAATGTCTTGACTTGAAAAACACATCGCAAAAGCTGCTAGACACATAAAACAAAATATTTTTGTTTGGTACTGTAAAGTGAACACTGCAGTGGTAACTGTGGGGATCTACACTGCAGAGCCATACAATAAATGTGGTGACTTATTAAAACGATTAGTGAAGCATGCTTGATTTGAAACAGAAATGACACCTTTAGACTATTAAAAAAGCTTGAATTTAGCCATTGACAGATTTGTTTTGATTTTTGTTGATCTATCAGGTGATCTAACAAATGCAGGTTTCAAAAATTTGATTAGTCATGAGAAAGATCAGAAGAGAACTTTAGGTTAGGAAAAGGGTCAAAAATGGACAAGAGATGCTTGAAAAAATGTAAACTAAAGCTGTAGTGGTTTCAGATTGCACCCCACTGTGTAGAAGAACCTACTGTGGACAGGAAAACCCATGTAAAGGCTCAATCTAAGGTAATAAAAAACAATTCTTATTTTGAATACATTATACACTAGTTAACATGTATTTAAATATTTTATTCCATTTAGAGCAAGTCTGTTCTACTAAATGCTGCTGGATGCCAAGTTTATTATTAAACCGCATTATAGGAATATCAGAAAGTTTGGAGCAAAGTAATAATATAGTAATTCAAAGCTTACAGGAAGCAAACTAATACAGTGCCGTCTGTTGGGATATCTGTTATTGCTTAGTTGGTTTCCATCTGCCTGTCAGAATAGCACTGTATTGTGCTTTGCTTCTTATCAGGCATTCGGCATTGGCTGCGAATATTTAGGCCGTCTGGCTGCTACCTGCTCTTACTTGGCTTCCAGGGAGGGTTTAACGTGTCTTTCGGTTGCTTATTAAACTGATTATGTTGTTCAGAAACCGGTAGTTGCTCAGTTCTTTAGTTAGTTCGCCTCATGAATGGACCAACATGTTATTCATCAATTATTTTTGCTAACATAAAAGGCTGATAGAAGTAAAAGATAAGGTAATAAACAGACAGCTGATGTCACATCTAATTCTGTGGTTAACCAAACACACTGATCACACTTACTTTTTTTGATTTGCTCACAAGTAATGAAAGGTGGCAGTACAATTTCTCCTCTCAGAAATTAGTTTTTCTTTCAGAATGTAGATCACTTTTTTCTACACCATTATACATCATCACTTTTGTTTAACTAAGTACTATGTAATTTGAGTCTAAGATGTACCTGCATATATAGACAGTGATCTGAAACTAGGAAAAAGTGTTTACATGCTACAGTATATATATTGTGTGCCAGTAAATGCAAAATAAAATAGAGATTAAGATACAAAATGTGTGTTTGTTATGTGATCAGGTTTTTGTGAACAAAAGAAGAAATGCAGGAAAATGTATATATTTCTTTGTAATTTATTATTTTTGTTATATCTTGCCATTGTATATTTAATTTACTGTTCTTTTTAACATCCACTTTAGCAGCACAGTGAGCATGTCAGCATGTTTTAGCTAGCTTAAGAATTTTATATCCAACCCATTTTATACTGCAGCTACCCATGCCTTTATATCCAATGACCAATTGTGTGTTTTGTGATGATAAAACATATATAATTTCTACATCAGTAAGCACAAGCACTCAGTGTCATGCAAATGTCATATTTTGCATTAGTTTTAAACCAACTTCTCGTGCTTACACTCCATTGGATAATGATAAATGATGCGCACCAGTAAACCAAGTAGCAGTGTGCAACCTGAACGTCTTCAAGCAGTATACCTTTGGAAGTCTGACAGAGGTTCAGGAACAGGAGAAGGCATATTAAACATGCACAAAAATAGGGCAAACGTATCAATAAGGCAATATGTATGCAGTTGTGCAATAATTAAGACACACAGACAGGCAGGTGAAGGCAGCAGGCAGCATGGCGCCTCATCTGTGCTGCTCTGCAAGGTCCCGTGTGGCTGGCTAACACAGTCATGTGACTAGCTCTGGGGCACTTGGTAGGTCAGCCAGTCTAGCAGCATAAACAGGAATGGGGAAACATCCTGAGTTGCTGTGATGTACACACACACACACACACACACACACACACACACACACACACACACACACACACACACACACACACACACACACACACACACACACACACACACACACACACACACACACACACACACACACACACACACACACACACACACACACACACACACACACACACACACACACACACAGATACCTTAATTGACATATGAACTCTCAAATACACACACAAGCCAGCAGACATTTATTCCAAGAAACAAAAAGACTCCATTACAGGAACAGTTGAGCTCTCACAAACATATTTTCAGTAGCAAAATTAAACATCCACACACACTCTTCTTTCTGTGTTTATATGCAGAGATAAACAGCAAAAAAAACATGCTTTCTGTCACACGCACTGTACATATACCACAGTGGCATCATGTGCTTTGTTTACCAAGACCTAGAAAGTAGTAACCAGATAGTGAGCCAGACATAAAGACAAAAAACAAACAACAACTGACTCTAAAGCTTAAAAGGTCCCATATTGTAGAGTGAGATTTTAATTGGTTTTTGAAACTAAGGAGGGTTAAGGGGTTATATGAATACTCTCCCATGTTTCAAAAGCTCAATCCACAGCAAAATGCCAATAGCTTGCATTTATAGTTTAGTTTTTGCATTTTAGTTATTTCTAGAGCTCCAGAAAGAAGCTTGACGGAAGAGATAAAATAAAAAATAAATAAAACAAATAAATAATTTCAATATATTTTTTTATTTGATTTATTTATTTATTTTTATTTTATCTCCTCTGAAATATTCAGAGGGCAGGGCAAGATCACATGGCAAATACGGATAAACCCAAAAGTCTGTTGATGGCTAGATAGTAACAACAACTCTGTAAAACAACTGCACAGCATATATTTTTAAAATGACACAAAGGTCGAGAAAAACATATTCGATAGCGACAGCTCCAGTCTGCAGCAGAGGAAATTATCTGTCTACAGACGAGCTGTGACTTAGCTGCGGCTGGAAGCAGAGGCGACAGATTCTGCATATATTCCTAAACAGTTCTCAACACGCTACCAGCTGGCTGAGGCTAATGCAGTTGTGTTCAACAACCTCCCATCTGGCCAGTGTCGTAGCTACTGTGGGAAGACACACTGTCTCATGATCACCAGACACAAAAGACTTAAAGTTACTATTTATTTAGTGTAATGGATGCAGATACAATTAAAGCACAGATAAAATCAGCACCAAGTCAAGTTGTAATATCAGATATAATACTAGAATGTCTAGGAATCATTTCAAATCAATGTGTTACCATTGAGCATGAAGCTGCCTTCATGTGAGACAACAGTTTAAAACATTGAGGGAATTCTGCACTTGAAGGTATTTTTATAGACGTTTAATATTCTATTATTAATAATTTTGCTATCCCTGTTACTTATAAGATTTGAAACTGGTTCACATACCAAAATATCAACCAGCACAGCTAGAAGCAATGATAATCCAAGCATCCTCCCTCCTTTCTTATTCATTGTCTTTTTAGAGACGTGCAGATCCACACAGCCACAACCACACAGCAGTGGAAGCTGACACACCGCTGTCTGCCACTGAGCTCCTCCGTAATCCTGTGCACCGTCAGGACCATTATATCCGCTGCCTTGAGCATACTCCCCCAGCAGGAGAAACTATTTTTGTTGCAAGCATTTGTTGGAAGCAAACCCAATTCTCACGTCTTATTTAAATGTTGGTATGGCCCATGGAGCAGAGAGATTATGACGATGGAGTCATCTTGGACACGATCCTGCAGGCAAACTGCAGGAGATGAGACAAGCTTTTCAAAAAGTGTAAACGGCTTGTCATTGGTCCATGGTACATGTGTTAATGTTTTTCCCTCATTCCATTCAAAAACATTTATCCTTAATCGTTCTTACATTTTCCATGAGGTGAATCACTGGTTCTTGCATGAAGCCCATTGTACTAACTGAAGGTTTGTGAAATATATATACACTAAACATAAAAAAACATGTTGGTGATGGTGAGAAAAAAATAGCTTGTTGTCCATGCAGATCAACTCCTGCTTGTTTCATGTTTCTGACACTTCTGTTCTGGCATTGGTGATAATCACAGGCATCTCACCCACAAACTAACAAAGACAGCAGGAGGCAGGAGGTTGGCTCTTCTCCGTCCCTACCTTCACTTCAATTATTACATTATTATTTGACTATGTGCGGCACAACCATTTTGAATTTAATATTCTCAAACCGCCGCTGAAAAGCCCTTGTCACTCACAATACTGTTCCAGTGGCATCGTCCTCTTTTCATCATGAAATTGTTACTCATGTTGCTGTAGGAAATGGGAGCAAAAAAGGTCAATTGATTCTCTCTGTTATCTAATGTGTTTTAATCTGAAACTCGTCTCTCTGCACTACATTGTGAAATGCTGCACTTCGGGTCATATGTAATATAGTTTGGTGCAGAAAGGAGAAAGCTAAAAGGGTATACACATTTATCAGAGCCTCTTTTTCTACATGGTACCTCATTCCAATGAGTGTTCAGGTTGAATAATTTGAATAACCTATTTTCTACAAAGAAATAAACGATGTCAGCCTCAATTATGGTAAATTAACTTTTATTCATTGGCTTTAATGGATGTTAAATGGCTGTTAATGACTGGCATGTCCTTGGAACACAATTTTAAATACAATACATCTTAAATAAAAGCCTCAAGATTACCTCTGAGTAAGCAAATAAGCCCTATTTGCAGGGGACTAGTATCACCTGATGGAGTCTGTTTTCAGCAATAATAGCAAAGTTCATCTGTGATCTTGATCCTGTGAAAATCTGCCATGTCTGTAGTTTGAAAGTCAAAGTCAAATTACCCATTATATTTTGCATGGATTTGTATCTCTGTGATCTGGGGTACGTTTAGGTACTAGGTTTAGGTTTTTTTGTTCCATCTGCCCCTTTCCTAGTTGAAAAATTGCATAGGGCTATATAGAAATTATAAATTAAAGTCTTGACTGCATTATGGGTACACCTCACAAGGCTCATCTCAACTCGATAAATGCAGTTACCTGCAGATTGGCCACCCCACACTAAACTAATATAAAAGCCCATCGTTTTACCTACAGAACCTGTATTTTATTGCTGCTGCTCATTGTATATGATGTGAAATGTCAGGGTTTCAGGGGTCCAATCTTCAACATTAAGAATAAATCTCTGCAACGTCATTCTACATTGACAATAGAAGTATTCATTTTAATATTGCACTTTAAACAATTATGGATTATAGTTATAGCTGAGAGTGCCTTCCAGTCCTTAACTAGATGCATTTAGTGAAATTGTCTCACACGCACGCGCGCACACACACACACACACACACACACACACACACACACACACACACACACACACACACACACACACACACACACACACACACACACACACACACACACACACACACACACACACACACACACAAACCTTCAGCTCATGTAGATCGACACACAGGGGGACTACAACTATTACATCATCTGCCTAAACCCATTTGCTCTGGGACACACATAAACAAGCAGACAAGAGAAAAAGTGACAAGCAGGGTCAAGTCCCAAAAGGAACACAGCCGGACTTAGAGTAGAAAAGCTACACAAGATAAAATGGACGGACACATGCACATACACAGACTAACAAACACACACACTTCATCCCTTGCTTCATTTCCCACAGCCAACCTGCTGGTGCTGAGGCCTCGCTTGCATGACAGCAACTCTGTGATGACTGATTGCTGTGGAACTGTTCATATGAATGTATGTTTGTTTGTGTGTGTGTGTGTGTGTGTGTGAGAGAGAGAGAGAGAGAGAGAGAGAGAGAGAGACAAAGAGAAGGACAGAGCCAGAGAGAGGGAGGATGGATGGATGCCGCTTTCTTTGTTTCTCTGATGATCATTTAAGGAGTTTGTCCTTTCCATCCATCACCTTGTCTCAGCACCATTACAACTGCAACATTGACGATTTCACTGGCTTTTTCACAGAGACTCAACCATCACAAGTAAAAAAAAAATAGAGAATAGATCAAGACAATAAATATGAAAGGGAGACATGTGGTGTTGGTGAATGTACAGCTTGTACAGGATTAAAATATTGATGTTAAAAGAGGAAGCCTACAAAATACCAGGGAAGATATGAGACATGAAGCCAACAATCCTGCAGTAGAACTATGGATTATGTGCAGTCACTTTAGTACTGTATACCAATGAATCTGTTTCCTAGCATTGCTGAGAAGATTTATAACAAAGAGAAGAGTTTCATAAAAAACATATTCAAGCAGATGAATAGCTGTGAGAAAAAGGTGGAGGAATTACACTTGTAGAGCAGAAAGAACACAGAATCCAATTGACATGAAAGATGGAGAAAATGGAACAGCTATTGAAGCATAACAGAAAGAACAGAAGAGGAGCCCATTGCATCATGGGTCAGTGCTGCTCACTTCTGTGCATCATTCCAAAACTGTATTTTCCAGCACCGGGACCAAACCCTGAGGCCCAACAACTGTCTGTTAAAACTGAACAAGTGTGTAGTTAAAAGTGGCAAAGGAGAAGAAAAGCAAGCTACGCCTCAAAGTTTTTTCAAACCTTAGGGGGCGATTCATAACTCAAGGTTCAACAATATAAACATCCACAAAGTTAAATTTAAACAATATGGAACAATGTTCAAAGTTTCAATGGTGACTTTCCCCCAAGACCTTTGTCCTGTTCTGGTCAGTTAGAAGAGCCCAACAATCAAAAACTGGAACATCTCCAGCTGATAGTAAAGCTATGAATATATCTAGGCTTCATTATTGACTGTCAGAGTATTGTTTGCTGGGGCAAATTTAAAAATAGTACTGTGGCGTTATATCGGCTAGAGAAGTTTTTGTAGATTAATCATGCTTTGTCTTTCCTGTGTATGATGTTTAGAGGGATGTGGATCAAAGTTGTTGAATCTTATTTGAACAGGTGTTCTAAAGTGTTGTATCAATTGGAAGTTTGAAGCCATTAAAACCGCTGTTATCTATATTTATATTTTAACAATGTATCAAATGACAATGTGTACGTTAAAGGGGTCCCCACTGGCACATAGTACGAGAAATATCGCTTGACTGCTGTTCCCTGCAACAGAGAACCTTGGTATCCTCAGCTGATTATGGTTTTATATCCCACAACGTTAATATTTATAATATAAATAATCTCTCTCACCACTCCCATTAGCATCATTTGCAGATGCAACTAAGTGTTTTTCATGGAAAACTTCTAAAAACCCACTGTACTCAACTTGCCAAGCATAAAACAACAGATACACAAAGTTAGAGTCCAGCTGGAGAACATTTGGCAGAAGAGCCACATATTTTGGTTGGGAAAATGTTTGGTGGAAGCTATTGGAGGTGAATATAAGATTTAAATTCTCAGGTTGCCAGAAACACAAGGAAGAATGAATGCTATTGTTGTTCTGTTTACAGGATGTCTAAATAAGCTACTTTTTTGTTGAAAATTTCACATCCAATTTTTAGAAATTTATGAGGCGATAATAGGTCAGTGTAATGTTTATAGTTTGTTTCATCTGCCCTCATATAGCCAAAAATCAGCGAGGGCAGGTTTAACAAGCCGCCACTAAAAAGATGGCCGTGATTCCTATCCAATGTGTAGCCCATAGTGTTGCCCTGTTTGCCCGGATTAAAGTCTAATGCTGGGAATGGTCACTAGTGGGAAATCTTCTCCACCCACACAAAGTGACAAGTCCAATCTGTCTCCTGAGCAGCAGGAAGAGGTGCTCTATCCAGAGAAAACTAGACTCCTTTAATGCCCTCTTTTGTTCTTCTTATAGCAACATAAATATTTTATATACGATATAATATAATATATATTTTATATTTTGTCAAGGTTATTGAACTTAAAGTAGATATTGTATACAATTAATGAAGTTTCATACCCAACAATTCCATTTCCTAAGGAGGGTCTCAGGTCAAATTCTCTATTTACGATGGCGCATCTCCAAGTTGCTAGAGGCAGTTTTGACTTGCACTGAGTCCAGGAAAACAATGATGACCTCGCACGGGTCATTGGACACCCCAAAATACCTCTTAGTGGCTTTTAGTGGTGCTCTGCAGCATGCAGCACACACTGCAGTTTGCCTTATTTTTAGATATCAATTTTTCACTCTGGTAAAAGGTATAATGTAGAGACACGACCATATGTTATATTAAATAGTGTCTGTTTTTGGATGAGAGCTCTGTCACTGTCACTTCAGTTTTATTATATCTGGACAACAATGTCAAGCTACACAGTAATAAAATAGTTTGAGAGCCTCGGTTTCACCTCACCAGTGGAAGCGGCTTTCATTTTATCTAATAAATACAAAGGAGACTGAGGGCTGCATGAAAAGATTTGCCTATAAAACGGATTATTGCTTGAAATGAAGGTGATTCCAAACAGACACAGGATTCTGTAGTAAATTGGAAGGCATAGAATTTCATGAGAGCTTTTTGCAAAGCTGTACTATTAATGAAAAGCTGCCGAATTTTAAAGGTCAACAACAATAACATTTATTATTGAGAAAACCTAAATAAGACTAAGTCACAACCTAATATATTGCTTAACCGTGTATGAAATGCCAGAGGGTTTTGTTGGTTGTTGCCTGGTTACCACTAAACATAGATATCACCAGCCTTAAGGGGTTTGTTTTTAGGTAATTTTAGGTGTATTTATTCGTACAGCACTTTGTAACTCAAGGTGCTGTACACATAAGAACATTCAAAATACTTACAATATATTGCACCAGATTTTGTGTGCAGCTGTAGAAATAGTTGAATTAAGATTTAGGCTATATCATATATAGGTAAATAGTTTTTGAATATTATTCCCTTATCCAAAGAATTGCTTTAATGTAATAACTATTAAGTTAAGTTGGTTACAGTGTCTTTGTTTATCATCTATTAGTAGAGACATGCTTTATTTTGGATAACAAATTGACACTACATGCATTGGGCTGTGTTACATAAATGTCACAGGACAAACGGCACCCTCACTTCAGTGTGAGTTTCTGAGTAAATCCAAATGATGTAATAGTCACATGCCTCACTGAGCAAACTGCATCAACTCATTTTGTTTGTAAAAGAAACAAAAAAGCTCAACTCAAAGTTATTAATTTCATACCATACTGTCCATAAAAGTTTACAGTACTCTTTAATACATAAAACATATACTATATATTGCAGTTTAAAATCCAGTCACATCAGGTTGTGTTTTCACACAGATGTCATGTGTTTGTCAGCTGGAAACTGTGGCTTTTCCGAAAACTTGAAAACCGTGAAATTATTGAAGACAACCATTTCCTCTAAGGAATGTCAGAAAGGAGGACGACCGTTCACCACACACACACACAAAAAGAAGTTCAAGACTCTAATTCTCTTATGAATTCTATTAGCGCAAGTACGCCATCAAAACAGAACACATTACACACTTGTGTTGTAAAACAAGTGCACACTCATACACACTCAGACACTCACATGTGAAAGCATAATCAGAGTGAATTGTTATGAGTGTGTGAGTCAGTACACAGTTGTGTGTGCCTGCGTGTGATGCTGTATTGATTTTCCAGTAAACCACATGCTGAAACTGCTGCAGGATGCACCATGTGACTCGGCACAAACCAATGAGCGAAGTGAGTGAACGTGATTGGTCCTGAGCGCTTGATGTGTGTTTGCCCTTAACGCGTCCCCTGTGGTGGCATGCTACCCTCTGTGTGTGTAGGTCTGTGTTTTATAAAAGGTGTGAGTAGAGCATGTCATTACATTACTGACAGCGGCAATCACAGGTTTTAATCTGATTAGGCATTGTTGTCATTATCCTCAACCTGAGGCCCCATCTCCATCCAGTAACAATCAGATGATGGCAATAATACTCAAAAAAAGAGCACAAAGTCTACTCTACACTAATTAGTCTCAGCCCATTATGTAGCCAGGTGAATAAAAATCACAAACATACTCAAACACAAAGAAGACATCAGCCTTCATAAATCTCTGGAAAAAAACTGCACTTTACTTCAAACCTTCTAAAATACAAACCAAAGATACTGTGGCTCACTGTTTTGTTTTGTTTTTTTACCTTTTATCTCTCTGTGCTTAAAGTCGGACGCTGGCCTATAGGAAACTACTTCTTATTTCACAGTGAATTTCAAGCAGCCACCTGAATCAACGGGTGCACTGGTGTTTGTAACATTTCCCTCCGAATAAACCCAGAATCTAATCTGGGTTGTTGTGTGCATGGGCAGTTTACAGATTGCTCACACCTTAACTAGGTCTTGAACAGCTTGTCTGATTATGCATAGTTGTGAATATTTTATGTAGATTTCTTCTAAGGGCTGGTAAATATACAGCAGAGTATGTGGAGAGGTCAGAATCATGCAGGTTGACTTTGATTTTTCCAAGGGGAATAATTATCTTCCTCATTGAAAGCAATTGTTCCGTTTACACAGCAATGTAACTTCGGTCCAACACACAGACATAATGAGGAGAATAAGCTGCCATGTGGAAATGTATTCATTTAATTGCCACTGATTATAGAACTATAAATGAAATGGTTTGAAAAGCATGCACAGGAATATATAATATATTTTTTTCCCATGATTCAGCTGTCATTTCGAGTTCAGTGTCAGTTCAAACATTTCGCAGCCTGAATGAACTTGGTTTTGGTTTTCATACAAAGTCAATGCAAAGACACAAATAGATGTGAATTTGCACAGGGTGACTGCATACAGCGCAAAGCATATTAAACAAAGACACACAATTGAATGCATGATTGGACTTAATTCACTTCACACACAAGTTCAAATTATTCAACTTAAGTGAAAAATGTGTGTATCACAGGGCTGTAGCAGGGGAATGAGCTGCTGCTGGCTGGCAGACAGCTGCTGAGAGGCGGCAGGCTGTGGTGAAGAGACCCGAGGACCCACATGGAATCAAAAACATTCCTCAGCTTCATTCATCAATAATGAATGTGGTGAGTTTATATAGTTGTAAAATTACACAGTACATAGATATCTGTGCGCATAAACAATAACGTTGCTGTCATATTTATGCCTTTGGAGAATGTTATGTTGAGTGTGGATGGCGTAGCTCCAATGTTTGACTGCTTGAAGGTCGGCAGTTGTCGGCCTGAGAAATGCAGTAAATCAGAAAGTCTTTGGGGAGTTTGGTGACCATATGATAGCAGAAAGGCTGAGCTTCAGTGACATCACCACACTGCCCGCTGCTGTTTGGGGCGAATAAACACACATGATTTACTCCTGCGCATGAAAACAAGCATTGGCACAGGGAGAATATTCAATTTGCATTTGGTCTAAATGCAGCATTACATTCAGCTGCTATTTACATACTCCGACTGTGCGGGATAATAGATGCAATCCGGGATGAGGTCAAACTCAGAATAAATGGTTTATAGGCATCTTTATTTTCCCATCAAAGATAGAATATTTCAAAGATCCTCATGCACTGTACTAATGAGCTTATCTAGTGAAAATAACAAGGCTGATATCACCATTGTGCAGTTTTTTTTAGATTATGGTTGTCTGTTTTGTATCAAAAAATAAATTCTAAAAAACTTGTTTGATTTTAATTAAGTGGGCAAGTCATCTTATGAAAAAACTAACAGTTTGTGTGTTATTGTTGCCACTGTAGTGGTGGTGCAGTATATCGTTCATAGGTTGCTTGCTGTGACCCGTCTGATGTCCTTATCTTTGTTATTTGTCTGTGACCTAGTTTCCCCTTTGGGGATTAAAGAACAGGTTCACATTTATTCAGGTCTGTCTTCAGTCTGTCAGCTGCGCCATATGATCATTGATGGGCTTTTGATGTAAGTGATGGCAACAACATCCACATTCTGTGAAAAAGAAAAGTTTATGTGAAGGTAATATGAGGCTTCAGCTGTCTGAATAAGTCAAATCAGATTACATCCAGAGTTACAGCACACATTTCCCTTTTTTTGTTACTATCCTTTCCCTACAGCTTAACAGGAAAACACAAAGATTAACTTCAGATAAACTTATGAAATACATTTTTGTACAATGGCATTTCCTCACATGGGGGATCTGACAATTGGATATAAGACACACTTGAAAATATGTGGACCTATCCTTTAATCTTTTAATAGAATAGTTAAATCTTCATTCAATCTAATCTATTTACCCATAAACATAAGGAATTCACTTAGATTACGACTTGGGTCTTATTTTTGTAGTTTTGGCCATCAATTTTATGGTTAATACTATTCTATGCACCAGTGATGGCCAAAACTACAAACATAAAAGCCAGGTTGCTATAAATACAATTAACCTTTTAGTACATGCAGATCCTTTTCCACTGCTTTAATCAACAATCACAATAACTACAGGAGTGACTAGCATACACAGAGGTGGAAACACTGTAGTTGTGAAAGACGCAACTAGAAATTCAACAGTACTTATCAAACACAAAAGTGGAAAGACACTGACAGGCAGGCACACATGCACACACACATTCACACACAGCAGTGAGTGAGTGATGGAGTGAAAGAGGGAGGTGAACAGTTGCAGTGATACATAGTGAGTTGAAGGAGAGGAGGCCAAGCAGCTATAAATCCTTCTCTACCAGGCAGCCCTTAAGAAGATTCAGTTTTCATACGGTCTCCATTTCTTTGCCTCTTTTTCTTTTTCAGATGTTACAGTAAAAATAAATCTCTGCTGCATGTCTATTTTGCCGATTTTGAGGCTCAAACAATCTCCTGTGGATATGAGTACAGACAGCGCCCAAATTACGAACACAATAGGTTCCAAGATGCTGTTCACAAGCTGATTTGTTCGCAAGTCGCTAAATAAAATTTCAATCTGTAATTGAGGTCATTTAAATGCCATTACTACTCTAAATAACTTGTATAGAAATGGTAAAGTATCCAAGGGGGTAGGAAGCCTGACGTGCTGAGATGGCTCACAGAGACGGGTGCAAAAACAAACTAGACAAGATGAAGGAGATGAGTGTTTGAGATGCGCGTATGGAGCGGTGCTGCTCGGTGTGGGTTGCGGCATAAAGGGAAGCAGTGGGATGTACTGCATGGTTCAAAATACAAAGTTGCGAAAGCAATACAGCATTTTACGAACAT
Source organism: Lepturacanthus savala (assembly GCA_030544235.1). Taxonomy (NCBI): domain Eukaryota; kingdom Metazoa; phylum Chordata; class Actinopteri; order Scombriformes; family Trichiuridae; genus Lepturacanthus; species Lepturacanthus savala. Next base: position 18,137,353 of record CM060465.1, read on the forward strand.
TTATGGACATCAGTCAGGGGTTTTTCGTTTCTACTAATATTCGTAAGTTGGATGTTTGTATCTTGGGGAACTGCTGTACTGTAACTTAACATCTAGCAAAAAGCCACTACCACACAGGTTTTATCTGAACAAATTGATTTCCCTCACAGACATCACAAGTTGGATTGCATTTTCTGTGTCCTGGAAGATTTTTTTAAGGAGCTGATTTTCAATTGAATAGTGGAACAATTTGAGACGGGGCTTGAGCAAACGATATAAACAAACCTTGAAGCAGGGACAGCCGTGTCAGTGCTGACACAAAAACAGAGGTTTTTGAAGGTGCGCTCCAGAATCAGTCTGATTGTATAGAAGCCTTACAAGAATAGAATGGGGTTCAGACAAAGGCAATGTTCCCCCTTTCAGGGACAGAAAAAGTATGTTTTCTCGCTCCCAGGTCCTGAGGCTGAAAGGCACGAGTAGGAGAAAATCACTTTGAGAGAAGTCTGTTTTTACAGGCAAAAGGTTTCAGCTAAGGCCTCATTGCTTAAACATCCAAATTCAAGTTTCATTCAGTCAGGGTCTGATTGGAGAAGAAGGATTGAGCATTTCTTCACCTTATACCCAAAATATATAACTGAAATCTTTGGTTTTATGTCTTTGAATGGATACAGAAATTACAGTGTTGATAATGAAGATGGTGCTTATGATGACAACAGTGCTGTATTCGAGTGAGTGTCACACTATATTGTCTTCATGAGCTTGAATAGGGACTCAGCTTCTGACATTCCATTTTTCTGTCTTACCCTATGCTCTCAGTTTTTGTAACATTTGAGATTTCCTTCCCCTTCCCTTCAATTTTAACCAGAACTCAAATGAACAAAACTGGTTTGACGCTTGCTGTAGTTCGGGCCCTGCATGTCCACTCCAGCTCTTCCAGAGGGAAATTTCCAATTACAGGCTTGACACTTCATCTGTATAGTTGTCATTACCAGCGACAGTACAGTATGCCCTCTCCATCAGGGAGAAGTCTATTATGTGTTGCCTGTACAGGGGTTCACCACCTTATGAGATCATTTTATGATGGGGTCATGCCAAAAGCTTTTTGAGCCATTTCAATCATGCAACTAGACAGAAACTCCTAAAATCACAAACCTCCGCCACAGTTGAACAATTCTTTTGTAATGCACAGCCACAGATCTGATTTCCTGACCTTGAAAAGTCACACATAGGATCGGGTAACACATTTTAATAAGTTCCATTTCAGCTTTAAAGGAATGATTGATGATGATTGATGATGAGGAAGGAAGGAATGACTGATATTTGACATTTGGATTTTCTGCTAAATATTCCCAATTGATCCTTCCATCTATCCATCCATCCAATCTCTCTGAAATTTGTGTTTTGGAGATATGGGAGAAGCTGCCAACAGAGTGAATCTAACCAGCAGGAACGAGAAGATAAAAAGATTTTGTATAATGACTGCATACTCTGCCCATAACAGTATGGGCAAGGATACTTTTATTAACATTTTCATGAGTAACGGGTCAGCCTTTTCTCAATTCCTTAAAAGACACTAGTTGATGGTGTAATTAAGGGAAGGCATTAGTTTATGCAATTATTTATAATGTGTGTAAAACAGGTTTGACATTGGAAAAACAAAAATATTAGTTATCAATAAAGGCCTTTGTATGGGGTGGAGGTATACTGTACAACAGTGGGGGCTATGAACAGACAAATGTTTAGAGGAAATGTGTATGAATACATGGTGATGGAAATGTATTATGTTAAAAACCATCTTCAAATTTGGTGTTTAAGATTTCTGATCAACTGAAGGTTCAAAAATGACCCTTTTTGCATTTCTTACACCTTTAAAAAAAACAACCCTGATTATCTCAAAAGGTAGACAGTCTTACACACACACAGCACTTTAAACTTGTCATAGTAGGAAGAACAGGTGTTGCCAATGACATTAAATATGGCTTTGTTCTATTTTAACATCCCAGTAAGTCACAAACGTGTGACAATGAACACAGGACCAGGACCCTGTGCAGCTGAGCCATCATTAGCTTTATTTCTTACACCTGTGCTTTTCCTACTGTGTCATGTCACATGTAAAACATCCAATTATCTCAAAAGGTGTCACATGTCACAGTAGGAAAGCGCAACAATGCTAATAGGGGTCAAGCAGTGGTACACTTCCACACAGTAGTGAAAAGTGATATTAGTCAAATAATTTAAATGACCAATGCAGGGTCGCAGTACCAAGAGTGTTTTTTTTTTTTACTGTCAATCTATTTTTAACTGAGTGTGAAAGAATGCATGCTTTATATACAATAGAGCCTCAAAAACATCCACAATGGAAGAATAAACTGTTCCTGGCATGGACACTACGTACAGATGAAAAAAATCATAATTGATTTAAAAACTGTGTGCAAAAGCTATCTATTCCAAACATGTTCATTTTCATGCTTTTAAATTAATTGGAAGTTCAAATATTCCACCAGGATTTAAAATGCCATTCACCCTTTAATTTAGTCTCTGAAACTTAATTGTTCATCACCTGCAGGCTTAAAATACTCCTGTATCATTGACCCAAACAAAGTCCAGAGAAAACAATTTTTTAACTAAAATACTTTGAAGGGTATCTTGTCTATTTCTATGTAAATTCCCTTTACACTACCAAAGATAATAAAATGAAACCTTTGCAGATACAACCCAAAACAACAAACATGGCTAGATATAACTTGGGCTATGTGAGAAAATATATTTTGCGTGTGTTTGATTTTCACTTGTGACCCTTTAGGATTCTATTGTTCCTTAAAAGCAATGCAGCGATTCATTGGTCAGTACATATATGAATTATAATGCAGCACCTTTTCTACATTGCATTAGAATGAGGGGAATGAGGGGAGCGTGTATCTATCCTGCATGCACACAGATGTCTCAGCTGAACAGACTCCACATATTGTGTACCGTGTGCAAACATGAATGAGCTTTGAACAGGAGAAGTGTTCTCATGTGAAGATGGTTTGTACTTCAAAGTGCTTCTCTCATTAGACTGTCAAAAAATAATTAACCGTTTTCCCCAAGCGCACCAATGATGAAACATGCAACCTCTTACGCACAGCCCGCACAGATTAGTTTAAAAAAAAAAAAGACAGTGTGGCAAATTGGGATTATAAACTAAATTTATCCAAAACAGCTTCTGCCTATACCATATGATTTGTAGCAGGACCCTGCCACGCATAACGTATTTCATGAATAAGCTGGGGAAATATTTATGATCTGCATTTGAAACGCCCCCCCCCCCCCCGATTCCCTTCTCATTCTCTCAAATTTACACATGCACATACACACACACATTCCAGAAATAGATTATTAACCCAGGGTGCAGCAGAAAGGAGCTCCCTGTTACTGCAAGTGTTGCATTGTCTTCCTGCAATTGTGTGTGATAGAGGGCAAGTACACCGACTCAGATAAGCACTCTCTGTCAGAGATGTTTAGCTCGGTGAAGCTCACTCACAATCACAGTGTGGCTTTTAGAGAGAACTTAAACACAGTTGTGTCAATCATAGCAGTTTATCAGTGCTTCCTTGTATGATTTATTAAAGCTGCCTCTTAGTTTTTCTGCCTGGCAACAGCCGGAGGAACAACGGCACTGCCAGTAGAGGTGTTTAGCGTCACAGCAGGCGTCAATACACAGTCTGCCTGCACTGAAGAAGGGTCCCTGGGGTAAAAATGTGTCAAGACCAGTAAATATTGCAAAGAAGACTGACAAATATGAGACAATTGAACTGTTTGGTTTGTATATAAAGGACTATGGACATCCTTAATCTAATGAATGTGTTGCAAGAAAACAAAAGGTTGCCAAACTCGAAAAGTGGACCAACAGAAAACGGACTCGGATCTTTTTGTTTTCACATCGTCAGTTCATTTAAAAGCTGTTCTCTTTAGTTCTGATGGAACCTCAGTCGTCTTTCTGTTCATACTATAGTTCCCCTGGAGTAAAAAGAGCATCTCCTGAAGGTAAAATATTCTTTACCATTTCATTTTTTTAAACTTTAGTTTGGCACAGCAGTGCAGTGCTTCCAGACCCTCTTATTTCATATGAATTAAAGATTAGCGGAAACCAGCCCAAACCACCACTCAGCATTTTTGTATGTTGTAGACTTTTGCCGTTTTATGTGTCCTAACTAAACTACTCTATGTACACTAAGGTTGTTAGTGTTACAAGTGGCCATGGCTCTGTCTATTTTTGTGAGCGCAAAGCAAAGTGAACCTCGATAGTTTGGTAACCACAATAGCAAGTTAAAAGAAGAGGGGTCTTTTGTAGTATTTACATTTGTGCAAAAATTCTGATTTTGAATGATGACTGCCTTCATTTGGAGGGCTGAAAGGGACCAAGTGTGAAAACACCCAAATTTTCCAGAATATTCTAATGGGTCTGATTTTAACTGTGTTGCACATACAAAATAAACTTCCATCCAATTATTTTTTCCCCCCTTTGTTGGTGTGAAGATCCCCAGCAGCGCATAATCAGCTGATGCAAAACCAGTTTATGCTGCTTTAATGCTGGAACATGTGCATAATGCAGTGCTGAGCCTTCCCCTCCTATCTCCTCTGGAACCACATACAGGATCTTTGGCTGTGTAGATGAAAATCACATTTTTACTTTGAATTCTAATTTTTGCTACAGTATATAATTATACAAGATTTCATAAGGATTTCAAACTGAAGCCCAGGCCCAATTCTTTTAGATGATTGAGGCTTTTTCTCTTTTTAAACCCTTCAGGCCAAATGCATGACCTTTTTCCTGGTTTCTAGTAGGGGCATTAACCCTCTATTATAGATGCTGCATCCAATTGTATTGAAGCTCCAATTAGTTATATTTATAGGTATGGATTTCCAATTCTGGTGTATGTGTGTATTTGGAGATACTGTGTGTGTGTGTGTGTGTGAGAGAGAGAGAGAGAGAGAGAGAGAGAGAGAGAGAGAGAGAGAGAGAGAGAGAGAGAGAGAGAGAGAGAAATAACAAGGACATTTTAGGTCCTTAAAGTGCTATTGAGTTCTGATTTTGAGAGATTATTTTTTTTATGCAATGTCAGTGTTGTTTATTATTGACATTGTGTTAACCAAAACAAATTTCCTCCTAGCCTTTATATATTTAAAACATTTAGTTTTTTTTTCTTTTATAAAAATGAGTGGTTTAAAAAAATTTAAACCCAAGTTAATGGGTTAAAATGATTAAGAATTTTATGGAAGTTTCTGATGGGAAGCTTTTATGTCTCTATGGTTTCAAAAGGAGGATTTTTAAAGTAAGGCACAAGGGTTAATACAATTAAAAACACAAATCTAAGTTTGAACACTGAAAGTTGTTTTTGTACAGTTAAGTGATGGACTACGCACTATACCCTCCCCCGTGCCTCCAGTCTTTATAAACTAAGCAATCCATCTCCTAGTGGTAGTTCCAGATAGACTGAATCTATCCGAAGTTTAGGCAAAGGAATGCATTTGTGCACATATTTTTTTGCTCGATCAAGGGCTTTTAAAAAACTTGCCACAGTTCTGCACTTTAATTTCGGCAAACTTTGGAGGCAAAGCCTTCATCTTCTGTAACATGCTTTGACACAGAGTAAATTGAACAGAAGTGAACCGTGGCTCCGGGAACCTTTTGGATTAAATCTGGAAATGTTTACTTCTACAGTACTGAAAAGGACACAGTGGAGCATGTGCTGCCATTCATTCTATTTGTCAGGGTTTCTAAACCGATGAACTGAGCAATCGTGTGTGATTGAGAATGCTTAAGAAGCCAAGTGGTGACATCAAATAATGCAGGTTGTAGCACAACAAGCGCTCTCATCTGTCAACCATCATCAGCATTTACTGCAGTATCACATCTGACAGTTCCCATGCATTAAAAAAAAACTAGCTTGGTGCTTATAAGTGCACAATAAACCTTGTGGAATTCACCACAACTTAAAGTCAAATCTGGTAAAATTTACATATGCAGGATTATATGCAGCCAAGTCATTCTCCTTTCACCTTAAATAAAGCTCTGCAAAGATGAATATTTATAGATTTGGTCCTTTTGAGAAGTAAGCAGCTCGAAAAAAAAGTAACACTGGAACTATTTCAAAAAAGAAGATGAAAACAGGGTTGTATGCAGGTTGTGTCAGACACAACCAACATCCACATGCCTGTACTGAATGTGGCAGTGCTCTGGTGAAGCGGTTATATGCAAAGGTACACTGAAAGCAAGCTAGCAGTTGCACTGCTAACCGTAGCCATGCTTGTCAAAGCCATCCGCCAGCATTCACCATATTAAAATTATTCGTTAGAAGCATCCCTAATTCTACGATTCTAAGAAAACATTTCTTATTTTCATGGGATTACACACAATTTAAAACCTAATTACGAATGTAATCTTCCATTTCTGCCAAATCTAGTCTGGGAGAGGTCAATAAGTTTTACACACTGGTCCTTTAACAATGTGACACTTTGCATCCTGCGTTTATCCAGCTCACTGATCTAAAATATGTATGATTGCATGTTGGTGAATAGCAGCGTAGACTGGTTAGACTGGCATCATGCTGCTGCCTATGAATTGGGTTTGAAAACCCATTGTGTTAGGTTACTTTCACATGTGACATTATTATCTATGCCACTAAATTAATTTGCATTGTGGATAAAGTATGTGAATTTATATCCCTTAAAACTTTTTATCCCCTTTGAGGACTTTGAGGAAGATTTTTCTCTTTTTCAAGATAAGTGCAAAGCTAGAGTAAAAATTTGTTAATAAATGTGTGTCATTTTCAACGATCACAACAGCACAAAATGAAAGTTTCTAATTGAATATACAGTTTTAACCTAATAATAAGAGGTTTTTGAGCTACAATTATTGACATTTTAAAATGTCTTTGAATGTAGAGTATTTTTTTCAGCTCCAGTTCCACTTGTGTGCCACCAGAATTTTGGCTTGCATGATGCCCCTGGCACAGGGATCTCAACCTCAGCCAAGTCTTCTGCTCTCAGAAACTACATGACACAGAGAGGAGCCAGGCTATACTGTACCTAGTCAGCACAATCGATCACTTTAATTGATGACAGCAGATAAATGATCAGCAAAGGATTTACCAACGACTGGCCAGCTATCAATTCCTCAGCCCCGCCCAGGTTATTGGAGTGCAGATTGTTTAAGGCCAAGAAAACAAGTCAACACGTCTCATACAGAGTACGAGGACCCTTTAGATTTAATGAAAATCACCAAGCATCATGCATCATTTATGACCTTTGGAAATGTAACCTTTAATTACAGCACCTGCTTCACAGCAATCTGTGTTTTTTGTTTCTTTATATACACACAAAACAGAACAGCAACACACCTTCCACACACGCTGAGGAAGGCAGAGCCTCGAATGTACTCAACTGTTGCTACTCATTTAGTAAAAAGTGACATGTTAGACAAACATGTTGAAGTGCCTGCCTAAAATGTGAAATCTGTGGATTTATAGTCCTGGATGACATCACCTTCAAATATTTCAGAAGATTTAAAGGAAGTGAGTATGAGTATGTTCCTCCTTTAGTTCTGCCACTTGAGAGATTTGGCCTGAGTTTAAAATTTTGACCTTGACAGCAAGGCCAATATTATTGAATGATGTGACAGATAAGATGTTCCATCATAAATTCTGTAAGTAAATCCACATGGATTTTTGAGCCAAGTTCAAGTTAGACTTCAGAGATCTTTGACACATAAATTCACACCACTGACCAATAGCAAGCCAACTTGGCAGGACTGATCTTGCTTTTTGGTCTGCAGCATGGACAAAGCCATAGAAAATGGATATCGCAGCTTATTAGTTGTGTTGCAACATTTGCATATATTTAACCTTCTCTAAAGTAAAGATCTTCCACAAAAGAGCAATGGTTTGCAAAGAGTTATGCGACTTAAGTCAATGGTACAAACACTTTGGACTAAACTGAAGTTATTGTCTTGTTAGCAAAAGAGCTAAGCTAAGGAGTTTGCATTACCTGCATGTCTAGATACCAACCCCTATTTTAGACATTAAATATTTGAGATGTGTGGCTTAAATATTTATTACTCAACATTAAATGTTCCATTGGAATCAGCATTAATTCAGTATATCTTGTATATGTAAACAATTAGTGCACTTAGATATAACCATTAGGTATTAGATATTGTTATTTCCCTAGACAATCTATCATATTGTCACTTGCTCATGTTAATTTTGAAAGAATTAGTCACTGGCAGCTGTCCAATCTCTAAATCTTCCTTTATCCTTCAGAGCCCTCTGGACAGCACCACTTCATCTAAATAATGGGAAGAAATTCTGTCACGTTGCCAGTTTCATTTGAACTGTTTGCAAAATATGTCTAGTAAAGAATGAGATTTAAAAAAGGTCATTATATAAAATGATGTGTAATTGTAAGAAAACGATGACAGTATGTAATGAGTGACTCAGATGTCCAGAAAACCAGATGTTTAGCAACTGGAAGCAGAAGGTCTGAGTTCACTTCAAAGCCAACAAATCTCCAGTGCTTCAGAGAGCGTTTCATCTCCACTGGTGTGTCATCTGACGCTGATTAATAGGCAACAGACACTTACTCAGATGTTATTTCAATCCCTGACTGACAAACACATACGCACAGCGAGAAAAGTACTAGCTGCAGACCCGTTCCCATGGTAACACAGACCAATAGATCTCAGCTATTGACTAAGGATGAAGATCTCCGTAGACCTATTAAAGAGAACACCTACACACACATGTTCTGTATACTCACACATATAAGGACACACATTAATCACACACACACACACACACACACACACACACACACACACACACACACAAGCAAGGCATCACATCAGCCTCTAAAACATCTTCTGTTATAAATGGAGAAAACAAAAACAACCAGGCTTTTCCCCCTCTAAAACGACCTGGTACAGCTGAATGCCTGAGTAACCAGGTATGAGAGTTATAGTCAAATCTCCTCAAGTCATGCTCTGGAAGAGCTTGCTCTTAAGTGGCACCATAGCATGATATAAAAGAGGATATATTGAGAGTGAGTGGGCGATTTGCTCAGATTTAACTGAGGAGGCAGGGCAGATAAACTGCCTTTTTTGCAATCTTCTCCATATCCTGCATTCTTGTTGTCATTCTTAAATGTGAACTCATCAAGGAGTGACACATTTTAATAAAATTAGAGACACGCCAGATTTTTTTTACTTTATTGCCATGAAAACATAACAGGAAATTATCACAAATCAACAACACCTTGCGAGTGGGCTTCAGTTGACACACATACACACATAAGCGAAGGAACATCATACAGGGACAGGGCCCCCACACATCTACCTATATATAGCCTCTTGTACTGACAATCCTAGCTTTGCCAGCAGCAATAGCTTGGTCTGGTTGTGTGCTTAGTATAAACCTTTACACTACCTCCTGCAGGAGTATGAGGATGCCACTGTGAGTTTTCATTCTTATCCTTCGAGTGTTCCTGTTTCCTTAAGCCTTTTCTTCTACAAGAAGATGCCATGCTTATTTTGTATGATTTTGCAGTTTTGCAGGAAATTATTAATAGGACTGAGCTCAATTATAAGGCTGTTACATCAAACCAGGGCCAGGTTCAATTGATAAACAAAATTAACATTTGTTGATTAATAATAATTAACCAGTAATAAATAATGCCTTGTTTAAGGTGCTCAAATACCTGGGGACTGGCCCTGTCTCAAATAACACCCAGTGAAATGGCAGCATATTGGGAAGAGGAGTCAATATTTTATCATTTACAAATTCTAAATGGAATAAGAGAGATTGCTGTGGTGATACTGAGTGAATGTCCTCTTCTGACATTCTGACTCTCATTAGTAAGTCAGCTCCTTAAATAATTACAACATTATATGAACCACAAGTAAGCCAACAGACCAGCCAGTCAGACCTGTGATGTAAAACTGAAAGAGGCCATTTGCTCAGGTTGTATCCTCTCAGGACAACAATTCAGGAACCGTGAAGGTGTGTTATTTAATGAAGAGATAGGGGGGTGCTGAGTGTTTGTGCAGGTTCTGTATAGAAAGGATACATTGTTGTCTGGCCCAAAATCATTTTTAAGGCATTTTTTATTTGCTATACAAATTATGTCAATTGATAGAGTAAGAAAAAAAAATCCACAACATCTGTTTGATTGTTTGAGCAAACGTTTTTTTTCATGTCACCTATCTCTCACGCCTTATTTTCCTGCCAACTCTCTCCATTGTTGCTATAATAAAAGGCCCAAAAATGCCCTAACAAATGTATTTTTAAAGAGTAATTAATAAAAAAAACAGATTAATGACTCAATAACAAGAAAACATATTTTATGGAGATCTGAGAGTCACTTGCCCCAACATGTGCGGAAACTAGGGTTACTAGATACACATAATGTCACCATTAATTCTTAGAAAACATGACAAATTGTTATTAATTTATCCTATGATACTGAAAATAATCAAAGGTGTATTTAAGGTAGTAATTATTTTTGATTTGTTTTCCTTTTTTTTGTCTTTGGTTCAGGTAGGTATTAGTTTATCTTTTTGAATCTGTGCATTACTTGTATTAGGGCAGTTAAATACAAAAAGGCTTAGCTATTTGTGGTTTTATTAGGTAATTTTAATTGATAAATGTTAAAAAATATTTTGAAAACTTCAGACTGAGACACTGAGTCTCATTCTGAGAATTTTCCACAGCGGAATATATCGAGTAAAAATGAGGCATTATTCCTGAATAGAAATATCTGACTTAAGTTTTTTATGCACCATCTTCAGGGCTGTGAGCACTGACATTAAAATTCTACTCACAAAAGGTGAGTCAATATCTCCAAACCTGTAGAAACAAAACTAAACCTTAAAGTATATGCATACCTATACTGTATGTTGTATGTGATTTGGGTTAATTGCTGGTTGCATCTGTAATGCTGATGACCTCTGGACCTAAACAATTAGATGCCTGCATGTATTTGGACTGCATGACATTTCTTTGTCTACTGCATCAATATTAATTTATTTTCAAGAACCTTTAATCTACACAGTAAAATAATCAACTAAGTGCTAGCCATGTCTCCTTGGTCTTTTGACCAACTCTGACAACGGCAAATGACCAACAGTGACAACTAGAGGTTGTCTCTTGTTTAAGACACATTAAGCTTTCTGGGGAGGTTGAATGCGTAAAACAATACAAAAATTATAACAAAAATAAATCGTGTTCAAACTGATCAAAAGGTTTAATTGCTTTTGTCGTCACGATAATAGTATGATGACTATTACATACAAAATTGTTCGCTGAGGTACAAGAACGTCTGCGCCTGTTAGAGCGCTATAGATGAACCAGCATGATGGTATTATGTGAACGTGTCTCTGCTGCTATTTCTGTTTTTCTCGGATTGCTGCAAGGACACGGAGATCATCAATTATTTACCTGGGCAGTCTATGAAACGTCCCCTATGGATGTGATCGAGGTGCTCGAGCTCAGGGCTCAATGCTCCGTGAATGAATAAAAAGTTTCCTACTTCTAATGCAAAGAAACCGCGGGGAGAGAAGGGGGAGAGGGGGAGAGAGAGAGAGAGACGGCCGCGGTGAGCGTTGTGGATGCGCGGCGCGGCGCAGCGCTGCGGTCCACCAGTGCGCTCCGGATGCGTGTTTTGGGGACGTGACATCGGTCAGGGCTTGTGCGCGACCACACCGGTGGCTCCAATTGCAACATCAGTAACGTTATTTTAAATACACTTAACCAATGAGTTAGAACAATTACAATATGTAAGCTAATAAGAGGCACCAAAGCTCTCACCAAACAGCTCCAGACGCATCAAAATGACTGCCAAGGCTTATACAACACAGCTGTTGTTCCTGCAGGTTATCCCTTCACATCCAACAGAGTCAATAACACAATAACCTTCCTCCAATTTACCTCATAAAGCACAACACTAGTATTAGAATAAACCGACAAGGGGTTTCAACATTCAGAGCACATTCGTGTTACATGGTGCTTAGGGGTTTAGTTGGGTTATATGCTTATATAACCAACTCTTACAGGTTGGATAGTAACAAAGCAAACATCGGTGTCTTACCGTCAGCGGCCAAGGAGCACTGCATCATCAGCATCAGCATCGCGCCGATGGTCACAAACCACCGGGCCAGCATCCCATCCAGCGCCCGCGTCCTCTTCCCGTTCCCCGGCGAGCAGACGGCCACAATCCTGGCATCCAGGATCCATGCCGTCGGACAGAGAGCGCGGGGCTCTTCTTTATCGTTTACCCCTCCGACCCCGGGGCCGCTGCCGGAGAGGAGCGCATCTTTGGGAGCCATTGGTCAACCAATTAATCCTGAATGGGAAACATCTAACGGCGCCGCTGTGGTGAAAGACATTCAAACAACCTGCCCCCGGTGCGGACAAGCGTGGCTCCGCTCTCCATGAGCCTGCGGGGAGGCTGTGAGGGTCGACGGGGGAAAAGACGGAAATGTTTTATTGTTCCTTAAACTGTCTCACTGTGCGTGTGTGTGTTACGCACGCTGTGATGTCCCCACTGCGACCAGCAGGCGCTCCATCTCCGCTGGAAGCTGCGCTAACGCAATGCCGGAACAGAGCCGCATCCGCCTTCAAAATAAAAGTTGTTGGGAAATGCAACTGATGTGGTTGAACTGTATGTGACTCCTTATCGCAATCTTAATGTGTGTATGGATGGTGAGTCAGTGCTTTAACCTACAGTGTGGAATTTTGTATTTTCCAGAGGGTTCTCAGACAAAATAGTTTATGTAGTCAGTAAAATATGTTTGTGATTCTCCTGTACCCAATTATCTATCATTCTTTCTTGCAGTCTCCTTAATATCCTTTCGTAAATCACAAGTTAAAGAAGACCTAATGTTTGAGCAGGCAAATGTTATGGAGCTCCTTGAAATACAGCATGTTGTTATACATAAATCTCCCCTCGGGATATCGGTTTGTAATATATTTAAACATGTCCACATAACCATGATCTCAGAAGGTCCAAAAGTAACTCATGGGACCTTCTGCCAGAAACTGACATTTTCACATCTTTCTTTCACCCTAAAAAAACTTAAGAGGAAAAACATCCTATTCTCAAATCTGAATACTGAGTCATACGGAAAACACGTTAAACTACGAGAAACACATATCATGCCATCCCAGCATGGTTTGTGTTTGAATAAAACACATTTATCATATGGGTGACACGGTGGTACAGGGGTTAGCGCTGTTGCCTCACAGCAAGAAGGTCATGGGTTCAAGACGTCCTGGGTCTGGGACCTTTCTGTCTCAAGTTTGCATGTTCTCCATGTGTCTGCATGGGGTTTTCTCTGGGTACTCCCACAGTCCAAAAACATGCAGAGGTTAATTGGCAACTCTAAATTGCCCATAAGTGTGAGTGAATGGTGTGTGTGCCCCACAATTGGCTGGCAACAATCTGGGGTGTATCCCTGCCTCTCGCTGTTGGGATAGGCTCCAGCAGACCCCTGCGACCCTAATGAGGAATAAGCAGGTATAGAAAATGACTGACTGACATTTTCTTACATATTTCACCCCTCACAGACACATTTTACATGCAAGGGTACTTTCCCATTTTTTCAGAATTTGTCCCTAAAGAATTCCTTGACAGAACAAGTGACAGAAATCAACCTTCTCATCAGTATCTGACAGTTTTCGATGATACAAGTTGTATTCACCGTAACAACTGCTAGACTGACCATTATTGTGTTAAATTAGTATAAGGACTAAGTTCAGTTTCCTGCTTAAATGTGTGCACGTGGGCCCCAATAAAAGCAAAGGATAGGCTACTGGGCCTTTTATAATGTAGTAGCCTAACATTAAGCTTCAGATAATTATAGATACGCTATAATTCACCAGTTTAAATAAAGCTGCCAAAAAGACATGAGTTTGCATTAAACAAGAGTTAAAGTCTGTCTCAAATAAGCTAGGTACTCATTATTGTAGTTGACCTTCTTATCAGGTCATCCAAAAGCATGAACTCAACAAATATAAACTCCTTCATACAGTTGTTTCAGAACTCTCATATAGAGACCAACTATATCAGTCACCTTTTTTCACAGCTGCCTTCTTGGTGTCATTAAGCAGTCGGTAAACGCAAGTAATTATACTAATTAAGGTTCCATTCTTGTCAAAACACAGCCAGGCTGCTGCTATTCCTGACCACTGGAAACACTGCGCTGCGCTAAATGGAACGTTAATTAGCATCATTGGTAACACCTGCGTTTACCTACATTTCACGCCAATATGTCCGGTTTGAAGCGGTAAACGCAACTTATCTCTTTGTGTCGACACCGGGTCGCTTTTGTTTCACCCGTGGTAACTTTCCGGTAACGTCCGGTCTGCTTCTGCTAACTGTTGCTGACTTGACGCAGCTTTTCAGCGGGTAGGAGCCGGGCTGCGCGCGTGTATGTGAGCGCGTGCTGCCGTGCGTTAATTACGGTGAAAAATGACGGGAGCTGACGGGTCATAACGGTCCCGCTTAATTACTCCGCCCTGACGACGAAGATGCGGGACGTGACAGCTCACTTGTGTCTGTCTTCCCTCTCTAATGGAGCGGAGGTGAAGCTCGCCGCATATCGTTAAGGCGGGCGGTGCTACGAGGAGCAGGCGACCCCTGGCGGCTCCTGCTGGGGAAGGAGGGCTGAGTCACACCGCCTTGACCCAGTCACAGCCAGTAAGATGACGGAGAAATACGCACCTGTTCCCAAGACTGTCCAGTCAGGTCAAGTCAATTATATTCTTATAACCCTAAATCACAAATCACAGATTCGCCCCAGGCTTTACTGTTTGGACAGCTACATGACATCCCCTGTCCATAGACACATCCTATTAGAAAAAAACAACTCCTTAAAAAGGAACCTTTAACATGGGGGAAAAAGAGGAAGAAACCTCAAGAAGAGTAACAGAAGGATCATTCTTCCAGGATGGACAGGCATGTAATAGATAGGATGGAATACAATGCATTTAGAACAGTAAAGGAGTTGAGTATAAGATAATATAATCCTTTATTTGTCCCACAGTGGGGAAATCGCATTTGCAACAGCAGTAGAGGCAGTTCAAGTGACCTGCAAGAAAAAGAAAAGATTGCACAGCCTGTATAAAAAATAAATACAATATAATGCAATATAAGATAGATGTACCACATATACAAGACAGATATGCTACAGTGAGTAGGGTAGATTATTGCACATGATAAATCATTGGTTTCAACAGTGTTTGTTGTAGAGTCTCACAGCAGCAGGAAGGAAAAACCTGCGGAATCTCTCCTTCACACAGCGAGGGTGGATCAGTCGGTCACCGAAGCTACTCTCCATAGCAGAGAGTACGTCCTGCAGGGGGTGCGACTCACGGTCAAGCATAGCATGATATTAAATAGAATAATAGAAATATATTGATTCGTGGTGTATGTAAAGGATGAGGTGAGAGGATCTATTGCGGCTTCCAGGTGAACCAGGACAACATCAGACCCTCCAGCAACAGAAGGCTCTGCACTGCAGCATGGTCTGAGAATGAGAAAACACAGGGCAGGACTCTGGGAACAAAACAGATTTAAAAGGTTTATCAGTGGGTCACGAGTGTTACAGATAAAAGAAAGAGAAGCTCAGAATATCTCATGAGGTCCCAGCAGTCTAAACCTATCAGAGTATAACAATGTACAAGGCCAACCCTAACTATAATCTTCAAAAAAAGCTTTTAACCTGTTTTTAAATGTAGGAGAGGTGTCTGGCCCCCGGATGGAAACGGGAAGACAAGTCCACAGGAGAGGAATATCTAGTAAGCTGCATTTTGGGAGAAATTATTATTATGCTTCTTGAACGCCTTCTAGAACCTTAAAACCTGTACAGAGGGCAACTAATGAAAACATATCTGGTTTCAAATTATATATTTTTTCCCTTTTTATTTATTTATTTTTACATTTTGTTTCAAGGTCCGAAAAAGCCACCTGAATCTTGATAGCCTTGGTAGCATCACAACACTTGTGTTCCTTCACAAATTCATAATTTGCATGGCGTTTTCATAGTAGACATGTTGACCCATTGTAGCAGAAAAATACACAGGTGAAACTAATGAAATAACCGGATTCATTTAACCTTAAGCAATTTGTTGTCTCTTTTTTTGCACTTATTGGAGTCACTGTCCATTGTCTTGCCTTACTTGTAAATCGCTTTGGATAAAAGCATCTAACAAATGACAAAATGTAAATGTATGGAAGCGATTTGTTTTATTAGTTACAGTTACAATGTGAGGTTGCTGTCATGTTAGATATAGAGTAGTATGGTCTGGCTAGTCAACACTACTACTGTGTTAACCCAATTACATGCCTACTACTTGAAGTGCTATTGAGCTCATGTCATGACAAACTACCTGTTGCGTCTGTAATCCCAGGATATACCTGTATATAGGACACTTGATTTGGTTAGAGAAGTTAACATTGTTGCGGTTGTGGAAAGGAATTTTCTTAATTTCTTACTTTTTTTAACAAACTGACATTAGCAGATAAAACACAACAGCTGATAATCAACTCTTACAGAGACATTTTGATGGTGTAAATATTGCAGCCATCCATTGATAAACTTTTTTCACAACAGATTTTGACATGAAATGTCCACTGTCACACAGTTGTTTCACTCAAACAGGGACTCATGACTGCTATTGTCACGTTGGCTCACTGGGAATGCTCTGCTACACGGAACAGAACCGTAAGTAGTTTCATAAATTGAAACTGGATGGTTTTACCAGGTTCATGTTTACCTGCAATTTCATGTCATATGGCTGCTGTGATACTGATCTCTTGTCATCAACAATATCCATTGTCAACAATTACGAATATTTATAATTACATATACACTCCCCGGCCACTTTATTAGGTACACCATGCTAGTAACGGGTTGGACCCCCTTTTGCCTTCAGAACTGCCTCAATTCCTCATGGCATAGATTCAACAAGGTGCTGGAAGCATTCCTCAGAGAGTTTGGTCCATATTGACATGATGGCATCACACAGTTGGCGCAGATTTGTCGGCTGCACATCCATGATGCGAATCTCCTGTTCCACCACATCCCAAAGATGCTCTATTGGATTGAGATCTGGTGACTGTAGAGGCCATTTGAGTACAGTGAACTCATTGTCATGTTCAAGAAACCAGTCTGAGATGATTCCAGCTTTATGACATGGCGCATTATCCTGCTGAAAGTAGCCATCAGAAGTTGGGTACATTGTGGTCATAAAGGGATGGACATGGTCAACAACAATACTCAGGTAGGCTGTGGCGTTGCAACGATGCTCAATTGGTACCAAGGGGCCCAAAGAGTGCCAAGAAAATATTCCCCACACCATTACACCACCACCACCAGCCTGAACCGTTGATACAAGGCAGGATGGATCCATGCTTTCATGTTGTTGACGCCAAATTCTGACCCTACCATCCGAATGTTGCAGCAGAAATCGAGACTCATCAGACCAGGCAACGTTTTTCCAATCTTCTATTGTCCAATTTCGATGAGCTTGTGCAACTTGTAGCCTCAGTTTCCTGTTCTTAGCTGAAAGGAGTGGCACCCGGCATGGTCTTCTGCTGCTGTAGCCCATCTGCCTCAAAGTTGGACGTACTGTGCGTTCAGAGATGCTCTTCTGCCTACCTTGGTTGTAACGGGTGGTTATTTGAGTCACTGTTTCCTTTCTATCAGCTCGAACCAGTCTGGCCATTCTCCTCTGACCTCTGGCATCAACAAGGCATTTCCGCCCACAGAACTGCCGCTCACTGGATATTTTTTCTTTTTCAGACCATTCTCTGTAAACCCTAGAGATGGTTGTGCGTGAAAATCCCATAGATCAGCAGTTTCTGAAATACTCAGACCAGCCCTTCTGGCACCAACAACCATGCCACATTCAAAGTCACTCAAATCACCTTTCTTCCCCAAACTGATGCTCGGTTTGAACTGCAGGAGATTGTCTTGACCATGTCTACATGCCTAAATGCACTGAGTTGCTGCCATGTGATTGGCTGATTAGAAATTAAGTGTTAATGAGCAGTTGGACAGGTGTACCTAATAAAGTGGCCGGTGAGTGTATGCTCTCCATGGACATTGATTATTGTCAATGTTTTAGTTACTTAAATGGTACACCAAAATTAAAGTCATTTTTCATTAGTAACATTTTACCTTTAAACAGAGCCACTGTCTACTAAATGGATAAATATGGATGCCCCATTCAGGCGAGGGGTTATTACAAATATTTCAATATCATTATTAAATTGACATCAATATGAAGAAGACTGTCAGTTGCTGCCAAGTGTAAATGCTTGTAAATCAGTAATATTTGTAGATCAATTGTATATCAATAACAACAAACGCTGAGTGAAGCAAAAGATCTTTTTTAATTCAAAGTGAATCTTGACATAGTACACCATCAATTCATAATTTGACACTCACCAATAAGAGTCACCAAGAAGGAACCCGCTTTTTGTGACAAAGTACATAAGGCTTGGTCACATTGAAACTCACTGAGAACTAGAGGGGGGAAAAGAAAACGACCGCAAACTGGTAAGACACACATAACATCCAAACGATAATCATTTTCCCAGTCCTCATATTGTTGTATATTGCACAGTGCAGTTGCTACATGTCAAACTATTGTAGCATTTAAGAAAAAAAAAATCAAAAACATAAAATCATAAAGCCACACAAATCTACACATATTTAGAACAGTAACAGTTTCAATTTAGAAATCGTGTCTACATATTTGTGTCTAAATACAATTAATTTCAACCCAATAATTAGATAGCTGTTGTATAAAATTTACCTAAAACATGTCTTAGGAATTAAATAACTTTTTTTTTTCAGCCCAGTACCCAAATGAGATGTTCAGACCAATGTTTGTGATGGTAGTTTTGACATGTAAGAGCCCAGTAAAAGCAGGCCAGCAGGACCAAAATGTTGCTCAATAGAAACTCTGAAACAAAGACGAAAATGGATTGGATGCAATTCTTGTTCATTGCAATATCCCCACAGAAATTAATAGAATAGTAATAGTAGTAGATTAATAGTAGGGACAGAAAGCTCAATTTTCCCCTTCATATTTTTGAATTTATTTGTTGAACAGCTTGGGCCCGCTTTGTAATTTAAGGCTTCTGGGATTCATGTGCTCGTTGGGACTGTCTGACTCTGGTGACTTTGATGACGCAACAGTCAGCCATGGGCTGCAGGGAGGTAGGATTATCTATCCTAAAGCAATCAACCCAAAGTGGCGGGGATTATGGCGCGGGACATCACCGAGGTGGTGCATGTGTTCATCTCATCACGGGTGCTGACCTGACAGAAACAATGGAGACATATGGGGAAAATCAACGAGAGAGAGCGAGAAGCTGCACACCACAGGGTTAATATGAACAGACCACTTTCCACAAGTGAAGTACAGATTACTGTGTGGCGACATACCGGCACACACCTCTTCAGTTATAGATCTAGGCTGCACTCCACACTAAACAGTGCATCCTCTCGTTTAAGGATCGTCAACACAGTAGCATAATAGACAATTACACAAAATACACCCATAGCAACATAGCAAAACCATTACAATGTAATACAATAAGTAGGTGAGGATTGGGCAACTTTGGACCTAAACTTTGAGTATGATTGATGGATAAAGCCTTTTGAAAGAACCCCTGACTGAAACACATGATATCTACCTAAGGTAATAGCTGCATACAATAACTATCGACATCCCGATCACAAAATGAGAGAAAACTGTGCAGCCAGCAGAAATGCAACAAATAAGTAATCTGCAAACCAAAAACAGATGACTTAGGTTCCACAAATACATTCACGGTGTGAGAATAAAGCTTTGCATTTGTGTATATTCAGATTCTATGTTTTTGAGTACTGTATGGTCAGTGTTCTTGGTGAGCGCGATAAAAAGATTGTTTTTCAGACCTCATCTTAGTCTAACAACTTTGGGGTTTCGTAATGTGAAAAGTAGGAGCTGATCCCCTTAGAAAGAACTAGTCTACACATTTCTGACTGCTTTGATATGAATGCAAGACGTCATCTGTCAGCCACTTGTTTGAAGAAAGGCACTAGTTGTACAGTACGAAGAGTTGCAAATACAGTCCAACGACAGAGAAAAAAAAGCAATTTCATAAGAAAAAAAAACAATAATACATCAAAGACACACCAGTTACAGAATCCAAGAGTGAACCCAGCCTACATTTCAAGATGAAATACTGATGCTAAATGCTCACACACACAAAACACACACACACACACACCAAAAAGCAACAGAATAAAAAAGAAAGAAAAAACTCATAACTTCCATTACAGCAGTTTACAATCACTTCAAAACAACAAAGCCAATATACAGAGGCACTAGCATATAGGAATAGCATTCAATATACTCTATACTCTATGATCAAAATAAAATCCACTCCTATTGTATCTAGTCATCAGAACTACAATACAAAAGAGAATGCAGGCTAGAATGAGATTAATCCTCTAAATTCACAGCTACGAAGTGGCAGATAATCAGTACATAGCAGCTTATATTATCTATACATTCCAAATACAATTTGCCAAACATAGCTCAGAAAAATAAAACCTCAACCTCATTTTTTAAAATAGAGATCTCACAATATATTCCAATGTTGATAACTGCAACAGTATGCTGGAGGTGAAAGGAGAAATAGTATCGACCATGCTTCAGAAATGATTAATGAACAGTCTTTGGTGCTGATTGGATTAAAATACCAGCTGATATGACGACAGGTAAAGACGGTAGCTCTACTACACACTGGAAATCAAAAACGCAAAACCAAAAAACAAGAAAATATCAAGGCTATGCATCCACCCTGAAGGAATGTATCAAAACTGACAACAGGCTTCAATACATGGACAAAAGTTTCATCTCACACGAATATTTGAAACAATTACCGATAACACCTCTAACACTCAGTAGCCCAGCAATGATACTGTAAGTTGATAGGTTATTTCAAACACTGAGAAGCATTTAAAAGTAAAAACATGAAACAAACTTTATCTATGCCACTCCCAAAATCTAAAACATTAAATGCATTAATAGCCTAAATGCAAAATTAAAATAAAAACACAGCAACCCAGAGGCTATCTAGATTGTATTGCAGTTACAGTAAACAGTGACAATACTGTTATGAATTAAGTACTATAGTGAATAGAAATCGATTATCAAAATATCAAATCACTCTTTATGTACATAAAAAGCTCATTCAGTCCTAAATTTGCAGCCTCTAACTAAAGTAAATCCAGACTCTGATTTAGAAAGCAAACTGAAGATTGAACATTTTCCAATATTTAAACCACGAGCAGAATCCTCATATTTAACCAATAAGCCCCTTGTATTCAGAGTCTGAAGGTTAAGTGCTGCAAGCCCATTTAAATTTACAATCTATAAGCTCCTGAAGTAACGTCATAAACTCTGGTTTTAAGGCACTAGGAGACGGCAGCAGCAAAGTCTGCCTGAAACAAAGACAGGAGCGTTCAATCCTGGTTAATACAGACTGGGATGGCTTAACAAACAGCTCGGAACGGCTAGTACATGCTACAAGGCAACAAAGATAAAGGGTCGGCCTGACAGCAAACGACGACAAATGATTTCCAGCAACTATTTAGACCATATTCTCTGAACACTACCCAAACAACAAATGACAGGAGGTAATGTGCAAAGGACACATTCTTAATTTCAATTTCCTCATCATCCTCATTTGTGAATTCATTCACTTTTGTGATGCGCTCTTATAAAGCTTTGTAATTTTCGATCATTGTTTCCTCCGCTGGTTGACATGATTTAGCAGAAAGTCTTTCAGAGCAGAACATGCTCTGACAATCAAACACCATCAATGACTTTTGCACCTCTACATTACAGAGGCCTCGTAACACCATAAAACATCATCTTAAGCATCAGTACTTTTGGGATTTTTTTACTCGATCCCCTATTATACATCGTTATTCATCTTCTCCTGGTTAAGCATATTTTCCTTGTCCTCGTCCTCATCCTCATTATCACAAGTGTTCGTTTTGTGCTCTGCTGCTCGCTCTACAGGCCCAGGTCATAGCCCCAGTCCATTTCCTGTCGCCCTTCCTCACCAGAAGGTACTGCTGCGGCCCCGTCCTGCTCCTCAGATATAAGAGAACTGGGGGTGATGGCTGAGCTTGGTGGGGCTCAGAGGGAAGCCTGTGTAGGCGGCTGGTGAGGCCATGTATGGGTGAGGAGGGGGCGGTGGAGGGGGGAAGGGGGGCTTGAACTGGTGGGGGTGGTGCCCGTAGCCGGGCTGGTGATGGGGGTGGATGGTCGGGGATGGGAGGAGCCTGTGCGGGTGTCCGGGGTGGTGGTGGTGGGTGCTGATGCCTAGGGTTACCTGGTGAACTATAGCGCCTCCTTGGGGGTGGGAGAGACCATAGCTGTGCTGGAGGAGAGGGGGAGGAGGAGGGCGAGAGGGCAGGATGGGGTGGGGGTGGGGGTGGTGGGCGGCGGGCAGGGGGCCACTGGGAGGGTAGGTCAGCAGGGTGTGTGTGGGCAGGCCCTGGGTGTGTGTGTGCGGGGGAGCTGAAGTGTGCGTGGGACTGCTGTGCGGCAGGTGTGTGAAGGGGTGCGTGTGGACAGTAGGGGGGATGTAGGCGTGCGGCCGCAACGGACCATAGTTGCCGTTCCACTCTTTGTTGCTGTGGTTGGAACCGTATGGCTGCACCTGAGAAAGAATAAACAAGCTGTTTAAGAAATAGTATGATGTGAGGAAATGCATTAAGTGCCAAGAGTAAAATTAAAGGACTGATTCTACCCGCATGTCTGTTCAGCATGAAGCTGCAGCCAGCAGCTTGATAGCTTAGCATGAAGACTAGAAACGGGGGGAAACAGCTAGCCTGACTCTGTGCAAAGGTATTGAAATCCACCTTCCAGCAACTCTGATTCTCAGTAATTAACATATGGCGGATGTAGGTTTTTCTCTTTGGACAGAGTCAGGTGAGCAGTTTCCCCCTGCTTTTAGGGCTTATTTTAAGCAAAGCTAACCAGCGACTGCCTAGAACTTAATATTTATTGTACTATTCCTTTGAATGTCACTTCCTGGTGTTTTCGTCAAGGCCTTAATTCTCGGGTTGAAAAGGGGCCAGAATTGTGTTTATTGAATTAACAATCAACGAATTAACAATCAACAATCAATGTCAATTCCACTAAAATCTATGTTGTTTATATTATGCAGTGGCCTTATGAATAGTGTCATCTGTGTTTGTCACATCTGTCCGTTTAAAATCCAACACCATGTAATCCTTGGGTTTATATTTTTTGTAGAGGTCCTTTCTACAAAATCATTTTTCTTGCAGCCCAAACCTGATTTTGCAGTGTTGTTTTGACTTATTAAAATACCTTCCATTATGCAACTAAGAAAGTCAGCAACCATTATTTCTAAACTCCAGTTTTTCAAAAGGAAAACTTTTTGGTACTTCTACTGAAAACTTCCAGAGACCAATTTTATTTGCCTGTCATCGAATTTGAATACAAAATTCCCTCAAGCTCTGCTGCGAATCTTGAGTCATCTCATTAATATTAACAAATATATTTTGAAGAGTTTTACTCCTTTTCTTTATCATGCCTTAAAGCATGAGCATCACGCCTCAATATGAGAGAAAGGAATGAACCAGACTGACCTGTCCAAAACCCAGAGGGTGCTGCTGTCCTGTAAATTTTTGCTGCCGGGACAGGAGGGGGGCGGATGGGAGGAGGGGGACGGAAGAGGGAGTGCTCTGTTGTCCTATGAGGCTGCAGCGACCTTTGGACCGGGACCAGGACTCTGAGACTGGGAAAGACAGAAGGCAGAAGGGAATTAGACCGGGTCATACATATACACTGCAAAACTAGATGGCAGGTTAGTCCGCATGACCTGCAAGACTTAAAGACAGTGAAATAGAGCAGCAGCTACCAAAACTTCAAACAACAAATAAGCATGCACACCAGATAGGGGATGGATTCAGATGCATTTTTATTATGGAGCATGTGTTCCTCTTAGACCTTAAATGCAGGTATTTCATCTGAAAATATTTATTACCAGTCAGGCCTTCAACGAACCAATCTGAAAATACTGTACAATAAATCAAAGGTTGCAAACATTAAATTAACTGATTAAGATGGCCTCAAGCTACTGATGGTTCAGCTTCACTCATTAGGTCAATGTGCCGTACTGTGTAGCACTTCAGTGCCAAACACTGCAGAGCTTAATATTTGGGGGTTGTGGTGACCTTTAGGCTGAGCTACTGCAAAATGAGCTATTAATATGACAAGCATACAACCCACATCTATAGTGCATTCACCAAGTATTCAGACCCCTTCACTTGCATCAGTTTTTGTTATGTGGCAGCCTTGTGCTAAAATTCTTTAAATAGGTTATTTTGCCTCATCAATTAACACTCAATACCGCAAGACAGAAAACATAATTTACGGAATATATTCAAGAGGAAATTCTGAAATATCACACTGATAAATATTCAGATCCTTCTATCCGCCATCACACTTAAGCTCTGGTGCGTCCCATTTCTTTTGGCTATCTTCAATATGTTTTGACACCTTGATTAGAGTCAACCCGTGATAAATACATTTTTACAGGATTTGGAAAAACACATTTAACGTATATAAAGTCTCACAGTTGACAATTCATGTCAGAGCAAAAACCAAGCCAAGAGATTGAAAGAAATAAATGCAGCACTCAGACGAAGGGTTATGTTGAGGCACATATCTGGCAAAGGCTACTAAAAATATGAGAAGAAATAGAAGAATCATCAAACTGTCTTTCACATTTAGTTTTGCAAATATTCCCATAAAAAAGCACCATACCACTAAACAATAAACCTCCATGAAACTTGTGAAAGAGAAAGGCACAAAGATTGTTGGCACTCAGAAAAGGCACCTGAGGAGCAAAGTTGATTCTTGGCCTCTGATTTGCATCAGTTTTAAATTCACTCCCGTATTCATAAAATTGAACACGGGGAGAACTGAAAAGTGAAACTGATCACACACCAGTGCCTTTGGGCAACTTTTGCTGCATGACGAGAACTAGCAGAGAAAACAGAGGCTCTGAATCAATACCAAATGAAATGCATCCATCTTTCCCCTCCATTTGATGTATTTGTGTTAAAGTTAAAGGTAACTTAAGGAAACAGGATATACGCTGAATGATTTTACCATTTTACCAACAACAGTGACTGCTCAGAAAAGCTTAATTTAAATGCTGTGCCTTTGGAAATCAGAATCACAAGAGTTTATACTGTATGTATACACAAGTATACATAAAACAACTGCTTAAAACACAGCCCAACTTTCAATGTCTAATATGTAAAAATAACAAACCCTCTCTGAATCGGTCATGAGAATTTACTTAAAAGTGTTAATTTGATTTAGGGAAAGCAATACAAAGTGAACTGCCAGGCAACACTAAAGTTGCTTAGTGAGGATGCATCTCTGGGTATTGGACAACAGTGTGGCCAGTTCTCTGCTGGTGTCTCTTGATCACCTGTTAAAGCCTCTATGACCCACTAGGGGGCGGTAAGGCCCTACTGCGTCCATATGACCTGCAAAGCACACACCACCAAAGCATAGGTGACAGACCATGTGACAGGTGGCAAGAGGACAAGTTTATAGCAAAAATACAAAAAACTGCATGTTAATACAAAACTATTTTTGTGAAAATGTTAGCTTAGCTTTTGATAATGAAATTGCTTAAAAACAGAAAGAAAACTATTTTGTTAGTATAAGATGTTAGTATGCAACACAACGTTGACTATATCTATGAAACCCATCAAACGCATAATGAAAGGAAGTCTTACAGTAAACTCACATACAAACAGAAATATTTGTTTCCTGTTGGAAAAGTAAACACCACCACTGACCAGTTCTCTGGAATCGCTCGTCGGTCCCTTGGATGTTGTTGTTCTGCACTCTCATTGGTGGAACCACCATTGTCCTGACACCACGGGGACTCCTGCCCTGCACTGCAGGGGAAGGCAGTGGTGCTACCATGGCAGCCAAGGGTGGGCGGTTGCTGTGGTTGCTGTTATTGTCAAGGTAGCGGTAAGGACTGTTCCCACGTGGGGAGGTTGATGTGTCGGATGTGGGGGAGCCTTCCACTGTCTCACAGCCGCTCTCATGGCCGTCGTCCTCTGACATGCTGCATATGGAGGAGAATATATAGACTATTGTAGGAAATGATCTTTAGTTAATTTTGTTTATTAAGACAAACATGCATGTACCTGTTGGGTCTTTTGCATGGTGAGACAGAGGGGCTTGACTGCAGCGAGTTGGAGGCAAAGGAACTGGTGCTCAGGCTGCTGTCGGGGCTGCTGAGGGAACACACTCTCTCCATGGTCACACTGGTGTTTCTGCACGCCTCACACATACACTCCTCTTTACACCTATAGACAGAAAGATACAGATATGTTTTCTGAGGCTCAAATCCAATCTTAATCTCATGCTTTTGCAAATTGGCTTATATTGGTCAATTTCCAAATCTCAAATCCAGTCTCTTATTAAAGATTCTATGGTACCCCATGTAAGGACACTGCTCTCTTTAGTAAGATACTCTTTCAATGGGCTAAGGTGGATGTGGATCATCCCATTTCAATCGTCTTTGATGTCACTCACTCATTCAGACGGCACCTGTGAGGGTCTTCGTCCTCCCCTTCATCCTCCCCGTCTGTCAGTTCACTACGGATGCTGATGACACTGGGGGCAGGGCTTGGTGTGTCACCCATCAGAACTGTTACGTCTCTCTGTAGTTGACTGGAACGCTCCAGCTGTCTGTTACCATTTGGCACCACCTCTTTGAAGCAGCTCACTTCCTCTTCCGCATCATCTTCTTCATCTGTGTTTTGAACTTCCTGTTGCCTGGTTTCCACTACAGGCACCTCTGACTGAGGCTGCTCCCTTTCTGCCACTGCCTGAACGACGACATCTGCCATCTTGGGGGTCCGACACTGTGTTACGTGGATGTTGTTCGGGTGGGATAGGTTCCTTTCACAAAGAACAGTTGATATGTGAGATATGAATAAAAAGGCAGAGCAGTGCTCCTTCAAAGGAATGTTTACAATCCAATATCCTACCTGTTGTGACTGTGCCTGTTCCTTTTGGAGGCTGGCTGGGGCCACACAACATGAGCAATGCCAATGTTGATTGGCTGATGGGCAGAGAGGGCTTGCATCTGATTGGTCAGGAGAGGCTGTTGCATCATTGAACTATAGTGGTTGCTGTGGGGACGCACTTTCCTGTGAATATACATGTATATATATAGTATAATGGGGTGCAAAAGAAACATTGTGCAGCTTCATATTTTGGGTATAAAAGGTGAAAGGAAAATAGTATTATATTGTGACAAAAATCCAGAGTATGCAACAAATACATAATCATTTTTTATATGCCTCATACACTGGGTTTTGTCCTCCATATTCATAAATGAAAAAAAAAACTGTTAAAAACCACGATGACCATATACATGGATGGAATGGTTTCTTCAGCAGAAATCTTGAAGGTTTAGAATACATTAAGCAGTCCCTTAGAGATAGTAACTGCTTACACAGACTCCTTCAAAAGAAGACCTTCTGATTTTTTAACTTGATGCTATGACTTTTCCTAGTTTAAATGAGATTGACTATAATAATTTTTTAATATAAATGTTAAAGGCTGCAGACTAGAATATTGATAGTACTAGCTAGACTTTCAATGGGATGTCAGATGTTTTTTTTTTTTTTTTAAATGTGCTCAACTTGCCAATTTATTAATTCATTTTGGTTTGGCTGTTTTGTAGTTTTTATGCGTTTGTGTTGTGTTCTTTCTTTTCAGAAATCCTCTTGCATCAGAAAGCTGACAGTAACTGTTACTTTAGTGCATGTACACACACTGAATGACAGAAAAAAAGTCTTTCTCTAAGGAATATTTTGAAACCAGGAATTTCCCAGAAGTTGACTCACCCCCAGTCACTGATCCTCTGCGGGCCAGCCGTGGTGTCATTGGTTAGGGAGGACGGGGGTGGTGGGGGAGGATGAGAGGGAGGAGGACCCACTGGAGTCATCTGCTGCCAGGCTGCTGGAACAAGGAGCTGCTGACCCCGACTAGACCAGGCCTGCTGTGTGGATGGTGGAGGAAAAAAAAATAGATATGTTATGCCATTGTCAATCTGGGTTCACACACATTTAGGCTAATTGATTTCAATGACTTTTCTATAACTTATTAAACAATTTTCCTAAAATATTCTGTGATTTCTGTGTACATGAAAAGTTTGTATAAATAATAACACCAATCATTTTTAACAGCAGTAGGACCTCTTTTCAACAGAAGCATATTTGATATAATCATATCCCAATGTAGAGAGAAGGAGATTGTTCGATTGAAAATACAGATTAAAAATACAGACTGGGATGTGTCACAAAGTTAATACGGCAACATATTACAACAATATCAGGAGCATTATGCATCACTGGAGGAAACCATGGGACAATCCCAATGCATTAGCTGTTTTCTGGAGTCCTCCGTCACTCAGGTAATACAGTGAACATGAGTGTCTCCATTTGTGCCCGTACATAATACAAAGCAACTACGCTAGGTGTAAATGTAGCAAAAGATTCATTTTTACAAAAAAACAAAGTAGCATGAATGTATCCTATGTGCCTGTTGCTATGAATGTTACTTTCAATTAATTCCTGGCACTGTATCTAAAAGTATTTTTATTTATTGCAACTGCCAGTTCTTGCATGCTAACAGTGTGGGTCTTACCTGTGCTATTACACCAGGTCTCACTGGTAGGGGTTGTATGGGAGGGGCCTGAGTTACCATAGGAACTGAATATCCTGCTGGTTGATTAAGATTTCCTGGAGAAAAAAAAAAATCAATAAATGCTTAGGTGTGTTGGTGAAGCTATGGCACCACTCATTTAACCGGAGGCATAGGGTTCCTAACCAAAGCCTGTAGGCTTTCATTATTTAATAAGGTTATACTGAAGCACTCTTTCATGCAACAATCAATCCTAAAATTAAATACAGAGTTAATCACAGACCAAATGAGCTTTAAAAAAAGGACATTGAATCGCTCTATTCTAATTGTAGTGTTATATCAAGTGTGATTGTAATTTTTGTCTTCTGTGATTGCAATGCTATGTTTTCTGTGTTTTGAATAGCATGTTGCATCATTGTCCTGTCTTTAAGACAGAGTATACAGAATTTCCCTGAAAAACAACATAAACTGCTGTAAATATAAAACCTCTGAATCATGTGTGTTTCTGGACTTCCTTGTCCACCAAACCAATGAGAAAAAAGTAGAAAATACAGGAAGAGGGCAGGGTCTGTGTGTAAACACGCCAATACATGCTTCAGAAAGACTTCCGATTTTCTGATAATAAAAGTTGCTTTATATTGGAACAGATCAAGTGATTGTTTTCCAAATCATTCTGATATATATATTTATATGTGCAAATTGTGTATTAAAATGACCAATTATCTAAAAAAAAAAACAAAAAAGAAGAATTGTCATTAAATCATTGTAAGTAGTATGATGTTTAAATACCTTGCATGGTGGGAGGACATAGAAGAAGAGCAGGTGGGAATGAGTCACTGCAGCCAAACTGACCATTCCCAGTTGTTATAGCTATTCCAGGGTGCAACACAGAGGGAGCCGACTGGGTTATAGCCTACATCAGAAAAGGGTACAAGGAGGTGGTGGAAGAGAATACAGCACAATGAAGAACAAGTAGAGATAAAATTAGGAAAACATTAACAGAAGAGTGACGGGATTCAGGGGAAATTAAGTGAACCCCAGCAAAGGGACGAAAAGAAAAACATATGGGAGATTAGCTGGATCACGGTGACTGACAGCTCCACATGTGACTGAAACAGACACCAAGGCTAATATTCTTAGATGTGTTATATCACCTTCCCCCCTGAAGAGGGCAACGTGTGGTCAACAGTACAGAAACAGCGCAACGAATCATTACATAACAAAGATTAGATATATTTATAAGCATTAGGTTATGTTCTATGTCCTGAAATAAATGGGGAGTCACTGAGAGTGCAAAGAAAAAATAAAATGTTAAATGAAATAATCTTTCTACTGCCATGCAGAATGGATAACATCTACTATTTGTGGCTGGCCCGCAACAGCAGGGCCAGCCCTATAAACCTGAATATCCTGCACTGACAGAGTCACTCAGTGATGAAGTTACACTGTTGGGTGGTTTTCAGTCAGGTTGAAGCTATGGTAATTTTCGCTCTTGGACTGTTAATATGCCATTTATTTACAGGGGCCCTGTTATGGGGAGAAAAAAAAAAATCAGCGCTTGTGTGTAAACATTTGTGTCTCTAGTGTTCGTTCCAACAGACAAACTGTGAAATAGGACCACCCACTCATTCAGTTGTGGTCTGGACTCTTTGTAGGTTTGCTAAATCCTGGCTGAACACAAGACATTTAGAAACTTCAGTTGTAAGGTCCAAACAGAATTGGGAGTTAATAAGTGCCTGTTCTGTTTCTCCGACTGATCACAAGTCTCTGGGCCGTGACATTTCAGATCACGCTAAGCCAATCACAACAAAGAGGGCGTTACAGTACAAGGGAAGGGCTTTTTTCAGAGAGAGAGAGAGTGAATGTGTGTGTGCGTGTGTGTGAGAGAAAGCAGACAGCATTGCAATAGCTGCTTTTGGACCATTCTAATGTTTATAAATTGATCAGAAAAATTAAAACAATACACTGGGAAAATGGAATAGTAACCAATTATATTCCCAGTATGTGGCCAGTTTATCCAAATTAATAGCTGTTTGGAAATTTACTCTTATGGGAGCCACTGATGGGCGAGACCAGAGATGATTAGCCGGTCAACGTCCATCATCATTCCAGGGAGAACAAGAGCCAATAAACTGATCTTTGCAGCTCTTTAGTGATTTACTGCTGCCTCAAATGTCTGCGTAGCATTTCGGAATATGATAGAATTCCTTTTGCAATATAAATGCTGGTCTCAGAGATGAAATCTAACAGTTGTAGCTGCCACATTAGTTTGTCTGAATGTACATTTAAACATTATGTTGTTACTGGACAGAAGAGCGCTGCCCCAGGGGTCAAGATGTACAGATATCACCCCATGTCAATAAATACGAAAATATTAAAAAGCCAGATGTGCCTATATTATTATTTTTTTTCATTTTAAGCTATGACAG
Source organism: Lepturacanthus savala (assembly GCA_030544235.1). Lineage (NCBI taxonomy): Eukaryota > Metazoa > Chordata > Actinopteri > Scombriformes > Trichiuridae > Lepturacanthus > Lepturacanthus savala. The sequence goes on from CM060465.1 coordinate 18,168,590, forward strand.
CTTGATTTTTTCATTAAAACTACATCACAGACTGAATATCTCTGTCTTTGTAATGAGGTTATTTTAGAAGTAAATCTTTTCAGGTTTTCATACAACAGAAAATGATTAGTCTTGAACGCGCATCTCACCTGAGTGTGAACTGGTATGTTGCTGTAGCCCAGAGGAACGCCAGAGGAAACAGGGGGGGCTACAGGAGGTCTTGAGAAATGAATGGTGTTCTGGTTCAGAGTGTCATAAACTGCATTGTTGGACCGACTGTGACACATGTCCATGATGCGGAAAGAGGACTGCACACTAGAAGAGATAAGAGGAGTTGGGTGAGGAACTAGGGAGATTTTTTCACGCTATAGTCAGTGATATTGCACACAATAATGGTAAGTACGCCATATTTGTACAATGCTAGAAAAACAAAAACAAACGCCAGGAGGCAAGCGAACACATTTTGTGTCAGACGCTGCAGCCTTACTGGTTACTGTGTGGGAAGTCCAGCAGATGAGTCATAGTGAGGAAAGGGTGATTAAGGACGCTGGAAGGAACAGTCCTGTCCTCAGCATCGATCAGCAGCATGTTCTTCAGCAGAGAGACAAACTCCCTTCTGTCTGCTTTCTCTGCTTGCATGTCACTGCTATCAGGAGTCAGCACCAAGTTCACCTGTAAAGGGTGCAATGGAGCAGAAAGAGAGAATACGCTGATTATGAGAACCACAGAAGGCAATTTGTTGTGTTTTTGAGGATTTTTGAACTCACAAAATATATCTGATTCTGCAGAGATGAACTGCATTCTAATTCAACTCACATGTGCTATGTCATGGAGACAGCTGAAGATATATTTTCTGGCTTCTTTGGATTTGAGTCCCGTCTCTTTCTCATGATCTTCTGTGGTCTGGAGGAAAAACAGAAACATTAAGCCTGAGAAGAGGATGTAAATATTTCTGTATAAACATTTTTTTGCGTCTGTGTCTTGAAAGCTAATAATCAGCCATGTTTAAATTTTAAGAAATAACGATCACTGTATTAGACCAAATATACACAGACACCAAGACCGAAGTATGTGTGTTTCCATGCTAATCTATGTGGTCCAAGTGTTAAGTGGTTGTGTTTTTGCTGGGAAGTACATGTAGAAATAAATATTAGGCTCACATTCATATGAATTGTATTTCATAATCTCAACGGGTAGCCTAAACAGTTTCACATTTCCTTGAGCTTTTCTCAGGGTGTGCTGGCTTTGTCCTGTTTGGAGAAGCTTAGGCAGGCGTTTCCTATTGGGAATGCCCTACCACTTCATAGTTTGTTTCCTGTTTGAAAGGATTTTTTTTCCCCTTCTCACCATTCCAGTGCAAACAGTGCATTTCTGTTGACTGGAGGATGTATGCTTTTGTGTATGAGATCCATGTGTGTATATGTGTCTGATTTTCGTGCAGGTACTTTTAGTCTCCAGGAGGCGTAGGGAGAGTCAGACTCTTTGGTGAAGAAACGAGAGGTCTTGGTCCCCTTGTTGAGCAGGTGCTCGTTAGGCAGACCCTGAGTCTGAGAGATGTACCGGATCTGAGCAGAGAGACAGGAAAGGGAGGAAGAGGCATAGGGTGGGAGAGGGGGAGTTTAAGAAAATGAACAGGAAAAGTCAACGAAATGGAATTTTAGTGTTGTTGGTCAAGGGGATGGAAGAAATGTGAGAAGAAAGAATACACAATGGTTTACATCACAACCACATAGCTGAAACAAGAGAATCAACTTCAATTAAATTAAATAATTTTCAGCAAATATGTGAAAATATAACATTTAATTCAGATGATGCAGCCACATATATCATTTGGGAACTTTTGTAAGCAGCTTACTAACGTTGAGCTAAATTTAGAACATGTTGCTGTTGCTCAGATGCGACTTATTTTTAGAGGCTGATCTAGGGATCTATATATTCCGGTTTCAGTTATTGTCAGTAGACAGTTTATGGCTTATTGGCCAGTTCATACCTTGAAGGGTTATAAGCCGCAAAATGTTCTTTAAACTATAAAAACTACAAACAAGAGTAAGGAAATTCCTTCAGGCTAAGTAGCTCTTTAAGCCAGGGTGCCCAAGCAATAACATTCAGCAATTTGCCAAATTCAATTTATAAATACCTGTAAATAATAATAGGTTACTAATAACATAGATGGGGTGACTTAATTAGTCTGGCTCTTATTTAAAAGACCAGCGGCATAATGGTAAGACTGTTTTAAAGAGAATATGGTGTTTATTTTATACTTGGCTTTTGTCCAACAGCTGGTCTATAAGTTGCATGTTATCTAATACAGCACGTTGAACCCCTGCACTTCAACCTTTACTGCTCTGCCAAACTGACATAGTTAGAGCGCTTCACAGGCCGAAAGCGGATGCAGCAAACAAACCACACATAGGCACAGATAGTCAGAGGCTATTGACATAGGTTATGGGTATTAAAACATGCGTTACATTTAAAATTGTTGTCCTTGCTGAGCCGCAGCAATCCTACACAAAAATGCTCAAAGCCTCATGTCTTTAATTTCCTTATTTGAACTTAAAGTGAAATGAAAGAACATTTTAATAATGTTCCTGATGAAAATCTTATGACCTGGGCCTGCATCAAATCAGTGAAAACCCTCCTCTGAAAATGCAATAATGCAAGTGATGGCTCTTGGGGAAATGAATTCGGTTTGTAAATCACACCACAAACTGAAATCTCAAATAGAATTGTTTGGATATTTTGAGCAGTATTGAAAGAAATAAAGATTACCAAGACAAAGACAGTAGGCCTTTGTCTCTCCCCAATGTTTTTAACTATAAATCCATAATGTTACGCAATAAAGTCACATCCATCTATTGACTTCCGCTCAAAATTCTAAACTTCCTCACAATAAGCAGTAAAATCTAATGCTATTGGACAATAGCATGTTCTATTTGAGAAATAAAAATGATACAAGTGAATCATGAAAATTCATGTCTTAACTGAGGAGTTCCAAACACAAAATTACATGATCTTTCTACGAATAAGTTACAGCAGAGTAACATCTCCGCTGATTTGTTAATCCATTTCTTTGGTGTTTTTTTCCCCCTGTTCAACAAAGATTTAAAGTCCTTCCAGGTGTGGTTTCCAATATTGTTTGATTTGCAAGTTATACAACAGATTCTGGTGTACTCCTTTGGAGTCCAACAGCTGTAAATTTTCCAGATATGAGCTGACTTTTCCCAAGAATTCATCAAACTCTCTGGCCTGCCCTGTCTTGATTACCCTCTAATAATTCTGTGATATTCCAGAAATTCCATGACCAATGGAAATCCTACAGTGATAGGTCCGACAGCGTGTGTGCGCGCACATTTGCACACATGCACGTGTCTACGGCCCAGAACAAACACACTAACTGGCCAGAGGGCACTGGACTGAGAACCTGCTGATGATGCACTGAACGCTCACCACAGTTTGTGTGTGTGTATGTGTGTGTGTGCGCACATGTCTACCATCAGGCTTATGTTTATAAATACATTTTGCTGTGTAAAGTGGAACTGCAGTGAGCCTTGGCATAGCACAGCATGCTTTTGGGGGCTCAATGTGCACGCTGGACTGTGTGCGAGTGTGTGTCCTGGCATTGCCCAGTGGTACAGCAGAGCGGTCACTGCTCAGCAAAGCACGATCAGCCAACATCTGACTGTTAGCTGTTGCTGGAGGCACAGTTGACAAAAAAAAGAAAAAAAAATAGACACATGCACATGTATTTAGCAGGATCTCATCAAACAAGCCATCAATTCTTTAAAGAATGTTCGTGCTGCGGAAGTACAGCCAATTTCAAACATTTGGTTTGGCAAAGAAGGCCAAAAAAGTTATGAGCTTTTGAGAACTTTGCAGATGTCCATAAAAGGTCAAATATCACTTTCTAGCACAAGAAATTTCAAGACAAGACAACAGCCGGCGATCCAAGTTTCTCTTTTACCAAATTTCTTAATTCATACACTGAACGAATGATGGAACTTGATTCTGACCTCCACAGAGTTGCCTATAGTTAAACACAGAGTAATCCTGTGCTGGTCTGTGAATGTGGTGTGGACCTTTTCCCATGCTCCCTCTCCCTCACCAGGGGACTGCGTTCACAGTCCCAGTTGTGTAGTTTAAACCACAGAACGCTGTGGGAAGATAATCACACATTGCCAAGAACAATTTCCTGATTCACTCAGCCCAGATTAGTACTAGGTGGATTTCATACTGGATTTGTTGGATTTCAGTCATACAGCCAGAGAGAGATGAGGAAGCAACAACAAATAAAGGTTTAACTACATAAATAATGTATTGTTGGGTTCCATCTACTGGGAAAGTGGATTATAAGAATTATAAGCATTTAATGTGGATCTTTTAATCAGTGAAAAATGGAATTTCTCTGTTTATTTTGTCCATGCCGTGGGGGAAGGATATATCTTTCGGGTCTCTTCTTTTCTCCCCTTGAGTGTACGTGTGTGTGTGTGAGAGAGAGAGACAGAGAGAGGAATGTTACCTGGTCGTACTCCAGCGCTCCGGGGTAGAGGGGCCAACCCAAGAAGAGCTCAGCTATCACACAGCCCAGTGACCACATGTCTATGGCCTCACAAAATGGCAGGCCCAAAATAATCTCTGGAGCCCTACAGAAGAAAGAAAGAAAGAAAGACGCAGAAAAGGTTACATTTAGAAGTTGGTCACAATGTACAACATACAATCACCCCATCACAGCCTAAGGGAATAGCATACAATAGCACCAAAATAACTCCAATAGAATTTTGGGTTAATGGATTCAAAGAGCTATGATATCTGCAGCTTTTGGTGAATCATTTGTGGTCAAAAAAAGAGAAAAAAAAGAAAATGTGTTTGGAGAACAGAGCGGTCGGATAGTACAAAATAGTGCAAACCCTATCAACCATACACAATCAATATAAGGCATGACTTTCTACATAGGGCTTCTGTTGTATTAACCAAAACTCAATTATGTATGTCAGAACAATGACAAAAGCCATTTCAAAAGGTTTCAAACGTGTTAGTCCACATAGCAAAGTTTTTCAATCTTTGTGTGCAGTGGAAAAATGGATCAGGATATGCCAGCTAACTGCTGTTTCGCCATACAATACAACAAGAAGTGGAAAATTGTAGGGATCTCATTTGTTCTTAGACTTCTTAAATGGTGTCACCACAAGAAGTAGTTAGTCTCCTTTTCAATTGTCACTGATTGGTTCATATAGTTGAGGAGAGCGTGTCAGGAGCCTGTCACTTCAGGAAGAAGAGAGAGTGTATACACAGACACAGCAGAGCAGTTGAGACTGTGATGGACAATGAATGAAAACTCTCATCCCTGTAAAGTAGTTTCAAACTAAGCAGAGCTCACCAGGTTTCAGCTAAGGCCTGCATCCTTTCTCCTAGTATTTCAATATACGGTGTACAGTATGTGACTGGTTGGCAGCCGATTGCCAGCAATAAGTCTAAGTGGTAATAAATTTAATCTTAAGAAAATGTTCTGTTTTCCTAGAACAAGACCAAATTGAACAAAAAAAACTTGAAGATAAATTTTCTGCCAGTGGAATATGATAATTATTCTCTATATTGGTCTGTTTGTATCAAAAGCAAGATATTTTCACTTTTCAAGATTTTTCAAGGTTTTTGGGTGTATAAATACTACATGTGCCGTAAAATGAAGTGTCAAGCTGTGTCAACATAACCTGTGTCAACATGCCTTGTGTCAACATGACCCGTAGCAACATTAGCAGTGTTCATATTGGGAAGGAAAAAATAAAAAGGGCATGGCCTTTATATGCATTCACACTGATGAGATCATGTTGACCATCCGATTTCAGTTTAATGTAATATAATACAACATCACTGCATACCTTGGCTTCAAAAACGAACACAGATGAGTCAACAGCTTTCTGACACAGTGTGAATATAATAAGAACTTACTGCAGGGTTGTATGTAAATTGTCTTTGATGTAAAGGAAACAGAGTTAAAAAACTAAGTAAAGCTTAAGAATACAACAGAATATGAAAACAGGTTAATCAGCGAAGTTAAACTCAACAATCGACCCATATACGTGCTTACAGTGTTAATTCAACAAAGAACTAAATCCCTTCCAGCAAATGGACTTTGCCACTTGTGCAATTCAAGAAGACTAGTAATCTTGCAGCAGTAGCGAGAGCCCGCTGTATGAAAACAATGGGCTATTAGGCCTGGACACAGCAGCTGAGCAACAGTGCTGCAAATAGCAACCACTGCCGTGACGACCATAGAGGGAAATGACGGTTGCCAAGCAACAAGCGACGCAAGACCATAATGTAACAGTATTACAGGGTGATAAATTGGGCCATCACTCATTATTATATGTGTGTATGACTTTGAGCATGTGAGTTTCAATGTGTGTGCATGTAAGCCTGTGTGTCAGACAGCTGCACAAGTTCATTTTTACAGCACAGCCCGTGCTTTCGGCCCTCCTTGGACTGGGGGAGGAAATTACACACTGCCATTTCCTATTGCTCCTTCAAGAGGAAGCAGTTATGCAATACCAAAAAGGGCCTTTAGGGAGAGTGCTGCAAACATTTATTGTTTAAGATCACAGTGTGATACTGCAAAGCAAGGACTTAATACACTAATTGTAGTTTTTCAGGTTTTAAGTTAGTCCAAAGCAACGTGATCAAATAAAGCTGTCAGACAACACTTGTTTTGACACAAAGCATTTGTTCCCTGACAAACTGCCACTCAAAGCCGCAGTCTACTCTGCTCTGTCGGTCATAATCTGTCTGGAGCAGTCGCACCGCCTCTCGCTGCTGCCACACACCCTGCCGCAATCATGGCTGCCAAAGAGGTGCGGCAGTCCACCATGTCAGTATTTACATTTGTTCCGTATAGTAATATTCTAACGACTGGCGCCAAAGTTTGCCCACATTACCAACATGGCATCTCTTCATGGGTAATTACCTTCTTCTAAAACTTGTAATTTTTTTTTAACCTTTAGGGAAGTTACTGACAGAACACCCTAATGACATTTATACATCCACACAACCAGTCTGACCAGCTCGCCACTGAGAAGCTTCACTGGAGCAGTTTAACCTTTAGGCCACCACTACTGAAAATAAGTGCCCTGAGTAAATAGACCATAATTTGTCATTACAAAACAGGAACAAGCTACACTGTAGATATCTTTCTGTCAATCTCTTGTTACTTTTAAGAAGAAGATGGGATGGTTAAAAAAAACATTTTACAGCAGATTTGACTGACTTTGATTGATAACTCATCACTGTCATATTCTGTTGAATATAAAAATATAACATTTTACAACTCAAAGGTCAAGCTGTCATAGTCTTTGACAGTAATTAGTAAGTGTTTCAGCTTAATTCCCATGAGATGAGGTGATAAGCAAATGTTCTCAGATACTGCACAAACACAGGCTCAGGGTACTGCTTACTATTACAGGCCTATGGCAAAGGTAAACAAACATGCGCACACACAGAGAGTGAGGACTGGGGATTAAAGTGGACACACAAAAATAAACCTAAAGAGTGTGTGTGTGTGTTGTTGTTCCCAGCTATACTGCCAGAGTCATAAAAGCAATGGCCCCAGCTTTCCAGAGCCGTAACAGCTCTTCACATAACACACATATAACACACCCGCACACACCCACAGGTGTTTGGCAGCCAGACCAGGTTCCAGAACTAACTAGTCACACTAGAGAGCAGCGGTTGGGACAAGTGCAAACACTGCAGAGGACATGACAACCCACTGATGCTGTACACAGAGAACAGAAATAACTATAGATGCGTACTATATCCAAGGGCGTTGTCTGAATGTAAAACATGAGGAAGGCGAGTGGGAACCCGGTGCTTAAACACCTGCAGACAAAGCTGATCCATGATCACACAGAAAACACATGCCACTGTTACTAAGACGGAATGTGTAGCTAAGATGGTACATACCTTTGTTAGATTTTCAAAATGCTTGAATAAAAATGGGAGAATTAATCGTAAGCCTTTCCTGGTAAGAGACACCAAAACAGCCATGATTCATAGATGTGCTTTTAAGTCCAATAAACAGATTTCACTTTGGAAAAGAAAACATTTTTACTTTGGAACAAGAAAACATTAGCGGAACTATTTGCTCTGTTTAATACTTCCATGCAGAAGGCAGCTGTGATCCAGGAAAAATGGGTGGAGGACTTGGACACATGGCTGGAGCCACGCAGGCAATAAATAAATTAAAAAACTTGAAATTGAAGAAGTATGACAGTGGGCAAAGTCAGTTTATCAATTTATTTACATAACCACTTGCTGAAACTATTCCTCCTGGCACCCACATCAACACTATTGCTTAACTTGATATGTGCACATACACACAAAGCAGGAAAAGGCAGTTGTACTTCAGAAAAAGAGGAAACAAGGGCTAAACAGAGACAAAGCCAAATACACACATGATTACAATATTGTATTTTTACATAAAGACACTGTTGACTGTGTGTGATAATGTATTATTCAACATGTGCTATATATGCTGCACAGCAGCATGTATCACATACTACTCACTACTGACCATCAGAACAAACTAAGATATAACATAAATCCACAAATGCAGCTATTTATCTTTTCTACAGTTATACTTTTTCCCAAAAGTGTAACCAACAAAAAGTTCCCTGTTAGTTAAAAATTCCTCTAGCCTTGGTGAAACTGTGGAGTGAAACTGAGTGTGAATCAGTCAGCAAAACTCAGCTCAACGTACTGTACAAATGCTTTTCAGAGAGAAGGCCCATGGGTGCTTGTCAGGGCCTACTTAGGATTTAAATTTCCCGTTCCTTCCAAACGAAACTTGGCGAAGACACACATCTGAATATCTACATCAAGTACAAGTACACATTCGGTAGCAATGGGACCAGATGTCAGTGGAAAAAACAACACCTCTGCAACCAAGAAATCACACCTAGCTGTAGGAAACCTAACATAAGCTGCCCATATCTGAGAGCATGCTAATATAGCAGTCTTTCCTTCCTTCCACCTGATCTGCTTAACTAAATTATTCACATAGCCCAGTGCTCCATTTTCATTGTGGAAGGTGGTTTAACGTCACCAGCCCCCACAGGACAGAATAGTCACCTCTCCAGGGCCTGCTGTGTCATGCTACCATAGCAACATCACATTAGAGCATGACAAACATTGAATAGCTTCTGCTCGAGCCTTCTATCAACAGGAGTTAGGCTTCTAAAACAGCAAAGTTCAAGTTCGTATTACCACATCACAGTATTTCCATATTAAGCACAATAAAGGATCTAAGTGACTGGGAAAATCTCAGCCAAAAAGGGTTCACTTTAGCACAAGCCTATAATTTGTTTGCCTTGTTTTGGTCCAACAGGAGGGCCAATGTAAAATTGACTTGTGAGCTGTAAGCTGCCTCATTTGAAATTATGTTCAATGCATATTTACTTTCCTAACAATATATTAAACTAAACACTGGATTTTAAAAAAAAAAAAAAGAAAAAGTGAACCAACAACAGAACCAAGCCAAATTCAGTGTAAACTCAAAACTTTATACGGCTTCTGAAAACTTTTAAAAGTATCCTTTCAGTGTGGGAACAAAACAGCAGCACCGTATAAAACAAAGCACCAATTCAGTAAAATACACCAGTGGCAGCACAAACCAAGCTCCTCATACAAGACAAGGCATGCAGCGTTATAGAGCACAGTCATAACAGCTGGGGCAGCCAACCTGAAAAAAGTATGACTGAAACTGTAAACTGTCCCATTTACAAGGACATGTGTCCATTTTATGTAGTGATGTATGGATTTATCAGCTGAACATCAGTCTCTGATAATATTGTACTGATCTTGTGTTGTGTCAATTTTGAGCTGGCTACCCTTATTTGACCAAGAACAAGAATTGTTTTATTGTTTTCCTGGAAATGTGTCCATCAAATATTGGGATCTAGACTTTTCAATTATATATATAATATATATATATATATATATATATATATATATATATATATATATATATATGCACATGTGGCCACACCCTCGCTGAAACAGAGAAACCTAACACGACCATAAATGATAGCAAAACTCAATGGTCTGTTTATTAAAGCCATTTACTTTTTGAGCATTTCTCACACACAAAAATATAGGTATCGGCATCTGTCAAATTTATATTTAATGTCAGAATTTTACTTCCCTAAGTTTTTGTTGAAAATTCCAGGTTTAGCTGGACAACACTGGCACAATAATATTATCTGTAATGTGCCTGTAATGTACCTGTAATGTGCTGGGATTGGCACCAGCAGACCCCTGCCACCCTAATGGGGAATAAGCGGGTATAGAAGATGAATGAATGAATGTTTGAGGAGGACACATGCACCCATAATTACCATTTATACTAATCATTATAATATTCATGACATTTCACAATAATGTTCATTGCATGCCAAGAGTTAAAGGCTCAAGAGTAAAAAGTATTTTTGGTGTCTCTGATCTCTAATTTAAAATGTGGCCATTTTTTAATTCTCATTTTACAAAAAATATTAGTGCATGGGAATATTGATGTAATCAAACCTTTATCTTTGATGAGTGTCGGAAGAACTTTCTTGCCCTTAACAGTTTTGCTTCAGTCTTTAAAAACTCATCTTTGCACCAAAACCACATTTCTGGCAATGCCACTACCGATGATTCTGGAAAATCCAGGGAAAACCCAGAGCTGTAAAAAGAACTCCTCCTACCCACTGTGGTGAAGCCTTTACTATGGTAACAATACAGTACAGCAATTATGCAATATGAGCACAGAAGAGACACCGTGTCCTGCAAAGCACTCTACTGATAATCTGATGAGCGCACAAAATTACACACACATTCACTTCTCTGACATAATCATATAGATAAGAGTAGACTGCAAACAAAAACAAGTGCAGTTAACATACCCCTCTTTCAACAGACATTTATCTAAGTTCAAACGCAGGCCTACCAACACACACTGCAAAACAAAAAATGTGCATGCACTATCAGCCGTTGTCATGGGTAAACCGACTCCAAGACACACAAACACACAGTGGGAGGTAGGTAGGATAGGAGGCAAATAAAGAGAAAACACAAAAGAATGGATTTACCATTACAAACCAGAAAGATACTCTGTCATCTTTGAAAAACTTTCTAACCCAATGCACTTCCATTATTTGCCAAAAGGCACAAATGGAAGCTTTGCTGAAAAAATTGAAACTGTTGCACAACACCGGTGGCCGAAGCAAAAACACAGCCAGATGTCACAAGATTTCAGGGCAGTTATAGCTTTGTGGCTCATGCAGGTGAAGTAACTAACCTTGGCAAGCCAATTTTCTATCCTCAGAGAAGCACTTTATCACATCTGAATTGAGTTATTGTGGAGCATGTTAGGGTACATTGTGTAACCTACATGAAATATCCTACCTTGGCAGCTGTTGCTTGGACAGGGGCACACATATAAGTACACCCAGACACACACAGGAATGTCTGAAAGTTTTTTTCCTGGATCTAAATGCGGGTTTTCACATACCACATTCTTCCTCGGCCCTCTATGTCCTGAGTGACCTCCCTAAAATTTCATGCCAGCCCTTTTTTTAACTCCACTATGATATCTGTGTTTCCGACGCAGCCAAGACAATACACACCAAAGCACACATACACACACATACACACTTCTATACGCTTAACCAGGTCAAATTCAGAGCAAAGCCTTGATGTTATGTAACAACCATAGCTCTTCTATCCTCCTCTTCTCTCAGAGGGTAAAGCTCATATTCAGGAACTCAAAAGACTCGATTTCACATTTTTCCCTCTACAAGAATTTGCACAGGACGTCCACACGCACTTTTGTGTCCTAATGTAAACACCATGAGCAGAAGCTGAAATAACCGAACATGTTGTACTCCTTCCAGGCAATAAAAGCAGGCCTGCACACAGTGGAATAGTGGAGGTGGGTGTGTGCAGTGCATTAGCTGCCGACAAACCCAGTATCTCAACAGTATTTGTCACAGATTTCACAATGTTTGAAGAGCTTGCAATAGTTTACCCGACCCAATTAACTCTCTTGCTGAAACTTGCTAGTAAAAAGAGTAGGTGATGAATGTGCTAGACTGGTGTCCCAGGGTTTGATGAGAGGAAATACTTAACTTTGGGGAAAAAACATTGAAGTAGCACCTCTTACTAATTCGGACGTCATTAAATGTGTCATCTGCCACTTGTTTTCACATGCAAACAAGTCATGAATGAGCCAACAATTATACACAGTATATATAAAATGAGAGAACAGGTTTTGATGTTCAACAGATGCTTTGTGCAATTAGTAGTTTTCTTTTAAAATCAGCTGTTTGTTAATGTATCCACAGCACAATGTTCTTTTGCAACATTAATGTATTGTACAAATATTATTTCTAAATGTGAGTGTAAAACATGGCCATATTTTAAGTTACAGTTTAGAAACAACAACAAATACTAATTGCTAAACAATGAATAGATTAAGCCTTTAACTCTTAGCTTACGACAAACATTAACGGGACATGTGCCATGAATATTGTAAGCCTTTTAACGGCTGCGTTTCATAAGCACGCACTCACTCTAAGCTTAGAGACATGCCAAAATATTTCATGACGCTGTTCCTCATACAAACATTTCAGTTCCTCTGCACATTATGCAAGAGCGGCAGAGTTTAGGGCGTGACGTGCTGAACACGGATCAGATGCCGCTTCACACACGCATTCAGGCATGCATTCAAAAATGCATACGCACAGGAAAGACTAAGGGGAGCAGGGGAAAAAAAAAAACAGCAGGGGAAGGAGAATGGTTGTGCATGCCTTGGGGCCTCCAGTGAGAGTGTGGAGGTTAATGCAAGGCTCTTCACGTTACATAAGGAGAGAGAAAGCATAAACACAAAGCTGGGGCAAGACTTTGCTAAGCCTTGTGGGAAACACAGACACAAACACAAACAATAATTACCCATGGGACCGAGTCAACTAATAGTGTTGTGACGCATCAAGATGACATATGACATTTCATATCCTGACAGCTCTTATCTTCCTATAAATCTTTTGCACTTTCTGAACACTTTGTACCAGTTGAAACTGGCTGAGTTTTTTTTTGAGGTACGGGACTTTACTTTTCTGGCGAGCTTTATAGTTTCAGAATTGCAATATATATAACTATCACTGCTTGACCACATCTTTGAGGAAATATGACTCATTGCTTGCATAAAAGCACTAAAGCATTGTTAATGTATTTAAGCTTCTACTTCCTACACATAGCTGGGCGATATGGCCTGAAGACAAAATCCGAAAGAATTTCAGATTTTTATCAATTTTTCTCTGCCCTAATCAAAAGCAAATAAGAGATGATGAATAAATGGCTCAAAACAAGTTTTAATTTTGTTTGTTTTTTTCCCCTCAGTCGCTGCCATGCTTGTGAATCTACAGTGTTTGGGTGCGCCCCGCTAACTCAACTGTAGAGCGTTGCAGCGGATTAGTTCTGCTTTTGACGCTCGCATGTGAAAAATATAATAATAATTAAAAAAAACATTTTAATAAAAAAAATACATCGTCCAGAACTGTACATTCGAATTAATCAATTTAATCGATACATCGCGCAGGCCTACCTCCACAGCTGTCAGTCACTTAAAGCCTCAACCACTGCAGTGCTTTAAACGTAAAGGGGGTAAAATATTTCCTAGTAATGTGGTGTTATTAATTTTAGAAATTAATCAAGGTATCATTATACATTATACAGTAATAATGTATAAGTTAACTGAATGTGAATTGCCTCACCTGTAGTATCTGGACTGCAGGTAAGTGGAGCAGACGGCCTTGGAGACATGGCTGGCTGAGCCAAAGTCAATGACCTTGACTCTGTAGGGCTGCCTGGAAGGGTCCACCAGCATGATGTTCTCTGGCTTCAGGTCAGCATGAATTAAACCCAAAGATTTCAGCTTCTTTAAGGCTGTTGCCACCTACAAAAGTTGACAACACAATATATTCGTCAGTGTGGCAGTGTGGTTCAGAGTTCATTACGTTGGCTTTAGGCATGTCTTTGCATAGCAAACCAGAAGAACACATTTCACTAACTATTAGCTTAAATTACAGGCTGCTCAATAAGTAACATATTGATTCTTTCTGGGTCACTTAGGCAAATAGTTGACTTTGTTTTGTGTATATGGGCTACTGACTGTGTTATTTTAAACAGAGGTCACTCTACCTGCAGCAGAATAGGCCTGATGATTTTAAGTGGCAGTGGGCTGAACTTGTTTTGTTTCAGAAAGTCATAGAGGTTTTGCTCCAGCATTTCAAACACCAAGCAGGTGTGGCTGCGATGCTGGAAACACTCCAGAGCGCGAACCACATTGTGCTCATCTGCATTCTCGCTGCTCAACCGTGCCAGGATCTCCACCTGCGAGTTAAAAAAAGAAATACTATATTATAACAATACAGGTTAAAAAATTAGTTCAAGCAAAAAAAAAATGGGGAAAAAAAGCAGAAAATATATTAGAAATATAGATTGTTTTGCATTTAGAAAGATGAAATACTGTATCTGTTGTAATGTAATTAAATATGACAATATAAGCACTATATCTGTTGTGAGCTGTAAGATACTCAAAAATATTCAGGTCATATGCAACAGTCAACGATTTAAGTAGGTTTTATACTCTTAAAAAAAAAAACACACACAAAACACAAAACCTCACCTCAATCTGTCCCTGGCGTGCATAGGATGGGTGGTTCTTCAGTATTTTGACAGCCACCACTTCATTTGTCCCCCTCTTCCAGCACTTCACCACCTGACCAAAGGTGCCACGACCCAGGAACTCCAAGACCTCGTAACTGTTCTTCATGGAGCACAAAACCTCGTGCTGAACTAACTGATAGTCACCATCTCCTGATCCGGTTCTGGTGACTGTAGCTCCAGCCACTGCCTCTGTGCTGCCGTTAGGCCTGATTTTGGTCCCATCCACCCCGATTCCAATGCCGTTCACCGCCTCAACCCGGTTGTGTTGAGCAGACAGTGTCCTTCCACCCCCGACTCTAACAGTGTCCGCATTGTTCCCGGTGCTGGTTTGCAACATGGCCACAGGGGGAGGAAGTGAAGGCAGAGCAGATACCTCCTCCACTATCTGCATGGTTCTGACGCAGTTGTTCTCCTGTGGTTGTTCTCCACCTTCACTCGTCTTCTGTTCACATCTCTGGGTGGCAACTGTGTCTAGAAGGTTAATGTATCCCCCTCGCGTCTGTACCCTTCTATCTCTGCCCACCTCCTTTTCCTCCGCTTTGATACAGGCCCTTCTCAGGAGCCCACAGTCCAAGCCGCCACCTCCTCCGCCAGAGGGAGTTCCACCACTGTCCCTACAGGGCCTCACTTGCTGTGGGCCTCTGCTCTCGTAAAGAGACTCCTGGTCCTGGATCCCACCTGGACCTTCTCCTAGTCTCTCCCAGTTCTCCTCACTCTGTAATTCTGCTGTCTGCAATGTCCACTCGTCCCTTTCTTGTTCAGGCTGTGCTCCCCTGTGCAACCTTCCTGAATCAGCACCGGCTGAGGATGGGAGGACGTTGTTGGGGTAGGCGATACCGTAGTTGACTCCGATCACGTACGTCTTGGGTGGGGGTCGGTGCTGAAAGGCTCTGCTGGTGTTATTACTGTGGTGGGCTTCACCCGTGTGTCTGCTGGTACCACTGCTGCTGGTTCCTAAGGCACTTGTTTGAGCTGAGTGCAGGTGTGATGGGTAGACCAAGACTTGTGAGGCCATGCCTAAAAAGAAGAGAAAAGGAAATGTGCAGCATTTAGTAAATGATGTGATGTAAATTTCCCCATCAGTGCTTCCCCACACATACACTAATAAGTGGCTCAGTGCCAACGTGATTCTCATAATCGAGTTGAGGCAATTTTTGACAATTTTCTTTACAGAATTTCAGAAAGAGAAAGAGCAAGTGCAAGCGAGTGAGAGAGCGCAAGTGAAGGAGAGGAGGACAGAGTGGTCAACAAAAAGGGTCTGAAAAGTTCTCTTATACGGGAACACTTTGAGTTTCAAGAATCCGATGAGGAGCAGAAGCAACTTAACGTGCAAGATTTGCTACAAGGTGATATCCATGTGGACACAACACAACAAATCTGTTTAAACATCTCAAACAAAAGCACAAAGTCATTCATGCTGAATAAATGCATTATGTAACTAAAACATAATCGTTTGAATAATCATGATTTCAATATTGACAAAAATAATGATTTTTTTGCTAATCGAGCAACCATAGTGAGTGTGATCAACAACTCAGACCTTAAGTTAAGTGGCTGTTGCCATCCGCCAGTCAGACGGTGCTGCTGCCACCCCATCCCCCCACTGTCAAACACCCCTAACACTACAGAACACTGGCTATTGAGGGACAATAGAGGAAATTTTTTTTTGTATTATTTTTTATTTTATTTATTTATTATTTTATTATACCTATGGCAATTTACAAACATTAAATGAATAAGACACTATCATTTCACTGAAAAATATTCTGTTAATTTAAATTCTATCCACAAAGAAATAAACCAGTCAAAATCTAAATAGCACCATCGCCATCGCTATCTCGCTGAACAAGATTGTGTTCTAAATAAAGCTGTCATAAAAGCTGCCAAAATGAATACACATCTAAGCAATCATGTCACCCTTACTGGAAAGGGGAACTAGCCTTCTGTAATAGGAGATGGGGGAAGCCCGCTGTCGCGCTGGTCTGTTCCTGCACACTACTCAGCAGGGTCAGTTTCACACAAAGCACAACCGCAAAGCAAGTAGTACCCCAGGGGAAATTGTACACCATAGAGATGGTGAGTGCCCTGTATCGTGTAAGTGACATTTTACAGATACACCTATCTGCCTGGAACGATGAAATGACTGCTGAGTGATCGTAAGCCTGTAATTCTTCACAGCAACTGACACTTCACACAGATGCGTTCAGGTTTGTTTCATTTGATCTTACCACCAAAATTTGTCACATCTAGAAAACCAAAAGAGATCACTACACCCAGTCTAAAGAAAGACATTCTTATTTATATTGCAAATATTGATGTCTGGTTCTGAGTGTTTGCCTGATTTCCAATACAAGTTTACACCTACTTTTAAAAGTGACACATAACTGTCTGACGTCCATGTTTACACTCAGTCAACAAACTTACGCATATTAGTACATGAATAATTAGGTGGCCTGCACTGTGAGCAAGAAATAGTCAATTCATTCTATCGACAAATCAATACTGAATTGTAGTGACCACAATACATACACCTGTACATTTAGATGAAAGTTACTTTTCCACATATCTGCTTCGTGAAGTCAAGATAGGATGTCAAACACGAGAGAACTTTTAACAACAACAACACTGTTTTCCCATTCCAAATTCAATTTTATGATTTATTTTTTTAGGAACATTCCTCCCATTACAGCAAGTCATGATGACCTGACATAACAGGCAAAAACGGGCAGAAGCTGAGCCCGTCAAGCCCCACCTCCTGAACAATTCCAAATAGAGGCAGATTGTGCCTGCGTTTATACAGTCTCAGGTGGTTCCAGTTTTAAGGCTACATCACGCACACGGTACACAAACACACACACACAAAGATGGTTGTCTTTATCTCAAAGTTTGGTTCAAAAAGAAAGGCCTGCCAGGAGCCTGTGGCCTTTCAAACTACTAAAGCTGTCACACACAGGCTCAGACAGGCAGAGGGGTGTGCCTCAACTTCAACGTGACAACACTTTGCTTCTCATGCAGGACTAGCAGTAGGACTGGTGAGGTTTTTTTTTTTTTTTTTTTTTTTTTTAAAATCAGACACACTGGTTATTGGAGATTAACAAACACAGTCACACTTTACTTTCAACTAATAAAAAAATATGGATTATTCTCTAGTGAGAACAGGGTTACTCAAAATGCAAAAGTGAGCTACCAACTCCCCCAACTAGTAAATAAATGTATGAACTCCACTTATTACAACTTCCAGAGAGCAAAATGGATGTTGTGATTCTATTGCACAGTTTTCTAGAGAATTGCAACTTTAAGTAGAGCTTCAGAAAGACAGCTTAATGATGCCAGTGACAGAAAATTAATGGCAATAAAGCAAACAAATATATATTGCTGTTGTGGTGAACATAGTTATTAGCTTGCCATGGTGCCATACCCATCAAATATTTGCAGGACACTGGCACAGACACAGCTGCGATGCCTGCTGTTCTATCCCCAAACTGCCAAACTAGGTAGCCTGATCGCTCACAGGCTGACAAGATCCAGGCCTGAAATGGAGAGCTACGACACAGGTGTGTGTGTGTGTCAGTTGTGAAAGAGTGCCAGCTGTACACGCAATTTGTTACTGATCAATCTAGGAGACAGTTAACATATGGGAGGGGTAGTGTATGTCAGTGTATGTGTGTGTGTGTGTGTGTGCGTGTGTGCGTGCGTGTGTGTGTGTTTGGGGGAAGGGCAACAACAGCCTAGAGACACCTGTTGAAACTCATGTTGAAAGTGACAGGCAGCTAAATAATAGTGGAGTTACACTGTCGGACAAGTGATAACTTACTCTAACTAGCAAAAAAATACAATTTTATACCTAATGTGAGACAACTATTGTTTTATCTTTTCGCCAATGTCCATATCTTCTCAATGCAAAGTTAACGCCTCGGGGAAACACACAGATGAAGTTCCTAAAAACAACAACAAATCCAAGCGCATGATCTGACAATATTCTTAAATAATCCCCATGTGTCGTTAGCACTCGGATGACTAATTAGCCTTCACAGCTAACGCTTGTGTGCCAAACTGAAGTTGGCTAGCTTAACAGTTAGCAAACAAGCCTGCTATGCGCGAAGTCTGCGTTAGGACAATTTTAACACGAGCTAAAAGCAGCAAATGGACGGATAAGCGGACCTACCTTCAGTAAAACCAGTAAATTGTATCACTCAGAGTGTGGAGGAACAGGCTAGCACCGAGGACCCGCACCACAGTCAAATCCTGCAACGATGCTGCTGCTGCTGCCGCCGCCGCTGCTGCTGCTGCCATCTTGTTCAACGACGAGGAGACACCGAGCGACTTTTCGCACATTTGAACCTCGGAATCATGCAAATCGCGAGCTAATGAGAAAGCCAGCCATGTCCCGGGGTTTCGGTAGCCGTCTCACGGTGTCACCGAACGCTGCTCTCGTGTCTAACGTTACTCAGGACGAGGAATCCGGGTTTCTAAACTTTTGCATGTTAGTACGCCTCGTCCCCAATAGAGATGATAGCTGCTGCTGCTGCTGGTTCGGTAGCTTGTTGCTTCTCCGCATGTGTGGAATGTTGGGCAGGAGAGAGAGAGAGAGAGAGGAGAGAGAGGAGGGGGAGGGTCTATTTTAATTTCCTAACATTTCTTGAAATAAATTATTTGATTAAATAACTTAAGGATACAAAACCTCAGCGATAAAGGTGTTCAGTTTGACATAATAAATGTTCTGCAACAGAACTCAAGAACTGAGTTTTAGCTATTTTATTTTGTACTCATTTCCTTTATTTCTTCATTTTTTGTATTTGGGTCAGTAACAAATAACTGTTGCCAAGATCAGAAAGTCAAAATCTTTTTAAAATACAATTTTCGAAAGCTTTCATCAGGTATCTCAAAATGCACATTTTGTGTTCATGTTGGTTTCATGTCATTTAAAAGTTTTAAAAGTTTTTTCACAAAAATCAATGGTGTAACTGAAAAACAATGATAAATTTAAAAATATTCCACCCCCAGAATATGAAACTAGTTGATATCATGTTTATTATTAGTAGTAGTAGTAGTATTAATTGTTATTATTATTACTATTATTATTATTTAAAACCTTTTTAAAAGAGTTAAACTAGTACCAAGTTTTTAGGATTACCCCAATGAAGTTTTTGACATTATCCCATTTGTTTTGTTGTATTATTATAAATACAAGTAAACTAAGCGTCCTGATCCAAACTCCATACCAGTTGGTGGCAGTATTGCACCAGTTCTTTGTTTGCGAATAAAACTCAAGAAGAAGAACTAACTACTACAACAACTCACCAAAAGTGCATATTAAACCCAACAAAAAATCTAATAGTTCTGCCATTGCAGCTAGGAGCTGAGTATTGTTACCACCAACTGCTCTTAAACAGTTCTGATGGCTCAAATGCGTTGTTTCAAAATATATTAAAACGTTCTATTCTAATAGCTCATTAATTCATGTGCAGTCATATAACATGATTACATGCATGCCAAGCACAGGGCCTCATCCCTAAACAATAATGTAACAAATGGGGACACCCTATTGAATAATTTGTCCACATACTTTTTCGAGGGTATTGTTGAGAGCAGGACACACACACACACAGACATAACAATGAATCCAGACTGAACTGGGCCAACATCACCTTTTAACTGGGATTCACAAAACATCATTAAAATTCCACAGTCCTTTTAAAACAAGTGACCCACCACCTCATGAACAAATAGAAAAAAAAGGAGGAGCCAGTTCGTCACGAAGCTCACAGAGTTTGTCCTAACAGTATTATAACAAAAACTTGAATAAAATGTATATTATATAATATTAAGTACATGTTATTATGTATAATATTTCCTTCTTTATGATTTAAACATTCATTCATCTTCTATACCCACTTATTCCTCATTAGGGTCGCAGGGGTCTGCTGGAGCCTATCCCATTGCATTACAGGCAAGAGGCAGGGATACACGCCAGATGGTTGCCAGCTGAGGGGCACACACACCATTCACTCACAACTATGGACAATTTAGAGTCTCCAGTTAACCTCAGCATGTTTTTGGACTGTGGGAGGAAGCCAGAGTACTCGGTGAAAACCCACACAGACACAGGGAGAACATGCAAACTCCACACAGAAAGATCCCAGACCAAGGAGGTCTTGAACCTGCATCGTTTGTGCTCTGAGGCAACATCACTAACCCCTGCTCCACCTATGACACAATTGTCAAAATCTATTTAAATATCCACTAATGTCCTCATCACACCGTACAAACTAAAATGGAAGTTATCGAAGAAGAATGTTAAGATAGACAAATCAAAAGCCATGATGAGTCTGATAGTGGCACCAAGTATTATATCCCTCCAGCACTGAAAGGTGCTGTTAACACTAAGGCTTCCTGTTTTTCAGAAGAAATAGGAATCGGCCCATTTTTTTCTTGCAAAATCCAACACTGTTTTTTTATTCACATTTTGTGTAATGTAATGATGTGACAGTGCATGGATTACTGTGCACTGATTTTTGTCTCTGTTTTAATTGCATTAATACAACTCCTTTTTATCTGATTATTGATGGTTCTGGCTCCATCTACCCTTTCATGTGTGTATTACATATAACCACCTACGGTGGTGATGTCAGCCTGCTGGTTAGTGACCAATAAATGATTGTTGAATCAATTATCCAGAATCATGATATAGTCATGATTCATGATATAGTCTGAAATACTATTTTTGTGCTGTGCACCAACCAAAAAAACAAATACACTAGGGCAATAATAGAAGTGAGTCAGTTGTATGGGACAAACAATCCTTTATTGACATGTTAGAATGAACATTCAAAGACAAATATCAGTGTGTGATGTGATTGGTCACGTCTTGTGTCATTATTAATATGTGGTACAGTTGACACCTGGCGGAATGGAAGAAATGTTACAACCACTGTAATTACTCCAGTAAGAATTGAATCTAATAAGCTGTAGTGATGTGTAAAATAAGCATGAGAAATAGACTCAACATCAAAGCAAGCTGTTTGTCAACAGTAAATATGATAAACTTTATAAATTATTATAAATAAATAAGTTGACTTAATTCATTTACCAAGTAACAATTAAAATAGTAACAGTACATTAGGTTGGTCCAACAACACTAGTCTGGTTTATGCATTAATTTGTTCTGATCATGTTCGTCTAATCTAGTCTAATACTGAACAGTATTTGATAAGAACTTTCTTTTGTGCACATACGGTGGAATTCAAATGTCTACAGACATTTTTTTTTCTGCTGCAAAATGGCCTGGGTTAAAAAAAAGAAAGAAAAGGAAATGGTAAGTCTCATGTTTTTGTTTTATAAGCATTAAAAGAATCGGCCATGCCGTTTTTCTCTGGGTTTGTTGAGCCATTCTTCCAGTTTAATGAGCCAGACTATTTCATGGCAATGATTTTAGCATTAGTATAATGAAGTACATTGATTTGTCATGTATTAAATTTGCGTGCATTGACCACAGACAGACTTTCCATCTGTTCATTTTTATCCTTTGTAACATTACAATTTTATTCAACCGTATTACATTTAAACTTTGTGTTGAAGTGACCTCTAGGTTGGGAACCACTCTTCCAACCTAAAAAAAACTGACAAGACTAATTTAATTTCAAGTGTATTGATAAAAAGGTGTTGCTGCATCCATTGTATTTCCCAAAAATTTCAGTGTTTACATGGCTTACCTCTGTGTGCTCAACAGCTTTGGTATTACAACCTAAATACGCTTTAGTATTGACTGAACTGTGTCAGTAGCATTGACAAATACTGAAAGCTGTTATTGAGCACTTAAAATGGTATATATGTAATAAGCATCTTACAGAAGGAGATCAATCCGGACCATATATTTAATGAGTGCCTACTTGCTTTTGTTTGTTTCAACTTTAATTTTGAAGTAGAGAATGAAGAACATTTCAAAGAGCTCCAAAGGTGTCTTAGCCTCTCTTATTAGATGATGTACTATACTTAGCTACTGCTGTTCTGAGGGTTTTGTAGATAAAATGTGTGTATAATCACTGATCTAGTACTGGTGCTAAAATACAGGCATTCTATTCGTTTGGGTATCTAACTAATCCAAAAAGATACCTGCTAGTAGTTCTGAACACAAGAGAAGTTAATGACCATCATGAGGCCTGAGATTTGTTCACATAAGCAACACTGTGAGTCAATGCGACTGACGGAGATGGTAGCCAGTGTTTTATAAATGATGTTCCTTTGAGGTCCACGCTCTGGGAGGCCAGCATTTTCTACTGAATACATATCAGCTCCTTTCTTGGAAATTACTAAAACTACTCTCCACATCCCTCCTTGTCTACTGTGTAGCGTTTATGTCTCAGTGCTGGGACATTCGTCTAAGGTCAGGATTTTCTGGAGAATCTTTAGGTAGAATGGGGAGAAGACCAGCTTGTTGAAGTTGACTAGACGGCTGAAGCGAACAGCGAGCTCTTTCAGCTCCCTGCTGACCGGAGCCAGGCCTCCTGGGAGAGGAGGAGGGGTCTTGTGTTGACTGGAATCCAGGGAAGCCAGGAGGTAGGCCTGAACACGAGAGTCTGAGAGGAGAGAAATTATCTGTCATTGCCAAACAAAACGTCTACAGAGTCAGTCATAAGCTGTTTGCTGTGCTCCGCCACCCTTGAAGGAAGTCACCATGTGTCACTTCTTACCCATCAGCTTGCGGACTGCACTGTCTGGCTGGATGGTGGCTAGGATTTGCCCCTTCAGCGTGTTCTTTCGGTCAGCAGAAAATGGAGAGTAGCCATGCTGGCTTAAGCACTGACTCAGCTCAACACACAGTTTCTCCCCGATGGTTGCTAAGGCTTCCTGTGCACTAAAAGACCTTGGGACAGGCAACAAGACATTATATCAGTACAATATAGCAATTAAAAAAATATCTACAACTTGGAAAAATTGGTGTTCGCAGTAAAGTAGCAACATCTTCCCGAACTTTTTGCTGGAGTGCAGTTTTTTTTTTAAATTGTACAAGTGCTTTACAAATTGAATCTGCCTTGACTGATTTGTTTGCACTTAGGAGATGGAATAAGCTAACCCCTGACAAATACAAAGTTGTAATGGCAAAACTTGTCTTTGGACTCCACCAACTCCTGAGGGAACACTTTAACTGCTCACCAGCTAGTCTTTTATTATGTCTGTCTGCTGTTTGCTGCTTAGCAGGTATTGTACTGTGGATTCATCTTTTTTTTGGTTGTTGTTTTTTACGATAAACATCTATCTACCGGGATTAGAAGTGAGGCTGATGAAAGTGCAGGTTGCAGGCCATAACATCAAATAAACAATTCAGCACCATGCTAGTTCAAACCCAATGAAAGAACATTGTTCCTGGAAAAACGTGGCTTCCAAGAAAATTGCTGAAATCCCCCCCTCCATTCAAAAATGTGTTTTTCTTTTTGTACTTCTACTGAATGTTTGCGCTTCACTGTGCGGAATGATAGATGTGCTGAGTTTGACACCAGGAGGCTGTTTTCACATTCATCTGCTGAAGGGGGAAACTTTCTCTATGCCAAGTCTGAATTTATAGACTGTGCGTAAGCATATATTTCAGTGATTATCAGAACTAGTTCGGAGCCAATCGGGGGCCAGTAAACAACTTCGACAAGTGTGATATGGAAACTTGAAGCCTGCAGACACTGGGGATGGAGACATCTTGTGACCAGCAGGAACATTTTTGAAACAAAAACATATATGCATATCTATGGATTCTGGATTTTTAATAAAGGAGAAGATATACTTTAAAGGATTTCAATGACACAAGTTATGATTCAAAGATAATCAAATGTTTTTTTAAACATTTCTAAAAGGGGATCTTTAATATTTGTCTCAATCAATTACAACAATGCATCATTGCCTTCTCCACTCCTTTACAGTTTGCTCACATGAAGGTGAAATAGTTGGCTGTCCAGTGTAGCTTTTAACATATGTGTGACTAGTTTTTTTGACCGTTTGCAGTTGAAGCGTTTGTACTCACGGTGTGTGCATGTCTGCGAGCATGATGCTAATGGTGTTTTTCAGGGTTTCCATCAGCCCTGGCAGGCCGGAGATGGCCTCTCCCGTGGTAGTGTAGACGATGAGCAGCACAGAGGAGAGCAACACCAACTGCTCGGCCTCCTGCTGCATCTCCTGGAACCGGATCTGATCCATCATCACCGTCTAGAGAGGGGAGGAGGGCAGGATGAAATGACGAGCGGCAGAAAACAGGTGCACACAATGACAGGCTTCAGGGTGTTTACCTCTGGGAAGGGGTCGGAGGCGTGGTCCCACCTCAGCAGCCGCAGATAGGCGTGATTATGGACGTTAAGGGGAAGGAGTGAAGGAGGCTGAGATGAGGCGCTAGAACCGTCCGTCCCAGCCTCCATCAGGCATCTCACAGTGTCCTCAAGCCACTTCTCAGTGTAGTCTAAGGCGTCTAAAGAAGAAAGCGTCATTTTACTCTCGATACAGTGTGAAATCCTTGTTCTCCTACAGATGTGAGTTACCCAATTTAGTTACCCGTTATCCATTAGAACATTCCACCATTTGTGCATGGAATATATTTTAAAATTGCTTTTAAGGATTTTCCATTATCAATTAGTAATTAAATCTAATTTTACTATTAATAGTTTAATCTTCTGGTCTGTTTAATTGCAGTTTTCCAGAGATGCCTGAATATGACATCCTTAAATTATTAGTACAAAATATAATGCAAGATAATAGTTTATAAAATTATACAAAAGAGTGAGATTACTAATACATTATCAATTTGTGTCAAATCATTTTAATTGACTTTGATTGAAGTGTTTTATGTCCATGGATCATATATAAACACTGAAATATATGTTGCATAAGAAGGTGCAATGTGTAAGATTTGGCCATAATGATAAGTACAGTAAATAAATAAATAAATAATTTGCGATTAAGAATGTTCTTGCTTTGCTTTTGCTCTACTACTTATGTAATGCTCAATAATGCGGTGAGGAAAACTCTTCTTACTTGGTTGTTTCTCCAGAAATTCATGAAACTTGTTCCTCTCATACTCAGCGGACTGCTGCATCAAATGAGGTCTGATACTGCTGACTGCAAAGTTAGCCATGTCCACCTTCATCAGGTCCAAAATGGAGAATATTTCCCTTAGAAGGTGGATAACAGAGGAATATATATAAACAGAGAATCAAGTCTTGTGAAACTGCAACCCCTCAACAAGTACTGAAGATGCATGTTATTACAAGTCTTAATTAGTTGGAGTTCAACTTGTTATTCACTCATTAAGGTTCTGCTAGCTCATCATTTAGTATTCTCTAAGGCAACTTAGTTAGAGAAGAAGTGGGTGTTTGTACAGAATAATATATTGAAATTGAATTACACAATCTAAAAATAAACGGAGGCCTGGAACATGCAGCGCTAATAATAATCTAGGCGTACTTGAGCAGAGGCACGATATCAACAATCTCCTTCAGTTTACTGATGTCCTGGTCCCTGCAGGGGGCACACAGCGACCCCATCATCCCCACAATGAACTGGGACAAGCAGCCGATGTCAAGTGCTCCGTTCTCAGCCTGCTGCTGGATCAGTGGCAGGTCCAGAACTTCCTCGATATGGGACCGCAGGCGTCCATGGCCCGGCAGCAGGAAAGACAGCAAGGTCTGGATGAGCAGATTAAAAGAAGATGATGAAGGCAGGACAGAACAGAGTTGCGTGTTCCCATACAATTTAATGAAGCCTTGTGTGACCTTCTCAAAATACAAACAACTCCAGGATCGAATTTTCGGTGAGACTGTGACAGCTAAATATAGGGCACATGTCTGCACAGTGCTGCATTTATTATTATGACCAGTTTATTTCCTGAATCAAATAACCGTCTCACCTCTTTGATCTCAGCCAGCAGTTTGATGGCATGGCTGTACGACGGCGGGTCCTCCTTCAGCTGAGCCTCCAAACAATCCCAGAATGCTTTGTGCATGATCTCCTTCACTCTGCGCTCCAAACTGTACAGGGGCACAGGATACAGGTTACTTCAACGGCAAGAAAGAAAGATGGGAATTCGGAGGAAAATTACAGCATCCAATCCAAGTCTTACCTTCCTTCAGGAAGCTCTGCAGGTTTAACTTGAAAAGCCTGGTTGACCATAATTTCGTGGGCCAAAGCCATGTTGGTGACTCCTTTAGCCGTCTCCATCAGCTCCTCCACAGACACAAACCTGGGAGGGCTGGCTATGGGGGAGGGGAAAGCCATCTTTTTATAAAGATACTTGCATTCATGCAAGATTACACATCAGTGTATTTCCCTTCAAAGGTTAAACCCCTGAATGTTCATGTTGTTAAAGGGAGAAAACACAGATTTGTATCTGAATTAATTTGCAAGCACTTTGATTTATCTTTTAGTTCCATTTGGACTTAAGTGGTAGAGAAAGCAGACACACACCCACTACAAGACATCCTGTTGTCATTGTATCCACTAAGCTCTCCGTTTGGCCCGAAAGCTAAAATCTCTATTATTGTGCTCTACAATTAATCCAGTTTATAACTATGAGCACAAATAAAAAAGTCACTCATTCCAACTCACCCTTGCAATGTCATCCTCTGTAAAGCATAAAGCTACGCAAATAAAAAATATGGAAAACATAATGAAAGTCATAGTGCGAACAATCAGATAAGGTAGTATAATCTAAATCAGAAGTGACTGTGGTAATCTGTTCTAATAAATATAAGGCTCCAAGAAGTTTAATTGAAACGTCTGTTTATTCAAGACTCATAGATAGGGCAGTTTTTCAGAGGGCCTGTGCTGTATGTGTCGAACATGATGCCTCTAAGCCACAGCTTGAAACTATGCTACCAAACAGACCAAAATCAATCATGAAAGGTTGATTTTTACACTGTAAAATGTCTCAATTAGTATGTGTCGTAATCACACAAAAGATCTAATGGATCCGTGTCCAATTTACTTGTCTGTGTTATGAAATCAAATCAGATACCACTCTTGTTATACACCCATTCTTATTAGCTGTTTAGAATGGGGACATGCTGAAGCGACATCAGAGAGGAGAATGAAAAGGGAAGTCCACTGAGTTAACACATCAATATCTGCAGCTCTGGAGAATACGCTACTGGAAATGTGTAAAAATGCAAATCTAAGTGAGAGCTGAGTCCGAGTCGAGTTGAAGCTGAAGACTACTAATCGATGTGAGAAAGCTCTGGGGGAGTGGCGTTAGAAAGAATGATCCCCCTTGAAATCGACTTATTTCTCACCTTGTGGAGTGTTCCCTCTGTGGGGGCTCGGGGTATTTGCCCGGACCCTCTTCCTCACAGTCTCCCCGGAAACGTCCTGTGCCCTCTCCTCCTTAGACTCCTTGTCTCCTTCACCCTCAAGGTGGTCTGCCTCCTTCGGCATGCTGAATGTCTGCAGAATCACATATGATGTATATATATATGACTCTAAATGCTGTGCAGTGCAAACACCAAAGTAGTTGGGTTGAAAAGCCACAAAAAAGTCCACAGACTGAGATAGAAGCAACAGATAGCCTTTGTAATTAAGGAACTGGTGCTAAAAAGTGCAACAGTGCAGAAGAATAAAAAGGGGTGAATAAAAACAGCACAAACTTGACTATCATCAGTGCTACTAAAACAAAAGATGAAGCAGGATTTGTTGCTAGAGGGGTTTAACTCTCGGTTTTCCGAAATAAAATGGTGGTTCACTTCTTACCAGGCTATATTGCTATGGCAACCGTGGTAACTGTTTTATCTCAAACACAACGTACAGGTTATGTTGGAGAGATAAGTTTGTATAACAGCACTGGCCACTTACCAATCAATTCACTGAAAAAAAGGAGTCATCATTCCTACAGGATCCTGACATAGACAACCAGCTCTGTCAATATGAGGCGAGGTTGTCAATTATGAGTGACATCAGTACCATGAATGAAGCACTTTATATGATATAAGATGAAATGGTGACATCAAGTTGCTTAGTTGCTTATTTTTGCACCATTTAAATGTCTATATTATACGCTTTCCTGTTTTATATGGAATTTGACATCCTTAACAAGATTTTAAGTACCAAAGATCATCTCAGCATAGTTTTACACTTCTCAAGCTTCTTTCTAAGCCTCTCCTCCTCCTCCTCCTCCTCTTTAAATGGCTGTGGGGGGTGTTGGTGGTGACTGTATAGTAGTGACATCACAACTTCATGTAAGTCATGACTGCTTGTTTTAAGGCACAGTTTATGAATACAGGCTGTGTATGTTTCTCTGTGGATGGGACAGTATTAATACACTCTCTCCTGTCATATATACAGTAAAATACAGCAGGGGTCTAATAAGGTATTCATTAATATATATATATATATATATATATATATATATATATATATATATATATATATATATATATATATATATATATATATATATATATATATATATATATATATATATATATATATATATATATATATATATATAAATACATACATAGTGTGTATTGTCTCCTCTACTGTTCTCTTGGGTGTGGTAGGTTTTTTTTTGACAAGTGAATGAAGCCCTCCAGTAATTGGTGTCAAATTTATTTATAACTTCATGAGAGAATGAACTTTGTGCCTGCTACAGTACTATATTGAGACATTCTGGGGGCCCCCTCTTGGAGGTGCAAAATGGTTTAGTCCACCCACAGACTAGCTGCTTGCAACAAGTGAACTTCAGTGAGCCCAGATTGAAAAACACTATAAAACTGTACTCCCACTTTAAGATCTTTAATTCCATTTGATTCTTTTTTTTTCTACCTGTATCCATTTGGCATTTATTTATTTATTGTTCATATATCCGTTATTGTTACTTATTTTTTATTATTTTTTATTTATATATTTATGAATAAAAGGTGGGCAACACGGTGGGGCAGGGGTTAGCGCTGTTGCCTCACAGCAAGAAGGTCGCAGGTTCAAGATCTCCTTGGTCCAGGGTCTGGGACCTTTCTGTGTGGAGTTTGCATGTTCTCCCCGTGTCTGCGTGGGTTTTCACCGGGTACTCCGGCTTCCTCCCACAGTCCAAAAACATGCTGAGGTTAATTGGCGACCCTAAATTGCCCGTAGGTGTGAGTGTGTGAGTGAATGGTGTGTGTGCCCCACGATTGGCTGGCGACCATCTGGGGTGTATCCCTGCCTCTCGCCGTAACGCGCTGGGATTGGCTCCAGCAGACCCCTGTGACCCTAATGAGGAATAAGCAGGTATAGAAAATGACTGACTGACTGACTGAATAAAAGGTTCTTTGAAAAAAAAGGGGGGGGGGGGGGTCATCGTGCTGACAAAAAAGCACAAATTGGCGTATCCAAAGAAACGAACGGAAAGAAAAATATAGAAGGCAGAATGCGGGGGAGCAGCTTTCTTTGATCGTTATACATATAATCTGATCTGGTTGTTGCTTAAATGATGATTTATTTTGTAATATTTCTTTTTTGCTCGCTCGCGCGCTTTGTGCACTGGGAGATGAGCACTGAGATTTCCTCGAGTATCGACCATATACCCATAATAATATCCGACGCACCCAAGACATGTTGTCATGATGTTATGATGCCCCAAGTAGGCGTAGTTCTACAGCATCCACTTCAGAACGTGACACATTTCACATCAAACAGTTATTTGAAGTTATATCTAAACATGCAGTAATGACAGCGTGTCTGTTATGGGGCAGAATGGGGCTACATGTTCCAGTATAGACAGCTGCAGGACAAACACATCTGTTCCTGTTATATCTGGAGATGATGACATCACCTGCAGGAGGAGAGGAGGAGAGGAGGGGGAGGAGTCAGGGAAGATGCTGGGGAGGTAAACAGAACAAAGCCCGTGGCCATTGTGGCTCGTTGTTGCTATCCCCGCCACTTTAACGAAGAAATTACATTACTGACCTTGTAGTCGGCGGCTCGGTGGAAACAGAGAAGTAAAAACTGCGCGGAGCTCAACTTCTCGACGCTAGATGTAGTCGGCGTGGACACGAGTCTGTCAACAATGACACAGCTACTCCCTCGCTACAGTTTCACATCACAGACCCGTCCGGTTCACCGCTGACACGCGCCGTCTTCAAACCGGAACGAGACAAATGCCGTGTGTTCCTGGGAAAGTTTTGTTTTTTTGACGTCGCAGCCCTTCTAGTGTTCTGCGAAGTGAGTGCGACTCTTCCTGTGTTCTTCTTCTCCTGGAGGTTTACCAGCGGTTGGTAAACAAAGGATTTGCGCGTTACTGCCACCACCAGGCTGTGTATGGTTGCTAACAGTAGGGCGAGTTGATAGCCGAGTGGTGAGGGCGCGTGCCGAATGGATAAACATCCCCTGAGCAGCAAGTCCTCTGTTTGACTCCCTTATCCCTGGCAATATATCATAACAATACAGGGTTTTACTTTTTAAACATTTCTATAACACCTTTCCTACAGCTCAAATTGTTTAAAAATACATGAAATGAATGGGAAGGGAAAATATAATATGGAGGAAAATTAGTGTAAAATAGAATAAGTAAATAAGTAGAATAACTTCTCTAAAATCATAACATGCTCTATTGTTTCTTCTTATCCATAGTAAGTTAGTGTGTCCTCCTCCAGGAAATATTGAGCATAAAACATTATTGATAATAATAATTTTATTATTAATTTATTGCAATTGTGTTCAATTGTTATGCACCAGTTTGTCCTTTTTTATTGAGGAATACACCAAATTCAGGCATCAGTTGACAGTTGAAATTGATTGTAGTGTATTGCAGTTTGGATTTTATTTTGTGTCGCTTTCAAATCTTGATAGTTGCGGATCAACTCTTCTTTAATATTATCCTACCGAGTCAACGCGCATATATGTGATTAGATAAGTGATATAGGTGCGCATGATTTACTCAATTTGCTTTTCAAAATAAAAGTTATTTGCTTCATTCATGTTTGTATTAAGGAAGACAATTGCAATATTCTAAATTCTAATTGGTATTACTGCGTGAAAGGAGCCTACGCGCATATAGTTATGGTCAGTCAGTCAGTCATTTTCTATACCTGCTTATTCCTCATTAGGGTCGCAGGGGGTCTGCTGGAGCCTATCCCAGCGTGTTACGGCGAGAGGCAGGGATACACCCCAGATGGTCGCCAGCCAATCGTGGGGCACACACACCATTCACTCACACATTCACACCTATGGGGAATTTAGAGTTGCCAATTAACCTCAGCATGTTTTTGGACTGTGGGAGGAAGCCGGAGTACCCGGTGAAAACCCACGCAGACACGGGGAGAACATGCAAACTCCACACAGAAAGGTCCCAGACCCCGGACCAAGGAGGTCTTGAACCTGCGACCTTCTTGCTGTGAGGCAACAGCGCTAACCCCTGCGCCACCGTGTCGCCCTATAGTTATGGTTATAGACCATAATTAAACAATAGCGATGGGGGAGATTGAAGGTGTATAGTCATACTAGTAATAATTTTATTTAAAGTTATTCATTTATATTATATATTTTGCATTATATATAATTGTCTAACTGTAAGAAGACCGTCAACCTTTTGATCTCTTTTGTTGGACTTTCATTCGTAAACCGCTTGATCAGTTTGTCCAGCAGAGGGAGGTCGTGCCTAACAAAAACATTCTTGTAAATTAAACTGTGGGTTCTTCAGCTATGATTCGTGGATATGTACTTTTGCATTGTGTCGTGGTTTGTGCGCTTGAAATAAAATAAATAATAGATAAGAACAACTTACATATAGACCTTAATGAACTCGTGGATCTTTCACGCAAATACCGTTACCATGGTAACGTTAATTCTCGTGTGCGGTTGAAGCATTGAATGTAGCAGCTGAGGTCGCGAAACTGCTGTTGCAGTCACATGTTCACACTGAAACAGTCAGCTGACTGAACCAAACAGAGCTGTCTGCAACAGGAAACGCTGCATTCACTCAAACTCAGGTAAAATTGCCTCCTAGAAGATTTAAGGTTTAAATAAATGAATATATGAAGCAGTTTCTGCCGGCAGATGTTGCATATACTCTCATACACACCTTTACTTCACTGAAGCCTCCAACCTCAACGTTAGCTGCGCTGCTACATGTACGATGACAAGTGATTATGATCAGCTAATAACAGACAGTTATCGGTTTTATTGGGCCTACATGCAAACATTATAAACACTCGTCCTATGCAAATAATTTTGATTATTTTAAAGTTCTAGTTTGTGATTTCTTTGTTGATCAAGAACCTCTGCTGTAATTGTGTGTGTTATCACGAGTGATTGGAAAATGACCCGTATTGGAATCAATGTTTTTCTTTTCTTTTTTGTATGACATTTTATCATTTTAGCGAAGAGTAATCATTAATTTTATATGTCGTGTTATCATTTGGTCCACACAAGAATAACATTAAGTTTGAAATATTTGTTAATTAATGAAATAATTCTTATTCGTATTGATAATTGAAAAATTGCATAGAAAATCAATTTTGTGCACACAACGTTACAAGCCTTTAAAATATATTAAAGGTAAGTTAAAGAATGAAATGGCACAATATCAAAAACGTGTTTTTTAAGGAATAGCTTGAATATAAAATACCGCTTTAATTAAGAAGAAATTGCAAAGATTCTTTAAACTTCTGCATCTAATGGCACAAGTCATTGAGAGTGAAGGTGATGGCATGTCTGGATTGATGATAGGCTTGACTTAACGCTAATGATCAACTGTTAAACTTTTACATTAAATCAAAGTCAAGACTGATGGAATAATATAAAGAAAATCATATATGTTTCACCCCATGGGATCATTATTTGTACTAGGAGATCTAAAAGTATATCTCTGTGAATCATGTATTGCTACTTCCGTCTGTTTTTCAGCTGAGGCCATGAAGAAGAACAAAGGAAAAGCCAACAGCGCAGCTGAGAAGGAGTTTGTGTTTGAGTTCAGGGCAGGGAAACACAACTGTGTCCTCAAAGTGCCCCTGAAGTTCCCTGTCCAGGAGAACATCAATGACCTTCATGGACGCCTGATGTTGCTGCATAAAATACCCTGCTACATAGAAAACGGTGAGTGCTGCTCTCAGTAAAATAAAGATAAGTTTCACAAATATTCAGTGCAGTTGGTCACTGGAGAATGAATTACATAAACCCCCTTTTTCCTATTTGTTTTCTTTCTGCACCTGTTCACACATGATATAGCACTGCAGATAATAGATGGAGTGTGTAGCCAAGCATCAATAGAAACTAATTCGCAGACAAAAGGAATCTTATCAAATGTGTGACACTTATGTGGCCTTCTCTGCAATGTCCCTGCTTGCAGTCAAACGTCACTTCTTCCCTGCAAACTCCCTGTAATTTTAAAAAGTCTTGAGCTGTGAAATTACCAGAGCAGATTTCAAATATGGCTTGCATTCAAACATTACCCATTCAAGGAAAACAGCTGGAACATTCATTGAAAGGGTTGCGTGTGTGAATGGGATTTATGACTCTTATCCTAAAATCAGTCAGCTACTATGTGGCCTAAACACAACCATTTATCTGGGGAAAACTTGTCAACGGTTCTACGTGGCCTGACAGAAAATGTTACAGCCAGACACTGTTAATGTCAAACTCCATTCCGGTTTATCTGTTAAAAGAAAACAAGGAATTGTGAAAAATGTCTGACATTCTGATTAATAAGAGATAATATACTCTTCTCCTATGTCAGACACTACGTCTGAGCATGACATGACTTTTAGTTACTGCAAATCAAGCATCTTTGAGAAATATAATACTGAGTACATATAATCTAAGTATAATTTTATTATTTTTAATTTATTAATATTTTATTAATATAAAATATGTAGAAAATACTTCCTGAGAACATTTTTGTCAAAAAGCAGGGGAAACCAAGAAGAAAGTTATTACTAATGATATTGGTATATCCAATAATTTCTATCCGCTTGAAAAGGGAGAGTATTGCGAGGCTGTGTGCTGTTTTTTTTTTTTTTCTTTTTGTACAAACTTCTAAGATGGAACTGTTCCAGCATATTGTTTCTACCATGTCCAACCTGGTTCTCGCAGAACTAAAAGCGTCGCTCTCCAACTTCATTGAGAAGGAGACCATTCTGGACTATGACAGAGAGGCAGAGCTGGCCCTGCAGAAACTCACAACAGGAGATGTGGATGTAAACCAGCTCACCAACACATGGACCAGATCTTATGTAGAGGTGAGATGTGATGCATTTCCACGTGGCATTGTGTCTCAAACTATAATTAGAGTTTCTAGTAGTTAAATAAATGAGCAACACTAATTGATTCTATGCACAAATGGCTAAAAAGTGGGTGTTGCAGTGGGTAAACTGGCTGCCCCCAAGGCTACAGTCCCCACTATTATCAAATAAAGTCAAAAGCCAAAAACTTTACTTAAAAAAGTGAGATATTTCTATCTTTCTAGAATTTGAAATAATTTTTGTAAAAAGTCAATTTTCTCTGCTGCTTAACACACCCCAATTGTATATATCCACTATTCTGTGTTTGTATAGTAGCACAGCAGACTGTTTCGTGAGTGTCCTTGAATGCTTCAGCTAACTTCAAGTGATCAAGTGATTTAAACGGACGTAACACAGTGCAAACCGATTATTCGGACCTTCTGGAGAAGGAAAAGTCAACTGATTGCAAGTAATTGATTAAAAACCCTGCCTCTCCCCTACTCATTCCACTTGGTTACATTTTGATGTGTTTCTTCTCTGAGATCCTATACTGCATGTGGTAACAGTTGCACATAGTTATATAAAGAGAAAAGAGTCATCGCTTGAACATTATGCATTAATAAAATATAAACAAATAGAAAACAAGCAGAGAGATAGATGTAGCCTCTTTGGATTTCTAATGAAATTACGCATGTGCCTCTCACATTTCTTATTTCTTTATTTCTAACTCCAGAGAAGGTAAATAAGATCATTTGGTTTTACTTTTCAAAGTTCAGTAGACTAAACTCGGCTGTAACCTGCCCAGGCAGTTATAATAAGTCTTGGACTACTCCAGTTAGCTTGTTCTGTGAAGGCCCTCCAGCTCACTGCACTTGGACATTTAGGACGGGCTTGACCGTTCAGATTTTACTGCAGTCACACAGAAATACACATGGACACCTTCCAGCGTCCTCCGTGTTTGTGGCCCAAAGATTCCCGGGCCTATATAAATAGAGGAGTTTCACATTCTGAATACTGTTGTTGCTTTTCTAATTATGGCTGGGGTACATTATCAACTGCCCTGGTTTATTTGGAGAAGCATAACACGGAGGTGAAAAGAAGCGTAGCGTATTTTGCATTTCCTTCTTCCTCTTTTGGACTTCCTCTACACACAGCAGAGGAATTGTATACACATGTTTTCTACTGGAAAATCACTTCTAATCACAACATGTGCAGCGGATCATGACCCACGACAGTTTAGTTCCTTACAGTTAAGACATTTTTCAATCTAAATTTTGGGAGAAATATATATTCTTCTAATTTACACCCATTTTAAGATACATGTTTTCTTTCCTGTGTTACAGACCACTCTGGAGCATGCTCGGCCTGAAGAGGCCAATTGGGATGAGGACTTTGCTGAGGTTTATCATGAGCTGATCCACTCCCCTGCCTCTGATACGCTTCTCAACCTGGAGCACAACTACTTTGTTAGCATCTCTGAGCTCATCAGCGAGAGAGACATGGAGATTAAGAAGCTACAGGAAAGGTTGGTGTTGGTGGTGGTGATTGCCTGGATGTCCTGTATATTCCTCCAAGATCTCTTCCTGTGAAGTCAGACAGTTTATGAATCCATACTCCAGTTTTTGCTGTCAGATATGTTGGAAAAATGAAGTCATTCTTTTATTATTAAAGCTCCCCTATTAAATTTAATAGATTTTCTATTTATTTATTAAATGTTTATTTGTATGGGCGGGGGTGAGTGTGTAGTGACATAATGCTACAACATTTATAGCTGAAGCTAGTTTGCAATGCCCATCCTTAGCTTTTAAAATACATCAAACCCAATAGTAAAAGCAGATGATTCATGACTACATGACTGATTCCACTTTAATAATGGTTCCAGTTTGAGTTTAAAATGTTCCCAGTGGTGATCCACTTTAAGTTCTGTAGATAAAGAGTTCCACATGTCGATCCCCCAGACAGAAAAAGGAAATTGTCCGTCCAAGTGAGGATTTACAAAAGGGTATCTTACAATTTCCAACTACCACAAGGCCCAAGTTATTCAGGCATTTATAGATCAGTTTAAGGTTAGAAAATGTAATAACATACATGAAGAAACATGTGAAAGCGCAATCATGCCATCATTGCACTGAAGATCAGTAAATTACACCCATTATAGATGTCTCAAAGTGGATTTTGTTATGGAAAATCACTTTTTGTCTTCATATGTCATCTTATTCCCATATATTCTCAATTTCTGATGGAACGGAATGTCAGTCCGCTGTCATGGAACTGATATAATGCTTTTTTGTTATTTCTGGTACCCATAAATTATGTGGATGATGATGCGTTTGCATTGGTCTAATCAAATCAATGAATGTTTGTCTTGCAGGCAAGCTACAGAAATGGACAAAGTGATGCACGAGCTGGGGAACACTTTGAATGACCAGGATGTAAATACAGTGGCCTCTCAACACTTTGATGCGCAGCAGGTAAAAAACATGTTAAAAAAGAAGCTGGGTCGCTCTGTAGTGTGTAGCCTTATTAAAACCAACTGTACCTTGATTTAAAGTGCAGTTTCAAGATTGTCATTTCACCACAGGTGTTTCAGGAGTGCACTGTCTTACTTTTACTAATACAGTTCCAGTTTATCCTAGATTTGCCAGATCGTAGGTTCTTCAGTGTTTTACATTTTCCTGTTTGAGCAGGTGCTGGAGAACAAGTGGGCCAGTGAGTTGAAGCAAGTGAGTACTATTCAGAAGCAGGAGTATCAGGAGTGGGTCATCAAACTGCACCAGGACCTGCAGAAATCCACCAACAGCAGCCAAATTAAGTGAGTTTGGTTGTGTGTAATTGTGCATGCACATGCTCCCCATGGAGCTACTGAAGGGAAGGATGTATTTGTTTGGCCGTTAACTTTAAATAGCCGGTGAGCAGAATTTAAATTAAAATGGCAAAAAATTGTTGTGTTGGCTCATGAAATGAGACGGAAACTAAATAAAATTCTCTAAATAATTGAGTTGCTTTTTTCCATCTGAGTACAGGTCACCCTGACCATTCTCTAATAGGCTCTAAACAGCTTCCAATCCACATCTGTGGGCCCTTTGAAGCACAGCTACATTTGGATAGAAACAGAAATGATTGCAAGAAATTTAAAACTCCTATTAGTCAGACCGATGCTGAACTTTGCATTATTAGTTATATAATTGAGATAAGAAGATGACAAATCTAATAGCGGATGACAGTAATGACACTTCCACCTGCATGCTAAGAGCTTCAGAGACAAAAATGTGCTGAACCTGCATGATGAATAGCATTATTTTTTAATTTTATGTGTGAGAGGAACTCGATACATTTAACATCAGTGCTCGGAGCACTTCATAAATATGCATGCTGTGAGTCGGAAAAGAAAACTGCAAACAGAATGATTGTTGGCTTTTTGATTCCTTTGATTCTCCCAACAAAAATGTTGTAACAAAAAAAAATGAAGATGTTACTTTGGTGCATTTTTCACCCTGGCAAAAAAGCAAGCACTATTTTTATGTTACAATTTTTGTCATTGTAAAGAGTGCATCATAAATCCACGTTGTGTCTTGTTCACAGTGGTTTCAAAAGTCCTTTATGAAACCCTCTGCAGCAATATTTTCAAGAGTTTGTGTGTGTTTTTCTCAGATGAAACCTGAATAAAACTCTTCAGTCTTTCCTTGAACCTGTAAAACATACAATTAATATAGTGTTTGTTGATACATCTTCAGTTGTTGATTTGTTTGTTGATTGATTTCCAGCGAGGAGATTAAGGTGCAGCCTAGCCAGCTGGAGGAGCCTGCAGATTCTGGAGCCAGGATGTTTGAGGAGCAGCCTCAGCTGGAAGAGAGCTTCACCATACACCTAGGTGCTTCGCATCTAACATACACAGCCTTAATACACAGGTGCCTACAATTTTTTAAACACAGTACAGATATTAATCGACTTCTTTCCATATATGTCTCTTTGGCCATTTGCTGTCTTTTGACCAGGAGCACAACTGAAGACGATGCACAACCTGCGGCTAGTCCGGGCAGATGTGCTGGACTTCTGCAAGCACCGACGGCATGGCAGCAGCGGAACAAAGTTGCGGCGGCTACAGACGGCCCTTTCTCTTTACTCCTCCTCGCTCTGTGGTCTGGTGCTGTTGGTAGACAACAGGGTCAACTCGTACAGTGGCATCAAGAGAGGTCTGATCGTGTCGTTTTTCGAGTACATTTTCCACAGTAATTCTTGCAGTGCATTGTTGTATTTTGGCACCAGTGAATCCAAACATTTTTATTTTGCTACTACCATTAAGCGTTATGTCTCAGGCACTTTTTTTTTAATGAATCATTTCAATCTGACCTCCTTTGTGTCAAATCAGATTTTGCAACAGTGGCAAAGGAGTGCACAGACTTCCACTTTCCCTGCCTGGAGGAGCAGCTGGAGGAAGTGCAGCAGGTGGTGCTCTACGCCAGAGCCCAGCGGAGCAGCAAGCAGAAAGACCAACCTGGTTAGACTTTAGACTGCTCCTCATGCCACCACTGCTACAATGTAGACAGAACATGCACAGAGGGACTTCATAGAACAAAACCAATTTCTTTAGATGGCCTGAGAGCCTCATTTTAGCCAGCTATGCATTTACTAATGTTGTTATTCACAGCCTTGTTTAACAGTGCAGCAGAGATACAAATCTACTGTGCTGCAAGTGCTTAGAGTTGTTTGTTTTGCTGCCTGTGTACTCCCTTTGATGCTGACCCCTGAAGTTATTTAATTTGATGTTTAGCCGATACTGGACATGAAACAGCTTCTTTAGCCCTCACAAGGAATATGAGAATAAAAAAAATGTAAACTTTGATTAAATAAAATGAACTAAAAAGAAAATCAAGAAGCGTAACACTGAGGCCTCTTACAGAGCTGGAGAATGTCAGTGACATGTAGCCATATGAGAAAGGGAAGAAATATGTCAGGAAGTAGAGGATACGTCACTGCTAATGTGCTAGTGGAAAACTGTGTCCAGATCTTTATCACAGCAGAGTTTGTGCGGTTCATTGAGTAGAGCTTTGCATTCTTGCTAGTTTACAAGCCTTTCATGGAAAGTAGAACAGCCTGAATACCACTATTCATCTAATTTTGTTAGTAGATATATTTGAATACTGATTTAATGCTGTATTTTTACATCTGTGTCTTGACAGAAATTCCAAAGAATGGAGGCGATGATAAAAACAAAAATGTTGAAAGAAATCCCTCTAACATTTTACCAGGTATCAAAATATATATATATATTTTTAAAAATCACTGATTTATTGATCCTACATTATTCAGCTGTGTCATTTTTACACCTTGCTAGTACTGCCTTCATTTGTACACACTGTCTCTCCATCAAGGTGAGTTCTACATCTCGCGGCACTCCAACCTGTCGGAGGTCCACGTCGTCTTCCACCTGTGTGTGGACGACAATGTGCGTTTGGGGAACATCACGGCCCGGGACCCAGCCATCATGGGCCTGCGAAACATTCTGAAGGTCTGCTGCACTCACGATGTCACCACCGTCACAGTCCCTCTGCTGTTGGTCCACGAAATGTCAGAGGTAAGAGTAGCTGAGGATGTTACGAATGCAAATGCGAATCCCGCAGTTGCAGCTTCTCTCAAACTGCGTGTTAAAACGAATGCGACAAATGTGTTGTCATGGAGAAAATACAGTGTATAGGAAAGTAAATGTTGGAATTGGACAGTATTGTGTAAAGTGGATTGTTTGCCTACCTAACATTTGACATGAAACGAGTTAGAGGGCCACAGTTGTAACCATGATGTTTGGTCGTCCTGTGAGCGTTTGTGGATTTTGTTTTTCTGTGTGACTGAACTTTGAGTCTCAGTATTTTAGATGCACCCATGTAATAATAGTAGTTATGCTTGGGCAGGATCATGGTATTACAGCATACCAGGGTATTTAGAAATCCAAAAGGTATGATTTTCAATACCTTCAAAAATACAGACGTGCCTCTATCTGTTAAGCTGATATGCTGTATTATGCTGTTTTGTGATGACTAGGTTTCTTTGCATCAGTCTACTGAGGATACTGATTCAGGTATTAGTCAGACCTCCTATATATTCCAGGGAAAATATAGAGATAGAGTTGGCAAAATCATCTATGTTGGTATGATTATGAATACGTTTTGATTACATCTTTGGTAACCATTGTATAATCACAATATTATAGTTAGGGTGCGTAATAGCCATATAACTAGTCAATAAAACAAATATATGCTGAAAATATTCAGGGAGTGTTCATTAAAAAAGCTCAAGTCCATGCATGAGCAGTTTTCACCCAAACAGATGTTTCTGATTTCTTGTACTCCATAATAATAAAACCATGAGCATGAACATAGCCGGTGATCAGAGCTGCACAGCGAGTCGGATGAAAAGTTTTTCACATGGCAGGATCTAAAAAGGGAAAAGTAGACTTTAGTGGAGCTTTTAATCAAAAATGGGCATACCCTGC
Organism: Lepturacanthus savala; assembly: GCA_030544235.1. Taxonomy (NCBI): domain Eukaryota; kingdom Metazoa; phylum Chordata; class Actinopteri; order Scombriformes; family Trichiuridae; genus Lepturacanthus; species Lepturacanthus savala. The sequence goes on from CM060465.1 coordinate 18,209,966, forward strand.
TTCCCACAGGCAGGAGTAGACTTTACCAACTAAAAAGGGGCCCTAAATATATTGTGATGTTTAGATTTGACAACGTATAACTAATTAAAGCTTGACTAATGGACTATTTCTTTACTGGAGTCACAGGGCATGTCTTGAATCACATGTTGATTGAGATGTAGAAACTTTTCCAGGAAATGTGCCACCCACCCAAAAATAAAGAAGTGAAACACTCATCACAGTAAGATTGCATTAAATTACCCTAATCAGAATCATCATTGTCTGAACTTGAGTACTTGGAATTTCTACAGAAAAAATGGTGACCCAGCCCAAAACAGCACACGTCACCCCATTGTTCATAACCCTCCACTGGCTCCCAGTTGCTGCCCGCATCAAATTCACAACCCTAACGCTTGCTTACAAAGCAACAACTAAAGACAGCTCCCGCCTACTTTAGCTCCCTCATTCAGCTCTATACGTCCACCCTGACTCAATCTGTCAATATGAGGCGTCTGGTTCTACCTCCACAACAGGACCCTAACTGACTAACTCAACTCTTCTCTGCTGTAGTGGTGGAACAAATTAGCAAAAGCACAGAGCCCTTCTCAATATTGAATAAAAAGCTAAAGACACAGCTCTTTCACAAACAAATTTGCACTTCATTGGATGGACTGAATTAATTAATAAGAATTCGGGGGGGGGGGGGGGGGGGGGTATTGCCTCTGAATACTGTCTGTTGGCTGTTGGCACCTAGGTCCTGTAGAATTTTAACTTAGCTTCAGAGCTGTTACTGACTTTGTTCTCTCTTGTATTAACTCTCACATCTACGTTGCTTTGCATAAAAGCATATGCTAAATGGAACTGTAAGTGAAATGGAAATCTTGTCTGATAAAGGGATGGCGAATCAACTTGATGTCTGAGTTGTGTGTGAGACTATTGATCTCTCGCTGTCTCTCAGTCTGTGTGTGTGTGCGAGCAAGAACGACAGAATTGTGTTGAAAAAAATAAGAGGTTGGCTCTCAGTTTTTATTCTGTGGCACTGCGCCACGGATTGGTCTGTGTGTGGGAAACCCTGTAGTGTTTGTGGTCTAGACATTGTCTTACACGCTACAATGACCAATGATACATATTTTTGGTCTTTTTTTGTCTTTACAAAAATACCGTCATGCAGCATATATTCTGGTGAAATGTCAGGATAGTAGTACTTATAAGACTGATTTGTTACACAATTCCAACATTAAAATAAAAAAATACTGGATGAGTGGAGTTGGTGGTAGGGGAAGCTTTCCATGGCCTTAACCATCACTTTCAGTCTCTTGCCTTTTATTCTGCCTGAGCTTGTTTATGCAGTGCATCCCTCAGTGGTCTGGATTGACAAGCTCTGGCGCTGAATTTCAGCCTGCAACTGAATATTTCAGGCTTATAACCAGGAGGGCAAAGTGAAAGGGTTGAGAACTGTTTTGTATTGCTCTGTTATGCTCTATGTGTTTGTTCACATCAAAATCACATTTCATTTGATCCGTTGAATATAATGAGAATTGGGATGTTCTTTTAACTCTTATAACAGCATCAGATTCTTTCAGCTGATTTAAAAAAAAAGTGAAAACAATAAAACGAGAATCCCTCTAGATGGATCGCAAACTCTCAACAAGCCCCTGTCTGGCATGCACTCATGCCACAACATGCCCAGTACAATTTTTCTTCCCATGTCTAATCAAGGGTCTGTTTACAAAACCAAAGCTTTCTAACGTTTTGAAGCCTCAGGAATCAGCGGATCTTTAATTGATAGCCGCTGGTTTCACATCCAAACTTTCCATCTGTCGTCTTGCTTTTAAATCTCATTTCCCGTTGAGCGAAGATGTTTGCCTGTTTGTACAGGCCTATTCTTGTGTTTTGGCATTAAAACAACTGGCATGGTTTGTCTTATGAAGCACAGATCAATCAAAACACAACAGGGCCTCTTATTCTGACTTTTGGTGCCCCCCTGTTTTGTAAGCATTTGGATTTTGAGGAAAAGGAATCACACAAGAATTGCTTTACAACACAACATGCCACATGTTTAAAAGATTACAAAGAGGAAGTAGAAATGATTTAAACAGATTTAGGGAGCCAATCGGAGAGCAGAGACTTATACACAATTTCACAACTGCTGTGTTGATTTTTCTGGTGGTAGGAAATGCCTCATTGCCTCAATAACTTGGGTCAAAGACCGCTGCTGCTTTAGGTGCTGCACAGCAACCGCTTATTCACCTGGTTACCGATAGCAGGTTCCATCATAATGATAAACTCAACAATTCATAAAAGACCCATGGCACAATGCTGTGCAGTTTATTTCCAGGGAAAACTGGTTAGTGCATGACGCAGTTGACAAACTCGAGCATCGCACTTCTGCCCTGGCTTTGTCTGCAATAAGGCCACAAATTCAATTTTGATCCTAAAAAAAAATCACATGATCACATTATATTATAGTTTAGTTAGTTTATTATAGTTCATTATAGTTTAATATTCTGCAATATTGATTGAATATTTACTTTTCTGATTTGTTAATAATTCACAATTTCATAATGGCCCAACTAGACAGGCTAAGAATGTTCATCTTTCTTTTTTAAAGAAGTATGTGGTGAGTTTTCCATCACATATTGTGGGGTCATCTTGTGGAATGAAAACATACATTTGATGCATTCCTTTTTGTCAGGAAGAGTCAGTTAATCCCGTAAAAAAGGCAATAATCCTACTTTATCTGTATCTCTACATTAAAAAAAAGAAATTCATCACTTATTTTGTAATGCTTATGGTTTAGAACATACATATATTGTTGATTTTGCATGTTTCTATTTTACTTCTAAATTTTCTGTGTTTTTTTATATATGCCATTACAAGTTTCTACCACATCCTCACATCTACTTTTATGGACCTTGGAATTCTTTCATGGGTTCATTATTTTTTCTATTGTGAGAAACAAATAAAACAAAGTATTACTTCCACCCAATTACCTGTTAAACAGAATCAGTTTTTGTGCCAACAGATTAAAAGTTGTTTTCATGTTTTAGTATGAATTAGTTTTGCATTGATACATCATATGTTTTTTAAATAGACTATATTATGAGGCAGTGTGTTTAATTCTCTGCAGGAGATGACTATACCATGGTGTCTTAAGAGAGCTGAGCTTGTCTTCAAATGTGTCAAAGGTAGGATGAAAAAACATGTTTATTATGCATTTAATGGTGTTTCCTAATAACTTAACTGACCACAAGACATATGAACACTGTTAAAACCCATTTGCAGATAACTGCCCAAATATGTACGTGTGTGACAGTATTCCCAGCTGGATTTGGATATCAGAGATCTATCATAGATCTATCAATTTTCCATCTCAAATTATGTATTGGAAAGAGCAGATTTTGTTTACAAAGGCTTGAACTGAAGAAATGGTGGACATACCTATGTATCTGCTGACTGCATTGCAGAAATGCCATTAATGTAGCATTTAAAAGATTGAATATATTGTAAGAAGTACAAAACCTCCTTCCCCTTAATTGGTAAAACCATTCCCCTTTGACTTTTACTATGCTATTCTCTTCACCCTTTGTTAGTTCTCTTATACTGAAAGGAGTCTCTTGGGTGTGTCTTTTTTAGGCAATGTTGAGCATCAGAAGTAGGCATGGCAGGTTAACTTAAATACAAAACCTAATTTCAAAATAACACCTGCCAAATATGACAGATAAATTGTTTAATAATGGAAGCTGTTTTTTTTCTTTTTGCAAAGTAACCATATCTCTGTTTAATTGGCAGGCTTTATGATGGAGATGGCCTCATGGGATGGAGGTATATCACGCACAGTCCAGTTTCTAGTGCCGAAGGTGAGATCACAATGTGCTGCAGTATCTATATTCATTTCAAAGCATATAGAGTAAAATCATGACGTGACACACAAGCGTGTTTTGCGCAATCACCCGCCAGCAAAGCTCTACGTTCAATGGAAAGAATTGTATACTTAAGACTTAGGACACATATACACAAGCTCACTAAAGACACACCTGTTCTTCCAGTACACATCTATTGAATTCAGATTCAAAGAGACTGTTTGTTTTAAAAGCGTTCCATAAATCATACATTATAGAGCTTTGGCCTGACCAATGCTTTGCTCTGCTTTGATAATAGGACGTTTGGGGTTTATCCACATAAATGTATGACAGGAAGTGGGATTAACATGCAACTTTTCAACATCCAGGTGTAATCTTGAGTTTAATTTACTTGAAAATCCAAATATAAAATTTTGTCTTAATAATATACCGGCATGTTAAAAAAAGCCATTTTAAAAGCATGATTTTGCTCCCTGTTCTTGAAAAGCCAGTTGTGATCTTAATGCTGCATGAAGCTAAAACTGTTGTTTTATTTTTGGTTTAACTAGATGTTGCATACCTACCTTATAGCTGCTGTGGATTGTCAGGAAGGCGACAGAGCCTATAGCTTTATCTCATGTTGACAGATAAGATGATAAAAACCAGTTGCATCAGGCGCTCAGACTATATCGGCTTCTTGTCAGCTCACATTCTCAGACACGATTCGAAATAGCACTTCTGACAGAAACGACATTGTTTTCTACAACTTCAAAGGGACGCGGTGGCTATATATATGCTACGTGTTTGCGTGTCGCTAAATGATGTGCGTGAGTCTGTGTTTGCGCTTAAGGATTAATACTTAACATTCTTATTTGATGGGTGGAGATGCTTAGAGCTGCATGGTATGTTCCCACTTAAAGTCTCAGCTGCTGAAGCTCACATCATTGCTGCATCCTCTTGACTACTGTTCCCTGTAGAACACACCCTGTAATGTTGAACTGAAGGGCACCACAGGGGCTATTAACAATTGGCTGTACACATACGTACATAAAAAAGGTTTGATCGGTCGTTCCCCTTCCATTGTCACGTGTGGACTGAAAAAAGTATAAAAGCTTCTTTTTTAATCATTTATGCTGCAGAAATCACTTAGATCCTTATTTCTTACTAAAGCTGTCTGTCTGTCTGTCTCTATTTGTATTGGCAGAAAATCTCAGAGGAGATGTTCTACCAGTTGAGCAACATGCTGCCCCAGATCTTCCGCGTTTCCTCACCCCTAACTCTCACCTCAAAGCACTGATGAGATGTGGATCTACGACTTCCTCAAGGCGTGAAACATGAGATGTATGTGTTATAATTATGTTTTAAGAAGTTGTAATTACGGAAATGAAAGGAACTGAAGATGAAGGGAGCGGAGATTTGATGAGGTGGCACACTTTCCCCCCCCCCACGCACGGGTGAAACGGGTTCAAAATGTGGTGGCACATTACACTCAACATGCAAAAAATGATTTAAGTGATGGATACTATCGCCCCTCGTCATGCTACATACACTGTTAGTCAGTGGCTTACCGAAGCAGCTGCTACAATTATCATTTCAAATCTCCAGGGTGCGGTGCTGGTGACAGTTTTATGACATCATGACATCAGCAGCCGGGCCTCAATTATTTCCTTCTTTTCTCTTAAAGCTGCAATCTGTAACTTTCCGTGTGTTTAAGCAGCATTGAAGTTTTTTCAACTGGCTGGTAGGCTGTGAAAATGTCATAGGGAGTGTAGTTTACTGAACGGATAAAATTAGATAAAAACCTCAATTGGACCAAGGGTTAAATTCCACTTTTAGTGTTTCGGTACACACTACTAATACAGATGGCCATAATAATAGTATGTTAATTTAACTTGAACCTTATTTTTCTAACTTTGTCTTTTGGAGTGATCCGAGCAGAATTTTCTAAATCCGATTCGATATTGAGCAAGGAGCAGTGGTTCATGCTCAATACTGAACCACATTTAGAAATGTCTGCTCCGATCACTCCAATAGGCATGTAAAGTTCGGAAAAAAGGGTCCATGTTGAAAAATGCTGAAATCCTCCTTTAAGTCGCTGTGAACGTCATATTCCACCTGTTGAACGTTCATGAATTAGTCATGATGGATGACCACACGGTTCAGCTGTCACATGTGATTTAGCAGTCTAATCCCGTTGGGTAATTGGCTTCATGTTAGGGGGGCTGGGTGGTCTAGAGAGAAGCTTGTACATGAACTTGGCTTTTCTAGTCCCAAAGAGGAATTGCGTAGCTGCAAAGATGACCAATATGCAGGTGTTTTATGCTGCATTGCAGTGAGTTGTAAGGACTCTGTCTCTCTGTGTGTGTGTGTGTGTGTGTGTGTGTGTGTGTGTGTGTGTGTGTGTGTGTGTGTGTGTGTGTGTGTGTGTGTGTGTGTGTGTGTGTGTGTGTGTGTGTGTGTGTGTGTGTGTGTGTGTGTGTGTGTGTGGTCCCTCCCCTCTACCTCTGTAACAGCAGATGGCACTGTTCCTAAAGACTAAGATGTGAAAAGGGGGGCTACACAAAAACACAATTGTGTGTATTAAAAAAAGAGAAAGTTTTCACAGGGGGTTTGCTGCCTATGTTGAAATTGATCTCATATCATTTTAGTCTGCATTTATCATGAGAGCCTCAGTAATATTGTGTTTCCTGAGTAAAATGTTTGTCAAATGTGTTGAACACTTGAACCTGCACAGATTCTGTATGTTTACTGTATACGTTTACATTTTTATGTTTTAATAAAAAAAAGTAACTCGCTGATTTAATGAAAACCATCCTGACAGGGCTTCACATTTTGGATGATTACAGTTTTTCCCCCTAACTGTCTGCCAACAGTGATGCGCTTCCAGTGGCATTTGGTTCAGCGTTTAATTTACTGTTGATGGGTTATCCACAGGCACATAATCTCTCTGAAGTTAATAATCCACGTCATTCATTGGAATTACTTCCCTGCACATCTAATGGTGGCCTACAAGCCATTTCAAGATCGACTAAAATCAATTCAGCTCGTCAGGAAATTTACCACAGCCACGTTTGGCGGTGGTATTAGGATGATTAAAAGAGTGTAGCAGTCAAAGCAAGTCACCCACTCTTCTTTTAAGATAAACTAGATGGCCAGCAGCCCCTGAGAGAGTTGTGGGATTTCTTAATAACCTGCAACTGTTTATATCACATCGCCATGCTGAGAAGCCACAAAATTGTAAGAATATGTGTTGCTGAGTGTTTGACATTCTTGGAATTGGTCTCAGCAGCCTGGAGTGTTGGGTTTCCATGGGCAGAGGGTCCAAGGCGCCGATTCAGCATGGTAGTTCAGCTCTCTCCTCTCTGTGCTGTACACATGCTGGGAAAAATGATCAGAGAAAAACATTAACATTCACAAACTGGACATGAAAAGTATTAATTCATATAGAAGTAAAGGGAGCCATTTTGCTTGAAGAACTGTTGCACGCTGAGGTTCATGTGGAAAAACAAGTAGCATGAGACACCTGCAGTTGTGAAACTATCCAACATTAGCTGACACTCTTGTTGGACAGGGGTTTCCAGTCACTTAGGAGCAGAAAAAAATACGGCATATGAAGGTCCAATAATGTAACCCAACCAGTTTTTAAACACATTATTTGGAATTGGAAGTAAAAACTACATTGCATACATTCACTGAATTCTTGCCTATGAACCAACTGGGGAAAACAATAGCGATTGTTACATGAGGGGATGTCATAAAACATGTTTCATAAGAAGAAAAGCTATTTGTCTTCATTTTTTCATTTGTCCTTCCTCTGGAGAAAGATTTTTCTTTCTTTTTGTGCATAGTTTTACCCTGACAGAGCCAAATTATCGAGTGATAATTGATTTCAATGGAATGAACCTCGCCTAATTGAAATTGCCTGGGAATTGCAAATGCGTGCCAGGACAGACTGGACAGCAATCTGTCAGTTTCTTCTTATTCAAGAATTGAAAAGCAGTTTGCATGAAAAGTAAAGGACAGAATTATTAAAGGACACATTAAACCCCTACATTTGGATACTGAAGATTAGTGGCTAATCAATAAAGCTGGAACAACAGTTATGCCACAAATTCTACACAAAGAGGTCACAAAACGCCTGACCTTTTCTGCTTCATAAAGTGAGCCAAAATAATATTTAAAAGAGTAAAGTAAACTGATCGTGAGTTTATCATTGTTGCGTTAATGTATTAGTATCAGAGGTTGAGTGAATGAAATAAAACATTATTGATTGAGGAAAAAGAAGTCAACAATTAATAATAATCGTTTTGAAAATATAATTACATTATAATTACATAAAAACGTGTTTGTTTACAGCCGTTTCCCCCTCACGTCACAGGTACTGCTACCGGAATATGCTATTTGTTTTGCTCTACAAAATAAAAGCTCGAATCTTATGAAAGTCTTGAAAAAAAAACACCGTACAACGTTAAGATGTTTAGTTAACTCTTATCCAATTACTTGTGCAGATTTCTTGGTGTAAATGGTGTTAATAATGTCTATTATCAGGGGGAAAAAGGACGCCAAAGGATGTTTATTTTGAAAGCTAAGACCGGAAGTAGTAGTGGTCACTCCGGCCAGCTTGCCGGCGGCTGGTTGTCACAGCTGGCTCTCCACAAGTTGAGCAACAGCGGTACGACGGGAGCGAGCAAGTTGCTGCATGGATTTCCCGGAGCTGCACATAACTTAAGGTGAAGTTTACCTTCAGATTCATATTTGAGTTCAGTAATATCTTTATTTTTTCACAGCTACAACATTTATTAACCGTAAGCTACGCGATACTAAACTGTGCGTGTTCGAAACTTCTTCATTGTAGCTTTTAACCGCGATGAAACCGCAAAACAACGGGGCTTTACGTTTTGACCCGCACGTCAACGTGTGTCGCCGCTGGTGGTTTCGTGCCTGAATGAAACTACGCCAGAAACAGTGACGTAGCCTCGCTGAAAAAGAAAAAAAAACGCGGGGGAGAGAACGTGGTAGCATTCGGTTCGAGCCCGAGGCTGGAAGGGGGGGGGGTCTCGTGGAGCCAGAGTCCGGCCAGCAGCGTGGTGGTAGTGGTGGTTTCTCGAAGTTTTTTCCACTCTGCGTCGCTGCCTGCAGCTCCACCACCACGCTGATGTGCTGCCAAGTGTCACGGTGGGGGATACCTTTTGTGAAGGGTTTACCCACCAGTAAACCACCTTTTTCCCCACCGTGTACCTCAAAGTGTTTTCGTGTGGTCCGGTGTGAAGGTTTGGCAAGGACCCCGCTGTTTTGACACATGAATATACGGGGGTGGAGGCGTTTCAGGACACCCTGTTCAGACAAAAAAGTTGCTCCCACACTCCTCCGACTGGCAGCGGCGCTGACACATGTAAACTTTGTTTCTGTGGATGTTTTTTCAGTTGTGTCGCTGGTAAAAGTAGGTGTCTATCTGGTGTTGTTGTCTCATATCTTTAAAAGGGTAATAATACACTTGATGTACGCCAGGAGTTACTTGTCTAAAGCTGTAGTTTTGATTTCTTCAGCCACACTTGGATAAAAGTGCATATATCTTACCAGACAATTACTTTGGTGCAAGTAAATCTCACCTGTTGAAATGGTACTTGAGTAAATGTCTTGAATTTGTAGATATTCATTGTACTTAAGTATCAAAAGTGATTTTCTGATACTAAATTGAGGATTAAGCTTGTATTTGTAGTAGTAAGCAGGCAGTCGATTAAGGAGTTCAGTTTTCTATGCCACACTTGTGTAAGTTGATTATTGAATGTATTGAATTGAATGCAATGTTATGCCTGAGAGAAATGTAGTGGAGAAAAATGAAAGTTGATAGAAACATATAGAAGCAAAGTACAGGTACTCCTAAAATACTTGTAACAAAATACTATGACTTTATTACACTTTACCAATAGTTTCCTTTATTATCTTCAAGTTTCAGTCTTGAGTCTATTTGTTCAACTTCACACTCAATGTACTGGGTTTGTTTAGTTCGAAGCACCATGTAAAACTTTAGATTAACCTTGTCAAAATTGTCTCTAGCAACTATTGTGTGTTTAGTATGAGTGAAGTATTCACTCTTTGTTGCTTCTGTGTGGATATTTTGCAAGACTGGGTTCAGATATCCTGAACAATCCTTGGAAAATGAACACCATCTTGTATTGTCCATGTTGCTAAGACTTATTTTGTTGTAGTAAATTTGGACTCAGACATTTCTGGAAATCAGAACTTTCAGTTAGAGATTGCTCAAATGAGCATTTAGGTAGTGGTAATTCTGAAGATTTATCCTCCATTATTGCTGTTACACAATTTCCAACTAGTGACGCACTCCTAACTTCCTCATTATTAGTCACCAGGCAGAAACTTTGAACATAGTATTAACCTATTATTGGCAGTAGAGTGATTGGAGTGTTTAAAGAAACGCATTTGGAATAATTTTTGTCAAACTATATCAATTATATGTATGTTAGTGTATTAATCACTCAGTGACACACAACACCTTTGTCATAAAACAAGTAAAAAAAAAAAAACAAATAAATTGAAAGATAATTTGTGTTGCTTCCAATAATAAAAACCCTTAACTGAAATTTCCCCCAAAACCGCTTTTGATACTTGTGTAATTAACAACCTTCTGCTTTTCTTCCTCTTTCTTTTTAATGTTTCTTTATTGACAAAGTGAAGCAACAGGAATGTAAACGACAGTTTCCAACTCCTTCTCTAGCTGTAGCGAGGAGCGAAAAGTTGCTTGTTGGGTTTTCTTTCTTGTGTGAATCTTTGGCTTGTACTCAAACTCTTTTTTAAAGCCTCAAAAGAACACAAGAAGGAAGAGGATCAAAAGGTTAAACAGCTCTAGCCCATGACAGAGGGACTTTTATTGTCACCGTGACCATGACTTTACCATTTCACAAAGACCTCTTTCCCCTCTCCATGGACCACTCAAGTGTGTTATTCATTCGGCCCTGGAAAATAGACTCTTCTCTTTCAGTCCTGTTAGCCCCGGCAGCTCTTCTCTTCTCACTGTCTGTTGTATGAAACCTGAAACTGCCCCTTTTTTTCCTAAATCAATTACACAACATACAGAAGTGGGTTATCATCTAAAAGTGTGACTACTAGTGTGTAGCTGTCATGACTGTCAAACTCGCGAGGGCATCACCGAGCAGCCACATTCTCACCACTCACTGCTTTGCGCCTCTGGTTAGCTCCTCTCTCTGCAGAGCTCATCTGCTCCACTGTGATAGAAATACTTTTTTTTTCACCCAGGATGCTGTGGCTAGACCAGCTGGCTGTACTCTAACTGCTTTCTGACAGTCTAATATACCCCCCCAAGCCAAAGGCAGGATAATCACCCACCAGTCGAGGACACCAAGCTACTTAGGCAGACTGAAGGCTTTGTGGTTTTAATCACTCATAGGCTGTTTACCTCCCTTTGCTTTCCATTTGTAGCGGATTCTCAACAAATCACGCTCGCCTCCTGCATACGCTTTTCTGAAGACAGGTGGGTGTGATTCTTTTTTTCTCAACTTACTAATACAGGGAGGGCCTGTAGAGCTTATGCTGGAAAATAGGAGGAGGGGGTTGCTCTCTTAAGCTCTGTGTCCTCTTCAAAGCATTGTGTGCTGCTGTTGCTCTGGTATCATGTGTAGCCATGAACAATCACAGGTATGTGATCTGTACAATGCTTGTCTCCCACATCACACGAGCGCAGGAGACATGTCTATGAATATTCTCATTCATCCAGGTCATTGTTCCGAGAGAAGTGCGGGAGACACTCACTTTCAGTGGGAAAGCGCTGTTTTATGGCTCTCATGACAATCCTGTTTCTTTACATTGCGGTGAGGTATTAACTTTCATGTCCCAGTTTAGTCAGATTAGTCAAGTTATGGTGCTTTCACAGCCTGAACTGTGTTTTTAAGGACTTTTATGTTGTGCATGTCAGATTTATCTTAGTGGTTGCTGCACCACAGTCTTAATACATTATAAAAAAGGTTATATTTACTTTTTTTTAAATTTTTTTTATTCTTTTTTTTTTTTTTTTTTTTACAATTTTCTGCCTGAGGAAATTTAGATAAAATCTTGTCTGCACTTAAATTGGACCAATTGCCTTCGGGTGTCACGTAATTTGAGCTGTCGCCTTTCTATTGACAGAATCTAAACTGGCTGCATCTGTTTCCTTCGTTGTCTCTGTGTGAACTCCCATTTAACAGGAGTTCATTCCTCAGATCTGCATGGTGTATTTTGTTGTTGTCTTTAGGCAAATATTTTTACCACTTGGGCCTTGTGTGTTTACTGCTGAAGTGAATGTGCCTTCAAGCGCTAATCATAGTAAAAACAGTGAGCTCATTTGTTGAAACAGTGGGAGGAGGGGGGTGTTAATGGCAAAAGAAAGTTAATGAGGGAAAAAGTGTTCGATTTCTTTTTTTTTTTTTTGTCATTCTCCATGTTTTTCCCCTGGAGGACAACCAGCACTAATTCAAAGCAATGCAACACCTGCTGCAAAGAGGTGGAAAATCTCGCAAGTGCTGGAATGCGCCTTATTAGACCACTATAACTCACTGACAGCAGGGGAAAGGGGCTGAATATGCAACCTATGTTTTTTTTTTCCTGGTTCTCTCATTGACGGGAAACAGAGGAGTGCAAACGTTTTTCTCAGCTCTCTGCAGGCTGCGGGGTCAAAGTCCAAACAGCTTCCCTGTAATAGTGCTCCGCAGCCAGCTGGGCCAGAGAGAAAGGCTGCTTACAGGCTGCCCTAATGGGCCGAGCTGAAAGAAAAGATGACAGCTACCCTACTTCCAAGGAATGTCACCTTTGTTACATTGTTATCGTTCGGCGTTAGGGCGGCTTTCTCAGGGCTGTTGCCGGGGATAAAACAAGCCACTTTCCTTTAAAAACGCGACTGAAAGTTCAGTAATCTTGACGTTGGTCATCATAAAATATCCATTAGTAGCAACATACTCACACTTCTCTCCCACTGTGGCAAAGTTAGACCTTCAAGTCCTCTGATAGCGATGTGCGTGGCAGAGCTTCTGTCAGGGGTTCTCATGGGACCTCTCCTGGGATCATGGCTAACTTAAACTGGTGCAAGACATGTTGAAAAGCATGTATCCAAGCATCTAGGTTATCTGTGCTCTTTTAAAACCCAGCTTGATTAAAGACACAAATATTCCCTATCTTCTCCTCAGTCTGGCATGTAGTCACTCCATGCCAAAGTGTGTGGGCGCATTGGCACAGGTTCAGTTCTCTAGTGGCTGCTTGGCTAACTGTTTCTCTCTATAATCCTGATATTCCTGTTGTATTTTTTTCTTCTTAAATGCACTGTAACACAATGGCTGAATATGTCAAGGGTAGAGCCGGTTCTGTAAATCCTTTTCAGTTATAGCTGGCAAACGTAATTGTCTATTTGGTATTTCTTTTTTCTGTGTCATGTCTTACGAAAAAAAAAATATGCATTTGAAGATACTCATTATGTTGCTACATTCCCCGTTGAATCATAAATCCTTGTCTAAAATGTTGCAGTTTGGTTTTGTTTGCATATTATCTTTATGTTTCAGTCTTGAGTCTATTTGCTTCACTCTTGCACTCCCTCTCCTAGCCTAATTCAATTTATTGACTTTACTTAGTTCTGCCCACATGTCTCAAGTGCGTAGGGGCCTGTGTGGCATTGGAAGGAAGACAGCCTCTAGGTCCAGCTCTCACGCAAGGTGGAGAACAGACCGCAAACGGGCTCATGATAATCATAATAATGGATTTCAATTGTATAGCACACTTGAGCTACAGTGAACTTCTCGAGGTGCTTCACAGGCAATGATAAAGGCATAAAACAAGCCTATTGCTTTTCTGTAATTCTCCCATTAATGAGAAGCATTACTCTAATGATTTGACATGGCTGCTAAACTACAGTTGAGGTCCAGATGATACAAGTATGGGCCCTGGAGCAGGGATAACACAGGCTTGTCCTTAGACATTTTCCCATGGCGATAAGGCCTTAGCCAGATGTTTGCAATACATATTCACACCCTTTTGAATGGCTCTGCTCGCAGCACAAGTGAGAGACGCTGCAGGGAGTGTGTACAGTGGCAAAGCGAGAAGGAGCTCCTGCAAATCCAATTGTGAAATATATGTTTTGTGTGTGTGTGTGTGTGTAAATTTCAGTTGTTACGCTCACATAATTATAGAATTATACAGTGACTAATGAAAAAGAGCTGCTGTCTACAATCTTAGTCAGTGTACCCAAAGGCATACTTTTCTCCGCCCAACAGCGGTATGTGTGTAATATGTTCTGCTTTTTCCTGGTGGCCCATGATTGATTGACACCGCACGCCGAAAATAACTGGATCTGTGGCAGAAAATTTTATGCCCAAGAAATGTTGCCATATTGGGTGACAAATCGCAGAAGTGTGCTTCTTTCTTATTGGATCACATTTTTCTCCCAGAAAATGTAAATGGATCCTAGTGGTACTGTGGTGATAATTGTGAAGTGAAAGTAGCCGCTAAATGGCCACCAAAAAAGTTTGGTGGCCACAAAACTCTTAACTTTTTTTTTTTTTACTTTTAGAAACCGCTAGCCTAGCTGCCAGCATCTGGCTCCCTGCTCCACTGTACGGTGCATTCTCAAGGTTGAGGTATGCTGTGCTACCAAGAGTCATAGCTATATGAAATGTTGAAAGACATGTGTGTCACTTCAGATTTAGCATTTTGGAGTCCAGGGAAAGTGGCCATGCAGATGGTGAGGTGGTGAAATGAATTATTGGTATAAGGGTTAATGTTGCAGATTTTATTTCATATTTAATATTAACTAAGAACCCACTTTATCATAAACATACAAGCCAGCAGTGTTAATTGTGCTTGTATAAAGGCGTAACTATTCCATAATCTAATGAGAAAAAAACTGGTGGAATGATTCCAGGATGTGGCAGAGATCTGGGATGTCTGGATTACCATTCTCTGATATTAACCCTAAATATACAGATCCCTTTTCATCTCACCATTAAATAATTGATGATATTATGAGTTATCAAAATCCAAGATGATCATCAAATAAGTTTAAAGAATTAAAGTAGATTTGTCATATCTTCAAACACTGAATATATCACCAAGTATGATTTTAGATAATTCATATAGTTTGTGTAGAATACCTGCAGCCAACTTCACTGTGCTGTCACACACACACACACACACACACACACACACACACACACACACTGTTCTCCTGCTCATCTTCACTGCCTGCATTCACATATGGACTGCATTAATTAGAGAAACATCTGTATGATGTATTTTGGAGAAATTATAAATGAATTCAGTGTTTATTATATTGTAGTTATTGATTGTATGGTCTCATCCGTCATGTATGTGTCTATCTAGAGTAGATACAGCCAAGCGGTGAGCTCCGGTGCCTCCACTTGCTCCACACTGACACTGTGCAGCGATGCGCTTCTTGGTCTCTACTTCTATGTCTGACCACTTTGTATAATGTCTCGAATTGTTTAGTTTGTTGCACTGACTGCATTAACAGCTGCTACAGCTGTCGGTCTCTCTTTCTGGGAGACTTTCTGTTACTGCTGCCGTTCTCCACAGTCTGGGACAACGTATATATCAATATCTATGAGATGCTTTGGGTTAATAGTGGAATGTAGGGGTGAGTTCACTTTTGGTATGGATCCTATGCGCTTGTTTTATAAATAAGGCCCCAGATGAGGTTAGGCATAGAGTTGGCCAAATTATGAATAACCTACCACCTCTTGTGATAGTTACTGAAGCTACCAGGAAACACTAAGAAAAAAGGGAACAGAGAAAAGGTTTCGAACATGATTTAGCCCTCTTTGAAGTTTGCCTCTGTAAATGGGGAAAAACTGCATATTATAAGACGCCGCAGTGTTCTCTTTCATGTAGCAAGCTGAAAGGGATGCTGTTGAGTGTTTGAGGGGAGACCTTTGATATGTGAGATGCTCTGTGCCTTGTGGAAGGATCAATCTCATGATTTGAGTCAATATATATATATGTGTGTGTGTGTGTGTGTGTGTGTGATGCCCATTTCTCCCAGACCAGTGTTTTGTCAGACATTTCGTACCGCCAGCTTATAGGATCAGCCTTGATGGGTCCCTGACAACTACATGTGTGTGAAAAGGCGGCTGCTCGCTCACAAGCATGCACATGCAGTGCACACAAACAAAAAAACTAATGCAATTGCAGTTCCATCGTAATTGATGGTACACAAGTGTCCTGCTTGTGATCTAGTTTGGGCAGTTTGATAACATGTATCCTGTCCAGCATTCAGAGGACATGATTAAAATGAAGGAAGAAAACGATTTGTCTTGATTACATGTTTCTTTTCCTGGCAGGCTTTTTGTCTTTCAGAGCTGCTGATTGACATTTCTTATTTTTGCAGAAGGCCTAGAGTAACCTTCCGCCTTTTAGTCAGCCTTTATGGGTTTGGCACACAAAGATAGAAATGTTGCGAAACCCGTCCTATTGTGCAGTTGTTTTTATGCTGCTCTTCCTATGTTTTTTAAAGGAAAGGCTATGTTATATATGATTAGAGTTTGCCTACACAGCAGCTTATGACTGTCAGGATGTTTATTAAAAATGATTTAAACGTGTGTGTGTGCACCAGATTAGGTTCCTGGTTTATGAGGAGAGTCGGGGTGTGTGTGGAGGGGGTTTCATGACTTCCTGTGTATGCTACCAGTTAGAGAGAGGACTTTGCCCTTCTCTTCCATCTTCACCATCTGGTTTGTGTAGCATTTGACTGAGGCGTTAATCGTTGTGCCTTGGGGCCACTCTTCTCTCTGACAACAGCTGGAAAAGGGAGATGGACCTGTTGATGTCCATCTATCTGTCAGTCCTCAATGTGCTGCTGTATTAACTGTATCCATGCAGCTGTAAGGTTCATGACCTTGTGTTTCCAGTTTCTCAAGAAGCAGCATTAAGGGCCTCCCAAGGTCTCGCAGCTCTCAACTTCCGACAATTCACCAGGTGACTATAAAACAGTTTTGTGTATGTATGTGTATATTTCAAGTATGTGTCAGTCTGCCGACTTGCCTTCATCAGAGACTGTTGCAAGGGATTATACAAACACAATTTCTTCTCCCCTGCTGCCAAGAGGGAATCCCATAGTGTAAAATGAGGCCTGGTAACATAACCATTAGCAGGGCTGAACAATTTATTGTCTCAGCAGCAACACTGAAATGTGTCCGTAAACAATGGTCACATTGCAAAGGAAAAGAAGCCTGTAATGGGGAAACTACTGTGTTTATGTTTTCACTAAATATCTTTCCATGTCTTACCATATCAGTATATTGGCTGCATTTAGTTTTGCCCATCCTGGATCTCTCAGCTTATTTATCTGACACCTGCTCTCTGCCTGCAGTCAAGGCAATAGATGTTTTTAAAGGATTCTTTTGGTAATAGATTGTGTTCCTCAGTAGACTTTTAAGAGCTCTCTGTATGATCCCTATAAGTTTATTTCTGCAAACAGCCCAAATGTGTTCCAGTGAAATTAGGCCTCGTTCCTCAGTAGCCCAACTCAATCTACTGTGGTGAAGCTGTTTGTCAAGAGATCTGGTTTGGGGGGGGGGGATTTGAAATCAGTGTTTTTTTCAGTTGCTGCCTCTGGTGTTTTGTGTCCAGCAGCTAATGCTGCTGAAGTATTGCAAGATTATTAACTGAGTGAAAAAACTGCTTGATTTAGATGAAACAAAGACCCAAAGTCTGAACAGTAAGACAAGTTACTCAGTACGTCTTCATGCAGGATTTTTGGTCTTTGTAATATGTTTGATGTCCAATATGATCATAAAATGACTCTACGAAAGGAGGAAACCTATTTTGTTATACACTGTCACTGTGTGGGACAAGAAAAAAAACTGTAGCATCAAAACAAAATTTAAGAGAGAAATTACATTTATTACTGGAAAAATCATTCATTGTTGTCACTGAGACATTTGGTTTTAGTTTTAAATTATTTACACCCTCCCTGTAGAGTGTTTTTGGAACCTCCGGTGTAGACATTGGTGCATCTAAGCTTTTTAATTAAATTTAGCGAAGAATATAGTACTCAATATATAGTCGGGGGAAAAAAAACACAGCATTTGTTGTTGACACATAACAGATTTATCAAGTAGTATAAACGTGCCATAAGTGTTGATCAGAGTTCATCTTCTCACAGGAGAACACACACACACACACACGTGTGAAGCAGTCATGTACAAATTATGATACATCATAAAGGAGGATGTAACATCATGTGGGACTCTTGGCACAGCTTTCAATATCGACATTTTCAACATTTCATAATTGAATTTCCATTATTTATGATACTGTGGCAGCTGTGACAGTTCTGTGGCAGTGTGCAACAGATGGCCTTTTGTAAGTAAAACATGGACAACATTCTTAAGCCTTCATAGACCAGTTATGGCCTAGCATAGATACCTCCTGGATAATGGTAACTGCCTGTGATCTTTGATGGTCCATGGAGTAGTAGTGCAAATCCTGACGGCGTTGTATGTTAAACGCTGTTGAGTATGTATAGAAGCTCTGTTTTAAGCATCTGCGTCACGTATTTACTTAAAGGTTAATTTGCTGTGGAAGCACACAATGAGTGATTGATTCCTCCCGTCCCATCCTTCGTGCTATGTATAATGTAGGTGACATTTAGGCTTTATTGGGTCCTGCTGCCACACCAAGAGTAGTGGCCCTTGAGCTCTATTTCTGACACACTGTTTTGGTTTCTTCGGTTTATCAAAGCATAGAGCAGTGTGTCGTAGCTTATTATGGGCATGTTGGGTTTGGCCGGCGCTGGAGACGCTGGGTTTGTGGAAAAGGCTACCATGGAATTAAAACCTTCTTGACTGCTTAGACTGCTTTACCCAAAGCTGTAGTCATGCATATACACAAACACACCATAACAGGGAGAAAAAAAAGATCAAGGATGTGTAAGATTTCATTGCAGTGTCAATATATGTAGTAATGCAATCTGTATAGCTGTCAGCTGATTGGTAAAATGAAGTGTCTGGTATGTGTGGAACGTGAGGTTTTGGGGTGTTTTGGCTGGGGCCTTGTTTTTTTTTTTCTTTTTTTTTTTTTACAGCCTATGCCTCATTATTCTTACTTCCATACAGCTCTCTTGGACTGATGCAATGAAACACTTTTTGGGGTCCATTCCTAGTTAATTATTAGGCTACAATGAGGGCATGTGTTTGAAACAAGTCTGTTTGTATTTTGGGTGGGTAATTGCACAACAATTGAGATAATATACCTTAGCTGCTTTAAAGAAAGGACATTGTTTGCTCTTTGTGTCTCTGTGTGTGTGTGTGTGTGTTGTATACGTTCCAAATGTATTTTGGAACATATGAAAAACATGTAATTCATTTATATTTAACAAAAGATTTGAGAAGGGGAAATGTTAGGGCACAGACATTCAAGCTGAGCCAGTGAGGTCCAGCCTTTGTCTAAAACTGGATTTTCAGAATTCTCTTAATTCCAGCCAAGCTGCTCGCTGTTGCAGAGGGGAAGTGCTGCCAGCAGCCGTTCTCCACACTCTGTCTTAACATTGATCTGCCTCTGGACTCCAGAAACGTAGATTCCTTAAAGCCAGCCATAGTCTAATGACATTACTAACACCCCCCACTGCCTCTCACCAGCCACTAGCCACCCTCCCCATTTTAGATCCCCCCCCCCCCCCCTGCTCCACTTTTTTTTTTTCTCTTCCTCTCACTGTTATCAAATTAAAAGCTTTTCTATAGAGGGTTGGTCTTGGCCTGCAGGCATGTGGGACAGACATTGCAGCCAGACAGAGGTTGAGTAAAGTGATAGCATGCACAAACTTGTGTGTGTGTGTGCGTGTGTGTGTGCGCGCGTGTGTGCATATATATGTGTCTACTCAAATAGGCTTACTGCTGGCTGAGTTGGTGAACCAGGAAAAGGGCTAAAGCAGTCCAGGACAAGCGGTCATGCAGGAGCATGAGCTTAACGAAGAAGGGAGGTAATGAGAGAGGGTGGGAGAGCAGCCTCCTGTCCTGATAGGCAGTTGAACATGATACAGGGTCAGGGAGGATGATACCGAACTTTTAGGGAGTGGTTATGGATAGTGAGGGAAAGGGGGGGGCGTGGCCTCAGCGTGGCCTCAGCGTGGGGTTGTTAAGACGATATCAATTCATTCTTTGTCTCCTAACTGCTTCTTGTGCTCCTATTATTCAACACAGGTGAGTGTGTTTAACTGAATGCTGTCTCATGTCAAGGTTTTAGCTTTGGTCTGAATTTTTGCTTTTGAAGTCAAGAATCTTTAGGGGAAAACAAAAACAAGTCATTCTGAGACACATGCAGACCGACAGAGAGAAAGAGACAGGATTCCTCAAGTGCTTTGGGATTTTCCCAATTCCCACCTTACAGGCTCGGGCACAGAGGAGAAGGAGGGTAGAAGGGAGGGAGAGGAATGGGAGGGATGCAAAGGAGGTGGGCTGAATAGGAAGAGGAGGGAACAGGGGACACAGAAGCAGGATAAAAAAAAGTCTCTTAAGCCTATAGTTGTAGCAGGTGGTCAAAAGAGTGCGTGTGATTGGAGTGTGTTGATTGGATAAAGAGTTTGAGCTTCCTTTAAAATAGATTAGAGTCTCAATTTTCAGCAATAAAAGTCTGTTGATGGACCATTTTAAGATCTTATGGCTGGTGAGTATCATTTATCAAATATATCCACTTCATTATGTCTCATTATGTTATTCTTCTATTATCATACTTTTTCCTCGCATTGTCTTGTCGCTTTGTGTGAATAGGTCAGAGCTGCAAATAGTTAATGTACAGGATTAAATGCATTTCTTTGTAATAGCAGAGGGGACCTACTTTTAGACATGCATCAACATTTGGGATTATCAGAGACGCTGTCCTTCAGCCAAGCGTGACAAATTTCCACCAAATGTGATGAGATCATTGTAGCGTATAAAATGAAACTGTACCTCAGTATGGGCTAATGGTAGTAAAGGTCAGGGGTGTCCTTTTTTTTTTAAACAAAAATTTGTTTAAAAACATGTTTTTGACTGATTTAGAGGAACATACTTTTATTTGTGAATGTATTATCTAAGGTGGCAAAAGATGTAAACCAAGTCTCATCTGAATTTAAAACCAGCTCAGAGAGGCTATTCTTTAATTAGTTCTTATTATATTGCTGCATTTATAATTTCACTTAAAATACATCTTTAAAAATGGTTATATTCAGTAACATGCAGACGCTGAGTGTCAACACAAACTAGAGTGTTTTGTTTGGTTAGAGAAAGGACAATCTGTTATTTTGAAATGAATCCTAAAGGGTTGCAATTTTTTTTTGGAACCGTATGAAGACTGTTAAATGAAAAGCCATCCAACCACAATTAACTAGCTGCTGATTAAGCCCAACTAGAATTGTGACTGCTTTATTAACTAAATGTAAACATACCTGATCATGGTTGAATGAAAACTCATTAACGTTTGCATTCCTTCTCATTAGTCCTTTCACCTCCACACAATAGGTCTTCAATGACTGGAAAGCCACAGTCTGTTAGGAGCCACGTTATCAGGCCCATTGACTCACATGAGGCTATACAGCTGATTGCTACTGTGCTCCATTGTTGGGCTATTTGCATTGCCAGTATGATAACGGCCATATCCTTGATTTATGGACAGAGGTGGAATGGCTCTCTTCACTTCACCCTCAGGCCATTATAACACACATACACACACACCAGGGCAACTCAACCTAGCTTACCTTCATGTTCACCTAAGTGCATGTGTGTCATGTGCGTGTGTGCACGCATGCATGCATGCATGCTTTGCTATCTGTATGGATCTTCTGTAGTCCCCCCCCCCCCAGATAAGCCCTAGTACTCCCCTCACTTCTCTAATCTTTGGGGCTCTGGCAAGAACCAAAACAGAAGTGGTGGTATTTCTGTGTTTTTGATATCTTAGAACCATTGTTAATGGGAATCATTCATTCAATTCATTTACATGACCCCTAAAAATCTAAATGTGTGTGACAAATATCTGTCAAAGTACATGTAAACATGGTAGCATGACTGAAATAAAAGATAAGCTGTTGGACTAACACACCCAGATAATGCAACTGAAATCAAGCTACTCCTGCAGCTCATCTAGAAGTCCCCGCCAAGCTCTGATTCAAAAGCCATATGTTATGTACAACAGAATAACTGAAATGAGAAGAAGCTGGGTAACTACAGAAGGGAAGCTGTGCACATTTTGCAAGATTGTCCACTGTGTCAGTTTACCTCTGGGTTGATAACTTGCTAGTTTAAAAAGGTCAGCCAGTAACGTTGCAATACTAACAAGCTAATGAGGGCTATCGTAGTGAAAGTGACAGGATTTCACCAATAAATCAGTTTACCTTCTCTGCATGTATACTATATGTATAGAGTATACAGGTCTTCTGTATGTACAAGGACGGTAGTCCAAGTAGATGGCCTCATCAAGCTATGACCATAGCTCAACTACACATGCACATAAATGTGCTGAGTGTTAAGCAACCACCATTGCCAGACAGTACCTCTCCATTCATTCAGTGATCATTGTTCAGGAGGTGTTTACCGGGAGCTGAATTATACACAGAGCTCTAATCTACACACACCGTGATTAAACCTGTTAAAATAACATGAATTTACATAAATAACATTAAAATAAATGTTAAGTTTCATGTTAAAAATCAATGTTTCTCTGACAATGTTTGGCAAACAGAGGACATCCAGAGGGGCTTTTAGCTGAGCTGTTATGCTGAGATGTTTGCTCATCTTATTTCTCTGGTAATTTAAGATCCAGATATACAATAACTAAAATCCTTCATCTGGTTAAAAGTTATAGATGACCAATATCTACAAAGCAGATTATAAATATGGCTTAAAACTAGATAATAATTAAATTTATGATAGAGCTTAAAATAAAATAATGTTTTCATGTGTAAAAGTTGAATATTGGGCCTTTAAATTATTCTTGTGCATTGTCCTAAAAAATTCTGCCTTCTTTTTAGGACAGTGCATATGATGTATGTCCCTCGATCACATCTTTTCACAAAAGCACTACTTTAAAACAACTGTCAACAGGTTGACTTGTCATTTCACTAGTAGTAAATAGCTACACAGTACAAGAGGAGGATATTAGCAGTAGACTGTCCTCCGCCTGCTGGCATTGTCTTTTGAAATGCTAGGTTGGTCACATGATTTGTGGTGAAACACAGGGTTAGGGGTCATGGTGATGGATGTGGGAAAGAAGATTACAGACTGGGGGGGTCAGCACAGTCAGGGCTGCCTTTCAAGTGAGCAGACACACAACACAAATCAAACCCTAACTTTTTTTTTTTTATTGAGGAATGCTAAACAAGGTTCATGTTGTTCTCTACCATGTTGTTATCCAGTTGTCAGTAACAGCAGGAAACAGCCTATTTACTAAGCAGTGGTAGAGGTCCAACACTGGGCTTATGCAGACATGGAACAATTTAGAATACCTTGTTGGGATGAAGGCAGATAAAATGGAAAAGGGATAGGATGGAGAGACTGAAAAAGAATGAAAAGAATGTTGCGCTACAGCTAATTTATTACTGGGTTAATGGCTTGGACTATAAAATGTCAGAAAAGATCGAAAGGTGACATCTTCAAATGCCTTGTTATCTGACCAGTGTTCCAAATCCCAAAGATATTTAGTTTATTCTCATTCCTAAAGAATACAAGAATTAAATCATCACAATTGACAACATGAAAATGGCAAATTCTTTTTTTGTGTGATTAAAAACATGACAAATAATTTTGTCAAAGTAGTTGCAGTTTTTTTTTGTTTAATCTTGGTGAATGGTAAATCTATTGTGCTGGCTTGAAAATTGTGGGTGCAAACATTGTTAAATGGGTTAAAATTGGTGGACATCTGAACTCTTTGTATATGAAATGTTGTGTGGTTGTTGCAGTTTAATCACTTTGAGCATTTAAAAATGTAATCTCAAGTTTCACCCCTGTAGAAAATTGCTGAAAGTAGGTGAATGATTAAAGCAGCCGAACTATGGGACTGAAAGAGGTAGGAAGAGTTATAGATATAATTAATCTGGGCCATCCAGCTATAAAATGTACAGTTAAAGTCAGGTCTGGTTATTAAATGGTTTTGTAGATCATACATCAGGTAGAAACTATTCCATTTCTCTCTGAGAAGAGCGATGCCACATGTGATGAGAGGATATTTGAGGACATGTCCAGAAGGAACCTGGCATCCTCTGAGTGTGACGTCATTCGGTGGTGTCCTTTGGCCAGGACTTCTGCGATACTGTTGAGAAATGCTGTGGTAGGGACCTTATGGCAGCATTGTAGACTGCTGCTGCAGTCCTCCGCTGTTTATTAGAGGTGGCTCTGTCTTAGCTCGTTTGTGTTATTCAGGGAGCAGTGAAGGATAGCCACAGAGAAAGGTTTTGCAGGACGTAAGCCAGGGAAAAGCTGTCTACATAAAGGCCGGACTTGCTTGTCCCTCCATGCAGACGGCCGAGTCCATTAATGTGCAGGAACTCAAAAGGGAGGAAAGCCACAGTGCTGCAGCCATTCAGCTCGAGCCAAACACACAACCAGAGCCTCCTGCTGAGGTTTCTGCAGCCACAGTCTCAACTGTGCTTGTGGCTCTGATGTCATCTCAGTGCAATTCCTTCCCTTCTTCTCTTCCAAGTTCTGCTGTCTGCTGGGGGAGACCCCCCAGCCCAGCCCACACACACACACACATAGACACACACACTTTCTATATCCTACCATCTATATGAACCCTGCATTATTAAAAGACTTGGAAACGGACTTGATACCTCACTATATCACATTACTCTGCCTGGCACAATGTATACAAAGCCTGTTTTGTCTTGTAAGAATACTGCTCCAAGTCATTAGGAGTGATTTTTGGGAGGCCTGTGGCTGAATAGGGCTTTGGTAATGGAGCACCATGGAAGCTGAAAACAGCGCCCCTACTCTCCCCAGCCCAGTTTAAAGGTTTACACATGTATGTTGATGTGCAGAGCTGTTTATCAAACTCTGTGTGCATGTGTCTTCAAGGCTATTGGAAGACAATGAAGTGCATGACTGGAATACATTGTCAAGACAGAGGTGTCACTAAGGGAGTGGTGAAATGGCTGTGTGGGTGTGTGTCTGTGTGTGTTACACTTTTTTCAATCCTAAAAGACAAACAAGCGTCTTGAGTGCACTGCTATGCTTTGGAAGCGTCCAAACATTGCATTGGTTAAAGAGTTCAACATTTAAAACAAACATTGATTTTTTTCATGTGTGACATTGAGGTAGATAAATGGACTGATAAATCCCGCTCTGCACTACTTTCAGTGTGTTCCCTTTATCCTCGTCCTAAATCTTGACTTGCTACGGCCGCTCAGGTCAAGACTTAAGCAACCGTTCAATTTACCAAACCCTGGAATCTGAATTGCATTTGGGCAGGCGTCCAGACAAGCTGCGGCTGCTTGGGTAGACAAATCAGATTTTTTTTTCTATTCTTGCCACCGGAGGCCCTTCTGTTTCCAGTGAGAAAATCTGACAGAGAGTCAGCTGGGACTGGAATAGAAAGCATTCACCCTGAGATTCAGACTCATAAAGGCGTAGCTAGTCGTGGGCCGATATGTCAAAAGGGTCCTCTTAGAATGCAGGTCAGAGACGAGGCTGACCTCGGGTTGTGGAAGGATAAGGAAGAAATGCAGGGGAGAGGCAGAGGGGTGGGGGCAGTGGACCATGCACATGAAATGTACATACACACAGTGAATATGTGGGTAAGGGGGGTGGGGGGTGGGGGGGTTGTAGGGGCAAAGGCTGGTCCCCTGATGGGTGTCTTTCAGCGTGCCCAGGCTGGGCGGGAATGAGATGTGACGGGTGTGAAATGGTCCTCTCTCTGTGTGACCCAGGCCCCTGCTAGGTCCAGCCTGCTAACACTGTGGCTTTGTCCTTCAGATTCTCTTATCAAAGGCCTCATGATGACCAAGCTGGGTATGTATGAATGAATGCTCTTCAGGAACTCTGATGTCATGATGGATGACATTCTGTTCGTATTTTTGATTGAAATGACTTGAATGGCACAAGAGGTTTTAGATGGGAGTTCTGAGACTGGGATGCCAGATGCCAGTGATTATAGCACTAAAATTAAATATATCTAAGCATATCTAAAACTTCTTGTGATGCCCCAAGTCATTTTACTTTCTTGAGAAAACAATATGTCACAGGCATTGCCTCATAAAAGAGATTTGTTTTGGTACCGCTGCCTACTTGAAATACTGACTCTGATTAGATCATTTACTGACTTGAGCACATTTCTGTGATTAACCAAGTCTCAATGTAGATGATGACATCCATTTATTTGCAGGGAGGTAACAGATGGGCAGCATTGGAAGAGAAATGTCACACTGAATGCAAATATAGCACCTTGTTATTGCTGTGTTCGTGGCTGTTCTGACTGTTCTTGCTCTTTCCCTCTGCATTAAAAGAACACACATCTCATTGGTAGATGATGATGATAATGGTCTTTTTTTTACTTTTTCTTTTACTTGCTAGGGAGAAGTGAGATCAGTGCGAGAATGAACACAGATTGGACATTCTGCCTTCCATACTGTCTCTCCAGACTTCCATTTCAGTTTGTCTAAACCGGTTGTCATTTTGGTTTCATAATTAAAGTAAAACTTAATATTTGATTCTTGAGACAGCAGCTGTTATTATCATGGGTAAACTCTTGTGCCTATCCTTTTTGTATTTCCTTCAGATGAAAATTAATCAAATTTCACTTAGGAGAGACTGCCAGTACTGTAAACATGTAGGCCTAGTTATACAGTGAATAGGGAGGGGTAAACACACAGTGTCTGGACAATAAGGCATGTAATGGAGAATGTCATTGTGACAATAAAAATGATCCATCAAGGTGTGGTTGACTTGTTGTGTAGGATAGGGTGCTGTGAATAACAAGTAGACCGTTTTTCCGGATCACCTTGGTGTTTTCTTCAGCTAGATAGAGAGGTCATTGGTGAATAGAAGCAACTCAACCTCTGACTTTAACACATCACGTTGACAACGCCATTGATGAGTCTGCAACTGGCACAACACAGCTTTCTTTCTTCAGAACCTTGCACAGTCTCACATGTGATTTCGTCTACCTCCTGCCTTATAGTCTCTCTCTGTTAAGATGTTTTTTTTTTTTTTCGGGTGCTAAAGACCGTCTCATGTCCACCGGCTTAACAATGGTAGCAATCTGCTAAAAGTTTCTGGAAGGTGGTTTCGCACATGTGACTAAAACTGCAATCAGATCTTAATAACAAAGATAATGATGGAGTCAGCCAAGGCTGGAAGGCTAGATTTTAGATTTCCTCCCACTAATAATACAGCTATTATGGCGAAGGGAAAGAGAGATACAGTAAAGAAAGACATGTGGGGAAATTATAAAGATACTCCTTTGTTAAAAGATTGATTTCCAACTTTCAAAGTGTATTTTTACAATCGAATGAAAAACGAGCAAAGCAGCAGCAGGAGGAAAAACCTTCTTGACAAATGGTATGGTGTGTTTGCCACGTCGCTCCAGCTGACTCACCTCCTCTGTCCGCCTCTTGTTGTTCCTGCTGTCTTGATGCTGTCTGTGGGGAGCTCAGAGAATACATTAATGTATCACATCCTTTTCACTGTCAATGTCATTTGCGTTTCTGGAAAATATGTTGAAATATGTATAGATTTGCTTCTGGTGTGAGAAGTCTATCACCACTGACATGCAACCTGAGGCCACTCACCGCCAGGATGACCTCACTTAACATGAAATGTGTTCCCAGTCTGAAACGGCAGCAAATTATGACACATGCAGAGTTAGCATGGAAGATGTGTGTCATATTTAGGTATTTTTCTCATTTTTTTCTATTTTTCTATTTCTCTTGCTTCTTGTTCCCCTTATCCTCAGATCCAGAATGCTAAGAAGAGGATGAATCCTTCAGGTCATCTGAGACATCCACGTGTCTTAGCTGCTGTCCCTCCCCGACAGCCCTCTCGTCCCACTGGGGCACCATCTGCCTCCCTACGCTCCCCCCCTTGCTTGGGTATCTCCCTCCTCCCCTGCCCCCAGTAGTGGCCATCCCAGAGGGGAAGAAAGGCGAGCCAGCCCCTGTAAATATGCCTGGATGGAGGTCTCAGTGGCGTCTTGTCCTGCTGAACTCCCTGACCTGTGGCTTGGAGATCTGTGTGGCAGCTGGGATCACATACGTGCCCCCACTGCTGCTGGAGGCTGGAGTGGAGGAGCGCTACATGACTATGGTGCTAGGTAAGGACTTGGTAAAGAGCGGATCTGGTTACCAGGCCTTATTACTACTTCATTGTGTGTGCGTATGTGTGTGTGTGCGTGTGTGCGTGCGCATGTGTGTGTTACATGCTTAGCCTCTGCCTTATTCTTTGTCATACACATTTCATGATTTTTATCGGGGCACACTTTTCTCATCTAAGAGTTTGGTATACTGAGAAGCCTTTAATCACTTTGCATAGTGTATCATCATGTGGCTGGAAAGAAAGCAGACTGTGGTTAGAGTTATATTACAAATTATTTAATCAGTTACTGATAAATGTATGGGAAGACTTAATAAAAATAGGTTGTATCATCTAAGTATTGCATGGTTGTCTTAGTTTGATATATGAAGATGTGACCGTGCCCAGCGAGAGCCAAGTTTCATGTGGTGGTGGGAGTTGTTGCCTCAGGGCTCCTTCTCTATCTTCTTAACCAATCAGGCCATAAAGACATAATTGAGGCCTTTACACAAATCAGTGGCCACCTCAGCTGTTGTGTGTGTTGAGGTGGTAATCAGGACTAATTGAAAGGCAACAGGGGAGCAAACTGCAGAAGGAAGCACCGCAATCTCCAGACAGACTGCTGATCAGTTGATTTTTTTTTTGTTTGTTTGTTTAATGTGTTGTAGAGATTAAACAAAGTGTCTATTCCAGCTATATTATTAGGGGAGACACCTCATTCACAAAAGTATGAAAGCTTTAAATTATCTTAGAATCGGATTTTGGAATAATTCTGGATTCAAATTTAACTATGTAAAAGCAGTGAAAAGGGGTATTAATGCAGCCAAACCTAACCATAGCGGCTTATTATGACTTCAAATTTATAAGGAACCAATTGTAAACCAATGTTGCCAAGTTGTAAATGCTTGCTATAATTTTCTACACTAGTCATATTGTATTAGCACTTGATCCCAAGCAAAAAAAACACTGTAAGGCCCAGGAACAGATGACACAAAAGAACACAACAAAGAGGTTAAGCGATATAATGTTTTGACCTTTGGTCATTATATCTACCTTGTAAACTCCTGTTTAATGTTTAAGATTTATCACAGACTTGCTCCTCCATTGACAGAGTTCGTTACGTTATGCTCCAATAACATCAGCCTTACAAGAATATCTACACGGGGCAACTTTTTATTACACTACAGGTCCACTGAGTTTGGCCGGTCAGCTCTCTCCATTTAAGTTGCCAACTTTAGGAACACAGTACCTAGTAATATCAAACACTGTTTTACCCACTCTAGTTTCAAATTGCAATTGAAATCATGGTTGAAATGTAATCAGTCATGTCACAACATACCAAACAAGTATTTAACGTTATGTAAATGTATTTAATGATAAGTGTTTTTTGGTATATTTGTGGCTTTAGTGGCCTATCTATCCCTTTTAAGACCTTTCAATCCAACAATAGTCAGAGAATATTTGCCAAAACTCTTAGTAGGTACTCCTAACATTAAAACGGACACACTTCTTGGTTATCTGGGCTCTCGCAAATTAGTGGCATGTGTGTACATCCAGGCAATTAGCATGACTCATATGGTATATATTTGCACACTGTAACTGAGTTTTCTTGTAAGCGATGTGAATAGTTGCATTATCCTGTCAGCCCAAATGGCATCCACGTGCTCTTCACTAAAAGCTTCTCTTTGAGACATTGTCTTGTGACCATAACAGATGATAACAACAATTCCACCAAACGAAAAGGCTCCATGACAGCAGTGACTATTCAAAGCATAAAGATTAAACAATCTACACTTCTGCTCTTCCATTTCTCTTAACAGCTGCCGGTCATATTAGGAAAAATGATTTCATTGTGGAGTTCTTCCCAAACAGCGTGCACTGTAAGCATATCCGGAAACAGCACTCAACCTAATTCTCATCTCCATGTATTATAGTGGAGTGTCTTGAGTGAAGATGTTTGAATGAAGATAGATACCGCGTCTTGGGGGGCATGAAGCTAATATCCCAAAGCAGTAGTGTCTGGTTCTTAGATGACTTCTCAGACCTGTAACAGACATTTGTTGGCTGATTCAACCCCATCTTTCTTTCTCTAGTTTCCTCTCTGTGAGTGGAGATAGCCGATTCAACCCTATACTTAACTATATGTGTATTTAATTATTGAATCACACTAGATCGTGAAACATTTCATATCGGGTGTGTGGTTTAGTATGTGGTTTAGATTTAGACAGCAAGTGGATTTATGTGGGTCTGAAAACAAGATTTGAAAAGCAGTTTGCATTGAATTCAGATGCCGGGAACCATGCTTTGTGTGTGTGATTGAAGAGGGAGAGCGTGGAAAGCAGCTACTGGGTGGGGGAGTGTACGTGAGACAGTACAGTTATAGTGAGAATTGTTATGATGGTCCTCCACAGCTGCAGCAGGAAAAATGTGTTTGAGCCGAAGACTGCCTGGCTGCACTTAGCTTGTGTGTCTCAGATTGCCTGTCTGTATCTCTTTCTGTGCTCCTCTATTTTGTTTTCTGTCTGTCTTTGTCATGAAGGGTTTTACAGTGTGCTTGGATATTTAGAAATCACGCATGTTTTCTCCTTTTTCTTGGTTTATAATATCATGCCAAAATGGAGAAAAGGCATGAATAGATCTTGGTTGAGGTTTTGCGATTATTTCACATTTTACCAACAACTTCCTCAATTATCTCAAAATATATATTTAATAGAAGCAGACACCACATGTGAAATATTCACACATAAACACAATACTTTTTGAATATTTAGTTTATGTCCCCCCTGTGTATCTTGCTCAGTGGTCTCATTTTGATGAGAAACATTGAAAATAAACAAAATAAACCTGTAATGAAAACTTCACAGGGAACCTTTTTTCAATGTCAAACTCTAGCCAAGATCAGATCATTTTTGATATTGCTTTTGTGTTGTCTGGGTGCGAAGACTTATGTATCATGTTGTGTTCTAATTAGCCTGACTTGGCCACATGTGGAGGCTGAGCTGATGATGGGTTTACCTTTAGGCAGCAGGCCATCTGTACAATTTGTCAGCAGACATCAGTAATGATGGAACTTCACCGCCTAACAGGGCAGCAAGGAGGACCTGACTGTACTAGTAGAATCCAGGTTGAATAGCTGAAAAGCTGAACAGACATTTTATGGGCATGTGTTTTTTGTGTGCAATAATGTTGTGAAAATACTTAGTTCATTTCTACTGTGCAATATGCTGTTTTCTTTTTTTTTGATGAGCCTTTGCATCCCTGGGTCTGTCCACAGGTATCGGCCCAGTGCTCGGTCTCCTGTTCATCCCTCTGATTGGCTCAGCCAGTGACCACTGCAACAGCAGTTATGGCAGAAGGCGGCCTTTCATCTGGCTGCTGTCTCTGGGAGTCCTTGTGGCGCTTTTTATCATTCCCCATGCTGACGTCCTGGCCGCTCGCCTTGCCTGGGGCGGGCGGACTGTCCAGGTAGGAAACCTGATTCTTGTTTTATGATTGTCATTTTGTGACATTATACCTACAAAGTAAATAGAAGAAAATAAATCTAGGCTGCCATGGTTATTATTCACACTTTTAGCAGCTGACTGTAGAGTTATAGTGTGATCCTATCACAACTACTGTGGAGTATATTCCAATTGTGAGGGCATAGAATTAGAGACTGTTAAAGTTTTTGTTTTTTTTTCCTCCAAAGCAGCCCTGCAGGGCTATTAACTGAAAAAAATATTTTCCTGTAGTGTTAGGATTTTATGAATACTGATAATTATCAATATTTTTACTTTTCTAGCATTTAGCATTTGTTAGAAAAGGTCATGATTCCATCCCTAATTGTGCTGGGTCATGATTCCAGAAAAGGTCATGATTCCATGATTCCATCCCTAATAATGCTGGAAAACACATTTTTTCCCATTCAAAAAACTGTTTATTCAAGTTTCTTGGGAGAGCTAAATTTTCCAAAATTTCGTCGCTTAATACTCATTTTACCAAGAAGACCTTACATCATAATGTAATCTTATGGCACCTCGTTGAAGCAGCAAACCAGCTCTAATACTAAATCCCTACCAGTTGGGTTTATTTGAGATAATATAGAGGAAAAAAAAGAAAACAAATCCCTTATCAATAAAGGGAAGAGAGATTCAAGAAGATATTTTAAACAGACGTTTAAAATATCTTAAATGTCATTGCTTCTTCCATCCAGGTGGGTTTCCTTATTCTTGGTGTGGGGCTCCTCGACTTTTGTGGACAAGTGTGCTTTACCCCGTTGGAGGCACTTTTATCGGACCTGTATCGAGACGAGGAAGACTGCAGCCAAGCCTTTGCAATGTTCTCCTTCATGGTCAGCCTGGGAGGCTGCGTGGGTTACCTGCTTCCCGCACTAGACTGGAGCCGCGGCCTGCTCTCTGTTTACTTAGGAGGCCAGGCCGAGTGCCTCTTCTCTCTCCTCATCCTCATCTTCATCTCCAGCGTACTGATCACCATGAAGGTGTCCGAAGAGCCCTCCTGTGCCAGCAGTGGCTCGGCGGGGTCCGGATCTTTACTGGAGTCCGGGGCTGGAGCGATGGAAGCCGGCCGTTGCGGCGTGCCGCGCTCATGCTGCTACCTGCTAAAGTGCAAGCTGAGGCTGCTGAAGTCGGGGCCTGTGCTGTGCTTGCTGAGAACTTGCTGGTCCATGACCCCAGCCATCTACAGGAGCTACTGCCACGTCCCGAGGGTGATGAGGCAGCTGTGCGTGGCTCAGCTCTGCAGCTGGATGGCTGTCATGTCCTTTATGCTTTTCTACACAGACTTTGTTGGGGAAGGCCTGTACGAGGGCGTGCCCAGTGCAACGCCAGGAAGTGTGTCCAGGCAAAGATATGATGAAGGTGAGAACTTGATTATGTATATTGATTGTCTGTGTTGCAGTATTGTCTTGTATTCAAGACAATATGAAGAGCTCCTGTATTTTCAATATTGAGTAACTCATAGGTCCATTTTGTTCAGACACATTTCAGAATTTGACATCACCACCATAATACCCTTTCAATTTCACTGCAGAGTGAGAGACATGTAAGACATAGCACACACTTTATGGCATCAGGTCTTTACCTCCACCACATGAACACACAGCTGGCTCAGGGTCCATCGTGGCTGTGCTGTCTGCTCTGTCACAACTGGGCAGGATGCATTCACATTCCTCAACACAGGTGGAAGACAGAGACAGAGCCTGTGTTCCTGCATGCCTACATGCCTTCCTGCTGCCCTCATTTAGGCTCTTGTGAAAGAATATATGAAACCAACAACCTGCCATTATTATAGACTTAAAGAGGTCCTATTATGGGGTAACAAAAAAAAAACTTTTTCACTGCTTATGTTTGAATATTTATGTTTCTGGTGTTCCTTCTTAAGTAAAAATGTGAAATAAGAACATTCACTCGTTGTGGTGTGGCCTCCTCCACTGTGTTGCTGACACCTAGAAATGGCTGGTTGTGAAGTCTCAGCAGAGGCAATGGGAACCTCCTCTGGATCCATGTAGCCACCCCAACCTTCCGAAGTGCTTGGCCTTGACCTGTCCCACCAACCCAACAGAGTGGGCTTTTGGTAGGAGGGTGGGGGGGGGGAATGGGGTTTTCACACACAGTGAGTGTGTGAGAGGACAGACTGCATCACTGTTACAGGTCTAACTAGGAGATTTTGAACCGTAAAAGCATGTTGATTTGTATAAATATACTATGAAAACTGGGATGCCTTTAATACAAGACTTCACATGAAATGATGAGTATTTAGGGCAGTAATGCCGCTGGATATCTAACAAATCCTTTGGTAAGTCAATCCAGGACACTCCAGGTATTCCTCCCCCCACCACCACCAACATTACCACACACACACACAAACACTCTTCATGGAGTTGAAAGCAAAAACAGACATTCTTTATCCTTTCCTGTTCTTGCTCTGTAAATATGCAAATCACAGAGTTGATATTAATCCTGCGAGACAGTGGTATGGCTATATCTAATGGCTGTGCATGCAGATGTTGAGCAGTACCTATATATAACCCTCAGCCAGACTACATGCAGACACACCTGAACAAATGTGCTGTCAGTGGTGGACGAGGGCCATACATAGTGGGAAGATGTCTTTCTTCTGTATATTTGACCAGACAGTGACTGAGAAAGAACAGTAAATGGGAAGACTGGAGCTGAAGTAAACACATATGAGGCAGGCAGACCATCTTGACACTTTGCAGATTTCGTGAACATAGTGGGTCATGTCTGAGTTAAGTGTTTTTAGTCTCCTTCTGTTTACTGTTCAGTCAAACTTTCTCTCTCATAGCCCTTTTTCATCCCTTCCTCTTACTCTGCCGTTATCGCTCTTAAATTAACAACGTGCCTTACACTGTCCCTTATTTGATTAGTTCATTCTCACTACCATCTATGAGTTTCACCTATTTTCATAACCTTTAATGTCTGTTTGCTGCCTCCCCTCTCTCACCATCTGACAACTTTCCTTTTGACCTTTTCTTTCATTCATCCGTCTGCTTTCTTTTCTTTCCCTGGTTTCTGTACCTCTGTCTCCCTCCCCACTTTGTTTACTTTATACTTTTCCTCTGTCTCTCTTCCCTGTACTCACCGGACCACGAGGAATGTCACACTCGCAATGAATTAATGTCAAGGAATCAGCACACAAAGAACATGTTCATTCAAGTCAGGTAGACGCCCAAAGCACACAATTTTGAGGTCTGTCTGAGTTGCGCTTGTTTAATCTGAAACACAGCGGATATTATTAAATCTACATCATTTAGCCTGCTGATGTTCTAGTGCTTTGTCTCCAGTTTCAGAATTGCATGGATACATTTGTACTTTATGACGGTAAGTGCTAATATTTTAGAGCTCCATCTTTCCTATTGAGATGGGTTTCAATTCAAGTCTTTATCTCTAAAGATT
The DNA here is from genome assembly GCA_030544235.1 of Lepturacanthus savala. Lineage (NCBI taxonomy): Eukaryota > Metazoa > Chordata > Actinopteri > Scombriformes > Trichiuridae > Lepturacanthus > Lepturacanthus savala. Next base: position 18,244,964 of record CM060465.1, read on the forward strand.
TTTTTCACTGAAACCACTGTTTTCTGCAGGCTGCAGTTCTCCTGTACACAGATTCAGCAGCATTCTGGCTCAGCCCCATATCTCTATTGGCTTAAATTTCAGTCCTCATTAGCTTCTGTAGTGTTTGTAAAGTGGGCTCAGCAGCTTTGCTCTCCAGATGTAATATGATCCACATACGTCTATAACATAAGTGTTTCTCTGTTCCACTGCTGAACTTTTGACACACATTGTTCACAAAGAACAAGGTGAGGGCTCAGGCTGATAGCAGACTGAAATAAATAAATAAAGGTCTAGGGATGTTGTCAGTCCAGCATCTATGGATTTGTATGAAAATACAAGAACTCACTTAAGGGGGAAAATAAATATTGGGATAAACAAGGAATGTTATTAAAAAAGGAGCAATTTCCCCAGAGCCTACAAAATCCCAAAGCTTCTTTAAAATGTCTCATTACTGAAAACTGTTTGGCTGTCAAAAGATGGAAATTAATTTTTTTCTTATTAGCATCTAGTTGAAAGACAGAGTTCAAAGGGAGAACAAAATACACTCATGATTGGACTGTACTGGAGAATTTAACAAATATTTCATTTATTTCTTCATGCAGTCACAGTCATTCTTAGAATGTAATGACCTGAAGTGTCACATGCATCATTAGAATGCTGCATCATGACTTACTTCTGGGTGAAAATGTTTGTTTTTTTCAAATACAGTACATGACACAAAATTCTAGAACCAGAACTGACTGTTAATGTATTTATTTGGGAACCAAAAACACCCTGCAGCATGCAACATAAATTAATCAAATTTTGTTAAGGAGGCTGCAATTCTTCCTCTGCTCTTCGAACTTCGAAATCCTCCCCATGTTATTTGGAGAGACCTCATCCAAATAATAGTTGTCTGGGTGGCTGGGCCAGACTCGGCCAGGCGGTACATTGCCTTAGTAAACATGGACTGGCCTGTGTCTCTCACCCTCTCAGGCTTTTCAGAGATTTATCTAAGGTTAATGGCGTCTGTGATGGTCCAAATCAGTCAACCCAAACAGTGGCTTCGTGCCCGAGAGCTCTGTGAATCTCTCCCCTACCGGATCTGTGCCTGTGTGTTTATGGGCTTAAGCAAACACAAAGGGGTTTCTTGCTGACCGAAGAGCAGTTAATGTATCACAGTTTAAACCTAACATACAGTACGTTTAGCTGTGTCCAAGCATGCAGTGAATCTTTTTCTAGATGTGGCCTTAGAAGGAAATGATAAGTTGTGTGTCACTGACAAAATAGGACAAAGCTCTAAAACTACTGTATATGTCACAAATGGCTGGCTTTATACAGAGGCTATATATGAGCAGCTGGGGGCTTTAGAAGTTCTGCAGGCTGTAATACAAGTTCCATTTTTCTTTCAGGTATCCGTATGGGCAGTCTGGGCCTGTTCCTGCAGTGTGCTACCTCAACCTTCTTCTCTCTGGTCATGAGTCGTTTGGTTCGCCGTTTTGGCTCAAGGCGGGTCTACCTGAGCAGTATGGTGAGCTTCACAGTCTCTGCTTTGGTCATCTGTTTGTCCAAAAGTGTGGTCCTGGTAACGGCCATGGCAGCCCTCACTGGCTTTGCGTACGCCACGCTGCAGACCCTGCCCTACACACTCACCTGCCACTACCACAAGGAAAATGAGGTAAATAGAGCCGTCATACACTTTAAACACTAGAAATTCCACTTGAATGCATGATTGTTAATTTAAAACTTTTCCTGTCTCGTTTCAGGTCTATATGCCAAAAAAGAAAACCAAAACAGTGCATATAAATGGCATTACACCCAAGCGGGACTCTGTGTATTTGACTCCTGCAGAAGAGGAGGGAGAACTAAACCACAATACGGGCACCACCTACGGGCACGCCTTCCTCAGCAAGGACAGTTATGAGTACTACCCCAGTCCTCACGGTCAGAACGGCTCATCTCACGGCACTGAGAAGCAGCAGCAGCAGCAGGAGGAGGCGGATTCAGGGTTTGAGAAACGTGGCGTGGGCTTGGACTTTGCCATCTTAGACAGCACCTTCCTCCTCTCTCAGGTTTTCCCCACCCTCTTCATGGGCTTGATCGTTCACCTCGCACAGTCCGTCACCGCCTACATTGTCTTCTCTGCCATCTTCGGTGCTGTCGCCATCTACTTAGCCGGTCAAATAGTCTTTGATCAAAAGGAACTGAAAAGCTGAGACTCGGATGGGAAAGATGTAAGAGTGGTGACGGAATCACAAATATCAATCAATTATTCAGGTTCCATGCTGGTGGAACTCAACAATGCACTACTGTTTCCCAGAATGCCTTGCTCTTGTACCTTGTGTTTGCTTTTTTGCAAAAGTGCTGCGTTGAGGAAGTGTGTGTGTGTGTGTGTGTCAGTGTGTGTGTGTGTGTGTGTGTGTCAGTGTGTGTGTGTGTCAATGTGTGTGTGTCAGTGTATGGCAGAAAGTGTGTAACGAAGGATAACATGATACCAGAGATATGTTGTCAAGCAGTGACGTGCTGTTCCTGTTACAGCAGGGATTGTTGCCCTTCAGGTCAGGTGGTGTACTCGTACAGAATGCTATTGACTTGTAATCTCTCTAAAAAGTTTTGTTGTGGCATTGTTTCTGTCCATCCTCTTTTTCCTCAGGTACCACCAAACAGATTTACTGTAAAACTCATCAACCTCTAATATACTGCAACTCACATTTTATGGTTCTAATCTTCTGATATCCAGTTTTTAAAAAAAATAGTTTGTTCTCACACACTATGTCAAACACAGTATTTGCTTGTAGAGACTATACATCTGCAGTATGCTGCTCTGGAGACTGGTCGTCTTAATGAGACAGGCTTGCCTTTCCTCACAACGATAGATTATTCACAATGTTTCTACCTATTCAGAAATTATATTTACAAGTGGGACCACTGGACTTGTCCATCGAGCATCAAAAACACACTACAGTGATCTATTATTGCAACTCCATGAAGCTAAAGCGAATTGTGAGTGATGGGTTGTTTTTGAAATTGTCAAAAATATCCAGACTTTTAGTCCTGTCAAGATGCAAAAATCTATTCATAAGTATATTTCATTAAGCCTTCCAAGCCTGAGAAATAACCTCATCTTTCGCCCTCCATTCCCTCAATTTGTTACACATTTTCTATCAAATATTTGAAGTCTCTCACTAACTCATGACATCATCAGGACCGTTTTGAACTTGACAAAGCTCCTCAAGAGCCACAGAAGGCTGTTTTACAACTGTTTTTGTAGGCTGAGTAAAGCTGAATTTACCTTTTATGTGTACAACTGTTGATGGAGTACCATCTAGCGTCATTTATTAATGAACGGGTTTTCTGTAAATATCTTGTATACAAATTGATTGACTGTATATCCCTATGGGAATGTTTTTACGTGGCCCTTTGAGGTGTGGTTATCGACTGTGGTGGTTTAAGAATGAAGCTGTTTACTGGAACGCTGCATCAAATTTCCTTTTGTAATAAGATAATCAAGTAGCGGTGGACTGCTCATCCCGTCCAACTCTGCCTCTGGTCAGGATAGTTGTCTCAGGTTAGCATCTCCATCCAGTTCATATGCCACTGATAAAATGCTTCCCCTGCTGCCTAAACCATCACGTTTTACTGTATTCTCAAATGACAATCTCAGACATCCAGACGGGCTTGTTATGTAATGCTGCATGCTGTAAACCTGTAGGGTGGTGAGGTTTCACTGAAACCCGCTTAATAGCACCCGTTCTTCAAAGACCAAAAGGATTCATGCAGTAAATGGACACATTTGGTTACAGAAAGTGATTTGACAGTAGGCACTGTATATTGATGGACTAGAGGCCAAGCTATGTGTGTGTGAGAGCATCTGTCTGTGTTTGTCTGTGTGTGTCTTGTCTACATAACATGGAGGATAGTTGGTGAGAAAGAATGAGTAATATTTAAGTGTGAGGCTAATGATATGATATGACTGGAGTACCTGTGGTTATAATAAACCGTACTGATGCTGTATGTTATGCTCATGTGTTGTGGCCTTTAGTGAAGCTTTTCAAATTGGCCAGTAAACACCACGGCGGTGTTGCAACCAGAAGGATCCTGAAGGATCGTATTGCCTGCAGGGGAAGCAAAAATGCGAGAGGTTTTGTGTCATGTTTACACGGCTGCATAGAACTAAAAAAAAAACAAAAAACGAATGATCCTCCGTGATCTCCCCCCCTAAAAATAAAAGTAATTATTATCTAGTAGAAGTGTCAGGAAAAGAAAGGTTGTTTTCAAGTGCCTGTACATTTTTAAACATTTTTGTACATATGTATTTATTTATTATGCTTTTATTACAAAATTAGCATGTATTAAACTATTGGCCTCTATGGCATTTGTCCTAGGTGCAAGGATGAAGGCTGTGAAAAAGATAAATTATTTGTATAGCCTAGATGTGGTATAGAAGCATCCTCAAAGCTATAATTTATTTTTTAACATTACCCACATTATCCTGTAGCTTTGACAACATCACAGAGAGCCTGTCGCTGATGTCCACCATCTCTGTGTGTTCATCAGATCAAGCTGCTGACGAGAATACTCAACACTTTAGTTATCAGATTCTCCCTGTGGACATTATTCATGTACGATTATGGATGTATCGTCTGAAAACTTAATTCACACAAATGAGATGCTTTGCGATTATTTTGTTTTGTGTGCACCTGGTGAAAATACATTTTGTCAATACTGCTTTATCTGGGTCTTATATAACCACTTGTTTCTTATCAGAGCTCTGTTTATTGTTTAATCTGACAGATGAACGCTACGGATATCTTTAACTGAATGGGTGAGGTTGTTTTTGGTCCTTACTGCTCGCAACCAAATGTTTGACTTAAGACAGCAAAGTGCCAATGGCCCCAAAACCACAAGGCCAGGAAAAAAAACAAAAACATTGTGTGTTCTGATGTGATTGATCAGGGTTTATTTTTTTAATCACAATTAGTAATCACTGTCAATAATGCATTCAGCCATAACAAAAAACTGTCTCTTTCATGTTGCATCATCGGATTCTGTATAAATATGCAGTTACCAAATAGATTTTATACAAAATAAAAGAACTGCATTGTGAATGAGATATTGTCCTTGAGTAATTTTGTGTAGAGCATTTATTTGAGCGTTGTGGAAGGTAAAATATTCCTTAAAGCTTTATGCAATTTGGTCTGTACTCACACTGAAGACTAATGGCTGTGTGGGGAAATAACTTGGAAATGGCGCCATCCTTTGGACATCTTGGGGAACTGATATGTGCAAGAGAGAGAGAGAGAGAGAGACTGCTGGTGCGCAACTGCCCTGGCCCCACTGACGCATGGGCATGCTGCTTGCTGGCATTATCTATTACATGGAAAAGACGAGAGGCTTTCATGTTGCAGGGAATGGCATGCTGACAATGTGTGCCATTTCATGACGGGCCCGCTCTGTTTCGCTCCTCGCGGTTCTCACGAATGCACCATTGCGCGGGTTATGGTGTGTAGCCCACTTAATAAATGTGCTCCTTTTATTAATACGCCACTCTGGGGCCTCCTATAGGAGCTGAGAGGGATCCAGTGTCTTGCTCAAAGGACACGTCAGCAGCAGGGCGGATGTTTGCTGGCAGTTGAGGTCTTGAACCCTGATCTTTGCGGTGTTGAGGGGCGGCGGGACGCCCCGCAGGCTCCTCGCTCCAATGTGTCATTTCAGGCTCCGAAAAAACAGAGATTTACTGTGGAAAGTTCTTGAAAGGCGAACGCAGAAGAAGTGGAAACCGCAAGAGCCCTGTCATTGCTCTCCAGTGACAAGTGACCCTGTTTTTACACCTTCCTTCTAAATAAGGAAGCGGCCTGACAGACATATGACCAGCGACCCAATTTGGGACCAGCCCGAGCGCCCCATCACGTCCCGCGGCCGCTAAACGCCACCAATGAGCTACCTCCCCCTCTAGCCCAGCACTGACAGGAGACTATTCCCCTCAACTCTCCATAGATTTGGTATTTTTCCTGCTGTCAGCACCTCTCTCTACCCTTGTATTATCCCGGCGGTGAAGTCAGCATGATGTCATCCAGGGATGCGATCGCCCTGGCAAGGTTGAAACAAGGCTTTTGGTGAGTGGTACAGGGTTTATTCGGAACTCTTTAACCGAGAGGAGACACACGCACGCACACACAGAGAGAGAGAGGGAGAGAGAGAGAGAAAGAGAGAGTGTGTGTGAGGGAGAGAGAGAGCGAGAGAGAGAGAGAGAGAGGCGCGGAGGAGCTGCAAAACATGGTAATCACCAGCACCAGCACCAACATCACCATCACCATCACCTCCAGCTCTGCCGCGCACTCTCCCGTCTTCTCTCCTCCTCTGCACCGGGGCTTGCGTTTCATGCCCAAAGCCCTGATCTGCGCTCCCAAAATAACCCTCAGCCAGCATGCCGAAGGAAGCAAAACAAGAAGAGCGGTATTTTTAGGGTCATTAATTTCGACCACGTGGCCCGAAGGTAAACCGGATGGCCGTTGCGCAAAGGCTCCTCGTCAGTATGTCCTGCGAGGCCGGCACGCCGCACTGGACGCTGACCGCGGTGGTTCTCCTGGGCTTTCTGCTGGGGATCGTGTCAGCGTACCCTCTACCGAGCGGCAGGACGAATGCAACTTTACTGGAGAAAAGATGGGAGACCCTGTTCTCACGCTCCGTGCTGGGGATCTCCGGGGAGAAACCGGAGCTAAACTGGGAGAGCGACTATCTGCTGGGCATCAAAAGAGTGCGGAGGCTCTACTGCAACGTGGGCATCGGGTTTCACCTTCAGGTCCTCCCCGACGGCAGGATAAACGGTGCACATAATGAGAACCAGTACAGTGAGTTATATACCTCCACCGATGTAATGCAATAGACATAATAAGAGCAGCAGAGTCGATACGCATGGATCTGTCTTTTCCCCCCTCTATTCATTTGCATGATCATATGTCATCCGACTCTGGGGGAGCATTGAATTTCTTCCGCGGCACTATTAAAAACAAGTATCCATCAGTGCTGAACACCCCCCCCCCTCCTCCTACCCCCCCACCCCTCCTCCCCGAGCTCAACCATGACATGAATGTATGGACGCTTTTAGACACAACTTATTTTTACGCAGCCCCCCGCGGGGGCGGTCCACTGACCAATAGCCGCGCGCATCAATGCAATTAACCACGAGTAATTGCGGTAAGCGAGAATTGATTGACAACGCCCGGAGATGCAAATGTAGGATGACGGGGTGAAAGATGCAGAACAAAAGGCTCGAGCATGCTGCGCAGCAATCTGCAAGGTTACACCCATTCCAGACGCAGAGAGAGGAGCACAATGCTACTGTCACAGTGATGCACACTCACTCAGCCAGGAGGATTGGCTTGCTATTTCATCTCTGGATTGGATTGCTTTTACTCTAATGTATGAATTCTTTGCCCCGTATCAGGTCTTATAGAGATCTCCACGGTGGAGAGAGGAGTGGTGAGCCTGTACGGGGTGAGGAGTGAGCTGTTTGTCGCAATGAACAGCCGCGGGAGGTTATACGGAACGGTAGGTATGCACGGTATTTCATTTATTGTCCAGCAATGGCACTTGATGGGAATCTGAGAGTAGGGACGCGCTTTGCGGCTCGATCCGCCTTTTTTCCCCCTAAACCTTAAAAACACGATCGGATGCACCTGCCGGAAAGGAGGCTGCCCGAAAACGTGTTGTGAAATCCATATATTTTTAATTTCCTCAGGAACTTATACAGCTCTATTTCAAGCAAGGGGGGGCTAGGCCCGGTGGCCTATGGGTAAACAATGATGAGGTTAACAGATGCTGTGTGGAGGAGGGAACACCCCCCCCCCCCCTTGAGCGCAGAGAAACCGGTCGGCAAAGTTGGAAATCGATTTTGATGGCAAAGTGTTTTTTTGTTTTTTTTTTTTTTGCAGGGCAGAGCACAAGACCGAGTTGCCCACTATCATCTCTATCACCCACCTCTAACCTTTAGAATTTAGAAGTCTGTCATTAAAATGTAACATGTTTATTCTTGATTAAATACCTGACATCCAATATGAGAAATTGCAAATTTGGCACCTTTCACGGGTGGAGGACACTCCAAAGACAAGTCAAGGCAGAGCAGCTTTTGGATTCTGGCATGTTGCAGTTCTTTGTGTCTTGCTCAAAATAAACCTGAGTTCATAAACACAGCAGATTCTACTCTTAGTATCCCAATATCACCGATACCACAATCACATATATTATGCTTATTAAATGTTGAGTGATTTATAAGTATCTGCCTTTTTTCTATAATTTAATTATGCCAATAATGTGGTGTAGGATCAAACTCTCACTATATAATAATGCTGTGAATTTCACTTCCACTTAATCCTACTTCTTCAAATATTAGATGTTTTGTGTGACCCCTTCACTGGCGGTTTGTAAGAGAAATATCACTTTGTAGGTGAGGTTTGATTAATAATAATAATAAAATCATAAATGAATAGATGAAATATCAATATAATTATAGGTGACCCTGAACTGTTTATCCTCCTCTTACAGATATGGTGCATTTGTAGAATTACTGCTGATAACCTGTAGAAGATGTAATTAGTTTGCTTCTAGAGCAATGACAGCTATTAATAAACATGCATGATGGCAGAGGAAACATTGTGTTTGGTATAGCACAGCTGACACGTGGCCGTTTGGTTTGCTCGCTGTGGCCAACATGACAGACAGAATGTGAGTCGGTTATCTGGTCATGAGTGATGAAGCGTTAGCTTGTGAGCGGGCTGATGATCTGATAAAAGATTGAATTAGGCCACATGGCCTCTGATGGGCAGAATTTTCTCTTGCTGCTGTGCACTGTGCCAGTCACGGATTGTCAGATCAGCACAGCAGAGTGGTCATATTGTTCTTTGTAATGACAGATATTTGGAGAATATTCTTAGGTAGAGGGGCTCTATGAGGAAAATAGCGATCAGTGTTTTGTTTGAATCCCAAATCTTCGGGATGTGCTATTTTCTGTAATAAAGAATATATTAACTTCAGCTTAATTTTATAGTTGAAACATGCCCTCAAGATTTTAGATTTAGACATGTTCATTTACTACAATAGATTGATATTGTGGGAAAAGTGTTTATTGACTTTCCTTCACAGATGGATTAAGTTAGTTTTACATAAAGACAGGGAACCTGGGACGGAAGACTGGGAACATACAACAAACATATGTTTTAAAGTGGGGCCATTACAGATTAAAAAAATATTAAATAGCTATCTTCAGACACGCTGGTAGGTGTATTTTATTATCTTGGGACAGAGCCCATCTATTATTTACCAAAGTGTCCAACCATTTCCTTAAATTTTACTTTTTTCCCCCTATGAATAGTCCCTAGCTCAATAGAAATAAGCTTAAATAGCAACTGATTTGTGTACAGAAACATATTTTTTCCAAGTAAGAATCTAAATTTATCAATATATGTTTGCCCACCACTCAGGATCTTTTTAGAAGTTTTTTGTCATGTTGTGCCCTCATAGCTTCAAGCCACAAATCATTCTGTTACTCTGCTCATTGAAATGCACGCTGTCTGTGTCTCTGTCCTCTCCAGACATTCTTCCATGACGAGTGCAAGTTCAAGGAGAGCATGCTCCCAAACAACTACAACGCCTATGAGTCTCTGGTTTACAGAGGCTCCTACATAGCACTCAGCAAGCATGGCCGCGTGAAGAGGGGCAACAAGGCCACCACTGCCATGACTGTAACGCACTTCCTACCCCGGATATGATGAGCAAAGACTGGCAATAACAAACGTATTTGCACATGTGGATTATTTCCCAGGTAACATAAATACCGCATACGTACGTACAAACACAAAAGACAAAATGGACTGTAAAAGAAAGAAATACATTATATCTGATAGTATTTATTCAAACTTTATATGTATATTTGGGTAGCTTACTTTGTATTAGAAATGATGGAAATGCCATTCTTTGCTGCTTTTATGATTTTCTCCATTTTGTGATGAGAAGGGAATGGAGAGGCTTCATTTGTCCCCTCAGTTTATATGGGTGCTTGCTGGAATTGGTTGAGTCCTTGTCCTGTCAGTGGATGACAGTTCATCCTTTTGGAAATGAAATGGATACGTTATTACCTCAAAGCACCATATCCTGAGATGAATAAGATGAAGAAAAAGAGAAATGTGTGCATGAAATTTCTACAGAGAAGAATGCCTGTTTACTTAATTTTTTTTGTCATCCATTAAGGACTTGGACATTTCTCATCCCCTATATGTTTGATAGTATTTTCTAGAGCACTTGCAAAGTGGCAGTGTCTTTTCTTGCTTTGTCATGAGGTGGCGGTGCCTTGGATTCCTACTTGCGGCCCCTTTCCCCTTGCATGCGAGATACATGGTGCTCGAGTCAGAAATAGGAATAAAAGGCAAGTCATCACTCAGACACCACTGGGGGGCTTTAGCCCGATTCCTAGAGGGCCAGAGGTTTTTCCGCGTTATTTATTTTCCATAATTAGATCGATTTACGTTATTCAGACTCTATGCAGAGGACCCAGTGGAGCCTCTTTGTTAATATGGAAAGCTAGATTTATAGTCAGCACTCCCCCCCCACCCCAAATCACGTCCAAGGGAGCTTTGACAATCCCAGGTTTTATTTTCAAGTTTTCTAGCCGGATCATCAGGCCAGATTGAGTGTGTGAGTGTGCACTGTATACTGTATGTGTGTTTATTTTAAGTACGTATGTGGAGTTGCTCAGTTTGAGAGCTATTTAATTTAAAAGTTTTTTTTTCTCTTGTTGTGGAAGGTCAAGTGGGCATCAGTGTAGCAGAATATCATAGACCCGACACTATGGAGCAAAATATCCTCCTTTCTGCCTGCTATATGTTATGTTTCCCAGTTCAAATTGATTTGGTGCAATCCGGTTTGTAGACTTCTGTTTTTGTAGTCAATGACTCACTAGTTGATTTGATTTCTTTGTAGTGAAAAGTGACAATGGGAGATGTTTGTCTTTTACACTGGTTTGAAGATTATTTGGCCCAATGTTTATGCAGAAAGTACTGAGGTTACAGTAGATGCTGTCAATGAATTAGTTAATTCATTGTAAACATGAAGGTCTGCTGTGTTATATTGAAAGTGTTTATGCTTCTGAGATTTGTGAACAACTCTCAGGTAACGTAGTCCGTCTGAAATATAGATGATGTGGTTTGTGCTTATTGATCCCAGATTACTAAGCTATTTATGCATTATTCAGATCGGTCATTGAGTCACAGCACATCTTATTGTGAAAAGAAAATGAGTTGCAAAAAGTGAGTTGCAATGTTGCAAAAAGCAGTGAACCAAAGGGTTATAATGACGGTGTTCATTTAGGCTTTGTGTACGCAGCATACTTGAATTCAACTGCTCGTGCTCCTCTTTCAGTTACTAATGTTTGCATTGTGGAGACAAAGGGGAGGAGAAGGCAAAGGTGACGATAGCAATGATGTATGGAGGACTTATATGGGACTCTGTATGTGGCCCATTGCTTGTTTAACGTGGTGAGGATGTGGATAATGTGAGTAAAATACCTGAGCAACAGACAAGTGGTGCCCAGTGGTGGAAGAAGTAGTTATATCCTTTACTTAAGTAGAAGTGCATAAGTATCAGCGGCTAAATATACCTAAAGTCAGTCAGTCAGTCATTTTCTATACCTGCTTATTCCTCATTAGGGTCGCAGGGGTCTGCTGGAGCCTGTCCCAGCACGTTACGGTGAGAGGCAGGGATACACCCCAGATGGTCGCCAGCCAATCGTGGGGCACACACACCATTCACTCACACACTCACACCTACGGGCAATTTAGAGTCACCAATTAACCTCAGCATGTTTTTGGACTGTGGGAGGAAGGCGGAGTACCCGGTGAAAACCCACGCAGACACGGGGAGAACATGCAAACTCCACACAGAAAGGTCTCAGACCCAGGACCAAGGAGGTCTTGAACCTGCGACCTTCTTGCTGTGAGGCAACAGCGCTTATACCTAAAGTATTAACATAAATGTAAATATACTCATTTAAACTTTAACTGATATATTAGTATATATCGTCACCCTTTTAAAATACTGGCCTGGTCTAGCCTGTCAGGTATATCAAATTAGTCAGGAAGCGGTTTCCTTTTTCATCACTTTCCCAGGTCTTCTTTGTTTTTTATTGAACTTACTCATATCTAAGATCTAGTTTTTTACAACTTTTTGAACCCTGAGATGTGGCAAATTTTCAATGAACCGATGACACTCAAGGTGCATCAACATGTTTAATGGACTGAAAATCCTGGAATTTCCTTTTTTTCTTTATATTTGGCTACTTATTTATTGAATTTATTCATATGCACAGCACTTTATATCAAATTATTAATTACATTTATTTTTATTCATCTTTTTATTTATTTAATTATTAAAAGTATAATTTTAGATTAAATTACTTATAGCCTTTATCACTTACTAGTACAAATTGATTCCAGAATCATGTTTAGAGTTTCTTCTTGGTTCTTGAAGCATTATGAAAGCTTGTTAAATTGCCCAAGTCAAAGTATGTAGCAAGTAAAATGGCCATTGTCCTATAGAGCATAAAGAGTATGATCCTTTCAACACAGGATTACAGGATTTTATCACATGTGGCAGCATCATCACGAAATGATTTAGGCCAAAAACTTATTTTCATCATTTTCATCATTATTGGCCATTATTTTTATAGGGCGACGATATGATATCAGCAGATTCACACTGAACAGACACACACTGAAATAAGACCAACAACTCATCAACTCATCGTGCTGTTGTCTGGCCTCCTCTATAGTATTGCTGTAACCTGGCTAAACACAAAGTGTTTGGAATTGGCTCGTTTTGTGTAATAGGAAGAGTGTAAGTTAGTAGTAGTAAACACTGCTGGATCCATGTAGGTGTCCTGACTTCTGGAGTGCTTGTACTTTACTTCTGTTTCTCCAACCAACCCCAACGACAGGTGTGACTTTTCTAACAGCTCTTTTCTAACGGCGAATCACAACAGAGTAGGCATTTCAGTAGGGAGGGGAGGGAAGGAAACAGTCTTTCAGTGTGAGACTGCATTGCTCACACTCACTGTATTAAAAAAATAGAACAATAAAATTAAAATGTTAAAAATAGACCCCTTTAATACCAAAGCATCAGTGTGTAAGCAGCATGTTACTGTTGACACTATTGTAGATGGAGATAGTTTCAACAGCTTTATATACAGTAAGCTAGTTTAGTCCAGTGGTTCCCAACCTAAGGGTCAGACCTTTACAAAAGGTCATCAGATAAATCTGAGGGGTTGTGGGATTATTAATGGGAAAACAAACAAGTTCTGATGCACAAATCTGCTTTCACTTCTTGGAATTTTTATCTGATCTTAAATTTTTGATTAAATATTGGATCATCTTAACAAGTGTTTAAATAAAACCATGTGAGAAAGGAAGGGTTCACTATTTAGTGGAACTGTTAACAACTCATAGACATCTGAAATGTGACCTGACTTCACACTGCTGTTTGTTAGAAGGCTGGACACCACTGGTTTCATTTTACCTATGTGTTGTATTTTAAAAGCTTATTATATTTGTGTTCAATTTTCATCTGAACAGTAACTAAAGCTGTACATAAATGTTATGGAGTAGAAAGAAAAAAGTAGCATTACTTGGAAATACTCAAATACAAGTAGTTCAAAATGTTACTTAGGCAGTTACTTGAGTAAATGTACTTAGTTACTTTCCACCACTGTGGACCCTTGTCAGTTGATGACAGACTGGACAGTCCGTGCTGGTTCCTGTGATTGTTGTCCTGTCCATCTGAGCCATTTTTGTACCAAGTCGGATATGTTGGCTTTCTGTTCTGTGTTACTGATGTAGGTGCATTTTCTTGTCCATCTCCACCACTTTTCCTTGTTGCTTAAAAGAGCTCTGCACCTCCATTTCTTGGTCAAGACAACAAAAGTTGTCACGTACTGTAATGTGCAATGAAACTAGGAAGTCGTGATTCTGCACAATTCTCAGTCTTTCTAGTGTTGAAATAAGGTGCAATTGAGCTTGTTTGTAATTATTTTCAATTCAGTTGTATTTTAGTACTTGACCTGCAATATTCTGTGAGTAGCAAACTACCAACAAGGCCAACTTGGTGAAATATGATTCAAAGAAAGCAGCATGGCTCTTATATATATATGTTATCATATTTTACCTCATGCCCTTTCTCACATTACTGTAGCGCATTGACAAAATGTCTGTGAGCAATGGTTCACATGCCCTTTAAGCTCCAGCTTACATCTAGTAGCAGAGACAAATGTGCAGTATCTGGTCAGAGTGAGTGTGTATGTGTGCCTGTGTGTGTGTCCAACTGAGCACACTCCTGTCATGTTTCTGCCAAACTGACGGTAGAGATGGTATCAGATCAATTTACCTTGCGTCAGGAATAACAGGACATTGTCTGACGGTGCAAGCTGATGTACTGTACTCTCCTCATGAGAGAGGAGACATGCAAGAGAGGCACAGAAGAAGCAACACAGAAGCTACTGAGGGATATCTGTCAAGAAAAAGACCGGCCATCGTTTGAGATGGTCCGTTATGTAGCAAAAGGCCACATAAAAAGAATCAAATGCTTCCAGCAAAGACACTTGGAATAAAACAGACTGTCTGTCAGACTGAATACTGTGATCCAAGAGATAGTCTGAGGATGTCACCTTTAATGTTGTCTAGGAAAATTATTACCACTGATAACTGTGTTGTTTTGTCATTTTTGTGACTGACTGATCGGCCGTTACCACATCACTAATGATCAGAAAAAAATGATCACTTGTAGCTTTTTCTTGGTTGATTTTGTGGCAGTGAGGAGTTGGTTGGAGAAGTAGTGTGGATAAATATATATATATATATATATATATATATATATATATATATATATATATATATATATATATATATATACACACACGAAAAGGTGCACATTTTTCATGCAGTGCAATTTACTGAGCAGGGTTTTCTCCTGATATGCTTCCATCAAGACAGGCTGACCCACAAAATCGAAAGCACTTGTTTTTGATGTCAATATTGTGTTAATAATAACTGTATGTCATTTCTGGTTTATTGTGGTATGTTTCAGATGAATTTGAATTTGAGTGGCAGAATGGGTATTGTTGCAAAATTACAGTGGCTGTCTTCTCAAGCTGTATGGGACACCTGATGAGTTGATGTTATAGGAATTTTTAGTTGGTATTGTTAACACCAAAAACAATCAAGGTTGGTGTCTAATTTTCAAAGATATAGAATTGAAATGTGAAAGAAAACAACACTATTACAAGTTCTACAACATTTGCATGATGTTTTTTCGAGGCAGGAAAGGTTGTATGATATTGCATTAACTGAGAGAAGGTAGTTAATGGTAAGAAAAACATCACTTGTCACCATTTACTCCTACTTCCTAAATTCCCCATTAAGCATAGAGAGTTCTGAATGGACTAGGTATGTGTTACCCCCTTTTGATTGAGGATCCAATGTCTGGATTTTTGCCATTGTGCTTATCATACCTGTTCAGCTGGTTTTAAAATGTGTTGGTTCACAGGGAACTGGAGGTCTGTGGGAGGATGTGGGATCAGATTTGTGTACATCTGTGTGGGTGTGTATGTGTTTATGTGTGTGTGTGTTTGCGTGTGTGTGTCCCTGTGTGCCGGCAGCCTTTATGTTTCTCTCTCAGTTTTCTATTCCTGCACTGAGGGGAGAGTGCGTCCTCTGAGTCCCCCTCCTCTTTTTTAACATATACCTCACCTTCTGCCTTAGTTCCGATTATTGAAATGATTGTAAATTAGTTTGAAACAACAGACTTCTCCAATCATTTGTTTCTGAAAAATATGATGACGAGTAAGTAAAATACTATATTACAAATGGTTTTCCTTTT
Source organism: Lepturacanthus savala (assembly GCA_030544235.1). Classification (NCBI taxonomy): domain Eukaryota; kingdom Metazoa; phylum Chordata; class Actinopteri; order Scombriformes; family Trichiuridae; genus Lepturacanthus; species Lepturacanthus savala. Next base: position 18,260,861 of record CM060465.1, read on the forward strand.
ATTTTTGTACGTATGTGCTGTGCACAGCAGTCAACTGTATTCCTGAAATGATAATAAAAGAAGTTTTGTAAAAACTGTTGTGATTAGATGCTTTAAAGTTGTAGATTTGACTTCTTTCATGTTTCTTGATCCTGAGTGACACAGACTTTATGGTATTATTTTAATCATGACTATAGATATCAAGAACTGGGGAGAAAATGATTTGGATGCCAGACATTTTTTAAAGCCTTCATGAGTCAGTATGTAGCACCCACTTCTGGCAGCACCAGCCCACATTTATTTAAAAAAAATAATGTGAATAATTTCACAATAATATACCGGTGGAGAAAATCTAGAACTATGAAATTTGACATAAAGCTTCAGTATTTGTGTGATTCTGGTGGAAGTGGATATCCAGTCGAAGACTTATGTTTCTGTATGTCGGACTGTTTATAGGATGACAAACTTCCATAAGTCCAGAGATAAAAGCTGTTACAAAGCTCAAACTCCCGTAAGTTCCAAGATACCATTACAGAAATGGTTCCACCTCTGTGCAGCTCTCCACACAAACCCATCTGCACATCCACATGACATTAAAAAGTATAAATGAAGTTGGTATACTCATTTAGTCAAATCTAATTAAATGTAAATGTTTAATTAAATGTTCATTAAATGTCTAAAAATTAAAAGTCCATGCACAGCAGATTAGCTGAACATGTGTATATATATTTTAAAAGGGAGTTCATTATTTTGACCCCAAAATATGTGTTTCAAACCCTACTTCCCATAGGCAGGGGTGAGCTTCACCATTAGGAAAGGTAGGCAGTTGCCTGGGGCCTGCAACTAAACAGCTATAGATTTATTATGATGTTTAGAAATTAATCATATAAAATAGTGTTCTAACTCATTAAATTCTGAGAATATGTAAAAAGGCCCTAAGAAATCAATGGCAATGTCCTGCTGGGTTTAAATACTGAACAGAGATGATGTCCTGGGGGGTGGTGGCAGACAAGCAGTTAAATAAACTAATGGGACTAATAAACTGATCTTTAAGGTTTTCAAGGTCATTGATTGTTGTAGGTTGGTAGTAACAGAATGTCATGTTGATTTTTAAGGGACCTTTAACAGAAAGAACTGTGATTCATACTATATATTACTCAACATCCTCTGAAAAAAACTGAAAGCTACCTGAAAGCTACCACGTCGACCGCATTTCTGTAGAAATTTAAAGTGTTTCAAAGGAAATGAGAGGCTGACTAAGCATGTGCAGTTAATTAATAAGCAAGGAATGAGTCAGTTCCCTCAATATGTAACTCAACATAATCTTGGCACAACAGAATAAAATCTTCATTAATTAAATAATTGGTAATTTATGTAAGCTGTAAAGGCTGGTCTGATAAAAATCTGTATGGAGCTGCTTCGAGAGTGCACTTTGTGATTAGGGAATGTCTAATTGAAATAAACTTTAAACAATAAACTTGATATGACATTTAGGGACCATGTTGTTCTTACCTCACTTCTTCTTTTGGCCATGGTCAGATGTGTAAAGATGAATAATCTCTGCACTCTCTCTTCATCCTTGCCTTTGCTCTCTCTTTTGCCTCTCTCCTCTGTTCCAACCTCTGCGGTTACAGACCCATTCATTGTGTTAAATATCTTTAGGTTGAACAAGCCAGAGTAAATGTTGCTCCTGAGGTAGAAAAAAAATATGGTTTGTGTATTTCCATTCAGAGAGTAATTGCACTCCTTCATAATGACGAAATGGCATCTTACGAGTTCGAGCCTGCAGGAATTCCACCTCTGCAACTCTTAACCACTGAAAAACAGGCAGGCTTTGTGTCATTTTGGTAAATGAGTTAGCCAGTTTATCGACCCTGTCTTTAAAAAGGCCTGTTGGACTTTCTCCTCCTCCAGTAGCTTTCTATACACCTACCTGAGCATTTGTTTTGCTAGAGTAAAGAGAGCACGGCCTCCCCATTGATCATGCAACCGGCTTTCTTCTCACTCTTACTGATTTCTGTACATGTGTCTGTAACGGTGGATTGTAAACCGAGGCCCCAGGATCCAGAACAGCTACTGCAACATCAGCAGGGCAGGTTTAACACAGGAGCACATGCAGATACACCAGCTGGTACAGGACGTTTCTACCTGGAGCTGAGTGGATCAATGAGAAAAGGCATTCACCGCGATTTTCTGGGTAAGTCTGCTTTTATCCCTACAAACATATTCATTCATTTCAGAGATTAGATGTAGAGATGTTATGCTTAATTCATGCATTAATTCAATTTACAATTTTACACATGTACCCTGAAATGTTTTGAAAGAAAGAACAAAAAAACTGTACATAAGATGAAAGTCTGGAAACATATTTTGCATACCATATTTCTGGAAATACTTTAAAATGTATGCTGTGCTTATGTGTTCAAAGCATTTTTTGCATGTCATCTGTACAAACAAACAAGATTGCTGGCAGCCAACATTTTTCTTAACTATTCTGTTTCTTTTCTGAGGACCACAACCTATGAAATGTATTTTTCAGAAGCCTATGCCATTATTTTCATGTAAGACTAACAGTAATTATGTTTAAATCTGTTTTCTTACAGTTATTTTGCCAGTTAGAACAGACACCAGCAACTTTGTGTCAATATTTGATTTGAAAAGAAAACAGTTTGTCTGTATGAACTCAAAGGGAGAGTTGTACATCTCGGTGAGTATTTCTTTTTAAATGCACTTAATTTGAGTCAGAAAAATTAAACACAGGAGAAAAGAGTAATCTAAAACATTTTTTGTATTTGTATGATTTTTCCAACCAAACAGAGACAAAAGAACAGAGAAAACTGTCTTTTCCAGCGCATTTGGTTGGATTTGGCGAACCACCGCAATGTGTTTTATTCATCGAGAGGAGGTCGGCTGCTCAAACTGGAGGGAGCTGAGCTGCGAGTCGCTCACCAGGAGCCGCCTGAATCCATCTCAACCCTGCTGAACAGGTTCTTGGGTCCTTTGGTAAAGAGACAGAGGAGGAGTGAGCAGGTGAACCCCTCTGATCCACTAAGATCAGAGTCACATCCCTCACATTCTGTCAAGGATCTCAAGGATGCAGATCATGGGCAGCCTGAACAGGACCAGGCTGGCGCTGTGTCCAAAGAGACCATCACCTCCTGCGATGACCCCTTGCGGGTGTTACAGCCCAATGGGCCTGTGAGTCCTGTCAAAACCAATATTGCAGACAGGGCAGAACAGGACTAAGATACTGAACTTGGGTTTAAAAGGTGAAAAACTGCAAGTCATTATGTTTGTTCTGTTTCTGAATGCATAGTGGGAGAGGGTACTTTTAGATGCATTGTCCTGCAATTGTGGACTGCAGAATCAATGTGACCTACAGAATGTGTAACAAAGGGCTGACACTGGACAGCGAAACTGAATCATTAAATATTTTAACAATTTCTGACAATACGTGCAGAATTTGTTTTCACGGCAATGTTACACAGTAATGTACTCAAAAGCCTTGTTACATCACAGCAGCCTGTGCAGATCTTCTATTTGAATAGCAGATGAAGGATCAGTCTGGCAACATTCGACATAATCATGAGGCAAGTTTGGCCCAGCGTCCTGCTGCCCCTTGACCTCTTTTGTCAGTTAAATTTTAAACCTTGGACCACATGTGGCAATGTTTGTTTTGCATATGTAAAAACATGTAATCTGTCAGTAATTATGAATATTTATGCAAAAAACGTGTTGATATAGTAATGTTTAATGAGGAGTTTAATTAACAATCCACCAGTGCATACTGTTGTTATTGAAAGGAACCATCTTCTGAGTGTAGCCATTCATAAACAGGATCTAATTATATCAGGTGCCGGACACCAATAGTCACATTATTTATTGAAATATGAAAGACGATTTCCTTCCTGGTCCACTGTTTTATTATTTATATATTTGATGCTGTGTTATTTCTTATGTGCAAAAATAAAAAATAATAAATTATCTGTATTTTAATGGTCATTTCATGTATTTTCATGCAGTGGGGGAACTTCTTCTGCTGTGTATTTAACAACAATATCAAATTTGTATGAAATTTATTCAGGAATATTTGCACTATGTGAAACAGCATGAAGGAACCATTTGCAACATACAACATGTTATGTAACTGGCAAATACTGGAACTGAACAAATGTCCAAATAAACACATACATACCAAATCAATTTAAGATACCAAGAAGCATATACAATCAAATTTTACCCCTTACCCCTTTACCCCTTAGCATGCCTCCACACATACAGGAACATGCAATGGCTAAATGAACATATAATAATACAATCTTATTTTATTTAGCTATCATATAACACGTACACACACACACACACACGTACACACACACACACGTACACACACACGTACACACACACGTACACACACACACACACACAGACACACACACACACACAGTAATATATGAGGTCTTGACATGCATTCGTCCTTGTTGACCGAGGTGTTAATTCACAACAATAAAAGAGTCACTGATTTCCAAAAAGTTAACATTGCTACAGCTCTGCTCTGTGTTCCTGCGCACAATTCATGAACTCCTGGAGTTTAAATATAGAAACACAGACTCATTATAGCACACAGCTGCCCACATTTACAGTAATGAACAACCAGACTGCCATTAAGTGATGATGACACAGCCCTGCAACACAAATCATCCATGTGAGGTTAAATGAAGGTGCTCAAATCATGAAATAGTGTTCAAAGCCTAAGTAAAATAGATTTTATTGACAGCCACTGTATAAAATAAGTAAGATATGTGTTACTTAATTGCCATATTTGTGATTTAAAACATAAAAAGTGAAATTAAATTAATTTAGTTACACAGTGTTTTTGAAAAACTACACTGCCAATCGTAAACAGTAATAAGAAATAAATAATACTTCTTATTCAATCATCATAACATGCTTTAAACGACGTAGTAGGCAAACAATTTCTCAAAATATCTGTGTTTTTTCCATGTACTCATATTTCTTAACTCATATATTTGCACACATCCAGCTACTAGTTTTTAACATGGTCCCCCCTGTGCATGAACACACAGCGGATCCCTGACAATTTGAAAGCGTCATCCACTCGTCTCAAGGTTACTATGAACCGACATAGGCCTGTGTTAGGACTGACAGAGAACATATGTGCTTTGTCAAAACCCTGAGGCAAAGGGCAATGGAACTCCTCCACAAAGTAGCGCATTGCCACAGACATATAGGCCCCGTGGGTGACCACCAGGACGTGAACAGGTACACCCCTCAACCCGTCATCTGCCTTTCCCTCTACAGGAGATTTTTCTGGTGTCGCAGATAAGGAGCTTTCACCCTCCCCTCTGTCGAGCCAATTTTCGAACCCGATTTGCTGGAGCATTTTCTCCAAAAACTCTTTGACCCGCTGTTTCACCTGAACAAAGTAAAAAAAACAAAAAACAGTTACAAACCCCTCCTTTGGTATCTTGTGAAGGATATGCACTTAAAAGTTCTTGTGTTCAAAACACACGTCACAAGGTTTCTCATCAAAAAAAACACACGTCAATTCCAGTTTCATCCTGACTCAATGACCTGTAACTCGTTTAGGAAAGCTGGGAGGGAGGCCTGTAGCCGACACTGATTGGGACGCTCAGTGCTTACGTCAAATCTATCTTTGAAGATCTGCATCATCATCATCATGTTTTGGTCACGTACGTTTGGACCAGAGTTAACGTCCAAGCCAAGATCTAATGGATGAAGCCTGACAAGGTATCTCTTAAATAGAACATCCCTCCTTCCGACGCCCCCACACACATGCACGCACACCATCCTCCCACACAAAGCTAAGTGGTGACTTTTTAATCAGGGGCAGTGACGAACACTCCACAGTTGTTTTGACAGTAGAAGGCATGTACTTTGATCCCCCTGATTTACAACAAGTGCTCTGGCAGATACAGAAGAAAGACAAGTATGTGGATGCAAAGAGGCCCTGACATACCACCTCGCATCCTAATGGAGCCAGTAGCTGACTGAGAAGGTGAGTGTTTTCTGCCACCTAGTGGCAATATGTATTCTTTTCTTAATTTTTTATCTTTCCAATCTAACCCAGGAAGTCTTGAACCTACGACCTTCTTGCTGTGAGGCAACAGCACTAACCCCTGCGCCACCGTGTTGCCCAACAAAAATCATCTTAACATTAAATGTTAACTCCTACAGAATTCAAATTATTATTATTATTTTAAAAATATGATATAATTTGATATATTTTTTATAACCCCTAGATGTTAGTGGCTATGAAACAAGGAAAAAATTATATTTGAATAAAATTAATGTGAAATCAATTTTATGAAAATGGACATTTGGCTCTAAAAGACATCTCAGTCTTTTAGAGCCAAATGTCTTAGACATTTTAGTGCTTACAAAATACAAATTAATGATGCATGTTGGTGGCAGCGACTATTCATGAGAAAGAAATTTACATTTACATTGCTTTTACAATTGAGATATGGTCTTATGTTGAATTGACTGCTTCGCCAAATGATTTTACGGTTTTAAGAATTTAATTTCTGTTCCAATAAATGAGAAAAAACAATGCACAAAAATTGTAAAACAAGATACTTTGGGAATAATGATGTGATGATATATGACAGAAAGAGTTTTCTTTTGGAGCCACAACAGCCTCACCTGCTCCTGAGTCTCCCCCTCTGGAGGCGTGAAGCCTGGAAATGGCTGACCAGCTGCCTTAGCCATGTCTTTCAAGTCCTGCATTCGTCCCCCCTCAGCTGTCCCAAAGCTCTAAAAAAAGTAATTTTCTGGATGAGTCAGGGTATTTATTAATAATATATAATAAATATTTTAGACAGGAAGTGGTCGCAGAATAAGTGTCACTCACCACCTCCTTAAGTAGAGGGTCACATGTCATTTGTAGATCAGAACAACTGCTGTTGTGTTTCACTATCATTTCAGCTGTCTGGAAAGGAATAAATACATAATCATCTTATATTAACGTGGTTGTAAAGAAGTTTCTGTTGTTAACGCTGTATTTCTGAAGTTCAGTCATTTGAGTTGAAAACATCAGTTAATGTTAATTATGATTTGCCCAAAGTGAGATGCTGTTGCATTTCAACCAGAAAATAGTGTAAAGTCCATTCCATGAAAATATACAGTAAATTAAAATAATTGTTTTGCTTTAGTGAAACTAAAATACCTGGCGGGCCCGCAGCATATCGCTGACAAACACGTTGTTGACTTTGACATTTTTTAAGTACTGGCCGGCAGCCTCGGCCTGCTGCAGCCCGATCTCCGACAGGGGCGAGTCTATAGTTTGGCCTGGGTGGAGGAGGAGGAAAAGCCAGATGCAGAGAAAGCACAAGTGTAAAGGAACAGATACGCACTTTAGAAAACCCCCCCCCAAAAAAATCACAAATGTACATTCTTTAAAGACCATCCCTTTGTTAATGGACACCTGATAGCATAACAATAAGTAATTGACATAATTAATACTTTAAATCATACAGTACCTTGCACCAAGCCATCTTTATTGAACTGTGTTTCCCCACTGCAGGAAATAAATGATTTATTTAAGTTAAAGTACAGGAACTCATGCCATTAACCATTAGAGAAAGCTCTAAACGTCTCTTACTGTGCACCTGTTTAGACTCCATGCAGGATTATATTTGCTAGATGTTATTTTTCTGCATATGATGCATCAGTAAAGCAGAGGTTAACCTGTCTGCAACTACCGGGTTTATCATCCATTTATCAGTCAATATGTTTTTTATTAAGTGTTTACTCTATAATATGTCAGATAATAGTTCTGTGATTTTACCTTCAACACACTTCTTCTGTTCATCCATCAAAACCAAACATCTACAATTTTATAACAAAGATAAACTCTGCAAATCCTTAAATTTGTTAGAATCTACTAATCAAATATCAAACTTTGTGAATTTTCACCCGTCAACTGACTAATCAGTTCTAGTGTTAACCACTCACTTCAATATCCTATGGATTGTAGTTTCGTGTAATTCAAAGACCGTTTTCGTAGTAAATTGTCAGCCGTTTTTGGTTTCTCACGAATCCCCTGGATCAAACCAGTGACTCAAACTTTCCAGCCACCCTTCTAACACACTGAGCTATGTGAACCAACATGTTGCAGCACCCCTTGACTTAAATCATGGTGGTTTGATATATGGTGAATGATTTTTAGTGTTGATCTTCTTATATATAAAAACAAAAACAAAATCTATAAATCTATGCAGGCCGTTTCTTACTTTACTGTTTTTCTTCCGATAAAACAAAGAAGTAGAAAGATGAACACTTTGTTAACTATCAGGAGGAACAGCATGACAGGTTCTGCTTATGTATGGATGTCCTGACAGATTAATGTTGTTTCGAATCCTTGTTCAGGCTCATTCTTTCTGTTGATCTTCTGTTGAAGAACAGGCACATAGATGCAGAATTAACTCACTAGCAGAGTGTTCTATTCCTGTCTGCTGACTAAAAGTATCATTAAAACAAAAATAGTTATATTATACAATATAGGGCATATACCGCCCCCTGTAGGCTGCTCTGAGTTAACGTGGCAATTAAATTCAATCCACATTGTCTGTGTAGATTCTCACTCATCCAGGTCATTGTAGTCAAGGGGTTTTTAAAAAGTAGGCAACTGGACTTTTTCTTTGAGCTTGAAGACGTTTCACCTTTCATCCGAAAGGCTTCTTCAGTTCTAGCCTGATGATGGAAACCAGGAGCTATATCTCTGGATCACAGAGGGTGGAGCTATAGACCACACCTCCCATCCCATAACAAAGGGTCACATAGGTCACCCTTCAAGGTGTGAATTTGGATGAGAGTCGTTGTGGTAACGACTCTCATTCCAATTCAAGGTGTGACTTGGAATGAGAGTCGTGGTCACATGATCCAGAGAGAGAGTCCTGCTCTGATGGTGAAGAGCAGTTAAACTTCCTGGGATGAGATCTCCTTCAAAAATTGACAGCACGATTACCAGCAGACATCGTAGAAGAGGTCTCCAAGTTCGTGGACAAGGCACAACTAGCACAACACAACAAGAGCAAGGAAAGACAGTCCCGAAAATTCAACATCCTTCTAGACAGATCACAGAGAGCCACCCCAAGCTCCAATGTGTCAGAACACAACCAGATGGTGACCACATCCCCCATAAATCAGTCCAAATGGGTGAGGAACCTGTCGTACAGGGAACTCACCAAACCAGAAAGAGACGTGCTAGCAAAAGGACTCAACTTCGCTGTTTCACCTCACCAGCTACCCACGGTGGAACTCATCACAACCACAGAGTCAGCCATTAGGAACAACAGGATACCTCATGCTGAAGCAGAACAAATCAGGATGAAGGTATCTGCAGCTCTCACAAGTGCAAAGGTCCCCACTTCAAATCTCACTTACCCGGAGAGGAAAGCCATTACATCTCTAAGCAAGGACAAAAACATCACCATACTACCAGCAGATAAAGGGAGATGCACAGTGGTGCTAAACACGACTGAGTATAACTCCAAAATGAACAATCTACTCAGCGACACTAACACCTATGAGAAACTGAAAAGAGACCCAACCGAGGGCTACAAAAAGAAGATTATCCGCTGCCTACAAGACCTGAGACATACAGAATCCATTGATCAACACATGTACTACAGACTCTACCCTGGGGACACCATCCCATGCATATACGGGCTCCCGAAGATTCACAAGGAAGGGGCCCCCCTCAGACCAATTGTAAGCAGCATCAATTCAGTCACTTATAATATTTCAAAATTCCTATCAGCGATTCTGTCTCCTTTAATTGGAAAAACTCCACATCACATCCAGAACTCCAAGGATTTCACCGACAAAATCAGCCAACTGAAACTGGACCCAGATGAAACTATGGTATCATATGATGTCACATCCTTGTTCACCTGCATCCCCACAACAGAAGCAGTAGAGGCCGTCAGAAACCGATTACAACAGGACACATGTCTGCACACAAGAACCAAACTCACCCCAGACAAAATTTGCTCCCTCTTAGAACTTTGCCTCACCACCACCTACTTCAAGTACAATGAGGAATTCTACAGGCAGAAACATGGCTGTGCCATGGGCTCTCCAGTCTCCCCCCTTGTGGCGAACCTCTACATGGAGGAAGTGGAGAACCAAGCACTAACCTCATTTAAAGGAACAACACCAAGCCACTGGTTTAGATATGTGGATGATACATTCACGAAAATCAAAAGCCAGGAAGTAGAGGCCTTCACGAAACACATCAACTCGGTCAACAACTACATCAAGTTCACCAGGGAGGACTCCAAAGACCGGAAACTACCCTTTCTGGATTGTGAGGTCCTTGCCGAAGAAGATGGAGGTCTCAGCACAGAGGTCTACAGGAAACCCACACACACTGACCAATATCTACTATTTGACTCTCATCACCCACTGGAACACAAACTGGGTGTCATCAGAACCCTACAACACCGGGCAGACAGCATCCCTTCCAAAACAGAAGGGAAAGAGAAGGAACACACACACATCAAACAGGCACTAAGGAATTGTGGTTACCCCAACTGGGCATTCATAAAGATGAATAAAAGACAGGAGAAAGAAAACGAAACACAGAAAGACAAAAAGAAGAACAGAAGGAATCATGTGGTAGTGCCGTACGTATCTGGTCTCTCAGAGAAACTAAGAAGAATCTTCAGCAAGCACAACATCCCAGTTTATTTCAAGCCTGGTAACACCCTCAGACAGAGACTGGTCCACCCCAAGGACAAAACCCCAAGACAAAATCTCAACAATGTGGTTTATGCAGTACAATGCAGTGAAGAGTGCCCGGATCTATATATTGGTGAAACTAAGCAACCACTCCGCAAACGCATGGCACAACACAGGAGGGCCACCACATCAGGACAGGACTCAGCAGTACATCTACATCTGAAGGAAAAGGGACACTCCTTTAAAGACATTGATGTACACATCTTAGATAAGGAGGACAGGTGGTTTGAGAGAGGAGTGAAAGAGGCCATTTATGTCCATTTGGAACAACCTACTTTGAACAGAGGAGGGGGACTGCGTCATAACCTATCTGCTACATACCATCCTGCCTTGAGATCTCATCCCAGGAAGTTTAACTGCTCTTCACCATCAGAGCAGGACTCTCTCTCTGGATCATGTGACCACGACTCTCATTCCAAGTCACACCTTGAATTGGAATGAGAGTCGTTACCACAACGACTCTCATCCAAATTCACACCTTGAAGGGTGACCTATGTGACCCTTTGTTATGGGATGGGAGGTGTGGTCTATAGCTCCACCCTCTGTGATCCAGAGATATAGCTCCTGGTTTCCATCATCAGGCTAGAACTGAAGAAGCCTTTCGGATGAAAGGTGAAACGTCTTCAAGCTCAAAGAAAAAGTCCAGTTGCCTACTTTTTAAAAACCCCTTGACTTCAATCCACATTGAAATCCTGATCACCCAGTTGGTGATAAATTGGTCTCAATTGTCTGGAGTATAATTAAAAACAGCAATTAAATAAAACATAAAGAATGATTAAATAAGTAAATGAGAAAACTCTCAACCACCTAAATTCCAAAGTTGTTACTTTCATTATGAAGAAAACACTTCCAACACTTTTTAAAAGCGTGTGTCTCAACTTATTCATTTCAGGACTTGAAAGTTAGAATTTTTGATGTTAGTAGACATCTTTATAAACATGGGATTTTTCTTGGTAAAGAACTATTACCAAACTATAACTCTCTACAACAATGATACCGAAGTTTCCAGTCATGTCAAACAGAGTCAGGGTGCTGATATTGTGCATGGTGGCTCACTGTAAAAGGCTCCGTCCGCTGCGCTACAATTGAGCCTAATTAGTCTGATTGGTAACACCTGTGTGTTTACCTATGCTAATAGTCAGGTCAATATGGCTGCTGTGACAAAGGTCTTTTCAGCTGCATTAAAAATAGATCGGCAGTATTCTGACACTGCTGAGGTTTCGGCAGGCTAATGGTGCAGGCAGACAGTATAAAGTGCTAATGGTGTAATGGCTGAGGTGTAATTTCTATAGGTTAACCAACGGGCAGACTGTAGACTTAACAGACACCTAAACTATGCAGAAAAATGAGTAATTTAATATCACTCACCTGAGCATTTTAATATTATAAGCAATTATTCTAACTATTGCTTCACGGAGCGACTAGCAGCAACAGCCGGCGCTGTGGTGAAGGTTTATTACGGGAATGTTACTGCACTTACTGTCGCACAAATGTTATTCCAATGGTCAGCGCCGCCATTCTCCTGCAGTCAGTAAATTGCACATTTACTGTCAGCTAAAAACTGCACAATTACTGCCAGCTGCTCACTGGACACGAAAAGACTTTTGTGCTCCTGGAGAGGAAGTCGCTGCACAAGAAGTTGGACGCTCCGCTGATCAGGGACGTTCACACACGACAGACAGGGGCTGAAATGTAAAGAAGCCCCCCCCCCCCATGCATATATATATATATATATATATATATATATATATATATATATATATATATATATATATATATATATATATATATATATATATGCATTTTATTGACTATAAATCTGTTAGACCATGTTCATCTTGAAGACGAGTTCTTTCGGAACCAGCTACTTATCATAGATAAATAAATTTCATGTCCGTACATTCCCATACCGCTTCCTGGTCTCTGGTCAATGCATTTCCCCATAGACGCTGAGCGCAGGCTTTTTTTTCATCGCCTCAAAACTCGGCGCCCATTGGATAAAAGCTGAAAATTAGAGCCGGACGCTGAGCGTCTCTGGGAGTCAATGGAGTGTGGGCGGGGCCTGGACGCTGAGCGTCCGCATGCTGATTGGATGAAAATCAGAATGTAGTGGTGATGCATGGTGATTGGAGGGAAATCAGAATTAGAAGTAGTTTGACTGACAGGTTTCAAAACTATATAACGCAGACACCCGAGGATCCAAAGTCATTTCAGGTGGGATAGCGTCTCTCTAGCTTGCTCGATCGCCTGCCTCTGCAATCGAATCGAAGCGATAATAATGCACTGTTTTGCCTGCACGCTCTCACTCGCATTGCATATTTATAAAAAAAAACACTCGTATAGTATAAAAGAAGTTCCAGTAAACATCTCGATAGACGACAAAGATCTCCCTGAAATGACTTTTTGAAACTTGGGATGTCTGTCACGTTTATGATGTATATATATATATATATATATATATATATATATATATATATAGTGCGTTAAGTGGCTCACATAATAAAGCCTAGTTTGCAGACCCTTATGCTGTAGGCTGACACACACCTCCAAAAAATCCTAAAAAATCCCAGCAAAAGCTAAAAAGAAAAAATAAACAGGAAAGGAGTGTGTAATTTAAGGGCATACATACTTTGCCTGTTTTTTTTGTCACCGAACTGGTGTGCGGTTGCCACTGTGAAGAGGAAGCAAGGTTTCTGTGGAGAACGCATTCCTGCTACGCAGAACTTTAAATGCACAAGGCCTGTTTCGCATCGATGGCGTAGCTACTAACACAGAAGTATAAACTAGGCTTGAAAGCATAGATTTTCTGGGGAACAAAAAGAAAAAAAATGTAGTTTGTAGTGCTAGATGGATGTAAAGGTTTTACATGGTATCAAAACACACGCCTAAATTGTGACTTTTCTCTTTGGTCAGTAACTTAAGCTAATTCTAATAAGATTCTAATAAGACTTTCAGTTGAAGACACTCAAATCAGAGATAATCCTAAGAAGGCGAGATGAAAAGAATAAATGACCTTAAATTGATAATGGATTGCAGAGCAAATGTTAAATACTTCTTAAAAATGTATTGATTAGTTGAAATTTGTAGTTACCCTGTATGATTCTTCACTTGCCATGGTGCCAGGCTGATCACCTTGTTGGCAACAAACCTGGCAACCTGACTGATTGTTTTTTTTTGTGTGTGTTGCAAGTACAATTTTGAGGTTCTGATGTCGGTATTCTGCTCATTTTAGATATTCCACCTTTAGGAAACCCTCAGAAGTGGTTAGTAAATTAATGAATTATTTCTTTATCTCAAAATAACAAGCTGAACCTGGTTTTTGTCAAATGCACTGACAATTGATACATATTCTAGTTTCTTTTTAGAATAAAACACTTCTGCATTCATGGTTTAAAAACAACAACAAAAAAAGAAATCAAAAGCATATTAATAGAAATATAACAAATACAGTCTTTACACACATGAAACACTGTATTAGAGTAAGTTTTCAGTTAGCATTAACTTGATAGTTTGTGCTATCTTTTTCAACAAATTTTCAGGTTGTGTATAAATGAAGTCTAATCTATAAAAACGTGGCCTAAATCTTAACTCAACCCTATTTAGAATAGATCCATAGAATCTGGTGTAATATATTTTCAGTATTTTTAATGTTTTTCTTATCTTTAATCTTTCTAATAATTATCTTAATTATTTTATGTTTTCTCAAAAAAAAAAAGGGTTTTATTTTGGAAATACTAGAGCCAGGTGATAAATAAACCCATTATTATAAGAAAATAACTCTCTATATATATAATATATAGTAACTATATATATATAATATATAGTAACTATATATATAATATATAGTAACTATATATATATAATATATAGTAACTATATATATATATATATATATATATATATATACACACACATGTATACATGTATACATTTTATTAAATATGTCATGGGTTTGATACATAAAAGTATTGAAATAACATAAATTATGTTGAGTAGATTGGTAGATTGTAGGTCATCAACCACCACCTGTATGTTGATATTGTCAGTCAGTCAGTCATTTTCTATACCTGCTTATTCCTCATTAGGGTCGCAGCGGTCTGCTGGAGCCTATCCCAGCGCGTTACGGCGAGAGGCAGGGATACACCCCAGATGGTCGCCAGCCAATCGTGGGGCACACACACCATTCACTCACACACTCACACCTATGGGCAATTTAGAGTTGCCAATTAACCTGAGCATGTTTTTGGACTGTGGGAGGAAGCCGGAGTACCCGGTGAAAACCCACGCAGACACAGGGAGAACATGCAAACTCCACACAGAAAGGTCCCAGACCCTGGACCAAGGAGGTCTTGAACCTGCGACCTTCTTGCTGTGAGGCAACAGCGCTAACCCCTGCCCCACCGTGTCGCCCTGTTGATATTGTGATTACTATATTTTATTTTTTTATATTATATTATATATTTATAATTATATTTAATATATTATTATTCTATTTTTAGATTGATTTGATTCAGTTGATCGGGTTATTCATTTTGATGAGGTAATCCTACATAGAGGAACAATTTTCATCAAAAAAAAAAAAAAAAAAAAAGGTTAAACCAGAATCACCACAGTGTGACATGTGTGATAACCTGAAGTTCATTATTAGGCAAAGCAACACATTTCAACAACAAGGCAATTCAAAGTGCTTTAGATACGACATTAAATGCATCAAGACATAGTGAAAAAGAAACATGTTAAAAACATAAATCCAACTAAGGTTTGATATGATTTTTGGGAACGAGAACAGGGTGAATTGGTGGCTTCTTTCACATATTACAGAGAAATGACTTAGCAAGCTGTGATATTTGATTTGAGCCAAACCATTATTTATATTTGGGGTAAAGCAGCTTTACCAAAAATGCTTTTAAAACCAATATCCATTCTGATATTTAAGCTTTCACCATGTATTAGTGATTCTGCATTTAAGAATATGGCCACTAGAGGGCATAAGTCAACAGTGGCCCAGCTCTGCAGTTGTTTTTTATTTATTGGTTTATTTGAGGAGTACTTGATGTAGCAGAAATATATGTACATATATATATATATATATATATATATATATATATATATATATATATATATATATATATATATATATATATATATATATATATATATATATATATATATATATATATATATATATATATATATATATATATATATATATATATATATATATATATCTTCTGAATATCTATCTTCTGAATTAGAACAATGGAGTGTTACCTCGATGATACCAAGCTCCTACCCCCCTAGAAATACATTTGCACACCATTTATTTTGATATTTAGTAGGAGGCAAGATTAGTGACAATGCTGATGTGAGAGTTCAAGATGCTTCAAGACGTGAAATTGTTCAGATAATTTATCAGGGCAGATTATCAGCCTATTTAACACCATCTAACATCTATTTTCCTCTCCCAAGGCGGGGAATCTTTGAAGTCTCCTATGTCTCCCCCTTCTGGTGAAAAGTGCCATAGCTCCTTGACTGAGAAAAGAGTCACAGCTGGTAGAATCCTCACAAGGTAAAACTGTGGCCCAGTTTTTTAGGGCAGGTTTTGCTGTTGATTTTTTGGGAATAGACCATGGTAAGATGTATGTTTATTTTTCTTAGAATCAGATAACAATTAACATTATGTTTGGTTAGTTTTATAGGAAGTTAGTTTTATAAGGAAATGACATTGTGACCAGATATTCCAGTCAGGAGGTTATTGGTCTTGATGATTCTTCCCAGTCTGTTCGGGAATAATAGATCTATTCTTGTTTTAGAGTGTTTGGATATTCTGGTGAGAATGAGGAGTGCAGGCGAAAGCTGACAGCTGTATTCCCTAAGTTCTCCATCACATTTCTATTTCTCAGTATAAATAACGCACCTTTAAACTGTGGCCAGTCATTTTTTTCCCACAATAGTGTGTTTACAACTGTCCTTCTTATAAGTACATTGACTGATTCATTATTATGAATTTATTGTTCCTCATTTAACATTACTGCTTTGTTTCGCTTCCAGGTAATGTAATAGTGTTGCTGAACTTTGCTCTGCAGTATCTGCACTGAGTCTTTTCACATACACACACACACACACACACACACACACACTTACAATCTAATCTATTGATCATGAAACAATTGAACACCCGCAGCTGAAAAGGAACACAGGCGTGGGAAATACCAGTGAGCTGATGTGGTGTCACACCCTTTAAAGCAGAAGTTTATTGAACAGAGGTTGTGCAACAGACATTTGAGGTACATGATATGAGTTATAGTGGAGGGGAGGGGGCGGAGGGGGCAACGCAAAGGGAAATCTGCACCATTGAAACTTCCAGATATCAGAATATTTATGGTTGACAGGTGCAACTCAACCCATTTATTGTGTGGCAGTTACAATGGTGCACACACAATATTTCAGACCAAAACATATCTTTCGCACATACAGAATATTTACTGAAATCCAGAGTGATCGCGGTTGTACAAAACAAGGAGCTTTGGCCATCATAGAGGAATGCTGCTTTTCCCTCCCCGCACACAAGTCAGATGTAGCACCAACATGAACAGAAACGGACATGTTTGAACTATTTACGGTACAAATACTCCAAGAAAACGTTGCAGTTCCTTTGTGCCCCCAACTCCCCCATCCCTCCCCAAACCCTCCCCTCCACACCTCCAGTATAGGTTAAGTCCAAGTGGAAGCCTTGCACATTTCCATCTCACTGGGCAAATCGTTTCTCCACTAAAACAATGGGAATCATCCGCAAAAAAAAAAAAACACTAATTTGTCGTTGCTCTTGTCCTCCCCCACACTGTACTCTTTCTTCTCTGTTTCAGGCTCCCTAACTGCAGAGGTATAGATGATGGTGTGTGTGTGTGTTTTTGTTCTTTTTTTTTTGTTCTTTTTTTTTTTTTTTTTTTACATTTGTCCAGTAATCCTGAGGTATAGGAAATACCACTGATGCAGAATGTGACTGAAGAAATAGAGCAAAATAGATTAAAAAAGGGGGAAAGGAGACATGCTATCTAAGCAAATTGTCAAACTGTACAAAGAACATTTCCAGTCGAATACTCATTTCATGTTCTTCTATCACCATCTACTTCGTTTTTTTTTTCTGAATGTATCTCTTAAGCAGTAAAATAATTATATTATAATACAAATGTTTATAAAATAGCAGCACACTCAAGTGACACATCACAACTAGGTAATGTTATTTTTTTGTATAAATGAAACAAATTCATAGCTTTTAGCAGCGCAAAAAGACAACAATAACTCAATAAAAATATTGACACTTTTTTCTTGATGTCTTCACACCTCCTCCTCTGTCCTCTCTTCACTTTGGAATACAGTATCTCTAAATCTTAGAAAAACCCTTTTGTGGGTCTGGTCACCCCATAAAATATATCAAACACAAATTGAAAATGTGGTCTCAATATATAACACATGCAACAATAAAATTGCAGGAAAGAAAAATCACAACCATTAAGTTTGGGAGAGAGCTTACATCAGGCAAACAGAGGCAAACATTAAGGGGTCACATCAAATATTCAATATGGGGATGTTTTGGCAAATGTGTCATTAAATTGCCCAGTTTTACTAAAATAAAAAAAACAAAACATAACTAAAACATTGGATCCCCACAATTTTCTTCAGTCTGACAAACATACACTCAGCAAAGTCACATACCATCATGAAAAACTCAAGCACAAGTGAAAGACACCTTTCTGTGGCAAAGACATGTGTCCCCTTAAAATAAAACAATAAAGAAAAAAAAATCATCTGTCTCTTGTTTTGTGCTGATGTCTGTCTGGCTGATGAAGCCCCTTTGCCAATGATTTGAAGCAGCAAAGCTCAAAGGGGACTGATGTGTTGACTGACAGACAATAGGCCTCGAACGACACAATGTTTAACATTTTGCAATCTCAAGCCAGCACCATTAAAAAAACAAAACAAAAACAAACCAAAAAAAAAAATGACCAACCACTGCGACACACATCAGTTAAGGTGGTTTTTCGAACAAAAGCGCTGTTCTGTTTAAAAATGCAAACCTCATTGCCCTCTGAAGAACATGTGCAAATATCGGATGTCATGACCACCCTTCCTTGTAGCTCATCGCTGCCCCGTGTGACTATCTGTGGCTGTGATGCAGATAAATAGAAAGAAAAATTCAAGTAAAACAAATCAATAATTTCTTGACAACGTAAATAAAATAAAACAGAACCTATGGATCAGTGAACTGTATGTAGGCATTTTTTTTCCAATTCATATTGCTGTTTTGTATTCATTCAAATTCTCTGAAATGGTCGGGCTCCCCATCAACTTGCACTTTGCTTGAATAGGAATGTTTTTTGTTTTTTTTTGTTTTTTTTTTGTTTTTGATCGGAATGTCCTCTCGTCTCAAGTTGTGGAAAAGCTTATTTTGTTTGACTCTTGCTTGACAAGGGTATGTCTGACGATTGGGAAACCAGCCCTACAAAGTAAACCAAAGAAAAAGCTAACAAGGAAAAAAAAAAGAAAACATCTATATTCACCTCCAATCACCAACCTCAACACATTTTTTTTTATTTTTACTTATCTCCTGGGGAGCATGTTCTCAAAGTGCTTTGCCATTGAAATCATATAGGGGAGCAGAAAACAACCCTATGTGGGACTCCAGATGCATTGACAGTATTTTTATCATCTTGTTCTCCTCTAACCCCCCCACCCCAAGAAAGTTCATCCTCACATGATCTGGCAGCATACAGTCTTAGTTCCTCATTTAATTTCCATGTAAATGGAAACCCAGAATGTTTTTGTTCACTTAGCTGTGTCGCTGTAGACATCCTTTATGAGAAATTAATGTTGATTCCACCCAAATATGCAGATATAAAAGGTTTATCATGAGGCCTTTGGGTGTCTTTTTTTTATCATCTTCCAGCCACTGGCTGTACATCATCCCCGTCTCCTACACAGCAGCATGCTCCTGCACCAATCCTCTCTGTCCTACCATCCTGTGCCGTGCACTCATGTGCCTTCCACAGTTCCACAGTGACTTCTTAGTTGCAAACTGTCCCTCTCTCACATCAATTAGTTCCCCACCACCCTGTCACCTCCCTGCTAATTAACACAGAGGAGTCTCAACATCATCCAGACTTTAAAAAGCACTGCCTTACTTTCTTCAAGACATTGACCTCTCCTGTTTTCACATGTGCGATACATGCTGCACATGTGAGAGGTCATTACTGCTCTGTCCAGACTCGAAGCAGCCTTTTACAACTAAGGAAACACCATATTGTAACAATGTGAAAAAAAAGAGTGAAGTATCTGGTAATATTTCATTAACAGAATGGCAGTAATTATCAAACACCTCACGTGACCTCTGAGTCTGAGGTGAAACACCTCAGGAAAAATTCTCTTAAAAAGATGAGGGACTCTTTGTGAAAGCCCCTTCGCCTTTTTTTTTTCTTTTTTGTCTCACTCATAGTCCACGCACATGAGTTTATTATTGGCCGGCGATGGACCATGTACACTGTTAATGCATGAAGGCAGTGATATAGCATAGATGCCCTGTTATACTGATGGACAAAGTATGTGTAGCCTTGCCTTGCTCCATAGTTAACATAACACCGTAAGTCTACGACTTTGCTCAAGTGCCTCACACCTTAGAATGCACACTGCTAATATAGATACAGGATCACATGTAGCATTCATATCAAACACACACACACGCGCACACACACACACACACGCATACCGACATGTACACACACATTGAGGCACACTGCATCCACAAACTGACACACACAAGCAGCCTGACAAAAGGAGCTTATTGATCTTGACTACTCAGTTCCAAAATATGTCCAATAATAATATTAATAATAATAATTATTAATACTACTAATAATTATTACAATTCCATTCCTCTTCCCTGGAATTGGGACCCACCAACGTTTATGTATAGCATACTGTTCTCAAGGCTTCCTCTGTCTCATCCTCAACACAAGCGTGGACCTTCTGATAGTCGGCCAGTCACAAATCTAAAAGTGATAATACTCATATGAAGCAAAACAGAGAAAAAAAACCCCTGTTGTGATCCCACGTATGCAATTTCTGAATGGTTTCCCACAACTTCCACCATAACGACCTCATTATCAAGCTATGGTTAAAAATATAACTTAAAGATCATACTATACAATCAAAGGCAGAATGCAAATATAATTGGCTTCCCTTCTGTATATCCAAGGCACCGCAGAGCTTCATCTTGTATCAAATTTGTTGCTTTTAGACTCAAACATCATAGAAAATAGATTTCGTGGGCAGGTGTTTTTTGTTTTTTTTGACTTGAAGAACAGAAAAATCTACAAAAAAAAACTAGCAAGCATTGTTCTTTTTCTTTTAAAGGGCTTGTGTTTTTAACATTTTTTGTTCTTTTGTTCTTTTTTTCTGCTTTTAAGAAAATTGAGGTTTTTTTCATGATTCTTTTTTTTTCTTTCTGTAAATCCTGTGCAATGACGCCCTCTGTTGGTTCACAAGTTGACATCGCGGACATCTGTCGGGGTGGAGGATTGATCCAGCTCGTCCAGGCCTTTGCCGCTGGGGCCTCTCTGTGTCTGCTGCTGCTGCTGCTGCTGCTGCCGCCCCTCGCGCAGGCTGCTCACCAACACGCGCTCGATCTGCTCCTGGCATTCTTTGAGAACATCCTGCAATGCAGCAAGAGGGGGGGACACGCTGTAAAAATATAGTTCATTTTTATCTGCTAGTAACAATACGTCATGCCTAATTTTAATCAGCTAAACCTGAACTGCTTGCCCTTGCTTGAGACTTCCGCAAACATGAATTATCTCATCATATGAGCAGAATTTGTCAATTAAAGCGAGCAAGAGCACAAGGTTTTAAGTTTTACATCTGGGATTTTACATCTGGGTGAGTTATTTGGCAAATAGAAAGCCCACAAATGTCTTCCACAGGTGAGCAGAACAGCTGCTGTCACAGTTACTGATCTGCTCCACCTTTAATACAGTCCTTCAGCTTGCAGTTTAAGTTGTAATTTAGGGACAAAAGTGCCAAAGTTGCTCAGCTGGGAAATCAGCTTTCACAACTCTCATTGTAAGTAATAAGAAAAACTACAGTCAATGCATGGGAAACAGGGGGCCCCTGATGTGGCGTCAGAGGGGCCCCTGAGCAGCGTAGGCGTAGGGGTTTTAAATGACCACTGACTTTCTAGCAGCTCCAGCTACCGCCAAGGCTGAGCACAGACACGGACCAGGCCCAAGCATTACATCAGCCCACCAGGGTTGTGCACTGAACACCACCCCTTATAGTGCTCATGTGCATGCACACAAGCCTGCACGCACGCACACACCCGCGTTTGTACTCCACTGCCTCCCCCATCCAGCCACCCACCTATCCCTACCACCTCCGCTATTCCCAAACACACATGAAACCCAAATAGAAGTAGCCTTGACAACGGCGGCTGAAAACACAGGTAGTACTAAAGCTATGTTAATTACATCCACCTCCTGTGGGAACACAAAGGTGGTGCTTTTTTAACGAGAGCCAGTCTGTGTGCCTGCCTGCCTGCAGGGGATCCATGTGAGACCCGGGCCGGCTCGCCTTTCACCATCAAAGGCCGCCGCGGCAATCCGAGAATCCACCTGGGAGAGGAGCCTCTCAACAGCACTGAGCCCTCATATCCTTCCCTGATGGATGGTTGACAAGAGGGGACAGCGCAGTGCAGGAAGAGAGAGCGGCAAACTTGGGAGGGGGAGAAGAAGTGCATGAGGCTGGGAGGGGAGAGTTTAGAGAAGCGCTGAATGGGTTGTTAGCAGGAGCATCAGAGGGAGGTCAAACTGTTGTGTGGTGAGGAACAGCGATGACAGTCATTAAAGTAAGAACACACTGCTGCAATACCACAAACTAATATGAGAGCTCCTGTCTGATATAGAAAGTTAACACTGCCCTCTGATGGCGAAATACTGTACCACAACGTTATGATGCAGATGAAGACTTATCAGTATATTAATTCACAGGACCTCTGACAAAATGACTTAGCCTACAGGGGATTTTGCTGATATCTGAAGTCTGCATGAAGTAATCCCTGCCTTGACGTCTCTTTTATTTTGAGTTCTCCAGCATCGACCAATGATTAGGCCAAGTTAGTTTTTTTTGGGTCACACTCCATGAAGGCTGATTTGATGTTGAGGAGGTTGGACTGATCTGGGCTCGGTGCCTCTGGGAGAACGTTTTCCCCCAGCAACGGGTCTGACGTGGAGGAAACCCGACCAGCGCTGTCCCTTAATCTCCTCCAGAAGTTGGCCACTAACACAGCCGTGTGCACACGCGCAGACACAGACACACGTGCACGCACACACACGCAAAATCTTCCCAACAACATGTGCCCCATTGGTCATAAAATCCCAATTCCTGTGAGAAAATTAAGTAGAGCGCAGAACATGTAAAGGAACTGCCTGTGTCTTACCGCAAGAATGCACGCCATCACTTCTTAAAAGACATTCTCCCCCCTTCTCTGCTGCTCTTTAGAGCGGCAGTTCAATACCCATGCCAAGCCCCATGGTCTTTATTTGAGAAACTTTAATGACTTCAATGTGTGACTACTGGAAACACCAATACTGTTTTCATAGAGGCTCTAGGTACTTGGACACTGAGGGGCCAACAGCACTGAATAACTGGGCCATGGGAGGTACAGCGCTTTACTGAAGCATCTCATTTTGCAGCCTCAACCCCGGAAAACACATGACCATCTCAGATCCTCTCTTGCTGTTACAGCCCCCCATCTGCCCCACCTCAAACATGCATCATATTGCAACAATCTGTCTCTGACAAATCAAGGCATTCACATTATTCTGGGCGGCCTTTGTGACACACTCTGTAGGGGGAAGTCGTGCAGACAGACAAAACCAAAAGGAAGAAATGTGTGAAGCCGTGGAATGTGTTTTAACTGCTGACTGTACCACACAAGACAGCGTTAGCTACTCTGGGAGGACTCGGTGGTCAGACAGCTGAAACAGACACACACAGGCAGACACACACTGACGACACATACGGCGCTCAGGGATTCTTGAAGCAAAATATCCGGAGGCTGACACTGGAAATAAGTAGTCATCACATGACTCGGATTTCCACAAGTTACAATAGAAAATGTGACCTTTCTCTTTCTTTAGCCTGCATGCTGAAACACCGCAAGCAGTGACGCCACAGGGTGTGTTAATAGAGATAATCTTTCCAAATAAATGCATCTTTGTTGCAAGCACTTTGGTTACTGTCGGAATTCTTGCAAAAAGTCATATGAAACTATCTCTGTGATAGTTAGGCCACAGTGGAAACTGTAGTGAGAGAAAAAAATGAGGAATGAAAACCGGAAGAAAGGGAGAAATGGGAAAATGTGTTTCTGGTGTCTTAATGTGCGATCCCGGACGAAAAAAAAAAAGATGAATGAGAGACTGAGAGAAAATGAGTGTCAAAACAATAAAATCTAGGAAGTGGTGGTCTTAAACTCTTGCACTTCTCTAACCTCTATTTCCTGTTTTAATCATTCACAAATAAAGTGGCGCTCCTCACACTAGGCCATTATGTAGGACCCAAGTTACGCAAATGTTTGTCTATTTGTCTAAATTTTGTGTTGCAGCAAACATTCTTACTGTCACTACAGCCGAGCCATGCTATTCAGAGGGATCAACAACTGATCTGTGTCCCAACTCAACATATTTGCACAAATTTCTGATTTTCTCTCCGGACATTACGACTTGGCTCTCAGACACACGGCTCCGTCTCCTGTCCCTTACAGGGAGCCCCTCTTGGCCACACCAGGTGTATGTGAGGCTACACACATTCTTCCAGCGGCCCAAGACGGTGACTTGGCCCTATCACATTTCCACTGGAAAACCACAGCTTCTGGATACCACAGATGCCAGCAGGGTGCCAGGGGGGTGGCGTTGGCCATGATGCTGTTGGCAGCGGCAGCTGCAGAGGTTGGCAAAACTTGCTTTCCCTTCATATTTTGCCTGGCTCTTTGGCTTGCAGGCTACGAGACGCTGCTCTACCATCTTGCCGAGAATCTACGCTGCCGGCCAAAACTAAATACAGTATGTTATGTGTACAGTTTTAGACTTAGGCGCAAACCACCCTGATGACTGCAGTCGAAATTGAGGTTGAGGTGTCCCTCGGGTGTCGAACTGACGTATAAAGTGGTTTAACTTTTGGGAAAAGTAGGCAGGGTAGGTGTTAAAATGACATGGCCAATGATCACCATTTCCTCTTTTGCGTGTGTGAAAGGCTAAATGTTCTATAGTAAAAACTGCGTAAGAAGCACTGAAGCAACATATGAGCAATGACAGCTGCTTCTGGGCATCTGCCATGAAGCTGTGTTTTATATGCTGCATCACAGTGGTAAACAAATCAGATAGAAGTTGTCAAGTAACTTCATAAACCGAAAGATACTCAATGTGTTTACTTTTGGCTGGCTTCTTAGCAGTTTATACTAAAGCCCCTCATATATGTTGAATTAGGAAGGGTGCCCTCTGCTTTGCCTCCTATGTTTACTGCGAGCCATGGCTTGTCTGAATCCAGGAATGCGAGGGGTTGATCAGAGACACAGAGCAACTTAATTCCCTCAAGTCTAAGACCTTGCAGCCTAAACACACTGAGGCCCTGTGCTGCTGAGGCCAGCTATTTGTTTTTCCTCAGCTGCTGAGCGAGACTTCACACAGCTCGCACCAGAGGGAGCCATGCTTTCCAGCAGTGATGCATTATGGACCATAGGAGGAGACGAGAGAGGGCTGATTGTCGCGAGGGCGGCATGACACCCCCTCATTGTCCTTTTCACACTTCAACAGCTTTCTTCCACAACCCCCTCCTCCTCCTCCCCCTCCTTCGCCTCCTTTTGGGACAGAATTTAACATACCAAGGCCGAGGCCTGGGATCAGTGTCACGCCCTTTTGATCTGCTCCCTGCACAGCGTGCACACATGAACTCAAATGTTCATGTTTAAGTTAAGTCAGCTATTACTAACCGATAGCATTTTTTCATCATATTTGGTATTGGGAGTGCTCCTCAGAACTGGAGTTGGTCCCTAAGCGCTGCACTGCTGCTGCCCACAGCTCCCGAATAGTTAGGATGGGTCAAATGCACAAGACGAAATTCCCCCGCAGGGACTAATAAAGAATAACGTAATAGCTTCACTCTTCTTACCCTCAACAGTTCTACCCACCTACCCATGTCTGCAGGGAGCTATAGCAAGCCGAAGCCCTCTCCCATCTGTGTGATGAAAGCCAGGCATCTCACAGTCAGTAGAGGCCCTGCCTCTGTTTGGACTCAACTCACCCACCACCGTAACATTCACCGTACCCAGACAGCCACACAACGGCCTGGCCAGCATTCCTGTCAGTGACAGAGCATACTGTATATGCTCTGTCGCAATCTGGCTTGATTTAGAGGAGTCTTTATATGAGAGACTGAGGGAAAGGAAAAGAAACCTGCCAGAATTACCTTAAAATTGCGTCGAGTGTCTGACAGAGACTCTGCTCAAACTGACGCAACCTCCCCATAAATGGGGTTTATGGTAAACCAAATCCAAGTGAAGGAGCCAAATAATGAGAGTGACATTTCGACATTTCAGCTGCTGTCTGTGGGAAACATACAACCTCAACAAGCATGTGGCATTTCTTAACTTTGGGCATAAATAACAGAGATATTTCCCTCAGAGCAGTAGTAAGAAAAAAAACTGCAGATGCTTGTAAAACTCTGTGATTCAGTGGTAATCGGATGAGTTAACAGTGCATTTAACTGAAATGAAAAGCTTCCTATCGTAGCAGCAACTGATTCAGTGCTGAATCACAAAGTTACGGTAACTCTGATTTCTGCAAAGATACTAATGTTGACTCAGAAACATCCCCCCAAATTCCCCGGAAAAAAAAGACGTCAAAAACGTAGAAAATCTGCGTTTTAAAATTAAAAAAAAGAAAAAAAAGACAAATATGCCAACCAAGCAACGATGAGTGTTCAGGATGTGACAGAGAAGCAGAAAAAAAACTCACCACTTCTGTATTTGTGATTTTAGCCAGGAGGTCTGTCAGACTGTCGCCCCACTGTGACTGGTCAGCTGAATCCAGCTGTAGGCCGCAGATTGCTGCCCCCACACTTCCTGTGGCAATCATGGAGGGGGGGTACATGGCGAATCTGAAATCTATTAAAAAAAAAAAGAAGAAGAAATACAAATTGAGTTGACGTGTCCTCAGCGCTATGAACTTGTAAATGATATAATATTCTTGATAAGCGATGAAAAAGGAGTTAAAATCTTTAGTTCAGTAGATCAATGACTAAAACAGTTCATTTACCACATAATTCTTTATTCACCTGCAGTTTCTAAATTGCACTTTTCAATTCATACGCTCCACAAAAAGGGTACAGACATGTCCCTCCCAGAGACAATATGATTTGGTAATCAAGCAGTCAGCTAATAAATAATCCTTCTATTGCGCCGGGTCTGAACGCAGCGCTCACTAATGACCAGGGGCCTGGATAATGAGGGTTCACTTGGCTTGTAAAGGAGCTGAAAAGCAACCACCCTCACCCGCTCCCCGCCCCAGTCCCCCTTTCCCCAGCCCGGCCCCTTTTCTTCCATCTCCTGAGTAAATCGTGTGCTCACTGAAAAAAGCCCCATAGCGCTTGGAAAGGGAGGAATAAAGAGGCTCAGTGCCTCTGCCAATGCTCACTGCTGTAGGTCCTTTTTCCACGTGTGGTCACAGGCGTGCGTCTCTAAGACCAATAACCTTGTTAGCTCCCCTCACTGTCATTCATAATGCAAATGAGACAGCTTGTGAACGGGCCAGAAGCCCGAAAAGGCAAGGCAACTGGCATACAGGGAGGGAGGGAGGGAGGGAGGGAGGGAGGGAGAGAGAGAGAGAGAGAGAGAGAGAGAGAGAGAGAGAGAGAGAGAGAGAGAGCAAGGGGGACAGACAGACAGGGAGAAAGAGAGTTTTTCTCTTCACAAACAGGGACACACACATAAAAACATGTGCGCACGCACGCACGCACGCACGCACGCACGCACGCACACACACACACACACACACACACACACACACACACACACACACACACACACACACACACACACACACACACACACACACACACACACACACACACACACACACACACACACACTCCTTTCTCTTTTCTCTCTTTATGTCTTGCTCAACTTCTACCTTTCTTTGTGGACAACACATGGCCTGCTTAGATGGGGCCAGTGAATGGCACACATGCCCCAGTCTTTGTTGCTACAACAGGCAGTGGTTTGCATTGGCGGCCCTCCTATCTTTTAGCATATTAATAGAGTGGCGGGCCAGCAAGAGGGAAGGCAGAAGAGTGTGACTCCATTGTCCAGAGTCATCACCTCATTTCACCCAATTGAGAGACACAGCATCCGTCCCTTCTCTGCTGATACCAATTCAGCAAGACAGGCCGGACAAAGAATGTGGCTGGAACCGGGGGGTACAGGGGGTCGATGGGGGGAGAAGGATGAAGAAGGAGGGATGGATGGTATGGCGACAAGGCACCAAGGAGAAAAGAAGGGAAGGTGGTGGGCGTGGTGGCGAAGGAGAGGGGGTAGACAACTCCACTGCACATCACTCACAAGTCTGTGTCCAGACCCTTGTGAGGTTTTGGAAGAAGAAAAGAGTCGCCCTCCGGCGACCCTCACCTCCTGCCTCCCATCAACCCCCACCCCCCACAAGTATGCCTCTGTTCCTGGGCCACCTATGGGCTGGAGGAGTGGGCAGTGGGGGCACAGAAACAGACTGCACATTAACATATTGCCATATTCAATTGCAAAGCAAACTGCGTGCGATGGCTCTGAAGGAGATTTTTCTTCCTTCTTCTTTTTTTTTTTTTAAATCTGGAATCAAAGAGGTAGGCCCTTTGATAGCTGTAAAGGCAGCCCCTCACTGCCTTTTTAACATGCACAGCCAGGCGCTTTCTCATCTTGTGGGCTCAGTGTTGACAAATAAATGAACTTATTATACACCCCTGTGTTAGCCGCTGGGCCTCTGCCAAGGGGCGATTTATTAAAGGCTGCCTCGAGCCAAGAGGAAAGAGCACACAAAGCCCCTCAGCATTACATCACTGCTGTAAGAGCACAACTTTCTACAGAGGGCTAAAAGGACAAAGGCATACATGGATTTACTGTACGTGTGCAGTGAGCGCTGACTGACAGGCGAGGAGGCAGACACCTCAAAAGACGCTCAGAGAATGCACCGACGCTTTAAGATGCAGGGCGACACACACTCGCATACACACAGACAGACACACACACAAACAGCACAGGCGTAGGTTTGTGGGAGAGCTGAGTGGCGGGCAGTGGGCAGCAAGCTGATTTTATCGCACTCAAGACAAGACAGGTCTGTAGCAGAACAAGGACGCGCGCGTGCAGCCGATGCGGGCTGACACTCCGGCCTGGTGGCTGCTGCATGTGGGGGGAAGAATGGCCGTATTTTAGGAGGCCCTCATTGATATTCATGTTGAGGATAAACAGTGTATGTAGCTGAGTGGGGACGCCTGCGATGGAAAGCTCCCTGTGAGCAGCGGCTGGCTGGCCTGGCCTGCACGCCTCTCACCCCCTTCAATGGCCCTTTCTCCTCCCTGTGCCCCCTCGTCTCCATTCCTCCATGTTTCTGCCCCCTGAAACTTCATCCTCAGGCCTCTGGTCACACAGTCTGCTGCCCTACATGGCCCACTCCTTCTGGGTGGCTGCAATGCACAGTATGCACATTAAATTTGTAAATTAATTAAAGTTGGAAAGTTGAACAACAGCCAAAAAATGAACGAGAGGGGGAAAAAAAATCTCCAAAATCTCCTTTTCACCCTCTCCTCTCGTTCCAACGCTATAAATCAGGGTCTTGTATGCTATACGTGTAGCGCTTATTTGACCTTGTTTATTAAAGGTGTAGCATTACGAGGACTCAGGGCCTGTTGACTGATTAAGGTCAAAAACAAACATAATTTTGGGATTGGCATGACAGTATGTTTCACCACTAATGCAACACAGCCTGGTAGTCAAAACAAGGTCTGTGGAGAGCTACTCAGACGGTACACCTAGTCTAGCTTCTAGAGATGCACAAACAAACACAACAACTTCCCAACTGGGCTTGGGGATCTCTTCCCCCATGTAACATGGGGAGTGTAGTTACTGGTTAGGGAACGATAACTTGATATGGCTATCTGTCATATTCCATTACTTCTTGTTCCAGCCTGTCACTCCGGAGACAAACAGAAAACAAAAATTGGGAGAGTCTGAGTCATGCAGCCTGCTCAAAACTGTGATTTCCACTCATTTGCCAGAAAACCGAATTCCTCCTTAATTGTAGCATCCTGTGACAGCTCTTTTTTTTCTTTTCAGTCTTGCACCATTATCTCCACCGTCACAGCTGTAGCCTTGAAGTTCTGTTAACATCAGTGTTGAGGAGCATACAGATTTAGATCAGATTGGCGGCCTAAAGCAGAAGAGTTAAGTTTTCTCCACAGTGGAACAGCACAAATCACTGACTGGATCAGCTGAAGAATTGAAGTCCCCCAGGCATGTGTTCATGGTTATTGTTCAGATGAAAAGTTTATGAAGGCAGTTAGATCTCTCTGTCTCCCTCTGTCTGTCTGTCTATCCCTGTAGCTGATACGATTTGGACTTAAGGAGCTTAGCAGAAGTAATGTAAAAAATGGATCAGAGGAGCAGTTGTGTACAGATGAGGAGGCAGAAGGGGAGACACTGGTGTGATGACACAAATGTTCAGGTCAGACTTGCTGCCACTAACATTTACTTTCTTCAAATTGCAAATATTAGTCTTTGAGGTTAAAGTGACCTCCAAGGTAAACACGCGAGCTTAAAAAGATTTAGATTCCTAAACCTTTTTGGTGGCATAATTGCAGCATCCAAAGCAAAAATCTCTTCCTTTGTGTTTCTGGTGTGACTCAGCTGACCACAGTATTTATAGTGTGGTGCTGATTACACCAGTGAAGTGAAGGGTGGAACTCAGGACATGCCACTCGATGATTCACTCTGCTTGTCACATTTTTTAAGCTCCTTCCTGCTCCAACTGTTGACTATGCTGCCCCGGACCGGATATGATTCCTCACATCAGTGGAGCTGTTGGAGAGATGATAATTTGTCGTGGAAGGTGGCTAATTTGTTTGGGTTCTGACTCATCAAACATGGAGAGGGTTCTATGTAAACAAACACCAGTCAGGAGCGTTTCATTGACCACATCTGAGATGAATCACTCATCTCTAGAATGAGGAGCTGAGCCTGGAGGGGATTCTCCATGCAGCAGCTACTTAGAAAGGAAGCTACTATGAACATTCCAGCCTCTGGACCTGTGAGACGTAACAGCCAAAACTAAAGAGGTCTTATGAATCATTTAAAAATATTTGAGTGGGCACTCCTGGATAAAAATGTGCACTTTTGCCTACAGTTTGTCTCTTCCTGTGTAGCCAAAAAAGCCTCTAGGATTTGAAGCACACAACTTTGAGAGGAGATTACAGAAGACACAATCAAGATCTATCTGGCTCCGAAGACGTCTTTGGATAGATTTACTGATCCTCTGTGCATATAACCACTGCTTTGAAATAAAAATCAAACAGAGCGTAAGGACTCTGCGCAAGTATGCCATCCAACTATACAACCTACCAGTGGAATACACTGAGGTGTATGTGTCTGGAGTATATGAATCCTGATCCAGGCACAGCTGTGAGTAAATGTATACAGGTTGGAGTTTATATAGTCTGCACTCACACTAAGTAGGGACATTATACAAGAGGCAAAGTGAACCCGTGCAGCAAAGCTTGACAACTCTCATGCCTGTTAGCTTGTGAATCATTAGTTTCTCTCATTGGAACTAGCTAGTTAATCATCAGGTTACATGGCTGTCCAAAGATGCTTCCACACACCATGGGAAAAAAAAGAAATCAAATACCGTTCACAGATAGAAGTACTGAGTTACTTGAACTATTTGTTATTGACATCCCAACTTGTAGCAAAATCTACATTGTGTCCTCCGAACAATTGAATCTCTCTTGGACCGCACTGTTGGCCCTGATCCAGATTTTTCTTTTGATCAACTTCTATGACCATTGTCACCATTCCATGCATACCATTACAGCGAGGGCTATTGGACTTGGAATATACAAAAAAAAATAGACCGTAATCCCTACCAATATGGCAAGAAGACGGAGCTCAATAACCACAGCAGACAGGTTGGGGTGCATCTGTCTGCCCCATGCACCCCGTCCATTCTCCCACTTTACCTCAATTGAATAAGAATAGAAGAGGAAGCTCGAAGTGCTTGGTGTCTGTGTGTAGGAATGGAGGTTCATAATCTCCCTTAATGAGCTTGTTTCTGGGCTATTATCCGGCGGCCTGCCTGAGGGAAACGCTGGTGTTTCCTATCAAGTGGCCCCGCAGTGCTGACCCTCGCATGGCTCTGCATATGAAATGTAAGGGCCAAGCCTTTTGTCTCCTTTCTCCCAGCCTCTAGCTGAGCCCACAGACCCATTTGCATAGTCCTGAATGGACCAGCCAATGTTATTAATTAATACAGAGCCAGCCTGCGCCACCTGACAAAATCCCACCGAGTGGCCCAAACGGAACTGTTTCATCAAAAGAGAGGAGCCATTAGGAATGAGAGGCCTTATTCTCAACTTCTCCTCATCTCTCTCTCGCTCTTGTTCCCTTTAAAACAGCGAGCCGTGGTTTTATGCATGTTTTCTTTTTCAGCGCAGGGGCAGTGGCGGTGGGAGTAGTGGGTGGGTGGTGGGTTGAATGAGACGGTATGGAATAGGGAGGCCACAGGTGACCTGTTGTCAACTGTCTTGCAAATGTAAATCCTCCTGAGAGATCTCCTCCTTCTGCTGTGTCTTTACCTTCTCAGCTCTGCTCAGAGGATGTCTCAAGGAGGATTCTCACCAGATAACTCAAGATTTACGACTGGGAACGTTCCACAAATGGGGTTTCGAATTCCCAGAGATCTTCAGATGCACCAAATTGTTGACTCACTCGTGCTCTTCTCTTTTCTCCGTCTTGCCCTCGCTCTCATTCTGTTTGCCTGGATACAAGTCTGAGGAGAGCATACACAGATAAATGGCCTGTTGCTAATCCAGAGCTATATCTCTAGAAAGACTCTCTCCTAAAACACAATGTTGGGAGGATGACTCCAGGAGGCTCATAAATTTATTTCCACTGCCTCATTGAAGCAATTAAGGACAAAGTGCATGCTGAGTCTTTCACAATGTTGCTTTGGGAATAGGTCCGATCACTGACACGCTGTCATTCCACACATTAATCCACTGGCACAAAATAGAGCTAGAGAGAGTGATGCGGGGGTGAGATGGAGAGAGGAAAAGAGCAAGAGATAATAAGAGAGAGGGGAGTAAAAGGAGGCAGAAAGGAGGAGAAATAGAGTTTTTTTTTTTTTACACCAAAACCTTACAATAATTAGCCTTTTGCCACCCTATCATATCCACATCCATTGCACAATCAGTGCTGGGGATTCCATCATGTTCTGTTTCAAATACCTATCACCTTCCTTCTATCTGTTCATCTAACTATACACACACTCCTCTAAATGATGTCAGCACAAGGAGCTGTTTCCCATGAGGGCGGGGGGTAGTTAGCATTCCTCTTTGACGCCTGCAGGAAAAGAAGCTGGTGGTGGCGGGGGTCATCCACAAAGTGAGAAAACAGGAGTGCCAGAGATTTCCTCACTGATGTTGATATAAATTTGGTGATTGGTGGATATCACTCCCCCTGCCTTGCATGCAGCTTTGAACGTGGTGTTGGAGGTGACGCAAACAGGAGGAACCTGCCCTATAGAGATTCTCAACATGGGAAAGCTATCATGTCCTCCAGCTGTAGGGTGGGGAGGCGTGAGAAGTTAGGGGGGAGAGAAAGAGGGAAGGAAGGCGGTCGGGGAAAGAGATATGAAAACATGACATGCCTTAGAATTGGCAGCGCAAAAACAAGACACTCCTCTGGCTTTCCCTAACTCCCCTGCTCCCTCCTGCATCTTCTCCACCTCGACCTCGCCGTCTCGTCAGATCATGTTAAAGACTCCCCCGTCCCTCCCACGACTCGATGGGTGTTTGATCTTGAGGGAACAATTCACCTCAAGAGCAGAAAGACAATGGCCTGCCCACCTCCACCCCTGTCCATTCCTCTTCTCGACCCTGTGTGACATGGGAATGCCCCTCAACCAGGCAGAATCTGCTTTGAAGTGTTACTGGATGCTCTGGAAGCCACTGATACGCCTCTATAACGTGACCACATACCAGCCTGGGAGAAGACAGATGATGGACATCAGGCTGAAGAGTCTAATGCCGATGACACATGCTTTTCTTAGGCAAAATATTTCTTGTGTCAGAGGTAATGCATCTCACTTAAGTTACGGCGGGCCGTGACTGGCCCACAGTGCATCTAGTTGTTGCTGCATGTCAATGAGAGAAGAGGGCTTTGATATGCCACTGAAGGAAGAATGTGCAGATAGAGATATTTTGCAACATGAGAAAGTATGTTGATTGCTTGGTTTGACTTGGCAGCTAATCCATGATCAGTGTCACTTGCAACACCAAAAATGAAATTTTGGATTATTCCACCCAACGAGATATTGTAACTCATCAGGATAAACGTGTGTGGATAATGCAGGACAATCGGAAAGACAGAAATGTCGACAAGCGCCTGTCATGTCTTCCCGTCATGGCTTACCTGTGGCACAGAGGGCGATGAAGGTCTGGACATGTTTGCGTATAAGTGCCAGCTTATCCTCAGGCAGCGGCAGCCTCCTCACAATGTGCTCGATGAAGTCGTTCGGCGTCACTGCTGCCAAGTTCCACTTCAACTTCCCCAACACCACCAGTTCCCATTCCTGGGGAGAGAGAGAGAGAGAAATAGAGAGAGAGAGAGAGAGATAGAGATGGATAGGAGAGTGAAAGATAATTGAAAATGAGAAAAATTCGCAGTGATTAAGTGACCCAAAGTATGACCACATATTTACAAAGTCAAGCAGCAGACGACTATCTGCTAAAACAGTGCAGTTTACTGCAGTTGCTCGGCTGGTTAACACTGCGGCTCAAAGTGTGTGTGTGAGACTGTGGGGCCCCTGGCCCTGTGCAGTGTGGAGTGTGTGGAGGTGGAGCGTTATTATTACTGCTTGGCCAGGCCTGGGACAGAGAAACACCAGCAGCGCCACCAACTCAGGTGACCTCACAACACTGTCTCCCTCTCCGTCTGTCTGTCTGGCATCTGGGGACTTTCCTAAAGAGGCCCACCAGAGGTTCTACTGTGTGTGTGTGTGTGTGTGTGTGTGTGTGTATAACTAGGAAGACTGTGCTTGTTGGGCAGGTTTAGCAATAAATCTGCCGTTTTATGTTTCAAACATTTTAAGAGACCTTTCAAAAACCAGTATTTCATTTCTTATCTCGTACCACTAATCATTTAAACTTCAAAATCCTTCACTTCATTTTGCAATAGGTATAGCAATGAGTGATCACTCTCTTTGTTGCATTTTGTTGTGTTTCGCTGCCAGTTCTGCGCTCATCAATAAATTTGTCCCACTTATCCCGTGTTGAGCTTCTTATAAACATTGTCAAGTGCTCAATAAAGCTTAAGACTTTTTTTCAAATCATTTTGTGCATATTTGTGAATCACGCTCTACGCAGCACCTTACGGTAACCTCAGATTCACCAGAATGAACTGCTTTAAAGTCCTCATATCACATAAGTGTGATGACACACTACGTGTCTGTGCAACTGGAGGGGACACTAGGTGTGGTGTTCTCGTCTCTGAGAGTGTATTGTTACTTTCACTTCCTAGAGGAGGAGGTGATTAAGAGAAGAGTCGGTGACTAATTTGGGAAAAAATTTTGTGGTTTGGTTCCGGACTGCAGCCTTGTGACTGGGACCACGGATGCTGCTCATTTTCTCCTCCGGAGAGAGACCACATGGACTCAGTCATGAGACAATTCAACATGGCTGCCACTGCCCCTGCTACCAGTCTGCAATTTTCTAATCAAAGTGACCTTTTCAGCCTCGTAATATTTCCTGAGCTCCTTGTTGCCAGGGACGAGGAATGAAAGCGTTTTTAAACAGGGGCTATGTAAATACCCACAGTAACACGTATAGGAGGAACTGAAAAAAAGAGCTCCTGATTTAAAGGTGAATGGCATCTTCCTCTGTATATCTCATAGATTCAATTATTTGATCATATGCAAATCACAATGCTCCAGCAGCGGCGTGTCGACTGTGGCTGCTCATCTGCTGGAAACATGGCTGCCTCCCGCTCTCAAAAGCCTTTTCCATCAGTGCCAGTGAGCAAGATTCAAGCCTATAACAGCGCGAGAGCTCTAACAAGCCCTTGCAACACAGCCTCGGTGCTGACAAAGTGGCAGGCAGACACATACTTCTGCTACTGCTTTCCTCTGGTCACACCTTCTGTGTAACACTTGCGGTTCTCTTTACAAGAAATTGTTACCAAAGATGAGGACAAAAAAAAAAAAAAAAAAAAAAAAAGCGATCACATGCCCTGAGCAGCTGATCTCTGTTTCCTGTATCTGCATGTCAGCCAAAATACTGCCTTATACAGAAACACTGAAGAGGCCTCAGCAAACCAGTTCAAGGACTGAGGGCTTTGTCTTCAGACTGAACATAAAGGTAGGCTGGGACTCAGTTTCCTTGTAAAGTGCAGCATTAACGCACATTAAACGAGTCCACCTCAGGTTTACGGCGCGGCGCTTTTTTGCTTTTTTAAATGCACAATCCCATTCGCCCGTCAAAACCTACTACAGCCACCATAAAAGAGGAAGCGGAATTAAATCTGACAAAAATGATTCCCAGACATAAGCCCATTCCAGAAAGTGATCAGAAACTGACAAAACCCAGGAACCGTCAGGAACTTGCATATACTGTGGCAATCAGCTCGGCGGGCAGAGCCGCCAGTCAAGCAGCGAGGCCGGCCTCCAACCATCCGCCACATCTGAATCATAATATGTGGCCTCTTTCACAACATGGGTGGGATTGGCTGTTGTTTACTGAGGAATGTTTATGCAGCACCACAGAGCAGTGGGGAAATACTTATCTGATGTGAAGCTGAGTTAATTAATTGGTTTGTGCTGGTGAAGGCAGCTGGTATTATCAGGACAAACACGCCTTTTCATATAAATAGGACACAAGGAAATTACACATTTTGTCACAGTATCTACCCTGCATCAGCTGTATTTATAGTTGCGACTGTGAGCCACGTTTGTGCTCTCGGAGATGCTTGAGAATCACAAATAGCGCGGCATGCCATAATATCACAAATTGTGTGCATCTAAGGTTATTTTTGGACGAAAGCTAAACTGTAAAAGGCAAACTTGAATTTCTCTGTCTCTCTCCCTCTCTCCTCGCTGACAGGAACAGAGTCAGAACTTTGGCTGCAGTTCAAGCTGACCTCGTTGCTCTGTGCAAATATCTGCCGCCAGATGGCGATGGAGACCACCACTAGAGCTGGACGGATACTGTAAAGCCCAGAGGGTCTTGTACAGTAGAAAAAAGAGAGAGAGGGAGAGAGACAGAGAGAGAGAGACAGAGAGAGAGACAGAGAGAGAGAGCCCTTGTGGAACAATCCACCGTGCTTTCGCTTTTCATGCACCTTTGATGACGCTGCACAGTCCAAAGTGGAGACTGGACAACAAGTTTGAGTGAAGAGCAGAACAGCCCCTCTATGTGTTTCAGCGAGTGATGTTTTGAGCTGCATAATTATTACTAATGGACACATGTTCAAGTCATACGATGCCTTACAACAACAGGAATATAACATTGGTTTCCAAAGCCAAAAAAGTGATGCAAAAAAAAAGAAAAAAAAGAAAAATGCCATGAAGCTGTTGTGTTAAGCAGCTGATTGATTGCAGCATAGATCCTCAGAAGTGTCACATTTGTGTGTGTGTGTGTGTGTGTGTGAAATATATTGAACCAACTGTTGCTTACCAGCAGTTCTTGGGGTCTGATGGAGTTATCTGTGTAGATGCAAAGCTTCTCTGCAGTTAATGGACGAGTCTCTTTCAATTTGGATGCAAGAAACATGCACACTGCTCCCAGCAGCTGCAGGTTACACTTTTTGGTGGGTACCACGGCTAAAAATCTGTCTAAGTAGTTCATGGCCAGGGGAAAAACCTCTTCCTCGCACTTCTGCTCCTCACAAACCTGAATAAAGAGACAGCAGACAATGGTCAGCATTTCGGAATCACGCATAACAACCGCACTCTGCGCTGACCTGACGTATATTTCCAAAACTTTCAAACGTATGTATAACTTTCATGTGATAACGAAACAAAAGACTAATCACATTAGAGCACATATAAAATTCAATGACACACATAGTTGGGGCCCGGCCAAGAATTTGCGCCCAGCCCTAATCGGTTGCGACATCATAAATTAATTCGAAATAGATTATTTTACAAAGAATGAATTAAGGCTCGGACACATACTGTCAATAGAGTCGCATTCCTGCAGTTCATTCACTAAGAAATGAATTCAAGTCATAATCAGCCGAGCCAAAAAAACACCCCGACAGCGCAGCACACGGAAACAGACTTTTTTTTTTTCATTCGTCATATTTTCATAAAATAATTAAAAATACAAATAAATTGTCCAGGCAGGTTTTTTTCGCACCATAATGTTCGTGGGGGCCTTCCACATCATACCCGACAATTCCTATCCAAATCCGCCCGCGGTAAATAGGAATAAAACGTCAAAATAAAAGCCAAGTCGCGAGAGGCAGGTCTGTTGTGCGTCACCGCCGACCCAAAATATATATTTCTAAA
The DNA here is from genome assembly GCA_030544235.1 of Lepturacanthus savala. Classification (NCBI taxonomy): domain Eukaryota; kingdom Metazoa; phylum Chordata; class Actinopteri; order Scombriformes; family Trichiuridae; genus Lepturacanthus; species Lepturacanthus savala. The sequence continues at coordinate 18,299,494 of CM060465.1, forward strand.
ATTAATTAAAAATCTCCAGCGCGTCGGATCCTGACAATATTTACATGAAAATAAAGCCGAAAGGCTCGAGAATGTTTACAGATCGGTGTTGATCACAAATATTTGACAAAGTGTCGAAAATCGAACATAATTCCAGAGAGAGGCATTGCGACGGGGGGAAGACCAAAACGACAGATAAGGCCCTCGCCCCTTCCGACATTTAAAATAGATACCTCGGATGTTTGCAACGCTTTTTGTGCGCATTTCTATATTCAGCGGACAACCAAGACCCTCATCTGTCATTGCCGATGGCTTTGAGTCGCTGTTATTGCGTTTATGACACTGTAAAGTCCTGTTTAAAGGACGAGCGCTCCTGTAAAAAAACAACATGGCGATAACACGCAGGACAGCAATGCATCGGGGAGTGCATACGTGTGCATGGAATATTCAGGCTATCTAAAATAATAACATTAAAGAATCAAACGGCCAGTGCGTAAAGGCGACATGTGAGGCACACGAAAGAAAACGCTCGGCTGTCCCACGTATGAAGGCTCGCAGTCTCATAAACACGGATCCTACACGAGCGGACTTTAAAATGGCAAAGAAATGACAGAAAACGACACATTCGGTTATTCTAAGGAATAAGCGGTCGGAAACGAGAGATAAAAGTCTAATCTACTGTCCCAAAATTGCAAAGAGCGCTCAGCAAAGCAGGAATGAAACAAAATGAGGAGGCTTTTTTTAAGTCGAGCACGGAAATAATACGACTTGTCAGCACTCGGTGTTTCGGTATATACCTCCAACATCCAAGTCGCGACCATCCTCCTCATAAACGGCTGAATATCTTTCTGGACGCCTTTGAAATAGGAATATTGGGGTAGAAACCTCTCTTCTATGGTCAACAAGCTCTGCAGTACTCTGTCATCGCACAGGAGGTTCGGATCCGGACGAGCTCGTATGATGGTGTCCATTTCGAGACAGAGCAGCTCCATGGTGCTGCTGGTGCTTTCACTTAAGTCAAAAAGTCGGATTTCTCTCTCGGAAACGCGATAGCAGCGTTGCGGAGCAAAAAACGCAAAAGGATGGAAGGGAAAGTATTTTAGAGGCATAAAAAAGTGAGACTGCAGGGGCTCCGTAAGAGTAGTCCTGCCTCTCCTTGTTGAGAACTTTTTCCTCTCTCCCCACAGTGCGCCTCTACTTTCATCCGCCTGGCCAGATCAGGCGCATTTCAAGCCCATGCTCTGCATGCGCCACTGACGCAATTCACTTTATTAGCCTACCTCTGTGTAGAGCAGACGCAACACGCTCCCTGTCCTTTTCTTCTCTGCCATGCCTCACAACTTTCAGTCAACTTTACAAATTAAAAGACTGACAATTCCCGCAAACTTACATGCGCAACTACAGACTAATATGCAGAGATATATGCATCCAAAGTGGAGATTAGCCAGATTTTTTTTTTTTTAATTTTACCTGCTGCTTTTAGTCTGACACGAACCTTTGATGCAAACTTGCGTTATTATATGTATATATGGTATATTAAAGTGAGTAATTCTCATATAAGAAAAGCAAAGTGATATGTTTATTAGTTATGTAGCCTGTGTCAGTGCATCACCGTCTCATGAGAGCATTCGCCATCATTTACAGTTTCTAAAACATAAAATAAATAAACAGCTGGATGCTGTCTTCTTTGTTGCGTCATTATTATTTCGCATATTTTCAGCATTAAAAAATGCCCCACAAGAAGACAGCTTTAGTTGCTTTAGTGCAACAAGTGCCCCCTTGTGAAAGTAATTTGAATATTAGTTTAGTTCCAATAGAGGGGAAGCTAAAAAAAAGAAAAAGCGACAAATTTACAGGTATATTGATTGATACACTTAAACCAACGTGTCTGCCAACTTCCAAAAAGAAAAAAAAAGTGGACTCAGTGATCCTCAGATCAGAGCATGACGCGCAGAGATACTGTAGGTATATGTCCACAAACTGCACGTTAACTTACAGAGACGTGTGGGCGCGCACGGACACGCGCAAACGACACACACACACACACACACACACACACACACACACACACACACACACACACACACACACACACACACACATCACTATTGTTTCTATAGCAGCCACAAACTGCTTGTGGTTTATGAGATAGCTTTCTAAGAAATTTGAAAGCAGCGTTGAAAATGTTGGTGCTGTTGCATAATCTTCTGTTAAAGATAACACGCAGACTAACGTAATTTGCTTTAATTTTGCTTTTCTTTCACCAGCCCAATCCAGCATTTTTTTAAATGTTTTTTTTATTATTTATTTATTTTTTCCTTTGGATTTCCTTTTTGGATCCCCGGTATAGATCTCTGTCATAATTTGCATGGAAAAACAAGCAGGTGGAAACGAATCCGAGAGTGCACGTTATTGAAGCAGATAATTAAAAAAAATGACTGCCAAATGATTTAGCCCCACATACAGTCACAAAGAGAATCTGCATGGGTAAATATGTTAATCCCCCTGCTATTCTTAGGCAACTTCAAAGACGGAGCTTTGAATGAAACGAGACTTCAGTGCATCAGGGGAAGACTGGGGACTGTAAAGTCCTCAGAGCTTTTAGAGCTGTTAATTTCCATCCGAAGCTTGTTGGCTATATAGCAATGGCTGTGAGAAAAGTAGGGGAAATGTCTCTTTAAAGGTTTTTTTTTTTTCCAGTGTAAGTTGTTTCCTCCTCCCCGTGTGTCTATTTGCATAGCCAATAGTTCCTCAGCGCTCGACCGAGGCTGTGCGATTGTTACTGGGCAGACTTCTTCTTCTATACCTCTCTCTCTCTCTCTCTCTCTCTCTCTCTCTCTGTTTCCACTGCTGTGGTCATTTATCCGTCTCAGCCTTTTTTTTTTAAAGGATGTCGCTGCTGCTGCTGCTCACACAGCCATTGTCTGTCTGGATTTGCACCCCTGTAGGAAAATAGTGAAATAAATTCATGTTCAGATCAGGAGGGGAAAAAAGCCTGGGATTCAACTTTAATGTGCATTTAGTCCAATATTCAGTGTTAGAAACTCAGAAGAGAGAAACCTCCGCGCCCGCAGAACACTGAACTGTTGCAGAACATTTCTGCAACAAGTTATTCCCAACACTGTACTGATATTCCTTCTCCAAGAAGAACACTTAATCAACTCCATTTCATTCTAAATTCATTATAAATGAGTGGCAGGACAAACTGACTCCCCCCTTAACGCATTATACAGGAATCATTAAAATGGCCAGATATCCAGCGCGTTAGGGCGCAAAAACGTGCAGAAATCATCCACGTGTCCATGTTTTACGCATGTAGGAGATTGAAAAAAATGACAATGGAGGCATGAGTGTGATTGGAAAGTATATGTGCTAACGTGCTGCTTCTCCTGATGGGAGAGAATGAGCGAGAGAGAGAAAGAGAGAGAGAGAGAGAGAGGGGCAGGTGCTCCAAACTCTCCACTCATCCAACAACTTTCCTCAGTTCACCAGGATCCGCATGTCACTACAGGCAAGTTAAGAAATGATATATATAAAAAAATAGATGTAGCAGTCCATTCAACATCAGCAACCTGCATTGCACACCTCAACCTTTAAAAAAGTGCAACAACAACCTGCCAAAACAACCTGAAAGTATTTTATTATTAAAATAAAAACAGTAATCCCTATAATCCTCCGATGATATTATTTTAAACGACTGATTTCAGCAAGTTTTTCAGCAAGTTTATTTTTTTTTATTTTTACATCTTTATCTGACACTTGAGTACAACAACCTATCGGCATTATCACACTTGTCAGGACGCCTTTTCTGTTCCTGCTGCGGCTCAGTGACGCCAGCAGCGGTCAGATCAGCAGCAGCAGCAGCGGCGGCGGCAGCGGCGGCGGCGCGTAATGTCCCCGGAAGCGTTCAATTAGCCTATATCACTATAGAGGCGGAACGCTCCCCACAGGCTGCGCCTTAGAAAAGTTATGGCACTATCACAGACAAACGTGGGAGGTAGAGCAGCCAATAACAAACAAACAAACAAACAAACAAACAAAACGAAAATTTAGAAAGTTTGGTGAAGTTCCTGCGCTGCACACTGCAAGAAATATCCATCGGGACAATTTATTTTATGCAGCTTAGAGATTTGACATTTTATCTTTTTGCGTAAAAAAACAAAGGATAAGTCCACTTATCCGTATGATAGTATTACCTGCGACTCATGTGATGGATTTGTCTTATATTTTTGTTTATTATATAACAGATAATTCTAGAAAATGACCGTAATTGCCGCATTTAAAACAAGCGCACTTATTATTATTATTATTTATTATTATTATTATTTGTGCTTTTATCCCGCTTTTCTGAACAGAGAAATAAAAAGATTCAAAAGACACGGACTCTTTAACTCTTATGGAGTAAAAGGCTGGTCACTTTTTACAGCGAGAATCGACCAGTGACTCATCACCGCACCTTTCACATTTTTTTTAAAGCGCCGTTAAAGACCCGAGACAAATAGGGTGCACCCCGGGGTGCGTGCCGACGATAAGAGGGAGAGAGAGAGTGCGTGTGTGCTTTTAATTTTTTTTTTTTTATTTTATTTTACCGACATGCGAATCGCTGAGAGAAATGTCCCACACGAGGCAAGCAAGCAAGTGTCGGAGGGGAATTTATGAGGCAGAAAAAAGTTGTGAAATGACAGCATCGGGGTTCTTGTTTGGAGGAAAAGCAGACAGGGTGACACATTAAACAGCTCTGCCCTCCACATCAAGTCTGTAAAGTTTTTATTTCCCCTATAAATCTTGTCAGGCACCTTGTAGGTTCAGATGTGAAACAGATGGATCATTCATTTGATATGATTTTTATTAGCAAAATCAATACAGAAATAATGCATTTTTATGTCATAATTAACGCACACTAAATGTCTAAAATCCATGCATTAAAAGAACAGTAATGGCACAGAGCAGGTTCTCGTGTTTTTTTTTAATAATCAGGCTACATGTCCTGCAGCTTTAAAAGTGAAACTAAAATTTACAAGAACAGACATGATTTCCTTTCATTCCTTCTTTAAATTTCTATTATTTCTTTGAAACAAAGCTTTTCAAAACTGTAGCTAAAAAAAGTTGAAAGGGATGAGATCCCTTCAGCTGGGCTCTGTGAAAAGAAAAGAGCTCAAACACAACCTAAAACAGCACACCTGCCATGAAGGAAAATACACCTCTTATTCAAATAAAATAAAACAATTAATAATATAACTGCTATGTTATTATACTCTCACATGGTCTCTCTTTTCATTCTGTTTCTTTTGAGCATTCAAAGTAACAGATAAACTAAATGCATTTAATGTAACAAAGAAACATTTGTGGATTTATGTGAAATTCCACCTGTGTCCATTCAGTCTGAATTATGTATTAATCCTTTGGATATCAGTGTTTAAATGGTTTATGTACACGTTATCCTCATTTTTATCATGATTCCTCTTAAGGATAATTTTTGGAATATTATTAAGAATGTTATTAACTCTATAACCATAATAGTTTGTTGTTGAACAGCTGCAGAACTGACTGATAGCCTGAAATTAATTCAGAGATTTAATTATTTGTGACAAAACGACACCAATAAAATGAAACATTTCATTCTCAAAATTCACATGCGCTCATTTCTTAATTTTCTGGATGACAAATTTGTTTGATTTCTATTTTGTTTAGATTCTTTGAGCATAATAGGCATATTGCTATTGAAATAAAAAAGAATACAATACAAAGGGAGTCATATTTAGGACAGTGAATTTCCAAAGAAGGAAAACTAATTTTATGTAATTATTGTTGTAAATTTGTACTTCAAAAATATGCCTTCACATGTGGAAACACCCCAGAGGTAATAAAACATGCAACAAAAGAAAAGCAAGAAAGCAGTTTATTCCAACAGTCAAGCAGCTGGTCTACCGCAGCCTTCAGATGAGCATCTTTATCTGCTTCCACATAGATTTCAGGATTCATCTGTCAGCTAAACCTCTCAGGTCACTTCCTGCCTCAGGTGAGTTAAAAGAAGGACTCGGAAGAACTTGGAGACATCTCATAGAGCAACATCCAACCACAACAACATATTCTCCTCATGGAATTACTGAACAGAACTGTAGACCTCACATTATGACCAGTGCTGAAAACACATGCAATTCACATTGAAATAGATAAACATAAAAATATATATATTTTTTCAGATATAATGTATATTCATTACGTTCAATTTTTTTCTTTGGGGGGGGGGGTGTACAATGGTTAGTGATGAATCACTAATTAATTCACATCAAAACATCAGTTCCACATTTGTTTGTCATGCCAACATTTCCCCATTCTTGTATTATTTTTCTGTGGTTGAATAACAGCAGATGTGCAAGCAACAACAATACGGAGAAAAGTTACTCATCCATGATACAAAAAACAAAAAAAATCATGCAAAGTGTAACTGGAAATACTCTTCCCCAACTGAAAACAGTTTACTGGTAAAATGCAGATATTCAGATAGATTTTATCCGTGACTTGTCTTACTTTATTGTTGTCTGCTATAATGAGCTTTTAATTTTTTCTCAAATAAGAATCCAAATAACCAACCGGGATTAAATCTTAATTTATGAACAACAAAACACTCTTTTTTATGCAGGCAATGCTGTTTATAGGATCACTCAAACAATGCTGTTTTCTAACACACCCAAGGTGAGCACAATTCATTTTGTTCCAAATTAACACACACACACACACACACAGAGAGAGAGAGAGAGAGAGAGAAGGGAAGACAGTCACACAGTTGCTAGCCGACGTCTCAATCATGATAAAAAGATAACGTGTTGTGTACATCACACCAGCAGAGTCTCACCTGACCCCAAAATCAGAGGTGAATATCTGCTCAATAATCAGTTGATAGTATAAATATCAACATAATAGTGATTTTCACAATGCAGTTTTGTTTCAACTTCTTGCATCTCTGTTTCCCTCTTTTTGTTCCTGCATGATGTGAGTGTGTCCAGCGTTGGTGTGAAGCATGGAACTGACACATCCACTAAGCACCTGTGGGATTTCTCTGATTGACCGCCATGACTGATGCCGCAACAATGCAGCTTTGGCATTGAGCACTCGCTCTGCAGACTTCCCTCAGACTCCCTCAGAAATTCTTTATGCAAACATGTCCTCCCGAATTCTTTTAGACATGCCCTTATCTCATTAAATGGAAAAGAAACAAGGGGGAGCAAAACCATAAAGAACAGAGTCTTAATTGTTGTCCTTTGGCATCTTTGGGTTAAGATCCTGACTGAATGATGCCTGGCAGAGATGAAAGTCCTTAGGTGGACATCTTTCAGAGCCTCTGCTCAAAATGCATCGGCTGCATGGTGAGTGCAAAAAAATGTTACTGGGCATTATACCGGCTGCGAGGATTACGAACTACATCATTACATCATTATGGCTATTGTGCAAGTAGTTTTGGTGCACATTCATGCGCCTCTGCAATTTTTGTGGAAGCGCTCATGATCCACGCTGGACTTTCATTTAAGTTTCAAGAGAGAAGAAGCATAGTGTAGAACAAGAAAGAACATAACTTTGCTGCTGTTCTGAAGTTAGTCTGAAAAGGTTTAAGTTATCCCAACAGATAATAAACCACAAAGCAGCAATTCTATTTGTTATGTAGTCTATATTATCCAAATTCCTTTCTGTTCTTGTTTGTGTAAGAAATTAGTGTTTTAATAGCAGAAAGAAAATTTGTGGAATTTATTTCAGAAAATCTGGGTGAACTGTTGGTGAATGTTCATAATCAGTTTTTGCATGTAACACATTAAAAAGGTACATGACAAAATGTAAATATTTGTCAATGTAAAATTGAGTAATGTGTTACTTTAATCACGTTGTGTCTTTCGGTGACGCAGTAATGTTCAGTGTTACTGTTCCTAAAGTCAGTATTCACATTACAGTTACTAATCAAGCAATTATGTTGTTACTTGTCATCAAACTTGCCTTTTCATGCATGCTTGCACAACAATTTCCTGACCCTCATGACTTTGGCTGGAGTTCATGCAGGAGGTACAACTTTTGAGGGGTGGAGTTATGCACATTTACTGAAATTAGTTTGCGAGAAAGGACAAGAATGTGACTGTTAAGTAGAAACTGTGACCAGTCCAGAAACAACCATCGACTGCTGTGAATGCAACATCAAATCTCGCCAAGCACCTGCGAAGGCAACGTGCCAACACAAAGCTAGTAGCAAAAGATCCTCGGACTCTTGAGTCATGCTCAACCTGAGAGTATGTTGACCCCAAACAAGCAGCCAAAGCTTGGTTGTAAATAGAAAAGAAAATGTCAAGGGAATCAGACAACTTTCCCTCGATGTTATGCCAAAATGTAAACTGAGTTAAAGAAAATTTTGTGAGCTTTGACTTTGCCTCTACTGCCACTGACATTTGGACAAGTCACCATAAAAGCTTTCTAAGAATGACTGCCCACTAGATAAACCCAAGTCATTTTCAGTGTGAGAAAACTCTAATGAGAAAGTCTGCAAATGAATTAAAGGACAACACATATACAATGTTGTAGCTCGTGAAAATGAACACACATTACTCCTATTGTGTGTGATCAAATGTGACGCCTTTATATTTGAAATATTTAATAGATATTATCCTTTTTATTTTATACGAAGGAAGAAGGCTTCAAAACTAATGGTCATTGTTTAATTTGATCTTAAAGGTTTCAATAAAAAATGTTCTATCTCTGGTATTCCAGTGTCAAAGAATAGTTAAGAGTCTGTGCAGTTCTGTGGATACAGTTTTACTCATATGTGACTCATACTCTTGTTTGATTTGGGTTTGATCCACAAAACTACATCTAGGGGCTCTAAGCAGAAGTTTAGAGACCCTGCCTCTATGAGGGGTGGTGGAGAAAAACTGATAATGAAATGAAATCGAAGCAATGGAAATGCATTTGAATTGAAATCTAGAGTGAAAAATTATTAACTGATTTTTTTAATTTAAGCTTTTATTAGATGAGTCATGATAAGATGAAAACAGCCATATTTCATGTTTTTTATCTCCATCTGACATTCATCATCCGTTCATTATTCAGAAAAAAAAATGTCATTCATCATTTAAGGAAAGTGAAACTTGTCAGTTGATTTGAATACATTCTATTTAAAACAGCAGTGCTCTGATAATCATGCTGCCTTAATTTCTACTGCCTACTATCCGTCATTCACAACAGCCAATTGACAAATAATAAATGTTCAGGATATAAAACTAGGTTGTACAATTGTGAAAAAATAATGAGTATTCTCTGGTGTGTTGGAGGTGTGTCCTCCACTGACAGCACAAACAACTGAACAGCCTAAAACATATCTAAAATTTACAATTTAAACAGACCCTGTTTAAGGAGTCTTAGGACAAACAACTATTGAAAATTTCACATTATTTCATTTCCTATACCCGCTTATTCCTCACTATGTTCACAGAGGTCTGCTGGAACCAATCCCAGCATACTTTGGACTAGGATCTATGGAAGATATTTTACAAAAATAAAGTTAGAAGTCTAAGACTTCTTTCAGTAAAAAAAAAAAAAAACACATAATTGACAATGCAATCCATCTCCAATTCTTAAATTGGTGTTTTTTTATGGAATTTGATGTGAATGACACACACCTCAAGTGAAACACAAAAAAAGCGGTGCTGATTGTATATGAATCAAAATTATGTTACTACATTATCTAGTTTACCAACCACTGCCCTTCTCCATGTTCTCTTCCTCCATACCTCTGTATGTATGTTAGTATTTTCCTCACATATCTCAAGAACCACTTATCCGATGGACTTCAAATTTGAGAGTTATATTACTGGGGACCCAAGGAAGAGCAGTGTCTACTTTGGTGTGATTTGGACACTCTATGCTGGGTGTGTCCTTGATGTATGTGGCATTTTCTGTAGGGAGGTCTTACTTTGTAGCTGACGGTGATAGTTATAGGATTTCCCACACTGAACTTACATAGTCCAGCCATGTATTAGGTCTTGAACCAGTCTTGTTTTATATCAGCTAGAAGACAGATGTGTAGTGTAAGAGTATACTCGCACATGTATACTGGGCTAGTTTTCACCTAAGGCAGCATTAAGCTATGACCGTTGGTTATTCCATGATCCAACCACTCCCTCAAAACTCCTTTGACGAGTTCCCACAATAGCCAATGCCATATTAAATGAATACAGACATGGGGAACATCAGGTCCCAATTATGTGCTATATTCACTCTCCACCAACCTAAAAAGACAGTTCTATGGAAGCGCCACTGGAAAGTGTTCTGCCCTTTAGACTAAGACCAGTTGTTCTACCTTGGCCTCAGAACTTGTTGAGGATGTGTACAAGAAAACTTGTGCTGACAACAAGATGGAACTTGCATCACTAACATTTCCATCCCAGAGTTGAGCACGCTCTGCAGTCTTCCAGGTATGAAAGCCATCACTGACAAGAACAGAAGTATTGATTCCTTAGGGAATACAGCAGTCATCAAACCACTGAATAACTCCTACTATGAAATTCTCATGTCCAAGAGACTGGCTCCTCCAGGTGAGAGCAGGTCTGCCTGAGGCCATAATACAGGTAGGTGTATAGTTTGATTTGAAGTATGCATGTCTAATCTCTTAAACTGGAGATTTAGGTAAAAATCCCTCCCTAACTCATATGATGTCAATTAATCTACATTAATCTACATTAAATTAAACTATGAAGAATGGTGCGTATCCAGTCAATTTCGTATGAGCATGGCTCTCTATCCCTCTCCTCTCTGCTTGTATGTACAGGTATGTACAGCCAGGCACTGCAAATCCTTCTGTGGAAATACATTGCTTTACTCTTAATTTCTATAAATACACTACCTCCTATTAAACCACTCCCCACCTGATTGTGATAAGACTACATCTGCAGCACTGCCATATGGAAATATGATAAACATGAGCATGGCCTTACATAAAGGTTTCCTGCATCAATGCAATCTACACTTGATTTGAGCCTATAACTATTCTACAGTGTTGGATAATGCTGTCCTTGCTGCTATCAAGTTGACGAAGTTTAGTTGCTCTTTGGGCTCTTTTGTCGTATTTATTAAAGGGAATAAAAGAAAAAAAATCTTGTGTGTATATTTTTAATTAGGACAGTGATTTCTGTTGATATGTGGGCATATGTAATGTTTATTGTTATATCATTAACTGGCAATTTCGTGAGAGTGAACCTCACGAGATATTGTGGAGTAACACAAATAAAATAGTAGTGCAACCAATTGCACTGTTCAACACTGCTCATAATACTTCTTGCTGTTTCACCTCACATTTTTTCCCAGAAGACATTCCAAAATAAAATGCATCAATGTTAATGTCTCTGTGGCCAGTGAGCAATTGCAGCAGTGTGTCCAGACAGTGCCTTGCTGAAAAAGTTATTGAAAAAAGCATTTTCTCTTCACAAAATATTATTCATCAAAGGATCTGAATTATGATGCTCCTATCACACATGTGGCTGCCTTCATCCTTACCTCCTCTTCCTAAGCAATGAAACACTGTTGAAGCATGTTAATTTATCTGCTCAGCACAACCACATGATTGTATCTATCGGTTTTGTCACTGTGTTGCTCTCCTCTTTGGTTTTCACCATGCTGCAGGTGCGGCTGCTTCTGGGAAAACAGACCTGAATCATTTCTTGCTCTTTGCTCCTGGTCGTCACAACAAAAAGGGCCAAACCTCAAAGTATAGTTATTTTTTTCCTCCGCTACACCTTTGACAAGGACGGGGTTCATCTTTTCACACATAATCAACCCTTAAGGGGAGCTGAACATACAAATGATCAATAATAACTAAAAACAGCCTTTTACTGTGTCTTAATCCATTACAGAGGTTAGTGACAGCTTGTTGAGAGACAGATGAGCCTCTCCACAGTGTGTGTGTGTGTTGTGGAAGGTGTGTCACTGGAACAATAAGGTCTGGTAGCTCTGGCCAAACCTTCAGTTAACACAGAAACAAATCGTCTGGTATTCATTTACCTTTTCTTCTACCTCTCCACCCCATTCCTTCATCCTTGCCTCCATCCCTCCCCTCTTTCACATGCCTGACCCTGTCTACTGAACTCCACTAACAACATTTGGTCATCAAATATGGGGCAAAGTGAGCCAGATAGAGAGGTGGTTTTTGAACACTGGCTGCTAAATAACGTCAATATTTCCTTGTCCTAAACAAGGATAAACTGCCTTTCTTTTCTGTATCTCACACTTTGTTCCTCAATGGTAGTGAAGGCAGCCTCGCTCACTGTGCGCAGAGCGTTGCAGAAGTGGCTCAGCTGCTGCCGATGTCTCCTCGACTCCAGCTCCCCCAGGATTTTCCCATGTTCATATCACTAGCCCTTGACTTTGTCACTCATGCAACAGCTGCTTGCTGATACTAAACCACAGTTCCAGCCTATTACTCGCCCTTCTTTCACTACACACACCAAGAACAAAGGCATTGTTAATCCAGCAGAGTCCTTGGTGCAGAATGCAAGGACTTTTAGGGAGGGGTAGTGTACGTCAAAGGCAATAACTACATTTTTTTGCACCAAAAAAAAAAATCCTTTCAAGATTATATGAAAATTTTGTCTGTTGGCACTTTGGGAGGATCAACATCCTGAAGACTTCCAATTGGGATCACAACAAGCTCAATCCAAAACAAAGAGGGCAAAGATCTCACACGGGCATCGGAATAATAGCACTAATCTGAAAATAAAGTAATCTTAACACCTGTGACTTATTAAAGCATGACCATGACACCTATAAGGAGGGATACAGGACAGTATGAGAAATGTAGCTGCACTGTGCATCACATCAGTGATTGAGCCATATTATTCATTTTCATAGAATAACTCAATAAATTGAGACTTACAACATACAGATCTTGTTTACTCTATGGTTCATATACCACTCTCAATAATGAACATAAGAAAAGCTGCCTATTTACATGGAGTCTACCAAACAGATGGAGAGGTATGCAGGCATCAAAAGGGTTAACCATATAGTTACCAAAATAACCTGAGACCTTAAAAATAGACCCCAAAACCAACATATTGACACCTGAGCACATGTCAGCCACTCACATGTTACACCACACTAAGTGGTGCTACTGTTGCCCTTGTTCTCCTATCTCTCCCACAGACGGTAACAGATGGCACATTTGGGATGTTAAAGCGACTGGAGATGAGAACGAGATTACCCCCAACAATTATAGAGGGCTTTTCCCTCCCGCTGCAAGTGCATCAGATGCTCACCTATCTGCTGTCTCTAATAATAACGCCGAGCCCTCTGCTTTGGGGCGAAGGGCTTAATAAAGAAATCACACACGTGTCAGAGGGAAGAGAAAATACTGATGCAGATGTAGCGACAGAAAGCAGAAACACCTGATCAGACATGTTAAAAAACTAAACAAAAAAAAAAAAATCCCCCCCCCCCCCCCCCCCACACACACACACACATCTGCACTTTTTAGTGATCAGTGATAGAGACAAATGAAGGGGGCCCACCACAGTGGCTCCCCTGGCAGACGTGGAGCTTCATTACAGCACCACACATGAATGTGCACCATCCTCCCCACCACTTTGAATCAGGCTGCAATAATCTGATCCTTTTAGGAAACTAAGGTGTTGGACTGTAATTTATAGGCCGTATCTTTTCAAGTCTTTCCCTCGGCTCCACTGGTGGCGTCAGCCCTGAGCCACTGTGTGTGTTTAACGGCTACATGTGTCGCTCCCTATCTCGCTCTCTGAGTGGCACAAAGGTAAAAGGAAGCTTAACAGCCTGGGAAAAAGTTGAACAGTGTGAAATTACCTTGATCCAAAGATTCCTGCCGCATACCAGCCCAATGAACCCATAACAGAGCAGGCACTCAGTCAGAGAGCCCTGCCTGCAGGGAACAGCTGAGACATTACAGAGGGAGAAAGAGGGAGGGGGTGGTGGGGGGTATAGGGAGGTGAAAGAAAGATAAATGGGAGCAGGAAAGAGGCCCACCTCCAGTAATCTGTAGTCTACAGTCAGTGATAGGGGTCAGAGTATCTATATCTAATGTACTGTACATCCTATGATAACACTGGACAACTGGTAGGTGGGGTACCAATGACTTGATTTTGCGCTCAGAGGCCCTGCTGGGGAGTTCTTGGAGAGGCAGCTGTAGGGCTTCACAATGTTATTGTGGAAAAAAAATATTGTGGAAAAATGAGATGACAATGCTTAGAATTGATTGTGTCATGTTGACTGTGAATTTCCCAATGTGTAATTATTATTAAGCAATTTTTATGCAATGCTTTGGTCAGCTCAGGACAAGAGCTCTGACTGAAACTGAAATACTTTAAGAGTAAGAAACTTGCACTTACAAATTCCAGATTTATTTTTTATATAAATGAAGAAATATTAAAAGGCACAAAAAACATTCTGCACACAAACAAGGACGAGCCCTGTGCACATGCATTCAAATGAGCAGTTTATTTAGATGGATTTAGATGTTTGTTGACCTACTTGCCTTGGCCAGAGAGCCATGCTTTGATGCTCTGGTAAAGGCTGGTTGACCAAAATGTGATGATAAATCATCTACAGTAAATAGATGCTTTGAACATGTTTCATTTCACAAACATGAGCCTCGATGCTTGAAGAATGACTCATGATTTAGATTTCATTCACTGCTATTCCTGAACAGAAGATTTGCCAAAAATATTGCTCATTTTAGTCTTCGTGCTTTAATGAACAAGTATCATGTGAACAGAATCATGTTCAATAGGATTTATTTGTATCAGGTGCATCTTGTACTAACCAAGAATGTTATTCATGCTTAGCTGCATTCTATTCTACCAAAAAAATATAATAACAAAATTCTGCTTATTGGTTACTTAAAATCAATGCAATTTTTTTACAAATTACATAATTATCAATATAATGCTAGGTGAGTTCATGCGCAATCACAGGACACATATTAATTAAAGAAACAACAAAATAAAGCTACACTTTAAATATCTATGTTACATATATCAAGCTGAATTAACTCATAACACAGCTACTTTACTTTTTAATTTTGAACACAGTTGGGTAGCAATGTTTTAGTCATTTTCATCACATTCTGTTCTTTTTTAATTTTGTTTTTTTAATATTTCTTTTTAATATATTTGTTTGTATGGCATTGTAACAGATTTATTGTGTGCGAGTGTTTATTTATTCATCAATGTGTTGTAATTTATTTAAATTAAAGACAATTTGAATCCTTCAAACCAAAAAGGAACCAAGACACTTAGGACAACTAGTGAAATCAAAACACACAAAAAACTTTAAACTTTATTTTGCAAGGAAAGGCCATCAGTGGTCTGAAAGCGTTCAACAATAGAGGCTGGTGTGATTGTTTCCTCTATCTCAGACACAACAACAGAGGGATAAAATGTGGGCAGAAGACCCAAACACTCAAATGTCTCCACATTGGATTCCATCCAATTAAAGTAAATCACATTCTTTTGGACACAGCAGACAAATATCAGAATGACTTTTTAGGCGCTGATTAATAATCTGGAAAATTACACACAAGAAAAAAAACCCTGTTATTTTTATTTGAAGGTAAGAACACTCTGGTTCCTGATAATTGGTAAAAGGAAATCCCCACTTCTAAAAATGCATAGAATGCATTTAGTGAGTAACTATGACTCAAGTTAGGCATCTTAATTTTAGTTAAAAGCTGTTGAGTCGGCTAATCTATTCCTGGTTTATCTTAAAGTTCAAGAAAATGGAAGTCAATTAGAAAAATAAATACACCAGTAATTAATGCTTGGCTTTACAGTCATATATGAGAACTGTTTTTGGCTGTTTTACTGAGAGGATTTCTACTCCTCTACTCCTATGAATGACACTGAGCTAAAAGAGTGAATTACTGTAACTCGACACGCTGCCATTGACTAATCAAAACGTGGATGTCACTGATGACAGCTGGAGGAGGCAAACTAGAAACTTAGAAA
This sequence comes from Lepturacanthus savala, assembly GCA_030544235.1. Taxonomy (NCBI): domain Eukaryota; kingdom Metazoa; phylum Chordata; class Actinopteri; order Scombriformes; family Trichiuridae; genus Lepturacanthus; species Lepturacanthus savala. Next base: position 18,315,474 of record CM060465.1, read on the forward strand.
CTAAAAAAAAAGGTAAATTAGAAACAACCAGTTCCTGTGTTTGTTGATTGCACCTGTTTGTTTTGTGTCAGCCTGTGATGAGTTTATTCTTATCAGAATATCTCCAGAACCTCTGCAGATGTGCTCTCTCTCTCTAGACGTGGAAGTGTAGCATCTTTTCATAGTCATTAAGCGAAAAACCTACTACACATGCCTGCTAGAGGTACTGCCTGACGCACTGCCGGATATGAGCAATGGTGCACTTTGTGCAACATCTAGAGCAAATTATGGGGAGTGTGCCTCCTGGTTGAAACTCTTATGCTGCACAGCTGTAAGGCATCTTGAGGTGCCTTTCACCTGCTCCTGTAGGTGCATGCATATAAATATATCCATATGCAAGAATACAGTGAAAATGTAACATTTTGCCGCCACTTCATCAAGGTTTTGGCAGCTTTACAATCAGATCAGCCTCAGTTTGCACATTGTTCATGGATGTTACTGATGACAATCAAGCTGTGTTATGAAGAGCACATAATATCCCGGTTAGGTGAGTTGAAGCATCCTGAGAAAGTTGATTTCAAGATTTCTGTTGGGCAAAACTCTGAGATCCATCTCTAACAACAAACCCAAACAAACATGCTCGCTAAAACAATACAGGCATTGTTTGAATTTCAGCTCATTGAATTAGATCCAGCCAAGACATTTCTCAAAATCCAATACTGCCTCTGACCACTCTGTGTCAATAAGGTGAAGCTCTTCTTGTGCTTCATCTCTGGTTAGGGAGGTATGGGTGGCTGGATCACTCTCCTCCCTCCAACTAAGAGAAACACAGCCGTGCTTTTACCAGTAATCAGCCATTATTGATTTGACAAGCTCACAGATGTTAGGACAAAGATAAAGGTATGCTGCAAGTTTTTCTTTGTAAACAAACATGGCTTTTGTTTACATTCAGCTCTTCCCACTAAAACGCATTGTGTGAATTCTTAAAGGCTTGCAACATGTTGAATGCATTTGCTCCCCCATAAGGCATTTGCAAAGACATTTTTTTGCATGCTTTGAAACTTCCAGGTTACATGTCCTGTGGTCTTCATCTCTTCTCTTTGTGATGGACTGATAGCTTTTATGGTGCATTACCGCCACCTCTCCAGCTGCCCTCTGCTGACTCTCGGTCCAATTTTTACTCTGAGGGAAAAACTCCCAAAATGGTTCCCCCTAAGGTTCATACATGTTTAAATTTTACAAAGTCATTTAAGCACTGTGTGAAAACACACACGCACACGCACACGCACACGCACACACACACACACACACACACACACACACACACACACACACACACACACACACACACACAGCTTATTCAGCTTAATGGAGCTACAGGGGTTTCACCAAAAAACGCAGGGTTCCCCTTCTACTTTAGCAAGGGGCTGCACTGGTCAAATCAGAAACATGCAGGTACACATTCTGGTAGATTACTTAGTCAGGTAAAATATTAATTCTGCTGTTTACTGCATAGCTATGATGAGCAAAGATAAATGCTTGCGATAAACGTTTCCAAACTTATGGATACTCACACTGGGATTGTGTTTTACATCTGTTAGTGGTGTCTCTAATGCAGGGTCCGATTCATTGGGTGATAAACTAGTGAATCTCTGGAGGCCATGTGAGAAAGTGTCATTGATCAGATATGTCCGGGGGAGGAGTGAGAATGTATATGCAGGAGGAAGGTCCTAAAGAAGGTCCTGAATTTATACCATTATGCAAAGTTCACCTGGCTAAGGGAGCCGTTTAGCTCAAGCAGAGTGCACCTCTGATGGATCCCATTCCCACCACATTCAAACCCTCCAAAATATTTATGGCCTACCTCTAAAAGTCCTGGGTTGGGTCTCAGTTACAGAGTGGGTCTATGAAGACCTACTGTATGTTTACAGGAAGAAATTATTTTTGCATTGTGTGAGTAATTTGTGTTTACATACACCTAAGCAACCAGGTTACAGTTGGCTGTTTCCAGTCAACTAATTTCCCAAAAGTCATGGAAACAAGAAATCTGGTTTCTGTAATCAGGATAAGGGATTACAGCAACCCGACCCCACAATTTAGATTTCTCCTGTAGAACCCATGCAGGGTAAGTGTGATATGACCAAAATCTTATATCTTATATCCACGAAATTATACATACCATGATATTGTACATTTTCTTGAAAATTCAGTGAATAACTAGTTTATAAAAAATGATCAATTGCAAAAGCCTATTTCTTCTTATATTTTAAAATATATATTTGCAATCAATAGCAAAGATTTTTATTTTTAAGAGAATTCCAAAGTCTGACTAAAACTGAAAGCAACACCACTAAACATTTGTCCATTTCTTGATTGCAGGTGGAGATACTATGATACAATGTTCTCTGCTTTGGGAACTGGGTTTACACATAAATTCAGCTTTTGGTCATTCCCTGTCGGCATGAAGGCGGCGAACTCATTCATGTTCCATTACCTCTGGAATGTCTACTGTGGAATAAGGGAGCAGCCGCACATCACAGGCTGGCATTCACCTTTCAATCACCCCCCCTCCTCTAGCCCCTCACCCCTGTAATCATGTTAGCTCATACATAATCGCATTTCAATTACTGACAGGAGTGTGACCCTTGCCTCCCAACATGCCTAATCTAATACATGTGTTTCCTAAAAGACAGAGGGATGCCTTGTTTTGGTAGAGGGAGGAGAGAGAAAAAAGACGAAGCATGCATCAACATGCTGTGTCATGCTGAAGCTATAAAAAGGGATGTCACAGTTTTCTTCTGATTCAGCATGGGAAGTCAGCAGCTATTTTTAGCAGGATGTATACTGTATGTGGTGCCCGGATGTAAACACTCATTGGAATCGAACAGGAGAAGAGAGGAGGAAAAAAAGGGAGGGGAAGAGAAGGACACAATGCATCTGTTGAGAATGCAAAGCTAAGAATCACACAGACTGTGTGTGTGTCTCTATCAGGCTCTCAGTCTGCCTGTGTGTGTGTGTCAGGGGCCCTCTGAACTCTAAGCCTTTCTGCAATCCCACCGAGGGGAGTGAAAACACCAAAGATACCCTCAGTCATAAATCTACCTCTCCCCCTTCTCTGTCTGTCCCACTGGGTAAGGTAATTCTTTCCTGCAAGACTTGTTTTTTCATCTCTTCACTCTCCCTCTCTTCTTCTTCTGCTTCTTTTTCCATCTGCCCTGCCTTTCATTCTGTAATTCCCACTCTGTCACTCTGTGTCTGTGTGCTTAGCGGCCTTGTGTCATTATTATGGGCCAATTTGTGTCAATGCTAACATCCCATTCATCATGGGGGGAATGGTTTCCGCCAGGGCTCGGGGGGCTCACATACCTCACCTCTCACATTTTCACCATGGTGGCATCCGCTTCGCTATGGGGTCAGAGGTCAGAGTTCCAGACCTCCTGAGTGATCAGTGACTTCTCTGCTATCCCCCCCCCACAATCCATTCCTGCTCCCAGCACTGCCAGCTCTCTTACATTTCCAGGTCGTCCCCCACCTTCACTTGATTTCCCTCTGGTTTTCTGGGTAAATTTACGACTTACAGCTTCTATATCTGCCTTCGGTGTCTTTTTGTGTCCACCTTTTGTTGACTCCACTTATTCTTACCATCCAAGCTTTCATTTTCCTCATTTGAATTCCTTGTCTCCCCTCTAACAGAGACAAACCCAGCACTTGTCCTCGAAGAGAAAGACAATAAATAACCAAACTAAGTTTTAATTTATCAGTCCCATTTTGTTTCTTCAGAGAAACCTATACCATGCACATTACATGCCCGTTTCCCAGTCCTTCATCCCACCCACCCACTACCCTTCCCCGACCAAACTCCCCTATCACATCAATGGCTGACAGCCCTTACTCTCACTAAAACCCCAGCATGCGGGTCGATGGTTTATTTCTTATGAATGAAGGGCCCAAACGAAAGTGCATTCCTGTCTCCGCTCTGAGAGGAAGCAGCTGGCTATTTGGTGAGTTCATGTCAAGACATCGGTGCTTTACATCCATGTTTTACACAGGAGAATAAGATTAAGCGTATGATTGAGAGTAAAGGGAAGAGGAAGAAGAGGAAAAACATGAACAAGAAGAACATCAACAAGAAATGGGGCCCAGGGGGATGATGTGCAGAGAATTGCTGTGGAAATGCATTCTAAGCTCAGTGCTGCCACACCACCTGAGCCTGTTTCTCATGTGAACTGTAGGCCGGGACAAAGGAGGAATTGAAGCGGATGTCAAGGTGAAGGCTCTGAACGCAGAGCGAATATCTACTGTGCTTGATATAGACCTTAGATATTAAACACGTTTCACATTTACGCATCAAAAACTATCTCATGGACGACTTTTTCTCGACAGAATGTAGCAAACAAATTCAGATGTCTGCAGTCGACCCTCCCGATCATAAAACACAGCGAGCAAAGATTTCAGAAAAAGGCCTGCGAGTGAGACCTTTCCTGCAATAGCCTGAAAATAAGCAGCTGAGCTGAAAGGATCCTTGTTGTTGTGAAGTTTCCCATGCTTGTTTAGAGATGGTATTTGCTGTAAATCTGTGCAGTGAGAGCTTGGCTCCGGTGTGTCGGAGCCAAGTGTGAGGCAGGCATGGGGAAGGAAGGCATGTGGGGCACGCAAGTCCGTCTCTATTTCTCTCTCTGCCAGCTACTAATTATGCCCAATTACACCTTTAACACAAGTGGGCCGCTGTGGACATTTCTCAGGGTGTGAGGTCAAGCATTTCCTGTGTCTGTGAATGACCCAACGTCAAGGGAATTGTCTTGCAGGGGCCTCCCTCTCTCCCTCCCTCCATCATTCACTCTCTCCGTCATTTTGACCCCTCCTCCACTAAGCCCCAATCCCAGACCTCCACCATTCACCAGTGACTCAGATAGTTGGGGCTTAACCTCTTTGATTTGCGAGGGCTCTCGTCTCTAAACACAAACAACAGGAAAAGGCATGCAAACCCAGATCCCCTCACATACATACATGAACGAACATACATGCAAATTCATGCATGTATATGTCTATTTGCAGAACTTGCATATATAAATAAGATGTTAACATTCTGAAACTAGTAAAGAACAGTGAGAAAACAAGACCAGAAGCCCAAATTCCAACCATTTTACAGGTCACGTAAGTATTGTAATTTAAAATTTGTGTCTTTCTCCAGGTTGTGTGTTTTCTGATGGTCCAGGTAAAACTATATCCCTCCATCATCAATAGAACATTAAGATATGGCTTTTAGTATGGACCTGAATCTAATCTTATCTAATCTAACTGACAGAATTTGTGTTTGTGTTTGCGTAGGTACATATTCGTGTGTGTCTGTCAACATATGTGTGAGTCACAGCTTCAGATGAAACAGCTACCCACTTCACAATGGTAGTGTACCAACAGGTTGGGTTCCCACACCCAGTAGGAAAATAAATACTCCATAATCACCGCCTATCAAAACAGGCAACGTACGCAGGGTGAACCGAAAATGGTGCATTCCATGGGAAATCCATAGCGAGCAAGTACATGCTCGCTTCTCTGCTCTGACATTTCAGAGACACAAGGGAGAGATTAGAGGCACATATGGGAGGGCTACAAAACCAGGATGAAAGATGGTTGAGGGAGATGGGGGTTAGGCCCCCTATTTTTATAAGATGAATTTGTGGTTGAAGTGACACAAGGACGAATGGACTGACAAACGTAAAATCTGCAAGTGGCTCAAATGAGCTGACTGGACTTGGGTGGGTGATTTATGTAACTGGCAGACCAAAGATATGCAGGAGGTGACAGTTTTGTAACATGCATGCATTTTTTGACATTTTTCTGAGCCCAGTGGCTCAGAAAAATACACAAAAGGAAACAAGTCCACATACACGATCCAAAAAAGAAATTGGGAGTAACAAATTGCATTCTGGTGAATGAAAAACCTCACTGGCAAGGCGATGTATGTTTTGAACATCTTTTTAAACCACCCATGCATCCACCCACTGCCCCACACAATCCTGCAAGCCACCACGCAGTGGATACAGTTACAGCAATGACCTAGCATTTCACTCTGCCAAAAGGACAGAAGTGGAAACAAATATGAGAAAAAAAAACTCCTCAGAGAAAAATGGAAGGATTTTTTTTCTTAAATGCTGAGTGGAGGAGTTTGGTTATTATTGGAGGTGGGGAAAATGAAAGAGGTCATTCATGACAAAGAGCCAAGATATGAGGAAACCACACTTGTGTCTGAAACAGGCAGTGGGAATGCTGAGCCAAGTCTTAGTCTCAGCTGTTGTTCCCAGCCACACATTTATCACACAGGCACTTCCCCAGCAAGAAAAGACCCTCACAGGCAGCCATGGAGGGGTGCAGACTTGCTCAAGTGACTAGATGACCCTGAATACCAGAGAGTGGCAGGTCTGTGGGATGAAAGGAGACCTTGTCTTGGCTTCTGTCTGTCCATGTGACTTTAAGTGCTGCCCCATGTTAAGGTAGAGGGAGCTTTAGAGAGAGACAAACTACCTGGCAAATATTTGTGTGCTGGATCCACATTGTGGGCCATATGAAGAGGAAAAGTGAACTGGGTGGAATATGGCCTAAAGCTATTAAACACACTGTGTTCGCCTCCTTCACATTCTTCACCTTGGAAAAAATGAACAGGATAGAGAAGGTGGAAGGAGTGGGTGAGAGAGAGAGAGGGAGAGAGAAAGAGAGAGAGAGAGAGAGAGAGAGAGAGAGAGAGAGAGAGAGAGAGAGAGAGTCCAACCTCCACTATACTAAAGAGCATTGTATGTAGCACTTCAGTGGGCTAACGATTATAGGAAAGCTTTTCCAGGTTTTGGCCATCTGTCACTTTTATGAACAGTGCAGTAGGAAATTGGGTCTTTGGGCTGTTTGGCCTGGGAATAATGAGCCACTGAAAATGATTGTTATAGATGACCTCTCAGCACTATTCTCATATGGAGCCAATCGAGACGCAGCTCCAGAGGCCTCCTAACAATCAGGGATAAATCAATTGGATGTTACGGGTCAGAGGTACGGGTGCTGCAGGAGGTAGGCCTGGGAACAAGGTAACAACATCCTTCCTGCGCGGAGGAGGGCTAAGCAACCGAGAATTTTTCAAAGAAACTTTGCTTGTACCTATCAAAGTGCCACCAAAAACGGGTTCTTGAAAGGCCAGGGAGGTACTTAGTGCATTACTCCTCTAATTAACTTTAGGAAAAGAAAGAGACTGTCCTTTAAATGTGGATTGCAGGTCAGAAAATTAAGGGGCTGGATATGGAGAAAAAGGAAGAACAAGACTAGATAGCAGAGCGAACGGGAAGGGGGGAATGATACAGGATGAGAAGAAGGGTTCATAGAAATAGAGAGAGGTGTGTATTCCTATCAGTCGTAACACCAAGCCCTCTTCGGATGCCCCTCAGACAAAACACCTGATAAGGTTGATTGTGGGAGACATTCCTTGACTGAATGTGTGTGCGTCGATGAGGGCATGTTGTGTGGTCAACACTGCTCACACAACTGATACCAAAAATCTGAATCCCAAGAAAGTTTATCATCTATAAAGAATTTCAATAGGAACCTAACAGTGGGAAGATTTATTTGTAGAAAAGCAAGGTAATATGATATGAAGTCTTTAGGAAAATTCTACAGGAATAAAATTTACCCGAAGTGGTCTTATAGACTTTTTTACTTTATGCCAGTTATTTTAATGGAGCATCTAGAAAAATCCTTGTTGAAATGCTTGTTTGAAACATACTCTGTTTTTATTTTAACTTTAATAGGTGTTTAATATGATGAAAATGCTAATGATAACATATAACATATGGTCTGAAAGCTGGAATATATTTCCAGACATCCTTGCATTGCTTCATGACAGCAGGTTGGTCCAGTTCCTTGTGTCATTTCAATGTGTTTGAAACCTCTTCTGCAATTAGGTCTCAGTGAACTTCCTGACAGTTTGTCCTCTGGGCTTTTTAAATGCATGTTAAAAATGCCAGTATATCCCCAGGTGATGCAGAAGAGTTTAATGACTGAGTTTTGTGTGACTGTTTTCACGTTTCAGCAGGTCTGCCTGTCTGGGAAGGGGAGGCTTCATTACTTCCATATCTCTTACTGTCCCTCATGCCACCTGTCCAGGATGTGACTTATCTTATGTCTCATCTTGCTCTCTTTGATCCTGTTGGCTGCCATAACTCCTTACAGCCTCTAGTGGATCTGTGTATCACAAGGTGCTCTGTAATGAAATGTCTTATTAAGGAAAAACTCATTAGCAGACTGCCTTAAATGAGACCCTGTGAAGGTACCCTTGAAGAATAATCTTGGATAAAAAAATGAGATATATGCCTAGAAAAATACATGATGAGACTGGATCTTCTGTCATTTCTTCCACACTTCCTTTTCCTTCCTCACATCCTGCTGTTCTGGACAGCAATCTCGAAGAACCTTCCTTTCTGTCTCCATCCCCACGGGAGGCATTTTGCAAGTAGCAAACTCTACACTCATCACTCATATTGGAGAGAAGAGAAAGAGGAGGAGCTTGGTTTGATGTGTGTGTGGGGTGTGTGGGGGTATATGTGTGTTTGAGAGAAAGAAAGAAAGGAAACGACACATTTTTATGCATATCTGGAGTTACTATTAAGCCCCAAAGTGGGCTGATGATTCACTGTGTCTTTATGGCTTCTGCCCAGTGCATGCTGGGATAGGGCCCAACCTAGGTACCCTGCAAGAAGTATTAGGCAGGTAGAGAAAATGTAGATGTACTGTTTACATATTATGCTGGTTATTCCATTTAGAAAAAAATCATTCCTAAAATAATAGTTAATGAATTTTGAAAGGACTATTGCAGAAATATCCACAGAAGCTCAAAATGTATTAAAGATCCAAAGGTCAGTCCATCCAGTTCTACTTCTGATGAGGTTTGACTGGCTACACAAAGAAATAACTTATTTTACTTATTACTGAAAGACTACATGTTGCTGAAGGAGGTCTTCACATGAGAACAGTATTATGTGGTACGTTCACAGATTGTTGTGATTACAGCAGGAAATAAAATTTTATGATAACACAACATTTATGATAACATTTTAAGTCAGCAAACTCGTAGGGATCTAAAGGCAACCCTGAGAGTGCCTCCAAAACAATTGGCAAGTTCCATGAAGGAACTAAAGATTTACACGCAGGCCACAGTCGGTGGGCTCCCATCATAAACCACCTTATCAGAGAATGCTGTCCAATTGACGCATTCCCAAACCCACATGGCAGGCTAAAATCATGACCAAATAAACTTTAATGGTGGAAAAAGCTATACCATTGTCCAGTAAATCCTGCAGGAATCATAAAGCATCCGGAACAGAACTCTGAAACAAAATGCTCTAGCCACACACCATCTCTCAAATACGTGTCACTTAGAATCGTATACTACTCTGAATGCTTCGTATTTACCCTCTTACATGCCAAGCCCAAAAAGCCAGTCATTTTGGGTGGATGATCAATCTGTCTGTGTGCCTGTGACACCAAGTCCTTGTGTAACAGCAGCAGCCATGGCTGGCTGTGAAGGAGGTGTACCAGCTCCATCATTTACAGTCTGCTGGGCCAATATGGGGCTCAGTAGGGGGAGGGTGAATAAAGTAAGATGTTCGGCCATAGATGAGCTGGTGCGTCTCTGATTCTTGATGAAAAGGACAGTGTTTGAAGAGTTCTACGAAAAGTTTGGTAATATCTTTCTCATACCAGACGTGGCGCTGCAGGGTTGAGTCTCCTCAGGGTGAGCAATAGCCCGAATGACTGATATTTCCTGTGTGCTAGACATATGCTTATGGGCATCCTGCAGATCTATTGATGCAAACCAGTTGTCCAGTTCAATCAAGCAGGATGCTGCATTGTGCATGAGCCTTACGTTTGCAGAGGAGGGAATTCTGGAAATGTAGGTCCAGAACCTGACCTAAACCTTCTTCGTTAGAGGAAATACCAAGAAATAGAAGCCCAGATTTAATTTAATAAGAAATTTAACTCTTCAATGCCTATGCCTATGCCCCTGCAGTCTCTGAAAACATCACACCATTAAAACTTTCAAACCGAAGGACGTAACCCCTGGTGACAATTGTAACATCCAGGGATGAATTGTGCTTGTTCGCCATTCTTTTTCGCTTTGACAGCTAGGCGACCCAGGGACAGGAAGCGCTCTCTTGTGGTGGCAGTCTGCTGTGCACTTTTTGGTTTTCTCTTTTTTGAATTACACACTGCGCCCTTGGGTTTATGCCTGGTTGTATCAGTGGCTTCTTTCATGAAAAAAGTAAAATGCTTGAGACACCTTACACATTCCTTCTTCCCTCTGAACTGACCCCCTAGGATGCTGACTGAGTCCGCGAGTGATGCTTGACATGCTAAAACTCTCATACGTGAAACGCATGAGAGGATGCATTGGTTTCCATTATACAAAACTTCAAAATGTGATGGCTATCAGCAGCAACTGACATACAATTAACCTTGACTTGCTAGCTTGTTCCGTAAATGGTTTGAATCAGGTAGAAGTCCACCACAGTGAAACACTCCTCTGAACCAACAATAAATAAACCTTTCCTAATGAAAAGTAATCTAAATCCTGACACCTGATGCTTGGTGACTACTACTACAGTCAAATGAATCGAAATAGATTGAATTGAAATAGATTGGAGCTTGAATGATCTTCTTGGGAAGGAAGTGAGAATGATGTGTTGGGTGACAAGGAAGTTCATAAAAAAGGACGAGCTGGCCGTACACTCAAGATGATTGGTCTGTCTTCCGACAGATATGGTAGTGGTATTGGATCTTCCATGTTTGGTCATGCCAAAATGCAAATGCTATAGCGAGATGCCGAGCAAGGTTTGAAAGTAAACTGCAAAAGAACTGGAGGATGTTTGATGTTAGAAAATGAAACAAAGTGGTTTGACAGGTTTCAAACAACAACAACAATTCTCTCTCAGCCATTTCTGTCCAACAACAGGCTTTGTTGGCATGAAAGTGTATGAAGTTCCTCTTTCTCGTTCCCTCTCTGTAGCTTCAGTTATGAGCTGCCACAATCACATGCAGACAGCTGCCCTGGTAAACAGTGGCAAGCAAGACAGGGCATGAAGTGAGGACTACAGGACTTACAGGAAGGAGATGAGGATCAGGAGAGCAATATCATGAAAAGGTTAAAAACATATAATGAACAAACACATATAACGAACAAACACATGTATATGCACATGCAGACACAAACATACCCAGACAAAAAAAAAATCTATAAACAAAATCCTCAACAAGCTGTTGTCTAGCCGTATAGGTCTAAAATTAAAGACTGAGCCTTTCAACAGTGTATTGTATTTGTTTTTCAGCCCATACGTCCAGCTCTTATTGGCCCCATACAGCACAGAAGCATTGTGATGCTGAAAAAAGTATCATTGGATCTACATATGTAGACTATAAAGTGTATTTTTGGGTGTTGGAAATCTGGTCTGACATATTAAACAAATTTCCCACATACAGTGGCTTTAAAAACAGTAACAGATGCACAATCTGTTAGCTGCTTGAATCATTTATTGTGTGCATTTGTGCTCTCTCCTCATCTTTGACTAATGAGTTGCTGGCGTGCTTTATCAGGACGTGGAAGAGGGCATGATTGGCTCAAAAGTACAACAAGCCAACAATGCAACAAACAAGTGGGAGCTGCATTCAGAAGGGCCAATGTTTCAAATTTCAAGAGGGCTGCACCCGATCAGGATTTATATTATCTATAAATACAAAAGAAGCAAAGAAGAAATACTGCTGGTGATCATGATGGCATTACACAGAAGCACACACATTTGAATGGAAAGACACACTTTCACTGAAGCAAAATGAACAGTTAATGGGTATGTTACACAGTAAAAGTTCAGACTTCTGCTTGTTTGACATATTTCTGAATCTTTGTTTTTGTGCTAATGGACACTTGCATGAGTTGTTGCTGGCAATGGAGATGTGTTTTATTATATATTTGTTAATATGTTCTATTCTAGTATATAATGAAAGGCCATGCATGTGCTTTGTATAAGTGTGGTGACACCAAGCGATATATTTACCTACCACCAGTAAATCCTATGACAACAATGAAAAATAAGAGCCTACATTCATAGGCTTTCATTATTCACACTAAATAAAGTAATAGTTACACAGATATTTAGGTTGATATTTATATAAATAAGAGATAGAAGGAGAAAGAGAGAGCAAGAGAAAGTAGAAGAGAATAGGGGAAGGGGAGGGCGCTGTGCACAAAGGAGAAGCCTGGATTAAGTCATGAGTGGCAAACGACATAGGTTGGATTTTTAACAAGTGAGATCACATCCTTTTTCCTAAACAGAGGAGGAACTCATCTTCAGGCGGACAGGACGGCCGAGCTGAGCCCCGCCACTGTCTGTCTGTCTGTTTGTCTGAGTGTGTGCAACAAACGGGACATCCATTACTGAGCTGAGACAGTGGCATGCAGCCCTGGCCCGCATGCAGGAGGCTCCACACATGTCAGCAAGCTGCACAGTGACGGACGCACAACTGGAGTGTGTGTGTGTGTTTTGGTGATACTGTGTGGGAAGTACATTACGTCCATTAGTAGAATGTGTGTGGATCCTTGTGAGTGTGCTTCAACACATGTTTAAGCAAGTATTAGAGCATGAGACTCTGTTAATGAGTATGTGAATGTGTACATATAAAATTACTATATATATATATAATATAAAATTGTTTTTTCTAAAATGTTTAAACACATTTCTAGAAACAGTAGTTCAATTTCTCAAAACCCTGAACACAAACATGAAGAGTGTTTTAACCACTTCGTCAAAACTACAATTATTTTGCAAAATTAAACACTGCACTCAAAACTGTTTTCTCTTCTCAAAACTTTCCAAGAAAAAAGTCACAAAGCCTCAATTAAATTTGTATGATAGATGTAAAACATTACAATCCAAATACTGTGCATATATTTTTGGCATATTCAAATGTATACAACTGTGTAGAAATAGTTTTATTTTTCTCCTTTTTTAAAGTTGAGTTTTTTTTGTTTCATAATATGTTGAAATTCATGGTACACACAGTATAATAACCGTTATACTGTTGCCATATTGCAACACAATACTGTGAATATATAATGGAGATATTGCCTTGCCAAAGGATGCAATGCATATCTGTCTATTCAACAAGCTTCAATTGGTCTAAACTCACAACCAGAGTCAGACTGTGAACTTAGCGAAACATTGTTGAGTTCTTACATCCACAAATATTTCCTATTTTAGCAAAAGTCAAAGTAATTGCACTGAAAAGTAAAATTAGAAACATTAACAGAAAGAAAATCTTGTTTTGGGGATGGAATCAGCTCACAAAAGGGCAACAAAGTAAATATTTACTTTACTCTAATACAGTAAAATATTCAGCTAAATGAACTGAATGACAAAAAAAAAAAGTTTTCGAAGGACCACAAAGAAGGAAAATAAAAGTCATCCTCATGCTCACTCTTCCTCTCTGTTCTCTTGTTGCTTTAGTTTGACCCCCCTCAGCTCACCTAAGGCCTGTTTTATACTCTGATACATTTGATTTGGCAATTCAGTTTGAACAGGTAAGACATGAGTGAGACTAATTGGTAATCAGGGTGTTGTACTTTGAAGGCCAGCACTTCCCAGGTGAACAAAGTGTGTTAAATAATGCAATTCAGTTGCAAAAATGCAATTAAAAATAAATATTTGTGCAAGAACAACAAAATTGTGCTAGGAGTTAAGAGTTAAGCAGCTTGGGGCCATGTTGTTGATACATGAACTTGAAGTCTTCAGAAGTACTCTTTTTTGTGTGTATACAAAAGAGAAAAACTGTAATTTAATTTATATATTATATTATTATTATTAACTTATCTATCTATCTATCTATCTATCTATCTATCTATCTTCTAATATTTAAGCATATTAACTAGATATGCATTACACATCCATCCACTATCTGATCTCCACACCTTTACTTTCTGCCTCATTACATTAGAGACATGCTACATTGGCAGTGAACAGTTTGTGATTTATGCCAGAAATGTGGACTTACTTTTCTTATTGAAAAAGACACAAATGCTGACCCACCGGAACACACCAAGAATGCAGGTCTAATCGTGATCCCTATCACACATGTTACTGTAGGTACCTATCCATTTCACGTCTATGAATCATGCTTATTGCATAAAAGAAGGAAGACAGACACAGACCCACGCTGCTGCCGTCCCTTTTTCTCCCCAGCCATGAAATGTGATGTAAAAAGAAGCCTAATTACAGGTTTCACTATCTCTCCCTCCACCCCGTCTTCATTTACTGAACTTCTCATCTCTGACCAGACATGACCCTGTGTGAAAACTGCAGGACACAGTAGTGAAAGTCTGGGTCTGGTGAGCTGAGTGAAGATAGTGCACAGATGGAGATGTTCTCCTCTTACAGCCTTGATGCTGTAAAGAAACTGGAAAGGTTAGAGGAAGAAAGAAAGAAGACCTAACAGAAGTGCTGGGGGAGCTGAATCCAATAGATAAATACAAAAAAAATTTCTCCCTTGTGGTAAATATTTCCTTCATGTCTTCAGTTGAGTAACCTGTTATTCACCCCCCCATTCTATCTCCCCCCCACCCTCCACCCCTCCATCACCCCTCTCCAGACTGGGCTTTCACTTTGGGGGGCCCTCAGCTTCCCTCTCGGCTGACCAGGGAGCTTTCAAGGTACCCTGATGGATGCTAATGCCGGACTCTTTCAGATCGTTTTACAGCCGGAGCCTTTGATCTGCCAGCAGGCCTCTCTCCATGGGCTGCCTGTCCTGAGAAAATGTAAATCCCCGCCTTACAGACACCTGTGAAAAAAATACAGCAGAAAGGGGGACAGAAAAAGAAGTTACTCTAAAGAAAAAGGAAAGAAAAGATACAGTATTGTGACATTTGGGGAAAAAAGGGGGCATAGTTTAGATTGCGGCAGAGTGACAAAGAATGAGATGGAAATTGTGCGGAAATAAGAGTGAGTGGCAAAAAAAAAGAGGGGGACAGAACTGCAAAGAAAAGAGTGGAGAAACTGAGACATGGCAACCAACAAAGAAGGAAAAGAGGAATGGGTACCACAAAACAGTGAGACAGAAGGGACACGGGGGAAACAGCAAGGCGAGGCGGAGGCGAAAGAAAGAAAGCATACGATGGCAAAAAAAAAAAAAAAAAAAAAAGGAGGAAAGTTCATCTAAAGACCCAGCGTGGGGGACAGGAGGAGAATAGGTGGGAGGGAGAAAGAAAGATGGAAATAGTTGAGTAAAAGTCGGGAGAGGCATGGACAGATGGACGTTTAGACTGGGTAAAGAAAGAAAAAAGAAAGACAGAAAGTGAACCCAGACAGACATACGAGGCCTGCTGCACAGCGCAGGGGCGGATGTGTCTGCACGGTTGAAAATTTAGGAAGGAAGAAGTGAAAAAGAAAGTACGGTGAAGGAGACTTCAGTCAGTGGCGACGGTGACAGCAGTGAAAGAGGCCTAGCTCACTAGCGGCAGCGGTAGTGGTCTGAATAGCGGGGCTGCTGCTAGACAGCTGGTTGCAGCTGATCGGTGGACAGATTCTGTGGGAGAGCGCTTGTCTTCCTGCAGCCAGCTGCTGTGTCCAGAGGCCCGCAGTGACAGCACAAGGCTCAGAATTGATTACCAGAGCTGGCAGTTCAATGGGGTGGATGGAGTGCAGTGAGGTTGACTTCTCTGAAGTAGTGTGCACTGTACAGCAGCAGCAGAGCACAGCTGGCACTCACTGTATCCTCTTCTGAGAAAAAAAACAGAGGGGAAAGAAGAGAGATTGCTGTTATTGTGATCCCTCCCTCCCTTTTTTCTTTCTTTCTTTCTTTCTTTCTTTCTGTGTCCCCTCTTTCTTCTGCTCCTCCATGCTGGAGGAAATGGCTGTCTTGCGGAGGAGATAAAGTGCATTGTGAAACTGCGAGGGCTCAGATGAGTTCTTTGCTCTGCTGCTATGTTAAGACGTGAAGTTGCTGTGCATAGCCGGGGGCCTTCCTGTGATAAGCGCAGACCCGGCACTTGCAAACCCTCGGATCTGTATTTGAGACTGACATATATAAAGAGCTCTTGTGATGCAAGTCCGGAACTGGCCTTAATTCACTTTATTAATTTTATTCCTTTATTAGATTCAACAGGAGGAGGGGAGGGGGGGGAATCATGTATGAGAATAAAAAATTTCCGTAAGGCACATCAAAGCCTCCTGCGGGCCTGAGGTGGGCGACGTTTGCCTCTGGCAGCGGCTGTAGTTCTGCCTCCTCTCTGTTCAGCACCGGTTTCCTTTTGTGTCAGCATGCTTCTTCATGCTCTCACCCACAATCCCTGCTGCTCTCCGTCTCCCTCCACCTTCCTGTTGTCCTATCAAAACAGGAATGATGTCATTCTCCGTGTAGCTCCGGATAGGAAGAAAACAGAGTCCAAAGTCCACAGTAGCAGCATCCTCCTGTCTGCGTGTCTGTTCCTTGTCAGTCGGTCCGTCTGTCTGATGGAGGCGCATCCGGCCATCCTGACTCCCCTGCGACTCCCCCAGGCCTCTGTGTCAGGAGGAAGGAAGGAAGGAAGGAAGGCCCTGTGGTCGCACAGGAGGGAGGGTTTAGAGAAAGGGAGGGAGGAAGTGTGAAAGGGTGTCTTAGCTGGAGCTGATCCACTCCATTGGAGCCTCTCACTATAGAAGGGCTGTTTGGACAGGGACAAGGCCAAGCACAAGCGTGTGTGTTTGTGTGTGCGCACCTCTAATGGCTGTGCACCAAAAACATCACAGAGAGGGAGGGAGTTGTGTTCTCCTGTATTTATGATTTATTTATTTTCGATGGCTGCATTGGAAATATTCAGCATTTTAAGCGAAGCATATAACCGTAAACTACTTGGGCATGTTAAATAAGTACAGTATGAGTGTGCGAGCATTTGTGTGTGTGTGTGTGTGTGTGTGTGGTGTGAGACACTGTTCATCAGAGACTGACAGCTTACCTCAGTGGAAATTCAACTGAGTCATCATGTTAAGTGACTGTGCAGTACATGGAGGCTTTAGCACATCTTTTTACAGACACAGCCTATATAAGCGCATGAGTGTGCACACAGACGCGCAAACACCTCAACTCAACATATGCAACGTGGGAGCGGGCCCGCAGCGTTACCTTGCAGGTTTTCGCTTAGTGGTCTCCTTTTCAAAAGCTGCATTTAACAAGTGCTGATTTGAGTGTTTGCAGCGCACGTTTTCTGCAAAGGGGAAAATCAGAGTGCAAGAGGTGGAGGAAGACAGTGAAAAAAACTGATCTCTTTTGCTTTTGGCTTGGTCGCTGGAGAGCAGGGAGGAATTAAGTGCATTGGAGAATGAGTTGGAAAAAGACATTTCCTGGTGTGAGCGGAGGGGCGTCTGGGAGGAGGAAGGCTGCCAGGCACAGAGGTAGCGAGACACAGCCACTGTCCACTGCTCAGCCTCCCCACTGCTGCAGGCGCCGTGTCTGCTGAAACAGACTGGTGTTACTGGTTTGTTCCCTGGAAGTGAAGGGAAGGTATGAGCTGGACGGGGACCAGTAATCGAGGAATGGCTGGCAGATACGCTCCAACAACACAGCGGAAGAGCCCTTTGAGAAAAGTACTGGACTGATCTGTGGCTACTTCAACCGTGCTTTAGAAAGGGCACTTGTTGGCAGGAGTGCATGAAATCAAAGTGAAAATTATATTAATCTACCTTTTTAGGGTGTTACTGAGAGGAACGCGCAGCAAGTGTTGCATCTGCTGTCAATCCCTTAGTAATTTTGCATAAATACTGCGCCACATGATACAATTTAATAATTGTAACTGATCTATTTTTGAAAATGTATTACACCTTGAGTGCATGTGCAGTGCATCAGAGAGAAAGAGAAAAACAGAGACAGCGAGTCAACATTCTTTCCCTGTGTTTAAAAAAGCTGCCTCTGTATTGTCTGCCAGTTACAGTTAAAAGTTAAACCATAAATCAACACATCACTTCCTACACTGGGTCATTATTGTTTTGTTTGATTTATAATTTCTCCTCTTTTTTTCTGTGTATTCAGCTGATAAGACTTACAGTTGAGGCTCAAAAAGGCACACCCTTGCCTGCTCTTGTTCAGCTACTAAAAATAAGCGGTGAAGTAATGTGAAAAACACTGCTCTATTTACATTCTGGTAAGTTACAGCTGCTACACTGCCTGCCTGCCTGCAGTGTTGAATCTGGGCTAAATGACTGTAGGGGAATTTCACTGCATTTTCTTTTTTCATGGCCAAGGGACAGGGAGAAATGGTGAGAAAGTGGAGATACAGAGAAAGAGGGGAAACTGCATGAGAACAGTGAGAGAAGCCGCGATTAAAGTATTCTCTGAGTATTGATTTCATATGAAGGACGTGGAAACAAACCAGAGCAACGTGAGACAGACAGCTGTCATCAGCATCGGACACGTAAGCGTGTTTGTGTGCGTTTGCACTGTCTGTCACATCTCATTCCTTCCTAATAGCCACAGGGTGGCAGGGGACAAAGATAACAGACGCTGAGGGGCGGATGGCGGATCCAAATCTCTCCGGCTGAATTTATGAATGATTGGGATCAGAGGGGCACGTGGACGCATGTGTGTGCTCTGCTCAGACCCTGCCTGCCATCACGCATCCCCTCTGACGACACTGTTGTCCTCAAACAGAGAGAGCGAGATGGGCAGAGAGATGATACCAAATGCCAAGAGGATGCACAATCAGCCTCACTGTAACCAGCTGGTGTGTTTTAATGACGTACATTCTCAAAGCAGGAAGAGCGATTACTGAATTTTGGAATTTCTTTTTTTTTTCCATTTCCATTTTTTTTCCACAGACATCACAAGTATATAATGACTATGCTATAACAGCAAAGCAACACAAGAAGATGTGATTGTGTGAGTGTGTAAGCACAGATTAAAGATGCAGCTTTTTTTAAAATATATATTTTTTTCATTGACATTTAACAGATAACAGAATATACAACATAACAAAACCCCACCCAACCCACAACCAACTCTCTCCGACATCCTCTTGTGGGTACATACACATTTTTTTTTTCAAAGACAATTAAACAAATAGAGAACATTACATGGTACACCTCATTCAAAGAAAGCTGGGCCTACTGTAAACTCACAAGTCAATCTCTAAACGCTGTAAATGTAAATTCTTAGTTGCACCAATCTTGTGGACTGAGCACACACTGGACAAAATGGAATCAAATAATTTAACGTCGCTCACTTCCGCTTCCAACGTTTTAAAAAGCTCACGCTGTTTTACAATTCGCTATATCTTCAGTTTGCTACAATATAGACTGGCAGGCAGGGAGATCTCCAGTAGTCTAGTAAGTCATTTGTATCCTTCAAGTTACCACGTAGAATTTGGAATTACTTTCATATGGGGTGAATTTTATTTGAACCAAGTTCAAGTGAAACAGTCCATCTTTCAACCATCTGGCCTGACAAGGATGTCTAGACCCTTTCCAGTTTAAGAGAATGAGGCTAACACCAGCAGTGTTGTGAATATGGTGCACATCAATAATGATAAAAATACTACCTCTCAAGAAGATGCGGCTCATTAAATGCATGTGGTGGTTTTTACTCAGAGCTGCGGAGGTATCAAACACATATTTGATAATTTGATCAAGAGAAAATCAAATAATGTGTCGCAAATAAAAGGTTTATTTCCAGGGCAGTAATAGCCTTGACGGTAAGATGAGGCAGAGCAAGTTGTGGTTGGCTGTCGGCCTCATGTTCTTTCCAATAGATTCACAACAGATTATTGTATATGAGCTCATTGAAAAAAAAATCCTGTTAGTGTAGTATCAGTAATCAGTAGGATAGGCTCCCTTACCTCGTTCAGAGTGGTAATGTTGTCCAAATATAGTCACAATCTAGAGAATCTTTGTATAAATGAATCTTTTTGTGCATGCAGCAAAATCTTTTTTCAGAATTACTTATAAACTCTGTAGTCTCCTAAGATTCAGAGCCACCACATTGTCCTGTAGATTACTTTCTAAAAAAGAGGAGGAATCTATTTGTGTTATTGGTCAGTAATAATAATTGTAATTATGATTTAAAATGAAGAAGGAGAAGAAGAAGAAGAAGAAGAAGAAGAAGAAGAAGAAGAACAAGAAGAAGAAGAAGAACAAGAAGAAGAAGAAATGGGTGACAGTCTGATTTAAAAAAAAATTAAAGATATGAACAATAAGAATTAATGATAAAAATGCCTTTACTGTTTACTGCCTCTACTGTTTAAGACACATGCAGTATAACCACAATATCAGTGGTTTTAATCCAGTGACATTACAACATTGTTCTACTTATTGACTACTTTTAGACTTTAAGTACACGTTTCAGTGGAAAACATGTCAGGAAACCTGCTCTCTATATGAGCGCCTTGTTTACTCCATTGCAATTTGAATTTCCTCATTTTAAAACCCTAATATTTTTCAGTAAAACTAAATTTAAAAGCATTATTTGTTGCCTTGTTTTTTGAGTACATAGGTTGCTAAACAAGTGCAATTTTGTGGCTCAAAGAAAGACAATGTTCGACCACAGAACAGGAGACCATTTCCATGTAGCACGATTATCTCCAACAATCTCCTTTTAAGCTGGAAACAATTTAGAAGGTCTTGGGTGAGTAAAATAATCACATAACACAGCCTTGATTAAAACAATTAGTGACTGATGGTGGGCAAAATGGTTCGATATGGATAACTAGTTTAAGTTCTGTGCGCATAAATGTTCTCTTTATTTCTTTCCACTCATTTGACTTCATATATCAGTCTCTGATTACTTAAATCACTTGAATGAGATAGCAGGCGTGTCAGCCCCCGGCAGAGCTGAGCAACACCCAGCCAGCTGATGATGAAATAGAGCACGGACACAGTCGTGTATTTTGCCACAGCTAACCCTCCCCTCACCTCCCAAACCTCTGATGAGGAAAAAAAAAGTAAAAGGAGCTTGTTTGCATCTTATCTGCAGGAAATAGCATTAGCCAAAATTGTACTCTTGGGTTAGGGCTTGAAAGGGATGGCATGGCTGCGGCCATCATTAGCCCTGTCCCCCGACGTGCGGCCTGCCTCTGATCCAGAGCCAGGGCTGGGCAGGAAGGCAGAAGGTGGGCAGGAGCGGCTCGGCAGCCCTGGGTGGGCTCCACCACTTGGGCCTCGCTAATGGGCCGGCAACCATCAGCCTGGTATGTCGGTATGCAGGCCGCTGCTGGTCGAGCCGATGTCAGGGGATTTTAAATCGGCTGGGGCAGAAATTCACCAAACAAGAGTGGCCACCGGGCCCACCTCAACACGGTCACTGCCACTATCGCAGACCATCCACCTCTCATCTTCCCATCTCTGAGTGAAGTGAAACCAACGGAGCAGAAACCACAGTGAGTTAGTTCTGCTCGGTCTGGTCTAATCTCAGTGCTTTTTGTGTCCATGTTTCCTCGTTTCCTTCTTCTCAGAGGGAGCAAAACAGTCTTTCTCAGCTTACTCACATCCCACAATGCCCCGCACTGCTACCAATGAGAACTCAGTCTTTTTCCCAGCAGTCTCCACAACGACAGCTATTTTTCCCATGCTCTGCTTTCAGAGGACCTATTTGGGGCATTCAGGCTATCAAACCAGCTGAGAATGAATTGTTATTTCTTGACTTCTTGAGAATTCAAGAAACAAAACCAAATGAAAAAAAAAATTCAATGGGCACAAATCATTTCTCAATTTAACCTCTATTGTTTTGCACCCGTGTCTTTGTATCAGTCTTTAGAAAAACTGTTTTTTTTTTGTTTTTTTTAAAAAACAACTTTCTCCCAGCACAGCTCTTGTGTTACGTGATGCTTCCTGTGCTTTTCAGAAACAATGAGTTAATCGAAAAGTTGAGCGCCTGTATTTACAGCTCCTTTTGTGACCAATGTGATGGGGTGAACGGCTTGTCTGGCCCTGAGGCGAAAATACAATCTGCCACTCAGGGTAACGCCAGTTTCAATGAGAGAGGCATATCACCTTTGATCTGAGTATTTTACAACACAAGGCTCCAATAGTAAAACAGCTCTGGGCCAGCAGGCAGCATCGCAGTCGCAACAGAGAGCTGAAGAGAAAACCGTCAAAGACGCAGTGTCATGTGTCTACTGATGGGACACTCAAGTGTCCCCCATTGTATTATAAAAAGGTTGTGATGTACAGTGAAGAGCAGGAGGCTGAACAAAATCAGGAAGCCAAGGAAATGTATATTCTACAAGAGCTCATTGATACTATATCAAGAGGTTCTCACAACAACAAGACCAAAGGCTGTGACACCACAAGGCAGCATACTGTACTGGCCGGCTTATCAGAGGATGACTATTAATACCAGTGAGACTTTGTCCCCCTGTCCCCTGAGGGAGAAAGATGGAGGAAGTCATTGATTCTTCCCACCATAATCTCTGGGAAGGACAGACCTTGCCTTTTCCCTTTTGGGTGACGAGGGTTATTATTGTAAAATTTTGAAAGGGCCCACACAAGGGCTATTTCTGTTTCTGAGCAATGGCGCGGCATTAGAAAGTCTGAGTCTGATTTGGCACCAAGAAACAGTCATTGTTTCAGCCGCCCGTCCTCAGGATCTGATGTGTCTGTCTGATGATATTTGAGGATAATTTTATTCATCACAAGATCTGTTTAAAGACAATTTGTCTTACAAATCTGCTCTTACAAAAGAAATTATGGCATTAGTCGAGAGAACCTATACTGACAAGACAGGCAAAAGCAGAAGTTGCATGATGTTTTTTTAATGCTGCAGAACCTATTAAGAAGAAAAGCTGATGGATGTGACTTTGACATGGGAGATAAAGAGAAGTTTGCAGGAACTTGCTTTTTTCTCATGATACTTCTCTAACCTTAACCAAGCTGTTCTTTCAACCCAGTCATGATCTTTCCATACCATTACCACAGTTGTTTTTATGCCAAACCTTAGGCATTGTGGTGATAAATGATAGAAGTTTTTGTTTGGCACTGAGTCATGATGAGAGACCAGAAAACACTCATATGGAGAAATGACAAATTTCATATGTAGTTTTGAAGAATTGTCTAACTAACCACACCCTTGGAACAAATTACTCAAGGATCTAGTGAAGGTGTGTCTGTATGGGCTTGAATTTGGCTTTTAAAAAAAAGGAAAAGAAAAGTCAGGAGATTACCCCACATATTGTAGGCAATAACTGAACTATCAGTGTTGTGGCCGTTGTTCAAATTTAGGATCAAATTAATTTTTTTCTTCCATTCACAATTTTCATTTTTCCTTAATAAAGAACCGCTACATATGTAGGTTTAAATTCTATTTCATGGCAGAAAATGCTTTGATATCCTTTTTATTTTCAAAATGCCAGTACCTTTTTTTTTGCAGAATAGGAAATCGTATGAGATGAAGGTACACAGATTTCCAACTCTAAATACCTTCAAAGAGCAGGTTTAAACCCATATTATTCTCTGCTGTCTTCTATTGTTTTAATAATTGCTTTTGTTTTTCGTTAACACTCCATTTAGATTCATGGAAGTTTTGTACACATGTAAATCTTTCACTGTCTGTGAAATTTCCCTGAGTATGAATTGTGCTATATAAATAAATTCAGATCCAGAAACAAATTGCCCATGCCAAGTGGTTTAAAGCTGACGCCAACGCAGACCTATCTTAAAAAAATGTTAGATGCTACCTCCAAAAAAATCTATAGCTCCAACTGTCGCATTCAAGAAACTTCTCTCAAGAAATACTATTATAGCCAGTAAGTTCTCAAATTCTATGCTAAGACTTGAAGACTTATTCCAGTAAGCTATAGCGTTTGTGTTGGTAAAGTGTGAAAGGCAATACTCCATGCATTCTTTATTTGGAAGGGAATGGCTCCAAATGGAAAAGATGGCATAGACTATAAGCTGCAATTCGTTCCAAACTGGCTCCAATGGAAACCAGTCAGTGATATCACACCTCACTATGTCCATCTTTATATAATCTCTGGTTCAAGTATAACACTAACATTTTATCAACCTGACAGAAGGTCACATGGGATTTTTTCTTCTAACTCCCAGAAACATGCCATGAGATAACCTCTTATCATTTGATCGCAGAGGGAAGTGTACTACAACTGGCGTTAAACACTCTACCTATTTTGTAACAAAGAAAACTATTTCTGTTGATATGCTGGTATTGTAAATATGTAGAATGTAATAAAGGCTGAAATACATTGTGTTTGAGTATCAAAAATGTCCATAGTTTCTCATATTTAGTTCTACCTCACCATAACGTCATATTCAGTGCATTGTTACTTGTTTGCTTGAATGCAAAAGTTGTTGACAGCACAATCCTGCATGTGAAACGCTTGCTTGTCGAGAAAGAGGAAGAGATGGATGAAAAGAAACGAGAGAAAGAGTCAGAGAACAGACAGACCAATATAAGGACAAACAGAAAATGTGACTGATAGAGTGGATGCCAGAGCAGCTGTCAGTGAAGGTCCTGATGGCAGAGACTGTGGGGTGGAGGACAAACTGCACAGTGGTTGTGACAGGATGAGGATGAGAGGAAGACAGGCAGCATCTGTGTGTGTGTGTGTGTGTGTGTGTGTGTGTGTGTGTGTGTGTGTGTGTGTGTGTGTGTGTGTGTGTGTGTAAATATCAATGCATGTGTGCTTTGTGTAGTAACACTCTTCCTCTGGCAGGCCAAACCACTGCCTGTGTGTGTGTGTGTGTGGGTGTGTGTGTGTGTGTGTGTGTGTGTGTGTGTGTGTGTGTGTGTGTGTAGATCTGGAGCATTTAGAACAGCAGTAAAGCAGATGTTTCCTCTGTTTGGCCCTACAACATGAACATGAAGAAAAAACAAGGCGCTAGCCCAGAAGACAGGATCTCATTGATACAGTACTAACTGAGGCACAACTGCAACACAATGGTTATTTATTTTTTTAAATTGATCTTTATTTAACCAGGTAAGATGATGATAGATGGAGTGCGGTTGCTCTATCACTGGTATGGTAATGGCACCTTGACTGGTGTACATTTCGAGTAATAATGTTAAGTAGGAAGTTATCTTGTTCTAGCACATAATCTGTCCAAACTTGTATGAATTTTCAACTAGCAAGGACAATACTTTAAATTGGTCCAGTGTATTTGTGAATAGTGTCATCTAATACATACATACTACCCACTGTATGTGTGAAAATAAATACAGATTAAATATGGAAATTGGTGCGAAGAAATCTAAAAGTCCCAGGTTTGCCAGCTGTGAGGAGCAGGGCAGCTGCACGGCACTAATCCTAACAGCCAAACGTTGTGAACACAAGTGTTCTGCTGCTGCTGGTGAACAGCCATCCACATGTCAAAAGTGCAGAGTCACCCTGAAAGCAGCCACTTGACCCAGGAAGGCCCTATCACACTGGG
Source organism: Lepturacanthus savala (assembly GCA_030544235.1). Classification (NCBI taxonomy): domain Eukaryota; kingdom Metazoa; phylum Chordata; class Actinopteri; order Scombriformes; family Trichiuridae; genus Lepturacanthus; species Lepturacanthus savala. The sequence goes on from CM060465.1 coordinate 18,340,874, forward strand.
CAAACTATAGTGTACACGTTCTTGTCTATCAGACGGTGGCCATTTAGCGTTGAGAAAGTGCACATGGAGGTACAGCTGCGAAAGGGACAATGAAAACGTCCGGTCGTCAATTCCCAGTGAACGGGTCAAATTTGGGAAGGTGACACAGTCATTTATTTACAGTGGTGTATTCTTGATTGCATTGATTTAATGATAGTTCATGAACGTGCATATTTTTGGCGAATGTGATGCCCTTAATATTTACCGAAAAAAACATTCAATCCACCAGTGTCGCATCACTGCAAAGTCATTGAGTTTTTTTTTTTTTCTGCAAACTTTACTTCTTGAGCTTTTTTCAACAAGAAAATTAGCACTTCAGTCACATCAACAGCAAACTTAAAACCAAAAAACAAACATAAAACTTAAAAGAAGACAATTCAAGGAGAAGATTTTTCCTCATTTTTGAGAATATATTTGGTGAAAGCTGCAGCTGCTACTAGTGTGGATGGTGAAATGCTGTTCCCTAAATGATAATGTGAACCCTTGTTGGATAAGGATTCATAATTTGATATGAAGATGAAATCCAACACATAGTTTCAGTGTTAAAACTGATAAAATAATTGCTGTTTGTGGAGCTTGATCTTTTTAAAAATAGCTCACAACAACATATTGAAAAAAATAAATCCATGTGTCTCTGAGGAAACACCAAAAGACCTGTGCCAAAATCTGTAGAGTGGCACTTGTCTACTTACCTGGGAATAATGCATTATTACACATCCAACTCTCTCTGACTGTAGCGCTGTGTCTCAAATAATGTCTTTCTGATTGTTGTGCTTTCTTTTCCTGATGCACACGGTTGCTTTGTGACGTCTCTCTGTTTTGGACTTTAATTGCCAATGTGTCTGCCTCTCTAAATGCCTCTTCCTCTCTCTATCACTGTGTCTTATTCTACTCAGTGGCACTCGTAACTTGTGAGGGCACATCTTCATCTGCTGCTTCTGTGAAATCTCTTTCAAATTAATAGTTAAAAAATACCACATAACACTTGTCATTTTACTGTCTTTCATTTAAATCATTCCCAAATTATAATTGGGATTATTTTTATGCATTATCTCTTAACAGAGTTGTTTTTATTTTGGATTCATAAAAATATTTAAATTATATTTTGAATGGCTGCCATGTGGGCAGCTTTTCAGCGTAAAAGAGAAAAAAATGATTACCAATTTAAAAAGCAAAACCACAGTCATTATGTGCTCAATGATAGAAGCAGAGAAACCACCTAAAGCTAACATTTACAGGAATCCATGGTTGTGGGGTTTCGCAGAGAAAGACAGAGTAGTGGTATCATACCGTTGTGATACTGAAAATGACAGTAACAAGGTCAATAATAGACTCTCTGCTGGCCTTTATTTCACTGAAATCTACTGTGTCCCAGTAGGTGGAATTTGTTAGAGAACAGATGTGTCTGAACAGAGCACAACGCCAGCCATGAACAGAGTAAACCTGAGCAATATGATATAAATGGTGTACTGAAACTGATCAAATATGTAATTGTGAAACAATCTCAACATCAGCACAAGTGTAGGCAGTCGAATCCTGGCTAGAATAGGTTTAATTTCTATAGTAAGATCGCTTAGACTGTAATGAGCAAAAATTTCCCCTACACCCTCATGAAGCTTCTTTTTTTGTTTCAGAAAAAGAAACATGACAGAAGACTATAAGCAGGCAGAAGAAAGCTTTTCAGGCTCCTGCATGAGACAGACAAGGCAGTGAGACTGGTTTTAATCAAAACAAAACTACAAGCCCAGCAGTGCTATAATCTATTGTTAACAGAGACAGTGGCATCTGGGGACGGCGGCAGGGGCAGCAGAAGAGGACGCCTTCATTCGCAGACATTTCCAAAACATCTAATTGATTCTTTCCTTTTGTAATGTAGCATGGGTGTCACTATTACAGGCCTGTTTCAGGTTTCAGGATATCCAGTATACTTTATTATTTTTTCCCACACATTCAGCCAAGGGCCACAAGTATTTGTGTCTTGTGTCTCCTCATGCGTAGCCCAATGAATCATCCAAAACATGATCATTTGGGCTTATTTGGCTTGTAACGCAGCAAGTTGAAACACAGAAAGAAGACAAAGACATATGAGCAGTTTTCACGTGAATCAGCAGCTCCGTAAAAAAAAAAAAAGTAAGTCAACTTACCTGTGATCACCCGAGGCTACTTCCTAGCACATCCTGCTGATAGGATCCCATTCCTAGAGGACACAATACACAGTATAGTATGAGCACAGCCAGTGAGGGAAATGTAAAGACCCGCACTGTTTTGTTAGTGCGAGGCAGTTGGTAAGTCATCATCATTTTGATGATGTGGTGATAACAAATTGGAAATTCCTCCTATTGACAGTCGGATAAAATAAACTGTGACTTTCTGATTGTTGTGAAAAAGTCTTTGATGTGTTGTATTTTCCAACGTCCTTTAAAATAGTTTACCAAGTTCATGGGAAAGTTTCTGGCACTGAGCAGTACAAAAACATTTTTTTTCCACAATGAAATAACAGCACAGCCACAGTGTGCATCATCAAATAACATTAGGACAGACGCCGGGTTGATATTATTCAGCTATTTTTTTATTCCTTCACTCATACGCACTTGACACCTTATCACTCATCACAATGAGAAGAGCGGATTATTTCACAAAGGCACCAATTGACTTAATGCTAAGTCTCCTTCCTATCAGGTGTAATCTCCTGCTTTCCCCCATAGACATCATTTTATGTGAGCGATGCAGCGAAGCCTGAGGGCCTTTCACCACAGCGGGTCAGAGAGCTAGCTTCACTTCCGAAAGGTAATGCCCCACCCCTCCCTCTCCAGAGTTTCAGCAGAGCTTCATTTAACAGCAAGACAAGGTTCAATTCACCTAGAGGGAGCGTGAGGAGTGGGGAAGGAGTCTCCAAGAAAAGGAGGGAGAAGGACTGATGGAGCAAAAGGAGGCGGGGAAGCTGTACCGTGAAAGCCAGTGAAATGTGAAGTTGTCAAAACACACATTTCTTTTTAATTTTTTTTCCAACCAGGTGAATACAGCGGGACTACAAAGCAGGCGAAAAGCAGAGAGGCCTGAATTAGATCCCCCCAATCTTCAGAAGTCAGGAAATGGGATCAGCTGAACGATGAGCAAGACATCCAGGACTTAAGATCCTGCATTGTCTAAGGTGGCTTTTTAAACGTCCTCCATTATCCAGCCTCGTCTTTGAAACCTGAGCTCCTGGCAGCGCACATCAGTTTCCTGCTTCCTGATAAACAAATGTGAGGCAACTACACAAGGAAATGTAGTTCAGTAGAACCTGACTTGACTGTTATCGTACACTTTGTGCTGCAATGCGATCCAAACCGGCCTGATTAATGGCAAATCTTGCAGCTCTGACACAGAGATTGCAACTTCCCTTTTCTTGTTAAGTCTGTCATCATTTTTGCGTATTTCCTTCACTCTCTCCCTCCCTTAAGGTCCAAGCATGAGTGTGCTAACAGTGTACTACCAGCTTTAAAGTCTGCATCGTGTCCTGAAATGACAGCAGCTGGAGGGACAGGCCACACCGAGAGCAGCAGAATGCTTCAGTGGAAGGGGGAATCTCCCACTATGAACAAAGCTACACTCATTCAGTTCTTTAAACATGCTCCATGCAAGTAGATAAAAACAGCTGCATTTTATCAGGGTACCAGAAAGTTCCTCTGTTGTGTGTGCATCTGTCTGTGTGTGTCTGTTACGCAATGTTAACAGTTCATCCAGGTGGGTGACAACAACAAAGAGACAAGGGCGCAGGTAGAATCCCAGACCTATTCTGGCTCCCTAATCTCTCCATTCTGACACACACTTTGATTTGTGAGTCAGTCCAAAGCCTGAGCAAACAGCCGGTCCCATCACCACCCAAGTAAAGCCTGCGAATAACTTTCAGTCAACTCTTTGGTCTTCTCAACGTTTGTTCAAGGAGGTTTACCTATCTTTTTAACCCCAGGTTAATTACAAAATATCAGTTGATTGGCAGACTCTGGTGTCCTGCCCGACACCCTTTGTGAAGCACTTTATTTGAGGGCCTGTTGAGAATTCGTCCCTTCTCTGTTTGCCTCTCGCTAGGGTGGCCAGGCAGATGTTTGCTCATAGACGTCATGACACACACTAGCTTGTAAATGCGTGAAAACACGCAATCACACAATGTTGACAGAGATGTTTCAGATCATCAAAGGTTGGGGCAAGATAAAGAAGATATAATAGATCACGGAGTGAAAAAAAAGAGGTGAAGCTAGGAAGCAAGTGCAAGTGAAACGTGTAAGGCAGGAAGAGCTGCAGGCTAAGGACAAAGCAATGAATACCTGTCCTGTTTTCACATATTGGTATCTTTTGTTCTGAGAGAAAAAAGAGACTCGTTCTGAGAAATTAATTGTTCTGATAAAAAAAAGAAAAAATCAAGTTTTGCGTGGGGATAAAAAGAGAATAAAAAGAAAAACTAAATTCAACATAAAATGACCCAAACCCATTCAAAACGAGTAGAACATTTATCAATATAATGTATAATGTAAATATCATTGATGTCCACATTTGTATTAATATTGGTGAAAGGCAATTAAAGCTATTCCGCTGGTCCTTGTAAAAATAAAGGTGCCCCATCTAAGGTAAAATTATGCTTATGCATTGGGTGCATCCTTGAGAACTAAAAAACGTTTATTGTTTGACTTCCACATAAATGTGGTCTGGCCGATCTGAAAGAATTCCAATCACATGCATTTTGCATTTACACCTGTAATAATGGGTGTCTTGGTTTCATCCAGATATCATATTCACATACAGATTCAAAAATTTCCACATCACACATCACTACATTTGCACGTTAAAGTAAAATATTTGTAATAGTAATAGTGCAGGTAATAGTAAAATACAGTAAAATACTCAATTTGATCAAGGTTCTTTGTACAAACCAGGCTGTTAAATGAACACAGGTCATATGAAATTGAAATAAATCTCATAAAATATATGTGTTAATAGAAATTGTTTAAATTGAATCCTCCTCTTTATACTGTTTCCTGTTGATGTGAAAGGATATGTTTTGTTTTGGTTCATATTTAATTATTGGAATACAAAGAGAAATGTTAAACTATATGCAATAAATTAACAAACTGGAATATATCAATTATATGAAGCCTAAAAATTTACAAACAGAAATCTCAGCATGAACAGCCAGGTTAGCTGTATGTAGAGTTCTGGAGTAGTATCATGAAGACAGAAAAAAAAAGTTGGGAGGGGAGGTAAGAGCGGAAAAGTCGTGAAGTGATAAGGCATGGGGACATAATGGATTTAAGCAAAGAACATACAAGTTCATAGTGACAACGGTAGTAAATCTGATCCTGCAGTTCCATGCAGTCTCTGTGCATCACACCGCTAACTAACAGGCCCTGTGCAACCTGTGCTGACAGCTTAACTTGCTAACCTTTGTGACCCATCTATCCTTGCCCCCTGGAGTGGCACACGGCTGGAGAGAGGAAGTGACACGGCCATGGAGGTCAAGGGTCGACTTGGACGATTTCTCTTGCATTTCAAATGCAAGAGAACAAGATGGATGGTGGTGGCCGCCGTGGAAAGCAGCATGTTTTTTCAAGTCAAAGAATCTCAATTTGCCTTTTTAACAAGTAGAAAAATATGTCTTGAGGGTGAAGTCATAATAAACACATACATCACATCCAACTTATTTTTACAATACCTCACAAAACAATAGAAAGCAGACTTGTTAAAGTTAAAATAAAGTAGGAATGGTATGAATTAATGATTGAACTAATAATGCTAACTAATGTAGTCGGGGAGTGATACAATTTAATTTTTCCCGTTCATGAGAGCATGAACCAATCCATAGCCAGACTCAAAAAGACTAAATGGTCCCCTTATCACAAAAGGCATTTAGAATAACTCAGCAGGAGAATGTGGGAGGTCTCAGTCCCTCTGATGATTCTGGGGTGGTGTAATGGTTCTCTCTCCCTGAGGGTGGGGGAGAAACCCAAGATGGGGACAACTGTACAGTAAAAAGATGCAGGGTGTTCAAAGAAAAATACTTTATTACTGAGACCATTTATGTTTGCTTTTTATAAATCCTCCATCTCCAGCCCGCCCCCCCAGCTGTCATGATTTTGGCAACAGACACTAACAGGAGTAAATAAAGTGGAGGATGCCAGGCCAAAGAAGGTTACCCCAGAGAAAATACGGAACTTGTTCTTGCATTGCTTTGCCGTTTCTGTTTATGTAGTGTGTCTTTTATGGGTAACAATCTTTTGGACATTCCGTTATATCTATACAGAGCTCAATAAACATTTACTGCATGCTAAAATATAACACATGCAACTTTCCCCAGTTGAGTTTCCAATTTATTCATTCCAATGATGTCAAACAGCTGTCTAATTAGCTACAGATTCATACGGATGTTCAGACTCTGCAACGTCAAATTGGTTGTTAAAACAATGCTTTTAAATAACGTTCATTATGTAACACAGCAACACAACAGAAAAGGAATTTAAAAAAATTTACATTTCCTGAATAACTTCTACCAATAACTACCAGCACTGACCATAAATGATGAAAAGCAGGACCAATGTTACATTGGGGGGGTTGAAGATAGTGCAGAGTTTATGGGTAGCTAATAATTGGCAAATATCGTGGTAGTACCCATGACACAACCTTACTGGCAGAGTTTCATCTTCACTTGATTCAAATGATTGTTAGAAAATGTTGATTTCCAGGCAACACAGTTTGAATAGGGCGACACGGTGGCGCAGGGGTTAGCGCTGTTGCCTCACAGCAAGAAGGTCGCAGGTTCAAGACCTCCTTGGTCCTGGGTCTGGGACCTTTCTGTGTGGAGTTTGCATGTTCTCCCCCGTGTCTGTGTGGGTTTTCACCGGGTACTCCCGGCTTCCTCCCACAGTCCAAAAACATGCTGAGGTTAATTGGAGACTCTAAATTGCCCGTAGGTGTGAGTGTGTGAGTGAATGGTGTGTGTGCCCCACGATTGGCTGGCGACCATCTGGGGTGTATCCCTGCCTCTCGCCGTAACGTGCTGGGATAGGCTCCAGCAGACCCCTGAGACCCTAATGAGGAATAAGCAGGTATAGAAAATGACCTGACTGACAGTTTGAATAATATTTATCAAAACGCAACCACAACATAGAAGTGGATAGATGAATAGATATAGTAAATGGAAAAAATAAATATATGATATCAAATATGTATGTTTTAATGACTCTCTAATGTTGTTTGTTTTTTATTCTATTTTTCCACTTAAATATATTCTCAATTCCCCCCTATTTTCTGTTTCCTGTTTCTTATTGCACTTATAGATGCAGTTGATGCTTATTTTTATATCTCTTATAGTTAATTTTATTTTACTCTTTCTTGTAAGTGTGAAAACAAAACAAATTCTGGTCAGCAAATGATGTGATTGCTTTGTTTCATTGTCAATTTTGTTATATATAGTGTTCTAAAATAAATCATTTCCAAAAAAGAACGACTGAGGTCTGTGTCCTTTATTCTTTTTAAACTTCACTCAGTATTTTGACATCACAAATGTAATTTGACATTTTAAATTATAAAATTCCCAAAGATTCATAGAACAACTCAATGCTGCCTGATGTTCATAAATGTTCGTAAAATGCTGTATTGCCTTCACAAAATTATATTTGGAACAATGCACCACATCTAACTAGTTTCTGCTGCATCTCCAAACAATCATTACTATAGTATTTTTTTATTTTATTTTATCATATACTGTATAATTATGCTTATGTGTTGTTTTATGTCCTGTAATTGTTTCTAGTAAGTCTGGTAGAGAATAGTATTTTTATTTAGTGTAGTAATGACATTTGCATGATTGTGAATGACTGTTACAAATCAACTGCCAGTGTTGGGCAAGTTTCTTCAAAACTGTAATGTGTTATTCATTCACTTGCATTACATTAGAATATTACTACAGGGACAACAGGACAACTGACCAGGTTGACCTGGCGAGTTTGGCTGCTTTGTGGTTTTATTGCCTCCCTCATGCTCCACTTGCTTCCTTGCGAACTTTCCTTGTTATTATGGCACCTCTTAATGTTAAATTACCGGTGCTATTTCAGTAAATGGACAGTTCTTCAGGTGTAGCACACAAGGTGCATTTGACTACAATGTTTTTCAAATCCTTATTTTTCACAAACATAAAGTAATAAGTGTGTGCCCATCTGGAGAATGTGCTATCCATCGTTTTTGCAGGTTCACTTATCTCCATCTTCTGTCTGGTGAGCAAAAATGAAAAGGAAGTGAAACATTTTGGGGGGATGTTTCACTGCTGCTGATTTCGTGGTGATTTTAATTAATTTGTATAAAGAAAAAAAAATGACCACTTCAATCCAGTTTATACCTAATCCATCTTAACTCCTTAATACACGTTACTGATATTTGTACCAAGTAAAATATTACTAGTTTTCTTTTCTATATTGCCTTACATCACTGCGTTACAGCAAAATGCAATGCAATACAGTAATACATTACTTTTGTAACGCGTTACTCTCAACTCTGTCAGCTGCACATGAAAAAACAGTAGGAGACAGGGATGTGTTGTACATTCAATACATTGTCCAACATTAGCCACCTAAAACTACTCTGTTTTACCTTTAACCTCTGCAACAGCTGTTCTATTTTAAACATTTTCTCTCAACTGAAAATGCAGTAACATCAAGCAATTTACATAAAATCTATCTACCAGATAAGTTGGTTGATTTAATTGATTTAATTGAGGAATGTTTAATACATTTTCTCTGAGCAGAGGTGATTTTTTTTTATCTCAAAATGTCCTGCCTCATTGTCTGCTCTCTCTCTCTCTCTCTCTCTCTCTCTCTCTCTCTCTCTCTCTCTCTCTCTCTCCTCTCTCTCTCCTCTCTCTCTCTCTCCTCTCTCCTCTCTCTCTCTCTCTCTCTCTCTCTCTCTCTCTCTCCTCTCTCTCTCTCTCTCTCTCTCTCTCTCTCTCTCCTCTCTCTCTCTCTCTCTCTCTCTCTCTCTCTCTCTCTCTCTCTCTCACCAGAAGCTGAGTCTGGGGGCCACATTCTTGCCCTCTCCACACTCAACTGCCAACACAGCACGTGGCTTTGTGCTGGCTTCGCCGATGGCTCCTTTTAGGAGTTCTTAACGGGTCACACGCACAATAGACTTTGTGTTACCAAGCAGTGAACCTCCACTGAGGGGATCGGTGGCGTCATCAGGGTTCAGGTGAAGGAGAGGGAGAGAAAGAGACCCATGAGCAGGTCTAATATTGTAGCTGGAGTTCAGACATGCAAGTGTATTGAACACACCGCTACATGTCTTTAGATCTGCCTGTCCCCAACCTGCAATGTGACCACTCATAGCACAGTCAGAGGAACATGATGGAGGATGAAATGGCTCATGCTTCATCTTGCTTTCTTCTGTTCCTTGGAAGATTATGTCTTCAGTTTTAGGCTATCTGACAGAAGCATGCAGTTTGAGCACACATATACAGCCCCAATAGCACACACCCACACAAAACTACATATATTACATACATTAAACATACAAAGAGCACATAATACATTTACAGGCACACATATACCCATGTATCCCCCACTAAGGCACGCACACACATGGATATGTCCAACAGTGGTGAACAGCTGCATGGGTCGGTCTGGAGCGAGACCAGCCACCTCTTGGCCACAAAGGGCTGCTTGTGCCCCCAGCTCGCTAGGAACATAAAACACAAGAGATAAGACCAGACACTGTTTGCCAGGACCAGCGGACCTCCCCAAACAGGAACTGCAAGTGCAAGTGTTTGAGACACTCACACATATGCAGGGATGTGGACACACATACACACACTCACACATATGCACACACATACACAAACATTTACAGTACGTGTTTGAACGTGTAATATGAACGACATACAAAGATGTGTTTAATTGTCCAAGCACACCTTTGAGGACCATCCTGTCCAACATTTCTAAAATTCAACTCAAAGTGTTAATGTCAATATTTAAATGAAGTTCCCCCACTACAACTGGTGAATTGAGATACCATTTACTAATTATCCTCTCCTATTTGGTGGCAGGAGTTGTTTGAAATATTTTAGATTGTTGATGAAGCTGCTGATCAGTGTGGGAGAGTTTCATTTCTCAAAGGGGGTGTATCTTGCATATTTCCATGTCAATATTTCAGGTCGTTTATGGGAATGCGGGGACAATTTGACGTCACTATGACGAGGAAGTTGAGATAATATAAATGGAGTGTTCATAGCAAGCTGAAGCCCTGGCCTTTGACTTACAGGGATAATATTATCAAAAAGCATGATATGTGATTCTTTCATTTCTTGCGTTTTTTCATGTTATACCATTCTTGTTTGTATCAATTCACTGTTTTTGAAAAATGGCTGCAATTTAATCCTTTGTGATTACACATAGAATGCAACAAGATAGAGAATTTAAAAAACAAACACTTTTTTTCTATTGCTTAATTCAAGATTGTTCAGATTGTTGCTCCATATTTATCACTGGGTTATGGTGGTTAATGTAATCTACAGTCCTTCTAGTAAACATTACATTGATATTGATACACAAGATCTAGTCTCCACTGACTTTTTTAATCCTTTCATGAGCTATTCCTACACAATTTCATTGCAACGTTACAAACGTTACATAAACTCACTTTAAAACTTTTTTTTATTTTGAATATTCACAAATCTAAAGAAATTTCTACACTCCTAGTGGCAGCGATGCTTTAATATAAGCTGCTGCAATAGAAGAAAACTCCTGCTCTGAGATGCCCTGTGAATGGATTCAAATCTATTGTGTTGTGGATAGTGGCTGATGTGAGGCCAAAGAAACCTGCTCCAACAATGAAGCTGCCCTCTATTTTACTCTATGCGTGTGTCTATTTCTGCTGAGTCATGATTTGTCCAGTCACCACTTGCAGGCCCACACAGACACAGGGCCACACACACCATGACACAGTAGAGTCTGTGTGGCTTGGATCAAGGTCCACTCGCAAAGGGGAGGAGGGAAAAACCCCTAAACGTGACTGATGTCTTTGTCTTTATCACTGCCCTTCTTCCTCTCTCTCCGTCTGTCTATCCGTCACCAGCCCTGTTTCTCTCTCTCTGTCACCTCCCTATCTCTGTCCATCTGTCGCTAGTCCCCTCTACCACTCACATATCTATCTGTGGTCTGTCTCACTGCTCTCCGTAGGTTTTATGCAAAGCATGCTTGTTTCATATGAAATTGCACAAAATTAGCATCAATTCATAATCTCATGGGAGTTCCTGCAAAATGCATGAACAAACTTGATGACCTCTTGGTGTTTTAAATATTTGGGTCCGTTGCATCAACAGGGTGTGCATCTTTGTGAAGCCAGATGTGTGAGGAAGATATGGATAGGGAGATATGGAGGCCCGCTGAACGAATGTTGTTGCATCACCCTGTAGTTTATTTTAATAATTTCCACTTCATTCATCACCTGTCCTTACTGACCAGTTCACCATGCAGCTGTAGCTCATTCATAACCACCACTGGCCACCACACACACGCACACACACACACAGGTCCCACGGCAAAATGCCTCATATCTGCACCATGCAAAAGAGAAGTCAAATGTGCATATATACAAGCACACACAGAAAAATGGTTTTAAATGAGGCTTGGGGGATTTTGCAGAACTGCACTATGTATACAGAAGGTGGAAGCTTAAACATCTGTGTAGGCAAATACTGTAAGAGTGAGAGAGCAATATGGTGTCTAAAACACCTGGGACTTGGTCCCTTTTGGGAACACCCTTAGTGTTTAATCCACTGTGGCAGCCTATCATAAAGGAGCACACTGATAATAAAATGGAGGGAGACATGAATGATCACACCTGTAGGCACATACAGCCATACACACGCATACAAATATCACTGGTTTGCTCTTAAAATCTAGGCTACTATCTAAGGCTAATCTAAGGCTAGTATTGCATTTCTTATCTAACATTTTGGGTTCATTTAAGGTTGGAAGATCTGATAAGTTATGAGATGTGAAAAGAAGCTTATTTTACAACCAAGCCTGCATTCTGTATGATTCAACCATGGGACATGCAGAATATTCAAAAGAAAACATTCATCCATGTAGGGTTATTTTCACACTGGTAAAACTTATTGGATTGAGAGTGAGACCGAAAGTGTCACAATGATGAATGGACCATAGGGTTGTTCATACTGTAGCTCTACTTCTGAATTCCACTCCTTCACTATAATGAACATTTGGGCAGAGGTAACTTAAAAAGGGGAACTTCAGAGAAGGCAAACCAAAATGGCAGCAATCAGCTCTCTCTAATATATACATTTTCCTGAACCAATACTGTTATAAAGATAATGAGTGTTATGTTAGTAAGTTTTTACTTCCCTCTCTTGTGAAATATTTGACCCACACCACATAAACATGCAGCAGACATATTTTAACACATATGCAAAACTAAAAGAAACATTGTGCACCAAATACCACAAATTCTCATCCATTTTTTCTTAATCTAGATAATATCCAACTCAGCCTATGTGCAATGTCCATGTTCAGCACAGTAGTTAGGCACAGTGACTCTTTGAGCTAAATGCTAAAGTCATGCTAACATACTCACAATGACTGTAAAAATCCTTGGGTGACAATGCAAATACTGGTACACATCTTCCACACCGTGTTAAATTTTATATACTTTTTAGTCTGATTAGTGTGATGCTGCAAGTTGGGAAAAAAAGGATAATAAAACTGTGAATTTAGGTGACATTTTGTTTAGAGCTTATTTCTTTAACTAGATTGTGTTTTTGTGCTCCCTCAAGTGCCTAGCCAGAGCTCAGGAAAGCCCAGGTTGACTTTTGGTCTGTCATAAATATTCACGAGCCTCTTCTGATTTTTATTTGGAAGACTGAAAAAACTGGGAGTGACAGTGGGGTGGGAGGTAGGTTTGTATGTTTGTGGAAAGGATTGCTTTATTATTATCTGTTGTACATTACTCAAGGACTCTTAGCTGTATCCTCCTTTTAGCGACTTTATCAATAAATCCTTCAGTCAGTAGTTATTTGCACCTAGCAGCTAACTCAGCTAAACTAGCCTTAACAGCTACCATGGATTCTCCCTCTCCTGCCGCTCTGTCTTGCTTGGAGTGGCTCATGTCTAACCGTGTCTCTGCCTCCTTTAGTGAGGCAGAAGGAAGCTTAGCTTTTACTCTCCCTGGTAATCACTGAGCAGTCACCAGCCGGTAACCCACATGACTGGGTGACTGGCCAAACGAAGCAGAGTCATAAGCATAAGCCCTATTTTTCCATTAACGTCTGATGATTTAAACATTAGGAAACTGCCTCATTAAACATTTGCAAGTAAAAAGGAATGGCAGTCAAATATCTGTTAAACTGTTATTTATTTGCAGCCTAGTTACTTCGGTTCTATTTATTTATTTATTCGTTTATATGAGTGATTTTGCAACCAACATGGGGTAGGAGCAAGCCGCCAATCAGTGAAAGAAAACTTGTCGGCTGCACAAAGCGAGGTGCAGTAACGTGAGGAGCGAGCCGCTGAATAAGGAGTTGAATCGTCTGATACAAAGCAAGGTGAGGTAGGAGCTACTGTGTCAACAAAGGGTCAACAGAGTCAGTAGCATTCACACTCTGGGGAACATGAATCTCTTTACAAAATGTCATGGTAAATCTATCTGATAGTTGTTGGTGACCCAGTAGCTGAGCGGTTAGGACAAACTTTAAAAAATCTTAAAAAAAAGATGGGCACATAAAGAAGATAAATAAAAAAGATAAGTTTGATAAAACATTATTCGCTATATCACTTCTGTAGCACTTTTATTTACCTGTTCTTTCCACTCAGTAACATAACCAAACAAATGTTTTATTATTATTATAAAATGCCTTCTATGTCAAAGTTCACTTTATAAATGTAAAACCATAAAAAAATGTTGGTAAAGATTTGACTTTTACTACTTTGGCTATTCAACACTATTTTTGCTATGATATAGTCTCACCATTGGCGACAACCACAGCCGCCTGTACTGTATATACTGACAAAGCCAATGTTAAGCAAAGCAGAGCATGTCAAAACAAGGTCACGGACTGATCAAGTATGATTTCTTTATTTGTTGTTGTTTTAACATCAAACAGGTGCTTCCATGATTGATCTTATATAAAATTCTGTGATTGTGAAGAAATATGTCATTGAATGAAAATAAATAAGGTTTTCTATTTGTGTGATTCTATGTGATCAACTCACAGGCACAAAGCTGCAGCATTCTCCAAGTGTTTCACTGATTACAGCTAATTCCTACGTCACCTCCCCATGCCTCAAAACATTCCATTGCCGTTTTCTATTTTGGATTGAGGTATTTGCCTGTTTTCTCTTCATTTAGCCACTTGAAAAAGGTCCTGTGATTGAGGTCCTTGTGAGGAACTCTCCTTCACTCCCAGAGGGATCTGACTAAACTTTAACTGTTTTCGGGCAAAATAAGTCCACATGACAAGAGGGGGACTGATTCCCATGTGATTGGTTGATAATTGCCATGTCTGGAATGATGGAAAGATTCTTTGAAATCTGTGTCGCCACTGTTCATGGGCAATTTACTGTACATCAAAGGAGAAAGGCGGTATCACTGATTAACAGGAGCCAATATGTTAAAAGGCTAACTCTACCTTTGGTGAACCCTGATCCAGAAACAATACATTAACTAACTATCTAGAGGTAGTTTGGTCTTTTTCAAATACACACACCTTACTGGTAGATTTAGCTTCTCTGAGAAAAGATAATAATTGTGCAAGTAAAGTAAAAGTATGTGCAAGTTAACACCCTTTACACTGATAAGACTTTAAAAAAAGTTTCCGTTTCATTGGTTTCTATTTAGTCACAGTTTGACTTAGGTTAACTGTTATTGCTGTGAGTCATAATCAAAAGGGTGGACCAGCATATATACATGCTGTGCAGCTAACTGCCTGTTAAAATGTGTCAAAGAGAGGTGCTCTGACATAATGATACATTGATAGCCTCTGATCAGTAGCAAACAGGATGTTTCTTTGGGTTTGTCAAAGATGGGAAAGAAACAAAAGGTGAAGGTGTGAGGTGTGGTGTAGCAAGCTGCAGGTTTGTAACAGCTGAGAACCTGTTTTGGCTCTGCACATTGGTACGCTGCATTTTTATGCTGCATCATGAGCTGAGCTGCTCGCTGTAGATTAAGGCTATTTTAATACTTCCTGACTTGAACTACTAAAACATTGGGGAAGTGTTGCACCCTCCACAAGCACCTCAACAGGTCATAAAGCTTGCATCAATTCAGGAACTATTATGTCTTTTAAAAAGTGAAATTGGTTGGGAAATGTTCCTGTGTTCAGATTCCTGTGAAATCAACTGCCCTTCATAGTGATAAAATGGTCTACTTCCCCATGCATGGATTAAAAGTACTGATATGTTGTTCTGGTCTGGTTGTGAAATAGAACTGAAAGCAAATAAACAATAAATAAATCAATAAAAATATTTTTTAATAGATGAATAATGTTAAATTCCTTTTATAGTATAGTGTGAGATAAGATGCGGTCATCTGGCTTTTCACCCCTCGTCTTACTTTCCCTTCACATGAGTGTGAAAATTCACTGCATGTCCTGTTTGCTTCTGCAGCTCTCAGCAGCAGGTTCTGACACTAACACTTTCCTCTGTGCCTTTCAGCAGCTGCAGCCAGATAGTGTAACTAGCGCCCTCTATGAGAGGTAAGTACTAAATGTTTCTGCAGAACAAAACCCAGCAGAGCAGGACAGGCAGCTGGACAGGGACAAGTGCAGCACGGCCTTGGTAGGATGGTGCAGCCCCCAGGAAACAGCTGCTCTGCTATCAGTCACACTTGCACCACAGACATGGGATGAAGTAACTTAGGTCACTGGGATCATACTTTATATGGCTTAAGAATGTTTTACATTATTAAATACCAGGAGTTAAGTTTGTTGAGCTGTAAGCATGTGCAAAATCTCAAGTCACTCTTTGATTTATGAATAGCATGCCAATGCGCTAAGTCCACGTCTGCATTTCATCTGAATTAAAGCTTATCTCATTATTAGTTTGTACAACCCTTATATACTGTAGTTTTGTGAGTTCTTTGTGAGTTCAACTCAAGGTGTGAAAGCGTAAAAATTACAAGATTTATAACAGGAAAAAAAACTCATAGAAAAAATGAAGATTACCATATGCATACATTCTTAAGGAAATATTTAAATATAAAAATAAAAGTTGAAGACAGCAAGAAACACATTAACGTAAATGCACATCTTAAGATAACAAAGAGGCATAAAAACATATTTAACTAAGGGAAAACTAAATTTCCCACGCATAAGGTACTACCATGACATTATTATTTAGGAACTGAAGCTCTTCTTTTAACTTGTAGCTTTGGTTTCTTTCACCCGTTCTGTTACTGGAAATTACTCTGCATACTTTCATCTCTTGGTAACAGTTATGTTGCACCTTGTGTTTTCACTTTCTGAACAAACACCCATCCCACCTAAACGTTAATGGTTTAAATAAAACATCATCCTCTGTTTACATTCCTTGAATACAACTCTCAATACTGCAGACTCTCAATTAAAAAAAATATCAATCATGCTACCAAATAAATGTTTAAGGGGGAGGGCTAAAGCATAACAAAGCTGGGGAAATGTATTAAATGGTTTATTCTGTATGAAAATACTGATATTAAACAAGATTTAGGCTTATTGGCTGCTTCTACATGTATCTAAATATCAGAGAACATGTGTCACTTCAAATGACCGTCCCGTATATGTTGAAACTGCCCCATTTATTACAATAAAAAAAAAAATAAAAAAAAAAATAATTAATTAGGTCCTGCACAGCACGAGGCTGGAGCTTAACAATTAGGACCAGAGTTGATACAGGCCACGGCAGCGTAATCTTATCAGCTGGGGTGGAGAGAGAAGAGAGGAGGGACGGCTGGTGTTATTTCCGTTGGCACCCTTTCACATCAGTGTTTGCAGTGGTATGACCACTCCACATCAACCATGGTAGGGAAATATGGGCACTTATCAGTGTGAATAAAGTGCTTTAAACAAGGAACGTGACTACTTCAATACTAAACGGAAAATCGCAGAGCGAAAGAATTCCCCTTTGTGTTTTTCACAAAGACATTACCTGTGAGTAATATATATACAGGCGACCCTGTAAAAGAGCATGTGTGAACAGTCTTAAAAAGCAAGAACGGCTAGTCATCAGTTAATGTGTATTTTATGGCTAACGTGCCTGTTCTTGGTGTTTCTTTACTCGAGAGCTCTTGGGAATGTGGGGTCCTGGCGGGGCCACAGTTAATATCATGAGGGCAGGTGGGGAAAAGGGTGAAGCACAGCGGGGTTTCATATCATATGTCTTTAATGTCTGTCTGACATTCCTGCTTCCCAGAGCCCGGTGTTCCCATCCATCTTCATGCACAGACTGTCTGCCACCTACCACTCAAAACATACGCATTTCTCCCCCTTACTGGCTTTCTTTTTTTGTCCATACATGCGCGTGCGCACACACACGTGCACGCATGCACACCAGACCACACCACACCATGCCGCACCACATCACACATGCACACAGTCATCTCCTCTCTTTCCCATTTGGGACAGTATGGCATTCAGATCAAGCCTGTAAGATAATACTAATGGCCAAAGTGCAGTGCCTCAACAGGATCACTGGCCGGGCCAGATATTGAATCGCCGACTTCTAATACATGATAGGCAGACTGGGATGTTCCCTGTTCTGGATGATGGCAGGGCTCAATGTGTTCTTACTATGGGGGGGGCACAAAAGTCTAATAAAGAACATGGACATGAAAGTACTCAAAGTGAAAGACAGTCACATAGACACATGAGCAATGTCTGGAAAATGTTATTGTGTCCTGTTTCTGAAGGTTGAATCCAAAGAGACTTATGTTCAATGTCCATATTCTTTTTGTTTGTTCCAAATTATTTCAGCCTTGGGTTATCAAATCCTTTCTAAACCATATATATATATATATATATATATATATATATATATATATATATATATATATATATATATATCCTTTACACACTTACAGTACAGTAAGGTTCTTTCTCACTGCCTGTAGTGGACAGACATATTTATGCTTACGAACATACTGTACGATGATCACCTATCACAATATGTCTTAACACACAGTAACAAACTCATAGTCATAGTAAGTGGCCCTACATCTCTGTTGAACTTGTACCTGCCAAAAATTTAAACATTTATGTGTGCTGTTTAAGACACATTCACACTCCAACATCACTTTGTTCATATCAAATAAACCAGTTTATTGCTTTCATTATACTGTGTATACTGTTTGTTGTTTGTGAGTTACACCGACAGATTAATAAACAGCAGTGGTGCTGCTTTCCTACACTCTGGACACTGTCCACCAACTTGTCTCTGTCCACTGTACGACCTTTATCTCACAGTCATGCTGCTGGGTGACATTACTGTATGAAGGATGTCCTGGACAGGACTGATAACACGTTCCTCATCACTGAGGTCATTTCCTCTACCCACAATGCATCTGGGCCAGCTGGTTAACTAGTTTGTGGGTTAGCAGTGAGGTCAACCTGCAAAAACTCACCGCTGAAAGAGCTATGTGAACGCATAACACATAATAGCAAATGGCTCATATTCTTTCTTTGTCTCGCGAGGTATAACATTTTATTAAAGAATTGTAATTGATGCTCAACTTATGCAAAACCTTTATTACTATATTATGGGAAGGTCCAACCAAATTATTGCAATCAGTGAATAACCCCAACTGTTTGCTGCAGTAGAGGAGCAAGTGACAAAAATTTTTTTTAAATGCGTTGCATTGATTTACATATAGCATACAGTACATGCTCTACATGTTTAATGAACTACTGAATCAATTGGTTGCTTGCTGACTCTCTTTTATGCTGTATGAAAGAATAGTTACCCTGACAGTATAATTAAAACCTTCACTGTTCTAAACAAGTGGTGGTGTTATTTTCACAATTGAGAAGGAGCATAGACTTCTTTTGTCCAGCTGCTGACTTGCAGTTTGCCTCAGCCACTACAAACATAGACCTGCTTCCACAGCTCTGCAACAACAAACATCAACAACAACATCAAATGAATATGTCTCTCTCTCTCTGGCTTATTTATATGTTGTAGTGTCATTATTAAAAACAGAGCATAAATAACATATTTTAATCATAGTAGGATCGTTATTGCATCTTATTTATCAATATGAACAGGAAATACGTTTAAATCCTAACATAAATAAATATCTGCAGTATTTGGCGCCGGTGACGACTAGAAAATGTAGCAGGGATATCATGATTGACTATACAGAATGTAAGAATGAACAGAGGGGCAGGGGAGGGTGTGTCTTTGAACAAGAGGCCAAGCATGGCCAGATCGCTTCTCTGCAAAAGTTTGGAGAGGTCTGCTGCTGTTGGCTCTGAAAAGAGAAGCCCAGTCAGGGTGGCCGGGGATGATTCCTCTTTTGTTCCATCTCTGTCACCTAATCAATTTTCTTTGGCAAGTCCTAAATAAAGTCATATAGTGGTACTAATGTTTTAATATAACGCCATGTGTCTGTGGCACAGTTATGGCCCCAGACCTCCTGATCCCCCCTTCTGTATCTTGATTCATTAGCAGGCTAAGGGGGCGGCATTTGTTCTACAGCCTGGGCAAGAAAGAAGGGAGCGAAGATGAGCAAAGTAACAACAGAGAATGAGGGAGGGACACAGGGAGGGAGGGAACACGTAGAATAGAGAAGTGACTACAGAAAGAAAGAAAGAAAGAAAGACATAAAAAAACAAAGGAAAAAGATAGACATTGCGGCCCATTCTTTATATCCACCAGGCAGAAGAAAAAGCACCATCATCAAAAGCCTTGGACTTCAGGAATGAAGTCTGAGAAGAAGAATGGAAAAAAGAATGAAAAGAAGAAGGGGGTGAAAGAGGATGAGAGGGGGAAGAAGTCAAAAAAGAAGGGGTGATAAAAGCAGCCCATCTGAAGGGGACTGCTCAGCTCAGCAAGTTAGTGATTACTGATTAGCCAGCTCGGTCCTGTAGGGAGGCCTGTCTGTCCTTGGCTTGGGAAAACAACATAAAAGGGAGCCGGCTGTTTTGTGACAGGACTTGAAAGCTTGGTATTTTACAGGCTATCGGGAGACATTAGCCTTATCAATGGCCGGTCACTAGAGCCAGGCTATATGAAGCAACAAGGAGATAACCAACGCATACCTCGGCCCACATTTGCATGTGCCGGGGCAACAGGCAGACAGGGACACTCAATATGACAGAAAGGGAGAGAAAAAACACATCAAAAATCCAGTGAGGCTGGAGAGCAAAGCTTTGCCAGCTGAGGTGATATTGCCAGCCAGTTGGTCGGTCAGTCAGTGGGTCCTGCTCAGTGCCCAGATGGGTGTGGCAACCTGGCACACAAGTGGAGTGCTGTACTGTATGTGGACCTGCCTGATGTTTCTCAAACCATGCCACCCTGCCTTTTACAGTCCTGTATTGGGTTTTACATGTATATGGGTAGTAGTGTAAGGTTAACAAGTGCAATGGCACCTTTCAATCATTGAAAACATGTGGTATGTGTGTGTGTTTATCTGGATTGTCTAAGAGTTTTCCACATTGGGATGGGTCCAATAGTCCAATCTTTTGAACTTGGGTCAGTGGAAAAAGCAGGTTTGAAAGGGACTATAGTGAAATCTAATAAAATAACGATTTCTGGAAAGAGCTCTCTTTCCCAAATCACCACTGTACATAACACATTGGACCAGCCCGCACAAGACCTGTGCGGCGCACACACACACACACACTTACAGTACTTCTTCCCATTTCTATCGCTCCCCTACCCCAGCCTTCCCAGTATGTTTGTTTGATTGATTTTTGTGGGGTAAGGTCATTCTGAACAGCTGCTGATAGACCTGCAATTCATCTGGAGTTCAAAGAGTGCTTGGGTCGGTCAGTGCTGTAACTGTTTGTACTTTACCGAAAATCAACGTCACCAGGCACCCTGCCTTGTCAACAGCGTGGGTGGCAGGACAGCTAGTCCGTCAGTCACTTTTCTGTCTCCTATCGCAGTCACATAATCAATGCAGCAAAGACACAGAATATCAGTTCAATCCTTACATGTGAAATTTTTCTGTCTGGACTCCACGCTGACCTGTGGTGCTATACATGCAGCACACTTAATCTTATTATCAGCGTTGCCAGTCATGAAAAATGAGCTCCGTAGTCAAGAACAATAAAGAAACACACAATATAATCTAAAAGAAATATACTAATTATCCCTATTTATTGTTGCTTAGCTACTTACTCAGTCCATGATTAAGTAGAGCAACAATTAAGATAAAAGAATGAACGGTGAATGAAAGTTACCTGGGCATAATACACCTGTCACCAGTCATTAAACACTAGCCTAATCCTGCTCGTATCTGCTGTGTTGATGTTTGTGATATTTGCAATGCACAAACATCTGGAACAAGGTTCAAAGCTACACACTCTGCACTCCGGCGCCACTTTTCTGCTCTCTGGACTGTTCTCTCACGGTCTCCCTTGTTTTCCCTCGCGTCTTCGCCCAAGTTCTAACACCACGGCGAGCTTCAGATGTTGTTTTCGTCTTTCTCTCAGCTGACTGGCTGGCACCCTTTTCAGATGAAAGTCCCTATGTGAGAAAACGTAAGAAAACACATGCACACATGTGCGCGCACACACGATCACAAGTGCACACATGTAATCATATACAAACACACCAATACACAAGTGAATACGTGCATAAAGAGGCAAACCTGCATACACACACAAGCACACACTTCCAAAGTCCTCCAGCGTCATGCCTTCCCACCCTACACTTGATAAACCCTTGTGTGAGCCTGACAAAGCAGGAGAGGGCACTCAGCAGCCTTTGAACACTGGAGCAGGTTGCATAAGAAAGCTCAGTGTACCAGCGGACCAGATTCTCACACTGAACTGTAGTGCACTGTATCCAGTACTGTGTGACTCAGACAAACTGTCAAGGAATTATATCCAGACAAGTTTGTAATTTGACTTCTAACTGACTGTTAAGAGATGATTTATTGGCATCATTAAAAGGAGAAAACAAGGTCAACATTTTGGAAAAATATATTTATTCATTCTCTCCCCATTAGTTACTGTAGATGAGATAATTGGTACGACTCTCATGCTCCTAAATGTACGAGTTGTCAGGATGGCAGAAACGGACCAGGGGGTAGTGTGTGTTTGGGTTTCTAAAATTATTTACATTCCATTGCATCATACCACACAAAAGAGAAACAAATGTATCAGCATCATGTGGTACTGCTTCCGCTGAACAATAATAGATTACTGTTGCACAAGTAAATGTCAAAATCAAGGAAACGCCAATGTGAATGGATTCCTGTGGTGTGGGTTACACTGACATAGCATGACCGAGTCCCCTTAAAAAATGTGAAGTAAATACTAAGAGAGTGAGGGTCAAAAGCCTCTGGTCAGCAGCTATTCCATGTTCTGACACTGCACTTTATAAATGTCACTTTGTCAGTTTCTGATCAGGAAGGTGGTTCAGCGGTTAGTCAGTGGTTTGTAGATTACAGGTGTCCTCTAAAGGTCCATAGATGCTACTCAGTTCCATTGCAAAGGTAAAAAAAAAAAACTGTGATGGATTGGCAAAGAATGTTGGGATAGACTACAAGCCCCTTTAACCCAGAAGAGGATTGCATGGGAAGAGAAACTGAATGAATGACATCTTTGAGGTTTAAAATTGCTGAGTCAGCTATAATTTGAAGTTATTGTCAGCTACTTTGGGTTAAGAAGTTCCTTGCATGAGAAGATCTGTGAGACCAGCGTCCACAAGACTGAGTTTTGAAAGCCTTTGGACATGTCTTCAACACCCTAATCACTACAAGCTCTTTGAATTGCACAGGTCCACTGCATTTCAGGCTTCAGTGTTGTACAGTACATGCAGTGAGTACACAGCTGCTGAAAGATTTGCAAGGATGAGAAAGAAGGGTGGAAATGACAGTTTGATAAATCCTCAACATATCTCATACAGAAAGAACGTTCCTATTTGACCTCAGGGATGTAGGAACCATGGGTCTATAACAATGTCTGGATACAGCGTCAAAAGAGGGACTTCAATCCTATGAATGTTACTCAGTGGTGCATGAAGGCGAGATGGACAGTTCCGGCTGCAAACAAATACCCAGATACTGCACATGGTCAATAAATTATTGTGCACCTGAGACCTCTCCCAGATACTTATGGTTTAGCTCTTAAGCTATTTTCAATGGGGTTGAAATAATTTCATATACTCTTTCTGTAATAAAATGTATGACCTCATGCAGCGCTTCTAGACTTACCAAATGTTATAACATTTTTTATCAATAATATAATAACAAAATGGATCAGATTCTGATGTGAATTAATAATTTTGCTTGGGGTTGTGAAGCTCAGGATTTTATTTATTTATTTTTTTAATTGCTTTTTGGGTCCAATAGCATCACAGGACAGATTTCATACTTGTAACTCCACAGTTTGGCCACTAGTAGAATTTACTTCAATGCCCCGCGCTGTTCCTGTGAAAAATATGATGATGATTAAAACTTCTCCTTTATCTGTACAACACTAACCCTTTGAGGATCACCTTTTCCAATCAACCCCTTCTTCCTCACACTGGAGTGGACCATTTAAGTAAAACAGTAGTGTGAATGATTGCTTTCCTCCCGACATTTCTGCACAAGTAAATCTTCATGCAATGCATGTTTGATTGCAATGGACCTTGAATCCGAAGAATGTCATGTGGTAGAGCATGACAATGAGCAATGTCTGCATTCAATTTGATTTGTTACCTTTGATAGAATTAAAGAATTGCTGTCATTCTTCAATTATGCTCCTAATGACTTTTGCAAGAAAAAGCCAAACCTGTTTGTTTGCAATCTCTATACTATACAATATAAAAGCAGTCTGTAAAACCCCAAAGTACATATTTTTTCCAATCATTTGAAAACATTTTTAATAGTCACATTTTACTGGAAGCATCCTGGCCACTATACAGATTACGCAGGACCGAGTTCTGTCTATATCCATAAGGAATGAATGGAGAAGTTGTTGAAGTTCAAAGCAGCAGTTTCCATCCCTGAAGAGGAAACCAGAGCGCTCTGTTTGTCATTGATGTCATCGCCAGCAAACCACACTTCAAACTGGTAATAAGGCAGCAGGGGTATTCACTTCAAAACACAGAGGGCCTTATTTGTTCAAGCCGCACACCCCGCGTGTGTCTCCATGCTTCTACTGACGCTGCACGCTAATGGTTCCCACATCAGACTCTCTCAGTGGCCTCAGTCACATATGACTGCCATGCGTCGCCATCGTCATCTCTGTCCCTCGCCTCACCTCCAACAAGCCTGGTCAATTAGTGTGTCGCTGCTCAGAGAGCGCAAAGCAGGCTTCTGAAGGGGCCTTCCAATGGGGCATGTGAAAAGACTGGCTGAAGAAGCTGAGTTGTATTTACCGAAAAGCACATTTGGGATGCCCTGATAGTAATCTGACTTTAATTTAACTGGTAAAATTGGGATGTGAGTATATGCATGTGTGCTCGTATGTGTGTATAAAGCTGGGGGTTTGTGGGAGCCCTGCACTGCGTAATTGAGACCGTATTTTCAAACAGCCCAGACCAGATCTTAACTCAATCACGTCTGGCCCCATGGATGGGGTAGACCAGGGTCTACATCATTGTTTGACAACGTGTATGCTGCAGATTGATTTTCTGGTTCTAGTGGAAGGGGGCAAGCGGATGTGAAAGGGAGGTACAGGATTATTCTTTATGAGGAAGGAAGTACAGAAAAGCGTAGCATTTGGACCATGTGCTCTGCTCTGCATTGAAATTTCTTTTCCTTCTCAAGGATGGCATACTTGATGGATCACAATATAAACTTCATGAAGATTTAGTCACATTTCAAATAAGCATACATTTTTCATACATGTTTAACTGTTTTCAAAATGTACAAGATTGCTGAATGTTAGTTATGTTTTTGTACAGTTTTATATTATAATACTGTGCAAAAAGCACATGAATGTAAAAAATGGTTTAACGATACCACACTGGTGAGAGAGAGAGAGAGAGAGAGAGAGAGAGAGAGAGAGAGTAATCCTAAAAACCTAGGGCTGCAGTTTGCTGGATCCCCTCATCTCCTAAGAGAAACAACAAATCATACTGAGCACAGTGACCGCTAATAAAGTTTTCATTATTATTTGGTGTTAATCTGAAACAGCAGCTCAGTTTCTTTGGTATGCCCTGGCTTCAAGTGCACATGCAAAATGACACATGATTACCTTCTATGTCTTTCTGGCTTTACTTGAAAAACAAAGACCATTTCTGTTTAGTTAGCAATTTGTTGGCTGAGCTTTACAAGACAACCTCTTAAACAGTATGACAGAGCTATGAAATATTTAATTCTAAAAGAAAGTACTGCTGAAAACTGAATATTTTAGGAGCATTGGCAATCAATCATTATGAATATTGAGGAATACAGTTTGTTATGTGTTAAATTACTGTATATTTTTCTTATTCTTACATTAAAGTATGTTGCTCCCTTAACCTCAAATGGATGAGTTTGATTTTTTTTATTCTTTTAAACTGAGTGATTCTTTTAAGAACTAATATAATAAAGCAATTACCCATTACGGGATTACTCTGTATGTGTCTGATCTCTTTCAAAACCAAAATTTGATTATACATTTTACTGAAAGACTTATACTTGACTTGATTGCACTGTACAGTTCAATCTGTGGGTGTACAGCCATAGAAAGTGAATATTGATGTACCAGGGGAAACCAAGCAGTTAAGAATACAATACAGTTGGCAGACTGAGACATGGAAACCCCAGCTAAATAAGTTAACTGGATATCTTAACAAGACAAAGCATCTATAGCCATGTTATTTGCTCCAATAGACTGTACTAAGGAACAACAATGCTTTGAGCCTTCATGTTCACAACATATTAAGGGATCGCCCAAGTAGTTACATTCATTCAGGACATGAATGCATGCAACAAATTTTATGGTAATCAATCAAGTCAAGTCAATTTTATTGTTTTGCTAAATATCACAAATCATACATTTATGATCTGTGCAACAATACAATATTCTCTATCCTTAGACCCAACTAACAGATGTAGACATATTTCACTCAAAATCAAAAATGTCAACCTCATGGTGGCACTTGAGGAAGAGCCAGGAGACTACCAAAGTTATTACATTTCATGGTCTGGGAACTACATATGTTCCCAGACCATTCCATTTGGTGGAAGAATTAAAAAGGATATGTGAAAAATATGACTTCTGGGTCTCTAGGTGGCGCTAAAGAAAAAGTCAGTGGCTCACCAAGTGGATCATTAGGAATCAGCCTTTGAAAGATCTTGACCAATGTGTGATTTCAAGAATTTCTAGAAAGGATTTCCTAACAGTGAAATTTTATCTCATGAACAAGTGCAGTTGGTTGAAAACTGTGTTGAAAACACGTTTCAGATACTCGTCAATGTCTATATGTATGCAGCTCTGGAGCCAAAAAAATATAACATTTTCAAAACATTTTCTCTTATTATTCTACTATAATGGAATTAGGAGATGTTCACTTTTGTGCGTGCAATTATGCACATTCACTTTCTCTCTTTCAGTCATTTGTAGTTGCATCTGTTTTTGTTTTCGTTCTGTTTGGTTTCTTTTCTGATGCCATTGCCACAGCAGAACAATGTTGGGGTTTTAAAGGAAATGAAGTACTTAACAGCTCACACTTTCCAGTGAGTTTCTGGAATGTCTGATGTAAGCACAAAATTAATAGGATGTGACAATGCAAATTTATCAACTTAATATGTATGTATTACATTAGCTGAGCTGACAACAAGCTTAAAACATTGAACTTTAATACCACACGAGTTTTCAAGATTAATGTTTCTATTATGTTCTTAGCACTTACAATTTATCTACCATCTGATGTCAAACACATGATCAAAACCAACACACAACATGGTTTGAGTTTCACATCTTTAGGGATCATCCCACACTAGCTGGGAAACTGAATGTGCGTGGGTGGGTGTTTCATACTTCCAGTTTAACTGCTATACTACCTGTAGGCTTAGGAGTTTTTGTTCCCTCCTGTCTTTGATCTCAGCTCCATTGTGGTAGAATGATTGACCTCAGTGAGACCTGATAAAACATTCCCCACCTACAATTATTCTTGCAATTCACAAGAAGAACATCTTTTTCATAACAGGATGATCTCAAGAGTCACATAAAGACTCCATTAAATCCAGGCAATGTATCAGATTTCGGCTGCTGGGTTAGAAATTGCAATTCTCTTTGCACTGCAGGAATGTGCCACAGATGCAAGTACTCAGCAGGATAATGTATACAATATGAAACCAAAAGAAACAAACTTATTATACAAACCTGGTTACCGGTTTTACGGGAAGTTAAATAAAAATAAAAAAAAAAACAAAAAAAACCCCAGTTGTAATAAACATAAGATGTGAATGAATGTATGAATGTGGGTAGCGCATGAATACATGACCTAAGGTTTTCATAATGTCAAGCACCATATGAAAACAGTTTCCCTCCACCGTGACGTAAGATTATTATATGACAAAATACCATAACATCCTGAATGTGCTGTATACTTTTTTCCTTACTTAAGACGTGGGTAGCTGTACTGAAGGGGGTGCAGATCAAACACCATGGCCTGGGGCAGATTAGATCCAATTCCACTTTGTTACTGAGGCCTGCATTTATTTTCTGACATTTACCATACAGTAAAGTCAGACCTAGCCTTTGCGGAGGCCCTTCACTCTGAGCCTTCTAAACCTATCAGCGGATGAAAAAGGAAAGGGGCGACTCTCAAATGCAAGAAAGAGCCCGAGCATCTGACTTCCATTGCCGAACTCAGCTTGTGTGTTCCACTTAGCCACTGGTATTTTGAGGGGATGCACGGCACTGTTACCAGAGCCCCACACTCAAACACACATGATGTCATTGAGGTTCTATCATTACAGGCTGTAGAGGATGCTGTGTTGGGCCGGGTTAGTTCCCACGCTTGTTTTCACAAATTTCACGTTGGAAGCAATAATGCGAACAGGCTTCCGATTGACACTTAGGTTGCATAGGGAGAGAAAAATGGGAAATCCTGAGGGACCGATTTCAAGAGAGACACAGAAAATGTGAATCTCAGCACTCTCACACAAGGCTTCCTGATTTTTTCTGTTTTGTTTTTTTTTCTTTTCCTCTCGTGTTACTATACATTTTTCAGCATATGTCTGAGAGCCTATTTTTCAGTCCTTTTTCAGAAATTTCAAAGGCAAAACAGAAAGAAATGAACAAGGTCCTAAAGCTTCTGCTATACAAGTGACAACTCACATGTCCTTCCGCTTAAATATTTTTTCTGCTGTTATTGTAGTGATAATCATATGAATTTGTACCTTCTGACACAAATGACCAATCACAAGCCGCCTGTGTATGTAATACTGGATTTATTATGATCACAATATATAACACATCATCATGAGCGCAGTTGTGTCTTTTCCAACTATCTGTTACACGTTTACAGTATAAGTAGGTGTTAACTTCCAGATAAGTTCAACTCTACTGCACCGCATTCATAATGTGGACAAGCAGCTTTCTTGAAACATCTGAGCACTTGGAATGAATTCTTCACTTAAGATAAGGAGTACAGGTAATCTGGTCCAAATAGGCCATCTGCTGTTCCCACAGCCAACAACAGAGGCTAATAACTTGCTGCATCCAATCAGATTGTACCAGAGTCAGCCGAGATAAAGGGAAAGCAATAAAATGAAACAATCTGGTGCTTTGACACTACAAGCAAGAGAGCTTGCTACTTCGCTGCTGGGCTGGGGGCAGGAATGTGCTCTTTGAACCAGCTTTATTTAACAGCGGAGCAGCATGCGCACAGCACGCCCTGAGTCTCCGAGCTGGCCCAGGGACCGTTTGCTCCTGGCGTGGGCACGTCAGACGTGGGGCCACCGGGTCAGGGAGCTGGCATCCTCACCCCTGGCACAAGTTGCTCCCCTCGGGGGCGTAGGGGCTGACACCGAGCTCATGGGGAGCACCAGACAGACAGGGGCCTACCAAACAGCTTGTGACCATAACCAACAGTGGCAGAGAACAATGAATGCAATTATTTACAAGAACACAGTCCAAGTCTCTTTTAGTCTCTCCCTATTACGCCTGTTTACACTCCCTCTCCTTTCGCTGGGCAGCATGGAGGGGCTGTGACCCTGTCGGCACAATCGTCAGCAGGACTTTTTTTATGGTGCCCAGGGCTACCCTGCTATTCATACTCTATCGCCATCAGGCCTGATCATTTCCCAGCTGCAGCCTCTTTCTACTAAGTGCCCATTCTGACAAAAGTTCAAGGGAGACACATCAAACTTGACTTGAACAGGTCAAATGTAGAAAACTTCCATGACAATAAATAAGGTTTTCTTTAGGTACAGTGTTGAGGTAATGTGGAAAACATCCGCCAAGGGTTCAAACAATAATACAGTGGTGAATCATTACTTTCATTTACCATTAGGAAGGAATTTTTCTTTCTATTGGTTTTAACTGCTGAGAACCTGGTACAGACCAACAAGTTCCTGTCAGCACATGGCAGTGAATGGTAGGGAGGAGCTGAGTGGGCAGCACTGTGTGCCTCAATATAAATACTATTTTACCAGCCTCGTAAAAAAAAAAAGAAAAGAACATTTCATATAACACTTTTATAATGTAATATTTTTCACATACAGTAACAAACGAGCATTGCCATTGATTCCTGCTTGCAGAAAAGAAGAAAAAAGTTAAGTCTCCATCAACACCCTTCAAAGGTTAAACCCATAAATTTTCCCCAGGCAGAAGGTGCTCCTGTCTCTTCAACATTTTTTTCCCGACATCTGCAGACACCCACTGTTTTCAAAAAACTTATAAAATCAGCTTACAGAGACATCCTGCTGACTTGGATTCAATTTTTATAAATAATGTGTATTTTCTCCACTCCTGACCTATAGCACTGCTATTACTTCAAATACATCACATGTACTTAGTGTACTGTTTGAATTGTTATTTTTTCTTCTCCCCAATACTATATATATATTTATATATTAAGCTGCATGGAAATTGTGTGATGCTCTTTTTCAAGTTCACTACTTTTAATGGCTCCTGTTAAGTGAACAATTTGATATTTCAGCTGTTCCACTGGTGTTTTCTCACTGACAGATGCCATGTATGGAATTATCCAGGTGCATCTTAAAATGTTCAACATGTATTACATAACATAGTACAATATTTGGAACCACACCCGCCTGCTGTAATGATTTATTGTGGAACAAGACAAGTTCCCTATCCCCTTCTCACTGAACCACCAGCTCACAACACAGACTCAAGGCTCTAATTGGACAGGGCAGAAATGGTCCAAGCACTAAAATGGAGGTGTATTTGCTTGTTTCCCACCAGTACAAGAGTCACTTTAATGGCCAGTACCTGTATCATGTAGGTAGCAATGCAGTTGTATCATAAAGTTGCACTTTAGGTTCCAGGTGTGGTCAGGTGCAAAGACAGCGCAGTGATATCTTGATTTGGTTAAATGTGCTAAGACTGGCTGAGAGGTGGCCTAAAGCGCAGCGCATGGTGCTGTGTTATTTAGAGCGGAGCAATCAGTAGAGCGGAGTAATCAGTAAGATGCGCTTGACAGATGGCTGACAGGCAGGTGCACAAAGTCCTTTCACTCTTCTTCTGAGTACAAACATGGCCCAGAAACTCAAAACAATGTGAAAGAGTATTCTGTATGTAACAAGAGAGCGATAATATAGTTTTTGTCTTTTATTTGAGGTGCATAGGAGAATTAATGTGTCCTCGTAATATCAGGCAATCTGGTCAAATTGCACTGGAAAACCACAAAATTCACAACTTGTTTTTACCAAACGAAAATACTCAGTTCTATTATTTTTAGAAGTAAGATTAGCATTTATATATAATTTATAAGCATTTATAAGGTGTGGGTAACCTGAAAGAACCCTGTCCACTTTAGACTGCAGTAAGAACAGAGATGTCTAACTTTATGATCCACTGGAATATTTATTGAAGTTGTTTCTGGTTATTTTCTGTTAGGCTAAATTTTAAGGAGTCTGAAACAGAAAAACAATACAATCAAGAAGATCAGTAAGTCTGTTAAATGGCTGGTGTAGACCTGTGTCATGATGCACTGTCTCCAAATTGGTTTAAAGGGAATGGGTGATGACACTCTGATTGGTTGAGTTTATTTTATGCCAAAACCACACCTATGAATAATTTGGGAACCCAAGACAGCCCCCTTGTAAAATGCGCTCTCCATTTACGTGGGACACCATGCCTCGTGCTGGCTTCTAACTAGCATTATGACTTGGACACACCCCCAAAGCGCGCCAAGCACTAAGACCGTGCCGTCTGAATAATGCTCCTAATGTAAAGGCTAGAAAATAAATACAGCCAAAACTTTACAGAGAGTATACATACCCACTATACATACAAACCCGAAAGCACTCATGTACTCTCTTTCATGTGTACAGTAGATATACAGTGAGTTCCATTTTTCTTTTCCCCTGTGGCTCTTGGCTGTGGCCCTTTAGGACTGTCCAGATGAAGAGAGCGTGGAGTGTGGCAGAGGGTCCTTCGATAAACAATAAACAACAGTTATCTTGTGTGCGGCCGTCTGTGTCAAGTGGCACACGAAGCCAAGCCCAGCATCTGAGAGGCGTCTGCTCCTCTTTCTGCCTTTAGTCTTGTCTCTTTCAATGGCTTATAAAAGTGTGGATGTGTGTGTACGCCCAAGCGTGTGTGTCTGTGTTCACAGCTCAGCACAGGGCTCCTCTGTATTGTATTCTGAAGCTGGCTGGAAGTAAAAAGGCAGAATTAAGAGTGGTGGGGGCGAGAGAAAGGGGGCTGCCAGCCCACTGCAGAACTGCAGGGAGCTCCCCCAGATCCCAGCTGCCCGGGACTGGCTGAGAGCGTCAGGCGAGTGGCAGGCTTCCTCGGCCCGCATGGAGGTGGGCCAGAGAGAGTGGGAGGAGTGGGAGGTACACGTCAGATAAAATGCCAAAAATAATGTCTGGGCCTATATAAAGAGGGCCTTTGGAGACACACAATGCTGACATATACAGTACAAGAAAAACCTCTGTGTTGTTGGCAGGTGGGAATCATCACAGGAGCAAATGTGTAGTGTTTTTTTTTTCTTTTTCACAGAAAACACTATTTTAAACAATACATGGTTATATAAGGTGTTCATATGTTATGAAGCACTAGGACGCAGAACCAAAGAACTTCCTGATTAGCCCAATGAAATGGTCCTCCAGTATTGGTGGCCTGAATGCCTCCTTCTCCACGGGGGCTGACAACACAGTGGAAAACATTTTTATCTGGAACTGTTTAATGCATTATTTGTGCAACAATCAAGGAAGCAAGTTTATTTTGCAGATAATTATAGCTTTTGTTGTGTTGATGGCCAAGATAAGCCAGAGTTCCAAACCATTAACTGGTTGTGCTTTTTCTGGCAAAGGCACAGCATTGAGTTAGTAATGCAGAATGCACTGTAAGAGACTTGGCAGCAAGCTCCTGACATTATGGGGTAGGTCTCCTTCCCCTGCACAATGCTAATCAATCAATCAATAAAGGCTTGGAATAAAATGATTGGATTTTTATACATAACACTTGCTAGTTCTTAAATTTAACATCAGATACAGATCAACACACAAGTTCCCACCCTCCTATCTCTTGATCCGCTTACATCAAATAATATGACTCAATGAAAAATGGAGGCCATTAACTATACAATATTTAAACCATATGTAAAGTCTGATCCGACTCCCACCACACTGAAGGGAGTATTGCCGTATAACAGTCTAAAGTGGAATGTGGGCCCGTAGAGTTGGGGCTCTACTGTAAGCGGTAATAATTACAGCTCCGGCTAGAGCCAGTGGAAATCCCCTGGCTGGTCTACACACTTTTGCCCTCTGAGCTGACCCAGGACCCAGCCGGGGTGATAATCATGGCACTTGGCAGCCAGGAGCATTTTTCCACAGGTCCTCAGAGAAAGCCCTTCCTCTACAGCGGCAGGTAATCACAACAAGGGCACATCCCGACAATGAATGCACGGCTGCTTTGTCCACTCCAGGAGGAGTTGGGCGACTATTTCTGTGCCTCCTGACAGAAACAAATGACCAGAGTCACCCTGCCTGTTGGCCTGACTAGACTGCCAGGGAGCTAATGTGTGTAGAGTTCAGCATTGTGTGATCACACCCTGGGGCCAGTGACAGGAAGTGAGTTCCACTATGTGACAAAGAAGAAACCCATTTAAATCTACAGGCTGTTTGCTCACCAACTACTGTATATATATATATGTATAAATATGGTAGGAATATTGTGGTGTTGAAATGTAAGGGACGGGACTACATGTGGCAACTTAGGCATTTCAGGTCGTCTCAGTTAACAGTTTAAAATTAATGGTAAGAATGATGTAAGAAAAGAAAGATTCACTGCTGTTGTTGATCTCCATTCCACTAATACTTTTAGTTTCCTGCACCTCCAACCACTAGAGTCCCCAGGTTTACTTCCTGTGTCAAAGTCCTGACGTTTGCTGCCTGTGTTTTCCATAGCTGAACCTTTTTCCTTTTGACACCTGGCCTTTATTTGTCATATCCAGAGGGGACCATTTAGATGCATTTTATTAGCACTGCTGACATGCTATTCTCTCTAACACATTTTAATAGCTACGGTACCTTTACTGGGAACTGATTAATGAGGATGTCAGGGATAGTATTTGACATTTTGTTCTGTTACTGCGAGGACATGGAAAGGGAAGACATAACAAAATTAGATTTTTGTATATTCCACAGATGAAAGAAATGCACAGTCCTTTGTGGTCGTACCCATTTTACAGTCTTAAAAAGTGATATTATGTTGGGTATTTGAACTTGTAAAAACTGCTGAATGAATTAAATTTAATTTAATTAAACACAGAAATGTACAGTAGCTGCTATGGCTTCTCTGTTTCTCCATTCTCAAGAGAAAACGCCAAAGCAGTCAAAATAGTTTCACTACAGTCGGACTCTATACATGGAAATGTTAGCACAGCAACACAGAACTTGTGTATTTCTCAATGAAGAGCTGAAATATTCGTTGATTTTTCTACCAACACTGCCAACAGTTCCCACACTCTAAACAGGAGGTCCTAATTTCAGTGGCCACCAAATAGTTCAGTGACATAAATGTGGAGGACTTAGCGAAAGATCTCATGCCAGACCACTTTTCCTCTTCTCCACAACTCTGAGTGATTAATATACTTAAGCACGAGAGGAAAAAACTAATTTCATCAGTCTGAACATCAGAGACAAACACAGAGCAGGTACAAAGCCCAGGGGGGCTCTGATTACAGATTATTTCTCTGTTTTTCCCTCACACAGATAAACATAAATACATATCATCTATTGGAGGGACCATATCTAAATTCAGCTCTTAACTTTCACAAAGAGCGACATAAGGCTGTTCAACAACCACAAAAAGAGCTGCTCAGTGGCAGCACGTGAGGCCAGTTTATAGTCTTAAGGCCATACAATCAACACTTGTTTTGCTAAGTAAAAGAATAAAGACTTACATTAAAAGCATGGACAGCTCTCATGTGGGCTGAGATCGTCACTCGTCATTTCAGCTGTGTTTATGATGTCACTCAGGTGTGCCAAGAAAGAGCTTGACCCAAGCATGAGGTCTTCTGTAAGCCCACTACTGTGCATGCCGCAAACTTTCTGGTAATGCTTCTTTCTTCTTTGCATCGCTCTTGTCATTACTACCTTCTGAGTGTGGTTTGACTTTAATATCTGGATGTCTATCTGTGAAAAAGAAATATATAGAAGAAGTTCAGAGAACAGGCATAGTGTTGGAGAAATCAAGACCAAAAGTATTTTCTTATGCATATGCGTTTGTCATCTACGCTTGGCCATGCTTGTGAGAGTGCCTCTGTGTACATCCTCCTTTCTCCCCCTGTGGACTCCTGATGCCCACAGTGATCGAGTGCCTCTTAGCCAGACTCACCAGGCCTAGCCCACCCTGGCATTGGCACTGGCACAGCCAAGCTGACAATTATTATCTACCTCACTGCCCTTGCTAGCAAGCTGACGGGATGGGCAGCATTTGTCTGGCTGGAGTACACAGTATCTGTCTGCCTGTGTAGGGTCAATGAGTGCATCTTCATCCCACCCTACCTAATATCAGACTAAAAAGGTTGGATTTACAAAGCTGATGAAAGCAAGAAACAATGATTGTTGTCACTGTGGAGCCCCCCAAAATATTGTTTTTTTCTTTCTACATTATACCTATATATCTCCATATAAGAAATTAAAACATGAACAGCTTTCCTATCATTGATGAGAACTGAAATCTACATATTGTGGCTGAAATCTACATAACGTGGTATAATTTGGCTTTCTTTGTGGAAAGCTCACTCTAGCTGAGAAGGGCTGTGATGTGAGTCATCCTGGAATCTTCTAATTATTTGGTCTCTTCCAAGTCCTCCTCCAAACTGTCAGGCTTCATCCACCAGAATCCCTTTAAGTCACCACCATCATTTTTATCATCCTTGGCAGCAGCAGAAAGTCTTTGCAATTCTCTACTAAATTAAAAACCTGTAGGAACTTAGTTGTTACCTCCTGAACCACAAGTAATTTCATTTTGACTATCTCTGGCAACATCATTGTATACCTTTATGACTCATCCACAAGTGAAAAACAGATCTGGCCCTGGTAGAACCAAAAGGTCTTCCTTTAAAATGACTAATCTCAATACAAGGTTTGTCAACTCTACCACTCTCTCCAAAGCCAAGTCAGCAGTTTGGACCCATGTAACTCAGAGAGATTGTGGCACTGAGGATAGGTCAGGAGCAGGCAGTAGACAGTATCATAAAGAACAATGAAATGTAGAACAGACGGGGCAGGACTGTTTTAGATAGACACCCTCCATGCTAGTCTGAAATTGCAGAGTTGAAGGGTGCTCTGTTGAGGGAAACATGACTGGAGCTGAATGATCAAAGAGGTAAGACTTAATGGATTTACATTATAGCCTACAGATGGTGCAAACTAGTGTTTTGGTGTGGTAACACAGACAACTGTGTACAATAATTCATACTCTAAATCATATGTGGAACTGGTCTTTTAAAATCTATTTATGAAGGATCTTCCATGTCTTTTGTCATGTTATCCCATCCACTGGTGCTTAACACTTTGTCCCAAACTATTAATAACTAAACCATTGACTTACACTTCACTCCTAAACTGAGAATGATCAAACTCTTGTACGAGTTAAAAATAAACCCGTCAGCTGAACATCCTAGAGGTTTGGGGCTGTGGTGAGGAGTGGGTGGCCCAGCCCTGACCCCTATTCATCTCAGTAAGATACAGTAGGCTAAATTGTGGAGGGACATTCAGAGGCACTGCCTCCCACAAACATGGGAAATGTAGCAAATACAGTAGTAGCAAGACTAATTTGGTGACCAACTATATATCCATCCATTCATATGTTACATACATCCATTTTAAAAATGGACCAAAACTAAACTGATTTAAGGGATCAAACAAAGAGAGAGAGAGGTGAAGAAATGTGTTTATAGACAACATTAATGAAAAATTACTTCCAATGAAAACCTGCTTTTCCTACTCCTTGTATCTCCTTGACAAACCAGATTACTCTGGTTTTAATTAAATTCAGCTTTTAGTCTTCTCTATCCCCCCTTCCAAAGCCACAATCTTTTTTTTCAATGTGCAATTGATGAACAAGTGATGAACCAATACAATCCTGACATATATGTTTACGTACAATGCAGACAATTGATGCTCCATCTGTCTGCTCAGCAGTTCAGCTTCAGGCCAGGAAAAGGTTGGTCAAATTTCTATAGGGAATTACTGGATCAAAATGTAAAAATGTGGGTGCCAAAAACTTTTCAAACCGTTAATTCAACTAGAACCACACTTTGTCAACCAGAAACTATGCTGAAAACACGAGTACATAAACATCATCCGGGTTCACAAATATCTACAATCCATGGAGATGCAATACCCTTGATAACCCGTTCTGTCCACATCTACAATCTAAGAGCCGAAACATCAAAGCTTGGAACAGCTCCACATTCTCAAAGTCCAAATGACCACTTGTCTCAGCTTGGATGTGATCCTAGAAGTTTTTGACATCCATGTCAATGAGACAGGCAGGCTCATTCAGACAAACTCTCTCCTTCCTGGCTCAGCTCGGTTGTTCTCACAAGATCCAGCACATTCATAACCAAACAGTGGTCAGCAGTACAAGAGGATCAAGGACATAAACAGCCTGTGAATCATAAGCAGTGCCAAAGGGTTTTCCATAATACTCAACACTGCATTACAACAAATCAGTACAGTACAGCTGGGAAATATAATTCACAACTTTAGGCAACCATTGTTCTTGATGCACACCCAGCTGTGAAGTCAATATCCTGTAAACATATGAATACAATTCTCTTTCGCTCTGTTTTATTCTGCTACATCTGCTACATCCCTAGTGGAGCCACTGGAGAATGACTAATGTCAATTTACTGTGTTTACTTTCAATGCATAGGTAGTTCTGGCAGCAGCTAATGATTATCTTCAACATCCTTAGGCTCATTAATATTTTTTTTTTGATGAATTGATTCTTAGTTTAAAAACAGTTTGATTTACAATTATATAAAAGTGATAAAGCAGCAAATTGTCACAAGGTGGAACCAGGTAATAGTTACCATTTGTTAAATGACTTAAATAATTAATTGATTTAAAAGTATTTTTAATAATGTATGATTTTTCTGTTGGCCAACGCATTGATCAATCATTTCAGGACTATCGGCATACATAATAAAGCAACGATACAATTGGAATTTGACATGCTGTAAGCACTGTTCTTGTTGTAGCAGTAAAAAGTAAAGGAATACTGTAACTAGTCACAATAATAATAGTTCCATTAAAGTGTCATCACTCTAACCAGTCAACATTCACAATACCGGCTCACCTTAGAAGGAATGCATTAGATGCTCTTAGTGTTTTTAATTACACCTGACTTGTCCTTTCC
This sequence comes from Lepturacanthus savala, assembly GCA_030544235.1. Classification (NCBI taxonomy): domain Eukaryota; kingdom Metazoa; phylum Chordata; class Actinopteri; order Scombriformes; family Trichiuridae; genus Lepturacanthus; species Lepturacanthus savala. Next base: position 18,379,083 of record CM060465.1, read on the forward strand.
TGTAACAACTCAGAATGTCTGCCATGAAACTATTTATAATTTGGCAAGGTAATCCAACTCCAAAAATTCCCTTTAAAGTTTTAGTTTTTCAACCACCACCTTTCAGTGATAGCCTTCTACTTAGTCAGCATTTTGAGACCTATCAAAATAAATGTGAATCTATATTAGTCATGGGTCCACTAAGATGCTAGATTTAGATATCTACTCATTAATAATAAATAAATAAAATAATAAATGGTTCCTAACCTGGTGGTCCAGAGCCCCCAAACACACAATTCTGAAGTGCTAGTCTGAGGAGCTTCCTCCTTCACTGCAATCCTTTTCTGTGGTGTCCCGCAGAGGTCAAACTTAGGTCCACTTTTGTTTCCTGTGCCGTACCCCTGTCTCAGTTAAAAGGGATTTTTTTTCCTCCCCTGTAAACAACTAGGCAACTAGGATGTACATGAGCTACAAAACAGGTTGTAGTGGACAGGAAATATATCTAAGCCCTGATTATAAGAGATAAAGTAAAGTAATTTGTTATTAAACACAATATCAATATATGATTATTGTTGCATTATTTACTTGAGTTTTCTTAGCATTTTTACAATTAAGAACCTCACTCACTCACTCACTCACTCACTCACTCACTCACTCACTCACTCACTCACTCACTCACTCACTCACTCACTCACTCACTCACTCACTCACTCACTCACTCACTCACTCACTCACTTTTTCCTGTCTTGGACACACACCCTCTATTATCTGTCACTCTCATCACTTGCTTTCTTCCTCTCACTGGCCCCTGGCACCATCTTGAATATTCATAACTGTCCACTGATGAGCATGCTAAATGGGTGTCAAGATGATTTGGCCACATGACAAAATTGGATTGTCTTTGATAAGTCCTGACTTGAGCCAGAACAAGGCAGCAAGGAGGAAAAGAGCGACGAAGAGAAGAGACATTGACCTCAGAGGCTTTTTGGGTGCATTGTTGAACCAGGCTGAAGAAGGACCATTGGAGCTTCGACTGGGTAGCAATGGAGAGGTCAGTAGGGGGGCGGACCCCTGTGGTGGCCCCGGGGGTGAAAGTCATTGTCACTAAGCTTTAATGGGTCCCAAGATTCCTCAACTGACCTAAACCTGTGAACGATTGGGAAACCAAAGACATTTGTAATTCAAATAGGACCTCTGGGGACTCCACTATGAGGTCTGCAGTTAGAAAAGCTTCTCAGAGGAAACACACACTCTCACACAACTGCAAGGTTAAGCCACTATTTCACATTTTCATATTTTTACATCACAAAACTGTTGGATTTAGATTTTAATATTTAAATTAGGGTGGAAAAGAAGCCACCGTAACATGATTTCGTGGGAGGAGAGATATGTAAAATTTGTTTGGAATTGCAAAAGGAACAAAGATTTGTCAGGGACCTACATTATTTTCTCTACAACAAAGATAACGAAAAGAGCCAACATGCTGTTTCAGAAGGTAATCATTTCCCACTTGATTTATTTATAATTCCATTCGTATAAGTTTGGCATAAGCTACAAAAGCCACCTCCAAGCTTGACAGCAGCAATAATAGGAAACAGTCATTTCTTCATTTGATAGTCCCCTTAGAGTAGTCCAACTTTCCTATAGGAGCTTCAGACAAAGGCCAGAACACAGAGCTATGTTTGCTTGTATTGTGCTGTGACACATCCAAATGGGAACAATTTCTATACTAACTGATATTATGTTTATGATTTGGTATGTAGAATCCCCATACATCATGCAAGCAAGATGTTGTACATAAACATTCAACGGTTTGGGGGGTTTTAAACTGAATAAAGTGGTTATAGTTTGAATGCAGATATAATTACTGACACATTCTTGGTTTAGAAGATCGTTGTAAAAAAAAGTAAGTAAAGATTCAGCATTTGTCAGTCACACCTGCAGTACATCCTCGAGACACCTGGAAACACTCATAAAACAAAATCCATTTAATAGAGATTGCAATGCAGTTCTTCGAATATGGACAACTGACATTAATGTCTGAGGTAGATAACTGTCTGATCATAGTTTACAGGCTGATTTGACTTATCTCCAGTTGCTTAATAAAGATGAAGATAAATTATCTTGTGGTACGTATGTAGGGTTGGCACTAGAGGCAATGTTTCCTCTGTCAGTAATGCAAACTTATCTGGCCTCACTGTCCTGTCACAACACAATCCCTGTCCAGCCTGGACGGTAGACAAAGACCACCAACCACTCACTAACCATTTTATTCCACAATCTGCTCTTGGCAACCCACATTTACCAGGCACATATAAAACATGCACATGCACACTCACACATGACAGAAACCTCAGTGGAAATCACAAACATAGCTTTCTAATCTTCACTAAATCTGCCCCCCAGTTGGCTTTATCTGTCTTTTGTTATCAGTGCTGGGGCTGGAGAATGGTAGAGGGTCACAAGGGTAAGACTTCTTTTCCAGCATCTGCTTAAAGAGAGGGGGGGGCAGGAGATGAGAGCCATGCAGGACAAGGGGCCTCCCCTTACTCAACTCCTCAACCCTCCACACCCCAGCCCCCAGCTCTGATATTTTTGGAAGTCTTTTTTCATTTATTCTGTCTTTTTTCCTTTTTCCTTTCCTCTAAAACCCAAATAAAGTGTGTGATGGATGAGTGAGCAGAGGCAACACCTCCCTCATCAATCTAGAGCCAGTCGGGTTTAGGGAGGAGGGGAAGGCCGTCCCTTCACAGGCCTCCACAGGACCCAGCACCATGCCCCCATGTCTCTCTTACACACACACCCTGGACACACACATGCACACATTCAGACTATAACATAGTTGTTATGCATGTCAACAGATACGGACTGCACATGGATGTTCAATGCACACACATTACAGTGCAAATACTGTAATGCAATGGCAGATAAGCCATGCTTTCAAACCTCAGTACATACACTACTGCTCTCCACCCACAGCACACTTTAGCAACCCCTTTACAGTCCCCACATTAGCATCCGTGGACCTCCTATGTGCACATAGAGCCTGGTTTCAAACCAAATAATTTAATATTGCCATAACCCAGACAGGAAGGAGAAAAAGTGATGGGAAAAAATGAGAGGATAAATGCTAAATCTAGAACAGTAGGGGTAAAGAAAAGAGTGTGGGGAAAGGAGACACCAAATGGTCCTGGTTAGTGGCTGCAGAGCACAGAGAGATTTGAACAACAGTCTCTCTCTCTCCCTCTCTCTCTCTCTCTCTCTCTCTCTCTGTCTCTCCCTGTCTGTCTCTCAGAGCACAAGCAGTGAATTCCAGGAGAGTGTCGTCACCAGGAGCAAGGGAAAGTAAGGGAAGTGGTTTAAGGAGAAAAAAGGAAAACCCTGGTATAAGCCTGTGGGTAAGTTTGTGGGTGGCTTGGTGGGTGGTGTTGTATATGTATATATATGCATCTGTGTGAACTTGTGCACATGTAAACATGTAGGCATAGCAAGGACAGTATATTAGAAAAAATATACCGCAGTCCAATAAAACACTACTCATCACCGCCAAAATACATATGAAGACCTTTTGCAGGTAGACTGTTGGATACTGCATAGAATTTAATAGTGCAAGTGTAATTGGCATCTCTGTGTCAAAATAACAAAAAAGGTGTGTACAAGATGTGTGTTCAAACCATAGCAAAAATATGGGATAACCTGAGCTGTACAGCATGACTTCAGTTTATGAACATACGGAGGAAAGATGAAACCTGATAGAGTGAAGAAAATACCAGAAACAATTAGTGCTTCAGGTAAGTTTCAAAATCAGACTGTGTCAGAGCTATAGTACGACACAATGAATTAATCGCTGCAGTGTAAGTCTATTCAGTCGGAATGCATCGATGCACTAGTTGGTTGGTTTGATCAGAGGTCTGCTCTTGTTTCATCCAGAGAAAGCTACTGCTGTTGGGAAGTGTGTGACACTAACCCAGACCACATTTTTAAGTGCTCACAATGGCATAGGACAAAGTATACTGTATTTCAGCTTGGAGTACATATATGGATGAGTTTTCTATGAGCCAATATGGACCTGTACATGCATGTACTTGCACACACACACAAAATACTTTTCATTGTATTATTTGTATGGCAGGCTGACAGAACCTCCAACCAACAGAATTTTAAGCATGGGCATGTTTGCCGCCACCATAGCCCAAGAACTCCGGAGATCCAACTCATGTGTAGCCAAAAGAGGCATCATCCTACTCCAGACAGCTTGATGTGGGGGTGACAGGGTTGTGTTGTTGTTATTGTTGTTGATGACATTTTTGGTTGTGGGTCAGACAAGGGCTTCCGGTGTTTTGATGCCACACATTGTCAAGTGTGTGGTTTCTTAAACTATGTGTATGGATACAAAATGGACTGCAGGCCCTTTTGATGTTGGATACCCACATGACAAAATAACTAATATGTTTTAAGGAGCCTGGCTTTCAGTACAATGGAAATTACATAAAGCTCACATGTTGCTAAACTGATTACGTGGGGATGTTGAATAGACATGAACCAAAAAGCTAAATTGACCCCGGGCAGAACTAAAAATACTGTTTATCAGAAGCACAGAAGGAGTGGAGCTAAGCATAGCAGCAAGCTTATGACACAGTGAGAGAGAGAAAGAGACACAGAGAGAGAGAGAGATGGATAGACAGATGGAGAAATAGAGTGAGAGAGATAGCCTAGCTAACAGCTGTGAACATTTTCCATTTGAAGTGAAACATTCCTGCGTGCTCGTGGCCCTGCACACTCCAGCGGGCTTCCTCTCAGCTCCATGTGGTATTTGTCCCCAGCTAAGATCCAGAGAGTGGGAGAGTGAGCTGCAAACTTTCCCAAGGATACCATCCAGCCACATGCCACTCTTGCCCTCCTTTGCAGCAGCTTTCCTCTCTTCCCACTCTACTCCTCTGCTCCATCTCTCCCTCTACTGCCTCCTCACCACCACCTCCAGTAAATTACCAGGCCATCATTTTCATTAAGAATTTTACTCCTGATTTGTTGAGGGTCTTATGGCCATTTGTGGTCAAGCCAGAAAGAGCTAATTACAAAGCTCTTTCTGGCTTGAGCAGTACATACAATCATGTAATTTCTAAGTGTATGATCAAAGTATATATCTTTCTTGTATGGTGTGTGCATCTGTATCATATGAATCTTTTACATGTGGCCAATCACCTATAACTGATGATGGTGGCTACCATACAAGATGCCCGCTGCTCTTCGGGTTGTGATCTTACATTCAAACACACCCATACACCAGTGGGGCATAGCCAGCAGGAGAATGCTCAAGGACATATCCACATGCTGAATGGAGGAGCCAAATTGAGCCGCTGACCCTCTAATAACACATCAATAAGCCACACTGTTGCACATTTATTAATATGTTTCTTTTCCCTGAAGAGTATGGTCATGGTAGTGGTTTAGAAATGGCACCAAAGACTAATAACAGTCATTAGGTCTGTTTCAGGAAAGTAGTTCCTGTGTAAGGCAGAGGCCACTGTGCATGCTGTAAACATGATTCCAGAACTTTAGCAGAAATTTAGGAGGTTTTGATATGAAGACTGAAAACCTAATTGCTGTCATTCATCTTTGGAACCACTATTAAAAAATACAGTGACCAAAACTCTTTATGGTAAAGGAACGGGTTACTCAGTGCAGCAGTGTGGCAAATAGACATGTTAAGTATAACAGTTTTTGGATTACAACAGGGGTTTACGGCACAGATGTAATGTTATATCATATATTTGCACACACACATACGCACACACAAGCACAAGCACACACACATACAAAATTATTAAAAAATGTGAGCCTTTACCCCTATTTATGCCATTTCCAGCACCTGGTCCCACACAGAATAACTCATTCATGTGTCCTTTTGACATAGGTGATATTGGAGGCTTGATGATGTAGTGACTACTTTTAGTAGATGTAGCGACTACTTGTCTTTCTAACATGAATATATGGAAATGTAATTAATCTGATATAACAGGCAATTAATTTTGTATATAATAAATTAAAAACGTAGATATAAAGCCCATATCTTTCGACCAGGATACCAACTTATTGATGCTCTCTGGTGGACAAACGATTGGTCTGAGGTCTTTGCGTTTATAGAGTAGATCCAATTTGATGTTGTGACAAATAATATGCTAACTTTCCTTAGTTATCTCTTTTACATCTTAGGTCATCATTGTCAAGACTGCTGGAAATCATTCAGCTGTGAGAGTTATCATGCCAAAATTAAAATAAATGAATAAAATTTGTACTAAAATACTACTAAAATAAAACACAAAATTGACTCAACCACCACTAGTGAATCCACTAACTACATAGTATTTAAAAATGACTTTACTCAGCAATGATTTTTTTTTTTGTCTCCTTCCTCTCTGGATCTATTCTCTCCCTGGACTGTCCCATGTGGTCCCACCTTGTCTTCCTTCCTGTGTCCAAATATAAATGGTCTGGACTTATTTTTTGCTTTCTTCATCTCCACATATCATGGCAGTTACAGTTGTAATCGCGATCTAATGTGTGTGTCCCCTTAGGATCTTGACTATGCTTGTGTGTCCACGGGATCTTAGGTCTCCAGTTGTGTGGGTAACATGACGCTTCAGCCGAAGCCAGTTGCCACAGATGGTAAGAGCACAGCAGCTCTGCGCAAGAGGGGAGCGAGGAGGAAGTGTTGTTATAACCAGCTGGCTCAGTGGCTCAGCCAGAGCAGTCAGAAAGACGAGTGCAGGAACAGGAACGCGTGGGTGTACGGAGGCCCCTGAAGTCTGAAGAGGGCAAGTGTTACAGTGCGCACATGTGTGTACATGTATTGGATCTCTAGGTACAGTACATGGATCTGTGTGTATGCCCTGGCATGGGTGTGTGTGGCCTTTAATGCTCCTCAACGCAGTGACCCACACATGACGTACTTCTAGCCCAGAGCATTTACTACAGCCTTCATCCTGTTTGTTTGTGTAGCCTTCTGAGCGGACGCTGAGACGCTTGTACTTGTTGCTGTGTTGTTTTAGTCCTGATTACCCTGTGTTTAATGTCTAAATGTTACAGCAATTTTCAAACATCTGAGATATGTCAATACTCCCAGGATATATCACTTGAAAAAAAAAACATCTGTAGTTCTACTTTCTCATTTTAGAGATGACAAAGCACATATTACATTTCTCTTTTTTGTCAGACTGATCGTAGGACGGGCCAGCAGAATTCAGTAAGGAGGGGAACATCAGAAATTGAACCCGTGTAGGTATTTGGATGCTTTATATCAACTCCTGTCTGAGCTGATGTCTTGTGAGGTCTCAGAGGGATTCAGACTCAAGGAGCAAGGGTCTCTGACAGTTGGGAGGATGCAGCTATGAGCTCTTGCGTACCAGTAAAACTAAAACAAGAACACATTTCCTGTAACATACATTGATTCCCCTCCCATTTTAGTGTGTGTGTATAAGTGCATGTGTGTGTGTGTGTGTGCTTGTGTGTGTGGTGAGTGACTTTGTGTGGCCTTGTGGTGTTACTGAGTTCACATACGCACAAGTCTGCTTGGGAAACTTCTGTAACATACTGTATAAACTTCTAAAGATGAAACAGAAAGCTACTTTGAAACTTATCATTGCAAATATTTAAAAGTCTGTTTACAGTTTAGGGGTAGTTGGGACTCTGCTACAAGCCTGAAAAGATATGACAACACATCATTTTCCGAGCGCTCTCTTTCCAAGCAGGCTCCTCTCTTTCCACATAAATCTTTCCATATTTACATGTCGATTTATAAAAAGTCCAAGGCCAACATTCCCTTTCTCTCATTGTGTCATCCCACCCTTTCCTAAAGGCAGTTATTGTTAGCACGTGGCATCATTGCAGCCAAACAAGGGATTGTCCACTACAACATAATAGAGGGCTAGAACATGACATCATCTCTTCGTTGTCTCTTTTAATGGTTATTTGATGTCCAAATTCAGTTGCACCTCTGCCACACTACATCTTTAAGAGAGTAGAGCTCCTGTTAGGGAAGGCACTATTACATAACAGAGCCCCCCTGCCCCTTCCTTTGCACATGTTTCAGAGTGTGACTGCCATGAGTTCACTGAAAAGGGGGACAGAGGACCCTCTGAATGATCAGCACTGGAGTAGTGCGATGTCCTCACAGTACATCATTCCTCCTCTCTCTGTCACCCTCCACCCTCTCCCCCAGGCAGTCAGCCATACCCTGCCCGTGGACAATGGGACTGTTCAACCAAAATAGTACCTTGCGTTTAGCCAGGCTTCCTGCCTGTGTCCTGGCCTTGCAATATTTCTTGTGCTCATCAAAAGGGGATTCCAGTAGATTCTTAACTCCAAATGGTGACTGAGGAGGGGGCAGTTGGGAGACAAGGTCCACTCAGTTTAGCAGACAACTGCAGATGGGGGAGAGATGAGGAGAAAGGCTCAGTACAGCTGTGAAGATGGGGAGGCTCATGGCTGAGGGAAGACTTAAACAGAGATATCACACATTGCGGTTGAGAGAAAATGAACAGGCGGGAGCAGGGCAGCGTTGAGTAGAGGGTACCAACAAAAGCTTCCTGTGTACGTCATGGTCGGTTGAGATGCACATGTAAGATCCACAGACTGATGGACCTGTGCTAACTCGCAGCTGGAATAGAACTCGTTGGAGATTAGTCGACTCTGACCAAATTAGACCACAGACAACAGTGCCTCACGTTGCAACAACAATGGGCAAGCATGCTGTCAAAAACAGGCTGTGCTTGCCCACAGAAAACACAAATGATGGCTTTAAATAGGCTTAGTAACTATAAAATTCCCCTAAAATCTTGGCCTGGCGAGCGTAAACAAAGTAAAAGGAAATACTGTAAGAGAACATACAAAGCATTTGCAGTGTCGTCTGAATATCTGTTTCACGCTGGGTGAAATGAAAATATATCAACCTATTTGGGATTAGTATGTTATTTCTCATTGTCTTTCAAAGTGCTGTACTGTATGGGGAAATCTCAAAATAACCTTATTAATATAATCTTTTAGCGATTCATTTACAACGTTGACAGGCCTTAACAAAACAGTGACAAACAACAGGGTAGAATAGTTATTTCAAAGTGGTTTAAATGGTATGAAAATATTATCATTAGTGCAAGAAAACTATGTCTCTTATCATGTTCTGCAATCTTTGATTTTTTTTTTCATTTGTAATGAAAAAAACAATGAAAACAAAACAGTAGGTCGAGGCTACAATTATTACAAAGTCTGGGCATAGTATTGGTGTTTTGTGCTCATTTGCATCTGAGTTCTTTGGCTTTCAGCCATTTACCTAATTGCAATCACAGAAATGTTTCATCTGGTAGCTGGCCTATTTGGCCTTACTTATACAGCCCGCCATTTTATTAGTGCTTTACTTTGTCAAGCATGTATGGGAGCTGTCGTGTTCACATAATTCTGCCTTAATTGGTGCCATCCATTCCAGTTAAACATGAATAAACTGACGAGGGCTTGCCAATCTTCATCATCATCAGACCCTACAACAGATCTGAATGCGCTTCTAAACAAAGAAACAGTTGGAAAAACAAAAGTAAAAGCAGTTTTGCAGTAGACAATTTTGCAAACATGGTATAAAAAGAGCTTGAGACCACATGAAGGACTGAGGGTAATATAACATTGCTCTCCAGATTTCTGAGAAAAGCAAACCATCTCCTTCTCTCTCACTCTCAACCTCTCTCTCTCTCACTCTCTCTCTCTCTCTCTCTCTCTCTCTCTCTCTCTCTCTCTCTCTCTCTCTCTCTCTCTCTCTCTCTCTCTCTCAAGCTCTATGCACTCTTGTTGCAGACAGCCTGTCCACCCCAAGGGTTCTGCTCAGTGCAAACCCAAGACTTTTTCTCTGCATTGTGTAGAAGATGTGTTGTGAAAGGGTTTGGCTCTGACTGTCTAAGCAGTGGGGGCTGTCTGTGTGAAGGCCTCATTCATAGCTGTGGAAATATGATGTGGTGAGTAGATGCATATGGGGCTGTACATCTCTGCCCCTTTCTGTCTGAAGTGCATTCAAACCACTTCGTCCTACTGAGAGCTTCATTATGCTGCCCGGGGTAACACATCGTCTCTGTGGCTGCATCATGGATCTCTCTGTGGACTCTGCCTCTCTGGTTTCTTTCTCCATTTCTATTACACAGCACAGTGACTAACTGGGAATGCACCTTGTCTATCCCTAGAGGACCACCAGGACTGAACAGCACGTGTCCTCTCATCAGCAAATATCCCTCACTCATCCTGCCGCCACCCCTTTAGTTTACTGTGGGAACTCTGGGGAGAATACATTGACTAAGCTACAATGACTTTAGAAGAACATGCCCTTAATCGTCAACCGAACTGTTAGTTCGTGAGAGTGTCAGTCAACTAAGTTTTCATTGGTTGATTAGTCACAGTGAAACAAAATAACTTGACCTTTCACTCCTTTGGCCTTTTAGTAAACTAAGCTAATAAACAAAAAAAGAGAAAGAGTAGCAGGAAAAGCCATGTTAATCAGATAGTCAGGACACCTTAATTCCATTCAGGAGCTGCGCCTTGTTTTTAAAAGTGTATTAGCCTTTCAAGCAGGAAATCATTGGTGAGGGATCATTTCAAGATTGTAAAGGACACATCAAGAAGGTGACATGCAAACACTGCATGTAAAACTTATCACTCACTGACCTCAATCATGACTTATGATCTTAAACATGTAATAGCCTAATATGAGTTACCTAGCATGGACACTGCATTGTTGTTTTCATTGTTGTTTTCAATTTGTGTGTTCACCTCTGGAACCATTTTCTGATGCCCAAAAATATACATATATATTTTTGTATTATTCAACTGATCTCATGAATCCGGAGCAACAGGTTGACTGGATAGCTCTACTTCTCTGGACAATACAAAGGGGGATTTTCTAAATGAATGTTGAAAGGTATCAATATATTGCCTTCAAAGGCACATTCAGCTGTGTGAATGCACAAAAGCCTCCAGGTAAACTCATAATGAGCTATGTGTGAATGTGTGAATAAAAACAGGCAATGTGAACATGTGATGCCGTTACATGGGAGCAAACCCAACTGATCTGTGCAATCCACGAAATACAAAATGACTCAAAAGAACAAAACACAAGCACTGATCACCGAGTAAGTATACTTGTCGCTCCAATTCAAAACAAGTAACACATACCTGCAGCACTCGGGATAGAATGCGGCCCCATACAATTAACAACAATTGGTTGCATTCCCTTAAGGATTTTCCCAGACAAAAGTGCTTGCCGTATCAATACTGTACCTAGCTCCCTCCCTCGCCTGCAGTGCTGTGGTATCATATCTGGCCTCTTTGTGCACAGGGGGATTTCCAGCCGCTGAAACGGTGAGCCGGTTGGGAATGGGCAACCGACCTCTGGGCAGCGTTTCTTTAACTGTGTGGGAACGGAGCGCTCTGTGTGGGACTGGATGACACGGTGACAAACGCACACATACTTTTTTTGGAGCACAGACACAGTGACATGGTGACATAGATGGTGTGAGTGTGTGAAAGTAACAGGGCGAGTCTGAAATGGCACCTGGCCAGACTGTAGGCTCCCGTTGTATCAGTCTGACCTGTACGTTTTTCCTGACCCTCACATAGGGGTAGGTCTTTTTGTGGAAGTGACAGGACTAGAGCTAACAATGTGCCAACATGTGCATGAGAATCTTTGTATGTTTGGATGTGAAAAGGATACCAACATTCCCCACGTTGACAATGCCGATTAGTAAAGATAAAATGCAGCTGTCTTTTACAGAATAAAGGACATTGTCATAGAAAACATTCAATGACAATAATATAATATATATAATATAATATATAAAATATAATTAGAAAAGTCATAATTAAGAGTCTCACTGCCGTCTCTCCTCTTGTGTGTGCTCATTTATGTAAATTCTTACAGTGTGTGTTTGTGTTTCCAAACAGTGAACAACTTGTAGATATGTACAGTGTTGGCTTGACATTAAAGTTCTTTTGCACATCTCAGAACAAACAACTTACAAACAACATCGACAAACAACTTACATTACAACTTAAGAACCCCTGAACTGGTTAGTTCCATCAATTGCTGTCGAGAATTTCTACCCCAAACTCGCCCTCAAACCTGTACACACCTACACAGACACATACATATTTAATCAGCTTCTTTATGTGCCAGGAACAAATATGCAAAGCTGATGAATTGATTATCGGTGATTTTATTACATAGGGCTATTGCAGCATCAGGTGATATGAAACAACATGCAAATGCATATAAAGGTAATCCTGCATACAAAGATACAGACATACAAGTTTGATTAGTGATGATGTGGAATTAAAAAAAAAAAAAAAAACATAGTTCATTTGTTTGGAATTTAAAAAAAGAAGAAGATTGAAGTTTCAGTGCAGTGACCAGTCCACAAAAGGTCCTGGGATTGAATCTCTCGGCCAGCTGGGACCTTTGTGTGTGAACCTGCAGGTTCGGTTTACTAGAAACTATGAATTGGCTGAAATGTGAATGTGTTGTACTGTGATTGACTGACAACCTGTACCTCCCCTCCAGCCCCTAGACATTAATAACAGTTTTTTTCCAAGGTTGGTCAGACTCATGGAAAGGACTTCCTGCCAGAGTAAAAAAAAAAAATCAGGGAAGATAAGAGAATCTGAGCAGATGGTGATCTGACCAAACTAATAAATAAAGTGTATGTTATCGTCCTCAACGATTTTGGAGTTGACTCACATGCATGCTGGTATAAATGATTTATACTGTATCAATTAAGATTCTATTATTCAAACTTATATTTATCAAAACATTTTGGCCCTTGGTATAAAAGGATCAATCCATCTCCAGTTATTTTTTATACTTTTTACTTATTAAAATAAACACCACTCCTGCAACCAAAGCATGAGCAGGAAAGACCCCTATAGCACTCATATATATGCAATTTATGACATACTGTAATAACAATAATTATATAATAATAATATTTTATTATTATTATTATTATTGAAACCACCATTGGTGATCTGTATGCAAACAAATCAATTCAACCCTGTGTTGAAAGTAAGAAATCAATCATTTTAAACACATTTTAACCTTTTTCACACCACCATATATTTTGGAGACAAAGCAAGATTTTTATAGTGATAAAAAGTGATATATTGCTCCCAATGAGCAGGTTGGCCTCTTGCATGACAGCCTCTGCCATCAATGCATGTAGGGTGAATGCTTGCATGTGCTTTAAATCTCTTTGAGTGATGTCCTGATTATTACAAAATTACAAGTCAGATGGATTGCGATAACTAGTGGATGCTGGTATTCTAGCAGAGTTAATCAAAGTTAGAAATGCCTGAAATGCACATGTGACTGCTCTGTGGTGTGAAAAATTCTTTAGATTCTTTCTGATAAATGAATTATAATTAATCAATAACTACTCAAAAAATCCTATTGAGGTTGATACTGCAGTAGATCATAATGTGTTAATAAGCACACAGAGATGGAATTTATCAGAGATAAATAAATCATAAGAGAATCCATACTTTAATTCAAATTGACTAAATCCTCCCTGCTAATGGGAAACTATACATATAAGCATAAACACATTACAACTGTTTATTAAAGCTATTAAAATATAATGTGAGAGGACTGATGCAATAGCTGATAAACCGGATACATGTAATTACAATTAGAGTGCTCTGACAAAGGACCTTACACAGCATATGTGACCTCACATAGTGCAACTCTTGTACAAGCAAAGACCTAATCTTATGTCTCAGTGACTGAATCGCTAAAAAAACATGTCTGGCCAATGGTCAGTAACGAGCAGACAGAAGGTTAATCAGATCTACTCGGCAAATGCAGAAAACCCCAGCTGCACACAAACCATTCTTCTCTTAACAGACTTGTAATTGCAGAGACAGACAGACAGATGCGGCTTACAAAACAACTCGTGAAGAGGAATGCCCGCCATTTGGCATGTACAGTACAACAGATGAATGGCTTTTGTTGAGGGGTTTCACCGGGCCTAGTTGACAGAGGGCTAAAGTCAGTACTCCCCGGCCCAGCAGACAGACGGGACAAAGACACGCCAGTGTATTTCACCCACAGTTTTTCTCTAGGGGCCTTTTCACAGCTTATCCACTGGGCCTGAGAGGAGCAGCAGGACAGGTCAGTAATGCTGCTCTACCTCTGCGGAGGCCTGAGTCTTTGGCAGCATTATGAAGGCAGATAAAGGAGCTAGACGCTGCCTTCTGTGTCTCTGAAGTCACTCTTGTTGGGCTGATCCTGATCCCTGACATCGAGCTATGGGAAGCATGGCTGGCAGGTCATTGGCTCAGTTTGATGCCCAGGTAAGCTGCTGTAGAAGTTGCTGTTACTATAGTCTGCCCTGGCTGGACGCTTGCACTATGGCCTGGCTGTCATGGGATCAAGAACACCCTACCTTCCATAACCACCGCCCCCTATTTGTTTCTGTCTTTTTCTCTCTCTGGCTCTCTTTCCCAGCTCTCCACCCTACTTCTGGACGCCCTAAATCACCCAGCCCACTTTTTTTTAATAGTTGCGAATGCCTCTGAATCAAAAGCACTCTAAATATGTCACATTCCACATGGTACCTATCTCTGTGGTGGCAGGACTTTCTCACAGAACTTAAACCCTATTTTTCTTTGAATGAGAGTACTCTATTGTTGTTCGAATTGTCCATCCAAACCCTAGCAACTTCCCCAAATCGGTATGCCGCAGGAATTCCTGGCTCCACTGCCAACTCTAGCTACCTGGTAAAGGGGATTAGGGCTGCTTTATCCTTTAGTCAAGAATGCGGAATGGCTGAACTTCTGACCAAGTCAGACAAGCTTGACATTCAAAGCCTGTGTTCCAGGGTGATGCCTCCAACCTCTGCTGTCCCTCTCTCAACTAAAAATTCCATCACTACAGGATAATTTGATGAAAATATGAAAAGCACTTTAAAGAAGCCATTCAGAAATAACCAAATATTTTCGATATAAAGTAAAAATGGAGGTTGACACACTAGCTTCCATGGAATATGGAGATTAAAGATTTTAGAAATAGGTTAACGCCTTTGCATATACTAGGCCAACAGCCATATTTTTAATGTAATTACGACCTTAACACTCATGTTTAAACATCTTCAATCCCCATCAAAGACAACTTGAGTAAGTACAGGTAAAACCATGTCTCCCGCCCATTTGCCACACACCTATGCTCAGCCTCAAGGCTATCATTTAAAAATAGTGATCATCGATAGCATTCCTTAGTCATGACACTGTGCTCAAGGTGAATACCACACCCAGTAACCTGGCAACTATTCTATCAAACTCAAGCCCATTCATGAATACCATTCCCGTGACTTCCAATCAGAAAATGACAGTAAGGACACATGAACCTATCAAAATATGGAAGAAAGAAAGAAAAAATACAGAACAAGGATTAAAACCATATGGTAAAGTAGACAACAGCCACTGTCACTAAAGCATCTACTAAAATGTGAAATGCAGATCATCAGCTGCGTGTTTTCATAAATAAAGCCAATAAGCTTCCACAATATAAAAACACTGATTGACCCAGACACATGTCACAATATGGAGAACAAAAACAACACTTCAGAGGCCTCTTATAAGTGGAGCCAAAGTAGCTTATGACATTGGCCCATCATCTCAAGGTGCATCATAGAGCATGTTAAGTTCTTTAAGCCTATAGCAGCCTGACTGTGCAAGGCTGCCTGTCTAAACAGTCACAGACTCAAACCAACTACATCAGGAATCATGCCAACACTGGAAAATGATTCTACATTGCTGCTAATTTAGATTTAATAATATTTCTGTGTTTTGTATTTTTCTCTGTTTATTGCAAACACACATTGTGACACACGCAAGTGACAACACTACTTCTGAGCTTTGGAAATTAATTCGTTCAAGCTCTAAGGAGGAAAAGGCAGAAGAGGTGTAGTCTGTGTTTAATGTTTGAACTTAAAATTCTAAGAAACTGTTGCTAGGCCACAGCCCAATATATGATCAAACGCAAAGAACAAATCTCGTATTTATCTCAAATCAAAACAGAATGGGGCTTTTCCTTTTTAAGTCACTGCCTGTTCAAGTGATACCACATAAGACAAATGAACAGTAAAAAAATAAATAAAAAAAGAGTGACGAACCTTACAAAACAAGGTGTGTCTTGGTTTTGGCAAGGTAAATGTGTCTTCATCTAGTGTACAAAAAGAATAAACAGGAACTTCTCCCATGAATATGTTTATTTCGACAGTTAAAGAGTGCACTGACAGGTTGGCCTCTATAACCTGTCATAATGCTTCTGCCTTCAGATCATGTGCCAGCCTCGCAGCACTTTTCAGTCAGAGAGTGCTGCTATCGCTCTTCTTCACTACACTTCACTAGCCAGTGCTGCTGTCCTTCACGGAGGATGGGAGGCACCTGTGAGTGGGATGCTGCAGTTGGCCTTGCCCTCATCACAGTTATGGAGACCAGCTGACACCTACCAGAGGGCCAAGTCTATCAAGGACAACAACTTTTAGGCATATCGCCAAGAGAAAGAAACTAAACCTCCTACACCAACCTTCTACATGAGCCCACATGGACATAAACTTGCACCCCTCGCATACAGAAAACCGACAACCATACACATGCATATAGACTTTAATATAAATGTGAATTTCATTGTTATGTCCCTTTCGTTATAATTGCACATTTCAATTATATACTCTTGAAAATCTGACTGGGTTTTTATTCTTCGAAAACCCTGTGGCCGCCAGAGCAGCGAGGAAGGGTCTGGCCTGACACCTGATGCCCTCCTCCTGGCACCAAGGGCCACTGAAAGATTCCTCAGGCCTGTGAAACCAGCCGGCTGTGCACAGGGTTCAAAGATTCAACAAATTCCAGGGCAGCTCTCAGGGGAGAGTTACTTTGTGAGAGGCCACACAGAACCAAAAACCCTCCAAATATTTGGAAAAGGTAATTATAGACTCACTAAACTTATCAGGGAACACATAAGATTGATGACTGATATATTTGAATGGAATACTCTATGGACATTTATAGTTTTATATATATTTTATTTAACACATTATTTTAACATGAAACATTACCTCAATACATTAAGTAATCAATATTAAAGCATAATTTATTGGTTACATTATAGTAAGAACTGTGTGTTACTGAAATGGTGAAGGCTACACTTGTAATAATCTCTCTGTTATAAAGTGATCGATTATGGCCATGGAAAAAAAGAAGCTTCCTATTTGGGTGGGAAGCCGGGTACTAGCCGGGTGGGGTCTGTCCAGATGGGCCGAGGGCCAATATGGATGGAGTGGGGTCATAACAGAAACCAGAGTATCAAAGCTGAGAGGCTTGATTCCAGAAACTTGGCACTTTCAAGTAGCACTTATCCAGGGGTATCATATAAACTTAACCCTGCTGTCAGAATGGCCGCCTGGAAGGAAATGAGTCGAGGGTCATGACCTTGAAAGCACAAGTCAAACGTCGCTGGCCATGGCACACAGAGAGCCACAAGGTAGGCTGTATAGCCCCAGCCAGATGGCTCTAAAATCTGAGTCGACGGCTGATGGAAATCTCTGAAGACCCACGTCCTGTCTCAGCCCCCTCAGCGAGAGCAGCAGACTGATACACAAGTAACATGGCAACTGTCGCTGAGTGACCACACACCACTTCAGACCAATTTCCCTCAATTTATCTCTCCACTAAATCCAAAAACTCATAACTGTCAAAAAAGAGGAAGAAAGGAGCACATACGTCAAGTGAGATGTGAAGCCATATGTTTAATTTCTACTGAGAAAAATGTGCTCAGTTGCATCTTACTGGCAGGACTTGATTTTTTTAGTTTAGGGGTATTCAATTAGATGTTTTGGATCAATGTAATATTCACTTAGCAAAACATTTGTCAAGTTTTTTTTTTGTTTTTTTTTTTCAATTCTGGCCAGCTATAGGCAAACTTGTGTGAACACTCTTATGTCATTGCCCACACTGCCAGTAACACAAGTAGGTCATAATGATACATCACTATTTTGCTCCAATATCACCGTGGTAACAAAGTTAACAAATAATTGATGTAGCAATCTCTCTTTCACACATTCTCTTGCCACTTATACATTAGATATTCACTTTATATTATGTAACCTGCACTTCCAGCAATCTGCCTGAACTGCACTGCAATATAAATGTCCAAACAGGTCGGCTTTAGTGCACATGACAGGATCATTGCTTGACTTGACCTATAAAGCAGCCACATCATTAGCTTAGAATCAGTAAGTTCTATCTTACATTTTCAATAAAAAGAAATTATTTACATATAGTGATCCACTGGATGTTTTTGAACCTCTGTCATCTTATATTATAACAAACAAAATGTAAACGTTCTATCTCTAAAAGCGCACATGTAGTTATAAAATTATATCTGAAATAGATTCTATAACCTCCAATTAGAACCCTGAATGAACCGAGATGAATGAATCACAATACACCTCTTTGCCATGTAGCCTTTTTCAGTAATGAAGAGAAGTGGCTGTAGCTAGAAAATGGCACTAAGGTCACACATGAACCTATCAAAACATGAAAGAAAGAAAAAAAAAAACAAAGCAAGGATTAAAACCATATGGTAAAGTAAAGACTGCAGTCAATGTTACTAAAGCATCTTCTAAAATGTGAAATGCGGATGCCAGTAGCTAGCAGTAGTGTTGGCTGATATCCTCTACATTAGCACCATGATAGACATAAACATCCTTGTGACATCAATATATTTAATGACAGAGACAGCAACAGTGATCAGTAAGTTGAGAAGCAAAGTACTGTTAAGGGTTAATAAAGTTTTGCCAGATGGAATGTAAAAACTTTGATCCTTTATATCACAAGACTACACTAAAAGGAAGTAAAGCCTTATAATTCTGAACATAATTTGAGCCCTCTCTATTATAAGGTTCTATCTCCGTTTGGACCATCTCCAAAAATCCTATTACCAAATGTGCCAAGATTTTGATATTCTATCCTCTAAGTACCTGTAGGAAGATGGTCTTGCTGAGCTATAAAAGTAGGATGTACAACCTAACACTTTGATGCTCAATATCTCTGAACTACACTAAATGGAAATAGAACCTTATAATTCTAAGCTCACGACATGTCATTTCAACTTCCCTCCTGAGCCCTGTTTGCTGTAGAGACTGAAATAATGCTAATAACTGTTTTTGGTCAGGCCCCTTGACTGACAAGGTAGGATTATGGAGCCTCGTGTTGTCTGCGCTCATTTCAAGACCTGCTGAAAATCCAACTAGTTAAAGGTTCAGTCAGTAATATTGCACAACATTGTTCAAAGTCACAGTGAGTAGACAGTTGTCTTGTTTGGTTGCCTTAGTAATGGTTCCACAACCCTAACTAAAAAACACAACACAACAATGCTGGCAAAGGAAGGAAACCCCCTATCGCCCTCTCTAAGCCATGGTTTATCTCACCAGGTCTGCTGTCTACACACTTCAAACCTACAGTCACCAGCTCAACCTGAGGCCTCCTGCTCACTGCCATTACACCATGCACAATGGCTCATCAAGGTGTCTTATTTCTGAGCCACATTCTTGAATGAATGCAACCCTGAAATCAAATCATGTGGAAATGAACAGAGAATAGGTGGTCTCTGGCAAGGTGGTTTGGTGGACGTTTGGAATTTGAAATAGTGCACACTGTTATTTAAATAGTATATCTAGTTTAAGTCAAATTTTTAAGTACACAAACAAATTATAACCAAGATTTGGTTTGGCTTAAAACTGGGGACTGCAACTTTGGAAATAAAGCATGAGATGCAACCCCATGCCTCCCGAATCCTCAAGAACGCACACATGCCCTATATTGATAATTTATTAAGTAAGCAAAGAAGCTCTTCTGTCATCTTTATTACATCCCCTAAACATTCTTCAATGGAATATTCCAGATTACAGGTTTAGATTACAAAAAAATTACAAGATTACAAAGACTATGTCACAATCCACACAAACAAATTGAATATATGAATGAACAAGAAACAGCAAATACACTTAGTGTAAAAGCAGTAGCAGCGACCTATTACAACACTGTCTTTGATCAGCAAAGAAACACATGACCGCACATCTAACTTTGTATCACAGCTGATAGGAACACAAACTCACTCTCTGAAAAATTCAGTGATAACAATAATTATAAATACAGAGCCCAGACGAAGTACAGAAGTTTCTCCGACTTCGACTTTTATCTCTTATTTATTTTTATTTTTAATTACAATATGTTGAAATGTTATTATGGATGTTTTGCCAAATTATTGCTACAAAATAAACTGCCTTCCCCAGCGTCGATGGCCTGTATCATGTTATATCTATACTGCTAGGTTCACTGCTCCACAGTAAGAGGAAATGCAAATAAGCAAACATGAAAATGACAATGCAGGATATAGATTTGTACTGTAAACATCAACTTAAAGAGCAGGCATAACAAGTTATATGAATTGTCAAATCAAATGTACTAAAAATTGAAAGTTGCTGTTTCTGTTAAGTCAGCAGCAATTGCTACTCTAAGGATGTCCCCATCATTGGTGAAGTGAACGCACTATTTCCAAATCATTTCCTCTGTACAGCTTGGTTTGTGTGTGTTTTCAATATGTAGCAATATATCTAATGAAACTGTCTCTTATGAAATAATCTCTTCACTGATAGCCTTCCTGGCACTGACCAACTGCCGCAAGTGAGCGCATTTGGATGTTATCATGAAATGCGTTTCATTTGCCAGGCAACCGACGTTCTGATGTGTCCAAAGAACCGCACGGTCTGTTGGTATTGAGCCGTTGTGGTGGATTTCGGGATTTAATACAAACAGCCTGATTCGTGAAACAGACTGAAATTCTTCTTGTTTAAACTGCCATACACCAGCAGATTGTATCCTGCTATAGAAATTACTTATAAATAATTCATAATTATAAAGAATTATGAAATCATAATATATAGGGTAATTCATTTTAACCCATAGTTCCCCCCCAAGTACAAAGTGAAAGTTGGCCTTATAGGATTGAAGATAGCAACCGTCCACCTTGCTAAACCTTTACTGAAGACAACAACCATTATAGGGAGTGACAACAGTCATGTATGATTATGAGTTGTATCTATACAAACAGAAAAAAAAATCTAAAAAGGAAGTAGAAAAAAACCCTAACCCAAAAGCAGTTGCTTCACATTCCTAGAAATCCTCCCAAAAAATGAATACCAAGAACAGGACGTGCATGCAGTCTTCACTGCGTCACTGCGTTTCCATTCTGCTGTTTGGTAGCATGACAACGACCGCTTTGTTGCCTCTTACACATGATATTACGCTCAAACCTTTACATGTTATTTGAACTGTGACACTGACGTTATTGTGCATGACTGCAAGGTACGCTCAATGCATGATTTGACAACAGTCACAAGTGTTAAAATCATTATGCAATAAATGACAACATGAAAATAAAAAAAGGAAAAAAAAAGATATGCTGACAACTGTGGTTTTAATATATGAGTGTAAATAGCACTGTAACCTAAAAAAATATTTAGATACACAGAATGAGGTTAGCAATTGACCATGTAGTGTTCTTGTGAAATGTGTGGTGTAAGTCAGGGAAACTACCCGCACATTTATCTACATCTGCCTACCAACAGCTATACAAACAAACAAGCGTAGAGATGGACAGTAGGTTTTACATAAAACCAAAACCGTCAAGCAAATACATGAAAGTCCCCAAACACATACTCACAGATGACTCATCCTCACTTATCCTTATACCTGTTTGAGCAGCAATACACCCACATTCACACATGCCAATTAAAATGCCAAGGAAAATTGATAGTAATAGTAAAGACTTGGAATAAGCAAGGTGTGACTAGATCAAAGTGAATTATTGGTTTGGCTGGCAGAGTGGAGACTATCTTTCAAGGGAGACTGGTTCAACGGTTAGGTCCCAGATGGTTTTCACACCTGTGGGCCTCAAAGAAAACACCCAGCCTCTGAAAACCTCCAGAACGAATATTCAAAAAGCATCTGAGAGCTGGATTCTGATCCGTCCATAACAACAGATCAGTTTACACAATTATGAAGACGTGGAGCCTTTTTTAGTTTCAGAAAAAAAAAATCACCTAAAAGTAAAATAACAAGGGATGACTTTTATATGAAATCAAACATCCAATTACCTTGTCTGTCATTACCAGACGCCCCATCATTCAAAACCCATAACAGCTTTTGTTGAATACATGTCTTAAGGAAACATTATATAACACTATTCTGTGCATTGTATTCACTACACAGTGTGATGCCATGTTCCTCCTTTGTGTCATTCTAATCGTGATCTGCTAATTCCATCAAAACAACTCAAAAGCAGCACAGGTGGTTAAGTTGATGTGCCATATGGCAGAATTTTGCTTTTATGTCAGCCGATCATGGTGAATATTAAATGAAACTCAATTACATTTGGACAGTTAAATTGTCCCAAGTGTTTATGACCTCACTCTTGGTGCTTTCACACCTGCCACTGTGTGTGGAGATAATTGGCCTCAATGGAGTGAGTATATCACTAATAGGTTTCCAGTGTTTTACTTTACTTAAGGAAACAATAATGAAAAGAGGAAAGCTTCACAGTGTGAATCTGTAGATTAAGTTAACAGGATTCATCATCTATGTAAATCCTCTGTAGCAATAGTCAATTTGATATTAAAGCTGAATTTGTTATGGCAATATATATATATATATATATATATATATATATATATATATATATATATATATATATATATATATATATATATATATATATATATATATATATATATTGCCAGTCAATGGTGTTTTATTGGTGTTTGTGTAGTTTTTATAATGCACATAAATCAACATTACATTTAAAGAGAATCTAATTCATGCTAGATTGATATTTAAAACATGTACTTTCAGAAAAAGTAATTGTCTGCAAGAGCTTGAGTGCCAAGCAATAATATGTTTTTCAAACAGTTCCTTGGTAATACACTATATATATATATATATATATATATATATATATATATATATATATATATATATATATATATATATAAGATATATATATATCTTCAATTAACCTCAACAGTTACCTGATTGAAGTGCTAGAGAAAGGTAACTTGCCAGAAATGTCTAATGTCTTGTGTAGCAAGTAAAAATGTCAATTTGATGTGCTGTCTTAGTCGTCCTTTTTCGTTATCTCCCGCTAATATAAAAAGCTCTCTACTGACATTATTTGTGTGGATTATGGTTAATATTAGATTATGGTTAATATATTAAAGGTTTGGGTGGGGTAAGGAAATTTAAAAAATACAGCTAAAATTGTGGCCAAGCGATAAGTTGGATGAGGATTACCAGGCTCACACAGACAAATTTTTCCAACCAAAAGTATCCTGGAAAATATCTCTGTTTTTTATCATAATTAAGATTAAAGATTAATTAAGTCCCTTTCTCTTTATAAGTGTCTGTAAGCCTATTGTACGCATGTGATGCCCTACAAGCCCCAAAGCATGTTGAAACTGAGCTGTCACTGTTGTCTAGTTGAACTTGGATAGTGCCATGATATCACAAGTTTTCATTATTACAAATCCACATCACATTTTTCAAGCCTTGGGGTCTTCCCATTCATTTGGTCAGCTCATATCAAGTCAGGCAATGTGTATGGGGTTTTTACTCTCATACACTGACTAATACTACTCTTCATGGCTTGTGAGCACCACAAAATACTTAGGGGAACTCGACAAGCTCCCAGCATTTACTAAAATGAATGCAGCAGTTCCATCTTAAGGTCACCAATAGGTACTACAACAAGAAACAAAACATCTTTCACTTTTGATTCCCCTGTGTGTTTGTATTTGTCTGCCTCTCTCATTCACAGACACTTTTCTGCTGCTTACGGAGTTCAAACAAGAGGATATTCATTGTGTGTGCGTGTGTGTAATACATCTGCAGGACAGTGGAATGAGAGACAAAAATATGCATTATCTGCGTAGGAAAGCTCCATCAGTGAAACTATTGAGGGAGTTGTACTCGAAGGAATTTAAAAGGTCTGCATGTCATTGACCAGAGGGTTCCTTCAAGCTATGAGCCCAGTTTGTTTGTTGCAAATTAAGATTTTCTGAATTGCAAGCAGCCCCATTATTTTCAGGCACACGTCTTTCCAGCATGAAAGACAGGAAAACACACAGCGCTCATGCATCGATGCACAATCACAGCCATGTGCGCACAAAAAAACAAAAGCACACTCATACAGTTTTGGGGTGGTATGTTTAAACCTCTCTTGGCACCTGATCAGACCGAGTTTCCCATGAAGTTTTCTGTGGAGCAAAGTGACTTGAACTGATTGCAGCGGATAAGTGGCCTAAGCAAATAGCCCTTCCACTGTGACAAGGGAGTGGAGAGAGCAATTAGTCCAGTCTTGAGATCTACAATTCCATAACCTCAGATAAACCTTCTTGATTACCCCATAAAAACTGGCCTTTCCTGAATGGCATGTCATTGAGGAGAAATGGGGCCGTGTAAAGTGCAAGGCTGGCAAAAGTCCTGGAGTTCAGCAAGTTAAAACCTAGCGCCATGGGAACTATGCCAATCATCCATATTATAAGTTGTGACAGAGATAGCTCTGGGAGTAAAGGCATACCAAACTAACACACAGAGAGCATTTAAGTGCAAACAACAGCGGCACGCTGTTGGCAGGTAAAATGTGTTGTCTGCCAAAACAAAGATGAGCACATGCTTTCCTTAACTGCTTTTAAGCACTGGCACTCAGTGATGATACTGAACGTTATGCCAATCCTAAGGCTTAAGAAAATGAGAGAGAAAGTCATTATTGCCTCAGCAGTAGATTTAACATTGAGAAGCTATTTAACTTCATAAGATAACACCCTGTCAATAAGCCTACATTAGATTAACACATCACAGCTGCATGAAACAAACCCTCTCTTTTTGCTACAAATGTTTTCCTCTCAAACTACATCTAACTGATTTCTGAGAGCATGATCCGCAGGCATCTCTCTCCCTGCTGGCAGCTGGATTGAGAGTGCAACAGTGTGGCAGAGAAGGCAGAGTTACAGTTGCAGTACAGTACATCCCAGCTAACATTCCAACAGCTGATAGCGTCATAGTTCACAATAAACAGTACGTAAAGCAGCTCCTGCACATGGCACAGGATGCCTTGGTGGGCAAAGACATGGGCTACGCAGCAAAGGCACAGAAACAGCACAGTGTATGATCTAAGCAGGAGTCCAGCCGACTCCGACGAATCCAGTAGGTGCCTGGTACAAACACAGTACACCACAGTGTGGCTCAGACCATCTGGGGTTAGGAGCAGACTTCAGTACAATATCCAGGATAGAAAATGATTACATTGCAATACAGGATAACATGACATCATTCAGCAGACTGGGTTGAGTGTAGTATGGTACAGACACGGGACACCATGTCGAATTTTTGTGTAGCGCAGTCTAGATGAGATATAACCAAAACACCCAAACGTAGGTCCTGGTAAAGTACAGTAAAGGGATTCAAGATGAGGGGGCTGAAGGGATCGAGGGAGGGAGGAATGGAGAGATTGAGCGTAACAAGCAAGCACACATAAAGCCTGTCTCATTCTTTTTTCCCCTCCCTCCCTCTCAATGTCTCTCCCTCTCTCTCACCATTACAGCAGCATTAGAAGCTGAGCTGCTCAACTGTTCCAAGATGTCAGAACTACAAAGCTCCCTTGAATGAGGGAATGTGGGGCCCAGGGCGGCGAGGGAGTCTGGAACAGCTGGCCCAGTGGTGGGGCCTCCTGTTCCCTTGCTCTGCAGCCACTAGCTAGCTGGGACAAGACATGGATGTATTGCTGGAGTGGTGGTGGTGGTGGTGTGTGTGTGTATGTCTGTGTGTGTGTGTGAGGAGGGAGGTTGGATAGAAGGGGGGCCAGGGAATATTTCTGTCTTTTCAGTGTAGGAGGGATGACACAGGGATCACCAGCCAGGTCCCCCTGACCAAAGCTGGAGAGGTCTGGATGGGAGGGGACAAAGGGGGAAGCGTGTGGCTGGGTGAGGTTGCGGACATGTTGTCAGTGATGTTCAAGTTCATTTCAGGTTCAGTGGACAGTGGTTGCAACATTGCACAATGACATAAAGGGAATATCACCAAAACGGAAAAGAGCAAGGAATGGGAAAATCAAAAAATACAACGTAGAAATTCAAATTGAGATTTGTTTTAGGTTCCGTGTAGACATTTTATAACACATGCACGTGTGCACACGCACATGCACCAACACGCACACATGTGGACAGAGCGCTGCATCTCCATCTGCTCATGTTCTGCACTAAGGGAGACATGGAAAATTACAGGGAGAGAACACTTGTGGCTTCCATCTCGTCTTTGGTGTCGGAGAAGTGTGACTTAAAAGGGGGGAGGATAAAAGGAGACAAACTATTTTCGACAATTGTAAACAGGAGAAAGCTCCGAGCTGTTGAAGCTTAGCGCATGGAATGAAAAAAAAAATGGATATCATATAAGGTTTCTATAGAGTTCAAGGGTGGTATCGCACTAAACTAAAGTCTAAAATCCTGCAGTACAGCAAGCGTCTATTTCCCAGAACAGAAGACGAAGGAACGGACGGGTGTTCATGTGAGTGTGTTACAGGCCACCCAGGGGCAGATTTAGTGACCTAGGCAAACCCACTTATGGGGCCTCTTTCATGCTTTATTTTCACCCTTTCTCTAATTGAGAATGTTGGTACTGGTGCTGGTAAAAGTAGGCAATTCAAAGTGTTACACTATTAATAAGTTTAAAGTAAGTTTACTTAGGTTTTTACAAAAGAACAAGTCCTGCATTCAGTAATTTACTTTAGTAAAAGTGTAGATGTAGCACTACGGACTTACATTTGCTTAACAACCTTTCATTTTAACTGCTTTAGAATGCTGGATAATTTAATCTATCATTACTCATTGTATTTTTGTTGATCGGATATTTGCATGTAAAATTTTAAACTTTGCAAAATTCTAAAATTTGCAAAATACCCAGTAACAAGATGTCAGATAAATGTAGTACAATGACAAGTAGAGTGTTTCCCCTAAAGTAGAATTGCTCCTAGTAGAAGCGGAGTAGGAGAATAGAGTTGCATGAAAAGAAAAGACTGGAATAAAACACAAATTCTTTATTCTTAGAAGTAAATTCATAAAATTCTAGTGATCATAAGCCTTTAATAATGCAAGTAACATGTAAGATAACACAAGCAAAACTTTATATGCAGGACTTGTAATGTAGTATTTCTATAGTGTAGTATTGTTTCTTTAAGGATCTGAATACTTCTTCCTTTACTGGGAGCACCATGTTGCTGCACATTGTCCTCACTCCCTCTTCCTTGAATGCAATTTTTTTCCTTTTGGGGTGGGAGCAGGTCAGTGCTCCCATCATCAAAAGGTAACAGGAAAACATTCATAGCTCTGGTCCTATTTATTTAAGGGGGCGCAACTGAAAAGCAGATTGTTGTGCGCAGTAGCTCCTTCAGTAATGGAATAGTCTATTAATCGGGGGCATGTTGGGGATCACACATTAACAGTATCATCAGAGTATCATCATTTCATTTATAAACATCATAATACATCTATAGCAATTTGGGGTGAGTTTCAGTTGGGGGCCCCAGACAGTGGTCAATATCTTGCCAAATGAAGGCTCAGCCATTGCCAAGCACAGGCACAATACAGGCAGCGGAGAGGGACGTGAGTGCAGCTACATCTGCACTCACGGATATAGAAGACCCACAATTACTAGCTGCAATGGAAATACAAGTTTCAAAGAACAAACTCAAGGCAGGGAATTTAATGTAAACCACCATACAGCAAATGTAACCATCATGACGTTGGGTCCCAAGAACGGGCTCTGTTGTTCATTTAAGATATGGCACCATTCAAGAATCCCACTGTAATTGTATTGTTACTTGTTTTTTTATTGGTGTTTGTTTTTTCCACGCTTTGGGGGTGTTGTCATCTACATTAATGAGATACATATGAATTTGCTGGAACCTTTTCTGATACATATACATATAAGGATGCATCCCACCATACAAAAACCCACACTTGTGCATGCACAGAGAAACATATAGACATGCGTATCTGCATGCTGCGCTTTCAGCCACACACACACACAGACACACACACCCACAGACACACAGCATTCCTGTTGGGGGTGTGAGCACTGGAGACCTCATAGATTTTTGAAGTTCCAAAACAGCAAAGTAAAACATATCCTTTTAAAGAGAAGACTGGAATATTTTACAGGAGTTTCCATTTGAGAACGCCACACAGTCGACCCATGCGTTCACTCCACACAACACCATAAAGCTTGTTCTTTGGGCGGTCTAGCGAGCCAATCCTAAAACCGGATCTTAATTGTGTACGTTTGTAATTATACAACGGTTCGCCTCTTGCATTCAGAGTAACTTAAACATCTGGAATTGGGCATGACATAGGCTTTCGTTACCGCTGCAAGACGAAGAACTGGTAAGTGAGTGCGAGACAGAAACAAACAAGAGAAAGAGAGAAGGAGTGAAAGTGCAAGAGATCAAATAAAGAATGGCGCAGAAATAAACTGATGGAGAATTCAACAGCTGAGACTAGTAAATGTGGGCTTTCCTTTTGAGTGTGCAAGCATGTGAGGTATGTGCTGGAAGAGGACACAGAAGATGATTCCTGGAGTTCCTCTTTTGGCCCAGAACACAGCAGTGGACAAACTAGCTAGTTTCTATCAGCCAGCCAGCCAGCCCAACAGCTCCAGCTGCTGCAACTATTACTCCTGATGTCTCCCAGCGGCCTTCTGGAGGCTGCACGCTGCATGTGCAAGCATCCACATAAAAGCATGAGCATGCACATGCATGGACTCCACCCAGAGTATTGCAGACGTAGATGTTTAAGAATAGTGCTGTAATTTTGTATGAACATTATGTCACAACTCCATGTATCTATGATTAACAACAATACAGTCTTGTGTCATAATTGCCTTAAATGTCCCAGAGCGATATATCAACATCTCTAGTATGCTTTAAATGATGGTTGTGTGGCCTTGGAAAGTCACGCCACAGTGTAAAATCCCTCTTAAGGACATTCAACTGCTTGTGGGGGCCTTTCTTACGCCAAATGTGGATGAAACGAGTTCATGTAGTGTGTGTGCAGTACAACAATGTCAAAACTGAACACAGTGATTCTTCTTTGTAAGGGGTTTGTCAAAGGGCTTCATGATGTGCGTCAGAGGTTTGGTATACAACAGTAGTATCTGGTCATTATGCTGAACCACATTCTTGGAATTTGAGAGCGTTAAACACACTGTAGGATGTCCAGAATTGACATAAAAGAGAGACAGAGGTATGCCTGCACAGCAAAACATTTAATATATACATTGTATACTGTTCTTATATATTCTTGAAGGTGAAATGTGTTTGAATTTGAGTATATTCCCGGTATTTCTTTTACTGGCTGTTTCTGTATGTATTCAATCAATGAGGCAATTTGCACTGCAGTGAATGAAAAGTACGTATTTATTTAGATGGGGGTCAAACTCAGGTTTGATTGACATAATGGCATGGAAACAATTCATTCACTATTCCAATGAACTACTGCTTGTGACAGTATGTGCTTTTGAAACCTGAGCCAGCAGTAATCTACCTCTTGATATGTATAATGTTAACATTAAGTGAGGCAATAGCACTCATTTCCTCAGTTTATTATTGCACACACTAGTTACACAAAGAAAGCAATCTTGCACAATTTACTTCTGCTGCGGGACAGAAAAAAGAAAGAGGAAGCTTCCTTCTGTGGGAATGGAAAGGACAAACACCAAAAGTCACAGGAGAGCAGTGGATCGTTTTGGAAATGGAATCTAAACCTGCAGTAGTGGCTTGTTGCTGATCGCTGGGCCTTGATTCAGAACTTAGATGGGAGAGGAAACATCTCATAATGGAGCTTTGTCAGACCAGCAGATAGTCTCACATCACCTTATTTATTAAATATACGTTCATAGGGTTAGATGTAAGGATGAATACAAAGAGAGATGAATGTGAGGAAAGAGCACTTCTATTTAATTTACATCTATCAAGTCACTTTTCTGCTGAGCCTTTAGTAGTATGACAGAAGGAATGTGTCAATAAAAAGAAAAATAAGTGCTTGTGTATTTCAATTCTGTGTCTCCAACATACCCCAGCTCAATTATACGTGGGGAGGTGGGGAGTGAGTGTGTGAGAAGGAAGACTGCATTGCTGCTGCAGGTTTAACTATGTGCTTTTGTACCAAAATCCAGTTTTTATAAATAGAACACAAAAATGGAAATATTAAAATGGGATATTGGTATATTAGGGCTTTAAAGTCGCAAAGACATCCGTAGTGAGTCTCTCTAAAACCTGAGATCAAAGGGCATCTCAAAGCAGACGGATGGACTGGAGACGAGTAGCACTGGGGACTATATTTCCTCCATTTTCCTGTCAGGACAAAGAAGGCAACCTATCCAAGACGGCCTGCGTCAGATGAAACACCACAAAATGTCACTTGAGTATCCCATATTCCTACAATGAGTCAATTATACCTTTCCCCAGTCACTGGCAGAATGTACATACAGCCAGTCCATTTAGTGACCTCAGACTGACTCCAAAGAGCAGGCACAAAATGACAGCCCAGCTCTGACTGCAATGCCTATGAGACATTAGCCTTAAACTGTCTCTGTGGTATTTTCTCTAATGCTCCTAAAAGACACTTCCTGGCATACCGTTAACCTGACTTTAAAGCACCGACATGTGACCGGCGCAAAGACAAAAGCTGTGTTGTTGCAGCGTTATTATGGCAAAATATTATCAGAAAATATCAGGTGTGCGCACTAATCTACATAGTTTATGTGCCTGCTTTCCTTGGCAGGTGGCATTCTCTTGAGAACATACACACACACACACACACACGCTGTCCTCTGCATGAGATGACTCACATGCCGTGACATCTGGTTAGTGTTGGATACATTGTTTGGGGCAGCGCAGTGACTTAACGCTGAGCATAATGGAAGGAAAAAGGAAAAAGAGAAAGCCATGGAATAAAATACATTATTATAATATTAAGCCTCAGTTCTCTTATAATGTTTTTTCCTCTCTTAACAATGAGACACCATACTGCCAACACAGGGGACAACTAACTACTTCCAAGACAGCTTCACTCACTGGTTATAAAGACGTGGTAAGATAAGAGAGGTCAGGGGTGAGATGTGGTTAACATTAGACTCTTGAACTAAGTTTATGCTTTTTCTAAAGTGTGATCACTTTTCCTTAAGAGGATATTGTCTCATTTTTAGTCCATCAGTAAAACATCTCAACAACTATTGGATGGATCTTCATTACATTTTGGCCCCATAGAGCCCAAACTGAAATAACTTTGGTCTATTAAGTGTCATAATCAAATACTTTAGTTTATCAACCAAATAACCATATTCCCATCAGCCTCAGCTGCAATTTGTGCTTCATGCTGTTTAGCAAACGTTATCAAGCCAACACACCAACTCTAATGAACATGCTTGCATTATCACTGTGAGCATGTTAATACAGTGATGTGAGCGCTTAGCCTCACAGAACTGCTAGCGTGGCTGTAAACTTGTTTTTAAAAATTCAAAATCTATGCTACTCACTGTCTTTACTCATGTTGGCACATGTATTAGTTTCAATAGGTGGTTCTCCAACCGAATGAGAAAGCAGCAGTGTGAAGTTGGTTGATAGTGTCAGGCCTAGTGTAAATGAAACTGAGCTCTTGTCAAGGAAAAAAAACAATAGCGCTGACTGTGTATGGAAATGAGCTCAAGCCAGATCCAAAGCAAAATAATCTGCAGTGAATTTATCCTCTCATCCCTCATTACTGCATCCCCCCGTGGCTTCATCTGGGAGAGACACTGGTAGAGAGAGGCTGTTGAAGAGACCCACCTCCCTCTTCTCCCAGCACTGCCTCAGGAATGCTTTTCTTCTGGCCCCCTTAGCCCCATGTGTAGACGCCCTCTCTGCAGGGTGTGTTTTGCATGTAAAGCAGGCTGCAGATGCTGTCCGCAAAAAAGGGACCAGGAGGGACAAGAGGGACCAGGACACAAGGAGGCCCCACTGCCATGCCACCCGCCTGGCCTGGCCTCGCTTTGCTGTCACCCCCTCTGCAGCACCCCTCCCACAACACCTCTCATTACTCCCTCCCTATCCCCCCCCCCCCACACCCCAGTCCCCATTTTCCATCCCCGGTTCGACATGCCACCCCTCCATCACCCCATCTCTCCATCCGCCCCCTCGACCATCCCTCTGCCACCCTCCTAGCACACGCAGTTGTGTGTCTCCTGGGAAACAAGCTGTAGTGGTGTATGGAGGCATGCTGAGCTCAGAGACACACACACACACACACACACACACACATTCACCATACCACTTCAGTGGATAGAAAGACCTGAGAAACGGCATTTGGACCGGAGAGAAAGAAAGAAAGAAAGAGAGGGAGAGAAGGGAGAAAGAGAGTGATCACCTCTAATAAAATGGTTCTTTACAATCCTGTTATGCATGTTCAGCTTGACACGACTACATTCAGGGAAAAATAATTAACAAGTGTATGGCATACATTAATATTGCATTTGACAGCAGACAGGTGGTTAGCTGGGAGCAGATGTTAGGAGGCAGACCAGAGCTAGAGAGAGAGACTATGTGAGAGGGAGAGATGCAAAATAATTATAAGGTCCTGCAGAACAAACACAACTAATGTGTAATCTTCATAGTTTTTCAACTGCTGATTCGTGGACTATTAATCTATTAGGTTAATAGAAATAGAAACAGAATTCTATCAGTTAACAAGTATTGATAAAATGAAGGTTGTTAGGTTGTTTAATGAAGAAAAACTGCCAATAAGCTGCCAGTCCCAGCTTTAAAATATTGCTTATTTTCTGTTTTATATGGTCATTAGAGCACTTTTGAGGCTTGGACTGTTGGTCGGAAAAAAACAAGAAATTTTTTAAAATATCACCTTTTCCTGCTCTCCGGAAATCATCACCTTTTTTATTTCTTTATTTATTTTTTACAGTTTATGGATGGAATGTCAAACATTGAATGGAAAAAAAAAATAGATACATTATTGGAAATTAAAATTGTAGTTAGTCTCAGTTGTAGCTCAACACCTCTGTATGATAAATCTCTGCTTGACATACAGTAAACATCAGTTCCATCATCCATCCTTCCAGCTCCTCTGTCTGCTGCACACAAAGCACCACAGTGTGGCCAGTCGGCGAGGGTGCAACTGGGATGACATAATGGTGTTTTCCATCCAACCTCTCCACTCCCAGGATCTGTACTGCGCTGAACAAGGTGTGGTGGTAGAGTGTGTATGTATGTGTGTGTGTGTGTGTGTGTGTGTGTGTGTGTGTGTGTGTGTGTGTGTGTGTGTGTGTGTGTGAGGTAGGATGAATAATTGTAGTGGCACACTGGTACATTTGGATAATGACCTTTTTTGTTACTTTTAAAGTATACACACCTCTGCTGGTCTTTACGTGTGTGCCCCTTGATCCCAAAGAGCAACTTTGCAATGCCTTTTAACTCTTATATAATGCACAACTGCTTTCTTCTTCTGTTAATTCAGACTAGATTGGACTGAGGGTGACGTACTGTAAAGGTGTCGCTGAGCATGTTGTGCGTAAACGCCTTGAACAAAGCCACACAGATCAGGCACCTGAATTAATCTGTTGCCGTTCGCATAGCGTGGCACACGTGCAACGCAACACCTGACGCAGCATCGAGCGATAACTGTAGAGGGATTTAAGGCCTTTTGATCATCCTCCTGCATGGCTTTATTCCTCAACAATGCAAAAAGGAACCACAGAATGACAAGAGTAAACATTCATTTCCTTGGGTAAAGCCTTGAAGTGAGGGAGGGCTGATGCTTCCATTGTGTGAAACTGAGATGGATGTGTTTCCAGCACAACAGTTTGTGTGGGCTTTTCTGTTTCTCCCTTAAGCTGCTGTAGTTGTCCCTAACTTTACAAAACTGTCGCGCAACAACTCCCTCACGTTCTGTATAACACGTGATTTTCTTTTTTTGTTAATAGTTCCCGGGGGTCTGCAGCTTATACGTGGCGCTGTGACACTTTCAGTCAATGAAATAAATTAAACAAGGAACTTCCCTTGCCCAAGTCTAAACAACTCTACTGCTCTTGTCGAGAGTTGCTCACTGTGCTGGTGCGTCTGACTCTGTGTAGCTCAAGGGGCCCGCAGCAAACACACGGGTCAGGAGGCAGGAGCTCTGGGAGTCTCCATGCTTTGCTCCAACATTTGGAATCATTCTCAACCTATCACAAATTCCTCTTTCTTGGCAGCTGGACAGTTTTCCCTCTCTTTCTCTCCTCTCTCCCTCTCTCTCTCGCTCCCTTTCCTCTTTTCATCAGTGCTGGCAGTAGAACTGTAGTCTACATTCTGCACTAATTAACAACCTTGAGAGGAAGACCACCAAACTGGTGAACTGGCACACTCAAAGCACACTTACAGTAAGACTCTCTTTCTGTTTTTATGTTTCAGCATTCTCTGTCCATCTAAAGGTTGTGTTATGTTGAAAGTTGTGATGATGCATAAGTCAACATAATCTTCAAGCTGAGATGGAGCTCCATGTAAACTTAAGCCTCCTCCAGACAACATACACACACACACACACACACACACACACACACACACACACACACACTGAAAATGCTCTATGCTAGGTCTATTGGCTGTGCTACTAACTCTTGCTGTGTGTTATCAGAGTATCTGAATAAACAACTGTAACATCCACATCGGCCAAGTTGGCCCCTCGCCCTCCATGACACACAGAAAACAATGAACAATGCTTGCTCTCTTGTTCCTGCTCTAATATACAATCTTTAACATGCTCAAAGCTGATCGTAACATTTTACATGTGGACTGTGTTAGTGCTTACACTGTAACATCCTCATTGTCTTCACCAATTCCACCAAACCCACCTTTAGGTCTGTGTTCATCCAAAGTATTTAATCATTTTGCAACATCAAACAGTAACAGTGAAAAGATGAATGAGGACGATATTGCACAATTTAGGCAAATACTAGCCCCCAGCCCATAACGGTGCAGAGGTTACAGCAGGTACAGCAGCGGCACCTTCTACAATGTTGTGATGAGTTATGGTGAGGTGTGGGTGTATTATCTGCACTGTAGTAAATAAACACTGTGGTGCATTTAAAAAAAAACATAATTGTATTTCTCTGTTTCACAGCATTGTTCTCTCTTGGTCCCTCTCTTTTTCTGCTTGTGCGGAGCTTACCTTGAATGTTTGCTTGTATGTTTGCATACAGCAACCTACAAATCCAACAAATCCTCTCTCTCTAAACATTCTTTAAAATGAGTTATTTATAACCCTATAACCCTTATAACCCTAACCCATTCAACAAGGACACATCTGTCTTCCTGGTGTCAGTCAGCATCCTAAGTCATCACATATAGACTCTCTCATGACATTCTACAGCACCCTAGTAAAGCACATTGAGTTACTGTGGCTAAATTCTCCAGAAAGTGGTTAGTATAACTATGAATTTTTTGCGTTATTAGGCTACTACAGTTGGCACACAAGAGAAAGGAGATGAAATATTTTGCAGAGTGGAATTTGTATCCGAGAAAAAACAACTTGCACAATAATATTCAAGAAGACCAAATGTACACATGAGCTTGTACACTGGAATGTACACAAACACACAGAGAAACACACAAGCACTCTGCGTCAAAACTCCAAGCTGCCGGTCTGGAGCATCAATCGAGTCTCTGTTCATTCTCCTCGCCCTACTAGACGCCGCTGCCATATTCAACCACCAACATCCAAGCCGCATAGTTTGTCACAGCACATCACAACAACCTTGAAGCGAGCAAGCAGCTTTTAAAGCAAGGCTCCATTAAAATCAGGTATATGGTCTCCTTCGATCATTTTCTGAATAGTCTGGGTCTTGCCGGTTTTCATTAGTGGTCTTCTCTTAGAAAAGTTTCTGAATAAAATGGCAGAGTGGGGAGGTCACTGGCTGCCTCAAATTCTCGTCATGGAGTAAATTCTCAGCATTTCTCATGACTTAAAATTCGTAATTTGTAAGCAAGCAGCTCCCAAATAGATGGAATGCATGACTCAGTAATTTGGGGAAACTACTATAGAATGGAAGTCAGAGAAGTGACCTGGTTGGGGGAAAGGGGACGACAAACACTTTCGACAATTTCTGTCAACGTATATTTGAGAAAGAGATTGAACTATTCCAACTTTTTTTTGTTAAAGCTCCTCCGAGCCCAAAAGAAGATCACACAGCTCCAAGGGGTGTGCTACTGCATGAGTATTAAAGGGGACAAGTGCTGGTAAGGAATTCTATTCGCTGTTTCCCTGGATAAATACAGAGCATAAAACATCTCTGTGTTCTTGGAACCATCATAAAAAGTGCCAAGTAAAGAAAGACAATTAGAACAATCAACAAAAGGGGTGGGGGGGGGGCATTATGCAGGGACGAGAGGTTGAAAAGAGGTATTTCTTGTTTGGCTTCAAACTCAACTATATAGGTCAAAAGCCTGACAAGACGGCCCAAACATATAAAAGAAGAGGCGATGGGAGAAGAATGAAGGAATTCCATGAAGACAGTGGGTCCAGGGAGACAGTTTGCCTTGTCTCCCAAAGAGATGTTCTGGCATGTCAGTGATCACAGACAGCCTTCCAGCATTAAGTGACTCTGAATAGGCGCAAGAGGACAGGGAGAGGAGAGAACAACAAGAGTGCTGGACCAGAGCAGGGCCGAGTGGTGCTGGCAGGGCCAGCGTATTGTTCTGGGAGGCAAGCAGGAGGCTATCACAGCCCGGGCCCAGCGCTAGCCACGTGCTCCTCACCGAAGCCTGCATGAATTATTACATTTCATTCTGTTATCTTTCATCATGGTTCATTACAGACAGACAATTGAGCTTCAAGAGAAGCACCACGCTCTGGGGGGACCCCAGATGCCCTCAAATAGAGAGAAAGAGAGAGAGAGAGAGAGAGAGAGAGAGAGAGAGAGAGAGAGAGAGAGAGAGAATCCCTGCACTCGCCACTGAAAAGGATGGAGGAGGATGGACAAAAACACATTGTCCATGGATTTAAAAAGGCTTATGGCTGCTATGAAAAAAAAAAAGAAATGTGCTTTTCGAAGAAGAGAAGAATGAATCTGCCCGCTGATGCACACTCAATGAGATGTACGCTAGTGGAGCCATAGAAAAAGAATTGAGAATTGAAAGGGATGGACTCTGAGGCAAATGACACTCGAGTGTTTTGAAAATAACTGACAGCTGCACAATAGGACACAAAAACAGACTGCAATCTGCCCACAGATAGATGAAAAGACAGAGACTTGAATAGAAGTGTGACCAAATACATACAGTGATACTGTCCATTCATCGCAGAAGTGGATAAATGGACAGCCGTGAAAATGGACATGAAAGGTGAGATTTTGCTCTGATAAATGAACCAAACAAAAAGACAACTACAAAGAATTTGTGAGGCAATTAGGCCTGTCTCATTTCAAATATGTAGGTGCCAAAGGTTTGCTTTAAGACAATTACAAGAGAGTTTTATTGTATACAAAACTCAAGATTCAATAAAAACTTTACATTGTTACCATTTTAACACTGAACGTTTGGTTCCAGAGGGAAACACTGATACTCGTCCTTATCGTAGCTTATTACAGACCTGTCCGAATCAATGCTGTATCCCTGGATGAATCGGTCATAACCATTTAGAGCATGTGTCTCTTCTTGACACTTTATTGTATGTGAGTGTCCCTAATGCATGTGTGTGTGTGTATAGAGAGAGGTGAGTATCGGAACACACTCCTCTTGTCATTCGCTGTTCGCTGCATAACACAGACATTTTCCATTCTGTCAGCGCAAGCAGCAAGCACACTGGCTCCTTCTAAACTCAGCCGCCACTTCATTAAATGACTTCAGACTCTTGGCAGAGTCAGTGGGAAAAGTCTATATTAACTGTGTGTGAGATCCACAGGGTGACCAACAAAGGCCATAGTTGTTCTTCTATGCTGGGTGCTGCTTGGGGGAATTCTGGGGCCTATCGGGGTACCCCTCCGCTGGGCCCTGTGCCCCATTTGTGTCTCACAAATTCTCCCTCTCCCCCTCTCTCCCTCCCCCTCTCTCTCTCTCTCCTCCCCCCACCCCACCCCAGACACAAATAACACACAAAGATGCAACTTTGCTGACCTTTGCCCTACTTTCTAGGAAAATAGTGTTGGGATTGTGAGTTACTGTAAATTAGCGAGTGTAAGAGAGTGCTCGAGCAGCCAGTTAGGGGGCACGGTTTTGACATCACTGCGCATGATGCCTAAAGGCCAGGAGGAGAAGCTGACTGCATCAAACCATTTACTGTCGCCCAGCCAGGGCAAAGTGCTGGGTCATCTCGGAGCAGTTGGGAAAAACAGTGTTCAGCCACCATGGTACTCAGTGTATTTTGTAATGTAAAAGGGAGTTTTGTAAGCTAAAATTTCAGAATTACAGAATTCTCAGTGAGAAACACGGGGGTAGGGGTAGTAAAGTAGTTCAAAGTTGAACAACACACAACAGAGGGTTTTTTGTTGTTTTCTCTTCCAAAACATGATTATCCGGCAGTGATTCATGTCCCATTGAGGGTGCATTATTCAAATTTAGTCTGACAACATACATCCTACTGTAAAACAAATAGCAGCTGATTGTGTCTCAATGTATAAACTCACACTTACAAGTCTAAATCATGCATCACACTTGCGGGTGCACCTGTGTAACAGACTCTGGGGTTCTGGATAGGCAAAATAAATGGATTTCCAAAGATCTCATGCGAAAGAACTGGTATTATTTTGTAACCGTAAGTCATAGCCAAAGCTCATTTGTGAAGGAAGAACTTTTGAGTGGAGTAAGTATTTGTATAGATAGGGCACAGACAGAGAGTGGTAGAATTGTCTCTAATAAAAATATCAAATTAATGGTATCATCAATTTAAAGAGTTGCATCCTCCCAGTTAAACTATCTTCATTATCATATATGAATAACATAAGTTGATCGGCTTGTTAGTTTTGAAACAGGACCTTCAGTATTTTCATCAAGACATTTGTAAAAGAAAAATCTGTTATTTCAATGTGCCACATATCTGTATAATGTAAATAATATAAATTATTAAGTTTAATGTCTATTTTTAATTTACATTTTTTGGGAAAAAACAAAACATTCCAAATATTATCAAAATCAATGGCTATTTAGGGGTTTGCCCTGCATTACTCTGAGGATTCATAGGGGGTTGAAGACACCCTGTTGAGGATCCCTGGACTAGAGACAGATGACAGACACAGAAGGGGGAAGAAGATAAAAACATATTAGATGATTAGATTAGTATTATTACAGTCTCATGTTTCATGTTACACCTGTAGATAAAATAAAAAGACAAATGTAGATATGAACTGAGGTTAAATTTTCAGATTTTTTTTAAAATTTATGATGCAAATGAAATAGCATCTTACAGCCACAATCTCATGCACACGAAAAGCTAAACCCTCAAAGGTGAAACAGAAAACAAAAAAAACTGCCGACATACCAGATGCCACAGCTGTACAGTCAATCAGTCAGATTGACTTGATATGGGAGTTTGTGAGGGACCGAGTTCTGCTGTGACCTTTATCCATTTTGGTGGATTTATTTGTTCTAATTAAGCAGGTTAGGGCCACATGCCTCAACAAATTAAGTTGTTTGTCTTGATGTGACAAGTTGGAGGAGGAAAGGCCAATTACCCTCTTTAAAAAAAGAGCAATTCCTTTAATATCGGGAGGTGAAGAGTCTGCCAGAGGGGGTTAACGTTTACACCTACGTAATAAAAGGATGCCTGCTTGCTGCCTCTAGTGTGCTGCACTATCTGACGACATGCTGCTACAAGACGTGTCTTTGTGGGTTCATGTGCAAGTTTCAAGTGCATGTATGTAAAGACTATATCTAAATCCACTTTAGTGGACAATAAGAACTGTCTGCACTATACATTATGTGAGGGGCCCTGGTACACTTTGTCTCGTACCTATAATGTCACTCACATTGCGTAACCGTCCTGTTACACAATGCATCAACAACCGATTCAAACTAGTGCATCTGCTCGACTTGATAAAAGAATAAGACATAACGTGATTTTGACACGTTTGACCACCGACACGTACAAAACGAGGCTTTGAGGAAGAAATACTCCGGCCGGCCGACTAAACACAGCTTACGGCGTGGCTCTGGGGTTGAAAATAGTCCACAATGTCTAGATCAACAGAGGCTGGAGCCAGCAGGGGCTTGGAGGTGGACTGAGGCGGCCCAGTGAGAGGCCTCCTCCGCCAGCATGGATAAACACAGTTAGCTGGGGAACTCAGATTGTTTCTCCTCCTGTAATCCCACATATTGGAACCTCTGTGCATGGCTGGCGTTGTAGTGTGCGTGCAAGTGTGTCCATGTGAAACACGGGGCATGTTGAGGATACAAGGACGCATACAAGCACCCGGCCTATACGTTCATTTGGGACTTTTCATCCTTCTCAAACACTAAAGGTACATGTGATAGTACAATTCAGACTTTATCAAAGCTCACCTTTCATTGGAAACTGGAAGTTTGCTTTCAATTAAATACGCCGCAAAAAAAAGGTCCACACTGTAGCCACTAACCTTCAAGTGACTCCCAAGCATCCTGAGCCATCCGCCACATTACACAAGGAGATTCAGAGCACAAAATGAAGGAATAACACTAGGCAACAATATGGCTCAGTTCTTTTCACCATGGGGCTTCGCTCTGAGACATGTTTGGAGTTTCAAAATACTACATCCTTCCTACGGTATATGAACATTCTGAATAGGGCTCCCTGTCTTTAATTGGCTCCTTTTACCTTTTTATCAGTGATGGTTTCTCTTTCTCTCCCTCTCCCTCCCTCTCTCTGGATATGTCTCTCTTACAAACACACACACATATAAGCACACACTACATTCCCATCTAATCCACATCCATCCTCTCTGTGGAACACACTCTAGATTGGTTTTGCTTCTAGTATAAACTTCCAAGTTGAGGTCAGACTTTGGGGTCACTGGGGCCTACATGAAGCTTGACTTCAAAGAGAAGCAGGCAGTGAAGTGAACTTGTTGGTCCTTTCTCTGCCCTTAGTTACACTTCTCACATTTCTTACAGTATGTGTCTGTTTCCTATTGGTATTGACAGAGTCAAGACTGTTTGCCTGCTGCTGCATTCAAAATGTACTCTTGAATGCACTTGTTTTTTGCATAAATGAATGTTATTAGATTTATAAGTGTATCCACTGAGATGTATTAAAACATACCAGTCTTCTTTTCTTAGTTGTTTGTCTTCATAAAAATAGAGGATAGAAATCTTTCAATTTGTCAGGCATTAAAGTTATGTTGTAAAGACCTTGAAGATGTTTCTTAAATTTGAATGAAACTGGATGGTATGAATCCACTAACAGGCATAGTGAAAATCAATTCTTTCATTTTTTTTGAATTTATTACTGAATTTATTTCATCAGTGTTCTTCTATAGTTGCTTTTATTTAGATATTTAACATTTAATATTTAAGAACTTTAAATTTAAAGACAGACTTGGGTATTTCTCAGGGTAATATAGTGAACATGTCTTGACTAATAATCAAAAACTCATGAATGATTACTAGTTTTAACAATTATATAGAAATATCTTTAGGAAATCCTCTACTTTGTTTGTCCCATAACCAAAGCCGATAGATGCTCTCACCGCATACAACCCTGTCACAGTGAGATAATGTTCTTACTGAGTGTGCCTTTAAATAGTTGGTTTCTTCTGCATGGCTTCTCTGCTATCTAGTGGTGATATATGAGAACAACAACTGTGCAGAGTATATATATATATATATATATATATATATATATATATATATATATATATATATATATACACACACACACACACACACAGTACAGGCTAAACGTTTGGACACACCTTCTCATTCAATGTATTTTCTTTATTTATCTTTATTTTATTTTGC
Organism: Lepturacanthus savala; assembly: GCA_030544235.1. Lineage (NCBI taxonomy): Eukaryota > Metazoa > Chordata > Actinopteri > Scombriformes > Trichiuridae > Lepturacanthus > Lepturacanthus savala. The sequence continues at coordinate 18,421,195 of CM060465.1, forward strand.
ATTTTCTTAGTATTCTCTTGATGAGCTTCAAGAAGTAGTCACCTGAAATGGTTTTCACTTCATAGGTTTGCCTTATCAGGGTTAATTCGTGGAATTTCTTGCTTTATCAATCAGAGCAAAGGGTGGCTATTTTGAAGAAACTAAAATATAAAACATGTTTTCAGTACATACAGTACCTATCTCCATATGTGTTCATTCATAGTTATGTTGCCTTCAGTGAGAATCTACAATGTAAATAGTCATGAAAATAAAGAAAACACATTGAATGAGAAGGTGTGTCCAAACTTATATATACAGTTTTTAGTTTTATTTTAAAGGGCAATGTTAATGTTGTATATTGTTGTGTACCTGTATACAGTTTACATGTGCTTTTAAGCAGGTCATAAAAAGTTTGCCATTTTGCTTTAGCATTAACAAAAAACAATTTGATAATGTGTGGGCGGCACGGTGGGGGGTTAGCGCTGTTGCCTCACAGCAGGAAGGTCGCACTTCAAGATCTTGGTCTGGGACCTTTCTGTGTGGAGTTTGCATGTTCTCCCTGTGTCTGCGTGGGTTTACACCAGGTGCTCTGGCTTCCTCCCACAGTCCAAAAACATGCTGAGGTTAATTGGAGATGCTAAATTGCCCATAGGTGTGAGTGAATGGTGTGGGTGCCCCACGATAGGCTGGCGACCATCTGGGGTGTATCCCTGCATCTCGCCGGTAATGTGCTGGGATTGGCTTCAGTAGACCCCTGTGACCCTAATGAGGAATAAGCAGGTATAGAAGATGAATGAATGACTTTGATAATGTATTAGTCATCCATCAATGCCAGAGCCTTTCACTTTTTAATACACATAAAAAATGCAATGCAAATATTTGCATTTTTCGACATCGTTTAAGGTATGTAAGATTTTGTTTTTACATGTCATGAATATTAATACCATATACAATAATACAAATACATATATTTTTAGGCAAATTTAGGTAGTCATATCTAACATAACTTTATATGCTAAATAGAGGTAACAACATTGTAGTGGAAACAACCATCAACCATTTATCAATCTACCTACTTTTATAAGTCAATACGTATCAAGTTGATGCAATATTGTTTGAGAGACAGCACAGATGTGCCAAATTATACTATATTATACTGATCCTAATTACATTATAAATAATCATAATCTTAATCCTCAATACACATTTCATATTCACCAAGAGGGACTACTGCCTATTACATCAAGTTATACACGTCTAATGTTTATAGATGGTGTGAATTATTATTTCAGATCCTGACCACTGGAGGTCAGAGTTTTACCATCTATGAAACTAAATGTATGATTTCATATATTTAGTTTCATTGAAGTCGACAAACTGCAACCTGAATCAAACTTTAAAGAGCTTATGGGGAAACTATCAATCAATCAAATCATTATTTTCTCTCTTTTCATACATTTAAAAACATAGCACAAGTGCCTTTCATAAGAAAATAAAACAACAGAAAACAGAAGACAGATAACTATAGTAACCCCACACCGCTTCCACACATAGACACCTAAAGACCCACCCACGCATGCACACACACACATATTACCAGCAAATTATGGCGTAGAACAGAGATATGGCCAGGCACTGATGATCTAGATTAGGAGTCCTAAAATACATCTAAATAAATAAATAGTTGAAATATGTGAATAAATCAATTAAAAGCTCGATCAAACAGGAAAGTCTTGAACCTTCTTTTGAAGGTTCAAAATGCGGTCCTGATGTCAGCGGCAGGTTGTTCCACAGATGTGGGCCATAAAGGTTGAATGCAGCCTCCCTTTGTGTTTTTAGTTCTTTTTTTTAGATTGTTTTTCAAAGTAATGCTCCTTCCATGAAATTAAAAGTCACCATTGTTCAAGCATCATTGGCTTTTCACATAGAAGGATGAGCGCAACATTGCTTTAAGACCTAAAAGCTGCTCCCAACAAAGCAAAACCATGAAAGTGAGGCATCGATAGAACTTGGTAGAGGAGGCAGAAATGAGGATTATGGTGCAAACATTTGTTATTTATCACAACAAATAAAAAAATACATATTCTAACCCATTTCTAGAAAGAAATAAGAAACACGTTTGGACCTCAAAAGTGCATGCTGTGATGGTATAGATTTTTTCTTACCATGGTGAAAAAGCAACATATACCCATGGTTATGCAATTTGCTGCCAAGTGGAGTCTTTTTTTATCTCAAGATAATTTGAATAGATAAAAAATTCAACATGATACTGCTATAACACCTTCATCCATGCTGAGCAGTGTGCAGAGATGATCACCGCATTCATGCGAGTGCGCCTGCAAACACAGATGTACAACTGTATTTTCAAACACAGCCGATTGGAGTGGATATATCTTACTTTTTTTTTGCAATGTTATTCATAAATCAGTAGAACTACTATAATTTTAAGTTAAGAAAAAGAAAGAATATATAATAATACCAATATATTAAAATAATACCAATGATAGTAATTACGGTTCTGTTCCATTTAGTGTAGCAGAGCCGTTCCATTGAGCCAGCACGCACAATAGCAGCAGCCTGAGTCTGTTTGACCTGAATTGACATGACATGACATTACTACAGTAATGTGGTTATCGCCATCGTCACAGCGGTAGTACTCTATTGAACGGATGCAAAGATCATTGACAAGATAAGTTTAAACACCCATTTTAAAGAGAAGTGCCACTGTCTAAAAGATAAACCGCAGTCTAGTCATAGCCAGCAGCCCTTTTGACACAACAACTCCGACAATACCTTTGGGAAATGTGTTGACACTGACATACACACTCAGGGGAAATTTTCAAGACCACATGGCAAAGTCAGCAGCTGATATGCTACCTATGAGAAAGCAAGACACACCTCAAAACAGCTGTGAGGTCTGACTTACTGTAAAAGCTTTTCTGCATCAAGGACCACAAAAAAAAGAAGAAAAAAATAGTTAAGTGTCTCCCTCACTGATCAATTTACACACACGACAAGCCCCAGCTAGCAGGCAAAGGCATACATTGTGATTCTTTTCAAAACGTGCAGTATGTAAAAAAAAAAAAAAAAAAAAAATGTGTGCTTTAGTCATATTCTTCTAAAGAAACCCAGCTTTTCTTTTGGTTAACACTTGTCCAGTGAAATGTGCACACATTCCTGCAGCAGTTAAGTTAGTTGCAAATTTACCTTGCGTGCGTAAAAATGCCTAAAATTGCTCTTGTAGCATTGAGTATTTAAATATGCGGAGTGTAAAAACAAGTGTAGACGTCTTGCTGAGAACATTACTGAAGCTTAAGATTCAAGCAAATCAACAGACAAACAGCAGAAAACAAAATGCAAATGGCTGTAGTGTAACACAGACAGCTCATTCGACACGGATGCTTTCATGTGTAACTGTAACTGCATTCCAACATGTAAACTGGCAGAATCAGCAACGGCGAGAGAGGATGTTCTTCCTGCAGAGCAGCTGCTAAATCTCACACTTGATCCCGGTCCAGCTCTATAGTAGACACATCCACACACTGTCTGACACTGCTCTGCCTAACCCCCAGCCCCTACACCCCCCAGCAGTTCTCTATTTCTCTTACTTCACTATTGTTGTTGCTTTTCTCTTTTTAAGCTCTAGGAAGGCAACGGCCTATCCCACAACCTCAGTGAAGCTGATCAGTGGCAAGAAAAAAACTTCAGCTCGACTTTAATTAGGTTCTTTCGGTGGCTGAGAGACTTTAGCAAAAAAAAATTAGTCTTGCATCATCTGTAGTACGATGTGAGAGATGAATGGAGCGTTCCAGCATGAAACTTTGCTGGGTTTTCGCAGAGAGCGCTGGCGTATAGAAACCGAGAAAGATGAAAGAGCAGATGCCATTTTTACCCAGAATATGTATTTTGAAGCCATGCATCATGAAGGCAGAACCACAAAATCGTGAAAACAGCGGAACTGTTAAGCAACAACTGATGCTTATCACCTTAACTGTATAAGTGTGGTTACTATCGCTATAACAGCATTGTATTGCCTTTTTGTCTTTTTAATATATAATCAACTACCTAGTCACTCCCACGCATTCATGCACACACACACGCACAAACCCATACACTTCCCAAAAACTTACTACCACTCTTCCGACTGAATATATGAAGATGTTTACCCCATGATTAAACACACTGAACACTGTTCCTCTTTATGTGAAGTCACAGTATTTCTTTGTCTAGCTGAAAACAACTTTTTTATCTGAGGAAAACTCATGCATTTTTTTTTATTATTTTTTTTTTATCCACGAACAACAGTAAAGCAATACGGTCGGTTTTCATTGTCATTAAAACGACAGCATCATCTACAGCACAAGTGCACTGTCTGTATCTGAGGTCTGTCCGTCTCCGCTGTCACAAACCTTTGTTTCTGTCATGGTAGCATGGCAGGAAGTGAAGACGTCAGTGTGCTTCCTTGTCGTGTCTCAACAAAATAAACATCTCATTGCAAGGTGTCATCACTACTTTGTTTTTTTTTTGTTTTTTTACAATTTACATTTACGATTTACAGCTAAACTCAAAACAGAGATAAAAATCTCAATTCCCAATAAATCAACAGGCATAGTATGCGTGACGGGATACAAAAGCACCATTCTCTGAAAAACAGCCCTGGGTTTATGTGGCTGCAAATGAAAGCATGCAAATAAACATCTTGCAGACTCAGCTGAGTGATATATGGGAAGTATAAAAACTTCAAAACCTGTAGGTGGAAATGTTTGCAAACAAGAACAAAAGGATGACTTCAAGTCCAAGAGAACAAACTCCATGGCTGCAAGACACAAGTTCAGGAACAAAGGCTTTACCATAGATTCTAGAGAACCAATCAAAAATTTAAGACCAGAAGTCAGAAGAGGACAAAGTAAAAAAAAAACAAAAAAAAAACTACAGTACACTCTTCTGTCTTACATCTGTCACACAGCAGAGACCCTAAATAATGTTTAATTTAGACTTGGAATAATAGTGTCTATGCATAATTTTATATTGCATCAGTTGCTATCTTGCATTGTATGGATTCTGGACAATCCCTCTTTCCAGATTCCGTCCACAAATCTATTCCTAATTCAGTGGTCCAAGTTCCCTTCAAAACGGTCGTTGGATACAGAGGGAGTAAAAATAGAAACAAAGCAGGAAACCAGATGTTTGGAGCTGGGGATAGTGTAAGTGCTCATTACAAGATCAACTCTTTGAGATTTTAACAAAATATGGGATGCTCTCCCTGATATTGTGTCTGATTTGGAGGTAACAAAAAAAAAGCGAGACCGAGTCAGGTCTAAATTCACTGTCGGGTGTTGAAATGATGCGGAATGTTTCTCAACATATAATTTAGATCACCAACACTTGAAAGCCACTTGTCCTCCCACTGTGAACATTGTAGATCTGTCTGTGATGGTGGAAATTAAATGTTGAAATAGGGTTGAAGTGATTTGATTTGTTTCCAATTCCTTAGTAGTTCCTTAGGAACATTTTATCAGTAAAATTGTCACCAACCGACCAGTTTGCTGAGGGGATCTGTCTTAGAAAAGAGCGGATAGGGAAGATTAGGTTGCTGCTGCCAGTTTTATGTCTGAACATTTGGTTTATGTTTGGAGTTCTCACTGCCAAGAGGTTACAACCCTAGCATTCGCTGCCCAGTAATAATGTCTAAATACAGGTAAGCCCAGACCTCCCACATCTCTGTGTTTTTGAAGGTGTGCTTTGTATATACAGAGACTTTATATGCCTATGTATAGCAACATAATTGAGTTAAGTATCTTAAAGAAAATGCAGGATATTGGCACATTCTCCAGGAACAATGAATCTTGGTAGGGAAATCATCCTAATGGTATTAATGTGACCCACCATGGATACAACTAACCTTTTCTAATGTCATATTTCACAATGCATTGATGGAAACACAGAGGAGCGCCATTTTAAGATGGTACCGAGAAGCTAAAATCTGTCAGCAACAGATCCAGGGAACACATGTATGCGTTTCCTGGAGAAAAGACGTTTGGAGACGAGTGAAACTTTTACCGTGGGCTGTTTGCCCGACAGTGACGCAGTAGCAACCGCAGGAGCAGAGATAAGTTTCTCCAAACTAGAAAACCAACCAACGAGATGCTCGATACGATCACGACATGATAAAGTTTTCTCAAAATATCAAACCACAGATGTAACTAAAAGGAAATGCTCCACGTTCCAGAGACGGTATAGTGAAAAAAACTTTAAAAAAAACCTAATGATTGCATGTATAAAGCCCCCATCTTCCCCCTCCTCCTCCTCCTCACTCCCCCTCCACCAGGCCTGAGCCTCTGCCAAAACTTCAACAATTCAGTCAGCCACTCTGACAGGAAGCCCCCCCCCCCCCCCCCTTCCTCAACCCCTCCTCCTGGCTGGGCTGAGCGTGCTGAGGGAACACAGAGCATGCAGATGTTGACGTTCCACAACTTAAGCTGTGCCCACATCCGTTCAGGGTGCTTCTGTAGCCTATAGAAGGCTGTTAATGTTAAAAAAAAGACAGTATAGGCACCAAAATATAGCACATCTTTAGCAGTGCTGTACACTTCTAGCAACACTCAAGAGAAATAAGCACAGGCTAAAGAGAAAGTTAAGCCTGTGAATGAGTAAAGGAGTTTGTGAGTTGCATAAGTGGCTAAAATAATTCCAGGGAATGGACATAATAACTTACTTTTTTTTTATAAAAAAAAAGGCTGTCATTAGCAAGCATTTGTTAAGGTGGTTTTTTTTTACAGCAGAGGAGCTTTTAAAAAAAACATAATTGAACACTTCAACATGAACACTTTGAATAGCTTGTCCCATGTCTCACACTTAAAGCCAGGAATTCTTGTCATACACACACACTAATCACCACTCTGACACATACAGAGGCTGCGAGACGCTGACTTAAATAAGAGGTCTGTCTCTTTCATGGATGTGTAATCATTTTGATCCCATTCACAGTCAGTGGGCAAATGACTCAACCTGAGGTTTATAACGATGTGGAATTACTTACTGGTAAAGCGAAAAAGAAGATAAGACCATTACAACAAGTGGATGTACTGATAGTGGATAGTCAGTCACATGTCATAGCCATAGCAACTAAAAGATCCTTAGGCCGCTGGGATGGGAACATCACCACACCCTTTAAATGTCTCTCGAATCGTCTCTTCTGATGACAAACTGCGGGTCAAGCAGGCTGTCAAACCTAAAGCGAAAAGTAGCACGAGCTCCTCGTGTGTCTGTTATTTTCAAATCAGTAAGTTCGACTGCAGCAGATTCACGTTTTACTGGACACGACTATGACATTAGAGACGCTCTCACGTCAGTAACGTCAACCTATAGTCTTCTACTCTTAACGTGTTTTTTTACTTGCTTATAAAACAGTGCCAACTCGCGCGTTTTCCCTCTTCAGTCGTTACGCTACCTGACAGCTGTTTTGCACCGATACTACTACGAGTCACGAGAACGCGTACACACAGAGGCACGCGCGCGCGCGCACGCAGGCAGGCAGACACACACACACACACATACTAGGCTACTACAAACGGTCGCGCCGCGCAAATTGAAAAAGTTTGTTTTTCTCACCTGTTCTGTCACTTTGGGCTCATTTGGCTGCAGCGCGGACGGTGATTTTCGTAGTAAATAGAACGGGGGAGCTTTAAAACAGCGTGTGAGAGTTGTTTACAAAGTTTCGCCGTGAAATCCGATTGGTCTGAGCGACGTTTAGTCGACGCCCCAAAACCTCGGTCACCGGGCCGAGTCTCAATAAACGTTGTTTCCCGGATTCGCTGCCTTCCTGCAAACTGAAATCACAGAAGAGGAAGGCGCGAGCTGCGATGCAGAAATCTCTAGGCTAATAAACACGTAGTATTTAATTACCTATGTTTTATTTGTATTCGTAGCTTTTCATAATGGCGGCTGCTTCAAGAAGCAAGAATCTATGGTGCAGAAGAAGCTGTAAACATTCTTGAATCAGTTTCTACTGGTGAGAGATAAGGTTTATTGTCGTAATTGCTCTGGGCTATAATGTTTTATCGTAATTTTGTCTAAATTTCACAACTTATACTGAGTTATACCTATATATTTATAATAATGTAATAAGCCTTTAAAGTGCTGCGTATATCAATAAATAGAGCCAAATATAAAGAAAAAAAGGAAGTTACAGGATCTTCAGTCCATTAAACATGTTGCTCCGTTGAAAATCTGCCACATCTCAGGTTTTAATAGGTCATCAAAACTGGATGTTGGAAATGAGTTTCATTCAATAATAAATAAATAAATAGAAAAAAACAGACAAAGAAAACCTGAAAAAGAGACTGACTCCTGACCAATTTAATGTAGTTGTTATTTGTTTAATTTCACTCCACATAAACTTTGAGCTTGTACTATGGAATGAAAGGACAGATTAAGACAGGTTTAACATTGACAACAAGTCACACTAGAATGTTCAAAAAGTCACTTTATTCTTTAATGTTACATAAGTGACACAGAATGTTCTCTGGATTTCCACAGTCATCCTGTCAAGGCATTTTTGATTGAAATTATATAACAAATATACCATTCTATTTTGATAAAGTTTTTCATGTTTTCCCAAAAACCTGAAAATCCACACACACATACATCAAACTGACTCAAAGCTCAGTTTTCCTATCTGGTATGCACTCTAACCACTCAGCTATCAGGTCACTCCCGCTCATCTACATTTTTGAGGGAAATATAATAGTTTCTACTTTATTTTGTCAGTCAGTCATTTTCTATACCTGCTTATTCCTCATTAGGGTCGCAGGGGTCTGCTGGAGCCAATCCCAGCGGCTTACAGCGAGAGGCAGGGATACACCCCAGATGGTCGCCAGCCAATCATGGGGCACACACACCTTTCACTCACACCTACGGGCAATTTAGAGTCTCCAATTAACCTGAGCATGTTTTTGGACTGTGGGAGGAAGTCGGAGTACCCGGTGAAAACCCACGCAGACACGGGGAGAACATGCAAACTCCACACAGAAAGGTCCCAGACCCAGGACCAAGGAGGTCTTGAACCTGCGACCTTCTTGCTGTGAGACAACAGTGCTAACCCCTGTGCCACCGTGTTGCCCTACTTTATTTTTTTTTAATTTATTATTTAAAATAAATACCTTGATATTCTATATTCTGAATTCTTTCTGTTTCCTTTTATTTTTGAAAGGTGCCAAATAATATTCAATCTCCGCAACCTATCTCAAATTGGCTCCACAACTAAAACTTTAAAATGCTCTCATGTATTTAGTAATGAAAATAAGTAGTAGATTAAACTGTAACAACATAGCAGATTGTGTTATATTGTAATGAGTACTTTACTTTTGTTCTGAGTACTTAATCCAACACTATACCATGTTGCTATAAATCTGAGGGGTTGTAAAACGAGTTTATGCCTTTTTTTTCCTAGTCTTTGTTTATTGCTTATGAATTAGGCCATTACGGAGTAAGGCTATTTAAACAAATCCAAATTTGTATTTGAACTGGCCTCCAAACATATTACAGTAGTGAGTAGTACAGTGGGATAACATGGCTTGAGGCAATACATAAGTAAACACCTCTGTTATTTATCTGAAAGCACTAGTTGGCTAATCAATTAGTTGATCCACAGAAAACTAACCAGCAGCTATTTTGATAATCTATGCATTTCTCAAATCATCTTTAAAGTGAAACCATCAAACCCTTGTTCATGCAATTCATGTGTGAGGATTTGCTGCCTTCACTCCTCCAAGATCATCATTTTTCCCTTTAGAGCAAACAATTATTCAATTTATCTGGAAATTATCTGCAGATTGATTGATCATAAAAATAATGTTTGTTGCAGCCCTACTTGGCTTGTTCGCTGAACTAATAGCACACACACACCCTCCATGAAGAAGATAATTTACCCTGTGCTAATGCAAATGTATGCGAGAGTTGTTCAGTCACAGCAGGCCATACTAATAGTACTCATTAGTAATTATTTTGGCCCGTCAATTTATAATAACTTATGAAAATGAAATATAACGCAGCCTTATGCAGGGTGTTTTCAGCTTTCAAGTGAGCAAGCACACATTCCACTGCAAAATGAAACTCTACTGAGATATATGCAGTAGTCATAATAATAAAAAATAATAATAATAATAACTTTTTTTTTTTTACCATTACTGATATTACAGAAGTTCCTACCCTAAAATCTGCCCAGTTGACACGTCTGTCACAAACACCCACCCGGTGATGAGAGTCTTTACTTTAAGAACAATGTTACTGAGCCCCTGGTCTTCTTCTTCTGCTGTTGCTAGGAACATCCAATAAACCAGAAATGGAATAATGTTGTCCCTATAACCATTGTTATAATTAATAAACGTCGCAATTAATAAAATCCCATGTCTGTGATTTACTCACCACTCTTTCTCTGGCAGCATCAGACTAGACAAAGAGAAACAACAAGTAATGATTCCTAGGGATTACGTCTATAACTTTTGTTTATGCTTATGGCACCTTGTGTATTTTACTGAATGCAAATCATGAATTGTTGATGGCTTCCAGTCTGATTTATCGTTATACTCTGAGGGCCTCCCTGTTTGTTGCTGTATAGAAGCCTAATTTCATATATAAACCTTCCAGGTGTTTTACTCTTCTCCTTGCTGAAAATGACAATTACCTTCTATTATTCATCATTGCATATGCTTCATGTGTTAAGAGACTGAGAGAAATCTACAGGGGAGAGACACTCGACAGGGGAATAAGTGGAAAATGACAATGTTAATTAACAGTAATTGTCTTGTATGGTAACCGCTGGGTGATCAAGGCGCCAAAAAACTGATCACATTGAGATGCAACAATAGTTGTTGTTAATGTTTTCTGTCTGTATATATCCACTTTTTCCTCATTATTTTCTTGTTATTCCTTCTATGCACCCTGTACAGCCATCTAGTGGTCATACTTTGCATTTGCCACCCGCAAATTGACTGGTTTTCTGCTCAGGTCTTAGCAATTGGCTTATATCTGAAGGGGAAACTATGTTACTACTATGCTACTGTTACACATGGATTGTTACTCAGCTCTATTGTAACATGCACAAGCATTATCTATATTTTGATGCATTTCGCCATAATATAGACACCTGAAAAGAGGTTTTAAATTTTTGTTTGCATAAAGAGTGTTCGTAAAGTTGAGACTTAAGTTGTCATACTAGAATTATTGAGGTCATTAACCTCTTGTTAAAAACATTTTTATGTTATTTTCAGCTGCATTCAGCCGCTAACAACATGTTCACTCACTGCTTCCATTAGTGGTGTGTCAGTTGTGAACAAGCTCTTCACAACTGAGCCAGAAGTGAATAATGGTAGTTTCTTTCTTTTTTTTTTTTTTTAATAACTTTTCTCTTTGAAAAAGTACCTACAGGCTTTGGTTACGGGTCACATGCATGCTTTGCAACCAATCATGTACGGGTTGACAAGGGTCATGAAGCAAGGAAGGGTGGGGGTAGCAGGACTTATTATTTTTACTCTATAATAAAATGTTTTGGTTTTATTATAGCCAGAATTCGCTATTCCATATAAAACACCTTTACACCTGGATTTCTTTTTTCGCCTGGGTCACATTTTCGCTCTTACTTTGCACTGATTTTTTCAGGCCATTCGGCTTCTCATTGAGCGGCTAACTCTCGCTAACATTACCCGCCTCGCTTTGCTCAGCTGATTAGAGTTTCTTTCACCGGTCGGTAGCTGCTCACTCCTAATTTCAAACCGTCAGTTCATATAAATAAATGAAGTAATGATCAATAGTACTAGAGCAGATCTATTTGACGAGCATTAGTGCTTAAAGGAGGCAACGTAATGGTTAGCTGTTAAGCTAAAGTAACAAATCGAGTGAGGGATTTATCGATAAAGTCACTAAAAGAAGGAGACAGCTAAAAGTGATTGAGTGGAACGTGTGGTGTTAGTGGAAAATTGGGCTTCTGCTTATGACTCTGCTTCCTTTGGTCTCTCCCCCCGGGTGCTCTGTGATTACCGGGGGAGTAAAGCTGACTCGGGCTGGATTATCCATGAAGCGAAGCAGAGTTTTCTCCCTCACCGAGCCTCGCCTCCAACGAAAGCAATATATTACAATTATTAAGATAAAACACCATAAATAGCAATCCTTCCAAATAAACACAAACAGAATTAATTTAACCATGTCATGTAATATACTCTGTACAATTCAGCTAGAATCACTGGGATATTACAGAGAATAACAGGGAAATTTAAAATGTTAGGTTTCACGGTTTCTAACGGTCCCTGTAACAAACTGACTAAACATTCACTAATTCTCTAAAGTATCCATCCATATAATAGGTTTCACCTCGTCTTGTTATAGTTACCATTGCAGTGCCTGTACTAAATATGTGTTCCTATAGAAAAGCGGAAGCTTAAAGGCTTTTAAATTTGGGGGGTTGTAAGTCATTTTTTTTCTGGCATAGATGTTTTTCTTATACAGTAGCCAAGCAGGAAGTAACAGGAGAGGGAGAGGAGGAGACATGCTGCAAAGGAATGCTCAGGCCAGGACTTGAACTGGGGTCTGCTGCTCAAGATCAAGGCTTGAAGTGGCAACTTTTAAAAACTCACTAACTTTCAATGATAATAATGATATTGTGAATATCTATCCAAAAAAATTCCACAAAAAAGGATACACACCGTCATGCCATGCGCAAACTATCTCCGAAAGCTGAGGTTCATCCAACAAACAGAGAGATACACGAGCCACAGACACACAGATGCTCCATGCTTTATACTGTAGATAGATGTTTAGGCAGTGACAACACTTGGTTAAGGTTAGAGAAAAGCTTTGCTCAAGGTTACATGTTGAAATAGTAGAAAGTGGCCTTTTCATTCCAACATAACTGCAAAAACAAATGAGTACCTGTCGATGTAGTGAAATGCACTGAGAAAAATACAGATACACAACAACATTGGTCTTTTATCTAGGTCCCCAGTTTATAAGTGGAACCTAGACTTTATGCTGACATTCACACCTATAGAGCATCCTTGGATGGACACAAATCTTCAGTGGGTCTTTGGCCTGTGGAAAGGAAGCAGAGTACGTGGAGGAAACCCACACAGACACAAGGAGAGCATTTGACTAGAAAGATCCCAGCTTGCCTGTGGATCTCTTCAATGATCAACAATCTACTATAGAAATAAAAGTGACTTGACTTCACCACACACCGGACAGGACATCATCTGGGGAATGGACATTCTCAAGGCTCCGCATTTAGGGTGCCGCCATTTTCCGGATCGTTGCACAACAATTCACACCTTTACTCACCCCAATGAATCTCTTCCATAATGGACAAATGTGACCGTAATAACCCGAACAACTCTCATTGTGACATTCTGGTATGAACACGTCTCAGGGTTTTTGACTCAGAAACCAGCCCGGCAGAACCGATGAAACCTTGTGGATGAGTTGAGAAATGCCGGCGCGATTTTGTGGATGAATTGAGTTAATTCTACTCGAGACATTGCCGGAAAAAGTGTTGCATCAAAGACTGGAAGTGGCCTTGACAGAAAACAAACTGTAAAACTTAAGTCTCCTGCGAATATAAACATTAATTTGTGAAATCCCATTTGCTAATAAGTAATTAAAGCCTAAATTGATTGAAGTTCTTTTCTGAGCATTTGAATGATTTCTTATCTGCTAATACTGTCGGCAGTGTGTCGAATGTTAATTAAACCAGTAGCACTGATTTTTTTTTCCTTCCCTTCTTATGCTCAAACATAGTTTCTATTATTGATCCTTGTGTCTATGTGACATTTCCTGTTAAGAAAGTAATTAGAATATAGAGTGTAGCTCTATGGATAATTTCATAGCGGCTTATTTAATATAAGGCATCACATGTCCTCCTAGTTACCTGTAGTCCTATAGCCTCAAAGAAGTTCTGATTAATGAATGCATTTCACACCAAAAGGCAGAAATAGAATCCACCACTTTGGTGGGCTCACATAATAAGTCTATTATGGCAGTGGATTTAACTGAAGGGATGGCTTTGATGGGACCAAAAAATATTGAAGAAGATTCAATTTGTTGAAAAAGAAATGCATTTCCTCACAGGTGCCATGGTTACTGTGTAGCAGGGAGCAAAGAAAAGGGAGTAAAGAAAAAAAAATATTCACAAGAGATATTTAGAATTATAAATAAATATATGGTCACCTTTTCGTGGTTTAATGATGATTCCTTCCACGTCCTCTCTTTCACATGAACAAAATGCATGCACCAGAGATCTCCAAACTAATCCGGGAGGGGGGGGGTTCATATCAGGGCTATTTTGCCATGCAGAACAGTTTCAATGACTTTAAATGTGGTTTTGTCACATACACAAGTTTTATCGATAGTCTGGCATTGCTCCATGGGTAAATAAAGTATTAAGCAATACAAAAATGCAAGGTTAAAATATCCCATATATGAATTATTATATTTACACTGCTGTACCTCTCACAATCATGAAATCATGTAGTGATTTTCTTTTATTTTCTCTTTTTTTTGGTTTACCAGTTTTTTTTCCTTTTACAGTTGTGAAAATACAGCTAATCATATTTTGTGGATGGAGAAAAAGAATCAATTCAGCCATAGCCATTTTGGCAAAAGTGTAGCTTAAGTGTCCATTTGTCTGAAAACACACTGAAATGATGTGTTTGATTGTTGTTATCCTGCTGTGCTGTTGCTCTATGCTGAGAAAGGAGGATTATACCACGGACTCCACTATTTCCTGATGGGAAATTATTTTTTATCGAAGTTTTTATAGAAATGGGGCAGCAGGAAACAAGTAACTACAAAAACTGTAAAGGCTAAATTAATAGATTTAAGACTTTGCCACTATGATATGATATATCAAAGATTATAAATGACACCATATAAATTGTACTTTTCAGATACATTTTCAGAAATCTCTTAGTAACTGATGTAACATAAATCTAGCAAAAAATAATGGCTGCCAATACTGGGGAGACGACCACATTATAATCTGTTTCATTCTAACCTAGTTTAGCCAGAGTACCATAATTGTATAGACAATTTCATCATGTTCCAGCTCCACGGGGCTTACTCCCACCCAGAGCGGTGGTTGCATGATGGCAATCATGTACTTTGATTGCTTTGACCGCTTTTCATGGCCATCCAGCTCCTGGGTGAAACTCAAAGTGCAGCAGGTGGACAGCAGCATGGTGTCCTGGATTACGGACTATTTAATCAACAGGTAGTGCAGTTTGGCCTCCCCCCAGAGCATTGTGGTGCAAAAGACACTCGCCGGGAACCTCCCCGTCACCTTTTGCATTCACTCCACACAGCAGGCTCGCGGTTCTTTTTTGACGCCTCTTTCTTCATTGCAGAATGCTTCGGTAGGGGCGGGTGGGAGAAGCATGAGTCCACTCAGAAAACTAGACTGAGTCAATTAGTGTCAGCACATCGAGTTCAAACAATTCACCCAACTCAAAGGAGATGATGATATAGGTTGAGGCTATACATCGGTATGAACATATGCAACTGATTAAGGCATCCACATCATCACCTTTATTCATCTCCTTGGTTGCACACCAAGGTATGGTGTATGGTACTATACCCATACCTTGGTACCATACCAAGGTATGGGTATAGTATGGTGAGTCTAAGAAGTCCAGGTGTAACCCTGATTCACAACTGAATATTAAATCATCAAGCAGGTAAACTGTTCCTATGACTGTCAAATATGTTAAAAAGACATTTAAATTTAAATTGGTAGTTTGATATATCAGTGCCACAGGGCCTATGTGTGTGCCCATAATCAGTGGTGTGTCTTTGCCTACCCCTTGAAAGCCTACTAAGTATTCAGGAGATAGTGGATTCCTCACTTTTGGTAGGTTGCCGGTTTTGGATGCAGCCTGAGGCTTTTCTAAGGGAAACACAGGTGTGCAGGAAGGGACTTTTCCTTCAAGAAGCAGTGAGGCGGGGTAGCAGGGTCAGACAGTGGTGGGAACAGGTGTTCTATAATTCCTTCCTACCCGTTGAGATATCTTACCCTGCCCCACTGCGCATGCACACAACATAATACATAATTTCTTGGCATTCCTTTTGGCTTGTTTTGCATAATAAAATTGTCTGTATGAACTGTTTAATCATGGGGTTATTTTGGTCTGTCACAGATTGTATGCACAGCTGTCATTTGAAATCATCAGTAAAAGTCCATTTGGACCACTCCTCCATTTCAGTCTTTCAATCATTTAAAGCAACTAACCTATGCGGGACAAATGAGTGAATTTACCATTTATGAGAAACGATTACATCGCCTGGTTCATGCTAGCACTGACACACACACAGATGGTCTGAACAGGCGGTTATGTTTGTTTACGTTGTCTGTTGACTTGGCTTGTTCCTGAATGTAAACTGTACCAGAACAGATTAGTTAAAAGTAAAACAGATCCGAGGCACTCAACGCTGATGCAATACAATTAATTTATTTGTCTGTTTGTTAATTGTCAGAATGTCCTACCTGCATATATAGCCTTCAATGTAGAAGCAAATTCTGATGGGGTCATTTGAATTGTCAGAATGTCCTACCTGCATATATAAATGTGGAAGCATATTCTGACTTGGTAATTGGAATAGTCAGAACATCTTGCCTTTTGATTCCGATGAAGTCATTTTCAGTGTTTGAACCTCCAACTTGCAGAAAAATACATAATAACAAAAAAATGAAACTGGAAGCACATATGTCTTTGAAGATTCTTGGAAGAGCTCGAGAGGATTTTCTGACAAGGTAGCAAGGAACTACAGACATGTCTGTCATTTCATCTTATGGGAGGACGTTTGGTGGAAGTAGGACAATTTAGCAGAACAACTAATCCCACCAGAGCCTGCCCCTCCCTGGACCCTGGACTTCCTTATTATTTTAAAGAGACTTTTCCATGCCATTTTGCCTGAACGGTTTTAATGCATCTGTAATCTGTATTTCTTTGAAAACTGCTGATTATGCCGCAGTAGAACAAGATGTTAAAATTGAAAGGATTTTACCCATGTGACATCAGTATTACAGTCCAATACATGGGGCAGAGTAATAAATGAACTATTTGTACATTTCTTTCTGCAATATAAATTTGCAATAGTATATATACAATAGAAAATGTTATATTCTGTGAAATTATAAAAAGGAGGAAAGTGTAAGATCCTTTAATAAAGGAACTTAATCTTACACATGGTTCATTCACTTCTTCTCTCCTTAAGTTTTTCTCTAGCTCGCCCCAACATCACTACACCCGGCAACATGTGTTGGTTATTTTCCGCATTCATTTGCATTGCGGATGTATTTTATTACAAATATGATTGAAGACATCGTTGTGTGTCTTCATTTACAATTAAAATGGCTACACTGGCCCCACAGCGCTACGTCTGTGGAGTGTGAAGCGTGAATAAGTTATGAATGTTTGTCTGTGTTTCCCAGTCTTTCTCTGCAAGAAACACTAATGGCTCGCAACAAGAGCCAGCTACCTATCTCTGAGACATGTGTATGCAGGTAACATGCATAATTTAATTAGAAGATATGAGAATAGAAATAAGGAGATTTTTTTTTTCACCAAAACTATGAAAAACACAGGATGACAAGAAAAAAAAAATAATTATCCAAAGTTTCATTTAAACCATTGCTTTTGACCTTTGGCTCTAACTATTCTAAGTGGCGGTCGCAGTTTTTTTGCAGGTGTGCTTAATTATGATGCTTAATCCTATAGGCTCTCCTGAGGGTTGGCCCACTGTACAGCTGTAATTAAATGAAAGAACTGAATGGAAATGAAAATTATGTCTTTTTTTCTTAATCTTTTTTTTTTTCCTGAACTGGAACAATGTAGAAAACTCTGTGTATGTTAATGTTATTCTGTTTAGTAGGCGTGATTCAGATAATACAGTAATTATTTGCAAATTTCAGATAGCAGAACAGGCTTGAGATGTGAGCATGACACCGACACAACTTGGAATAGAACACAGGGACTGAAATAATGCAAGATAAGAGGGACATTTAAAAAAAAATGTATCTAAGCACACACACACACACACACACACACACACACACACACACACACACACACACACACACACACACACACACACACACACACACACACACACACACACACACACACGTGAAA
Organism: Lepturacanthus savala; assembly: GCA_030544235.1. Lineage (NCBI taxonomy): Eukaryota > Metazoa > Chordata > Actinopteri > Scombriformes > Trichiuridae > Lepturacanthus > Lepturacanthus savala. The sequence continues at coordinate 18,439,347 of CM060465.1, forward strand.
CACATACACACACATACATGCATTCACGCTTGACAAAATGACAAATTTTTCGCAGTTTTTACAGTTGAGTTGAAATAGGTCAAATAATAAACATGTAAAATAATACAATAATAGACGTAAAACAAATTTTTTGCAAGACAGTAATAGCTGAAGAGCATCATGTGAAGATATTAGGATAATTGACATGCCTATGTTACTTGACCATAGCATACATTTTTTGTCATTGTGATATTCTCTCAATAGCCATTGGAGAGGGTGCAGTGGGTGTGCAGGCAGGAAGGTCAGAAGCCGGATGGGGCCGAGGAAAAATCAGCAGCAACCTCCCCTCGTGGAGGCTTTTTTGTCTGAGGTTCACATTGGGATGCCCAGGGAGCTAATTATCACCGTGCCAAGTGCTTAATCCCCATCTAAGTCATTAGTCTGTGAAACAAACAGTGGCGCTCAGATTGTAGGTAATTAAGAGTGATCCCTGACATGCAGACTGAGTGTTATTCCTCTTAGACAAGCTTCACTCTCAAAGAAATTCTAGCTTGTATTCAGCAACTCTGCAGCTTTTTACCCATATACACGTGTTATAACTATTCAGAGGTAGACTGATACTCCTGCAATTGTAAAGATGTATAAGGAGAACACTGCAGGTCCTCAGCACAACTGGAATCCCAAACATATTCAATGGTTGCATTCTCTTCTTTCATTCATTTCCACTTCTCTCATTGCTCTTTGGAGTTGTGCCTGACATTCAACACCATTGGATTGAAGTGCCTGGATGTCAGAGCCATCTATGAGCAGGTGTGTATGGTTTGTGGGAAGATGTCTTAGGGTGCCCATTTTAAATTTAGGATTTCCAATTATTAAAGCTACAGAGAGAGACTAGAAGCAGCTCATTTAATTCTTCTTATCATTACTTATTTTTTTCACATATTGCAGTGTCTAAAGATGAACTTTGCCCCATGGACAGAGACGCTTTATAGCAATTACTGGTTTGTAAAAGCCGTAATATGAATAATAAATAAATGCTGGCAAACATGGCAGATGAAAGTTGACAGCACATACAATTCGGATGGGAGTGCTTGCACTGAGGATCCCTTTGATTAGGGAAAGCATATTTTGTGGATGATCCACTGAGCTTAAATAATACCACCCTAAAATTAAAATTCTGAGGGTAAACTGAGAGAGCGACTGCACAGAGAATACAGGATAGATAGGCAAATCCATAGTCCTCAACTGGGAAAACAGACATGATTACAAGCTTTCTGTTTTGAAAACATGGAAGATTAGAGTGAGTTCAATTATAATATTCGTATTTTCCAGCTACCTTCAACAAAAAAAATATATTAATGAGGATGACCATGTTAGCTGCATAGCAAATGACTTTGTTACGAGCCCGCCCTGATTGAAGTAATTGAAAGATTATTTATAGACATCAAAAATTATGCAAAGAGTATGTAAAGACCTTGCAGCAAAGAGGTAATGGGTTAGATTAATGGCCCCGATCATTTCTTTGTCAAAGTTGTGTGTATTTTCCCTTCCTGTGCATTTTCTTGTGACAGCCCAAAGACTTGCATCAGAGAATCTAAATCACCGTTAGATGTGAGTGTGAACGTTTCCGACTCCTGCATAGAGCCTGTGGGGAGAAGCAGCAGCTGCTGTTATCTTAAAGAAGAATAAGTTGTCCACACGAAAAACAAACAGGCCTATTACAATGGCAAATATTGAACACAAGCTTCCCATTTGCCGCATGTGTGTGGGTTCTCTGTGTATTTCCATATATGTAAAATATAAATATGCAAGTGTCTCAGCACTCAGTTTCTTGAGCTTTGTCCTTCCTATACTAACTAACATTTATGGTGGTGGTGAGACAAAACCAGTAGAGGCTTGCAGGAGTAAGTCACTGCCAGTAGGGGGCGAAAGAGCACACAAAGTGACAGATACAATGCTTGTCGCTCCATGCTTCACTCACATAAGGCACAAGGCAGATGAAGTCATGCTTTTACAAGACACACATCATATCTCTCTTACATTTACTTGCCCCCCTTCATTATTGCATTGTGTTTTTACAGATGGGCTGCTGACCTGTATCAATATCTATCAGAGACGTGGTGTTTGTTAATTTGTTTGTTGCAGGTCTGGTTTTACAGCAGGTAGACATGATTTCAGTCACTTTTCAGAGGGTTTTTTTTCTTAGTAAGCAGAGTCCTTCATCTCACCAGGGGTTCTATTTCAGCAGCAAAGCTCAGGTGTATTCAGGACCACCCACTGATCCATCTGGGCTGCAAGGTTTTACACGTTACATCCTTGATGCTTCACAGAGAAAGAGGGAGCAGAAGGAGCACAGTCAGAGAGGTTATGTTTTTTGGAATTCTGTTTCATACCTGTCTTTCATCAGTTGGCGGCAACAAGAAAAACAGTTGTTAAGTTGAATTTTAAGAGAAAATGCACAGCATTCGTATGATGAACTTTATCCCGACAAAGCAAAAATCAAGTCCTCAGTTGCAAATTCATATACCGCGTATCACCTTACATTAGTGTGAATAGCTAAAGGTCTTTTGCTGCTGACATTTAACAGTGGTACAAAGAGTAGAGACTGCAGAGAAAAATAATGGTTGTCTTAGAGATAAAAAAAAACAAAAAAACCCATACTAGATACTAGATCTAAATGGGGAGGGGGGGTATCTGGATAACATGTGAAAAGAAATCATTCATGTATCAATCACTCATTCTCTTGTGTCTATGTAAAAGAAAACATATTGGGACATAGAGGTATGATTGTTTGCCTGATCACCAACTAAAAGGTCAAAGTTATATTTACTTCTGCATCAGTGGAGTAGATGAAATGATTAAATTAGAAAGTACAGATTAGTGAGGCGACGGGCTGTGATTAGAATGAAGTCACTTGATTACATAGAGCTCTGCCTGTGTCAGGATCACATACATAACAAACTGTCATTACAGTCCTATGCATACCTGGTATTAAAATCTGTCTCTGCTCTGATCACAGACAGCAGACAGCAGACAGCTTTTTGCATGTCTTATGTGCACTTTGCGAGTGAATGATCATGTGCAATCCGATCTCACTTCTCCTCTTGATATTGAATTAAACAGAACATTCTGCTTGTGAAGATGTGTTGCCATTTTTAAACAGTAGGGGCAGCAATACACTGAATCATGTCTAATTGATCGGAAGTAAAGAAGAGGAATGCAGGAATTAATATGAAGAAGAAGAGTGTGAAGAAAATTTAAAAAAAAACAGATAAACTGGGTTGGTTGAGATGCTTGCAACTTATCTCTATAGATCTCTCATTAATGTTTTATGGCCAACTCCGTCTTTGTCTTGAATCCATGTTGCAGTTGTTGTCATTGGTTGTCATGATGTTGTTTCACACTTTAATATGTTGTTGTAGTGTGTATGTAGTGTGTAGTTCCCCTTACACATAAGCTGGTATGCGATACTTATTTTAGTGTTATAGTCACAATGAAATTATAAAAGGAGAAAGAAAAAACATATATTGTTTCATGTTTTTAAATGTAAAGCACGTCAGATAAAGAAGGCAACTCACAGTAGTTGTTTTTCCATCTAATTTTGGGTTTTGAAATTTCACAAAAAAACCCAAACATGAATTAGGTGTGTTTTATGTGTACATGTATTGGCCCATTTTAACATTTCCTGAGCCTTCAAGGAGGAGATTGAAAAAAAAATTCTGGAGTTAGAAAAGCATTCTGAGAGCTGCAATTTTCTGAGTGCATAGTGATAATGCTCATACGTAAATGAATATTCAAATATGTATGCAAGTTACAGCCTCAGCTGTTCATATCTACCCCAAGCATGGAAAGTCTTTTAGGCATAGTCAAAGCCTTTTCTTAGTGTCCCTGGCACAGTTTGTAAAAAAAAAAGCAATGCTGGTTTAAGATATCACCAGCAGGTGACCTCAAATGATGACACCTGTTTGCGTGTCCATTTATCATCAATGTTACGAAACAACCAAAACTTCAAAGTGATCCAGAAACTAGGATTTCTTCCAGATGATTCCCAAAATGTATTTGCATTGTATTGAAATGTACCATTCCCCACATTCATTAAAAATGTGACTAAAATCCAGCCAAAATTGACGTATTTTGCTAAGAGACAGACAGACAAATGCTGACTAAAAGATGACTTCCTTATTTACTTTTTCAAGACATAATTGAGGGCAAGCTAACTTTCTTCATTGAGGCCCTGGGATGTTTGTAATTTTTTTCAATGAAATACAATTATAAATGAATTAAGGGAAGGAAAACAAATGCTAAAACTCTAGGATGAATTGTCAGTTAAAATTCTCCACTGGACTGAAAGCATTTCATCTGAACGTCTTCCTAAACTCCAATGACAAACAGGAAATCAGAATGAAAACAGAACTGTCTAAGAGACATCAAACAAGAGCCACACATTCCAAAAATTCTGTCCTTTCCTCAGGTGATGAAAACAAAAAGTTTATGTTCTGTCCCGTCTCTGCAGCACAAACTGCTGAGTGCGGAGGATCTGAAGCTCAAATCTGGTAAATTGTCAGTGTTTCTGCAAACACCAGTGGATCCACAGAGTTATTGTACATTGTTATTATGTGATTACCCATTCTAGCCATTTTACCTGGATTGCGGCTAGGGGTCCAAATGCAAATTCTGATTTCTCGATGCTTTGTTAGTTGCAGTGATTGTCATTATCACGTTCCTCATCGGGGAAACTGCGGAATTGATAGTAATTGTAATTGCCTGCTTAGTGGTTGAGTGGCTGCCTTTTTGGTCTTCCCATGGCTGAATGTTGTCTCAGATAATATGTAATTAGCTGGCTAATCTTTGGTCTTCAGAGCTTGTTTTGGGAAATTGTAAGATTTTTTTTTTCTTTTTTCTTGCAAAGAGGGGAACAAAAAGGCTAACTCATGCTCACTGAGGCTCATAGAGAAAGTCAGTGTTCTGGGTGTATAGCCATTTTAATTCAGTGAAGACAGAGACAGAGAACGTCATTCTTATAATTTCACTACACGTGCTCTTTCTACTCCAATTCAGTAATTCTTTGTTGTCATTGGCAGGCTGCGTATTGTAGCATTTCCTCAAATTCTGTGAAAATGTTCTGTGAAAGGTTAGAGTACAGATGGAAAAACAGATAAACGATAAAGAGAATGATGATGAACATTTTATATATGACACAATTTTAATTAAAAACAAATCTCAAAGGGCAACAAGAAAACAGATAAGAAGGAAAAATGCTCTTAAACCAGAATGGGAGCAAGTTCTAAACACAGATAACTACACAGGAGGAATATTTGTAGTCTAATGCAATATTAAACTAGCCACGGAGACTCTCTGCTTCTTGTCTGGTTCCCGTTAATAACAAATTCAATTCCAATCTGACTCACAGCCAGAATGGAATGAGAGTGATTTATAGGAAAGAAAGATCTGTTAGGCAAGGACATGCCAACTTATGCAAATTAACAGTCCCTTTAGCAAGAGGAAAAAAAATCAAGTAACATTATTTTGTTGTTTTCTTCTTTTCTGTTGTTTTTTGATGTACTGCTGTGCTTTAAACCTATTACTACTCCCTCACCTTTGAGGCACAGCTTTAAAAAATCCTTGGAAGTCGTGGGGCTTCAGATTTTCACAATGTCACACTTCAATGAGGAGAAAAACATTCTCAAACAGAAATCCATTCACATACAGACTTAAAACCACCTAAAAAACATTTCAAGAATCTCTAATCCATAGTCCATATTGTGACCTCAGTGTTATAAACCAGATAAACAGGTGACATGAAACCTTGGGAGGATTTTGATTGGACCATTGAAAAGTGGGCATATCCTAGCATGTACAGCACTGGGTTCTTGTTATATTGTTTTTTATATTGGATGAAATTATGAGCAACATAAAGGTCACATGGAAGGTTTTTTTTTCTGCATAAGAAATGGTAATTTTCTTTTGATCTGATTTTAGTATATAAATACAAAGAAATGTTCTTGTTTATGTTTGTGTTTTGTTTTGACAAATATAGTTCAATAAGTGATTAATATGACCAGGGATACGATCTAAAAGGATTAGAAAAAACAAAGGCATTTTTTCATTTCTTTAAAAATAAAGCTGGCTGGCGGTCAAAATCATATCATTCTGACAGCTTCATGTTCTGTATGAAAAATGTTGTAACTAACATTGTAGATTTGTCACGTTTGCCCTCTACCACTGAAAGGTTGAATAGATAATTTAGTATAGTATCCAAACTGCTCTCTGTGGGAAGCTCCAATGTTCTTAATCATGATTAAGCAAATTAAAGGCCCCTTGAGTCAAAATAAAGTTTTTAACCTTGTTCTCTTTGTGGTGTTTATCTATTATTACAATTTAAAATATCTAAATAATAATTACAAGATAAATATGCATCTTATATAACATATAAGATTCAATCAAGCATAAAAGCCAAAGTCAAGTAACAAAAGTACAGAAAACAGGCTTTGATTAGGTCCCAATAAATATACAAACATATGCCAAAAGAAAGCACCAGACCAATGTAAAAAAAATCAGATTAAAGCACCGAAAAGGGTCCTACTGTCTTCCATGTCATTTGGCCAGTGTTACTGACAAATACCAAAGGATTTGTGCTGACCATATAACAGCTTTAGCAGCAGCAGTGCATAACTTTATATTCATTGAAGTCAGTCAAGAATATAGAGTTTTGTACCTTTGTGAGACCAAACAGTCTGATTTACAATCATTTATAGCCCAGGACAGCAGTTCTGTGGATCAAAATGTACAGTAAAGTGTATAAGCAGAGAGCAAGACATTTGAAAGAGGGATAAAAGTGTCTGTAAACTGTAAACTCACACTAGTGTGAATAGGTTTATATAACACATATTTACAGCCATAATTAGCAACAGCCAGTCATGAACTTTGAAATTTATGTAGCACTTTTCAAAACAAACTCAGTTGCAGACAAACAATGATCACAACTATTTCAAAAACATTTGAAAGTTGGGAAAGAAATGTAGAAGCACAAGAAGCAACATAAGCACTGAGAAGTAAAATAAATCACAATCAGGATCATGGCTGGTATTGAGGACCCCAAGATGATGACCTTGTTTTTTTTTTCTTAAGTCGTGTTTCATTTACATTTCAGCAAATAAAAATGTTAACGTGAAGTGAAAGAAAACACCGTCGTAACGTTACTGCTGTCTGCAGGTTTATTTTTAGAACAACGCATTTAAATGAGAGGATGCGACGCAAAAGGCTGCATCAATCAAAGTTAGCATTTTTTCCAGCAAAAAAGGGCAGAAGATGGCCAGGCAAAGAGGAGGAAAGGTGACAATTTGAATATTCTAAGACAATGAGAAAAATAGTAAAGTAGCAGAGTAATAGAGATGCCAACCTGTAACTCAGTAAATGTCTAGGCTAAAATGTGAAAGGAAATGCAATGAATTTGAATATGTGTACATTATAGCTTAATTATGCCTCGGTTTTATATATAAATAATGTTGACCTCTTACTCTGTTTTTGAAAATACCTGGCTACCTGGCTGACCATACAAGGAATTTGACACTGTATTTTTCTCTTTTTCTCTCACAAATACACACAAAAAGTATATATATATATATATACATTAACAAAAGAAATCATGATATAAATATATTTACATGAGTGCAAACAGTGACAGGTGGATTACAGGGCGATCAAGGAGACAGCCTGTTCTTTAGTCTTGTAGTCCTGGTGTACAGAGCTATGTAACTTCTACCAGAGGGACTGCAATGATGCTTTCTGCCCGTTTTTTTTTTTTTTCAATTTCTGGTCTGGTAAAAGTCCTGAATGGAGGGCAGGTCAGCCCCAATGATTTTTAGTTTTTTGCGGAACTAATTGACCGTTGCAGTCTGTTCCTGTCCAGTGCGGTGTCCGATCCAAACCAGACAGTGATCGATGTTCACAGAACAGACTGAATGATAGAGGTGTGAAAGATGTTCAGCAGCTCCTCAGGCAGGCTGAACTTCTTCAGGGCAACCTCTGCTGGGCCTTTTTCCTGATGAGATCTGTGTGGGACTTCCTCACGATGACCTCATGTCTTTCTGTAGTCTCTTCGCCGAAAGACGATGAGGCCAACTACTGTTGTGCCGTCTGCAAACTCTAGTAGTTTAATGGACGAGTCCCCCGAGGAGCAGCCGTTCATATAAAGCTAATATAAAAACTATAAAACATTTAATAATTAAGAAAATGACTTTGTGTAATGACAGGTTTTAAGAAGTTAGCAATAATGTCTTAAAATTAATTCTGAAGAGAAGCTAAAACAGGACTAATGTGCTCCCTTTTTCATTTGGTTTTAGTGGAGTCTGGCTGCTGCATATTGGACATGCTGTGTTCAAAATGAATAGAGCTTGGAGAGCATCTTCAGCTGGATAAAAAAAAACAAAAAAACAACAGGACTGGACTGTTTGAACGCTTGTTCAAGCTGAGAGATTTTTGTGGTTTTGGGCTTTATTTTTGTGAAAGAGCCCAGATAGTTTGTGGTAGAGGAGTTAACTGTGTCAGGGCTAATAATAATGACCTACCTCTTTCTTATCAATAAGAGTGCTGTCTTTGTGCTGTGCTGTTTGCCCAACTGTAAATCCTGATTGAAATTTCTCAGTCTGTTTCTGTTTCTTTCTACAGGCCAAAAGTTTGGACACACCTTCTCAATCAATGTGTTTTCTTTATTTTCATGACTATTTACATTGTAGATTCTCACTGAAGGCATCAGTATGAATGTATGAATGAACACAGGTGGAGTTATGTACTTAACAAAAAAAATAACAGAAAACACATTTTATATTCTAGTTTCTTCAAAATAACCACCATTTGCTCTGATTGCTAAAGCAGGAAATTCCACTACTTAAGCCTGATAAGGTACACCTATGAAGTGAAAACCATTTTGACTACCTCTTGAAGCTCATCAGAGCAAAGGGAGGCTATTTTGAAGAAACGTTCAGTTATTTCACCTTTTTTTTTAGGTACATAACACCATAAACATGTGTTCATTCATAGTTTTCATTCCGTCAGTGAGAATCTACAATGTAGAAATAGTCTTGAAAATAATAAAAACAAAGTTTGAACATTGGTCTTTAGTTATCCAGAGAGTTTGGGTCTGAAGAGATTTTTTTCAGAAAGGGTTGAACAATTGCATTCTTAAAACAAGCAAGACCAGTCAATAGTGACATGTTATTTATGGAAAGAATATAGGGACTGGCAGGATGTCGAGAGCATAAAAACAGCTTTGTTTATTAATCACCACAGATAGATATTGTATCAAAGGACTTAAAGAAGGCAGTAGTTGAAATCATTCTATGCTGTGCAGATGGGGGATGTGCATGATTAGTTTTACTGACTATGTATTTCTTTATTTCTTTATTGGACAGCTCAATAAATATCTTAAATTTGCAGAAATAGTTGTAACCCTGGTTTGGTTTCTTATACCCAGGTGTAAGTTTGTACTTACTGTGCATGTAGCGCCACATGTTTGTTTAGTAAATGAACGCTTACAGTACATTAATGTCAGGTATATTTCTATACCTGCTTATTCTTCATCAGGGTCAGAGGGGTCTGCTGGAGCCTATCCCAGTGCGTTACAGCACCCCAGATGGTCGCCAGCCAATTGTGGGGCACTCACACCTACAGGTATCATACACTCATACCTCCAGGCAATTTAGAGTCGCCAATTAACCTGAGCATGTTTTTGGACTGTGTCTTGAACCTGCGACCTTCTTGCTGTGAGGTAACAGCGCTAACCCCTTTAGTAGGTTGTGTTAAGGTTAAACTGTTATTTGCAGAAAATATTAAAAGGAAGCAATAGAGCATTCCTCAAGTCCTACATGGATCAAACACTCCAAGGCAGGTTATTGTGGTGTGGAACAAGATTCATTTTCAGCAGTGTGATACTATGGAGCCTGTCTGGTCACATTTGATTAAAAAAAAAAAAAAAAGAAAAAAAAAGTGATGGGATGAGATAATTAATGCATGGCCATAAGTTACTAATGTACCGACTCCCTCTGGTGGCATTGGATAAAAAATAAATATTGTGTGGCCATAAGATAAGAGAAGAAGGATGTGTGGCCACAAGTTACTTTCGCGTGGCTAGGAGTTACTAATGTGTGGCCACAGGATAAATAAAGCGTGGCCACGAGTTACTAATGCGAGGTACTAATGCATGAAATCTGTCAATATTTAATAACTAGCAACTATCAACGCTATCTTCATGGAAATGAAATCAATAACTGTCTCGTGGCCACACATTATTATCTTGTGGTCATACGTTAGTATCTCATGGCCATGAGCTACTAATACATACCCACGCATTATTTATTTTTTTTATGTCACCAGAGGGGTTCCATATCATTCTGCAGTCTGACTCTTAAAATAGGTGGTGTACATAAAGTAAACTCCACTTCTGTATACTGGATGTTAAATTAGTTGACCCAACAGAGCTATCCTCCACCAGCTTCTGCGGCCAATAGAACTTCATCTACTTTATTTAATTTTTTTACACATCACAAAAAGTTGGAATGGACTGGTATGCATGTACACATGCTAGGAGGAGGAAAAGTGGCCCGACCAGCTGGACATCCTTTGAAGCAGGAAGGAGTGGGCAAAGTGCAAGGATAAGCGAGCGCATTACGTGTTTAAAAAATGTAGCGGCTTCTGAACAAAAGACAATTTTGATCTATTTTTAGTGGTTAGAGGGGGCAATATCACCGCCCAGATGGCAGCAATACAAATGAGGATGCAGGAGGGTGCCTCTGGGCCTTGAGCATTGACCCTAAAATATGCTGACCTACATGAAACACATCCAGTGGAGTTCTGGCACTGGCGGGAGCAGGAAGTTATGATAGAGCCAATGTAGAAAAGACTGGAGAAGCTGAATATGTATGTTATTTCTCTGAGTTAATTATCTGCACTTTCTGATCCAACTTTAAAAAAAAAAAAAAACATGGCAGAAAATGTTAGAGGGAAGGATGAAGATTATCTATCTATCTATGCTTCACATAATATTCCTCGAAAATATATATTCATGTTTGCAATTGGTATGAAAGGCCATGGCAGTTTAAAAGCAGTATATATAAAGTGCATATCATATAATAATCATTATACCTTGAATAAATATTAAAGCTCATTTAAATATTCATCAATGTCATAGTTCTGTACATTAATGACACGTTATTATTATGTATCTTATAATCATCACTATCAAGATCATAATCATTAATGTCCATCCATCCATCCATTATCCAACCTTCAAAATGAGGGTCATGGAAGGTTGCAGTGTATCCCAGCATACACTGGGTGAGAAACCAGCTATAACCTTAGCAGGTCACCTGTCTATCAGAATTACTTTATAGTAGTGCTGTCAGTCGATTAAAAAAATCAATTGACTTAATTACAGGATTTTGTAATTAATTAATCGAATAATCGCATTTTAATGTCATATCTGCTAAAGGTCTCCTGATAAAGAATTTGAATTCTAGGATATTAATTAATTGTAGTGCATGACTAATCAATTGAATACAGTAAGAAGAGAAGATCTGAAATCCATTTTTTTTATTGGTGAACTGTGCTTCATAAATTAAATCCAAAAGTAAAGGTCCAGCACATTAAATCAGTTAGGCCAGGTGCATTATTCAGAAATGTAAAACAAATACAGTAATACAGTTAAATAAAAAAAATAAAGCTGTCTTCAAAATAACAAATACAGCGATTCAGTTAAATAAATAAAATTCTGAAAGGCTGTCTCAAATAGTCACTTTAGCTCAATATAGCAATTCAAAAATGAATAATAGAAGTCGTATATTTTGCGCTGCATTGTGCCAACATAATTTTGCTCGGTGAGAGCAAACACGTGTGGTTTGAATCAGAATTAGCGATGCTGATAACGTGACCACGTGTCCGTCGGCCAACCAAAAACGCATTTGTTCAGCTCGGCTCGCCTCGCGTTGCATAGCAACCAGAGACGCGCTCAGACTTGTCGCTCCCAAACGGCACAGACAGACACCAAAACAGCGTAGATTACACTGAAACGAGCACACTGGAATTGTTCCAGCACTCGGATAATGTAACTAACGTGACTTTAGTACATTGTTTTCTTTATTTAACATGGGATTTTGACAAGAAGCTTCTTCTCCTTTTTTAACGGAACGCAGTTCTGGTCGTGAATCTTTTAACAGAATGTAGTTCCGGACAGTTCCGGCTCACTTCCACCTCTGGGCTCGCCACCGTTAAATTGCTTTAAATTTTAACGCGTTAAATTGCGGCGTAATTAATTAATCGAATTAACACGTTAAACTGACAGCTCTACTTTATAGCTTTCAATTAACCTACTTGTGCGTGTCTATGGAAAGAAAACCACGCAGGCACTGAAAGGACTAAGTCTGGCAGGTCATATTCAAACACAGATTCTTCTTGCTGTGAAGGGAAATTGCTAACACAGAGCCAACCTGCTGCTCCCGGTCATTAATATGGTATTTTTAATTGTATAGTTTCTTTAAGAGGACCATAATTATGTATCCATGCAGATTTATCTTGAGATGATATGTGATTTTTTTTAAATATCTAGACAGATTCAGCATTCAAATCCCATATAATATCACAGAATCTGAATCTTTTTCTTATCCAATGCAAGCGTACAAAGAATGCATTTTGATGTATGTTCCAACAAATTTCATAAAGAAGAATAAAAAATAGAACAGGAGTAAAGTAATATTACAATCAACAAAGTAATGCTAAGATTTCATGAACATTTAAAATGTTTAAGCTATTCGAAAAATAAAATAATACTAGTTTTGACACAAACTTTAAAATCTTTAAATGAAAATAAAATGGAAATAATTATCAAACAGTGGATGCTGATTGCAATGTACGATATTTAGTCTATTTAGTTGAAATGTATAAAAGTGACCGGTGCAGGGAATGTAATATTTAGTACTGTTCAGCTACAGTAGTAGCAACCTGTGTCTGTGTCTGCTTGTGAGGTTTTTACGGTTCAGTCTTTTTTCTGAGGTATGATGGATTGGAGATAATCTTGCTTGCATGCCGCCTGGCCCTGAAGGAGTTCATCTGATCAATGGGGGGAGTTTGCAGCTGATGAGCTTCTCGGCTGAGCTAATAATGCACTGCAGAATTTGAATGTCTTGTTTGGTTGCTGCAATGTTCCAAACAGTGATGGATGATGTGAAGATGGACCCGACGAAGGCACTGGCACTGGAAAAGTTGCAGGAGACACCTGTTTGTCTTCTTCCATCCGTTGGGCATTTTACTGGTAACTTTCAAATGGACATTTTAACGGATTGTTAAGTGTTGTGCCCACAGAAGTAATGCGACAAGTCCGCTCAGCACTGCCTAGCTAATGTTGGACCTTGTGACCCTCCCCACAGGAAACTTTTTTTCACACCTTTAATGGTGATGACACTAGAGGTATAAAGACAAATCACCGGCCTTTGTCTAGGCACTCTTCTCTTTCCATGCCTCATCATCAGAGCACAGCTCTGTTCTGCTCCTCACAGCAGGAGAAGCTGCACGACAGAAGCCTCCAGTGGCTTCTCTGCTCTCAACGGATAATCCAGCCACTACAACTTCAGTGTCTCAAGGACCTGCAAGTGACTAAGGACTCAATGACGTCCAGCAAGCACCTCACAAGCAACACAGCCTGCATGACCGATCTCCACCACACCACAGCTGAAACAACCACCTTCAACAACTCAAGGAAGCAGAGCCAAAGAGCAAATCTCCACCTTCCTTTCCATGGACTAGTAATATGAATTGGGCCCTACTTTCTCTCAATTACTATCAGTGCACGCTGTCATCCTGCTGACTGCTGTGCACTATAGCAACGCTATAGCAGGGCACAGAGATACGAAGGGAGTGAAAGTAGGGCCAAGTGATTACGAGGTGTGACTTTTTCGTGGATAATGGTTTTGTGATGCAAATAAATCACTCTTTTGAACACATGCTTTTTTGAGAACAAAGACATTTTATTTTATTGTGTCCTGGGAAGCCTACACATGCACACACACTGACAATTTACATGTTTAGTTGCTCATTTTGCCTTTGTCTCCCACAGACAAGAAAACACACACGGTTTGAGCACAAAAAACAGTCACAACGGTATCCATCTTTGTAGTCCCTTCACACCTCCACACACACACCATGCACATACACCCATGCACATTCATATTTATATGAAACCATTTCGTTTAAATTGCTTATTGTGTTTTTACTTTTTTGTTTTTATGAATAAATGCCTTTGATTAATACTTGCTGCCTCTGTAATGTTGTACAATAATAAATTATGCCAATCTCTACTTTAGAACTCTAAATCCTTCATCCTTTACTAGCTATTAATAGGATGATCCTGGTTTATATTATTACGTTAATTGTTAATCAGACTTCCAAATTAATAGTTTATTACAATTCATGAGACTGAATCAGGGAATTTGCTGTCTTTTCCTCTTAATAGAGAGGTGGTGCCCCGACTCTAGAACTTAATAATTAAGCTCTATTTTTAATGAATAACTAATTATTGCAAATAATTATTGATTCTTTTTGATAGCCAATGTCCTTTGAAAAATCATTTTAAGCCCAATCTGTTGCTTCTTTTAACCCAAACCATGTGTCTTTTTTGTGCTTAAATGTAACAACAGTGTTGTCACACTTCGAAAAAGTATTTGTGAAAATATGCATGTCAAAAAAAAAATGTGATATTGTAAGACATGTTGACATTATCTGCAGTGTCTGCATCGGGATGATCTGTAGCTGTTGCTTTAAGATGACAAATAACCTCTATTTTATGTTAGTCTGTGCCCAGAGTGCAAAACATATGACTGAAAGTTTAGTGCAACTCCTATAATGTATATGTTAAATTGGAAAATTGTCTCCATTCTCCTGTGCCGCATGACATCAGTGCTCAGTCTTTCTCACCACAGAGCAAAATTAATATGATGAGGGAACTTGCCTGAGAGAACATAATGAGGTTTATAATTAGCCTGTGGTTGGAGGGCTGACCACTGGAGGTCAGGTTAATGTGTGTGTGTGTGTGTGTGTGTGTGTGTGTGTGTGTGTGTGTGTGTGTGTGTGTGTGTGAGGTTAGGTGGTGGTGGTGGGTAGGTGGGGGGGTCATTTATACCTGACCACCACCAATTAATGTTTTCTCCCTCATTATGATTACAATTTCGACAATTAACATCACATTCAACAATTATTTGAACCTCCTGAGTTAACAGGCAAAACAGTCCAATTATCCATTGATTTATAATTCTGTAAATAAAAGCAGGATTGTAGCTATTGGTGATTTCTCCATTATGCCCATCAATCAGCTGTATTAACGCCCTCTGAATGGTTCCAATGTATCGCTGTTTGCAAAGCCAAATGATCTGCGGGTTGGTGCATATCACAATATATATTGGAACAACAAGAATAACGACATGACTTACCGTAGCAAATGGTCTCTGAGTGGGTCTTTAAAGGGCTGCTGTTGACTACATGATGCAACTGTGCGAGGGAACCAATTTGGCAACAGTGCTGCATCGCCCTCATAGAGGAAATCAAATACACAGCTTCCATCCGCTGCTGTGAAACTGTAGCCATGGTTCCAACAGATTGCCTACAAAACACGCTCATGTTCCAAGACTGAATTTGCATCAATTCATTTAAAATTTATGCTTCTATCCTCCATGCTATCTGTCAGTTAACAAAACTCAAAAGAGTACTTTGATAAAATGGACTATAATGAGTACTTTGATAAAAATGGAATACAATGAGTACTTTGATAAAATGGAGTATAATGAATACTTTGAAAATATGCACTATAATGAGTACTTTGATAATATTGTCTACAATTAATACTTTGATTATATATGATGCACTATCAAAATGAGTTGCTTGTTGCCAAACTCCATTTCTGTAAAAACATGTTTTTACATTAAAAAAAATAATAATTTTGGACTATTGGGTTTTTCTGACTTTCTGAATGAATACAGTCCTAGCTTATATAAAATCAAAGGATAGGTATAGTTTTAAAGCTCCTAAAGTAGGCGATGTGAAAAGTAAGTTCACAAGTTCAGTTGGCAATTTGATCTAATAAATGTGTTTAATCAAGCTAAAAACATATAAAAATGAATTATTATCTTTAGAGCTTTTTTTCTTAAAATTAACATTTGTTGACAGTGACAGAGTAGAACGATAATGTTGTTATCTCCTTGAAGCTAAGATTCTCCTCTTTCTTGACATGTAACTAAGTCAAAAAATGTGTTTTGGGGTCAAAGTGACTCATTTTGATGGAGCAGATCACATAAGGTCTGTAATGAGTATGTTGATAATACCGTAGATCAAGATAGATATATAGTGAATTTCTGAGGCACACTGGACCAAAGATGGAGGTTGAGATTAAAAAAATCCCTTAGTTACAAACAGTATTGTTACACATACTGTGCAAAAACTTTTAAATAAAAAAGATGTTACAAAAATAAATAAATATTATTCCCTTACATCTGAAATGTGATTTGATGGATTGTAAACCTTTATGATGGAGAGGTTATTATATCACAGGGGATGACAGTTTTGATATGAAGTCATAGCTGTTAATGCCAGGTCTGTCCTGGAATGATGGCTCTGTGGTGTAATTGTTATGAGGGCTGTAAAAATAATAAAACCACAAAAGCCTGAGTTTTGCTAGTTGGTCACTTCCCCTGCTACCCTCCTAGTAAAAGTTTGTGTGTGTGTGTGTGTGTGTGATACAGTGATCATTTGCAGACAAATAATGTGTAGCAGTGTAACATATTGTCTATTAACTTCTGAACTGTAGAGCTGAGACTTGTTAGGTTTCCACCCGGCTCCTTCCCTTAAAACACCACCATACTTTTCTTGCAATTTTTCTCCCTCTCCCATAGACTGTGGGGAACAAACCTGACACCGAAGACGTCCATAAACAAGACATAATTCTGTTATGCATGAAACTAATGCTTATTTGGAATGATCAGCCCCACATATGGTTTTGAAATAAACCCAGTAGTGAAGTTGACAGTGAAAAATTACACATCAGGCCACTTAATGTTGGACCAATCATAAAACAAGGACAAATTATGTAACAGTTATGTATAAATGACAATAATAACCTGTATGCATTTGGTCCTTTTCGCTCCAAGGCTAGGGAAACATTTCAGGCTGCAATCCAGATGTGTTTACCATGCATGAATAGGTTTTGGTCCATGAACCAAGGCATAATACTCTACACTGAGACAGTCTCTTTACCAAACCTAACAAAGAGATGTCAGGTAAGAAAACAACATCCTCAACATTTATTGAAGCACACACCAGTTGGGCTGTTTCTGCATGCATCAGTAGATATTGTACTGCTGATTCAGAATTTCAATCGAAGACAGATTTGAAGGTGGATTTTCTCAAGAGTGGCTACTCAGGAATGGTTTTGTCAAGAGCCTATTCAAAAGCAAAATGCTCACAGGAGTAGTGTACTGATTAAAATATGCACCCATTCCATTTGTGCAGCCTCTCAGGTAACACAACAAAGGAGAAAACATACCAACATTGTGTAATTACTGGATAAATAAGGATTAAAGTGCCGTCTAGAAGAGCTTTATAGGTGAAAATCTGGAATGAAGTGTCCTCATGGATGTCCTTCCAGTAGAAGAAAACATAATAACATGAAGAGTGCCCTTATAATGAATAGCAAATATGACAAAGTGTCCTATACATTGCATTGTATGGAGTGAAATATATGAGATACTTTGCCATGCAAGATGCCCTTATGAAAGTAAACCTGCGATATTAAGGGTTAATCCACCAGAAGGTGCATTTAAACACTTTGCAGACATGACGTGGAAGCAAAGAAGGCAACTGGGTCTTTGCCTCCAAATCATGGCTGAAAAGCATTATTGTGCTTTGACTTGCTGATTAACCCACTTATACCATGGCCATTTGCCAATGAAACAACTATAAGACCATGAATTCATGTTTTCATTTGATTTATAGTCAAAATGTTAAGTTTCACAGGACCTAACTCAGTTTCCCTGGTAACGCCTAAGCGCCTGAATAATACATGGTACAATCATTATGGTAATGTTACCCCCAACTCCGATAAAGAGGACAGAGTTTAAATAGGGATTGGCAATTGGGTATATTCTAGTCCACAAATCGAAGTAAGGTAGGGTAAGGTTACGGCTCCATCACTGTAACTCAAAACAAATTAGGTTCAATTTGACCTGTGCATGTTTAATTATCCAAAAGATATCCAACACCAAAAAAATCCTAACTGGCATTGTTACTACATTTCATTACTAACTAATTATCAATATTTAGTGCAATGGTGTTCCTTACCTCTAACAGTTATTGGTTTAATTAAGATAATTCACTAGTTTTTCATAAAAAAATGAATACATGTTCAAACCTTTTGATAATGTTTCACCACACCAGCATTTAAAACACAATAGTTTTACATAACATTGAAACATAACATTCACATTTTGTTTTACATAAGTGCACTGAAATTAACAAAATAACAAGAGTGTTTGTGTGTGTGTGTGTGTGTGTGTGTGTGTGTGTGTGTGTGTGTGTGTGTGTGTGTGTGTGTGTGTGTGTGTGTGTGTCTGTGTCTGTGTTTGTGTGTCCCAGTTGCAAAGAAAGAAAATGTCTGACATTTCTGACACCCTTTTATTTCCACTTTGGCTGCTGGGTCAAATTGACCTGAACAGTATCTCTGTGATATGAACATGCAGGGGATGGTTTCAAATATGTGAGATGATCCATTTTCATATATGTTGACTACAATAATTAATGCAAGTCGAAGAAGTTTCAGACTGATAATATGTTTGACTATTTTTCATAGATCTTAATTTTTCAGGTCAATTTGACCTGGAACATAACAGGGGGGTTAAAAAAGCATGATTTTAGTGCTACTTCAGGGACATTTGCTAAATTGAGGTTAAATAATAGACAAAGCTACCAAGCAAAATCTCATTTCTTTCTTTTCTTTCCATTTATTTTCCCTCTGTTACATCACATTTTTGTAAAGTTCTTCTATTCTCCAAATAGATTGAAAGATATGTTAAAATCAGCCACTGGTGTGTTTTCCTTACCGGGCCAGTAGTACTTTATCAACTTGATAAATCAGCTGTGATTTTTGTATTTGATAACAAGTGTATTTGACAGCTGTACTTTAGCAGATGAATTTAGAACAGGTGATTAAACTTGAGCCAAACTATCCATGCGTTAAACAGTTTTGATATTCACCTAGTCCATGGCAAAATTGAATTGAATTGAATTGAATTGAATGTAGGCTGACTACTGAAAAAATGAGACACCCTTAGAACTTTTTGTTTTATATTCCACTGGTTTACTCAGCCACATCTCCTTTAGCTTATTCTGTTGCCTTTGGGTCAGTGCAGTCTAAGCTGCTTGTGACAACTGCATCAATTGACTGATCATTCTCCAAACTGAAGGTGATCACAACCCAGTTTAGAGACAAAGGCACTTACACCATCTGCTGTTTTCCAATGAGAGGGATGTCCTGAACATAATGAGATATTAGCATTTACAAAGTCATGACCGAATGACTTCTCCTTTGATACCACCAATATTGCTTCCTTTATAAGACGTTGGTGTCCACATACAAAACTCAGTTTTGTATGTTTTGTATGTTGAATCAGTTTTTTGTTTGTAATCTTTAAAGTAAAGTATAATGTATTGTTTATACTTATAGTACCTGCTGACTGTAGCCTTTGGAGGCACTAGCATGCCTGAAAATTTCTAAAAGGACACTACTGGGATAGTTGTACCCGATAAATATTCAGTTTAATTGAACAGACATGTCTTCTTTTTTCCACAAAAAATAAAAAATGTATTGAATAGTTTTGAAAGGAAGGTTGCTATGTATGAATTAAAGGTGCAGGTCACTAAAATTAACCCCAGTACCACTGCTGATGTAATCTAGAAGTTATGACATGTTGAATATTTTTTTTTTTATTTTATAAAAAAAGATGAGTAAGTAACCTTAGATGAGTTGTTGATCTAAGTTGTACTGCGCACCAGTTTCAATTCAATTCAATAACAGAATATTTATTACATAAATTTATTAAAGAGACAAATGGTAAGGGTTTTAATTGCTTTCGTGTTAGTAGAATGTTTAATGGTTACTGCACCTCAGTTGTTTGTTAAAAACGTGATGACGTAATAGATCAACTGGAAAGGGTTGTATTAGCCTGTTTAAATGATACATATCACCCCCTAGTGTTGAGGGGGAGGACATGTTCCCATCAGTAACTCGGCTTACTCTGTTACATCTAAACTGGGACAAGGACAGAAGTCTGATTAGACAGCAAAACTGAATTTTGAGCATAGCTTGATTAAGCTGCATGTAACCGCACTGACTGCTGGAAATAAGAACCAGCAGGACTGTAAGTAAGCAAGATGCAAAATACAGTCTTGATGGAAGGTACATGTTATGTCATTATAATGTGATGTTTGCTCTCAACTGATGACAGTCAGGTTGTTTTAATGCCTTTGAACAAACCATCACTATTTTTTTCCTCGTGAAGACAGGCTTTGTTTGCATCTGAAAACTGTACATCCCAAACACATTGCCTCGGAGGGATGGAAAAATAACTTACTCTAAACACCAGTGTATTTCACACAATAATGGTGTCCATTTCAAGCCTAGTTAAACATGTTGTAACTTAACCCAACGCAGGGAGATTTGAAAGAATTTCTTGCTTAGCAAGAAACACTGCCACCAGCAGCTTCCCTATTATCGTCCCAGAAAAGCAGGTGATTTTCCATCTGGAGGAAAACAAAAAAAACAACTTGAAAGAGGAATGAAGGAGACATCCTTCAGTTGAGAAGGGGAAGAGGGAAGATTATAGCTGGTGTGTTGATCAGTCAGTAGCACTTCAGTGCTATGGCTGGGAGACTCAAGAGTGTGTTTTTGTGTTTGAGATTGTGTGTATATGTGTGGGAAGGCATAAAAAAAAGACAATACATACTACAGTGAGAAATTGTAGAACACCAAGTGAAGAACCACACAGAGAAGATGTGAGTAAAGGAGATAAAGACAGTTTCCAAAACTCAAGTGGTTCTGGCCAAATCTCATCAGAAACACACAGTAAAGAACACAGCAGCAAGCAGCTAGACAAATGTCAAATATACAAAATGCAAAAATCTGTGTGTGTTCATGTGGTTGTCACATGTTTTGCTGAATTTCACTGAAATCTTTTGACACGATTGCCTGCTCACCAGTCTACTACAGATACCTGAACCCAACAATCCAGCCAAGAGAAGAGCGGATTTGCTCATGTTTACTGAAGGAGGGATTGGAGTGCAAACACAATCAAACCCGGTTCAAATGGGGTTTCTCTCAGTTCGAGAGGGTTCAGGACACCTCCCAGCATGCACTTCACAACTACCAGGACCATCTTTGAGAAGATGTTGTGATGAAGTGGTGAGGGCAAGGTCAAATTTTTAGATCATAAAAATGTATATGCTTGAAATGACGGATTAAGTTTTGTGCAATACAATTTATGGCAATTTAAGATAAATTATTTTCCATAATGTAGTTCAAAACAAAACTGAAATATTCTTGTGTACAAAAATTGGAAAGGCTGCTTCATTTAAATTTTTAAGTATCGCAGCACACACCACCATACGATGCTCAACATCTCGGCTTCAGAATTGGTGCGTGTGTGCACATTTTATCCATTTTGAACGCCTGTGATGACTGTGACTGTGTGATGCTCGGTCTATGTTACCTCATTCACTCCATTCCCAGAACACACTTGCCAACACACGGACCAACCCAATGTGTTGTCCCGTCCGTGACTCAGTTGACCCTGCTGTTGGCGGCCCATTCTTGCGTGGTCCCCGCTGTCTCTTGGGAGCTCCTTCTGGGCTCCTTTTTTATTCACTAGCTGTTAGATTTTTCTTCTTCCATGGTCAAGCAGACCCAACACCAGGATGCAACACCTCTGCCATGAGGGAAACATTTTTTTTTCCCTGCATACCCCTGGTTTCTGCTCTAATGTCACTTTTAAAGCCACCGTTGCCAAGCAACAAAACCAATGCATCCGAAATAATGCTCTGGAAAAGCGTGTCAGAATCTTGGAAAAGAATTAACACAAAATTCTCCAGAATTATAAGGTCAATGTCAGCGATTTATTGTTTTATTGTAGATGATGATGGTCTGAAATCTGTTTGTAAATGTATAAACAGGGAATGGTAGTATGAATTTGAGATGTCTTGAAGGCCCATGCAGGCATAACTGTATGCATGACACAATAATAAAAATGTCATTCATTCATTTATTCATTCCTTCATTGTAAAGCAATTTCAAAGCTGCATTAAATGAATTTTGACCACTAGCATTTTAACCCTATAAACAGCTTCACATATTCTCTGCTGGACTTGTGTATAAGGGTGTGAGGTATAGTTGTGTCAGTGTTTAATGTTACATCACAGCCATTAAGCAACATGAAAACAGTCTCATCATTCCTTTGTAATCTCCTACTGTGCTTGGCTAAAAGTCTGAATAAGTAACCAAACACAATCAGAGAGTTAATGCCAATCAGCAAGAAATCTATCACCAGAACTCATTCTACTTCCCATTGATGGTGAAAATAGACAATTTAACAGTTAGTGTTGCTCCATGACAGTACAATTTTCATAAACAGCCCCAGGCTTCACTGCTTTGTTGCATGATTTAATACCTTCTCTTGGAAGCAGGAGCAAGAAAGACTTTCAACTTAATGACACATAGGAGTAATACAGCACTTATCCTAAAACAGTGTGTTACAACACTGTATAGTCTCATGTTTTTACATTTTACATTTCTGTGCCAGCTCTCTCTCTTTCTCTCTCTCTCTCTCTCTCTCTCTCTCTCTCTCTCTCTCTCTCTCTCTCTCTCTATATATATATATATATATATATATATATATATATATATATATATATATATGCTAAATAAAATAATACTTCTTCTTAATGATACACACAAAATATAATACACAATGTACTACAATACTTTTAGGCATGGAATCAACTTCAATATATAATGCAGTTTTATATGTCATGTTATTTGCTAACACTACCATACCATTCTTAATGATACACACAAAATTCAATTCAATTCACTGTTTCAGTGCTGTGATGGGCCCAAAAGCCGAACTGAAAATCTTCAAATAAACTATTGTCCTGTAAGTGCTGACATATTTAATTACCACTCTTTCAAGAACTTTTGAAAGGAAGGGTAGATTTGAAATTGGCCTGTAGTTTACTAAAATAGAGGTTTAATAACAAAATAATAATAAAATGTGTTTCTGTATTGAAGAATACATATATTCCTATTGTTTTGTATTGATGAATGCTGTGCCTTCGTAACATGATGACCTAAGCAAGACTAGGCCAGATTCTGTGACTAACAGCTTTCTTATCTTTCACACCAGATACCCCAAGTGAACAGGAAAGAGCATTTCACCTATTGTCTAAGCATGACCACCAAAACTCCCAGGATGTTCAGATAGTTACGTTAGGGCTGACTCAGCAGGACTATTTTCTTTCAAGGGTCTCTGAAAACAGTCTTGTAAATAGTGACCAACTTTCTATGTGTGTGTATGTGAAAGTTAGAGCATAAAAGGCTGTTTTCTCTGTCTGATCATTGCATTGCACTTCCACTCTTGCAGCATGACACAACTTGTTCACATGATGTTATAATAAAGAGAAAAAGGCACTTCTGGACTCATCAAGGCTTTATTCATGCACCGACCAAGGCTGAACTTCTTTTTTTTTAAACAGTGTGTTTAAAAGCCTGCAGCACATATCCAGTTAATAGTGACATATTAATTATATCTAAGATATTATCAATAATTAGGGGCAGCGTCTCTTTAAGGAGTTTAGCTGGAATTGGATCTAAAATACATGTAGTTGACTGGGCTGGGTTTGCAGGGGTGAATTTATCCAGTAATATTACTGGGTTTAAAGGGGCTTCTAAGCTTACAGCCTGAGCTTCCTCGCTGCTGATGTTAGGAAAGATTTGATCTATTTTTATCTCTAATAGTTGAGATTTTATTATTAAAGAATTTTAAGAAGTCATCACAGCTGAGACTAACTGGAATAGATGGATCTACTGAGCTGTGACTGTTGGTCAGCCTGGCTACAGTGCTGAACAGGAATCTGGGGTTATTCTTATTTTCTTCTATTAACGATGAATTGTAAAATATAATACACAATTTATTACAATATTTCTAGGTATGGAATCAACTTCAATACATAATGCAATTTTATATGTCATGTTATTTGCTAACACTAGCAATTTGATCTTTTATTTATTCACAACCTTTATAGAATAAAATATATTCATTTTATTGTCAGATTCCAGTTAATGCATTGTGTGTCAAAAGGATTGAATGGAGTAAATATAGAAGGCAGTACACCATAGTGTAGTATGAATAGATAGAGATTTCTGCAGTAAGCATTACCTTACTAGGAATAATTAGTAATAGTTACGTAAGTACAAACTGTAGGAACTTTCAAATTCAGTGCAGGGTATGTGTGATCATTTAAGTTATCTCTTTTTCAGCTCCTTGTGATCAGGAAGCAGCAATGATGAATCAAAGGCCGATGGAAAGCTGCTGGAAGGCTGCATCTGTGATCCTGTTTCTGTCATCCACAGCCACAGAGAAGGAGCAGGAAAAGGGTTGTGTATAAGAAAGAATTGTAAAGGAGACAGACATGGATAATAATTCACTTGCGCTGTTGATAAAAGGCACCGAGGTAATGAGCATGAGGTAAAGAGAGTGATAGAGAGGGAGACAAATGAGAGGCACAGAAAGAGTGCAACATGTTCCCTTTCCATCTATGGGTTGGCTCTCATGGTAACAATGTAAAAAAAAACAATTGTTATGACAAATTCCCTCTTCCATGCAGCCTCGTCTTTCCTCTCTTTTCCTTTTACCATCGCTATATATCTCTTTCAGTGCCCTGTGACTGCACAACCTAGAGGTCAGAAAGTATAAGGCCAGAAAAAGGTAGGACAGAAAGAAGGCAAAGTCTAAAGAAGACTATCAAACATAGATGGAGTTGATTTGCCAGCTGGTGTCTCTTGAGAACCAGTTAAGGCTTCTATGTGTCTCCCCTGCTGCTGGATAATGAAGTCTGATGGTCTGGAAGAGAGCGATGGCCACGAACCTTGGTCAGCAAAGCCACATAGTGACCGTACGGATGTCTCACTTATGCAATCGATGTTATCAAGTGTTGACCTGTGCCAGGTTGGCCTGATTTTGAGGGGGAGTTTAATAAAGGAGTTTATCATATAGGTTGAATTGGAGCTCCCTCTACAGAGTGAGCATTCATAACATAAGACTCAGAGTGTCTTCCAACCCGTGTTGTTTAGTCCAGGTAGTTGAATCTCACTGGTTTGTTACCTTTTTTGGTACAGTTACTTTGGAAATCATACTAGTTCCAAGAAGAATAGTCTTCACTGCAGTGAGGACTAATGGTGACCTGTAATAAATAAATAAATAAATCTCAGAGTGTGATTTAACCTCTGGGGACCCATCCATCTATGTTCTATACCCATTTATTCCTCACTCGGATCACAGAGGTCTACTGGAGCCAGTCCCTGTAGAGCGAGAGGCAGGAATACACCTCAGACAGGTCGGCAGTCTATCGCGGGGCACACGCACCATTCACTCAGACACTCACACCTTCGGGCAATTTAGAGTCTCCAGTTAACCTCAGCATGTTTTTGGACTGTGGGAGGAAGCCAGAGAACCCAGAGAAACCCACACAGACACAGGGAGAACATGCAAACCACACACAGAAAGGTCCCAGCCCTTTGAACCTGCGACCTTCTTGCTGTGAGGCAAGATTGCTACCCAGCATGCCGCCCCCCTCTATGGACCATCAAATTAAATTCAACCTGTACAAAACACTGTCACTGCAATCAATCTAATAGTTTTTGAGTTAGTTCAGTTTTTATCTAAGTATTGGACCAACCTGGACTGGCTTGGGTCGCCAGTCCATTGCCACATGCTGTGAACATGGGTCCAAATATAATCGCCTTATAGGTCTTAATCATCAAAAAGGGTTACAATCACAGCGACAGCGACCGTCTTTCATTCAGTCATGTCCACAGTCATTTTCCCTCTGCACACACCGTTATGAATTATAAAGAGCAAAATACAAACTTTGTCAACACTGCCACAAAACAGCCACATCTTTTCTATCTACAGCCAATCATTTACAAAAATGACATTTACTGACCTCCCATTAGAAGTCAAATCCTCAAATCTGTTTTGATTTCTAGAACTTGACTGTCCATATATGCGTGTGCTGCATGCACTTCTGTTTGTGCGATGAGAGGGTACAAATTAAGCGGCCAGCAGGACCATCATTCCTGGCAGCATAGCCAGCATTAAATAGCTCATTAGCTGTTGGCCATAATCCTGTTGTACACTCTCTGCTTTGCCAGTTAACAAAAAACAGGCTCTTTGAAAGTGCAGCCATTTAATCACCTTCCTCTCCTTTGTACTTCGTCTTTTCACTCAGTGGCTGCCTGGTAGAACATGATGTACACTTTATTCACAAAGGCAAGATTTTGATGTCGTTAAGACTTTAGACATTGCCACCATGAGTTTAGTTTAACTCTGCTTTTATAAGACTAGTAAATCATGGCTGGAATAATCAGTAGAATAATCCTGAGAAAAAATAACAAATGAGCCTTACAGGTGTCTCTCTCCCTCTCTTTCTTTTTCTTGCACTATGTGATGTCAAATTAACAGAATGTGTATTTTGTATTTTTCTTCTTGTTTCCTTTTATTATTGCATGATTTACTTTTTTTTGCATCTGGATGTTTTATTGCTTGAGTTTGGTATGTTTGAAAAGGGCATCTCAGATCATTCTATCAACTTTCCAACATCATTGAGTGAAAGTTGTGGTTGCTTTGAAAGACAAGCTGAGACAGGTAAAGTTACATTCATATAATCCAAAAGTACTAATTAATTACTGCAGTCTTAAAGGTCCTCGCTTCTATTTTAGGAAACTAAAACCATGTTCATGTCCTTCAATTAGGCAAGGAGAAACTTCTAAAAACGGCCTAAAGAATAAGGGCGCAAGAGTACAGTTTTGTAGCTCAGTTAGTAGAGTGGGTCGGCCATTAATCAAAAGGATGTCGGGGTGATCTTCATGCTCCTATTGTCCGCATAATGAAGCATCCTCAAGCAAGACAACCCTAAATTGCTCCAAATACATGAGAAATAGAAAACACGTTGAAAGTTTGGACACACTTTTTCGTTCAAGTGAATGGTATAGTGAGTCCAAATTTACTTACTCCAAATAATCTATATTTAATCTAAACTGATCGAAGACTGTGCTAGATAATCTAACTCACTTTTACAGACTGTCATCAATGTTTAGTGGTTGACAGCAGGGATTAATAAATTAGGGAAATCTGAATTTCAGCAAAATTCATACCAAAATTACACAAATGCAATACTTTCACACAAGAAAAAAAATCCAAAGTACTGAACAGCGTTAATGGACAATAAATATTAGGGAACTTTAGTGAACCAGCAGCTTGCAACTACGTCATCAAGCCCCGCCCACCAGCTCCTGTCAGGTAACAAGCGGTGCACGCGTGTGCTGTGTTGATAACAGAGAAGCGGAATAATATATGTGAACTGAAAACACTGGGGAGATACAACACATATGGAGTTTACTGTGGTCGTTAGTTAAAAGTGAACACAAGTGCGTTATTTCAGCTCCGTCGCTGCTGTTTAGCTGTTGGCTCCGACTGCTAACTCTAGATCCGGAAGTGTGGACATTTGTTTCGCCTCTTAATTGCTTTAAGAAACGAGGTAATACATGATATTGTCTGTTCTGACTTCAAGGAAAGAAAAATGGAGCTGTTTTGTCCATGTGCCCAGCCCATCTAGAAATCCATACTAATGATGCATGAAGATTACCTTTTCAATTATTTCAATTTTATTTGCATTTCACGGAGTAATTGTTGTTATTCATAAGGTTATTCTGTGTATATGACTTATATGACTTATTTTATTTTGCATTTAGTGTAAACATTTACTGATTATGGCAGTTAAATTGGTTAAATCTTTACCTTGCAATGTTAAAATTATTATATATCAAGTATAATACATTACATGATTGTACTTTATTTAAAAGTTCATGTCAATACAGATTACATGTTTATTTAAGTCCAGTAAATAGTTTTTTTAATTATTATTATTTTCCAGTGATGTTGATTGCAACCTTTCCCACCTGGATCGAGGTACCGGAGGTCACTGGACAGGTCCTGCTGCACTCTGCGTTGTGGTAGGTCCAGTATTCCCTGCAACTGTAAATTAGTGGCAGAATTGTACGATGTCCTCCTTTTAGTTAGCAAAAGATTTGATTCCTTGAAGTGGAAATCCTCCATGAGAAGCCATTCTTTTAACAGCGCCACACTCAGTAGCAAAAAATTAGATTGATTTGTACTGGTTACCTCAGGTAAAATCTATATTCAGCATGTGCCAATTTGTTTCCCTGACTACGAAAGTGACATGAAAAAAACAAGTGCTTTCAGTGTATGAATGACCAATTGCATTTCAAATGATGAGAGTCAGAGACCGAGTAGATCATTGGTCAACCAGCTTACACAACACAGCAGAATGACAGAGAAGTGAATGAGATTCACTGAAAAGTGACAAAATTTTTTAAACATGGCAGAATCCCCAGAATATCAGTAGCTTAATTTATTGTATCATTCTGACATGGCATGTGAAAAGAAGTACAGATCCTTTCCCAAAAATATTACAATATCATGAAGAAGTTAGACCCATAAAACATTCCAAAAGTGAAACTGTCATAGATTATACATAGATACATTACACACAAATTAAAGAAAGAAATGGAACCAACATTTTGTGGTGAAAATGTTGATATACTCATTTATTTGCTTTTATGTGATATTTATTTAATTAAACCGATTCTGTTTTGGACCAAATTTTAAACAAATAAGTAGTAACACTTTGTGCGTAATGAATCTGTAATCTGTGGAAGTTTAACTTTTGGAAAAGGTCCATGGTGTCAATGTCACATACTCCCATGCCAGAGTGCACTGCTCACACTGGCAGGTGGCTCACTTGAATTTGTAAACTAGGGGGGGGGAAAGTACTTAATGTCACACACATTAACTCCCAGCCACATATTGGAAGAGCTTGTAATTATGAAAATGGTTATGCAATGAGTGGCGTGAGGGAACATCAGCAGTGTTTTAACATAAGAATAATAGAAAGAGACAGAGGAATGTCTTTTAGAAAGCCTTGGGCTCAGTTTGTTTCTCCATATGAACATTAAGGGCCAAACTCAATACATGGCCTGTAGAGTTCTGAATCTCTGTCTGTTTGTCTGGGCACCCTCTTACCACCAGTTAGCATTAAGGGACAATAGGCAATACTGTATATCTATATATCTATAGATAGATGCTGAAGAAGTGTTTTCCTTATGGCTGTTGTCAGTGCTTCTCTATCCTAAAGGTCAACAATTAGAGACTAGTTTCTGTGTCTTTGTAAACTCTGAAGACTGAACATGGATGTCATGACAGAAACTGCTCTTTCCGGGATGGTAAGAAACTAACACACGACAACCATGATGGTATAATTGATTGTTCCCCACTGTTGTGGTAATTGCGTATTGGCAAAAGTGGCAGTGATGTAGTAAATATCAGGGGAGGCTTGAAAAGGCCACCCTGTCTTTTGGTGTTGATGTAGAGGCAGTGCTTCATTCTCACCTCCAAGATACTTGATTAGTTTGTGCTACATTATCATGCACATAAGTGAAGTTGCTACTCTACTGTGGGGGCAATAAAGCACCATTAAGCTGGATAACTATTGACGTAAAAGAAGCAAGCAGAAGAAGCGAACCCATGCTGTGCCTTGTGTAGCTCACTTTGAAGCGAAAAATGGCAGAGGCGGTCACAACTGACCTACTGTAAGTCGTCAAAAGTTTGTGAGCACTTTACATGTCACTTCTCCATCAACAAAACTGGGGAAAACAGAGTATTTCTGTCAATTCTTTTTTTAAATTGGCCAGAAATAATGCTTTTGTCTGTCAAAACAGGCACAAATCTGCCAGAAACTGTAGATATATTTGACAATAATTAGCTAATATTAAGTGGGTTGATAACATGTCATGTCATTGTGAAGTTTTGGATTATTTTATATATATATATATATATATATATATATATATATATATATATATATATATATATATATATATATATATATATATATATATATATATATATATATATATATATATATATCATTTCTTTTTATTCTCAGCACGTGGCAGTATTACCCATTGTCCATTAATGAAAAAATGCTGGAAATCAAATTTAGCTTTTTTCCTCTTTTATTCAATTAATAATCAATTAATCTAAAAAAATTAAATAAAAATTAATAATAATGGACAGATTCATCGATTATTAAAATAATAATAAACAAATTCATTACACTATACAAAACTAATCTCTGTCTCTATGTCTTTGTGTCTCATGTCTGGAGAATTGTTTAATCAACTTCACACTTGG
This sequence comes from Lepturacanthus savala, assembly GCA_030544235.1. Lineage (NCBI taxonomy): Eukaryota > Metazoa > Chordata > Actinopteri > Scombriformes > Trichiuridae > Lepturacanthus > Lepturacanthus savala. The sequence goes on from CM060465.1 coordinate 18,469,952, forward strand.
CGGGCGTATTACTGGACACCCAAGGAATTTGTCATGTGACAAGTGTAAGAGTTAATATGTGCTGGCGATTTACTGGGAGTTGGGCAATAGCTGGCTTTTGAGCTGCCATTTTTAACATGGCACCTGAGTCACAAACATGGGACCATTTTATTACAATTGTGCTTTGTGGGTGTAGTCAAATTCATTTTGGTAGTTTGAGGGTGGTGCTAACCAAAGCATGGCCTAAACTAAGAATGCAGTGTGCAGAGTGATTGTCTTGGGTTCCTGAATGATTCATAGGTGTATTTTGGGTGTCACATTAACTCAACCAACCACCCATTTGTCTCTTGATTTGGAATAAGAATAATCCACCTCTCATTAAGTTCGAGCGGGTATCATTGCTATAATTAAACCATGACACTTTTTTCAAATGATTTCTCTGTTTCAACTTTGCACGACCTCAGAAAAATCTCACTGTCAATCCGCGCAAATCCAAGATCTGTCAATCAAATGCTACCATCCAATTTTGAAATGTTGGTTTTTTTTTTCTGTCTCAGAGATAAAAAGAAATATTTTCGTTTGGTAAAAATAAGTTGTGAATTTAAGAAATGATTCATCTGTGGTTTTCCAATACTAGTGCTGACTTAATTTGCAACACAGGATTGCTGCCACTGACCATGTACAATTTTTCAGGGCCACCGCTGTCATCACAAAGCAAGCAATTAAAAATACAATTTACGTTAGAAAATCCAAGCACTCAAATTGAAGCAACAACAATGGAAACTATAACAAGGATAGTATTAGAAGGTTAACAACAAATTTCTGATATGACAATCTGGACTGTGTGTGCTTGAAGGAGAGTGAGAGTGTGCATTTAGCCTTGCTTGCTTAATTTGAAGATAAAATCCATGTACTTATCTTTCTTAAAAAAACAAAAAATGATGTTTTTTTATTTAAAAGTGCCTTTCAGGAAACCAAAGGTTGCTGTACAGGAAATATAAAATTACCAGATTTGGATGACAGTATTGTACAACTCTGTTGTCATGGCCTCCAGTTTTATGAGTGTCTCTTTCTCATTTGATAGAGCCAGCGATGAAATACCTCGCTCTATTCTGTAGCAGCTGTAGGTCTTTGTGTTTTAGGGCAGGAAAAGACCTTACCACTGATTTTGTGGTCAACAACTGAAATGGTCAACAACCAATTTCAGCAGTTTTGTTGCCTTCGGACAGTGTGTCCAAGGTAATTTTCAACCAAGGATGCCAGCAGAAGAGATGATTTTGTCCTTCACCATCTGAGGACTATATAATCCAATGAGGTTGGCCTTTAGCCTGACAAAGTGAAAGTGGTTCATTAAACAATTTCATGTCAACTAAAGCCAGAGAGTCAAGTTCTCCCAAGTTCTTGAATCTGTCCTTTATTTATACACTGGTGTTGCCAAGGTTGCTGTAGAAGAGCCTTTGTCTCTCTTCTTAGATCAGCTTTAACACTAACAGCATTCTGACACACCCAGCAAAATTGGTAACCATATCAATATCCCATGGCTTTTTTTTAATGAAGTAGTTATAACATGTATTGATTTATCCTCTACTGCTCCTGCATATCTCCCGTTCAAACATCAGTTTGCTATATCTTGCTAAAATACAGTCTATACTAGTTTGTAGTTTACCGCATTCTTGGCTATATTATGTATTTAATAAACACATTGCTGATGTTAAATGTGCCACTCCCATCATCTCAACAAGTTAGTGGACAGACAGATTTATTCCTTCATAGAAAAAAAAATTCAGTGAACAAAACATAAACAGGAATATGTTTATATATATTTTTAAAATAGTTAACAATTGAATTTATTTCCAGTTTAATTTGATTAGTAATCAACCATATTATAGGCTTAGAAATTTTGAAAGGCAGATAAATGGAACATTTCAACAAATGAAACATCTACAAAGTAAAAAAAAAAAAAAACTTTAGGCTACTAACTTAACGAAACTTAAACTTCAGAAGTGTTGTGCCAGCACCATGGACCACTCCACCTGCAACGCTGCTGGACATAGTTCAACTACAGCACACGGGTGGGGCAGAAGCTCTCCACCCTTGCTGTGCACATTCCACACGCTGCTTCATGGCACGCCTCACCGATTGATCAGTGTTTTATTTTGATTGCAGTGAGCGTTTATTTGGCACTTTCTGTGTGCAGGTTCAGACTGCTCTGGCTTCCTGGGCACTCCACTGCGATGCTCCTTGTAGAGCATCCGCTCTGCTTGCAGCTCCTTTACCAACCTCAGAATAAAGGCGTGCCTCAAGATTGTGGTTGATGAACATTTACTGTACAGGCGTTTATTGCAGCCATATCCAGCACATTGCAGAACACTGTAACGGGCCATCTCCGAATTGCGCCCTTCACTGTGTAGAGTCACCATCTGGTCCAGTAAGTCAACCCCAACCTATAATGATGAAATTTAACATAAGATGAATACATATGTAGTAATCATAATAATATTTCACCTTATAGTCTACATAATATGCAGGCAAACGTGCTTTGTGACTATAGTGTAGATGACATGGGCTATTTATTCAAACATTATTATACCTTGGTGGCATTATAAAAGGCATTAAAAAGATGATATTCTTTTCTTTTTACTTAAATGGCACACTTAAGAATGCATAAGACTCATATCATGGCAGCTAAAGAGAAAAGTATCACTTATCACCTCACCTGTTTATGTTCTTGAACCTTGGATCACATAATGTTGACATGGTCTACAAGTCTGTGTAACTTTTAGTGACTTGGTAAGGTTGGATCCTCTGGATCTTCGGCCAGCGGTGAGGTGTTCAGAATATGGAGAATGTGTTTTACGTATGATATGCTTACATATCGTTCAGCTGACAACGCATCCATGAAGTCCTGGAATGGGCTAAGAGCCCGGTTTAGGGATTCCAGGACATCCAGGCCTTGCCATTAGGGCAGCAGCTGTCGTGCTTTGCGGTCAGTGGAGAGAACCTTGGTCAACGTGCATTATTGTTTCAGGATTCTTAGTATATCGTTTTCCGTATGGACCCCCATCGTGTATAGCAGTCTGTCCCCATGGCATGTTCTGTGCCTCCCTTAAAGCTTAGTTTTTCATCCAGTTTTGGGAAAAGTGGCCCACAAGCTTCCTGCATATTTCATTAGCTTCACTTTTTACAGCATTTTCTGTGAATGACAAAAGTGAAAGTTACCAATGAACTTTGTTTCTCCTCTTTAGGTTCAAAGACACATGTTGTCTTGTCTTACAACTAAGTTATAGCCATTGTTTTGACCTCTGTGTGTATATGTCCATTTTATTGTATTTTTTGTACTGTTGACTATTTTCATATAGGCTACATGCTGAATGTCTGTAGATAAAGATTTTTATGAAAGAGTGAGGGAGACACACATGCACATTTGTTTACATTAAATGGCAAATCTCTGTCTTCTATGCGATTTAAATAATAGCTCAGCATGACATTGTACATGATTGTAATAAATTGTAATAAATTAATTGTGCAGCACTACTCTACTATTTGGGTTATGCTGACTGTCTGGTATCTGGTGGCTGCACTGTCAAGATTTATTAGGCAACATTATTCCATATTTGTTAGGCTTAAGTGAGTGTAATGTTGTTTGACCACTGTTCAGGCATCAATATCTAGCAAAATATTAGTTTGTACAAAATATCAAGTAGCAGCACTGTAAAGCTTGGCTAAATAATTATTGAATAATAAAAGCAAATGAGGGAAATGAACAACCAAGTGTACCTGAAATGGATAGGCCACTGGCACAGATTTTCTTTTCTTTTTTTGAGTGGGATTTTAATATTTCCCTTGTCTCCTCTCCATCTTCCGATTGTCAAATATAGTTTTTAGTGTTTGGCTACCTAGTTTCTCTCTTTGTCTCTCTGTCCGTCTGTCTCTCTGACTTCTCTGTATGTCTTTCTCTCTATTTGTCTGTATCTCTCTTTCTCTGTCTCTCGATGTCTGTCTCTCTCCCTATAAAATGTCCCTGAGATGAAATCAAGAATAAATGGGGGAAAAAAATCACAGATGCAAAATAAAGGAAGCCTGGGAATTTGATCAAAATTGATAATTTTTAAGTAGCATTCGGGTGTTAGAAGATATTATGTGCATAAATCTCAAGTATTTTACATGAGGATTTTCTAGGCCTTGGAAAATATAAAAAAAATACATATTTAGGAAAAGTCACAAACTGCAAGGCTTGGCAGGCTGTTTCAGTGGTTTGAGTGGTTCGACTCCTGAAAACCTTTCTCAAATGGATCAAACAACTGGTATTGGTTGCTCAAGGCTTTCACAGAGCACTTTCTCGCAATCACACCGTATGCCATGAAGAAAAGGAAGCGGATAGAAGCTTTAGAAAGACAAACATTGAATGCCATAGGTAATGTGTTGGTGCCTTTCAAAGCCCCATTTCATTAGGTGATGATAGGCACCAAATGCCTTATTCAAACCATTAGTAAGGTATGCCTTCTCAATACAAACACCCTTACAGTGGCTTCTAAGTGCGTTGCAGTCCACATACTGTCGCTCAAGCACTCAATCGCAGCAGCCCGAGATTATTGCGATCAATGCATTTTCCAGCTTAAACATCCATACACATCTCACAATAACACAAAAGATTTGTAATGTTGTGTTTTGCACTGCTTCAGCAAAATGCAGCATGTCCCTTTCACCCGCCGTGGCTCACACACAAATGACACAAACGCGCTGCTGCTGCCCTGCGGGGACTAGCTGGGGAGTTGCGAAGTGTCTGCTTATTTACCTTTGGTGGAACAAAGCAGAGTAAGCAGTGTAGTTCTGCGATCACTCTGGTGGTTGTTTTCTGCTCCTTTGTTGAGAAAAATAGTGTGTTTTTAGCTGTGTGTGTGCTCTTCGGAGTGGGCGACTCGTTATCCTGGCCATGTTTTCTTGTGAAATGTTTGGTGGTCGAGCTGGCGGTCTCATTAGCTGAAGAGCTAATATCCGAACAGCGTTTGTAGTCGGAGAGCTCCTTGTTTGTTGTGGTGGATCTAGGTGTCTTTTGTTGAGGGTAGCGGCAGAGAGGCAAGATACACATAACCTGACCCAGTTCCTTTGCATAAAAATCATTCCACAGGCTGTTATACTCAACTGAGAATGTTGGGGAGGGTATTTGTGTCATAACCCATTGCACTGAAGTTGACTAAAATGTGTAAATTGCTTCACAAACGATACACGTAGTCCCTTTAACATTTACTGGAAAATGTACTGCAATCTCTGCTAATAGCAGTGCTTTCTATTTGGCTAACATCTGCATTTAGTCCTCACTACATTTTCACTTCTACACTTCTATGAAGTTAAAATGATTATAACCATGATGTAACATAATAATGTTCAAACCTGTGTTCTCTAGCCATTAAATCATTGCTGTCACCTCGCTATGATGTTGTGCTGGACATCTGCACATCTTTAATGGTCTTTGATGGTCTTCAGTGGAAATGGATGATAATTTATAAACCTTAATAAGCCTCTTACAGGGTTTTGAAGTTAGTAAGCTCCTAGATTTGTCCAAAACAGAGTGAGAACAACTGGGCTTGAGAGTGAATAAAGACAAACAACCAATCATGTCCTTTCCACAATTTCAGGATTACTTTGACTGACCCCAACCCGCCTTCTCTCTCTTTTCCTCACTCTCTCATTTGAATGCATAAACGGTAATACTCCCAAACAATTCCATCTGACAGTTTGTTTGTAAGATTCATTAGTTTGTTCCAGTCTATCCTTTATTTTGATAGTCCATGAAACCTGTAAAATATGCCATCTTTTAAGCAGACACATTTCCAATGCCTCTTTTCCCTCATCCTCCAATCACACATATTGGCAGCCCCTGCTAAAATGAGGTCATTACCACCCAGTTGCAATCATCTATCCACCACAGATACTCAACTTCCCCCATCTCGGGTGTTGTCTTAATCTTGGCATCCCTATTGTTTTGGTATTAAATTTGTACTCCCTTTCTGAAAGTAGTATTAGTTGGTTATTTGCCTGCTTGGGGCAGCATAATAATCTGTACATTTGCACAATCATTTTGGAAAGGCACAATATGTAATTTTCTGCTGCTTAGGGTCTCTCTCAATTAAAACAATAACAAAAGACAGAGTTAATGTTGTCATGAATTAGTGTAGTTGTCGCCGAGATGGTGCAAACATTAGCTTACATTAAGGATAAATTATTTATTTATAGAGACAGAGAGACCCCAGTGAATCAATGGATGACCGCTTGACTGACACACAAAATGCGCAAAGCGGACATGGAGAGGTAGCCACGTTTCGATTAAAATTCCACTTTTATCTAGATTTGAAAATTGTGGGAAACATTTGGGATGTCCTTTGGGGGTCCTGTGGAAGGTGCTCCAGGAGTATGGGTTTCCAGACCTATTAACATGGGTTGTCAAGTCCCTGTATGCCTGGTGCTTGGTCCACATTGCCAGTAATAATTCGGACACGTTTCCAGTTGGGGTTGGACTCCACCAGGGCTGCCTGGAGCGGGAGAATGACGGGCATATTGGTGCAGCATCTGCAGTGGTGCAGGCTCTGAATCAGTATTTCTGGTGAAGAAGGAGCTGATCCGAAAATGTTATAGCTCTCTATTTACCAGTCAGTATATGTTCCTACTTTCACCTATGGTCATGAAGTTTGGCTCGTGACCGAAAGGACAAGATCATGAATACAAGGGGAAGACCCAGCACACACTGGAGACACTATGTCTCTCCGCTGCCCTGGGACCACCTTGGGGTTCCCCTGGAAGAGCTGGACGATGTGGCTGGAGAGAGGGAAGTCTGGGCTTCCCTGCTGAGGGTGCTGTTCACGCGACTTGGATAAAGTGGAAGAAGATGAGTACATTTATATATTTGGGATAGTGAAAATATACAGTTCAACTAAATACTTTACATAGGCTTATAACAGGCTTATTACATAGGCTTTACATAGGCTTATAATTTTACATTTATTTAAGTTACATATTGGGCCTTAAAGTGTTTATGGCCCATTATTATATGGATGTATATGTGACTAATGATCAGATTCTGATTGTGTTTTCACTGTTTTAGCCTTCCTGGGGGAAGCTTTTTTATTTATTTTTTGTTTTTTTTTGCTGAAAAAGTTGTCGGTTATAAACAAATGACCTGAAGAAGATGTTAAAAAACTCTGTAGAGCTGCCAGGAAGTGCAGAGTTGGTTCATTATAGTGCTGTAACTCTACAGTTGCTACTCAACAGTGAGTTTATGGCATTTCATATGCTTTCTCTGGAGCCTATCCAGAGGCTCTCTAGATTATGGATAAGAAACGTCTCTGCCAGTTGTCTGTCCCAGGTAATAAAGCACGAGTCCAAGCTGAAAAGCGATGCCGTAATATTCTTAACACATCCACATCAAGAGTGCCACACCCACTGTCACAGTGTGGTCTAGAGCCAAGAAGCTAAGTTAAGACCTAAGACTGGGGTGAACATGCACTGCTGCAACGTTATCATTTCACTTTACTGCTGTGAAAGTACAGACTTGAGTTAAACATCTTAGAAGTCAGAGACAATCAAATACGATATCTAGAGAGCAGACTTGGAACTGAGGCTGCATTCGAACCTGCTGCTTTGCCTCTTAGAGCAGTAAAGTGCTTCTCTGCTATTTATATTGTTTGTCTTTTCTTTTTACTTCATGCTGTCTTTCTCAACAACAGGCGAATTTTTATACATTTTCACTGTGTATCTAAATAGTTTCTTTTTATCCAGCTCCCTCTAATCCTGTGGCTTTCACTAAAGCCGTCAACCTCTACTTGAATTTGATTTATGATATAAGCTGTCTGCTCTTTCTTGGGCTGTGGTCTTACATTATATTGTCATATCCTGTCACAAAGAGAGGCCAGACTGGAGGCACAGCACAGGATCAATGTTCAACATCATTCTTCTCCTGATATATTTTTCTCAGAGGAGCAAGGTTGCCGTTATAAACAGTTTGTGCAAGAGTGATTTTCCACTGCCTGTTGACTCACTTAATGCACCTAGTATAACAATGCCAGGACAGGCTGAGGAGAATGACACAGCTATCCATTTTTTTCCAGAGAGCCCTTCAAGAAGTTTTCTAGTCAATATGCTTGACAGAGAGTGATGGAAGCCATTGTGACTCTCTCAGGGCCATCTCTATGCTTTGTGTGCCTGTGTGTATGCGTTTGTGAGTGCAAATAAGCATTTCTTGCTTCTCCATCGATCAAGAACTAGAAAATTTTATAATACGGAGGATGTGCATCAGAGCTGGAATTTCACCTTAGGGGTAAGGCAACTTGGCCTTTTGGTGGTGTCAAAATACAAAAAGACCAGATGCCAGCAAGACCATCAAATAAAACAACGATTTTAAGTCCATGCAAATTATTTTTGCAATCAACAAAAGGGTTAGGGATAACTTTATTTTTAGTACATAGTATAACTCTCAGTTACTATCTTTCTAGACTCTTCACTATTGAGAACCGCCACTCTACCTGAGAGGTAGTGACAGGGAACAATAAGATGATTCTGATAAGTTGTAGCAGGTTGGGGAAGGTGCTTCCCTTCTCCATCAACAACCCTGCGGTGGCAGGAAAGTGTGGCAGTGCACTATGTCAGCTTTCACTTTAACCCACCCCCTCTCTCTCTCACCCATAATGCAGCCTTTTTATATGTTGAGAATAGGCTCAAAGTGCTTGCCAAAGTGATGTAACACTTCCTCACCAAACTCCTCCAAGAGCTTTTCTTCTGTTGGGAATTTCACAAGATCAAACATCTCAGCAGCATCAGTGGAGAAAGTTGAAAATCTCCCTCCAATGCATATAATGATTTGGTCCACATTGTCTTTCCTACAGCGATAGAAAGACTCTGCAGTTACATTGGAGTTTCTGATCTTCATGCTATTGCACTGAAATTGTTGTGAAGTTGTGATGGTGAAGGATTCAAGGACCTGGGAGGAGATAGAGATCTGGTATCTGAGCAGGGACAGACTGGGCGTATAAGGGATTTTTCCCAGTGGACCAATGCGCTTTGGGACCTTTTTTTTAATATTGGTCTGACGATTGACACTAAGATGGCCCCATTACTTTGATAAAACCACCTCTTTTGCATTTGTTCTACCTGCATAGCGTAATATATTCGGCAAAACGAATGCCATCGCATGAGTTTATTTCATACCAACCGACGATTTGTCTGTTGCCCATTGATTATTTTCTTCATTGACGAAGGGCTGGACCAATCATATGAAATATGTTCTGCCTTTGGCTCAGTACTACTGTGTGCAAAAAAGATGCATGGAGAAGATACGAAAAAAGAAACGTGCACTTGAAGCAGACATTGTCAAAAATGACAGAATCACAGATATGTTTGCCTTGGCACCACCTTCTTCAGTGCCTTTCTCAGTGGTGGTGGTGGAGGTGATGGCGGTTGTATCAATGGCACTAGTGGAATGGAACATTTGATAAGATGGGCTGCTTTTAAACCATTTAAGCTATGTAGCCTAATGAGTAAAGCAACCCATCCTCTTGATACGTCAAGGTATTTTTGATTAATGTTCTATGGCCATGGTTAGTTTGTTTTATAAACACAGGTTAAATTAGCTAACGTCCTTACCACTAGCAGCTATTTAATAAGACATTGTGTACACTAACTGTGAGAAAATAAGTTTAGGTTAGTACTGTAATGTCTACCATTACCAGCCAGATGACAGCATTCGAATTTCAGTATGAGACTATTATTGTTTGCGGGGTGAATAGTAGCCAACGGCCGTTTTGGACTTGGGAAATGTGTTAGACTGTTTTTATGTAGTTGCTTATAAGGACAATGTATAGAAATGAAAGAAAACCACACTTTTTCAAATTATATAAGGCCTATTTAAAACATGTAAGTCACCAATCACCAACATGAGAAATGAGTCAACTATAGGCTCAGATCAGGCTGCATTTTAGGCCTGGAAAAAATTAGTTTTGGTACATTTTTTATAGCCTAACTACAGATAATGTAGGCTACAGTTTTGAATTAAAATCATTTAATATAAATTTTTGTAGTAAAAAAAATACACTTTTTGAAAGTATTTTGTGCCCCCTCTCACTGATTCCCCTTAACTAATTGCAATGCTTAAGGTACATGGTTTTAAAGAAAAAAAAAATTGCACAATCAAGAGACCAAAAAGCTATGCGCTATCAAATGTGGTAGTGCCAGTCCAAAAATGTCAGAACTGATTTTTTTTTTCTCTTTTGCTCAGTTTGCTCATGCAGTGAAGCTTCGGTAGCCAGGATCCTACTCTGCACACAGGGGGAGTTGATCTCCTTGGAAATGAACCAACTATTTAGCTAGGTCACAGAAAAGTCCTCATACAGTGCCCTATTGAGAATAAATTGAGGCATGGCTAACTGATGGAACATGGACATGATATTTTCTGTCTTTCGTGGAGGTGGATGACGATGCTCCTGTAGACTGAGGCAGCAAGACGGGACACAGCCATCCTCCTGTGGCCACTTCACCTTATCCCCTGGGAGCAACCCGGTTACACAAGTGCTGAAGTGCCCCTCCGATAGCCTTCACATGGGTGGAGTAGAGTACTGTCTCATTCATTAGACATTTTATTAGACGTTATAATACATTTTGTGCAAAGCCTGAGCCCTCTCCCGTTACAACCGCTTGTGAATATAATTATTGCTGAAGGCTCAGAAGAGAGGGAAAACCAATGAAATACAGACTCTGGCTAGGTATAGGTTTCAAAAGGGGCAAATTTGAATATTTAAAAATAAATTGTATGTACAATAGGTTTTGCTGCTCATCAAATCAAAATGTCTCCTTTTTATTTAGCATTTTAGGTAGTAATATTGTGTTATTAAAAAGTTCCTTGTATGAGCTGGTATAACTCTTTCTTTTCACAGAATTTGAGAAAGTTATGTATGTACAAGGACTCTTTTGAATTTCCCTCTATAGACAAGCAAATATAAGTAAGCTGAGTTCTTCATCTGATCTCAATGTAGAACAGGCATCAGAAAGGCATCACAAATACTGCGAAGTATAAAGGTGCTCATTAAATATCATGGCAATCTGCTAATAAGAGTTACCTAATGTGCAAATTGACATTTTAGCCTGATGGTGGTGCTAAAGGAAAGTTCATGATTTAACAAAAGTTAAGGAGGTTTATCCTTTTGGAGGTGTTGCCTTGGACATCCAAGAAACATAAAACGTATTGCAAACAAAACATTTAAAACTAAACCTTACATTTAAATGGTGTTATTCTCAGAATCCGCAATAAAGTACTTGGTCAAAGTATGCGCCCCTGAAAGCATCCTTTCAACATCCGTGGCACAGATTTGTGCAGTTTGGAGAGGAGACCATTCGTCTTCTCCCAGTTGACAGCTTGACTTCTCCATCAGCTGCTGTTGCAATCAATCAGCCCCTCAGACCCAGATCGTTTTCTGCACACATCTGCATTATGGCCTCAAAAACCCCATCGTCATCTCCTTCCACATAAATCCAGAAAAAAATAACCATGAAATTACACGTATAATATATTCAACAGAAACTACTACTTTACCTTCTTCTTACCCGAGTCATCTAATTCTGGGGAGGTCGTTTTCAATGAGCTCGGTGCTTATCGCTTGTTTATGTGATCTTCCTTTGTCTGTGCTTCCAGTGAACAGAGAGGATCAGTAGGAAGGCTCACATTTCTTAAGAGCTTAAAGTTGGTCTCTGATGTTTCCAGCAATATGCCGGATAAATATGCTGCAGGACGTTGAGTTATGGTAATGTAGGTGACCCAGAGCTCCACAGTATGCTTGCGCTCCACAGAAACTAACGACTTGTAAAGACTAAAAGGCTGCTCGGTGTACTGTACAGTCTATATAATATCAAATAATTTGCACATCTTTGTTTCCGTTTTGTTTGAGCTTCTGAGTGATGTGTCCTGGATGTGTGTTTGTGTTTGTATTTGTGGTGCCAGTTATGCATCCGTGTATACATGTTTTGTGACTCTTTATCATGTTCCCTGCAGATGCAGAACCACACCTTTGTGACAAAGCCTTTTGTGTCCTTTTCAAAGCACAGCCAGTCATAACCCCAGGAATCCACACTGGTTTCACAGTTGTTGTTTTTTTTTTTTTCCTCCTGGCTCCGTCTACCTATTGCTCATCGTCTGGGTCCTTCCCCGTCTCCTCTCTGTTCTCTCCCTCTCTCCCTTTCTTGTTGTTCCTATCTCGTCTCCTATTGCCATTTCTCCTCCTCTCTCATCTCTGTGCCCTGGATTTTCTTTGTCCCCTCTTGCCTGTTCTCACATTCTTAGTTACTTTGGTGGGTTAGCTAACTTACTAATTATATACAGTGTTGTCTTGAGTCTTTGTTTTCCACCCACCAAGAAAATGTCCTTTTTTTTCTTGTTCAGCTACATCCTGAAAACAATTTTTTTTCTTCCACTGCTTGTTGAGCATGATGGTTGCTGGAGAGACAAAAGGATTAAAGTATCATTATTGTAATGATGACAGCGACTGGTGCTAGCGTTACATTAGCTAGGTAACATTATTTGTTTGTTTACATGAATATTACAAACATTGGGCTCCAATACTGATCATTAGACACGTAACCCTTTTTACTTCCATTAGGGTCAGCTAAGTCAACATTGAAGTGATATATGAACAACGCATACTAATGTATCCTCGCCTTATTAAAATGACAGCCTTAGTCATTTTTTGACAAAAGTGAATTTTTGGCCCAAATCATCTTGTTGATGCTGGCCACATCTTATTTGCACATTTCCTTATTAATCCCTAAGGAACATACTATTTATGCCCGATAGGACAATAGCTTAATTGAATAGGGAGATTTTATTTTTTTGTCTAAGTCAAAGGTTTTTGCCCAAGGCAGCAGGCCTGATCGATCATTTTAGATTGAAAATCTATAGCCTGTTTCTAGTTAACAAATAGGACATTTGAAATCACTTCTTGACTTTAGTGTTCATTCTTGCATTAGTGTTAGGGCATTTATCTAACAGAGAAATCACAATTATGATTTTTTCAGCCCTACAAGTCAGGATAAAATGACTTGAACAATTTTACAAGCTTTCATGATGGCGGCTGCTTCAAGAGGCAAGAGAATCTATGGTGCCGAAGAAGCTCTAAACATGATTTTTTAATCCATTCCTAATAAATATGTAGCCAAATATAAAGAAAGAAAGGAAATTCCAGGATCAGTCCATTAAACATATGATTGATTCATTGATTGAAGTGATAAATACATATATTATTCTCTGCATTTGATAGTTTTTGTGAAAATGTCTTAGGCTATTATTTTAATAGGGTGATGATATGTTGAATTTCTTGTTATTCTCTTGCTATTTTATTAAACTTTTTTTTTTTTCAACTCACCCTAGTCGACCTCCTCTCCTCAAAAGTTAGCTTAGTCAGAGATTTTCCAACATTGGCACATCAAAGGATAACTTTGATTAAGTCTTTCTGGTTGGGAGATGCTAGATTTGTGTCAAAGTATTATCACAAATAGCCTGGTTTTGCGGTGATTCATACCATGCTCAACATTGTACCCACTGCTGATTATGTTTGCAATGTTTCACTTGATGTTGTTCAATACAAATTCAGAATTTCAACAAAAAGACATTGACACTATTAGCTGGGGCAAAATGCAGGCGGTGCATCAAAGCCACTGTTGCTGCAGGGCAAGTATGATTTTTTTTTTCCCAGAACCAAACTGAGGGGGCACAGTGGACATGGCCTTCTTGAGATTGGAGTTGTGCTTGGCACCAGGATTGTTTGTGGTCATCCTAGAAACCACGTATAACCTCTGGTCATGTTGTCGCGGTTGTTCCTGCATGGCTTTCACTAAGAATGCCACAGATCGGTCTGTATGTAAAAGACACTGCATATTTTGGTGAATTGCTCTCCCCCTCAATCTGCCGGCCATCGAAGCTTCAATCACAACTGTTTTGTTGTTCTTAAATGATCGATTCTCAAAATACGGTAATCGAATCAGCCATAGTATTACAGTGTGTCGCTCTCCTCTAGTTTGAGGTTAGTTGGAGAAACCAACTCAATTTCTTCGCTCATATCTTTTTCTTCATGACTTTCATTAACTGACAAAAATGTCAATATATTTTTATCACACATTTATTGTATAGGACTTATTATGTAGGTCCTGCTCCATCAATATTGGACTTATAACATAATCCTATTGTTGGACATCAGTTGGAATTGTTCCAATTTTCATTTCATTTTTATAATTGCCTTTTTGCTACATAAAGGCCTACTGCATCCCCAGGGGAATCTTGACTTTCCTCATCAATGCAAGTTTTCCCTTCTCTGAATTTGTTTTGTCTTACTGCATTTGGGTTTAGTTTAAAACCATTTTTAATGTGTGTATAAACCTGATGTGGCTATACAAATATCGACTCTGTCTCTTAGAAATGTTCATATAGTGTGAGGTTTTCTAATTTCATTGTGGTGACAAATTAGTATGTGAACAGAAATTTTGGAGACAATGTTGAAAATGTCACATTTCTTTAAATCTAGTCATCTTTAGTCGCCAATTGATCTAATTAATATGCTTATAATTGAATAGGTTATCTAAACCATTTTTGCTCATGGTCATTATTGCAGATGCCATTGCAAGATAGTTAAGAAAGATAAACGAGTTTGTTAAACATAACTACACCTCAATATTAGCAAGAATTAAAAATAAACTTCCCAAATGGTCTCCTTAATGGCCCTCTATGGCCATATCTCAAGTCATCAAAATGAACATTCTCCCCAATTTTCTCCTTTCTCACCTTTTTGAATCTTCTTTAAATGACCCGATTATGAAAAGAACCCTTTTCAATGCTGTGTGTGAGAAGGCAGACTGCATTACTGTTAAACGTCTAACTGGGTGCTTTTGTACAATAGATATGGAATAAATGCTTTTGAGCAAAAAAAGCCATAATTAACCTCATGCTATTGCTTATTTTCCCGGGCTGATCTAACACACAGCTATAATTTTAACAGCTTTTCTTTTCTTCTTTAAACATCTAATGCATTGGAAATTGTATTTTTCAGGTTGTCAATCTAAAACTGGAAAACATGTTTTCTAAAAATGGCGAATCAACAAATTAACACTTGCCATTGCAAGTTTAAATATACCCCAGCCTCAAGCCAGACAACTTACAACTGCTACTGATTAGAATAGTTTTATGCCTTGGTTCCATTCTGGGATCTTATTTTTGCCACAATTTATTCATTTTACTTACTGAGTCATTTTTATACTTATTCTTTCTCGGTGTTGAAAAGCTAAACTTTCGGAAAACACATTTGTCATTCTAACTTGAAGAACACTTCTCAAAAGTAAAGCGATATGCCGCTCCACTCTCACTGTTCTCATATCCCCCATCCCCATAGAGGGAGGAGTGCAGCAAGATCAGCTGGATACAAACGATGGTAAAAGTCCATTAGTGAATTCTGCATCTAATTGCCTCTCATTAGCCTCGTCTCTGCACCAAGGTGCCACAACTCGTCATGAAATTAATCTATGATCCCATATTTCAACGCGGTGTTCAGGAGGAAGGGCAGGACGAAGAAGCACAGCAGCGAGGGAGACAAGGTGGATGATAAGTGAAAGAGGTGGAGAGAGGAGGAAGTGGAGGACGTGGAGAGGAGGGCTGCTGAGAGGGAGAAGAGGTGAGCAGGGTGTACAGCACTGTAAGTGTTGGGGACAGAATAGAAAAGAAGGAGAGTAGAGTAAAAGAATAGCTCCACACATCGATCTTATGGAAATCATTTTGCAGTTACATATTCTCAAGCAATTATTAAACTACAATATTCAAAGAAAGTGGTCTTACTGCACAATGAGAATAAATCTGCACTTTTCAACATAGGCACATTCTAGATGTTAGAGCAGAGCACACCACTCACATAATAAATGTCTAATCACCTGTAATATGTATATTCTATTATCAGCAATAGAATAGTAAAAAATAGCTTTTCATTTTCTGCTGCCATTATCTTTAAAACTTCAAAAGCCACCAAAGAGGCAGTGGGAATACAGAATGACAGGGTCAGCCTGAGTGAGGCTATGCATTGGAACTATTACCTCTCATTATCTCTTACTTTGATAGACATCAGAGGGTGTTGAGGAGAGAGGGTGAAGGAGGGGAATATGGAGAGAGAAAAAGAGGTGAAAACAGAATGTGAGGCTGGAGGAAAAAATTGCAGTAGAAAAATCAGGGTAAGAAGAAGGGTCTGTCATCGGGACAAAATGACAAGGACAAAGACGGGGGGAAATGAGAGCTAGGAGGAAAGAACGCAGGGAAAAAAAATCATGCATATGAGATATAAAACAGGACGGGGGACGGTAATGGCCTCATTGGAATTGGAAGAGGAAATAGTTAAGGTGTCTGTTTGTGTGTACACATTATTTTTCCTATTTGATGTTGAATGTCCAGCAGTGGAAAGTATAGATGTCTTTTATTGTTTTTTCTTAAACTAGTACCTTTTGATAAAGCTGGAGACAATTTGACATTGACATTTCTTTAAAGGTGCTCTATTATGAAACAAATCCTGAAACTCTGAAATCAGACTACCCATTCATTCTCCCTAATATCAATTTTGTCTTTTCTCACCTTCTTGCATATTCTTTAAAGGGTCCTATTATGAAAAGCACTTCTCAGTATTTGTGTGTAAATACTTCTGTCAGTCAGTCATTTTCTATACCTGCTTATTCCTCATTAGGGTCGCAGGGGTCTGCTGGAGCCAATCCCAGCGCGTTACGGCGAGAGGCAGGGATACACCCCAGATGGTCGCCAGCCAATCGTGGGGCACACACACAATTCACTGAGACACTCACACCAATTAACCTCAGCATGTTTTTGGACTGTGGGAGGAAGCCGGAGTACCCGGTGAAAACCCACGCAGACACGGGGAGAACATGCAAACTCCACACAGAAAGGTCCCAGACCTAGGACCAAGGAGGTCTTGAACCTGAGACCTTGCTGTTGCTGTGAGGCAACAGCGCTAACCCCTGCACCACCGTGTCGCCGTCCATTTGCCTACTTTCCACTTTTGTTTAAGGTATAACTTCCTCCACCTGTGCCACCGTGTCGCCCTTACTTCTAACTGCTAACATATAAATTCTAAAATAAAACCACCCACTCATTCAGTTGTGGTCCGGCCTCCTCTGTAGTGTTGCTGAAACCTGGTTGATCACAAGCCTTTGAGAATTGTCTCCTGTTGTGACATCACAATTCTCAATGGCTTGTTAACGGTAACCATCCTGTATCCATCGGGCCACGCCCTCCTTTGTACTTGATTTCTATTTCTCTGACCCACCCCAACTCTCTGAGATGTGTGACATTTCCGGCAGCACTAGGCCAATCGCAACAGAATGAGTTTGAGAAGACAAACTGCATTGCTGCTTCAGGTCTAACTGGGTGCTTTAAGGGCCATAAAAGCATGCTATATTTTTATTAATGGACCACACAAATTCAAGTATTGAATTGGAAAAAATGGCAAAATAGAGCTCCTTTAAATTTATATCTAACATCTTCATCTTCATAGCATTTTTATTAAATTAAATTTGTTCCACGATTGGACTAAAGCATCGGATATTGGTGACAATTTTAAGAGGGCATCACAGTAGCATCACATTTCATCTTGAGTACTGTCCATGAAGTTGTCATGGTTAGTTAATTATTAATTATAGTTTGTGAAGGAGTGCCAGTTTTAGCCGCTCAAAAAAAAAAAATCTGAAATTAAGAGATACACAGCCCACCATCTAGTTGAATAAATCTAATCTCCTTTCATCACACCTTCCATTTTTCATGAACACTCTTTGGGATGTTCTCATTAATATGGGCTCCTGTTGTGAAATTCGTATTATTAGTTCTAATGACATGCTGCCTAAGAGCAACATGTTATAAAAGATTTCTAAAGAGATGATTAAAAAATAATTATTATTTAAACATCTAGGTTTTGCTAAAGAAGTTGCTTCGCAGGCAAACACACAATAACAAACAAGATATGAAAAAAAAAAAATTTATTTTGGTTCTTGTGGTATATGAGATGTAGGATCAAGAGAAAACTAATTGGTTAAAATCATAATTATCAAAATCTCTAATTACAGCTGGCAATAAGACCAGAAAAGCTTACTCGGTGGTCTTTGCCTGCAACAAAATAACAAATTACAACTGCAACAATAAACATAGAAAGGAATGAGGAAAATATGACAAATATGGAGTGAGCTCACTACTGAATGACTGATTTTATTATGGAGCCAGTAACAGCCAATATTTATATTAACCTGACAAGGACGTCTAGTGGCCATTTGAATAATGACACAAAAGACACAAATCACTGTCTGTATGTTAGGAAATCTGCATGGATCAATAAGATGTGTGACTTTAGGAGAGCGCTGTTAGTGCCACATTCCTACCGGCTGGATGTTGAATGCAGTGTGCAGCTTAAAATTGCCTACTGAATGAACACCTCATTCAGGTGGACCTGTGTGTTTCAAATATGACATGTTGATACAAATTTACAATACTTAAGCTTTCATTTATTTAATATATATTCAGAGCCCATGTAAATTTAAAAAAATGCATAGACTGCTTTTTCAGGCCAAATTTAACATGTATTACAGTTTATCTTAAAGTTAGACAGACCATATAACATAGTCATCAATGAAACAAATTAAAGTCATAATCAGTATAGACCCCTTCGTAGTTGATGTCACTCTAGCAGTGCCCATGTTCTACTGCACATGTTGCCTGCATAAACTAGTACGCACATTGTAGCAAGGAAGCAGATAGACCAGTTAGTGATGGACATAGCAGCTTTTAGTGACCAAATCATTAAAATTAGTTTGTTTTAAAAGACCCATTCATAGAATCACTCAGTGCTTGGTGCTTGGTGTGTAGTCTGATTCACTGAACTAAAACACTCCAAACTGGTAATTATCCAGTTCATGATCCCCACCCGGGGATATATATATATATATATATACACACACACTTTTACGTGAATGAAAATATACAAAATGTGCAAAGGTTGAAAAAAATATGACCTTCAAAGCTTTAAGGAAATAATAGCTATTATAATTCAAATTTTATAAGCATAAGCAATTCAGAATTGACATAACAAATATTGTGTTACATAGTGATTGCTCTTTAGCTACACTTTATATTCTGTACATTGATGAATGGGGAAAGTGGAAACCACTTCACTAAACTAATGTAAATAGAATACAGATACAACTGATGGATTCACTTTACCCTTGAAATGGTGTTTTACTGTGAACAGGAACATCTATAGTTGAAAGCATACTCAACAAGCAATATATTCATGTTGAAGCCCTATATGTTGAAGTCCTACATGTGGAGTCCTATATGTTTTTGCTTTGGGGCATACCGCAGGTAACAGGTTTTATCTTAAGAGAAGTGGGCAAGGACTCTGCTGTATATAACTGTCAATAATTCTTGAGATTACAGCTTTTCTGCGCTATTTATTCCATATCTACTTTCATATACTTTTGTTGTATTCATTCTAACAATCACATCTCTGGCAAAGGCTCTTGCACCCATTTTCACTGCCTCTTTCCATATATACTTGGTTCTCTTAAATATGTGTATTATTGTGCTTCATCTTCTCATCCTTTGGATCACTGATATTATTGCCATTAAACACATTACCCAGTTTAACATGGTAATAGAAATGTTAACATTTTTCATTTTTGAAATGCAAATGCAGGCACAACCTTCTCCTTCACAGGAACATATTTACATACACACATTCTTATAACTGTATAGCATATCAAACAATAGTTGGTGAAAATATCAGCCAAAACACTATTTTTCATCAAGAGCATTTAAGAGAGTGTAGAGTCTCTTTGTCTGGAAAGATCAGAGTACATTTAAATGTTTCACAATCAAGGACAGGGCTACTTTACTACTATTATCGTTAAGATCATCCAGTCAAATATTTGGGCAGATAAGAGTGGGAGAGATACAATATTGCTTTAATGGATATGTCATTGCATTAAATATTAAATACTATTTGCGATGACCGCTAATTCTGGCAGGATTTTATAAATATATCACTGTTTCTTTGCTGTCACATCTTGAATTATTACTTATCAGTCAGATGAGTAGTACTAGGTTTCTTTTGTAAAGAGTCCTCCAGATCCAAATCCCACAACAAAAGCTTTATATGCACAATATTTTAAAACTTGTGTGTGTGTGTGTGTATATCTTCGAACAATCTGCATTTGCAATTGCATTACCATACAATATTCATTAGAATGTATTACGGCTAACATTCCCGAAGGTTGGAAGGGCACATCTGCACTGAATGACCACTAACTCCTGATTGGTTGGGACACAGACAAACAAATAAGAGGCTGAAAAATGAAGAAAACAAAATTGTAGTTCATCAACTGACAAAGCTTAATTTGATATTGCAGACTAGAGAGTTGCCTAATGCATTGATCTGTGTTTGATAATGAATGGACTTGTGAGGTGCTGAACAGGTGTCACTGCCCACTGTGGGGCCTCCCATTTGACCTCTTGCTGTTCCGTTTCAAAACCAGATTGTGAAACCTGGTCATGATTGTGGAGTACAAAGCAGCTTTCTTTAGTGACCTCAAACAGTAGAGTCGTTATGATCATCTTTTGAAGAGGCCAGAGGTCTTCTGTGCTGTGTATTCTCAAAAATCTGAAGCTGTACGCTCCCTCCCCTTTCATCTCTTTACGTTAAGAGAGACTTTAGTCTCTATCAGATCTCAGGCTGTAACACTTTCTTCATTATTAAGTAGTTACGAATGGCAGGAAACGATTAATTCCAGAGGAGGCCTGTAAATTAGCCCTCTTGATGCAGCTGGTACGGTTGTTCGCAGTTCTGATTTGTCAACAGATTTCAATGTGGCATCCCAAGCTTTGAGCGGCGAACAGACTTTCGGCATTCAGCCAGGGCCTTTGCTTCGGGGGGTCTTACTTTTGTGATCACACCATGCGTATACTTGCAGTTGCAGCCAGTGACAGATGATTCATATCCCTCTACAGTACGTCTGTACAACCCCTACATGTGCAGCCTCCTTGAACATGTTCCAATCAGTCTGATCAAAGCAGTCCTGCAGCACTGAAACTGCACCCTTTGGCCAAACTTTGATGTTTCTGGTGGCTAATTTGGGCTTTCGGGCAAATATTCATGTGCAAGGATTAGCAGCAAGATAAAATAAGATTAGATTAAATTAGATTAGAAAAAAAAACTAGTTAATGTTTGTTTTTTAAGGAGCTGACAGAATATCCTTAGTATTGAGGGACCAATCCTGCAACTGTATCATGAAGGAAAAGCAGCAGAGCAGATTAGTGTGGTTGAAATATTGCACTCATACCGACTTTCGTTTACATGCATTTCTAAAAAATCCATAGGATCATTTCACAGACGTTATGGCACCACTGAAAGCAGGGGGCTGATATCATCAGAAACTCAGCTATGATTATGACGTCTTTTACAAAACACATATATATGATGTTTGGGAGATGCACATCACAAATGATATCTTTTAAAATCCCAAAGAGAATGCAGTGATAAAATAAAACAATAGTATTTAAATATACTGTAGTATGAAATACATTATGTTACAAAAGAGTGAATTATTTGAATGAGAAAAATGTCTAAATACAAACAAAAATGTGAATTTACATATTTATACTGTAGTCAGTTACACATGCACTACTCAAGGGCATAAAAGCTTGAATAATAGTAATCATAATCAAGTCTGGATTGACACACATTAATGAAAGCAATTTGACATTAACCGCAGAAACAAAAATGTATAATTTCCACAATTGTGCTTAGTACAATGGCCAATCAATGGACAAAAGGAAATGGGGGGAGGACACTAATAAGATCATGTTTTACATCCACAGAGCCAGCCTGTTTAGACAGGGTAAGCTCTGTGGAGGCAGACTGCTGTGAATGGAAAAGCACTTTGCCTTTATTGTCTCTGCTATGCTATGGCCCGACACCACAGAGGGGTGATACGTTTGCTAATTGAAATTATTATTTTTTTTGCACTATTCTTGTGCATTCCTAATGGTATTTATTGTGGTTGAGATTACTTCAGCAGGTTCGCTCAAAAGGGAACTGTTCAGAAATACTGTGAGCCCTTCAGGCCTATAGGTGTGTATTTGTCTCTTATTTGGGCAAATGTCAGGGTGTTGATGATAATAGCACTTCTAGGTGTGGCCTAATCTTTTAAGTGGCCTTTCTCATTACCTCTTTACAGGAAACGCATACAAAGTACTTTCAGGCACACAGGGATGATGGCCGACAAGGGCGTACACACTGCCATGGACCACGTTTTCATTAGCAGAAATATGCTGCATATTCAAAAACAATGACAGTTCAAAACCATGTACAAAACACAAAATAAATTCAGCAAATGTACTGCAAATGAAAAACACATATAAAAACATGCGTTTAGAGCTGAATACTGCAACTACATACAAGGCTCCAGACTAACATTTCATCGGGAGCATGCACCCCTTGCTAAAGATTTCTAGAAGCACAGCAACCAAGGACACAAATGTCATGAGTGCCTTAAAAAACTCATCTTGGGGAAAAAAAAAACCAAAAAAAACTATGCGATCAAATGAATTTGATCTTGCTTCTTTGCATTGTTTGAGGTCTGAAAACACTCTTTTTTGAAATTTAGATTTTTGTCATTTTCTGCAAATAACTGCTCTAAACATGTGTGTGTGTGTGTGTGTGTGTGGGGGGGGGGGGTTGGGGGGAAATGTTGTCAATGCAGTAGTTTATAGACTCAAGCAAACATTTTCCTTTTGCTCAAACATATACCTATGAGTAGTAAAATTCATAAAAACTGATACTTTTGCAGAGGTCTCTTATTTATTTTTTTTTTTTCTAAGAGCTGTATATCTGCAACTTGAGGCAGGACGACAGGATTTGTTCAGAGACATTACAGAACAATCAAGATTGACACATAGGCTCTAGGGAGGTGTTTTTTTTTCCCCTCAAGAACACACACTTTTTTTTATATAAACCTGTGTGAGTTTAACTTTGTTCATTTCAGTGCATACAACAGAGTTGTTACTGAACCTGTTCACAGCGGTGCAGTGGATGGGAACAGGCCCTACGTCAACCAAGCTCCAGTTAAACAAGGTTTTACCAGCTGAATATACAGGGAAGAGGGCGCTTCAGGAAGAACCATGGAGAGAATTTCTGTTGATTTTGTGTCTGCTGGCAGCTTTTCCTCCCACAGCACAGATGGAGAGTTTCCCCCAAGCAGATCTGTTGGAAATAATAAATCAAGTTAAACCCAGACAGACAGGTGTATTTAAAAATGACTTTTGGCTCATTTAATTGCTGAATCCTCTCAGCTCTGGGTTGGCTGTGTGTCTTGATCATTTGAAAATAAGCACGCTGCTTTCAGAGACTAACACTCATACTGGGGACTGAGGAAGGTGGGTGTGAACTGTCGGCAGACTTAATCATATTTCACCTGTTGCAATTGAAATGACCCCGCCTTCCCAAGGACCACTATAATGCAATAACATAATAATTCACCAGCTTTTAAAATACTGTAGTTAGCTGTGGTTACTTCATTTACAGATGAACAATGTATTGCAGAAAAGGTTCATTTGTCATCATTAACAGGAACCGTTAATCTCCATTCTAATGTGAGAGCAGTGAATTCTTCAACTGTTACATCTCGGTTTCCACTTGCAATCTACAAGATGCCTCCTTTCATGTCTCCATAATGTTCTGGTAGCTGTAAGCTATGAAAGAATGCCTGTGATAAGCTGAAGTCGTGAGCCGCTAAACCAGAGGACACCATTGCTGCCTGCAGAGGACAGTTTATGTACTGTATGTCCAGGGCTGCTTTAGGAATCTTTTACTACATCATAAGTATGAGGTCAAATAGACTATGTCAAGCCCTCCAACTACACATTATGTTTTTGTGTATGTGATAAATGCCTGGATGTATACTAATTGAGCAAGAATTTGTGGTGTATGTGGTGTGAATGTACTGGACATGCTCATCTGTCCCAAAATGTATTGCATCTCTTCAGACTTCCCAATGGTGGACCGGTGGGTATACTTCACGCTGAACAATCTACTGGTAGTGGCGTACTTCATTTTTCCTTTAGTAGACAGAATACAGTACAAACAGATTGATTATGTACTGTAGTAGGCAGTATTGTAGGAGGCATTCTAGGTATTGTAGTTGTTTTTCCTGTGTCTTCTGTGTCCTGCTGATTGCACTGTACCTGAAAAATGCAGAGGCCTGCAGCTTCTTTTTTCTTCTCATTTTTGTGCATGTGTGTGGGCCTACTATTGTGTTTAGAGCCTAGTTAGCCTATTTGGTCTGAGTCTGCCTTAGGGAAAGGACATTTTGGGGATTTAGGTTTTCTGTTATTTGTGATTTGGTTTTATTTCAAATAAATTGGTAAATATTTATTATTCCAACAGAGAGTTATTCCCTTTTATTCAAAACGGTCTGTGATGAGTTATTAAAAATGCAAACATGGAGAATGTGAATGATCTACTGGGTTAGACAATTTATATAAGGTAGGGTATTATAATTATTGGTAAATATTTCACTTTCATGGAAGCTACTTTAGAAAACTAAATGTAAGCACCACATTATTCCAGTCTAAACTTAGTTATCGCAAATTTGGCATAATATAGTGTTGAGGTGCTACATAAACAAGAGCAGTAGTAACTTCATTGGCACTCGGCCTGGTTCTCTATTATAGTATAATAAATGACCTTGCATAATAGGCATAATAAATAATTCAGATTGCCTAACCTTACTCAGTAACACATGTTTTGACCAAGGATATTAATCTATTCCAGAAAGAAACACGGCATGAGGACACAATTAATTTCAGTGACTATTAATACACCCGTTTTTGTGGTGACGACCAGAAACGCTGTCTTAAATGTCTTTTATTTGGTTTTAGGCTGCATTTTTACATTCACTTTTTAGCTCTTTTAACACAATGATTGTAATCATCTGATGCCTTTAGTTTATCTGAAAGACAGAGGCAGAGTCTAAGAAAACTGCACCAGCATAAATAGACTGGAGCCTGACCTTCACATTAAGCCCAGTTTCCTTGTCTGTAGGCTTTACACCTCTTTTCCCCATTTCCCCCTTTTACTGGCCAGGACTCAACCAGTTCTGCCTTCACTCACCATCTGGATGTGACCACTGTCTCTGCGTGACCCAAAAATCCCATAGGGCTTCGCCCACTGTCAGCAGGCTTGGGCCCTAATAAACTTGTAAAGAGGAGGTGGATGAGAGAAGGATGCTATCCAAACTGAAGTCGTTGATGGACAACTCCTCTCATCCACTGCATGACACTTTGGAGTTCTTAAGCAGCTCCTTCAGCTGCAGACTCTTACACCCACACTGCAATAAGGAGTGCTACCACAGGTCCTTTCTTTAAACAGCAGTCACACTCTTGAACACTCACACAATATAGCTACCTCCGTTACACATATGCCACTGCTGCTTTTTTGACTTGTATAAACCTGCATATATTGTGTTTTTTTTTTTTCATTTGCAATATTCAGTTTTCAAATTCACGCAGTATGTGTGCTTTAATGCAGGGTTCTTTTTTAGGTATTCTTTTACCTTTCTTTTATTCTTTTGTGTGTGTGTGTGTGTGTGTGTGTGTGTGTGTGTGTGTGCGCATTATATTGTATTATTTTATCGTCTTGCTGCCCCCTTCCCCGTGAAAATTGGGTCCTTGGTTTCCAGACTAAATTTCACAGTGAAGTGAAATCGCATGCAATGAAGGATAGGTATACCCAGGCTAGTTGTGAGTTGCAGTAAATTATCCTGGTATGGGATTAGTAAAATGTATCCTATCATGTCTTAATAACAGTTTTCCTGCTTCCACTGTCCATGACATTGCTTAAAAAACTCCTGAGGGTTAATCTGGTTGTTCGATGTTGTGAAAATAATGGTCAATGTTAGAACCAATGACACCACCTACTCAACAATCACATTTTCGCTGGCAGTCCAATCCCCATTTACAGCCTGGTTATGGACACTCCAGCAGGACACTTCACCACTCTCTGTTCATTTGTCTTCCTTCAGACTGCCACTTCCATAATGTACATACATTGACAATTTGACCCTTTTCTGGGAATACATGGTTCAGTGTTCAGAGATACTGGTCTACGACCAAACGTTTTGGAGGCAAAAATGCTGTTTTGTCATGTAATGTCCATTCATCGGTCAACCAAATTACCCCTCCATTCTTTCACAGTGACCAGTCTGTCTACTGTTGACGTGCCCAGGATCCTAGTCCATAATGGTTCCTTCCCACCATCCTCTGGAGGATCCTCTCTGGACGATGTTGAGTAGAGGGTGGTCTAAATAGATATATAAAGTTTCTTAATCATGGGCTGTGTCTCTTTACTTTACATCTAAATTTATAGGCCTCCTAAATCTGATTGACTTTTCTGAGCTTTGTGTATCTATTGTTATGACTAAATATGACAGGATGCTCATTCTTGATGATTTTGAAATTCATGATGTTTTTCTCATTCCCTCAACTCTTTCTACACTATCGCTGAGTGTCTTAATTTGGTGGATGTGCTGGTAACTGACCATAAGGCTATTTGTTTTAAAGTTCCTCAACAGCTCTCTTTTCCCAGTCTCTACTCTATATTCTCAATGCTGATTCTGCAGCTAAATACTGTAATGCTTTTAATCCATCGTCTTTTAATTAGGGCCTGAGCCTGCTGACAGTGGGCAAAGCCCTATTTTATCTGTAAAGATTTCTTCTTCGAATGATAGCTCTTTTGCCCCCCTAAACCTACCACAAAAGTCACAGAATTTTTCATGCAAACCACACCTAGTGAAAACCTAGATATTTTATTGTTGATATTAATGGCTGTTGCAAAACTTTCCACTGGAAATTAAAAAAAAAAATTAGCCCCTTGCTCCAGATTGACATAGGGAAGTGAAAATTGCTCCACATGTACAACGCATCAAGATGCACCAAAGAGTCTCTTGGACTAATATCCTAACAACAATAGTCAGCTGTCTTGAATCAAAAGAATCACACAGATTTTAACAAACTAGTCCTAGAGGTTTTATCACACAGACTTCAGATTTGCTCTGAATCATATTGTGAAGTACTACATGTGATACAGTTGGTTATGGTATCCTCTTAACAGAACAACAGAACTTTTCCATTGTTCTGGTTAATTCAGTGCTAAACTCTGTTTTGAAGACCAAGTTCAAAATTTTGTTTAATCATGTCTCTTCCAGCTCAAGATGTGCTCTTAATTAGACCATTTTTTTATTCGTTGCAGATTTATAAAATGATTTACAAAAAAGGTCTACATGCTTTTATCAATTCTCAGCTCAAATATTTCAACACGCTTGAGTATCAGCCAGGGCTCCCTCCACTGCATCCAATTGGCAAAACTCTGCTGCACAACTCATTACTGGAACAAAGGCATGATCACATTACCCCTGTGCTTGACTCCCTATATTGGCTCCCTCTTCAATTTCACATTGATTTAAAAAATCGTATTGCTCACTTTTAAGGCTTTAAACTGCCTTATATCTACATTCTGCTTTGACCTATTGACCTGGTATGTGTCCTCTTTACTTTTAAGATCCATGGATGGAGACGTGCTGGTTTACTCCTAGGTCACGGTTGGTGACTAAGAGTGATTGGGCTTTTGCTATTAGAGTTCCTACACTATGGAACTCTTTGCTAGGAGTTCCTACACTATGGAACTCTCTCTGCCTTCAAGGCTCACTAATTAACTAGCTGTTCTTAAATCTTTTTTTTGTAAAAGCTTTTGGAAAGTTTGATATATGCTTGTATTTCTCCTATCCTTTTATTCAATGTTAAAATGTCTGTTTAAATGTCTGCTTTCTTTTTATCTGCCTTGCTTTTCTTTTCTTTTTATGAAGCAGTGTAAATTTGTTTAAAAAGTATAATACAGTTAATTATTTTTTATTATTTATTGAATTTATCCTCTCATTAATCATTTAGCTACTTAGTAAAGATGCAAAGTGCACAGAGCACACAGCAAAGTCATCTGCTTATTTATTCTTTGTTTGCTCTATTCTAACCATTATTCTAACCAGAACCATAAACTCATACCATGACTGGAAAAAATCCTGGCCTGAAAAGTAGCTCCATGAAAATGAGAGGCTATTTCGCAGTGATTTGCAAAATGACCTCAATGGAGAAGATCCGTGTTGCTGTTTTTTTCTGTGGGGCATAGGGTGCTTGTAAGTTTTTAAAGACATACACAAAGACTCTAGCTTATAGTTACAATCTGTGTGGCTTCTGGAGAGACCTGCACTTGTGGAATTGCTGTGGGAGTGCGGCGCTTTTGGCGGTCGCCTGCCTTCGCCACTAAAACATACGCACTAACGATTAACACACTGTGAGACAGCTCCATGGGCACTTCCTGTCGGCCTGCATGGAAGTCACAGTCCATATGGCCTCCTACATCTTCTCACTCTAACATCACACTCCCCCAGAAGCACAAACACACACTCACTGTTTGTTTATTGTGTGCTTTTCTTCTTCCCTGCCTCCCATACTTCTCCTGTATTTTGTTTATCAGTGGTGAAACAATCTTCCACAAATTCTGTGTACCTGCAGCTAAAACTGTTCCTCCACAACTATTCACACAGTGAAGGGAAGCATACTGCAGATTTAATTGGATTCTGTGAATTTACCATGGTGATTACAGAACAAAGTGTGCTCCAAAATTTAATTCCATGGCGCATTGTTCGGTGGCTAAATCGGTGCCCATTTGGACAATGTGAATGATGGTGCAATGGGTAGGGGAGAAGGGCAGAGAGAACCAGGGAAGCCAGGGAAACGAGCGCTGGAATATGTTCCTGGAATTCTTGTGCTATCATGTCACTGTGTTACAGTGGGATGCAACATATGTCAGTAACTAACAAGTCATTTAGATCCTGGTTCAACACATGTACCCCCATGCCATATAAGCTCCAAATCTTCGTCTTCCTCTCTCTCCCCACTGACTCAATTGCATCCATCAGATGCAGTGAATGTGCATGGATTTCAGTGAGTGAGCACGGAGTGCTGAGAGAGAAGGTAGACGAGGCCATTCAGGGATGGGGATGTGGGGTGAATACTTATCCAATCATCCTGCCTCCTGGATTTCAAAGCAGGCAGAGTGCTGAGCTGCTTTCAATATTCCCCCTGCCTTCTAAAAGGAAGGAACCACAGAGAAGCTATATATATATATATATATATTTCCCCTTTTCTTAGTAGGCTCTCACAGAGATGAAAAACAAACAAACAGTCAGCGAGTTGCAAAGAGAGCTGAAGGATCAATCAATATTTTGGTGCATCCAGTGTGACTAGCATGCATAAAACCAGTCATCGGAGTGTGATAAATTACTGTTATGAATGCTTCTCACCAGGAGTAAACAATATGTGCATGCTTAACTGTAAGTGTTGCTGTAGTTTGTTGTGATTGTGATGTGATTGTGTGTCTGTGTATGACCGAACCCACATGTTCAGATGGTGTGTGTGTGAGAGAACTACACAGTGTTTCCCAGCAATAACGCAAACACAAGAGAAATTAATACTATGAAAATTTGCTGTGCCGACAGAAGCCCTTTGGGAGGGTGTGATAGGGGGAGTGTGGGATTTAATTCAAGGTGACAGCCATAGCCTCTTGGCCTCGGGGCTACCATTGTTTTTGCTGTATTAGAGTTTATGCCCATTAAAACAGGCTAGCAGCTAAAATGCAGCAGTTGTGCAATGTATGTTGCTGTGTAATGAATGTTGTGTAAATTATAAAGACACGGTACTTAATTTAAGTTATTGTCTGAATAGTCCCAAGAACACTGTGAATATATATGACGTCTATCACTTTAGGCTTTGGGGGGTGGAGAAAAGTGATGGTAAGACTGTTTAAACCTGCTCTAGTAGGGTTTTTTTTTGGTTTTTTTGGTGTTTGACAAACACAGGTTTGTGACAATCACTCCTGCATTTATTTAATCTTACTTACGACAGTCTATGTTTTTACCTCACATTTATTTTTTAAATGAACACGGTCGATGAGTCCTTGAAGTTACTCGTCACCCGTTGCTGGCATTTACACAAACAGAATTTCAGCCAGCCGGAAGTGGCTCCACAGACAAAAGAAAAAAAAAAAAACAGCAAAGGATTCCCTTCATCTTAAAACAGACAGACTGATTTGTCCCTGGAACAGAACATCACTGGTAACTTGTAGAAAGATTACCAGAGCACTCAGATGAATTGAGCCTTTTGTTAAGGTGGACAGGACTAATGTTTCCATTTTGGCATTACATCCACATCAAAATATGAAAGTACCAAGTACCACATATTCCGCCTTTTTTTTTTATATATATAATGTGATTTAGTCATTCTCGCTCACATGCACAGATAGCAGGAGAGAGTAAGAGATCAACAGCCGCACATATAACTCAGACCTCAGGTTAAGTCGTCGCCTTACTTGCTACTTGGTCTGTGGGAAACACTGCAGTCTACTGTGAAATTTGGAGAGATTTACTTAATGGTGATAGGCTTAATCAGCATTGTGTGAACCTGTTTGGCGAGGGCTTAAATGGATCAATCATTTATAAGTTAAAGTTAACTTCAGCTTCAAGATTTCCAACCCGGCAAAGTTATAATTGTTCACATTAAAAGAAATAGTATCTTGTGGCGCCTTGTACAACATTTTGTCGCCTGTGCCTTGAGCCTCCTCCTGTTTGCAGCACAGTGTGTTGCCTGCAGCTCTTCATCTAACAGCTCACTATGGCTGATCCTTTTTTTGCCCCATTACTTCCTGCAATATTTAAACCTGCTCTGCTGCTGATGCAAAATAGATTGTTGTGCTGTTTTGGAGACACACATTTGATAGACATGCAGGAATGTCATGCAGAGTTAAGAATACAAATAGTAATTATGGATTACATACATGCATTGAATCCCTTGTGTGTAAGTAGGCCATTTGCAACCCATCACTAATGAAAGCTATTATATAGATGTAATTAAAGGATTTAAATACATTGAATGGCTTGCTACCACTAATACATTTTTTAAAAATGTGGTTTCAATAAAATCTTATCTTTCTAATTGCAGCTTTTTCTAATACTAGTTTAGTGCAAAGGATTCCTCAGGAACTATGAACGAACATGAAATGAGCAAAGCCTGAGCAAGTTACAGTAGACTCTAGTTTTTAAGCAGGTATAGCTTATCTTCCTAGCTCGGTTTGAATCTCAACTTTGTAGCCTTTACTCTGAAATGTCTGTAGACAAGGAGAGTTTCACTGTATTTCCAAAATGTGATATATATATGTGATTATGTTGTTTTTCAGACAGGATATTATAAATAATATGTAAATGTCTTACAGCCACTCATGTTTTTTCATGTTCATAATTATGTTTGGAGAGGGATTTATTCCACTAATAATTCTAGCTGTTAATGTGGTTTTGAGTGGTCTAATTTTTGTTAAAGGAATGAAAGCAAGACACACTGATGACTGTCTATTTTGAGGACATTTTCATGAAAAATGAGGGAGATAGGATTATTATACGAAAGGTCTAATTATGAAAAGAAGCATACATTGCGATAATATGTCCTCAATTAAAATGAAAGAGGGCGGAAGGATGGCTGACAGGATGGATCATGCAGACTTTCTAATGGTTCTTTAATTAAACACTCTACTAAAAGATTCCTGGCAGCATTCTGTAGTGAAGTTGCCTTTTCTCTCTCACACCCTTTACTGCACTTTTCACAGCCTCGCATGAACATGTAGGTACATACTCGGACGGACACTGGCTTGGACTATTATGCACTACTCCTCTTAATTGTGAAATGTAACTGGCCTCCTGCTGCGAATGTGGATCAGCTCAGCTGCAAAACATATGTTTGTGCATCTCCCTGTCTACATGCATTGACTTTATACGTGATGCACTCAAAATAAGTTGCTTTATGTATTTTATTGCATTCAGTGGAGCCATTAATGCCTGCATCTCTATTTCTTGACACCCACTGACCTCTAAATGTACTCAAGTTGATATATTTTCTTAGAAACTCCCATTAACCCAACGCAGAAACCAGTGAGGCAATCTGTATATTCTCCCTAGACCCATCTGCATTCACAGTTGCATACAAACAAACAAAAATAGACTCCAGCTTTAGGTCTCATGTTGTCTCAAAAATATATTACAAAAAAGAACTGCAAGTGTAAACTGAACCCACGAAAAAAATGAAGGTTTTCATGCACTCTACGTGTGATTACGTGATTACTACGTGTGACTGAGATTAAGGTCCATCTCATCTTCTTCTATACCTGCTTATTTCTCATTAGAGTCGCAGGGGTCTGCTGGATCCAATCCCAGTGCATTACAGGCGAGAGGCAGGGATACACCCCAGATGGTCGCCAGCCTATCATGGGGCACACACTCGAGTCTCCAATTAACCTCAGCATGTATTTGGACTGTGGGAGGAAGCCGGAGTACCCAGTGAAAACCCACGCAGACACAGGGAGAACATGCAAACTCCACACAGAAAGGTCCCAGACCCAGGACCAAAGAGGTCTTGAACCTGCGACCTTCTTGCTGTGAGGCAACAGCGCTAACCCCTGCACCACCACGTTTGCCTGCGGTCCATTGCGTTATTAAAAAAAAAAAACATGAACATAGAATGCAACATAAAGTTCACATGTAGTGTTCTCCCAGTGTTGTGTGAATAAGTATTCTCGATATGAAGATGATAAATGGGATGGGGCCTTCTACCCCCTTCAGAGGATTCACACATGTAGCTTAGATCTGCTCTGACGACAGAATAACCTTGGTTGATGCCCCAGCAGGAACATGAATCTGCACAGACAGACATGACTTTGATTTGGTTTTTCAAAGTGTTTCCAGGTGATGCACTTGGAATACATTCACAGCTAGACTCTTGGGTGAACTGAAGCTCTATATTAGTTGTCCAATTGTGCAAGTTCATGGACATCAGAGGGAGGGCAGATTTTGACCTAAAGAAAAATAGCCACACAACGAAATGAACTAATTGGGCTATAAAAACAAAATCTACTCTCTTTCATGTCATTATTAGTTATCCTTTCACATACCGACCATAGGCCTGATGTCACCTATGCAAAATATGAATGAATAAATAGTCCCATTTTAGTAGCATTTATAGTGGCACTTTAAACTGAGCTTAGCCAGCGACAGCTCTTGTGCCTGTGCAATGTTCTTGCAACATGGATAGTACTGTCTCATACTGTCGGTGCATATTTCTGGTTGCCGTGGCCTGAGGGCAGCTGTTCAGCTGGAAATAGTTCAGCACCATGGAGAGATCCTGCTCAGCTCATTCTTTCCGTCTTGAGAGAGATCAAAAGGCAACAGAATGCCTGTAAGTGTAAGATGCCAAGGAATAACATCCAACTGTAGCAAACAGAGCATATTATATAAGTCACACTTTGTGGTATTGAGCATCTGTCTGTAATGGAAATGCATTGCTGTATTTCAGCGTGTGGAGAAAAAAAAAGGCTTGCTAGGGTTAGCATCCAATGCAGTAATGATCTTTAGCCCACCTCTCAGAGACAGTTTTTTTTTATTTTATTAAATGCCATAACAGTGCTTGTGCACACTTACCTGTGTGTGTGTGTGTGTGTGTGTGTTGTGTATGTTCCCTTCAGAATCAGACCACATGACCATATATTGTGGCTAATGGGCGAGCAATGGGGAAACTGGTTATGTGGATATAAATGTCTGTATGGACAGAGACGGAGAGAAAGCCAGGAGACAGGGAGGATTGGTTTTGATGCCTTATAAGAGCAGGGGATGATTTAAAGGTTTGATTGACTTTATCAGAGTGTGATCACCAGTGCAGAAGAGTCTAAATAGCTTTTAGTTGTGATTTTTCTCGCCAGACAAATAAAATTGTACAAGTCTTCTACCATGTTCTAGGGCCCGTGCGTGCATGTGTGTGTGTGTGTGTGTGAGAGAGAGAGAGACACTCACAAATGAGCACATATTAAGCTGCCCTTCAATCATCAGCACAATGTGAGCTGCAGGTTCACTTTCCCCCTTCATTTCACATCCTGAAAGGAAGCGTTTGTGATTTGGTTCATTCTGCATCTGATTACCCACTGGCTTAATTGATCTAATTATTGAACTCTGCTTGTGGGTGCTTTGTGTTTATCCAGTCAGGCAAAGTCTTTAAGATAAGGATATGCTGCTTATCGTTTCTTTTGCTCAAGCTGTTTGCCACTGATCTATTCCATCACAGCATGCCATTATCAGGTTAATTGTGCAATTTAGAGGTGGTGAGTGTACTGTATTGCCGGTCTTAAATAAGTTCAGCTACAGGACGCTACACACAAAAATACCATGATCACAATTTAGACAGAGGTGTCGGAGTGGAGATTCGACAATGAAATGAACTCTAAGCAAGCAGGGGTTGACAATGCATTTTCACTTTACAGGGGATGTGGTTGGAAAACGCATAGATGGGGGAGTGAGAGAGAGTGCAGGTCGTCCTGAAGTCCTGCTAAGATAGACCCTGTGAGTGAGATGTAGCCGGTTTTCTGTATCTGACTAAACACACTGTATTCATGCTGTTACTACAAATGGCTAAGCCCTTTGGTGAAATACATTTATCTCTCTGATGGGCCAAATATAACCACAACGGGATTGACTGTGTGTAATGCAGCGTATGGTATCGTAATCGTCCTCCTACTTCGCAGTGCATTTTCATCCAGACTGCGCTGTAAGGGATCCGATGAGCACACTGAGAAATAGAAACTCAGCAGGCGATATGCTATACTGCTCATCTGACTAATATCCTGAATCCAGAACAGAGAATGAAAAAAAACATTTTTTAAAAAAGGACAAGCAAACAAAAACTCATTTCAATAGGGGAGAAAAAGACTGTTGCCATGCCCTGATTTCAGAAGCATGTGTGTAAATAAGCTGGTAATCTTGCTTATACAAAAGATTACCATCTTTCATCCACCCAGCTCTGATCTTGTATGTGTATGGCAGTGGTATAATACATGTCTACACCAGTGGGTGCCTCATTACATTTTCAGCCAAGGAAACACAATGTTCTTTTCTAACTACAATTATGTGCTAGAATAATAATGAATCATATGATTGATATGTATGATTGATAAGTCCGTTTATAACTTATAACTACGGCATTAGCTTATTTGATAATCTTTCCCTTTTCTCCCTCACTTTCAGTCTGCCTCTCTCTCTGTGAACTCTGTCATTGTGAAATCAATCAATAGCCATTGATTGTCCCAGCTTTTATTCCTCACTGTCAATCATTTCTATATCCCTCAGGGAAGTCATTTCTATTAGCGCAGCCACCCATTCATCATCATTTCTGTCATCTTATGTATAACTTCATTGTATCGCAATTATCTGAAGGACTTGGAGTGTGGCACTGCATTGTTTTCAGGGTTGTGCACAAGAACAGAAAGACTGCCTCTGACCCGCTTCAAAGCATGCCTGCTTAACCAGCCTCTGTTCAGCCAGAATACAGTTGGAATAACACTATAAATAACTAGCTATTACCTTGGGGAGAACACGTAAGGCGATTGATTGATTGAAAAATGACTTACTCTTACAAGAATCTGTGATGACAACTTGTTTGGACTAATGGATAGAAATCGTAGGCTCCTCCACATGCACACCTCATTCTGCTTAGAGAGGTACCAGGAGTGGAATAAAGTCACCCAAGAACACTGTAAAGACTTGTGAAGAGCATGTCAAGACAAATATTGATTTCTGAACTCTTCTTAAGTGCAAACATTAGTATTATGTTGTTTTAAAATTAATTTGATCTTGTTTGAAGTCTGAAAACGTATCTTTTTTGTCTTTTTGACCGATTTCATTTTCTGCATTTCATTTTCTGATATTTTTTTTATTTGGAATTCGGGGGAAATGTCAGTAGTTTATAGACTCAAACAAAAATGTTCCTTTTGCCCAAACACATACCTATTAGTAGTAAAATCAGAAAATCTGATAATTTTGCAGTGGTCTCTTATTCTTTTCCAGAGCTGTATTATTGTGGATAACAATGTTTAAATTTTCCCCCTTC
Source organism: Lepturacanthus savala (assembly GCA_030544235.1). Lineage (NCBI taxonomy): Eukaryota > Metazoa > Chordata > Actinopteri > Scombriformes > Trichiuridae > Lepturacanthus > Lepturacanthus savala. The sequence goes on from CM060465.1 coordinate 18,506,070, forward strand.
TCCAATGAGCCAACGACTTCCTTATTTAGTTTCAATTGTTCTATTAATTTCATCATCATTATAATTTTGTTCGTCTTTGAGTTTGATTCCCAGCTGTGGCTGTCTGGAATTGGCATGTTCTCCCTGTGCTTGTGTGGGTTTTCTCCAGGGACTCCCATTTCTCCCACCATCAAACACAACTACATACAGAAGGTTAATTATCTGTCAGCACCCCCGACCAAGGTGCTGGCATAGACTCCAGAGTTTGGTCCCCGGATGCTGCACTGTGGTAGACCGCTGCTCCTCAGGGATGGTTAATTGCAGAGACTGTTGCCCCAACTACACAATTTTTTTTTTTTTTTTATTAATCTGGATATTTTAATTCCCTGGTTATAAAAAAATCTCCTTCCACATGTCGATCCGATCTACAAATATCTCAGACCACACGAAGACCTCAACACAAAAATACAATCTGCCTAAAAGCCTGCAATACCATGCCAGGATGGTAGTGGCCGGTTTAACAAATTTTCCAATACCTGTATTTAGAACATGTGCAGTGTAACACACTTTGTCTGTGAACATGCGCGAACCGCTCTTTGACGCCATGAATGACAACATGACTCCAAAAAACTTTACAAATCTCTCCGCTTGTTTATCCGGTTTGACAAATATTCGTATAAGTGCTGTGTTATCATGGTTCAGAGGCCATATTGGATAGAAAGGTGTGGATGAAGAAAAATCTGGATTCCTGAAGTTGCGACCTGAATTTCACTGTGCAGCATTATATATGGAATAAATAAAGGACCTATATTAAGGAGAAAAAAAAAAAGTTATGGCAAGCAATGCTCTTTTAGAGCCTTAAGAACTGACTTTAAGACTTAAGCTTAAATTAAACTAAGACAGCAGATACTGCCTCAAGTGAATGCAAAAGGAGATCATAAAGGACCATTGTAGAAGAGCATGTAGCATGGAGAAGACAAAGAAAATATGTGGAAAACAAAAGAGTGATTAGAAACTAGACCTGGTTGCACTTCAGGTTCTGATGCTGTGCTGGTGCTCCTTAGAAATAGGCCTGTGCCAATTTGGTGAGGAAGGACTCACCAGAGCACTCGGGCAATTAAAGCCTTTTATTGGATGGGAAAATTTTCGACGTTGTCGACATTCGTCTTCATCACAATCACGGTAGATGTGACACTTGTAATTTCTCGATAATCACTTTGCAGGTAGGTAAACGGGGCAGTGCATTCAATCAGGCAATGTCTGTATTTTACTAATAATCGCTGTGGCTGGTAATGTTTTTTGAACGTTGTGTTTATTTCAGTCGGCGCACGACACAGACACGGATTTCTGAGCCCTGCCTTGTCTTAAAGACAGTCTTCCATGTTGCCCCTTTGCTTTATGATGGTCACCTTTAAAAAATATCTGGTCAGTGTGTATAGGTAAGGGTACATATAGAAAACTGGAATCTCAGGGTAAGGAAAGAATAAAGTGAATGGCTTGTCAGACAATTTTGTGGTTGTGTTTTTGGCTCTGTTTGTCTTGATGCAACGGTTGCAGCAGGCTGACGGTTGGGTGCAGCAGATCCCTGCCTGTGCTCTCTAACTATCTCACTGTCTCCATATGTATTTATGAAGTTGCCTTTATGCAGCGTGATCATAAATGTCATAAATAAACAGTGCACCTTAAGGACAACAATGATGATACCCACCATACATACACATTTGTGCATGATATTTATGTACATGAACTGAAGGTATGTAGTATGCATACGGATGTAGGCAGCCCTCCTGCATCACTGTATTTGCATCTCTTAAAATCTCTTGAGCTGTTTATTTTCCCAAGTCAGAGTCATCCTGTCCAGTTCTGCCCACCTATATTAGAAAAATTCATGCCTCTCTATATGTTCTGCTAAATATCAACAGTCCTTGACATCAAGCATAAGCAGCTGCCGATGCAATTAAAAAACATCTTTTTAAATTAAAAACAAATGTGTCTTTGGGCTTTTAAAAATGGGATTTCTCATCATGTTTCAATAGTTTTTTTTACATACTTTCAATAATGTGCTAGAGGAATAACTCATCTTAAAAATACATTATCTTTTACGTAGCAAATAATAGCGACTAACTTTCTAATCCTGTAGCTAAATGGAAACATGTTTCATTAGGAGAAGGCTTGGGATTGGAAGTTATTGGACATTTAGTCGAAATGCCAAATTTTTAGGTTTAATCTCATAAACTTCATGCTCCACATGCTAACCAGTAAGATGCCACTTTAGCATGAAAAGTAATTGGAAAAACTGGCTGCTGATGAAAGTTGATCCTGTTACAACATAGTAATAACAATAAACCGCAGTCAGACTCCAGTACTGGCTATGACTGCTAAGTAGTAGTAATTTGGAGAAAGTGCCTTTATTCAAATTCAAGATTTTACTGATGGGAGGTCTGAAGTGAATTTGAGAAATCCCTGTATATGTTGGTATTATAAGTTCAGGTATTCAATCCTACTTTCTTGGTCAAAGCCTGGCAGCACTTGGTGGGAAGCCATTGAGGGATATGGATATGATCCAATTGCCTGCCAATCTATGCATTCAATACTGTATAATAAAATCCTGCATGCACAGAAACACAAAGACTCAGATTCTCTGCAATTATTGGTCCCTGAATTCATACAAAGTACTGGTGCGGGGAGACAATGTGGTGTGGCAAAGTGGAAAAATATGCACAAGAGTTTTCCACATGCACACTGTCCACATTGTCTATTTTGAAAATACATAGAGAAATTCATGCTTGGTGTGGAACGGCTTCAAAACTGAAATTCTGCCGTTGCCGGGGTTTAAGTGGACCTTATTGATGACCTTAAAAAGAGCAGTCTCAGTGATGTGGTGTAGGCGAAATCCTGACTGGAAGACATCAAATCAACTCCGCCTCCTTTCTTATGCATTCTAGTCTCACTAAAACTGAAGTTGGGAGGGGTTGACTTGAATAAACAGCTGCACTGCTGCCTTGCTCTAACATAAATTCAAGATTGTGCTCGATAATAAAATCATTGATTACAATGTTTTCCCTTCCTAAAGACATTACATCTAACAAAGCAGATCTTAGTAGATTTACCATTCTGTTTCAAGACAGGAAATGAGGGAGCTAGCAGCACACTGGGCCTGATTTGTTCTGGAAGGAGTCATAAGTGTTATCAACCTTGCAGCCTGGACACATTAAATGGCATACATAGCATGCTGTATTTTCTAAACAAATAGCTGTGTGCACTGTACATTTATCAGGCTGGAGGCTGATTCTCTTGCCTTCATAGGGAGGGTGGATAGCTGAAGACTAGGGTCTATGAATGGAAACTAGTCTCTCTAGTCTCTCAACTGTCCGCATTCAATAGATCAATAATGTCAGAGACCATATCCTCAAGATATTCATTTCCACTGATTATTTTGTGTGTTCTTACAATGCTTTTTTAAATACATGTTTTACAGCAAAATAACCCATAGTCAGAGGTTCTGTCATTAGCATTTTACTCTCTGATTCACTTTCAATCCTTACTCTTTGTGAGAATGGTCATCAGACAGAGTCCTGTGACAGTACATCAAGTCGCTTCTCCAGTGGAATACTTGGTTGGCGGGGAGGCTGTTTCCAACTAAGAAGAGGAGTTGAGGTGCTCTGTCTGCATAATAATGCAGGACAGCCAGTCACATCACAAATCTCTGCCCGCTGGACTCTGTCAGTTACTCGTCCTCCCATTTCCCTGAGAAATGATTTACTCTTTGGCCTTGCACCAAGAGATTTCCAGGGAGGACTACCACTTGTAGATTTATAACCCAGTACACAGCCCTCCTGCTTCTTGGTAGTCATGCAGGTGTTAATGAGCCGTGTGTTGATGCTCTTGTCCACTGTTTTGAGTCCAGGGTAAAGTGCTGTTGTTCCCACTTAGTTCGTTCACTTCCATGTTTGCTTCCAACCAGTGATTTTTGGTTTCAAGCAGTGCAGTCTTCTGCAGACATTTGTAGAAGGCATATGCGGACAAGGTGGCCATCTCTGCTATTTAGCTTTAGGCTAAGCGATGGACTTGTGCTCCTGGTTGGTCACTCTCACATTGTACTGAGGTCTTAAAATTGTTGAAATATGGCAATAGCTTACTCTGTCTACAAACAGTTACAGTCCCAATGATTTATAAGTTTCCAGGAGCTACTGCTCATAGTTCCTCACATATCAGCAGAAAATTGCAAGCAGAGGTGAGAGCAGGCAGAAAAGCATTATCACTGCAAGGAAGCTGGAAGTATTAGACAGATATTCCTGTACTTGATGAGTACTGTGTCCAGTACCTCTACATTTATCCAAGTCTTACCCCCCATGGCGAAAAGTTGAATCTCGATTTAATAACAACTTGAGGAGCATTGTTTCTCTGTGACACCATTTCTTCATTGAAGCAGCTCATTTCAAAGCAGAAGAGTCATTTTCTAGCCACTGACTAAAAACAAAAATAAATTCCTTGTGCTGATGAAATGGGCAATCTGCCAGCATGAACACCTCCTCCAGCCTTCACCAGCATTGAAATACAGCCCAAGGTCAAAAAGTTAAGATATAGTACGTGCGATGCAAATGGAAAGTTAAAAGTGTAAACAGAGACTTTCTTCCCGAGAAATAAACACATTGTGAACCTTCAAGTCACAAAGCCCTTTTGTGGCCTTGGTAATCGCAGCTCTCCTATGTTAAGAGCAAAGGAAGAAATAGTTGTTACAGAGCCACAAAGTCTACAGAGGGAGAATTTCAGATAGATGAGACAACCCGGTACGGAGTGGTTTGGGAAATTACAACCGGTTTCGTCATTTAAGTTGTACAGGATTTGATTAGTAAACGGCAATATGTTCATCTTTGAATATTATCCATCAATAGTCTCAGTAATCCTGCTGCAACAAGAACAAGCCAAGTAGTGAGGGACAAAACCTCCACCACAAACATTACAAAAATATTCATTTTTTGGCCGGAAAGCAGTTTCTATTCTTGTGAGTCTTGTCTGCAATAACAACAGCATGTTCCAAGATGAACTGATGTAGAAGTTAAAAAAATACAGGAAAAGAAACAAGGCCAAGCCGGTTACCTTCGGCACGAGTACACACACAACCATGTACGTAATCCTGCGCCACAATGCTGCCGAGACAGAAATTATTCATTTCAATTGCAATGGTGTTTAGTTTAATTTGAGATACAAGCATAAAAATCTACACGTAGAGACAATGTGAACAGTTGTAACCCGCTCATATCCACTGCTCCAGAATGACTGCTCCCACCTGATTTAAATGTTTAATAGGTGAAATGTTTTCTCTGCAGATGCTCCAAATGGATTTGGGCATTCAAGCGTTGCAGGACATTCAACGTGTCTACATATTTAATCCGAGTCAATCTGATCAAGTGGGGATCTCATCATTGCCTGATGAAGTGGATTGCACCAACAGCAAAGCCATTGTGTCTATATTTGTAAATAAATAATATCAGGGTGAAAGAGAATATTAATGAGGTCATTTGTGTTCAATTTGTGTTAATAAATTGTGGAAATCACACCTTTTGTGGGTGTGTTGTAGGTAGTAATTGTTTTGTTGCTTATTGACATGTTTTACTCTTTTACTTTTGTATTTATTTTTTTTCCAGTAAGATCATTCTCTTGCTAATATGAATACAATATATCCACCATAATATTACACTATTTAAATTGTTGGGAAACATAAATACAAGAAAAGCCTTTATACCATTATAAAATAGTTGCATTTGTCATATAAAAGGAAGACGTTTTTTGTGTTCAGAGGAAAGGTGTGTGTGTGTGTGTGTGTGTGTGTGTGTGTGTGTGTGTGTGTGTGTGTGTGTGTGTGTGTGTGTGTGTGTGTGTGTGTGTGTGTGTGTGTGTGTGTGTGTGTGTGTGTGTGTGTGTGTGTGTGTGTGTGTGTGTGTGTGTGTGTGTGTGTGTGTGTGTGTGTGTGTGTGTGTGTGTGTGTGTGTCTTTTCTAGGAGTTAGTGCAGTTGGAGGATGTTTTAAGATGTTGTGACATACGAAGGATAAGCAAAGGACAATGCGTCTTAAGCCAAGAAAATATCCTGACCAAGTAAAGAAAGGTTGAAAAACACCTTGAGTAACACCATGTGCCTCCTGCTGCCGTTGGCTATAGGTAATGTGTGTTAGAACTACTACTAAAAGAACTGAGGAGAAACTGCCTCTCCGGTCATTTCTATTTATGGCTGATGATGGCTCTTGCCTAAAGCAAGCAAGAAAAGATCATAACCTGAGGGGGATGAGAAGTGGCGCCTGAATCAAACGTGCATCGGATTCCTTGACACAGCATCCTGAGGGACTTTTTCAAAGTCTTCTACTTCAATAGATTTATGACAAAGTTTGACTTTTTTAACCTACTACTTTACCCTTTTTAAGTAGACGAACATTATATGTGTGATCCATGTCACAAATCAAACAGGATCAAAAGATTTTTTCCTCTAATAATGATAATTTTTCTTAAGGGTCCCATGGGGTAATGGGAAGAGGGCACTACTTCAATATCTTTCCATGTGAGGAAAAGACTCAATATGTGGTGTTTATCCAAATACGTCAGTTTGGAGGATGTGTAGGAGATGCGGCAATTGGAAAAGAAAACCCACTATTGCAAATGTTGTAACATTACAGCGATTTGGTAGTTTACCTGTGGTGTCAAAGAACATGAGTCATATAGAAAGAAACCAACCAGAAGTTACCATTGGCTTCCTGCCGATGAATAAAGAGCTGAAATTTGATGTTGAACTAGCTTTTTTTAGACTTGTAAGTAAACATGTGAAATTAGTTTTAGTACAAATAAGGAGATTGTGTTTTTTTTTCTCTGAGGGTGAGCAAAGCACATGAAAGGCACCTTGTATCAATGTATCAGTTTGTGCCGATGGACGGGCAACATTACAGGGTAACGTTAGTGGCAAATCCGAGCAGGGATCTGCTCAGCTTATTGCTAGTGAGTCACTGCCCTGGTGTTTTTTTCTGCATGATGTTTCTGATTCAATTGCTTTAGTGCTACAACAATTAAACATGACTACTGCAGTGACCAGTGTAGTTATAGACTGTGAATTTCCCGTTGGGTTGGCTTGTGCGTTTTGCCTCCTGGCATGGTTAAAAGTAGCACTGAAATAATGGTATTAGTTATTAACGGTTATTGTTACATAAAGTAAATCAGTCCCACGCACTCCTCTGTGAGCAGCCATCCCTCTATCTCTTTTTCTCTTTCACCCACAAAATGAATCTATCAGTTCTCTCTCTGGGCACAGTGTGAATGAACACATTTCACTGATAAGGAGGAATTACTGAAAGATAGAGTAATAAGTTTATCTCAATGTTGATGTTACAAATGTATTTGAGTGACATGAGTCGAGGCATATATCACATCATGATGTAACTGCACAGATAAGAGGGAGAGGAGGGTGCAGGAGATGAACTGTTGCCTACTATTAGTTTTGGAAGTATGCGGTATGAGTATTACGCATTGTATCTTTTAAAAGTTGAGGACACCATATTTGATAATATAGGCCTATAGTGTGAAAGGCTGATGAGCATATTAATGTTGGACAGATTAATCAGGTTAGAACTAACGCAGTGTGTAGTTTGGATTTATAATGGCAAAAAATATTGTGATAGAATCCAAAGATATCTTGTCTCAGCTAATGCTACAAGCTACCATAGCATAATTAAATGCCTAGAGAGCATTAAGAACCAGCCATACCCAGAAAAATGCAGCTGGGTTATAGTCCACCTACGCAGCAGCTCGAACATAGGTTGCTGCTGTAGCTGGCGTAGCAGGCAAAGGCAGGAAGAGAGTTAAGTGGCTGGACAGATATCTGGGTTGACAGCTTGGTGGGGATGGTATCTTTTTCCTACTTTGGGTTGTAATTCATGAATCATATCCCTATGGTCACTCTCAATATGATTTCATTCCCCCATTATCTCCAATAAAAATGAGTTCATGACATGGTTCTATTTCCTCATTCTATACCTGCTTATTCCTCATTAGGGTCGCAGGGGTCTGCTGGAGCCAATCCCAGCGCATTACGGCGAGAGGCAGGGATACACCCCAGATGGTCGCCAGCCAATCGTGGGGCACACACACCATTCACTCACATACTCACAGCTTTGGGCAATTTAGAGTCGTCAATTAACCTCAGCATGTTTTTGGACTGTGGGAGGAAGCTGGAGTACCCGGTGAAAACCCACGCAGACACGGGGAGAACATGCAAACTCCACACAGAAAGGTCCCAGACCCAGGACCAAGGAGGTCTTGAACCTACGACTTTCTTGCTGTGAGGCAACAGTGCTAACCCCTGCGCCACCGTGTCGCCCTGGTAAAAATTATTTAAAAATAATTAAAATGAAATAAAACGATAATCTCTCTATTGCCCTCAGGTCCTTGAGAAGGGTGACATGAACCATATAAGGATAAGGATGCCTGAGGATGTGTGTTCTTACTTTAGGGATAATTAAAAGGACCACTACTAGAAGATCTGAGGGTTCAAGATAATTCAGAGGATAAAAGCAGATTAATAGAAAGCACCAACAACATTCAGAGTTTTATAAAATGATAAAAGGATTTAAAATCAATTCTGAAATAAACAGGAAGCCAGTGCAGAGGTCGTATACTGAATTTCTATTCGTAAAATGTGTGATCTCTTTCTGGTCCTAGTCATGTCCCACACATGCAGCTGAGTTTTGAATGAATTGTTTTTCAGCTATATATGATTTTTAGGGAGACCAGAAAGTAGGCCATTACAGTTGTCAATTCTGTAGGTAATGAAAGCAATAGTGTCTCTCGGCTTGAGAGAGAAACAGGCGCACTCTGGCAATGTTCTTAAGATGATGAAATTTCTAAGTGAGGCTCAAAGCTTAGGTCTGAATCAAACATGACTCCTGGGTGTTTTACTTGTTAGGTTAAATGTCAGTGCTTGCAGTTTCACATTAAGTTTCTCTTTCCGAGCTTCACAACTAATAACCATGACCTCAGTTTTGTGCTGGTTGAGCCATCGAAAATCCTCTGCTATCCCTGACTTAATATCTAAAATGCAGTTAAAAAGGGCATCTATTGGCCCTGAATTACCAGAAGACGTGACGATGTAAAACTGTGTGTCATCAGCATAACTATGTAAATCTATGCCATGTCTCCTAATGATGTAAAGATTAAAAAAATGTGGAACCAAAAATTGAACCTTTTGAGGAACAGGAAAAAACATTGTATGGCATTATATTTATATATATATATATATATATATATATATATATATATATATTCACAGATGCAGGTAAGAGATGTGTTTGGGGAGGCAGGGCTGTGTTCAGTGCAGATTCTGTGGAAGGGAGTGTAGTAGGGAGCCAACCGGTGAGACTGGAACCGGAGAGGGATTCTGTGGAGGACGTGTTGGTTGAGGAAAAGCCGAAGAGAAGGATCCATCGAATAAAGGCAGGAGCAAGCTGGCGATTACTGGAGCGGTGAGAGGAAAAGCGAGCTACTCGAAGGGTTGATGAATCAGAACATGAGGAGAACTCGGGAACACCAGACAACATGAGGGACCTACCACCTACCACCACTGTGCCCCGCCTCCATCTGAGGAAATAATACAAGGAGGGGAGGGGAACACACAAAGAGAATACAGACAAGACAAATGAACAGGGAAACTCAGGAGGACGCGGCTGGGAAATCGGTGAGATAATTTAACTAAATAAAAACAGTAACAGGGAGGCAATCTGATTTAGAAGTCTATCTAAATCTAAAAGAATCCAGAATCTACTTGCTCTATGAATGCTGCATTTATATTCCAAGCAGTACCCATATTGTTCTGAGATTTCTTCACAACTTTGACTAGTGTCTCATTGTTGGACCAAAAGCCAGATTGATATTTTTCAAAAATACCATGTTCATAAAATCATTTATCTGGTTAAAACAAGTTTCCCTAAAACTACTTAAACTGGCAGATTGGATATGGGTCTGTAGTTCCTAGGAACGAGGAATGGAAGCTGTTTCCCATCTGAAGGGGTTTGTGGTATTCAGAGCTGTAGTAAAAATACTCATCTGAAGAGAATAGTTTGCAATGTTCACTTAATCTTCATATAAAATATACAAAGATGGGATCTAAAACACAGGTTGCCAGTTTTAATTTGGGAAATAACCTTGTCTCCGGTTGATGCTGAAATGCTTGGCAAAGTTCTCTCCAGTGTTTCGTGACATAAAAACAAGTGTTCTGGAATATTAAAATTCATAGCTCCTTTAATATAATTTTGACCGAATACTGACTATTTTCCTCTCTGAAGTGGACTGGAAATTCTTCACATTTGGAGTTTGTAGATACTCAGTTTGACTTAATAGAAACAGATTGATTTAATGGTAGATGTCTGAAAAGAGGATTTTTGGATTAGTTCAGTTATCAATTTTGACAAGTGTGCTTGTCTTGCATGTCTAATGCACTAAATTTGTTTCAGTTGCTTTTAGTAACAACTGGGGAATTTGCCTAATTATCATACTTGCATTGCTTTGATTTTGTTTTGTAATAACCTAGTTTGAGCTTCTTTTCAGCTCTATTTGTTGACTCCATGTAGTATGTAGCAATAAGAATATTGCCCCTAAGGGGTGAAGAGTTTGATGTGAAACTGATTTACTTCATTAATCTCCCAACTCTCCAAAGTCCATCAACACACAGGTGAAAGCCCTGCCAAACCCTCTACAAGTACCAATGCATTCATTGTAATCTGGTGACTGGATGGTGGTCTGGAGGTAACCGTGCTGGATTGGACCATTCCAGGTCTGGTGACCAGTTCCACTGTAAAATGCTAAATGTCTACACAAGACCAGTGGGTGCCATTTATGTCACAATGAGGATAAATACGATGTGGCAATGAGAGGGTTATCTGTGAAGAGAGTGCTAATCTGCTTTGTGAATCAACTGGAGAAATGAGGCAAATTCCTGTTACAATGCATTTGTTTTTTTCCCAATAAGATAATAAGATCATGGTTTTCATAATAAACAGATATATTGTATATATCCATCATGATATTACAATGTTTAAATCTATATTACAGGACTTCTGTCTCCCTTCGCTGGTGGTGAAAAAAGAAATTAAACAAACTGAGTTTAAAAAAAAAAAAAAGTTATGGTTGCTGTAAAACGGTGGATTAATTGTTTATAGCATCACATAACCCCTGCGAAATGACTCGTTTCACTATCAGAAATTCAGCCAGAAGGGAGTGTCATCACAGACCTGGTGGTGATGGGATTAATCAGCATCGTGGGAACTCGTTTAGCGAGGGCTTGAAGTGATTGGACAATCATTTAAATGTAAAAGTTGTGTGCTGCTGTGCTGTTGCAGTTGTTGGGAAACTGATGAATAAATGATAATATAGTAGTAAGAGTAAGCCTTGAAGGAGGTTTAAAGCTTTTCCTGTGAATATGTGTTAAGAATCTTACATCTTGTGTGTGTAGAAGTTCTGAGGAGATGCAGGTGGAAGATGTCTGAATTCATATGGGAAGGATAAATGAAGAAGCTATGACATTGTTGTTTAAAACCTTGAGTAAAATCATTCACTGTTAATTTGCCATGACAATTTAATTATCACTGCAGTGATAATATAATACTGTCAAAATCAGGTGTCAAGTAATGAAGTACAAATACTTTGTTACTGTACTTAAGTACACTTTTTAGGTATCTCCATTACTCCATTACTATTTTTTCTGCCTACTTCTGACTTCTACTCATTACATTTTCACAGGTATCTGTACTTTCTATTGCTTACATTTTTAAAACCAACGGTCTCGTTACTCTTGCTTTAACTTGGTGAACCGTTAACTTTTATAAAACGGGTGAAAACTGTTGCGGAAGAACCAGAGCATGGGTCTATCTGTGGGTTACAAATGGGCCTTCAAAAAATAAATATTATACAAACAAAAAAACGTTTTTATGTGGTCATGGGCGCAGATAGCGCGGGGGACATGTCCCCCACACATTTACAGTGACACACGAAACAGGTTAAATAAAGGAGAAAGTGATCGCCTCGATGTTTCTGCAACGAGGTGCATTCAGTTGTACTCGTAAATCGGAGGTTTGAAGTCAGAGAAGCACTGAAATCTAGCATCTATACAAGCACACACGATGAGGTTTTCCTTTCAGTCCATCAATATCATTTCTCTTTTATTCTGTATTCAATGATATCCCAGGTTTTAAGCTGGGAAGTGCTCAGTTCTGATGTTAGGTTGTTTAGAGCTCCGAGTTCCGACTTCCAATAATGCATCATCTCGACCCATGTGTGGCCTAGAGGAGCAGGTTCTTTTGCCTGTGCCTGCCACGGGAGCCTGATTCAAATGGCTGAATGATTAATTCGAAGACTAAGTGGTGATTTATCTATTGAGCCAGAGAAGGAAACAAAAAAAATCGCCATTTTTTTTTCTTTCAAGAAACAAAAGGTATAAATATTCAATGCCTGTTGCCTTTACAAATAGATCTCCTATGGAAATGTTACCATCATCACCGCCATGTACACCTAGTGTCTCTCTCTCTCTCTCTGGCAGTTCTGCAGGCCTGAATACCTACCTCTTGAGTGCTACCTCGGTTTGGATGTTGAATTCCAATAAAGTTTGAGAAAGAACATGCTCCTCGAGTTGCTTTGTCTTTGATAGTAATGGGTTTATGATGATGCTGTGTCTTGGGCCACGTGTATAATCAGTTACAAATTAAGTGTCCAATCAATATATTGGCACCAACTAATTTATTTTATTTTTTTTTTAAATGGTACTTTATACTTTAAGTAGATTTATGAGCACATACTTTTTCACGTTTACTTGAGTAAAGACATCAAGTTGATACTTCAACTTTTACCAGTGTTTATAAACTGCAGTATCTATACTTTTACTTAAGTAACAAATGTGTGTACTTTTGACACCACTGGTTAAAATTAACTCTTTAAGTGTTATAATAACACTGGTGACTTAACTGTGTATGCAGCCCTTTGTTGGCAACAGTTAATGTGCGTAATCTCAAAGTGTCACGGCTGGAACAAAGTCTTGAGCCTAAAAGCACGACTCAGAGTCACACAAGTTTAAGGGAAAAGCAGTTTAGTTAATCCAAAGTATAGGCAGGGTCAAAACCAGGAGATCAGAAAGGCAAACAGACTCGACAAGGGGCAGGCAGGAATCTGAAGTACAGGCAGGCAGAACAGGGTCAGAACAGGCAGACTAATCAGGAAACGCTGGAGAGCTTGGCAAAAATACAACAAGACAATCTGGCAGGGGTGAAGGGGAAGTGAACCAGTATATATACTGAGAGACTGATGAGGGAAGGGGCTGCAGGTGAGGAGATGGGTGGGGAAAACCAGGTGGGGGAAATGAGCTGATTGCAAGGTGGAATATAGAGTGACAGGAGAGTTGGTGGACATGAAACCAATGAAAACAAACAGAGTTTGTTAAACAAAGTATGAAAAAGAACTGTCACTTTTCAGTTATAGAAGATGACTCCTTTATGCAAGCTACAAAGATGGACATAATCTTAATATTGTCATTTGGTATTTACACTAGATGACAAGTTTCCTTGTTTCCTTCAGTTTCCTTGACAATACATCCATGTATTACCATATTCCCTTGGTAAAGCATAGACAGCTGGCAAACAGAAATTAAGAGCAGAGCAGAAATACTGGCAAATGATGCTTATGTGGGCAGATGTGTATATTTCACTTGGATGTGATGGTAAATTTGGCTCAGTAATCAGGGTGCTTCTGTTGGAAATGCTTGAATGTCAAAGAGGTATGACAAATGCTTGAATTTTGTATAAAGTGCTGGAAACTGTTGAAATTGTAATAACACTTCTTTTTCTTCACTTTTCCTCTTCTTCCCTATTTGCATTACTTTTTTGTATTTACTATGATTTAGACTATTTCTATTACTATTTCATCTTGCTTTCAGCTAGTCATGCGATCAGACATTTTCTTCAGAAAAATCCCTTTTCTAGTTCCCTGAACAGCTTTAACCTTCCACACAAACTGAAGATGAGAGTGTCGCCACTCTGCACATGATTTGGCTTGTGATCCACAGTGTTTTTTGATGTGTGCCGCCTGGTGAAACTGTGAGTGGGATAGTTACAGTGACAGGCCGCAACATGCCGAGCAGTCGCTGTTTTAATGGCCACCGACTTGACAACAACAAATAGAAAGCCTGATTAAATTGAGGAGTGATTCTTCATGTAGACTTTTGCAAAGTTTTCAAATAGGACCTGTAGATTTTCAGAATGGGAGCCCGCACTTGCAATTCACATTAAAAGATGCTGAGATATTATATAACAGCTGAACAAAATACAACTTGCGTTCCTACTTCAAAACTCAGAGAAAACCAATCAGCCACTAACCTCAAGAGTTTGAATGGAACACAGTAAAGTTGTCCAATGTGCCAGCAGGAGAACATGGAATTCAACAACAGATTTAATCCAAGTTACATGTAGAATACGCAGAATTACAAACATGATTACTGGACTTGTTTTAACTGCCATAGTTTTTTGTTTTGAAATTAGTGAATGTAAGATTCATTCACTTACATGCATTGAGCTAAGCATTATTGCATAAGGCTATGACAGACTTGGGGAATTCAGAGGCTAAATGATAGTTGATTTTCAAGTTGGAGGTGCTACATAAAATAGTACTACCTAACATGGCTAATAATGTAAATACTAGTCAATAAATTTCTGTAGGTAGGCTTCGAGCAGTACATTAGTCTACTACAACATTTGATTCAATCTGAAGTAAAATGATCATTTTGATTAAATATTTAAGTGTGTTTTAATTTTTCTTAGGAAAAGATGTTAGAACCCTAGTAGCAAAGCCTGGGATTCTTAAAGATTTAATTTAAATTGTGCCTAATGGAAAGGGGTAGATATCAACTGCTGTTTTACATCTTCATGCATCTGTCGAAACATCGCTCTTTCTGTTTGTGTTCTGGCAACCCTGCCTTATAGCTCGACTGTGAGAGTCTTATTAATTCACTGATCAGGACAATTGATCCAGTAATACCACTTCTCTGAATCACAATCCAGTCAGTAAATGAGCAGCCCTCTCCCTACAGACGTCTAGCTTGAGGGTGTCTGCTTTTTACACGTGTTTTAGGTCAGTTTGTCGATCATTACACTGCAGAAGTGTGTGTGTTTGGGGGGGAGGGGGTTCTGTCTCTTTAGGAAAGAGGCCCTCACTCGGTATGTTTCATGACAGAGATGTCCTTGATGGCAGCATATTGGCAGGTGCACAGTGCAGTGAATTGAATTGATTTGTTTAATTTTGCCTGTAAAGCACTGCCTGTCACCATCTCTTACTTTGCCTCAACTCGCCTGTAAATGAAATGGCTGCTGACTGCTTTGACTGAGGACTCGTTTGTAAAAACAAACAAACATTTTAATCCATACAACATTTATGCAGTCACATAAATACAATCAAACATGTCACAGACTTC
The DNA here is from genome assembly GCA_030544235.1 of Lepturacanthus savala. Classification (NCBI taxonomy): domain Eukaryota; kingdom Metazoa; phylum Chordata; class Actinopteri; order Scombriformes; family Trichiuridae; genus Lepturacanthus; species Lepturacanthus savala. The sequence goes on from CM060465.1 coordinate 18,521,534, forward strand.
ACTATAGATTATAAATTCTAGCGCAGTGCCCATTCGGAGACGGCTTAGGCCCCGGAAGTGTGGTTTGGACCCGGACCCGTGCCCATTTTGGAGCATGTGCCCAATCCGAACAGGACAGAAGCTTGGACCTCCTCTGGATCATTGGTACACACTATTCATAAATGGTTACAGAATGGAATCACTACCCATATTTAGGGAAGTGACCATGTGGCCATCTTTCTGAGGTCCACAGTATGTATGTAAACAAACTCCGACACATGAGGTCAGCCCAATCAGAGGCCACCCTACAGTCTGGAGCATGTTGTCAATGGATTGTTTGTGGAGTCTATTGTGACTTTAATTTGTCAAACAACATAAGCAACTGTACCCAAAACTGCAGTTACAATTTATTTTTCTGTTAGGAAACATGGACACTTATGAAGCCTACAATGTAAGGAGAGTAGTAAAGGAGTAAAATTGACCATGAGAAGAAAGTGGAACTAGAATTCCAGGAGGGAAAGCCCAGAAGCGTGTGCCATGGACTAAAAACTATGACCGATTACAAGGCCATCCCCCCTCTTTGTCAAGTGCTGATGCATCTCTAGCAAGTGAGGTAAACAACTTTTACAGTCGCTTTGAGGACATTAGCAGCAAGCAAGCAAGAACAGAGGTTAATGGAAGGGTGGGTGTACCTTTTAACACCTATCACCGTTTCTTTTAAGCATATTAATGCCAACAGGATAATGTGCATCAAAATCTCTGCTGACCAACTGGTGTCAGTGTTCAGTGTTATTCAATCTGTCCCTGACTATGTAATACCTGTGTACTTAACCATCATTCCTGTGTTTTTTTTTTAACAGCTCTTGAGTCATTACCAAAGTGGTGAAACCACAGGTTACAATAGTAAAAAATAACAGTTTTTAAACAGACTACCAAAACAAGGGCAAAAATGACCTTAAATGTGTGGACAGTGTAGTCTAGCGGTGTTTTTCTTCAGTATAGCATACTCCTACCTTTTTTGGTATTAACATAGAGCATATATCTTGTATCAAGGTGCATATCAATCACTTAACAGATGGATAACTCTGCAAATTAGGTCCATGCATTACATAACAACTTCACAGAAATACTGACAGCTCAATTGAGGCACAATTTTTGTGAATACAGGCTCTGTGCATTCTCTGTAAATTGAGCTTTTGAAGCATGGGACTATATTTAAATAACACCTAGACTGTCTTATAATCAGAAAGTAATTCACAGTAATCTCACATTCTATGAAATAGGATCTTTAATGCTTAGTGACTGCGAGAGCAATGAACTGCAACTATTTCTGCAGACTTTTGAACTTCCAAAACTCCTTAGTGTCCATCTTGGTACAAAACACCTCAAAATGAAAAGACCATTGCAGCAGAGGTTGGAAAGAAATTACTCTGTAAGAGGTTTCTTAATGAAGGGGATGGCAACAGATCAATACTCTTTGCCCTTTCTTTCTTTCTCCAGCACGATCATTACCTGTACATAATTTAGTGGCACAAACAATTTGATTGATAATAAGAATTACTTAAACTCTAAGGCTCCACAAGCATCTGCCGTCACATAACACAATTCATCTATTGAAAATGCTGAACAGAACAACTGACCCTTAAAGCCTTACCAGTGGTATCGTTCAAAATGTCATGAAAGTAGCTCAATAACATTTGTGTAACACAAGTGTTAATCAATGGTAAATATTGAGATAATGATTTCATAAAATGGAAGGTCAATGGGGGTGACAGACAGACAGACAGACAGACAGACAGACAGACAGGCAAATAAATAAAATGTATTGTCCTGAAGGAAATTTGTCTAGGACACCTACAATAAATGTTGTAAAAATACAATATGAAATGGTGGATACAACTGTCAAATGAATCTCTGGGCATGATGAACGTTCATAAAAAAATGCAACCTGGACAGTATTGTGCCAAATGTTTCACTCTGGACCAGATAAAGGGTTCCACAATCCACCATAAATCAACAGTGTATGGACAGTTATTTCAAAAGAATGGGCTTTAAGATAATTAATTTTACGGTGAATTTTGATGACTTGTGATGCTCAGTCATGAATCATTAGTTCTTGGCCCTGGCTTAATTCTGTCAGAGGACTGAAAGCCTTAGCTGCTGGGTTACACCTACCCGCAGGTTGATAGAACTCGCCTGACCTGTGCTGCCAAAAAATAAATTAATGACATACAGTGTCAATTCTCTTTTTGTATGCTTAATATTACCAGCAATAATAAAAAATCTTAATTTATGAGCTTGCCAATTGTGCAACTTTTTTATAGAGTGGCAAGCGTCTATTTATCTATACTTGGTATACACTAACAATCTAATGTTGTTATTCACATTGACTGTGCTCTTAAAGTTGGGTTATTCTCAAAATGAACATTGCGCGACCATGTCTGAACGCAAAAGTGTGTATAACTGTTGTGACGGGGGCAGTAATTGTTTAAAGGGCACACGCTTGCACACATACATTCATAGTGTTGTTTGCGATTAGTGGCGGACAGAAGTATTTGTGTGAACGATGGAAAAAAGAACATTTGAAAGAGAAGTTTGAATCGTGTCCTTCACATCTCGCCATTCACTGTGTGAAGTCGGCAAGCTGTTTGGATTTCAGAAATAGACGAGAGCTGGTGATTCAGATGTATGGGAGTTATGTGTGTGTGTGGGTCCTCTTCAAGCATTTGGTTGATGATGAAAGACATGAGACATTTGCGTCAAAGAAGATGACCTGCCTGTGGGAACATGGGTTAAAAAGAGAGAAGAAAAAAAAATGTTGTATACAAATTTATAGATCAGAAGCTTTTGGTTGTCATGGTACCATGCGTTCACAATCAGCTTAGTACCAAGGTTTGGAACACAAACCCTGATTCACAGACAAGGCAATTAGGTCGAGATAAGTTTATTGTGACAAATAGAGAAGGTAACAAAACAATATACAGGTAAGTGCAGTCTAGATTCCCACTCCAAACTATATATTCTTTGACTGAAGGTAAATCAGTTTGTTACGTATGCAGCTATCTCTGAATTTACTTGAATACTCTTAAAATACTAAAAGTTAGTTGCACACTGCCAGCATAGTAGCTCAGTTGCTCTTGTATTTATTGATAACAGATATTGGTCTCTGTCTTGTTCTGTGTGGATGATGCATGCACAAATATATCTTATATTTGTTGGGCATCAAAACCCCAATAATAGATCTCTTCCATAAGCAATGCATAGAAACTGCACTTTTAATCAGGGGAGCTGTAATAATGTAAAGAATAAGATGATTAAGGTGGCCATAGAACTGAATGACTAACATATGGTCCTCCTTTAGTATACCCACCACTGAAGTGCCCTTAAACAATGCACTTAACACCCTATTGCTCCAGTGGGGAGCTGTTCGGTAACCAGCAGAACTACAACTGTCATTCTTTGCTCCCGGGTGTGATTGTGTGTGAGTGACTAAAAGTGGATGATTACGGCTGAGAAAAAAACAGAAATAAATATGTCTTCTCCTCTCCGCGACATCCAAACAGCAGGATGCAGCAGCAAGTTCAGAAACGTTAACCCTTCCCATCTTCTCCTGCTTCTTGCTCTGAAAGCAAAGTGTTCCTATGTAGACACCATGGAAGGTTTTTCTCTTTGGGCACTCAGTCTTTAACTGTCATCTTTTATCCGCACCTATGAAACAGCTGGCCAATCAAACATGCTGTCATAATCTGTAGTAGCAGATATGACATTGTTTTACTAATTGCGCTCTTTTAATTTGTGATATATGCCACTGCCAACATGCTCACATGTCGATGTGTTGTATGGGTTTCTTGTGTTTTGGGGTTTTGGTTGTTTATTCTATTACCTTCTGCGTTTAGTACTTGGTTTTTCTTGTATTTTTTTCCTTTTCTTTCTTGTCCCCTTTTACTTCCTCTGTGAATTGTCTGATGTGATTCTCCTGTGTAGCTGTCTAGCAACTAGATCTCTATGGTTTTAAGACCTGTTTTAAGTTCAGTTGTCTGTGTTGTTACTTATATTTTTGATGTGCTATCCTGCCATTTACGTTGCCATTTGGTTTGTACCAGCTATTTATTGTTTTTATCATTGAATTCACTGAACTCAATCCTGTCTCCTTTCTTATCTCTGCATTTAGAGTCTAAGCTAAATTCTATCCGTCTAAGTCTACGAGTACAATTTAGCTTGTATGGCTACATCTGGCACATTTACATGATGGACCCAACATGATGTTCATCTTATTCAATCTGCATTTTCCCTTCTCAAATAAAATCAACATAGAAATCATCTGATTGGAGTTTGTGACTATGGTGTGATTGTGATGTTTGAGATGTATGATAATGTTAAACATCTGAGTAAACAAAGATTTGTGTCCATGAATGCAAAACTGTGACTCAAGACTGAGACTTTATGAATGGATGTCTAATCATCCCAAGATGCCTTGATTTATCTCCCCCATTTAAGATGCTTTATGGTTATAAAGCTAATTTATTCTGGACTATAACAATAGTTTATCGCAATGAGGCCATGCTCAGTCACTCGTTGGCTACTTACCATCTGCTCTGGCTCTGGATCGATGGTTGTAAATATCTTCACTAAAGTGCTCGGCGTAGTTTTATTTCACGATGTGGTGTGAGAAATATAAAAGCTGAATTTATTTATACACAATGTGTATACACAAAAAAGGATGCTGTTTTGCAGAGGCTTCTTGAGTTTCTTGTGCACACTATGATGTCAACTATAACACTGATTATCAATAACTGTATACTAAAGAGAATTTCTGAATGCCATAAATGGTTTAATCTAATCAGATATGCGATGATATGCTTGCTTTTTTTTCAGCAAGCCCTTGTAGAATGTCTTGAACCTAGTCGCACAAAGCATCGCCTGAGCATAAGGCCATTGGGATAAGCTGTTTCCAGTGTTACACAGCATTACTCATTAGTAAAGGTAAGTCAAAAACAACAACAAAACATTCTTGGCCTTTTTTCAGAGGAGAGGAAATGTTAACTGAGAAACAGGTTAACAAATTTGATAGAAAGAAAGAAACCAACAAGCTTAAATTTACTTCCAAGGGTTCCCACATTTCCTATAACATGAATGCATTGATATCAACAAGCACAACTAAATGTGAATTTTGTGTAAATCTGTACACATCCCCTTTCAGATGGATGTCTACCTCCCTGACACGTTTGAAAGTTGGAACTATTAAGTAGTAGTAATAGAGAGCAACTTGATAGAAATTATTAGAAATTATAATTATTGACACAAATGTTGATACTACACGAATGTTTGAGCCTGTTGCAAACTAAATTGTTGTATCCTTTCTGTCACTTTTGGCTACTGTACTGTAGTATTCCCACTATGTATGTTTGCCCAACAATCTGGCACCAGGCCACACCTAATTGGGCTATGCCCACTATGGTTATCATTTCAAGATAATAACCTGTTTGACAATCACCTATTGTTTGCTACCAAGATGTCTTTGATGGAATACTATGAATTGCTTCATAAATAAGTCAGCCTTGAGCTTATAATATAATGAGAAGCTTGTTGACATTTTCAATATATGCAGGAATATACAGGATTTCCCTAAAGAATAAAACAATATATAAACTCAGTGAAATATCTCTCAATCATCACTTAAGGCTCACTAGTATTGTTTGTGGCGTGTTTATGTGCACAGATCCTGCTGCCCTCTGCCTGTATTTTCTACTTTTCTTATTGTTTTGGTGTGTTTTGGGAACCTCCCTGTCCACCAGGGGTCTCTGCCCACAACCCCACTCTTCTAGTGGCTCATAAGTAATGATTTGAAGATATTACATTTTTATGAGTTTATGTTTTGTTATTTAAAGTAAACCCAATATACAATATAATACTTTATTGTCCTGTAAAGGAGCATGCACAGTTGGTTCACATAAACCGAAACAGCACATGTAATAACATAGGGTACAGTAAACAGCACAGGGGTCAGTAAACAACAATCAGTAATGTAGAGAACACGGGTACATAAAGTGGGAATTTGTATTGAGCGCCTCTCCAGCAGAAGAGACAAAGCTCTTTTTGAAAAGTGCACTTTTCCAGGCCAGGTATTTGATCCTGATGGTAAGCGGAAGAAGAGAGGATTTAGAGGGTGGGAGGGAACCTGTGCTATGGTGAGTGCTTGGTGAGTTATGGCTTTGTGGTTCAACACTGAGGTCTGGGGGTGGGCAGATCGTTAATGTTTTAAAGGCCGTGTGCATGCGAGAGGTAAGTTTATTTTATTTTGTTTGTGACTATGAGCATGGTGAAATAGCAAGCTGAGAAGTAGAGGAGGATGGGCAAGATATTTGAAGGAATCGACAGTCACAACTGCTTCACGATTATGGGTTCTTTGTGATGAACCACTGTTATTGATGACCATTTCTTTCATTTTTGTGACGTTGAGATGTGGTTGTCATACACTATTGTGTGAAATGGGATATAGTTTACTCATAGTCCATGACTGAGTTATTGCCATTAAGGAGTGCAAGTATGGCTGTGTTATCCTACTATTTAAAGTATGTGGTAACATTTGAGATGCTAGTGCAAGCATTGGTTTAAAGTGTATAAAGAAAGGGATTGAGCCCCCTGGGGGGCTCTGATGTTGGTGGTGATACTCTGACAGCTTTGGCTCTATTGGGAAAAAGCAAAGCTGTGAATCCGGTGAATGAGAATTGGTTGGACATTGAGTTGCAAGAGTTTCCTCATCTTTTGTTGTCACTGCCTACTATTGAAACAAATATTCTGCTTTAAACAGTATTAAATAAGTGTGTCATAGTAAATAAAATGAACATTATATCAATTTAAAGGGAAGCAATTTCAAAAAGGATTAGTAATGGTAAAATATCAAAGTTGTGTGTGTGCGAGTGAGAGACACTGGAGAGAGTTTGGTTAGAGAGAAAGGGCTGATTGTTCCTATGAGAGTGTGAGAAAGAGAGGCAGTTTAGTTATTGAAATGAACAATTTAATTATGGTAAAATCCCTATTGTTGGTACCAAATCACTAATGTCTTCTTGTATTTGTTTCATGAAAAGGAATTTGCAGTTAGGCAAGTCAATAGTATGCTGTACCTCAGAGAAACTACTCAATGGATTAATCCATTCAGTTGTAAATCACTGTGTTGTCAGATTTATGAACTATTAGGCACAAAATATCAGCATGCTATGGTGCGCGACTACAGAAACAGGACCAAAACAAATAAACCTCAACCAATATCCATCCACCAGCTTTGGACTACAAAGAAGGTCCTTTGAGCAGAAATGGTCTAGCCTTTGAATGGTTTGGAGTAATCTGTTAGCAGAAATGCCACATGCTGCTATGCTTGCAGGCTCTTTGGGAACCATCCCTTGCGAATCAACAAAGATTCTCTGATTAGTCCAGCACAGCAGGCTTTTCAAACTGAAAGCAAATTTCAGAGAGCATGAAACAAGTTCAGCACAAGAGACCTCAATGGTTACTTGGAAGAATTTCAGAACCAGTTTAATATAAGGCAATGACGTCCAGCAAATAAATGTGGCACATGGTGAAATTATGGAATATTTCCACCATATTGTCACCGATACTTTAGGGAGGCAACGCATTACTTTTCATGGTCACGATAAAATGGACGTTTATCAAGGGAAGTGATAAAGGTCCTGGAGCAATTCTCCAGAACTACCAGTACCCATCTAATGCAACTTTTATTTCCTCTCAAAATTTGATTTTAGACTGTTGTGCAGGTACAGCACAGTCAAAGACTGTTTTGAGTTGAACCATTTTAATGCCTTCAATCACAGATCACAGAACACATACCAGAAGCTAAATATTTGAATAATCTTCTCTGTGTTGCTCAAACCTATGATGGTAAATCTCTGCTGAGTGGTGGAGTTAGAGAAGTTCAAGACTGCTTCCTCAAGAAACACCCTGAAGCAGTTCACGTTCATTGTTATGCACATGTACTGAATTTGGTACTTTGCCACACTTGCAATGCTGTGCCAGAAGCCAGTGACTTCTTTTGAAACTTTGAGGTATGTTTCTGCTTCTTCTTTTGTTTTTCCTTCCAGTGTTTCGAGTGTGAGCAATCACACTTTTCTTGACACAGAGAGACGTTTGGGCTTGAAGAAGAGTGAATCTGTCCAGTTAGATGGGTGTACCAGCTGCATTCAGTGAAAGCTGTGCTTGAAGAAAAAAAAATCTCACTGCTTCATATTGCTGGTGCCTGGAAGGGATTGCAGCACCCTTGGGAGTTGGACTTCTGTCAAAACTCTCCACGTTTTCCAATGTGTACATGCTTGTGATGTTCAATATGCAGTCTACCACAGAGGCTTCATGAGTATCTTCAGAAGGAGTCTATGGACTTGGCATAAGCAACTACAAAGATGCAGTGCTTGAAACACTCACATCAATGCAGAGGGATGAAATGGCATGAGTAGAGGCAGTTGGATGACTGTACAGTGAATCCTCCTTCTGCACAAGGACTCCTCGTGGTACTGGAGTCCAGCTGAGAAATAACATTTTCTATCCATTTCTAAAATGTTTATTATAGGGATAGGGCTGTTGAAGGGGATTCAAGCTTGCAACCTGGCAGCGGATGGCTGGATGGAGATTCTCTAAGCATTACTGCAACACATTACAACCTCACACTGAAGAGAAGATTGTTATAGTAGAACACTTATTGGCAAAGAAAAAGATAGTTTGACGCTTCTAACATGTTCAGCTCTTTGACCCTGACATGTTCCCGACCCTGAGCTGAGATTTTCAAGTAGTAACAATATCCTCTGCCAGTTGCAGTTGTGGATGCTCATTTAGTGGCCTGCGCTGTCCCCGCAAATGGCTAAGCGAGCAAAAAGCCAGGACAGACTCAATCATTTGGCAGTTTCGTCAATAGAAAACAAGATTCTCTGTGGCATTGAGTCTATCATGACCATTGATCGGTTCATTAAAATGGCGTCTAGGAGGTACTCCTTAATGATTTCACTCTCTACAAAATAAAGACACTAAAAGTAGTGGGTCAGAAAATGAGCAGGCAAAAAAGTATCAGCAAAACCACTATCAGAAACGTTAATTACAGAGAGAAACGAAGAGAGGCACAGAAAAAAGATCAAAAGAAAAATGTGGACAAGACACAAAGTGGTAGAATAAAGGAGGATGGACATGACATTGATAGTAAGCAGAGAGAACATGAAACAGTGGAGACAAAAAAAGACAAAGCGATAGAGGAAAAAACTGAATGAATACTGACAGGATCCATTAGGACAGGAGTATGACAATATATAGTACTATCAAAATATCTCACTATGACAATATGTGACAATATGTATGTTTGAGATGATCAAAACATTTTGTAACATAAGATTAAGATACAAAGAAGATACTTTTAATAGTAACAGCAAAGCTGCCCTGAGAATGTCAGTCAGCAAAACCTTTTATTGCCTTTTATGTTGAGCTGGATGGGCTATAACATGTTAAGAAAATGCATTTTCTTAGCAATTTCACAAGCGATAAAAATACAGTGAAAATGTCATTTGTATGCATACCCTAAGCCTTTAATACATAAGTAATGTATTCAATCTTACATTCTTTTCACTCAAGGTTTGTTCCAGGTACAAGGGGATATCAAATCATGTATTTTGTATCAAATTGAATTGTGTCTTTTGTCACACCCCTAATACAGACCAAACAATCCCCAGCTGCCCAGACACCTCCCCTACAAGGTCTGAGGTAAGCCTCGGATGTACTGGGCTAAGCCCCAGATTTTTTTTTCCATGTCCTAGAAACGCACCTGACCAAAGACATTCCTTACTTGGATATATTTGTCCTCAGACGGTTTTGAAAATATCACCCTGGATCTTTGATTCTAATGTCAGCAACATGGGATCACCCCAGACAATGCCTCCAATTATGACTAATTATTATATTTTTAAAAGGTAGCATTTGAAGAGAAGCGTTCATTTAATTAGCCTCATTCCTTTAAATTAAATGTCAATTGTCACTGTCATCCATATCTGATTCATTATTTAAAAAAAAAAAAACGTGTACTCAATTGTTTTTTTTGTTTTTTTTTTGGCATTATCACCCCAAAGCCAGTCAGTCATTTTCTATACCTGCTTATTCCTCATTAGGGTCGCAGGGGTCTGCTGGAGCCTATCCCAGGCAGGGATACACCCAGATGGTCGCCAGCCAATCTTGGGGCACACACGTTTTTTGGATGGTGGGAGGAAGCCGGATTACCCGGTGAAAACCCACGCAGCCACAGGGAGAACATACAAACTCCACACGGAAAGGTCCCAGACCCAGGACCCAAGGAGGTCTTGAGCCTGCGACCTTCTTGCTGTGAGGCAACAGCGCTAACCCCTGCACCACCGTGTTGCCCAGCCACAAAAGTATGTGGATAATTTAATATTTCACACATGTGATTCAGCTACAAGACCATGAGTGAGGTCAGGCGATGCTGGCCGATAAAACCTGGTTTAAAGACAAAGTTTGTCCCAAAGGGGTTGAATGGGGTTGAGGTCAGGACTCTGTGCAGGCCAGCATATCTCTGGCTTCCAGAAAGGATCTTTAGCTACTATCAATTTGTTTTCCTAAGTACATTTAAGAAAGTGTATTTGATGCCTGCAAACATGTTCACTGGATGTTATTATGAGTGCAGGATTTTGGCAAAAAAAAAGACCACAAGAGGCATTCTGTGTCCAACCTCAGATTGGGTTTAGGCCACAAAATTCCTTTGTTTAAAATAAGGATTGTGGTTTTCAGTAAAAAAAACAACAAACAAACAAATAGACGAATCACGTCCTGTGTATACATCAAGTCACTGACTTTTTATTTTCTAATTAAATCCTTCCCTCAACCATCATAAAAACATAAATATACTTTCATTGCCTCAAGTGAAAATTGTATTGCTACCGGCGATATAATAGGGGAAACAAATGTGTTGCCAGTTTTGTAGATCAAATCAGTGAGAGCAATTTGCAGATTTGCAGGTGCATTCATTAAATTTGTTTTCTCATCATTTTGACAGAAAACTGCATTACTAATGGCATTACATTTCGCTCAAAATGTAGATACTGTTGTAAATGAGTAGGATAAAAACAACATGGGTATAAACCTCCGTTTGTGTACATAGTATTGTCTTGTTGGGACAGGTGGTCAGAGCTTTTACAAAACTGTGGCCATAAAATTAGAAGCACATTGTCTCTATTGAAGGGGAACCACCGATTTTAAACATCAAAGTGTGTTTACAGGGTTTTAGGACCACTACTTCATGCTGTATGTGAAACATGCATAAAGTCCTTTCGCTCTGAAGTCTGATAAATTACCTCAAGGGATGTATTTTGAGGCATGTGGGCCTGAAGAAATTACGGGCTCATGATGTTAGAAAGACGTGAGATTACCAGACCTGTGTAGCCCACTCATTCCTGCCTGAACCCACACTGACTGATCTCCGACTGTCCAACCCAACTGTTGATGGTCAAGTTACATTGTAGTTAAGGATCCAGTTTTTGACAAGAAAGATAAATATGTGGTATTAAAATGGCAAAATTCTGATTCAGCTGCATTCATTTAATCCACTTTAACAGGTCACTTTAGAGTATTGGCAATAGCATAAAGGAAAAAAAAAACTACTTTTGATTTTTGTATTTGAATATAACTGCACTACAGGTCATGAACTTATATTCTAATTGTCTGACAGGTCCTGTAAATATTTTGAACAATGTTCAAGTTCACATATTTTATATGATTTTTATATTTTACCTTGACTGTGTTGTGTGAATGTTATTTTCAGGGTATTTCTCTATTTCCAGATGTTACAGAATACCTAGAATGCCTGTGTTTGTTGTGTTGCCTACAGTTCAAAGCTTGTAGTTTCAACAGTGGTTTTCCCCAGGCATGAAGAATTGTTGTGTGGCATTCGGATGTCATCTTCAGTGATCCAGCTACTTTCTCTCAGGAAAACATGGCACGTTCCGTGCCTCTTGCTGTCAGTAACATTTGTTGCATGTGAAGCAAGAAAAAGAGCAGGGGAAAAAAAGAACATTTATACAGAAAGTTGCATAGTCAAATTCCTTATATCTACACTTGTAGCTACAGGGAGGATAGTGGGATCCTGGTGTAGGCCTCTAGAGACAGGAAAGAGAGCAAAGGCCTTGGGCTCTTTACTATGGCTTTTATTCACTGAGTCTTTTTCTGTCTTTAAAATAAATATGTAGGGTGGCGGCTCCAGTGTTTTCTACACTCTAAAAGACCTGGTTTTGCTTTTAAACTAGGAAAAAACCTCATTATCTCCAGACAATTAAAGTGTAAAGTGTTCTGCTCTCACAGTCTCACACTCACTCCATCTTTCTCAACATTAGTGACTCTTGTTTGAACACTTTCACCCCATCTAGTGGCAGTCTGCCTGAGAGAGAGAGGATTTTGTGGCTTAAATCAGATAAATGGAGCTAATTGCTTCCCCATGTCCCCAGTGTGTTCATGTTGTTGTTACGGATGATTAGGCTAATGAATCTGAATAATTGGCAACATGTATACATGGTTATATTGTGGCACAGTTCAAGGTTTCAGGACCATAGAGGATTTATATTGTGTAGAGGTGTGTGGTAGCAGCATTCACTATGTTGTTCCAACTTAATTAAGTCATGATAGAGTTTGCAGAGTGTACATAGAGAAGTAGTAGTAGTAGAAATCTGATCCAACTAACAACTAACAATGATGTCATTGTTATCCTAGGCTGGTCTTCAGGGCTTCAAACTTTGAACAAGAAAAAAAAAAGTATTCTAGAGATTTAAAAGCATTTACAGTAGACGGCTGGTTAAAGATGCTGTTTTGTTACGTTCATTTTTACGGCTCATTTTTACTTACATGATACTGGGAGCTAAGTTAGCTTAGCCTCAGGTGCATTGATTTTCAGAATGTGCCTTTCAGGCCGCTTAACCTTTTTGGAAGTGCAACACTTAAAACGTTGGTATCCCTTTAAATATTGTATATCTTGTGTTGAACAGAGCCTGCTGCTTCTATTTTGAGGCAGTTATGAAGCATCCATCATACTTTAAAGAAAAAAAAAATAGGAAACATTATGTCCTGCCAAGGACTTCAAGATAACAGAAGCACAGATACACATAGATTGCCCATTTGCTACAAAAGTCTCATAGTAACCATATTTAGAGAGATATAAATGCAAGTTGTGCATTCATGTAAAATGTTGTCTAATGGAATGGATGATAAAGGAGTTCATTCCCCTTGAGCATCTAAAAGCTTTGGAAAATAAAATTTACTTTCTTTGTGATTCATGCATTTTTATCCACTGGGTCCACACAAACATTCAAGAAAAGACTGATGGCTGTTTCATTTTGTCTTTAAATGTTGGGAAATTGTTTGTCGCTCATAGTACGTGAGCATTTTCGTGAGCATTTTCAATTAAAGCAGTCGGACCTAAAAAAAAAACAAAAGAAACGAGCCAGTCTCTCTCCTGTCCTATGCTACCAAACAGATGTTTCTATCATGATTTTTTGATCGCGCTTCTTTCTGTGATTTCTGGTGATGCACTAAGCTGACAGGAAATGTCAGCCGCTTATCTTGCCGTTTGAATTGATTATTTCAGCTAGCTCACTTTCAAGGATGCATGTATGAACATTGGGACAATCCAAAGCTGAACTTGTGTTTTCAACGAGGCAGTCGCTGGTGATATGCTCCCAAGGCCTTTACTTTACTGATGAATGAATATGCCAGAAAAATTGTTGAGGAAAAGCAATTCCTCAGGCGTCACAACAATTCCTGCCCTCATTTTTCACCATCCATTGGAAGACGGAAAGGGAGAATTTGACTGCTTCCCTACACGGAGATATACTGAGACCCCGCCTGACTTTTGTACGTAGCTAACCTTTTTCCTTTTCCCTTGTTCAAGATGGATATATGCAGAAAACCGTCACTGATAATATACACCCTTCATATACATATTTGTATGTGTGAAAAACAGAGTGAGATAGAAAAGGGAGGGAGAAGCTCTGAATGTTTCCATTATCTCAGTCCATTTGCGCTTCCTCTGTGCCGGAGACTCATCCATCTGTTTCTGTCTGTATGATTTGTTGATGTGTTGGAGGTTAAGGGTACTTTGCATGAAGATTAAGTGTGTTCTTTGACAGTTCTGCCCCCTAAGAAAGAGTGATAGTCTACTTTAACAGACATCTGACCTTTGAGCCCAGAATGAGGAAAAGTTTGGTGCCTATTGAATAACCCTCTGTGTTGCCTGGATGTCTGATATCGAAAGCTTGAACATTTTTTACAGGACATTTATATTGTATTGGTGTTGGCGGGTTTGTTCGCTCTAAAGGCACAAATTAAAAAAAAAAAAAAAAGACAGAAAAAAAGGGAAATACTGACAAAGCTCAAAGGAACATATTGGGAGATTTTTCTTTTGAATCCTATGGAAGCAAATGCCTTTTACTAACATTCTTCTTTTCATGTCAACTTTTTTAATAACTAAACAGTCCATATATTCAAGCGACGGAAGCCCCCGTTTGTCTCGATAAAATCAGACCAACTTAAAAGCTGTTTATTCTGCGGTGTATGCTATCAGGACTTTAATCAGCCATGGGGTTGCATTAAAATACGCCGGTGTCTACTTAAATAATTATGTGGTGGATAATTGATTATTTCCAACACGGAAGAAGAACAGAAGGTCACAGGACAACACAACTGTAGCCACTCGATGTTTGACTCAAGGACACTCGAGCAGGCAGCTTTTGGAACGATCCGGCAGAAAAGGCTGTCATCTGCATGCCCGGGCTGTGAGTTTATTTCATATGCCGTCACACGCTCGCATACTTAGCTTCCTGTCATTCAGCCGGTCCCATCTGTCCAATGAGACACGCCTCTTTTTGTTCACCTATCTCTCGCTACTTTAGTTTGCACCCACATGTTGTCATGGCTGCCCATGACAACATGAGGGGGGGGTTATGTTGCTGCTGCTCTGGGATGACACCCCTCAAAATTTTAAGCATCAAAGGTCTTTGCTCCTTGATGAGACTATTTGGATAATTCTTTTTTTTTTTAATTTTCTTCATCTGTCTCTCCTGATTGAACTGTCAGTAAACGCCATGAAAAAAGCCAAAACAAACATGTCAGCACGGTCTCCCTACTTTTTTCTTTTTCTTTTTTTTGTTTTTTGAAAGATGAAATCATTTTCTGAAACAGCAGGGCACTACGGTTTTTGGAAATGTTTCTCAAATGGGAGCAAACAGTGTATTTGTCAGGGACTGTTTTCTGCTGTGGATGAATAGACATTTGGTGCTCACATAGTTTTATTATTCTCATTTATTGAGCTGAATGTTTTTTGGCTTTAGGCTGGTGGCCGAAACAAAATGAGACATTTAAAGGTCCAACATTGTGCACTTTTCTGGGATTCATTTGAAGTTTTTAATAGCACAACAGGATAAATTTGCGGCACGCACTCACCTCAATATTTATTTTATGTCTCTTCTCCAAAAGCTTCATTCTGGAACTCCAGAAAGAACTTTTGTGTCTCTTTAATATTAACAAGCTTTTCTGCCATCAGAACTTGACAAATGTGTGACAGCTTGTTTTATGGTGCAGTTTCTGAATGTCCTGTGTACATTCCTCTGTGCTTTGAAACATGAGAAAAAAAAAAAAAATTCAAATCCACTCTCTACAGTCTGGGACCTTCATATAGCCTAGCCTTTGCCTCTGATGAAATATGATTTTTGATATTTTAAAGCAACATTTTACTTTTCATAAAATATGAGAAACTTGTGATTAATCAAGATTACCAGTGGGAGGCTCATCAATAATGAAAATAAAAGTAGCAGCCCTCCATTCCAGTAGATTTCAGAAACAACACGAGAAAGAGAGAGACTGTGTGTGTGTGTGCGCGCGTGTCCGTGTGTGTGTGTGTGTGTGGCTGGGAGTGGTGGGGGGAGACAACATTCCCCGCGCAAATTAAGAATTCATTACAGAGCTGCGAAGAATCGACGGCTCCTATAATGAAAACTCCCAGCCGTGGTTGTAGAAAGATTGAAGTCTAAGCAGCACTACTATTCGTTTTTAAAAAAAAAAAAAAAAAAACGTGCGCCACGTGCGCCAGCGCGACGCACCGGTTTGATCCCAAACAGCGCGCGGTGCCGCTAAAAGCACATCATTAAGTGAAGTTCCCTCCGCTGAGGGCGCCCCGCGGGCGGCTCCCCGCATACTGAGCCACGTGCAGGGAGGCGGATGGATTTGATATAGCGTAAATCACGTTAACGAATTCCGTGGCTGAATGCGGGTGTAAAGGCTGTAAACCTGCCTGATCGCGGAAGGGGTGGTGGTGGTGGTGGTGGTGGGGTTAATAAATAATAAATACACATACGTGTGATGTTGATGGAACCTGCTGCTGCACCTGCAGATCATCCCAAACTCCACTAAGAAATAGACCCGTCAGGGACGCTGACCCTCCACTCAGGCTGAGACCTCCCCTCCCCTCGTTCTATGACACCGCTTCTCTCTCTCTCTCTCTCTCTCTCCCTCTCTTCCCCCCCACCATAAATCTATTGGTCGTGGTCTCGGCTTCTCTATCCAATGCTTTGCTGATCAGACTGCAGTTGTATTTGTGGGGAAGTTGGCAGCTGGCGGCTCACAGCGAAAGGCTTTCCCTCTCTGCTTCTCTCTCTCTCGCTTTCTCTCTCTCTCTCTCTGTGTCTCTCTCTCCGGCGCTTGGACAGTGGAATTATGAGCAGAGCTGACCCAGCCTCTATCACCCTGCTGTCTTGAATCTCTTTCTGTTTTCACACCGAGATTTTTTTTTTCCCCCCAACCGACCATGGAGACTGGAGTCCGCATCCTCTTGGCATTCCTCATCCACCAGGTAAAGAAAAAAAAAACGGGAGAGATGGGAGAAAGAGTGCGCGGCGCGCGCGTGCGTCTGTTCACCCAAAGACTGGCTGCTTGGGCTCTCTACGCTTTTGTTCGTGTTCAGCAAATGGATCATGGCTTGTCAAGTTTGTCCCGAGCCTGCCGAGGCAGCGCCGCGCGCCGCGCCGCCTTCAGCTGCGCTGCACGGACGCAAGTTTATCTCCCCCCGTTTTACTCCGTCTGATCCGTACTTGTCATATGGCAGTGAGTTTTTTGGGCGGTGGAAGGAGGGGCGGAGGGGGGGGGGGGTGTAAAGGGTCTGTCAATCTGCAGTGGTCGCCCAGTTTTAGGATCGCTTTTCACATTTAGTCGTGAGAGAAAAAGACTGAGAGAGAAAGAGAGAAACAGGATGGGAGCAGAGAGAGAAGCAGAGCGTACAGGACGGATCTTATGTGTATGTGCAAATCACGGCTCCGGCTCTTGTCTCCAGTCGCATCTATATTCTGCTCAGCCACCAACTTGAGCGTTTCTTTGGGCTTGTGTGTCTCTGTGTGTGTGTGCGTGTGTGTGGCAAGTGGCACACAGGCAGGCGGATGGAGGAGAGGAGGGAAGAGAGAGCGAGAGAAGCAGGGAAGTAACTTGGCCGCTCTGCCGTGTTATTTGTGGCGCCTCTGGGCACTTTACTCCAGGACTCTTGGGATATTTAATAAAGCCTTAATTCCCTCTGTGATAGAGCTACTCTTCCGTTTGATCCGACTTTAATATGGAGGGATAGAGGGGTAACTCGAAACAGCTGTTCCAGCCAGCAAGTCTTTAAGACTGCTATCTCACACACACACACACACACACACACACACACACACACACACACACACACACACACACACACACACACACACACACACACACACACACACACACACACACAGGGCTGTCAGCTTTTATGACACTTGGGCTGCACTTTTTGTGCAGTTCTGTGGCTTAAGCAAAGCGTGTCTAAAAAATAAATAAATAAACAAATAAAAAGACCATCATCATATTAGACTGGTGGTTCCAATCCAAGGCTGGGTGTTGGGGGGCGGAGGGCTTTTCTCCAGCTGCCTTGACCTTATGACCTTTTTTCCTGTCGGTAAGAAGGGAAAAAGAACCAGACGTTGCCCACATGAAGATCAATTAAAGCTCACATTAACCACAGATGACACTTCTGGTAGGGGCATCCTGCAAAAAAAGGCAAAGTGGGAGCAAGTTTTTTTTTTTTTTTTTTTTTTTTTTTTTTTTTTTTAAATAAACTAGCTGAGACTATTTCTAAACACAGAAGAGCACTGAAGCGTGGCAGGCAAACAGCTCATTTGGGAAACTCTGTGTTGTTTATGCTGCTTCTCTCTTTCCTCTCACCCCCCCACCCGCCTCTCTCTCTCTCTGGATCTATTGAGAGGCAGCAGACAGCGCAGCTCATTTGATATTTCTTGTTGTTTGACCTGTGCATAGACTCGGCGCATATGTCCCGGTGTGTATCATTCATTTTTAATTGGATAAGCTGGTGCTTTATTTCCCTGCCTCGGTTTCGATCCTCTGATAGCGGAGCGATCATGATTCAGGCTAACAGTGCCTACACAGAAATGATTTAACTCCCTATTTCATTGATCATGACCTGACCCCTCTCGCACACGCTCACCGGCCGTCTTGCACACACATGGATTTGTATTATTACATTTGTAAGGAGAATTTCCATTGACTAGGTTTATTCACTAACCTTAGGGAGAGACTAAGAAAGAAACTATCTGTAAAAAGAAGAGAAGAAAAAAGAATATTTCTAATCTGTATTTCTGCACATACACACACACACACACACACACACACACACACACACACACACACACACACACACACACACACACACACACACACACACACATATTTTGCAGTTGTTCACTCCAAAACACAATCATTCAAACCCAGTGTCAGATTTCTAGAAGCCAGGTTAGATGTATGGTTCTGGCTGCTCTTTTGGCCCTTTACTTCTGACTGCATCCTATACAATCTGACCCAGCTCCATGGGGGAATCTCTCGCCTCTGGCTGCAGCCGTAGCTGTAAATATTTTGAATCCCCCAAAATGCAAATGAGCTTAAGGAGTGAATCAAGCACACATTAATGTATACAGCTGAAAACATGAACCATATGTCAGTGATTTGCCCCACAGCGGATCCGACACTCAGCTTCACATCCTGCTCAGAAACGTGCACACACAGGCAAACATACACACACACACACGTGAACAACATTCCACCTGACTCATCAGCCACATGAAAATAGTTTCTTCTCCCCTCAGAAGCACAGCAACGTCCAATCTTGCCATATTACGGTGGGATTAAATGATCTTATTTATAGACGCTCAGGTAGGGAGCCAAGTTCCTCTCAGCAATAATCTGACATACACGCCTACCGTCCTCCCACCACACAACACCCACTTACACACACAAACACACACACGAGCGCCAGTGGCAGCCCCCTCTTTTGCTATAAATTCCTGTTTTCCAAATGAAACGCTAAGCAGTGTCTCCGGGTGGAGCAATGATTCAGAATAAGCACAGCACAGCTGAGAGGTGCAGGTGCAAGGATTTCTTTTTTTTTTTTTTATCCTTTTCCCACTCTCTTCTCTGTCTTCCCTCTCGTCTTCTATATGTGTCCCCTCTCCTCAAGTTTTCGTTCCGTTTGGAAGCCCCCAACCCTTTGGAAATACTCCTTTATCTTAATTAATGTGATTTGCCAACCTTAATCCCCCATTTATCTCCTCAAGATGCTCATTGCCACTTTCTCCCTTCACCACTCTGTCACTCTCTTTTTCCTTCTCTCTCTCTCTCTCTCTCTCTCTCTCTCTCTCTCTCTCTCTCTCACCCTCTCCTCTCTCGCCACCAGTAGGGGATGACAGTTACACTCACAGTTTAAATTCCGGGCTGGCACCTGGGCGTGTCTGCAGGAAGATTTGCTGTCATAGACATTTATGGGTGCAGTGGCCAGCGGACTGTTAAAGTTCCTGTTGAAGCTGAAAGAGAGAGAGAGAGAGAGAGAGAGAGAGAGCTATAGAGAGGATAGAGGTCAGGGTCTCCATGCAGGAAAAAAAATGTTTAAGTGTGACACCAACGACAGAGAGTTGCCACATTGTTACTCACAATGACCTTCGCGTTGATACATACACACTAGAAAACCCAAAGATGCCTGATGCGCTTTATCCTTTTATCCCTCCTCCTCTTCCTCCTCCTCCTCCTCCTCTTTGACTCCCCTCCCTCTGTTCTATCTCACCCTCATTCAGTCCTGGAGGCAGTCCATTGACGCAGAGGAGAGGACGTGCATATATCATCATCACATAGGCCAGGTCTGCCCAGCCCTGCTCCCAGAGAGTTACCATTCTGCATGTTTTAGGAATCCCCTTACTCCGACACCCCCGATTCTAATCATTAACTTGTGATCGAGTAGCTGAAGCTTCTCAAGGGCTGCATCTGAAAGCTTAGCGTGCACCGTCTACTACCCAGTAGCTGCTACTCCAACGCCACAGTAGTAGCTACGATGTAGGAAGAGCTCGTAGAAGGTACAATTTCGATGTACTACAGCACCATCCATTACCTGAACTTTGAACCCAGACGTTTAAAGGATGAATTACAGCACTGCTGGAAAAAGTTCTTCTTATGAAGACAATTCAATTTGTTAATTTTGGCAGAACTTGCATAATCGGTTAAGCTCTGGAACAGAGCATATCACACTTTCTGATGTGAATCAAATTCTAATATACAAGAAGGACATCACTAAAAAAATATCTGATATGAGCAATATTATCGTGATTGTGGGAAAATATCATATACATGGATGTAAATAGAAAAATGAAAGACATTTATTAACATTTTTTAAAAAAAAGGAAAAATGAAAATCATTTATTCATCTCTATTACTTAAGGGCCAATACAAATACTTTGCAGTAACTTCTTACAATTTTTAATGCTTAACCGAATGAAAAGTCAATGTCTCAAATAACATGGTAATGTGTCTTTAAGCATCATTTTCATGTGGTTGAAATGTGAATAGTGTGGTAAGAATGGACAATATAATTAGTCTCATTGGAAAAGTCTGCCTATATTAATTAGTTTTTTCATTAATATAAACTCACTGTTTATTCTTCCTTTTCTCTTGCTCAAGTTGATGCGAATGTAAGAACGCAAACTGGAGATTCTTACTTGAAATTGTAATTATTGTATTGCTCTATAAAATTCGGGGAAAAAATAGGGAAAAGTTCTACTCCCGTTGACTTCTGGGATAGCGCAGTGTGGTTTGCTTGCACACTGCAAAATATGACTGGATGTAGAAAACCATCCCGGTACAGTTAGCATACCTGTTGGAAGCCGACTAAGGTATTCAGACGTTCTACACAGTGGATTCCTCATTTTTGCCTACTATGTTGGTGGGAAATTGGCGGTTTCGGATGCATGGCCTGCATGGTGTAATAATTAGAATTGGGTGTGTTGGAGTGGGGAGATTCTTAAAACCAGCAGGATGGTAGCTCTCCAGGAGCAGGGTTGGGGTTGTGCAGCCCTGACATAGGCCCCTACTCTTAAGACAACGATGAGGGATGGCTTTATATATATATATATATATATATATATATATATATATATATATATATATATATATATATATGCTGTCCACTCTCCTATTTGGAGCCGTGTCATCTCATCTCATCACTGGTTACAATGAATCATCCATTTTTTTCGAAGCAGTACCCCAGTTAACCTCTCGTTTCTTCCCAAGAAGGCGCCTGTGTGTGAAGTGTCCTTATCAGAGTGCTGTTTCGACAGGCTTTTTTTTTTTTTTTCTTATGACGGCGTCTGGTTAAGGAGCAACAGTGTGACAAGCTGCAGAGGCTAATGATGACACTAATGAGGAATTCCAGTCATTATGGAGGGGTGATTTCTGTCTTTCTTTCTTGCGTTCCCCCGTCTCTCATCCTCGCCCTTTCTTCACAGTTTCTTGCCCCCGCTTTTTCATTCTGCCCTCGTCCCGCGGTGCCGTCTGGAGTTTTAGCTCCCAAAATTGAGCTCGGCAGAATAAAGTGTTAGTTAAGAAAAACTGAAAGGGAGAAAAAAAGTTTGCAATTTTAATAGCCTACAGAGACACACAAACACTGAAGTGAAAGACCAGACCAATCTAGACATTGCTGTCTAAATGTACCCTGGTTACTGTGTTTCTAAGAAGTGGACGGCAAAGAGGCTTTGTACTGTGGGGCTTTGAGGTTTCAGTCTCCTTCACATTCAACTTATCTGTGTTGTTTCCTGTGTGAAAGCCCAGAACCAACCACAGTCTGTGGTACTAGAGTGCTCTTTGGAATTTGGAGTAAGCTGTTATTGACAGAAAACATCTAGCTTCCAGAAAATGAAACTCATCCACGCATGCGTGGCTGTCCAGCGCACGTGTACGTGCACACGCTTGTGTGCTTGAACAAATTCTCCTCTTTCAGCAGGAGCGCCCGCTCATCGAGAACAACTTTTTCTATTTATCCCTGTAGGTTCCCTTGTGACTAGGGTTGAGCAGCGTTGCAGAGTAACGGGCTTTAAGGTCAAACGCTTTCTTAACTCTGCTGTGGGAGGGTGTGACCTTTGAGGAAAACACAGTCTTCTTCAATCTTCTTTCCCTTGACGTCGCCAACTGCACTCTCCTGAGGAAGGAGTGGATGAAGGGGGGGGGATGAAGGGATGGATAGAGATAGCGAGAGCATAATTAAAGTAAATATGTCCTCTTAGCGCTCCATTAGAATCTGGCTGCATTTGATATAAGTGGCCTAATTATGCAAAACGCCAATGGACATCGCGTGGCGTGGTGTAATCATGAAATGTGCCAAGTGAAAGGGGGGGAAAAAAAGAAAGAAAGAAAAGAAAACCCTGCGTCCTAGGAGAGTGGATTAATGGCTTATTTGCGAGTGCAGATGAGTTTTAGTGGGTATAGAAAGCAGAGAAGACCAGACTGACACACACACACAGGCCTCAGTAACCATGTGTGAAGGACACAGCAGTACAATGTAATGCTGTCCTTCCAGTTGATCACACTTTCATCTCCGTTTGTTCTCCTCTTGTCTATCTTGTGGTTAGACAAGCAGATTGATGCCTAGGTAGAGATAACCACTGAAAGAGAAGCATCTGTGTGCCCAAACAATCCTCTGACTACCACGTACAAAATCTTGAGTGTGTGTGTGTGTGTGTGTGTGTATGTGTATGAGTGTGTGTGAGAGACAGACAGCGATGCAGGGTTCACACTCCCCCCTCTTTCCTCTGTCTCTCACTCTCCGTGTCTGCGCCCGTGCCT
Source organism: Lepturacanthus savala (assembly GCA_030544235.1). Classification (NCBI taxonomy): domain Eukaryota; kingdom Metazoa; phylum Chordata; class Actinopteri; order Scombriformes; family Trichiuridae; genus Lepturacanthus; species Lepturacanthus savala. The sequence continues at coordinate 18,544,733 of CM060465.1, forward strand.
CCTCCACCATCCGCTCTGACAAACACTCTCTGTAACACATTACAGATATTCATGAGCTATTCACCCACTGTTTGTCTGCCTCTTTTCCACACTCATAAACACACCACATCCAGATATGCCCTCCCCTCTCTTTTCCTGTCGCTCACACACACACACACACACACACACACTCACACATACACATACAAATTCTTGAGTCTATGTTTGGCAGGAGGCACAATTTTTTCTTTTCATCACGATTGCGATGACTCCTCTCCATTGCCACGAAGTGTGTAAAGCAGTCAGCAGCACAGTGGGAGTATTCATGTAAAGGGCTGGTACTGCGGGGTCCCATTTCTAGGAGCGCTTTTGCTGATGATAGCAGCAGGCGGTGATACTGTAAGTTGCATTAGCGAGTAGTGCTCCATTGATGGTGTGCCGCACTTTTATTTATGTGTTGAGTCACGAATAAGAGGCACTTAGCATAGGTCACCGTAACACTACCTTTTCATCATTGTCTGCATTGTTAATTGTAGCTACAGGGTCAAGAGTGAGTGACGGTGTTTTGCACTTTCAGCTGATCTATTTTTCATGATTATATTGATAGTTCAGTTGCTATGTAGTGACGCGTCCCTGGCCGCTCACTAACTAAATTGGCGGGTACCACTGACGGTGTGCTTGTCTGCATATTCTTCTTCAAGGGGAAATGCTAAATAAATGGCCCCGCTGTTTCCCGCACTCATATTTACTTACACTTACACAATTTAATGGAGCATTGGGGAGGAAAATTCTAAACGTTAACGGTTATCCGCTATGCTGTAATAAGTACCCTGGGGTGGGAACACACCACTGGCTTTCAACGTAGCCTAGTCCCAATTAGGCTTAACACACATATTTAAATCAACACCTAGAATTTTTCTTTTTTGAATCTCTCCGGTCCCCAATCCACTTTTTTTTTCTTTTTGGGACGGCAACTTTAGAGTGTAATAAATTAGTTTATAAATCTCTATATCTGAGCCCTCGACAGTGAGTATGTGATGCATGACCTGCCATATGCATACCTTGCACTGTAACCCCCATGGATTAGTCTCCAGCATACTAATGCAGACTTTTTCCTTTCTTAAAATTATGTAAAGGCTGTGATTTAGGCATAATTTACGAAATTTCAGACATTTGTTCAACAGGAAAGTGATTTTGAATGTGTAAAATGTCTACAGAGGCCCCAGTCTATCTCCTTTTCCTAAACAAAGGTAATTAATAAATATTACAATAAATACTTTTTTTTAGATGTCATCTATTACACAATTAGCAGCCACGATACCCAGACAGTATAATTTTAAGTATGTGCCCTTCAGTGTACTATAAGTGCCTGTTGATTTGAATTGATTTGGCTAAGGGAATAGAGGATTAATTGGTGAAAGAGGCTTGTATCATGCTGATTAATCATGAATGCCCTTTGGGCTGCATTTGGTATGCGCGCGCACACGCACACACACACACACACACACACACACACACACACACACACACACACACACACACACACACACACACACACACCACTGCACACACACTTCTGCTGACCAGTGCACTTCTACAAAAGCTTCCCATCTCTCACTTAATCTGATAAAACTTAATCTGCTGTGATTGTAAAGTCTTTCCCCTGTAATATTTTTATCTTTGAATGTGTGATTGGCCAGTTGATGCCGAGCTGATCTCATGGTTAGTGGTTGAAAAATTCATCAAAGTTCAAGTTGCTGAAAGTAGCTGAAAAATGGGTTCACTCTGTGTCGTTGGATACAGATTGGTTAGGTGTCGTGAGGTAGCCGATAAAGTCTTAAATCTGGAAAATCACACAAACTGTATCTTCACCTTGATTTTGACATTGTTTTTAAAGCCCTGGTAGAAACTCTGGTCTCATAAGTGCCTGTGATTGTTTGCAGGCATCAGCCCTAGTTTTTCATTCTCTCCTAACATGGACTGCTTCCACTTGCCTCCATGTTCAGCAAACATCTTTGAAGTAATCAAATCCCTCTCTGCTGTTAAACTGAACAGATAGTTGAGAAGGTCTTCTTGACTTTTACAAGAAATAACTGCAGCTTTACTTGCTTGATCCTTGTTTTTTGTCTTTGCTGCTCCACAGCAGTTCTAAACACATTTTTCTTTACTTCAGCCCTCCTTTTTCCTTCTGATATGTCTTTTCCTCCTCTTTTCAAACAAAACATTTTTTTTAACATCTAATATTTATTGTTTTCTCTGTTTGTTAGCTGCATCCTATATTATCCCAGATTCACTCTTGCAGGAGACATCAGGCAGGAGAAATAATTGACCCATGAGAAGAAATCAATCTCTTTGTCTGCCCTGATGCACGCAGTACAGCCCCTGCTGACTAGATGGCGACAGAGTGCCAGTTATTATTTAAAAAGGCTATCGGAGATAATTGCCACTCAGGTCCACTCAGAGTTTAAAATGTATGGATGTGCATGTGTAGGTGGGCTTTTGCAAGTGTGCGTTTGCATGCCAGCATGGCCTCTGCTATGTGTGTTTTTGCAAAGATGCTTTGTAGAGGTAGAGTGGCCATTTAAACCCCTGAACTTGACTATAAAGGAGAAGACAGGGTTTAGAGGATTCATTTGAAGCTAGCACACAATGCACTATACTGGTACCTACGTAGGGAGGTCGCTTCAAGGCAATTAAAATAGCTCTCCTCACTTACTGTGTTTGATGTCAGTGTGGGGGGGAGTGGGAGAGCCAACTTTTTCCTGCCACTGACAGAGAGAGCTGTCACTTCAGTCGAATTCCTTTAAACACAATTAATATCATCCATTATCTCATATGAAGGCAGGCAGGTCTAAGGATATGCGCTTACAAATGACTCATGGAGAGGGGGAAAAAAAGGAAAGGAGTAATTCATTGGTAGTGAACAGTTTTCTACACTGTTTTTACTATATTCTGAAGCAGTCTGAACTTGTTTTAAGCAGATGATCCTCACTTTGATGTTACTTCTATGCCATATTTAGGAGGAAATTTTGAACAGCTGCTACATCTGACACTTTCAATGCATTCTGGTTTCACATGTATGCGCAGCATGGAACTTTCTTCCTTTTTTAATGAACAGATCCTCCCCTTCAAAGCTTGTTCTTCCCATTGCTCGGATGGCGTCTAGACAAAGGGCCTGCTTTAGTAGTGTTAGTCATTAAAAGGCCATAGGCTATTTCTGGGGCAGAGATTTGAAAGAAATCTCTTTGATCACACTGTCTTATATCTGCTTTCAACTGTCCTATATAGATCAATGGCAATATGCTCACCCCCCCCCACCTCACCTTGTGGTGTCAAAGCTGTCCATTAGCCTCCAAATGTTCATTTACATTCACACTCATCTACATCCGCTATTTGTGAAATGCTCTGATCAAAAGTGACTCTTCCAAAAAAAAAAAAAAAAAAAATACTGAGTCCGCTTGAGTGAGCTCCCGCTTTGGGTGATCCATGCAGGAGTCCTGGAGACCCGAAGTAATTAAAAGATAGAGTCCAGGGCACAGAGCTCACAATCCATTTGGATAAGTGCTTGGATAGCTATTTGCAAGCACATTTAAGGGATTTTGGGGGAAGTCGGTTGTGCTGTGATCCTCATGGGAAGGCTGAGGCAGCAGTAATGAAGGTAAAGACAAGACCGTGGCTTTGGCTGCGGCCCGGCAAGGTAAGTGCAGCGATTCCCTTAGAGATGCCGCATCCACCCCCTCAGACACTGGCTGGAACTAATTCAAACAAGTGAAAGGATGCAGGGCTTGTCATTGCTGTTTTTCACTGTGTGGAAGGATCACATTTTTTGGGATGCGAGAAAATTTTCACCTGACAACAGTGATACAGTATGCACCCGTATTCTAAAGCTGGCCTCCGCCCCTTTCATTATCTGGACTTCACCTCTCTTATCAGCTATAGGGGAGGCTCACTATAGGCTTCCTGCCACAGAGATTCTCCCGAGGAGTGAGACTGACTGAATTTGATTTTCATTAGGATTGCATGTCTTCACTGTCACATCCTCTTCCCCACCTTGCACGCTTTACTGGACACAATTTTCTGCTGTGGTGGCCCCTATACTGACGGCCTGGTTTTTCACGCCGCAGTAGAGTCACACCGGGTGGCCGGTTATCAGCGCATTCACCATTACAGGGCTCCTTGTGGGTTGACCTGCTCAAAGAGGGGTTTTTTTCTTCCATTTCCTACAGCCCCACCAGGAGACACGCTTGGCTGCAGTGCTGGGACGAGCCCCCCCCTCCCCAAATCACAGGAACTCTTAGCAAGCTGTCACAAGTCAGAGTGTATTGCACAGACCTGCTGTGTAGGTCACACGCGTGAACACTGTTGACAGACAGTTGAAGGCTGAGACAGTACGAGCTCATGTTACTGCTCCGCAGAGGGTTTGAAAGATCGATGGGACATAATTATTTCTAATGGAGCCAGAGGAGAAAGCAGAGTGTCGTTTTCAGCCACAGCTGGAGCGCGTGTGTACACAGAGACACCTGGAGTACTAGACAAGATTTCATTTAAACTTAGCGATGATGAGGGCTAGTAGGGCTGCAACGACTATTTTAATGGTCGATTAATCCATTGATTACTGAAATGATTAATTGATTAGTTGTGTAAACATAAAAATGTCGATCACCATTTCCCAAATCTGAAGATGCAACCTAAATTGATCAAAAACCTTTTTGTCCTGACCAACAGTCTATAACCCAAAGCCCATCAATTTACTATAATAGAAAAATAAATAAAAAACAGAAGATGATCACATTTGAGAAGCTGGAATCATAGAATTTGAAAAAAAAAATCTTAACTCAAATTGATTAATCAGTCATCTAAACGATGATTAATGTAATAATTGGCAACTAATTGCTTATTTGACTGATCATTGCAGCTCTAGTCTATACTTTCTAACACCAGCCTTAGCTTCTGTGCAAGAGTCTTTATCCAGGACATGGACATGAACATGAACATCCAGTGCAGCTGCATCCTCTTTGCTACCAACAGAGAACATGGACTTAAGTGAACATGGCTCTGTCCTGTGATTGATGATATTTTGCTTTGGCCTAGTATGGCTCACTTGGGGTGCAGATAGTCTGTCAGTGTCTGATGCAAACTCAGATAGTATATCCCCATGCTCACTTACTGCAGCCTACACAGAAACACATGCTTGCACATGATATCAATCTTCTCATCTACGTAAAAGCAAGAAATGTCCAATGAGTGTATTTTCCTGAAAATTAGGTAAGGAAGGAACAGGATATGATGGAGCCCATGGGGACAGGAAAAGACAGATAAGCTAAAATGACCATAGCATACAGTACTCAGCTACTCAGAATAATACAAAGCAGTGAGGAAGGATGCAGCTTAAATCAGATAAAATGGTATTGTTTAGCTTGTAATACAGCCGCATCAACTTTTCAGTTAGTTAGCAGTTATTAATAGACTTTTATTCTCGTTCTCACCTGAACAGTTCACAGTTCAATAGAAGCAGTGATGCTATATGAACAAATATACTTTTGGAAAGTGAATAGCTTAGCTCTTTGAACCAGTGCAAATATCAGCTCGATCTATTGTTAATAATAGGAGAGCAGCTAATGCACACTTTTATTCTAAATGAACCAAAACACTTTAGCGGCGTGTTGCACTTGTCAAGTGTTTGACTTTGCACAGAAGCTTCTTTAAAACCCTCAGCATCACAAGCAGACACAATCTATTCTCTCTCCACATTTGAATATATATGAAGAGGTTCTATAGCACTTAACTTTGATTCTGCAGTAGGTGGGTGGAAGGTGGTTCTGATGTTCTGTACGTTTAAATTAGAAAGTAGCTTGACTTAGCCAAGAAGTGATAATGACTTTGTGCTGTGGGAGTGCATGAAGATTAAGATGTGACCTCATCTGATCCCCTTTCTCATTTCGTGTGCATTAAATACTCTTATTGTCCCACCCCTCAGCATTACATGTGGATGTATGAATCACACCAGGCTTTCAACTAACTCCACTGTAAGCTCCATCAATATTTGAAGCTCAGGGCATGGATGAAACACACACATCTTTGAAATGTTACAATTCACATGACAACCCTGTGGTTAAGGCCTTGTTGGGTTTAGGCACAAAAAGTCACTTCAGGTTTGGAGAAAGATCATAACAAGGTCAGTAAAATGCTCAATGTGATGTTAAAAGCATTCCCTTTAAAACGTTTCAGTGTGCTCTCAAACACTGCCTCTTGCTGTTCTTTTCATGTTTTTTTGCAGCCAACCTGCATTTGCACTTTATTACATCAAATACTGTACCATGGCCACATAACTGGGATAAAGACAGGGTTGAATGGGCTATGTCACGTTGTCATATAATCCCAAAGTCATATAATCTCCAGGGTTGTGTAAATATTAGCCTATGCATTCCTGTCAGAAGTATCTTCACAGTCAGGCCTCGTCCCTCGATTATAATTAAAGACGACCTCACAAGAGTACACAGGCTATAAAATAAAAATTACAAACAATTAAACTAGCTGCCTTCAATTTATTTTATTGTCTGACAACCTTCAGTAGTTGTGGGGCAATGGTTTTATAAACAACTGTACTTCTTACATCCTTTGTTCCATCCTTTTGAGGGGAAAAATACACAAAAAATACAATTAATAACAATAAATTCAATTCAATAAAAATGTAAACATATATATATATATATATATATATATATATATATATATATATATATATATATATATATATATATATATATATATATATATATATATATATATATAGGCGACAGCACAAGCGCAAGATTAAACAAAGAAACATAAATCACTGATGGGCCATTGTGAACCACTACAACAGAGATAATAATGTGAACTTCAGCTTCTATAGTTGTTGTGGACTTAAACTGTGTATTGTTGAGCTGGCTCCCTGGTGCCATCCCACACTTTGCTGCTGGAAGGAAATGAAAGGAAAAAAAAAAACACATACACCCAATGCAGGTTAAAACACAGGCACTCAGATCTTTTTCCTCTCCGATTCCTAAAAAGGTTTTCATTGAAGCATTTTACAAACCATGAAGTGTTTGTTCTTTTGGGCTGATCAGCTAGAGCCATTGCTTTTATGATTAACTATTCAGCATTTGTAGTTTGCTTTAATCTCATTGTGGTAACAGAAAACATCCCTGACTAAATAATTATTGACCAATCTCTAGATCATTGTGTCCAGCCAGGGGTGGAGAAACTTTATCTGAGGCTTTCGCTACTGTTCATCACATACTCTCATCACATTCTTTTAGAATGCATGGATTCTATGAGATTTGATGCCATGTCGAGCAACTAGTTTGCAAATGACCTCACTGGTAGAACACAAGTTGTTTGAGTTGTTAATTGATTGTGTGGTTTCTATATACTCATACTCATAATTGAATTCTCTTGATTTTTTTTTCCTCTGAACCTTGACTCTATACTAAAGACTAAGGACTTGAATTTTATAGTGTGACACACAAGCATCTAACTATAAGGATCTATATTTCTTCTTTTTGTGTCATTACCAGTGCCTGTTTGTCTGAGTGTATTGGTCCGTATCTACCACCACTTTAATTGCCCCACAGAGCCCTAATAGGATCCAGAGGATTTAGTATCACATTCGTTTGAGTTATACATGACATCCATTTTTTTAATCAGTCGCTCAACAGAGGAGGTAAAAGAAGCTCAGCCCTATGTAGACATCTCCTCATTTGTTCTCAGCCCACACTCCCTAAGACCCACATGCATAGACATTTTCACACATGCAGTCACACATCCAGGATGTCTTAAATGGGAAAAGGAAGTGCTAATGAGTGTTTCTGGATGAGTCTCCAGCTCCACTCAGGGAAACTGACGGCTGGAGCAAACGCCCACTCAGATACCCACTCTGACAACCATGCTCTTTGTCCAAACACCTGATGGATGCATTCATTCATTTTCCATACCCAGTTATTCCTCATTATGGTCGCAGGGGTCTGCTGGAGCCAGCCAGTTTTCAATTAACCTCAGCATGTTTTTGGACTGTGGGAGGAAGCCGGCACACAGACATGGGAGAACATGCAAACTCCCGGTCCAAGGACCAAGGAGGTCTTGAACCTGTGACCTTCTTGCTGTGAGGCAACAGTGCTATCCCCTGCTCCGCCGTATCAACCCTGATGGATGCATAATTTAGTCTATTACATGTTTAAATCTTTAATGCTGTGGCATCAATTATCAGGCTATTGATAGATTCACAAAATAAAATAACAGTTGCATTTCACTTTGAAGACTTGAGCTAATATCCATTTTATGATAATCGGTTTTATGCTCTCAGTTTATTCATTAATTCTGTGACTGAAATATTATCATAAATTCACTTATTTCTGCTTCTCAGATGTGATGCTTTAATGCTTTTCTTTGTGGTTGTTTCTTTGGGGTGGATTGAATATTGTTGGGTTTTGGACTGTTGGTTGGAGAAATCCAGACATCTGACTATGTCACTTTTGATTCTGGTATATAAACCAGGCATTTTCAGTGTTTTCAGACTCTTTATCCATAGACCAAATGGGAGAGTAATCAATAATGTAAATGATGGTTCTAGATGAGCTCTATATGTCCATGTGTAGCCTACTGGTGTTACGGTGACATGTACAATGTGATCTATTAGTCTGTTAGTTATTCGACAGTACAGCTATGGACTTTTTAGTAGGGTTGGGAATCTCTGGCATAAAGCTGATTCGATATGTATCTAGATACACAGGTTACGATTTGATTAAAAAATGATATATTTTTAAGGCAGAGCGATTGGATTCGATACAGTTTAAGAACGATAAGGTTTGATACAGTGTGAAAATTATACAATAGTAAACATTTGTTGATATAGACTTTAAACTAAACTATAAATTTGTCATGTCTATAAAATGACATTCTTACATTATTTTAAACAAATAAAAGACCACATTTCCACAAGCATTTTCCCAAAAGTAATTTGGTTCGATTTACAAACTCAGTGTGAAATTATTAAGATTGAAAGGACCTTTCCAATTCAAAAGATGGATTGATTCACAGGCATGGGGAGTGACAGGACAAAGCAGCTACTACAATCACCTAAACAATACTTAACACACAATGATAAGTTCATTGTGCTGAACAAATTAAAGAAATCTAACTGCTGCTTTTTGACTTGTGAAAGGTAATCGGATCAAAACTGCTGCCTTGCAAAAATCCAAAAACGCTCCAAACTTTTGACTTTTGTTTTCTTGGTGCATTGAAAATAAACCAGGCGTAAACCAGTAAATTGCCTTTTGTTAATATTCTGTATGCATGCCATAATGCAACTATACTTAATACAATAAATGAACCTACTATTTTAAAGTTTCAAACAGACATGAACTTGTTTTTTTCATGTTTTTTCTTCATTCCACTGGTAGTCTGTTTTTCTCAAATAGAAATAGAGGCCTGTCTCTAATTGTGGCCTCATTCCAATAAAATCCTGGATCTCAATGCGCTTGAGTGAATAAAGGCCTAGGCCTATTTTAGAGAATTTACGGGAGTAGTCAGTCAGGTTTTTCAGCAGGGAGTTGGCACTTTGTATCGTGTGTGTGTGACAGTAATAATCATCCGTGTGAAATACACTGCGCTGTAATATGGATTAAATGAACAACGCTTTTTAGTAATGGAGTTATTCAAGTTCCTCGAGGAATCGTTTCAGCTCAATATTTCACAGTCTTCTGGTTTGATTAAAAAAAACTCTTGTTCGTGCTTGTTCCCGGCACGAAAGAAGAAGTGACACCGTAGGGTGACGCGGCTCTGCATCAACCACACAAAATTACCCGTCTTGTCTGTCTGGCACCCCTGCTTCAATCTCAGATGAGTCAAAGATGGAGAGTGAAGGAGACAGATGAAGAGAGAAGAGAAAGGGACTAGATGAGAGACAGGAGAGTGGAGGTAATGATGGTAGCACGGTAGGAAAGACGAGGCAGGTGTGGAGCGAGAGAGAGAGAGTGAAAGCGCGATGAGGAAAAAGGATGGAGGTAGAGGAATTACGGAAGACGGAGCCTCTGTGGCAGTGCTGATGTGTGGACGGTGGGTGGACAGGGTCGCTGAGTTGTGGCTCTGAAATGGATCCTGACAGAGCCATTTCTCATGTGGAGATTTACCCAGGCTTTTTTCCAATGGTGGGAGGACGAGAGTGAACGACCCTTTCCACTTGTCATGAATATTTATTTGGTGAGAGTGTTCACAGGCTGCTGCGTACAAATTACGGTCTCTAAAGAAACTACCTTGATTCTATTCCCATCTATTTTTGTCACCCCTTTCCACCTGCTACTCTCTCTCGTATGCGGTCCCGCTCTCACCTGGTTGCTTAATGCACCTTCGGATAGGAATAACATTTTAAATGGCAGGTGTAAACAGTACACAGATGGAAATCAAAAGCTCTCAGCATGTACTGTTATGCAGTTTCCAGACTGGACAAATTCACACAAGCATTCATGGTGAGATGAACATTTTACACTGAAGCAAACAGGGTTGTGTTTCGTATGAAACGGGTGCTTTCTCTGTATATTGATTGCAACACATGGCAACTGCAAACTTTGAAGTCACTCTTTTGCAAACTCAGAAAGTTATTTGTTGGTTGATGGATTTGTTTGGCCCTCGCTGAGAAAGAGCAGAGGGGCAGGAGAGACGTGGCAGCGATTATTTTAGTTTCTCATGGGCTTTTTGTTTCCCACCATGTGTATATGAGGAGGGAGCTGCACACAATGGGAGTGCATCAAGTTAAAGAGTTAAGAGTAATGTATTAGCTTGTCAGCATTGTAATACATTTGTATGTGAGTGGGAATACGTCTAAAATGCTGACATCACCCAGCTGTGCCAATTACTGGAGCTCAGGCAGAAAAACATGACAGGATTGCAAAAACTTAACTTATCAACTATAGAGAGTAAGTTGCTGTTTCGTTTCGTTTCATTTCGGAGCTTATTGAGCCTTTTTAATTGACTCCAGCCATCTGTAAAATAAATAAATATATATATATATATATATATATATATATATATATATATATATATATATATATATATATATATATATATATATATATATATATATATATATATATACAAGTGACATAGTACACACATAGACCAATCTGGATTTTTTTTTTTTTAACATACAATGCACACGACTCAGACCTCAAGTTAGGTTGGTGTTGACCCCCACAGATAATGCTACTTTGTCTGTGGGAAACACTGAAAAAGTAGAAAAGTAACCAAGCTAAAAAACGAAAGGTGCAACTGGAGACAGTATGTACAATAGTGCAAAGGGTGTCTGGGTAATACAGCATAATAAGAAAACAAGTTTTGAGTTCTTTATTTTTATAACAAAGTTACCAGTTGGCAAATTCCACCTGTCTGTACCTGGCCTGCTACCTCAGTACCTTCAGCAGGTGTATTATATTTTCCAAACTCATATCAAACCATGACTCCAAAACCAAGGTATACACTGAACTGTGACTTCTGTCTACTGTTATAACCCTTGGGAACAGTTTTATTTTATTTTTTTTATTTATTCATTCACTAAAGAAGCAGCCTATTTTGGCTTTATATAATGCTGACGAGAATGGCTGAATCAGAATGTAAAATTAGGGGCAGGGAAAAATGCTAAGGGGAACTGCAGAGAGAGCTGACAATTCTCTGAAGATTTGGCATTATGAGTTACACATTACATTTTGGCCCACTGTTGAAATAAATGCATTATTTATAGACATATTTATTGCAGTTCTAAATCTTTTTAAATCTCTAGCTATGATGCACGCGGTACTACACAGCCACAACATCTTTTCCCATGGTTCCACTCCCAAAACCTTGTTACATGTCAAGCTCCTCTCCCCCTTATTTAGTTCCTATTTCTCTGTGACTAACTAATGATGTTAAGAAAAACTTGGTCCTCATCCATACTGGTAGATATTTGACCTTCTGCAACTGTTCTAATTTTATCACTCCTCATCATAGTGTCCCACACTGATAACCAGCTGCATGAGCTCCTGAACTAACATGACAACCCTCTATTACCCAATACAGAAAGAATGCCATATCCCAAAATGAAATGGCCTTGTTTACCAAATAAGACCCGTCCCTATATGGCCAAGCAGGAAATCTCCAAATGCTGGAGTTAAATCTGCTGTACATGAGATTGGTGTACAAATGTGGCTCAGTTCCCGAAGCTCAAACGTTTTCCTCTGTCATTATCCCAGCCTCAGTTGTGGCTCTAGCAGCCATTGTGTTCTCTAAACACCCCTTTTATTATCATATTACCAGCCATGGCTGCAGAGATTTGGAGAGAGATTTGGATTCAGGTTGGATCATCTGTCTGTATACAGGCATTAGCCAGGGTGCTGCAGGCTGGCTGAACACAGCACAGGAGCTGAAGTGCTGAAGGCAGTGCTTCCAGCAAGGAATTGAGAGAAATCCATCTCGCTCATTATGTGGATGCTTCCATTATGCTCTGCTCCTTATAACATTTCTTTACATTCATCTCTGACACCCGTGTCTCTGTTTCTATCTTTAAGCATGATGTATTTGGTATATGAAGACCAATAAAAGCCATTAATGTGAGCCTGCAGGTGAGAAATTAAAAAGAAAAAAATGTATAGATATTTTAGCCAAGGAAGAACTTGAAAAGATAATATGTCTGTCAAATATAAAGCTGCTAATGTTTCACTCATTAAGTCAGGTGTCTGAAGGGTTGTTATCAGTACGCTTGATGAGATGATATTTATAGGTATATTGTCAGTGCAGCTTTCTAGCTTTGGTTTCATTTCTGGCACAGCGGCTACCTGAGTTCTTGCTCTATTACTCCCAAAGAAAACAGAAATGGAAAATGGATCTGGGAGAGAGGAGCATGGATGTAATTTTCCCTTAAGCCAAGTGGTAAACAATGGTGACACAAACAAGTTTTCAGTAACTTTAAAGCAAAAGGGAGAGAAATAACAAATAAAACATAGCCTTGTTTTCCATTATTTAATTTTCACTCTGCGCTATATTACAGGGAGAGTAAATAAGGAGGGATATGAAAACTGACAAATAATAACAGGTATGCATACTGTGTGGGTGTGTTCCTATTTATCATTTTTTTGGTCAGCTAGGGAGCAGATTCTTTACAGAAATAGGTGTATGTGAGTGTGTGTGTATGTGTATGTGAGTGTGAGTGCTGAGCATGGAAAGAAAACAGTTTGAGGTGAGCTTCCATATCCTGCTGGATCTCTCTCAGGGAGCAGAGATTGGGCTTTGTAGCTGTGATTGGAGGTAATTAAGGACCGTCTTTGGTAGGTGGCAATGGCAGACAACTGGAAAACAGTTTGCGCCTGTGTCTTGTGTGTGTGTGTGTGTGTGTGTGTGTGTGTGTGTGTGTGTGTGTGTGTGTGTGTGTGTGTGTGATTAAGTCACATCATTGCCGAGCTCCTCCAGGGCGCTGGCTCTATCTGCACAATGATAACTAACTGCACTGAGAGGATGCCTGCAGTTCACTTAGATCAGTTCCATGTCAATAGATAAATTCCATATGCATACTATACTGTATTTTGTCAGTGTGTATTTTGTATAATCAATAATAATTTATTTGGCATTATGGTGCAGTCAATTAGTCATTTGACTTTAAAGTAATTTAACACTTTCAGTTCCATTATCCGTCTCTCCAATATGTTGAAATTAAGAGTGAAAAAGTGAGATATGGGGAAACCTGACCTGAAGATCTGACAACTCTCCTCACACATCTCAGCTTCCACATTTTTTCACATTTTTTATGGCTGTTATATATCTAAAATCTCATTTATGGCTATTATATATATCTACAATTTTAACTTCCTAATACATCCCAGTCAGTTTACCTTGAACGAACCGTCCTCATTTGAGGAACCAGCCAGTCGGATTGACGCAGGGGAACAAGAGGTCGATGTTGCTTTGCTGTCAATTTGCACTCTCTTGAAATTACACAACACTATGGTTGTTTAAACTCTTCATTTGCTTTTCAGCAGGCTAGGCACCACTGTCTCCTGCTCTTTGAGGACTGCATGTGCACTGGCTTGTTGTGTAGTTTAAAGTGATGAATTGTACTAGTATACTATTCTGTCAAAATACGGAACTGCTCAGCTGACCTGAATGTAGAACACACACAGATATGCAGCAGCCCAAACTCTGTTGCTCAGTGTTTGTGGTCGGCTCCTTAGAGATTATATAAGGTGATCCTCATGGATCACCTTATATAATCTTTATTTGGTGCAAGAAATCACGGAAGGTCTTAACAAGCAGTCTCTTCAGAGTGATTACAGCTCTGGAACAATCAGCCTGCTTTAACCTTCCCTTGATTGGATGCCCTCAGCTAACAGGCCCAAATAAATGCAGGGACGAGCAAATCAGAGCAAACTGGATCATCATTTGACACAATTAACTAATGAATTCTACCACACTGACAGACCAGCAAAGGAATCCATAAACAGTCAAATGTATAAATAAACTGACTGCAAAATTGACTTGTATCTTGAACCATATGTGGGCTATGGAATCATTTATTTATCATTTTATTATCAACTTTTATTATCAACCTAAATGTAAAAAAAACAAAACAAAACAAAAAAAAACAGAGAAATCAGTAGTCAGTCATTTGCATAGACAAATAACAGAGCCGAAAACACATACTGCATTGAGTAAATAGTCACCTTCATGAATAAATTATAGTGGATGGACCAATGTATGTTAAATGAAAAAAAAAACAGCCTTCGGCAATGTTTGACCTTCAATAAAGCAAGAGAGGTTAATATCCTCATTCAGATCAAAAAGGCTCAACTGAGTTCAATTCAATGACCTAGAAACTCTCTATTTTGAATAATCTATTAACCATATCACCACCTCTGGGTGAGACCTTGATTTTTTTTTTTTCTTTAAGATCCTGCAAATTTAATGAAGCCAGAGAACAATGACTGGTACTAACCACTAATAATCACAAGCAATTACAGAATCAAGTTCTTGTTGCGTGTTGCTGAGTTTTGTTCCACTATGCAGGTTTTAAGCGCTTCTTTCATCTGCCCAACATTAAACCACATGAACCTTTTTAGTATTCACACAATGGAATTTCATTTAATGGAGGACGTGGTCCTGCCGAATGCAGGACATTTTAAGTTTGAACAAGGAACACAAAGTTCCACATCTAATAGAAGAACACAGGTTATATTGGTAGCCAAGTAGGTGGTGATCGAGGCCGGATCATACCATGTGCCACTTTGTCTTTAAAAGAAAAGAGGCTTTTCTGCAGGATTTTCTGAAGGAAAAGAGGGGCTGTTTGACACAAATATTCTCCCTAATGGGGTCAGTGTGGAGCACATGTTTTAAAATCATATTTTCACTTCTTCCATTCTTGGTGAAAATCTCAGTGGAAAAACAGAAACACTGAGAAGAGATATCGGATATCAGGATCTTTTTTTAATCGGTATGCTACTACTCCTGCCCGAGTGATTTACTTCTGTATAGGTTCTTGACAAATCCATATCTTAGTAGCCCTTCTTGAGAAAGCGCCTCATCCTATCCACTGACTTTGATTGGAATTGTGAACCACTAGTACAATTTCTCTAAATGCATAAACTGCCCTACTGGTATGTTCTTCAACTAATGTTTAGGTTGATTGTTATAGGTTATATGTTGATTGTTGATTGTTATTGTCAAGAGACAAACTGTCAAGAGACCATTTCCCAGCAGGAATTTTGACCTGAAATTGAAGGTAAGCACATTTATTGATGCCACCTGAATAAATTAGAATAAAGCCTTCATTGATGTCAATAGTAACACCCGTGTTTGCCTACACTACAAAAAACGAAATCTTAACAGGTGAAAATATCTTGTTTTTGTTTCAATGAATCCAATATTGATTTAATGTTTTTTTAAGAAAATGTTAGTCTTCCCTCCTTAAAACAAGACCAAATTGACCCAGATGAGGGGAAAAAAACAACAACAAACAAACTTGAAATAAGATAAATTATCTACCAGTGGAATAAGATAATTCTACTCAATATTGGACTAATACCAAGAGTACCAAAAACAAGACATTTTCATGTGTTTGATTTTAGTTTTTGTAGTGTACTGTTTTGGTCTCTTTTGGTCACTGTTATCAAGTCAAAGGAATATGACCTCAAAACTGTGAATCCCTCACAGTCTCAACTAACACTAGAGAATAACATCATTTAAATGAAACAACTTGGAGAGTTAGCTTGGTGCTAATGATAAGCTCTGCTACCTTTAGAGTAGCCAGCAGCCATGGAGCTCTGTCAACATATTAAATGACCATTACAGCGACACATGTGGTGGGATGTTAAATATGACTTTGATAGGCTACTTTGTCTTCATGAGAGCGAGGAGGATGGATTGCAACATAAAAAAAACAAACAAAAACAAAAAAAAACTGTGTCAAATCCGTCCCTCTGTCTCCTTGCTCGCTGTGTTATTTCCTAATGGTTAAATGTTTCTCTTTCTTTAGCCGACTGTTCTGTAAGGTCATTTTCCTCAGTTTTTAATTCATTGATTGTTCAGTCACCTGTTGACTGTGTCTGATTTGAAATGAGCCCGCAGACGGTCTCCTGCCGTCTTTTCCTTTTGTGTTGAAACGGCGCCGTATAATGAGAATACTCCAGTAGCCTTGTAGTTTGAAATTTTGATGCACCCATGTATGCCTTTTGATGTGAACATAAGCCTTTAGATGTTGGTAAAAAAAAAAAAAAATCTACTTTTTAAGAGCAGCAAACGTTAGAAACAGTTGGTCTATTGTGTAAAAATGTTTCAACTCAACCCAGAATTGCAAATAATCCTAGAAAACGAGCCATATCGGTCGACAGCCGCAGGCGGGTGCACTGGGTAAAGATCTGCATGCTGCAGGCGTGCTGCATTATGGCATCTAACAGGAGGCACACGCCTCTCCCTTTTATGACAGAATGTAACAGAAGGATTTCTGGTGGTGAGATGCTGGCTTTGTGTCCACAGCAATTAAAATGGTCAAAATGGGATAGAACACAGATTAAGAGGTTAAATAAAACATACAACTGATGATTTGAAATGTGGATACATAAACATTGACATAACCTCATTCAGAATGCCAAACCCCCCCCCCTCCAAAAAAAAATATGGGCGTTTTTCAGATGCTTTAAAGATCACTTTTAAGCATTGCTGTGGCTGAAAGTTCTAATCAAAGTTAATACCTGTTGCCTAAAGCTACCGGCATCCTTGATTTTGTTTTTGACATCACTTTCAAGATTTAAATATAAATTGAATTGCATTTTGGACTACTTCTCAAAAATAAAAAAGCAATTGTATAATTTTATCATCTTAGGTTCTTGGGAATTCTGTTGGAAATCGACACTTAACAATTGTTATTAACACCAAACATTTTTATTTTTGCTCTCATTCTTCTTGAGTTAAAATGAGAGAATAAAATTGTTCTGTGCACACAAATGGGTTATTTCTCTTGAAATCTGTGTTAGTGAGCAATTTTTCAAGATGATCCATCCACCTGGCAGGTGTGGAACATAAAGATGCTGATTAAACAGCATGATCATTTCACAGTAGTCTTTTATTGGGACCATCCCAAGGCAAACCTTCGCAATAATCCTGCTGTTTAAGTCAGCGTCTTGATAAGCCACACCTGCCAGGTGGATGGGGTATCTTGGCAAAGGAGAGGTGCTCGCTCACACGGATTTCAACACATTTCTGAACAAAAATTGAGAGATAGCTGAATTTGATTTTTTTTTTAATGAAAATTGGAGAATGTATTAAAAAATGAGGGATGGCTTTTATATATATATATATATATATACAGAATATATATATATAACCTAGTGATAGTTGATGATCAGGCACAAAACAAGAACCATTGGGCCAACCATGAGCCAATAATGAGCAGCACATTAGAAATACAAAGAAGTATGATTGTCTGCAAAGCTGCCCTGTGTATGGTTTGTCTCCGATGGTTTTCAGTGCTCAGCCTTATCCACACCGCGATGCCCTTGAAATGATGCAGCTGTCTGGCATATAACCTGTCAAATTTAATGAAATCTTTTTTTTTCACGATGAGCAATGGGATTTTAATATGACAGAGATATATAAGAAAGGTGCAGAAGGAGGGAGGGATGATGAGGTGTTATATATGTTAGATATTGTTATTGGGTTTTTTTTGGAGGGTGGGAGATTAAAGTTGGGTGGCATGTTGATGCCCCTTTTTCCTAACCCATCCTTCGATACTGTCGATTCTGCTCTGAGTTTTATCACAATGGGGGCTGCCTGGTAGCGGGCCATGCCACTGAGAAAAACAAATCACGCTTGTTTTACAGCAACATCCTCGAGACCGGCGGGCCGATGGGGAAAGGAAGAAAGGAGGGAGGGATGGAGGTTGATGGGCCATTCAGATGGGTGGGAAATAATGGGGTTGCAGTTGGGAATGGAGCAGAAAACCAGAACAAAGCTTCGGTTTGCTGCACGTGTCTTCTTGTTTGTTGTGTACGTCTATCCGCTGCAGCAGAGCGCTCTAAACGACTGAGGAACTGGTCTCTTGCCTCCCTATCCACACTTTGCCCGCCTTTTTGGGAGAGGAAAAGCATCTTTCTAGTCTGTGTTGCGCCGCCTTATGTTCGTTTTCATCAAGTGGGTGAGAATTCTTGTGGCTTTTCTCAGACTGCATGCTGTCAGAATGAAGCACACGCTTGCTGGAGAGAGAAATCTAAGCTTATGAAGACTCAGACCGAATAACAGAAAGGGAGACAGAGACAAGCCTCAGGCACTGACGGCCCCAGCAGCAGCAGCGGTGGCGGTGGTGTGCACGCGTCTGTGTGCGTTTGAGTGCAACTGCATGAGCATGCACGTGTGTGAGTTGGGGCCTTTTTATATGCATGTATGTTTGTGTGGTCCCCATGAGGTTGGCAACAGAGGGAGGATAGAAATGCTACTGATCTTCAGCCCCCAGGCCAGGCACTTGAGACTGACTTTTAACTAATGGAAATTATACAACACACATACACACACATGTACACACATACACATACTCTACCGCTCTCTCAGAGGGGTGATGCGATCTTCGCTACATGGTGGGAATGGTGCGGGTGTCAGAGAGGGAGCTTCCGATAGCTGCATGTGATGTTTCTGTATCTCTCCGGAGTTTCTTTTTCTGTGTCTGGGTCTTTATCTGGTTCTCTGAAAAGGTCAACCGAGGTGAGGGAAGCGGCAGCTGACAGGAAGGAAGTTGGGGTAGAGGGAAGAGAGGAGGAGGAGCAGCGGCGAGTGAGATAAGATGATTAAAAACCCCATGATATACGTTGGCATGATAAGCAAGGGACAGGCTAATGGGACATTAAATAACGTGCGCAACTTGAGGCTGCCACAGGGTTGGATGGGCGAATCGGACTGCGGGAGACAGAAAGAAAAATAAAATGGAATGGATGCTGTCAGAAAATCACAGGAGGGGAACGGAGAGATCAGAAGCTGAAAAGCAGGGGAGAGGAAGTAGGATATTTTTATTTGTGTTAAATATTGATTATCAGGATAAATTAATTAATCTCAGTTAATAGTCTTTTAATGACCCATTGTTAATAAAGACCAGAAGTAAAAAAAGCGTACTTTTACTGGTTTATTAACAAAGCACACAGGTAATGTGTAACAGGTTCTGAGCTTTGATGATGGTTTCAATGTGTTTGATTGAAACTCTCAAACATTTCTCATTGCTACTGATGGAATGTCATATTGGTATACGCTAAAAGCTATTGTTTTATGATCCGGACCTAGTTGTAAGATACGCTACTCATTAGATCAGGCACATAAAATCACCTTTGAGAAGCTAATAATAACAATGAAAGACTCAACACTCATACAGGGACGCTAATGAGAGACTAGACGAGTGCTGTAATGATGGAAAGCCTCTGATGAAGTAAGGAGAGCACAACAGCTGCAGATCAGATTAAAGCAGAATTAAAGTGGAATGAGTACACTGCATCCGAGATGATGGCAGCTGAGAATGAAATGATAACAAATAACTCTTACTCATGTTTCGCCTAATGAAAAAAAAAGCTCTCCTTCCACCCCCTGTTCATTATCTCTGGTCTTCCATTTCATTTCTCTCCGCCCCATTTCATCACCAGCCCTCCATTATAATTATTATTTTTCCCATGAGGGTCCACAACCACGGAGCCTGCTAAGCGTTTTCTTCCTCCACAGGAGCCTCAGGAGACAATGGCACCTCATGAGGCTGTCGAAGTTCCCCTGACTACATAGGAAGGCAGAAAATTACAGTCTCGGTCTCTCCATGCGGAGTAGAGTTCAGAGTTCCATGTGATCACACAGCTCAGTGCAGTTCAAACAAATGCCGTAGGGTTGGTTTTAATTTTGGGAGAGACGCAAAACGTGGCCAAGCGTTCGTCTCTCTTCACTATATGCCACATTAAACATTAACAGATCAGGCCTGTCCGTGTACGCAGAGGCAACACGAGAAGGTTTTAGTATCTATTAAATCGTCAAAATTCACCACACTGGGCCACCAGACAGCAGGTGTTGTACCTGATCAGCTGTCAAGTGGAAGTAGTTCTAACACCACTTGTTGAAAGAGCTACAGCACCACCTAACATAATCAGCCAGGTCACTGACCATTATCCAAATTCAGCAAACTCCATGTGTACTTGAATTTTGACAGACAACCCAATAAGTTGCAATATTGAATTTGTTGAAAGTGAATCCTATCATATGACCACAACCAATGTCATGCTGGATGAACATTTGACAAAAGAGAGAGAGAAAGATTGTTCTCCAGCGGTGAAAGGAATGGAAGGCATGAGAGCTTTAGGAACCCTAACTAATAATAATTTTTGTCTGGACTGTCTGGTCTGAAATTTTCTTTAACTCAACAGTTTGAGCGCTTCAAACTGCTGACTTCATTGGGCACAAACTCCTGAAATCGAAGCCCTACAAAGCCCTCGGGATAATTTTGTTGTCATTTTCATTGTCTTCACTTTGACAAGCAAACAGTTTCCATCAAGCTGGATGAAAATTTGCACTGTTGACTGGTATCGAGTGTTCAGACACAATGGAAATCATGTCTTTACAAAGAATGTTGAAGCACAGTGAGAGGATTCACTTCTCCATCATGTTCATCCCTGCTTTACATGTAACGTGTCTTTTCAAAAAAAAAAAAATGCAAACGAGTTCACTCAAGTATTGGTAGGAACAATTCTGCCCTCTCAAAGTATTGGTATGGACAGGTCCATCCATATGCAAATCTGTGCCCTTGGCTCACATTCAATAGCCCTTTTTTCTAGCCAGCTACAGACCCCAATTGGCTGTGTAACCTCCTTCAGCCTCACACTTCCAGGGTTTCAGCAGAGCTATTTTACACTCTGTTAATATCAGCAATTTGCATACACTGCATACACCGCACATATTTAGTACTTTGTATTAGACTGTGAGCTGTAATTTTCGAAAGATTTTGCATGTATATGACTGGAATATTAGATGTGGAACTTACAGTATGTTGAATGTTGATGAGGTGTTGATTGCAAAATGGATATAAAGAGATGCAAAAAAAAAAACTGCTGAAACTGTGATTTATTGGCATGATTTATTATTCTTTCTCTGGGATTTAAATGTGTAAAACATTGACTATATACCAACAATGTACAGTAGTGAGAGTATGACTGCAGGGGTATTTTGCAATAGACTTGGCTTTTTCTGGCATCCTATTAAAAGTGCTTTACTTGGAGTGTAATCAAATTAATCTGAGTTAGCATGTGTTAAACCATTTACAATGCACAATGACCCAAGCGTGAGTCAAGCAGATTTTCAATATCTGTTTAGATGCATTTACCACTTTTTTGCATTGAATCAATGTGAGATGTCAGTCCCTTAATTATTCTGAGGAATTAGAAGACCATGTGAGCTTGGTTCATTAATTCGGACAGTGAAAAAGCATAGCCTCACATTTAAATGATCATGTAACCCTTCCTTAGAAACAGCATCAGCGCGTCAGTCTGTCTGTTTGTTGGTTGACAGCTTTGGTCCAGACTGAAATAGCTAAAAAATGACTTGGTAGATTAATATCAAAACTTTAGAGTTTAGAGTAAAAGGTGCCTCCTGTGCCAAGCATAGGCAAACTTTTTCATATACCATGTAATATCTTAGCCTCTACTTGATGAACTGACTCAAAACTTTGGTTATCCCTTCACTTTCAGTATATTGCCATCATCAGGCTTCAAGTTTCATGGAGCTGCTGTGGCTGTGGACTCTCAGCCTTGTGAGAAGCAGTCTGATTTTAGAACAACTTCATAGCTTTACCTTTTCCCTTTTTTCTAAAGCAGTGTGTTCTATCTTTAATCTTTGTTTTGGCTCAAACTAACTTTTCCCAAGGTCTTCATCTGTGCAAAGACTGTGCCTCCAACCTCGTCCTGATTTTCAAGCCAGATTTTCAGGCTCAGTTGCAGCTGATGCTCCCTTCAACCTGACAAAAAAAAAAAAATCGTAATTATTGTCCTTGCTTTGTGGCATGGCATTTATATCCGTTCTGACAAAGCCTCCTTTTTACTCTACTACTCCCTTCTCTTCCTGGTCTCACAGTCACACCAGTAGTGCAAGGAGCCGCTCTCTTTCTTAAATGGATTAACGCTCTGATGGAAGTGGTCGGGATCGGTGAGGCTGTGAGAGGCGTGTGACTGATGGAATTAACCATCGCAGCGACGGGGTGAGAGGGGTTGAACGTGGGTGTTGAGCGGTGACTGATGGAGCCGTCCGTTGCTTGAGGGAAAGAATGGATGAGAAAATGTGATTGATAAGGCAAACATGTGGCATCAAGGCTGGAAATAACTGTGATGTGGGAGATGGAAGGAGCAAGTGCTGGCTGCAGGGGTCAAGAGTATGCAATGTTATGATTTGCAGAGGAAGGCCACAGCAGAGTTGTGATGGATAGCAGCATTGTGTGAGGCCATGGCACATTCACTCGGATGATTTAGACCCCGCACTGGATGTATGGATGCAAGATTCTTCTTTTCATTAAGATGAATATAAAGCATGTCTCATACCAATGAACAACAGCAACTAAACACCATCTCAGCAGGTTGAGCCCAATAAGCAAGCGTGAAAAGATATCTATTTAAATGAGTTTGATATTTTTAGCAGTATTCTAGTAGATTTTCTGCAGCTTTGACCTTTTTCATATTTACACCTTGAAGCTTTCAAGATCCGTGTGGGCATCTAGTTTGGTTTGAGTGAAACCGACAAGCTGAATTGAACGAACAGGCTCCATTAGCTGTGACTGACAGACGAATACCCTATCTGTTAGAGATGGGAAAATGGAGGCCAACAGAGTTTGTCATCGCTTCACTCCATGTTTGTGTTTTTTTTTTTCCCTCAACAGCTGAGTCTCTCCATGTTGTGTTTTTAGGCACTGTAAGCTGCGACAGGAATGAGATTAAGGCTTCTGCTGGGAAATTCTCTTCAGATAGCTTGCATATCACTCGAATGACTTTATTGTCCCTGTGGTGATATAATCCCAATGCACATCGACAAACACGCGCACACTTGAACGCACACATGCACCCACCCACATACAAACACAAACCTCTTTACTGCCCTAACTGAGCAGCTGATCCAGCTGTCCCTTATCTTCCTTCCTGTTGCTTGTTTCGAATTCCGCTCGCAGTCAACAAGCTTTATCCTGCTCTGTTCTGTTGGGGTGTTTAAATCCTGCATCTCACAAGCCTAACCTCGGGGTACACTTCAACTCAATTTCACACTTGCCAGCTGCAAGAATGTCCTAATTCAATTTACCCTGTTAAAGGAAGCAAAGGCTTGAAGTTTATAGCGCACAAGGAGGAATGGTCTCGTCAGCTCTGGTCAGCGGCCCACAGTCCCATAACTCGCTGAGCAGATATCCGATCCCTTTAGGCTTGAGGTAGTGCACCTGAATGGCCAATTTGATTCCATGATTGCATTCACAGCAGTCATATAATGATCAATACATGGAATAATGCTTGAACCAGAACAACACGGCAGCTGGTCCCTATTTATTGCACCCTATGGTAGTAACATAGTCTTGCATCGCCACGCTAATTCACACATGCAGATTATTCTAGGACCTAGCGCAGACCAAAATGTCTCTAGAAGCAATTAGATGTCCCACCAATCAGAGCGAGGGAACATGTGACGTAGCACTAAGCAACGAAGAAAGCTCAACAGATGCCATATTCCATCCAGTTGGTTTAATTACTTCAAACGACCATTCCAAATCAATGGCAGCCATCTTAGTTGGTTACAAAAATGCGCGGGTGACACTCTTCTGTCAGTCATTGTATAAAATCCACCCCATATTAGATAAACACTTGTGATTGTCCCAACCTGGGGCATCAGTCTGAATGGGATATGTATAATTATACTATATGTATAATTTAGTTCAACCTAGCCTTACATATAATTTTGATTTTGGGTTATGAACCTAAACCTGATGGAAGAAGAACTGTATGTTTAAATATTTTTTTTTCCTTTTACATTTTCTAGTATCGGTTTTTGTATATGTTTTGATGCATCTCTTTATATACTTATATATACTATATACAAGTTTATTAGAAGAAACAAAACACACTGTTGCTCAGTGTATTGTTTTGCTCAAAATTATTGATCCAAATATGAGACATCAAACCATTCTGTAATTTTATTGTTAGGGGGATGGATGTCTTCACCACAATGGACCTGAAATCACCACCCAACCAGGAATAATTTAAATAGACATTAATATAAGTAAAAAAAAACATTTTCAAATAATAAAAGAGTAAACATGAACTTATTATGTCTACAGAAAGTGGAATTGAATCCCCAAAAATGGCAAGGCACACTGCTTAATCTAGGAATAAAGAAAAAAAAATGTCTTCATTATATAAATAAATGAGACATTAAATGAAACTATTTACAGAGCTTATTTATTACAATTCATAAATTTGAAAAATGTTGTGAAGGAGCTGAGAAGGGGAAGGGGAGGGCCCGAGGAGGGTAGTGGGGCAAAGAAGGCTTGGCTGTGTGTGAGGCAGGAGTAGATTCAGTAGAGGAAACTGTTCAGTGAGGCCAGAGAAAAAAGTTGGTGGACTTTTCCCCTCCAAAACACACACACTTAACTTTTTTAATAAACCTGTCTGAGTTTATCTCTTCTTCAGTGGCCAGTCGATCGGACCGGGTTCTGCTGGCTGTGAGTCCCTCTGGCTGCAGACAGATACTTTGGTTGGCAATTCAACACGTTATCATAGTGAGTACTTCTTTAGATGTACAAAAAAGCTGCATAGCCTACATCAGTGGTTGTCAAAGTGAGGTCCAGGGAACTCCAGGGGTCCTTGAGGTGGTTCCATGGGGTCCCAAGCAAAAAGGGGAATTCTTTGTTTAATTATAAGTCAGCTGCCTAAATAACAGAATGATTTTTTTTTTTTTATCATGGATTGTATACACTTTCTTTAATCTTATCAGATAGGGATTCATCTCTTTGTATTTCATACATTCACAATGAGTACACATACAGGAATAGGGCAGAGTAGGAACTCTTTGCATCAATCTAAATAAATATGTTGTGGTCATATTAGTAGTGTCCCAGTTAAGGTACCTCATGATTTGATTATTATTCAGGATACGAGGATACAAAAATTCAACGATTATGTCGACTAATTTGGTAGCAAGGTAGCATCTTAAATCCGTTTTTAAAACAATTTACATTTGTAAATTTGTACATTTTTTTCCCTATCCATGGAGCCAATAGGAAAATGTTTCTTAACTGTTCGCTGGTTGCCTGCAGCAACCTCTGGCTGCTTATCATCTTCAACCTCGGGGGGGTGGAGACGCCTGAGGTGCCACCTCATATTTATGCTGTTGCCGAGGTATTTGATTTTTGTTTTGCAAATCTTACATATTGAGTAGCTTTTGTCGTTTGTCATTTTTTCCCTTTATTTACTTAAAAAAATGAAATGTTTTTAATTCAGTAATTCAGAAGTTAATTGTACGTTCCCTAAGGTTAGCAGCCAGCGTTTTGTCACCTCCTTCCTGAGTTTTTGACTTAACGTGCTGTTGAATATTCTTTTGAGCAATGCCCACATGTACCTGACAATTAAAGTAAATACTTGCTTCCGCAACACATACCTGTTGACAGCGATTAAAGTAGATTTTCAATTTTGAATCCCTGTATTGACATAGCCAAATCGACCCTACCCTTGGCCCCAGCGCGGTGCACTACAACAGAAATTACATTCCCCGGTACATCTTACAGAGGGTCAACCAGCCATCCAAACATCCACAGAATCTGCCTGCCAGAAAAGTGTTTGCCTAACTGGGAAGTAGTGGTGGGCTTTGCTGACATTTTCTCGGTGACAGTGAGTCAAACCTTCGCGCCACCGGCTCTTGATGTCTCCCTCTCGTCCTTCACATCCATTGTGCATGTGTCTACCGCTTCACTCAGGAAGACAGGTGTTGGCAGGAAGGGGACAGGTTCTCAAATGTTTGTGCTCTTTCAATGAAAGCAAATGTTTTCACTGTGAATTCATATGCGCGCACACACACTCACACATTCATACATGCGCTATGGCAATCCAGCCTCTGTAGGGAATTTGCCCACTGCTCTGTCGTTTGTTATCAGCAGAAAACAGCAAGGGCATAATATTTAGTTTGGAGTGTCTTCAATCATTTATAGTTGGGAGTTTCATTTTTTTTTTCCTTCCATCAACCAGTGTGGGTGGAGTGGGCAGGGCTGGATCATAGCTCTGTTTTGATTAAGAATGGTGCTGGGCCTTACAAATGCTTTTGCTTTTGTTACTCTGTATGTAGTTTTAGAAAAACTAAAGACATTTCAGACTAGATTGAGTTATGAAATGCTAATCTAATTTTCTTTTTTGTCATTTCTGAACCCCGGCTGTTTGAATGGAATCAACCTTCTCAGTTCCAACTCAGCAAAGTCTTGAGTAACTGTTCTCTCCACTGCAGAACAAATCTTTCAAAAGCTAGACTCTCTCTGTTTGCTGGTTGGAGCATGAAAGAAGCTAAAATGTTGAATAACATAGACATATTTCATCCCATCTGGAGGATGATTTAGATGGTTGACTTCCAGCATTAATCCCGGGTCCCTTTCCTTCTGATAGGAAGAGAAAAGATAGCTTAAAGAAAGTAATGTTAACATCCACAGGTCTTAAGAGTACGTTTGTTTTTTATTAATGTTGGTGTGCTAGTCTGCATGTTGGTTTGACCTTGACGGTGTTATTGCTGCATCTTGATTAATTCTAAATTTAACTACAAATTCAAACCAACCTCTGAAGTAAATGTGCCACAGATTAATTCATTAAAACCGTAATTTATTAACTTGTCAGTTTTTTTTGTTTTTATGTTGTTATTAATTTTATTTTAATTGATTTAAATATACATTTCATCCCAGTTGTTTTTAAATCTTACTTTTGTCTGATTTTTACTTGTGGTTGTATTGCAAAAAAAAATTGACAATGTATATTTTTCTCCTAGTCTTCATTGAGGATTCTGGAATTTGGACTTGATCTCCCTTACATGTTCTGTTGGTACTGTGTTTACAAAACAACCTGCTCCTGCTGTAAAAACTGAAAGCATTTGGCTTGTGGACATTTAAATCTCAAGCTGATAAAAATGACGTCAGGACACTTCATGCAACACTTAATTAAACCTATAATATCATAAACTTTTCTTTTGTGTTTCACTAACATGATCTGATGCATATTTACAGTATTCTGAGCACCTTAGAGTTTATGACTGAATACCCCATAACATTGGTGACTTTCATATAAGATGCTTATATCAACAGTGCATTTAAAATTAGAAAAAAAGCTGATATGTGCCTTGCAAGACAAGTGAGTGTGGTTTGCTTTCATGATTTAGAGCACACATGCGGACGCGTTTGAGGGAGAAAAGGATTTTAATTAAATTCAAGGTTAGAATACCTTTACAATGAGTGCAGTCTGGAGCTCTTTCACTCTCATAATTCTTTGACTATAGTTCAATTACTCCAGTAAATCAATTTTTTTGCTTGGATTAGCTTTCTACATCAGGCAGCAGCTCATCACACATCCGTTATTATTATTAACGCTTTGAAATATGAGATATGATCCGCTGTGAGTGTGTGACTATGTGTGTAACAGAGAGACTTTATGAAAGAAAAAAAGCTGTGCGTGTGTGTGTGTGCGCGTCTCTGTGTGTGTACTTGATGTCGGGGCGCCTGATGGATTTTCAGTTTAATTTGCTATGTATAAGCTCTGTCCACCAGGGCAGTAGATGAGATTGAGCCTTTACCGCTGGTTCTGAAATTGAGCCTGTCCTGCTGGACTCACAGCTCCATTTAAATGCATTAAAGTAGAGAGAAAGTGGCTCGTACATCAAGGGTTTTGACGTGTGGCACTGTGACAGCCCACAGCTCCAAGAACGATTGGCGTTTGACATGCAAGGATCTCAGGAACATCCATTAACAGCCACTACATACACAAGGTAACTGATGACTAGGTCGAGCCTTAGATTAACAGTGTGGAAGCGAATGCTGGTGTGGCCTGTTTGATCGTTAATGAGTAAGCGCCGTTCTCTTGCATTATTTCACAGAAACTGTGTGACAAGTGGCGATCGATCTTTATCGCTTGACAAGCGCCTAAGGCCTTGAATTAGCTATTACTATCTCCTGTCATTGGCACTGTCAAAAATGGGCCTTCAACTTGATCTGTTTGACGGGTAGATAGAGTGATGAGTTGGCAGGTCTTGGTGTAATTGGCAGTGAAAAAGACGTCCACCACACCAGCTTCTGGCTGCGTATTGGCCATGGATATAGTATGTGGTTGGTGTTTGTTCAAGGGAGGGGGGGGGGTTTGTGAGAGATGTGATCAGTGGGTGGCATCTGGCTGTGAAACTGAGTCAGGAAGCCTGGCGATCATGATTTTTGGGAGAAATCTAAGTTGCTTGCTGATGGAAAGAGCTAGAAAATACTAACAAGGACTTTATGGTTAGGGATTAGTCCTCATTTAGTTGTGAGTCCGCGTACAATATAGGAAACAGAACTCAGTATATTCATGTGAAGAAAAAAAAAAAAAACATCCTTTTCGTCAGCATTTTATTGCCCCTGGGGAAAATACATTTTAAAGAATATAGATATCTCAGCAGGTCAAATCCCAACCACACACTCAATAAAATACATTTTATTGGCATGCACTGTATCCTGGAAAAGCATTTGGGGAGCAAACGCCTGATGAACCTCAGCATAAAAGAAACATTTGCAAGAGTCACAAGATTCAGCTTAAGCACATAAAGTGCATTTTATAAGCCCTTAAACAGCAAATCATATTCAGAGGAAGGAAAAAAAGAATGATGACAAGGCCACCAGAACTGCTTCTTTTGGGAATGAGCTTTGGGTGGATGAATGTGAACCACCCGCCAAGAGAGGACAACACAATACATTGTAGAAACAACAGGATGGAGTTAAATTCAAGCTGGAATTTGCCTTTGGGCATAAATGTAGGACTCATCACAAGCCCAGTAACAACAGAAAACAAAGCCAGTGTCTGGCAGAACCCTCGCAACAGTCCCGTTTTGCCAAACCAGATACAGGAAGTTAAGGATTTGGGAAGTTCTTTGAATGGCTGGTTATGCTTGGCACCACGCATGAATGTTTGTCATTGTGTAGCCCCATGTCCCTCGAGGCGGACTTGAAGAGATTCTTAGAAATTGCTGAAGTGTTTCCCAGCATTCCCTTTGATTCGTACACAACCTTGACAAAAAGCCTAGTCGGTTTGCATGTAGTAAACCTGAGTCTGTGCTGCGGATATATTTGCAACTCTCCGCTTGTTCTGGTTTATGCAGAGAAAAACAATCTTCAAAATGCAGAAGAGAAAGTTGACTGTGCATTTTCAAAATCTGAATATACAAAGAAAGGAGCTGGGGATATGAAGCTGAAATGGAGGGCTGTGGGATGACACCCTGGAGCCTAAAAACAGGAAATAACACATTCTTTCACACGCTTTGTTGTGCCAAATCACATATTGCATGAAAGAACAACCTTGGAAAGCAGGTCTAACATTTGTACCCATTATCTATTCAATGGTATCCTTTCACTCTCCTCTCCCACCTTCCTATCTTCAGAATACCATCGCATTTCATGCGTGTGCTAAATGGACAGAAATGTACTGCATGTGAGCTCCTTGTTGCCTCCCCAGCTTTGGTCAGACATAAACACCCTCACTTTTGAAACATCAGGCACTCCATGGCCTATATGTGGCTTTGTGATAGTGGAAATTGTAGTTATTTTACATTTTGGATAACCACTGCCGCCATTTACATCCCCATCTTCATCTATTACCGAACGTGTGCATTGCTCAATCCATACTCTATCTGCCGCCACATAATGGACAGAGCTGTGTCTGCGGGGCTCTTAGATGAAAAGGCATAATAACAGTTGTTTGGTCAGATGCTGTTCCATTTCTACTAGAAGATTATAGTGGGTTACATTTATTTTTCTTACCGCTCTGTAGTAGTGTTTGTTATTTTCCTGCCTTCATGTCTGTCACAGTAGCTAATACCTGCAGCATCGGTCAGGGGAAAAAGAAAAGAAATGACTGTGCTTCTTTTAATTGTTCTCTTGTGTTGTTCTTGAGCTGATTACTGAGGTGTGTCTTGGCTAAAAGCGAGGCTATCTGTCTGTGGAGACCGGGAGGTAGGGACCTGTAGGGGATGTGGGAGTGAGGTGCTGCTAACTTCGTTTCCAAGATAGTTTCTCTGCAAAACCTAGAGCCACACATGGACAGTTTGTCTGTCTGTGTGTGTTTGTATGTGTGTGTGAGACAGAGAAACAGAAAGGAGTGCAGAGTTAGCTCGTAGGCCCTCAGTCTGTCTCCTAACCGCTGTATTGCCTGCAGCGTCTTTTCCAAGAATTATCAAATTGTTCTCTTTAGATTTTTATGCGGAGAACTTCCTGGAGCCATTCATGTCCCTGTTTTTCTGTTTACAAACCTGTCTGTTGGTACAATTGGCTGTGATATCCTCAACCATTTTGTGATTTCTCTCTTTTAGAGCCACAGATTATGATGTGATAGACTTGGTCTGATCCTCAAAGTCTTTTTCTTTTCTTTTTGCACCAATTTTGTTTCTGTGTTGAAGGTGTTGTTTTTGCTGAGCCACCTGGCGATAAACCTGTTGTACCTGTTGCTGCAGACAACACTGTTAGTGTGTAACACAAAGACATTTTACTTTGAGCCTTCACTCTCACCAAAGTGCAATGATAGTCAACACAGGTACTCTGTATTCCAAATGGATGCACTTTGTTTTAAAGATCTCAAAAAAACCCTCAAAGATGTCCCTTAATTATACAATTACTCTTTTCTATAGTTAATTATGTGATAAGACTACTTTAACAAATTAATGAAGAAAAGTGTAACCAATTTGTTTTAATTATACCTAATAAAAACAAATGGTGTTGAAATCCCGAATTATAGCTTTTAGATCAGTGATGGTCAACATGAGAATACACTTTAACTGGTTTGGTTACGTGTTAAAGGTTGACACTGTTTCTAATGCATTAACAGAAAAAGGGAAGCATTGTCGGCTGCATCCCTAATTAAGCTGATTTAGCAATCTAGCTATTATTCCATTGATTATTCTAGTATTTTGATGCTATGCTGATGCTAAAATTAATGTTCCCTTGTGTCATATCAGCTCTTGAACTGGACAATTTCTGCTGAGATGCTAAACATTGAAGTTGTTTTATTGAGATTGGCTGGTTCAGTTTTACATTGTAAATTACAGACTATTCATTTTGCTTCAGCTTGAATTGAGACCAAACTTTAGTAAATTTCTGTCTTTTTCCAGAGCCTGTCTCTTCTCTTTGCAAGAGGGAAAATCATCAGTCATCATCCTAGGAATCATTTCAGCCCAACAAGCCAGCCCCAAGGAAAACTTTGACAGTGTAGGTTTCTGCAATCACAGATATGTTAAATGTCAAAGACTTCAGACGTGGCGGTGCTCCTCTTAGGTTTTACTTTTCTTAGCAGGAAGAGGAGTGCAAGTTAGATGGCTCTATGCTTTGTTTCACGGATTGGAGCTGGAAAGTTGCCAGAGGCACCTATTTGACACCACTGTCAACCAGACACTTTGTACCACGTTACGTCTAGAATTTTGCTGGCAAATAACCCGACATTTTTCCAGATGTTTATCCTGTCATGTCGCTGTCATTTTTTCCCCCAAACCATGATCTCTTCCCAATTCTAACCAAGTGTTTTGTGTGACAAAACCTAACTGCACCATAGCCAGTGTTGTCACATGATAAAACAGCATTTTGTATGTATGTGTGTTTGTATGTATTAAAAAACAATATTATACATATGAAATCTTGACTTTTAAAGTCTATAAAGAAACTTGCACTGTCAAGATTTCCATCTGGAGACTGAGTTGTCCAAGCACAAGTCCAACATTTGGTGATTTCCTCTTATAGAATGATTTTTTTTTTTACTTTATCTCACAGTGTGCTCTATTGGGAAATGATTTAGGGAGTGAGCAGTCAAAGGATTTATTTGTGACTCTTTTCACGTCCCTGCTCCATAGTTCCAACTTCCCTTCCTCACTGACGTCAACCTTCCACCTTAAAATTCTTTCATTGCCATTTTTTTAAATAGAAAACCTGTCTTCCATCTTCCGCCTTGTGAAACTAAGAATTTAAAAGTTGGTGCATATATGAAACGTTAAATCTACATCCTGGGGGATTAGATGGATTTGCATTAAACCTTCTTCAGTATCCATTGTCCTCATTCAGATATTATTCCACCATAGCGAGGTGTGCACAGTGCAGCAAACAAACTTTCCTTTCTCTCTACAAGCACGTCTGCATTGGGTCAATCTAAATTTGGTTTTGAAGGATTTTATAATATTTTAATTCATTCAGATGTGCCGCCTACAGCAGGACAAGGCCGGCACAGCTCTGATAATGCGTCACATATAGTATAATATCCATAAGTAAAGTGACAAGGCCACCCGATGCTGATAATACTTCATTTGTTAAGTGGATTGGCTGCTTCCTTCTCAGCCAGAGAGGCAGGCAAGGTTAAAACATCACTTTATCATGGCATCTATAATGGGTCTGTTTTGCATTTGGAGATGCAGGAGCATGTAGGGTTGGTTAATAGGGAGAGGAATGAAACAGGCAAACTTATTCATCACCCCACATGCGACCACGCTCTCGCCCATAGCACAGAGATGTTTCGAGTCACCCAGATGCGTCTGCGCATCTCTGGCTCACTGTCTATGGCTGGCGGTGTGGGTGTCGCTCCGTCAGTCAGCATGAAGGGCAGACCCTAGCGCGGCGGGATCAATCATTCTCCCGGACACACTGGCAGTGTAAACCTTCGATAAAGAGTGTCGTTCATGGCGAAACCCCCGTCAAGGACTTATTAAAGGCCTGACACCGTGTGATTAACGAGAGCGCCGGTGCCACCAAGCTGGGCCGCTGCGAGGCTTAAAGGTAGGGGGTAAGGAGATGAAAGGGGAGCACAGTACTGTACAGGAGACAGACAGAGGGTTATATCTCTGCTATCTCCATTCACACATATATTCAGTTTCGAATTTCAGGTTGATGCGCATAGTATAATGTCTCTGTAATAGCAGGCCATCATGTCAACACATGGGATATACAGCACATGTCACAGTGCTTTGCGTACATATTATTGCCCACATTTCAGATAAAATATATATATATATATATGTATATATATATATATATATATATATATGTGTGTGTGTGTATATGTATATATATATGTGTGTATATATGTATCATCAATGCAATAAGAAATACCATAAATAACCAAATAATAGCCCAAATAATACCAAATCATTTTTTTTAAATCAATTAGCAAATCAAGCATTTATTTGAGACCAGGGGGTAATATCAGACAGAAGATTAATTCCTTCCTGATGAAAAAATCTTGTTATCAAAACTGGGAAAATATGGTAATTTGCTCAAATTCTTTTATTAAACTACACTTTATTATATACACTACCATTCAAATGTTTGGGGGTCAACCAGACAATTTTGTGTTTTACATGAAAAGTCACACTTTTATTTACAACCATGAGTTGTAAAATGAATAGGAAATGTTACTACATTAGCCTTCTGATGTGATGAGCAAATACATTGTACCATTAGAACACTGGAGTAAGAGCTGCTGGAAATGTACCTATGTAGATATTGCACCAAAAAAACAGACATTGCAGCTACAAATGTCATTTGCCACATTAGCAGTGTATAGGGTGTATTTCTGATTAGTTTAATGTTGTCTTCATTGAAAAACACAATGCTTTTCTTTCAAAAATAAGGACATTTGTAAGTGACCCTGAACTTTTAAACATTACTGTAACTTTTTTTAAAAGTCAGATTACAGTACTGTAGTTACATATCTTGTGGCTGCTTCTCCTGAGTTTTCCTCTATGTATTTTATGACAGAAAGTTCAAATTGCATGTTATACTTTTTATTTTTCACTGCACCGGAGCCATGGTGATCGACAATTAAGAGATATTAGCCGAGAGGGTGTTCTTTATGTATGTATGTATATTCAAGGCTCTTGAGGAAAAAAAGGCGAAGGAGAACATGCAGCATCTTTCTTCTTTGATTAAAAAAATAAAAATAGATAAAAAAAAAATATAGTTTATTTGAAACCGCCGGTTATTTATTAAATTATATACTTCAGCTCAGAAACTTTATTTGGTAATTTATGGTAGTTTAATATAATATCAACAGTGTCACTCAAGGTTTGCATTAAAAAAATGCTGCTTCCTCCTTGGCTCATAAACATCATTTATCCTTTGGCAATGGAGCAATGATTGAATCAAACAGCAAATCATTTAACAGACAAACATTAAATCATAAAGTGTTACATTCAGCCTTTTTCTCATTGTCAATATTAACAATACATAATTAAAAATCATCATTAATCATTTGATTTTGCGATTGCATGAACTCCTGCCTAATGAAGAATACATTTTATATATTTTTTGCATATATATATATATATATATATATATATATATATATATATATATATATATATATATATATATATATATATATAATATGTTGCATAATTCTATACTATTCTATATAAACCCCAAATACCACCCATCTTTACAAAACCCATATATCTTTCCTACACCTGTTGCTGGTAGCAGTGTGTTTGCACACAACCATTTCTCACTTTTCTCACTTCTCTCAGTGCACTTCTTTGCAATCACTCCAGTTCAGTGCACTGATTTGGGCAGTATGCAAAATTGTAGTACTGTAGTACTGTCCCAAATCACTTACTGGAAATGACTCGATGGCTGCTTCTTTTTCTACTACTGTTCTGCTGTTCTGATTAGCGACACTTGAGAGACAATCAAAACATAATAACAGGTGATAGCATTTTGCTATTATTATTTCATATTATTATAATTTTCAATTGTGTTTTTTCGAGACATTAATGCCGATGTCAGCTCTGTAGATGCCTCCCTCGCTTTATCTGCCTTCATTATTGCTGCTTCAGCCGCAATAACCGCAAAAACCGCATCTCCTGCTATGTTGTAACGGTTCTGCTACGTCACTATGATCCAAACTCATGGATGCATTACTAACTTCTGTCTGTTTGAGTGTGCCAAGTAAGTGTGCACAGTGCACTACATTTTCTGACACTTTGTGAACACACTTATGTACTTAAAATATGAGGTGTAAGTGCCTAAGTATGTGATTTAGGACACTGCATCAGAGTTGTTCTATTTATTTTTTATTATTTAGACTTGATAGGGTTTATTAAGTAAAAAAAAAAAGGCAAACTTCCTTGCGCCATGCCACCAGATCATTATGATCACAAAATTAACAAAAGAATATGCTAAAATCCTGGTGGAATAAAAGTGAATATGTGAATCACAATACATAGCTCTCTGAACTCCAAACTCATGTCAAACCCTTGCAGGATTTTATAATATTTTAGTGATTTTTATTTTCTTAGACTCAACTACTGAAGATGCCTCAGCCCATGGCTGACCTGACCGTGTTGGAGCCCTGGGGGGAATTTTAAATTGATGCCCCCCAGTAGCAACAGTCTGCTGCACCTGGACACAGCAAAGCTGCTAAAAGTTATAATTATTCACTTTCAAATGAACGTTATCTCTGGGCACCGAGGCGGGTGTATGAGACAACTTCCATAAACTGATCATTCGCACACTTGACGCCTCATACTCAACCAGAAGGTGCACAAAGGAACAGATACTTAACCAACCAACAGATGACACATAAAGGGTCTTAAGAATGTGACCGGTCATTGACGTGTGGAGACGCTGCTGCAGTGTGCTCAGTAAATAATAACGATGCTGTCTGTAGCACCAGCTACCGTATTTAAAGTAGATGCTGAGAGGGTGAAAAAAATGCTAGAAAGGAACCTTCAACATATAAAGAAAGAAAAAAAACCCTGTATTCATTCAAACGGTGCTCACATTGTGCCAACACAAGTGTCTTCTTTTTGTTTTTTAGTGCAGTGCACCGCCGTGTGATATTACGCATGATTTCTCACTTCGCCATCTGTTATTGAGACATAGAAATGGGGGTAGAGGAATCTTCGAGACGACATGATTGAGAGAGATGAGAGCCAAATCAAAAGAAAAACGAGAAACGTGATAGCCGAAAGAAAAGGGGCAGGAGTCTGAAAGAAAGAAACTGCAGACAAAGAAATGTAGGGACAAATCAGCGGTTCAGTGGTCTGCATCACTGAGTAATGCTATCTGTCACAACAGAGGTGCCCTGCACTTTACATCCCTTAATATCCACTGTGATTTTGTAGTAACTACTAGCCAGACCCGTATTTAACTTTATAATTAAGGCAAGTCGATTAGTTTCCAGAAGTTCTTGGTTGAAGATGGAGCCACCTGCCTTTGTGTTGTTACGAGTTGCACTGCGATGCGGTTATAGCGCGTCAACACTTTTCCTCCCCCGCCTCATCAGAATGCGTGAGCCATGACGGGACCCGTATCATTATCCTGCCCACTTCTACACGCATTCGGCTCGGGCCAAACCCGCAGAGGTGTGAAAAGCTACAGGATGGAATGTGTGTGTTTTTTTTTTTGAAACGCACACATCCATACATGCATGCATTAATGAACTGCAGGTTGTCCCCTGACAAAAAAAAAAAAAAAAGAACGCTCATGTATTCTTGAGTGAGCGAGCGGCCGTCTCTTGAGATTATATATATTTTCCAGTAAGTCCTCCCCAGCGCCGCATTGTTTCACGCTTTGCAGGAAAGTGCCTGCGGGGCACGGAGGGTTGCTTGCTAGTAAGGTGAAATGAGCTGCTGCATGAGTTATTGATGAAACAGCCTATGCATGACGCTCCCGTTGTGTAAAGCAGCATAGCTAGGAATGCGGAGTGATCCATCCACTGCATATGCAGTTATAACATGACACCAGAAAGTGCCGGTGGTATTGTCAGGTGTGTTATCAGTGTATAAGCCGTGTCCAGGTTCGCAGTTGGTGCTCAGAGTGAGGCTGCTTAACGTATTCAGGGTTGAAGGTCACTGTGGCGCTGTTACGGTTAGCTGAGTTATTACTTGAGGTGCCGCGTCTCAACAAGGCCGATTATTTAACATTTCTGGAATGCAACTATTGTATCAATTTAATGGTTGATCTGCCAGAGGAGGATTTTGACAGCCATGATCTACTCCCCATCTGGGCTGCACAGGAGTGGCATCATATTTTTTGGTTCCCGGCTTTAAATTACAAAGGTTTGTGACCGCAGCGTTTTCACGAGCTAATAAAAAAAGCACATTTTTTATGATTACATTAGCGAGTCTTCAAGACTACACAATTACACAGTAGAATGCTTTTGAATTAATGAAATAAAAATGAGATAAGCAGAGGTCAAATAAACAAGATTATGATTTTGCTGATTTTTTTTTTTATTTAAATCTTAGGGAAGTAGATGCTGAGCAAACTTTATAACTCTTGCTAACCCTTAATGGGTGAGTTCTTAACACATTTGTAGCAGCTGCCATAAACTGCACATGAAGCATTTATGAATGTTTTTTGTAACATGACTCAACATTCATACTAAGCCTTTCATGGATGTGGAAGACAGAATGATAAAAACTATTTAACTATTTTAAAACTAGGCTGGAGATATCAAATTAATGATATCCAATGTAGAGGTAATCAGATAAGAGCGTTGGATTGTTGATGAATTGTTGGACTTCTATTTGGAAAAGTTCATGAAAGGTTTGGTATAAATGTTGAGTCACGTCTCATGAAATAGTCATGAATTCTTCATGTGTAGTTTATGACAGCTGCTATGAATGTGTTATGAATGTACCGTCAAGTACATTGTTTGTTCCCACAAATTCAGTTCCAGAAAACATTTGAACAATGTGTTCAAACAAGCTGTCCTATGCTGTCTGTGTATCAATTAATTGCTCCGTCACAAGATTATAAATGAAAGCAGTAATACAGATGTTAAACAGTGATGCATTTAAATACCTTAAGCAGTATTTACATTTTTTCTAGTTTAGAACTGCTGAATAAACCATTTCATATCTTATCTTATGTGTTTGGCTACTGCCGAAATGACAAAATGCCAGGATAAGCCACCTGCTGCTCCACTTCCCTCCTGTTTGTCCAAACAGGAGGAGTTTTAAAGTCTATAACACAGCTGATCAATAACTCATATGTTCTAAGGTAGTTTTGAACTCAGTGCCTTGAGGGGAGGCGACACTTAACAAGTTTTTTGGGTTTGACTGAGTGGCTGCGTATGTGAGTGAGCTTAGTTGAGTGACTGACAGCTCCTTTGTGTGTGTGTGTCCGTCTGCATCTCTGTGTACGAGCTCCGTCTGTGTGTGTGTGTGTGTGTTTTTCAAGGCAGCCCGGATGAGTGCTCAGACACCGTGATCCAGGAAGGCAGAAAATTCTCAACAGCACACTGAGCTCTCAGATTCAGGGATTTTCTTTTGCTAGTTTGTACTCTGTTCTGCAGCTCTGGTTTTGCCGTTAGTGAGTGCAATGTTCTGGTGGAGATTGGGTTGGAAAGTGTTGAGTTTCACTGTAGAGGGTGCGTCAGGATGCATGTGTGTATGTGTGTGTGTGTGTAGGTGTGTGTTTATCTATATTTGTATGAACCAGCGGTCTAGTGTCCCAGATAGCGAAGGCGACAACAAATTGATCTTTCGCAG
Organism: Lepturacanthus savala; assembly: GCA_030544235.1. Classification (NCBI taxonomy): domain Eukaryota; kingdom Metazoa; phylum Chordata; class Actinopteri; order Scombriformes; family Trichiuridae; genus Lepturacanthus; species Lepturacanthus savala. The sequence continues at coordinate 18,583,973 of CM060465.1, forward strand.
ATCTTCTGTCCTTTTTCCTCGGAGGCAGACCGCTGAGGATGGTGGTCCCAAGGTATTCTCACACTGAAAAGAGGCTGAGAAGGCAATTTTTCAGAAATAATAAACCATACATAGACACATACAAAAAAATAGATTAGGTTAGTGAGGAGGAGAGTTCCTTTCTTCCCCTCTCAGATATATCTTTATGTAAGCTCTTGAGCTTTTGTTGCTCTTTTTTTTAATATCAGAGATCAAATCTGAGGATGAGAGATGTCCTGTCTCCTTCTCCATCTATATATTTTATATTCCCTAGAGACTAGAGCATTTTGTCTTAACTGTGCTAATACTGGCAGCTTGTCATCGAATGCGGCTGCATTAGCAAAATAATTGTTTCCTTTTCTTCTCCAGCTCGATACATGGCGCATTACCACATTGTTATCCATCGATATTCACTTAACATGGCAGGGAATAATTACCTGCCATTTCCCAGCCCGTTTCTGTTAGATATTGGATACCTTGTTTTGGAATGCCTATAGCAATTTTCTTAATCAAGCCATGCGTTATTACATTAATTGGCTGATTAATTGGTTAATTAATGGATATCACCCTAGTCAAGCACAGCCTCTAAACAGGGCGGAGCTGACGTCGGCGCTTGCAGATGCAAATGGAGACATCAAGAAATTAGAATAGATGAGTTTGTTTGCGAGACGGGGAAAGAAAACACAAGGGCAGCCAAGCATTAAATTCAATCGAGTAGAGGCTGTCGATAGCCGGGCAGGAGGCCATTTATTCCAGTACCTTCGTAGAGGATCCTTGTCACCCACTGAAATTGATGAATGAGAAGCTGAGGGATGTAGACAGAGAGAACTTGAACACAGGAAGAGAAAATAACTTTCAAAAGAAAGAAGAAGTCGTGACAAGATGCATTTGAACAAGCTGCAGATAAGATGAAACACCGTAACTGATATACCAGACTTGGGGGAACATATATTGTTGATCGGTGATTTTTCTTTGCATGATATTAGTTAATATATAGTGTTATACAAGTAGTGTAGGTTCTTAAGGACTAAAGTTAATTCAGTGCAGCACAGAAGGTATGTTTATAGTGAGTGTGGGGTTGAGAGTGTGTGTGTGTGAGAGAGAGAGAGAGAATCTTGCTACTACACACCTGTTGATTATATGATACTTCAGTGTAGCGCTGCAATGATTTGTCAATTAATTAATTAGTTGCCAACTATTGATCATCACTTCCCAACAAAAAATACATTTTTGGTTGCATCTTTAGTTTTGGTAAACAGCGATCAACATCTTACACCATTTTATGAACCAAATAAATAATAATTTAATCGTTCCAATAAGCAATTAATCAACTATCAAAATAGTCATTTGTTGCAACCCTACTTCAGTGTGAATACACTTTAACACTGGAAATCCTTTGTATAATTGCATTTATTCAAGAATTACCCACCAGTAACAGTTGTTTTATGAGCTGAAAATATGATTCTGTTTGTTTCTGTAAGCAAACATTGACACTCTGCCAAAACTTCCTACACATGAAATACATTTTTAAACAGGTTTCTTTCCTTGTTAATACTGTTTTTTGCTTGTGGCAGTCAGTTGGTATTTGCCACACACTAAGCCAAGATGTGCTTATGACTATTACAGATGCCTGCGATGCTGCACAAAGAGTTAAACAACTCATCTAGTTCACCAGCTGCCCAAACTCCGCTCACTTTCGCCTAAAAACACTGACATAGCACTGAAATTTAAGAAGTTTCCTGACAAATGTGTGTGAGTGCATGGCTTACATGTATAACACTTCATTACTATCATACATCCTCACAAAATTTACCATCACAGAAGCCTGACTCTCCGTACACATTTGGCGATATTGGGCCCAAGCGATGAAGGGCCTTCATCTCCATAGTGACGTGACAGCATTCAGATGGTTTACTATGCCAGCTATAATCCATCTTAATCTTCTACCACTTAGCTCATTTTATTCCCGGTTGTGTGAACGACTGCCGGGCAGGGTTGATGTGGACAGAGCCGAGGCTGCTGTCGAGGAGCTGAATGTGGCTCTGCTCTACAGCGCCAGGCTCCTGTATAGAGATTAATCCGCCAAGGCCTATAGAAATGTCAAATAACGCCATCGGTGTTTTCCTCCTTCCTGCTCGAGCCATTGAGCTCAGCGTTTGCATTCATCGATTCCGGATGCCGTTACGTACATGTGCTCCTCTGATTGGACAGGCCTCGTGTTTTCAACGCCGCATGGCGGGCATCAGACGGAGGATGGCAGCTGCAGAAAACGATCCCTTGTCAACACCCGAAACGGAACCCAGCAGCGGACTTTTGTCCTGCTCCAGCTCTGTCAAACACGCCATGACCTGATATGTCTATTCATGCTTACGGTCTTATTTTTATTTATTTATTTTTTTTTATATCGGCTTGCACATGTAAAGGCCTTCAGACTAGGCTTTTTAGCCATTTTAATCACAACCAGACAGGCAAGCAAATAAATGACTGCATTCTGTCAAGGCCCTTTTACAAAGAAATCAGAAAGCAACGAGCAGCAATTCATAATATATATACAGTACAGGCCAAGTTTGGACACATCTTCTCATTCAATGTGTTTTCCTTATTTCCATGACTATTTACATTGCAGATTCTCACTGAAGGAATCAAAACTATGTTATGTACTTAACAAATAAAGGTGAAATAACTGAAAACATGTTTTTTATTTTAGTTCCTTTAAAATAGCCACCCTTTGCTCTGATTGACACGAGAAGAGTGTGCAAAGCAGAAATCAGAGCAAAGGGTGGCTATTTTGAAAGAACTAGAATAAAAAAAAAAAACATTTTCATTTATTTCACCTGTTTTCAGTATGTATATGTATATATATTTAAGTGCTTGTTGCATGTTTCCAAACGGCATGCTAAGTCTAGTGGTTTTGAAAGTGTAAAGGAACAGTGCCAACGTGGACAATGATGAAGTACAGAGGCCGACGTGATGCTAACGCGTCGCCTTCATGACATAGCCAGCGCACATCTTACTTTGAGAGCAAAAGGTTGCTCTTTGACTGCGGTTTGAGTGGAACAGACAGCGAACAATGCAGAGCTGGAGAAAGCGAGGCACTCAGAAAGAGATGAGGAGGCATTGAACTGACTGCAGATTTGAAGTCGACAGCAAAAGAGAAATGTTTCATAACAGCAGCTCTCCTTCAGACGCTGGCAGTGCCAGAGAGACAGAGAGAGATAAAGAGAGCGGAAGGTGGGGAGATATGAGGCAAATGAGCTGGAGAGGTTGGGCTAATGAGGACAGCAATAAATCTGGACTGGAATCACATCTTAGATAATCCTTTTCTTTTTTTTTCATGCACATACCCATCATCTCTTTATTTTGCTTTTTTTATCATCAATTCCAGTCTTCTTGTCTTAAGTTTCTTCTCCTTTTTGTTTACAATTTTCTAACTTTGTCAACACCCCACGCTTCCTCCAGCACATACAGAGTTGCCAGCTGCCTCTTTTTTTTTTCACCTGCCGGGGAGGATCTTCACCAGAATTATCCACAGAGGTGCGTTTTTATCTCCCCCGCTATTGTCCACATATACAAATGAGGTCAAATACAGCGGCAAAGCCCTCTCGGTCGCTAATTGTGCCGATGACATGGCCCCGGTTTCCTGCCTGCAGGACATCAACAGCCCTTCCTACTCTCAGTACATTGACCACCTGGTTTGACAGCAGCTTCCATGACCTAGACCGAGGAGCCGTGTCTAGGAGGCAGTGGGAAGCAGGGCCTTCTTCATTTTCTATCATGAAAGAGCAGGAAGTGGAGCAGGTCGCCCATTTTAAATATTTGGGACCAATCATCAACAGTAAACCCACATTTCAGACCTATTTCATGCATTTCTGTTGCTCTTTCCTGTCTGTTTTTTCACTTTTGCCAGAATACAGAAGGCGAATTTCCATTTCATATAAAGGACAATAAAGTTTTTTCTTTATCTTATCTCGTCTGGTATTCTCTTTTAAGTCTGATCAGCCACTGTTTTTCCATTCCCAACGGGCCTTCAACAGGCTTCATTATGCAGCATTATTGATGGCAAGTTTGCTCATCTACGCAATGCCATTAAACTGTCGTCTTTTTTGTAACACAATGTATTAACGGCTTAATGTCCCCCCATAAATTACCTGACAAAGACTGTGACACAAATAACCATGAGGCTGGGTTCTGGAGGAAAAGACATTTTCAAGTACAGATGGATCCATCAGCAGTGCAGTAATAGGCTGAAAGTCATTAACATAACATTAATTCCTTTTATTAGGGATACTGGAAACAAATAGCTTTGCAGAAAGATTCTGAATCTGAGCCAATCCACTGCCGTACGTGAGAGGCGAAAATCAGCTTACACTCAAGTAAAATACTTGTCGCAGGCTCGGAAAGTAATGAAGTCTCCTTTTTCTTTCCCTTTTCTTTTTCAATTTGTTTTATCTGCTTTGTTTTCCAGTGTCCTCCCCTCTCCTTTTTTTCCCCCTTGTGTTTGTCACAGACTTCCTCTTCGACTCTACTCCCCCTCTCTGTCTTTCTTTCTTTCTACTTCTCCTCTGTCAAGACTTGATTGGGCTGTGAAGGCTCTGATTGTGTGTGTCTGTGTGTAATTAGCTGTTTGAATGAAGGGCGAGTTAATGAGATCAACTTCAGTTGTCCCTAGATGGGAGTAGATTTGTTGGGCTGCGTTTCTGTCACATCGCCCTCGAACCTTCCTTCCTTCTCCTCCACACATGTGCTGACAAGGCAAGGTTTGCTGCCCATGCTTCAGCCGCACAAACAGACTTTTTTCTTCTCAGAATCCTCACAGCTTTAATACATTACCTAACACCTATGGGTGTCAGTCACCAGTTAAAATTGTTTATTCTTGTGTGGTGCAGGCAATCCCCCTTTCTTTAAACTAGACTCATTTTTAAGCATTTTCATAAAGGATCTCCTGAAATATATCAGTCAGTAAGAGTTCACTCATAAGATGCAGCGCCATGAGTTTGCACTGTGATATATTACTACTGAGTTGTGTTGACCTGCAAATATATAAAAAATAAAAGTCAGTTTTCCCATCAACCTCTGCATCTGCCCATCTGTAGCATATAACTGTCTGCCTTAAGTTTCCAAGGACTATCACTTTCTCTGATGGTTAGAAAATCCATTTTAATTTGAAAAGCTATTGCATTTTCACATTTTGGATTGACATCCATTCATAATTCACAATTCATTTACCCATATCTATATTCAATTCAGTCAGCCTGATGTGCTCTGAGGCTTCCCAGGTGAGAGACCTTGATCAGAGGGTAAACCCTCCCAGCGGGTTGTTTAGAAGGATGGGCTGTGCATGGTTGCCAGCAGTCAGACAGATAACTTGATGAAATGCAGAGTCCTCACAAACCATCTATAGATATTGGGAAACAGTTCTCATAAACAGCTCAAAAATCAATTTGCAGACCCGTAGTACCTGTGAATCTCCAAAAATCAACCCCAAAAGCACTCCACCAAAGTGTTTTCTCCATTGCTGACACAATAATTAATACAAAAAATTAACCAAAACTGAATTGATCAAGGCTGGCAATTTTTCAAAAGATTTTTTTTATTTTGTGCCACGTTTTTGAACATGAAAAAAAAATAACTAAAATGTTCCCAGCTATTTGACATTCAGTGTCATTACAAGTGATTTGATGACTTTCTTCATTATTTAGTAGTTAGAATGTGCCTGAAAGTGCAATTTTTGTCAGATCCTGCAATTTACCCCAAAAAATAAGGAGAAAAAAATCTCATAAAAACCTCACAAATTACTTTGCAGTTTGTAGAGAAAAGCAGCTGCACTCAAGTATCTTTGAAGGATTTGACATTTCGTTTTGGTCATCATTTCTGTTTTTTGTTTTTTTTACATTCTGCAAAGTGTTTACATCGATACAATAAACTATGATGGATAAAGGAGTGAATGCACCTGTGATTCTGTGATAGTGATGGGACAGTTTTTATTACAATTGGCCATAGTTTCCTCTTCTACACGAATGTGTTTGTTGTTTTTGTGTTGTGAATGTTCAACATCTGCAGAGTCATTAAAACAGTTGTGTTTATAGTTCTGTTGAAGCCATTTTTAGATAACCTCGACAGTTAACCTGCTAAGTACAACGTAATTATGACAAATATGAATGACGGCTAAAACCGCAAAAAATACAACAGAGGTTGAATGCAACAAAAAAAAGAATTTCTCTTCAATAAAAAAAGAGCTGCTCAGTATGCAGCCCACATATGTTCAAGCAGAGTTTGATTGCTGTTATGATTTGTGTTGTTTGGAGGACAGTTCTGTTCCAACGTGCCTCATGAAGTGGCACACCACTGCTGCATGCCTTTCTGTCTATGAGGCTGGTAATCATCATTGTCATGGTATTATTGAGCTGCAGACAGTCCTGCTGTGCGGCTGTGGGAGTCATTTGAAGGTGTGACCGAATAAGCGATTGACAGGAGAGTGTGACTGTCCTATTTTCTTGCTTTTAAAATTTGCACAATTTACAATTACATTTAGTAGACTCTTTCATCCAAAGCATCATACATTTGAGTCTTAAACGTAGGTACAAAAGTACTTAAATTAATTTGGTGTTATTTAAGTACTTTTGCAACCTCTTAGGTGTCTACAGGTTGTGTTTTTGTATTCAGTGGACTGTTTTTGTACTTTTTTTCTATGATTCTATGATTGCTCTCATCTTAAGGGGCTGTTTTTGGATAGGAGTCAACCATGTGTTATCCTGTGTAGTTTAGTAGTTTATGTAAGCTGCTCATTTCCTTGTTGGTGACTTTTACTTCTGGTAATTGGCACATGGGTGTGGTTTCACATTGTTTACCTGTTCACTTGTATGGCGGGAGACAAAGACAGAGCGGGCTGAGAGAGGTACAGCTATAGAGGGTGGTATGTACACTCATGCATATACATACAGGAAGAGAGACCAAATAGTCTAAAAGAGCTGAGAATCATTTGGGACTGATGTGCAGAACCACGGATGTAATATAAAACCTAGATATGGTACTGTAGATTTTTTCCAGTGGCCACTCCTGGTACTGCAACAAAAAATCCCATGCGACCCAAAAAGCATTTTTTACATAGACCACAATAGTAAAAGATAGGCCGACAAAACCGTTGACAGGACACCCCCAACTATAACCCCTGTTACAAATCTTTGTATTCCATATTTTTAAGTCATGGATGGGGGCGACATGGTGGAACAGGGGTTAGCGCTGTTGCTTCACAGCGAGAAGGTCGCAGGTTCAAGACCTCCTTGGTCCTGGGTCTGGGACTTTTCTGTGTGGAGTTTGCATGTTCTCCCCGTGTCTGCGTGGGTTTTACCGGGTACTCCGGCTTCCTCCCACAGTCCAAAAACATGCTGAGGTTAATTGGAGACTCTAAATTGCCCGTAGGTGTGAGTGTGTGAGTGAATGGTGTGTGTGCCCCACGATTGGCTGGCGACCATCTGGGGTGCATCCCTGCATCTCGCCGTAACGCGCTGGGATAGGCTCCAGCAGACCCCTGCGACCCTAATGAGGAATAAGCAGGTATAGAAAATGACTGACTGACTGACTGACTGACTAGATTTCCATGGATATGTCAAAAACCTTTCTAACAGGCAGAAAAGGTCTGGAAAAGTCTCCATTCCCAGCGTGACGTAGCACGTTCATGCTACATTGTGAGTACCTGGCTATATAGTGAATCCCTGTGTGCGTGTGTGTTTGCTCTAGTATGCTCACAGATGAAGAATCAGATTGCTGATTGTTGAGATGGTGTAGACATTCCAAACTGGTGGCATGAGCTGCTGCCATGAGTATGTGTCATGGCAGCAGCCATGAAGTTGGATACCGATTCCCCCTCTGTTGATTTTTTTTTTTTCACACAGTTCCCAGTTCTCTCAGCATTGAGGGTGTTTAGACACCATCTGTGCTCCTCCATCTCCTCCCCATCCTACACTCCTCCATGTCCCTACTCACACAAATCCACTTTATCGATTTCAAACATCCTCTGGTTTGCCTTCCACCGTGGGCTCCAGCTCATTGTTTTCGACGAGCTCTCTGGTCTCATTGGTATCCTCCTGACCTGATCGAGGCTACTGCTTCCTACAAACAGCCATACAAACTAGTCAGGGGTGATGAAGTCGAGAAGGGTGCATGACCAGTAAAAAAAAGAAACTCAGACTTACTAGTGGGGGTCCGATTTTGTGCCTAGCGAGAGATATTCTTGGCAAAAAATATGGTACTAAATTTTCACTTCTGCTAATCACTAACAGAAACCATGTTAAAGTTTGAAAAGAAATATTATGTCAATATGAAAGAGTATTCTATCATTACATGCACATGGACAAGCTTTATCAGATAATAAGGAAGGCATCGGAAATTTATCCAATTCATGTGCACAGGTTAAGGATCATCTAGGGCAGGGGTTCCCAACCTTTTCCAGGTATATACTGTATATATATATATATATATATATATATATATATATATATACACCTTAAGAGTAGGCAACTGGTTTAATTTATCCGGTTGAATTGAATTGAAGTTTTTTTTGTCATTTTTTGTTTTAAAATATAAAATTGGACGTGGAAACTACTAAATATATGGCATCCAGAAGACAATGATTTCAAACCAATGTAAATACAAAAAAAGCCTGATCACAAAATCATGTATTTGGCATTGTCAACATTGTAAGGGATACTTGCCAAAGATTTCACTTTGAATAAATAATAGGAACATAAGTATAGTTTTACAAATAGTTTGGTTGTCATGCCACCTGACAATTTTTGGACATTGAAGATAAAATGAAATTAATTTATAATCTTTGAATCATCATTCAACAGCCTGTCTCATAAGTATTCATGAGCCTCTCTTCTGATTGGCTAATAGCTGTAACGATGGGGGCAGGTGGGCCGTGCTGGGAGCTACTCCGTGACATCACAAAGTCAAGGAAGTACAAACGGACTGTGAAACAGGAACGTTCATAATCCAGGCTGCGTTCAGTGTGTTCACTGCTTTTCTGTTATGTTTTATGCATGGGGTAGTTTTTATATGACCCCAAGACTTTATCAAAAGTAAAAAGAGATTCTCCTGTTTGACAAAGAAGCCCTAACTGGCCTGGCTCTCTCCTATGTCACAGATCTTCTAACCCCTTATTCTACTTCCAGGTCCCTCATGTTCAGCTGACTCTGGCCTCCAGGCTGTTCCACCATCTAAACTTCAGCCTTTGTGCATGTAGCCTGTAGAACAGCTCTCCCTTAATTGATTTACTTTAAATCCAGGCTCAAAACATCCTTTTTTTCCACTAGCGTTTGAATCCTCCTGATGCTCCTTGTGGCTTATTATGCACATATGTTGTTTATTTGTGCCTAAAAGCTGTATGCCATGCTGTTTATGTCCTCTTTTTTGTATAGCATGTGATTATTTTATTATCTTAACCTGCTCCTGCTTTATAAATACATTCGGTTTGATTTAAAAATCTCATGGAACTGGGTGACAGGGTCAAACAAGGGTTCTGATTAGTTTATAAATAACTTACAGAAATGTTGTGTACAATCGACTCTGCTCAGTTCAACACATACACATGCACACATGCAAGCAACTTCAATCAACCAATTTGTGAATGTAGTTTAGGTCACTGCTTGTGTTGAGGCAAATGAGCCAATGAGCAACTGGGTGTTTTATTATTATTTTTTTTAAATAGAGACTAAAGAGAATAAAAGATATTTCTGGTGCAGATTGGCTCTCATAATGGGTCGGGTGCGTACAGATATTAAAAAACCCTGACCCATGCATCATTAGTGCTCAGTTTTATTTTTTCTTCTCATTCTTCTCACAGCTCCTCCTCCTTTACCGCCACCATCTTTTCTTTTTGACAAGACTTCAGCAGATTATCTCCCTTCCCGAACATGCACCGCTCTTAATGAACAGAAACTTTCCCGGAAACTCACAGGAGCGGCGTTGAATGATTGGAGTCGTTAGTGGACACTCACCCACAATGAGACACCTGGGATGAGACTGCTGCGGAGAGCCAGATAACAACTTAAGCAGCAGCGGCGGCGGCGTTAGCAACATGCATCGGAGTACATGTGTGATTGTGTGTCCCTGAATGTGTCAGTCTCTCAGTTGTCCGTTGAGTGCCAAAACAGATTAGTACTTTGTAGATTGCTTGGGCTTCGGTGAAGACACTGAAGTTCGGTGATGCGGTTTTCTCTCCCGCAGAAAAAAAAATGTGGCCGTAACTTTAATGAGTGCTCTCCTGTAGATCTTCCAGGGCACGCCGATGCATGTGTTTGCACGTGTTCGTAATTCCCCCGCTCGCAATAAGAAGGACTGTTGATCCGTCTTTACTCCTACTCAGAAAACAAAGCTCTCGAGTGATTCACTTCATATTAATTAGAAATGTAAAGCCCCATGCTTTCCCATTTATTTAGCAACTATTGTCTCTCACCTGTGTTTAACCTTTTCCTTCCTCTCCTGTCAGTTTCCAAACGTGTGTCTGTGGTTTAACCTCCAGATTTCCTCTCTGACCGTGCTTTCGCTCTTTTTTCCAGCGGTTTCACCTTCTTAACACTTGTGCTGTAAATTTAACACTCCCGTCACACACTTCATATTCCTCACATAGAATTGCAGGAATTGGCCTGCCGGAGCTCAGACATTCATTCTCTCCGCTCGCTTAATCCTTGTCAGGGTCACAGGAGAGGATGAAGCTTATGGTGGCGCAGACAAGGAACACTGCAAGCTCCGTCATAGAGAGCAATACACACTTACTGATATTCAAACTATATGAATGAATGGTTAGTATGGTTATTATGTTCATTGAACTGGGGAAAGTGACTTGCGGAAATATATGTAGAATTAGGGATTTTAATGAGGAATCATTGATTAATCGTTGATAAAAATTTAACCGGCTAACCATTTAAATTATATTTTCATTTAATTTCTCTGGAACTATACTACTAAACTACTGCTAAAGCAACAGAAGGAGAGTCATAATGGCAGTGCAGGGAAATGGAGATGAGAGATAGGATAAAGTGGGCAAACTGCAGTGCATAATATGAAAAGTAAATATGACACTGCTCTCAAATACAACTCGTCATAAATTAGAGCTGCAATACTTAACTAATTAGTTGTCAACTATTCACATTAATCATCAATTATTTTAATAGTCGATCAATTTATTTGAGGCATTCTGGTTTCTTTAGTGTTGTTAGTATTGTCTCTATCGGTGATAATTTGAAACCCAAGTCTAGAAACAGGGCCACCAATAGAAAACATGCAAATATAAGCATAACATGTTAGCTCCACACCAAATCTCTTATGCAAACAACCTTTTGTTAGAGTGCAAGAGAGGGAAAAAAAAGCATGGGGGGAAAAAAGCGAATGTTTCGACAATCAATCTATAATTACCCAAAATGAAGCAAGATTTCATCAAAGCTCCTGAACAAGCTAATACTCTTCTCTAATTGAAAATGTACTTTTATTGTAATTGAGTATTATCATAGTGATTACCGCTTTTGCTAATACCAAAATTCAGACGGTGTGTTCCAAAATAACAATGTCAGTTTACATGGTTGGAGTGATGATATGAAACACCTGCAGCAATATTATGAAGTCACACAGGATACTTGACCTTTCATTTAGGATAATTGAATGTACTTCTATATTAATGAGTTGTGAAGGGGCATTGGGGGACTCCACAGACACTACTCTGTTGCTCAAAGGTGGGAATTTTTCAGGAGATGGCGTACCTTTCCACTGTTAGCCTTTCTTAAATTTGAACAAATTGCCCTGTGTGGACTGCTACAAATGGCATCAATGGTCTGAATCACAGCTTACGGGCTGTGTCACAAGCCCACAGCAGAGCAAACAGAACAACGCTGTGTTTTCCAAGGAAGTGCATATGGATGGAGATTCACTTTGTCTCCGAGCAGCTGTGGCTCTATTAACGCCTTGGCTGAATGGATCTGTGGCCATCTGCTCTGGACCAAGATACAGGGATCACAACTCAACAGCGCCAATATCCGTAATGAACCCCTGTGCTGCTTTGTAGCACCACCTTTTTGACCTCATGTCATAGTGAGAACTATACATTTTAAATCACAACAAAATCCCACTTTTCTTTAAATGTGCATCATAGGCTACGTTCAAGATATTTTTGTGAAGCCTGACTTTTTTGAAATCCAATTTACACATGCGACTTGCATGTGATCTCCAGTGTGAAGTTTAAACACCCCAAATGTGTCCTGCATGTGCAGTGGCAGACAGGATGACATGCAGTGAGTGCATAGATATATACACATGTATATACACATGTATTATATCCATGCAGTAAGCGTGTACTCTGCAGTGAGTGAGGTGATTTTAAAGTTGCTGTCCTACCAGAGCCAGCACATGTACAAGATACAATATTTGTTTTAAGGAGGAGATTTAGGAAGAAAAGAGAAAGGTTTTTGCCCATGGTTTTTGCTTTCTTGCTGCTTCCGCCTACCTCAGCACAAAATAGTCAGGTTTGTAGCTTGCTGATGACGTGTAGGTCGAATCAACATGACCTGGCTCTTCAGACTTAAGTCGTATGTCGAAAGATCCGATACATATCGGTTTTAGGACCACATGTTCAGGTGGCTTGGGTCGCATTTAAAAATATCAGATCTGTGCTGTTCAGACTGTCATTAAAAGATCAGATACGGGTCACATAGGGGTGAAGAAATCGGATTTGGGTCACTTCAGCCTGCAGTCTGCAGTGTAGCCTCGGATATGTAGCCCTAAACCTGATTCATATCTGATCTTTTGACATACGATTTCAGTCTGAACGGCCAGGTCATATTCATCCGACCTATACGTCCTCACCAAGCAACAAACCTCACTATTCTGCACCAAAATAGGTGGAAGTGGAAGGAAAGCAACAACCATGGTGGCCGACAATAAGGAGAGTAGAGGGCAATAGAGGGAAAGCAAAGTTTCTGATTTAATTCATATTTGGGAGCGATAGCTCTATTTAAGCAAAACTGGAGGGGTCCCATTCAGTGTTGTGTCAACTGCTTATAGTGTCATTGTAGTCATCATCATCATCACCATCATCATCATCATCATCCCCGGCTTAGATGCATATAATGTCAATGAATGTATGTAATTCATTGTACGCCCTAATTGTTATAGACGTGTAACGACTCACAGTGTCATCGAACGCATCATATCCCCGCTGATGTAGGCTGTAATGTGGCACCTTCATTTACCTTCAGGTAAAGACACAGCAGATGAACAAATAAAAATATATTCCTGCAGTGACAGAGAGGGTGGCTCCACTATCAGGCCAGGACATGCCACCGAAATAACACAAAACAAACAAGACGATACCTCCGCTGTCAGGAGGGAAAAAAAGCCGCAATATTATTTAAATGTATTGATTGTTGTAACAAGCAATACAGTGATATTTATTGATTGATTCATAAACAAGCATCACCCATAAGTCATTGATTCATCCAACCCTTCTTATAGCTTATAGCCTGTCTTCTCCTCTCACACATGCACAGTTCTCCTTTTACTCTCAATGTCGGAGTCATAGTTTTTTTCTTTGCAGACACGTGGACTATAGAAACGTGATCAGTCAGTCAGTCAGTCATTTTCTATACCTGCTTATTCCTCATTAGGGTCGCAGGGGTCTGCTGGAGCCAATCCCAGCGTGTTACAAGTGAGAGGCAGGGATACACCCCAGATGGTCGCCAGCCAATCGTGGGGCACACACACCATTCACTCACACACTCACACCTACGGGCAATTTAGAGTTGCCAATTAACCTCAGCATGTTTTTGGACTGTGGGAGGAAGCCGGAGTACCTGGTGAAAACCCACGCAGACACGGGGAGAACATGCAAACTCCACACAGAAAGGTCCCAGACCCAGGACCAAGGAGGTCTTGAACCTGCAACCTTCTTGCTGTGAGGCAACAGCGCTAACCCCTGCGTCACCGTGTCGCCCAGAAACGTGATCAGGGGAATCTAATATGAAAAGCTGGCTATCAGTAGTCTAATCCATCACACTGCTTTTGTGTTTTTTGGAGAGTGTCAACAATCGCAGCTATCCAGCCACCTGCACTAGCTTCTAATCGGGCAGTAAACAACTCGCAACAGCTCGACAAAGCCTCACACAGTTGAAGGAATGAGTGTGTGTACAGACACAGCTTGACTGCACTGTGTGTTTTGGGTACAGTCCATGTGTGTCTCGGGCTCAGCTCACTGCTTTTTCAGGACCCCGTGGGGCCCGTTATTCCCCCACCGCCACACCAACCTGTCAGCTCCCTGACCCTCCTCTGTCTCGTCCTCCTCTCTTGTGTCTCCTGCGCTCTCTCATTCAGTCTCTCACTGTGAGCTGATGAATGGTCCCCAGGTGATGGGGGTGACAGTAGCTGTAACCGCTCAGGATCTCTTTCTCTCACTGGGAATTTGAAATGTGCTTTATTATTTTTTTTTTTTTCCCAGAAAGACAACCCTTCAGAAGGCGATCTCTTCGGGTCGGGGACGGTGACCCTTTCATCCTGTTATAAAAACAGGGCCCTCCTGTCCTAAGTTTCAATCAGACACCTCAATGGATGTCCTGCGAAGGCTGCTTGTGCGAACCAGCATGATGCAGCTACCCGTGTCTCAAATGATTTGTGGTCACTGATATAAAGACCCAGTTAAAGTGTAATACCTGTGTGCTGTCAGACGCTTTTTGGCGGCTCTTTTATCAAATTTTTTGTCTCTTTCGATTTAAAAAGAGCTTGTTTGTACACAGAGAAGACAGTGCTAGCAACCTCTGCACTACCAGTGTCCTCAGTTGACCCAAGTACAATGCAGACAGATGATTATGATATGTGTAAGGAAAAAAAAAGTTTAAGACGGGAGCAAAAAAACCCCAAATATACCTGGCCTTCAAATCTGGTGTCGTGCCAAGGTAGTTACAACCGATATGAATTGTGGTCCTGGCTGCAGGAGTGAGCATCCACTCGAGGAGCGGGTGGAGCTGTGTTCCTACATTTATACACGTTGGTTTTCTTTTCATGGCTTTATTGTTGTAGTTTTAAAGACACATAACATATTTAGCAAAAATAAATGCTTTTATTCCACTCTATCATATGCATTGTTGAAGTTTATATCATTTTATAATTTACAATGTATTCTGAATCATAAATTACACCGTGAAATTGAGATCACTGCAGCTAATCATTTTAACACATTGAATGGAAATGTAGGCCACATTAAAATCAATGCAGCAAATGGTAATTGTAAATGATTGTGAATCCCCCTCCCCCACATTCAAGAAAATCAGCAGGTCATATAATGCATTGCATTTATACAATACTTTTTATTACACAAATCGATAAAGTTACTGACAAGGGAATACATTTTATTTTAGACTGTACATTGAAGCTGACACAAAGTGTATCCCTCCTCGAATAAGATGAAGAACTATCATATTTTGTCAGATCAGGTGTAACAGCACTTTTGAATATTGAGAGCTTCACACTTTTCTAGCTCAACTTATAGGGGGATACATATTATTTCAGATTAGTCCAGGCTGACATATAGTGCCATTATCAGCACAAATAAATGTTCCTACTTTAATTTAAGATTATTAAAACAAAATATTGCCAGTGGCTCTGGATATGCTACAGCTAATGTAATAAATGTATTCAATGTGATTCATCACTTACATGTGTTCTATTGCTGATTATATGATTATTCCATCAACAGTATTGAGTCAACTATTATGATAATGTGTTAATTCTCTAAATTTGTACTGATAAAAAAAAAAAAAACTCTACTTCCATCTTGAAAAATGTGAAGATATGCAGCTCGATTTTTTTAAATAATAATAATAATTCTTATTATAGCTTGTATGTATATTAACACTTGAATGTCCATTTATGCTACATTTTGAACAGATAAAAAATTGTGAGTTTCATTTGAGATAAACTATGGACAATCAACAGAATTAAGTATTTTAAATGATTGACAGCTGTAATATATATTGATGAAATGATTTTTTTTCCTCTTTCCCTTGAGCAAATCTAAAAAACCTCAGAAGTACATAAGTACATAAGTACATGCATGGAAAAACAAAAACAACCTCACATATATAAATAAAAGCCAGTTCAACATCAGTTATAACCCCTGATTATACAGTGCTCCATCACAACAGCACTTGTTTATTTCCCTCAGTGGAAATTGCTCTTATATCAGAAATAGCAGTGTAAACCTGCAGTATAATTATGATTTGTGTCAGCAATGAGGCTGCATTTTCACCATTTGATTGCTTGTTCACTGAAGTGCTGGTACCTAAATGCTCCTTGGCCAGAATAAATAAATATAAGTCCTCCCCCTGCCCCCCTCCTCCTCCACTCCACCCACACACAAATTTTCATTCTTTGTTTTCTGTTGCTACCTCAGACCCTCATTTACAGAAGGAGCGCTTCACCTGGTGAATGCTAAACACATATCACAACTCTGATCTCTCGAAGCCAATTTCACCCACTGAGCATTGAAAGATTTATTTTGATGTGATTTATTACATCGTCAAAGGCATTTCCACTATCTCCCGAATCATCTTTTTCTCCTCTTTCTGTGTGTCTCACTGCTGTACGAGAGGTTGATACTTCAGTGAAAAAGACAGCAGTGTGATGTAATATTGTATATTTCTGCATTCAACTAAATGTTCATCGCCGCTTTCTTGATGCCTAACCACAGAACGGGAGTAGGAACTGATAGTCAGGGGCTTTAGGGATTATTTACCTATTCTGTGTTTTATGTCTAAAATAAATTACATTGTATTTGTAATTTGAAAGATGAAAGATGGATTTATCAGTCTTTCAGTGTTACTGCCCTTGAATGTTCCTAATTAACCAGTCTACTTAACAGTATCAGTGAAAAGAGTCCAACCTGACTGTTGGCATAAACTTTGACTCAACTCTTAAGTACGTTGCCCATTTGAGTGTTTGATTGAGCCTTCCTGCACAACCAGATTAATGAGGTCCTCACACGTGTGCCAAGCAAGATTAATGAATCACAGATAACTAGCTTGAAGACAAATCATAATTTCACCCAGGTTCCATTTCACCGCATATTTACATCCATTCGGCACCATCGGCGATCACTCCTCGGAGAGGCTCAGTCATCCACAGGACGCGTTTCAGATGACATCCCTGCGGTGGCTGAATTGACATTTTAAACCATCACTCATCATCTTTTTGTCATGATAGTTCAACTTTTAATGCAGGGACCTTCATGTTGTCCATATATTTGCCGTCGGGATAAAAGGTGATATACAGGCCATCCTGTGATGCCCGGGAGAGAGCTTTTTTTAGACCAAGGTACTGCATTGGATCCCAGGACTGATGATTCAAGGAGGGTGTGGATGTGTGTTGTCCCTGAATTGTCAGTCAGCTTTGTTTTAGTGGCCGTATGTATTTATCACCACCCTTAAGTGCTTTCACAGAGTGCCTTAGGAGCTATAACTCTGACTAATGGAAAACAAAGACCTGGCCAACACAGGCGGGACACTGCATTTCTCCTTCTGGCACATCTACCTACATCGTTTTGACTTAGATGTTCACGTACAGTGTTGCTTACAAGAATATATGCAGTCATCTGTTTTTCGTCTGCAAACACTAATTGCACATGCATAATTGTGCACAATATAAAGTTGGTTGCGTAACTGTGTTGTATCAGTGCTGCTTTGTATGTGTTCATAGAGTTCCGAACCTTGCCACTACTGGCACCTGTTCCTGTCGGTATCATACTTTTTTTTTTCACTACTTTGTCACTATTGTAATATAAGGTTATGGTTAATTACTGTTAAATATATGACAATGTTCTGCTGTAGAATGTGAGGTTCGCAGTGTCTGCATTTCTTTCACCTCCAGCTCTGCTTAAAGCTACGTTTGAACTTACAACCTCTGGATGTAAAAGGGACACTTTAATGATGAGTGCTTAAATCACTACACTAGCAGATAAACTGTTGGCTGACAACAAAAGATGACTGTTATTCAACATGCATATCAAACTATACATTTAATAATGCTGGAGTCCCATTGAATGATGGTGCATGATAAACATGTAAAGAAACTGTGTATAAAGATTAAAGAAGCAATTATTTGCATAAAAGGAAGCTTAGAGGTTAGAAATCTGTATGCCATTAGCGTAAGGAGACCCGCAGAGTATGAGGATGTATAACATTAGAACAAACTGCAGGAAAAAACTGTAAGTTTAAACAGTCTGTAATTTGCTCTGCAGACAATAAGCGCCTGCAGCGTTTTCTCTATCAATACAGTTCTCAAAAAAGAAAAAAAAACAACTATGGGTAATGCAGAGAAGACTTGTGGCAACATTTTGCTATATGTGCTTGAGGATTTAGAACTGTGAAAGGATGAGTAGATTTTTTTTTTTTTTACACTCTGAAAATATCTCAGCTCTCACCTCTAACAGATATTACACACATTGTAGACTGCTGTAAAAGCCCTCAGGTTTGACTTAAATTGCTCAAAAAGTACAAAACTATATCACAACACAGGATAAAATCTACGAAAATGAAAGCTTTACGATCGTCTGAAAGTTTGAACGGAGTCTGCAGGATGTAGGGATACCTGACCAGTTGAGTCTCAAAGTGACAATGGTTCCAACTCAGTTCAGCAATTCCTCCTATAGACAGCCATTATACATTTAATTTGTTCATGTTCAATAGTTATGCATATTAAATTCACCAAAACATGTTGGAATAAATGAAAGTGGTGCATTTAATTTGTTTATTTCCTAAACTTTATATATATATATATATATATATATATATATATATATATATATATATATATATATATATATATATACATATATATATATATACATATATATATATATATATATATACGTATATATATATATATACATATATATATATATATATATATATATATATATATATATATATATATATATATATATATACGTATATACATAAAAAGAACTAAATATCATTAGAAATAAATTTCTAGACATGTACTGTAAATGTGCAATGTGTCTTCAATATAACATTTAATGAGATTATCTCAGTTTTACATTAAAATTGCATAACCCTTAACATCTACACAAAAGAAGATAAGATAAGTGGCAGCTTTATGGAAAATGAATATTTATTCAGTGGCTTTAAAATTATGCCTAGTGTTCCAGTATTCCACACGGACGTAGTGTGGAAGAAAATAGATCTCAAGGCACATGCCCTTTCACGGGAGGTCAATGTAAATCTGTTAAATATAATATCCCGAGCTGCCAGCAGAACTCAGCCATGAGCTTAAGCAGGAGCTGCTTTTTATTTTATTTAAAGCCAGAAACAAACAGACTGCAGGATAACATCATGTATGCAGCCTTTAGATATCCTCTACTGCAACCTGGTTTCCAGGCTCACAGCTCATGGCCTGAGAAAGAAAGGCAAATGAACATCAAGAGAGTGGGGGAGGCGAATAAAAGAAATGAATGGCAGAGATTATAGACAAGGAGGACACATAAATTACCTTTATGAAGTGAGTCAAGTTTCATGTGAGCTTGTTTGTCTTCTTACGCATTACTGTCCCTGCCTGGCCTCTGTTCATACCTCTCAGGTCTAATCCCAATAAAATCTCTCAACACAACATATTACATTTGTATAAGTTAACAATATTACCCGGGAATGACCTATTATGTCTTTTTTTAGTACAGCTTGACAACAAAATATGTGTGCAGTCACCTGGCTACAGCTGAGAAAAACCTGCGGGTTGAGCTAAGAAGACTGACATGACCACATGATATTTGGGGCTCAGCAGTTTCACCAGCTTGGCTACGCATTTGAATCAGCTTCAATTGCCATGTGCTTTAGGCTATTATTAATTATGAAATACAAGTGGGTGATGACATGACACAGGTATGTGATGTAAAAGTATTTTGGTTGCAGCATGAAAGCAAAACCTGACAGATCAAATGTTGAAAATGTAACAAAAACATAAGCTTTGTCCAAACTGTTTTGGTTTGATTCCACTTCATTGTTCACGGGGTGAACAAAGATTATATGATGTTGCTGGTTGGCGGAAATGAAACTACTGTATTTTCCCATCAAATTGTACTCTAGCCTACTATTAATGTCTGTTCTTGGTTTCGCCTCCAAACATTTACAGTATTTTACCCCCTTTTTTTATTAAGAATGGCACCTAACTGTTTCGAATTCTGCTGTATTTTTACAATAATTTATTACAGTGTACGAAAACCAGGGTTGTGCTTATCAGAGCATGTATTGATTGTCACATCTGCCATATGACTCGCATTGGCTGTGACAGTTAATAGATTGCTATAAAAGAAAGAGGCAGCGGGAGGAAGGTTGCGAGATGGAGTGCCTTCAATGTAGAACAGATAAACTCATACAACCTTAGCATGCTTCAGGGAAGTGAGAAAAGATATAGAAACAGTTGGGAAAAAAAAGAAGAGCAACAGAGATGCCACTCCATCAACTGCAGGCATGTGGCTGTCCAGATATGATTTCTAAACTCCCATCTCTCTGCTCATCTGAGCTGCAGCTTGCTCTTACACCAATGCCAACAAAACAGCACACAATGTTATAATACGTGTCCGCTAGCGGCCTTATCTGATTGCATTTAGTCAGTGTTCGTGTACCTGCTGTCAAAGGGAAGCGTGTGGCATCGAACCTCTTTTGTTTCAGACAACGAAAAGGCAGTTCCTCTCTTGATATCCTTTTTTCCTTATATTCTGTTTTCCGCCTCCTATCCTGTCACACGCATGTATCAAAACACGCTTCACACTCCACAGAGCATGCATTGGTTGCAAATGTATGGAAAAGGATGGCGCATCCTCTATGCACTTGCGAATGAATGCATGCTTTCACATAGAGGATGACCTTTTCAGTTCCAGTGCATACCATCACAAAAAGGTTGCAGTACAAACTCCAAAGTGGACAATACCATCTACTATTTGTGTTTTTCGGGCATGTTGCCTGCTGGCCATTGTTGTTCTTTTGTACTGACACAGAATGTTTCTTTGCATCCTCCCTGCTACAAGTTCCATTTGTCTGCCACATAGATCCCTTCCTCAACGTGTTCCAAATTGCAGGAAGCGCGGCCACACTTAAATAGTTTTAAATTAATTTTCCCGCATTCATTTGCTTCATTTCCATTTCATTTCATCCATTAATTAATGCACCAGGTCAATTTTTTTTAGAAGCCAGTACTCAGCATTACTGCAAAACGGCCTCTGCCATCAATACCCGTCAAATGTCTCTTTGGTGCTTGATAACAGCATGTGTAGGTTGCGAGGGTTGTTGTGACTGATACGTTGTGTCGGGCGTCGCCGATAAATCAATCAATCGCTCATCTCTAATGGTGTTGTTAATGGAGTTGGTGTTGGCTGAAGGGCTCAGATGGGTTGTCACCGTATTATCTATTTGTGTGAGCGGCCATTATTCAGCCGATACGTCTTTGTGTGGGTCCGTCTACTCTTGTTCTACATCTGAGTGAAAACATCAATGCTCAACACATATACACTGAGAAAGAGCCATTGTTAAAATGTGCAATTATTGTTCCATTTTTCACTGAACTTAAAATAATCCAATGTTGGAAATATAATAGCAGTGACAAAAAGTATAATATAGTATTTACCAAGGTTCCAAATGAATTTGGCATTTTATATTACATACAATCAGTTTCTAAGGCTTTGTAATGTCCCTTCATTATTTAGAGTTCTGGTGAGAGAAAATCTTGTCAGTCAATGTTGTTATTCTCTGATATGACTCCTAAGGCTGGATTTTGGGAAGACTGGATAATACTTTAAAAAGACCACGATAGCTGCATTTTGTTTATGTCTCTCTCACGGTGATGTATTTTGACAAGCTTTTTAAAATGTTTTAAGTTCCTCCACTACCAGTGCAGAGCGATAAAACAAGCCAGACAAGGAGTTGTAGCTCTGACCCTGGATATCTGCTGGGTGAATCATCATGTTGCTCTGGGTCTGCAGAGCGCCGGGTCAAGCTTCAGATACAAGTCAAGAGATCCTTGTTCACAGGCGGAGAAGACCATGTACGGATTTTCAGAGTGACTCTTAACCCCCCCAAAAGATCCAAGCGTGTCCAGAGAACCGAGTGACTGTCTTAGGAGAAAAATCCACAAATACCCGTGTTACGAGTTAAAAAAGATGAGGAAATAGAACTATACTAAATCATTTTGCATTCATTCAATAGTTACAAAAGCCTCCGGCCCACGACTGGGGACAGGCAGGGGATTCACAGTTCAGCCTTGTGCTCTGTTTCTGGCCCTGAGGGTCTTGAAAATAACTTTTTTTTTCCCTTGCCCTTTTATTGGACATGTTCTCCTCTGACCTTTTCTTATAAAGAACAGCGAATTGGCTGTTCCGTCACTGATTCCCGCCGTCTCCCATCTATTCAGATGAACAACGTTATATATTGTAGATCCAGTGTGTAATTGACCTTGTCTCTTTCTTCATTCCTCATCAAGTCAAACGACATACTGACACGCGCACGTGCACGCACACACACACACACACACACACAGAAACACAGACACACACACACTACAGAAATGCGTAAGCACTATCTACGCACACTACTGTTGCCAATTGGTGTGAAGGTCAAAACAGCCACTAGATGAGCGAAATCACTTTGTCCCTCCACTTGTCCAATCAAAGCCCTCTCCCACTGCTGTGGGAACCCTTTAATTACAGTCCCCACTTCAACAATGTGAGCTTGTTAATGATGTTCCACATTCTGTACTCACTGGCGCGCCCACTAATTATGTTCCCACCCTTCAATAACACGGTTGTCAGAGAAGCAAGTGCCAGAGGTCCCATCTTCCACCGCTGCCACCACCAGGCCGCTTAGCCCCACAGGGGCAGTGTAATGGGCAGCCCCCCTCATGTCTGCAGCCTTGGCAGTGGATGAAGGACATTGGTCGGGGGTAGCACTCCAAAGGGCGACTATCCTTTTGTCCCCCACTGACCAGACGTTTACTCTGTTGCTCACGCTCGAAAGCCCCGCCTCCCTACCTCCAGCAAGACAGATGAGCGGGCGCTCTAACCCCCGTTGGCTAAATGGGGGTAGAGGCCAGACACGGTACTGCTGAGCAGCTTTTATCAACGAGACTTAGAGATAAATCTGCCCCATTCTACCCCCCTCCGCCCCTCATCCTCATCAATACAGCAGAATCTCTCCGCTTAGTTGCCTAAGTCTTTTCCTCTCCCTTTGTATTCTCCTTCTCTGGCTAGGTATGCTTCACCTACAGCCTCCCCAGCTTGCTTAAATTCTCCCTCTCCATCCTTCTCCGAGGGCTATCTGTGTTGTGACAGGTAGTGCACTCTCCTGGGCTGTCTGGCAGAATGGTGCTTGACCCCCAGTTCAACCTCTGTTGCTGTCCCGCATGCTATTCATTTATCTCCAGCCAGGCAGCGTGAAGCCGTTTCGTGTTCGATTAGGGAGCGCTGATTTTGAAATCAAACAACATCATAGCGCCTTTAGCGAGCGAGCAGGAGCGAGAGGGCGCTTTTTTTCCTCGCCCTCACACACGCATGCAAACACACAAATACACAGGGAGAAGAATTGTGTTGTATTGCTGGTTCAGTACTGGACTCCAGCAATAAATAAATCCGCAGGGCATTGTGGAGTGAGCTACGTGACGGACCGGAATCAATTTGACATATTGACTCTAATTATTGCAGTGGATGAAGTCTATGATTCAGCCCCCAGTGTTGTAACCTAAGCTGCACAGAGGCAGCAAACATCATGCAGGAGGCAGCACGAGAATAAACAGTACAGGCTATTTTTGGATGCTTTGAAGGTGCAGAGGAATTCATGTAGAGGCTGGAGAGGTAATGTGAATATACCAGCAAAGACTTACTGATATGTGAATAATGAGACACGCCGGTTACCTACTTCCAGAAACACGTTTTGATGTTGTAGTTTTTAAAATCGAGGGCATTTGTGGAAGAGTTTTTGCTGGAATTATGTTGCATTATGCACGCAATGGATATTGTGTTTTTGTCACTTTTTCCTTTTCAGCTAAGAACAAATGATTGGATTTTAGTTCATTTCGTTCAGGTTATTTTCCAAACAATAGTAACAGAAAACAATAGTAAATAACCAAACCTGAAAAGGCATAGGCTGACGCTAGAAGCTTATTTGCACCTAATCTTCTTAGCGATACTACAAGAAACTCAAATAAACCTTTTGAGATTGAACCCTAATCAATAATCTATTTTTAAAGAAAACAATACAATAATAATAAAAACATGATAAAAGACAAAACAAACAAATACCCCTGATATAATTTCAAAAGCACAATTTAAAAATCCATCTTTCACATAATTTTCAATCATCTGTTTCTTGAATAAACATTTAAATGTATGAACAGTTTGACACATCAACATTATTATACATTATTATAGATTAACTTTTAATTTAAATTACTCTTTTAATTAAGTCCTGGTTTTCCTATTTTCCATCATAGTTTTCCCTCTGAACTCATATCTTCATTCCCTTTTCTTAAACATTCTCACACATATCCTTGGCAACAAATTATTATTCACTTTGTACATGATCAATGTGATCTTGTAGTCCATTAGTTCTTTAAATTTAAGTTCTTAATCGAATAAATAACCCATTTGATGGTTCTCTATAATTTGAAGGCCAGATAGACCGTTCCTTCTGAAGGTCTTGTATGTATGAATATATTCACATTTATAATGTGATGATAAGAAGATTGGGGTTTGCTCATCAATCATCATTACCATTTTAGTATGTCCATTAAAAATATCTTCTGAATGAGTAAACCCTCATTTAAAAGCCTCGGACACCATTATTAGTGCACGTTTATGATGAGTCATGCTTACAAAGTGACCTAATGACTGTTGCACATTATCATTGGCTGCCCCACACCTCACAATATACCAAATGACCCGTGTGTACTCGCATACATTTACAAGCGACAACTATCTCAGTGGTGACCTCACATCTGCAATGTGTCATTTCATCAGAAATGGAGCTGACGAGCTGGATAGCGGCCAGCTGATGTAACTGTCTGAGTGGCTATAATGAGGATGAGATATGCGGGCAGGCGGGGGGTTCTGAGCAAGCAACATTTTTATCTATAATGACAAGGGCTGGCAGATGTACAGTAACCATCTGAGTGGCCATAATGAGCAAAGGAAGACAAGTGATCAGGCACTGATGGCGAACTTCAATACAAGACAAAAGGCTTGGAAAACTTATCTCTTTTTTTCCAACTATTGATCAGAGCTCCTTGACGTGCAGCAACTGTCTGGTTTGCAAAAGGACCGGATCAATTTCGGATAATGCAAGATCATACAATTTGCCGGGGTACATGCAGCAAATGGAGAGAAATTAATAAAAAAGCGCAGCCTGTCAAAACTTAACTGAAATGATGCAAGTGATGTCAACTCTCAAGGTATGTAACTCTGACATGTCGGCATTGGGAAAAACGACACATAATCAACATGATGTGGGAAATAATGAGGTGAATCCACCCTGGCATCTGGCCTCTGTATGAAGCTTTAGCTAGGTAATCACAACGTAATCAAAGGCAGCTCAACCTGTCAATCCTTTATAATTGGGATTGTCTTATTCTACTCTATTGGAATACTATTTTCACATTTTAAAGTGGGAATAAAATCATCTCTATAGTGACTTCACGGTGATCCAGCACACAATCTGCTATGCTCTATGCCAGGCTGTGGTGTTTGGCCTTCACAAGGTGTTCAGCTGCTATTGCTTGGCCTGTTTTTCCTTTAAAAGGAAATCTCTATTTTATTTTAGTCTAAGGATTTTTTCAAACCTGTCTTACACAATTCCCCTGAATCCAGCAGCTCTTAAACTTTAACAGCCTGGTTTCTAAATAAGATGTGTATTCTCCTGACTTGGAGCTCTGCTTATCTGTAGCCCGCACACAGTAAATAAGGCCTAACTTGTAGTGTTACTACAAGTATGTTAATTTATTTGCAGGGTGGTAATATATGTAGAGGATACTAAAATAAATTCAAACACTCATTGTTTTCTTTTTTTCCACAGCCAATTGGTTTGACAGAAACCTTTATGCATGCTATCTTAAACAGTGACAAATAAGGATGTGACGTGATCTCGTGCCATGAGATTTCACGAGATTAAATGGTGAGTGAAAAGCTGTCTTGTAAGCACAGGGCAGAAGCCTATCAGACTGCACGCTATATATTTGTGACCTTTGGGGGCAGTAATGAGCCTTTGATGCTTCTCGTCTGTCAAAAACTGATAAGAGCAATGAGCAGCAGCCAGAATGATGTCGGAGTTTGAAAAAAATCAGCACTGAAGATGCTCCCTATCACACTCAAATCCTTTATGTGACAACGTTTTGCGTTCCCAGTAAGCGTTTACTGGCAACTAAGTGACAGACAAGACTTGGACATTATATAAGCAATGTAAGAAAATAATCACGTACACCGCATCTAACATAAGCACTATGAACATGCAGAACTACTACAGTTCCCTAGTAAAATCCACCACACCTGTGATGAAAACAGGTAAAGTTGAAATCTCATTCTCGTGTATTGTCACACCCCTAGTGACAAACTGTTAATATAATATGTGCAGAAGTCCTGTTTCCGACCTCTTCTGCCATTAGAAACACTTTATGCTCAAGGGTAGTTGAGGGATCCAGTAAGATTTTTAATAAAGAAAAAGTAATAGGCCACAGGCTGAGTTTTTGTGTCTATGTTTGAGTGTACTGTATTGTGCTCAGTGATGGCAGCTAATAGTGGTTATTTATGTCTCCCTTCCTCTCTCTAAAACACAATGAGGCTATTACATTGTATTACTTACCAGTAAATCATCTAAGCGCACAGTAGAGCTCAGGATGTATATAGTTTAGAGTGGCAATATAAAACACGAGAGTGGACACGATGGCAGTGATTAGCATAGGCAGCGTCCAAGATGCGCGCTACCCCTTGACAACCCTGCTATAGGCAGTTTGATACCATTGCAACAGGTTACAGCACACTTTAGACCAGCGGTAGAGCTTGTTATTTCACCGCAACGCTTTAAGCCCCTGTGCCCGCGGAAGCGAAGTGGCTTTTTACAGTATAAGCTACTTTGCTCTCTGAGTGGGAGTCGCATTGCTATGTGTTGATTAGAACTGGCTGTTGCAGCTGTGTCCTTGCGCCGATACCATTTGGTGGGGAACTGTGGCTCCCAGACGTCTCTATTAGATACTCTTTGTGCATGCACAGCTTTATTATTCAGATTTAATACAACAATGCCCCCAATATCCCATTCTGCTTCCTCTGCTTTCACTTTTTATTTATACCACTCCGCCCGCTTCCCTCCCTCCCCTTGTTTTTTTTTCTTTTCTCTCTCTCTCTCTGCACCGACACACACCCGAGCAGGACCCGCTGCACAATAGATATTAAATCAGATTTGTTGTCGAGCAATAGAATAGTGTCTGACCCACGGAAATGTTGCCAAACTAACCCCCTCGAGACCCCCCTCCCCTCCCCTCCCTGTCTCCTACACTTGCCCTCACTCCATCTCCACTCTGACATGCCTGTACTGACAACAAGACCCCCCCCACCCCACTACAATTGATAGCCCCTCAATTTGCTCCCTGGAATTGGTTATGTTCAGTGTGTAGAATGACACAAGAGCGGTATGGAATTAGGGTCAGTAAGGCGCGCTGCTTAAAGGCAGAGTGTTGGAATAACTCGAGGAAGTGCTGTATGCTTATAGAGGCAACAGCTCAGCACAACTATGACCATCTTCCACTCCTCACCCTGACATTGCCGTGTAGATTTTGAAAGGATGTTTAAGCTCGGCTCAATGTGGGATGCAGATAGGGGTGATATAGGGGGTGAGCTACTGGCAGAGATTGAGAAGAAACGATACAGCCGTGGAAATGAAAGGATGCTTTGAAAATAGAGGTTCACTTTGGGATCTGCTACGGTTGTAGACGCACCTTGCCTCTAAACACTGTGCGCAATCACACTTTAATTCTGGCCACATAAGTTTCTCCGTGGAACTGTAGAGAACACAACCTTGTGAAGACGTCAGAAGAAAGTAAAGAGCCATTACATGGATATAGATGCCTTACGCGCCTCGGCTTAGAGGGATCTTTAACCACCAGAATGCACCTTAATAATGTCATAAAGGCTTTGTACTTATGCACAGCGTTGCTTTGCTGTGGATGTCTTTGCTTGACTTTCTCTTCAGTGCTGAGATCACAAAGCTGTTTACTTCAATGACGAATGTGTTGTGTGTCTATCTGCGCTCTGAATACTGCTTTGCATGGATGGCGGTCATTCATTTCATTTTTCCAGCAGTTAACACATTAACATTTACAGTTAACTCAGATGATACCAGTTCAGTCCATGAAATTTTATTAAAGGGAATATGCCTAACGTTTGTGAAGCTGTTTACATGTTTTAATCCTTTTTAGTGCAATGGGTTGTGACTTAAAAAATGAGACCCTTGCTGACATTCTCAGTTGAATATAACAGTCTGAGCTCCAAGTGTCCTTTACCTCACTGTTGCTACCTTCAACAAAAGACATCAGAATCCACTGCAGTGAACACAACAAATGTTTACCCGGCTTGACATTACCTTTATAGCTAATGAGACGGCTAGCTCAATCACAAAACACACACACAACAAAATACAACAACAGAGACACAGCTAAAGCACAATATTTTCTAACTAATGAGCAAGAAATCATCTCCAGAGCAATAGCAGATCTTAGTACCTCCTGTCCAACTTTAGTCCAAAGGTGTAATAAGCAGACACGTTAGAACTCACCCTGTGGGCCAGTCCCCGCAAGGTAGGTTCTGTGTCTGTGTGTGTTTGTTCTACCTGTGTGTTTGTGTGTGATCTACGACAGGGGAAAAGAATTTGTTCCATTTTGTTGAAGCACGGTGCAAAACACTACTTTGGAGATCTTTTGTGTTATTTATCCAAAAGGAAATAAGCTGTCAGGATATATAAAATATATAGAGATGTAAGAGATATATAACAAGATTTGCGCAATAAATTGTTTTGAGCTCGCTCTGATGGAGCATCAAGACTCACCTGGAAGACATATATATGCATCTAAAAACTAGCCTCTCCTGTGCACCTTAAAAATAAAAGAGCTTAAACTGCCGAGTGCTTTGGTGATCTCGCGCCTCTTGTTATATACATAAAAACACTTTCACATTGTTTTTAGTTTCTTGGCCATGTTTGTGCTCTGCTGCTCAATGCCTGTGTGTGTACGGAGCGAAGTGAACAGATGTTGTGCATCCGCCTGCCAGCGCAAGAATGAACGCAAACTGCATTTACTAGTTACACAATGTGGGTGCTGGGTGTGAAATTGACACTTTCGCTGGTGGAAACTGGTAATTACAGTCGTGTTTCAGTGCTATGGCCGTTCTGGTGCCGTCTAAAATAACCGACTGTCTTCTACCATTGTGATGTCTTTGTGTAGAACATTTTCACGATGTATACCTATATAAGGTGGCAGCAGGACATCCACATTGTTCTTTTATTGTTCCAGACAGAGAAGTGAGAACGCCGACATATAGTGTAGATATAAAGTGTATTACTGTAAAACATGAACTACAGCCCATCTTCACATAAAACTTAAAAAAAAACAAAAACAAAAAAAGTCCCATTTCTCTACAGCATGAAGAAACCTGTCAAACAAATGCCTCTTTCCTCAGATCCACCTCTGGCCCAACACCTAAGACAGTTCTGGCCTCCTAATGCATGGCAGCAGAAGGGTAATAACTGCGATCCTTCTGTCAGACAACAAATGGCCGAAGATTAGGGGCATTAGGGTAGAGGAACTTTCCTTAGAGTTTAACAAGCTTCGCTCCAGGTTTATATCATGATTGATTCTGTGCTCAGAGCTTTTTTTTTCCTTTTTTTATCAATCCATTAGAGCACAGGCTGCAGAATGGCAGCCATCCAGACACGGACATTAACATCCCATCTCAGGGCCAGAGACACCAGGAAGGTCAGTGGGGCGGGAGGGGGCCGAGGAAACATTTACTACACTGTTACAATTATTCCCATACAGCAGCGCTGCAGTATATCCAGCATATTCAATATTTACTACTGTGTAAGAAGAAGGGAGGGGACTGCAGTAACATTTATTGCTCTGGTATGTTTTACTAGGGAATGGAAAAGGGTTTCAGACACTGCTATTCGTCACTGTACAGGTAGTATATGCTGGGTTAATACAGAAAATAGCACTACTGCTGGAGTGCTGATTGGGGTTGTAATGAAGAAGGTTGTAATGATTATCCAGTACATTACACATAGGCAAAAAAGTAAGAAAGAAAAATGACAGAGCAAAGTAAACCCTTCATTACATGAATGGGGATTTCATAGAATTGTGATTTAAAAATGAAAAATTGTGGAATCTCTGCATTTATATTACAGCATTTATTTTTGGAAAGCACAGTAAAGAGAAGATAAATACATATTCATGACAATTTTTTTACAATTACACTTTTACGCTTTTTACGTCCTGGCTCAGATCTTCCAATACCAGCAGAGAGGAACAGCATCATAGCACGTAGGACATGCATATTTAAACAGCTGTGCATTCATCATACACTGTTAATAACACATCTTATTCAGTGGCAAAATGGAAGATGAGCGGGAGACACTCTTTCCATGAAAGCTTCCCTCCTTTCTGGTTGGAGCTCAATTGGGAGAACTACAACATCCATTAATGCTCAGTCATATTTATTGGCATAGCCTTGCCATCAGCAAAAGACCAATTCTAAAAAGATCATTCTCATTAAATCAAACACTTATGGATTATTCATTTAAAACTAGCAAACGAAAGACATTTAGAAGGAGCCACCTCTGATCCTCTTGGCAGTGAATCTTGAGCTCATTTTGTAAACACTCAAAAGTACACAGAAGAAGAAGAAGACCCGGAACATGTCCATTCTTTTTATAGTATTTATCTCGACAGAACTATTTCAGTTTTTTTTTTTTTTTTTTTGTAAAAGCATGTGTAATTGGTGAATAATTGATACATAGTAACATATTCACTGTGTTTATATCGTATTGAAGCTTATACTCTCTTAAATACACTATAATTATCTTGAATCTTGATTTATAAATGTATTAAATTTTTTATGGGACTCCTCTGGAAACAAACAAATTGCATCACTGCACTGCACTTAGAAGATAATGCTGAACACAAGATTAAATTAAGCCTTCGTTAAGAAAAAGTGTTTTTACCCATGTTTTTATGTCCACTTGGGCAGAAAGAAAATGCTGCCTCTTTCCTTTTTATATGAAATAATTTCTATCATTTTGTCTTAAGGCTAATTGCATAATCTAGCCATCTATGTGTATATAGCCATGGCTGGTGCTATACTAATTGGTCTAGAGTGCATCTGAAATCAAAAGGGAACAAATAATAGTGCATCATGCTAGTCTCCTGGCTCTCTGGTAAGGATATTATTTATTCAATACACCGTCTGATTAAAGATAGTCATAATACAAATGAAAAGTGATTAACAAGCACTTATTGCAGCCCATTGACACCAAATAAGTTAAATAGGACATCCAGTACCAGCAGAACCTCAAGATCCTACACTGAAGTCGTAATTCTTTCATAACTGAGTGAATAATAATGTTTAATCAACCAAATGTGATAATGTCACTAATTGGTTATAAGTAATTTGTTGCTAAACATTTGTTGAGCTGGTATTTGCTCATCCAGAGTGGAAACTGTTTATTTATAGAGTTAATTATTTTTTACATGATGGAAGTGGAGGACATAAGAAGCTGCAGTGACTAGATTTGGAGGCATCATTCATTGGAAGACAAAAGTGTCTTCTGCAGACAGCTACTTCACATCTTGTTAATATTATATTTATCTCCAAGCCAATTAGATCAAAGTCTTAAAGGCAAATTCCACTACTAAATAGATTGTGGAAGTTGTGGGGAAATTAATGTCATTGGAGGTTAATGTAGTCGTCTGACGTTAAGATGTAGTTGTTGGAGATTAGTACGTAGTCAAAGGAGTTTTAACATTTAGTCGTCTGAAGTTAATTTGTAATTATCCGAGGTTTGAGTCTCTGCGATTAACTTAAAGTCAGAGGCTAATGTGCAGTTAGCACAGGTTAATGTAGTTAAAATCTGTCTTTGCTTAGCCTACACTTTGTAGATGCCAAACAAAATCAAGTAAATTCAGATCAAAGAGGACAAGGGATTTACTGTCTTTAATTTATATTTAGATACAGAAATAATTTTTTTCACTACACAAATCAGTGGTGACAATGAGCAGCTAACAAACAGCAATTACCCAAATTGCTTATCATGTGAACTTCAAGCCACGTTTCTGTGCATGTGTAGGGAATAACGAACACTAGATTCTGGTTTATGGAGGCTACTGTTATATAATTTAAGTCTTTCTGAACATGTTTTGATATTAGACAGTGTTTTAGATGTGTTGCACAATGGAATTATAACCTCCCCTTAACCCAGTCAAAACCAAATCATATGTGTTATTGATCTCGTGAGGGTAAAACAGTCAAAGGGACCATGTCACTTAACAGTTTGTAGATGGAAGGTGGGAGGACAGGGTGTGAGACAGGAATAACACTCCAAGTGCAGGTCCATAACAATGGTTACAGGGTTGTAACTATATCTGCTAATTCTGTGTGATCAAAAGCAGAGGCTGAAGTGGACGAGCAGCGACTCCTCTCCCTCTCTCTGAAAGAAGAGCAACAAGACAGATAGGCAGAGACAGGGAGTATCGCAGAGGGACAGGGATGTGATAGAAAATGGTACTGGAGGTCTAATGATGGAGCTCTCCTATCTGAGGCAGGTATGGATGACCCCTGTGCCTTGAGTAGCTCCATCAAAACCTCCACTACCAACATGTTGTAAAAAGGAAACTTTTAAAAGAAAACTCAAATGTAACTGAATGACTTATTTTACAGTGTCAGATTAAGAAAATATTAAGACCCGGTCAAAACCTAGTATGGCTTAGCCATTTAGATGCTAAATGCTTTTAACCTGTATATCATCCAGTTACAACCAGACATAGACATCTACAGCATTTTTTTTTTAAGATTTGTGTTTTTTGTCAGCTTAAACATATAACGTGTAAGATTGCACCATCATTTAAGTTTAAATCAAACTCTATCATCAGTACTGGGAGGATGAGCAGTGCTGATGGTATGTTACAGACCTCTCTCAGCTGGACTGGATTTTCACCCAGTGAAATTAGCTTTAGCATCGATAGCCCCCGCCTGTCTTGTCCTGTAAGCAGGAAATTGAGCCTCAGCTGCTTCTACTGTGGAGAAATTAACAAGTAGGGGACCAGCAAAACTGTCACACCGGCTAATAATTTTGTTTTTGTAAGGATTCTCTTCACTTTTGTTTCAACTGCTGAAGCAATAGGAGACATTCCTCCACAGCTGCAGCTGCATGATGCTGGTGAGTTAGGAAGGCAGTAGTTGTATGTTGTAACTTTGTCTCCGGCACCTGGCCAAGCACCACACCTCATGGACGAGCTCAGGAATGCACAGCTACATTGTGGCACCGTGCTGCATATCGCATATGTCGACACCGACCTGCACCAGCGCTGTCACTCGCAGCCCGCTCTCAGTCTCGCTTGGGGCTGAAGCTTGGAGCTGCTGCAAGGTACAATGCAGTATGGATCATATTTGTGTGTGAAAGTGATTCCTTGCTACAGCGTCTCATGGGACAAATATTTGTATTTCCTCAACTGAGGCAAGCTGGAGTCACTCATCGGCAGTAGGAAACAGACCCACACGAGACCCTGCAGTGCATATTTATCCATATTGTTTTATGTCTTCCAAGGGCAATGGAGCCAGACAGTGCTGCTTGCTGGAGAATAATCTATCCACTTTTGCGTCAGAACTGGGTGTGAGCCCACAGCTGGGAAGCAGCCTGGAATATGATTCCCAATTTATAGTGTACTTTTGTCAGCATCAAATGGGATTGGATGTACGGCTGAATTTGAAAATGTACTTTCCTATTCCTCCGTAAATCAGGTTAGGCTCCCATCTGACGTTCCATCGAAAGAATCAAATTCCACTACTGTGTCTGAGAAATGTTTTTAAATTGACTTTGTGAAGGCACATTGTCCATTCTTGTAGACTTATGAGGCCTGAGGTCTTTGAATTTATTTTAAAAGGAAATAAATTATTGGGAAAATTCAGTTTTAGGTACCACTTGCATTTGAGCTAGTGCAAGTTTAAGCTTTCAAGACTGAAAATGGAAATAAATCCCTCCTCAATAAACTCATGTTTTAGTTGTCTGTCTTCCATATGTGTGGAGGACAGGTAACCCCGCCCCCCCCTTCCTGAATTCAACTTATCTAAACATCTTATGGTTTTGCATGTACCAATCTTGCTCTGTATTTCACTTTTATTTTAAGTATAAGTGTAATAGGGCCTCCTTTCTCTAGATAGGTTACACATACCTGCATTCATGTCAATGAAATACAGTCGTAACCCCAATACTAAGATAAACTCGTTGCTCTATCTTTCAGTAGTTCTTCTCCTTATCTATGAAATGTGTTCATTCACAGTGCGCTCAGAGTGCTGTTCACAGATGGTCCATTGCTATGCTCCCTTGTCATGTGTCTGTATGTGAGTGAAGGAGACACAGGAGGAGGGATGCACTGCTGGCAGTGTGGGACTGAACGTGATAAACCTTTAAGTATAGTACCTTGCTGTACTCTTCCAACTGTGCCGGGGCTAAGAAAGAAAGTGGTAGTAATCACTGATCAAACCAGCTGGACTTTTGGGGTCAAACTTTTTTTTTACTCACGCGAGTAAACTGAATTGATTTGCCCTTCTTCAAACAGGAAAAGCCAGGCTAGTATATAAAGAAGCTTTATTTTAGATCAGCCTCACAGCAGGATGCACACTGAGTTTCTTTAGCACAGCAGAGGATGTGTTTTCTTTTTTTAAATATTTTTTGGGGATTTTTGCCTTTATTTGATAGCACAGTATAGATGACAGAACAGGGGGAAACAGACAAAGGGGGAATGACATGCAGGAAACGGCCGCCCAGTCTGAGCCTGGGCCGCCTGTGGTGAGGTTTGTAGCCTCTATATAAGGGGCAAACGCTCTACCCGCTGTGCTACTCGCCACCCAAGGGGATGCATTTTAATATACCTCATTAGTAAGTTACGAACATAGCAGGTAGCCTGACTTTATTTCAACCTCACCGACATGTAAGAAGTCTGTTATTGATGGTAGCAGGTGAGGCATGTATAAAAGTGGAAAAGAAATCAATGTTTTAATCCCAGAAGTTACAGAAATAATAAATTCCTCCTGGAACCGTATACCTGGATTGTTGATCCAGTGAGTGTTAACTTCTCCAGGAAGTGGAATCAGCAGCAGCTAGCAGCATCTGGCCCTGTTCCCCAGCTCTCTCCTTCAGAGCTGGCCGGCATTCAGTAGCTTGTCTATCAGCTGGCAGCGGCTCAGTCCCCTGGTCCAGCGCTGTGACATGCGACAATTCTTCACTGTTGTTGACTGAACGCTCCTCTTGAGGGAGAAGTGGTACTACAGGACAGAGGCTAGTCATTTAGTACTGTAATAGTTCACTTTGGTATGTTTTAAACATAAATTATGTTGAAATCCTACAGGTTGCACCTTGACCGCAGCCCATAGGGGAAAAATAAAAGAGTAAAATGCGTCTCGATCCACTTTGATCATGCACCAGCCTACATAATGAAAGTGGGTGACACATTATTTTTCTTTATTTAAAGGTATGGCACTGATCAGCCGTTACCTACCGCAAAAGAAACAATAGAAGAAGATAACCCATGTGTGTGTCCTGTCACTGGAAGAAAAGAAGAAAAAAAAAGGACTGATAATGTTAAAAAAAGGGGAGTTTGAGGTGAGCATCAACACATTGTCAGACACCCTTCGGCAACACATACTGCTGGCAGCATGTCCCATGTTGTATTGAAGTTCATTATTATTTCAGAGAGTCAGGGGAGAACAAGTTTGTAAAAGTTGGCTAAAAGCCAACATCCATAGCACTGTTGTCCTGAAGTCTCAACTCACCGATATTAATTTGGCATCTCTGTCAGTGTCACACTACTTATAACTGCTGGTATGCATTAGTTAGTAAATTAACGTGCCTCTATCTCTGCTCTGCAGTCAAAACAGTCAGCAACAGTGAGTGAGACTGTTCATATAACACTTACTTCTTTACAAAATAGCAGTTTGTCAGCACAGTTTACGGTGTCATGATCAGAAAGCAAAGAAAAAGAAGAAACAACATGTCTTTGCAGTTATAAGCTATTAAAGGCAATTAAACATACTATTGACGACGTGCTGAGGGTAATTTACACTGATTGTTTTCTTCCCTTGTATTTGCCACAGAGTTACTCATCCTAATTAAAAAAAAAAAATTAAATAAATGATGAAAAACCGTCTAAAAACAACACTGGTTATAATAATGTGGTCCCATGTGATTTATTTAGTAACATGTAGATGCACAAGTGAACAAAAAATGGATTCAACATCTCAACGTGAATGAACAGAACTTCATTTTATGCCTGTATCTATACATATGAACCTTAAGTTACACAAGTAAAGACCATTATGTTATGTAAGTCGCATATCATCTTCAATGTGTACATTTCTATGTCCTAGGATGAACCTATTTGTAGAGTCAACAGTCTGCCTTCTTTATCTCACAATCCTGCATCTGCTGCTGTTACTGTAGTAACAGGCAACAGCAAGGAGGAAAGGGAATGCAGGGACATTGCAGCAGAGTCACAGGTGACTTAGACATGTGAAGTAGCAAAACATTCACATAAACCTTGAACTATTCCTACAGCAACATCCACTTCTCTGCTCTCCATCCATATTCAGCACGCGCGCAGCTCTGAGTACAAAAGACTCATTTTAAAGCAAGTGTGTTCTCTTGCGTGAGCGATGAAATCACATCGATGTTCTAGTACGTGGGAGCAATCTGAACATGGGTCTGTGGCCCGTCAGCACAGGGATGTAGCGAGGGAGTTTCTGAAAACAAAGGCTTAAAAAGTAGAACAAAGAATGTGAGAACGATCGCGGTACAAGTCACATCAAACGGATTACAGGATATGGATGAGAATATTATTTTGCATATTGCATAATATCCTTTGTAGTGTCAGCTCGGTTGCTTTTTTATTAATGGCTCATTCTGCATTGATGCCAGTGCAGTTTCAACACAAGTCTCAGCACTCATCATCATAAAAGAAGGGGGCGGCTTTGAACCTACAATCCCGTGCTGTCACAGTGTGAGATTTTCACTACAGGATTATTATGGCCAAAAGCAGTCCTGATAACGATATTATCATGGGGTAGGAGGGAGGGAGAAGAAGGTGGGAGTTTCCTCCATTTTTCTGTTTAAGAGCTATTTTACCCGCAACTAGAAGAAAGGGTGTATATGGATGTGGTTCTGTGTATGATTTATTGTTGAGAAAAACTTAATATAAAAACAAAAAATAAACAAAAAATTCCCCAAAAAATACAAGTGTTGGGATATTTCAGTTTTGAAATCTCATGGTGGTCTAGACCAGTGTATCCAGTTGATTGTTTTGATGCTACTCTATTTTATTTTGCAGGTGAGTAGTATGAGAATATGCTGATTATCTCAGCTTTTTTCAGTTTTTATATTTTTGTTCCAGCTTTTTTGCAGTTTTCCAATGGATTGCAATCAAAAAGCAGTTTTAATTGAGGTGTGTTTTTTTAACCTTGCTGGGTTGTTAAAGATAAGCATGATGTCGGGTGTCCAACTGCAGTATGCAGTTATGATTTGACAGAGCCCAGTAAAACACATGAAATGACTGGTGAAGAAGGGGGGACAATGACAAGTGAGAAAAAGCAAAAAAAAGAAGCAGGGCGAATGAGGGCAGGAAGTTTGAGAAGGGGGGGAGTAAAAAAAAGAAAGAAGAGGCAGAATCTTTGCTTGGATCAAAGACAAGGAAAACAAAAAAAATAAGAAGGCTTTGGTGCAGGTCAATTCAAGGTGGAAGAGATTGAAGGGAGAGTATCAGCAGCAGCCAGGTACTTTTGATGAATGGATGCCAGCACGAGAGGAGAAAGGTAAGCTGATCATGACAGATAAACCATGAGCAGAAACAAACAGAGACCTGCATCCTTTACTGCTAACGACCACCCCGGCCAATACCCGCGTGCAGCCCACCGGCCGCCCAACAATAGCCTCAGACACCAGCTGGGTGATAATGAGGGCTGAGTGGATCTCCGTTATAGACCTCGCTATTCTTTAATCTCCTCCCGCTCACCCCCGTGCATTCCCGGCTGATGCCGGCCGCCGATAGGCTTGTGTTTAGGAGCACGCTCCTGATTAGGGAAATACAAACTTGCATTGTATTGCAATTTGAAGCCTTTGAGAGCGAAACGAGATAGCCTCGCCATTTATAAGTGGGCTCGCACTGACAACACCTGAAAAGGTGTAACCCCTCCCTGTCAATAGCGGCCGTCATTTAAACCTCAGGAGCGTGCTCACTTCATTGAGTTTCCTTCTGTCACCACAAAGAGCTCCATTGGTAAAACTTTGGTGGTTGTTTAGACACAACAAACTCGTGTCATCTCGTCTCGTCTTCTTCCGCTTATCCATTGTCGGGTCACAGGGGCAGCAGCGAAGCCCAGACTTCCCTCTCCCCGGCTACTTCCTCCAGCTCTTCCAGGGGGACCCCAAGGTGTTCCCAGACCAGCTGATTGACATAGTCTCTCCAACGTGTCCTGGGTCTTCCCCGAGGCCGCCGCCCGGAGGGACATGCCCGGAACACCTCACCAGGGAGGCGTCCAGGAGGCATCCTCACTAGATGCCCGAGCCACCTCAACTGGCTCCTCTTGATGTGGAGGAGCCAGTTGAGCCTCTGAGCTCCTTGCGGATGACCGAGCTTCTCACCCTGTCTCTAAGGGAGAGCCCAGCCACCCTGCGAAGGAAACCCATTTCGGCCACTTGTATTTGCGATCTCTTCTTTCGGTCACTACCCAAAGCTCATGACCATAGGTGAGGGTAGGAACGTAGATCGACTGTTAAATCAAGAGCCTCACCCTTCGGCTCGGCTCCTTCTTCACCACGATGGACCGATGCAGGGCCCGCATCGCTGCAGATGCCGCACCGATCGGTCGGTCAATCTCCCGCTCCATTCTCCCCTCACTCGTGAACAAGACCCAGAGATACTTGAACTCCTCCACTTGAGACAGGATCTCATCCCCCACCTGGAGTCGACACTCTGCCCTTTTCCGGTCAAGAATCATGGCCTCGGATTTGGAGGTGCTGATTCTCATCCCAGCCGCTTCACACTCGGCTGCAAACCGCTCCAGCGAGAGCTGAAGGTCGCGGCTCGATGAAGCCAACAGGACCAGATCGTCCGCAAATAGCAGCGACCCAATCCTGAGGCCACCAAACCGCAGCCCCTCAATGCCCTGGCTGTGCCTAGAAATTCCGTCCTTAAAAGTTATGAACAGAATCAGTGACAAAGGGCAGCCCTGATGGAGTCCAACCCCCACCACCCCGGTCTGCCAGTCCAGAGGCACTGCCTCCGGTGTCCAGGTTTCAGAGATGTGTCCACCAAGACAGCTCTACAACATCCAGAGCCTTGAGGAACTCAGGGCGAATCTCATCCACCCCCGGGGCCTTGCCACCGAGGAGCTTTTTGACTACTTCGGCGACCTCAGCCCCAAAGATAGGCGAGTCCACCACTGGTCCCCCACACTCTGCTTCTTCAACAGAAGATGTGCTGGTGGGCCCTCCTGGAGCTGCCACCTTATCACGGTGGAGGGGTTTGCGTGTTCCAATGATGCCAGGAGCTATGTTGTCCTGGGCTTATGCCCCTGGTAGGGTCACCCATGGCAATCAGGTTCTGGGTGAGGGACCAGAAGAAGTGCAGCTCAAAACCTCCTGATGAAGAAGACAATTGGGTCAGCGTTAACCCTGCCCTGGTGTGGGTTACCGGGGCCCCTCTCTGGAGCTAGGCCTGGGGGAGGGGCTCGGGTGCGAGTGCCTGGTGGCCTCAGCCCAAAGCGGTGACGTGGGCCCCCCTCCCCATGGACTCACCACCCGTGGGGGGGGCCACGGGGGAGGATGCGGAGAGAGTTGGGTGGCAGTCAGAGGCGGGGACCCTGGTGGTCCGACCCCCGTCTGCAGAAACTGGCTCTGGGGACGTGGAATGTCACCTCTCTGGCAGGGAAGGAGCCTGAGCTGGTGCGCGAGGTTGAGAGGTACCGACTAGATATAGTCGGGCTCGCCTCGACGCACAGTGTAGGCTCTGGAACTAGTTTCCTCGAGAGGGGTTGGATTCACGACAATCACTTTATCAAAAAAATTTTTTTTTTTTTAGGTTTACTCACTGAGGCTATTAAGCAAAACATGCATTCGCAGGCGAACAACGTGCGGTGTAGATGAAGCGCGGTGCTTGGATGCATCCGTGTCCCGACAGAGCACAAATGAAGCGCAATGAAATGAATTCCGTCGAATAGCAGCTGGCACCTGCAGCTGATGCACTCATTGTTTTTTATTCATTTATTTTTTTCAAAACCTCACTTCACACCTTCCTGTGCGGCAAAGTGAGAGGTGTGCGAGGTGGAAATATTGACAAGCTTGCCAACTAGAAAAGGGGTTTGAGCAGACTGATGGTGAGGAAATGATACTTTCAGGGTTACGCCGGCTCACTTACCACGCAACTCTACACCCCCTCCCCCAGGGATGCCGGATTTGCATTCCAATGGGGCCTGTCTGCTCGAATGCCGGGGAACACTAAAAGTTTCAAAGTCGAATCAGTTTCATAGCGCTGTGAGCGTAGTCCTCGTTAAACTAGTTAGCCAGTACCAGGAATCTCTTCAGATGCTTTGAATAAGTCAATTCGCTGCCCTCCCTCACTCCTCAAGAGGCAGAGTGTTCTTTTTTTTTTTTCTTTTTTTTATAGCTTACTGTTAGCTCAGCTCGGCTGCGAGTCTGAGATGTATGAATAGAAATAGATTGGTAAATACATGCTTGGTTTCACACTGATGCATATTTCTGAAACCCCAGTGTTCTTGCTGTCAAAGTGAAACACTTTTATTCCAGACTAGAGGTGCTTCTTGTTTAGTTTTTTTTTTTTTTTTTTTTTCCCCAGTTTTTAATTTTCGGTGGACTACCTATAAAAACGACCGTGCTTTTACAGTCCAAAAAGAACAGAGCGAGACATGAAGCAGCAATGCATTCAGTCCTGTCACACACAAAAAAAAAAAACAAAACTGTTTCCCCCGGTGCCCTCCAGACCAAAACACCTATTCTGTTGTGATTGGCCGGTCGCCCAGAGCTTGGAAAAAACGTCACGCTCCTCAGAGAGCTGGGGTCGGTGTTGGAGAAACAGAAGCCAGTGTAGTCAGACTTGACTGTTCGCAAGCGAGAAAGAACGTTTTAAAAAAAAGAAAAGTGGATGAATGGATGAAAACAACATTACATATAGCATTGTATGTTTGTTTGTGCCACAGGTTTCTTGTCTTATCCCTGTATATCTACCTCTGCATCTTTTATTGGTCTGTGTTTGACTCATTGTATTTCTGCTCCTGCTCCTATGCTTCCTGCTGTATTACTCACTGGATGTTGCATTCACACACTCAACAACCACCCACCAGAAGCAAAGGTGCTTTTTTTTTTTTTTTTTGATTTCTCCTTTCCGTCCTCGCTCCGCTGCT
The DNA here is from genome assembly GCA_030544235.1 of Lepturacanthus savala. Classification (NCBI taxonomy): domain Eukaryota; kingdom Metazoa; phylum Chordata; class Actinopteri; order Scombriformes; family Trichiuridae; genus Lepturacanthus; species Lepturacanthus savala. The sequence goes on from CM060465.1 coordinate 18,625,743, forward strand.
CCTCCTCTATGGTGTGGTTGTGTATTTACTGCTCCAGTGTTGTTTTACATGCACAGCAGGTGTGGCCAGGGTTCAGCACTGGCAGCCCAGTCCGGGAACCAGATGGTTCTGTGACTCAGGTGCTCTATGCCTGGCTAACCTGCCAGCTGCAGGTGTCTCAGGCCCAGTCTGATTGATTCTCTCTCTCTCTCTCTCTCTCTCTCTCTCTCTCTTCTCTCTGTCTGCTGTAGCTAGAGCCCGGCCTGGAATGGGTCAGACAGAGTGATACTAAGGTGTGTGCACTGACATTTACCTTGATGGGGAAAGAGGCAAAGCGCGATTGAGGAGGAAAGGGAGATGTAGAGCCGAGAGGGAGGGTGGCTAGATGAAATGTCAGGATACTGGCAGGCTGTCTCGCTCACTGTGGATTGTTGGCAAACAGTCCCGCATGCATGCAGAAACACTCGCATACTGAAAGGAAACTGCAAATAGCTGGCTGGCTCGCCGTTTTCATTTTTGGATCCATACATACAGGCTCAGTGTCACAAACACGCACAGACAACAATATAGGAGGTGCTGACCGGAGCCGCTTCAGTCGGTACTTCGCCATGATTTCATTTAGTTCCACAGAACTTTGCCTCAACAATCATATTACTATTACAGAGAAATCTTTGAGAGAAATCTTCTATTGTAGATGTTTTTTTAAAAGAAAAAAAAATATTTGTTAATATATTTTTTTAACAAAAAAAATATATTGCACGGCTAACTTATAAATTAGCCGTGCATGTGTCTTTTTTTCTGGTATCCATTGTTTTTTGTTCACCTTCCAAAAATGCATGAAAGACATAAAACTTGTTCACACATGCACATATTGCATGTGCACAAACTCACACTTCTAACAACTATCACAGCCTCTTTCGCCCCTCACCCTCTCAGCAAATACCAGGTCATAGTAGGCCTCTCCATCTCTGTCTATCAGATGTACTTTGGATTCTTGAGGCTGTATTGATTTCCACCGGACGTGACATTTACTGTGTGCTCTGCCAAGTCATTGCCTTAATCACCTGACTGGTCCTTCACACTTGAACTAAATCAGATGTCAAACTCTCAAGTGATGAGCTGACCCTCTCTTGCTCCTACTGTGTGAATATGAGTTGACCAGCATCATAGATACCAACAGCAGCAGCAGCAGCAGCCATAAAACATTTAGATAAGTGCTATAGTGGTCTGATATCTCTCATTTCAATCAGTACCAATGGTACTGTATAGGAGATGTGGCACTTTTTTTTTTTTTTTTTGCATTTGTTATTCACTACATTGCACATACTCCAGTAAAACAGAAATCATTTCACTTTTGGTAAGTTTATTTTACTTTCTTGCTGGCAGTGAAGCTTTTAGTAGACTGCTGTGATCTAAGGGCTGAAGGTAATGCGTATGGATCCTTTTTATTCTGAGCATTCCTTGGCTGCTCTTAGAGAGCTAGACCCGCGCTCAATGTTGTTATCAATAGGTAGCAGTGTTTATTTCTCCTCCCCATGCAAACTGATCTGAAGGCAACAAATCTAGCCGCTGTGTCTTAATCTATCTCTTTAGGTCTCCTTCATATTTAAATACAATAAATTTTACTTGTGTTTAAAAAAAAAGAAAAGAAAAAAAAAGATTCCCAACCAGGAGCAGTTGCCATAGTTCCCACGTTATTGTGTCAAAAGACTGAGAGTTTGCTTTGACTGATGCTCAGTCAACACTTGAGCAATGCTGGCATTAAGTTAAAATTAGTTTGGTAATGGCTAGAGAAAACATTAAGTGGATATTATTAAAATACCTAAAAGTAATGGATGCATAGTTAAAATAGAAGTAATGGCTAAATGGTTAGTTGATTTTAAAGGTTGAAATGTGCAACATCTGCCACTCCAAGCACAATATATATATATATATATATATATATATATATATATATATATATATATATATATATATATAATTTCATAGTCATGAATAATACAGACGAATTGGATGTCATGTAGACATGTGCATTGTAATGTTACTTATGTCAGGCAGTGTTGGATCTACATTCTCCCGATCCAAATGATCCTGTACTCTGACACTTATCCTCTGGATTATGGATCTATCTGCGGTTTGCTCCACTGCTCCCTCCCGCGCTTCGTCCACACATCCCGCTAAATGCTTTCAGATTTAGTTATCTCTTTGGCTCTGTGTTGATCATCCCATTAAGTTGGTATACAATGCATAATTTTCTGCTTGAGCATGATAATTGTGCCTGCTGGATAGATATTGTTTTCGTGCACCCAAGGCTCTTTGTTTCCCTTAGACTGGACCATAGTAATCCTTTTATGTAGTGCTCAGTTCTGGCAAAGTCATTCAGAGCCAATCACTACAGAACAATGGTGCCTTTACAGAGACATCAAACACATACAAGATACTGAAACTGAAATACACAAAATCAATTAATGTCTGCCATTGGATTCCTTAAGAAAAAAACATACTTTGAGGCTTGGGGAGAGGTGATTTTTGTAGTTCAAATCACTTCACACTGTGTCTGTTTGAGTGTGTGCATATATTTTTTTTTTGCATAATGTGTTCGCATATAGCAGTCTACAGTCTTCAAATAATTACCTTGAATTTACAATGACCATTTTTTTTCGCCTGACGTAATACAGTCGTGGAATGCATCAAGTGGTAGTCTCTGTTTATCCAGGCTAAATGATAAAGATTAAGTAGGACTTAGAACCATCCCCATAAGGGATAACAGAACTGAATCCAGCGAACATGTCAGTGTGATGTGAGATAATTTCTGGAGACATGCTGATGGAACATGCTGCATATTTGATTAATACGAAACCACACAGGAGAAGAAACAAGCTGTCAGCAGGTAGATAACACAGTTTCAACTCATGGTGAAACAGGGATCTGTAGCTTTTGTTGTAAAGTCATTCATAATTCAAAATGCAATAAGTTGCTTTATGTAGCCTACAACATAGTAGTGATTAAATGTACGTGTGATGCCATCTGTTGGACTGTCCAATTTAGGCTTTTTTTATTTATAGTCCCTTTAGAAGGAGTGGTCATCTAAAGATGATATTTGTCAATATAAAGTCACATTATTGACATGAAATCTTGTAAGTTGAGGTATACTGTGTATATATATATATTTTTTTTGTGAAATGTCATTTGAAATGTTCTTAGTTTATCTATCTATAAATATTTATCATAAGTCCAGTTTTAACTAATATGTAGCATCAGATCAGCACTTTCAACATTAATTTTAGCCTTGTTCTTACAATAAATGTATTTGCATGTATCTCCCTATTTTAATGAATGCCCATGTCACTCATACCCAATGTACAATTTGTCTAATAAGACTATGTAACAATTCAACACATCCTCATTTGGCCAAACATGAAAGATAAGAATACATACTTCCTACGGGCACTGCACTAGTATAGTAAACTATCATTTTTATCCTTGTCACATCATTTGTAGCCACCTCATTTCATTACTTCATGTACACTACAGTCTAAACAGATCACATATTATTAGCAAACTAATGTTAGCTCTCCTGGTTGGTTGAGTTATGACGTTTGTTTTAACTATATATATATATATATCCTATTTAATTATCTATACCTCCAATATAAGGAGGACATCTAATGCAATCTATTCATTAATTAGAACACAGCTTACATTCTTTCCTTTAGAAAACTACTTACTATTAATAACATTAGAATATAACCTTAATCCTAATCTCTGTTGAGTCTAAGAAACTTATGTTGAACCAAGGCTCTAAACACATTTTAAACTTCGGGATATTTCTTATGCTATGCATATGCTGTACATCAAGGTCAAGATCCAATCACAATGTAAAAGATATAAACCATATAAACCGTTTAAGACCATCTTCACCGAAGATGGTCTTAAACGTAAAACAGGGCCTGTGGGTGAATAATATACTCATGTTTTGCTCCCCTGGAAACAGATGTTAATGTTTGTGTTCATTGCACACTAATCCATTGTACGTGTAGTGAATGTGTGTGTGTGTGTGTGTGTGTGTGTGTGTGCATATGTGTTGATAATTTAATAATAATACACTTTAGAACATTATTTACAGCTGACATGAAATTAACATGAAAACGTGAAACCATGTTGAGACAAAAACATAAAGAATACTAATTTAAGTTTCATTATCAAACTTACAATATTAAAACTACTGAACCTACTTTATATCTATTTCATACAGTACAGGCCTGAAAACAAAATAAAGTTCACAGACACATGCATGTGGATGCACATAAAGAAGCCAAAAGAGCCTCTCAAGCCCTGGATATCCCTTTGTAAAATAATGTAAAATAATACAATCCTTTGAGATTGTATTTTTTTCATTTATTTATTGTTGCTTGTGAAAAATTTTGAATTTCAGAGTGGACAATAGATGCATATAGTTGGATGGATAAAAGAAAGCTGATCCATTTTGCTGTATCACCTTCACATGTATAATACATTCATAAGTGGTTTCCTGAAGGATAATACTGTCAAAAATAATATTCCCTTTTCCTTTCCATTAACATCCACATTATTTTTTACCTTAATGCTTTCGCTTTCCTATGATGAAACAATAGTTGTAATATTTCCCCATTAAGAGACATTGTAATGGTCATCCATGATGTTGATTCCTGCTGAGAGCTATGTGTTTGCAGGTATCCACGTGTGTATACACATATACTTATATTGCTGTGCCTATGGAAATGTATTTTTCTGCATTTGCATGCATCCTTTTTCCAGCCCACAGGCAACCTGATGGACTTTGTGGACCAACAAGTGTTGTAATCCTGCTTTGTCAGGACGCCTGGTAGTAGAATTGAATGTACCTTCTGGCACCTGAAGGAAAAGTACTAAGTCTCCTGGGGCCAGTGATTATTCTGCAGAGGAATTACATGTAATGACCTCTATGGCTGAACATCTGCCAAAGCTTGTTCATCATGCAGACAGGTCTAAATAGACGGCCTGGATTTTCATGGGGTCTATAATCGAGTGTTCACTATGCTTGTGGTGTTGCTCCACGAGTGGCAAAGCCCGACTGTCTGTTAGTCAACTGCTGAAAAATCCCAATTTCCACCAAAATGTATGGCCTCATTTAAAAGTAACCTCCCTTCTTATTGCTCCTCTCATTCCACATGTGCTTGTTGCACTTGGCACCAAAACACCACAGAGAACGGCAAAGCGAATTTCAAGGCCAAAAAAATATAAACTGTTATAGCACTGCTAAAATAGGGCCTGAGGTCTTTTTGTCCCCTTAACTAATGAAAATATGTTGTTTTTGAAGTTTAAGCTTTGATTAGTTCCTATTAAAATGGAAAAAGCAGCAACTGTGAGAATGACATAATGACCGAGCAGTGTTAAGTTAGTTGGTTCAGATTTAATTTTAGTCCTAGTCCTGTGTCAAATTCCCATTTTAGTTTTAGTCATTTTGTCAACTTGTATTCTTTTTTGTTTAGTCACACTTTAGTCAATGAAAAGGCCTGGCATTTTAGTCGAGTTTTAGTAAAAGAAAACCATTCAATCAAAACTATTGCAGTCTACCTTGGGTCCATAGTCTTTCTTTAGTCACTAATAGCAGGTTGATAGCAGGCAGATATCCTAACAATAGGAATTATTGTTAGGAACCGTTATTTAATTCAGTGTAACCCACAGACATGTTTTGAAGTGACACGACCGGAATTGTCTGGCCGACCTGAATGTTCCCTACACGCCAAAAAATGTATATAGTTGGTAACCCAGCAGGTTAAAATAGTAGCAGAGAGTATCTTTTGTGGTGAAGTAAGACATCGCCACATTTAGCATTTAGCAGTGGATGGTCCTCACTCAGACGCATTTGTACTTAATAACGTAGATTTCCTCGTCTTTTTTTGTCATCAAAAATTGCATGGTAATTTCATCCCAGTCAGTGGTTAAGCACATTGATTTTGTCTCGTTTTAGTCATGTAGAAAAACATAGTGGAGAAATATATTTCGCTTAGTCTTGTCTTGCCTTGACTAAATGAACGGCGTAACAAAGATCATCTAACAACAGACAAATTACATAAATGGTTCAGCACCATTTCCCTACAGTGTTTTGTCTTTTGTCTTACTGACACCAAAGGACTGACACAGTCCATCAATAGAAAGAAAGTTTTGAGTGATTTTGGTCCTGCTCTCGTGCTGTGTGTCACTAATGAGCCGGATATTATATTAGAAAGATTCCTTGGTATAATTCTTGAAACATCATTTTTTTCCTGTCTGGATGAAAACAATTGTGATACTGTCATAACACCACTATTTTGTACAGGAATGTGTCAGTAAAATTAGGGGAATATGTAAGCAGCACATTATAAATGATTATAATTCTGTGACAGGCAGTGTTTAATTATTATTTTCCTTTTGGATCTCTCTCGATATGTCTTGGGGAGTTACACGAGGAGGGGTCAAAAGATGTGAGGATGAGCAGGTGGGACGTCACTGGCTGACACTAGTGACAGATGGCGCAGTTTGGCACATGCAGCCATCAGTATCATGTGCCATACTGTATGGTTTATCTAATTACAACACTGTGTGAGGACAGTCCAGCATTATCCCATTTCTCTATTGATTCTTTTTTCTTCTTTGCAAGAACACAATAATTACTTGTTGATACTGCATTTTCTTGTTGTAACATTGTTTGTTTATTTTTTCATTCTATCAGGAGAGCTAATTTACATCCACACTCCCCAGGCAGGTTAATACAATAGACAATAGGGTATAATCCCTTTGGGCTTCTTTCTTCTTCCGCACAATTACATTACTTTTCTTCTTTGTAATATTGTATCATAACCTTGTGCAACTAAACAAAACTAATTTGCCATGAATATGGAAATAAATACACTACAATAGAATAAAAACATCACATGAGGTTTGCATGCATGGGACGCAAAGAACAACAAGATTTACACTGTAGAAATAGTACATTCACAAGTACATACATATTATGTGCATGTGTCTGAACAACAGATCCAGACACAGCTGAGTATGTTGGTTGCTGATAAGGTGCCAACCAGTCACCAAGAAAGCTCAAAACAAGAAAACAAGAGCTATTAGCAACAGCAGAATAAGTTATTTATCATTGGTAGAAAGAGATAACTGATATGCTCAGCTGTGCTGATCATCCCACAAATGCACATTCTTACAAACTATTAATAATGAAAATCCATAAAACACAACACAAATTTCTGAACTTTTTGATCAATGTTCATGAATACTACCCCTTGTTTCAAACCACTCCATCTACATAGAAACACAAACATTCAAAGAAGATCATTAATATTAATGGGACAGGCACAAAACAACATGTTTTTTCTAGAGCTCCAGGGAGAGGCTTAAGAGAATAGATGTAAAACTATATTGAGATTATTATTATTTTTTATTTTTTTACATAAAACAACAAATATATCTTATGGGATACTACGACTTTAAATAGCCACAGGAAAATTATACAATATGGGAACTTTAAATGACACTTCACTTTATAAGCAGCAACAAAAAGCAAATACTATGCAAATATAGTGCTGAAACAAATATTACACAAAAGTGCAGATTCATCCACTTTTTGAGTGTTTCCACATAGTTTAAACAAAGAAAGTTGTGATATTGTCTCTATTTGAGTAACGCAAAGATTGTCCTTTGTTTAGCAGATCTTTTCATTTTGTGTTTTCACAGTATTGATGAGATATAGGTGTTATTGGGACTCAAAGTTTCAGCCCAAATTTTATCAGCTGACTTTAAAAAATATACTTGAACTGGACTTTGTCCGATAGACTAACTAAGCTTCGCAGGAAATAAGATATAACAAACTTACAGAAGGTGTAAGTTATGTTAGGAATTTACCCAAGTGTACAAAGTCACAATTTCTATCTTTGCCAGTTCAACCTCTTTGATTACTTTGCTCTTCATTGAATCTTTAACTGAATACAGGAAAGATGTGAATTAATTCTGACAAGATTTAGTCCTCTTAAATGCTGCAGGTAGCTACTCTTACTAACATGATTACATATGGTTGCCAAAATGTGATTATAAATTAAAGGTTTTGAAAAAGCATGTTGAAAAATAAATATACTGTGCTTTAAGGCTTCCCTTTCAGTTCATGCACCATATAACTACATATAGCCTGAACTGTCATTTTTGCTCAACTACGAATCTGTTCCAGTATGTTTGATCTCTGTCTGAGGATCAGTTGAGGGACAGCACTTTACAGTCTGTCTCCATGGGAACAACCACCCTTTTAAGCGAAGGTTGTTTTTCACAAGAGTGGTTAAAGAGCTTTTATTTTTTTCACTGTATCATTTTTCATTGCATATACTCGTTCATTTTAATTTGAATATCACTGCATATTCAACTTCAGTGTTAAGTGACCAAAAAAAACATTACACATTACATCACACAGTAACTGTAAAAAACACAATGTAGTTAGTTCTTAGCTACAAATGAGAACTTTTAAAACAAAAGAAAGTTGCATCAGGTAATTCTGTGACAAGTAGCCTCCTCAACTTGCATGATAAAACCAAAAGCAGGAAAACTAATTTGACCACTCCCTTGATTTCATGGTTGAGAAACTTTAGCCCCTCAGTGGCAACTGTGGCTCAGTGGGCAGAGCAAGATGGCCACCAATCATTAAATCATGAGTTTGATCCCCGGTTCCTTTAATTGTGAGTGTGTGTGTGACTGGTTGATCAATAGAATCATTTGGATCAAAAGCACAATATTTCTCCTGATGAGCACTTTGCATGACAGTTGTGTATTTGTCTATGTGTGTGTGTGTGTGTGTGTGTGTGTGTGTGTGTGTGTGTGAGCACTGGCATGTGTTGCACAGTGGTAGACTAAAAAAGCGTTATATAGATGCATTCACCGTTTATGTCCTTTGTTTAGGATTACTGAGGATTACTCTTTGTTAAAGGGGAAACATTTATTTGGATATTAATTCCCTCTGCCCGTGCCCATGTCAGGTTTACGTGTCCAGAAACCTGCGCACTGACTTGCACCCGTCTGACCTCACCTTTGTTGTGTGTGCTGCAGGTTGCCTACGTGGGCGGCCAACAGGACGGACACCAAGAGGCCTGTGTGCCTGGATTCCAGGTCAAACAATACCAGGTGGCATACAGCGGACCTTTCCACAAAGGCCAGCCGCTTATACAAGGTCAGTGGAAAAATGAACAGAACAAACAGCTGTGCTTTGAATTTTACCCTGTTGCTAGTTCACTCTCTCTCCCTCTCTCTTTTAAATCTGTGTTGTTCTTCGACATGAATCTGCGTGTGTTTGTGTGTGCTAAATTCACACACAGAGACCTGCAGTCTGCCTGTCTGGCTCCCGAGGATATGAATAGCAGCATATTCAGGGGAGCTGAACAGAGCAAAGCCAGGATCCGTGTGTGTGTGTGTGTGTGCGCGCATGTGCATGTGTGCGTGTGTGTGTGTAGTTCAATTGCATTAGAATTCATGTGGAATTCAGGATATAGAAACATAGAAGCAGTTGCTTCTTGCACCACAATGACAACAACATAATTTGTGCCTGCACATGAATTATTCTCCTTGATTGAGTGATATTTACTAAACGTTTTTTTTTTTCTTTTAAATTTCCTGCTTTTTGTTCCGCTCCTGAGGATGACTTTGAGCTCTACAATGATGAACCGTGCGTGTGGTCTGTGCTCATATGCATGCGTTTATTACTATTTCACTTGAACTTTTCATGGCCAAACACCCAACACAGCCTGCTGGAGAATTTGGTCCTCAACAGCCACTGAGCTGTATTTGACCCTTATGCAAAAAATGTGTGTTTGAGCCCAGCAGGTTTATAATCAAACCTTTGAATATCTGAGAGGTAGCTGAGAGGAAGGTCACAGGGTTTACAGATGAGGGGTCATTATGGCAGCTGCTCGGTCCCATCACCGAGCCTGTCGGGAGGCAGCCTTGTCACCTTTTTGCTACCGTGGCGGCTTCCCCGCAGACTCCTGCGTAGTGGATCCCTGACCACAGAGGTCCAATCTCAGCTCCATATTGCTGCCGCAACTTATCGGCCCAGTCCTCCTTCCTTTTTTTTCCCCCTCTGGGACTCTCCGGCAATGCCTATCTGCCCAGCTCCATGCCGTCTCCACAGAGATCAGCAATAATGTCCGCTGGTTTACAGTCTGCTCCACTGGGGTTTGAGCTGTGGCTGCCGGTGTGCTTCTCCACAGAGATCAGCAAGGTTCAGTCAGCCGTTGCTACTTTTACCACACTCCTGTGGAAGTTTTCCACATTTATAATTGATTCACCATTGCAGTGAATTGTTGTTGTTTTATTTGTACAACGTGATGTAACACGATGGAAATATTATATTTAAATGGGAATAATTTATAGTTTGGGAATGCATTCTGTCATTTATCCTGTAACATGTTTTATTCCTCTCTCATTATTAAGCCACTTCTTTATTTATTTCATCACGTCTTGTTCTCCCTATTATGCAGGCATAGTGGTGGTATCATTACCTGCTTCAGGCACATGCTTAATTAATTCATGTCGAATTATCATGCTCTTTGTATATGACACAAAGTTTTTTTTCAAAGGTCCTTTATTCTATAATGTGCAATATTTATTGCAATTTGGTTACAGTAAGGTCAAGGTGCTCAATCACTCAATCCACAATCAATGCATAGTCAGAAACTTTGCCTTAAAAGGAGCTTCAGGACTTTGAAGTTGTGATGTCACAACTATAGTCACTGTCACCCCCTCATTCACTGCAATTCAAAATTATAAAGTCAGATACAAAATAACTTGTTCTTTCTAGAGCCCCAGAGAAAAGATTGAGAGAGAAGATGATTATTGTTATTAATATTAAGGAGATTGTTGGTACTTACCAACACATATATCATGTTAAGGATGTCAACGCTTCAAATAAAACCCAGGATAAGTGTAAAATGGGGCCTATTTAAAGTGGCATTCCACTGTTAGACAGCTTTCACAATTGGAAAAAAAACAAACAAAAACATACGTTCCTATTTAGGTAGCAAAACGCGACAAAGCACTTTCTCATTCAATCGTATTTATTTTTTCCAGCTTTTATTGTGTTCGATTCGACCGGCCAGCGTGGCATTTTGTCATCTGGAGGTTCAGCGGTGCGTGTAGAAGGAGACAGAACTCAGTTCTGCTTTGGTGCTCTGCTCTGGGACGACAGAGTGGTTTCATTACCTTGAATATGCTCCTGTCAGCAGACCCACCTCCCACCATGGGGGTCTCCCACTGGTCACACGTGGACACAAGCATAGAGGCATGCCTGTGTACAGCATGCATACTGTACATTGGTACACATTCGCTCACACACACATGCATGCTCTAGACAGATGAAATCTTACTACATACTGTACTGCAGTGATGTGATTTATAGTTGCACATACAACTCAATGCAGGATTTGTTGTCTGTAAATATGGTTTTAAAGCTTGGCCCCTGGTCCCGGCTTCCACAAACTGAGCTGGATGGTAAATGAAGAGAGGGAGCAGTGGTAGATAGGACACCATGAAACTGAGAATTAAAAAAAAAAAAATGTCCTCTGAGTGTTTCACATTCTAAAGCACAAATAAACACACCCATGCAAGTAAACACACCCACACAAATAAACACGCTGATTTTGTGTGAATGCGAAGCTCGGTCCTGTCCGCTCTGGCCCTCACTCTGCTGTGTGCCTGTGTGTGTGTGTGTGTGTGTGTGTGGACAAACATTGTTTATTTGTGATTTCGAATGTGAAACGTTCAGATATAGCCTTTATCTGTTTCACCGTTTTGCCGTGGCTACCGCCACTCCCGCTCTTCACATGTGCAGCAATGAAACACATGAAAACACGGCAACGTAACAACCTGTTATCTTCGCAGGCTGTCAAATAGCCTTCTGCTGTTATATATCATACAAACGCTGACCTGCGTCTTATCCGTCGTATCAGATGACCCGGACATGCTTGTGCACACTGTGAGCTGCTGTTGGCTGGTGGCCACAAATACACACACGCCTACACATCACACTCGCCAAAAAAGGCTCCAGAGACAGAAAAAGAAAATAATACTACAGGCAGAGGGCAAATTCCCTGTAGATGATTGAGAGGGATTAATTTTGTATGAGTGTGTACATTGTTAGGAAGATCCTGCATACAATAGCTTTTTAAATGATTTATTAATAAAAGAAACGGGAAGCTTCAGTTAGAAATCTGCGGGAGCACCCCCCCAGGCTGTAGGTGATATAGTTGAGGAATCTGTGGGGGAAACCGTCACTTTTTTTGGCAAATCACCAATATGCAGCCCCCTTGACTAAGAATATAATTTAAGGTGTGGTCCTGCTCCTGAAACTCTAGATTATCTTCAAGATTCAAACCATAAAGCCTATAGCCATAAAATCAAAAAAAAAAAAACCTACAGGAAAGAAATAAGGTACAATTTCAACATTCAACTTAAAATATGTGTAATTTTTAGAGGCTGCATTGTATTAGCTGTATGAGTCAATTGCCCAACAAGGAAGATAACAGTATGTATACTGTACATGGTGTGATAGTGTCCATATAGCTTGCAACACTTGTGCAATTTACTGGAAGGTGGAAGGGAAAGTCAAGTGTCTTACATCAAATAATTCAAAGAATTCACAGTTTTTAGAGAGGACAGTGATAATATTTTGCCTTCCCCCCCATCCATTTTGGTAGATTTAAACAATTTGCCTGCGTGAATGTGAGTGAGTGCCAGGGGCTGCAGCCAGGCCCATGCAGATGTATGTAAATTCCTCTCAGCCCTTTGCCAGGTGCTGTAGACCTCCCAGTATAATTACCAGTGGGGGGGGGTGTTCTGTTAGCAGGAGATACCTGTTGGCACAGACCCGGGTTCAAGTGTTGTGGCCTTGAAAATGGAAGAAATGTAATGAAATAAAGCAGCAGCATTGCAATGAACAAGCGAATGCATACACACTCACCACTTCTAAAGCAATGCAGAAAACATTCACACTGTTCCTCTACCAGCTGGACATTACAGAAAATATATACATTTCCTCTTTAAAAAAACACAACAAAGAAAATTTGTATTGTCACTTTAAACAAACAGCACAATACACCCATATATATATATATATATATATATATATATATATATATATATATATATATATAGATAGATAGATAGATAGATAGATAGATAGATAGATAGATAGATAGATAGATAGATAGATAGATAGATAGATAGATAGATAGATAGATAGATAGATATCAACTGATAATTCAACTTAGGGAAGTAATGAAATATGGAATCCCGGAACCCTGTACCACGTTTTGTCTGCCTTTCCATCATGTCACCTCTTCTTATCCTCTTCTCAGCCGGCCATTGCTCACATGAAAAATTGATGCGAGTGAAAATAGAAATGTACAATGTAAGCAAATTTAAAAATAGTAGGTCATGGACACCAATAGAGAATCTCTCTCTTCTTCAACTGAATTTAAATCCATTCTGAACAAAGCAGAAACCCCTAAAATATAAAAAAGTTTGAAATTGCTCTTTAACAAATGGCAGAGGTTATTTAGCTATAAGGGATTTGACAAATGTTTTTCTTAAATGCCATTGAATCTCAATTTGACCTATTAGCAGCTCCAAAATGCTACGTTGCTAATTAAACCTGACGTTTTCTCCTTTTCTCCGCAAAGGTAAGCATTGCCATGCAGAAACATAGACGCATGATGGTCTTTCATACATTTTAAGAAGTGCAATTTGCAAATGAAATTTTCTTCAAATCATTGTAAATACCAAGTATCTCCACTGGGTTGAGATGTCATAGGTGGGCCAGTCAGAAAATGACATTTACTGAAGGATCAATTTGATTCTCACTTCAGAGAAGTTGTTTTAATGGTTAAACTTTTCTCTCAGAGGATGCAGTGAAATACAGCAGTAAGTATTGATTCTGAGATGGTGTTATAGCTCACCTAAGTTTTGCAAGCTATCTGTTTCTTACATTACTGCCACCCTTCTGCAGTAAAGTTAATGTGGTTCGCTGTCGCCAAGCCTGGCAAGCTGCCACTAATAAGAATACTTCATAATATCAGTAATGCTGTTACTGTGCAGAAACGGGACTTCTTCATGAATTCATCATTTATAGCCTGGACTGTATCTTTTGCAGAGGCTTTCATAAAAAGATGCTTAAAGGCACAATGTGTATTTTCTGGCGACATCTAGTGGTAACGTTGCAGATTGAAACCAACAAGTACCTCAAGCATGTACGAGAACCCAGAATTGTAAAGAAAAACACAAAAGGCCCTCACTATAATCATTGTTTGGTTCGTCCATTGAATGCTACAACGTCTTACACACTGTACCTTTTTAATTCATGCAAACCCAAGTTTGAAATACAGTTTTCATTTTATGGTGCGCTGGGGAGCTACAGGGCAAACCATGCTGACAGCAGATAAAATACAGAGAAGAAATGAAGGGAGCCTCCTTATCTGTGTCCTGCAGAGCGAGACCATGTGACCACTCTGTGGGGCTTTCTACAATCCCACCACCAAACACGATCACCCCTAAAAAAAAAAATATGGCAGCCTTTAGCCTATATAGCATCATTCACATTTCTTAACCCTCCGGAACAGAGCATTGCATTGATGCAACGCTAGACATGGTCTGAAAAAGAAATGGAAATAATATTTAAGATAGAAACAATATTTAAATTGTGTCTGAATTGTGAGATTTTTTTATTTATTTTTTTTTATTGGACACATGGATACAACTTTCCACATCAGAAAATAAATAAATAAAGTGCTTCTGTTGATTATGGAGGAATTCAATTAAATACATGTTTATTTGGTCATGTAATTCAAAAAGGGTATTCTCGCACAAAAGCAACAGTACACTACACCAGAAAAAAAGTGTAGGCTCTCCTGAATCATTTTCTCTATAATACTTGATACTGAAAGAATAAGCTCACAATTGGTAAGACTATGAATCGATTTTCAGGCGTTTTTGGGGCTATGTCCGCGTCAGAGTGTTATTTTCCTCCACCAAGAAGGTTATTTTTAGTGTCTGTCTGTTTGTTAGCCAGATAACTCAAAATGTTCAAGTTGAATTTTTGTCAAACTTCCAGTGAATATTGAAAATGGTACCATGAACAGATGATTACACTTTGGTAATGATCCAGAAGAAATCCTGGTTTCTAGATCGCTTTGAATTTTCTATTGTTTAGTAACAATGTGGTAAATGGACCTTCAAACAGGTGCTTGTTTGGGGTCACCTGGTGGGAAGACCTTGCATGTGCGTATCGCTATATGCTTGGCTGAGGAGTGCTTTTTTAGTTAAGCATTCGTTCATTTGATTGGCTGTGGTGCCACTTGCCCAAACCTTGTTGAAGAAGACCAAACATTATATGAAAGAGATGGTCCTCTCCAGACTTTGCATTCCCAGCAGTAAGACTTCCACTTCATGTTTGGCAGCAGTCAGTGAACATGGAGCTCTCCTGGTTGGCACAAGGCCCGAGGCATATTAACTGCATCGAGCTCCGAAGACCTCCTCACTGGCACAAGTCTCGTCTCTCGCCTGTGTCCCCTCCGACTTTATCATCAAGGCAATTTAAAAGTGCTTGAATTCCGATAAAGCCTAGTGGTTTTAGATAAATTGGACAAATGGAACAGCTCTCTCATCTGTTTTATTTGTGCTCCTCTTCTCCCAGCTCTGCTCTCCAACTTTAGATGATAAAGTTCGCTGTCCTTTACTGCTCACAGCACACAATAATGTTTTTCAGGGAATTTGTTACATCATAGCCAAGCGCACGCACTACACACCTTAAGGCGCGTTATCTTTCAGCAAATGTTCCATCATGCAATGTATGAAAGATGACTTGTGTGATTTATTTTCTGCTTGAAAGGTTTCATTCTTCCTGAGCTTGTGCCTCATTCAAATGTTGTGTATCCTTTGCTCATGCAGAGAAATTATTGTGGTGCATTTGCTTTTCTTCTCTAGCCAGTCCACTCAATACTTTTTTCACTGAATTATGGTGACATTGTTGTGCTGCCTTGAACCCTTTGGCAATGTCATTTAGTGCCTCATTATTTCACCACTGTTATTTCAGACAAACAGCCATCAGATGCCTCCGAGTATATTTACCAGTTAGCATAGAAAAAGCATATTTTACCCATCTGTTTATTAGAATTCCCCAGCAAAATGGCACCGGTTTTTAGGGCCTGTAGCCAAATTTTTTATTGTGGTATTTGCATAAACTAATGCAAAAAAAAAAAAAATTTACAGAAGAGGTTCAGTCTCGCTTTTATGCAAGTTAAAGCAGCTGTGCCCCACACATTGTTGCTTTACTTACTAAATTTGGCAATATCACCTGCCTGACACTACCCTCAACTCGCAATCCACAACCCTCCCCGTGCAGTGCACCCACCTACAGTGCTGCACCTACTCCCTTTACCAGAGAGTGTGGCTTTCATAGATGGATGTTCTCACTCAACTCTCTCTCTCTGTGTGCCAGGGTCCGTATCCAGATCATGCCACTCTCATGATTGTAATAGCGGAGCATTAATCACTCGTAGCTGGAGTCACCAGCACTTGCAGCTTCTTTTCCGGTGTATTTTTAATTTGACCATAAATCAAGGTGTGCTTTTGACAAATGACTATAATTAGAAGAAAGGCCATTACTACTGTGAGTATGCAAGTATGCATACGTGTACCAGCGTGTGCGTGGGTGTTTCCAAATACAGTCTATTTACAGATGTGAACATGAGTTTTGATGTAGTTAAATCACGTTATATGAAGAAAGTGAGGAATTAAAGCTTTAGGATTCCAAATCCAAATCCAGCTTCTGGCCAGTATGCTTATGCTTGAAAGAAATCCTGCTTCTTAAACGTCTATTACAACTTGGGTCTTATGTTCATAGCTTTAGCCATGGTTTCTATATGCACCACTTCAATGGGCCTGTTTCACAGCAGCCATATTGAAATGAAATAGTAGGTAAACACAGCAATCAATGATACTAATATAGGACCTGTTCCATTTAGTGTAGCACAGCTTTTACAGTGAGCCAACATGCACAATATGAGCAGCCTAACTCTGTTTGTCCATCACCATTACATCATCATTGTAAAAACAAAGTGGGTAAATGCAAATAGCAGCAGTGTCTGGTATGTTAAGAACATTACATTGCTTTACAGTAATTCATCCTTTAGGAAAAGTCAACACCAATGCCACACCACAGTATTACAACATTTATAAGACAATATGTAATCTCACAGCAGGATATTGGTATAATAACCATATATTTCCCAGCCCAACCTGAAAAATACTAAAACAGTTTATAAAAGTTGAGAGAAGAGTAGGAGTTTGGACTTTTGTCACTATAAGCAACACGCCATTTAATCAAATGTTAACATAGAAATATCAATTATGGCAACTTTTTTGCAGCCCTTTTCTCATAAGAGGAAAAGCCTGCAGTCAATAACAAAAAGGCACCACATGCTGAATGTGTTTTATTTTTTTGCTCATCTCAATAATGTATAGTGTAGATATCCCACCTTTTGTCAGCACACCTGCTGGTGGATGTGAACCAGTATCTTGGTTTATTGGCACACAGATTGGCATCAGCAGTCTTCAGAGGCTGCATGTTCAGGCTGCAATCACAGTCCGTGAGGAGCCCAGTGACAGTAGTGCCAAGACCTCATCTGCAATCATGGTGCAATTGGCAATCATGTGATGCACTTTCTGTGTGTGTGTGTGTGTGTGTGTGTGTGTGTGTGTGTGTGTGTGTGCGCATGTGTGTGCCTCTTTCTTTGTCTATGTCCTCTTGTCTTTTCTTTCCTTTTACACCCCTGAATTATAAGATCACTCTTGCTTCATTTGTATACCGATGGCTGTGCTTAACCTACTTTTATCGTGAAGAAATTTATACTTCTGATGCTAATTGTCGTCCATGTGCTAGTGGGTCTAGCAAACAACATTCACAGCACTCCTGGAATGAAAAATAAAGTACACATGTTTAATTCAATGCAGGCTGTTCGCTAAGAGGGTGTTCATCAATTAGTAACACTGTTTTTAATTGCAGCTTTGATGAAATTTGGGGAGCAGGTTTTGGCAAGCAGATATGAACTGCCATACATAAGACCACATTATTCTGACCAGGTGTTGGCACATCATGATACTGTTAGGAAGTGATGGCCAGATATGATGAATGATAAGCTAGATTTAGATTTGATAGAATGATACAAATGTATACATTCAGTACCGTCGACAAAGTTAATGAAACAAAGTATTCATTCTCACCACCTTCACAAGTACTTGGCAGGTTTGGGGATAATAACCAATAGATTGCGGATGTGCAGTAAAATACACACATGATGCAAAATGCCATGGGCTGCAATGAAAAGGAGCATGTATACACAACGTTGGTGTGACTCACATCCTGCCATTGCTTTCATGTTCTGTTGATTAAAATTTGGCGTCTCTGCGACAAGCATACTGTAGCAATTCCCCTCCCAAAAAATGTGGCAAGGATAAAAGGATGCAAATATGGATGGAAAAATGCACAATTTAAACTATTAAAAAAATCAGTTTTGCAAATATTATGAGGATGAAAATACTTTCAATATGTTTGTTAGGCCTCAGGGATACAAACAATGGGTTTATGTGAGAACAACTGAATGTAAATATAACTTTTTTTTTTTTTTTTTTTTTTACAAGGAAGCTTCACAAAGCATTGTTAATATGAACCACCCTTGAGCATACCTGCATTTAAACTAATTATAAAAGTTGGCATTGGCAGTTTAATTAAGATTTAACGGTCACACATGTCTATTCAAGGAGGATTAGTTCTCCCTGCAGGGTTCTTGGTGCTGTTCAGATTGTTTGAGAGCTCCTTCAAAGACTGAAGCCTTTTCTGACAGATCTAATAGTGTGTATATGATTTCCTTTAAGTGTCTGCAGGATTCAGAAACCACA
Organism: Lepturacanthus savala; assembly: GCA_030544235.1. Classification (NCBI taxonomy): domain Eukaryota; kingdom Metazoa; phylum Chordata; class Actinopteri; order Scombriformes; family Trichiuridae; genus Lepturacanthus; species Lepturacanthus savala. Next base: position 18,644,715 of record CM060465.1, read on the forward strand.
CTTCTTTGTGAAACATAAATGTGTTAGGGATTGTTTTTTCTCTTTTTCTACATTAAATTTTAATTTTTCTGACAGAATGTTATTTTATATCACATTATAGAGTGATATTTTGTCTAATTACTGTTCTGATTAATCTATTGATTATTGAATGATTAATCGATTAGTTGTTTGGGTTATAAAACCGTATAAAATGTTGGTTTCTCAAAGCTGAAGTTGCAACCCGAAATGTCTTTTTTTGTTCAGACAAACAGTCCACAGCCCAAAGATCATCAGTTTACTTTTATAGAAGACTAAAGTAACCAGAAAATAATCAGATTTCTTCTTAAAAATGACTCAAATGGATTACCAGTAGTAGGATTATAATTGGCGATTAATGTAATAGTTGGCAACTAATCGATTAGTTAGACTAATTGTTGCAACTCTACTTTTGAGATTGTCTTTCTTCCTCAATTTGATTGCCTCATCGGGGTGTTCTTTGTTGGAAATGATGCAACTTTGCCGTATTCTTTATCAAGAGATTTCATGCTGATTTCATTCTGTCAGATAATTACGGTGGTTATTTTATCACCCAGCACTAATGTGCTATATCTCGATATTTACATGGCCTGCTGTAGGTAATGAATGTATGTCTGTTTTCTTTCTTTTCTTGTTGTCTTTGAAAATGTGGATCTACGTGTGTGTGCAAGGTTTCTCATACGTTATTTGAGGTTGAAATGTATGTATTCCCTCGGTTGAAATGCGTACATTCCCTTGGTCGAAATGCGTACATCTGTCATTATTTTCATTACATCATGTAACAAATAGAATATGTGGGAAAGGTGTGGGTGTGGGTGTATTTTTTCTGGTTAGCATGCAGTGGTGTCTACCATTCAGAGTTATGTTTATAGTCTATAAATATGTGCAGATGCAGAGGACAGCCATCAAATGAACCACATATTTCTCTTTCTTTCATTGTCACAAACAAACCATTGACACAAGTTTCTGCACCTCATTATTTCACAGCCAACTCCCCATGCATTCCTCCTGTACTTTATTTCTATGCACTACACAAACACATTACTCTAATTATAAGCACTAAAGTTCCATTTTAGTGACAAGACATAGGCAGCCATGTTATGTTGTTTTGGAATGCTTGTTCACTTATGATGAGCTCATAATCACTGCTGCTTGCAAGGAATCCATGAGGTATCTGTCACTTAACTTTCCAATTGCATGCACCGTCAACACAAATTAAAATTATCGGCTTAATAATGTTTCAAGATGGGAAGCCAGATAATATGTTTGTTGTTTTTCCTAATTTTATTTTATATCTGTGGGTGTAGGGGTTTGAAACTGAGAATGAAGTGGCTGAGAATGATCTCCTCTGACATTTTGATGTTTTCATTTATTCAATACAGCAGAAGTTGGAAAATGATTTGGTCTAAATGCAGACACATGTATGACATTTATCTGATCAGGACAGTGCAGTTTCACAAACAAAAGCCATATATCAACAGGTCCGACCTTCACCCAGACACTTTAAATGAACTGTGCGCTCACTGAGGGGAAGGCTGCTGCCATAGAAGTGACAGAATTACTTTGTGTCAAAAGTTTTGTTCTTACCCATATGCTACTTTACTGTTTTTGGCTCTTGGCCTGGAGCCCGGCATGGCTTTCCTCTTGAGTGGCCAGGGGAAAGTGCTGAGTAACTTGGCTAGAGCCTCAGGGGCTTAACCTGGCTGTTACTGGCTTCCGGAAAGGATATCGATCTGGCTGATATGCCGTTTGTTGGGTGCCTCTGTGTTGCTGGATGTCAGCTTGTGTGTGAAATTACGTTTGCTCGTGGATTTGTGAGTGTGTCACTGTAATTGTGTTTCTGTGTGTTTGTGTATCCCAGTGTGTGTGTTAGGATTGGGCAATACTACAGTTGGCAGAAAGTTTCCTCCTTTTTTCCCCCCTTTGGCTGTTAAATAATTTGGTAAATGTCCCCTCCTCTACTTAGGCCAAAATAGACCGTAAACCACACCCATGAATTTGCTGTGCATACACTACAGGTGCACAGGTATGGTTATCTATTCTGGGAGTATGTATTATTGGAGTGGCATGGAGCCACAGCGAATATATACATGATTACGTGTCTAATCTCAGTGACATCTGGCGTCTTATCTAATCTTGTGCATCCATCCTCACAGATGCACAGACACACTCGAAGGCTCTGCGAGCACTGTTGAATATACAGAGCACATCTTTTGTTGTGGTTGTGCATTCAAACCTCTAATAAGTAGGGGTGTAACTGTTTGTGTGCTGGTTTAGGTACAGGATCTTCGGGTCAGTACATGGCTTTCCTTTGGCGCCTACAACTAAACAATTACTGTCAAATCACTTTAATAAGCCACTCACTCTGCCATAAGGAACTACAACACTGAACAAGTGCAACATTATCATTAAAAAATGCTATTAAAATAGGTTGTTCTTCTATTATCTGTTTTAGTGATAGTTACAACCAATGAGCAGTTGTTGGATGTTTACATTATTGTTTACATTATTTTAAATGAAAGAACACAATTTCATTTGATACCTCTTTTTCTGCTTTACCAAAAATGTGCACAAACTGTGAGCCCAAAACCAAGATGATACATTTTGTGTACTGTTACACCTTCCTAAGAAGACTGTAGCCGTTGTTTCAGTGTCCCCTCTTTTCTATTTGGAAAGTGTTGTGTTTAAAGCTCAAGGAGACACTTTTTTTTTCTTGGTTACATCATCTCCCTTTGTCTATGAGAATGTGCCAAATTCCCGTTGTATATTGTGTGCATGAGCCCCAGGCACTGAAACCCTTACCACTTTAATTAACCCAGTTGCTCAGCAATAATAATAATGTTTATTTATACACTGTTGCACTTAACACACGCGGGTTTGTGAGGGCAGGAGGACACAACACTCTAACTGATTTATAGATTTTATGACAGCACTTAGTTTAATCACATATTAACAGGGGCAAATTAGTTTTTTGTGGAAAAGTAACGTAACTATGCGCTCCATGTGTTATATTTTTGTTCACTTTCTGAGGTTAATAACAACTTACATGTTGCTAGTAATTTTAGTACGTTGCCACATATGTGTGAACTCATTCTTGCTTGTTATAAGTAATTCATTTATTTTTGCCATCCCGGCTTTAATGTCTGGAATTTTTATAATTCCCTCAAGCAAAGTCTGTAGCGCTCCAGACTTAAAGTAAGTGTGCATAAAAGGCTCAAATTGTCCAAGAGGCAGCCCTCCAGCCCTCCCACAGCAGCACAGCTCTGAGCCCTCATGGACTTTGTTTTTTTTTTGCTTCACAGCCTGTAACTGCAGACATTGTACGATGTAGATGTGTGACTTTAAACTTTTAACTCTGAACCTTGTTAATGTATATTAACAGACAAGCCCTCCGATGTGATTACAGATTCAGGGAGGGAAGCCTTTTTAGTGCATGTGCACAAAGTGGAGAGAAAATATACTCGTCAAGATAGTCAGCAAGTCATCAAAAACACTCCTGTTGCTTCTGTAGCACCAGCTGGTCTGTCAGTTGCCATCAGTTCTCTTTTGAAACATGACAGTTTGGAACTAGGATTTCTTAATACCTAGAGAAATTATTGCCCATCCCCTAAACGCCTGACGTGCAGACTATTTGTAAAAGCTACAATTTACAGATGTTCCCTAAATGCCTTACATACAGGATCTCAGGAGACACTATAATTTGAGCTGAAGTCGATTGGATGAACTGCAGCGCCCGTTTAAAACCAGAAAAAAAGGGCAGTGAAGATCATTGATGTGGATAAGGACAATGCTGTAAAGATTACCATCACCAGACTGAGCCATGGCGGACACCAACTGTCCAGCAGACCTGATGGCACTGCTGCTTCCAGCTCATGTCCCAGGTCCAACCACTGCTGCTCAGCTCAGCTCAAACTAACCAATCTGTGCAGTGCTCATTAGATTATGTTACTACATTGCATATTTCTTGCCTCGACTGCTTTAAGAAACACATTTCAGTGAACTGTTTGGCTTTGAAGTGACATTGTATGAGCTGCAACTGGCATGTTGAAAATACCAGAGCACCAGGTAACTCCCACAACTGTCACAAATTCACTGTTGCTTGGACTATTAAAAGTTTAGTAATATTAGATGTGTCATGGGTCAAATTTGCAGTGAACTGCACTTCCAGTCTGACAGACAGCAGCTGAGATATGAAAAAATAAAAATAAAATAAAAACAATATATATACCTAGAATTCGCTTTGGCATTGAATTAAAAATATCTTTAGGGCTCATTATCAGTTTGATAAATCCTTTCCCCCACATATTATCCTTTCACTATCCAGCCCTGGAAAGTACCTTCCGCACTCAGATCAATATCCAGTTTCGTGCAGACAGTCCCGCCTCTCCAGACATCCAAACAAGCAGCAAGGGCCAACACCTGGACAGATGAATGGCACAAACACAACTAGCAACCGAATGGATGGAGAGAAAGCTTCGCCAGCGGTCACGACCTTCGGTGGTTAACCTGGGAGGCCCTCAACACTGTACGTGTGGATCAGGGGTGATGCAAAGCTCTGATGGAAGCCTGAAACTGTCAATTAGAAGGCAGATCTAGCTGTGGACAAGTGCAGGTTCTGTTCCACCTGCTGAAATGTGTTGACGCCCCCCCACTGTAGAACATGACCTGGCTGAACTTACCCATTCAGCTGATACTCTATACTGACAAAACTGCATGAGATTGCTAAGGACTTTAAACAATACTTTCCAGCCTATTCCACCGATGGTATATAGTTTTTTGAATGACAACCATCAGAGTGGTTTTCTGGCTGCTTTGCTGACACATGACAGTAATAGACATGTGATCAAATGAAAAGTTTATGGTCATCTTGTTCATTTTTGCACCAGAAGCCTGTCTGTGTGAGCTTCACTTATCACAGTGAATCTAATCTCTTAATATCTGTTTTTTTGATGGCCTCTGAAGCAAAGACGTACAGTAATTGCATAACTCCAATAATTGACTATTTGATGTGGCTTTTTCATGGCTACGGTTACGTTCTGTGCCCGTGTTTGTGATCATCTTCTGGCACCGGTCCCTGCCTCGGTCCTCTTTCATGATGCCCTGCCACCAACAAACAAACAAACTGACTGATTGAAGTTTTGTTATGGTGCTAGAATAAACCTCACTCACTCGCTTTCAGATCAGTTGTTGTGGTTACCCTTGTCAAGTTGGGCTTCAGGGGATCTGCTCTTACATTTTCCTTTATATTTACACATAAAAAAAAAGGGGTGAGGAGTGCGATGATGGGTTTTGAAATGGGAATTTAAATGAATTCATATTTAAGCAGGTGTAACCTTGAAACAGGGGACTTCAAAGCCAGAGCCTGTAGGCATGGATACAGCAGGGTGTTTACCGTCACTGTCACTGTTGTGTTATTTACTGTGAACAACCTTGAAACTTATCTTTTCAGTGATGGGGTCATGAGCTCAATGATGACTGCTAATTGAGTTTAAGTACCATCGTGTGTCTAGGTTTGTCTTCCTACTCGCTATACGTGCCAGAAATGCTGACTCACTCGAATAATAAACCAGAACTGAACACTTAAATCGAGGTGTAAGTCAAATGTCACTAATGAGGGTCTGATTCAGATTATTTTTTGCCTTCTGTTTGTGTTTGTGAGTGGGAGTGAGCAAGCAATGGAGAGGAGTATGCGACTTTGTTTGCATCCCGAAGAAAGGGAGTGATTATAAATAAAGTGATGTGACCCGTCAGGGGAAATGCATATTTCAACAAAGGTGGAATAAAGATGCTCACAAAAATCATGTTGAAATCAATAAGTGAAGGTCAATTGTAAATTGGTCGCATAAATAAAACAAAAAACAAAAAAAAATAAAAGTAAATGCATTTATATAGCACTTAAAATGCTTTATATTTCATGCTGACGTTCACACACAGACACGCATGCACACGCACACATGTTCGTACACTGATGGTGAAGGCTGCCATACAAACCAACAAGCCTTACCTCCTGAGCTACATCCAGTTACAGGTTCACTTTTGTTGGTCTTGCTTTGTCAAGGCTGAATATTATGACTCCAAATATCCAAATTAAATAAAACTAGATAACCACATGACCCATGGTCATTTTTAAGAAAAAGACTTTGCCAGAAGAAAAATTTCCAACTGTCATTGTCGTCAAGGCTAACTCAAAGGGCTGGACAGATGAGGAGTAAATGAGTGAGTGGCTGAGAGAAATTTATGTTAAGAGATCGAATGGTTTTTCCATAAATTTCCGTCCCTATTGATTTGTAACTCCATGCGCACTCATCTCACGGACACTGTCAAAGCCCAAGTGAAGAAAACTAATTCGGAGCTTGTCATCATTCTGGGTGGATTAACTAAAGAAGTCCAACCGCTACATATTGGTGTCAACAGGTTGCTCAAAGTTAAATTGTGTGCAGTGTGGGAGACAGAAGGTGAAGACACATTCACCAAGACGGGGAGGCAACGCTGGGTGAGCTACTCAACTACCTGCCAATGGATCGCCTGGGCAGTATAAGTGTATAAGGCCGGAATCATCACCAAGTAACGGCAATGAGACTGACTCGATAATGACAAGAGGGATGCAGGTGTGCTTGATGTCAAAATTGCGCAACTAACTCTGACACTGATCAAGGATTTGATGGATTTTTGGAAGAGGAATGAACGAAAAATGAGTTTTGTTTTGTATTTCGTTACAACTGAAAACTGTTGAGTTAATGAAGTTGAATTGTTAAATATAGTGAGTCATTTTTGATTTATCTGACCCTTTTGTTTCGCTTAATTTATGTGCCTTATAATCTGGTGCCCCTTATGTATGATAATAGACACTGAAAATAGACATCATTGATAGTGTGCCTTATAATGCGGTATGCCTTATAGTGCAAAAAATACAGTATACTGTTTGTAAAATAGTTGCATGCCTGTATATTGAAGTAATAAATATCAAGGGTTGTAGTTAGATAGTGATCACTGGAAATAGACTTTTACTCCATATGCATCTTTCTTTTATTACCTCTGTCAAGGAAGTTATGTTTTAGCTGGCGTTTGTCCGTGTGTTTATTTGTCTGTTTAGTAGCAAAATACCTCAAAAAGTTTTGGGTGGATTTTTGTCAGATTTTTAGGAAATGGTACCATTAACAGACAGTTAGAAGAAATCATCAGTTTCTGGATCACTATGATTTTTTTTTGTTGTTTGGTAACATTGCAGTAAATGGACCTTCAAACAGGAACCATAATTTGGGGCTGCCTGGTGGCGATATCTTACACCTGCATAGCTTGTTTTCTTTGCACACCACGCCAGAGGCACTAAGACTTTCCATGCTTGGGGTCAGTATAAACTATTTACATCTATTTGTAAATATCTCACAACAGTGGTAAAAATGTATACTTTTCATTCAACACAGTGTGTGTATTCAGTATAGGACAATGCTAGGTTGGAGTCATAATAGGCTTGGCGGACATCTGTGCTCTGAGTGCTTTTTTAGTTTAGATGATGTTTTGGCCCTCAGAGCTTCTCTAAGATAAACAAAAATCATAGGTCATTGTTATGTTATGCAGACAACATGGTGGTAAAACATCTAATGGTGATTGATGTTTGATCATTAAGGGGTGTTCACACTGGACTCAATTGCGAAGGACGTGATTTTGTCGTGCGACAAATTAAGTTTTGTCGCGTGATAAATTAAATTTTGTCGCGCTGTTTTGCGAAAATTCGCCAGATTGCGTCATCGCGTCCCCGTCTGTTATGTTTTCTCTCATCATCCGTGTGTGTGTGTGATCACCACTGTTACTGCGTTGTACAGCTCTGAAAGTCCGAAGCTCCGCCGTCATTTCTGGGTACATGATACCGTCTGGAGGTGCACAGAGCTCGGCTGGTTTCTACCGGAGCTCCGCCTGGACGACGCGGCTCCGTTGTCCGTTGAAAAGTAAAAGACTGGCGGTAAGTGAACTTCTCGTTGTCATGGAGACGTGGAGCGAATCTCGACGCTGATTGGTTGTCGTGCTACGTCATCCTGCGAATTCGCCAGAAAAGTTCAATATTTTCAACTTGACGCGACAGGTGAATTTCGCGTCGCGAAGCGCGATTTTTCGCCACTTCGCGTCCATCGCGTCGCGAAATCGCGTCCATCACGTCACGCCGCGAAAAATCGCGTCTTCCCATTGACTTAACATGTAATCTCGTCGCGCTGTCGCGCAAATTTTTGTCCAGTGTGAACAGCCCTTTAGAGTGAAAAATTCTCAAGAGGCTTTTAGTGAAGCGAGACTCTTAACTACAGCCAGTAGGCATCATGACGGTGCGATGACATCCCCCTTGTTAGCAAAATGACAAAAATTCATTCCTCCTCCTCATCCCTCAGCAGTGCATGGGGCAGAGGGATTGTGAGACTCATTGATCCTTTATCTGACTGGGGTTTGTGGAAGTTAGAATATATGTCCCCGATCACGGCTGTGAAATATCAGTAGCCTAACTATGCTTTGTATTGATAAATCCATGGTTCTCTCCGTGGTGCTGAAATAGCAGGCAGATTTCTAAATGTGACTTTTTCTCTCAGTCCTGCCTAGACAGTTTTTGATAGTTTTGTTTTGGATCAATAATATTCTCAAAATTATACACTATAAATACTCAAGTCTCTATTGTAGCCTAAATGCTAGGGGGTTGTGTCATCTTCATGATCAAAGTGACGGGTAGCAGTAGTAGCCACAGAAGAGTAGGTCCATGATAATTCAATAGTGTCTGTCCTCTAAAAGCTGCACCCACAGTCCAAGCCACCACTGCAACTAAAAATATTAGGATCATAAGACATGACAACAGAAATCACCTACTGACTATAGTCATTCAAATCACTTCAAATAAAATGACAAGCAAAGCAAGATAGACCTGGGCTAGACCCTTTAAACAAATGAAACACCTTTATTTATTTTCACAATGAAACAATATGACTCAATAAGACTATCATACAATTCATGTACTTGCTGGTATAGTACATTCATTTTCCAGTTGCCCTGAGCCAGAAACGTATGTTTCTGAAAAGCCCAAACAATCTACTTTAACTTCAAAGACATTGACATGATTAGTAGGCATTAGAGAGAGAGAATGAGAGATGAGATTCATTTAAAGATTTACGAACATATGACCGATTAAAGACAGCATTTTTCCTCCATTGAAGGATCCGGGAGCATGTCCAAGGTCTTTCTCTCCATCCCACGCTGTGTACAGCCTTCTGTCGGCCTCGACCCCTTCTTGTGATTACTATGCCTGGTTCCTGGTTTGTTTGGATGAAAAAAAAAAATGGAACTTGAGGCTGATCAGAGGTGGTCAGAGGAGAGTGCAGACGGTTTGTCGATGCCTTGCAGTCTGTCCTCTGGGGCTCCATTGGAACATCCTCCAGTAATAGAAATTCTCATCACTTGCATCATATTTCTCTCTGTTCTGTTGAATTTCTTGATTTGCACGTCTTTGATCTCTCTAGAGAGCTTCTCCCGCATGTCTCGATTAGCCTGGAGAAAGTCATCGATTTTTTTTCCTCCTTTTTTTTCAGTTTTTTTTTTTCATCAACTCATTTGTCCAATTCATCCAGGTCTTTTTTTTGTCCAGTCAGAGTCATAAGGTGAAAAGCACACTTATTCGAAATAGCTCACCAGCATTCACAGAATTCATTTGTTTTTTTGGGGTTTTGTTTTTTTGCCTTCTGCCATCCAAGACCACAGGGAATGACTCCTTGTTTGCTGTAATCACTCAAACTAATTACATTTAGGTGGGTTTTTCACATGCCACCTAGAACAGTGAACAGTTTTTTGGTGACTAGTGTAGACTGTAGCAGTGACAACAAAGATTCACTGAATTCGCTGAATTCAAATCATTCTGATTTGGGAGATATAGATATTTATTTAAATCATATATCAATAACCTTGTGGACCAGTGATCAGCAGATTCTAGTTCGCTACAGGAGAAAGGGGCAAATATAAAATGTATTTGAGTGACCAAGCAAAAGAAAGCTCACACAACTCAAGGTAAGTTTTACATGTGTATTATATTATACCAATTGGGGATAAGAAATTTTAAAGATGAATGAAATGAAATGAATTTGACTTTCAGCATTCACAAACATCAATCACAGTCCCAACAATTCAGTCCTTGAAATAAAACAGTCTTTACATGAATTAATGAACGGGCACTTTAGTCACACCAAAATAAAATAAGTGAACTTGTAGTTGAGATTTTCTTAACCATAACTCCTATTTATTTATTTTATGCAAGATTGTTTTTAATCAGCTATTATTTATCCGTCACATGGGAAAAACAAAAAAAAAAACTGAATTCATTACTTTATCAGTCTAATTAATTAACTGGTGAACTGGAGTACTGATAAGGCCTGGCAACCTGGGTTACATCTTTTTTTTTGTTTTTTTTTTTTTGTGCAGTAGTAATTTAGTCACACCAGATTAGAATGATCTGGTTCCAACACTGAAAACCACAGCAAAATGCTGATCGTCTGCATTCCTGCTATTGTGATGCGGCTGCAAATCCAACTGTTTTGCATGCATCATAACATCTGGCCAAAACGAAGCAATGGGATTGAAACATACTACAATCTCAGTGGCTGCACATTAAGTCGTGAGGTCAGCCCCTCCGTTAACCGCAGCAGAGGGGTGCCAAAAATGTGCATTTATTCTTGCTGGATTATTTTGTAACATGGACACTGGATGTTTCGTGTTTCTGGTATTGTAAAATTCTGTCTGTGAGTATTTCAAACCTTGCGAAGTGTTTCATGGGCCTTCAAATGCAATAATCTTTTATTCTGACTGGAGTTTTTGGATTGTAAACCCAGCCCCCACTGGCACGGTCCCCTGCGCCTACAATTGGTGTGTTCATGTATCAATTATGCCTGGTGTCAGCTTCAAATGAGACTCCAATAAATTGTATGCGATGATGTATGTTCATTATTTAGTGGAACGTGCTTGTGTGTTTGTGTGTGGGTGTATTTATTTGCTGCAGTGTCCTTGCATTCCTGGCCTGGTAAAGGGTATGGGCTGTAACTCAAGGCGATAACAAGGAGAGGATCACCATGAGCCTAGAGTGAGAGAGCACTGAGCTGGCCCTAATTATTTCACCATAATTACTGGAAATGAGATTTTCTCTTGCTCACATTTCATTCCTCTTCCATCTCTGATGATCTCTGATTTTTTTTTTTCGGAGCAGAAAGAGACTGGCAAGAACTTCAGCATACCCACAGAGAAACAGACGGCAGACTAAAGCCAAACAGAATGAACCATCTCTGGATGATGAGCCTTATAGATCAATGCAACAAACCAAACCCAGTCCCCAGTCCAGCTGCTTTATTTAGTACAAGAGCAAACAAAACCTGTCCATGGTGAAAGGTAGTGGATTGAATGAGGCAGATGTGAGACCTACTGTTGTCTATATGCTTAGTTTGTAGAATGACTTGGAATCAGCGTCTAAGCTGTTAGTGACTGATCTATTTGGTAAGTGCCAGCTTATCATAATCAGCTTTTGCACATTTCTAAGCCGGTGATTCAACACAATCTCTAAAGTAAATAATTAAAATAAATAAATAAATAAAATGACAGTGCTGCACAGTGCAACTTCTCTTTATTGTAACTTAAAATGAGAAAATAAATCATTAATAATAGATTTTTTTTTTCTTTTCTCAGTGCACAAGTTGTCAGTGACATTTTATTGCCCTGTTATTAATTACACCGGTTGGGAATGTAATGTGTTATAATTTTGATATTTTCTGTTTGCTGAGCTGAAATGAGTTTTACACTGTGACAAAGAACAAGGAAAACAAAAGAAAAATGAATGCCAAACAGTAATAAGGGAAGTTTGTTAAAAAAATAAAAGTTACCAAAAAATACATTTGCATTTTATTAAATTTAAAATTATTTTTCTTTTAAAAATTGTCAATGTCGACGCTTCCTTTTGATGAGATCAGTTTTGAAAAAAAGTTAAATATTAATATTAATATTAACACACAAAGTGTCCATCTGGTTTCTGGAATATAGCCTTTTTTATCAGATCATTGTAAGGTGGGTGTCCATATGCGCACAACAGGTGTTGGATGAAGCAACAATCTCCCTGAAATTCTGAAAAAACTTTTTTGTTTTGGTAATTACATTGCTGAGAAACATAATTGTGTTTTTTTATTTTTTTTTTGTATAATACATAATTCATTAGAAGGCGGTGCTGTTGGGTAGTGACTGAGCGAAGTTCACATGAGGTTTAGGCAACAAAACCATTTTGGTTGAGAGATGAAAGAAAACGTTTGCTTTTTTTATTTGTTAAACTAAACTCATCAGGCTCCTGCTTCAAATTGCAGTTGAGATTTTCATAACTATGATCTCTCCCAAGTGCTACGTGTGCTGAAACATAAGTGTAACAAACACTAGGAATTGATTTAGTTGAGGCAGGGCCAGGAACACACCTCTCCCTCATCAACCCCTGCCAGTCTGCAATAAAAGTATGTGTACCAATACCAGTACTCTTAAAGTGATACTGAGTACTTTACTCGATGCCTTTTTATGCTGAACTGCTGACTCCTGTGGTCGTAGCTACTGTGGTATTGGACCAATCCCACATCGTATTTAATCAAATAAGACATACAGGTAGACATGTTTTTCTAAATCTGGGCCCAAAAAGGATCAGATGTAGGTATTGATCACCTGGAGAAGTCTCGCAACCTCTTGGTAGTAGATCGTTTGATAGAAAATGGATAGATTGATTCCAGCCCTCTGTTTTAAATTTTGCTGGTCGTATTATGCCTCTTGTTCACAAATGATGTTTCGGCTCTTTAATCTTTAAAACATTATCTTTCAAGATGAAAGGCCTGAGCCTTGTTATCACAGAATCCAAATAATGGCTCTTACAGAGTGCTCTGTGATAGGAAACTCTGGGGTAAAATGCAATTCAGGGTGTAAATACATTTTCAAAAGCGGGTTTCTCTCTAATGCCAGGTGATTATTTGAGAGTGGTGTTCTCCTGAGCCTTTTTTATGAGGCTGAACACATTCTGTCTGTTAGACACGGCAGCTATCAGCTCAAACACACCCGTGCTGCCACCTTTAAGATTGCTCCTCTGATTCACATCTCTCCCATCATGGAGACTTGACATTTAGTTACAAGACAGAAAATTGTCTTCAAAACACCTCAAAGGAAAACTTTAGTGCTTGACAGAGGAGGGGAGAAAATCCAATTTATGTGGCTGACAAAGAGAGTAGAGCCAATGTAAATACACTTGGATAATGTTAGATGTCAAAATATGTGTCTTAATCAAAGATGGGCTTTGATTAAGGCATATGCATACACAAGAGATTGCAGTCCTGCATTATTCATTTCCCCGATGGCTTTTTGAACCCAATGGGTAATTGTTAGATAAGTGTGAAATGCGTTTTTGGTAGCACCTTTGGTGTAATAGCGCACCTTTTGGCATAATAGTGTTATTACAAGGAGCTAATAATTTGGTAGAACCATGAATTTACCATGGTATTAACCATAATAGCTAGGATTTCACAATGGGTGTATCTGGGTAATTTTATACTTTAATTTATGCAATTTAATGATATCATAATAGTTTTGTAACAATATATTGACCTGAAAACAAGAAAATGTGCAATATTTGGATTATGTTATGGTAATATGTGACATTATTGGGGTAATAACCTGGTGATAATGGGGCTAACATCAGGGTAATATTTGCAAACTCACACAGCATGCATTAAACATGGTTTAAATTGCACGGATATGTAACGACAGATCATTGTTAATGTTTTCTCGTTTCTGTTTCCTCTTGTCCTCCACCATCAAATTGACCTTAGGGTTCCTTCCTTTCCTCCTTCTCCTCCAAGCTTCTTCCCTTTTCTCCTTTCCTTACTTATTTCCTCCACCTTCCCTTCTTTCTTCTACTCTTCCTTCTTCCATCCTCCCTTCCTTCCTAAACCTGGGGACAACAGAAAGGGTAAATATGTTTCCCTATTGTTTGCCATATGTTTCTGGCAAATGATCGAACATTACCTAGATATGCCCAATATATAATTATAACCTAATATTTCATGTAGAATTTCTGACTATGTTGTCACTAATTGACAGGTAAGTCTTGTAAATTTAATTATCTGTTACCTTGAAATGTAGTGTTTTTTTTTACTTTTTTAGTGCCACGAAACTTGATGGGAACAATCAATTTGCCATTCAGAGGCTCCATGGGAGCTTTTTGGCCTGAAAGGTACTTGGATGTCCAACTTGAGAAAACATTTCAAACAGACACACACCAACTTTCTCTTCTTGAGTCATCAGTGAGAGATTGCAGTGACCCTTCATCCATGCTGTGACCATTTATTTTCGACCATCAATGGGCCGGCACACTGAAAAGAAATAAAGTGGGTGTGATGCGGTGATGACGGTGGTAATGGTCACAGGGTAAGATGCATTCTGTCATCATCGCCCGACTTCAAAGCCGCCAGCTCACCAGGCTTCTTGTGAAATCTCCCAAAACCTGACAACATTAGAATACCATCAAACACTCTCCGGCTGCCTTTGAAATGCCACTGACACTGGTTGGTGCTGCAATTTGCAAGCTCTAAAGAGCGTGCCCATGTTATTGAAATAAATCTGAAGCTCATAAAATGGAAATAAACACATCTTTTTCATCCTTTGGTTTAGAAGTGAGAGTTGAATATTGAGATGGAGCCTTGTTTCCCAGGAGAGTAGGCTGTTGACTTTAACTCTCCCTCAGTGTCCATTGTGCAGTAGCCGTGCCTTTATTTTGTTTTCCATTTTTCCTCCTTCCCTTCCTTTTTCCTCCAATCCTCTATTCTCCTCTCCTGTATTCTCTTCTTCCACTCCTCCAAATGGCAGAAAACAATTCCATCCAGAGGGAAATTTATATCGTGTCTGCAGTGAGGGAGATCCGAGAAGCCAGACTGAACAATCACAAGGGTTAAGTGTACTAAGTGAGTTATTTAATAGACTTTGGTCTATTGATTTTATAGTTGGGCAGTGCTAACTGTGGACTTTTCCTATTCCACTTGGTGCTGGCATGATGAGAGAGAGGGGGATGTGTATGGATTAATGAGTTTAAATTGTTGTTTTTACAAGGTATAACATGGGGACAGTGAAATTGTAGACAGATACTTGGATAAGTAGGTGGTTGAGTCTTCAAGTAAGTTGCTACTCATCTCCTTTGGATCCTTTTTATTGAGAAATCTGAACAATAAGCATGTAAGCATGCAATATAGCACTCCAGCAGCAGAACAAAATATGCTGATTACATTTGTTCGTTGCCATTGTACTTGAAGTGAATAACCGACTTTCCACAATAGTCTGTTTATATGTATTCTTTAAGACCGTTAGTTATTAAAGGCAGTGAGCTGTGTTTGAACTTTATGCATACTTCCAATAAACTGAAATTGCAGGTAGTTAAGATGCTGTGTGCAAACGTGTGTATAACAGACGTATTATTTTGTGCAGACTTTTTTTTCCCTTTTTTAATGCAAAGTATTTAATTGTTAGCCAAGGCAGCCAATGCTGGTTTCCCAGTTTCTTGTGTTGTTGTTCTTCTTCAGATTAAACAAAAAACAAAACAAAAAAAAAATCATTTGATCTGGTTATGTAATGAAAACTTGGACAGAAGGACAGAAGACCGGCAGCCTCTCCCGTCAGCATCAAAGCCCAGCATCCCACTCTCTGTTTATTGCCAGTGAAGAACTGGCAACCCTTCCTGACCCTGTGCTGTAACTCTGTGATGCTACAGGCCAGAGGATTTCAGTGGGAGGCGGGTCTCCCCAGGGAGTCTCCAAACACGTTCAGAGGAAGGGAAAACATATTCCATTAGTTATTACAAGTTATCAAGTTATTTTAAAAAAAGATCACATAGCCTAATTATATGTGATGTGGTGGATAAAGTTCAGCAATGGGATTTGAGGGGATTTTTTTTTTTTACCACTTTCCCAGAGTCAGAATCTACTTTTGTCTGTAACTAAATACTTCTTCAAATCCGTCAATTTGGTCTTACATAATAGTACAAATATTTGACAACTGAAAAGACAGCAGGCAAATACACACATCTTCATCTGACCTTCATCTGACCACACACACTTGTGATGATAACATCCAATATCAATTCAATATCATTCACAAGCAGCAACAGAGCCCCAGTCTCCAATGTGAACAGAACACACAGATGAGAGACTTCCAAATCTTATGTGGACTATTTCTTTCAGTTGGTCATGAGCTACCACAGAGTTTTCTTGTCATGTGGGCTGAAAGAATCACAGTTTGTTTGTTTTTACTGTAAACAAGTATATTCTGTGTACTCGACTGAGCAGAAACAGACGACATGCTGGCACGTTAATAACGACAGCCATATGGAAGACCCTTTGCATCCCGTTCCAATTGTGGCAAATTCCTGAACTCAAACAGAATTAGGGGGGGGGGGAGGAATAATACAGACTTCTATAAGCCTCCATATGTCTGAGGCAGACTCTTCTGAGGCTTGAGATTTCCCCTGCTCCCTCAGACCCATGTTGATAATTGTACAGCACCATGTGATTCCCTGTTGCACCTGCTTTACTAATCAATAACATGTATAAACATCCGCGCGTTCAGACTTCTTATGGGACCCCTCCCCAGCGGGAGTGCCGGATGCTAGGGTTGAGGTTGACGAAAGAAGGTGGGTGGGGGAGGACACAGGGATCATGTCCTGACACAGAGGGAAGTGTGTGAGAGAGATAAAGAGGGGATGAACATGATCAGAAGGGATAAAGCTCAGAGTGTTTGGCGGTATTTTCGTCAGTCAGACGAGGCGAGGAGCCGACATGTGTGTGCGTCGCATAACTCACAGGTGACACTTTTCTTTTCCTACACCTCAATCCTTTTTTTTTTTTTGTCCTTCTGCAACTGGGAACCGCTGCGTTCCCCGCAATATAAGCGACAGCGCTGCAAAAGCAAATCAGACACGTTAATAAATAAGTCTACAATGCTCAGCATGTTATGCCCTTGATCATAAATCGCGCAGGGAAGCCTGTGGGAATGGAAGTTGCTGACTTTTATTGTAGCCTCTGTGACGGAGCCCTTCAGAACATCTTACTCTTTCATGTATCTATTTACCCTTAGGGCATCTGTTTCTATCTGTGAAATACAGTAGTGTTCAAAATAATAGAAGTCAAATGTGACTAACCAGATTAATCCAGGTTTTTGCAATTTCTTTTTATTTATTATTGCTACATGGCAAACAATTTACCAGTAGGTGCAGTAGATTCTCAGAAAAAACAACAAGATCCAGCATTCATGATATGCACGTTGGCGTAAGGTGTGCAATTGGGCAATTACGTGAAAAAAAGTGTGTTTTTGTTTTTTTGTTTTTTGTTTTTTTAACTGCTATACATCTGTGCAGCATGGAGTCAACCAACTTGTGCCACATTTCAGTTGTAATTCCACTCTAAGATCTTTTTACAACATTCCACAATCCATTTGCATTTCTTGGTTTTGCATCAGAAACCACATTTTTGATGTCACCTTACAAATTCTCAATTTGGATTAAAGTCTAGGGATTGGGCTGGACACTCCATAAGATTAATTTTATTGGTTTGGAACCAATATTTTGCTTGTTTACTAGTGTGTTTGGGGTCCTTGTCTTGTTAAAACACCCATTTCAAGGGCATGTCCTCTTCAGCATAAGGTAACGTCACCTCATCAAGTATTTTGATATATGCAAACTGATCCATGGTCCCTGGTATGTGTTAAATAGGCCCAACACATAGGAGAAACACTGTACCTGTTTGTTTGTTTCTTTTTGGCTTTTTGGCAATAGCTCATTGTTTTTTTTGTGCCATGCTTTTGTTGTGAAGGTGTAACCCTGATCCCATTCTTTGTGCATCTTTCTTCCAGTCGAGTTCGACGACTGTGCGGGAAATGAGGATGTGGCGTTCGAGGTGTCGGATGCCAGCTTTCGGGTGGACGGGGATTTGAATCTGGTTCCTCAGCGAGATGTCCCATACAGCGCGCCGGTCATGTTCATCCGTGGGCTGAGCTCACATGCGGATGACCTAGCACAGGTGGACATCACTGGACTGCCGATTAAGTCGCCGCGTGCTCTCAGGGTGAGTACAAATTGCTGCGTGTGGTATCTTGTGTTTGTGTGTTTTCCTAAACAATTTCCTTCATTTACACTTACAATATTCTCCAAACTTAAATGGTTATACTGCATTAAATATTGAAAGAGTCAGTGTGATGTAATAAAGCTGGACATAGCATAGCAGGGTTCAAATAAACACCAAAATGCTGTTAAAGCACCAAGACTCCCCGTGGGACATAGACAAGCAGTAATAGTTATAGTATTATTTTGAGAAATATACTTAATTTGCTTCCTTTCTCAGTTTTGGTTTCTGAATAGATCTAAACAAAAGTGTCAATCAGGGACCTTTAAACCTGGTGTTTGGAAGATTAGTTACATACTAGTGGACAGAGTCAGTTTTTTCTTTTTTTTTTCCTCTCCCTGGATGTTGCTTCATATCATCAAACTTGAGATTCCTACAAATAACCAAAGTGTTTAAGTGCATGTCCTTTTTGTCAAACTTTTCCTTCAGATAAGATGACCAGACAGTGCATTTAGCACGAGACGTTTCCTCAGATATGTAAGAACAGGCGATGGGTGTCATTTACAGGTTATTCATACATTAATGATAAAACTAACTGCAAATTAAAAACATTATAAACCAAATCCATCAAGTCTTCAGTGGCATCTGTTTTCAGTCATATCGCTGCATATGTTGATGAATTGCAATCACTCATAAATGTGAAGCATGTTCATGCGACCTTAATTATCAATTAACATAATTGCAGCACCTCACAGATGCCATATTAGGCTGTAGAGGAGCATCCTCTGCAACCAAATATTAAATAAACGGACATTTAAAGGAAGTGGAAAATCACCAGAGCAATTCAGATATTAAGATAACGCTCTGTGTCCTGAACAGGGAAAAAAATAGCCTAATGTTCTGCAATACAACTACTGGTATTAAAGCTAAAAGATAACACAGGGGGTGAGAAGACAAAGAGTGTGAATGATGTGACATCCACCAAGAGATCCATTTAACAACTTAAAAGGAAAAAAGGGTTTGATTTAGTAAAAGGGAAAGGCGCTGAAGAAGGCCGGGGAGCAGCTGCTGCTCTGCTCTGCCAAACCTATGAACATATAGGAACGCCATCACTAGAGATGTGTCAGACTCCGGCGCCTTTGCAGATGGCGACAAAAACCAAGCCCCGTGCTGAATCTGTTTACAGGCCCTTGGACTTAATGTTTGATGATAGACGGCCAATGTTATTGATCCAGATTACTGATATAAACATTTAGCTCTTGAAAAGGGGGCTACACACTTCGGAGCAGAGCCACATGCAGACGTCTTGGCGGGCAGGTGCTCAAGCAGGGCACCGCTAACTGAATACGTGAAGTCACATTACACGTCTGTTGGGTCATTTCAGTAATCAGCAGGCAGCACAGCGGCAATGCTGCTGCAGCATAAATGCACACACTCACACACACAGAGTTGTCTGTAATGATTTCACTGCACAGTTTGGATTATGAAGCATGGTAGTGACCATTTTCAGGAGGAAATGGCCAGTGAGCCCACACTAGAGATGCATGGATGGGCTATTACTTTCACAAAATGCATCATCCATCCACACTTTTGACCAATTCTAAAAACTGGGCCCGCTTGCCGTCCACAGTTTTTCTTTTTTTTGGGTCTATTATTAGGACTCTAAACTGTCCCACTTTTTTAGGTCTTTTGTCATATATATATATATATATATATATATATATATATATATATATATATATATATATATATATATATACAGCTGAAAAATAATAATAGACTACTGCATGTCTGAAATCAGCATTTCTACATATATTACAGCCATTCCATTCCACCATCAGTTGAATTCCAACACATGCACGACCCCTTGGTTCAGGTACTAATCAGAGAATCAAGAATAATGGTAAGAACTTGTGGAGAGCATGCCAAGATGCATGAAAGCTCTGATTAAAAATAAGGATTATTGCACCAAATATTGATTTCTGAACTCTTCTGAAGTGTAAACATTAGTATTATATTGTTTTGATCTTGTTTCTTTGCATTGTCTGAGGTCTGAAAACATTGTTCTTTTTTGGTATTTTTGACCATTTGTCATTTTTTGCAAATACATGCTCTAAATGATAATATTTTTATTTGGAATTCAGGGGAAATGTCAGTGGTTTATAGACTCAAACAAAAATGTTGCCCAACCACATATCTATTAGTAGTAAAATCAGTCTCAGTTTCTCTAGTGCACTGCTCTCCTTACGGACCTGGCAAGAATCAAATGTGTAGCCAATCAGAAACTAAATAAAATCTTAACACAAGAACCAATGAAAAAATAACACTTTTTTTTCTCCAGATTGTTCACTTCTGCTACACTCAGCATTCCCTGGATATTTTATTTTTTTTGGAAACTATGACTGGATGAGCTCTTGAAAGGATACTGATATATCTAATGGCTAAAGTCTGCCACCCACCCAAATGTAATTAAAATATTATGTTATGTCACGTCAACCCAGGTGTGCAGATAGGATTTTGGAACTGAGGGGGACCAAATACGTATACACGCGCGCACACATGCACACACACGTATATGTGTACTGAAGCTCCAATATACATTCCAATTATGAGTTTTCTAACTAAATGAGCAGTGGCAGTCAACATTATTATATAACATTATACATAAAAAATAAAACATTATAGATATTCACCTGCAGCCTACCCGAAGCCCAAATGCCTCGATATTATTTTCATACAAGCTACTTAAAACAAGTATTGCCACATCAAGGAACAACAGGCATTGGATATTTATATCTTTTGGTTCTTGAAAGAAAATAAAACAAAACAAAACACTTTTTTGTTTCCTTCTCTGGCTCAATAGATAAATCACCACTTACATTAAGCCATTTACATCAGGTTCCCGCGGCAGGCACAGGCAAAAGAACCTGCTCCTCGTAGGACCACACATGGGTCGAGATGATGCGTTATTGGAAGTCGGAACTCGGAGCTCTGAACAACATAACATCAGAACTGAGCGCTTCCCAGCTTAAAAACTGGGATATCATTGAATACAGAATAAAAAAGAAAGGATACTAATGAACTGAAAGGAAAACCCCAATGTTTGTCTTGTATAGATGTTAGATTTCAGTGCTTCTCTGACTTCAAACTGAATGCCCCTCATTGTAGAAACACTGCAGCGATCAGTTTCTCCTTTATTTAACCTGTTTGTCGACTTACGTAGGGACAGTGTGGGAGAGGGGGACAGATTGGTATCACTGTAAATGTGCGGGGGACATGTGCCCTGCGTCCCCCGCGCTATCTGTGCCCATGCGTCAACCACCCGAGTAGGAGTTCAGCCACAGAATAAACCACACATCTCTAGTCCACACCCCCACTTTAATTCTTCCCGTTTTGTGTGTGTATTCTACAGGAATGAGTTTCTGTAGCCAGAGAATTGATGGCCTCATACACCTTTACACACATGAATAAACAGCGTCTCTCATTCCCCTCCCCCCTATTCCAAATAAGTTGATTAGTAGAAGTTCCCGGGCAGGCGCTGCAGGTACAGTTGGTGTTCCCGTCCCCTCTTAGAGATCATCAGTCTTCCTGCTGCAGCGCTCGGTGTCCTGCTGCGACCATTTCTCCAGCCCTGAGCTTAATTAATGTGTCCGTCCCTTTCAGCACGATGTGACTCTCGTTTGTTTGTGCCGTTCGTTCAATTTGGTTAGCTGGGCCATGGGTGTTACCTTGGCAAGTCATTGAGGATATAAGTGAATTAGTAGTTGGCAAGTCCTATATGGGAAGTGAAGTCCTGTGACTAATGTGGTTGCATGGCCTGTCCTCTGCCTGAGTCTGCCTGCCTGTGTGCATTCGTGTGTGTTTGCTTTATTTGTGAACTGCTTTCAAGTTGCACTATAGACGCTCCACTGTTATGTGTTACCTTTCTTTGTTTCCTTGAACTGCGGCTGTATATCAGATATCAATCTGTATCAGGGGAGATTGTGATCCCTGATTTAACTGTTTCATCTTTCCTTTGGACAAATGCATCTCCAGTCTATCTCATCACGGAGCTCACAACCGATGCAAAGGGTAGAGGGAGAAACAAAGATGAAGAAAGGTTCTTGGAGGAGTCGAGCAGAGAGGGAGGCATTTTAGAGCTAATAGAAGCATCTAGTGTGTTGGATGAATATAATATCATCTTTCGAAACTGTAAAAAAGAAAAAAAATGCTTTGAAATGTTAAAACACTGTATTTGAAAGCTTGAAATCTAATAAAAGAAGGTTTTGCAAGACTAAAACAAACTTTTGAAGGCTTGTGTACTGTCTTGATAGGCTGAAAAATCATTTCAAATGTCAAGTTTGTCGACACATTTTCAGAGTTTTATTTTATTGCTGTTCCCTCGCATATTAGTTTGCTTTCCAGGTTCGAAAACTTATAATAATATATAACTTATTACAGGTGCACATGTTTCACCTAGACCTGTGCAGTGGCTTTTGGATTTTTGGCTTAGTAAAGTCTGTGTTGAAGAAAAAGCATCAGCATGACAGTAAGCTCTGAGCTGAGACAAACTACTTCTCATTGAGGTACAGATTTCTGTGTTTGGAGTCTTTGAGCGACTCATCCAGGGACGACGGCCTTGTATTTACTTGCAAATTCAATTCACCAGACGTCCTAACACAGACGTTGGCAAATAGGTGTTGAAGGGATTAGCCAAAACGGGCTACTGACAGATTGGCTCAGACTGTATTAATAATGCTGTTATATTTTAGTAAATAACATGAGGAGAGGTATGAAAATGATGCATCAAAAATTCAACATGTCTGTGGAAACAGGAAGTTTCTCAATGACAGCCTGAGCTGCCAGTTTGAAGTCCAGTTGGTCTTTGGAAATGTATATACACATACCGTAAAACAGCATGGGGGCTAGTTTGATGCCAGCTTCTTCTTTTTTTTTTTTTTTTTTTTACCAGATTCCCATCTGTTCCATAGTTTCAGACCAGAGCTTTGAGACAACATCATTACTATACAAGAACAAAATGCACTACATGTGCAAATGTACATCAGCAGAAGTTTAAGAAATATAGATTTGCCCTTGGCCCTCAATCTTCAACATTACAACCCCACCCCCCAACAAATGTGGTTCAAACCTGGTAAACAAACTAATAAACTATGACAATAGTGACAAATTGAAACTCTGAGAACTCTGAGGTTTTGAATTTGTTTTCAGCCTTTACAAAACATCATGCAAGCCTTCAAACTTCAATCTTGCAGAATTCAATTCCACGCTTTCAGTTTCCATATGACACAATATTCATTCCGAGGTGGTTGAAAGCTCTCATTATTTCACTATCAATTAATCTGCTGACAGCTCTGGGAGTCATATCATCAGATAATCTATTGTTCCTTTCTCTGTCCATATCCTGTAGCCCCCCGCCACCCACCCACACACATACACGCGTCTCAAGTGGCCCATCAAACACGTGTACAGACCAGCAGCAGCTTCTAAAGAATGTGTAACTACCTCATGGCATATTTAAAAGCTTGTTCCAATAAGCCAGGGGTTTGACTTGAAGCATGGCTCTGCTGACAACACTGACTGGGATGCTGAGCTTTAAATCCCTGATCTGAGATAGCAGCCCTAGTAGTCAAGCTACCTTGATGCCGCTCCCCTGTTTTTCAATTATTGAAGCACAGAGCAGGTCCCCCCTCTGAAATTACATTTTCATAATGCTCCTGTCAAAGTTTTTTTTTTTTAATTCGACTAAACCTCCCTTTGTTTCCTTTTTATCGCGGAGCGGAAACATTCCACGGTGGATTTATTGGCAATACAGATGGTATTGCAACATCAAATTTTGGGCTGGTGATAATTGATAAGTGCTGTGAGCGAAGGAATCAGTTTTAAATTCTTCGGCACGAGCTGTTAGTTTTGCTGTAACACAGGCCCAGAGGGAGAGAAGCAGCTGATGAATGATTCCTATTATGAGCGAAACTCTGAATTCAAAGAGTAATTTATTCCCCCTTTTTGCAACCGATCAATATGTGAATTAATGGAAGAATGCATTTCAATTTAACAAATGCATGCTCCAAGATATTTTTGTGTATGTGTGTGTGTGTGTGTGTGTGTGTGTGTGTGTGTGTTATCCTCTGTTGTTTTGGTTGTGTTGTGCAGAACAACAGTTATGCAGAATGTTTTCTTGCCTTCCAGGGGCAAAAGGCAGCACCATTCAAATGTAACAACTGATAAGAGGCAAAAATAATCGGTCCAAAAGCCTATTTATATTGCTTTTGTTATGTTTCATCCATTTTCACACACTGAATGAAATCCTCATGCTGCAGTGGCGCACAAATACATTTTCTCTAACCAAGCTCTCAATGTTAATAATTTGTGTGGATGACTAAGATGTGACACCTTGCAACCACAGCACAACAGCTCCCATTATACAACCCAATGCCTGCCTCCATCCCACTCACACTATCTCTCAGTACACTACCTTGCTCTTTAGGTGTCATTTGTTAATTCTGTTTACTGCCTTTTGTCTATTGTCTTGACATTCATATTTTTTTTCACTTATTTATTCATTTTTTTAAACATGAGCTTCTGCTCACCCTGCATCATTATTTGAAATTGCTTACTACATCTGCTCACATTTTTTCTGTTAGCATTCATGTGGGGGAATGAATAGACTGGCTTAATGTCATGTTAATTTACAAGCACAGCAAAACAGACCTTCACCTTGAACAATTTAAAGTTCATAATTACAAGAACGGTGCTAATGATAAAGTCTCGGGAAAGGAAGATGAAAGCAAATGCAGTTTCTGTGCATTTATATTAATGTCGCAAACACTTCAATTGAATTTCCATAAGATATATTTTGATCGCATCTGGTTTTGACTATTTAGAATCATTTGACTCAAGTAACAGAAACCACAATTTTCACATAATTTCCCAAGCCTATCAGTTAGTGTGATTTCATTTTGTGATTAAGTCATTTCTACTAATACTGTATATCAGTGCTTCATTGCTCAAAAGCACAAAAACAAACAGCTAAATATCCTTTGTATTGTTTTTGTCTCCACTTAGCTATCTAAAGCTTTGCATACACCCAAGACACAGGAAGCTGATTACGTATTTTTTTTTTCATTATAAATCTATGTGACGAGTAAGACAAATTAGATATAAACAGATTTCTGGTGTGTCTTTTCAGGATTGATTTAATCACAGTCTGTAAAGAAGAAAGCCTGTGCGAAACCAATGTTCTCACTGAAAAAAATACATGATTACTTATGATTGATTTTCAGCTTGGATTTTGAAAGGACTAACCGTGTCAGACTCCAATATTAGTCTTAAAGTGCAGGGATATGAGAAGGGGCTCACCTTGAAGCAGATTAATTTTTGGGGAATAAATCCCAAAGTTAGGTGACAGCTGAAGCAGAGGAACTAAAATTAGATTAAATTATACTCAGGTCTCTAAGATTTAGTTAAAAAAAAACTTCCCTCCTGGGTGCTGCACCAGCAGCTGAGTCTGATGGAAGTCAAGAGAAACACGGATCATCACATGGATTACCTTTTCAGATCAGCACAGTATAAGACCCTAATTCACAAATGGGTTTTAAGACAAAGAAGAAGTTCTTAATAATCAAAACAGCTCATATGTTATTGCCAGTGGGTGAAAAGTGAATCGTATTAAATTTTGCTAGTTTTGATGAAGTCAAAGTGTGGCGGCCAGGCTCAGAGGCAACATGCTCATTCAAGTTAAGGGGCCATGTGACCCCCTCAAATATCTGAAAAAAATGATTTAATTACATTTTGACAGTAGGGCTGTAACTTATAATTATTCTCATAGATGTTTGTTCATTTAAATAGTTTTGATTCATAAAATGGTGTAACATGTCATTCACTGTTTCACAAAGCTGATGATGCAAACTTAAATGTCTTTTTTTTTTTTAATTTTTTGGTCCAGTCCAGGGCGACACGGTGGCGCAGGGGTTAGCGCTGTTGCCTCACAGCAAGAAGGTCGCAGGTTCAAGACCTCTTTGGTCCGGGGTCTGGGACCTTTCTGTGTGGAGTTTGCATGTTCTCCCTGTGTCTGCGTGGGTTTTCACCGGGTACTCCGGCTTCCTCCCACAGTCCAAAAACATGCTCAGGTTAATTGGAGACTCTAAATTGCCCGTAGGTGTGAGTGTGTGAGTGAATGGTGTGTGTGCCCCACGATTGGCTGGCGACCATCTGGGGTGTATCCCTGCCTCTCGCCGTAACGCGCTGGGATAGGCTCCAGCAGACCCCTGCGACCCTAATGAGGAATAAGCAGGTATAGAAAATGACTGACTGACTGACTGGTCCAGTCCACAACCTAAAGATCATCAGTTTACTAATATAGAAGACTAAAGAAACCAGAAAGATTTGAGAAGCTGGAATCAGGGAATTATTAATATAAAAATAGCTCAAATCAATTAATCAATTATCAAAATAGATGGTGATTAATGTAATAGTTGGGAACTAATAGATTGCATCGTTGCAGCTCTATTTCACAGTAATTGATTTTATAATCTTTAACAATATAAACCATACGTATGTTTGCTTTTAGTCATGATGACATTGCATACGTGTATGTTCTGGGGATGTGTGTTGGATTTTTAGCTGTTCAAAGGCAACCTTGGTGGCTGAGACAAGGAAGTGAAGCAACAAGTAACAATAAGTAAACTAATGTTAATAGTTTTACAATGGGTAATTTAAAATCTGTAATTAATTGCAGTTTTCAAGTAACTTGCCCAACCCTGGCTCTAACTCATGAACCATATAATTTGAAAGTAAGCTGTAGGCCCTAAAATTAAAAAATACGCCCTGCTTGCTCAATTAGGTTAAATGGATGTCTAAAAGGGGGCCATTTTAATTGGCTTCATTTTATAACGAGCTCGGTCTGGAGCAGTTATGTGTGGATTGTAGCCGGTGAACGGTGTGCAGCACTGTCTGGAGGTGAGATTCACACACATATATAATCACTCTGGCACAGCGTTAATTAATTCAGCTAGGAAACAAAGATGAAAAGCGTTCATGCCTGATTGGCTGATCGATTGATGAGACTCCGCCGCCGTGTGGAACATCGTGCTGTCAGCACCTGCAGTGAGAGGCATCTTATCGGGAGAGTGTGTAGACATATCGATCTGGGCGTCACACTTCCGCCGGTGATCTTAACAGTTTATCGGGAGCTGGGACCCGGCCACTTGTCCAAGGGTTCACACCACCCCGCGAATAGCTGCGCGTTTCCCTGTCCCCTGTTCCCCTGTCCTAGCCTTGATGTTGCCATTTATCCATTTCTCACTGCGTCTCCTACACATTGTCAGACATGAGTAATGAGACTTCTCAATATAACATTGAGAGTGAAAATGGCAGAATGGACAAGGACGTGACTTTGCTGCCGCGGTAAGCGCTCGGATGACAGTGACAAAGACTTCATCTCAGTCATACACACACACACACACACACAGACACACTCACTGTTTTACAGTATGCGTGCATGTACACGCTGTAAACACATTCACATGGGGATATACAATCTCCTCTTTGTTCTACCTGGCTGATAGACTCTAACCTAAATACCTCTAACTCAGTGTACTGAAATGCACTAATGATAGTCTGAGAGAGAGAAGGAGAGGGAGAAAGAGAGAGAGAGACAGGGCGGGAAGCAAATGTATTAAGGATGGACCAGGGGTAATGGTGCAGCAGTAATTTATGAACAGGACACATTAAAGATTCATGGCTTCCTTCTCTTACGGTGTCACCGCGCTGTAAGAACACTATTCATCACATGTGCAGATTGCAAAGAGAGAAGAAAAACTATGGTTAAGTGAGAGAAAAGAAAGAGTGCAGGGTGCAAAGTGGCAGGCAAAAAAAAAGGGTGCAATGGAGGAAAGTGGAGCTGTAACTTATCTCTCCCAGAAAACCCCGTGGTGAGCCATCCTTGACGGGCAGACCGTATCCTGCCTAACATGTGTTTCACCGTTCTGATCCGCCTGCAGAACATTGATAGGTTTTAAAGCGCCATCACAACCCATGTGGATTTGACAGCGCGATCTGTCTTAGCCCTAAACCCCCCCCCCCCCCCCCCCCCCCCCCCCCGACTCCGGAGTTTCCAGCCCCCCTACACCCCAGCCACTGAAAACACTGCGCGCTGCCTGCACTGCTGAGACCTGCGTGCGATATGGGATTGATGTGCTCATCTCTGGGCTTTAGACTCGGGTCGCGTTTTTACAGGCAGTGCTTAAAAGTCTATCAGATCGCTTGTGGAGCGGCCAAATACATATACACACCACTGGCTGTGTTCTTCAGACACAAAATAGGTCATATAATTTTATTTATTTTTTTTTTTTTTTGCATGCCGCTCTGTTTAACCGCTTCAGGCCCAGTTTGAGATTTTCGTCTTTGGCATTTGGAAGGTCATCCCCCAGTGGGTTTTGATAAGAGTGGCCATTTCGGAGATCACTCGGTGTGTCTTTGCTTTGTTCTGGTCGGGTTGTGTTTATGATTACTGTTTCATTGTGTTCTCTCTGACCTTTGTGGGCGGGCGGGGAGGGAGGGGGGGTGGAAGGGGAGGGGAACGCCAGTTTAGCGGCGTGAACGCCCGCTGGACGGCTGTCGCAGCATTGCCCTCTCTGTCCGAGTGTCGGTACTGTGCTGTAAACAAATGGCTCGTTTTTTACCTCCTACCTGTTCTCTTTCCGTCATTCTGACAGGGGTGAGAGCGGTGCCAGAGTCCCTGTCAGCAAAGAACAGCGGTGTGAATAGTAAACGCGCCAACACACACACACACAAGCACGTTCATGTGCAGTGTGGATTGTCAATAAGGTGTTGCACAGTAGGCTATAATAGATGAAGGACAAAAGAGGCCATTTGCATTGCAAATTATACTATACAAAACAAAACAAAAAAAACACACGTCTGTATTTTTCCTTTCATATTGAAACTGTGTTATCATTTTAAACCGGGGCCCAGCGACCACTCTTGTTGCTGCCATGTTTCTTTCTCTGTCATTTTGTGCTACAGTTTTAACAGTGAATGCCCTTATTAGGACAATGAACTGTGGTGTAACGCAGCATGTTTTCTCACACAGGAAAAAGACAAAAACAGCAGTCTCATTCTAACTGGCGTAGACAGTGCAGGACAGTTGTTTCACTGCCTGTGACAGTTTGGACATATTTGCTATTTTTGTTGTGTTCCCTTATCTGTGACATGGCCCCATAGGCAATTTATTGTAAAAGATCAAATACATAATATAGGCACATGTTAAAAGAGCAGAAACAGAGAATCTGGAGTCATAATTCAAGCATTAAAAGGAGCCCTAAAGACATTGCCAATCCTGTCATGGAGCCAAAGAGGTACTTGGTCTGTACTGATTTATTTTTTCATTGATCTAGTGTTAGTAACAGTTGAACTATATCAAGTATATAATATGTTGCAGATCTTATCCTATCCATCATATCAGTACTCTGGCGGATTTCTGATTAGTTTACATAAATGCATTTTGTCTGGTTTCAGTTAAACTAATATCTCCGGTTCCTTTGCACGTCTGGTATCAAAATGCGTCCTGAGGTATCCTATCACAAATTTACAGCATTTAACCAGGTGCGAACATAGCTGAGATGCATTCAGAGGTGGGCGGGGCCACACATGGCCACGTTCTTTTAGCCGTGGGAGGCAAACGTGAAGTCAACTTAGTAGACTAGTTAGACTCGTAGTGTTTTGCTGCCTCCCCGGTCCCTGTATCCTCTGTCCACAGCTACGATCGGCTTGTTTGGTAACAGGATCATTAACGCCAAGAAATTAATGACAGTAGCGTTGTTCATCTGTCTCTCCTCTGCTTTCACTCCGTGTGCAACCATAAATTACAGCAATGCACTCACACTCATTGAGGTTCGTGCTGAGCTGAAAGGCGCTAATTTCTCTCATGCTCCCTGTGTTTAACTGAGGGCGAGGTTCAGCCCCTCCATGCACAAACACACACACACGGAGCAGAGGAGAGACACAGCTACGACTACACTCGTTACTGCCTTACCGAGTGTTGTTGCTGTAGACTGTCACAGCTGGTCACTCTGACCAGTGTCCACAGAGATTAACAATCATCATCGTAACGGTCTCTGCTTCTATGAGCGGCGCCTCGTACGTTTTTTTTTTTTTTTTTTCCTTTCATCAGCTCGCAGTCACTTCTGCCTTGCTGCAATTTAACCTTTCATCCAGCGGCTCCTTCCTAACATTCAGTTTGTGCAGCTGATGAGTTCCTACCTCACCTCGGTTGCAAAATCAATCCTCAAGAGCTCAAGCTCAAAAAAATAAATATCCGAATAAAGATGTAGACTACTAATAACACTTAAGCACATTTTCAACCCTGTTCCTTTAGAATTACAGTAAAACAACAACAACAACAAAAAGTATAGTGGAAGGTTTATCCCATTTAAACCACTGAGGCCAGCTGTTGTGTCATTAATTAATAGCCCTCGATCAACCATAGCTTTGGGTAAAGGATGACTTCTTGGGGTATCAATGAGGACTTTCTGGTTGGTCGTCTTGTTCTCCATTTGGAGCGCAAGCAATAGAATAAAGGCAGCAAATGACGTATCCCTGATGACAGAGGTTATGAGGATTAATCCAATAAACCCAAAGCTTTTTCCCCACTGGGTGTAATTCGTGCTGTCCACTGAAAGCAGGAGTCAGCTCAGCTCTCCATGCGAGCCGTCTCCCTCTCTCCATTCTGACCCGACTCCTGATTACTTTTGGGAGATCAGAATGCATCAGCGAGCAGCTCTGCACTGCCGGGGAAGCTTCGTCCTGATTCTACATTCTTGAGTGACACAAACGGAGACAAGCTGAGGACAAAATGCAAATGCATTTAAATGCAAGTTATGGGTTTGTGAATTAAATCTAAATAAATTACCTTAAATTTTGTGCAGCACTCAAGGACTATCATGCTGTATCATGTATTAATATTGTAGTATTTGCATTTTAATATTCAAAATACATACATAATATTCAATTATGTCTAATTCGTACATACATCATTCATAGTTTGAGGACATAAGGTAGACAGTGTGTGTGTGTGTGTGTTTGTGTGTGCAGACAGTGACCAGACTGTCCTCCCAAAATTCCAGCGTTCCGCTCATAGCGTCAGTGACAGACATTATTTTCATCAACATGCAAGCAAACGAAGGATCGTAACAGTATCCGTGACCTGAGGAACGAAGCGCAGTGGGAAATCTTTCACTATATTATACAGTAACAACCATGTCTTTGTTTACAGCAGCAGGATGGTGGGAGATGAAATTAGATGATGCTGTTGTGTTCTCGAGAGCAAAAATAACATTTGGCTCTGTCTGCATGAATTTTGCAATTGGTTTGCCAAAGCAGCCATCTCATATTTTTTCTTTTTCATTTTTTTACCCCCTTTCTTTATAGTCTTTGTTGTTCTTGCTTTAATACATTTTTTGTCTTCCCTTCCCTGTCCTCATTTAACATCTGTGCTGAATAAAGAATTATAGAATACAAATAACAATTGCAGTGACAGCAGACAGTTAATGTTATTGTTTTCCACGAGAATCTCCTCTCCTCCTCAAACCAACAAATCCTGCAAATTAAACAGCTGCATTAGTACTGTATACTCCAGAACGACCTCATTGGAACATTTTCTAATATGGTGCATCTATCAGCAGTAATTGGCAGGGCAACAAAATTCATCTGTGTTTCCAGAGCAATTACAAATCCCCTTTAAAGAATAATATTTTATGATGCAAAAACACTGCTGGTTACAGTCAAGTTAGGTTGAGGTTTAGGCTCAAAACGCACTTTATATATTTCTGGGCTAACATTATAATTTTGAACCTGGTGTGGGATAATCTTAGTACTTCCTCAAAGTTAGGCAACCGTTGTTGTCATGACAACAATAAACACAACAAAAATTACATATTTACAATTACATTTTTCTTAAAAGGTCTCGTGAATCACGGTTGAAATCATAAATTTTAGGTGCTGCTGGGAATCCCCTCCACATTTGTTTCAGCATCAAAATGCTCAAATCTTACTATTTGCTATGTGTGTTGATATTGTTGGGGGTAACTTGTGTACATCTAATACCAGATGTAAACAAGTGATTCTGGACAAGGTGGAGTCATTGTGGGAATCATAACGGATGTCACATAACAGAATAAAACTATTCATCAAGACACAGAATGTTCAAGATTTTTTTTTTGTATGTGGAAGTTTACCTTTGATTCTCATCTTTTAGGATATCTTGGGTCTTCGTCAGACACTGGCATACAGATCTAAGAGGTCCCTGCTGGTCCCTCCTATGATTGTTACTGAGAACCAGAGAGCCTCATTCCCCAAGGTCATTGGCAGGGTAAGAAACACATGGTCACATCATACACTTTTCCTAACTGCATCCGAATCATACATTGCAGACAGAACCATGGTTTGTTGTGGCCTGTGGTGGTTTGATAATTTTTGCTCATTGTTAAATAATGGTATTGTGTAACAGATAAGAGGGTCCTCTTATCTGTTACACAATTCCATAGAAAACTTACTGGAAAAGATCAAATATATGATATCAGAGGAGAAATGGTGGTTCTGAGATTGTAATTCCCATAAAATCAGAGACAAGCATCATATGGGTCAGTGAAGTCATCGTCAACCCTGTTATGGAACCAAATGCATTAAAAGGATTAGTCTTAATAAAGTTCATTAGTATTGGCTGTTTTAAATATATACTTATACAGAGATATGTTGCAGATCTCTGAAGGAATTTTCTTTCTTATTCCTGTTTTACCGCATCAGTACTTCATTTATAATCTGTTCACATAAATGTTTTCTGGCTGGGTGGGATTTCAGTTAAGATAATATCTCTTTGACACCATGTAGTTATTACGATAATACACAAACACAGTGAGCTTAAAATTAAACTTCATGGGGAGTTCATAAATTGCAAAACACAGAGAAATTGAAAAAAAAAAAAATAAACCATGAAAGCCACAAACATTTTGTAGGTGTTCAGACAGGTTTCAGAAGACATGCGAGACACATTCTATATAGAAATAAAGTACAAAGTCAATTCGTAAATCTTAAATCATAAACTGCCATGATTACAGTAAAGCAGGCAGCCAGCAGGACAGAGAGAGAGATCATCACATTACCTGAAATGTCTCTTTTTTCTTTTATGGCAATGAAACATTGTATGTTTCTCTACATTAATTGCTATCATTGGTAGCACTGAAAATAAGATAACTCCCCTGATTATTTCGTTCATTTAAGATGAGACTTCATTGCCCCAGGGGGAAAATTGCTTTGAACACACAATGCCGCTGCTGTAAAGCATCAAATTATCCAACATTACTATCATCATACATACATTTATGAGATGTATACATCATATATCTCATAAACACTTTTCCAGAATCTTTTCCTTTCACAGTTACACAGTGATTTAACAGTGACACTTCTCCTGGGATGACATTTTTTTTTTTTTTTATGTATGTATGTTTAGCTGCTATATTGTGTTTGACCACAACACAATAGAGAAGATATGACTGCAACAACAAAACAAGACTATAGACCAAAAGCCTGTATATGTATTCAACTGCGTCTAAAATGCTAGATGTATTTGTTGAGGCCATTGTTTGTTCAAAATATATTCTGGGATACTTGTTTTCAGAGGTGTAAGTTCTTCACTCACAGACATTCAGGTCTCTTGTGCTGTCACATTCCAGCCAAAATGTATCCCCGACTTGACTGGGAAATTAAAAAAAAAAAAATAATGCACTGCATACTTCTGAATATTATGTTAACGTAAGCAAAGGATGAATTCAAACATGAGCTTTGTTTTTTGTTTAATTCAAGATCATCACTCTTTCCACTTGAGAGTAATAACAGCACAGTAACATTTGCAGCAGTAACATTGTGTTTGAAAAAAATAAATAAATAATTGACCATTTCAGAAGTAAAGAACAGATTGAGTTTCTGTCAAATTCCATGTCACTCTTTGTAGTAAAAGCTGTTTGAAGCAAACTCCTATTGTGTAAACAAAAGGCTCAGTGGCTGCAGCTGCTTTGTATATGGCTTATTCTGACTAGTGTTATTGCTGTAAAAAGAACACCTTGTTTCACGGAGCTCAGGCCTGTAATACATCTGACTAAAACTCTGTGAAGAAAGGCTTGAGAATACAAGTCATGGTCTTGGTTTCATAAATCACTAGGTGGATGGAAGCAAAGAAATAACTTGCTGTTGATGATGGTAAGGATGGAGATGATGAAGATCATCATCATGAGAGTATTATCTTTTTGACACACCTTTACAAATTTAAATAAATACAAATTCTGAGTAATGACTCATGAGATTCTCTTTAGGATTTTTTCAGGAGTAATGGTTCATTCATGGTTTTGCTTGCTAAATAGAGAAGCTGTTGCTTCATTTTAAGCTTTATTTTTGCCGCTTTGACATTTAAGCAGTATCTTACTGTGATGAGTAAATCATATTGAAAGCCTCTATTGTTGCTTTTTAATGCGAAAGAGGGTAACATTTACTTTACCTGTCCTGGTTTGTTTATCGTTGTTTATATTCAGGATGCAGTGACGTATTGTAGCTTTAGATGTAACCTAGTGAATTAGTGTGTTTTCCTGTTCTGCAAAATGCATAGGTTGTTTTCAAAAAGGGCAGAGAAGGAGAACGCCAAGTTAAACACAGGTTTATGTCATTGATGGGTTCTAAATCTCAGAGAGCTATGACATGAAATGACTAGAACAGCTTCATTTTTATTTAATATCACTTTAAAATAAATCATATAGGTTTATAGGATGTGATAATCTTCTTGCAGATTGGATGTTGCCAAAGATTGAGAGGAAGCTCTTTTGTTTTACCAGTAGCAAGCAGATATTAAACAGAAGCCCTGAACTGGTTTTTAGTTGGAAATCAAATAGTAATTTAGGAAATTTTAAGGTCATTTGTAAACCCAGAAAACCTTCTTCACTTAACCCATGATTGAAATGAAAATGTTGATTTCCAGATGATGATGTTTTCAAATGGGTGCTGATTCACTGAAGTGTTTAAATTAGGTAATTGAAAATTGGTCTAAAATGGCTGAGGATGAGTGATGATTTTTTTTATTTTTTTTATTTTCTCCAAAATTTTATAATCCCAAAATTGGACATTTCAGTTTCTCTCTTTTGACCTATCCCCTCAGGGAGCAATAACTGGGTCTCCATCCAAATGTATCCAAATTTTATAGCGGATTTTGTGAAATGTGCAAAAAGAAAATGCAAGTTGATGCCTGTTAAGAGATTTAAGATTTAAGAGTTCATTCTCAAAACCTGTTTCCATAGTGAAAAGGCGTATTTTCTTTTTATAGATCTGCTGGGAAAATCCACCCCCACCAAGTGTGCAAATATCCAACCTTTTTTTTTTATTTCTGGAGTTTTGATTTAAGTATTTAAATGCATTTTTTGAAAATACAAATCCAGAAAAAGGTGGATGTAAACGCAACTAGTGGGCAGCAGCCATGCCATGCCTGGGGATCATTGGGTGATCCAGCCCCCCAAGTCCAATCCTAATATACTGAGTGCCAAGCAGGGAGGCAATGGATACCATTTTTACAGTGTTTGGTATGACCAAGCCAGGAATTGAACCCTCAACCTCCCTGTCTCAGGGTTACCAGTAGGCCATTTAGCTGGTTATTATATTGGAATAATGTTGAGGTTACACGTTCTCAATGAGCATAAAATATAAATAATCATTCGTCTGAAATAGCGCTGTTGCCTCACAGCAAGAAGGTCGCAGGTTCAAGACCTCCTTGGTCCTGGGTCTGGGACCTTTCTGTGTGGAGTTTGCATGTTCTCCCCGTGTCTGCGTGGGTTTTCACCGGGTACTCCGGCTTCCTCCCACAGTCTAAAATCATGCTCAGTGCCCCGTAGGTGTGAGTGTATGAGTGAATGGTGTGTGTGCCCCACGATTGGCTGGCGACCATCTGGGGTGTATCCCTGCTCTCGCTGTAACGCCCTGGGATAGGCTCCAGCAGACCCCTGTGACCATAATGAGGAATAAGCAGGTAAAGAAGATGACTGACTGACTGACATCTGAAATGTAAGTCAGGAAAGACACAAAAGGTCAGTGCTAAAGAGGATGGCTGTTCACAGAACTCTGTGTCCAAACACATTAACAGAGGTGGTAGAAAAAAGCGTGTGGTTATCTATATTACAAGCAATATGGATAACCACAACAAGAGGAACAAAAGCCATTGAAAACTTTGGGGGAGTTTCACAAAAAGTGGACTGAAACTGGAGTCAGTGCTTTGCACATGGGTTTCAGCTGTCACATTCCTTGTATCAAGCAATTCTTGATGATTAGAGAGTACCAGAAGTGTTTCGCCTGGGGGCTGAAGACAAAAAGGACTGTGCTGCTGCTTACTGGTCCAAAGTTACGTTCTCTGAAGTAAATTTTGCATGTCCTTTGGAAATCAAGATACCAGAATCTGGAGCAAGAGAGGAGAGACATAGAATCCACGTTGCCTGAGGTCAACTGTAAAGTTTCCACAGTCAGTGATGGTTTCGGGTGTCATGTCATCTGCTGGTGTTGGTTCACTGTGTTTTCTTAAGTCCAAGGTCAATGCAGCCATCTACCAGGAGGTTTTAGAACACTTTATGTTTCTTGCTGCTGTCCAACTTTATGGAGGCGCAGATTTAATTTTCCAACAGGACTTGGCACCTGCCCATAGAACCGCGGTATCCCAATTCTTAATTGGCCAGCAAACCCGTCTGACTTTAACCCCATAGAACATTTATGGGGTATTGTGAAGAGATAAATGCGATACACCAGACCCAACAATGCAGAAGAGCTAAAGGTCACTATCTGAGCAAACAGGGCTCTCAAAACACCTGATTCTAATTTTCTGAGATACAGAGTTTGGGATTTTCATTATTTCATTTTCATTAGTTATAATCATCAAAATCAAAATATTTGAAATATAACAGTCTGTGTGTAATGAATGAATACAATATACAAGTTTCCCTTTTTGAATGGAGTTACTGAAATAAATCAACTTTTTCATGACACTGCAATTATATGACCAGCACCTGTAAGTCATAAATTAAACCTTACAGGATCACACCTATCTTGTATAGGAACATCCTTTCCATCAAAGAGCAATCATGTTGTGCTTAAATGTAATGAGTTTAGTTTTGTCTTTGTCTATTTGAGAATATTAGAATAGCACCTTTGAGCATCTGGAAAAGTGCTATATAAATCTGACTTTGTTGTTGTGTTCCTTGTAGTGAAATTGATTCATTCTGTTTACTCTTACCTTCTCTGAAATATTACTCATGCACTATACAGTACTGATATTGTAGGCCAAAACCAAAATCTCAACAAAACACACATTTTTTAAAAAGTTTTAAGATGCCATATTGAATGTTCATAAGTAATAGGTTATTAATGTTTCATGTATTCCAGCAGGTGATGGATGATAAAACATTTATGCTGTGCATGCACATAAATGTTTTGATATATTTGAAACCTTCAGATGATGCATGGCCAAGCTAGCAAAAGCAGTATCATCTTACTTGCCTGCAAGGACTTCTATACATAGTTTTAATGCACACTTCCTATGTTACTATTTGTTCCCTCTTACAGGGGCGCAGATAGGATTTTGGAACTGAGGGGGACCAAATATCTTACTCTACTCCACTTATTCTTTGAATTAATCATTCAGCCATTTGAATCAGGTTCCCGCGACAAGCATAGGCAAAAGAACCTGTCCTCGTAGGACTGCACATTGGTCGAGATGATGCGTTGTTGGAAGTCGGAAGTCAGAGCTCTGAACAACATAACATCAGAACCGAGCGCTTCCCAGCTTAAAAACTGGGACATCATGGACTACAAATTAAAAGACAAAGGATCCTAATGGACTGAAAGGAAAACCCCAACGTTTGTCCTTGCTAGATTTCAGTGCTTCTCTGACTTCAAACTTCTGATTTACGAGTACAACTGAACGCACCTCATTGCAGAAACACAGTGGTGATCAGTTTCTCCTTTATTTAACCTGTTTGTCAACTTACGTAGGGACAGTGTGGGAGAGGGGGACAGATCGGTGACACTGTAAATGTGCAGGAGACATGTCCCCCACGTCCCCCGTGCTATCTGCGCCCATGCCCTCTTATCTGTGTTACCTTTTACCCACCTCATCCTTTATCTCTATTTATGTATTTATTCATTTTGATTTTACACATTTATTTATCTTAGAAATGTCTTTGTTATCAATAGTCTAATGACTAGAAACCATTTAATCTTTTTTTTTTTCCCCCTCTGGGACATTGTGTGCACATCAGAATTAAATTACTGGCAGATTAACAACTTCCATGATCTCAAGATATGTGAGTCACAACACATTTGAGACAAGCCTTTTCTACTTGTCTTGAATATGCTTTAAAGACTTTCAATTCGCGAGTCACAACATGTATGAGACAAGCAGAAAAAAAGCTTTTGTCTGACTTCCATGTAGACAATGTAGACAGACAGCATTTTTTTGCTCTTGATTCACTGACAAGGAAAAACAAAAATTGTTAGTCTGTAGCATCACTGTTTGACACCCAATATAATCCCTTGCTGTACTAAAGCCTTATCAGCTTTGCTGTCATTAAGATTCTGGCTGCACATTCAAAGCTGTGACTGTCCCATTACTGCAGTGTGAATCTCACTTCTATGTTTTCAGATTTTTTTTTTTTTTTTAAACATGACACAGTCTCAATAGTCTGTGTTTAGTCACTGATGAAAGATTTCTCTTGTCCAACTTGAACAGTGTCACGGGTCAGTGATGATTTTTTTTTGATTGACTTTTTTTTGAGATTGACTTTTTTTCTATTAATAATGTTGATTTAGATTTACACATTGTGTATTATTGCATTATACAAGGACAACATGCAAAAGCTCTTCAGTTAATTACTCTTTAATACTCTTTGAAAATAAAACAAATGCATTTTTTTCATTTGCTATAGTGAGAGTCTACATAGAACTTAATGGTCAATCAGAAACCATGCATTTTTGACCCTGTACTGGCTCTGCATTTATATCTCTCAGTTTACAAAGCTTTGATGTATCTCTGCATGTACAAAGCAGCTTTGTCCTAGATAAGACTGGGCACTAAAAGATCAACCACATCTCTCTGTGCCTGAAGAGAGTAACATAAAATGATATCCCACACTGAGCCCTGCACATAATAGATAATTGTACCCTGGAGAGCTCAATCACAGCAAATGGAGGCTGAGCCTCCAGATTATACCAGCGCTGTACTCAATATGGTCCCTGTGACTCATCTCAAGGGCCTGGTTAGTCATGGAGGACAGTAGACCTGGGGACGCTGCTTGAATGTGTCAAGTCACTGATACTTTTTGTTGTCCTCTGGGGTTTATGCGTCTTTTCCCCTAAGGAGCTGAACGGAGATGAATGAGTCAGCAGATAAGTCCGGTCCAGAGGACTCAAATTATCTCTGTATCTCTATTGATCTGCTGTGGATTGCTCTACAATGTACAGCCCATTTCAATGTGGTGAAGCTCAGGTACTTTTCATGTGAGGAATCACTATGTATCGGATTGTATGTATTGTAATTGGTTGTGCAGAGTGTGACATTAATTACTTCCCCTGCTTTGTGGTGCCTGTCCTTTTCCCACTTCCTTTGTCATTTGCAAATTCCCTCTATCTCTCTGTCATTCCTTGTATCCCTCCATCCTTCTCCCCTGCATCCACAGTCAGCTTTGCATGACAAGACTAATGTGGGCTATTTTACCCAATAGAAGCTATACGTCGGTGACTTGGTGAAATTGATTTTCCACACCGATGGTTCCCCTCTTCTTATGCAACCTACTACTTCCATATGGCAGCCATTCATTTTTCATGCTCCCGCCTTCTCTCTGGGAGATAAGCAGTAGGATGGAGGGGAGAGGTGAGATTGTGAAGGCTGTGATTTGACATGTACGACTCTGTGTGCATGCCACATTTGTCGGGTGTGTGTGTGAGTGTGCGAGTGTGTGTCGGACGGGCAAGGGTGGGTTGGCTGTCAGCAGGACTCACGGGGGAAGGGTAAGAACCTTGTTGTTTATGTCACACCTCCTGCTATCTGTGGAATTGTTTTGATACAGAGGTTTCTCCCCTGCCCTCCCTTGGGGGCCCATAAACCGCTCACAACAACTCAC
This sequence comes from Lepturacanthus savala, assembly GCA_030544235.1. Taxonomy (NCBI): domain Eukaryota; kingdom Metazoa; phylum Chordata; class Actinopteri; order Scombriformes; family Trichiuridae; genus Lepturacanthus; species Lepturacanthus savala. The sequence continues at coordinate 18,685,051 of CM060465.1, forward strand.
ACAGCAGCTGGAGCATACAATGAAATTGATATGCTTAAATGTTTCTTTTAGTATCTGCCTCTTCAGTCACTGTGGATAGAACCATTGTTTTAGACTGCTAGTAGTTTACTCCTGAAAGCCTTTTTTTGTTGTTTTTTTTTTTGCTGGGAGGGATAAGAAGTTGTAGAGCCACAGTTTAAAGAAAACATATTTTTCCTCTTACTGCTCAGTACTGTATAATTCAATGATTCTCTAATCAATCTGGACATTATGTTTTCCCTGCCATTCTGGATGCATTAAGCTTAGATCCCCGGATTCCATACAGTCTAAATGTGTTTGACTTCTTTCTGGCTCACCATACAGAACCCGGAAGGCACTTTGTGCTCTTAATTTAACTACACTGCCTGGAGAAAAAAAATGTCACCACCTGGATTTAACTAAAATGAGAGTCTCCTATTGGATAATTTCTACATGGGTGACATGCCATCTTTTAGGTGGCAATAAGTTATTTAACCCCAACTGAGGCAATGAGTACCTATTTATTTCTTAAATAATCATGTGGAAAGACATGTCCTGTGGTTGTGAAAAAGATGTTAGTCTGTTTAAGAAGGGTCAAATTATTGGCATCAAACAGAGAAAATGTCTAACAGGATTTCAGAAACGACTAAACTGTTCATCCAGGTCATCTTTTCCTAGTGAAGTCTATAGCAACTAGACCTCTGAGTTAGTTTGAACGTAATATTGGTCCATTGTTGGGTCATTGCATTATTAAAAACTGGAAGGACAATGGGAAACCAGAGTGATGGGTCCATCAGTGTAAGACAAGAAGCAGATGAAGTGAATGACCAGGTTATTCCATCAATGGATTGTTTCTTCCCCGATGTCACGAGCGTATTCCAAGATGACGATGCCAGGAATCATCGGGCTCAAATTATGATGGAGGGGTTCAATGAGCATGAGACATGCTTTTCACATGTTCCATGGAGAATCTTTAGTGTGTGTTGAAGAAGAATTTGTGCAGTGATCTACTCAACCATCAATACAAGATCTTGGTGAAAAATGAATGCAACACTGGATGGAAGAAAAAATCATATGACATCGCAGAAGCTTACCGAAACAATGCCACAGCGAAGGTGTACCATAAATAAAGCTGAAGGTGGTCCAATGAAATGATACATGATAATATAAAGAAGAGACTCAAGAATGGGGGACTTTAATTCATCATACAGGCCTTCCTTGATCCAACTTCATTTTGAGGAGACTGCAACTCATGACACACAGCACCACAGCTCTCAAAAATGAAGAAGTTAGCTTCCAATATGTTCACAAATATTATGTAAATTAACAGTTTAAACTTTAAAGTCTAAACTATAACTTAATACTCTCGACATAGAGACATCTGGAAGGAAAACACCTGGTAACTACTCCAATTTTAATGATTTGATTTTAGATCTATAGCAGCGTCTAGCTGCCCCAGAATAAGATGCAAATAGATAATGAAATTACTTATAGTACAGAAGCGATGAAGAGGAGCATTAAAACAGCTGTAGTTTGCATAATTTGTTTTAATACAATAAAGCCTATTAATTTGTGGATGGCAGGATTATTTTATAGGAGACACGCAGCTGTGTGGCATCACAATTTCCTGATGGAGTTGATACTTGAAAGCAAAAATGAAAAAAAAAAAGGTTACATGAGTGTTTGTTCACTTATTTATTTATTGATTTATTTATTTTATAAAAAACAAACAAACACTTGAAGAGCTACTGCTGGTCATTCCTGATCTGATGAATTACAAATCCTTGCTGTTCCCTCTCCAATCTGATCAGCTGATCAATCAAACATATTCGATCAAAGAGGATGTTGCCCATCTGGTGAAAAAAAAGCACAGGATATATCTGTGGATCCTTGCTGGATGCTCCCTCAGGACCCTACCTCTTCTTCTTTAGATGCATTTAAGGCATTGGAAGAACCTCCATGATAGCAATGGGGGAATGAGATTAGACGAAAGAAGCATGAGTTACATTATTAAAAGTACCCTATTTGTCAGCCCAGTGATTGTCTGGTGGGTGATCTGTCCAGGGAGTACCATGCCTCTTGCATAGTGTCAGCTGAGATCCACCCCTGATCCTGGAGGATAAGTGGTGAAGAGGGTGGCTGGATGGATGGATGGATGGATGGATGGGTGATACTTGAAAACATGAACATGTTTGCAGTGAAATCAAAAAGTTAGAATCTACACTTAAATCATAAGGGGTCTGGGATAACTCAGTGTTGTGTTGCTTGACGCATATCCACATATCTTCATCCAAGATCAAAATAAAACCTTATTAAACCCAAACGATCAATAGTGAGGTTGAACACTGGATGAAGAATGGCATGAGCATGAACTCTGTTAAGTTGAGAGCACAAATTATTAAATTGGCAGCACATTTTTGTTTTTTTCTACATGGCCTTACCCGTGCTCCGTATTTGAACAGCATGTCTCATCAAGACTTCTTCTGGACATAATGAATCCAATTGTGATAATAAAGTAATTTCAGTATGATGGTAACACCAAACATGTGCAGCTGTTTCTTTGTGGTGATTGTGATTGTGTTACCAACCCACGCACCGATATTACCTCACATCTCAGAACTGTTGTGAAATCTGCTCATATTCTTTGAATTAGTGTCCGCCTCAAAGCCACTCTACACTGAAAAAAATAACTCATTGGATGAACACAAATAAATTTTGGGCAGGATTTCCATCCAATAAATTCATGTAGCCCCAACTCAAACTAAGTATCTCCATGTAATATGATGTATTTGAGTTCGCCGAACTCATCTTTATCAAATACAGCCAAAATAAAATTGGTACTTTAATTGGCTTAAACTTATTTACATTTGTTCAACTCAAATTAATATAGTTAGTCTAAAATAAAATTCTTTCATTACTTCATTTGACCCTCATATCAGACACACAACACAAAATCAGGTTAATGTTTTTATTTGAAAAAACACACCAAAAACTGCCTTATAACCCAGATAAACAGTATGTATCAGGCAGAAAAGCTAAGACAAGCTTAGACCAGTTCGGACCAACCATGAACATTTTTTACTTTTTAACTGCACTGTCGTGCCTAAAAATTGGCATGAAATATAGACCACATTTAAACACACATCAGCAGTACAAAATGTGGAAATTCTTCCACCATCTCAAACTAAACTGTTGAAAATACACTTTGACCTTGACTTAGACTTAGTCAATTGAACAGTTTAGTTTGAGACACTGGAAGATAAAGCTTAAGTTTTTCAAACTTAAGATCTAAGTCTAAGTCAAGGTCAAAGTGCATTTTGAGCAGTTTAGTTTGAGATGGTGGAAGATTTTCCACGTTTTGTACTGCTGATGTGTGTTTGAATGTGGTATATGTATATCTCATGCCAGTATTTAGGCTCGATATAGTTAAAGGTAAAAAAGAAATGGTTGGCTTCTCAAGTTTTTTCTCACATTTAGAAAAGTTATCTGCTGACTTGAAAACTGTTTCAAACAAAGTAACTAGTACTACTACTAGTACAACAATAATACAAATAAAATATTTGCATAACCAGCTCCGATTAAACATGAAAACTTTTCTATAAACTGCAATATGTCATAACTACAAACAGATGACATATACTTGAACTGTACATGTACAATACACATGTAGAAGTACAAAACAAATCCTGAAAAACATTTCAATTTTTTTGAGTCCAGTCACAGCCTACACACTTCAAAATGTGCTACACAAGCACTTAATACTTTTAAAACTAGAAAAAAATCCATGTCAATGACTGTGAGGACACATTGTTTGTCCCTTTTGAAAAGAGCTTGATCTTTAGCTGCTGTATCTTTGCATTCAGCTTGTGTCCATCCATGTTCATAATGATCTTCTGGAAAAACTCCAGTGTATTTGAAGTTTTCAGGAAAGGCTAGGTCAAGGGCATAAATAAGACCAAACAACATCCATGCTGACTGTCACTGATGTGAGGACACATTGTTTGTCCCTTATGAAAATCTTCAGCTGCTGTATCTTTGCATTCAGCTTGTGTCCATCCATGTTCATAATGATCTTCTGGAAAAACTCGAAAGTGTATTTGAGATTTTCAGGAAAGGATAGGTCAAGGGCATAAAGGAGCCCAAACAGCATGATGAACCCCGTGATGACACTGCCAACATCGCTGAGGACTTTAATGCCCTCAATCACAACTCCCACGTCCTCTGGCTCCTTATGTCCATCTTTTCGGATTGTGTAAATCCCCATGACAGTGGTGGCAATGTCCCTCTCTGCATTCTCAGCTGCAGAGGACTGAACACAGAAATATAATATAAAGTAAAGTAAAACGCTAAGAGAAAATCATATACAAAATATAAATGCAAATTTACAGTGCAGTAACAGTAGTTTAGAGCCACAGTTCTCTGGCCATGGTTAGTGATAGTGGTGTGTTGGGCTTTCACAGAACCTTCTGATGCACACATCAGTGATGTTTCCTTAAGTCATTGGCTGTTTCATAGAATTTTTCATAAATAAAGCATAGCATTAGATTACTCTCGATATTATACAGTAACTATCCCTTGTGGTCAGAGCCTAACTTCACCTATTGCATAATTTTGAACAATTCTTAAAAAAGTGGGTAGACACTGACAGAACAAGGAGAGAGGAGGAGCTAAGATTGGACAGAACGTAGATGTGTGACAGTGGACTGAGCCTGATCAGCTTTAGCTCAATCAATACCTGAAACTGGCGCTGTCAGAGCCAAGGCTATGGCAATGTGAGAGCGCTGAGTGGCAACATAATGTTAGCAGCTTCATGGCCAACATTTTTCAGTGGTAAAGCTACGCAATGGCAGTGATCCCTTTGACAGAACTCAGGAAACTCAGAAACTCAGGAGTGAGAAACCGAATCCATCTCCACTTGTAAAGATAGGTGTGTCTGGGTGTGCTGTGTGTGTATCTTTGTATGATAATTGACAGTGTATACAGTGACTACTTAGTGTCACTAGGTTGCAGTAATGTCCTGACAAGTAAAATGGAGGTGCCAGAAGTCAGGAAATACAGGAAAAATAGAAAAAGTTGTTGTTTACATTAGTGATATGTATGTGTTACAATTATACTGTATGAAAAAGAAATGTAATAAACTTACTGAATATTCCTTGAAAAACACATCCGGGTCTTCATTGACATAGACAACAAGGCTTCTCAGGATGCACTCCCTCCTTATGTTGATGTCATCACACTAAAGTATGGGTGACAAATAAAGACATCTGGTTGTGATGGTGGCACAGGGATTAGAGCAGTCTGAAGATCAGTGTGTTTTTGGGCTGTCATGTGTGAAAAAATAATTATATAATCAAATTTTTAAAGTAAGCAGACATTAAATTGTGAAAATTGTAGCTGCTCTAGGTAGGTTTGAGAAATTAGTAAGAGCTTGCAACTTTGGCCTCCTTACTTCAGGCCTCCTTCTTGCTGAGAGTCAAAGAATAATTAAATCTAAACCAGACTGTTATTATTACGGTAGGTGAGTAGCACATAAACAGGGACATACTGTCCACCATTTTATTTTGGTTCTATGACTGATACATTTCTATTTCCATTTTTGTGTGGACGAAGCACCACTCAACTTGCAAGAGGTGTTTCTTGGAATGGTGCATTACTGCAATTGATTCTTGTCACTACAGATTTTCTCCCTTCCCTTTTAAGCAAAAGCAAATGCCAAAGCCCCCTTTCTTTGTTCATGTAGCACCTATTTTCTAGGGTTATGAACACATATTTCCAGCTGGGAAATATTTCTTTAAATGAGCAGCTACAGACAAAAAACTCAACCACCACAATACAGTGAAAGTTTGTTTGATGCATTTATACTAACCAAGTCTGTCATTGCCAGGATGTGCTTGATCTTTTGCCCTTTAACTCCTCCTTTTGTCTGGAAGATCTGAATCAGCTTCTCCGTGAAGTGGTCCATCTGTGACAAGAACTTTGACAGCAGTGGCTTGGTGGTGATCCGCAAGAACTCTGCATTCACCTGAAAAATTTAACAGAGTTATTGCAAAATATAAATTGCAGCCATTAATCACCATGGACAATAAAACTTCACAACAGATTAACATTAACTTACTTCACTCTGCTCAAACAGGGCAGGCCATCTATTTTTGAAGTCTCCTATCATAGGCCTCTGCTCCACAACCTCGAGACGTCTGTGGGAGAAGGTCTTCTCCATTTTTGCTTTTATGACAACTTCATTGTCACGCTTTTTCAGCTCTGACAATAAAGAAATTCTCTCATTCTCCAAGCTCTCCGCAGTTTCACCTTTTGGGTGCAGAGGGATGTAGTTGACTTCAGCCTTTCTAGGCTTCTTGATGTTCGCTGCAGCTTTGCCTTGGCCTTCTCGTTTGTGTTTCAAAGAGTTAACACGGATTTCTGGATGACCGAGTCTTCCAAGCTTTGTTCGATAATTTTGCATTTTATATTTTAGTGACTGTTTCCATCCCCAAAATCCTGTCTTGGATCCTAGCTGCCCCAAACAAGGATGGGTCCTGTCAAAGCTGCTGCTACCTCCTCACACTGATAGTCTTTTGGGTATTTGGTGTACTTCATCATCTCTTGAGCGAGACCATCAAGGATGACCACTTTTAGCTTTGGGCCAGGGTTGAAGTATGTTCCATTTGTCACAAACTCATCATTCTTTTGCTGTAGCTCAAATTCAGCTTCATAGGTGAATTTAGGGACCACAAAGACTTGGGGCCAGGAGGACAATCCTATGGCATGAAATTCTGGGGATGAATGCGGGGTCGATGTGCACAGTGTATCATTGCTGCTTGATGAGGCCAGTGATGAAAAAGAAAGGGTTTCAGCATTTGAGCTTGAGGTATTCAGAGCCTCATCAGATGGTTCTACTGGGTCCAAAGTGATGTAGGGTTCCTCAGGTGGCATGAGAGACATGTTTATCACTTTGAGTGTGCTCTTATTTCTTATTTCAGACACTGAAGTTAGATTCATGAACTCATTAAAGTCAGAATCCATGTATTGCAAACGGAAGTCCTCATGCAATTGAAAGCATGTCCTTACGAGATGATGCAGTTCGTCCACTGTTTCTGGAATACCAGAGACCAGGTGCAATTTTCTTGAGTCAGATGCATCACCAAAGATGACCCGTAGAATTTAGATTTGCCATTTTGCCAGCACCTTTAATCCTGATCTGAAACAAGATAGAAGTAGAACAAGAAAAGAATAAGCATAAGCATTATGTATTAAATGCAAATAAAATAGTTTTCAGACCCTGACTCTTTAGTGGAGCCTGACTAATACTTAATTTTTGATTACATAGATAAAAAGCAAGAATTAGAAAGTGTTACAAGTGTAACAAAAATATGTAACTTTGCCTTGTACCATATTGCAGATCTCTACAGAACAGATTAAAAAGGACAGAAGTACAGTAGGACCAGTAGTCTACACCTTTTTAATCTGTACGTTCATCATTATTCTCTGCATAAAGAAAAAAAATCTATCAGCACATTGGACAACACTGATACCACTGTGTCTGTAAACAGGCTACTGTCAGAAAACTAGTATATTAGTTGGGCTCCACTATTTATATTCAACAATGCCACTAACCTTTAACGATGACAAATCTTTTCAACGTTACCATGCGCAGGGCCCCTACAATGTATTCCACAAGGGGATAAGGGTCCTCCAAGTCACCAAGCTCAATTAGGGCAACCTCTCTAGCGGGTGAGGCAGACAGTTCAAAGCCACCATAATGCTCCCTGTACCAAGCACAAACACCTCTCACTAGAAAACACAGATTATCCTTTACAATGCACAGCTGAATTATCTCATTAAATTTTGGAAGTCCATCTTCAGATCCATGTACAATAAGCATCCCCTTACTGTAACATATACCACTGTAAGACAAATGTTTTTCCATATGGACCTCAGTGACCTCTGGGTATCTCTGATGCAGTTTAGATCTTACTCCCTCACTAAGGACATCCACAGGCATGATGGAAACATCTGTGACCTCCAACTGTGACTTCTTGAAGTTGGAGGTATGTGTGTGATAGGCCAGCATAAACTGATGTTTAGTAGCTAGTGAGAGAGGTATATTTTTAAAGCAGTTTGTATGTCGAGCAACCTGCTTGAAGAAGCTATGTTTAGCCTCAAACCTCATCGTCCACAGTGCTACCAGAGGTCCAAAATGACGTATCATTTGTGGATAATGCTCTAAATAGTGATGTTTAGGTAGGAGCTTAACATGTGGAAAGAGATCAAGATAGCGCCGTCTGTGATCATAAATCTTAGCCTCAAGATATGCAACTGTCTCAACTGTGTGTACAGGGGCCACAACCAACTCAACAATATCCTTAAGATCCAGAATCACCAGCCATGCTGGTTCATCTTCTGGTACAATATGCCCAATCACAAAGGGAAGAAATCTTAACAATGTCCAATTTTCATGTGCATTTCCCCCTATAGTATTGCTAGATGTGAAAGAGTGTGGTATGGCATGTGGGTGATTGGTTTTGTCTCCCCATTTGTATGGAAATGTCTGAATCAATGTGTTAAGGAAATCAAGAGTGAAGTATTTTTTTGAGATCAATAAACTAATACAGCGTGCAAGTTCAGCTGGAACAATACCCTCAAAGAGGTCATGCACAATATCAGGAGGATAGCCAGTGCTTACATGAAAATGAGAAAGGTGCTCTGTTAAAACACACTGTTTTTTGACACCACAGCAAATAGTTGCACTTTCCTGAGCAGACAGGACATGAACATCATGGATATCTCTGGTTCTAAGTTGAAAAGCGCCAGACTTCACATCCTTGGTCTGAAATTCTGATTTATCTCCTGTACAAAATCTGCAGATTGACCCACCAGAAAAACTCTCAACAAATCCACCTATCGCATGCGCACCAAGATTGTCAGCAATTACACATTGGACTGAACCTTTAACAAGTTGACCAAGCTGTGAAATAAAGACTCCCTGCTGTTCTAGTATACTCAAGTCTTGCAAGAGTGGCTCTAACACTTTTTGATAGCCATAGGCCTTGACGTCATCAGATTTGCAAAGAACAGCTAAAAATATAGAGCTTAGTTTTGAATTAGAACCTGGTGGCAAATTTCCCAAAACCCAGTAGACACCACAGAGTTTGTGTTTTTTACGAGATGTCCCCAGAGGGTTACAAATCTCAAAATCATCAACGTAAAGATGAACTGCTATTCTAAAACCTTCACCAGATAAAAAACTATTTTGTTTATAGTACTCACCGTCTCTTATGGTGCGGTACTCCTATAAGCAAGGCAATGGCTGGTTTTGTATTTCTGGAGTTTCAAGATGATCAAGGGCACATTTATCAGAGAGCAACTGCTGCAAAGATTGTAATAGAGGTATGTACTGAAATGTCCTTTTCCTTTGGGCATCTAGTATATATTCAACTGGCTCCACAACCTTAAAATGAGAGGTATAGTATTCTTTACGTTTATAAGCAGTAGCAAGAGGGCCATCCTTTGCAATAGCTATACTTAATGGGTTACTCTTACATATAACATTGGAAAGCTCATCAACGACTGAATTTTCAACTTGTAGATTATGGCTCTGAAACACACCACAAACTGTAGCTTTCTGTGCTTCTGTACTGTAAGATTCTGTGCTTAATATAAAGTGAAGTTCAGAGAGGACCTCATCAATAACAGCCTTTGGAATGTGCACAATATTTTCCAACTTTAGCAAAATACATGCAATTTTCTCTTCAATAAAATTTGTCAGCTGTAAATCTGCAGGATCATAACAACTTAGTGCTCCGTATTCATGATCTGTGTCTATGGACTCTGTTAGCCCATCTGCAGAACTATCTAACTGATGTAAACTAGTGCTTTACATTTGCTTGAAAGTCTTTTAATGAATGTTGGTTGTGTTTCCTGTTTTTATGTGTTAAATGTACTGTAGATGTTGGTTTTAAATGTACAGCCTAAAAACACACATGGAACTGTTTCATTATGCCTGAGATGTCCATTTAGGTGTTGAAAAAAATCTCTTTCTGTTATTAGTTCTTTACAGGAACACACGTGACTGGAATGTAGATACCTCTACTGGCTTTGGAGTTGTCTGTTTACCATGACTTTTGTATGTGTGATTTAATAGCTTGCTCCATGTATTAAACGTACAAGGGCAATCTGTGTATGGACATGGAAAGCGATAACTGCCCCTAAAATGACCATGCGTCTGCCTGAAATGCTGCAGCAACAGATACCTGCTAGCTAGCTCGAGACTGCATTCTTTGCACCTCCACATTCACTATCCTGAAAAGGAGAATGAAGACAATGGCACACAGATCATATACCAGTATTGAGTAGGCAGTCTATTACTTACAATCACTGAGAGGTTGCCACAGTATCTTGGTACTGTTGATGAAGCTGGAAAAGATGAGACAAATATATTCACTGCAAGTGATTGGATACTCATAATTTCCCCAAGCAGACCATATTTCATGAGACACGCGAGAACGCACGGTAACGCCCTCGCGTGGACAGTCTCGACGCGCGTGGTTGTGTGTGTCTCTCGTGAAATATAGTCCGCTTGGCGCGCGCGTTAGCGTACATTCTCGCGAACAAGCGGCTTTCTCGCGTGTGAAACACACTACAACCCCCCTCCCCCGAAACACACTAGTTAAACCTCGTAATTCATATTTCGAAATTAATATCAATTTTCCACTGACACTCTCATGCAGATTGGCTAGCTAGCTAGCCCACAATGTCCGACTTCACTGACGGTAAAATTCGGTCGCATGTGAAATACACTAGTAAAACCTCGTAATTCATATTTCAATATTAATGAGCTGTATTCCATGAGCTGTGTCTGGAAGATGGTTGTTTCCAGCAGTTCTTCAAGCAAAGCTGTTCCTCCTCATTAACTTTCTTTCCTTTTTTTATATATCTTTTTGTTGTCCTCCATTTTTGAAATGAGTGCCTGGTGTAACTACTATGGTGTATGGTAGTACTTCTTGTCAACGTTGATCGGATGTCGCAGCACATCATCACCAGATGGCAATACAAAAGTTAAAAATGTTGTGCTGAAGTGATGAAGAGACATTGCATTGCGATGAAAACGTGTAGTGTTGGGTGACACTGTGGAACAGTGAGTAGTGCTGTTGCCTCACATCAAGAAGGTCACGGGTTCAAGATCTTGAGCTTGGACCTTTCTGTGTGGAGTCTGCATGGGGTTTCTCCAGCTTCCTCCCTCAGTCCAAAAACATGCTGAGATTAATTGGAGACTCTAAATTGCCCATAGTTGTGAGTGTGAGTGAATGGTATGTGTGACCACAACAGGCTGGTCACCATCTGGGGTGTATCCCTGCCTCTTGCCTGTAATGCAAGCTGGGATTGGCTCCAGCAGATCCCTGTGAACCTACTGAGGAATAAGCGAGTATTGGTATAGAAGTTGACTGACTGACTTAGTAGTGTCTGTTGTGAGCGGTGCGTTCAGTGTGAATGCACTGTTGATTGCTCATTGAAACTTGTATGCATCATGTAGAAATATTGTAGAAACTTGTACCCATTTGTATCATGGTGAAGTATTGCAAGTTTTAGTAAACACTTAAATAATGTTTAAATGAACTTCACATCCTCAGTTGTATTTATGTTTTGTTAATGCATTCCATGTTAAGATCCACTTGAAATCGAAAATGCTGCATCTCAAGGGGCTATATAAATTGAAATTGACTCATATCCTTTGCAGTCCAAAATGATGTCAATGTGTTCAAATTTGTTTGTAGTACTTTATTACTGAAAGGATGAAACAAAAGTCTCTGGTGTAGGGTGGTGAGAGGAAGAACAACTGGAGGCAGGTATAATCTTCACTGGTGTATTTTTACTTTCAGAAGTCAGTAGGGATTAACTTCAGAATGCAGGGTTAGTGAAAACTAAGTTTGTTCACCCCGAGATGAGAGAGCTGTGGAACATTTACTGCATTAACTTACTCTGAAGGTTTTATTCAACAAACTGTGAGTTTCTCTCCTGCAGCGCCTGAAGCAGCTGTCACAACATTTAATCTCTTCATTCATTCAGTCGATATCAAAGCGCATTCATTAGTGGGTTTACTGTAGGCTCTGTCAGAATCAAAATCCCTGTTGGATATTAGTTTGTTGCATGAGGACTCAGCAGTTACAGCATTTCAGCAGCTCTTCATATTTACTACAGATGTTGAAATAGTTGAAATAAAATCAGTGAAGGCTGTTGAGCCAAGATACAAATAGATGTCTAAAAACATACTCCATTTTAACCTTTGGGCCTTTTCAATTGCAAATCACCAAACTCATTATTACTTGATGGGGTTACAAACACATGTCTCTATGCTTTCATGAACCAATTTTGTGACTATTCTGCAACAATTTTGGTAATATTGTTTTTGTTCATTGAAAGAAAATATGAAATCCAGGCAGCAGCTAAAACTGAATATAATGTGGTATGGATATTAGGTATTCTGTGTTGCTTTCAAATATGTATTTAGTGTAGATCAACTTTTCATAATTTAATATAATCCCTACTGAGTCAACATGCATACATACATGCATGATTTACTTTCCTGTCCCTCGTGGGGGGACGTTACCTATTTCATATGCAGGTGACACCTAATGATTCAGTAATTGTTAACATTTCCTGCTTCAGCTTGCAGGCTGTGGTCAGAAAGCACAGAGGGAGACTTATATGCTGCTCCAGGGACAAAGTTGATTTTAACTTTGGAGTTAAATCCCATAAATGGTTGGCGACAAGCAAGACAGAGGAACCTGGTTTGCTCTAGAGGATTTACAGCATTTATTTACCTGCAGCAACTTAAACCGCTACTTTCACAGCTACTGCTGACTTCCCTATCTGCTCTGGTCGCCAACTCATGGAACACATTCACATTCAAATCCCTAGCCACATCTGCTCTTAAAGGAGCCATGCCTTTAAGAGCCCTTATACCTTTATACTTTATATAATAAAGACAAATTGAAAAAAGTGTTTTCTCTCTCTCTCTCTCTCTCTCTCTCTCTCTCTCTCTCTCTCTCTCTCTCTCTCTCTCTCTCTCTCTCTATATATATATATATATATATATATATATATATATATATATATATATATAAAAAACACTTAATCACTGAATTATGTGAAGCCTTCTTTCCTTGCCATGCACTTCCTGAGCTGTCAGTTATTCAACTTGTGTTTGCCTTGACGTGGCAGCTCCAATAAAAAGTGTTGGTGAAAGGAATGAGCGGCTGGTTTGGTTGTAGCCCCAGCTAATATAGTAAGGAGAATAGACGTGTTTGGCACCTTTGTTCCACTGTTTCAGCAGCGAGCATGGCCTGATTTGCTCTGCCTGTCAGTCTGTCTCCTCACTCTCTCTCGTTGCTCCCTACCTGCTGTCTGTCAGCTGTTTCTTTTTCCTCCCTTCTTTTCTGTTTTTTTTGTCTCGTTCCTGCTCTTCCCCTCGCCAAATGTCGCAGCCATTCAACACCCAGACTACATCTGAGCTTCCAAGTAGATAGTTAAGATGGTTGTGTTTTGTGATGTTACAACACTGGAAAGCAGGCAGCCTCCGGGCCTCCTCATTTACCCCAATTTCCTTGATTGTCTCAGGAAGAATGGAAAGTTCCTGCCTTTTCCTCCTTAGCTGTCTTTCGGCATATTAATCATGTCTGTTTGTGGTGGGTGCTTGCCTGGCGGTGAGTTAAAACCGTCTGTGACCCCCACGTTGAACAGATGTGAAAAACATTTTGAGTGGAGCTTAAGAAAAAAAAAAGGAGCAATCAAAAACAGATTTGTCGAGTGTGAACAGCCCAAGAGATGTGATCCTTGCATGATCTTAAGCAAGACTGAGTGATTGCTCGGCTTGCTGTTTGAGCAACAAGCTAACACAGAAAGCTGTAAACATTAGACACTACATGGCTGCAGGCATTAAACTCAAACTTAATCTGTGGTTTTTATGATATGTAGTGAATGTAATTTTTGTAAGATAAAGAGTAAAAGATATACTCTCGTATCCCTTCATGTACTGCAAGTTAGACATATTTTTAGATAAAAACCCAACAAGCTGGACTGAGAATCAAAGCTGGATTTTCCATTGCATCAGCTGCAGTTGACCCTCTTAACAGTCTTGATGCTTAGTAACACTCTTGTCCTACTCTTTTTTTTTTTCATCAAGGTCCCCCCTGATTGTTGGCCCCGCTCAGGCTTGTTGTGATTGGCTCAGAACACATTGGCTGATGGGTAATGATTAGTAGACACTTGGCTAACCAATCAAAGCTGGTTAATTAGCACCATTGGTTTCCCACCGTACTGTGTTGAAACAGTGTGCTGGTTCTACCCATCCATGTCTTCAGCAGGCCTTTCCACCACACCCGGCCCTCTCATTAGTCGGGTGGAGTGGCGGGACAATCAGGGAGAGGGCTGGTTAAAGCCCAGAATGGTTGTGTGCACACGCACCACACACACGGCATTCACAAAACACACAGTACATGCACCACACGCACAACACATGCACTGCACAAAACACATGCACCATACGTGTTCTTGCACACTCAGGAGTCTCACATGGAAAGCGCACTCACACTCAGAGACCCAATCAGATCCAATCAGACCATCCTTCAGTCTCTCACTCTTTCACGTTCACTCACTCACTTGCACACACACACGCAAACACGGACATGCACGCAAGGCCTGGCCTGGTCCCAGGAGTCCTTTCATGGCCGGTGATTGTCATCCACAGCTGCCTGTTTGACCTTGATAGGGATAACAGAAGCACCACTGAGGGATGCTACAGCATGCTCTCACTGTCTCTCACACACACCACACACAGTCAAGGGGTGTGTGTGTGTGTGCGCGCGCGTGTGTGTGTGCGTGCGTGTAGGCTGGGGTGTGTACACATATTTGCATTATAATGATTGAGTGTGATGATGTTTACTTTCAACCAGCTTTACACTCTCTTTGCCGTACTTTGCTTTGCACAGCAGATTTTTGTCTTGATTTACAACACGTAGATAGACACTTTCACTCACACACACACAAACCAAATGATTTTTTTTAATTCACAAAACAGATTTCCTGAGAAGTTGTCATTGTGTGGTGTTTTATCTCTTTTTTTCAGTACTCGTTACCTTTATAGAAACAGCAGCTCAGTTTGAATTGTCTTCATTGCTTAGGAAGGTCCTTACCCGAGTGAAATGACCCGGAAGTACCTGTGGCAGCCATGATAAGAGCTGGTCATATTGATCTAAGGAATGCTAAGGAAAGGATGCTACCGATGTTAGCTCCTTTAGCACAGCTTATCCTTTTACATTAGAAAGCGGAAATGCCATCACACAATGCCATGTGGCAGCAGCCTATTTCAGTGACTCCTTCTCCTAGTTACTTCCTTGCATCTTTCCTTGATCTCAGGACAAGTGAGGTCAAGGAAAGGCTGTTTTTTGCTTCTTGAGGATGTGACTCTCAAACCAGGAGATACATAGGCTAGACTGGCTCAGTTTACCTGAACTATGTTAAATATCAGAAATAGACAATTGGGCAATCGCATTCAGCCTACATGTGGATTTCTGTCAATCTCAAGATATGTCAAAGCTAGAAACAGAGATATGAAGAAACAGTCAATACATTACAGTCGGATGTGTTTGTTTCTTTTGCACCACTTATGAAACCAGATGTGGAACCAGGACTGAGAACAGTAATATTTTGTTGGCTCCACTGGACATAAAGGCAGACCTGGATACAGCATTTCAGGGGAGCAAATCTTTCATTTGGGATCCCTTGGAATTAACTGGCAAAGCATTACAACATGCTCAGTCGTAAGCAGTGGGGATTAGTGCACACAGTACTAATTCAACTTCTGTTCCATTCCCGTCAAACAGAATCAGGGATGTGCAAATTGTCGCATGTTCAGTGGAAAGGCTGCATTAAATTGAATATAACCTTATTGAGTATCAGTGGTAATGCCTGTATTTACCTACAATTTCATCGTCAATATGCCTGCTATGAAAAAGGTCTACAGACCAATGGAATACTCCCCCTGATGGGAGGCCGATTTTGCCAAGTGCCAGGACTGCTGCTTGGTCACACACAAAATTTATTGATGAATGACCAACTAACTCATTATTTTAAAGGGTACATAAAAAAAAAACAAAAAAAACATATTTTTTTTAAAAATTATTTATCACCTGCACCTTTAACTTCCTAAAGTTTACATTTCACAATCTACCTTGTTGTGTGTCTATTCTCATCTATGATCAATAGCTCCTCATGAACCTAGAGTAGCGGTGTATTTAGTGAGAGGTTATGGTATACCGCCAGTTTGCCTATAAGATTGAAGTGATCGTTACCGTGTCCTGAGCATTTGGAAATACACTGAAACATAGACATGACCTTCAGAGAATGTGTCAAGATAAAATTTATTGAGCTACATAGAACATATTATAGAACACCTGCAATACGACTTGCATGTCTTTGTTTTACCCAGAACAGAGCTGGAATAAAACGAAGACAAAACACCATCCGTAAATCTTTTTCTTTTGCGGGTCAGCCATCGGGTACCCGATGCGGGACTCTCCAGGGATCTCTGGTTACCAAAGCGTTGCTGAGCCTCATATCACAAAGACCGGCACAATCCTCTAGTTTGTTCTGCCGTGGCTGCTCAGCCCGCTGTAGCGATTTGGGAGTTGCCAGGTGTGAGCAGCTCCTTCGTTTCTCGTCTGGCTGTTTCTGTCGCACTGCGAGGCGGCGCCAGCTGCAGCCGCTCCTCAAGGGACGATAGCAAGGATGTGATGGTTTCAGGTGATGAAATGATTCTTTAATACCCGAATGCCTTGCTGCAGCGCTCGCCTCTCATTTCCCCCTCCGACGTGTTCATGACCTAAACATGACCCGGCTCGAGCTTTCACGGCCAATAAACACCCTGCCTAGCATTTCACACTCGCATACACTATGCTTTTATTTTTCATATATATATATATATATATTTTTTTTTTTCCTGCATTAATATATTATTAAATAGATATATTTCATGGAAATATATAAATGTCAGAGTGAAAAGCATGATTGACTCCTCTGAGTTTATCATGTCTTCAATACACAAAATCCAACATGTATAGAGACGCACACCGTTTGACGAACCAATGTTTTGGTGCTCAATCCCTCTGTGTGCTCAGAGGTGTTCGGCGTTGCGGAGGAGCGTCACACCTCCTGTCATCCTCCTGTGGTATCATGAGCCCCACTGTCTTTCATGTCTGCTTGGCTGGTAATGAGAGTTGATAGAAAGAGGTGAGATTCTCCTATCAGTCCTCCCACACACACCGAGGGAGAGCAACTCAGTGGAAACAAAGCCACTGGGTGCACGTTTCCATGCCAGCATGCGTTCCAGTCAGCGTGTGTGTGTGTGCGTGTGTGTGTGTTTGTCTGTGTCTGTATTGTGCAGATTATTACATTTCTCCCCTACAGAGACATCACCTAATCACAGTAAACTTCTCCTGACACTTCACTCTCCTTATTTGAAGTTCCGGTCTCTATCAGCGATTCAGCGATCTCTCCCTCTCTGTTTCTGTCTCTTCTCTCTCACTTTCTCTCTCACTCTGCATCCTCAACTTTGATTTGCCATCTGTGACTCTCTAACTAATGTTGCTCAGGTCATTGAGGACATGTCATCGATTTGTTGTTGGTATGACAAACCAAAAGTCCATATTGAATCACTGTGAGACGATAGAGAGAACTGGATGATGACTAATGGAGAATATGGACACTTAGCAGACGAACAAGTATGGACATAATAGAGTAAAAAAGCGGGGGAGGAGAA
Organism: Lepturacanthus savala; assembly: GCA_030544235.1. Lineage (NCBI taxonomy): Eukaryota > Metazoa > Chordata > Actinopteri > Scombriformes > Trichiuridae > Lepturacanthus > Lepturacanthus savala. The sequence continues at coordinate 18,702,857 of CM060465.1, forward strand.
GGCCAAGAGCCGGGAGGAATAAAAGAAAAAGATGAAGAGGGACATGGAAATAAATGCCAAAAAGCTTCGGAGCGAGCTTGAGCTTCATCTGATGTAGGGTGCAGCACTGTAGTCTCATCTCCCATGCTCTTTCAAGTAGGGAGTAGAAAGGCCTTCATTTCCACTGCTCGCCTCATTAAAGGTGACCTCACGGCACCCGATGTGATCACCAGCACCAGTGCAGGAACTGTTTAGTGTTTAAGTTCCAGTACAGATCGCCTCAGAAAACAACATGCACACATGAAAGTATTTAAACAGGTGATTGTCGTGGTTCTGGTTCTGTAAAACATACTGTTTATTCATGTGTATTATGGAAACTTGAATCCTTAAAAAAAAAAAAAAAAAAAAAAAACTAAATAACTGTATTGTGTCTCCTGTCAACATCTGGCTTTAACTAAATTTTAGATATCTACACGGCTACAGCTGTTTTCACTGTGTGGTGTAAATCTAACATGCTTTTTTCTGTTTGTTTTTTTCATACCTGCACATTCCTGTTGCTGGGCTACCCGTGGATGCTTCTGGTTGCTGCAGTCTCATGTAAGTACAATCTATCTAAAAAACTCCCTTGATCAGGTCACTCCTCTGTGAGAGAGCTGTTATCTCACAAACTTGGCAAGACTGGTCTTAAAAAGGTCACTAAAATGTTTTGTGTTTGTGTGGTTTAAAATCTCTCTCCCATGGTGTAACAGCAACAACAAAAACAATCTCCATAATCTTCAAGCTTAATTATTAAGCAATGGATTTTCATATTTATGTATTTGTTCCACTTTCCTTATCTAGAATGAATCCTAACATGCATTAATAAGTGGTCACAGCAACCCTCCAAAGCTCAGAGAGATGACGCTCATGTTCTTATTTTACATAAGATGAATTTGCCAACAGAAGAAATCCAATCAAAGTTTAGTCCGATAACTTTTTTTAATTGGTAGCAATCGGGGATTCACACCATTCATGGCACAGCGAGCCCCTTTTGCGCAAATGCATGTCTGTTGTAATAAAAAAAAAAAAAAAAAAAGAAGACGCGTTTTTATTTGCTTCATGAAATAGGGTGACTCAAAATGAAATGGGAAATGCTTAGAGTTGTGAGAGTTGCTGATGTGTGTATGTGTTTGTGCATGTGCAGGTGATTTCATCAGAGAAGTCAGGGAACCATATCTTCCGACTGACAGGCCCTGGTGCTGACCAGGACCCCAAAGGTCTCTTTACTATTGACATAGACACAGGAGAGGTGTCAGTCAGTCGCTCACTGGACCGGGAGGACTTTGACTCCTACCAGGTCAGTATGTCTGTATTTTATGTGTGTGTTTGTGTGTCTCTCTTTGTTGTTGATCTGGTGCCTATTTTGTTTGTTTGTATATCTTCACTTTTGTCTTGTACACTCTTTCAGTCTCTTGACACATTTATTATTTTTCTTGTCAAGTTTGGTGTCCATGAAATCTGTACTTTCTTCGCTGATTAGTTCCTTTTTATTCGTGTGAATCTGACGTACAAACAGAATTTACTGAACTATATTTCTTTTTTTTTGTATAACTTTTTTTCTTCTTGTTGTGAGCTCTCTTGTTTTGCAACCCGACTTTACTAATTTATGGACTCCATATTTAGTCATGGCTGAATTGATGCTATCAGTTCAATAGCAGAGGTTTGTGGTATTCTTTTTGGTAAAACATTAAAGCCTGTTTGAGGTGCCTGTTGGGTTTTGTGCCCTTGGTGTTTTGATTGATAAAAGTACTTCCCTTGGAACAAAAAAGAACAGGGGAGAAGGGAAAGATCTACTTTTTAAGTCCATCAATTGATCTCCTCCTGTTTTCAGAAACCAGACGTGAGTTAGGATGTTCAGCTGGGTACAAGCTGTTGGCGAGCTAACTGGCTTAATTTGTAAAAATTCTGAAATAATTCACACAGTAAATAGCAACAGATGTGTGAGGAGAGCAGACAGGAGAGAAACAGAGACAAATGCTCAGGGGAGCAAACACATATTCACCATATGTCTTTCCCCTTGCTCTGGTATCTGTGATGACTATTACATGCATGGTGTAACTAGGACATTGGCTTTCATTCGTTACGGTCTGATTCAAGTTGTTTACAAGCACCTTTCACACCCAGTAACTGGGCATCCCTGTAATGGTCTGCTAGCAGATACATATAAAAATAATCAGCTGCAATAATCCAATTTGATAATAAAAACTGTAGTAATATACAAAAAAAAAAAATATACATTTAACAACATGTCATTATGATCAATTCTCTCAATTAACATTTGGTGAGAACTGACTCCAACTGATCAAACTATTCCTTAAAGGAATAGTTGATCAGTTGGGCAGGCCACTTGTGATAGGCCTAGTCTATTCATTAAATAGAAGAAAGAGATTTCATGGTTAAAGAAATTGAACCTTTTAGCCTATTGAGAGAAACATGTTTTTGAAAGAAAAGACCACAGATTCCATTGAATTTAGTTATTCCAGCCAAGCAGTAAATTGTGTGCCTTTTTTCAATTACATACATTGTATTCAAACTTTAGGTAGGTATTTTTTTTCTGTCAGCATTGCTGCTATAATTTACAGAACAAAGATTATAGACAGATACACACACGCACACAGAGACACACATTTTCAAAGTAGCTCTGCTTATCTAATAGTGCTTATGTCCTGAAAGTTTGGTGACAGCTCAGTAATTTGTTTTTTTTTTAAATAGAAGAGAATTCCAGGGGAGAAGACAAAGAGGGCATTGGGAGAAGAGGATAGGAAAGATGATAGAATGAGTGTCTGGGGACCTTCTCTGTAAAGATTTCACTGTATTCCATATGGAAAATGTTAGCTCATCACTGAAATATTTAATGGTCCAATGACTGAGCTGAGAGGAGACAGAGAGAAGAAAATGGTGACAAAAGTATTTTTTTTAAAAAAAGGGGGTAACTGAATAGCCTTAAATTTAAACACCGATAGAAAAGCTAACATACGTGTACATGTAGATGCACACATTATCCAAATGCAATACATTAATAGACAGAGATATATAATAGATATCATTATTTAATTTTGATAGATTGTCACTGCTCCCTCATTTTATGATCACTATTAACCCATGGCCATGTTAGATAAAATTTCTGGGACTGGCATCAATTCATTTCCATAAACAACTACAAATCCAACACCATGAGTGATAGGATCAAGTCTCCAGTCACTCACACGTTATATATTTCACAGGGTCAAGAGAAGGTTTTGTTCAGTGTGGTGATGGCTCATGGGAAGAAACTGTTCTTCATTCTACAGTATTTGTCTGTGCTCTTATGCATCTGTAACGCCTCAGAGAAAGAAGCCGATCAAACAGCTGGGAGGCAAGATTTGAATTGTTCTCAATGATGTTCCGAGCTCTGACGACGCACCAGGTGGTGTATAGGTCTGTCAGGGAGGGGAGAGGCTGACAATCCTCTTTGCTGTTTTGACTGCCCCCTGAATCCTCGCTCTGTCTGCACCAGTGCAGCTCCAGTACCAGGTGATCAGGCAGTTGATGGAGAAGCGATAGAACACCAGCAGCTGCTTTCGGCCCAGATTGTTCTTCCTGAGGACTCTCAGGAAGTGTAGGTGCTGCTGTGCCTTCTTAATGATGGCTGAGATGACGTTTTTGAAGTCAACAGAGATCTAGACTCCCAGGAATCTGAATTCGTGGACCCTCTCCACACCCCTCGCCATTGATGTAGAGAGGGGGGTGGTGGTTTTTCTTCCTCCAGAGGTCCACAATGATCTCCTTTGTCTGCATGGTGTTCAGAGACAGGTTGTTTAGTGAGCACCAGATCATGAGTCTCTGAACCAACTCTCTGTATACTGTCTCCTGTCCATTCAAGATCAGCCCGACCACTGTGGTGCTGTCAGCAAATCTGATTGTGTTGTTACTGTGGAGCGGACTGCAGTCGTGAGTATAGAGACAGTACAGGAGGGTGCTCAGCAGTCAACCCTGTGATGAGCCGATGATCAGCATGCATGTGGAGGGGCCAAGTCTCACAGTCTGGGGCCAGTCAAAAAGTCATTGACCAGGTGTATATGGGGGAGGGGAGGTCAAGAGTATCCAGCTTCGGGATCAGAATGTCCCCGATAATGTTTTTAAATGCTGAGCTATAGTCTGTCATTTATGTCCACATAACCTCCAGCATCCTCTGTGATTCACCTAACAATGTCCTCAATATATTTCAATATCCCAATATTCTGCCCACCTACTCACCTCAACCCAATGCTGAGATCACCCCAGGCCTCCAGAACCTCCACTGGATCCTGGTTAAGTCTTACTCACCACCTAAGAAACCCTTCCTTTCGCCTGGGGGGAGGCAAGGTGGAATATGTTTGTTAAGAAGCCTGATGGCAGAGGGGATGAGGCTTGCCCTGTTTGTGTGGACAACATATCTCCTACCAGAGGGCAGGATCTGAAAGCCAGTGCTGAGGTCCTTTGAGCTCCTCACAATCTTAGTTTCTCTATTCACAATCCTCATGTGATAGAGCTTAGGCCCTGGAGCCTTGGATGGACTGAGCCTCGTTAGTCTCACTCCCTCCTTTCCTCTGTGAAGGCATTTGACTGACCCCACCCTCCGAGGTCTCACACTGGAGTTCATTTTTCAGCCCCTCTGTCTTTGCACTAAAATTCTGAGAGTCAAGCCAAAAAAAAAGTAAATGCAGTTTTGATCAGTGACAAATGCTGCCTCCTCTCCTTCCCTTATGTCTGTGGTTCTCTTGGCTGGGCCTTTCTCCGGGAGTCCTTGCCAGACCTCCCTCAGATTGCCAGCGTGAAACATTGCTTCCACATTTTCCATATAGTGTCCCTTTGCCTGGGCTATCTTCTTCTCTAGCGCTAATTGTGAGTCTCTGTTCTGTGCCCAGGAGCGAAATCTCAACACTTAGCCTGAATTGCTCTTTTCGGGAGAGCTGGGAGACATGTCTTGTTGTCTGGGAAGCACTTAACAATCTTTGTGTGCGCATCCTCCCACTATATAGCATGTATGAAGTCACTGCAGTGACAGACTGTTCGAGTTAGTGGTCCTGGTTAAAAGGCTGCCAATCTGTGCAGACAAAGTGTCCCCGCAGGGTTTGGATTGCCTCACTGGACCAGACATTCACTATTCTCCGTTCTACCTTCTCCTGTTTCAGTTTTTGTCTGTATGTTGGCAGCAGTAAAATGTTCTGAGGTCTCTATGGATGCTTTCTGCAGGGACCTAGTATAGGCCTATTTAATGTTACCATAATGCAAGTCCAGCTGCTTCTCAACTCTTGTGTTACATGAAATATACTGCTGGGGAGGTAGTTTATATCTTTTTAATATATTGGTAAATTGTCTTAAAGTTATAGTTGTGTTAGCTGATGGTAGAATATAAACTTCATTAAACATCATCATGCATTCATTAATATAGAAAAAAAATCTCTTTCCTGTTTTTGTTTTTTTTCAAGTCTCTGTCTGTGCGCATAGGCCCACAAAATCCATTTAACCAAAGAATGTTGTTTATTAAGTCCTCAGAAAGCCATGTCTGTAAATCACAAGATATCAGGATAAAAGTCGGGAGGAGTAATTTTGTTTCGTGTTTCTGACGTTTCTGAGCTGCCTTTGTTCTCTGATCTCTGGTGGTAAAATATCCTCTCGCCATGTTGTCTGATGCCGAAGAGCTACTCTCTGGTGTAGGGGATGGCTTTCTGTTTCCTTATTTAATTACTAATAATTTTGTTAAAATAGCATTTTCTTTCTTTTTTTTTTGATTCGTGACACCTAGTTGAACAAAAAATAGCACACACACATTGACCGTCGTTTGCCAACATAGTAGCATCCCATTATTATTATGATTATAAAAGCCTGACTGACACTAACATTGGCTAGGGAGCATCTTGCGAGATAAGGGTGATTTAGTCAAACAACAATTTACAGAATTTTATTGGCGAGCATATTACCTGTCCAAAAGAAGCTGAAACAACATTGAAACCCTTATCTTACCTCAGCTAGTTATTTCCAAAGGCCTCTGAGCCAATATTCACCCTAATCTTTGGGTGATTTGTTTCTGTTGATTTTGGATCCGATAAATGTGTCTTGTTTAAGATTGTGTTAAAGCTTCATAAACTGGTTCCATTATTCACATTTTGTTGCTGATTTCAATATGTGACACTACAATATATATATATATATATATATATATATATATATATATATATATATATATATATATATATATATATATATATATATATATATATATATATATATATATATATATATATATATATATATTAGCATTCCCCATACACTGACCCAGACTTTATTGAAAGTGTCACTCAAATAATTCAATTCATCTTACCATCAAAGCCACTGTATAGATGATATACAATTACAATAACAAGTTATGGATTTTTAGCTTTTAACTACACCAAATTCATTTGACTTAATTATACATCTGACTTGATTCTATACTGCCCCCCCCCCAAAAAAAAAAAAAAAAAATCACCTGAGTGATCTTTGCTTTATAGTCTGTGAAAGCTCAGAGATTTAATTGAAGGTTTCAGTCAGTGGTTAAATAATTCCATCATAGTGATGGATGTTCTAATATGCCATTCTTTCTATGACCTGGAGTAAATTAGCTTCCAACATCAATTATACCATTCATTGTGTCTGGGCCATCACTAATGATAATCATTATTTCCAACCTTATAGTTATATATTTATGTGCACACACTGCTCATAATGTAAAGTAACTACAGTAAGCATAATAATTGATTACTTACTTAATATTAAAGATCATATTTCAGGTTATTTCTTTTTAAAAATGCATATGTAATCTTCTATATAAAATGCCATTTGAAAAGGTGAGGGTTTAAAATGTTTTTCAAGACACATGGACACATATTTGTGCACAGTGGAAAAAAAGTGTTTTTTTTCCACAACACATCATATTACATCAAAAGAGGGAGTTGTATGCTAGCCGCTGCTGTAACTGTATGCTGTCTCAGTGTGAGAACGGTGCTGTCTTCCATTCCGTTTGAGAAGTGACCCTTTCAGCCAAATACATCTGTGGTTGTCGTGGTGATAGCAGCTATAGAAAAGCCTTAAATTATTTTTACTTATTTTAAATTGAGTGTTCATTACTGTATATTCTGTTCTTTCATTTGGTATATTCTGGGCTTTTTCTGTTCGTTTTTCCAAAGGCTGCCATCACTTTGAGCAACCATACGGCTAAAAGGCACCAGTTAACACAGTCACTTTTTAAACCGTAACACCCTGGTGCGTTTTGTTCAGCTGAAGAGACAGTATTTCACTTTTTTGTCCGCTACAAAAAGCACGTCCCTGTGTGGCGCGCATTTTCGGACGGAGGATTACTATACCGGCGAAGCAAGGACCAGGTGCAACTCCCTCCTGGTACGCTGCCTTCGGTGAATACAGCTCTATATGCACCACTGTCAGCGGCACCCTAAATAGCAGACTTATAAATAACTTATAAATAGCAAACTTATAATTTTAATAAAAATGGGTTTGTGCTTTTTTTTTTTTATTTATTTATATTGCTGTATTTAGTAAATAGGATCTGACTACTACGTTTTTTCATGCGTTATGTACATGTATATGCAAGTGCATAGTGCACAGGCTTCACACACTCAGTGTGTTTCTTTTACCCATTCTCATCCTTTTCAGAGCCAGGCTTGCCTGATAATTTGCTCTGTCCTCTTATTATAAGGAGATAGTAAGCCTGAACCCCAATTATAACTCAGAACAGAGGTCCACTATCAAATGCAGCTTTTCCTTTTTATTGATGGTCCAACAGTGTGTGCAGAGTGAAGACTATTACTTTTATAGTGCCAAGTGGTCCTTGCAGGCTGTTCCAGTCACATTCATTTAGAGTATCTGCTTTCCCATTGTCGCTAATAACATTTGTAAGGCATGAAACATGAAATATTCAGAGGTAGATTAAAATCATCATTACTCTTGAGGAATTTTGTCAGCAAAGTGAAATCAAGAGCTCGGGGTGTTTCGCTGTTGTATGGAAAAACCTTCTTTTTATGTTACATGCATCTATCTCATATAGGCCTATGTTTATTCAATCCCATATCTTATCTCAAGAATAATATGTATTGAAGTTTGAGATGTCAATTTAAGCAATTACTTAACAGTTGGAATGTCTGGGATATAAGCATGTGAAATAATCATGATACACATCTCAGATCCATTATTATGTTTTTGAAGTGGTAACATTTGAAGCAAATGTCAGTAAATGTCAAGTCTATTATCCATCAAGGGATGATAGAGCACCATCATTTTTCCTGTAGAGACACTTCTTTAGGATCTCCGGTTTTGGATAGAGTGTGGATTTTCACATTCAGGGTTAGTGCAGTGCCTGTGCAGAGCAGCCCGATTGTTTTCTCCCTGGAAGTGCTGCTTGCAGTGTTGTTGGGGGGCAACGCCCACTCTGATTGCCTGGCCCCAGCGTTGCCAAGAATGCAGCTTTCTCAAGAACTGCTCATCCAATCAACAGCATATACTCACCAAGTGTAAATTGGATAAATGATTGGACATATGCATACATACATTCATACATACACACATCTACATATGTCCACATAGTGTGGTTGCAATAGCTCAATATGATTAGTTCCGATGCTCCCTTTAAAACGCCACCCAAGCAGGCTATCCGAGGAAACTGCAATTTACTCACGTTCCATAAATGCTTGACTCACACTCTTCAACAAAAATTACCTTCATGCCTGTACTCAACAAGCTCCCTCTGACACTATTTTGCAAGGGCACCATCGCTGACCCCATGGTGGCAATTGTAAAAGGGTTTCAAGAAATGCAACGTAGCCCACCTTCATTTGGTTTTAGTTAGAGTGGAGGGAATTATGAACAGTTCAAAATACCAGCCAGCACTGGCACAAAACCGGGCTTCTGTCAGAAAGTTGAAGATGAAGAGGAACTTCATCTTCCAGCAGGACAAAGCACATCCAAATCAACAAAAGCATGGCTTCACCAGAATAAGATTGAGGTTGTGGAATCCAGTGGAATGACTATGGGTTGATCTGAAAAGGTTTTGCAAGTTGCACATCAAGATGTGCCACGCTGATAGAATGCTGTAAAAAAAAAGGCAATGGTGCTGCAACAAATTATTAACATAAGCATGTGCATATTTATGCAACCAGGTTATTTTTTATTATTATTTTTCTCCTTTTAAAGGTTTCAGTTCTTTTTTCAATTCCGTTCTAGGTCACACACACACACACACACACACACACACACACACACACATATATATATATATATATATATATATATATATATATATATATATATATATATATATATATGCACATCAATCTCATGTTTGTAATACCAGTAAAAACTAATCCTCTCAAAGGCCTCTGCAGGAGAACTTAACTACCTTCTTTTACGTTCAAGCTATGGAATGTCTGTCAATATTCGTTAATGCCTCAGTGTGGTACTGCACAGACAACCAAGGTTGTATTGAATGGCCCTCTACTTCCTTTCACTTCCTTCTTTCCTTCATTTCCCTATTTTACGGTATGATGATGATTGATCGCTATTGGCAAAGAAATGCTCCTACCTTCCCACAAGGTCATAACATACCAAAATAATATTGCCACTGGCTTTGAAGAATATTAAATCAATAAAATTGACTGCCTTGATATCTAAATGCGGACACATAGGCTCCGTTTTGGAATATACAGATGCAGAAACTGTTGGAAGTCAAAACACAAATCATGAATAACTTAAGAAGAAATACATGTAAGAAACGCACAGCCTAAGTCGAGCCTAACAACAGCAAGGGGTCCTCTCAAGACAGATGGAAAGTGGGAATTCTAAGTAGCCTATTACAGGAACCACATAAACCAAACAAGGCAAACAAACAACCCTCTAACATATTCAACATTTGCTGTGGAAGAACAAACAGACACAGTGATCAGCTGGGCCACATGTTCACAAGGATTTAACGTCAAACATTATTTTCTTATTAAGCTCAATTAGGGCGAAAATGAATGTTAATGAGATGGAAAATGGAGAGGAAGGGAGAGGGGCGCTGGGAAGAAGACGGGGCTTATCACCGCAGTTATGACAAGCTTGGGTCAGGTCGAGAGTGGCGGGGGAGAAGTCTAATTGGCTTAGAACAGAGGAAGGATAGAATGTGAAATGATAAATAACAGTCTTGTTTACACAGGTAGAAGGACGACCCTCAGTAATACAGGTCATCACAACAATAAGTGTAGTGAGTCCTTTGTACGTGCTTACCTTGGAGCTGCTGAGATTTGGGGGAGACAAAAAGCACAAAACTACAATTGGCGTAGGGGATATAGCTTTCAATATAAAATGGCCCATGTCTATAATTTCCCGCATGTAACGGTCAAACATTAATGATAAAAACTAAACTATCTTTGCCTGCAATGTAATTAGTTGAATTATTTGGTTTATTCTGTGAAATAATACTACTCATCTTCAAGACAGATTCTTCACAAATGACTCTAATCTTTATGTTTGGTATTGCAGCCTGCAACACTGCAGCAGAAAGCAGTCATCCTCCCTTGTGATGTCCTTTGACAGCACATCTAAAAAGGCACCATATACTCTGCTCCCTATACTCCGCCTGTCAAGCCACAGTACACGTTGACAAAGGATGGATTCACTAAAAGAAAAAAGAAAAAAAACATATGGATTTATCTCATCTTTAGAATGGCAAAACTTTGGATTAATAGCTGTGAATTTTATATTTTCAACCACCTTCAGAAACTGTGCAAAGCTGTTCCCTTGTGAGATTATCAAATGGAAAACGTGAATTAAAACCTTTTTAACTTATTATCATTCAGTCATATCATATTTCACGAGTAGACATCAATTGATATATCCTCTGACAGATGACTCCTGGTATCCTTTTTTATTTTAACATCAGTTTGTGTTTTTTCTATAGGGATTATAAATCAAATAACATATTTAAAAATAATGAATCACATGATTTTCAGTAGTTAATTACAATTTAATCACATTTTTATCTGTTCGAATTTGACCGTAAAGGATCAAAATAATAAAATACATTTTTTAAATTTATTTTATTATTAATTGGTAATAATCTTTTCAACATGCTAACGGACAACATGTTTGCTTTCTGCATTTATTGTAGGAATTAAATAAATAAGATACATATATATAAATAAAATACAACAGAACCAATGGCAGACCTGGACAAAAAACACTCCCAGGGACAACAATAAACCTTTGAAAATGTGCTGAAAAATCATAACTTACTGCAAAACCTGAGCTCAACAGACAAGGACAGGTTGGCCAGCTGCATTTTTCATTACTTCAGTAATGATTAAAGATCACTCTCAGCATCCCTCACTTCAAAAGGAAATAAAGCATAGTAATTGTATCCAACCTCCCATGGGAAAAAAAATAATGGCTCACACAAACATCCCCTCGCATTATGGGATAAAAAGAAGATAATACAAAATAAAATTAATAATACACTGAGTAGGAAAGGATAGAGAAAACAAATACTTTTGCTCTGGTCATCTTTTTGGCTGTCAATCTTCACTAGGGAATGATATTTAGAACTAGATATACTCTGTGGTAACTTGGTTCACAATAACTACAAATAAATTCAGTTTCATTGACAGACCCATCTAGATACAATTTTAAAAGTACAGTTTTTTCTTGTTACATTTAAATTGTGACAGCAGCAAAGAACAGATGTCCAAAGTGGAACAGTAAATAAACAAACCATTTGAATCTAATTTGGCCCTCATGTTCTCTGCTTTTTGAAAAATATTGATGAGTTTGTCTATTACAATTTGCTAATTTAATTTAAAAAAAAAGCCTCATATGTGACGATATGACAGAAATAGTAAAGTGCTCATATATTCTCTGAGTCTCAGGGTGAAGAGCTTTTCCAGTTTATTTGATATTGTGCTGGATTCTTCTAAACTACGGAGAACAAATGTGCACTGATTGGAATTACTTTGGGCAGGACCCATGCCTTGAAAGCAACTTAAGTCCACTAATAATATTAACAAATAGTTGGTATTGAAATTGTATTCCATCAGAATGAATAGAGAAGCTGTTTTATAGGCAAACACTCTGAGGACAGGAACAGAGGTCTGACCTATCATTCAGCAATAATATGGTCCAAAGAAATAGCATTAAGTCATAATATGAATAGAGAGTGGCAGGTGCTTTCTGAACAATATCTTCCTTACATACTACTATTCAAACATGCATAAATGATATGTGCATGAATAAGATTTGACCAGTGAGAATACATTCCAAGCACAAAAGAATCACAGCAAAACCAAACATACACACCACAGTGCACGTCTGAACTCACCGTCAAACTGTCAGTCATTATTTGTGCATTTGAGAGAAGACTGTTTCAGCACTAATAAGCCACTTGCTGTATATTTAATGTGGGATACCCAGGTTTATGGTTTGAAGGGGAATTAAGGCGTCTGTTGACAGGTTTTCCGCTCTTCTTCTTCAGCCCCCCCCCATCTACCTTCTGCTAGGTAGCTCCAATGTTGCTCTAAACCTTTATTCTAAAAATAACAGTTAATTTATAATAATCCCCTCTTTACACACAGTACACATACAATATGAAGATGCTAGTTACAGCATTTCCAGGCAGCTTCTTGCAGATATGTATTAAAATTCTTAACAGTGTAAGCATTAAATTACTTTAGGCTTTTTTTTTTTTTGCAGACATGAGGAACACATGATTCACACAATTTGCTAATTTGGAGACTTTGCAGGTTTCGGCGCTTATACCCCGCGGCACCTTCTTCCTCGCGGCACTGATCTCATGGATGCCTGAACAGTTTTGTTGTTTAATCAAATTTTACAGTCACTGCTCCCCTTTCTCTGTGTCTGTCCTTTCTGGCTTCACCTATTCTGCCGCTGTTACTGGTTTTGTCCGCTGAGGTGTCAAGGGGAGAGGATTTTTTCTTTTTGATTAATTCTTCAGATTGCTGAAGGGGAAGAACAGTGACTAAGCAAAAGCTCAAATATGTGACTTAGTGTTACTGGTGGTTAGTTGTATACTTGTGTGAAAGTAGAACACTGCATATTTATATATAACCTCAAATATTGTTCATACAAACAAGGTCAAACCTCAGATCAAACAAATTTATTATGTTTTTTTTATGATTAAAGAAGAAAAAAAATCCAAACCTACATGGCCCTATGTAGAAAAAGTGATTGCCCTCTAAACCTTATAACTGGTTGGGCCAACAACTGCAATCAAGCTTTTGCAATACCTTGCAATGAGTCTGTTACACCCAACTCATCTTTGCAGAATTGTTATATTTCAGCAATATTGGAGAGTCTTCAAGCATGAAACGCCTCTTTAAGATCATGCCACAATATCTCAATAGGATTTTCATCAGGACTTTGACTCGGCCACTCCGTCTTCATTTAGTTTTCTCTTTAGTCATTCAGAGATGGATTTGCTGGTGTGTTTTGGGTCATTGTCCTGCTGCAGAATCCATGTTTGCTTCAGGTTATGAACCGATGGCTGGACATTCTCCTTCAGGGTTTTTTGGTAGACAGCATAATTCATAGTTCCATTCATCACAGCAAGTTGTCCAGGTCTTCCACATATCACACTGTCACCACCATGTTTTACTTTTGGTACAATGGTTCGTTTTCTGAAATGTGGCGTTATTTTTTCACTCGATGTAATGGGGCACACACCTTTGACAATGTTCAGCTTCAGTATTTTCCCGAAGGCCATGGGAATCTTCAAGATGTTTTCTAGCAAAATTGAGACAAGCCTTAATGTTTTTACTCAGCATTTTTGCCCAGTCTCTTTCTTCTGGTGGCGTCATAAACACAGACCAAAACTGAGGCAACATCTATGGATGTTTTTGTAGGGACTTTTTTGACCTTTTGAATGAGTGGTTACTACGCTGAATAATTATGGTTGACCAGCTACTCCTGAGAAGGAAAACCGTTGTTTCAAGGTTTCTCAATTTGTGCGTAATGGCTCGCACTGTGGTTTGTTGGAGTCCCAAAGCTTTAGAAATAACTTCATAACCTTTTTTCTAGACTAACAGATTTCACTTACTTTCTCATTTGTTCCTGAATTACTTTAGATCTCGACATGATGTCTAGCTTTTGAGGATCCTTTGGTCTACTTCACATTGTTAACAGCAGGGGGGCAGTTACTTTTTCGCACAGGGCAATGTAGGTTTGGATTCTTTTTCTTCCATGATAATATATGCCTTTATTTAAAAACTGCATGTTGTGTTGTCTTTGACCAATATTTAATTTTGATTGATAATGTCAAACATTAAATTGTGAAAAAAAACATGCAAAACAAAATAAAGAGGAGTCTCGTGCAGAATGATCAGGTTTCCGATGTTTATTTGCCGAGCTACAATGAAACAGACGCCAGTGACAATTATGAACACAATAAAAACACTACACTCAATCTTCGCACTTATTTCCCTTACTGCTCTCACTCTGTGAATCACCAAAAACTAAACTAGAACAAAAAGCACTTCAAAGTGGGAAGGAATATCTAATGAAATTTAAACAAAATTTTACTCACCAAGGAGGAAAAAACAATCTATTCTTCGCAAGAATAATCTTGCCTAACTTCACTATATCATCTAGAAACAAAAAACAATCCTGAAGGATCAAAAACTACCAGAAATAATTAACATGAACAGAAAACGACCCTGCAGGACAAAAAAAAGCTATTAAACACTCAACTACATCTAGAAAGTCTGAAATGTACAAATCAAAAGACGTCACAAATACAAGGCGCAGGCACAGGCTGTGGGTTCAAGGCTGGTTTCAAGGCAGATTTCAAGGCAGGCCAAAGTGTCTTCATTTGAAGACAAGGGGAGACACAGACTACAAAAGCATGCAGGGTCATTAGACTAAAGAGACACAGGTGCGGGGAGAACGAGAGGAATGGTAAGTGACCTGAAACGAAAGGACAGTTAGGCTTTCAAAATAAAACAGGAAATGCATTCAGGACAAAAACCCAGACAAGACATCCTCACCGCTGTGACAATAAGAAATCAAGAAGGGGGGAAATGCCTTTTCACACCACACACCACCAAAGTGCTTAAGGAAAGCAATATCCTCCTAAATACCAAAAGCAACACAAATACTCATAACTGTGCACTGTATGTGTTGCATGCTCTGTACCATAAAACTCAAACATACATACACCACTGTTTCATATGGCAACATAATGCCCTCCTCATTTACCGTAGGTCTACTTTCATGAGCCTGGGGCCCTAAGACAGGTGAAGCCTGTTGTCCAAATCCCACTCCTGTTTTCTGCTTGGCTGGACTGTAATTTCCTGGGCTTTTGAGAGCAGGATACGCTGACCTGCACACAGAAAAACAGGCCCAATGTGCACTTAGTCCCTGTATGTGGGCAAGAGATAAAGGCCAAACATGCACACACACACACACACACACACATGCAGCACCATCAGCGGTGACACAACCACCATCTTCTCCCTGTGGACATACAAAACTCTAGCCATCATAATAGCTTTTACCTTAAAGAAATATAAGAACCTTCATGCAAGCCACGGGGTCATGCACCAGTGCAGCCACTGATAATGCCTGGACTCTATAATTTGTTATTTAAGAGGCATAATTGTCTAATCAACTTCAGTTGCAGGGCTTCATCCAGTCACACATACAAGATGTCCATTTTGCTTCTGCTGTTTGGTTTCTAAAATGGCCGATCAGTTTGTCATTAGTTTTGTAACTTGATTTAGTAACTTGATTAAAAAAACTTTCTTTGAAGCTTATTTTTTTACAGAGTAATACAGGGATTTTTTTTCCTAAGTTTTGACATTTCTTCCTGTTTTTAAGCCTTCCTTCAGGTCAGGATCATTGGACTCTGAGAGAGAGTTTGTCACTATCCTGCTGTCCTTCCAGAAACCCCCTTAAACCCCCGCAGACTCACTGCTGTGCCCCTGCTCCCAGATAACCTGATTAAACAGTGAGTGGCCTGCTGCTCAGCCTCAGGCATTACCACTGCTAATTCAGCCTGTTCGCCGCCTGCCGAGGTGCATGGCACAACCCCTAATGCACTATGCTGTAGTCACACGGACAGCTCCACTTTCAGAGACCAGAGACAGAAACGCGCTCTTATCTACTAAAATGGTTGACCACAAAAGACAGGAAATTCCCTGAAATGGGTCACCGGATTATTAGACTATCCGGAAGGAAGACTGAACATAAATACGGTAATAAGAGACAAAGCACTTCCCGGCAATGACGGGCCATTTAAAAATGTGAAGACATCCATTATTTACTCACTCAGCTGTATGTCATGTGTCGATAGGGTGTAACATCTGACAATTTGAGTAGAGCAGAAGATGTAAACCAAGCTCCCAGTCACTTATTGCTTGAATTTGACTCCTGAAATCGATATATGATGTGATCAAAGAGAGAGAAGATTATGTTTATGCTGTTGGAACCACTGAGCAGTCCACTCCTGACTTAAAAGTATCTTCACATCGTGGAGATTTTCGTCATGAACTATTTCTGAAAGACGGTGACTTGCAGAGGGAACACAAACCTATTGACCGGATTTCATTTTGGTCTGCCATCAAGATACTCACAGAATTAACATTAATTAGTAAAAGCTAAAAAAAAATGAGAAAAAACGAGAAAATGAGAAGCTACACTGCATTAATGTTTTTCACTTTGCTAATTTAAAACGAGAAGCGATAAAAGAAGTGTATTTTGCCAATTCAGGTGTTCAATCACTCGTACTTGTGATCTAATTTTCTTTGCATATTAGTGCTCAATGCCATACAGTCCTCCAGAAGCTCAATAGATGTTGGTCGCTGCATTATTTCCAACATGATTTTGCACAAAGATATAAACGGTCTTTTCATTTAAAAAAATAGAATAAAACAACTCTAACAGTAGCAGACAGGTAAGCCTAATTCTCCACCACCCTTCAGTTCCAGACAAAAGGAGATTGAATTACCTTTGGAGGAGAGGGGGCTATTTTGTACCATGATACACTAGGGAGAGCCTTTGTGACTCTTTCAACGCCTTTCAGCGAGCAGGATTATTTTTTATCTTGCCAGACGGCCGGCTGATTGAAAGATCTTTTCTATCATTTTCAATCTTCTGTATACTTTTAACTCCACAACTCTTTTTTAACCTTCTATCTTTCATCTTCCGCTCAATCCCTTGTCCTCCAAAGACCATTTATTTATAACTTCTTTGACATTCCAAGGGCTTCTTTTCTTTTGATGTAATGAGGAACCTTTCAGATCGGTGACAGAAAAGAAATTCACACACAAAAGAACGCCAACATTTTTTTTTTTCCTTTTTTTTGGGATAATTTACTATTTCTGAGATATTCCAATTCATTTCCTGGCTTTTTATAGATGCACTACAATTCTGACCACCAAGGAATACATATTTCCATTTAAAGGCTGCAGACATGGACGCAAAACTATGCTGAAATTTCATTTTGAATAAGATCCTCCATTAATGTCAGGCTTTGACAGTGCGTAGAGTGCTGAGGATTGTATTAGGATGGTATTAGACTGTATGAGACTAATAACACTGAATTGTTTGCATGGGTGAAAAGAAATCAAAAATAATTACATCCTGAGTTTGATAAACATTTCATCAACTGCAAACAAACACATAAAATGTCTTATGAAAGCCTTATTGTAAATCATGGGTATATTACAGTACCAAGAGTTTTTAGAATTGACTTTAATGGTGTGAAGACCCCCTTTGCAGAAAAAAGTGCTCTTCAGCAAGAAATTTGAACAGATCCCATGTTGGTCTGTCCGTGGCTCTCAGAAAACTGTATGTTGTTGTGGCCAGAGCGTGAAAACAACAGATTTGAGCAGCTGTGCTTATATCTCAGCAGCCTGCTTCCATGGCTTCATTTCAGTGGCACAGTTATTCACGTGTTTGAATGTAGATGCAGCAGATGTGTGGATTAACACCCTCTAGTCCCAGCGGGTGTCTGTAAGGGAAGCTGATCTCAGAGGAATAGAAGGAAAAAGTAAAATTATTTTGGGAAAGAGGGAGGGAAAAAAACACCCTGCTGTACTGTAGGAGAAGCTGTATGGAAATTACAAAAAGAAGACTGAACGGCTTCACAAGAATGTGAAGGATGTCATGTATTTTAAGATCTTACAACATACATGTTTCAAATACTGTAGGGCTGCAGGGCTTACTTTCTAGAAAAAAAAGCAATAAACCAATTGGTCTATAAAAGAAAGAAAAGTATATATATTCAAAAAGTCTTGCTTTTCTTATGAAGAGTCCAAAACCCAGTTGAGTTTAATATACAGCAGTATAAATCAGCAAATCTTCACTTTCCAAAAGCGGATGCTCCTGGGAGCTGTCTGGATGGTGTTAGGGCAGGACTGCAGTTCTGCAGGGTGGAAAGCAGCCCCCTGATAAAGGCTGAGCCACAGGATAGTTTGGGAGGTGGCTACTATTCACCTTGGAGCCACCGCAGAGCAGTTTCACTGGGATCTTAAGAAAACGGCAGGCAGGCAAAGCTCCTTTGAATTCACCTCCCCAGCAAAGGGAGGACTACTTGAATGGCTCAGGAGGAGATGAATGCTGAGTGAATGTGAAATGAGGCGATCGCAGCAGAAGGCAACAGAGACGCTTCCATATGCATGACTCTACCTCTTTTCACCAAGCGCTAGCCTTTCACTCTTCCTATTCTTGTCTGTGTTTAAAGCTGTGATAAAGCCGCCCCAGCTCAGCTACCTTTCCCTCTACTTCTGCCACAATAAGCCAAGCGCCCAATTGACTGGGCTCACACTCCTGCCTATATCCCTCCCCTGTAATCAACCGAGCTTCTCATCTGTGCACAAAGGCCTTTCAAGACTCAAAGATAGGAGGTATCCTTGGAGACAGAGGAGGAGAGATGAGAGGAGATCTAAAAGAAAAAAAAAAAAGTGAGAAAGTGTTAGGTTTTTTACTGCGAATTTGAAATTGAAAATGGGATTTAGAATTACGTTTATTCTTATTCGGTTGCTTTGATTTAAACCAGTCTACACACATGTCAGCGTGTTTTAAATGTGGATATTTGGTTTTGCTAACTGAGAACAGTTTTTTTTTTTTCTAGTATAACTGATTGCTTTTGTACATGTGTTGAACATGGATAGCTCTGAATCCTCCAGGTAATGCTATAATACTATGAGGGGCAATGCCTCTGGCCTCACTTAAACTTCCCATCCAAGCAACTTCAGCTTACCGCTACACACATACACGCACACTCTGTCTGTCATCCCCACTGGGTGCTTTTATGTGAGAAAGTCATTTTCTTTGCATGTTGCAGCAAAAAGACGATGACTCCAGAAAGGAATTTTAATTAGATCTAAAGATCCCCCACACATTTTGAGATGTATATATATGATCTACATTAAATAATAATTTGACTCCAATGTGTTTTTTTCCACATAAAGAATATTTATAATAATAATATAATAATTATCTTGTTAGAATCACTAAAATGACATGCCCTCCTTCTCCCTCATTAAAATTCCAGATTCTATAAATATCCAAATATTTTCGTTACAGAAGTTCAACTGCTGGACGCAAGATGTCTCCTTGTTCACTGTGTAATGCGTTGCCTCATGCCTCATGCTGTGCACCATTTTGTAGGTGATTCCAATTAAATTCAGAATTATATTGAATAATATAATTTAATTTACATTAAATCACCTCAAGGCACTATGCTTAAAGACTGAAAATGATGGCCAATTCTCTGATTAGATCTCATAATGTATACTAAACTATCAATTTGGAATTATGATTAATAATTAACATAATTACAACACACACACACACACACACACACACACACACACACACACATATATATATATATATATCTTGCAAAGGATTTCTGTGTTGTATACCAAAAAAAGCTACTAAATTTTACTGTTGTACAACAATAAATACATGTTTTACGCTATGTTTTATTCAAAAAATATACAAGAAAACCACACAATATATGATTTAAATGACAATGTATCCAAGTGTGTGAGCATATGCATGTGTGTGCACTTCTTTCTGTCTAATAAATATACAAAAAGAACCTGCCAGAATCAAACATGGCTGTTCTGTGAGAGGCAATATGGTGGATTGACCATTTGGTGGCTTGTCTATTTTCAAAGGCGATTTGCGTAGGGTCCAGGTGCCAGGTTATGAGAGGTTATTTAATCTGCATGTAAGATGTGTGGCACCTACTAACTAATTCTAATGCCATATGTTATGCCCATACCTATTACCAGTTCCATGGAGACGCGAATCTTTGTTTGGCTGGATTTGCTACTGGGTTGAGGAGGTCATTTGCGTTGGCTGAATGGCTTTTTGTCCCCCTAAAAAATCCCTGGTTGCTTCTTTGATCTCTTTCCACACTTAGGAGAACTTTCAATATATACATGTTTTGTGGCTCCTGTCGCCATGAAGACAGCTGGCAGACTTTGTGTCGTGGGAGGTGAGCTGTGCTCGCCTTATGTAAGTAGTAAGTAAGAGAAGCCTAGTTCAATGACTCTATTGCAGCTGAATATCTGTGAGAAGAGGACAATGTTTAGTTGTTTATTGCAGCTCCTGCAGGAGGGTAAAAAAGAATGAACCAAGGACCGACTTGGTTTTGTTGATCACACTGACCAATGTTGATTGTAAAGGGTCCAGAGGGTAGAGTTCCTTTGAAGTTGTGAAAAAGCTGAGGACTCTGAGAAGTTGAGTTTCAGTCATGGGCAGAGTTCAGAGTTCAAGTCACAAAAATGCACATTGATCTGTGGAGACCCAATAACTGTAAATTCCATTCTCAGTGTCTGCACTGTTGGCTCCAAGTTTCCACATCACACCTCTTAAGGTTAAGTATCACCACGAATGGCTCTGGAACTATTTGTGATGTCACAAATCATGCTCGTAGCATGGAGGTTTGAGTCGACCACAGATAAACTTCGCCACTTTCAGCAAATGTATGTGAAAACAGCCTTCAGGTGTCAAACCTGGATCATACATCACTCTGCACAGTGAAGCTCAAACATTCAACTGTAGGAACAAGAAGAAAAAACATATTTTTGGCTGGATGGGGACTTCAAAGCATATAGGTGTGATTTATATGTGTTATATACAGTATAGTGGGAATGGCAGTTTCCTTGAAATAGAAGTGACTGATGATGTCAGTGTGTATATTATGTGCAGTATAATTTATATTCTATGCTGCAGGCGTGTCTCAGCTCTTATTTCACATATTCCCTCATGCTAATAGGAAGTGCCCACGTACATACTGATAAACACAAATTCCTTTTTATATATGTCATGCACAGACAAAATGCATATTTTCTCTGCAGTCTTTCATTATGCAAATATCACTGTAAAAGAAGGACGGGTGCATAGGTGAGGATTTGCAAGAGCATCCGACCAATGAGGAACATTGAAGATTCATTTGCTTAAAAAATTAGCTTTTAAAGAAGACTCATCACTATAAATTATAAAAGTAGCAGTTCCAAGATGAGTGTAGCCTGAGAAAAGTGCAGTACTTTTACCAGATTATATATATATATATATATATATATATATATATATATATATATATATATATATATATATGATGAATATTCCCATTGTTGCAAGTACATTTGTTTAATCAAACTCAGCTTTTCACATTAAGTGCAGCCTGCAGAGTTACAAGAGTATTCTTTCTAACCGATTATTATTCTAACAAAAAGTATACGCAAATGAGTGATAATCATTCGTCACCTCTTGCACGTACTTCAGTGCCACTTTCAGACTTACTTTTCTGTATTTTGAAGTACTATTAAAACATTGAGCTGCTGTTAAATAATAAAATAATGAAGATTAATGCAGCAAATTCAAAAATAATGCCATCTCTCTTTCTCTTTTTAGAGTTACATCACTAAAATAAATTATTGTTTAATGAGTTTTTAAAAGTAAATTATTCAAGCTGTGCATGGACAGACATTAATCAAACAGCAATAATACATGGAATAACACTTCCAATAGAGTTACAAGGTGGGCAGTGTTAGTTAATCACAGAAGTCCTGTTCATTGTCGCTGTCAGTCATTCACGGACACTATTAGATGGCTGTCAGCTGGAAAACTTCCAACACTTTGATGGGCATTCAGATCTCCTGGTGACTGAATCATTAGTATAAAAAATGAGCTGCAGGGTTAGAAAATAACTAGTTCTTTGATGATAGGTCAAAGGTAAAGCCTGTTCAGAGAAGTTAATGAATCCCAAGGCGCATTTAAGAAATATATAAGATAAGTAAAGGACAATAGGGGGAAAAATAGGGGGAAACTAAAAACTACTTCTCCATAGCAATGGCAGATCAGGCTTGTTGGTATGAAAGACGTATTTAGTATTTAGAGTCATGCTCCATACCAAATTGATGTAAAAAAATAATAATAAAAAATAAAAATGATCGCTCATTAAGTAATTAATTAAAGTGGTGCTCTTAACATTAATCTATAGGATGATCACATTATCTGAAAAAAAAAAACAGTCCAGTCGTACCTATTCACAACTATTGCATTTAATGAAATACATTTTTCTTTTTATAAAATGTACTACTTGCTGTTTCACCATCATGTGACAATACATATTATTATTATTATTAATAGCAGTATTTGTGATAGTAGTGATATTATGGAGTGTGATGCAGCAGAGATGCATGGCATACTGCTAGCTCAAAGAAATCAAAGCTCTCCATGGCCAGCTTTGTTTTAAAGATCACATGCCATTTTCTTCGCCATGAGATGATATGTGTTTAATTATGAATTCCCCCCATCTGCCAAACAAGTTATTGCCCTGTTGTTGGTGTGATCCTCCATTCAAATGATCTGATGCTAGGCATCTCACGGCTAATGTTCTCATTACAGCTCAGACATGCTGGGAAGAAAACCAAGTGTGTTAAAGTGTGTATTTCTGTGTGTAAAGTGAATGAGCTATGCTTGCATATGCTTGTTGGCGTAGGGCAGGAATTATTTCTGCCTTGTAGATCCCTGTGTGCCCCTGTTTTAGTGATATAGTGATATATTATATGCATGACCCTCTTGTGTGAGTTGTGGAGTAGATATGATGAAAATACTATGAGAACACTATTAGTTGAGTCAGCGGTTGTGCAGGATGGAGACAGAGGGGAAATGGTCCCTCTTATGAAAAGCCTTCTATGGTTCATCTTCAAGGCACAAAAGCAGGAGAGAGAGAGAGAGAGAGAGAGAGAGAGAGAGAGAGAGAGAGAGAGAGAGAGAGAGAGAGAGAGAGAGAGAGAGAGAGAGAGAGAGAGAGAGAGAGAGAGAGAGAGAGAGAGAGAGAGAGAGAGAGAGAGAGAGAGAGAGAGAGAGAGAGAGAGAGAGAGAGAGAGAGAGAGAGAGAGAGAGAGAGAGAGACCAGAGACTCAGAATGGAGAGAGAAGAAGAATGAGATGATATATGAAACCATTAGGTTCCCAACACCTTAAACACTTAGTTCAGCTGCATGTGTGCCATTACTGCCATTACACTATTGTTCTCCAGGCTCCATGGTGACAGAGAGATAGGACATAGGCAGAGGGGCGAGATAGAGGGAGCGGAGGGAGATGACCCATGTGATATAGAGGTTGCTTGATGTCATGCATTGCTGATAGGTGATGTAATGTGATGCTATAGATAAAGGAGGACACCGCTCTTGCGCCCGCTCTCTTTCCCTGATGAATCCCCTCAGCTCTGCTCCAGCGCTAATAAAGGAAGTGAAGTGATCTCTTTAGCCACAGATTAAGATTGAAGTGGCGGTAATGTCATTACATATGGTATCTTTATAGGATCACTGACTTCATAGGGTACAGCCACAACTGCAGATATGATTTCTAGTAGCACTCATGCTTAAATTACTGTAAATCAAAAGTGCTCTTGTCCATACATACCTGTAGTAGTTCCGTCTACCATTTATGTGTACAAGGCAGCCGCAGACAGGGAAGCATAAAGGCGTTTACGTGTAAAACAGATCTTGTGGAAATAAAGCAAGGCTAAAATAAAAACCTTTTTAAACAGAGTCTGAAATCCTTGATCTCATGGGTTGTTTTTAGTGCTTTGATTTTCCTAGTCTGCAGTCTCTCTTAAGTCATTATACCCAAATGTGCTACACAGCGTATAGTGCTTTAAAATCAATACTGCGTACTTCATGAGACATTAATTTGTATAATTACAGTAAACAAAAGAGACCACTGCTAGGAAAACTTCTCGAAATGAACAGCATATATCCAGCTATCCATGTCAACTGTGGTTTCATCATTTATGGTAATCGCACTAAGTCATCCCAATAAATTTGCCAATGGTGCTTAAATTAGGCTACAGGTGGCACGTTAAAGGTAAAATGTAATACAAAAGAAAGGGCCCTCTCACCCTTCATGGGGTGGTCTCAGTGTGTCATCCTGAAGCTCGGGCCCTCAACTAGAGTCCTGGGAGCTAGAAGGTTCAGCAGTGTCTTATCTGTTTCTAGGGCTGTACTTTTCTGGACTGAGGCTTCAGATGTTGGTCCTTTGGGGTTACCAGCCAAATGCTCCTCTGACAATAAGGGACCACGTCAGCTTTGACTTTCAACATCTGTTCTAGCTGTTCTTTTAACCCTTCCTACTTGTCAATCTCTTCTTTTTTACCAAATGTCGCTGTTACTTCCACATCTATCAACACTGCCCCTTTCTACACTTTATCCACCACCACTAGTAGCTGTTTGACAGTCTGGAAGCTGAAGTCTTACAGCACTTTTGCCCTGTAGTTCTCAAACACCTTCGGTTGTATGTCCCATTGGGATTTGGCTACTTCTAATCCATACTGCGTACATAGGTTTCTGTGCACGACACCAGACTCTTGGCTGTGCCTCTCCATGCATGTTTTCCCAGCTGGAATCTGACTTCCGGCTCCTATGTGCTGCACTCTCTCTGGTGCATCTTTGTGCAGTTGCATCTTTGGTCTGATCCTCTCTGGTAGATTCTGGCTCTATGGCTCTTTTGCCTAGGGCCTGTTCTTGTGATACATTGATTAGTCCCTCCTTGCTGCCAGTTAGTCCACCTTTTTGTAGCCATTGTTAGGTCTTGCCATATAGGATCTTGTCCTTCCGTGTTTTCTGTTTTATATATTTATATGGAGCAGTCTGTTTTCAAAGTCTGTGACATTTTCCACTTATGTTCTGATAAAATTAATTGAGGTCTCTGACAAATGCAACTCATTCAAAGTAGTATTTATCCATTGGCTCGCATACTTACCCTTGTGGTCCATAGTGAGACTTTACATAATGGCCGTGGGTTGTGTTGTTTAAGGGTAAGACATGTGGAGAGCAAAGATGTGGGCTGATTAAACAGGAGAGGGCAGCCTCACTCTGGATTAATAGCTGTTTGTTAGCCGAATGAATATTGTGCATAATTTAACTGTAGCCTGCTAAGCTGCCATAGTCCCCTCAGTGAACTCTAGGGATGACTAGCAGTACTGCAGAGTAGGAAGAAGCTGAATGCATAAATATGTGATGTGAGGAGATGGAGTCCGTGGTGGAGGTGCAGATGAGGTGAAGGAGGCAGCGGAGGAGATGAGTAATCTTAACAGTCTCAACTGAAAGGTTGTGTCTGTATTATCTATAAGTGCCTGTAAAATAATCTAAAGAGTCTTTTTTTTAAGTTCAAGGGGAAGCAAGACATTGTAAAATATATATGAGAGAGGTTGAAGTCATGACAGAAGAAAGGATAGAGAGAGTTTAAACATACTAAATTTAAAGAAGAACCAGTGTCACCTACGATAAACCCATATAGTCATTTCTGCAGTAGAGATGCTTCAGGTTGACTGATTACATTGCCAGAACTAAAACTACCTTCAGTATGTTGGTATTTTACAACTAATTTAAGGTCTTATAATTTCTTCAGTTACTTTATAGCCATTCATGAACAAATAACTTCCCTATCAGGGCAACTGCCAACCCCTAGCAACAAAGACAGACTAATTGCAGCTGTGTATATCTGACATCTGTTGACCCTTCAACTATTAGGCATCATAGTTATAGTACAGTAGCCTCAGCAGTGTAGAATAGATTGCTGCACAAAAATGAACACTTGTTTCTTTTCATCCACACAGCTGCAAGTATCGACCACAGACTTCGCTGGAAACCTCGTCGAGGGTCCAGCCTCGCTTGTGATCACTGTCATCGACCAGAATGACAACCGGCCCATCTTCAAAGAGACACGATACACTGGAGAGGTGCTCGAGGGATCCCCCACAGGTAGGTGACAACTGTCATACTGAAGGACTCTGGAGAGAACTGGGCTGCTATTGGATTTAATTGGACAGCAATATCTCTCACAGACTATGATTGCTACACTTGAGACGTCCCATGATAGAGCTCAACTTGTCCCACAGCGCAGACTTGTTGATGTACTCATGGATTTTATTGCCTAGAGTATATCGTAGGGGAACTCCCAAAGATTCGACACATCAAAATCTGTTAATAGGTCTTGGGGAGATTATGGTTTATAAGTCTTCTAAAGACTTATAAACCATAATCTATCACAATATTATTACATGTGATTCTGATGACAACCAGGGGTGATTTTAGCATCTGGTCTTTCAGGGTGCTCAGCCCCCAGTGCTCACAGAGGCACATTATTTTTCACTAAATGAAGCAAGCTAGTAAATTTGCAATGTTGGAGCTGTATTTATTTTGCTTTGAGTAGTGTTTTTCCTCTTCAACATTTAATTTTTCTTCATTTCAAAAGGCTGTTGTTATAAATTCATACCTTTCATTCTCATCTCGCGAATATTCAGCACCACCGCCACACAACTCTAAATCCCTGAAACCTTCCCCCTCAGTTGCAACAATTTTTACTGTCATTTTTCTACCCACTAAACCATATCAGAAAACTTCAACGATGCTACACTCACACACATTTGGGGCTGCATATACCTTTTTATAGCAATGCATGGCAATAAATTGCATATATTAGATAGCATCACACTATTTTCCTTTCTCCTCTGCTGCAACAACATCTTCACTGAAACAGGACAGACCTAAGAAACTATTTGTTTTCATAAGTGAATGTAAATCAGTCGGAATATGACTGCAGATCCATCATCACTGATTGTTTTGCACCACCGATTAAACCAGGAGTTTTTTTTTTTTTTTTTCCTTCTCTGTCTTGTCCCCTACAATTTTGTCAGGCAAAACTGTAGTGGCCACAACAAAGACTCAAATTTACCAAAGAAATTAGCCATCCAGTGAAGCAACAGGACTTTCTGGATTGGGTTATAGTAACAGTAGTGATATCACCCACACTTGATGTTCTGGGTATGTTTGCTGAATGCAGGAATGGTGTGATGTGTGATTACAGGGCCTTGCACTCAAACCACCAAGTACTTGCACTGTTGAATCATCTGTATTTACAGGATTCAGACTCAAGGATCCTGTCAGCCTGCTCTAGGCATACACAGAAATCTACATGACTTTGATTTAGATAATACTGATAATGGGGTATTAACTGCATACTGCAAACTCAGTATTTATCAGACATTTCATATGCAAGTGCCTATCTCTTCCAGCAGCACATCAAATGCGGTACCAAAAAGGTGCAGTTCCTCAAATGGCCACTTGAGGCTGGCTGCAGAAGTGAGTCAATCCCCATAAACCCATATGTTAAATACCTGACTTTACAGCAGAAATAGACATGATTACAGCCTGGTACAAAAATGGTATTGGTTTCTTTTGATAATTGCCTCGTTCATGACAACTCTGGGCTGATTTTTATACCTCAGCCTTTCCCCATTTTATTGAGGCTTAAAATTCTACATAATCATAATTAAGCAGTTAAAGCTTTGAGTGACAGGTGGATACTTGGGGCCATGTTGTCTACAACAGATGATGTCACATCATCTGTTGTAGACAACAGATGATGACAACAGTATTATTTATACAGTCTACGGTCCTGTGTTGTTAATTTTTCATAGAACGTTGGATAAAGCAAGACTGAGTCACTTTACTATGTTACCTACTTACAGTACATCATTCTGTCTATAGTATATCTGAAAACAATTAACATATATACACAACATTTGAAAAAAATAAATAAATAAAACTCTAATCTTGTAGAGGTTGTTGACAACTTTCAGTCTACCTCACTCTGAAGAGCCATATATCCCGACAGCTTTCTGCTGTTGCCTAAGTCGGAAACTCTGCTTTATTGTCCCTGCCTCCCATCTCCAGCCTTACATGTCTCGGTAAAGTGTTGCTGTGAGATGCCATACCTCAGAATAAATGAGATGAAAGCCACATGTTTGTTTCCCTGGCAGAGCTTTTGAGAATACTCTTCATGTCTGACATCTTCTGTAAATCAGCACATTTTAATCAGATGCCTTTGTCACCTTGTCACAGAGCATTCTTTTTTTTTTTTTTTAAAGGGGGCAGTTGTGCCCTCACTCATATGGAATATAAATAAGTGCAGATTGAATATACTGTGATTCTATTTTAGGAAAATTCCTCTCCAACCAGCTGCCTTAACACAGTTTACAGTCTTGATAATACAGTCTTTTATGCAAGAAGATTTTTAAGATTAATTATTGATATTCTTTTTTTGTTTCATCCTGCGTCGTGCCCATCACCATACTATACACTGTGTTCCAAATTATTATGCAAAAAGTGTTCAAGAGTGGTAAGGTAAGATTTTTTGTTTGTCAGTTTAAACTCATGAATAGTAATGTGTATAATGGCTCTGTATGTCACTGAAACCAATTGAAGTCCCCTGTGCTAATTAGTTTGGTGGGTGAGTCCAATTAAAGGGGAGACTACTAAAGAAGCTTGTTCCACATTATTAAGCAGGCTACGATTTCCAACCAAGATGGGCAAGAAGAAGGACCTTTCAGCTGCTGAAAAGCAACAAATAGTTGAATGTTTGGGTCAAGGAATGACGATAATCAAAATAGCCAAGAAACTTCATCACGATCGTTGCACTATCGTGAAGTATGTAGCTGATTCAGAGCACACGTGTGCGTGCTGATAAAGGAAAATACAGTACTCTTTCTAACAGGCAAATACGTCTGATCAAAAGAGCAGCTGAAAAAATGCCCCATCACAGCAAAAGACAAGTTTTTGAAGCTGCCAGTGCCTCCAACATGCCCCGGACAACAAGATGCAGGGTCCTCCAGGGGTTTGCAGCAGTGCATAAGCCATTGTTTCGACCTCCACTATCCACTGCACACAAGCAGAAAAGGCTCCAGTGGGCCAGGCAATACCTGAAGACTGACTTCAAAACTGTTCACCGATGAATGTTGTGCAACCCTCGATGGTCCAGATAGATGGAGTAGTGGATGGTTGGTTTCAGGATCCCTGACGGTGTGAAGATGACATCCACCACGCATGTGGAGTTCCTCAAAGAACAGTTCCTGCCATGGTTCAAAAGGGAAAATCAAGCTTTTCGGAACAAGATAATTTTCATGCATGACAATGCACCATGCCATGCTGCAAAGAATACATCTGCCAGAGGCTGCAATGGGCATCAAAGGAGACACACTTATGGTGTGGCCCCCATCCTCCCCTGACCTCAACCCTATTGAGAACCTTTGGAGCATCATCAAAATAATTGTTTATGATGGTGGGAGGCAGTTCACATCTCAACAACAGGTCTGGGAGGCTATTCTGTCCTTGTGCAAAGCTGTTCCAGCAGATACTATCCAAAAACTGACAAATTCAATAGATGGAAGACTTGAGAAGGTCCTTTTCAACAAGGGGTCATATTTTCAAATGTGACTTCACTTGTGATAATGTTTTGATTTAAATGGTGCTTGATTTCAGTTACATTTCAGTCAAGCATGACCTGCTAATGTTGATAATTTCACACATAACCCATTTTTTCTTCTTTATGACAGTAAAATGTGTAGAAACTCAATTGTGCGTAATAATTTACAACATGCAATTTGGGTGCAGTTTTGTTTATTTTTTAATTTTTTTAATCTACTATTATCATTGGGAGGTTCATTCGAAAACATGTGAATTGTACTCTAATGGTTGGTGACTGGAAAATCTTGATGACTGCCATTCATATAGATCATTTTGGAAAATCTGAGAAAATATGATTTGCATAATTTGGAACACAGTGTATATCAAGTATATATTCAACACACAAAGAAAAGCGCACCAAAAGGAGTGTGATAGAAATGGAAAAAAGACAACCGCTATCAATAAATGACAAGGCACAACTGGAAAACATCAATAACTGCAAATGTGGAACCTATATCATGGTCTGGGAAAAAGGCCAGAGTCATCTACACTGAGACCAGCAGATATCAGCATTGGATTACAGTGGCAATTGAAATTCACAAGAGGACCCTAGGACAATGAACTGGGATGAAGGGGCATTCGCGCTGTCCTACAGATGGAGGCGTGGCCGTCCAGTCAGAGCGGACATGGCGGTCACGCCTCTGTAACATCTGCTGCAAAAGACACGTCGCACGATGCCATCGGGTGACACTTCTGAGGTAGACGGACGTTTCTGTCGAAACATGTCAAGTGAAGGTGGGAGAAATCAATACTAAAAAGTTTTATGTCGGAGATAAAAGTAAACATCCACAAGCAACTAGATTCAATTATGTATTCCTACAAAAAATCTCAAGAATCTTAAGAAAGAAGTCAGGTAGACCCTTTTTTTTTTCTTTTTTCCCTGTGAACTCTTCAAGGTGAACAGGCAAGAACCTGACAGTTAATACACTCACAACTCCAAACTCCAAATGCTTTGCTCAACTAGAGACAAGAGAATCTCTCAGATTTAACCGTGAAAATGGAGTGGAACATTTTAAGGGTTAAAATAAATAAATCAATAACCTGATTTGCAGAACCAATACAAAGTCTTTAGGGCAGACCTTCATACAGGGCTGTTGACATCGGGTGACATGCAGAAGGTATGCACTATGGACAAAGTGTGTTCTGGACTTAAATTGGGGATGTAGGTTAACGGCTGTTCTTGCTGCTATCCAATCAAGGTGGGGACATCTCCAGTCATCTGGTATCAAGAGTCGATGCAGTTAAGTTTGTCCTGGATGCACCCTCCCCACATGTTTCATCTAACCATCATGTTGTACACTGTGTTCCAAATTATTATGCAAATCATATTTTCTCAGATTTTACAAAATTATCTATATGAATGGCAGTCATCATGATTTTCCAGTCACCAACCATTAGAGTATAATTCAAATGTTTTTGAATGAACCTCCCAATGACAATATTATATACTTGTATATATTTAAAAAAATAAAAAACACAACTGCACCCAAAATGTATGTTCCAAATTATTACGCACAATTGAGTTTCTACACATTTTACTGTCATAAAGAACAATAAGTGATTATGTGTGAAAATATCAACATCAGCAGGTCATGCCTGACTGAAATGTAACTGAAATCAAGCACTATTTAAATCAAAACATTATCACAAGTGAAGTCACATATGAACAAACGACCCCTTGTTGAAAAGGATCTTCTCAAGTCTTCCATCCATTGAATTTGTCAGTTTTTGGATAGTATCTGCTACAGCCTTGCATGAGGACAGAATAGCCTCCCAGAGCTGTTGTTGAGATGTGAACTGCCTCCCACCATCATAAACACTTCTTTTGATGATGCTCCAAAGGTTCTCAATAGGGTTGAGGTCAAGGGAGGATGGGGGCCACACCAGAAGTTTGTCTCCTTTGATGCCCACAGCAGCCAGAGATGCAGATGTATTCTTTGCAGCATGGCATGGTGCCTTGTCATGCATGAAAATTATCTTGTTCCGAAAAGCTTGATTCTCCCATGGCAGGAAGTGTTAGTAAAGGAAGTGTAGCCTTGTTTGCATGGAGTGGCCATCAATCAACCATCCACCACTAGTGGAGTTCGAAACAATGGCTTATGCACCACTGCAAACCCCTGGAGGACCCTGCATCTTGTTGTCTGAGGCACCAGCAGCTTGAAAAACTTGTCTGCTGCTGTGATGGGGCATTTTTACAGCTGCTCTCTTGATCAGACGTTTTTGCCTGTTAGAAAGAGTCCTGTATTTTCCTTTATCAGCACGCACATGTGTTTGCTCTGAATCAGCTACATA
Organism: Lepturacanthus savala; assembly: GCA_030544235.1. NCBI lineage: Eukaryota > Metazoa > Chordata > Actinopteri > Scombriformes > Trichiuridae > Lepturacanthus > Lepturacanthus savala. The sequence continues at coordinate 18,734,994 of CM060465.1, forward strand.
CTTCTCGAGTGCGATAATCGCAATGAAGTTTCTTGGCAATTTTGATTGTCATCATTCCTTGACCCAAACATGCAACTATTTGTTGCTTTTCAGCAGCTGAAAGGTCCTTCTTCTTGCCCATCTTGGTTGAAAACTGTAGCCTGCTTAATAATGTGGAACAAGCTTCTTTAGTAGTCTCCCCTTTAATTAGACTCACCTGCCAAACTAATTAGCACAGGTGTCTTCAATTGGTTTCAATGATATACAGAGTCACGATACACATTACCATTAATGAGTTCAAACTGACAAACAAAAAATCCACTTTACCACTCTTGAACACTTTTTGCATAATAATTTGGAACACAGTGTAGTTTCATTTGCATGATAGGCATAATATATATCTTAGATGATGCTTCCCATTTTTTTTCATTACATCATGTGTTTGGGATGTACTATTAACTGCTGTGTGGTTTGACTGGTGTTAAGTAGTTTCTAGTAATATATGGATAAGTAGAAAACTCTAAAAATGAACAACTAAAATAAAAAAAGAAATATGCACAGATCTCCCTGTGGTTATATTCACCTCATTAGCACACAAGCAAACAGACTAAAGCCTTTAATCTCATGCAAAGCTTCATAGATGTGTGCTAACATTCACCAGTCAGAAGGAGGAAAGACACTCACACATAAAGAGAGACGTTTTCAGCAGTTGTCAACTTCATGCTGAGCTTGTGTTATGAATTGCTAATGCAGACATTGCTTATGCGATGGTACGTTGTATATTAAGTAAGCAACAGCATGTCACTACTGGATATTCATCAGGAATCATGTTAGCATAATGCAGGCCTATTAAGACTGAATTTGATGTTTTGATCCAATCACAGAAAAGTGGGAGGGTCTCAGAGCAAAACGGAGTAGAAACTTTGTTGATAACTGTGGATCCAACATGGCGGTAATTTACTTTTCAATGCAACATTAGAAAGTGCTTTCATGTAATTTAGATGACAAGTTTATTTTGAAAAATGAGCAACTTTTAGTGCTAAACCTTTTAATCGTCATCCACTATTGGGTGTATAAGCTATGTACAGACACATTTGACAGACATTTGTAGCAATAAACGTTTCTGGACTTTTGTAAATTATGCCTCCAATATGAATAAATGAGTGGCTAGTTCCCAGACCGAATATCAATATACATTGATATTTAGTTTATTATCAGCCAAGATACATTATCTCTGTCTGAGGTTTGCAAATCAGTGTGTTGTTTTATTTAGCAGATTCCAAAGTGACATACATCTGTGATAAAATACAACTCAAGTAAAGAACTAGTCCAGGGGAGAACACGAGTAAACCCTAAAACTAAGTTCATGTCAGACAGACCTAGGTGCCAACAGGCAGAGCACAGAGGAAGTGCATAGAAAGAAGAACCTCCCCATAATTTTGTATTATTACATTAATTCAGTCCATCCTGTCAAGTTCAGAGGTGTTCTGAAAGAGCCTGGCCCATATCATGCACTCTTTTGAGTTTTATATGAAGGTTTTATGCCCATAATGTGATATATTTGCAATTTAAATGATAAAAATCAACTAAATGCCATTTTACAGTTCTCTCTCACTCGGTTCACTGGAGCTACATAAAGCACAGCTCGTTTTTGCCCTGTCACAAATATTCATGAGCCTCTCTTCTGATTTTCACTTGGAAGACTGAAAAAAGTGGGTGTGACAGTGGGGGCAATCAAAGAGTTAGTTGTTGTTTTGCGAGTGATTGTCAGGGTTTTGAATTTGATATGGGCAGCTACTGGAGCCAGTGGAGGGTTATGAACATTCTGTTTTGGGCTGGTTGAAGACCAGATGTGCCATCACGTTATGGATCATCTGCGGAGGTTTGAAAGCCTGTGTCAATGTCATTGAGTGGCATAAATGAGAGTTGAGGCATAAATGAGAGTTGATCTTTCTCATGTCGTACAAGGCAAATCAACATGGCCGAGCAACTGCGGCCAAGAGAGCCTCAAAGGTTAGTTGGTCATCAATCATGACACACAGGTTTCGGGGCAGACTTGAGTTGGGTTGAATCGAGCTGGATATCGATTTGTTGTTGCATAGCAGTTTAGCAGTGAGAAAATTAGCTCACAGAGAGCAACATGGAAATATGATGAATCTCAATCAAAAAAATCTTCATTATTTTTGCCCAGTGAGGGCCAGACCACACAAAACACCTGAATCATCACTGCATTCCTTAGCCTTGACTCTGTTAAGAAAACAAGTTAACTCTGACTTCTGCAAGCTCAGCACCAATACATTACAAAAAAAAAGAAAGGGGAAAAAAAAGAAAACTCATTTTACATTACAGGGTTAGATCTAATACCGACACCCCCAGAGACTTTCCTGTGACTTGACTTGATAGAATTGAATTTGGTTTCATATGCAATTATACGATTCTGTTCCTTTTTTATATCTCAAAGATATTCTGTAATTGCATTTATAACCCCACGCTTCCTGCAAAATGCTACATCCTGAGTGGATAATAGCCTGGTTGAATAAATCAGAGCAAAACAAAATGAACTAAAGTTTGTTTTTTAATCTTCAGTATGGTGTGATCTGACAGCTCCTTGGTACGTTAGTTGCCATGGATGCCAGAACCAATTGAGCTTCAAGATAAGATGAACACAGTTCTCTTTCTATGCCTTAAAATCTGTGTTCTAAATAGGCCGCTTAACCAACATATCAGTTGAGTCACAATGATCTGTCTTATAATAAATCAATCATTGATATTGTTTCTAATACCACAGGTTCAATGGGCTTGGTTCTATGTACTACTACTGACCAGGAAGTCCATAGTTTAGCGGCCTATTTAGAAAGTAGTACATTTTGAAAAGATGAGAACGAAAATGTATATATATTTTTTGTTCTTGTTTATCATGGACACAAAGTTTCTACAAAAATAAAGTGGTAACACTGGCGTGCGCACAAGTAGTTTTTATGCTAATTGGCAAACTGTTGGCTGCTTTCACATTCTGCAGATATGGAACTACATTAGCGTTCATTTAGAGTTGTGTTCCTGGCAGCATATAGTCGGATATACACTCTCCTTTCAGCTCTGTTTTGGTCCAACAATCTCCAGAGGGAAATATTTGGCTCTTCAAGAGCAGTTAAGTGATCCACCATTTGATGCTGAGCAGGTAGTATACAGTGGATTTCAGAGCTTCTCTAATGAAAACAGCTGCCTCTTAAGTCGAAAAACGACACTGACGGGAGGGAGGAGAGTGGACCAAAAACAGTAAAGTTGCTGGCCAGAGAAGCAGAATAATGAGCTGAAAGATGCTATAAAGCTCTGCTGAGCGAACAGGAGCTGCAGACTCAGGTGATTATGCGTGATCATGTCTGCTAGTGCCAATGTTTTAAAAAAGATGGAACCCTATTGGCTCTGTTTCATTGAGCACATAATAAGAAATCACTATAGAGGGCGAGCCCACCGAAGACAGGTGGAGCCACGTGAGCCGGACCCGAAGGAGTGAGGCTGCACACTTGAGAAAAATGAGCTCTCCTAACCCTCCTGGAGAACAAAATATCAGGTCTCATAAAAGCTTGAGTGGAAAAATGATTTCATTGCAGCTTATGTTGCAGTCCGTAGATATCCTCTTGTAACCGCGCTGGGAGCCCACACTGTTTTCAGAGTCAGGTGCTGTTCATCTGTTTTCACCACAGCAGCATTCATCGTCAGACACATTTATTTCCATGTGAATGTCTATGTTTTCTTGTTTGGGCTTTTCACTTATGCATTTATTTACAGATTGGACTCATTTTTTTTTTTTTTTTTATTGTGTTTTGTCTCAGTGTCTCAGCCTTTTATTGTTGTCGTGCTGCAAAACTTCACAATCTTATTTTGCTCCAGTGATTCTTCACTGGCAATGCATGGGAGTGAAGTTATACTGCACTTTGTGTGTATATGTTTTTTACATGTTGTGTTTGTTCTGTGTTTGTTTTTTTGTTTTTTTTTTAACTAAATTTGTGTGAACGTTCCCCTCCACGTTGTGTGTGTGATCGGTAGCAACGCGTGTGTTTGTGTGTTACATAGTAGTGGCTGGGCAGCAGGCGAAGCTGTAGGGGAGAATGTCAGTGCTCTGACATTTCTGTGCAAACTGATAACAAAGGCAGCCAAAGCCTGAGTCTCCTGGCAAGCCCTCTCCTCCATCACTGTTTACTCTTCCACTCTTCTTTTTTCTCCATCCCTCTTATCTTCTGCATTCTGTTTTTCCTTCATGCCTTGCATTCCCTTGGGATGTGTGTACACAACATCCTACTCCCTTTTTTCCTTATCCCCCCCCCCCCCCCCCCCCCATATTTCTGATGCTATTATTTCCATCTCTGCCCTGTGTACCAAACTGTGTATAACTACATGACTTACTTGAGTTTGTCCCATTTCATCAGATGATTTCTGATTTAATTTTGAATTAATTTTAATGAATTCATTTGAACCTTTTCATGTCTTAAGAATATTGGAAACCTTCAATCATGTTAATGTATTGCTGAGTGATTTATTTACTTCTCTATATTCAATCATCAACAAGCACACATCAATCAGTCATTTTTATTTGTCACATAAAATCATTCAAAAAAAAAAAAAAAAAAACAAAAAGAACAACCATCTAAAACAATTAAGATCAGCTTAATTAAAAGATAGGCTATATTGGCTATATCTTTGGTACTTTGATCTCGTTAGGGATGTCAAAAGTTCAAATAAAAAACAGGAAAGTGTATAATATGGGACATTTAAATGGTACAAAAATAAGCAGTTAACTCCCTGACCCAAAAAAGACAGATATCAATTAGACTTATAGCTTTTCATGGACTTAAAGTGTGGAAAGTTGAGTGCCACAAGTTTTGCTGGTTAATTATCTGTATATCAGCATGGATGAATGTTTGACTGATGCCTGATGTCTGGATCTTTTCTAAGTGCATAGTTTAACGATGTGGATATGGATATATACTGTATATATACATATATTGTGCTGCGGTGCAGAACCTGGCACCAGAACCTGGTGTCAGTGCAGCAGCGCCCTCACCCACCCATTTCATGTTTCTAGAAGCTTTTGGCTTTTTTTTTAGTTACGGGGCAGGAAGAAGACTAGACTTCTTTCCAAACCAGTTGCTTTCAGAAGAATCAAAACTGAGACTTTCCCGGCAATGACGGAAAGTTCATTAATCTGCCACCTGTAGTACTCACGGATCTTCTGGACAATGTTGACGGACCCTTAAGAGCCCTCAAGAGAATTTGGAGATCAGCCAATCTTTCTGTCCCTGCATCCGGTCACTACCATGGGCCCCTGTGTAGCCCTTTCAGCTGCTAAGCATGAGGAAAGGGAGAGGAGTGGATTTTAGAATTAAGGATCCTCTTATATGATTGAAACCACTGGCCTAACACGAGATGACAACAAGCACTCCCCAAATTCCTATGCGGGAGGCACCCTCCGTTGCGTGCTTGTAAACCTGCCTTCGGTGACTCTGTCTCAGGAATCTCTTTTGAACTATTTAAAAAATACATTCTTTTCCAAATATTTAACCCATTAAGAAACCCAACAGTTATAAAGCTCCTCCCAGAAACACAAACACCCATCGGTAGGTCTGGTGAGGGGTCCTACTTGAGATTCCCTATCCTGTCATGTGTGTGTGTATCAATAGTGTAGCCGTCGTGTGGGTGGTCTGAAGGCTTACCTCTCGGGATGAAGGGTATTCTTTGTGATGAAAAAACCCTAACTTAGGTCCAGAGTGGTCTCTCTCAGAGAAATAATCTACTGCAACAGAAGTTTTATAAAATGATGTGATTTTTTTATTCAATCAAAGATAAATAGTTATTATCCAATAAAGAAAGGAAAAAAAAATAAAAATGAGGAAGCTGGTTTGTGTTGGCGTTCACATGCCTTTATATTTCAGACCCTTTTTAAATTAATTATGGTCAATTTAGGAGAAAAATTCAGCCACTCACATTTTAAGTATTAATATATATATATATATATATATATATATATATATATATATATATATATATATATATATATATATACACACACACACTCATTTGTGGTTTTGTGGGACAAACAACTAGTTTATGGCACAGAAGAATAAACTACATCAAGCCTTGGCTACGCAGGAAATACTGCTGGAAACTACTGTAGGGATACATTATATTGCTTGATCTCAGGAGGCTTCATAATAAAATGTTGAGTAGATGAGTAGATTAAGTGTCCACTCTGGTGAAAACATGATATTTGTATTGTTCTTTAGTTTATGTGTCTAAAGCACATCTCGAATATTTTTTTTCTGATTAAAAAACACTCCAGAGTTTTAAATGCTTTGTCGGGTTGCAACGGAACTGACGCACACACACATCAAAATAATCCTTTTTGGTGAGTCACACATATTCTGATTTGCAAAATCATAAGTGATTTGCTGGAATTGTCAGTCAGTCATTTTCTATACCTGCTTATTCCTCATTAAGGTCGCAGAGGTCTGCTGGAGCCTATCCCAGCGCGTTACGGTGAGAGGCAGGGATACACCCCAGATGGTCGCCAGCCAATCGTGGGGCACACACCATTCACACCATTCACACCAATAACTCACACCTACAGGCAATTTAGAGTTGTCAATTAACCTCAGCATGTTTTTGGACTGTGGGAGGAAGCTGGAGTACCCGGTGAAAACCCACGCAGACACGGGGAGAACATGCAAACTCCACACAGAAAGGTCCCAGACCCAGGGCCAAGGAGGTCTTGACTGCTGGAATTGTATAATCCATTATTTTCAGGGCTACATTATTCCTGCAGTTTGAGTGTGGAATGGTTTGGAAAGTCTGCATTGTAATATAACAATATAATATATACAATAAGGAACAATGAATGTTGACAAAAATTAAGTTAGTTATGAATTGCATCACTCAAGAAAGTTGTAATTCATATGTAATGGCAATAACTGGAGGTGAAAAAAGGTCAATTTAAATGTTTGCGTATCGCTTTCAAAATGGTCGTTAAGAATGTTAAGTAATAGTAATTAGTAATCTAATGACTATAACCAAAGGCAGGTGAACCTCTGTAAACTATTATCTAGTTTAAGTAAGGTAATAATCTATGAAGTGTTTCCGTGATCAGATATCTCTTCATCAGTGTTTGTTTTGAGAGTCACTTGGGCGTCGTTATGGCAATAGCAAAACATTATCATCACTGAAAGTCGTGCATCTTGTCAATGGATTAACACAGAGGAAATCATTTTGATCTACATTTTAGGGATGAAATGGCATGCTGCTGGAAAATGACTGAGTTGTGACTGTCATGTTTTTTTTATTTTCTTTTTTTTCTTCTTATTTTTGATCATTTATGTTTATCTTTCCTCTGCCAAACACGATGCAGACAAGTTAAATCTAGCATCTAGGTGATATATCTTGCATAATTGGACATGATGGGGTATAAATGACGATATTACTCATAGCTGAGTCTCTGTTTGTGTTCCAGACTAATTTGTGGATTTTTTTTTTTCATATCAGAAGTAATTAAGGCCTGAGCTCCTGCTGTGAAGGGAGAGACTGATAGATGCGGTCTGCTGTTCTGCTCTGACACCCACACAGGATAAGTACAGCTTAGGGGTGGGCTACATGGACTGAAACTTCTGCCGTCTTATCTGTAATTTTATAGTGAATATTCGGGAAATCCAATAGACCCTCTTCACAGCACACAGTTTGGTTTGTGAGATAAAAAGGTGTGATAGATACCAAAAAAAAGGTGCTGTGTTTAGGAGTTACAGCTCTAGGATCCCCACATTGTGCATGCTTGCTGACACTTCCTTATGTTGCAAAGTGCTTTACAAAAAAAAAAAAAAAAAACCTAACAAGACAGATAAAAACAAAATAGAGGCAACAAAATGAAAATAAATGAAGCATATATCAATTTTTTTTTTTTTTTTGAAAAAAAACTTCAAGAAGATATTTAAAAGCAGCTAGTGAGCGAATTAGTGAGCCTGAGTTCAGCAAGCAAAGAGAGTTCCAGAGTGTAGGAGCTCTAATAGCAAAAGCTCAATCACTCTAACTCACCATGTGTAACCTCGGAGTAACCAGTAGGGCTCTGTTCGCGGCTCTTAATGGCCGGGAGGGCGCGTAGCAGGTCAATAAGTCTGAGATGTATGTAGGTGTAAGGCGATTTAAAGCCTTTAAAGTGAGCGATACGATTTTAAAATCAATGGGAAATTTAACACGGAGCCAAATATAGGGAGGCGAGCGCAGGGGGTAATGTGATCATGCCTCTTTGTTCCAGTAATAAATCGAGCAATGGAACAGAGCCATTATTATTGTTATTAGTCACACCTGAGCTTTACCAGCTGTGAAAAGTCTAAGTGTCTGCAATGAAAATGGTCTATTGAGAAAGTATTTATAGATACCAGAGGGGAATGTCTGTTTTTAGCTAATCCATTAAATTAAAAACATGAGAAATGAAGGGAGCAAAATATCACAGGGTCTCATCATGTTGCCCGACGTGCAGCTGATCTACACACAACCCACACAGGCAGGAATATCTGTGGAGTACCTCTGGGCATCAGTCCTCTCCACACATGCTCGCTCATTTCATCCGAGGGGCCCTGTTATCATGAACCTGTGGTGCAGAACACACTGTGGTTACTGAGCATTTGTTTTCCTCCTGTCGCTACAGAAAAGGCATGCCAGCGTGACACTGTTGGAAACATGGATCAGGAGAAATACACTATCATTGTGGACACCAATCTATTGAAAATCAACACTGGTGTGCCTATAGTTATGTAGAACGGAGAGTTAGACCAGCTCCTCCTGAGAGAGAAAGAAAATTCTCTCTGGAATTTTCTCTGGAAAATACAATTAACAGAGATTTTCCCACTGCCATCAAAAGCAATACAAACAGCTATAATTCTCCTGGGCAACATGCAAGTATATAGCCCCAAAAGACCGGTCTGAAGGTTTGGAACCGGTTGAACAGTGGATTTTCACCATATATTCTATGTCCACACTGTTGCTAATTACAGTAATTGAGAATAATTACCTAACTTATAGCTCACCTGTTTGATATTCATAAAATTTGGTACCTGTCCTGCTGGCTGCCTTCAAAAGAGGCTGACCCCTCATGAAAGGCCCTTCTGTATTATTGCATATGGAAACGTAATTTTTTTTTACTGATGTGTCAATGAAATCAACTTACAGATTAGTTGAAAATTGGCCAATTAGTTGATGAGTCAAATGACTTTTACTCAACCAAGGATTCCTTTAGTTGAGGATAGCTTTAGATTGCTGTGGTGATTAAAGCCAGTAAAAGTGAAATCCCCCCAAAAATCTATTCCACTTTAGATGTGTCAGTAAAGCACTTCACACTGTTTTATTAGCATTTTCAGTTAATCATGTTAAAGTATTCTAATGATAGTTTTCTTTTTAGATTTTAAATAGATGAATGTAATTCTGTTAACCCATTTAAGCCTAAGCACTGCAAAGTCTGACTGTCACCCATTTAAGCCCTGATTTTTTCAAAGATTTTATGCATATACTTATATCAGTTGAGTAACTAACAATCAGGTTATGTATCTATTCTTTCCATTTTGTATGATTTATTTGCAGAAAATAGCATTTTAATGGCTATTATAGTTGCCACTTGCATCAAATCTGCCCATAAACAAAAGCCTATTTCTCACATATACAAAATTCTTGAATTGAAGGATTAAATAGTTATATACATGTCAGGGTTAAAAATCATAATAGTCTAAATGAAATGCCCTCTTTCTGGGAGGGTTTGTCTTCTCCATGTTCTCAGGAGGAAGGGGCAGGAAGATGATGAATGTCATATGACAGGAAGCACTTGGAAACCTAAAACCTTCTGTCTAAGTTGTCTACTATCATGTCATTACAAAAAAAGCTGTATCAGTAACATTTCAATTTTTTGTAAGTATAAAATGACAGTCATATACTTAAAGACTCATAGGCTTCAATGGGTTAAATTATGCAGAACCGCCCTCATCAAATTATTCTCTATTTTTCACTACTATACTGTACTACTATACTGTAGGTCATTATGCAAGTATGATGTGTTGTAAACCACTACAGTGTCAGCCTGAGAACATGCCATAAAAATTATGAGTGCAAAGAAATGATCAATTCAGAAATATTAACAATAGAATAACAAATTGAGGTATGTAAAAAAAGGTTCAAAATGAGACGGCAGGACTGTACTGAGCAGAGCATGAGTGAAGGATGATTTGCATTAAATTTGACCGTGAGTGAAGTGGTGATTAACATGAAAAGTCAGGCCTCATATAAAGACTTTAGGCAAAGTCCATGTTGAGGATTCTAACAGCTTAAAGAAATAAAAAAAAAAAAAGTTTTCTTCAGCCTCTGTGATTTAGGCTGTGGGGCCTCTCTGTCTGCAGCAAGGAGAAGAGACCATTGCTGGGGTGGCTGGTGTCACTAACAATTTTCCCTGCTTTTGTCCTGCAGCCTATTTAATGCAAATTCGGTGAATGCACCCTGCTCCAGTTCACTTCTAGTCATTCTCGACTAGAACAACAAACAACTGACGCAGACAGAAACACCACAAAACAAACTAAACAAAAAAAAACTCTCAGCCACCACAAACCCATATGACTCCATGAAATCATCATCATAACCAGACCTCCTTTGCTCTGCTGACCACTTGTCTAGAACCATGTGTGACCTGTCTGAACCTTTCCCCAATGTGGAATTACAGGATTGTTTAAAATGAAATATGAACTCCGCCCTCTGTCCTCCTTTCCTATTGTCCGTCCCTGTTCCCCTCCTGCTGGGGCGCCTCAATCTCAAATGGTCTTCTGCTGCGGCATCACAACTGCCACATGCAATTTGGGGGTGGGAATGCGATACTGCTGGCGTGCCGGAGGAAAAAACCCCTGCAAAAGTGAAAGGGGAGGAAAATCAATAGCTAATTGCTAGTGTAGGTACTTTGGTAAGTTTTGGGAAGACGAGTGGAAGACGCTGAGGTGGAGGTCTGGTGGAGTGCCAGCAGTAGTTTGTGGGCATGGAGGAAGCAAGACAGCGATTGATTCAAGAGATAGATAATGGTTCATCTGATAGATTACACCAAAACTGGCAGGTCATTTGAAGCCCGGTGGTGCCCATTCTGTTTTCTGTCTCCGCCTCTCTGTCTGTCTCCCTCCCTTTGTTAGCCGGAGAACAGTCCGTCCAGCACCTTACCAGGTGACCCGCTGTCCCACAATGCCTCATTATCAGTCTGTCAGACTGAGAAAGCCCAGCAAATTAATGTCCAAGGTGTCTACTGAGGCTGCTGCCCAATTAACTCTGGGGCATTGTTGTGTTAGGATAAATTAGTTTTTTTTTCCCTCCTTTGCACTTATGAATGTGTATGTACATGGCGCCATTTGGTTCAGTGAAGTAATAAGCCCACATGGTCATTTGTTTTTATTATTTTCCCTGATTACTTGGTGTCTCGTGTTTAGTCTCAGCGAGTCGCGGCGTCTAAACGGGAAATTATTAGGCGCGACACCGGTGACATTTACCAAATTAAAGCTGGCATGAATGACGAGTGATTGAAAGAGCTGTGTGAAGATCTGCATTCTGAACAGTCCCTATGGCTGGTGGATAGAGAAGCAAACCCCGGTGAAAATCCAGTGTAAAGCTCTTAGGCTATTCACTCATTTATATGCATCTGTTCTCTTTTCACCAGCAAGGCATCATTGATTTCCCTGAGCCGTCTTAACTGAGCTATCTTCTTTTGAATTACCATAGGGAGCGATATGCATAACACCACTGAGAGGAAAAAAATTGGGCTTTATTTTCAATAGTGATTTGATCTGAATATGTGTCAGTAGGACTTTATCTGAATACATTTCTGTGATTTGGAGTAAATTATTTTGCACCCATGCGGGCTTTATGTGGCTCTTTGCATCATTCCAAAGCTAAAAAGCATCTGCATCCATCACTTCTTTTGCATTCTGTCACTCTGTTTCTCCCTCTCTCTCTTCTACTTGTCAGGCATGAGTGTTTAGATGGGAATTAACCCTTAAATTTAAAGAGAAAGACTTGTCCATAAGAAAAATGTGAAGCCCCAGAACTTATATGAATGCAGTAATTGAATCGGAATAGTATAGTAATATAATATAGTTGAATCAGCAACTACACACAGGCTTGCTGCTCTTCTGGGAACCATGACAATATACTCGTTGAGCATTTTTAAATATATTTTAACAAATAAAAATTACAATCTGCATTTTCATTCTTTTTCATATTGTGTATTTATACTTCCCCAAGTCACTTTAGTATTGTATTAGTATATTCTCATTTTTACCTTTTTAATTTTTACCTTTTTTTTGTATAATGTGTACATACAGTGTGTATATTGTGTATATATATATATATATATATATATATATATATATATATATATATATATATATATATATATATATAGTGTATATATATATATATATATAGTGTATATATATATATATATATATATATATATATAGTGTATATTTTGTACATTTACATAGATGCTTTTTTTGCGATCAAATTTCCCAGCTCTGGGATTAATAAAGTAACCAGTCAGTCAAAGGAATTTTAACTGTCAAAACACACAGATTTAATTATGCTTTTGAATCTAGGCATTTTAAGAAGAAAATGGTGCTCTGGAAAATACTGACACAAATAAAGTAAATTCTGGCTTCATGTTGGGACTCTGAAAGACATCAGACGCTTTCATATCAAAACACACAATTTGTTACATTGATGCATGACATAGATTGGCAGTTCCTAGCAGATGTCCTTACAGACATATACATAGCCTTATCGTTTCACATATGGGTAACACATAAACTAATTAGGTTTAGGTGTCCACAACAGAATAAAATTCAAGCCTAGATGCATCATGAGATGGCAGTACACTGTAAGAAGTAATGGTACACAGACAGGTAAATATCACAAGTCCCAGTCCTGTGCACTGGTGAGTGGTGGCCCAGTTCAACCATTGCTTGTACAAAGGTGGAAACAGGATTCGAGATGGAACACTTTCCAAGAGAATTGAAGGTGTGACAATGGCTCAACTCTCCACTTCCCTGGTGGCCGTTCCAGTGCTTGAACACCAGTAATCGATTAAAGAGTTTCTATTCTCCTTTGCTCCTACACAAAGTCCCACATCAACTAGGGCTTGATTATCTGTCCCTCTCTTCGGTCCGGCAGGGATCCTGCTCCTCTCAGCACAGCCACACTCTAGGAACCCTCAGAGTCCCACCAGACAAACCAATCTTTCCCCATCGCTCCATTTCCGCTGCCCCTCACTGAAAAGAAAAGACAGCTGTTGCCCCTTTCAAACCCCCATTGCACTCCAGGTTCTCCAATTTAGATTATCTCCCATTTTTGTTTCACCAGAGTTATCCCAGCCACCGTAACTCTTCTGTATCATAAAACCAGACTGCAATTCCCTATAAGAGAAAAATGCTTCCACAAAGAGAATGGTGAGCAGAAAGGGAATTGTGTCGGAATCTTTTTTTTTTTTTTTTTTGTAAAGAGTAATGTACAGCTACAGCAGCTTTTGAGGTCAAATTGGTTTGATAGTTTTGCTTGGATAACAATTTCCTTGCTCACATTTCAGGAAATAGCCTGTTACATCTTAGGTAGAGATGACAGACATACCAGAGCTCTTCCCTGCAGCGGGAAGACTTTAAGATGAGGTTTATATATTATATAAAGATATAAATGTGGAGGCGCTGCAAAAGGTCCTAAATATTACTGAATGTTGCAGAAATTAGATTTAATGACTCTTGATAATTTCCAAGGTCATGTTTTTTGGGAAGATACCGGGCAAAAAACTAATCCAGCTCTCCCTCCGCACTGTCCCATACTTTTTCCAAATTGTGATTCATGCCCTGCTATGATCGTGAGTTTCTCCTTTGGCTGCTCCTGCACTCCACTTCCTCCTCCTCTTAGATGGCAGCCAGTCGCCTAACATTCTGTTTCTGGTCTCCTACACCGATCAGCTGATTGAGTATTGATCTGGGATTGTCAGACAAGCAGCAGGGACAAAGTTCACACATGAAAACAAGGCCTGCTGCCCGTTGCGTGTTCTCTTCTGTCATCAGCTCTGCACGCCAAAGAGACACATCAATCAGTCATGAATTACATGGTCTTGTCATTGCTGCGCTGCGGTGAGTTGTGATCATGTGGTCTCCAATCATGTCAAAACACATATGGGCATGATGGCAAAAGTAATGGAATTGTCAAATCCTCAATATTATACCACATGCTGTACTTCACCTTTAAAGCAAAGGAATTTGTGTTTCATATGACATTTTACAACCGAGTTGTGAAAGCTCGGACAGAAATCAATGGGAATGGGACAACGTGATAGACAAGTGAAGCACATGCAGCATTAACTACCTGAAGGGGGAAGGCTGTACTGATAAGAGGTTTGAGATGGATCCATGTTGGGTGACAACGAGATGGAGCTAGATGCATTTCTTTTCTTCTCCTCGTTAATTTCATTTCTCTCTGGCAGCTTGAAAGATGGTTTTCGTGATGAAAATAAAAGACATATTACTTGATGAAAATAGAATCAGAGTCAGACTCGCGTTTCCCTGAAGCTTCATGAAAATTGCTATTTCTGCACTAATTTATCAAGAAATGCACTGGTTTGTTTTGTCCCATGAGGAAACACTGGTGCAGTATTTATGTTCTAGACACACAACAGAAAACCTTCTAATTGCCTCCATGAATGCTTGTATGATTTTGAGTACAAGAGGTAATTTCAGCATTGAGTCGATTCCCGAAAGACTTTGGCAGTAATTGGTTGAAACGGCAACTCCAGTGCAACCACCTTATTTTATTTATAAATACTGACAGGTGAAAACCATCTATGGTGTTTCAATTTCTTCTTTTGTATAGGCTCTCATAGAATCCATAAAGAAGATGATTTCATCCTATCTTCAAAAACATCAAAGCTGTCAATAAAGAATCATATTCACATTTTTGAGAAGCAAACCAACCAACACATAGTTTTTTCATAGACTTCTGTTTTTACTTAAGCAAAAAAATAAATAGTAAAAGCCCTTTTTTATCCGATCAGAGCCTTTGTAGAACATTTATGACACTTTACAGTCATACAGTTTTCCTCTAAAACAGAAAAAATCCACACTGACAGTGTTGTGGTAAGCTCCTTTTTTAAAAACTTTGCAGCTATACACAGATGCAGATGTCCATTATATTGGCCATGATTTATTCATCGGATGCATGATTAATAATATAAAATATCCATATTGTGCATCCTTAATCAACATGTTAATATTGTCATGGTGAGCATGTTAGAATGCTGAAGTTAGCATGCTAAGCTAAGCTCAAAGAGTTTCAGAAGAAGAAATAATAACTTTCTACTTTAATGGAGTCTCACTGGACTTTTGTTAGCTTTTACTCTTGTATGTGTTCATATGTTGTTCAGTGTACTTTCAGTGTACCACTTCTTACACATCCCGGGGGGGCTAATTGTCCTATAGTCTGTCCATAGTTTATATTAATGTAAGCATTTACATACATGTACTCTTCATAAATTCAAGGACAATCAGCATAACATATCTCAATTGCATAGATTGTCTTTTCTTCAAATGATCAATGATACTTAAAAAACTATTTATATATAATTAATACAACAAAGCCATTAATGCAGCAATATGGATGTATTTATGGTGATTCTCACTGCTCACTAGCTCCTCTGACCCTTTTCGTCTTCTTTCCAAGTAAGCACAGCATAATTGTGTCCTCAAGGATGTCTTTTCTCGCTGAACTCTGTACAATTTACTTTTCTACTCAAGGCCCCTCGACAGAAACTGAATAGTGCAGAACAAAAAAGAAAAAAAAAAGTGTCAGCAACTTCAGACTTGACATCCAACATTGTGCATAAGTATTTATAATGCTGACAGAGAATTTACTTTAGGAGACTGCCGGCAAAATTTGCCAGAGGAAGGTAGACAAGTAGGGTAGTAGCTTACACACAGGTTCCTAGAGTGCAGAACACACACACACACACACACACACACACACACACACACACACACACACACACACACACACACACACAGGCAGCAGATGAACAAAGCAACATTAAAATGAACATAAGACTCAGATCAACTAATAAATCATCTATTTAAATGCTGTTACAGAAGAGATTCATATTATGTTGAATGGCAATTATCATTATGTTTCTGTTAACTATAAACACTAATGCAATAATTTGTCACAATTTGATCATTACCCCCCTAACATATTCCCCTATTCATATTGAAATTAATGTGAAATTGTGTTTAACCTTAATATTTGTCAGCACCCTGCTTTTTGAGCTTGTATATTTTCCTCACACACACACACACACACACACACACACACACACACACACACACACACACACACACACACACACACACACACATCTTTTAACATAAACACAAAGGCACCTGCTTTACTGATGTTGGGTTTTAACTTTGGGTCAATATAACTGTTTTTTTTTTTTTTCTCTACAGCTATTGTATGCCCATATGCCTTTGCGGGCACCATAGAAAAGTTCTAGTGATGTAAAATGAGCTGTGAACGTAACAGATGGCTGTTGGCTTTTATATATTATATAAAGCTGAGTAGTAGAATTTGATTGATGTACTGTATCTACAATGTGCCAGTCTAGCAGTCGCTACAGTCCTATGGGGAAGTGTGCTATGTCAAATTAAGGTAGGCCACACATTACATCCTGTCTGAGAGCTGTGATTGTTGATTTGTATATATTATGCATGCATGGCTCTTTCACAATAGTATATGTGTGTGTTGTGTGTGCATGTCGCCAAGAAGCCTATTTTCCTCTCCTGGTTTGACAATCCTGTCTCAGTAATCACAGCATTTTCAGGCCTCCTCGGAAAAGTAGATTACACCGAGTTGCCTCATTCGCTTTTATCTCCACCCAGAGGAACAATGACCTCAAACCTGTAATGAAATTAGAGTAATGATGGCATCTCATATTAGGTGTAGTCTATCCTCTGCCAGTGAGGAATAATCCACCATCGAGCATCCTGATATATCAACCAACTCTGAATCAAATGCAGACACTTTTTTTCCCCTCTTCCCTTTGATATGGATGTAAACAATCAAAAATGTCTAAAGGTTCATGGGGGGAGGCGCTTGTTCTGTATTTTTAATGGACTCAGGGATTCAGTCCGCCATGGCTGATATATTTTTGAGTGACATTTTATCTTGGCAATCTCGTTGATCTTAATGAGATTTCTGTCCTTCATTGATGTGTGTGTGTGCACATCAGTGCATGTGCACATCTGTGGCGGCTGCGATTAAGTGGAAAAAGAGCCCCTATCAAACAATTTGTTTCTGACAGTAAAGGCTTATTGCCCAGAGAAGGCGGGACCCCTGCTGACCTTGGACTGCTGACTGGACTAAGGAGGCTTATGACACTTGCAAGATTGTCTCAGTATAACCTCCTGTGGGTCGATCACTCATGTCTTTTGAAAGACCATAGAAACATGCCCATTAATCAAGATTATTAACAGCTACTGTGAAGTGTATGATAAAATTTACTTTTAGATTTACAGCCTATCGCAAGACACTGGCAAAAAGTAAATGACAATAAATTTTGTAAATTAAAAATATAATGTTTCCTTATCTTTTTTTTTTTGCTTCAAATATAAAAAAGCACTTCAATGTAACTACTCCCCTGGTGGTATTTAATAGACAGTGTGCATATTCTCTTCTTCTTAGTTTACGTCTCCTCACACATCAGAGACCACTTGCATGTACTTTGGTGTTGCTTCGGGTTGCATCAGAAGTGAAAGCAGAAAGAAAACGGGGTAGGGGGTTGTCGGGTGCAGGAGTGGAGTCTGGATTTACTTTTCACGTATGTATCTGGTATTAGCTGCCTTTGAAGGAACACATGCTTTCATACAGAAGGTGTCCCGAGATAAAATTCCTTGATACAGATCTGTATTATTTAAAACAGGCTCTTATCTTTGCCACTGAAGAGCTTCCAGCTCTACTTGCTATAGGGATTGTTTAAAGGTCCTATTTCATGCACTTTTCTGTGTTGTATTTGAAGTTTTGATACCCCTAACATGATATATTTGCAATTTAAAGTATAAAAATGTAACTGGATATAGTTTTACAGGGCTCACCCTAGTGACTTGCTGGAGCTCCAGAAAGTCCAAGTCGTTTTTAGTTTTTTTGGTCTGGCTGGTAAATATTCATGAGCCTCTCTTCTTATTTTTACTTGGAACATTGACAGAAAGTGGTTGTGAGGATAGGGGCTGGTGGGTGTAACAGCGGGGGCACTTGTCTACTACTGCATGACATCACAAAGTCAAAGAAATACAAACAAGCTGTGAAACAACAGAAAACAGGAAGGAATAATGAGATAAATCAGTTTAGTCATGCTTCATATTCAATTAAAAATGAAAGCTGTGGACCACTATTGATAGAAAAGACATGCACAGGGACAATGAGAGAAACCAAGGACTCAGATTCTAGTTTTTCAGTGTATTTTCTCCTACAGTGAGCACTCAACTCCCAAATGTACCTAGTACTGGTATTGCTTTATTGAATCTATTAAAAAAAAAGAAATCATCATGTCAAACCAAAGTAGGGAAGTGGAAAGAGTCAGTCATGCTAACAATGTTTTTAAGTAGATACAGTATATAAGAAATGAAAGTGAATATATGCAGCTCAGATGAAGAAAAAATGCAAATCCAGCCACATGCATGGTCTGTTCAGTAATGCTAATTATCAAACACATCGAAGGGATGTGAATCGAAGGGAATTCATTATTTACCGTTTGACCTGTTTTGTTTTTTTTATGATTTATCATTCTCATCCTTCTGTTGTGTGGAGGACATTTCCTTTGACCCCACTGTCCATTTGTACGTCAAATATTGTGATGTCCAGTAACATTGGTGACCTCTGTCCCTCTGGTTTCAGTCACGGATTACAGTAGAAAATGTGCACAATCCTATTTGTTGCAACAAATACCCCCAATCTCTCTCTGGGCTCCGTGGCTGTGCAGCATCCATCACGCGTCACTGTCAGCCTGAGCCTCTCCAGCCTGTCTGTCCGTTCCTGTGACTCTCCCACAGAGCTGCTATTAAACTGGAGCCAGCACTCCTTTTCTTGCTTCTGCTGCAGAATCTCTTCAGCAGTGTATTCATGTGGCTCAAGTCTGGACAGTTGCTCTTACTGTTGTTGAGGGAAAAGAATCCTTTGAACTCTGTCTGAATCGTCCTTTTTTTTTCTGCATATGTGCTGGGTTATTGTTACCTTGTCGAACTTCCTCTGACACTCGAACATGGAGCACATTTATTGTTGGGAATTATTATTTATTTAAGTGTGTATATGGAAGCAGAAATTCAGCTGCACTTTGAAGAAGGAAGGAAGAAACCTTAGGAAGAGTAACAGGATGGACAGGCATGCAATAAATGAAGTGTGCATAGGATGGAAACAATACATTCGAACAGGAAAAGTTGAATATAACATTAAATAGATGACAGAAATATATTGAATTGTGGCGTATGTGGAGGATGAGGTGACAAGGATCCATTGCAGCCACCAGATTAACATGCATGTTTATGGGGTCCTGACTCCATGCCCAGATAGCCAGTTTAAAAGCCAGTGAAGACTGAATATGAAAGTTTGGCCACCTTTGGTTTGATGGACAGCAGTGTGACCCAGTGGAAATTTCCCATGGCAAGACCATCTAAATCTGATGGGCTTTCAAATGACATGTGACAATTGGGGACTGTGCTTATTACAAATTGTGAATACCCTTTTTGCAAATAAGACTGAAAAAGGTGGTGCTACATAAACTCCCTTTGTGTTCATACTACTTAAATTCCATGACTTTATAGTAAAACTTGATTACAAGCCTTTGAAAAAAAACAAGTATTATTTCATAAAGTAAAACATAATCTTGTGCGATTTTTTAAAGTTTGTTAATCACTAGACAGCCCTAAAATAAACACATAAATGTCAGTAATGTTGAATTCCCAGGTTTATATTTTGTGGTGTCTCTTTCATTTTACTCCCAATTAATCCTTTGGCGATTATAAAGACTCACTGAATGTTCAACTGCATTATTGCTTAATTTGTACACAGTGGGCCTCCTTGTTTTGCCCAAGCAGCTTTGCGGAGCCAAAGTTTCTTATTTGTGTATGTGTGTGTGGGAGCTTTGCCTCTTTGCGGTCTCTTTTCTTATTAGGACAGATAACATACTGCCTTTCTGCCTGTTTTGTGTTGATTCTCTGTGAGATTAGCAGCATTATAACCATATCACACAACATGAAGGTGTTTGATTTCCAGTATTTGATGATGTTACATATGTCTTCAATACTCTGACAGATGTGTATTGTGTTCTGTTGTACACAATAAACATATTGTTAGGCAGTATTTTGATAAAAATGGACTTCTATTTTTTATTCTTTGATCATTGATGGAATGCAAGTTGGATGAGAGCACTGCTCTAAATAATTAGTCAATTGATTCAACTATATCCCGCACATGCACTTCAAAGGCTCCTTTTTCATTGCATCGTTCGTCTATGACAGACAAGGATACACAAAGCTTTGTGCATCATCTAACGCTCAGTAGCTGGGAGCGAAACCTTGATTTGAAGAAATTAGAGCATCCATCAGAGCCATATAATATGTGTTTGACAAGTTAAAGGTCGAATTGACAGATTTCTGTCCCCACTCACGCCTTCTAGCCATCTTTTTAAGCATCTTTCAGTGTTCTTATCTTTTCGAAACAATCGCAGAAAGAAATGTTCTTACAAATTGGATTCAATGTCTTAATATGTTAATGTTTTTTTTTTTTTGCTAAATAGGTAAAAAAGGGATACAACAAGCAAACTATTTGGTTTGTTGTATACGTCCTTATTTCGGGATTTACTTTTTTCGTGAGTGCAATAGCATGTGATCTGTCCATTGGCAAGCCTGGAGCGTTTAAATTCAGCGGCAAAGGGCAAAGCAGACCTTGATCGCTTTTGTGATTTAAAGGTTAAGCAAAAAGCTTCACGAACAAAAAACAAACTCAGACCACTCTGGGAGCAAGCCTGAATTTGGTTGGCAAAAGAGAGGTCTGAGTTGGCAAATGTGCTAAAAAAAAAACAAAAAAACACTGACTAATCGCGTTTGTTTAGAGGGCTGAAAAGGACCAAAGAGTGAAAACACCCTTTTGTAGATAAGGATTCTACTGCACTGAGTACAGGAGTCTATGATGGTTTGTTGAGTTAATTATATTACTGGAGCTGTTATGGGCACAAAAGGCTGTATTTTATGAATAAAAACTTGCTGACAGTTTTCAAAGTGCTTATTTATTTCAGTTGTATAAAATAAAAATGTAGTCTATCATGGCAATAAAATGAGAGAGACTACATAATAGACAGATGTGTTTTCTTTTCAATAGTTAATTACCAAATATCTTTGTGTCTGATTTTCAATCAAATAGTAAACATTTACAAACACTGTACAAAGCACACTTGCTGTTTTCAGTTTTGTGAAAAGCATTTTCCTTCTAATAGCCTGCTATATCATCCTCCGGTCATTGGCAGCACACTGTCCTCCAACATCCTGTACTGTAGCGAGCTCAGTGAATCCGGTGAATGATCATGATCATAACCCTCCAAGTCAAGGACGAACAAATAGCAGTGGAACACTGCAGCAATCTGTTACTTTTAGCCTGGAACTGCTTGCACAAGAATTCCAAAGAATGAAGATTACAGATATTCCAAGGACACACCACGTATGGATGAAACCGTTGATTTGATGAATGTACTCTATACAAGTTCTATATGCCACACCAGTAATGGTGTCACTGCAGGGTGAAATCAAGAACAATGGGAGAATGATATACTGCTAAAACAGCTACTTAACTCATGACCTTTTCCTCCTCTCACTCAGTCATTCTGTTCACTGATCTTAAACTTGTAAACTTGAACTGGTAATTCAATTAGGCTCATTGTGTTGTGTTTCCTCTATGTACTATAAGTTTTTTTTGTTTTTTTCTCTGTGTGTGTTGCTGTTTTATACTTTCTCTGTACAACTTTATCATCCCATCAGACATCATGCGTGCTCTGGGGTAAAGTGATTTTGAGTGTAAAAGCTGATGTTGATTCATGCTCTTCCACTCTTTTCCTCCTCTCTGTACAGTATATTTCATCTTTTGAACCGGGTGGCAGTATTATCTCACTGCACTGTGGTTGGTTTCTTTGCCTTATCATCCCCTGTAGAGCTATAACCCGCTTATATAGTGTGGTTCTTCAAGTGACAACATCATCCCCTCCATGCATAGCCTAATCTGCTCTCTTTCTCTCTTTCATTCACACACACAATTCTGATTACTTTGCACTTTTAATTCATTCTTTACTGAATTTCACATTAATGAAAGCCTGTGTACATGCATGCATGCATGCATTATGCACTAAGAGTGCTGTATATGGCCACTGTAGTTGCATGGATAAAATTCTGAAATTGATGTGGTCCGAACTGAAATATCTCTACAACTCTTTGAAGGCTAATTATGTGAATCTTACATAGACTTTAGATGATTCTATAACTTCTATAACTTCTTGTAACTATTTTCTTCTAGTACCAGCAGAAGAACAGATTGTTCTTAAGCAATCAAGAAGACGAATTTGCATGTTTATTATTATCAATTGGTTTCAGCTTTATTTTCCACTTTTTGGGGAAAAAAAGTTTTTATTGACCCCTTATTTTAAGTAACTAGTGCAGTGTCCATAGGAACTACGTGTTCCTATAGAAAAGTGGAAGCTTAAGTTGATTTAAACCGTGGTCTGCTGCTCAAGAAAAAAGGGATCTACATTGCAAGCACTCTACCCCTACACCAGCACAGCAAGCCAGGAATTTAAACTATTAATGATAACAATGATGTTTTGAATATCCATCCAAAAAATTCCACAAAAAAGGATGCACACCATTGTGCCATGTACAAGCTATATCTGAAAGCTGAAGTTGAGCTGCCAAACAGTCAGATACGTAAGCCACAAACACACAAATGCTCCTTGCTTTTATAGATAGATGTAGAGTCCCTTAAATCAGTGGATTTAATTAAACCTACAACCAGAGCAATTCTTGACAATCCTCCTCCAATATGCCTATATGGTCCTGATGCACATCTCTCCAACTTATTGATTCCTTCATTTAGATTCCAGTACACTAGATGCAATTTCAACCTGGCTTTTAAAAAAGATGGGAGGTGACACTGATTGGTTGAGTTCATGTTATGCTCTAAAACACTAATGACTAATTCCGTCACCCAAGACAACATCTCTGCGTTGTGTGCTCTCTCTTTATGTTCACAGATTACAGCTGCTCTTGTGCCCTATAAATTAACAAACAATAACCTTTTTGAACCAAAAGCCTGGTCCATTTTAAAGGCTGCAACTTCTTCCAAGCCGTGCGACCTCGTCTTCCAAGCCGTGCGACCTCCTCTGTCGTCTTCTCATCCCTCTACTCTGCTGTACAGTAGCTAGCTGCTCGGCACTGATTGCCTCCTTTTCCTGGGTGAGATCAGATGAATGCCCACTAATAGCTTTTCCGTTTTATTCACTGAGCCCCTAGTATAGAATTAGAGGGATTTTCCGGAGGTAATTAATTGAAGTGTCCTTTTAAAGGGGAAGTATCTTTTGTCTTGATTTAGTGAGTAGAGTCATTAGCTGGAACCTCAATGGTGGAGGAACAGGGAGATTAAGGATTGGTGAATCACCAAGTCTTCCAAATTAAACCACCACATAAGGCCTTTGATCATACACTCAGGAACGACCCATAGGACCCATAGGAGTGTTTTCTAATCACGTCTCTGTCTGCAGAAATCGGTAGGACCGCATCTGTCAAATCACTGTTAAAAGTAATGATGTTCTATGATGTGACTTTGTGGTCACACAGGTCTGGTTATCTTTACACACTTAACTGTGTTAGGGAAGATAATGATTTGGGTTAAACCACTTGATATATGGTGTGGGTTGAAGTTAATTTTCCAAATTAGGCAACCTTTGTCATTCTGGCAACAATAAACACCACGACAATCATTATGATTTTTAAAAAGGTTTCCAAACTCGCATTAGGAAATGTGACTCAAGATCACAGCAGTTTCCTGCAGAAAATTACAACTAAATCCAATTTTTGCAAGTTGGCA
Source organism: Lepturacanthus savala (assembly GCA_030544235.1). Lineage (NCBI taxonomy): Eukaryota > Metazoa > Chordata > Actinopteri > Scombriformes > Trichiuridae > Lepturacanthus > Lepturacanthus savala. Next base: position 18,759,192 of record CM060465.1, read on the forward strand.
TCAAACCATCCAACAACCTCCGAATTTAGAAATTCGGTGCAATTGAGCCATCTCAATTGCACCACAGTCACGAGATGGCGTCTGTCACTCAAACAACATAGGTTGTTTTTTTGTGACGAACATAACAGGCTGTGAATCGTATAATTCCTAGTTTAGTTACTCGGGCCATTTTGAGAGTTATATAGGAGGTTGTAATCCCTAGAGTCAAATGGAACATTATTGTTAATCTTATCTACATCCGGAGGAGGAATGTACTGATTTAACTACATAATTTATAGCTATATCTTGCTACTCCACACGATAACTTACTATGTGATGCCCAGGAGAGCAAATAAAAAGTATAAGTTGGCAGCTCCAGTACCATAGATCTGTCACTTGCTGAGCAATTGTGCCAATACCAGTGTGACTGCATGTAATGTGTATATTGTGTACATTTCCGCAGCTGTCTGCCTGTGTGCAGGTGTATCCAGGTTTTGCATGGGGACTGGGCACAGAGGTATCACTGTACTGCAGATATTCTCTCTCCCTGCAGCTACAGCCTCAGTTCAGATGGCTCTGTCAGCTGCTGCTGCACTCACAGCACTCTCAATCAATTTCACCCGTCTCTATACCCAAACACACACAAATACAAAACACGTGCATTACCACGCATGTGAGGGACAATATCAACTACATTAATTCACAAGTAGTCTTGCCTGGTAGTCTTGTTATCACTAACAGAATGGCTGTCCTAACCTGGCATACAATAAAATATTTAAACAAATGTGTTTCTGTCTGTGATTTACAACACAGACATGATGGGGAAAAACATAATTACAGAAACCCCAAAAAACATTGTTACCAAGAATGATAGTGTATAACAAAAACAAAATCCAATGAAAAAACTGACATTAAAGAAATAACAGTCATTCCTAAATTATACTAGCTTTTTATTGTTGTTTTTATAATCTGTTATGGATTCTACAATGACGGAACGAGTTCCCCATTCATCACTCCAGCATCTCGCAAGGTCCCCTTGTTAATGCTAATTCTAATCTACAGTACAAACCCATAATAACACATTAACTCTAGGGAAGAAAATGGCTTCATTACACTTCACCCTTGATAATACTGTGAGGATCAAATGAATGTCTATTTCTTCCTTTCATTAAAAAAGATGACCGTTAAATATCTAGATATGCTATAGGACAACAACACACTTACTCTCTGCATTATGTGCAGACATTGTCCTAAACCACAATTATGTGATGCATACTTTAAGATGTTTTCATTCCAACTTTCTTACTTATTCTTAATTTCTTACTTAATGAATGCAAAAAACTGTTTACTTTAGATATTGCCATGCTGGATTTAAATAAGAGGATATGCAGCATGTGGTTTGTTTATCAAGGAAAGCCTTCAAATTAAAATCTTCAAAGGCAAATTTAAACTGCATGTGTCTCTTCATGTTGCATGGTATCAAGAAGTCTTTCAAGTGGATACACCTTATCGTCACATTTACTTATTTGTTGTTTTGCTGTAATGTGACTGATTAAAGCCTTTGATCATATTATTTAAAGTTGCATTGTGTAGTTTTTAGCAGTGTGTAGTAGATTGCCACCAACTGATCAATTAATCAAGTATGGTGGCTGTGAAACTTGCAGAACAACATGAAAGACATCTCTGAAGCTGGTACCTGGGTTGTTTGGTATGAATTATATGCTAAATAATACATATGATTTAATTAACCTAGAACTATCTCAAAGGGGTTTGGATTGGTAACTCTTTTAGCAGACAGGTCCAATAAGATTATTTACTTTAGATATTAACCATGGTGTATTTAAATAAGAGGATATGCAGCATGTGGTTTATTTATCGAGGTCCACCTCCAAATTAAAATATTCAGTCATGTGGATATAAACAATTTAAGGTAGTGAAAACCCAATTCTTTATTCATTCATTAAATTATATTGTAATAAAATCATACACATCAATATTATAGTCCATTTCTGCCAAGTTAGTTCCAATAGGCACTACTATGTCTTACACACTGGAATTTTACCTTTTGAAAAGCTTTTTGATTGATTGGTTTATAATTTCCATACTGGGCAGTTCAAATAACATAAATAAAGATTATAATGTGCTATAGTGTGTCACCAACTGAACTAGAGGTGGTTGAACAATGTGACTAGTAAGATAAATGAGGGAACAGGCCATGCTATAAATTAATGAACAAATACTGGTTTCTATTTTAAAAATAACTGACCGGTCTAACAAATGATCATGTTGGCATTGATGCCAGTCTTACACTTATAGTCAGTCTTATAGACAGTCTTATAGACAGGTGAAATACCTTCTTTCTTTTGAGCCTGTGGATCTTTACAGGAGGGATGAACAACAGATGATGGCAGCTGACAGTAATGTTTGATGCAGCAAAGATGCTGATCTATGAATAATAAATGGATGGTATAAACTGTGACCAAATGCTATTTAGATTTTAACCCTTAGAAACCCAGAGCATTTTAGGGCTTCTTGACTCCTCTGGATTTATAATGATCTCACCTAGTAGTCATCATCAAGTGCTGTGCACCATTTGATTCAAGAGAGCCATAACTTTGAATCCGGTTCATTTAAAACTCCAAATTTGTCTTAAAATGGCTGTGCTGTCAGTATTACAAAGTTATTGCTAGGTGTACTTGTTAATGTTATATAGTCTAAGAGAACAAATAAATATATGAATATAACTTTTTCTAAGCTAAGACATTTTTTACATAACATTTCCCTAGCATTTTTTCAGTAGAAAGAGAAATGCAGGTGTATTCCTTCATATGGTGATTTTTTAACCTATTCTAGGTGTCAGCATCAAGTGCAATGCATCATTAAATTTAGGAGAAACAAAACTTTTAGTTCATTTAAAGTCACATTTTTACCTTTGTTACATTTGTTTGAAACTGAAAGGACTTTACCAGAATACAAAAACGAAAAAAAAAACACCAGTAAAAAATGGTGAACTTGTGAACTTGGATAGAACCCCAGGAGGTTTTCTTTTATCTTATAGAAAGTTGTACTTTAATACTTGCACTACTTAAAAAAAAGAAACACTCCATCTAACTCTTCCTGAGAAAGTAAGATCTATAGTTTTTACAATATTAACGCCTGTATTTTTTTCCCCACAGTGGAAAACAGATGTAGTTATATTTCATGTCCAACAAGTTCAGACTAAATACAAATATTATATCATGATAAAGGCCAAAAGGCACTTTTGTTGTTCCATAACTCTGCTACTGAGCAGCCCTCCTCCTAGGCTCAGGTTGTTTTGAACTTTTACCTTTTTTTTATTATTTTATGTTTATTTGTGGTTCAAAGACCAATGTTGATTGATGGAATATTTCAAGTGGAAAACCAGAACTAGTAGTGGCAACCCAGCAACCATCACTCATTATTTAATGGAAGAAAACAAATGCGACAAATCAATGCTTCTGAAAATAGACGATGTAAACACTTTCACTGCGCAGCCTCTGAATGTCCAAATGAGACAAGCTTGACACCAATCAATGAAGAGCTGTGAATCTCACTTTTGAAAGCATGTGGATAGGATTAGTGGTTCAAAGGTTGTCCAGCATTTTATACCTTTAGTTATTTGGGTGCACTGGCAGATAAATGGCCAAAGGAAATTGGAAGTATAGATAAAAGCCAAGAGGTGTGGCTTAGAGGCAGTGTGGGAGAAATAATTAAATAGTCCACCTTATTGAATTTTTCTGAGCTCCATGAAATCATGCCTTACTTTTTCATGTCTACCGTTGTCTGGTTCTTTTGTATAATCTCATAATAGTTGGCCTATTTCCTGCATGAAATCCTGTGTGAGAGGTTGCGATCTTTCATTCAAATAGCTCTCCAGGTCCTTGAATTTTAATGAATTACCTTGAGCCTTCAGTCCATATTCCGTAGTGTAGTCAAGACTGAGGTTTAACCTCACAATTCAACCTTGGCTCAGATACTCCCATTTAAAGACAAGTGAGAAACAGAGATAGGAGACCAGTATGCTGTGAATAGTTTAGATCAGCCATGACATGTTTAGTCCGGCACTATTGTTAATGTTAACACTTGTTTACCTACTGTTAAGAGATGGAGAACAACCATGTTTGTAGTTCCTAGTGGTACGCTGAGGCATAGTGATGCATTGAGTTAAATGTCACCAGGATTAATTTTCTATAAACCCATCAATGTCTTTTCCAATCAACCCACTACCTAGCCACTACCCGTTTGTTCAATATGTGACCTACTGAAACTGCTAGTTGAAAAGTCAGCGGATCACCAAGGTCTTCATCCATGGCAGTATCATGATGGAGGAAAAGTCAAGGTATTGATAACATCCTGTGGATTCGATAAAAGTCTGTACACACTGCAATCATAGAACCGCAGCACTAACATGACTGAAACAGATGGGGTAGAAATTTGCTACCAATACATTGTTATAAATTAAGTTTAGGTCTCTCATAGGACCGCCTAATCAATTTTCTATACATGTTTGTATTATCCACCCACCTGCCGACAATGAAGATAGCATTTGTCATTTTTCTTTCCACTCCCAGTGGAGACATCCTCTGATCCTCCAGTCTCTGCAGAGATTGCCTTTGTGGATCTATCTAGCATTTCTCCATGGTACAGTAGTTGCAGATGGAGGAGTGTGCTGGGCAGCATCAGACATGATCTGCTGTCTTAATTGTGTACACACTGCAATGATTAATTAAGCTTAAGAAAATGAAAGCAATATACTGTCACTTCCGTGCCTCCCCAGATTAATGACTTGTTGTTTATCTTTTTTTCCCCTTTTCATTTAAATTATATTCTGGGGGCTGAATTTGGCAGAACATTATGAACATGGACAATTTGGAGGTGTCTGGTGGCATCACCACAACAGAATAATTAGATTTTCTTTAATGATGATGGGATCATGTGGTGTGGCTGCTAAAATTTCCTTAATCAATACAACCGAGGTTGTTGTTGAGTTTGCTGATGAATGTTGCAACTGTGTGCTATGCACAGCTGAGTCAACAGCTTTGATGCATCCTGAAAATATCAAATTATTGCTCAACCATATTTCCTCTATCCAACTTTTTGTTTTTTGATCAGTGAATCACTTCCTGCTCGGTTGCCTACACACACCATTTCAACAGCTGTTCATTCTGTTTCCTCACAATTTTGTCATCTTTTCTCTTTCATGTATTTACAGTGGATGTAAAATATCAGGTTTTTGTGGTGTAAAAATAGGATAAATAATTTCACAACTTTTGTGAAATTGGGTGAAGTAAAAATAAGGAATAAACAACTGAGATAATAGGGTTGCACAAGTGTGCAAACCCTGTCATAACTGGGGATGTGGCTGTCTTCTGATTTAGCCAATTACATTCACCCTGCCACAGACCGATCACCTTTGATTAGGTGCCACTGATTAAATCCAACTAAAGTTCAGGTTTTCTAGGAGGCTTTTCGTGACATTTTTGTAGCCACATCTTACAGCTGAAGTAATGGTCCACAGAGAGCTTCCAAAGCATCAGAGGATGTCATTGTTCAAAGATACCAGTCAGGTGAAGAATTCAAAAGAACTTCATGGAATTAATCATACCATGGAAAACAGTGAAAACAGCCATCATCAAATGGAGAAAGCCATCCAAACCATCCAAACCATCCAAATTTGATGATATGACAAGAAAAAAAAATGGTCAGGGAGGCTGCCAAGAGGCCGACAGCAGTATTGAAGGAGCTGCAGAAATATAATCCAACTAAACTATGACTATGGAAAGGCAAAGGGCAACAATAAATCACTCTTAAGAGAAACTGGAAGAAAGCAACAAAAGACTAGATTAAGGCTCAAACTAAACTATGACAATGAAAAGGCAAGGGACAACAAAAAAAAAATCACTCTTGTGAGGAACTCAAAGATAACAACAAAAAGCCTAGACCTTGGGATTTACTAAGGACTAGACAGTGATGAGCGGGCTGGTGATCAGAATGACAGACTTGACACACCTGCACAGGACAAAGGGAGACACCGACTATAAATACACATGGAGGGAAATGGGGAACAGGTGGACAAAATCAGGAATCAGGGAAGACAATCAGACTGGTGACACAAGAGGAAGGGCAAGTGACCTGAAATGAGAGGAGAGTTAATTTCCAAAATAAAACAGGAAGTCACAAAACAAACATGGAGACAGGACAAGAAAAAAATTCATATTGACTTACAGGTGCGACACTCGCTGTGTAGTACATGTGACAACAATGTCCCGTCTTCTTCATATGTCTGGGCTATGGGCTAGGGTGGCAAAATGAAGTCTTATCCTATGAAGAAAAAAATCCAAGTTTGGCTTAATTTTGCAAAAAGACATTCGGGCGACATGGTGGTACAGGGCTTAGCGCTGTTGCCTCACAGCAAGAAGGTCGCGGGTTCAAGACGTCCTGGGTCTGGCACCTTTCTGTGTGGAGTTTGCATGTTCTCCCTGTGTCTGCGTGGGTTTTCACCGGGTATTCTGGCTTCCTCCCACATTCCAAAAACATGCTGAGGTTAATTGGCGACTCTAAATTATCCGTAGGTGAGTGAATGGTGTGTGTGCCCCATGATAGGCTGGCGACCATCTCGAGTGTATCCCTGCCTCTTGCCGTAATGCGCTGGGATAGGCTCCAGCAGACCCCTGCGACCCTAATGAGGAATAAGCAGGTATAGAAAATGACTGACTGACATTTAAAATCATCTATAGTCTGATGAAACTAAGGTTGACCTTTTTGGCCATAATTCCAAAAGGTATATTTGGTCAGTCAGTCATATTCTATACCCGCTTATTCCTCATTAGGGTCACAGGTGTCTGCTGGAGCCAATCCCAGCGCATTACGGCGAGAGGCAGGGATACACCCCAGATATACCCCAGATGGTTGCCAGCCTATCATGGAGCGGCATATTTGGTACAAAAACAAAAAACAAAAAACAAAACACCCTGCTCCTTACCAAAGGAACACCAAAACTAGTCAGGGTAGATGACGCATTGTTTCCTCTTTCTCCCTTCATTTCTTTTCACATCTAGTTGACTTTTTTCTTCCCCCTCCTCTCCACCTCTCCACTCCTTTTGGGGTCATGAGAGCAGAGGGTTCAGCTGGCCCTTATGCTCACTGGACTGTCTGCTAGCCCCAGGGCATGACATTTGGCTTTACCTTGGGACCTGTAACGTTCATTATGACAGCGGGAAAGGAGGAGACATGTAGAAATATGCAAATGCAGGAGTGAGTAAAGTGAGCTATGGTAGGAAATGCCTTGGTTAAAATCAGCAATGACATACAGTAGTTGTGCAGTATATTAATGTACACACATGCTGTTGGTGACTGGCACAAACAAAGCAATGATAATCCAGGCACACAGACAAGCTATCCCATCCAATGTAATAGTTCTAAATTGGTACCATTTTTTTGTATTATTTTTTTTTCCAAAGAAAAACTGTGGCTTTGCAGCTTAGGGCTTATGATTGGCACTGAATTGCTCAAAAGCATTGTCTTAGTAAACGGTGCTTGCCTCCAGTCGCTTGTGACAATGAACTGAAATAAGACGGTTTGGACTTATCAATGACAGTTCATCTTAAATGAATATAAATTGAAATACAGGAGGCAAGGGGAGCAAAACAGAAAAAAAATGGTATTTCTCTATCTCAGCTATCAGCTATCTCACCATATCGACCTGCCCTTTCTTATCCCTCTTTCTTTTACTTTTAATTTTACACTACTGTCTAGGTATTATATCAGCCACACTGAAACCTACACTACCCAGCATACTAACTGCTGTTCAGAAATTTGAGTGTGCTGCTTCCACCATAGATCAGTCCTGTTGCCTTCAAGAGTAGGATGACAATTTCATTCTCGCACTGCTGGATGTGTTTGATTCAGTCACCTCCCTATAAACCTGAAAAATTGAACCAAAACTACCCCACTGGTACAATCTGACTATAAAAGAAAGACAATCATAAATCTATAGCAGAAATTAAGAACAAGCTACTTTTTTTTTTTTTTTTTAGCTTCAGTGATCTAGCAACCTGTGTAAATCATGCTTTCCATACTCACCAAATTCACCTGTAAACCTCCCCTTACATGTTACATCTCTCTAATGCAACAGACCTTATAGAATTATTTACCGCTAAAATTTGACAAGGGAAAATAATACCGTCTATTGTCTTAACTCCCACCCAAGATGAAGTGGCATCCTATAAAGTGCCTGCACCATTTTGAGAAAATTTCCCAAGAAACTCTCTCAAAACTTTTATTCTCCTCCAAGTCGCCATAAACCTTTTTTCTCAGTCAACTATTATTAGAGATAATTAACAGCTCTTTTATTACGATAATTGTACCCGCATTCTTTATAACTGGGGTAATGAGACCACTGCTGATAACCTGGGTCCTGATGTGACCCACAATATGTCTATCGTAAATCTACCATTCTTTTCATAAATCCAAGAAAAGGCAGTAGCCCGGTGACTCAGTGGTAAATAGAATATTCATTTACCCATTCACACTAATGGTGGCAGCTGCTATACAAATGTCACCAGCTCATCGGGAGAGTCTAATCACTCATACACATTCACACAGCAGCAATTTGAGGTTAAGTGTCTTGCCCAAAGATCCTATAAAGTGCCTGCACCATTTTGAGAAAATTTCCCAAGAAACTCTCTCAAAACTTTTATTCTCCTCCAAGTCGCCATGAACCTTTTTTCTCAGTCAACTATTATTAGAGATAATTAACAGCTCTTTTATTACGATAATTGTACCCGCATTCTTTATAACTGGGGTAATCAGACCACTGCTGATAACCTGGGTCCTGATGTGACCCACAATATGTCTATCGTAAATCTACCATTCTTTTCATAAATCCAAGAAAAGGCAGTAGCCCGGTGACTCAGTGGTAAATAGAATATTCATTTACCCATTCACACTAATGGTGGCAGCTGCTATACAAATGTCACCAGCTCATCAGGAGAGTCTAATCACTCATACACATTCACACAGCAGCAATTTGAGGTTAAGTGTCTTGCCCAAAGATACATTGACATACAACCCACTAGAGTCAGAAATCAAACTCTAACCGGTGATGACTCTGCCACCTCTGAGCCACAGCCATCTTAACCTTCTTTCAATAATCTATATGAAACTCAATCAATTTGGTTACAGAAAATTTCACATCACAGAAACACCACTAAAATGTATTAGTTATCTCAGACTGTGACCCAGTTTTTGTACTGGTGCTGCTCTACCTCAGCGCAGCCTTCAATGCAATTGATCATTGAATTTTATTACTTTGCCTAGAAAGCTATATAGGGCTCTCTGTCTCTTCTCTCTTTTGCTTCAGATCATACTTTTCTGAGATATCTCACTTTGTTTTTAACAATAATCTTTCATTAGATGGCCATTTATTGTGTGCCACACAGGTCAGTGTTCTATTCCATTGTTCATTTTTCAATTTACTTGTAAATAATCTATGCCCTGGTAGATTAATTAAAACATATGAACTAGGTATCTACTACAAATCAAACAATGGATGTCACCTAACGTACTTCTTTAAAATGGAAATGAAATGCTGATTCTTAAGGCATATACAAAATCATTCTACAAACTCACCCTGAATATACGTGGTTCCATTTCACAAAGTCCTTGTATAAGAAATCTTAGTGTTCTAATTGATTCAAATCTCTCCTTTGAAGGTCATACCAACAATATAACAAAGGCAGCATATTTTCACCTATGCAATATCACCAACCTCTGTTCCATTCTCTCCATGGCTGATTTTGCAACACTGGTTCATGCCTTTGTCTTATCTAGATTAGACTATTGCAATATACTTTTCCCAAGTTTACACGATTCAACTATTTGCAACTACAGTGTGTGCAAAATAGTGCTGCAGGATATTAACCAAAAACAAAAAATCACGTATGTACTTATTTCATTACATTGTCCCTTGTTCATGCTAGATCTAACTGTGGTTTTAGCTTATTTGTTGTTTATATTTATCTATGATGTATTTCCTTGCTATATTTATTTGTTGTATGTTTATTCCTTTTTAACATGCTTAGGCTATGAGAGCTCTACCTTAATTTCATTGAACTTCCCTGTACAATAACATATAAAGTTGATTCTAATCTTTATCTCTAGTCTCTCCATATTCCCACCAGAACTTTATGATCTCAAAATGCTGCCCCCCTATTCACCTATAAATGAATAAATGTACTTATCCCATTTGATTATTGTTTCATCTGTTTTGCTTTGTATTTTTATTTTCCTTTTTTTCCAGATCAATTGATTGATCTATAGATCATTCCGAATTCTCCATCACTCAGCCTTCTTTTCTGGGTTATTGTTTTTTTTTTTTTTTTTTAATGAGTTAATTCAATTTAATTATTTTTTTTTCAATTATCAAGTAAAGATGTGGGAGTTCATTACACATTGTTGATTGCCATCGTGTAAACTTGAGTTGTTTGCCAGGTTCTTCAGTTCATTAGCTTGGGTGTTATTTATATTGCCATTAGCAACTTATTTAGACTCTCATTACCAAACGTGTTATTGCTTTGTTGTGATGAAAACAATAACAGTCGGACTGTCCTTTCTGTCAATCAATTCCTTGAAATAGTGCAGTCTAAGCTGCTAGCACAAATGTATTTATTTATATCTCTCTCACATAAAATCCAAATTTTTATTAGGTTATGTTATCTTTTTAATCAATGAATGTGTTCAGTATAGCAGAGGGATTTGATCATACAGAAGGATGCTAAATATCCTAAATATTTGTATTTTGTTCTTCCTTCCTAGTGGATTATGTTGGATCATATCCAACGATTTATTCAATGGTTATAAATGGGTTATTACCTAACTTGATAATTATCTAACTAGTAGCCTGAGCAGACACTGGCTGAGAAGGTAAAATGCAGAAACTGCATCATGGAGGAGGCCATAAAGGGCAGCTGGACTGTAGTTCAGTCCATTCCCTTCACGGTCAGCTCAGGACTCATTATATCATATTGCACAATAGCCTTCCAAATGTTATGTATAAAAAAATATCAAACATAAAGTTGCTAATGGATTTGGGCACATTGTAAAAAAGTTGTGCATGCAGTACTGAGAATTGTCCAGAATCCACTGGAAAGCATGAGTAAAGGTTTTCAAAAATATGTGTTTTACGGACATTAAGTAAAGAGAAGAAAAGGAAAACAATCTGTTCATCTTAATTGTAATATATATATATATATATATATATATATATATATATATAATTTTGTTTACCCTTACCTTGCGAGGCAACTGAATTCACAAAGTCTCAAGTCTCATGAGGAATCCATCTTACTTTACCCCACTGCATGCATGGAATCTGACCTGTCCTTCAAAAGTCCGAAATATCAACAGGGAGCAGTTTGGTCTAATATACGGTGTCTCTTTGTGGACATAATATTATTATTGTTTACAATTGGAATTGATTTCATGACAAATATATTGATTTCTAAATCAATGCACAGTATATAAACAATTTAAATGAAGTCATAGAGTTTGCAATGGTAGCAATTCTGTTAATGAAAAGTTTTTTTTTTTTTTTTACATTCTTTTTGGTTGCCAAATCTTCCCTTTTGGCACTTGACAGTGTTTACAAAGTGTCCAGAGTCTTCAGCCTGTTAAACAGAAGACTCTTTATGGATGATTGTGTGTTGCAGCGGGAGGTCTGCCATACAGGCAGGCAACCATCAAGGCAGATAAGAAGACAGTGGAAGTCCTATGGAATGAATAGGCTGGCAAACAGGCAGCACAGTGCTGATAGCATCTTAAGAAATAAGGCTTAATAGGATAGAGGAATGTAATAAAAGTGTATTCAGACAGCTAGAGAGCAAGGTACAGTGAATTTGTGTGCCACAGATATACCACATAGACACATACTAACAGACAGAGATGTAGCAGGTGCACCTCAATGTTTGTCATTTGATCATTGAAGGTCAACGACATGGTGTACAAAGACCATACAAGCAGAAAGTAGACAGATGGAAACAAAGTCAGACAGATTTAAAGAATTCTACAGGAAAAAAAACATTTTTTCATGCAGTTGAGAACAAATTTTCTTTAACGGAAATCAGATCTTAAAAATTGTCTCTGAAATGACAAAAATTTATTTGACAAAGGACACAGGCAAATAGCTGAGCCGAGTAGATGGTGTAGTCCTAATGACACACGCACACAACATTTAGTCAAATAGATATCATCCCTGCTGCTGAAACCTATACACCAGCACCAATTTTACCACTTGCTTCTTACTACTTGAATGTGTGTATTTGCAGCTCAACAGACCTAGAAATCTTAAACGCTAGTGTGAATAAATGGGTTGAAACTATACAGCCACTGCTGTAAATGTTCTTTTGAATGATTGTTTCATTTCAAAAATGAAATTTCATGAAACAGTGCTTTGAAGCTTTCCTTTGTCAAATAAAGCAAACAAATTAGTTGACAATTGGCATCCATGCATGACCATGAACATCAGTTGTTTGATGCTAAGGCAATGCATTGTATGTATGTACAAATGTATCTGAGAAGTTGACATTTTGAGTATAGCGCAAGAAAAAGTAGTGAAACCCTGAGGACCATGAGCCGGCCAATCAGAACTTTGTCCTCAGGAGGGGTGGGTCTTAAAGAGACAGGAGCAAAAATGGCTGGTTCAGAACGAGGCTGAACTGAGAAGCTGTGTAAATAATTAGAATAACTAATGCAGTGCCCATAGGAAGTACACATTCTTCCAGTAATCCTTCCTATCCTTCCTAGATTTATTATGTTTAGCAGACTTAGGATAAATCTCTTACTTGGTAATGTTTTTCTCTATAGTGTTAACGACCTGGGCATGTTACTGTTATGTGTTTATAAATAAATGAATTTAGGCCCATTATTGAGGTTCATATGAACAATGACTGTAACATCCACTTCAAGTTAGTATTGAAACATGTCAAGGTAAAAAAAATATACATCTCCTACATGTCTGCAATCAAGGGCAACATGCCTCACAGCAAGAAGGTCGCAGGTTCAAGACCTCCTTGGTCCGGGGTCTGGGACCTTTCTGTGTGGAGTTTGCATGTTCTCCCCGTGTCTGCGTGGGTTTTCACCGGGTACTCCGGCTTCCTCCCACAGTCCAAAAACATGCTGAAGTTGATTGGACACTATAAATTGCCCGTAGGTGTGAAAGTGTGAGTGAATGGTGTGTGTGCCCCACGATTGGCTGGCGACCATCTGGGGTGTATCCCTGCCTCTCGCCGTAATGCGCTGGGATAGGCTCCAGCAGACCCCTGCGACCCTAATGAGGAATAAGCAGATATAGAAAATGACTGACTGTCTGCAATAAGAAAAAAATAATACAGCCATTGTTCATATTGTAACAAAATGTTTTACAAAAGCCAGCATTCTAAAAATAAGATAAGGGAATCCCATATCAATCACCTCTGTGTTAGGCTTTATGAGTTTGGGACCATGATGATGAACAGCACTTTATTAAGATGCAATTTTCGGGGAAATTTAACAAAAAACAAAATAAATTTTCATCAGGGCAAAAAATAATGTCATCCATTTTTTTTATTTATTTATTTATTTTTTTTAAATCAACAGGATATTCCGTTGCACAAATGACTCCAGCTCCATTTGAGTTGATGTGCTGGTCCTAAAAGTAAGAAAGACCTCCGAGCAAAGCAGTGAGGTAAAATTATCTGAAAGATATTGTTTTTGCATTACTGGACTGAGTGTGTTGGTGAATGGAGAATTCAAATCCAAATTGACTTCTACAATGTAATACCTTACTGCTATAACTAAAGTGCGTGTGTGTGAACTAACTGAAGACAAATCAAATTACTTGAATTTTATTGATGACATTTCTATCATTTCATTAATGCAACGAATATGGACAAACATAATATGACCAACAAGGGCTTGAAATCAGGCTGGGAATCTGTTGTAGGTTTATCAAATGTTCAACGACAGCAGTTTCTGATTTTCCTTCCACTCACCTTGTGAATTTTACTCAAACACAAGCGTGTACGCTTATCTGCTTCTTACCAATATACGCTTGTAGTTCATTGTGATGTATCCCAACAGTATTGGTGTTGCGTAAGACTATTCCTCTTTGAACTTCCTTTGATCTCATTCACACTTGAGAATAGAATGTGCCAGCTTTTGGTCTTTCTCTGTCACTTTAAGCCGATTAATATAAATCCCATTTCAGGTTTTCGGAATATCCATTGTACAGGTTGAATAATTTGAAATGAAATTCCGATCTCTCACGCACACATACAGATAACATAAACACACACACACACACACACACACACACACGCAGACAAGCAGATGACTCAAACCTATGCTTTTATGTATTTATTTATTTTATTTTTTTGCATCACATTTACCATTATTTCTATCTTCTCTACTGTATGTTCCTTTGCTTCATTTTGGCTTTTGACACAGTGTCAGTTCCCTGGTGGCACCCACAGATCTGCTGGCCCCCACTGATTTCCCCTGGTGTTTGAGAAAGATATAGGAGTTAGCTGTAGGCAACATCGGCGTGTCCCACCAGCCTGTGTGATGAAATCAATCAACAACACATGTGTCTGTGTGTTTGCTTTCTTTTTAGTGTTTGGTTGTTGCCTTTCTTATGTCAATTCGGTCTCAACATTGGCCTCCATTCCCAATATGCCAACATTATCTTTGTGTACGTGTGTGTGTGTATGTGGAAGAAGATCAGTCTTATCTATAAATATACAACATTCAATAGCCTGTGTCAGTGATCAGCAACAAATGGTAGCGAGGGCTGCATTTCAAATTAACATTTTGAAAAAAATATATATGCATCCTAAAATAAATTGGCTCAGTCACGTTGGGCTCTCAGATCCTTTGATTTTCTGTGGCTTCAGTTTGGATCACTTGAGTAACTGGTATATTTGCTCTAAGGTTTTCTGCTTATATGAGACATTCTGCTTTTGAGCAGCCTGTGGGAAGTCGAGTCTGCTCGTTCTTGATTAAAAGCTGTGTTTTCAATCTACTTTTCACTTTTCTCACCGATTCACTGTACAGAGCCTGCTGTGCTCCTGCTAATGGCTTTATTACACAACATGATGTGACTATTACACACGTCATTAAGCCATTTCCAGTTGGGGTCTATGCAATTTTCAAAATCATCAATTTGTTTATATTATTATATTATTCCCCAAATGTGTAACTTAGCTAGAAACCTGCAAAGAAACGTTATAAAAATAACACATTTTACCATTAGCAGTGCTTTCCTCTGGTCTTCCTCACTGCAAGCAACTTGATTGTATCTTAACCCATTAAAGCCTATGAGGCTGTAAATCTATGAGTCATTTTATAGTTAAAATGAAAAATTGAAATGTTACTCTTACAGCTTTTTTTCTAATGACATGATAGACAACTTAGACAAAAGGTTTTAAGCAAATAATTTAAATTTCTAAGTGCTTCTTGTCATATAATATCGACTTCCTTCCAAGAACATGGCGAAGACAAACCCTTCCAAAAAAGTAATTTTATTTAGATTATTATCATTTTAAACATTCAAGTCTCTAGAATAATCCCCCCAAAAACAATTCTGTACATAGGATAAATACTGTAGGTCTTTGTTTATGGGCACATTTGTGACAGCAGCAACCAAGATAGCCTATAAAATGCTATTTTCTGCAGAGAAAATGGTAAACAATAGGAAAAAAATAAATACATAACTGTTAGTGACTCATTTGATAAAATTATATGCATGAAATCTTTGAAAAAAAAATCTAGGCTTAAATGGGTTAAGTATAAAATGGCAATCATCGACTTAGCGGCTCTTCAGATTAAATGGGTAAAAAGCACATGATGAAGCCTGAAGTCATGCTGGACATTAGAGTGACACAGCCCAGTCTTTTCACCTGCATTGTTCACCCCAGGATACTTTTTACAAAGGAAGGTTTAGAGAGCTATCGCTTTCTAAAGCTAACGTTATGTCCATATTTGTAGTATGCAATGTCATATTATTTCATTCATCTCAACAATTGGAGCAGTTGAACTGCCAACTGTCAGGCCGGGACTGAAGTCAGGACTCAGATGCACAGATGGAAATCAATGTTTTTATTCAGCAGCGCAGGAAAACCTCAAATCCGAGTGGAAATCAAGCTGGCTATGAAAAATTACCTAAGGTTATCCTGATGCTAGACTAAGGGGAGAAAAGGGACAAACGAAAAGTCACTACGATTGGACGAAACACATACAAATTTATGTCTGACAAAAAGGCTATGAAACGTAGTTCTAATAAAAAAATTATACAAACAAAAACTCACTCACAGGGAGGAAATAGGGACGCTATAAAACATTATCAGTGAACTCAAAATCTCTCAAAAGTGAGGAAACAAAAAATGGCTATGAAACATAGGCTTACCGAAATAACACGCTCGAACAAAAAAAAAAAAAAAACGCTCCAGAGGAGGAAAACAAAAGACTATGACAACAAGGGCTAAGACTAACTAAGTTACAAAAATTCACTCCAGAGGATCCAGGCTGGCGAACTAACAAAGGCAGCTGTGGCTGTGAGGCACTGGTGAAGGGCTTGTGAAGACGAAGACACTCTGGCACAAGACAAGGGGAACACAGACTATTTGAGCACATGAGGGAGGAGAACAGTTGGAGACAATCAGGTAATCAGGGGAGACAATCAGACAGGTGACACATGAGGAAGGGCAAATGACCTGAAACGAGAGGAGAGTTAGGATTTCAAAATAAAACAGTAAGTGACAAGACAAAAACCCCAAGACAAGACAAACCCCACCATGGTGTGACACCAACGTGTTCACGCAAACTCCCAACATCGAATTGCATCTGACACATCACTTTTTTTGTGAGCTTAACTCGTATTATTAGTTACTTTATTTTGAGAATATGCCCGTACAACTCATTACACAGTAGCTTGATAGTTTTCAAACTCGGTTCCATCTCTGCCTTTATTGCATCCCTTTTCTCTTCATCCAGTCTGAGCTGGAGCAGCAGATCGGTCCGATTGATAGCGAGGCAATGGCAGATCTGTGTATTCACCATATAACCATCCAACGCGGTCGAGATTGATTGAGCCCAGGCTCCTGCCGGAGGAAGAACTTGATAAGAGAGGGCAATGAGTCTTCCCCGAGGCCGCCCACATGATAACATTTTATGATTAAGCACAACTGACATCAGCGTTAGAGTCATACCCGGCCCCATTGTCCCATTACGGAACGAGCGATGTTTATCATGTCAGTTGATTGATTCTGATGATCGTGTTGTAGGGACTGACAAATGCATATTGGTTACACGACGCTCATTTGTGAGTGGAATTGTGGTATCTGATGAAGACAGTGAGGATCGAGAGGGTCAGCTGGACTCTCATATCACATAAAACACGCAATGCGATTGCGTCTAGTTCAACCCGGAGACCCCGATCCGCCAGCAGGAATGAGAGCGTAATTCACTGAGATCTGTTCAGGATAACCAATTTAGTCATTGTTTTTAACACTCAAATTTGCTGGCGGTTGGTGCGTCAGCATGCAACAGCGTGTGTGTGTGTGCATGTGTGTGTTTGTGCGTGTGTGTGCACACGTCATCTCAAACAGAGTGGCTTTCATGGTGTGAAGTGGAACAGAGCATAGGTAATGAAGGAGATGGGACTGTGTAATTATTCTGCACAGGAAGGATTACCGGTTTACTTACCCATTAATGTTCACCTTGATGTGTAAATGCAAAGGGGATAAAAACCCACAGCTCTCTCCCCCCCATTACCTTCACTTGGACTAAAGACGTTCGGTATTAAGCCATCGTTATTTAATGTAGACTTTGCATATTTTCAAGAAGTCCTTTTTTTGTCTTATTTGACTAGTTTGTCTAATGTACTGTGGAAAAGTACTGCTGGGTATTAAGAAGAAGCATGAAAGGAGATTGTTGTTTATAAAGTATGCCATGCTGGTGTATTTGGTGCTCAGGAGAATGCTTTGTTAAGTGGGTCAAAACAGAATCACAAAGGCTTTTCTGGCCAGAAAACACACGTTGGGTTTAAATTACATTACATTATACATTATTGGGTTTAGTAATTTCAGGAAAGGGAATTAATTTGTTTTCATGTAAGGTAAGTATAATGAAAGAAATGGATTTAATAGTGTATAGTAAAAAATAACATTAGTAAAAGGTTATTCTTTTTTTTTTCTTCCCGATAATGTTGAAAGCTAAAAGCAGAAGAAAAAGTGCGTCATCCAGGTCGTTGGTTATTCGTCTTGTTTCAGAATTGTAGAACTATCTATGGATTCCTAGTATTTATGCTCCAAACACACAACTTCATCAGCATGCGGTCAAACCTTAACGCTCGGACAAATTGAAGAGGTGCTCGGGAGACCATATTTTATCCAGAGTCTGACTACAAGTTCATGATAGCAAGAACATAAAGTAGTGGATTGCGGTTCACTTTATGGACACTTCTGCTGCTCTGAAGAAATGGAAAACACCACTCAGAAGAAACACAACCTCAAACGGCCTTTATTTGTGCGGGTGTGTGTGTATGTGCGCATGGATGCACGTATCCGCGTGTGTAGTGGATTGAGTGTGAGTCCTCCTGAATTGCTGCAAGTGTATCTCATCACTGACAAGAGACTGAGGGTTGAGGGTGTGTCAAGGATTGCCTCCTATTTCAGCTCAGCTGCAGCAGGCAGGATTTCCATTTTTGTTCCTATTACCAAATAAATTTGCACCCTGCTGTTAGAGCTGACATGAACGGGAAAACATATTAATAGGAAAGCCTAACTTTTTAAGCAGCTGTCTGGGCAGCGGAAGTTTGAAATTGCACTTTTTTTTTATTTAATATAACTGCTCCCATGATTGCTCCAATTTTAGCAGAACACAATACACATCGGTTTGTGTTAGAAATGACATCCAGACCATGATCTATTTTCAGTTTAAATGTGTGGCTGAACAAGGATAAGAAATGTGCAAAACAAACTTGTTGGCATGGATATTATTTTTAACTATTAATTATTGCTCTTTCTTTGCTACCTTGCAGTGTAACTCACCAAAATCAGCATGATTCTCCCTGTGGCCTGCAAAAAAATGAAATCTTAACAAGTAAAAGTGTCTTGTATTTGCTACAATTAGTCCAATACTGGGTAGAATTACCTTAATCCCTTGGCAGATCATTTTGCTTATTTAGTCTTTTTTTTCTCTCCTGATTTTGGTCACTTTGGTCTTGTTTTAAGAAAACAAGACTAACATTTTCATTAAACAAGATTAAATTGACTACAGTCAAGAAAAGAACTTGAAGTAAGCTAAATTATCTGCCGATGGAATGTGATAATTCTATTAAATATTGGACTAATCGTGTCAAATATAACACATTTTCACCTGAAAATATTTCTCTTCTTTTTTTCTTTTGCAGCGTTAACTTCTTCAATTATGTTTCACTCTAGTAATAAATTATTGTATTTATGACACCATCATTTACCTCTTTTTCTCCTACACCCACACATGCATATTGAATATAAGAAGCATGTTTCAGTTTCGACTCAATCCTGTCCTCCGCTATCTTCCTCAGGAACCACAGTGATGACGATGACGGCGTTCGACGCAGACGACCCCGCCACAGATAATGCCGCGTTGCGCTACAACATTGTCAGGCAGTCACCGGACAAACCCTCCCCGAACATGTTCTACATCGACGCAGAAAGAGGCGACATCGTCACAGTCATCTCCCCTATGTTACTTGACAGAGAGGTGGGTCAGCTTGGCAAAACGTGTGTGTGTGTGTATCGATGGTCCTTTTTTTTTTTGCATACAATCGGAGTGTGTGTGTGTCTTTCTGCTGGACAGTTTCTTGTCCTGAGCCTCACGTTAGTGTCAGAGGAAGTTTGTTGTACATTTCCTCTTTCGTGACATCATTGCTGCCAGTAATCCCCGTCGTAGGGTGTCGTGTGCATGTGTGTTTGCGTGTCTCCTTGCACGGTGAAGTGCCCGTGCCCCCCCTCCTCCCTCTAACCGGAGCGAGACGAGATGATTGCTTTTTCACCAGGGTGACGAATGCCAGAACATCGATTGGGTTCGCTGCTGGAAGAGGAATATTAGCTGTTGTCAGACACTTAGCGCATAGTTTAATTGAGGTGATACACACTCATCCGCCAGGCTCTGGCGGTGTCCAACAAGCCCGGCTGAAAAACCTCCCATCCGGAACTGCTGGAACCATGGTGGCTAACCGCCCTGACGAGCCGCTCCCACAGCTACAGTAAAGTGTTTAATGGAGCTGTAATTGATTAAAAGTACGATGAAATGAGATGCAATGCGGGGAGCAGCGTTTTCTTTTTTTTTTTTTTGTGAGTTCAATGAGAGATCGAACGAATCAAGAGATGCTTGTTAGTCTTTGTGGTTTGTCCTCTGTAATGGAAATAAACGTAAGGCTTTTGAGGAATTTCTCTTCCAGGATATATCAAAAGATAACTCTCTATGAAGAGGGAAAAAAAGCCAATAACAGCACTCCTCTTGTCTGCAGCCAGGATTTATTACGATCGCTAACAGGATGGTGTTCGACTAAGCAGTTGAATGCCTTTGAAGGAGGTTCATAGCCAAATTGTCAGCCTGTTTAAAGCTTGAGTAAATCTCTGGAAAAAAAAGCACAGATTCTTTCTGTTACTGCATTACCCATAGGTGATAAACTTATGAAGCTTGTAAGTCTGTCAGAGTCACCAAAGACCCGAGCCCCAAGAATCAGACTTGAATCATATTTGACCTTTGACACTGAAGTGTGTGTATATATATATATATATATATATATATATATATATATATATATATACACTGTTAATCTGTTAATCATTAATTTCCTCCTGTATTGGTGAAGAATAACTAACTAATAACTATCTTGTTCATTTTATTCCTTTAAGTATATGTTTATGATAATACCTCAATACCTGTACATTTACTTAAGTAACATGTTGCATTCATGACTTGTGAGTATGCTGTTTTTAGACAACAGCATTTATACTTAATGTTAAGTAAAGGATCGAAGTACTCCAGCCAGTAGAAAGACCTTCTTGTGTTTTTCCTCTGCTCCGCCAAAGGATTTGTGTTTTACAGCAAGTCAATAGACGCAAATCTGTTCGTCAGAATATCTTTTTGAAGGCATGGTAGACTGCTTCTATTAGATTTAAATGAAGACATGAGCAGAACACAATGGTGTAAAGGGATTTTCTTTTAATATTTTCAAGCAATGATTATATGATTATACACTTGTGTGAAAGATTATGCACGACGAAGTAGTGTTGAACTCCGTGAAATCTCCTCCATTTCGAATACTTTCAAAGAGAAAAAATAGTGAAATCCAATATGAGGATTTCTTTCTACTAAACAGCCATGCAATTCTGACTTATTGTGTAATATTATTGTGTTATGATCCCACCTAAAAAGTGATATAGGCAAAGCCTGAGGCTCCATGTCTGATTGTCTCTGTATTGTATCTACGAGTCTTGTATTTATCCCCTCATCCCCACAGCCCCATGATTCATTAATAATGTAACTTTGTAACATTTTTTTCAGAAAATTCCTCGTATTTTAGCAGCAGTTCAGCTGCACTGCAGCATCTCAGTGAAAAAGGGAGAATTCTTCACAAGCACAGTCAGTCAGCGGAGGCAGATGGAAGTGCAGAAGTTTCAAACTGTTCTCTAGGTCCAGAGACATTTAAACCCAGACACTTGAGCATACCATATTCTCATAAATATGGCTGGCATGACAACCATTGATTTCATCTGCCATCGAGAATATAGGTTTTGAAGGGAGAAATAGAGAGAGAGGTTTATGTACAAAAAAGGGATAGCTGGCCAAACTTTGCCTGTCCATTTACTGAATCCCTCAGACATAATTCAGGTGGAACCCTATGTGTATTTTGATAGACACCTCACCTGCCCCAGGGAAGCAGAAAGTAATCCGGAGAAAATTGGAAAATCAATTTTGTCACATTGAAATCAGTTTCATTTTCCCTCTAGTGCTTTCTCTGAGGTGTAAAATCCTGTCTTGATATGCACATTTATTCCAGCGCTCTGTTTTTCTCCTCACTTTATTTTAAAACACGTGTCTCCTCACTGTCTTATTTTATTCTGACACGCAGGCGGTACTGGATCAATGGCCGGCTGTAATTTTTGACAGCTAATATCGCCGGGGCATGAGGCCATTTTCGTACGTTTAAAAAGACAGGGTGGTCCCTATCTTTCACTGGATACACGTTCCTTCTCTTTAAGTCAATCTGCCTTGCAAAAATGGCCATATTAAACTGTTTAGTCGCATCTGCCTTTTTTTTTTTCTCAAGAAGAATTTAATTCAAATGATTTTGCCTTCTTTTTTTGCACATGTAGATAATGTTAATAGGATTAGAAAAGTCAACATAGGAAGTAGAAGGAGTTTCCAGACTTCTACTTCTTGTTTCTGATTAGGGTCTAACAGGGAAGGAATTTGACTGGTAATGAAACAGAAAGCAGTTGCTATCTCTCGCCAATATTAATAAGCGAGTTCCACCCGCTTTGCAAATGTATGGCAGCTTGACAGAGGCAGTGTGTGCAGGGAGTTGCGCTATCTGTCTGAAAGACAGAACCGAATTATGCTTGGTTCCTGTGTGTGTTCAAGCGTCTGTATCCACAAGTGCACATTTGGCGAAAACTAGTTTGTTAATGAGAAAATCAGTGTTCAGAGAAAACTAAATACCACCACAGATTTTAATCCTATAGGCAGGAAACATTGTCCTGACCCCGGATACTTAAGAAAACATCATTCTAATATCTCAGCTGTCGGATTTGTTGCTCTACCTGTAGTTTCCTCAGTCCGCTGCACGTTCCCGCACGACCTCCCATTGTCATGGCCCGACTCCACTCCGTCCTTTACATAGGATGGAGGCGGTGGAGACGTGAATCAGAAAAAGATGGCGAGCAGGCAGATGCGGGTGCAGCAAATTCCTCTTTAGACCACAGAGAGTCATTGTCATGTTAATGTAGCTCATTTGCAAAAAAAAGCTGTATGCAGTTGAGTTGAGCACGAATCTGCAAATGAACACATGCACATAAAATATTAATTTGTATATTCTGATGAATACTATACTTTGAAATGTGCTGAATACACACTCACGCACACACTCACATAGAAAGAGTGGGGTAATTTGTCCTTAATGCATACATGAGGAGGAGATGTTCTGGGAGCTAATAACACACTAAATAAGAGAAATGAAAGAAGATTGCTAAGATTATTTGCAAAACATCCACACCGATATTGGTCTCTGCCGCACACACGCACACACACACACCAATCATTGTAATCTATTTTAGTCTATGGCATGTCTGTTTGCAGCAGGTTGTAACCAGAGAGGACAGGCTGCTAATGGCAGTGCGACTTTCTGACTCTCTAATGCTCTCTGGCCAATATGGGAGCTGTCAGTGCTAAGGATAGCCAATCGATGGAGTCCGCCAACCCCTC
This sequence comes from Lepturacanthus savala, assembly GCA_030544235.1. NCBI lineage: Eukaryota > Metazoa > Chordata > Actinopteri > Scombriformes > Trichiuridae > Lepturacanthus > Lepturacanthus savala. Next base: position 18,782,703 of record CM060465.1, read on the forward strand.
CATCCCCTTCCATGTTCTACAAAGGTGAATTACATGGAGATGGATTTTGTGTGTGTGTGTGTGTCTGTGCCTGTGTGAGTACATGTGTATGTTGTGATGTTTATATTCAAGTAAATACAACTTCATGTTTCCTTTATTTTTCATTGTGTTGTCCTTGTTTTATTTTTTATTCATTTTTATTTTTTTTTAACTTCATCTCTGTGTGGAGATGAGAGTTATTAAAGTGTAAGTGAAGAGTTGTGAATCAAAATAGATAACTCCTCTGTTAATAAATGGTGCCTTAAGAGTAGATTTAGAAATGTTTTAAACCGGTCCAATAATGGCTTCAAAAACAGCTTGAATGCAATATCAATTTACTCAAACTGGAGAATAGACAGTAGGCAAACACTGCTGCCTTCCCTTCTGTTCTCCTGCTTTTTTCATTTGTTTTGTTTTGGTTTTTTTTTAAATACTTTTCTGGCTTCTGTGATTTAATTTCTATTTGAAAGTAGAGAGACAAGACCTGCAGCAAAAGTCTGGCAAGCTGGGATTCAAACTGGGCACTCGCTGCTCAGGGCATGTTTGCCCATGTGGTATGTGACCTAACCACTCGGCTATTGGGTCACTGTTTCAGTTCTCCTTATGAGACATTCGGATTCAGCAGTTTTTATTTACACTTTGAGAATACGGAGCCTCAGGAGTCCACACGTTTTGGAATTGTTTAAATTGGTCCAGTAATGGCCTCAAAAAACAGCGTAAAAGCGGCGTAATGTTCCAGACAGAGTGGAGGCAGAGAGCACCGCTTCCTGCAGAGAAGCTGCACAGCAGATCCCAGGCAGATAAAACACCGAGAAAAGAAAAAACGTCTGGGTCTTTGGTCTTATGTTTACTACCTCATTGGAGAAAATCCTTAAAACAGGGTTTAGCATCCAAAAACCTTCACTTACTCTTTAAATCCATTTTATAGTCCCAGACAGAAAGAACCAAAGCACATTTTTTTGTGACTTCCAGATAGACAAAGTAGAGCTTCACAGTCACAGTTGGGAAAAAAAAACCTGAGGCCTCATGCTTCATACTGTGTATGTGCACCTGATGGTAAACTGTCTCTTGTGTATGAGCATTTTGGAGAAACAGGCAACGCATGTCTTCAGGTGGTGATTTGAAGCCAAATTGTATAATGATTCCTCGATCCAGAAGATAGTGAATCTGCACAAAGTGAGAGAATCAGGACCTACCTTGTATTCATGAAATATAACCAGTAAATAAATGAATTACTGCATAGCTACTGTGGCTACAGGCAGTGTGAAATATATTCATAGGTCGTTTTACTCTTCAGAAATAGTCAGTATGTTCCTGTACAAATTGGATTGCTATGAACTTTTTTTCTTCCATGCAGGTTGGTTTTGACTGGGATGGCCTGAGAAGGGCCTGTTGTCCTGCAAATTGATCGTTTTAGTGATGATTAAATAGATTGATGTTATAGATTGATTTGTGTTTCTGTTTTAACTCAGCTGGTAGATTGTGTGTGTGTGTGTGCCAGCAGGCAAGAAACGGAGATGAGTAAAACTGAAATGATCAGAAGAATACATTATGCAAACAAAATGCGACTTTTATTGTGAAATCATGGCTTGTTACTTACAGATGAATAAAATATGTTGAAAGTCATTGCATTACAGTCCGCCACCCAGTTTTGTTTGACAGCGTAAAAAAAAAAAAAAAAATCCTTTAGCTAATGAATGTGTTTAATGTTTGATGGGTTTGAAAGAGGCTGCTTTCAAATTCATTTGCTAAAAGTGGAACATTTCTCTGAGCTCATCGAAAATTAAATGTTTTGAGGTCTACAAGCAGGATTGGTGACATCCCTATTAGTTTGGAAGCCGATCCTGGTCCAGTATGCGACTCACACAAGCGTGAATTAGAAGCAGGAAGCGTCTGGTGCGTAAACACAAGGGATGAAGTTCGCAGTTAAGTAGCATCTGTAGGTAAACTCTGAGCCATTTTACTTAATAATACATAATAATTATAGATCCACTTCATTATAAACATACAAGACAGCAGAGTTACTAGTGCTTGTACAAAGCCATAACTATTCTTTAATCTCCTTGAATTTCAAAAGATATAAGCCAAGTCTAATCTTACCCAATAACATCAGTAAATTATTATTGAACACCATCACATTCCTCACCTCGGACTCTGTGTTTCTCTCACCTGTGTTCAGCGCTGCTGATGTCTGGATGATACCAGGATGTGGAAGGTGGCAGAAAAAAAAGACATGTTAACTAACTGATCAAATCAATATTATCAGTTATACAAATTCAAGATTCTATCAAATAATATAAAAAAGAATGCAGATGGAGAGTGCTGATTTGTTTTTATTAACATGTTCTGCATATAATATGCATATAAAGAGTTCATTTGTAAAGATAGATAAACACCATTTTGGAAAAGAATGAGCTTTATTTTTTGCAGTACCTTGTTTTTGTTATGTCATTTGTTTAGTCAAAGACTGATGTCACCTAGAATAAATAATAAATAAATAGTTTTTAGAAGATTATATATATATATATATATATATATATATACACACATATATTTTTATGTGTGTAAAATGTGTGCATTGCGAACGACTATGGAGATACCCTTCCTGTGTAGGGTGGGATATAAGATTTGTTCACATGTGCAAATTTTCAAGTTTCTGTGATTCATAAATAATCACGTTCATGCTATTTACGCTTTGGGTATGAATCCTACACACTGTTTAATAAAATATGAAGCCCCTGCACCAGAAAAATGACAAGAGCGTTGCTCGTCAGTCTGGTTGGAAGCCAGCAGTCAGTCCGCAGCCTGTTGCACCGTCTGCATTAAGGAATAATCTCTGTTGACAGGATGAGTGATATTCTTTGTTGATCCACAGACGTCATCTGTCAGCAAATGATCTTTGCTTGTGTGTATTAAGGACTTACTGCGCTGTCGCCTGCGGAGCACAAATGTGTTTACATTATATTATCTGCTCTGTAATGCTTAACTATCCAGAATGACAGGTAAATGGATGAACGTACATAATTATCCCTGATCAGCCGTAGAGTATGTAATGTTGGCTGTAAGTGAAGTGACCCGCTGATTGTTTCGGTGCGACCTTGGCTATGTGCTTCCTGACAGTGTTCGGCTGATGCGAAAGCTTTATCCTGTCTAATGGCTTATTTGGCTCGGTGGCCAAAGTGGCTACTGTGTGTGTGTGTGTGTGTGTGTGTGTGTGTGTGTGTGTGTGTGTGTCTGTGTGTGTGTGTGTGTGTGTGTGTGTGTGTGTGTGTGTGTGTTGTGATGAATGACAACTAAAGCTTTGGCACATTCTACTTTTGAGAGAAGCTGCATTAATTTTCTCTGCTTTCATTGCCTTTCATCCCCGCCCCTTTACAGTGCCTGTTCATTGCATTGTCTTCCTGCTTATTTTCATTTTGTGTTATTTCCTTTCTTTGTCTCCCTGCCCCACTGTCCATCTCCCCCCCTGTTTGTTGGTGTGTGTGTGTTTCTGTCAGCCTCACCTGTGCCTCCTCTGTCAACACTTCACTCTGGACATCCAATTACTCGCGGGTCATAGCATGGTGATTCCATTCAGAGCAAGCGCCATTCAGCGTGGGGCCTCAAACAGCCATTCAAATTACATCCTCGGCCGCATTCAGAGTTGCCGCTCTGCGAAATGTTGTTTTCAAACATTTCTGGGGCCACCACCTAATCTGATCCCCCAAACATAATTGAATGTCAGTCGTCACATAAAGATGCTGTCCTCTCTTCAATTAGCGTCTCGTTTCCTCGTGTCACGACGACGAGACAAAGCAGAGAGAAATATTTACTCCTCCCAGGTAGAGGCCGGAGAGAGTTATTATATTATGTAATTTATATGCAAATAATACAGCAGAGGAAACACATTGATAAGATTTCATTACAGCAGATCTGATGTGCACTTCAGTTTATAAACTCCCTTTCATTCCCCTATTATGATTTGGAGATTGGAAAGGTGCAAGTAAATGAGCTGGGTGGAGGGAGACGGCTGGTTTGGACAGTGCAGGGCCCTCAGAATAGACGGGGAGGGGGACGATGGTGTGGGAGCTGCTGTCAGCATGAAGAGGTGCAGGGGGAGCCTGAGCGGTGGCCGACAAGATGGCCGAATGATCAGTAAGATGAAGCTGGCCTGATATCTACTAAGACATGCAGCCTCCAGTAGGCAGCTGTTATTTTCCCTACCATATCTGTAGTTTCAGAGTTTGCTGGAAGTAATTTAAAGATACAGAAGTATATATCTGCACAAAGTGGAGGTATCAAGTCTCACAGTGTATACATGAAATACAGCCGGTGTATATAAATGCGCTTTAGCTACTGTAGTCTACAAGCAGTGTGAAATATATTCATAGGTCTTTTTACCCTCCAAAAGTTGTCGATATGGAATATTTCAACACTGTTGCATCCTGTATGAAGAAGCTTGCTATGAACCTGTATCTCACTCTTGCATGAAGGCAGTGGAGGATCCGGACTGGTTTTGACTGTTGTGGCCCAAGTGGGGCACTGATATCATTATCAGTAACCATTTTTGTCTCCACTACCCATACCTACTTTAACCTGTTAAGATGCATTCCCTTTTTTAGGCTTATTTGCCAAAAGGGTGTGCCCAAGTTGTAAGTAGCACAGTTCCCACATTCCACATGTCACATGTTCAAAAACCCTGGCTATTATCCGATTTGATTGGTCTTGTCATTGGAAATTTCTGTTGCGTCACACCTCTGTCCATCAAACCTAAGGTGGTCAAAGTTTTATAGTTGGTCCTCATTGGCTTTCAAGCTGGCGATCTCCCAAACCTATGCTTTGATTGGTTCATGCATGGTCTCAAACGATGCAAAACAACTTCGAGACCATAACTGTTGCGCTATTTGCATATAGAAACCCAGGACTGAAGTGGAGTACTGTCGTAAATGACCCCCTGCCGCCCCCATACCACGCAGGGTACAGTGTGTCATAAGAGATAACATTACCAGCATCTTACATTCCTGTGTTTAAAGTTGAATTTAAAATATAAATAGATCTACACAACACAACAGAGTGGCAATGCAAATAAAATGTAAAGTTCCATTGTTTATTCTCAATTAACCCTTAACCCTGCCTCTGGCCTGGTGAGCTAACTTCGTCTTCATTAAACTATTTTCTTCTTGCTAATTAGTGTTCATTGGGTAGCATTTGTGATATACATACATTTTCTTCAAAACATAGGATAAGAATGAGCTAAGCTGCATACCTTGGGTGCCTGGTTACATGTGGAAACATATAATACATGTATATAATTGACATCCTCCCCCACAAAACACACACACACACACACACACACACACACACACACACACACACACACACATATATATATATATATACACATATATATATATATATATATATATATATATATATATATATATATATATATATATATATATATATATATATATATAATTTAAAACAGATTCCTGGCATTTCTACACTTGGATTAAGTTAAGAAACAGACACCTGCACTAGTGTAGATTAGTAAAATCATAGGTAGAACAGTTATGGACTGTGACAACAACAGTGGAACCACAGTCATGTCACATAACCAGAGCTAAGCTCATTACCTCACATCAGATCTGATCAGGTGTGCTGCTGAATTTTACAGAATCCCTTGGACATGATAGACAGTGATGTAAACTAAATAATGACTATTGTGTTTATATTTCACACACACATTAACTTTCCCTAGCACGAAAACAGGTGTGATGATTATCAGAATAATACATTTACACATTACACAAAATGTGACATTTATTGTTCAATCTCAGCCCCTTACCTGTAGATGGATAAAATATGATGAAAGTCATTGCATTACAGATAGTGACAGTCATTGTTCTTGTGGCCGACGGCAAAGTCACATTTAAACCACCACAATTTTCAATCTTTCACAATTCGAAAAAATTATCTATTGGCAGAGGTGGTAAGAGCATGATCATCTGTTTTCTTACATTCATCTGCTAAAAGTGGAACATTTCTCTGAGCTCATTGAAAATGAAATGTTCAGAGGTCCACATGCAGGCTTCGTGACATCCCTGTCACTTTGGACGCCGATCCTGGTCCAGTATGGAAATCACACAAGTGTGAAGTGGAAACACAAAACCTCTGGTGCACAAACACTTCACAGCGAAATAGCCGTTTTGTGTCCAGTAGTTTAATTTCTGCTTTACATATTCATAGACTTTTAATGAGGAAGGAGAATATGCCATTTTAAGGAATTACAATAACATGGTAATATATATATATATATATATATATATTTACAGTATATGTGTGTGTGTGTGTGTGTCTGTGTGTGTGTGTGTGTGTGTGTGTGTGTGTGTATAAGAAACTGAAACCCCTAAGTATATGACTAAGATCCCAGATGATCTCCAGAAGATCCCCATCCAGAAGATGCTGAGAATTGACCTCACACTTGCTTGTCCTTCCTCAAAATAAACAAGGTACACATCGTTCACAGGCTTTGATGAAATACCCATTATCACATCAGATTGTAGCGTTATACTTTATGCATGAAAGACACTAAAAGTCAAAATACATTAGTTTGAAAGTCTCACAGAGTGTCACAAAAAAAGGAACATTTGTGTCCCTGTAGTTAATCTATAGATTAAACTGCCGTGATACTGTCTTGAAAGACGGTGCCCCTCCTCTCCTCCATCACAATCCTTCTTCTCCTCAGCATCCTCCTCCCGCCTCCTCCCGTCTTTCCCTCCTCTATCATGCCTCTGTCCAGTTGCATTAGTGAGGAAATGAGATTCCCCCTAATTAATTAGATCTCTGAGTGCTAAAGATGAAGATTACATCCCAATGAAGGTTAGACGTGTCAATCACAGTTTTTTTTTTTAGGCTGAGAATTCTTGAAAATAAATTGAGCCCCCTGGGCATTGTGGGTAAAAGTGTGTGTTGTTAATCTTATTATTTTTCCCCCCTCCCTTTGCTTTAATTGAGTCTCACCGACAGTAGTCAATGAAAGCCTGGAACCAGAGAGAACAACAAGGAAGAGAATTATATTCAACAGAAGCAGACGAGTGATGCACGATTGGAAGAGACAAGTGAGGAGTGAAAATGGAAATAAGGAGGATGAATGTGGAAAAATGTGATCATTAAGACACTCAGGGGATGGAACAGCAGAGAATGAGGCAAGACAATATTGATGCAAGAGAATAGTTGGACCAGCTTAATTGAATTACCTCAATTGGTAACACCTAAACGAATTAAGTTGTTTTTTTGTTTTTTTTCGAATAAAGTTAACAAGTTAGGTTAACACAATTTATTTTAAGTCGCAGGTACTCAATAATTTGATTGCTTTCAAATCAGTTGTTTGTATTAATCCAACTTAAAATTATCTCTGTAAATTATCTTAAGTAATTTTTCAATTTTGAAACTTAATTATTTGCTTTACCAAAAGGTCAAATTCTGCTTCTTTACTACCTAATTAGATTGTTTCAGGAAAAGTAAAAGATGCAACCTCAGTGTTTAATTGTTGTTTGTTACATATAATTCAATTACCGTCCTGACAGTTATAATGTTAATTGGTTAAAAAAAAAAAAAAAAAAAAAAATCAGATATTCCTTTTGAGATTCTATTTTTTTTTTAATTTAAAAAAATACTATTAACTGCCTCGAAGAAAGATTTTGTATTTGTGCACAAAAGTTCTCTGTGGCTGTTCAATATTCAAATTACCAGCCTGATTCAAGATTGTCTGGCAGTCAAGAATTTGAAATTGAAATATATTGGAATGTCTTACAGTGCTATTCTTTTTAATAATTCACAGAGAAAAAGAATCAATCAAATAGTAAAGGCTCATCTAGCTGCATTAGACACAAGAAAGATGTTTTCTAATTTAAGAAGCACTGGAGGCTCCAGGTTTCTGCATCACACTTGTAAATGTTGAATATTGCATCAGAATTGTCTCCAAACTATGTGCCGATGTCACAAATCATGTTTGTGGGCCTGCCCCCTTAAAAATGGATTTTCACTGAGCACAGAGAAACTTTCCACTTTGAGCAGATGAAAACAGCCTTCCAGTGTCAAACTCTGCACATACATCATTTTTGCACAGTGAGGCTCAAACATTCAACCGAAGAAACAAGAAGAAAACATATTTTTGAGTGGAGGGAGGCTTTAAATTGCTGTCTATGCTTTCCCCCCGTCTGAAATATCACTGGCAACACTGGCACAGGATTATTCATCAGAATTTATCCCAGGCCTATAGAGGGTGTTTTGTATTTATGACTTTTGAAGTTCCCATGGATGTAGGTTTTAAATTCAGAGTTTCGGAATGCAAGTTGCAGTCTCCTTATTTTGAAGAAACGTTAAAAAATATTCCCTTTCAGCAGGGAGTTGATTACGACCACAAATTTGGAGTGCGAACGCAGATACGGCGTCGGCGCTGCTCATTGGAGAGGACAGGGTGGTTTGCTGACAAATGGCTCACAAGGAGACTCTAATTCTTGAATCTACAGTGCTTTCATTATAAGTTTTCAACAGCAGCACAGCAGCGCTGCTAAATGATGGATGCCACCGCTGGAATCTCACACCGCGCATGATAATCACAACGAAACCGTTCGCACTTTCTATGCTTCCAGCAGCTGGTGCCGCAGCCGCTCCTCTCTGTCCTCTCGTCTCTGTTCTGTGTGGACGTAAAATCACAGAGCTCAGCTCCTACACACTCACACACACACACACACACACACACACACACAGCTGCCAGCAGGGAGGCCACAGTGGAAACAGTGGCGGTGAAGTGGAAGATAAAGTTTATACATTCATTACTGTACCTGCAATAAAACCTTTTGTGAGTAAAAAGGCAGTAAGTGCTTTATCAAACCAGCTGTTCAACAAGCATAAACATGTCGGAAAGGGGATATTTTCAGCCGCTTTGCTCACATTGTCTCATTTACAATGGGTACATTGCACGCCGAATAAGCTAATAGCCAATTGTCATGATGAGGCAGAAGCTGCCTGTGTTCAGTCTTATCTTAAACTGTGGTGACACATGGCTGATTTCTGTGTTCAAACAATATTCACTCATATTTAAAATATAAATCATTTCAATATCTCTGTGCACTGTGAAAAATTACAACACGTTGCGGTTATTATAATGTAATGATAATGGTCCAAGATTACCTGAAAATGCATTGTTTTTAGTCAAATTCACATTTTCACATTTTGTTACAATGCAAATAATTTTCTTTTGACATCATGGTCATTATGTTTACAAAAAGACTTGATGTGCATTTTCATTTTTGCCACTTGGACAGGCCTTTAAGTGGGTCATTAATCAAAGAAATGGTAACGCTTTACTTCAAGTCTCCCTATAAGCAGCATGATAACTATAATTAGTTGCAAGCAGAGTGCACACATCACTGGATACTGTTATATAAATGATAATGAATTACAATATAGAAAAATGCTGCATAATGGCTGACAAATAATGTAAATTAGCTACAGGATATTGTGTAATGTTGTTAAATGACTGAAGAGTTTAGTTTATTGCTTTAGGTCACAAGTGCATTGTTTTTTTTGTTGTTTTTTCTCTGTAACATTCTCTTTTAATAGTCACACTTTATGCAAATCTGACATTTTTTTCCATTTGGAAAATACAATTTTCTGGTCAAATAAAATGCAAAACAATGTTTTCTTCTTATCAGCACATACAATGATGGTTTATAGGAGTGCATTGCATTTCTGTAGTGTACATTTAGTAATCTTCTTGGCAACCTAGAGTGCTGTAATGACTTTTCAAAGATCCATTATTTATGTCCATGTGGCACAGAGTCAAAACACTGCAGCAACACAATGTGTTCAAAGTCTAAAGCTTGAAAGGCTGGCATATGATGAACTGAATCGCCACATCAAGTTGCATTTAAAGAATTAGGTCAGAGAGGATGAAGTCAAATTTCATGGTGCTGTGCAGAAGACGACACAAAAGAAGTAACAGCATCACCTCGAACTCTGTCATCCATTCATTTTTTCCCTGCCTGCTTTTTTGACCAAATTCGCTGATATTTAAACACCCCCAGATATTCAGTTCCATGCTTATAAAAAAATACTACTGCTAATAATAATGAATTATATTCATATCATGCTTTACCCCCACAGGGAATATATTAACAGAAATAAGTGAGTTTCTAGTTTGAGATACAAAAGTTCTAGTTTCTAGTTCCAAATAAAACAAATACATGTGCATATCTTTCATGGTAGTGAGGAAGATAAGTAAATGTGCAGGTGAGGTTGGAAACCCTTAAGGCTTATGGAATGACATCACCTTGACCTAATAAAATAGAAATAATTAAAGTAGAGAAAAAAGAAAGAAATAGAACATATGTGATTTTCATTTTTAAAAAATCCACTTATCAGACAGAAAGCTGAGAAAATTGCGTTTTTCGTTAGATGGACATTTTCAAGCAGAATTCAACCTCATATTTTTACTGATGTTTATATCTGTTCTTATTTTCCCAACTGCAGCTGCTCTCTGTGTCCTGTTTCTTGATAATTCTTGGATGGTTGATTGGAGTCTGTGTCTTTTTCGGGTTTGATTGGTTTGTGGTGCTCTCCGGGCATTATGCATAGATGTATTATAAGAACTGGATACCGGGCGGAAAGTTGCTCACCTGGCGCATATGCCAAAAAAAGTTCCTGACTTCGGGGTTTACTTCCGCGTTATGCGACCCACAGAGACTGTGCAGTTGATTTTTTTTTGTTGCAGTACCATGAGTGGACACTGGGAAAAAGCATCCTGCCTGCTGAGAGGCTGCATCAAATCCAAGTCTTATGATAGATCTACGGCATTATGCCATATGCCGTAGCATCGTGTTGTGTAGCAGTGCAAAATCACAGCTTTATCTACTTCCTGTGGTAACCAAAGTAAAAAAGTTGCTGATTTTTTTTTTTTTTTTTTTTTTGAAAGAGGTCCAGGTTCCACAGCCCAAAAAATTGGAAACAAGCCTATCCTATGTTTTGTATAAAACCTAATCTTAAAAGTAACAATCCTGGTGTTCTCTGCATCAATGACTCATGACAAAAGTGACTGTAGATGCAAAACTATCAGACACAAATATTGGCTCCTTCACATTACAGGTATGAAAAAAAATTCCACTAGACCTTTTTAAAATTCAGAAGTAATCTATGAGAGTGGAGAGTTCTGACTTTTCCTGTGTCCTAAGGAGGTATTGAAAGGGCAGTGGAGAGGAGCAAGAAAAGGACAGGAGAGCAAGTCCTGAGAATAGAGAGATGAAGGAGAGTGACAAACACAGCGAGGCGTGCAGGTTGAGGGGAGAATAATTAGGGTGAAACAAGTGCTCACTGCTTGGAGGAAAATGTCTAAGCTAAGTGGAAGTGAGGCCTTCAGCGGTGTCAGGGAGGTCCTGGTGACGCCGTGCTGCCATTAGACTCAGAGAGAGCTCCAGCACTCTTACCTCCCTCTTGATCTCCCTCTCCTGTCTCTCCTCCCTCCTCGCTCTTTCTCTCCATCCTCTCCCTCCCTCCCACCTGCTGTCTCCCCTCACTCCTTCACTTTCATCCCTTATTTTTTCCCATCCTGATTGACCTGAGGATAAAGAGTATTTGTCAACAGCTCTTACTCTCCAGTGAACCCCCCACCCCACCCCCCACAATAGCCCTTCAGGCGAGAATTAATTTCACCCTGACTCCATGAGAAAGTGTATTGATTGGAAAAGTTTGTTGTTGTGTGCTCAGTACTTTTCTTTTTTTTTTTTATTTTATTTTTATTGTTCCTTTTCCCATGCCACTTTCTTCACGCTGATGAAATTCAGCTCGGTTCATTGCCTCTGCTAAAGCAAGACACAGTGCTATCAGGGGCCTATATCTCCTTGGGTGGCCATCTTTAACGCCCGCGTGTCGGCTGTGGATTCCAAAAGCCCCCGAATGGCCATTTGCACCCGCGTCTTCGATAAAAAACATAGATCAGCTGCCTGGAGCTTGGAATTACGGCGATGGTTTCATTGCTGTAAAAGAGAAAATGAGAAGGGGAAGTTGGCATTGACACAAATTGTGGCATATGTGCGGAGGTCATACAGTAATTCTCCCCTTGGAGCCCAGCAGTGGGTTTTCTGTAAATTGGCTTTTATTTTGTTAAGCACACTGCCCGATGACTGCCGAATGGGGAGTTAAACGTTCTGTGCTGCCACTTTTCATTTAATCTAGTTTCATCTATTTGTAGCCCTGCCTGAGTCAGAGCCAGATTGAATGCACTCAAACTAGTATCATCTTCTTGCCGCTGTTCCCTCTCCCCCTCACCACCCTGGTTTCAGAAGCACTATCCTCCCTGGACATGAATACAAGGAACACGTTGGTTTATTTTTTTTCTATCTTAGATGTCTGCTTACAACATTTCCAGTAAAATCCCCCAGGAGAAAGTGGCAGAAATGACGAGGAAATAATACCACAATAACAGTGCGAAACATAAATAGATGCCAAAGATCAATAAGGACCGTCAGATTTTATTTTAGGTGTCTCTATCTTCTGTGAGGTAACGTCTCAGCTGACCTGATTGTAATATTCTTCATGGCTCCTCACACAAAGCTGAGGAAATGTTTTCTTGTTTGAGAGATGTTTATTCCTTGTTTTGTCTTGTGTGAAGACATTCAAATAGACTTCAATTTGACTGCTACTTGCATTCACATCAGCCGTGTTTCAATATGGTCCATCCTATTTTTCACTTCCCCTGTATTTCTCAATGAACACAGTGATTTACATAAAAATGTGATATGGTGACTTCTTTAATTCTTTTGAAAGTTTCTCATTAAACCCCCCTATTTTGGAAAAAAGATTTCCAGGCTTCTGTTTTTTTTTTTTTTTTATTACATCTAAGGCAGTTCACTTCCTTTTTAGACCTGAAGCAGCAATGGAGTCTGCCTTCTCACACCCTCACTCTGAAAAACCCTTACGGTGCAATATAAATTATATTCACATTGAGCCTTCAAAGGGGGCAGTGTGAACGCTATGAATATAATAGCATGTGTTCAAAGGGCAAGTGGGGGCAGAGTCGCTGCGTGAGGAACGTCCCTGCTTTTTTTGCAACCTGCTAAGACGGGATCCCAGGGCTCTGCAGGTGCGTGGCACTACATTAGCCACGCTATGAGACTGTCGCCACAGAAACTTCCTCAAGTTTGTTCAGTGGAATGGAGTCAATATTTGACCTTTTTTATGGAAAAAAGCATAGACTGGCTGCCAGGAAGCAGTTTCTGGCAGTGACCTGCATAGATGAAGGTGTGCCTGATAAGTGCTGTGGCCTCTGGGCTGCATAGATAAGAGCAGCAACCTGACAGGAGAAAAAGGACACATGCCACACACACACACACACACAAAAAAAAACAACCTTGCACCATATTTTCATCACTTACGATTTCTAATTAAAATACCATCATATTACATAGTCAGAACAGACACTTAATCCATGCAATACTGCTACTCCCATGCCATAAAAAATCCACAACACTGATGTTATATTCTAACCATGTTAACTGATTAGGTTGTCAAAAAGAAGGATTGGGAATCCTGCTGCGCACCCTCTTTCCCCCTTATTCTGGGAAAATAAATGACTCCATCCCTGTGTCTAGTGACCACCTGAATAATGACAAGCTTGTTTAACTCACACCCATCTATAAAAACTGGGCCACAGGGAAAATTAAGTTCTCTGTGGGATGAATGTACCTACCTGCCTGGGAAATGACATACATATTGAGTAGCTGTGGAATTTCCTTATCTGTGAGCTCCACATTCATCCAGGTGAGAGTTCCATTTAACAGGAAAGGAGTACGCTGTTATTCAGAATAGATGATAATATACTGTTTGGATGCGTCCTGATATGCAGCAGGACCGTCACAAGGAAGTGAAGGATGACTTTGTCTTTTAGAAGTCTTCATCTACACTCTGATAATTGATGATAAAAAATGGTTACCAATGCTGCCTCCTGTATCAGTTTATGCAGAGCTATGTACTGTACAGTGGTGAGCTCAAAAGGTTCTCCATGACTCTTAGCCATTGATGTTAAATGATGCATCGGAATAGGAATAATTACCCGGATGGAAGTTTACTTCAATCTCCCTGCAGTTTCGAATCTGTAGATATGGATCTAGCAGCAATTGCTTAGCATTGAGATATTTTTGTCTGTTAGCTTTATTTCACTGAAATGGGAGAAGAGGCCAAAGGATGAGTGTTTCAGAGACTTGACAGATTTTTTTTTCCAAATTAATTTAAAAGGGAAAGCAGAAAAGTATTCAGACTTTGGGTCAGAGGAAGAGTCTTGCTCTCGAGAAACCCCTCCAAAGATGGAGGTCGGTGCACACAGAATAGGACTTCAAACTAAAAAGAGAATTCAATGCGTCACTTGAGTGGATCACTGCGTTTGATGACCTCAGCCAGAGGGAGAGATGTGGGCAGAGAACAGGTCACAGACAAGGCGCACAGCTGTCTGTTGGATTAGTTATAATGGTTGATTTTCATAAGGACTTGCAATAATAAATGGTGACTGAAGCCAAAAACTGGAAGGAGACAGCAGCTGTCGTCAACATTTCAAACATGTCATATCAAAATTGTTTGATATGTAGTGTCAACGTTTTTCACAGTATTTGTGTTAAATGTGCATCTGTGGTTAGGATTTTACACAAAAAACAAACCCTACTTGGTTAGGGTTAGAAGGAACATTGTGGTTTGGGTTAAAATGATACAGGTTGATGCATCATTAACCAGTTGAACATGTCATTGATTTCCATAACCCCATCCTTACAGTTTTGAATAAAAATTCATTAAACATCCCAGATAGATTTTGTGTGTGTTTTCTAGTTGTTCTTACAAGTTAAACCCTTATGGATTGCAATGAAAATCTACAACATAAGAAAAGAAAACACAGTTCGAGCCTCCAGTCATTGTGATTGTCCCCTTTCCCCAGAACAGCCAGAAGACTTGCTCCCTCTTCCTTATTCTTTCTCGTAATCACAACACTTCACTTTAGGGGTTAAAATCCGGAGGCTGAAGCTATTTTAGGGCAGTGTGATTCTGAATATTGATGAGTCAGATTGCCAGTGGTTGGTGAGAATCAATCCAGTTGAAGAATGAGAGTGTCGGAGCTACTGTGGCTGTGGCCAAGTTGTTGCGCTGCTCCTCGGTCGGCGGACGTGAGAAGCCTTCTTAAACACCTATCTGCCCGCATCTGTATTCCCTGCGTGGCACCCAGCAGATGCTGATGGACCCTCTGAGTTGGGCAGATTTGCATATCAGTGAATCCAAACAGGTGCATGTGAAATAAAGCATGGCAGGTCAACAGCTTGTTGTAGACAATGTGGTGCTTAGAGGGACAACTATCAAGGAAATGGACTACCAACCTGTCCAACATGGTTTTAAGCCTGAAACCGATGCATTGATTACTGCCCTGCCTGGAATTTGTCAGGGATTATGCGCATTATTTAGTACTCAACAAGTAGTAAACAGAGACACAAGCTCATACCATCATTTCATTTACCTCCAGCAGTGGATATCGTGTGTGTCCTGGCCAGGCAGGAACATGCCTGGCCAATTTGTGTAAGTGTGTCTAAAAGGAAAGTATTTCATTAGTCTCTCAGAAGGGGTCCTGGTTCCATACAGCTGGGAAAGCAAAACATTCTGTGAGAACACCAGCATACAAATCGAGCTCCTTTTTTTAGCCCGGCTTCCAAAATTTGAAACCACTAATCTAGTCATCATTTACTTGTTTTGTTACGAGTAAGCGTAATGATTGCTCAGCAGGACACAAGTGGCCTTCTATTTGGACTACAATTAAAATTCATTCAAATTCATTTTGTTTGCTTCAAGCGAGTGTTAATGAAGTGAATGTTTTCTGTTTAGTTTGTATCGATTTAATCAGTCACCACAACTAAAAAAAAACAAAAAACATTTTCTCCCATCAAATGAATGAATAAGTAATGGCTTACATACTTTATCATTTCTAAAGCAGATGCACGCACATCCTTCGGTTGTTTATGCTATAAATATGACGTAATTTGCATTAGCATTGGTGCAGTGCATTTTTTAACTTCAAATCTTCAAATCAAAGATTGAAGATCTTCAATCTTCAAAAGACTTCTAACATCATATCTGAACACTTGATTGCACATTTTATGTTCTGCTGCCCTTTGTTTTTTAACTGTTAACTGACGTTTGTTGACAACTGGAAATTAGTTCACTAGCATAATTCCTTGACCATTAAGCTGAGAAAATGACAGTTTATATCTTTACATTTCATTCATTAGGAAAAGTTCATCAAGGTTGGCATTATTATCCCCAAAGATAAAATTTGGGTGCTCAAGGTGCATCTGTATGAATACACAGCGCATAAAACAAATTAAATACTTCTAAAGCAGCTGCGCAATGCTATTTTAAATGCAGCTATAAAACAATAGAAAACCCCCATTCCCTGACTAACAGTGTAAAAATATAAAACGGGTATAAAATAAGTATTAATACAAATACAACTATTTCTTGTGAATCCGCTGTATTGCACCGTGAATTTGCATGTGTTTATGTGAGGAAATAGAGCGGAATGAGATGCCTGCATTAGTATGCATGAGCCTCATTAAATATGCCCTCATCAACTCTACTTTTTATTTGGATTCCCTTTGCAGTGGTACAAATCACTGGTAATCAACTGTGGTGACATTTTCCAGCAATTATCACCAAGCTGTTTCAGCCAGAGGTGGAGACGGATCACTCCATTTGGCCCCAAGTGCCAGTGTGACAACATATCACTCCCATGAGAGATGAAAAATAGACAGAACAAATTATGTTTACAATATGGATGGGCCCATTATTTCTAAGAATCTTTCAAAAAGTTACAGTTATCGAGTCATCATAAAAAACAGAGATCAGAAACATATATTATTGTTAATTTATGTCTATTGACATAAAAAAGTGTGCCGTGTATATAGTGTATTCCTTGTATATACTGCCCTGTGTTATTTGTGTGTGTGTTTTTTTGTTTATTCTGCCAGTACTTTCCCATTGAAACAGCATCCTTGGAGACATTTGGTCAAAGACACTTTCAGATCTCTCAGTTGTATGGTCCTGCTACTGTATTCATCTTTTTTCTTCTAATGAAAGAGCACTTCAGTAGTTAGGAGACAAAAAATGACAACAGTGGGCTCCCTAGATGCCAAATCACAGATTAAAAGCTGCTCTCTCCTTTTGATGCAAGTTCAGTGCCAGTGTTCTATGCATTGATTCTATGCTAGTTTGGTGAGCAGCTTTTGTTTGCACTAGACCAGCGATTCCCAAACTTTTTTAGCCACGCACCCCCATCTATATCCCAACCTGGTTGACGCACCCCCTATTTCCCACAGCTTCCAAAAAACACAACTAAATGTCTTAAGGCAGCATGTTTAATTCTGCTCAACCAGAACACATCATCTATTGATCACATTAACAAAAGAGCGTAATGTCCCTACCTCTCTGCTTTACATGGTGGAGTATTGCACTGCTCGCTGAGTCGTGTGTTACTGATAAATAACAAACAAACATCAATCCAACAGCTACTTCATATGCTATGTCCATGTTGTCTTTTTTTTCCTGCAACAAAATCAATAACAGTGTGGAGTCTCTGCTTCAACCACATATCCGCAAATGTGACATGACTCCAGTGATTCGACTCAACTGCGCATGTCTGATGCAGGAATAACGATGCACCAAAAAAAAAAAAAATGTTAAACTGACATTATTGTGTCGGAAAATCCCACTTTGAAAAAACTTTATTAAAAACACTTTTTTTTTTTTAGTTTGCACACCCCCGAGTGGCCGCTCACCACACTTTGGGAATCCTGCACTAGACAATATGTGGGGGAACATTGTCCCCAAACCAAATCTTATCCTCAGGCTTAAGTCAGGTTGAACTCATCTCCATGTTAGTGCTCCAACTACTGCAACAGGTCAATACTTTGTGAGAATATTCCAAACATTATACTTTTTGTTTTACATGCAGAAGCAGAAAAAACAAAAGTGTTCTTCAGAATATGTTGCTCAAAAGTTATTAATGGTGACTCACGGTGATATTGGGCTGTACAAATATACTTGACTGTACTTGACAATGTGTCAATCATTTTACAGACAGCTTGCAGGGGGAAAATAGGCAGTACGCACGTTGCAGAGCTCTGATTATTGGAAAAGCCATATTGGAGTATTTGACATTTCCAGTGATGTATAATGCCGGTGAGGCATCAGGCTCGTCCATCAATTCTCAAATTCTTTTGTCAGCTTTATATGGCTTTGCAGTTGACTTTCACTTCCATCAGAGATAGTATAGCTTGAACAGAAGTTATATTTTACTTATTGTGTACTTTAGGAGCAGGTGTTAAACGGCTGTTGGGGTCATCCAGGTGGTTGCTGCTATCTCACCTCTTCTCTCCACAGGCACCACCCCTCTGCACAGATTTGGATTTAATGGCCTAAAAAACTGACAAAAATGGCATTGAGATTTAATTATAGATCCAGCTGCCAGGAATCTCGTGACAATGCCCATGAATTCCATAGTGTGTGTGTGCATTGCTCACAAGTATGGAGGTCAGAAAGGTGTATAGAGAGACACAGGTAAACAAGTGTTTCCACAGCTCACAGTGAAAACTGGTGATCAGTCATTATTAGGGGTGTCACGATTTAATTTGACTTACGATTTCCAAGGTCATGATAAGATTAGATTTTCAATTTAAACATTATACATGTAAGGTTAAATTCCCAGTTTACGCTGCTTCCTCTATGCTGATCAGCACCAGACTCAGCCCTGTGGAGAAAGGTGTGATTAAATAGACACACAGCTGAGCTGTAAATACACTAACTGTCACTTGTAAGTTCAGGACAGAAGTTTTGTTAGCAGTCATTTATAAGAGCAAGGTTGAGCAGTCTAGACATCTTTAGGTACCACTGACAGTTGGGCTGCAAATACCAACAAGTCGATTAATCTATCAGTTACTGAAATGATAAATCGATTAGGTGTTTGGTTCATAAAATGGTCTACAACTTTGATCACAATCCCAAATCTGAAAATTCAGACTTAAATGTCTTTCTTTGTCCAGACCAACAGTCCACAACCTAAAGATTATCGGTGTACTATTACTTATTACTTATTACTTACTTACTATTACTATTACTTACTATTATTATTATACTGAAGATGAAATAAACCAGACAATTATCAGATTTGAGAAGCTGGAACCTGAGAATTTGGATATTTCTTCTTAAAAATGACTCAAATCATAATAGTTGTCAATAATTGTAATACTTGGCAACTAATCAATTAATCAAGTAATTAATTGTTTCCATCCAAGTGTATCGAAATTTTAAAGCGGGTTTTGTGAAATGCGCAAAAAGAAAATGCAAATTTAAGCCTGTTTCCATTGGTTATTGTTTTGCAGTTATTGGGAGCAGGAGAGTTTGCTGTAAGATTACATATTATATATACCGTATTTTCCGGACTATAAATCGCTCAGAGTCAACAACAGGCTGAACGGTGCTGACGTTACATAACACAACTGAGAATGTGCCTGGTATGTTAACACAACATATTAAGAGTTATTCCGATAACTATAGCATCAATAACATGCTAAGTTTACCAAAACCATCCGTGTCACTCCAAATACCCGGTAACTAAAATCCAATGAAATCTTCATCCTCGGTGTCACTTTTCGCCAACTCCTCTAACTCCAGAGGTAGAAGATGCGGCACTTCCTCTTCTACGTCGCTGACGTCAGATGTCATATTTTACTACTTGCAGCTCGTAATCTGCAGAATATGATTTTCTTTTCAGTGCCATTTTTGTTAAGCCCTTCTCAGTTGTTTTTAAAATGATCAACACAAGCCTAGAGCGCCCTCTAGGCTAGAGCGCGGTCTAGTGTGAAAATAACATGAAATGATATACCGGTAATAATGTGTTAATTAATTTCACACATAAGTCGCTCCGGAGTATAAGTCGCACCCCCGGACAAACTATGAAAAAAAAACGTGACTTATAGTCCAGAAAATATATTATTCATAAGAGAGCGAGAACATATCCATGGCAACAATTGACGCTCAGCTGGCATCCAACAGCTGATCACGGATAATTTACTTGTGAACCTGACAATTCGCAATTTATTCGAAATTTTTAAAAATGTAAATGAGAAAATGTAGATGGAAACGCAACTAGTGTCGCAGCTTTACTGACGTCAGTGTTTCAGTTGCAGTGTGTGGGCTGATATTACATTTCTGACATCTTAAACACTCCAGACATGTTTTTTTCAAAAGCGTCGGCAGGGATAGATTGCCCCCTTTAGCCGATTCAAGTCAATATTTTCCAAAGGTACCATCCTTTTAGTGAAAAGTTCCCCCTTTCTGTTTGTTGGAGCTATGTGTATGTTCTTTACTGTTCTGGGGCAAAGGGGTTTCTTACTCACAGTCACATAAGCAGCGTTTCCCTGCTCCAGGAACAAAGCACCAAAGTGTCTCTCCACACTATGTCAGGTTCCCTCCATAGTGTAATGTCAGTAAACAGTGGAGAAGGAAGAACACAAACAATTCAAGAGTTTGAGCAAACATCTGTTGTCATTCCCTGTTGTGCACTACAGACAAATCCACTAGCTGCCACTTGATGTGGAATTGATGTGTGCTAGCACTGATGTGCCTCTTCCTCTTCCTGGTCCTCAGTCCCTATGGCTCTATGGGAACACAGCCACACTTACACTTGACTTGGTTTGTGAAACGTTCCCAGACATTAATGAAAAGAAAAGGCAACACACTGGGTTTAGCTGTGATTGTGTAGGTTTGTGTGTGTGTTTGTCTTCATAATTGTTTAGATTTGAGTTAAAGACTTTGCCTCCTCATGTGAGCCCATTAGAAGTCTGACTGTGGATTAGGCTCTGCACGCATTACTCTCCATGCCAGCTAAATTTGCCATAATACTAAACCAGTGGGAATGCAAAGATTTGAATGAAAAAAAAACAATTCATAACACACATTTTCAGTTTCAGCTCCAAGTAGAAAACAGTGTCAAATAGGGTCAAACTGTAAACACAAAGCTGTGTTTTAGAGTGCTTATATTGCAAAAGTCATATTGGGTAGATGAAATTTTGTTGGAAATATTATTACCATTGAGAATTACAGTTTTTTTTTGTTTGTTTTTTTCCGAGGAATCAGGTTTTGCCCATCATTCAAAATACTGTAATACCCATGAGCCTCCGCTGCTGTTGCTATGGTGATTAAGCCACTCAGAGGCACAAATAAGAATAGTAGTGAATCCAAAACACTTTGCCATTGCAGTTGAAAGCAAAACAGTATGTCCATCCAAGATGACCCCAAACTGAAAACTGAATATTTAGAGATGTGTTTCTCAACATTGTAATCTTTAGCTTCCTTTAGCTTAGCCACATATGCAACATAATCGTAGTCTACTGATTGGATAATTCTTAACAAAATGCCCCCATGGAATCGACCTTTTAGCAGATATTTTCCACCAAAGCTACTAATTGTTTGCACTGATGAATTACTCACGCTGATCCAGAAGTTTTCCAACTGTGAGTAACAAAACATTGTCTTATGGGAAAAATGACTCCCTTTGGAACCAGCGGTGCCCAAAATAGATGCTCCTAGTTCACATCTCTGTTGGGGGGGACTGCATCCAAAGATAGCTCTAACTTTAGTAACAGCCATCCGACATTCGCACCATCACATATTTATTTGCAAGCACTGTTTGAACTTTTCTCTCTTGCTGTTTTTTTTTTCATTCGATACACAACTGAGTGAAACATTTTGAATACCTTCCAGAAAAGTAGGAAATGATGTGCCATTATGCCCATGTTTAAATGATTATTGCATCCACATTGTTAAAGATCCCTTCCAGACATGTATTAAGACATATAAAATGCTCTGCCTAAAAAAAAAATCCTAAAAATCCTAAAAAGCACATCTCCTCATTCTCAGTCATAACAAATTCCAGAGTCACGAATATGCAAATATGATACCTCCATGCACAAATGTAAAGTTGATCCGCAGTGTATCGGTACTGGAATGTTCAAGTTTCAGTTCACATTACACTTGTGCAAGTTTAAAATTAGAACAGAATTGGCTTACAAATCATTTGTGATGTCACAACTCATGCTCGTATACCTACCACATAAATTCAGTATTATCAATGAGCGCTGAGAAACTTTCCACTTTAGATGAATGTGATAACGGCCTTGTAGTGTCAAACTCTGCTTCACTGTGCAGAACATTCAACTGTAGGAATAAAAAGAAGAACATATTTTCAAGTGGAGGTAGATTTTTTAAATGATATTGCTACAGAGAATAAATGGCATAAAGTAGCATTACCGTAACACTGTTTCAATGTAAAATGTGATTTCATGTATTTAAAGAGACTTTACTTAAGGTCATCATATTTAACCTCCAACAGATCTATAGTCTGCATCACACACTCCGCTCCTCTACTGAAATCTGAATACTCCTCTTATCAGGTGCCTGCTCAGTTCAGGAGGAACCAATCAAATAAGTCCAGCGAATGATTAATTCACCCTAATTGGTGGATGACGAGGAGTATTTGGAGCTGGCGCCCCGGCGGGATGGCCCCGCCACCTCTACTCCCCAGTGAACGCCACCCCCGTTTGATCTGCACTAATCTAATTAACACTTTAACAGGAACACCTGGGCTCTTCACTGAAGGATCCGTGACTGCTGTCACACGCACACACACACAAACTCACGAGGGCATGCGCACACGCGTGCGCGTGCACACTTCCCAGATGGGCCTTTGATAGCACTGATGGTGGCAGGAGCAGGATGATGATTGCACTTAACTCAAACACTCTCACACTCAGACACACATAACAACACTTGTACACTACTACACACAAAAAGTACGTTCCGCTTTTAGTGCGGGGGTATGCAGTAATGGGAGACTATTTCAGTCCCCAATATACATCTAACTGCTTGCTAAATGACGCGATTAGACTTTGGTCTGATGGTTCATCTGATTACATTAGCCCCGGATTGTGCTTTCTGCTCCAACTCACCGCAGCCTTAAACCCAACCTTGACCCCAATTAGCCCCACACTCATCAGAGAGAGCTGAGGGACACCAGTGCTGCAGCAGCTTATCATCCTGCTACTAATTGGGCTGATGAGGCAGGATAAATATGGTCAACACCGCAATGCACGCCCCCACCCCAATCAATATATACACCATAACACACACACACACACAAAAACGGAAATTAGAGAAGGGACCAGAGAGGAGGTGAGGGAGCGATGACAGATGTGAATTTTTGCATCACAATTTCACAATAATCAGACCTGTTTATTCAGCTTTACATGTTTTATTACAGTCAATAAAGCTGTGTTAGAGCTTGCCCCCAATAACAGAATAACAGAGCGATGGGATGAGCCTGCATTAGTTGTCAATCAAAATGGGTCGAGACGCTGCAAGCCTTCACCACCAGCCTGTCCTGGGTTAAACAGGGATTAGATGTCATCCAGCTGCAGTTAGAATGCATCTCTATTAAAAATAGAATTTATGTTTATTTTTAGCGACGTTTAAATCAAATTTAACCAACTCATCTGAGAGGAGCAAGAGAGCATGCAGAGAAAACTGATACTGACACTAACTGTGTGTGATGATATGTATGTAGGAATGTGTAATTCAATCATTAAGCAGTGCAGCTTTAGTATAAACAAATCATTTGTGTTTATGGCAAATCATATTCGTCTATGGCAATATCAGAGGAAGCAGCCAATGTGCTTCACTTTAACATAAGCAGAGTGTTATGTTTCCTTGCTTTTGTGTGACTGGAGTTGTCTGTAGAGTTAGTTTGCAGAGTTGTTACACTATATAGGAAAAACTATGAAGTACAAGATTTATCATAAGTCCGTTTTTACTTGGCCTATCAGCATAATTCCAAAACTGATATGTAAATTGATATCCGAACTTTCAGCATAAATTGTAGCCTGTTAAGCTTACACTTTTCTATAGGAATACATACTTCCTACTGGTGCTGCACTAATTATTAGAACATATAGGTATCACTGACGTTGATTGTTAGTTCCACATCTCACAAACAGATGATACAGCTTGTGTTGTTCACAAGGAATTCATGACCATCACACATCTAGTCAGCTGCAGAGTGAAAAATGAGCTTTATTGATGAGAGCGAGATGATCATCAACAGTTGGGGGAAGCAGATGGGTTATAGCAGATTTTGACTCCAGTCGAATGAGAGTAAAGCATAAAACTAGAATGCGGTGAAGATTTATAAGTGGACATGCTTTGATCCTCATTTCTCCTGTGATTTTCTGACAGACGGACAACAAATAATGGCTTAAACTTAATATTTTTACCCCAACAAATAATAATAATTTGAGGGTTTCTCTTAGCTTAAACTATTTTATAGCTATTCAATGCCTGAAGAACAAAAGAACAATGCTTGCCAACATGTTAGCAACATGGGCAACATGGGCATTTCATCCACACGGATTTTGTCATTTGCATTAGTAAAAAAAAAAAAACATGATGATTTTGGACATATGGCTTTGGATGATATCACTTGTGCGTTAATAATTCATCTATCCATATTTGGATAGAGGGTATTTGTCCTTGTCAAATATGGAGGGTCGCAAAGGTCTCACAGGGCTAACGATAATCCAGCATGTTTGGCTTAAGGCAGAAAAAAAAAAACTCTGGATGGACAGGTTGCTGTCTATCGCAGGATATTTACTGTATGTCACAGGGTACTAATGAGATCAAATTTAGCCCAGAGTGTCCTGTATGTGGGATCAATATGTCAGCCGCTTCCAGAGTTGCGAGTGTCCAGGGACAGCTAAGAGGAGACAGATACTTTCAGCAAGAAAGTGTAGCATTTCCACAAACACACATCAGTCTCCGCAAGGCCTTATCTCAGCATTACACAGAACCTTTAAAATAATGTGTGTGTGGGCTTTAAAAAAATAAATAAATAAGAAAAACTAAATGGACTGGAGCATTTCTGGCACTGTTCAATAAACGCCTTGAAGAATTCATGCTGAAGTCGAGGCAAAGTTTACTGCAGTGTTTGCATGTATTAGCATACGTCTAATACAGGGGAAACAAAGGAAGAAAGAAAAGACATCATATTCAAAAAAACAAAAAAAAATCTTTGTGCAACAGGAAAGCTTAGGTTAGAAGTAAAGGGTGGATGAGAGATGAAATCGGGGGAAAGAAGAAGAAGCCACTTGACAGTTCTTTGAGCATCAGCCGTAGGGGAAAATGGGGACTTGTTTCACTCAAATGCATGTTGAATTGCTCTCTGTTTTGCATAGTTTCTCTTCATCTGAATCATTTGAACGAATCATTTTGTCCTCTGTAGAGAAGGGTTGGAATCATGGTAGTCTGACATCTGTGCTTGTCGAGTTCACAGTAGCATCAGACATAGATCTGCTGCTGTAGTAAGGTACACACACTGTAATCCTGCCACAATGGCTCATTAAGTTTTATTTTTTTTGTTATTTTGTGAGGGAGGCTGTGTGTTGTGGCTATGTTCGATTGCAACAATTGTTTTATACTCCCTCCGATAAACTGGCTGAGAAACTACAATGAATTACAAGAATGGGGCTTTCTGCACTGCGTCCAACCCCTTCATCTGCATTCTGAACTTCATTTATAATCATTGCCCCATATATTAAATGGGGTAACACACCAGTTTAACACTTTAATCCTCTCATTACACAGCACAAAGTAGGGCTCGAGAAGGAACCATCTCAATATATCCTGTGAGTGTGTAGTCAGCAGTCCTGGAAAAAAAGGTGATATTTTAAAACAACAAGCAGAAAGTACGCTTTCAAGCTCCTCACCCACATCTGCTCAAAGAGTTCATTTTAAAAAGTAGGCTTCATTTCTTTAGAGGAAAAAGTCAGTGAAATTCAATGCTATTGTATTTTATTTTTTATTAAAAAAATGCCTTACAGTGTGACTGCTTCCTCTGATATTGCCATAGAGGAGAAACAGACAAACTGCATCATTTCAGAGCTCATGGCAGGCGCTCCACATACAGCCCTATTACATTTCAGACAGCAGCTGAAGTGTTACTGTGAAGGGAATCCAAAGAGCAGTACCACAAACAGAAAAGTGGGCAGCAGGACAGGTAATAGATCTACAATCTGTGTAGGAGGACGAGAAAACAACAGGCTGACACTGACTGTCAGCGTCTGCTGCAGTCGTCTGGTGTGGCACACACGGTCCCACACGGTGCAATGACTTTTTTTTTTTCTGGACTGGATTTTTTTTTAAAAAGAGAGATAGCCGACAGAGAATGGCCACTTGTTATGAATGGCTGAGGCTGAAATGACACAGGTTCAGGTGTGATGGAAAAATACTGCAAAATATCTTTAGTCATTTTTTTTTTCTTTATATCAAAAGGACAAATATTAGTCAAGAGTCCTATTATACTACTGTAACTGGCAGCATGCCTGTCTGGAGTTGCACAGCCCACTGTTGCACTGCTTTCCCACTTTGCCAAAACATCCTTTAGGGGTCTGGGATAGGTTCACTTGCAAAAAATGACAAAAAAAAAAAAAAGATGGGTTCACATAACTCATGGGACTCATTTTGCCATATTACTCTGCTGTTAACCAGGCCCAGTTAGTAGCAGTAATGGATTTTGACGTTAGTTTGCTAATATTGTGTATATTTCATGGTGTTATATACCACACATGGCTCTTTCTTTTCTGAAAATCCTACTTTCACTGCGTATTTTCTGCTCCATAGCACCACGCCTCTGGTTCAGCTTTTTCAGTTATTATAGGCACACATGAGATAAAATACACTTTTTATTGAAAAATACACATTAATGAAGAAAAAAAACATCAAGGGTAGCAAAGGAAAAAGTAGGGGTGAAATTAAAGGAGCCCATGGCCCGATCCAAATGTCCAAACATCACCACACTTGCAGACCCACAGTCTTTGTGGGCATGTTCAAACCCACCATTTATCAAGACCTGACCTTCAGAGTCTGCTTGGTGGGCAGACTTCACTAGACTTTGCTTGGAAAATTACCCATAACCTTGCAGTGATGCGGTATGAAGTAATGATGAAAAGGAATAGAATAGCCTATTAGTCTAATTATTATTACTATCAACTATTAAGAAAATATTTATAATTATCATAATGATGATAAAAAACAATAAAGATATCTTAATTATTTACTTTGAGGATTTGTTTTACACTTTTGTTATATACATCAATTAATGTATAATGTACAAACAGAATAACAGGTTAAATAAATTTGAATAACATGGATGTATTTATTATAAACTGATTATTAGACTGGCAAAGGTTTGTTTTATCTGTCTTTAATCAATGTGAAGATCCTCATTTGAGGGTGTAATATGAATATAAGATGTGTTGGGAGTAAATCAGCTCACGTTGAAATAAGCTACAAGGTCAAGGATTACAATTTCTCTTCCATAAAAACACTGGAGGTCTGAAGTCTGTCTCAGGCTGCATTTTTGTCTCCTCACACTCCGGGGGCGTCGCAGACTTGACACGATGACACCTATGAACACATCACTGTATGTACAGCTGAATCTTTGAAGGCAGAGGGTGGACATTTGGATCGGGCCCATATCTCATTTTTTAGGGGGATAAATTATTAGTCTCCAGGATGCACAACCTGCAGAGCCTCCTATGGGCAGAATGCCCGGAGATTTGCCACCAGGATTTATGCCCGTAAAGTTAGGAGCGCACAAAGGGCGCTTTGTTCTTGTATGCTTAATCATGAATATAGTTTAAGACTGCCGCTGGCTCACCAAGTCACCCCGTCATTGCCAACACAATAAACATTTCCTTTTATAAGTAACATGCTATAATTGGCAACAAACCTGCCTGTTTGTGTCACAGCGCTGATTAGCGTGCAGTGCCACAGTCAGATAAATCTAACTGAATATCAAGAGGTGCGGGAGGATTTGTAGCTTTCGGTTTTACAACACTGCTTGACACAATTTTAAAGGCATTTAAGATGATTATGTTGTATCTTAGAGACTTGGGCTTGTGTCCTGAAAGAATATTAGAAACAGCATTTCTGTCAAATCTATTAAATTATGCTTTAGTCATTTTGGATCCGGTCCCATTTACATATTTAATCTTCCACACTAACTTTTATGCACACACATATATTACTGTGTTGCTTTTCATTTCCCGTAGGCCGGGAGGTGTTCAAACTTTTTTGAACAGGTGCCAGATTAGATCATTCTGAAAATACCCAGGGGCCACCTGGTTATTATACGGGTTATATAAAAACATCACATAGAAGAAAAAGAATATTCACAATTTAAAAGAGAACCAGGCTATAACTTACACAGGTATTCAATAATCTCATCGGTAACATGGAAAACATTTTCCATCCGTCATAAACTTAAAAGCCCAGTCCAGTCTATGACCGACTAGAATCAGACAGCTGCTTCTTTTCAGCACAAATGTCATCCATTATCTTCAGTTAACGGTCTTTAACAAATTGACCTTAAGCAAAACGCTTTCCTTACGTATTAACAGACAAGCTTCCCACACGTATGATGTCTACAATTTGCATTATGGTCGCGTATTCACGCAGGTTTTACCCGTTTACACCTAGATCTTCTGGAATAAATAAATGAATTTAGGAAACATGCAAAATGATGTCATTGTGAACAATACAAATTCAGTCATGATCTTTTCGGGTATGTTGCTGGCTTACAAGATCCCCAGATATATACAGTCATTTAAACTTTAAAGTGGCTTTTTCCCCAGCATGCAAATCCCAAAACCTAATTTTCCAGGTGTCAACTCTAATCCACACAGATGCAAATTAAGTGAAACATGAGCGTGAATCCAAACAGTAGGCTTTTGGTATTAACCGTGACAAAGTTTAATCACTGAGCGAGATCAGGTGTTGGTATGAAATTTTCTATACAGTTAATTTAGATTTCTGATGAACTCACAGCAATTGGATGTAAAACAAACTGCATTAGTCTCCCAGTGAGAGTCTTTAAATTGAATCAGAATTGAGTATTGAATCATCAAAAGGAGAAATGGAAGGTAAATCCTGCTACTGCAGATTTGTTTTAAGTAGCCTCCATTGATAACCAGTCAGAACATAGTGTGCACATTGGTAGGGGGGCCTTAAAGAGACAGGAGTTAAAACAGCTTAACTGAGAGGCTGCATAAAGGGTATAGTATGACCCCTAAATTCCACCGCATGTGAATCACATCTGGCCGATCCGGATCAGATCCGTCAACCCTCACTGGATCCGTCTGTGTGTAACGGGTGTGTGAGGACCCAAATGCAGCAACCCAAACCACAGGAGGAAGTGGGAGGAGTATTAAAACAACTAAGCGCTGACCTGTTGAACATCCTTGCCTGGAAGACAGCTGTGATTCAACCTCAATCATGGGAAGCTACAATCTTTTGCAAATATAAGCCTACTTAATTAGAACTAAATCTAAATAAACAACCAAAAGTACCTCCAAATCTCCTCATCAATGTTGAAGTGGGGTGAAATGATACCCGTGACTTTGGGTCTGGCACCGCCCATTATGACATTTTCAATGTATAGTCCTTTGAAATATGGTCTGCAGTGACCCCAGCATATATCATTTTGGAAATAAAAACATGTTTTATTTTGTATTTGTGTTCTACTTGTGTTCATCTCTGTTTTTTTACTGAATTTCCAATGAGGCATCCGTCAAAAATAGAAGCTCTGCGTATCTCCTCCGGACTGCTGCAGCTGATCCTCAGCCGCTCCACAGCCATTCCAGAGTTGGTGGGAATACAAGCATTGATTTTAATGGAAATGGTTCCGCTCCACTCCCATTTCGGAGTGGAGCCGGATGGAATTGAGGTGGAATTGGAGGGTAAGATAAATAATGAGTTTTTAACTGTTAATCATGCAAGGGTATAACAATAGATCCCTGGCATAAAAAAACTATAGACCTGGAAATATGCGTGATACAATCCCTTTAATACCAGAGCATTTGGTCTGGGCTTTACAGTGTTTATACAATACTGTTCTGAAGAGCTGTCAGCACAGTTTGATGATGTTTGTACAGGGCTGGCAGAATTCTAGAATACTGAAATTTAAATAATATAAAACTGCCATGATAATTGCTTCTTCTGGTTTATGTTTCTAGTGTTGGAATGAAAGGCTTTGCTGTTGTTAAGAGGATTCCACAGGTCATATCGCCCTCGTCGACAATACATTTCTGTGAAGGTTCAAAAAAGCCTGACCAATCGCCATACAGTACATCTGAGTCTTGTATCGTCTTGCTTCAGAGCAGTGATGTCCCCGGGGGAGATAGATAGCATATCTCTGCTCCAAGTTTGAAAAATGGGCTTTGTAGAACCGCGGCACTCCTTCACTCCTTCAATATAATGCTGTGTGTTCAGCATCAAGGCTGGTTCAGCTCATTCTTATGGTCGATTAAGTGCTCTCTCATTTGTATGCGGTGAGGTTAGTTATAAATGATGGAGGCTGAAGTCAAGATAAAAGCCTGCGAATTCTACCAATGAGATTTAAGGTGAGACCCGTGCAGTTAAATGGTGGAGCTGTGAAGTCTGTATGCCACACATGTTGCTGCTATACCACAGACAAATTCACACCCATCTATGGTAACAGGGACTATCTCAATATAGAGATTAATAATTTACTGGTAATTTCACTTCAAATTGAACTTTTCAAAGCCAAAATGCTGCAGCCCAGTCAGTAGAAGCACGTCACATGGTCAGTCTGGAGGGACATGCCTCAGGCTGTAGTTGCAAGCTGGGCTTGAAAAGTTTGAAATGCAAATTACTTTTTTTTTTTTAATTCAATAAATTCTTACTTCAAAAGAGCAAGCAACAAGTGAAAAGACATCATCCATTTCAAAACACAGCCTTTTAAGAAATAAAAAATATATCACTCATGTATTAGTCATTACATAGAGATTATCTGACAACATTGATCATGCTCCTTCTGTTCTGCACATGTAAAGCTTAAGACTAATTACAGTTATTTTCCATGTAATGTTTCTTTGAGTTTAATTTGATGAGTCTGTGGTAAAATGGAAAGTTGCCCTTGCAGTCTGGTCCAGTAATGTGTGTTCCCCCTAACAAGGGTTTTTAGGTTCATTTGAATTCATTTATACTATATATTTGAGATCTTTTTTTTCTCCCGTTCACAAAAAAGAAAAAAAAAAAAACGCATTGATTGATGTGATCCCACTATATGAAATGTGCTAAATGTCAAAGTTGAATCACTACAGGTTTCTGAGATTGAGTTGTTTTGATCCAGCACAAT
Source organism: Lepturacanthus savala (assembly GCA_030544235.1). NCBI lineage: Eukaryota > Metazoa > Chordata > Actinopteri > Scombriformes > Trichiuridae > Lepturacanthus > Lepturacanthus savala. Next base: position 18,814,054 of record CM060465.1, read on the forward strand.
GCAGCAGCTATCAATATTTCAGATTTTAATTGTACAGAAGAAAGGAGCAAAGGGGGGAAATATATGTATTAAACACTGTTATCAACGTGTCACCCTGCCACTATCGCCCCCATATTGCTCTTTCTCTCTCCAGTGGGTGAACGCTAACCATGCTTAAGATGTTGAAGGAAATAGATCACTGTGCGTAGGGTGCAGTGGCCCAGATAAGGGTCTCACGTGGCTGCAGTCCTGCTATAATTAACTATTGTCAAAGTGATTAATCATATGTCTATAGAGGTGTAGTGCACGAGGTCGCCAGCGACTTGTGAGGTGAAGTGGAGCTAAAACGTTTGAGACAGTTTCAGGCCTGAAACTTGTTAAAAATCACTTTATTAATAGAAACGCATTACTACTTTGAACACGAGACTCAAACTTGGTTAAAAAAAGAAACAGAAATTAAATGTCAAACACCCACACACCCTGTGACTAGCTTCCCTTGAATTGAGTTACTGTGGCCAGAATCAATTCCCTGTGTAATACTTGAAAGGGAAAACACTCTTGTGATCCCTGCTGTGAACTTGTTTTACTCCAGTTGATCTGTGATCTGCATGATCTGGCTATTTCTTATAATTCTGGCCTCCACCCCCACTGACAGCCACTGCTACCCAAAAGGTTCAGAGAAATTGCGAACAGTATAAGTATATTTACGATCAACCAGCTGAAGTTGGTAGGATGAAAATTGTAAAGCTAATTTTATATAATATTAATTTCCTTTGGGATAAAAGCCAATATATTTTTTCCATTTTTCATCAGTTTCTGCTCTTGCTTGCGCAACGTTTACGGAGAACAGGTTAGTTGATGCTTTCAGTCCCACAGTTTCATAAATATGAATCTATCAGTTCCACACACATCACAAGGATATGTAGGCAAGCAGTATGGGCTTTGAAAATGATGGATTGGAAAGAGCCGGAGCAACAATCTCAAGAGATGCATCATAAAAACTCATACATTAGTGTGTGTTTTTCCTGCACCCATACAAAGGTCCACACCGAGAATAAAAATCTCAATAAGATCAAGCTTGACTGAAGGAGGAATGGACCCAATTCAAGAACCCCTGAACACGGTTTTAAGTAGTCATATAATGAGTCTTTTCAATGGCAAGGACAAAAGAACATGTATGAATTGTAGAGAAAGGCCTTCTCCACCAGGAAAAAGGTGGATGGCAAAAATAAGATGAAACAGATGAAGATGTAAAGATGAGAAGAATAATGTTGCTCTTGTCGAACAAACGTCACTAGTGGGTTCTCATATAACCCTGGTTGAATTTTTTCTTTTTTCTAAGCCTTTTTATGTCTGTCATCACTTCTCTAAGCGTTTGAAAAGACGCCTGGAGAATAGCCAGCAGTTTGGGGGCTTGAGCAATAGTGAAGGGCCAGTCGAGAATAAAGAACCTGCTGCCAATTTGATTATAATCACACCTTCAGTGCAGGTGGACTGTGCAGTCTTGCACAGTGAACATTGCACAGTGCGAGGTGCAGTCAGTGATTCTAATCCAAGTTTGTTTTTTTGTGGGGGCTGAAAAAAAAAGTCTATGTGTTCACACACAGTCCCGTAAATGGGAAACAAACAGATCGAGCCGCACAACGCTGGTCCACCTTTCCAGCCAACCAGCAGCAGGGGGCATTCGTGGTCAGCAGCGCTTCTGAAGAAGCACTAAAAGGAGGGATATATTTCTTTGGCTGTTGGGGTCAAATATCAACAATCTTTCTCCAGACTCCACCATTAACGTCTGAGATGTCAGGCCCCGTCTTTTTCTCTCATCCTTCTTTTTTTGCTTTCCTCACTTATATCCCTTTTCAAGTCCTCTCTCTCTCTCCCGTCCTCCTTCTCCTTGCTTTGTGCCAGGGACCAGCCTTTTTTTTTCTGAGGGGTTCTTTGAGGAAATCATTTCAAGGCAGAATGTGACAGTGTGAAATGTCTTTCTCAGATCAGATGTCTCAGAAACAAGGCCTGTCACATCATTCGCTATGCTTGACTTCATTAGCTCTTTGTTCAGTTTCACGTCAGCGTTCACAAACACAATCGCTCAGTGTAATCACTTTTGGCTTCCATTTTCGCCCACTCATGTTTTACAATCGACATTACGCCGCATGTTGGGAGGGAGGCGCTGCGATTCTTCAAGCGGATACAGGGATTTCTTTCACTTTGACATCTGAGTTTTCCGAAGAGAGGCATTCAAGTTTGATGAAGCAAACTCATTTTGACTTGAATAAAGCAGTAGTTCTGCTTGTACTCCTTTCGTTCATGCTTCACGCATGTGCAGTAGTTCGGCATCTGGTTGGAAAATGAGTTCACTGATGTTTGCAAGGGTCGGAAAGTCCAAAACTAGCCGTTACTCAGTGAGTTAACAGAAGTTTGCACATTGTTAAGCTTTCTTCTCCTACATACATCATATAAGCTCTGCGGGTCTGGCTGTTGTGGCTAAGATCAGTATTATTACTTTCATTAGCTCTGCTAGGAGAAAGGATCTTGAAACACTTTGATCCAGACTGAAATATTGCAACAATTGGCTGAATCGCCATATAAATTGGTGCAGGCAAGCACGGTCCCCAGAGGATGAATGCAGATGACTTTTGTAATCCTCTGATGTTGTTTCCCACACAGCATATTTAATGGTTTTGGGTGAAATGGTTGTGGTATGAACCATTTAAATTTTCATGTAATTCCATCATTATGTAATTTTTAATAAGCAATTCAAAAATAATCATAAAGCTGTACTTGTATTCATTGTTAATTACGTTTTGCTTATTCAGTTATTCAGTTTGACGCCAGTTTCATTGAACGATAGCATGATATATATTCATTTCATATATATATATATATATATATATATATATATATATATATAGTTATCTACTGTACTCCTCTGATATTAAGAATTACTGGAAGCAAGTTGATTGAAAAACTTGTCACATCTACAGAATAGATATAGATCATATCGAGCATAAGTTTGACCACCAATATTTTATAAACTCATTGACATGCTTCCATTTATTTAGACTGCAGAACTCAAAAAATAAAAAGGTCAAACGTTGCCTTTTTAAATGTCTACAACACCCTTCCTCCTCGTTAACTTTAATCAAGTGTTTCCACTTAAATTTTCAGTGATGGGGCAAATGAAGGGGCCGACTAAGACAAGCATCTTAATCAACCCTATGCTGGTAGAAGTTTTGTGACACCTGGAGGGGAAATTCCCTGTTGCTATAACTCCAGACCTGAGCGAATGTGAACATATTTTCTCGGCCAGGTACTGCCAGGGAGTTTATAATTGAGAGGAGACTCAGGAAATACTCATTAAGACGTTGTCAGTCGCCAGAGGAGGCCACGCTCAATGTGTTTAGACACCACTGAGACTGCAGGTATCCCAGAAGCCTTCTTATCTCCAGCTGGAGGGCAAAAGTATACGTCTGCGCAGGTGTGTGTGTGTTTGCTTAGAGCTGGGGTGTGTGTGTGTGTGTGTGTGTGTGTGTGTGTGTGTGTGTGTGTGTGTGTGTGTGTGTGTGTGTATGTGTGTGTTCATATGCGACTGTGCGCACGAGTTTAATAAACTCACAGGTCCATGGAGCACCATCTGCCTTGCAGTGTTTGATCAAGCAGGAGCTGGTTGTGAGGGACACCACTGTCACCCGCTATGTGTGACAAACTATTAATAGAAACACCTGTTTATTGTCTCGCTCTCTCCACAATCTCCCCTGGAACAGCTGCTTGAGTGGATGAAGTTTACGACATGATGCGGCACTAACCTCTAGTCTGATCATTTCCTCTGTCTAAAAAGTCCTTGGTAAATAAAGAATGGCAGTTAAGAGCATGCAAAGTGCTCCTGTTAGGCAATTTGACATTTACAAGTTATATGTAACTTGGCATGATGAGTTGTGTGAGTAAATGATGTAAGAATCTCAACCATTTTATCTTCTAGGTTCTAGTCACGACCCATGAAGGGAGAGTTTGTCTTCAACACTGAGAATGTTGTCCCTAAGTGTCCAAACAATATTTTGCACTTGACCTCAATATGTCATTTCCGTGAATTGTCTTTGGTTTCAAGTTCCAATTGATGTTGATGTGATTAAAATGAGCCTCAAGGTGTCTGGCCATTGATCGTTTGATCTCCCCCCTGCCTGCATCAGATGAAATTGATTAGAGCACTATATCTATGATGAGGACAGAACACGTACACTCACTCACACACACTGACAACTACCACTGTTGCCACTGAAGAGGATTTGTGTACAGTGCGGGGTCATATAGTGTCACAGCTCTTTGCGAGATAAATAACACCATCAACAATAATCAGGTTGACTCTCTGCAGTATAAAGACCAGAGGAAAATAATTCAAACACACTGGTGGGTTTAGGGTCATCAGAGTGTGTGTAGTTAATAGCAATGTAAATGTGAACTGCGAGGAATGACTAATAAAGTCATTGTATCATTGCCATCGGTGATCTGAAATCACAAATAATGTAGCACTAATATCATTTTACTGCAGAGCTTACTGCATCCAACTAGGCAATGATGAAAAAATATGGCGTGAAGTTGAAATTAATCTTTCATTAGCCAACAAGCCACTTTTACAAGGTGCTGAAACAGCCGTCTCATGTAACTACACTGTAAAACACGTTCGGCTGAAGCAGTACCTTAGAGGCCTTCCACTGGCTAATAAATGCACCTCCTATAGACATTTCAGTTAAACAGGAGCCTAATGAAAAGCCTGTCTTCTCTTTACGATGAAAACAGAATGAGGAAAAGCAAAGCATATAGTTACAATTTCAGGTTTTGATGTGTTTTTTCACGACTTTGTGTATGTGTATGCTGCGTGTCTATTCCAGTGTCCTAAATGTGTGTGTGCAACAGCTTATCTCTGTATGTACCAGGGGTCGATGAGAGGAATAGACATGCACTCAGAGCCGAGGTGAAACTTTAATGCAGGAGAGCCCTACCAGCAGCATTTTCAGTGAGACAGATGGATGAAGTTTATTAACCATGTGACAGTTAACACCCCCAGTAGGGAGAAAATGCTGCAGCAGATAAATAAATGTTGGCTTTACCAGCCCCTACCTCCTGTTATTTATTCAGCAGAGTCAACATTTCTATTAGGCATGACTTATGGCAACAAATGATTATTGCTGCTATGATCATTATGAATGCAATCTTCTCGCTGTATAAGCTATATTTCTCCAGTTGCTATATAGATTGTTATATACTATAGATGCTGGCAGGCCAGTTAATGGATTACATATCTAATGTGGAGGTTTACACTCCAGTTTCAGTAAAGCTACTTACGTCAAGGCCAAATGCTTACGCAGGGATGTTTTTATTGGAACATATATAAAAATGTAAAAGTTATTTGTTTTGTAAGAATGAATTGGCATTAATTGAATATGTGTTAGTGTTCTTTTTATTTGACCTATAATATCGAATTGCAGCAACTACAAATTAAATGAGGTGGGAAAAATCTTAAAGCACAGCAAAGACGTTGGGTGACAATGAATTCACAGATTATGCGGAGGAACATATGTCTTTTCAGACAGAGCCTTAGAAACTTGAACGTCAATGCCCTAAAGCGTTGTGTCATAACTTAAATTTGATCCAGTACTTCATGATGGTCTCTTTTTTTCTCTCTTTTCTACCACACTGTCTCTTCTTACATGTATGAATTTTAAATTCAAACTGAAACAAAATAGCATTACACATTCTGTAAATCATTTATTCAGTGTTCTCTTTCAGAAAAAAATGAATGAAAAATGAGAACCCTAAATTGAGAAATCAAATTAAATCAAATTTATTCATGAAGCACATTTTAAAATTGACTTGTATTGGCCAAAGTGTCGTACAGAGTAGTGCAGTTAAAACACAGACATAATCACAAACACAAAAACACTGACATACACAAGAAGGCACACAGCTTGTAGGCACAAGTAAACTACTTGTTTATGACGTTCCAAACATCAGCAAGACTAAAGAGCTGAGTGGATTTTGGGAAGAAGCAGAGAAGGAACTACGCCCCACGCTCCTCCCTTTACATCAGTCGCTACTCAACGGGATGGAGAGGGTGTTTGAAGTACTTTAGTGTCCACATCACCGAGGGCCTGACCTGGGGGCTGCATACTGACTCAGCAGTGAGGAAGGCGAGACAGAGATTGTTTCACCTCAGATGCATGGGGAAATTCCGCATATCCTCTCAGACACAGGAATTTCTATTCCTGGATCATGGAGCATCAGCAGCATCCTGACAGGGGAACAGCAAGTAACGGGTGCTACCCTGCGGTAAGGACGATTACAACAGGAATTCAGCAAAGAGAATCATTAAGGATTCCAAACCCCCCGGGTAACGCCCTTTGTTCCCTGCTGTGTTCAGGAAGAAGGTATCGGATTCACTAGGCCAGCACTGAGAGGCTCAGGCCTCAGGCCACTAGGATCCTGAATGACAATTTAGTGTTTTCCATGAAAAGTCACACTTTTATTTCATGAATTGTAGAATAATTACAATTTTTTATTACATTAGCCTTCTGACGCAATGAGCAAACACATTGTACCATTAGAACACTGGAGTGATATTGTACCAAAAACCAGACATTTGCAGCTCATTTACCACATTAGCAATGTGTAGAGTGTACTTCTGTTTAGTTCAAAGTTATTTTTTATTGAAAACAGTGCTTTTCTTTTATAAATAAGGGAATTTCTAAATGACCTGAACTTTTTAAAAACTTTTATAAAGTGTATATGATCATATCATATTTTATAATGCACAATTGTTGGAATTGATTGAAACACTGACATTGAATGATATAAAAAAATAAGATTGGTTGATTGATTGAATAACACATGGGCATAGTAAAACTATGCTAGCAAATAATAGCATGTTTTCAAGCAGGAGATAAAAGAGTGCATGGAGGGGGCAAATCTGACAGTTCCACAGTCCAGAGGCTGCAACTGCGAAGGCGAGGTCACCCCTGAACATTAGTTTCGATCGAGGGCCAGGCACGGCTAAAGGGTCTGCGATATAAACAGGAGCCAGCCCATTTTAAAATCAATTCCAAGCCACGCAGGCAGCCAGTGTACAGGCCAGGTCGGAGGTAATGTGGTACCTGTTTTGTGTACCTGTTAGGAGCCTGGCTGTGGTGTTCTGGACCAGTTTCATGCAGGATAGAGATGACTGGCTGATTCCAATGTAGAGTGTGTTGCAGAATATAAATGACACATTTTCAGGAGTCAGTACAGGAGACTTGTCCTGGAGTTTAACTTGTTATGTAAAAGTGACCTGACAAACACTTTTCTTTATTAAAATAATATATAATATAAAATATACAACATTTACCAATATATTTAAAATGAAAACATATTAACATTATGTTTGACAACAAAGCGGAATGATTAAACGTGACCCTCACGATCCCCTAGAGACATGGCGAGTGTTTCTGAGCTTGAGCATGAGTGTGCATATTTAAATCTTATTTTTTATTTCCAGTAAATCTGATGGTAGGTTCAAGTTTGCATTGAACTATGATGAGTGCTTTCAGGCTTTGTTAAAGGGTCTTCCATTAATGTAAAACATGGTGAGGATGAAGTGTTAGCTTTTGTTTGAGTGAATCTATTTAATCCCTCACATGGCTAATCATTCATCTAATGATTTTTCCATGATTCAACTCTCAAATGGATTCTAATATTCACAGACCTAATTAATAGGGATATTTCACTACTAATTCTGTGAAGTATGAACGAATGTGATGTTCCATTGCCTCTGTGCTTCTAACTTTTTCTCTCTCTTTGTTTTTTTGTTTTGTTTTTTTGGTTGCACTCTATCTAAACTATTACTTTTCCCTATTATTCTCCTTGTATCTTCTTCTCCGGAACATGCCCTTACTTTATTTAGTTCTTATGTGGCTATCTGTGTTCCTTGTGCACATCTATATAACACTCATTGGAACTCTGCAACTGTGTTTTTATCCTCCAGACGCTGCCAACAACAACGTACGAGTTAGAGATTGTGGCCAAGGACATGGCAGGAAGTGAGGTGGGCCTAACGGGGACGGCCACGGCAACCATTACCATCACAGACAAGAACGATCATGCCCCTGAGTTCACACATCCGCTGGTGAGAAACATCCCTTTTTTCCCTCTACTTTTTACATCTTTTGAATGGAGCATTTTCTTTTTATCGCCCCGTTGCCCACATGTAGCTTCTATGGAAAGTGTGTGGGATCGGTGTTTGTTTATCCCTCCAGGGAGGTCGGAGTTCAGGGTCAGTCCAAGCTGGCAGAAATCCTTCACTCTGTCAAGGACAGGCAGGCTAGATACTTCTCTGAGCTTGAACCAGTGACTCCTGGTTGAAGAAGGCTTCTCACTTATACACAACTGATTGGATTCATTTCAAGAAGAAGTTGTATAACCAGTGTGGAGGTTTTTAGTCTTTCTTCTAAAATGTGCAATCTGATCTACTTTACTGTATTTTTATCTAACTTGGTCGAGACTAAGAGGTTAACATCGACTCATTACTAAATCGTTGGCGCTGATTGACAGATGGACTACTCCATCGCTCACCATATGTTAGCGTACAATTGCCCACTCATGGTGATGCATCACATGTAGCACACTCACTTACCCCACACAACATCTACAGGTCATGAACCTGTGTATTCACACCCACTCAAGGACTTGTCTAAGTGTGACCTTTAGCTTTCTAATGGGAAAATGTGTCTCCCCTCGCCTGCCTAAGGGAAAGCTCTAGGAAAACCCGGCAAAGATCACAGTGTATGCCAAAGAACATGTGTGATAAATAATAACACATCATTGTAATTGGGTGATATGGGAGTGCAAGCCAGATAAGGGAATGTGTGTGCTGGAGAGAGAGGAGATGTGTTGTGATTAAGTGACTGTTTAATCAGCAGTACCTCAAGGCGTTAGTGAAAAGCTAACAGACTAAACCGCCAGTCATGCTGTAAAAACGCACATGCGCATGCACAATAAAAACTGAAGGTACCTTGGGAAGAATTTGTCAAAAGCTGCTACCGTGGCTGTTTCTTTTTCCCTCCTTATCCTTCCTTCTCACTGCCATAGGTGATAAAACAGGAGAGGAAAAAGGACAGGGTCTCGGAAGGAAAGAAAAAAAAAAAGCCCTTCCCCACACCTCAAGGTGCGGTTGTAACATTGACTTGTGCGGTTCTTAATGGAAATGCCCACAGCTGTTGTCAGGTTTGGAGACGCATCACGCTTTGCCCCAACAAAACCTCCCCTGCAGCCCTCCCATGATGCATTGGGATTGTCAGGGGAGCTTGTAAGGAGCGCAGCTCAGATGTGAAATGTTACAGCTCAGAGGGCTCGGCAGGGCCGTGCAGAGTGCACCATGTCCATGTCCTAGTTAATGTTCTCATTTCTCACTGGAAAGAGATCCGTTTAACGGTGTGGAGAAATGGAGCTTTTAAAAAACAAGTTTGAAGGCACTAAGCTCCCTATAGATCCTGTACCCTCCACTTGCCCTGACCCCCTCCAACCAGCCCATGAATCATCTATGACCTCTCAGATGGCTGCCTACATATTGCAAGTGTGTTTGAGAGTGTGTTCATTGCATTGGATGTTGCATCAGCGACGGCTCTTAAGCTTCCACCCCATAAATTATTCAGCTAGATAGTCTATAGTAAATAGTCTTTTCATAGAACTTTCCAAAATCATTCTGTTCAGAAGAATCTTGAGTTTTATTTTTTTAAAGACACCACCTCCCGCAGACCAGAGCTTTAAAAGCTTGTTTCCCTGCATGAGAGCTGGACTCAAGCTGAGTGTGATGGAGAGGAGGAGAAGATGAGTAGGAAGAGTCTGACAGAAGGAACAGGGAGAGGTGAAGACGAAAAAGCAAGCTAATAAATGTTCTGAAAATGTCTTCTTTTTGTTATTATTCATTAAATCCACTCTAGCTGGGTTTTATGAATTAAAATTTAGTTTGACTTCAACATAATCCCCATGTGGGTGCCTTTTCTTTTTTTTTTTTTTTCTCAACCTACCTGTAGCAGCTGTATACAATGCCTTGTCTACACTACATACTACCAGTCTGCATTTCACACCACATTTGTAATTCATCTTTCTCTACTGAGGTTTTACTTTTTCCTAGATTTACTGTATATGTATTTATTCGTTGTTCCTGGACTACCACGAAAACACAAACAAAATTCCAACCACTTTATTTAACAAGTTGTACAACTTTGGAGATTATGGTGACAACCATGCAGGACACCATTTGAAATGATTTTGTAACTATTTAGGTACATTTAGAGTGTGTCCAACTCATTCTGGTAGTTATGGGACAGCACAAGTACACAGTACCTGGCCTAAATAAAGAGAACATGGTGCAGAAGGGTTATTTTTGGTTCCTGGATTATTCATATGTGTGTTTTTTGGGGATAACATGTACTCATCCAATCAGAGTATCATCTCTTATCCCCTTCAGAAGCTGCATTGCATTTCCAGCTGGTGTCTTGCTATTTGGCAAGTGGGAGTGATGTGCATCCATCGCCACACTACTACCAGACAGCTGGGAGTAGCTCAATTCAGTGACTTTGACTGTTTTATTTCCCCCTATTTTCTGACTTCTTGAAGTTATATGTGTAACGCAAAACAATCACAACAAAGCGTAAGTATGAAACAGGGGATACTTGACCTGATGATCTGGCAACCCTCAAATTCAAGATGTACACTTTGGCAACTAACAGCAGCAGCAACAGCAGAGGAGTCAGTGAAATGTAGAATCTGAATCTGTTGGTATATTATATTTTAAACATTACACATTTCGCACCATTGAAAACAAGATGCTTTGAAACTAGTGAACTAGAAAAGCACTCGGAGAGCTCAGACGTCTGCTAAGCATATTGTGACTCCCACCCAACATTGTTGTCCTTTACCTGTTGAAAACATACATTGTTGTGGAATGGAAAGTATCAATTTTCATCACTGTTGTCTGTAAAAAGGGTTAGGGTTAGTTAGTTGTAAAAACGTGGTTATAGATTACTAAAACTATGGCGCTTGTTTGAAGGTCCATTCACCGCAATGTTAACAAACAACAAAAAATTCAGAGTGATCCATAAACCATTACCATTACCGAAATGTAAAAATCTGTTCATGGTACCATTCCCAACATTTGCTGAAAACTTGAAAATCTGGCCAAAACTCGTTCAGATACTTTGGTAAGAAACAGACAAAACACTGCCAAAAGCATAACCTCCTTGGCAGATGTGAAGGTCCAGCCATGAGTATGGGAGCTGAATGAGACCTTATACAACTCGAAGTTTTGGAGATGATTTAAAGACAGCTAGTTGCAGAACATCTATGTGAAGCACATCGAATAAATATTTATTGATTAATCTCTATGAATAAAATAAAACCTACAAATCTTTAGAAAATAATCATATAAGTCATTAATCTAATACAAATAGAGTTTCAGGCAGGTCAACTAATGCATATTCAGTAAAGTACACATTTTGCTAAGTTAGGCTCTTTATGATTGCATGCGTAGGCGCATGTGTCTATGAGCCGTCAAACAAATGTTAAACCAAACCTACGTCCTTGAACTACATAACATACATATCAACACCATGACCACCTGCTCCATCACGCTGCTGCTGCTTCCTCCCTCTCTCCTTCTCTCTCTCCTTCTCTCTCTCCCTCTCTCTCTCTGCAGTGGCCTGTTGCCATGTTCTTCTTTTCTTTGTTCCTTGTTTAATGTGGTTAAAGCAGTGAAGCCAGTCAATCAGTCTGCATTGATCTAAAAATGAACGTGGGAGATTCTTACAGTATCTGTAGTCCACAGCTGCTTTATACTGTATGAAAAGCTTCTTCTTTGGTTCATTAAGTCCCTGCAGTGTCTGAATGCAGTGGAACACACATGTTGATAAATCTGCAGCCTCTGATGCGCAAGAGTTGTTGCTGTTCCGTACGGCTGTTCACTGAGTTTACCACCAGTAAATCACCTGAAAGTTGTGTGACTTTCAATCTTATCTTTAGTATCCCTTTATATAGACAATTATGAATAAGTAATGTTGGATTTACAACTTTTATTCTTACCTGCTAAATGCTATCGTCAGATTGCAGGAATAAATGACTCATTAACTTCACCTGGTCTCATGCATACAACAGCACAACAGCGATCCATAAAAGACGAGCGAAGGCGACAGCGACTCTCACACTAAGCTGAAATTAAAACAAGTGCACATGAATTATGTTAATAACATAAGTAAACACTGCGTTGTTCCGTTGTACTGTACAGCCACTCCTTCTCTATTTCTCTGCTTCTCTCCTGCCCCCTGCTCATTCTCAGCGAGGGCAGGGCTGACCCCTCCATCTGGGAGGCGAACTGCAGCTGCTGCAGCACAGTGCCGATACAGAGGAGCTCTCAAATGTGTTTTCGGGATGTCCCTGTCCACCAAAACAACGATTAAAGTAGAAAATACAGGCAGAGGGCAAGGTATCTGCAAATAAACACACCATCGCATATTTCTAGTGGGTCGTGATGATTGGGATGGATTACATATTTGTTTATTATATTTTAGAGTTTATGAATACTTTTTTAAGGAAAGTCCTTCATACCGGTATTATTTCTGAGTAGGAAATTTATTATATTTTACCGAAACTCTGTATAGGGGTCAGGCTCTGACTTGATTAATTTTACAGCAAGGGTCTAATCCTTTTTTTCATGAGAAGGGCAAACAAGAGAAAAAATATTATTTGGAATCCCGTGGAATCTGTTGGCTAAAGGGTATGCGAAGGAAGGTGGATATTTGTCCTGATCAATTTGATCTGCCAATCACAGCTGGGGTGCTATTATCTCCATGTGTTTACTTTCAGCCTTAGGCTGGGTGCACTGTGTCTTTTTTTGATTTTTTTTTACACTGTGTGGAATTGAATATTACACTTTTTTTTTTTTTTTTTACACCGGTAAACGCTGGTAGCAGAGTAGTCCCTGACATACCTTAGTCTTTGCCCACACCCCCGCCACCTTTTGCCCTTCACAGTTCTTCCCTTCCCATTCTTTCTTACACCCACACCAAAATCCTGATCCCACTTTCATTTTCTTGCTCTCCTTGTGTCCGCTCTGGCTCAGCTAATTTCACACCATGTCTGAATGAGCCTATTTCCCCCTGCTCCTCACAACTAGACCATGATGGACCTTATCACTCCTGTCACTCAAACTCCCTGACAGCCAGTCTCTGTACTTTTTCTTTTTTTCCCTCACTCAATATTACGTCCCTTCCATGTGCCTGTCTGTCCTCCCATCTGCTTCCCCCTCTCCCTTCTCTCTTTCTCTCACTACGGCTCCCCGCTCTCCTCTATGATGACCAGAAGAGTATGCTTGCCTGCAATCCATCTGTCCTGCTGATAAAGACGTTAGCGGTGATGGGTGTAGCGCCAGGCGTGGGGCAGCAGGGCCCTGTCAGTGCTGGTCTGTCTTGAGGGATGGCTAACGGGTGTCACGGATTAGTCCGGGCCTTGCATGATTGCTTCACTAGCTCCGAGATACACACGGCGCTTACCCCGGGTGATACGTTGGCACAGTTGGCCAGAAATCTCTGTCACAAAGAAGGAACCGAGAGGAAAGGATTTGTGCCCTACGTGTCAGGTTAGAGGCCTGCAATAAAGGATGACATACATTTGTGTGTATGTGTGTGTGTATGTGTCCACTCGTATGAATGTGTTATTTGACGTAGACAAATGGATCAGTTTAGACTACGGCCTTGCCAGATATGTCCTTGAAACTTTTACAATTTGTTGGTCGGTTGTCAGTTTTCCTCCCCGTGGAGAATCTTGAGATATAAACCGGGGCCCCTTGCTAAAGCGTTTATGATCCCCCTTGTTAAATCATATTAGCAATGGAGCAATTTCATTTCATTACACATTTGCTGAGTTATTCATCATCCGGGGCTTGATAAGCATGCATATATGAGGGCTCTTTTATCACTGCATGTCAAGCAAGCATGCTGCATGAAATAGATAATCCCTAACTGGTATTACCAGGTAATTTTATTCAGATTGCAGTAACTAATGGAGTGCCTGTTGACACCCCAGTTCCTCCGATAAAGACTGAAGAAGCACTTGGGAGGAATGTGAAAGGCTACTTGAAGAAACAACAGACATATTGTTCCTCGTTTATACATTTTTACAAAAGAATGTTCATGTTTTAAAAATCACAAGGTCAGCCGCCTTGTTTACACTGTTTGAAAAGCGTGTGAGCTTTTCAGTTTTCTTCTTTTCTCAAAGGTACTTTAGGTATGTCAAGAATAGCTTGTTGCCAGGGTTGGGTTCATGAAAAGCATTCACAGAGCCTATCATTGATCTGCAGCTACTTCTCAGGAGTACCAAGTATATGTGTGTATGTTTAAAATTCCTTTTAGGAGCTTTGGATTACAGACTCATGCCTAGAAGGTGTTTGTTCAGTCCCTTCTTAAAGGCTTGAGCACTACTGGATGAGATGTCTCCAGCAGCAGGGGGGGGGGGACCTGGCGTTAAACCTGCCTTGTAACTGGTGTGTGTATGATGCTAATAGTGATGTGGCAGCTGTGTGTATATGGTAAAAAGTAAACATCAGAGGATAAATGGAGAGAAGAGGGTCACACATTCAGCATGTTTTCAGATCACGCTGTGTTTCCGGCATTACCCTACATGCAAGCACTGTAACACAGCTGATCCGCCAATTTGCCTACACCCCCCCACCCCACCCCCCACCTCCCTCACGTTATTTTTGGCACACTATGAGTACAGAAGCAGGGAAATGCCCACGGAGAAGACAACTAATGTTGTTGCATGTAGCTAGATACTATAAGATGTTCGGGTGGGAAAAGTATCAGAACAGCATACATTCAAAATGCGCTTTGAGAGCAGTATTGGGATGTGTATAGCTAGGTACTATGACAATTCAAGTGTTTTTTTTTATTCTAAACCAAATTGCATAATTTTTTTGAGGGACACCCTGAGGTGGTCTATGATCAAACTAAAGTGGAAACAGGGAAATTGTTTTAATGACAATCTGAAATCACATATATGTCATTTCGGGGGATTTTTCAGATGGTCACTGTGGCAATGACTGAATATTGACATTTTCAGAGCTCTTATAATGCATGAAAATTTTGGTGCAGATTAAACAATGTAAAGAGTTACATCTACTCCCTGTATTTATGTATCTATTTGTTTATGTGTACATTCATTCAATTATTCATTCACTCAGAGAAATATACAATTTGAACAACCATGTTGAGAAAGGGCACTGCAATATAAAATGAAAAAATATATAAAAAATTTGACAAATTGGAGTAGATGCATGAGCAACTCTGTTCATAAATTAATTATTGAAATAACACTCTGTTTTGTTAAAGCACCATTAGATTAAATCATGTATTAGAAACAAAGTTCTTTCTCTCACTTCTATTCAGTTTATTTACCTGATTTCCTAATTTACAGTAGCTATCTCTGTCAGATGTTAAGCCAGATGTTTCAGCTACTTTTTCCGTCTCATTCTTCATTAGTGTTTTAGATCACTATTGATCCGTAGTGCACATTTTGCCTCACATTTTTACCGTTTGTTGAGTGTTTCATATTCAACTGTTCATTCTATAGCTCTTGCTGTATGTTGAGCACCAGCTTTGCGCAGGTTTAAATTCAAAGGATTAGAAAAGACTTTTATTTTTTTCATTTTCAAGGACTTCAAGGAAACATTTTCATTGGGGAGCACACAGCAGAAAGTGAAGGTGGGCTGTCAGGTTGACGGTATCGAGGCAGAACTCTCCAGTGTGGCCATTGTATTGTCCGACACTATCTAACATACGGTAATGCATCAGCTGCAACACGTGAATGGCTGTCAGCGCAATCAGGCATGTTTATTTAATAGGTTACATTCGTTCCTGTATTTCTTTGGAAAAGAAAATCTGAATTGACAATGCATCATGTTCGGCAAAGGGAGAAAATCTGCTTTACTGAATGTCAGATTCATCGAAAGTCTATCTTTGGCAACTGCCTGAGCAGAAGCTGTTCAAAATTTAATAAATACACAGGTAAGCTCATTAACTCTCCAGGCACACTTACTGTATGCAGGATTAAAGGTACGGTGGGGAGTAAAAAGCGAGTGAGGGGGTTAGACAGAGGTATGAATTGTGATTCCTTTACACAGACACTCTGTATAGGATTGTGTGGGAAGATGAGCAATCACGTGCGCTCGGTTTCATTTGAGCTTCATGCTGCTACAATGAAAACGGTGCCTTTTTTTGTTGCAGATTTTCGGTCTGTCTATAACTCGTTCTGCGGAGAGTTAAGCTGCTTTCGAAAGCATGATTCCTATTTAACTGAGGGAGATTGCTTTCTAAATTTGACTTTTACCTCTGTGACTTCTACATCAGTATTTTGTTATTACAAAGGGGCCCAGTCTAGCAAGTGAGCATGAGGCTCCATCATCCAGATTTTTTTTACCCTGTTTTTAGATCATACATCAGGTGTTGCTCCATTTTTTTTTATTTGTGTCATCAATGCATTGAGATATTTAGAAATTAAGTGAGAAAGAAGAGATGGACTTCCAGACAGTTAGCAAAAGAGATACTTATTACTGAGGAGGAAATGGTGCGAAAGTAACTAACACATCCAGGAAGATAAAACTTTGAATCTGTCTGTTTGCAGCGCCTCCCTACTGTGATGCGGCAACAGAGCAAATATTGCTCATAGGCAAAATTGTCTTGTCTCTGGAGATTTAGTGTGATGGGCCTCTGTTATGTGTCTTCCCTGTCAGTGAAAATCTTTGGGGCAGCGGGGACGTGTCACAAAGTACTTTCCATTAGGACAAATGAACAGCTGCTCAACTGTCTGTCTGGCTGCCTGTCAGTGCAGCCCCCAACTGCCATCTGTATTCATAACACATCATGACAGACATCCAGGAATGAAATAAGTTGCTCTCCCTCCATCTCCATTTGTGTGTTTGTGTGTGTGTGTGTGTGTGTGTGTGTGTGTGTGTGTGTGTGTGCGCACATGCTGGCTTGTGTATGATGCTGTGTATATTCTGTAGGAATATGGCAAACATATGTTTAACTCTGATCGCATACATGTGTCGCAAGCGGGAGCGGGAAAAATCGAAATTTCATTTTGATTAATCTGTTGTTTTTTAAAGGCCAGTCACCTCTTTCCGTCTTTTTTAAAGCCTCTGTCTCTATCCATTTATATTAAGACCGTAGCGCTGCACACAACACTCAGACAAGAAAGGAAAGGTATGAGTCACTGGTTCGTGGCAGGCAAACAATGCCAGCTGGCAATGAAGGACAAATTAAAAGCCTGTATAAGAAATAGGAGGCAATTTCCATAGTAGTGTTAATGAGGCAAAGAGCATTTTGTGTTACTCGGTAAAGCTGACAGATGTGTATACTTATCTCAAGGCCTCACATCTCTTTTTCTCAGGCTTGTTGCCAGAATGTCAGTATTTCATTAAATGCGGTACATTGGATGTTGTGTTTAAATTAAGATTTTGTGTAATTATATATATGTATATTTAATTTTTCCAGAAATTAACCAGCTGTTGTGGTTTTGCTTGCAGGTGTTTTACTAGTTTGGGTCCTGGCTGATTAAAAGAATTCTCACACACTGTCCAGCCTGGATCACCAAATGCTACCTCACTGGTCTTATAAATGATGATTCTGACGACGTGAGATTCCAACTGATCGAATGGATCAGACAAACTAAGGATTGTGTTCTGCAGTCAGCAATCTTCGTATTACTACCACCATTTGTTTCTTACTTTTATAGGGTGATGGCAATGACATTAAATTCATGGGTATTTAAACGTAGGGTTAGGGTTAGTACAGTTTTGACCTGATGATGGTGCTAGATAAGGGATCCCCAAAGTTATTATGTTTCAATCATTCTTGAAGTCTCTGCACCATATTTCAGTGCCATCCCTCCAACAGTTATCACGACATTTCCCTCCAATCCACAACCTCATGCTGGAGCTCCAGTAAAAGTCAGGAGATCACAAGTCATTAGGCTGCATCACATTGGAAACCTGAACACAAAATCGTGTGCCAATCTATCAAGTAAATGACGAGACATTTCACTTGGTAATTGAAAACCTTGACAAGCTGATACCATGAGATGCAAACTCAACATTCTGCCACAGTTTATATCAAGACCACAGTCTTTAACTTTCCAACAGTTATTGAGACATTTTACTAAGGAAAAGAATGAAAAGCGAAAGCACTTTAAAAAAAGCCATTCATAGCAAAAGTTTGTAAGTATTCACCTCTGTGCACTGTGATTGTCTGTAGAGTGACTCACTCAATGTAATAGTTGTTATTTAAGTGGTGAACGGACTGACTGACAGAAATGTTCTCAGACCTTGTAAATGCTAAAGCTGCAGTCGCTGGGCTTCACTAGTTAGCAGGGACAACCCACTCTCCCACTGTGCAGTATATTGTCCTACATATGTATTGGCACTAACTATAGATTCTTTCAATAATGACTGAAAATTACTCTAACAATAGTGGCCATTACTGTACCACTGTTGGGTTGTTTCATGGTACTGTTGTAAGGACAATAACTGGTAGTAATGAGTTATTGAAGTTCCCAGTAAATACTTGTCAATTACGGCACTGTAAAAAGAAGTGCTCTCCAGGTTGGGTACTCTTCTTGTTTTTTTTTTTTTATTAAAATTCAAACACTAGTAATGAAGACTCGATGTCATGTGTTCACACAGTAGGTGTGTGGGCAGATGCTGATAGATAAAAATGTGAAGAAACATCTAATGTGAAGGAAATTATGAAATCGCATACTGTATTCAAGGCAGGAAATCACAAGGGTAGAACAGTGCCAGTGTTACATAAAGCAGATATTGTGAACAAAAACTTAACTGTGTACTAATGTTCAGAAAATAAATTTAAATAAAAAACATCATTGAAATATAGTTGTTTGTATGATATGCATCGTACTTTTCATCAAATCACTTACATATGACCCTTCATTGGTAGTTTATCCATCATTTTTTCACAATTCTCACAATCTATTTACAAAAAGGGCATATAAAAGATAGCAAATTGTACGGCAATATTTGGCTGCAATAATCACAACAAAATCCTGTAGGGATTCAGCTACAGTATATATATAATTTATATATTTGCTAACCATTTTAAAATGCAATACAATCATACCTGAATATGCATCTGTCCTGCTGTTTTAGGCAGCCACTACTTCCAAACACAGTGAAAATCAATTAACCGACTTTTTTGAAGCATGTTTTGTAATCTATCAAATCTGTTGTTGTTTTTTTTTTTTTTAAACGTAATCCAACAACACAATCACAGGTATGATACAATAGAATGATCAAATTGCAAGTGCTGAAACTGACTGTGAACTGAAACTTGACATTATCCATTCATTTATTTCTTTTCTTCTTGTTTGCCTTAAATGACTATCACCTTTTGGCAGCTTGACATTACCTTGAAGATTTATGGGACAGATTATTGAAAAAGTCAGGCATAAAAAGAGATGGGGAAACAGAAAATCAATGCCACGCTCTGGTTTTATTCCATGGAATTTTAAATGTCTGAAGGGTTTTGTGATTTATGGCTACTGTGGACTGCACCTGTCTGTCTATCTCTCTTTCTATGTGAGGTATATGTGAGTTATACGGGACTGTGTGTGTGTGTGTGCACGTGTGTGTGTGATCTGAAAGTACATGTATGAATGACATTTATTTGGCTCTTTGCCTGTCCTGCCTTGGTCATGTGGTCATTTTTTTTGAGAGTGCAGCAAGCAAGAGCCACTTCTGCAAGTGGCTCTCTGTGCGGGCTTGAAGTCAGAAAACAGCTGACACGTGCAAACACTTAACACAATGCACATACATGGTTAAAAGTGAACTTGAAGGCAGAGCCTTTTCTCCTCTATAACCCCCCCCCTTTCATAATGTGTTTAAATCATTTCAGGACAGGAGCTCTCTCTCGTAGTTAGTCATTTCTTTCCAGTCTTTCAGGTGACTGGTTGCTTTGTGCTCCAGGTGGAATTGGGGCTTTATCAGTGCCAGGGCAGGGGCCCAGTGGCCACATCACACAGAATACAGTGTTTCCTCCAACCGCATGACTGCCCCACATGATTAAACCCAATCTGACCGCCAGTTGTCTGTGTGTCTGTACTGTATTTCCGTATGTGTGTGTATCTTTGTGTGACAGACAGAGAGAGAGAGAGTGGGGGAGAGAGAGCTTGTAAATGTTGCATTTGAGTGCGTCTTATCTGCAGCTTGAAGTCCAGAGGAGGAGGATGCACATGGGAACGCCGATGACGTGTATTCGCGGTATGCGCTCTGCGGCATCGCTTTGAGGTTGTTCTCTAAAGCTTTAACATTTGCTCTGTGAATACTTATTCCACCAAATGAATTTGTGTGTTTTAAATGAGCACCAGCCTTTTTTATGTTTGTCTGTAACTGCAGGACAAAAGGGTCGACAATGCCAGTATTTGGTTAGGAACGCAACCTCCATCTTTAAAGGACACCACGTTCCTATCCGCCACGTGCTAAATGACAGTGGTTTAAAGTGTTGTTTTGAAATAAGCTTTGGATTAATAAAACAAGGATGGAAGGAAGGAAAGAGAAGAAATCAATGTTTGTCTCTCTTCGGATAAATGCATGGAGTCAGGCAGTGTAAGGCGGTAAGAGGGTAATCTGTGAAACAACAATGCCATGGGCTGACAGGAGATGCAGTAATCTAGGCTGGACCAGCACTATCCTTAAACAGTGTGTTCTGTGTCTAAAAGATTACACTCTAAGCTTTGACACCATAATGGTCCTGACACACACACACATACAAACACACACACATAGAATGGCTTCTCCCTGCCTGGATCTTCTGCGGAGGTTCACAGTGTACCCTTTAGTGAGAGCCCTGCTGACAGAATGCATTGAGAGGAACCCGATTATGGCCCACTGCCAACAATGAGCAGAAAGTTGGGGAGTGATTGACACACACACACAAAAAAAAAATGAGGTGCACTGTGAGGAATCAGTGATGTGACATGAGTCGTGTTTCTTCTGTTGTATGTCCGTGCGTCCCTGTGTTTATTAATTCTTTTGCCAATTTATGTTTAAGGAAACATATTTTATTGGATTTTAACAGCACAATATCTGCATTTGGAACCTATTAAATAATACATTTCTTTCTTTTCAGTTTTCAGTCGGAGATTTTCAGTATATATATATATATATATATATACATTTTCAATTTTTCAACTGTATGACTGAGGAGAAAATGGAAGGAAAAGCACAAAAAAGAGGACAGGAAGCTGAAGAGAAAGATAAGCTTCACTTCTCCCCCTGAGATAATTGATACATTGAATAGACAGGGACCAAGTAGACAGAAAGCATAATTTTTTTTTTCTTCTTGTAAATAACGGTTACATTCACTGTTTCTCACTAAATGCATTTTTTTGTATGCTGGACAACTACCAAACATGTATTTCTTTACTCATAATACACCTGGTAATATCTTGAATCCCAGCAGTTACCTTCTTCCTTGTCTGTCCTGGCACATTGCCACACTTCTTCGCCTGTTCCTGTGGCTGTTGATCAGTGGAATTGGTTGCACATTGCCCGCTCGTTCACCCCTGTGGTTGCACAATATGCGCATGATAGAAACCAAATGGGCATCCACTTAAAAAATGTTCAAAAACTCTACAGGTCACTCTTAATGTCTTCAATGCAGCTCTGGTGGGGACCAAATAACCAGAAAAGCTGCTGATTAGTTGTGGTGTGAGAGCGGAGCAGGTGAAGCGCACCCAGAGGATCATGGCATAGTTGATATGTGATATTAAGCAGGAATTCCAAAGCTGCAGTGCTGCTAAATCCTTCTGCTGATCGTGAACTTGCGAGACTCTTTCAACTGCATATTTCTGCAATATCTCCTGATATTGTATTTGCATCAGTGCATGATTTTCTGAATTTAAGCAGTCCTCTAGTAAAAAACAAATTAAAAGAGTTAAAAGGGTGAATCGTAGCAACTGCACAGTAATTAAACTTTCGTAGCGATTAATTGCTTTATTAAGGACAAAAGGCGTTTTTCTGTTCCTTTAACATGTTTTATTCATTTAATTATGACACGGCAAATGCACACATAAAAGGATATCCATGCAACACTGTATATTGTATTCCACTAATTTCATTTGTTGATTTGTAGGCCTTTTCACAAAATCAAAAGACATCTCACACACACACACACATCTTGTCATAGGTGCTCATTCGAGAGCAAGAGAGAGACAGAGGGAGAGAGATAAAGAAAGAGACGTGCATGATGATGACATTCTGTGCACGTGTCGTGAAGACTATCCGTGAAGCACACCCTCTTCCAAACATGCCAGTTATGCATCCGTGCCATGCTGGAACAATCACACTAGTTTAATGTAGAGAAAACCAGGGCTTGTTGTCACACTTTTCACACTCTTATACATTTCTTGGAATAAATACATCATATGTGGAAAAAAATGTGAACAAGTGTGTAAGATGAAAAACCAGACAATCAGCAAGAACTAGAAAAAAAAAAAGAAGAAAGCATTGACACACACACACGTGACATTTAGCCCCAGAATGACTGAGATATGTTGCCTCATACTACCGTCTTTGCTAAAGGCAGCTCTTGGTTAAATTTATCTTAAAACAAGACAATGACTGAGGTGTTACAGGATGCCTTAATCTCTCCACATGTACCACTGTTATGATTTGTATCTGAAAGACGCTTATTTTGAAATATATCAAGTTGATATGTTTTACTCTGGGTTGTGCAAAATGGTTAAATGGTACTCACCTCAGTTCACAATGTGCAACTCAGTTCTGAGACAGGAAATGACACCTGACCATCTAAAGGAGAAAAAAAAAATAGTATTCCACTTGTTGGTTGCGCCCCCTAGTGGTGAAGATAACAGCAATGTGATGTGTGCTTTTGGGATTGTCTAGTGTGACTTTGCCCTCAGAGCTACCTGAATCAGCTCCTGACATGAGGCCCTCATCAAATTTTCTATGTCTGAGAGCAGGTTGCTAGAAGCGTTTGCTACTGCTCACTGAACGTGAATTTGTCTCGTCTCTCTGTCTCACAACAGTTCGAGGCCCACGTGTACGAGGGCTTGACGGGCGTGGTGGTCAACCTGACGGTAGACGACAGGGACGACCCTGCCACCGGGGCGTGGAGAGCCATCTACTCCATAATCAACGGGGATCCCACGCAAAGCTTCAAGATTCAAACTAACCCGGACAACAATGAGGGAATGCTGTTTGTTGTCAAGGTAAAGCACATGAATCTGAGAGTCAACATATTGCAGTCGATAAGACATTCACAATGTACAATCTCAATGTACGCTACCGTACAAAAGTTTGGGGTCACACAGACAATTTTGTGTTTTGTGAAAAGTCACACTTTTATTCACCACCATGAGTTGTAAAACAAATAGAAAATATAGTCAAGACATTGGCAAGTTTACAAATAATGATTTGTATTTGAAATAATCTTTTTTTTTTCTTTCAAACTTTGCTTTTATCAAAAGAAGGTCAGTTTTATAGCTTCTCTAAACAGCTAAACTGTTTTCAGTTGTGCTACTGTGATTGCACAAGGGTTTTCTAATCATCCATTAGGCTTCTGATGTAATGAGCAAACAGATTGTACCATTAGAACACTGGAGTGATAGTTGCTGGAAATGGGCCTCTATACACCTACACCTATATTGCACCAAAAACAGACATTTGCAGCTACAATAGTCATTTACCACAGTAGCAATGTAAAAAATGTGTATTTCTGATTAGTTTAAAGTTATCTTCATTGTAAAAAACAGTGCTTTTCTTTCAAAAATAAGGACATTTCTAAGGGGACCCCACACTTTTAAACGATGATGTAAATTTATCATGAGTGTTTACTATACTCACGTGTCTTTTGCATCCTCTCAATTTTCTGTCCATTTCGACTTCATCTTTACCTTCCCCCCTTCTATCCCTCCTCTCCTTGTAATTTTTGTCTTTCTCCCACTAATTTACCAATGTTTATATTTCTCCTACTTTCCTGTTTACCTACCTCTCTTTAGCCTCTGGACTACGAAGCCACAGCCGTCCACAAGCTATACATCAAAGTGGAGAACGAGGACCAGCTAGTCCCTGATGTTGGCTACGGCCCCAGCTCTACGGCCACTGTCGAAGTCACAGTCCTGGACTTTAATGAGGGTCCTGTCTTCTTCCCTGACCCCCTGATAGTCACCAGGATGGAAAACATTCCCGTGGGCAGCTTCGTGGCAGCGCTCAATGCTACAGATCCAGACATATTACAGATACAGAGCATCAGGTAAGGGGGCTGCAGCTAAAACCGTGCCAGGCGGCTGGAGTGAGACTAATTGAAGTCAAGCTGTAATACTGTCCATGTCTTGCGTATAAGGGAGAAGGAATGAGATCGAGCTCATTTGTGCCGTGCAGTGTCAGTATCATCTGCTGTAGCTCGCTGCTCGGTATAATCAGTAATGAGCTTTGTGATTTCCATTCAGTTGAGCTCAGCAACACAATTCTGCGTGTTGTGTTAATGGGACACTTTGAGCAGCACTTAAAAAGTTTTCTTTTGTATAATTGCAGTCCTGTAATGCAGGGAACGCCTGTTTGCCTGTTTGCATTATAAGCGACTGCAAACCATGAGGGTGCCTGGTGGTTTTTGTTGTATGTTTTTTTTTTTTGTTTTGTTTTGGGTTTTTTTCCACAATGAGCTTAAATAGCTTTATTTCGTGTAGCATCTCAGACTCAGATTGGCATCTATAAATTGTATACCATCTTAAATTGGTATATTCTGAAATATTGTGGAGGAATATATATATATATATATATATATATATATATATATATATATATATATATATATATATATATATATATATATATATATATATATATATATATACATATATACAATACAGGCCAACAGTTTGGGCACACCTTCTCATTTTGTTTCTCAATTTGTTAGCCAAAATAGCCACCCTTTTCTGCTCTTGCTCTTCAAGAAGTAGTCACCTGAAATGGTTTTCACTTCATAGTTGTGCCTTATCAGGTTAATTAGTGGAATTTCTTGCGTTCAGAGGAAAGGGTGACTATTTTGAAGAAACTAGAATATAAAACATGTTTTCAGTTTTTCACCTTTTTTTGTGAAGTACATAACTCCACGTGTTCATTCATAGATTTGATCCCTTCAGTGAGAATCTACAATGTAAATAGTCATGAAAATAAAGAAAACACATTGAATGAGAAGGTGTGTCCAAACTTTTGGCCTTTACTATACTATATATACGTATATACGTATATATATATATATATATATATATATATATATATAGTGAAATGGTTTCATTGCACCTGAAGAAGAGTTTCTTTCTGTGATGAATGCAGACTTATACTGTATTAAGTTTTAATACAACCTTCTAATGAACATAGCCTTTGGCTCCAGCTACTGATTGAGTTTTTTACCCATCTACCTCATGGATATTAGGTGTTACAGGGGTTATATCTTGCCACAATCAGCATCAATCATGAGATTGGCCAGCAGCTGTCCTATGATGACATCAATAATGACTTTGCTTCTAAAAAATCTGGGAAGCAAAAGTTTTGAAGATGATGATGTTACCAGTGTAGCAACAGTATCTTCCTTAGATTAAAATATATATATATATATATTTTTAACATGTAAAAGTATCATTTGGTTTCATTTATATGCAGTTTCATGCATATTGAATGTGATGGTTTGATTTTATTCATGAGTGCTTATAGAGGGTGTATGTTGTGTCAATGATTGACAATTTCTGTTCATCAGGTTATAATTTCCCTGCTGTCCTGACATCTCAATCTGTTGCTTCTGACTTGTCTGAAATGATTCAGAGCCCCCATCCCTTATTTCTTCTCCTGTTTTACTTTATCTCCTCATCAAATGTCCCTGTCTTATGTTATATTTGTCCATGTTGTGTAAACAGATGAGGAAAGATGTTTTGCCCAGGCAATCAGCAATTTACTGGCATAGGTTAAACCGTTCACCCCAGTCAACTCAAAAGTCACAGAGTGCGGCAGCTCATTAACTTTAACTCTGCTACAGAAAAAAAAGCCCTCTCTCAAATAGTACCATCATCATAACAGGAAGGCTATTAGTTTCACTATGTGCTACAATAAAAATTATTCCTCTTGCTGCCAGAGGGAGCCCTATAGTGCGTGCTGCCCTTCCTTTTACAAGATGGAAAACTCATCATTGCATTTATTGGCTTTCAGGCCTAATTTATATTCAATTTAGATAGCTTTTTCCACCCTTGGAGTTATATATCATGTAAAAAAAATTGTGTTAAGTAAACACATTGGGATAATAATGACCCAAGGGAATAAAACCCACCAAATCGTGACTTTACTGCACAAATTATTGATGCCGCTTTATGTGCTGTAAAACGTAGTCACTGTGTCAGTATCAAATGCTACATAACCTGGAGTTGTTCCACTGAGTGTTGTGTAGGAGTTGGGACCCGCGCCCATAAAGCTTTGATAACTATATACATTTCGAAAAAGTCTGAGAGGAAAAAATGGCTTTTGACTACAAATTCTGTTCGGCAATACCAGCATAGTACTTT
Source organism: Lepturacanthus savala (assembly GCA_030544235.1). NCBI lineage: Eukaryota > Metazoa > Chordata > Actinopteri > Scombriformes > Trichiuridae > Lepturacanthus > Lepturacanthus savala. Next base: position 18,840,691 of record CM060465.1, read on the forward strand.
TCATTTGGTTCCGGCTTTTTTATTAGCAAGATCAAAAACATGGTCTACTGAACACGTTCGCTCTCACGTCGCCATTTATTTATCCTTGACAGTTGTATTAACATTGAACAGTCACAATTTGATTTAACATTTTAAACAGGCTTTGCACATCAAACAAAATGGAAATTGGAGAAAAATGTAGGGAGAAAAAAAACTCAAAGGTTGCTATTAATGTATATGCACAGCATTTGAAGTATTGAACACTAGTTTTTTAAGTATCTAGACTTAAACTAATATGTCATTGACGTGAGCCTCTAGATCAGTCATGGGTGGCCATCTTTGTGACAAAAAATGTCGACCATTGAGGAATTCAGGTGATCATAGGGTTTATCCTCTGGGAATGTCCTGAATTTTATAGAAATACATCCAATATTTTTTGGAGAGATTTCTCTACAAGCAAAAAAAACATCAACCTGTTGGTGTTGCTAGATAAAAAGAAAAAGGAAAGTAAAAAGTTGTGCGTCAAATCCATCCCTAGATCGAAAGGGATTAAGAAATCTTACTATGAAGAATCTTGTCCTGAATTCAAACATACACTGTTTTCCCAGGTCCAAATAAGTGGACGAGTTGTTCAACATGTCTTTTTTCACCTTCGTTTTTTTTTTTTTTTTTTTTTTTACATAAAAACATTCAAGTGATCCAAACAATTATCACTACAAGCCACATGAGAAGGTTCAACATCAGATTCATGTCCATGGTGTGACCAAGAATGAAAACAGAGAAAGAAGGTTCAGAAAAAGGTCATCTGGCCCAATATAACTTTTTGGGCTAGTCCAGCCTTCACCTTGAAATAACCCCACCTAGTTCCTAGCAACTGCTAAAGTTGCTTATTTGCCACTTAGTACAATTACAGATCTACCCCAAATGATTCACATCAAGGGTGAAAATTGCAGGTCTGAAAATCCCTTTAAGTCATTGTTATCACTTAAATAACTTTCACTGATATGGTGTCATTAAACAACAGCATAATGCAATTCTATATGACTCAGAGGAGGGTTAAATTGTTTGTTTCCCAAGTCACGGAGCTGCATCTCTCTAACATTATCAGTTCCCCTGTCCTTTTTCACATACATTTCTGTATTTATTTCCTAGCCTCTGTTTTTGTTTTTGTTCATTCCTCTGGCATTTCTCCAGAAACAGTGACTTTGACATGTCACAAAAGTTGTGGCTCGCATACAGGTTGAGGACACTGTGAAAGACACTAGAGAGTTGGAAATGGGGAGTGAACGTGCACTGAATGCAATGATCACTAAAATGGTGGAGGATATCACTTCACCTTTCTCTCCGCTCCCTCGTCTGTCTCTGCATAACTGTGCAGGTGTGTGTGTGTGTCTCACTGCGTCTGCCCCTGAGATGTGTGGGTCAAATGCATTTGACATGGAGCACAATCGGTCTGACTCGCTGGTCAGCCAGCCTCATTCATTTTCCAGAACACACACACACACACACACACACACACACACACACACACACACACACACACACACACACACACACACACACACACAGACACACATATATACACACACATACAAAAGGTTGCATGTGTATAGAATGAGAGAATTTCCTTACCATTAGACTAAAACACCAAGTATGCTAATAGAGGGGGGGATTAATACTCAATCCCTGGTAGTCCCCCAGCAGTTAGCTGAGCAGGCTAACTGCTGGAGACAATCTGCTCTGTGGCTGCCCTGGAGGTACACAGCGATCAGCTTTTTTGTGTTTGTGACATCCCAAATCGAGCTTGGCCGGGGTACATTTGAATACCAGATTTCAGCAGAGCACACAGAATCCTTCCCCTTCAGTAGAGGAATGTGAAAACAGCTCTCTAGTGACACATTTTGCACATATACCAGTCAGTGTAGTCATTGGTAAACATTTTACAGGACATAAACATGAGAAAAACACATTTCTGAGTGGAGGAGAACAACAAACCCCTTCCTGTATATCTAAATCCAGTTGAAACAGCATTTGAAGAATACATTGTGTTTATATAATATGAACTAACTTGCATATCAGGATGTCGATCCAGTATAAACAGATGTGCGTGTGGCTCCCTGAATGAATTTCATTATTTGATTGGACCATTGAAAAATAGAGGTATCATAACAAACATAGAGTATTGATACAATGAGTGATACAGCCTTAGAGGCTTAGAGATCACTCGCCTTGATTTACAGACAGATGTAATTATACTATTAGTTTAAATTGCATTTCCTTTTTAACAGAAAGAAAAGGTGATTTAATTTTTTCCATGAGAACAGTTTTTGAATATTTTTTTGGCAAATAATGTTAAATATGTGAAAAAAAACATTTTGTATTTTAATGGACTTTATTGGATAATAAATCACTCAAATTACATTATTATTATTTTGTATTGCATTTGAAAATGGACACTTAATGAATGGTCTATAAAAAGCTGTGTGGAAACAGGATACACTGTGAAGGTCTCCTCATTAGAACTCCTCATTAGCACCCTATAGCCAGGTATAATGAAGTATTTACCTGTTTTGTCCTTAATGTTAGCAGAGAAAAAGATTATTTGCCTGTGAGGGTGTACCAGCGAATAAATATGAAATCTGTAACACTTTTAACAGTGTTACAGTTTGAACTCATCCAAGCTTTGACTGTTGCGTGATGCTCCTGTAGTATTAAATGATCTCATCACCTCTTAATTCTTTTATAACGTTGACGACATGAGGAAGAAGGTTTTCTGGAAGATATGTAATTATATCCTGATGACAAACATTTCACACAGCATCTATTATTCACATAAACCACACAATGCAGCTATTTATACATTACTTTGAAACATTAAAGTGGTTTAATTAAAACAGTGCAGAGAATAGTAAAAAAAAATAAATAAATAAATAACAAGCAGTTTTCCTTTACTTGTATGACACTAAATAACCGCTTTCACTCAAACTGACCTTTTCCATAATGACAGCACATATGAGTTGTTTTAATCCTGTTCAGTATTTAGGCCAAAGTATTAGGCTCTGGGGATTTGTCTTGTATTTCTTCAAGTTTTTGAGCCCTCTTGACTGGTTTAGTCAAGCAGAATAGTTTTATTAAAATGCTGAAGAAAATAAAAAAAATAAATAAAACATGTCAGACTGAGAGAATAACTGGAAACAAAGAGAGTTGGACCAGCTTCTGATGTTGAAGTTAATCTCTGATAAACCTCTGACTACAGAGGTGTTTTTTTGCTCAGTGTGTGTACCTTGACATTTGGAGGAAAAGACATTCAATCCGACAGAAAGTCCTATCATCAACTTCATGGTCCTGTTGTGCCAACCCGATAAGGCGTGAAGAGGAGAGCAAATAATTTAAGTGTCATCAAGAAAGTTTGGCTAATTTAATTAGGTCTCATTTCCAATGACAGGACTCACATTAGTTGCAGAGTAATTGATGCTTGATGGGAAAAGGAGACTGTGTTTTCACAGACCGTTCTCATTCCCCAGGGCATCAAATGTTGCCGTTTTGTCACACCCCACATCGGTTTTTCAATGCGCAGGGTCATCCAATAGACTTCTATCAAATGTCTAACGACACGGACATTGATGGGACCAATGACATCCATATAGGGACGGGACGTCTGCATTTGAAGGTGGCAGGTTGGGTGGTCAGATAATTGATAGATGAGATGTTACACAAGCATTTAAGAAGTTGTTAGAAGTCATCTTTTGATATTTTAAAGGAACATGTCATGTTGATGCTGATTGGCTTAGCTGGTGCTTTTCATCTAGATGCTAAAGGCTATTTTTTATGTCAGTATCAGACTCCGAGGGCCATGTCAAAACAGTGACATTTGAGGTTCTGGGATGAGAACGTGTTGTTTTTTAACAGAAAGAGACATAAGAACATTGTGCTTTTGTTTTAAAAAAAAAAACTCTTTTCTTGATAGTTGTTCTTGCCTAGCATGAGTGTGGTTTACAGGTGTTTCTTTTAAGTGATCAGAGCAAGTATTGTTGCTTCCCAGCACTGAAAGTAGATAAAAGGTCGATAAAACCAGACTTTTTTGATTTCCTACCACATGGAGAAGCAGTACACAGATAAAACAGAAGGCTTTCAACAACAGTTGGATTGGAATTACAAGTAACAGAAACCCAACCTGTAAATAGCTGTTAAAAATAAAACCATTTTCAGTATTAATGTTTCTGAAAGTTGAGAGTTAATTGGAAGCTCTTCAGAATTTGGTGACCTCTCCACTATGACTTTTCCACCTCCTCTGAAATACAGTTAACTTGTTTTCTTCCGCGTGCTTTGAAAATAGAGAGGATTTCATGCAGCTGGGTCATCCATTATTCAACAGCTACCTGTCTACTCCCACTTCTCACTCTGGTCATATTCAAGTTAAAAGGGATGGTACTTAGAAGAAGAGGAATGGGGCTTTTTAATGTCAGGAAAACTGTAGGGAACTTTGAGGAAAAAAGGTAAAAAAAAAAGAAGAAAAAAAAAGGGGGAGAGATGAGGAAAGAAAGACTGGAGACAGGCGATCATCTTCAGATCTGCCTGAAATTGTCTGTGCAGGAACACACACCAACAGCGTAAGAGCGAGAGAGATAAAGTGAGAGATGAAGAGCATAAAGAAGATACAGGACAGGAGAGAAAGATGACAATGAGGCATGCAAGGAGAGCACAAGATGTTACATTGGGATGGAGCCAGAGAGGAGTAATTCACCCCCTGACTGTCACACATTTTTAATAATTCAGGTAGAATGTCATTAATGAAGATTTGATTGGTTTAGACTGCCCCAAATGTGTCCAGACGTATATATCGGGACAGTTAAATATCCTGGTTACTGTAAAGTGCACAAAGAACAAGGTAATCGGGGTGAAGCAGGAAAGTAAAGAGGGAACCGCACTGAACTTTTGCTGACTAGTTCCAAAAGTTCCGCTAAAGTTTCAAAGTGGCCAAGGGCACAACAGCAGAGCATGTGTGTTCAGCCAGAAGTTTGCCACAAAGAAGTGAATTACAACTAAGTGGATTTGCCTAAAGCTACTCTGTCTCGTTCTTTCTCTCCCTTTCCCTCAACGCATCACATCAAAAATTAACCGAAAACCTGGAGTAACACAGTAACTGGCTCATCTATACATAAAATGACATCGGGCTGCTACAGTAGAAAGCACACACACACACACACACACACACACACACACACACACTTCTCCATACATCATACTTCATGCTGGGCGGTTATAACTTGACAGTCTGTTTCTTTTTATTAATTCAATTCACAAGTGCTTCACAAAATTCAGTCCAAAGTGACTCAGACATCCCCCATCCTTAGACCCTCCTTCTCGGCAAGGAAAAACTCCAAAACCCGGTGGGAAAGAAGAAACCTCGGGGAGAACCACAGTGAAGGAGAGATCCACTCCCATGGACGGACAGGCTCTAGATGAACCAGGACTGACATCCATCTTATGATGATGTATTAGTCTTAAGAAGACTTTGTTGTAACAGGCTCATCACAGCCTCTTTTACAACTTTGTTTTAAACGAAAGTAGCATTGCATGCTTTATCCTTGAAACATATTACTGTACCAACCGTAACATTAATTAGCCTAACGAACTGTGTGACAACGTATGAGGCAAGATACATTATAATTATAGCATCGGTCTGATATAATCATATAGACGACTTTAACAAATCCATTTCTGTCATGTGACTGGCTGAGAAACTATTTAATAATCATTGCTCCCGCTGATCTATAATCACCTTCATCCAACTCTTTTGCATGCTGCGCTGCTGCATATATACCAACCCAAATAGCAGGTGGGATGCCCACACGTATCTATGCTCTTGTTGTGCTTAGCCAAAATACTGCCCTTTAATGGGAGGGCTCAGGCTCAGGCTCTGTTTTGTCCCTGTGCCTGTTGTTGAATGTTAGGCTGAATATTCATGCAACACTTTCCGTCTGCTTGCTTGCTTGTCCGGAGTGCCTACCTGATTGTTTGGAAGTCGCAAACAACACTGCAACACAATCAAGAAGGTATTGATGAAAAGATCTTAATATAATCTAACATCAATTTCCCTAACAGATAATTATAATTATAGTAATAATGCTCTATTATTTTTACTCAAGTAAAGCACAAATACAAAAATAACTACTTAAGTACAATAAGGAAGTAAAAAATACTTCCAGTACTGCTTCACCAGCTTCACTGTAGCACCTAACACAAAAACTCTGGTACAAGGAAATCCTGTATTATTTGTGTTCTTACAAGATGCCATAATAGTCGGTATAAAAGGAAAGTTAATTATACTAGTCAAGCGATCACAACACTTGACCAAACGGTTTACTTCTGCATTAAAACAAATAAGGTGAAAAGGACAAGTCGGCACAGAAGCATCATTCATGGGAAGAATATGCAGCATCAGTGAGAAAGTTCCAGTGATATGAGTTGCATGTTTTTCATTTTGTCACAGCACTTTTTAATGTCACTCCGCAGAGCAGAACAAGCTGAGTTATAGCCTGAGGTCTTCATCGCCTTCTCTCTCCTCTCTGTCCTCTGAAGGGGCTGATTATAAGCTAATCAGATGTTTAGATTTGTTTCTCATTTCTAGCAGATGAGTAAAGCATAGCGAATGCTCGGTAAAGGAGGGGGAAGAGTGGCTGTGTGGGAGATGGAGGGAGAGAGAGAGTATGAGACTGAGAGGAGAGTGGAGGAGGGGAGAGACTTTCGTCATAGAGTCAGTATGCCAGGAAATAATTAAAATCATCCTAAAAGATGCCAAGAGGAACAGGGTGAGATGGAGGCCGTGCTGCGAACCACAAATAAATTGCTTTTCTTCCTGTTAATTACAGCGTCGTAGTTTTCAACTGATGCAAAGTGGTCCAATTTTGCACCTTATTATGATAATAACTGTTATTTATTTTTTTTTTCCAAATTGTGTTACTCAAGTTTGCTAATTCATGAAAAATGTCGTCACACTCAATGAGGATGACACGTTGGTATCAGACTTCTACAAAGCAGATGTGCCTTCAGTCTGCATCGGTGTGTCAAAGGAGCACCCTCGTCTACTCCTCCTCTGTTCCCGCCAGGTATTGACAATGCTAACCTTTCATTTTCATCTTTGATTTTGTCCCTGCACTCGCTCCGCTGTTGCTCTGCTGCTGTTAAGTTGTCACGGTTAGTCTTTGTAGAGTGTTCTCCAAGGAGGTTCTCCAATTGTTGAGTGGACTTGGCAGAAAGCCTCCACCGGTCTTTACCTATCTCACCACAAACAATAGTGAATTGGGTTGAAGAGAGGCTTTGAGGCTTTTGGGGTTCGTAAAAAGGAAGTCAAATGTAGGATGAATCCATAGTCGGTCAAACTCTCACCTGGATTCAGGCTCTGGGGATGCAGCATCAGTTAGTGCGAAGGGAAAACAAGCAGAACTAAGAAACTGTCCTCTCTGCTGTTACCACCATTGGAGAAAGAAAATTAAATAATAAAACAAATGTGAAATGGCTGCATTCTCACAATCTCTAGACTCAGGACTCAGCAAAAGATGCGTGTTAGATAAACTGACCATGCTGCTCCGCGACTTCCAATGAAACTCCTCAGCCTTTTCATAAACATGCATATGCACATCAATCACTGTGTATACCCAAGTCCAAATGTCCTCGCTACACCTCTTTTCCAAGTTCACATACTTTGCTCCCTCACACGGCGACAAGCCTCGACCGGATCTCTGTGACGGGATGATTGATGCGACATGCGCCTGCATTTGTTTTCCCCTTTCTCAGCGCTGTCGCATTTATTTCCCCTGGATGGACCTGCTGCGCTGTGCTGATACAGAGCAGAAATATGAACAGGTGTGACGTGGGTAATTTGTCTGCATGGCCTGGAGCAGCGGTTGGCCAAAAGTGGGCAGCTCAGCTTGATTTAAAGTCGAAATCCAGCCCGTTGCAGCTGACCAGGGTCTTTGTAGGTGACCCCTGGAGGAATCGCTTTCAAGCACAATGGCTTCAAAGCCAAATTCTCCGAATGTTTTTTGACCATTTTCTCATATCACATTAAATGCTCCACTGTAGCTCTGTAACACGTGTTCAAAGTGAAATGCAGTGCTTATTTCTTTTCCTTTATGCCGTATCGGTAGGGGGGCTTGTCAATGTCCTATTGTGTGTGTATGTGTGTGTGTGTGCACGTGTCTGTGCGTGCATTGAAGCCTAAAATGTATGGATATAGAGTGGATTGGATACAGAAAGAAATGAATTAGATGCAGCAACCTGTTTCCAAGGAATGATATTGATGTACTACAAATTGCAACAGCAGATGTCTTTTGATATAAATGTAATGACCTCTGATTATATATTTTAATTCATAATGCATTATGAGGAAACATTATGATGAATAAATCTACCAAATTGTGAAATGTCAACCTCGGATAGAATTAGACAATTGAAGTATTTTACTTGTTTTTCCAACAACCTATCTACTCTTGTAATTTTATATCCACTTAAAGCAACTACACATGTTTAAGTTTTTTTTTTTTTTTTTTTTTCTAATTATTTTATAGAGTCACAGCACTTGGTGAAGGTTGCAAAATTGTGGTTCTTGAATGAATAATGGAAAAGTCAAACACGACCTGAAGCATGACTTTCTTCTGCTTCTCTCTTCATTTTCCTTAGTTTAAATAATATGTTAGGGTGCAAAGCTGACTGAAGTGTCAAGGTCCTGTGCTCAGTACACCCACCATCCATCCTGATCACCACAACATAATGCTTCACTGAACATAATCCAGGCAGCAGTAATGTTTTCGTCAAAACTGACAACAGTGGCTGAAATGGGTCGGTAGGCTACTCACCGGTACTTCTGATTTTTGTCCATATGAGTATGCTTGCTTCTTTTTGAGTGCTGCCACCTTCTGAGCACCGCTTAACCACCTATGTAAAATAGAAATAGTGACAAAAATGTTAAAATGAATTGGAAAAAAATAAAATAAAATATACAGGACCAGTAAGAACCTTTAGCACCAGATGAGGGGTTCTTTCTCATTACTTCTGTAAATAGGCCTTTTGTAGCTGTAACCCCAGTGCAAATAACTCAGAGGTTTTTGGTGCAGCACCAACACTCTGAGGCTCTCCCATCTGCCAACTACCATGTTTGACAGTCACATTTCGCACCACAGGCAGAGTGCACCTGATTGCTGGACAAGGGACCAAATTGACCATTTCAGCAAGGCAAATGATTAACTCATTGTGTGAGATAATGGGCTTGTATGGGTGATTTGCTGATAAGTTAAACCTTATAGTCGTATACTCTCTGACAAGGACTGAACCTATCGACTGAATGAGGTAAGTATGTGGTGGCATGCTTCAGCCGCAATAAGTACAAACAATAACTACAGGATCAAATAATCACTTGGTCATAATAAGGCTGCTGCATTTGAGAAGCAAGTACAGGCATCAGATTACAAGAGCAGAGTCTTTTGAACAGCGTGTCGAATTGGCAAGAATTAGGCGGATGCTGGTGAAATTGCCCGTTGATCTGAATTTGCAACAGCTGAATGAGCTAAATGTGAGCAAGGTTTTTGCGTTCCAGTAAAGCATGTGGAGTAGTAATCAATCACGTCGCAGATTTGATGGAGGGAGGAAGAAATGGCAAAAGACAATACTGAAATTAATGGGAAATTGTGAGTTTTGATTGATGAATCTACCACTATTATTGGCAAATCTGTGCCAGTTGTACAGTGTGTCTACTTTCAACATTAGTGGATGATATCCCTATTACAATATTTGGCAGTTGATTGAGTTGCATGGAACAACTGCAGATGCCAACAGTAAGGCTTTGATGGATTGCCTTAAAGATATTTTACTGGATTTTTTTTAATCGCTCTAGCTTTTTAAATTGTAAATATATATAAATACAAATATATATAGGTTTAAAATGGTATGAATATATTATATAGTTTAAAACAAATTAAATATAAAACAGTCAATTAAGTAAATGTTATTTGTCTAAATAAAATTTAAAAAATAATAAAAAATACTGATTAAAATACAAATTAAATTCCTTGTCATTGGAACAGTTTAGATAAATTAGGCAATAATATTATTATCAGACAGGTACTGATATCTTGTCTTTTTCTTTATGACAACTGGATACTGCAGATAAATCACCAGTAATATTGGGATTGGGTGACTTGGGACCTGACCTCATATGACATATGATTTACTCAGGACTTGTAGATATGTGATTTTGTCCCATCGCTTCATATATATATATATATATATATATATATATATATATATATATATATATATATATATATATATATATATATATATGCCACGGCATTCATCTGCTTTTATCCCATTTTAAATGTCAAAGGGAAAGTATGACAACAAAGCACTGGAAGCCTGCTTGTTTTCAGGCCTGAACCAATGCAACTATGCAAATAAGTTCACCAATATTCTCATGCTTTCTTCTTTCTCCCTCTTTGTTCTGTCACGCTAAGACAATTATTGTAAGGAGGAAATGTTGACTTAGCAGAAGAAAAAAAGAAAGGAATTGATGAAGTGACGTTTGGTGCAATCATTGGAGCATCATTGCATCACTGGAGCTAAATAAAAGCATTCCAGCCAATGCATTCTGTGCTTGTATTCCTTTCCATTATTTAAGTTAGTATATAGGTCAACATATGATCTTTTCAGTTGGTTTTATTGTAGGATTATGCATAATAGTGGAAAAGTATGTTGTATGTAATGTATAAATTAAAACCTTACAAAAGTAACATTTGAAGTGAGATATACTGGCAAGGTTCTAATATAAATATATCCAAGACACATGCAATTCTTTGGTTGGACTTTTTTGGTTGAATTCAGGCATGGTCTGGTACAAAACAACCTGGTTTGTATGGTTGGATGAGGGCATCCGGTGACCTCATAGAGAAAAACATTGGCCTCTACTGTATATTCCTATATGGAATGTACACCTTAGTACCCTGGTGGTGCAGATGCCAGGAGCTTTGAGCCTATGTAAATCTAGGACAAGTGATGGAACTTGTTCCAAAAGCTTTAGAGGGACAGTGTGGGTACAGCAACAAGACTGACCCTTGAAGGACTCTTGAGCGGCACCTCAGAGAGGAGCCTGAAGAGCCAGCAATAGTGAGTGGAGAATTTTTTCCACAGTTCCAGTATCATGCATCCCTGTCTTATCTCGATTCTCGATCCCTCTCCTTATCTTCCGCTCTCCCGGCTCGGTCCCCTCCCTCAATCTCTCCTCCTGCTCTCGCTTTGTTCGTCGCAAATTTGGATGAAGTCTACAGTTGTTACAGCCAAACACAAGTCGGCACAACCCCTGTACTTTTACAGACCGTCTCTTGATTGATGTTCTCGTATCTATTGCTAACACACACTCAGCAGCTCTCAGATGGAAAGAGACTATTCGTGTTGGCTCAGTGCCATCTCCTCTCTCTCTCTCTCTATCTTTCTTTCTCTCTCTCGCTCTCTCTCTCTGTTTCTCTCTCTCTCAGTAAGTTAGACTGCAATCACTGGACGATCTCGCTGGCAGGAGAGAGAAAAGGAAGTGATAGAGAGACAGATAAAGACAGTAAGAGCCAGCAGAGAGTGAGAACTGGAAGAGCGAGAGAAGTCTGAATGACTGGGGGGGTTTCCTGTAATAGCTTTTCATGTAATATGCTGTCATTGCCATCCAAGTGTATGAGTGTACACTTGTCTAAGTTGCAGTGCACTACGGACTGAAAATAAGGGCTACTGACACTTAATATAGCAACACTAAGCTGTTGTGTGGTGTTGGTGTGTGTGTGAGCGTGTAATATATAACTGTAAAGAGAGGTATAAGTGGGATGAAATAGATTTAACATTAAAATACTAAAGTAGTAAGTAAGTAGTAAGTATACTAAAGTAGTAGTAAGTAGTAAGTAAATACTTGAGTAAATTAGATTACATCTTATAATAGAGGTGCCTAGCAATATGTTAGCAAGTAACCAAACAGAACAGATGTACCCTTTCTCAATATATATTTTGAATATTTAAATATTCAAATTGGATTAATTTACTATTTCCTCAGATGATTGGAATCATTTCATTCAAAACACATGGGAATCTGGGATTTTGACACCTGGGATTTTGACACTGATCCTTGTTTCATTATTCATCACTATCTTCTCTTTACTGCTGGGAACTTTAATCAGCCAAACAGTAGCCAGCATTCCAGCTTTCCAGTGCTACCTCTATATTTATTATGTGCCTTTGAAGAACTCAAAAGCACATGAGGTGAACAAGTATGATGCCTGTAATATAGCAGTGTGTGGGTAATGAACTTTGTCACCAGAAGAAAGGATTTTTTTCATGCCAAGTCAGTTGTTTTATGAAGTGAAAGAATTACAGAAGAAAGATTACAAGCAAAACAGGATGTTTCTTTTTCATATATATGTATGTACTGTATATCCTTACACGAGGTAAATCTTAAAAGATGGGGAAGTCGGGAAAGAAGCATGACATTTACCAGTCGTCCTAGATTGTTATGGCTGTTTTGTGAAACCCATTCGGAGTAAGAAGTGATGGCGTGAAAATTTATCGCACCCCTGGAAAACACTGGCAGGCTCGACACAGCAGAAAACACGACTCAGCTTTAGGGGGGAGAGCTGGATGAATTCAGCTTATGCCTGGGGAGTTTGATGCAGACTCTAATCTGATCTGTAGCTCCCAGATGTTTGACTGGGGAGCTGTGAACAGTTGGTGCATGCATGTGAGCACAGGTGTGTTTGTTTCTGGGTGACTCCCACTGTGCAATTTTGACAAAGAGAAAAAAGGAATAATTGAAATAACACTTTATAGGCTGTCTATGATTGTTTTATAAGTCTCACTCTCGCACTTTGTGCTGGCTCATTGATGAGTTTTAACCAAATAGTGTTGAAGTTGACAATGGGACCTTTAAACTCAAAGTACTGTTGTAGTGTTTTTAATGTGAACAATAGGTCAATAGATGATGTGTTATGGGAGAAGAGCTACTTGATGAACTCATAGACAAGTATCAACTGACTGTGTTGTTCCTCTCTGCTCTACAGTGTTTCAGCAATTTTCAGCTTATTGCTTTGGTTTTGCAACCTGAAACCTCACATCATTCTCACACCCAGTGCCTACATTCTGGAGCAAATAACAAATAGTAGTTGTGCCTATCCTTGTGCCAGCGGTGTGATGCAGGTGTTTGGTTTGTCACATTAACAGTGGGATGGTAACTTTGGTCACAGTAAGACTGATTAAAGCAGGATTTAGGTGCAAATACAACACCTTGTGCTGTTTAAGCAGCGTAGAAGATGCACTGACAAGCAGATGCGTTCACTCTGCATACAGGACAAAGCAGAAACATGCCCAAGAACCTAAAACCAAGAGTGTGAAAGAGTATTATTGTGTATGTGTTGGAAATGTCTCAATAAATCCAAATTGATTGGTTATATCCAGCAATCCTCCACAGCTGGAGGAATGCGTCTTGCACCCTAAATCTGCTTAAGTCCAAATTTGCTGAATAAACACAAATGTAATCATGTCTAAAATTGAAAACATCTATTTACCAAAGAAATACTCTGCTGCTGCTGCTGCATATGTTTGATGGGAATTTAGCCTTTATTTATAATTCTCAAATTGTGGATGAACTGAGAGAAACTTTAAGAGCGTAAAGCCTTTGTACAAAAGGATTTATTGGACAAAGCTCATTATATAGGTGTTATATATATATAACAGTCAGTCAGTCAGTCAGTCATTTTCTATACCTGCTTATTCCTCATTAGGGTCGCAGGGGTCTGCTGGAGCCTATCCCAGCGCGTTACGGCGAGAGGCAGGGATACACCCCAGATGGTCGCCAGCCAATCGTGGGGCACACACACCATTCACTCACACACTCACACCTACGGGCAATTTAGAGTCTCCAATTAACCTGAGCATGTTTTTGGACGTGGTGAAAACCCACGCAGACACGGGGAGAACATGCAAACTCCACACAGAAAGGTCCCAGACCCTGGACCAAGGAGGTCTTGAACCTGCAACCTTCTTGCTGTGAGGCAACAGCGCTAACCCCTGCGCCACTGTGTCGCCCCTATATATAACATACATATATATAGCCTTACTGCTTATTTCCTATTGGTATATATACAGTATATATACACTGTACAGTCAGCTGTGGGAAATAGTAGCATTTGATTGACAAGTCATAGATTTGTGGTTGACATGGGAAGTATAAAAACACTCTGAGAGCAGACCTTCGCATACGGCCAAGCTACTTTATGTTTGGTAGGCCTGGTTAGAGTAAAGGATTGTAGGAAGCAGACTCAAAGTTTCCATATCAAAAAATGTTTTATATTTTTCTAAGTGTCACCAAAGTCACATCTTATACAAAAAACTATTTCCAAAAAAGAAGAAATCAAAGGAACACAGTTAACACTGTGTTTTACTGAAAATAAGTAAACTCAAGCTGAACAAAAACTAAAGGCACACACTTCTGCACTCCTGTCTCTCTGAGATCACACAATGATCTGCTTATTAGATCAAGAAGACAAATATGGTTAATTGTCCTTTAGCTCTTTTTTATGATCTGTGAAAAACAGAAGCTGGTCTCGATCAATGATCCTCGTGCTACTTAGGGTTTTTGCTCTGTGTTTTATTTGTACTGCCTGCGTTTTCTGGTACCGTGATACTATTATACTCGATGCAGCAAACTTATGTGTATTTTAAGTGGGCAACAAGCAGATTATACATTACTACTACTTAGAAGAGGCGACAGCCATATATCTTACTTAAGCGAACACAAACAAGGGCAATAATCAGTGTTTATGCAAAGAGCTTTCCTTTACGACACTCACTATTCAGCTGTTATCTATTGTCTAAATTAGCTCTTACCTCAAATTGTTTTTCCTCTCTCATTCTGTGTATCCCACCCACACCTGCTGTTGACACATAAACCATGCACAGATGCTTGCAATGTATGCCAGCACTTAGCTCCTGATGTAAGTGAATTACAAGTGGGTGGCAAGCCTCTTTCCCCACTCTTGCTCCAAGATCCCTTTAAGTTCCTTTAGTTTACTGTGGAACAAGGCGAAAGTTAGATAGAGCTCATCTCTCTCAACACATACATTAGTGAAGCTCTTCTCTCACATAAGAATAACTTGGCTAAAAAAGTAAAGTAGTTACATTCTCAATATGGATCAGTCAAGACCCCCCTTTTTAAGTTTTATCAACCACTTTTGCCAGGATTTTTGTAGTGTCTGTATTATGCCATTTGCCTCCATATGCAATATTTTTCACATATATGTTTCTTTTGTTTATTTAGAGTTTTAGAGTGTGCCTTGCTGTGAGTCAGACCTTCATTTTAACCTACAATATACCCTGGTGGAGAATTTTATGGAGAAGCAGCATTCACTTTTTATGTTTGGATTTCCCAAAAATACTGTGTCTGTTGCACCTCTCAGTTCTTTTAAACAAATGCTAAAGATTTCATGAAAAAAATCGAAAATACAGTAATACAATTATGAATTATGCAAAGTAATTGAAACATAAAACACAGCAATACGATTTTTTTTTCCCACCCCCCTCAATCTACCACCCAAGCTGAGTCCATAATACAATTGGTCCCTATATATTTGTTTGAGAAAATACTGCTGAGTTACTTGTTTTTTCTAATTTAACAACAATGAACAAATTCCTGCAATTGTCTCAAATCTATTAGTTTCGCAGGTTTTCACAATCAGGTCAAAATATGGAGTGCGTGTGTGTGCGCACATTTTGGCGCGGGCACAGAAACTGGGACATGTGTGGTCATTGTGTTTGTGCGCTGTCTCATTTGTTGACTGATTTGTTTGGACCTTTTCTGGTTTTGGAGATAAACATGTATAGCCAGATATGAATATTCCTAATGGCTTTTTAATGGATTTCTAATTTGCCCTTTAAAGGGCTCTAATGGACTGTCCCTGTGTTTGCACAGAGAGGAGGAGCTGTGGATCAGACTCATTTAGTGGTTACCTTTGAGCCTGCACTGATGCAGACAGAAACATTAGACTTCTTCAGAGGGAGGAAGAATCGGAACGCTGTGATATTTCACTCAACAGTTTGCATAACTCCATTGTGTTTGGCCGTCAGTTATTAAATATCCAACGTGTCTGATTCCCTGTCTTACAGCTTGACAACAGCTGTGAATTTATGTGCTGTGAAAAAAGATTTCAGAAGTGAATACAGGTTGGTCTGGCTGCTCTATTCATTTCCAGGCTCCAGTTCCTGGTTAACATGAAAGGATTTATATATTACTCTAAAATAAAATGTACGCATTACAGTACAGAGCACATATTTATGATATTATTGCTATTGTTGTTGTGCCCGAAAGATACAGGATGTTTTAGACCAACATCAATAATTTAGACTTAAAAAATTAAAAAATGTACAATCTACCCATGTACATTTTTCATTCAAACAAGAGTTGGATTCTGTCACATTTTTCGCTGTTTTATTTCTTTTTTTTTTGCAATTCATTTAACACTTAATAGATCCACATGCTTTCAATTATTTATTCTTGCAATCTTATTTTTCGCTCTCTTTTTTTCTATTCACTTTTTTCCTGAATTACCTAGTGTTTTCTGAAGATGTTACATGGAAAAGAATTACAGAAATAAAAAAGCTTATAATGTACCTGTGTATTCACAAAATATGTATATATTCTTTAAGAAACACAATAATTATATTCCTGAAGGCAGCAGTAGAGCCAGAACCAATTCAAACATTGGAAAAATATATATATAATCAAATATATTTACAAAGACATTTAAATGTTCTTTTATTGCCAAAATGGAAAATATGCTATATTCATGTTTAATAGTAATGATCTAGTCAGTAGAGAAAAAATAAAGATACTGCTGGTTGTCATATTGCAGGTTCAGAAAGCAGTGATCTGCAGAAATGAGTCTGAATAACTTAAGGCAACAGAAAACAGGACATAAATACAACAAGAACTGTAAGGCTAAAGTGAATAAATGACTCCCAAATAAACCACATTATCCATCACACAAAAACGTCAGGGACAGATTGGACAAAAAACCCATTCAGCTACTTTTCTCTACAGAAGAGTGTTATAATGCCTCACCATCAGCAGAACAACCTAGCAGGAGAAATAGTGCAGTTGATGACAGGCAAAACATTCTACCAGGTATATCTTGATGTTTGTGATGTATAATCGGCTCATATATAATTAGAAGCAAGTGAACAAAGTGCTGATTTGTTGCAAATCAAGAATTACAGCAAGCGCTGCAAAAAAAAGATTCCTGTATTGTACATGCAGCCACAAGAAATGACACTTTTCTACGTGAGGCTTGTTAGCACATAGTGTATACCCCTAGGTTTTACTGCTCAGATATTTTATTTCAGCTTGTAGATAAATATGCTGCAGGATGGTTAAAATTATAGGTAATTAGTTTTAGTGCACATCGGACTTGGCCATAAATACCATGACCGATGCCATACATTAAATGGGCCTGGAAGAAACGGTTTGAGCATGCAACGTTTAGAGAAAAAAAAAATCTAAAGTTCAAACCACTTTCTTCACACTCCTCCAGAGTACAGGGACAGCAGTTGAGAGTGAGACTTATCACCATCTAATAATAATTGGCTGCAATTTGGATGTGAAGGTGATTTTAGGTAATATAATAAAAAAAAAAATGCTCAACATAATCCACTCCATCTTTAAAATAATCAGAGGCTGTCTAAAGCAACTTTCTTGCAGCTTGTCAAGGATTGTATAGTGGTTATGTATTGTTTTTGTCTTCCAAATTAATGAAACTTTTAAACGCGATAAATGGCTTAAAGGAGACAAAGATTCATTGTTTGAAGTGATGGGACTATAAATGTACAGTTAATGTTATGTAAATGAAATGAAATCTGGAGGGATTTGCATTATACATGACAGGACAGGCGTGCAAATAATGTTCACATAAAATCCATTACACTCTCACCTGTTCCTTTACTTAGCTTTGCACATTTTTCTCTTGTAAGAGAAGGCATTACCAATTAAATCTTGCTTTCAAACAGAAACTATTTTATGGTAAAGCCTCTATCTGCTATGACTCATCTCCAGGTATTAAGTAGTTCAATATTCCTGAGCCCATGGTTATGAATTCCCTGCATCGCCCTCCATATGCTGCAGAAATGAACATGATTAGTCCACATGGAACAACAGCTACCAGATATTCCACCGTGTTATGTGAATAATAATGGCTGTTGAGTCTCCTCTTGACCCGAGGGCTTGGGTGGTCTCATTGTAGTCTACAATACATGTTGTATTAGGAAAAATGAAATGTTGCAGACATGGTTGTTTCGAATCGTTTCTCTTGGAAGCCTTGTAATTAGAGGTCAGAAAACTTTCTGCAGGTTGTCAATCCAGTCTGAGATTATGCTGCCATGCTAGCCATGCTCTGTGATACATGAAATGTTCTGCTCTGATTACCTATAATTTCTTAAATGTCATGAGAACTAGATCTCACACAGACATTGTAAATTAATTCATAGCAGTGGTGGATGAAGTATTCACATCCTTTAGTTGAGTAAAAAGTACATATAATGTATTTTAAAAAAATACTCAACAAAAAAAGTCATGAATTAACTGACTTGAATGTTAAGTAAAAGTACAGAAGTATTATCAACAAAAAGTATTACAATTTAAGGTACTCTTCATGCATCCTGTGTTATATTATTACAGTATGTTATACACTTTTTATCATTAAATACACGAGAGAACATTTTAATGATTTAGTTTATCAATGTGGAGCCAATTTGAGATACTTTGGGCGGATTAATAAAAACTCTGCAGGAGTATATGGCACCTTTAACACAATGAGCATGGGAGAAAATAAAAAAGTGAATAGAGACAATTAGCATATTAAAATTAATAATGTTCCAGCATTTACAAAAGAATGTTAAACGTTTCTAAGGCTATGCAAGTGTCATTTAAAGTACCTGAGTGTATCATACCAACTCATCTTATCCTGGACATCTTTCCCACAGGCCGCCTGGCAATAATCATGATCTTGTCATGCAGAATCCTCAGGGGTATGGACTGAGTGCAGCTGTGGGTCAGGAGGATGTGCAGGAACTTGAAATGCTTGTCTGGTCAGAGACAATCAAAGTGACATCCACCGACTAGTCTGACAAAAAAAATGTATATGGCCAAAGCTACACAATAGGAGATCAAACACTGTACATACATACATAGATACTGTACATCTGAATCACTTTCATGGATAAATTGGTCTAGAAAATAAATGGATAACTCAGCATTTGCCTAGGTAGTTACCATGTATTAACACTGCAAATACACACTATATGTATTATTGAATGTATACTTTTAAATGTGAGACTTGCATTGATTATTAGAAGACCTGCATCCATGATTTTCATTCAGTCTACGACTGTGTAACATATTTTTTTACATTGATCACATACAAAATTATACTGAATGTAATATAGAACCAGGTTTGCCACTTGAGATATAATATTCAGCCTGTTCATACTATACAATGGAACAGTAATGAAAGTAAAAACAATAATTAACAAATACAAGGCATATTAAATTAATATTAAGAGTACTGTTGCCCATTAGCTAATGTCAAGATTTATTCCCTGTGGGCCAAAGTGACTGACCATCTGACATCTGAAACAAACATAGTAATTCCTAGAGCCCTACAAAATGTGTATTGTTTGCTGTGTTTCAAAATGACCTCCAATTTATCTTTAGCATATCACAATTTCTTAATGGCTGATACACACCAATACATCTCTCATAAGATAGGATTAGATGATAATATTATAACGCAATTGAGGAGTTGGGTTATAGTAAAAAGATTCATATAGTGTCGATATACAGTATCGTTCAAAAGTTTGGTCACACTTTCCCATTCAGTTGAATAAGAAAGTGTGCCCCAACCTTTGACTGGTACTGTATATAGACTTAAATATTTGGTGGTTAGGAGGTCTCAACATACATCAATGTTTGAATGCTGATGCCCAACATATACGACATATGCCCTAGAAAGTTCAGTGGATTATGCATCTGTGTATGGGTGTGTGTGTGTGTGTGTGTGTGTGTATCACAATATGCTGCTGATGAAAAAGCGATGTAACACAGAGATCACAGAGCGTGTCTGATAGTGTAGTCAGTGATGGAAGGAGTGAGACATATGGAGGGGAATAATTTGTGAGCCTGGCTCAGTTTTATTGGAGGAGCTGGCCTTATGAATCATGTGGTTACTGCATATGTGTTTGCATGAGTGTGCGTGTAAGAAAAAGGGCAAGCAGAAAGAGAGCATGTACACTGATATGTGTCATCAATAGCACAGCCATGCCCTTCTTTATTACAGTAAAACATACGAGTTGGTTAACAGTAGTAATCACTAGCTGAGAAAGTGTGCGTGAGTCAGAGCGGAAGGGGAAAGGTGTGCACAAAGGTTGATTGCAATGCCATTTCCTAAGGCTTTGTCATGCTCTGTTAGCTGAAGAGCTCAATTTCAAAGACAATTTGTCTACTGCTGAGCACTTTGGCAAAGGGTGGCCTTGTTGTGAAGAAAGACAGGAGTCTTGTGTGTCTGTCTGTCTGACTGCATGTATGACCTCATTTATTTATTTGTTTTATTTATTCATTCTGTATCTTGATTTCAAAATGTTCAATGAGCCCTGTCTTCTAATGGAGAAATATATATACTGTGTGTATATATATATATATATATATATATATATATATATATATATATATATATATATATATATATATATATATATATATATATATATATATATATATATATATATATATATATATATATATATATTATAAATTCCATTTATAAAATCATAAAAATGATTATGTTTAGTTTTTGAATTAAAACAATGATTTCTATTCACTTTTGCTTGTCATTCGGACAACAGAGTCACACATTTCTTCAGATGCTACCTTTCCTGGTGGGAAGAAGGGCAAATTGCCTCAGATGACTCATGTGAGAAAATGCAAATACCTGCGCCTACATGATTGCAGGAGTATTTACATTGCACTACTGTGATCTCCACTGCCTTGTTAAGTGACTAAGCTAGCTCATATATGAGCCCTTCATCTGAATAAAGTGAGCCTCAGGGCAACGTGTAGGCAGGTCATTGGTAAACAGATGGAAAAACAGTGGACCCAGGATCAAACCTTGGGGGATACCCATTCTATTGTCAAAAGAGATGAATTTTCTTGGTCAACTTTCACACACTGCTCAAGTATGACTCAAACCAATCAAGTGTTTGTTGAAATTAAATTTAATAAATAAAATCTAGACAACTTAGACAGGAGAATTCTATTGTTGACAGGGTCAAATGCCCACTTCAGGCCAATAAACACTTCCCCCACAATATTACCCCTCATCCAGGGGCTGCTTTACATTTTCAATGAAATAACATTTCTTGTGTTTTTGTGCACATCTAACTGAAAATGTACATATATGTTAGAGATAATGGAGAGTGAGCCTGATGCTGGAGAGGAGAAGGAAAAAAAATGTTTGATTGGTAGGAATTGCATCATAGCAATGCAAACTCTATAGCCCATACCATGCTCTTTTAATTTTATATCTGGCTTCTTCAATTTTGTTTATTTACCTGTAACTTTCATTCTGTGCCAAGCCAGCTAATGTTAACTTTTTTATGCAGATTGATATGGCCGGCATGGTCTGCGTCCCAATGATTTGTTTTTCAGAAAAAAACAGGCTGTAAAATGCTGATTGACCAATCAGAATCAAGTAATCAACACAGCTATGTAATAAACATATATGATATCTGCTTGAGTATGTGTGTGAGTGTATTTTTGTATGTCCAGTAACGTAGTGCACCAGAACTACTAGATCAATCACTTGTGACATCAGCTCAGATGCAAGCTCCTTCCAATCACCATCTACCAGCCATCAGTGGCTGGATGAGTGGCCACATTAGTAGGGTCATGGTCCACTCCTCAACTCGTTTTCAAGGCAATGTCTGTTTGGCTGTTTGCCCACAAGATTTTTGGAGAGGTCCTCCATCATCTTCAAACCTCAGCCTGCAGAAGCTGTTGCTGCAATCACATGGGATGGGGGGGCATGCAAAGGAAATGAGTATAGCTCCATTTTTACCCCATTTTGTTATTCCCCTTAGCACCCTTATTACATCTATAACAGACTATTGCAACTATAATGCATAAGCTTTTTTCACTCTTATTTGAAATGTTATGTTGGCCATAACATAATATTCTTCTCTGGTATTATATATATATATATATATATATATATATATATATATATATATATATATATATGTGTGTGTGTGTGTGTGTGTGTGTGTGTGTGTGTGTGTGTGTGTGTGTGTGTGTTCAATGTTGCCTTGTGTAAATTAATAAAATATGTCTATATGTAACCACAGAATCATATACAGAATATTAATTCAAGTGGTGATTAAATCTTGAAAGTGTCTTCTCTGTTGTTTTTTATTTGCACGTGTCCGTGGTAACTCATAGATCTGCTCTCCTTTGTAATGTCAAATCACTAATGTTTCAACACCTTAGCATGTAATTGATAATTCTCTTATAGGTTCATGTGTTTTTTTTCTTTTTTTTCCCACTATCTTCCAGGTATACTATTCTGCAAGACCCAGCAGGCTGGCTGAGTGTGAACCCAGTCAGAGGAACTGTCAACACTTCTGCCTCTCTGGACCGAGAGTCCCCTCATGTCCATGACAACAAGTACACAGCTGTCTTCATCGCCACAGACAATGGTAAGTGACAGAGAATGAAAATTATAAGTAGCACCTTTAGATTGTTTACCGACTGATAAACAGTTATTGCAAAAGGAATTTAGTAGCTTATTGATGATTAGCTTTAATGATACTCTTGTAACACACAGATATTTTGCAAAAGAAATTGCATTTGATCAAATATATTGGTGAAAATATAAAATGTGCCCTGCAAAGTCAAAAGCCAGGGCTTCAGCCTGCTTTGAATTTTTCATTTATAATATTGCCTCTACTTCCTCATGATGACAACAAATTGTTTGTGCATTCCCACAAAAAGGCTGTCCTCTTCATAAACCTTTGTTTCCTAAGATTGTTGCTGAGTTTGTTCGATGTGCTCGATACTTACATATCTCAGTTTTGAATTGGACTCAAACGCATACAGATGTATCTGAGAAGTTCCCACTTTGAATAAATAATGAGAAAAAGAAATTTAATCCTAAGAGTATTGATGTTTACATAGCCTTCTGAACTGCTGAATGTTTGCTGAAGGGCAGCTGGTACTACCGATAGCTATCATAGATGAAGTGAGTAGAAAGAACTTGAAAATAAAACCAAAAATGTTAACAAAATGCAATGACGCCAGGTTCACTTCAACTTGCAAATGCATCAATTTAATAAAGATTATACTCTGGGTGATAAGTTTCAGGGCAAAACCATTGCAGCAAACATGTTAAAATCGAACCAAAGCCTTCCTTTACATATAAGTGCAGTACTCTGGAAAGAACAAACTCCTGTTCATTTCCCTTGGCCGCAGTAAAACTATCAGTATCCCTTGACAATGAGATGGCCTTAAGTGGCACTGCTTCTATCGGACCATATGGTCACTGGTTGGCAGTGTTAGTGGAGCTGCTGCTCTGAGACTTTCCAAGGCACAGATGAAAAGGCTAGAGAGCGATGGTGTCACTCCCTTTTCCCTTCGCTTCTCCCCTCCCGTGTCTCTCTGTCTCTTTGTCTGGCACTCTCTCTCTCTGTCTCACTCCCTCTCCCTATCAATCTATCTGGTCTCATGTGCTCAGGGAGATTCTGACAGATCCATTAGAGGAACTGAGATTCTATTAGGAGGCTGCAGAAAAGCACTGTTGTGCTGGGGAATTCAAGAGCCTTAGAAAGAGGAGATAACATGAAATAGATATAGAGCTGTGGAAGTGGTGGAGAAGAAGAGAAATGGCCAAGATTATGAGTGGACAGGACAGGGAGAAGGTTTGCAATTGAGGTTGGAGCCACAAGAGGAGGCAGGGTAAGAAGATCCACCTTGATACACTGTAAATGTGACATTTTCAGGACAGCGATTTTCCTAATGGATCGTGCAGTTCTGTTACTTGTGTTCAGACAGCAAGATATCAGTACCTCAAACTCTGGTATCTCATTAGCACTATGATAATCATGATAATATGATCACAAATACAACTCTAACGTACTGATGTTTAGCAGGTATAATGTCACTCATATTCAAAGTCTTTGTTTAGCGTATTATTTTTGTAGTATTGGGTTTAGAAACTCAGAAAAGTCAGTAATTTAATGGTGTACAGTCTAAAAGTCGTTATCACATTTCACTGGAAAAAAAAAAAACACAAATGTGAACCTCATGTTGACACATTGTTCGGATGCATCCTCAACTGTCAGTTGTTCACATAATTGAAAACATTCACCTGCTGTTCACACTGAAGGATCAACACATTTAATTGTAATTATCATCTAGGGGCTGTGAATTCCTGTATGAATTTCACAAGACTATCCATGCAACAGAATTCAGGATCAGGACAACAGGATCATCAAAGTCAATAGAATTCATCCTATAGTAACCATGATTGTTTCTACATATAGACAAATTAAATGAGTCCATCCAATATTTGCTTTGGTATTTCAGTCAGACAGATTGTCATTTTCAAACCATAAAATTCCATACCCAGTTATAACATGTAAGATGTACGTTATACAGTAAGAATAGTTATTCCTTATTAACCACTAACCACTCTGCAAGAATTAACAGATACACATACAAATTCCTTCACCCAGACCTTCGACAACCTACTGTGCTGATGCTTGCGTGTGGGGTTGAAACGTGAGCAGAATCCTAATGCTTGCTCGACCCCCTCCTCGCCTCTTTTGCTCCACACTCTGTCATTGACAGGACAAATATGCTCCTTCCCCACAGCGATCTGCTCAATGATTGTATGACAACCCACCTATGTAGACTACCAACGGGATATCGATTGACCTCTTACAGCTTCATCTTTATCTTTATCTTTGTGTGGAGACCTCAGATGAATACCTATCCACCCTGCACCACAGACAGGGAGGGAGGAATAGAGCTGTGTCAAGCAAAAAGGGAGAAGGTTAAAAGAGAGGTATAAAGAGAATCTCTTTTACACAAAAGATGATTGGGAAAACAACATTCTGTAACAAGGGAAAATTGATTAAAATAAGTAGACCATAAGGTCTTTAATAAAATTACATTATATTTATCTATAATCTTTCCAGCCATATTTCATTTTACGTCATATTCACCTTGAAATAAAGACCTTTAACTACCTTAGAATGCAGTGTTGTACCTGAATGCGTTCATTGAAAGTTGTTCATATTTTGCGAACTGAATGTACTGTATTACAGCCTAATGAAAAAACTATGACCATGTTCATTCTGATTATATCTGTACATTTTTTATCCAATTACTTTGTTAATAGGGCACCAGACTTCTTTAGTGTTCCAGGCATAAAACATGCTGTAAAGAGCCTTTAATATTTAGTGGAAAAACATTCAATCTGGCAACAACACTAGCGACCAGCATCGCATCGCCGACTGAGTCATTAAACCATAACAAAACAAAAAAGCAGAATGGAGGCGACTGCAGCAGGCCAGAGCAACACGGATTCATCATATGAAAATTTAAAAGAGCTCTATGGAAAAGTCAGTGAGAATGGGAATAACCTCACTTTTTTTGTGCAAACTTTACTTCTTGAACTTTTTTCAAGAAATAAATCTGCACAGCAACAGCAAACTTAAAACCAAAAAAAATAAAATAATAAAGACTATTCAAGGAGAAGGTTTTTCATCTTGTTTTTGAGAATATAGTGTAGGGGTGAAAGTTGCAGCTAGTCCTACTCCTACTAGTGTGGATGAATGAACATTGTTTTAGTGTTAAAACTGATAAAATAATTTGTGGATCTATATAGACTTTGGTAGTGGTAGTCTTTGGTATTGAAAAATAATAGCTCACAACAACATATTGAAAAAAGAACTATGAACTAGTTCATTTATTGGAACTATAAACAAACTCTTAAATATTAACAATTATGAACTATGAAGGAACTAGTTCATTTTGAAATTCATGAACTGAACTTTGAACTAGTTCATGTAGAAAATGAACTTTCCTAACACTGGTAGAATGTTTCTCAAAATGAAGACTTGTATTATGTGTCTGTTGTTCTGAAATAAGACTGTCCCCCCTTTGTCATGGGCCAATCCCATGGCCAATTTAAGCCAATTTGACCTTGTGTGCTAGCTCGAAATGGGAAATATACTCTTGGTAAATGTTTTGCATGGTTAGCAACAGATTGACTGTAGCTCTTGGTTAACAGCGTGAGGACAGGTCAGCTGGAGCAGCCCTCCAGGCAACAACAGATGGCTAACAATGGAACGAACACACTACAGGGAAAAGCAGGAAGTTGGGATCAAAGAAGAGAGGTGAAGATGTTAGACAGGAATAAGACGAGGAAAATGAGTGTCTAGTGAGGTGAAAAGAGGAGAGAAGAGAAAAAGTGAGGATCTGGGGATTTAACAAGGTATTCAAGTGATGATAATGTTGATGTTAAGGTCAGGGGTCATCTCAGCTGGAGAATTTGCAGCATTGAGTCTCGAATCTGGAGGTTACACTCTGTTGCCATAGCAATCAACTTGACTTGAGCAGCAGGCGTAGCCATTTGTCACTCCATAATGTGAAAAGTTGTAGAGGTAAATGTGCCTGCCCCCTGCATGCTTGTGAGCGTGCGCGTGTGTATGTGCACATGCGCGCGTGATTGTAAATCTGCCTGTTTATTTACATGCACTGGTGCTCACATTCATCCCTGCATCTGTATTTGTGCACACCATGTGCTTCTGTTTCTGAGTTAATGACTGGAAAAAGGCACAACCCAGTTTTGCCGGGGCAAGCGACACCTGGCAGGCCGGCAGAGCAGCGTGATATTGTTTGAGGAGATATTGTTCCAACCTGAGCAGAGGGCTTGACGGGCTGTTTATATAAACTCTCATCAGTAGCTGCTGGTTTTGCCCGCCAACAAATTCGCTCCCGCTCGCTGATTCCCCGCCGGGACGCCAGCTGTTCCCACGTCTTACCCCCTTCTCCTTCCTTCACATTACTCTTTTTGTGTTCACCGTTGGCAGAGCCGCACACTTGTGTGTTGGTGGATTGAAGTTCAGGGACCGGATTGTGTGTTCATCCTGGTTTTTTGAATGTCTTTGTCCCGGTACATGCAGTGCCTCTCTGGCCTACCCCTGTGTATCCACTCTCTGCTATGTGTTGTGGTTCAGTGTTTTCTCCTGCACCTCATTTAAATGTTAAACCGCCTCTTGGTGGGAGCCATTTGTCACTGGGAGGCATGAATACATTATCAAAGCCCTAGTTGTCTGAAACACACTCACACGCACGCACGCACACTTGCGCAATCTTTGGCGTCTGCTGCTAGCAGACGTGCTATTAAAATCTCTTTAGGATATGTGTGAAAGAACCAAGCAGTGTTTGCTTTGAACACATGGATGTACAATTACTGAAGTATTAAGAATTACACTTACACACATATGCCCTCAGTCAGACTGAGCAGGGTGATAAGTCTCAGCGTTCATCACTGTCAGATCACAGCCCCTCAGGTTTAAATCAGAAAGCAGCAGACAAAAGGAGACAGGGGATGCTGAATTCTAATGGGTCAGAACCAAACTCTTTGGTGCTCAAATAGATGTAAAATTAAATAGGATTGAGTGTGTGTGTGTGTGTGTGTGTGTGTGTGTGTGTGTGTGTGTGTGTGTGTGTGTGTGTGTGTGTGTGTGTGTGTGTGGTGTGTGTGTGTGTGTGTGTGTGTGTGTGTGTGTGTGTGTGTGTGTGTGTGTCCGTGTGTGTCCGTGTGTGTGTGTGTCCATCTCTCTGTGACAGGGTCGCATAATAGCTTCATCATCTCTTCTCTCAAAAGACAGAAAAAAGACTGTCTGCAGTAGCTGGTTGTCTGTAGCAGAGATCCCTCTCTGTGTGTGTATGTGTGTGCTTATCTATTGTGTTTCTCTATGTGTCCACCTTCATATGTGATGTCTGCCTCTGTGCTGCCTCATTGCCATGCTAAGTGCTGGGAACCAGTGTGCCGCTTGTAATGGGCTGAGTAATTTCCGTTTCAGGCCGGCCCAGATACAAGTGTCTGTCATGTCACAGACGCACAGTGAGGCAGCCTGGCAGGCTAAATGCAGATAAATAGACTCATGTTGTGTCTTTAGCCAGCAGTGATCATGCTGCCTCAAACTACAGCAGGGAGATAATAAAGCATAATGAGTCGGTGTGTCAGCCCAGTGTGCCGAGTTCCTCAGGCCTAGCCCGAAGAGGTGTAAATGGAAAAGAAGAGAACAGGGCGGCAAATCCTCTAGGTTCGTGAAGACTGGGTATCACTGTTGAGTTTTGAAGTTCTCGGCCTTTAAATATATAATGAAACTTTGATTTAGTTATTGATGAATCTATGTTTGTATAATAGACGATTTCGACTGAGTGGCTGCCCGCCGATAGGGGCATAGTGAACGCTAAAAAAGCCGAGAGCGAGCGCCGAAGTACAGATTGTGTGTAATATGATGGTAAATATAGTAACAGGAGGCTTGACATGAGGAGAACCTAGAAAATGAGACGAGCTCAAGAGTCAGCGAGACAAGTGAAAGGTGAAAATGAAAAAAAAATGCCCGGGCAGAGAAATTAAGTGAAATTTTGAAACTTGGAAAATGTGAGAAATAGAATATCTTTGGCTTTGAGTTTGACCAGAGGAGTGTTACATGAATACTGAAAGTGTTTACTCGCCTCCTGCTTGTCTTAAGGTCACTTTCACTGCATCTATATATCCATTGCTTGTCAGTGCCTTTATAGAGACAGCCAGAGAGCAGGTTAACTACCTTGCTTCTACGTGTTCATCCCCAGCCAATAAATTATGACCCTGTGTATCAGTAGGTAGAAGGTGATGCTGGCATGATGGAAGCGGTGCAGGGTAGGAAATCAAGGCATCTTGACCCAGGATAATGCAGTTTAATGGGGTGTGCTCTGGAAAGTGCAGAAAATCTAACCTCGATGCTGTCTTGTCTTCTGTGTCCTCCCCCGTCCTGTTGCCCAGCCTCATTAACCCCAAAATACACACTGTGTCCTTCTCACTTTAGCACTTTAGTGTCTCCTCCCCAACCTAACTCTCTTTCTCTCTTCCTGTCCCATTGCCTCTATATTTGTTTTTTTCCCCCCCACTTGTAGGAGATCCTCTTGGGGAAGCTGCCACCTTGTAAACAGGCTCATGTTTTGTGTGTGATTAAAGGAATACCTTTGTTCGGCTTTGCTAGCGAAGAACCGTCTCTGTCTGCCGTTTGGCTCTTATCAGGCCCTGCCTCTCTGGTGTCCTTGGAATACTGATTCATCCACAGATCTGAAGTTATCGCCGTGCCAGGCACGCTTAAACAAACACGCCTCTGCCTACTCAGCAGGAGAGCCACTGTCTGAGTGCAGTAATACCCAGCGACTTATTTTAGGAAATGCCGAAACTGCTGGCCATTTAGAAAGTCACTTTATTCAATATGATTCAAATTATGAAAACGCCTCCTCACCCGCCAGCATCGATTTTTTTTTTACAACCCAAATTAGGTGAAATTATGCCTACTTCCCAGCCAGTATGCCTATAATGGTTAAGTTTGGGCTCCACATAGGTTTGTCTGCAATTTCTATAGTGGATCCTCTTGTGTTTACCCATATATGGACAAATGCAGGTAGGGTCACCATGGAAAATGCAGACAAACCCACTTGGCCCTCATGTGTGCAAGCTAAACCCCTATGAGCCCTACATGGATATGCTGACTAGATTCTCTATGAGGAAAGCTTTGCATGACACACAGTGGGGCTCTGAATTTGATGAAAGTGCTATTCATCAGGTTACAAATGAGACAAGAATTGCCAAGCTAGCATGCTATGGTCATTGGATGTCAGCGACATGGGACACTGAATTTTACACAGATGACTATCTCTAGCACATCTGCTGTTTCCATAACATCAATTTGGAATGACTTGATAATAGATTTCATAACAACCTGGTATAATGCATGAGGATTTTATGACAACATAAACATCCATAAACGGTAATCATGGGCTTGATGGACTTGGACCACTGAACTATCAATATATATTGCATGTATCATATTAAAATGTTAATCAATGAAATAGGCCCAGCCTTTAATGGAAACAGCGGATAGGGTGGAGACAGTCACCCATTCCTATAAAAGGTACGAGATGGGTGTATCATTTAACATAGTTCAAACCCACACAGCCAGTCTATATAAATATAATGAGTCAGTATTGGAGTATTTCATGAGTGGAACGATGCCCATAAATGCAGATTACTAAAGGCATGACTGCATTCCACAGTTGGGTAACGGCAAACTAGCTACAGCTAATTGTTGTCTCATAAATATTAAATTCATCAAATTCAGTGCCCCATATCCCTGTTTTCCAAGCTACTGTCACCATCGCATTTTGCCAGAAGCCCGATGAGTTTCCATGGGAACGCAGTCATCGAGGCTTTTGTCGTACCGCTACAAAAGTGGGCGTGGTTTAAACTAAACTGGGATAAAAAAAAAAAAAAAAGATAGGCGCCACCCGCACATCTCTCTCTGAATTTTCCACCAGGGCTTCCTCTGTGCAGATATGCAGTAACAGCTATGTGTGTAGTTTTAATGACAGAGATCCAAATGAAATGAGATGAGTGGGTAGTGGAAACGGAACGGGAGAGGAACGATAGATAATGAAAGATGAAGTCAGATTATGGAATCGGGCAAATACGGGCTGATAGAGGATGTCTCTCAGTTTATCTTGAAAGTATGTCATTAGGCTGACATAGGATATCTGTCAGAGGCTTAGTTCTTGATCAAGAGTTGAAGGCACCATCTGTGTACGTGAGAGTGTATCTGTCAGTGTTGTACGATGGTGAGCGGGGGTGATTTTTATTATACAGCTTCACAGTTATGAAGTTGCAAAAGGCCACTCCAATCAACACCTTCCCACTAAGGCACGTCACATATACATAGACAATACAATCAGTTACCCAAATTAACACCGTAGGAGTTGTTATATGGGTCCACACCTCACAGTGTTAATTTACCTCATTTTAGTGTCAATTTAGAGTCTCTCTCTTTCTGTAGTGTAAGCAATTAACTATTTTCGATTTCTAAGAAGTTCAGACGTTTTTATACAATCACGCTGGATTGATTTATTGAAACTTCCTTTTAATCAGTTTTGACAGCAACTATTTATCAACTGAGACTTAAATATAATGGATTTGACTCTATCAAAGTCTAATTAAGTCAACCTCTTAATTTGTTATATACACAAATAAGAATCAAAGAGCAAATTTGATCATCCTTAATTTGGTTCATAGTGGCCTGGTTTGTCTGTGTCATAATAAAAAAATGTCTACATTGTAATAAAAATTGTCTACAAGTTTTGATTAAAGTGATTTTCAGGACTTTCCAAAATGTTTTAGACACAATTTTGATAAATATTTGACAGATTAATTGCAGCAAAACATTAAGAGTTCTGCACAATCTATTACTCTGTGCTGATGAGACCTCAGTTTAGGACAAAGCTAGGCGGAGCTATGCTGAAATTTACACACAAAGACAATGTATAGTTGTTAATGAATATTAATAATAATTTTGATGGTTTAATGCTATCAGTTAAACAGTTGTAAAACTACTACACTGTTTCATTTTGTGAAACTGACTGGCTGTTGTTGACCATCACTAATCAGCTGAGATTAGAAGAGGTTTTTGCTACAATCTTCTAGCAATGTGCATTTTTAAGGAAGAGGCAGTTGCAGCAGTGGCCTGTTAGGAGGGAGGAGAAGATGTAGGTTGCATGTTGCTTGTACTACAGTACACCTACAAACAAGGCCTATTTTAAATTGTGTATTTTTATAAGTGTTCAGAATGAGTCAAGCTGTTCAGAGCCTTAAGCAGACACACCCCCAGTATTTCAGTACAGAGAATACTGCTTATTTATACACACTTTTGAAACCTACATTCATATACTTCATATGATTTTTATGAATCTTTTAATCAGTGGCTAAAAGAATTTTTTCTATGGTCTGACACACTCAGAACACATGCGATATGGCTTTACACACACTATTACAAACTGACTAATTAAAATGTTTGTTTTTTTTTTCTCCACTTTGATCCCGCAGCTTATCACAGTAAAAATCTTTCAGCAATGTCTTTTTTCTAGGAGCAGACCAAAACATGAAAATCTCCCTAGGCAATTTTGATGTTTAAGTAGTAAAAAAAAAAAAAGTCTTGCTGTGCAAGTTTACTCTAAACCGTATCAATACCCTCCTTCTCAAACACTCTGTTTAATAGCCAGCAACTGATAACCCAAACTCTATTCTGAAAGTAATTTGCCAGACTAGCAGTGATACACCTGTCCCCGGCACCACTTCTCTCCCCGAAGTCATCTCTCTTAATGACTTGTGCCTATTGTAATTGGCTCTGGATGGTTTCATTTACAATTCTGATCAGCCAATCAGATTAGCGGGGTGTCATGTGATAGTGATAGTATTTGTTGAAAAAAACCCTGAGGATAGCGATGGTGGAGAATGAAGCAGGTTATCTGAAGGGAGCTTTAATAAGGTCTGGGATTCGCAGTGGCAAAACAGATAGAGACACACTGGAAAAATACAAAAGCCGATACGGTAGTGTATCCTCCAGAACACTGAGTGCACCTTCCACTGGAGAAAACTTAAGTGGAAAATATGTATCAGATCTCCATTGGGAATGATATGTTAAGGAAGATTTTGTGTTTGTATGCTCTGCGATGTAGAACTGGTTGTTCCGTTTTTCTAATGTTGCTTACAAGGAGAAAAAAACGCATGAAAAAATTTAAGCAAAAGCCGCATTTCTCAACCTCTCAAGATATTTTTGGATGCTTCTACAAACCATTTTAACTAAATTGGACTTTGGAATAAGTTAAAGTGGATGAAGAGAAATCGGAAAGTGCAGCAGTGCATGTGTTTGTGCTTGTGTATTATGGCTCAGTTTTGTGATGTTGTGTGCAGGTGGTAATAAAGTTATCCTCCTCTTTTGCTGGAAGACACTTTAAAGTGATGAGAAAGGGATTTAACTTTAAATTGTACTATTCCGGTCCCTTCAAAGCTCCCCGGTCCCGCTCTCATCTCCTTTTCTCATTTTAGATTGTGCCTTCATTTATCTTCCCTCATTCTCATCTATTACCTCGCTGTAGTCCACCTGTGAATTAGTCTTTCTGACTGTTTAGCTGCAGCATGATGTATTGTGACATTTTCCAATGAGCCATTCTTCATGTCCCTGCTTCCTCTGGTCTGTTTCTTTTTTTGTTGTTGTTGTTATTTCATTTCCTTCATCTTTTATGTGGCCGAGGAAAATAATCATAGTAATAACAATGCTGAATATTTTTTGCCAAGGGCATCATCCGATGGTTGTTTGTACCAAAGCTGTCCTGGCATTTAATAGTTATTCTAATGAGAAAAAAAGAAATGTGGCCTGATAAGAATAAGTCTCATATCTGCTTTGTCCTTGGTGATTCTACAAGTGGAAATTTATTTTACTCTATTCCCTGGTGGCTATAGTGCACTTGGCAGAGTTATTTCACAGTAAGAAAAGCTAATCATATGTATGACTGCCAGATCATCTGAATGGCTACACAGCTGTACGTTCTTATATAATTCCCTTTCGATTGTGCTGTGCTTCCTGTCCTCAACCTCTTCTCAGGAAACACATTTCCCCCCCAAGATGAAGCAAATGGATCATTTTCCACAGACCATATCATACGGGGGCAGAAATCTGTAGATTTAGAACCGCCGCCGGTCACAACCTCGTCTTTCACTCTGCTTTTGCGAAAGCGGGTTGGGGAAAAGTCGGACAGAAAGAAGGAAAGACAAAAAAAAGCAAACATCAAGCGATAACAACAACAAGTGACAGTCAGACAGAAAGGGAGCATCGACCTGAATCCAAAGTGTTGGTAGCAAAGGGTTTGAGGGGTAGATGGAGAGATAGAAGGGAACGCGAGGGAGAGAAAGAAAGCAGTTAGAAGCCTGTAGCTGTGGATTAGCCCTGATGGCCCCAGGAGTCAATCAGTCCGCTGCTCTCATCTCTGAGCAGACAGGGGAATAACAGGGCTGTGTAGCTGCCAGCCGGGGGCAGGTGGAGGTGTCGGGAGCGCTGGTGGAGGACAGAGGTGGAGCAAAAAGGCAAAGAGGTTGGAGGTGACCAAGTTGGCCTGTTCCTTGAATTAAATCTTTACTGCATTTATCAAAAGAAAACATACTGTACTGTTCTGCAGTATTTGGCTACTGCAACCTAAAATATTGTGAAATGGCTGCTTCAGGCAGTTCAGTGTTGCAATATAAAGAAGGTGTCATGTGCTAGTTCAGTGCCGCTGCTGGAGATGTCTGCCTGAACTGCACCTTGAATATTGAAGAGTCACTTTGATGTAGACAATTAAAGTTAATCTTGCTCGTTAATTAATGTAATCCCTGCTCTGACACCAATTTAGCAGTATCAATCCCCACTTGTGTAATTTTAGCTTTGCACTGAATTTTTCAGTGAAAACAATACGTCTTTATCTCTTCTCGTTTGTATAAAGCAGTCTCAACTTGAATAAAGAAGTTACTTGTGCAAGTTTCAAAACTTTTCGAATTTCATCCCTGTAGTCTAATTAAAGCTAAATAAAGGAGAGTAAGTAGACTGGCGAGAAATGATGCATGGATTTTCATTTAACTTTATTTCAACCTGTTACCAAGATGCAAAAAGAGACTCAAAGGTGATCGGGTTACTATAAATTCAACAGAACATAATTCATTTGCAGGCACGTTAGGGATTAGTTTGTACAGTACATTCCAAAGACCTGGGACAACCACAGACTGTAATAAAGGCACAAGGATTCTCTAATAAAGAGATGTCTCTCCTACACACACCACAAATGACTACAGAATATTGTAGATAACATGAAGCAGTTTCAATTAAGCTTTCTGCCTATTAAATAATTCCTTGAAGTTTCTGAAAATAACTGAGAAATACCCACAATAGTCTTTGGTATAAATAACACAGAATCATTAGGGTACTTAGACTAAATGGAAATACATATGCACAGAGCTGGAACTGCATAGTAGTGCACTTAACTGCCATGAATACTGGTTATTTTCTGTGGCTGTTGTTTCATTAAAATATACCACCAAGATAGCTATTACCACTGATAATTAGCTTTTGATACACAGCAGTTGCTAAAACAGCACAATAATTTAGTAACTCACTCTGAACACAATTATTATCTCAAGGAAAGTAGTCTACGGGACACACAAACAGCTGCAGAAAAGACCTTTAAAACACTTTAAACTGGCTTTATGTTGCTGTAGCCTGTGTTCTCTGATAAAAACACAATTGGCTAAGATGAACATATTCATGCCACCTTTGGATAATTGAGCGAATCATTGAGGGCGACCTTCATTTACAATGATTTCAAGTCAAATTAAACAAAGAAATGGAAAAAAGAGATAAACAGAATAGACAATACCACCATTAACTAAAAAAAGCCATTAAAATGTACCAATTAGGGAAATAGTTAGATAACGTAATTTAAATGAAAAAAAAAAAAAACATTCCAAATTCATTAAGATAATTAAAAATCTAAAATAAAAGTTGTGTAAACTAATTGGCAATAGAAGTTAGATTTAGATCAAGTTAATTTTGAGAATGTGGTTTAATTTGTTCCAGGAGTCAGGTGAAAATAATTAAAATTAAAAGCATTCCATCCAAGTACACACCAAACTAAACACAGTGGATAATAAGATAAAGATACCAGTCAGTATCATGTCTCTCATGGATAAAAGACCTTCCTATCACTTAAAATATTAGAAATACAATTTTGTGTACCATAAATCTTAAGGCAGAGTGATAGAGGTTTTAGAGTTGAAGATTATAAAATCACATTACTGTAGTCCAAGATTGACATGAAAACTACAAGAACAAATCCCCCCTTTTTTGTAGAACTTTGAAAAAAGCTGTAATGCTGTAGAAATAGTGAACAATTTGCCTGACTTGCCCCACAAGATTAGCTGTGCAAAATTTGAATGGGAGTTTTTCATCAAACCAGATGCTGAGATATTTATATTCTATAAGGCTCTCAATCACAAGTCCATTTGAAGTAGAATTATGAAGGTCATTATATTTTATAGCTCTGTCTCTGAAAAATAACTTGAACTTTGTTTTATCAGCATTCAGTACAAGTCCTTTTTTAACATTTTTAACAGTACCTTGTAGAACGTTAAAAGGACATTGTTCCTTGATTCAAGGATTTTTATTGTGATTACATCACATGTTAGGACATGAGTTGAACAAAATTATATTTCCTGGTTCAGATGTAAACCCAATGGAATAGGAATAAAATAAACTAAAGTAGTACAAACAATGCAAAATAAACTATACATAATATGGACATCATCATCTAGCAATAAATAACAGGTAATATTAGCAATAACAACAGCAACACGGATTTGAAATAGCAGCACAAAGATTTAAAGAGGAATATTTATCAAAAAGGAACTCTGTGCAAACAGCTGCAATCTGGTGGGTATGTGTGCCTGGGCGGGGGGGACACCTACATCTGGAAGTGTAGATGTCACTGGTAGTGGGTTGGCTGTGTCCTATTCTCTGTGTGTTCTCTGTGCAGCCTTCACCACCCTCTGCAGAGCCTTCTTTTCTGCCACACGGTGATGCAGGAGCACAGGACACTGAACTTCCCAGTCCAGCACACCTCAGCCTCCTAAGGAAATGTAGACACTGATGTGCCTTCCTGATCAGGCAGAAAGTGTTGCTGCTCCAGGTCAGGTCCCCCATTATGTGGACGCTCAGGTACCTGAAGCTGGAGACCACTTCCACCACTGTCCCTCCGATGAACAGAGGAGGGAGGGGTTCTGCTCGTGCTGAAGTTCACAATCATCTCCTTGGCCTCCTTTTGTGATGATGCAGAGGTTGTTTTCCCTGCACCAACCCTCCAGCTAAATATAGAGAGTCAGCAACACACTGCATTGTGTCAGCTGCATAACAAGACAATATTGTTGAAATATATTGTTAAAAATAGTAAAAACAACTGAGCCTAAAATTGAGCTCTGTGGAACACCTTTTGTTACCGGTAAAAGCTCACCGGTTCCTCTTTTTCTCACTGCTGCATTTGGGTGGCTCTCATATCTTTTTAATACAAGTCTCAATCTCAATCTCTAAAGCTAAGATAGTCCAAAGCCAGCTCAATATCTAGAAGTTTTACACTCAAACCAAGGGCAGATACACCATACAGGCAGATAACAAGGTTTATTGTGGTGAGGCAAGACAGGCCAAGGAGGTTTCAGACAGGGAGGCAGGAGCAGGAGGTCTGATGACAAAAGGAACAGACTAACTCGGGAGAGCGCACAAGCAGCCTGAGGAGTCTGCAAGGTTCTGGCAACGGTGAAGGAGGAGACCCAGGTATTTAAGCTGGTGGAGTGATGAGGTGACGAGTAGCAGCTGTGTCTTCTGCACACCTGTCGCCAATCTCAGCAACAGAGAAGGAGGAAAGGAAGAGGGAGACAATAAGAGGTATGAGGTGGAATGTAACAAGAATATCGGAGGTAAGATAAATATCACAATGTAGAGATCGTTTAAAGAACCTTTTCATGGAAAAAAATGAAAAAGTAATGTTTAACAACAATTTCGGATTGCACTCTCTTTAGTCCTGTGATAATTTTGTATCTCGTAATGGATTGGATTAAATCAATTAGCACTGAGTTCAAGTGTTTTTTAGAGGAGGTCCAGTAGGTTCAGTGATTAGCTAAAGATTAAGACTGCAATAGATCTCTTTAAAGTAATCAGTGTCAGAAAGACAATCAATGTGACAATTACCTTGGTATTTACATACTGTACCTAGAGAGCAGGCTATGTCTGCCAGGTCATTAAAGGAGCTGGTGACAGCCGGGGCAGTCCTGTATACCAACTACAACAATAGAATAATTTAACACAAAAGCAACTTTAATAGCAATGAACTCAAAAGAAATTAACACAGAACTGATTTGGTTTACTGGTACCCACCCTTTTCTCCTACTTCTGACAGTTTTGAATAACAATTGTTTTATATTATATTACGGCACTTCATTGAGAACCCTCACTTAAATGAGTATTTTTCTAATCAAATAGACAAACAGCTCACTCTCAAAAACAAAAATAAACAAAATAAACTGACAACTCTCCTATGTGAGTATTTATTTGATCAGTGTAAATATTAAATCTTTTACTTCATTTAGGTTCAGTCTTTGTTTTTTTTCTTCTCTTGATGGATTCTGTAAGCCAGGATCTCTAAAATAGGAACTTATGTGTTTAATCCAGTGTTGTAGTCCCAAAAAATAAGTAGTTAACTAGGGGGTTGTAGGGCATACACCCCCTAGGAAATTGTGAATACTGTAGAATAAATCTTTGCAATTTAATACATTTTATGAACAACAATAATCACTTATACTAACATTGGTCGCACTTATTAACAGGTCAAATCTGGTAGCCCAGGATCAAAAAGGCTTGCAAGAGAAGTGGTTTTGTTTACTAGTAGTATTCTGAGCATAATTTGATAGCTTCATTTGGCACACACAAATAGCGTTAGCTAAGTAACTAGTTTTAGTTTTGTGCAAATGCCATTAGCCTTAATGTCAGGGGATTGTACTTGTAGAATTAAAGTGAATAACCAATAAGTGCTGTAATTAATGCACTAAATACAACATAGAATCGCCATGTAGAATTATTCTCTAGTTTCCAGAGACTGGTAAAAGGCAAAAAAAAAACTAAAAAAAGAAAAGACTGTAGATGTATGGCCGCAACTGCACTTATTCTGAACTTTTGTGACAAAGCGGTGTGAAGTGGAGGCCAGTAGACAGGCTCCATTGATGCAGAGGCAGGCTGATGATGACAAAGGCACAATGTAAGAGAAATAAGGAGGAGGAGAGGAACAGAGAAATAGAGTGATTAGGTATAGGGAGTATTCATTTAGGGAGACAAACTGCTTCATTTAAAGTTAGCCAAGCACAGAGACAGTCTTTCCCACCACAAATAGGTAGAAATTAGAATTTTCTCACTGATGGGGGAGCTCAGTCCATGTGGTCTCCTGTCTCAAGTGATGATAGTTCATTTGCAAAAACAGATATCTCTGTTTTTATTAGTTTTCCATTTTTTTTCCAGGCAATTCTGATAATATCAATCATACTCCAGTTTGGTTGGCTTGATTAAAATTGTAGTGTGAGACTTTTGTGTCCCTCCTTTCCTCATTCTGTGAGAACATAATTACACAAACACAGAGCAAAAAAAAAAAAAAAAACTGCATCTGTAAAATTATGGATAAATTGTTTATAGCATCACGAAAGTGACCTATTCTTTGATGGAATATGATGATCCATTCGATCTTATAGCACTCTAGAAGTCACATGATTAGATTGTTTTATCCAGGTTGCCAGGGCTTGAATGGATCAGCTATTTATTTATATGTAGTTGTTCCACACTGCTGTTTTAAATAAAAAATAGAGAGAGTTAAACTATGCAATGCCCTGTACAGCACATTTAGAACAACCTTTTAAAGCACACATCAACAATGTCGCTTTGTCTACATACTTTCATCCATGCAGTATAATCTGCCTTAATCTATTGCTTGCACCTAGCAGCAGCACCATTCTCTATTGCAGTTCTCTCCTCTTTGGTCTTCCTCTCGAGAGTCGTCATAAACTTCAGTTGATTCGAAATACAACTGCCTGTATTATTTCCAGAACTCCTTCCATAGTTCATATCACCCCTGTTCTCCAGCACTGTTTAAGTGCAATATTTAACGTTCTATAACATAAAACGGGTACGTAAAGTGCTGGAAATGGGCAATATTACACATTCATAAGTTCATAACTTGGAAAGTACTAGACAGACTGCAAAACTCCCTGAGCGTGAACTTGCCAATGTTTTAACCCACAGTTTTAACCTACATTAAAACAACTGTGCTACTGCAGTGGTGACCAGGCAAGCTATTCACAAAACTCACTACTCATTAAGTCTGAAGCTGTTTACAAAGACAATCAGTTATTCTTAATTTATACTAACCAGGACAAACATTAAATATTTTACAGTTTACTATAGAGTAACTGCATATTCCAAGTCACTGATTGTTACAGTGTTTCACTGTATTTAAGATGAAATCGGTTTTCAGGGTGACTCATTTTTGTTTTTTAGTGTTTCACGGTCAGATTCTTGAGCACAGTGAATGGGTTGCCATCTTCAGTAAAACCTGACAAAGGTGGACAGGGCTCACCAATGATGCCGCTGTACAAATATGAGGCAGGGGAGCACCTAACCATGAGGCCTAAGATGCAGTGAGGCCTTGTATGTACGTTTACTCACCCCTGCACTTGGTCATTCCATGCAACTAGTCTCGGCTGCTTCACTTTTACTGCTGTAAATGTCCTGATGAGAGTGGCCTGATTTTTTTGAGAAGAAATCCACATCCGCAGTTTCCCTCACTCTTCTTGGTGGGATAAAAACCATTCATGCAGGAGGCCCTAGCATTGATCTTGACCGTCCAAACAGGTGTGGAAAATTGGGCTTTTTTTTTTTGCTTTATTTAAAACAGAGACAGGGTACAGTAAATGTTTCACACTAGATGCAGCACAATATCAACTCCCGTCCCTGGGCATAGATACATACGTAATAGTATAAAAGTGTAATTTCAAATGACCCTTGACAATTATGTTAATGCTTGTGAAGGGAAAAGTATGTGCTCAGTGGCACTAATGATCCCTCATGGACTTTTTTTTTTCTTTACCTGCAGAAATGAGGTTTTCTTTGACTTAATTATGCTTATTCACATCCCCCGACTGTAGAACTGTAGAGTGCCTACATACTTTTGACAATATTTCAGAAAAAATACTCTTTTGATCCTGTTTGAATTGTGCCATGAATCGCACATACATAAATAGGGTCCAACCTGAGTCCTATGGGGCGACCAGGTGGTAAGACTTACGCCTTCTGTGTTTGTGTCACACACCAGTACCTAGCCATGGCTTCTTTCTTTTTATTTTGTGGTGTAGCAATCAGCTGGGACGGATTTCACGGGAGAGAATGACTATACAAGCAAAGCCGATGCTGCAAGCTGCCACACTTTCACCAGCCTGTGTGGAGAAAAGACAATGCAGCAATCCAGAGAAGTGCCAGTGGACCAGCTGTCAAAACATGGGAATGGCCAATTTCAATGCTTTTAAGAGACACACACACGTCTGCTGCTTGATCTAATGAAAATCAAGGAATGGAGGAGGCCATGCATGCGTGATGCTTACATAACCAAAGATTGCTAATCAGTGAGTGGCTATCACAGGGGATGTATCTCAAAGAGGAAACCATGTCAGCTTCCCCCATGGGTGTTAGTCTCTATACATATGGATATACTGGTGAAGCCATTGATTGGGTTCTGTTCAGGAACAACCCCGATGTTTAAAGTTATCTACAATAAAACAAAACATGGAAACTTGGGGGAAAAAAATACTTTTGTGACAAAATGTGTGTATGTGTGTGTGAGCATCTACAGTGTAAATAGTCATGAAAATAAAGAAAACACATTCAATGAGAAGGTGTGTCCAAACTTATGGCCTGTACTGTATGTGTGTGTATATATATATATGGTTACAAAATGAGTTATGTGACAAGAATAACTCACGAAAGGCTGTAATTTTTTTTAAGGATGCCATTAATCGTTTTTTTTGCAAATGAACTCTTCAAGATAATAGTCTTGCCTGAAGTGCTACTATCTTCGATTTGCATTTTCTCTCTGTTTTTGCGAAAGTAATTATTCTCTGCTCTTGATCTGCTGTTGATATTGTCACAGCCGTACTTATCTACAGAATAAGGGTTGTTTGCTGTTCTGTTTCATTCCTTGACTACATATAGAAATGCAACCTGACCCCCAGAGACATTTCACAATTATTATACTATCGAAATGGCAAACTCGCTACCATTATATTGGATTCCCCTCAATAACAATCTGCTGACGGTTTCACAGCTGAGAATGAGATTAAAGTTCTTAGTTCAGCAAACAAACAGATTGTGATGTGTTGTGGGAATGCAGAGGAAAATAGTTGCGTGCATGGGTGTGGGAATTAAATCATTAGCTGTCCACTATACTTATCATTCAGAATGTGCATGCATTCACACAAAATATTAAATATTTAGCACTTTGCTTACCATACATTAGATAATGTTGTATTTGCATTTT
The DNA here is from genome assembly GCA_030544235.1 of Lepturacanthus savala. Classification (NCBI taxonomy): domain Eukaryota; kingdom Metazoa; phylum Chordata; class Actinopteri; order Scombriformes; family Trichiuridae; genus Lepturacanthus; species Lepturacanthus savala. The sequence goes on from CM060465.1 coordinate 18,883,058, forward strand.
TACTACAAAGAATAATGCCTGCTAGTACTACATATCTTTGATTGATGTTCATTGTTTGTTCAATGTATTGTTAGTCACTCCCGGCAGTCTAAATCCTCTGTCTATTTGTGGTTTCTGTTACCTTGAAAAGGTGGAGAAGACCAATTTTCCAATTACAGATCTTGTCTTTAGGTGTTAATTGCAGGCTGACCTCAGGAGCTGTTTTGGATGCCATGTGGGTTTTTTTTAATAACCTCTAATCACAGTGAAACAGAGACCAATAATAGAGAGGAGCCAAGCTGCTTTTTAACCCAGCATCCTGCAATAAAGGTGTAATCTCATACAAAACACAGAAGCTGGCTGTGTGCCGAGTTAAAACAATCTTTTTCAAAACATGAGCCACTGTGATTCATGCTCCTTCCGTACAAAAATGAGGCATCTGTGTTTTGTTCGGTTGAATCAGGTCAGAACAGGTCTTAGTCACACAAACTGCTGTTTTGTTTGTTCAAGAGAATCAGATCTTACTTTGCTCTTGGATTTCATAATTTAATGGTCAATAAACTTCTGTATAATCATAAGTGCACCATGTTTTACTTTAGTCACATTGCAATGTTGCCCTTTTCACATCATTACTGGTCACATTCTCCATGCCGTGATGACTCCCGCCCAATCTATCCTAATACATGTATGTTTTTTAATGCTTCCAGGAAGCCCTCCAGCCACAGGTACTGGCACATTGGTCATCTACCTTGAAGACTACAATGACAACGCCCCTTATGTGGTCCCATCGGTAGCACGAGTGTGTGAAGATGCTCACGATATGAATGTGGCCATAGTCGGCGGGCGAGACAAAGACCTGCCACCCAATGCTGCACCATTTAAGATAGAACTGGGAAAACAGCCTGGCCTCGACAAAACATGGAAGGTCACCAGGGTCAACTGTGAGTGTTTTTTTTTTTATATAGTTAACAAGTTATTTAGTGTATGACACACTTATCTTGTTTTTACTAATTGTCTTCAAGTGCTTTGAGACTGTTCTCACAGATTTGTCAAAATTAACACTGTACAATGTGAAATGTCATTAAAAAATAAAGAAAAAAAACAAGAAAATAAGAGAGAGAGAGAAAGCTACCAAAGCACAGCACTGAATTATAAGAATATTTAATGGAAATGAAAGTTAATATTCTGTCACAGTGTTCATATGAGTCCCCACTGAATAGGAGCTGAGTGGGTGGAACTGAGGATCGCAAAATAAGTATGAAGAGTAAAATAATGGCGTGGAGAAGACAGGAAACTAAAACAATGATTTAGGGTTGCATGAACGACAGCACTGTATGTCTGTGTTTGAGTGACAGAGCAGAGCTAAACCTGCCCACAAGTATTAGCCGTGACTGACAGCGGGAGAGGAAGCTACAGACACTCCTCAATCACCACCGCTGGAAGAGACAGATAGGGCCAGCAAAGAAAGAGCGAATCCCAGTGAAATAGACTGGCTCTCTGCTCCTCTCAGCTGTGTGTGAGCGTGTGTGTGTGTGTGTGTGTGTGTGTGTGTGTATCTAAAGGTGTGTGGGGAACCACAGGTGGTAATATAGACAGTATATCTCTATAAAAATAACTTCAGGTTTTTGCCTGTCCTGGCATGAAGTGGTTTGTGAACTGACGGATACATTTCAAAAGTAAAGAGACCTTTTTTTCCCCCACACAAAGACTTAATTTCAAACCCAGGTATTAACATTTAAATCTTTTGAAATTGTTCTTTTTATGAAATGATATAGTGACTTTTAAAATGCAGATGAGTGAACAAGTAATGCGATGTAATTTGAAATTATGAGATATAGTTTCTTTCCTTGCAGCAAGTTAGCTTAGCATAAGGAGCCAGTTAGCCTGGCTCTTCCCAAAGATAACAAATTCCACCCAGCAGCACCTCTAAAGATGATTTATTTTTTAAATTATTACAAATAATGCAAAAACTAGCCAGAGGGCAAGATGTAAAAGGGCCAGACTAGCTGTTTCCCACTGATCCCTGTCTTTATGCTAAGCTAAGATAACTAGTGGCTAGATGTAGCCTTTTATCGATTGGACATAGTCTAAATATGAGTGACAATCTTCTAATCTAATCCTCAATAAGAAAGTAAATGAGCATATTTCCCAAAATTTTGAACTAATCATTTATACAGAAAAACCCTAAGGTTACTGGATGGTTCGATGAGTATTAAAATGATGGGAATCATACACTATGCTTTGTAATCATCAAACTTCAGCCTGGTTCGAACACCTTTGTGACCAAATGAGGAAATGTCTTTTGGAACAATGGTGATCATCCTTTTCTATAGAATTCCAGAGATATACCAAGGCACAACAAAGCTTTAATTTGTCACCCATCAGTTGTCATCAGTTGTAACTGATCAAGTTTGTTTAAAACAGAATCTGAATCTGATTGTAATGAGGTAGAGGGAGATTTGATGGTGCTGACTGCTGCTGTTTGCCGATTTGTAACATGCTGATCAGGTTCTTTTGAAAATTTGAATTCAAAACACTCAATTGGACAATGTCCATGTTCTATCTCAATGTAAAACTCAACATGCATTTAACAGCCATGGTGGAAGTAGAAATGTGCAGCTTTGCATATAGTGGCACATTTCAGCATGAAGCGACTGACTCCAGTATTTCCTCTTGTGTCGCTTAAGGAGTTTTTCAGGGTGATGCAACAACGTGTAACAATCCTATACAGTTTTTTTGTCACTTGAGTTTCCAGGAAAGGCTTGGTAACGAGTTACTTGAGGCATATACATTTTGCCATAATACACATATTTAGTTCTGCTTTGCAGTTTATACAGCTTTTGATGTGCAACTTTAAAGCAGAATAGATAGACAATGCAGCACAAAAAATTGGACTCTTTCCAATTGAAAATGCCTTGATTTGATACAATAAATCCAGTACCACAGTGGCACTGGCTGATATTTTTTCTTGTTTCAATTTCTTCTTTTTTATTCCTGATTGGGGTCAATTTGGTCTTGTTTTCAGAAAACAAGTTTAACGATTTCCTTAAAACAAAATTTAATTGACCAAAATCATGACAAAATAAGAATAAAGAGATAAATTATCCCCCAAGTAAATAAGATAAATCTACTCAATATTGGACTAACTGTGCAAAAAACATTTTCAGCTGAAAAGATTTATTTAGCATATGTTGGACGGTTAATTAATTGACATCCACTCTGCTAAACATCACTCTTCCTCTGTGTTCCCCTCCCATAGCCACACATTCCCAAATCATGCTTTTGCACAGTCTGAAGAAAGCCAACTACCAGCTCCCGCTGCTCATCACTGACTCGGGGGTGCCCCCTTTGTCCAACAACACAGAGGTCAAAGTTCAGGTGTGCGTCTGTAAGAAGAACAAGATGCACTGCAGCTCCGCCCACTCCCACAGCGCCGGCCTTCTTGTGCTGCTTGCGACACTCCTGCTCTCTGTACTCTGTAAGTATCATCACACAACAGCAGAGATACAGAGGTGATGTATTAATTACGGTGGCCTACGTGTGTGTGTACATTCCTGTACTAATACAATTTGCATGCCTGTACATGTTTGTTAATTTTTCTTTTCAATAGATTGTAATTTTAGTGTTCTGTCTTTTTTCTTTCCTGTTTGACTGAGGATCATTGTGACAAATCAGTCATTTCTATCTTTTCCTTTTCAGCTCTCTGTCTCTTTTTTTGGTCGAATTCTATTGATCTAGACATTGTTTCTCTCCCTCTGTCAAATGTCCCGTTGATTTCTCGCTCTTGCATTTCATGTCTGCTTCCTGACTCTAATCCCTTGGCCCTGTCTGCTACTGTTTTTCCTTTCCCGTACCACACACTGTTCTGTGTTTAGCAATCGGCTGCCCTCTTCCCATAATCCCGTGCTTACAGGCAGAATCTCTGCGTCTCGTCTCCTCATTTTCTCCGAGGTAAATCACGGCATCCAACATGACCAGTCGGTCTTCCTCATGGTATGGATCAAACGGTCTGTTGATGCATATCTTAATGCGCTCGTTCACAGATGTATGAATATGTCATATATGGGAAGGAATTCTTTGAAGCTGCGCCTTGAACTCATCTAGTGATGCTCTAATGATGCAACTGGACCACTTACCTGTGAGTTCTGTTTAAAAAAAAAAAAAAACTCATGATTCACAAAAGCGACTTCGCTGCGACACAGGAATCACAGGCCGCAGCTCTTTCGGGGAAAGTTCTATGGCAGCGATTTCTGAGAGAATCCCAGCTGGAAACGTCATTTAGCTTTTCACGCTCATCTTTTTTAGAAGGATAGTGTTATTCTTTCCTGTGGTTGCCGTGGCAGCAGCCTCAGAACTGGAAAGCGTGATAATTGGTTAACATGCCAAGATGACGTTTTGAAGAATCTCCTCCCCAGATGTCCTTTGACTCTGAGCGACAACTAGCATTCATTAACACTACTGTAAATAGTGCACTGATAGACGCTGTCATTCATTCATTGAATAGCTGCTCCAGACGACAGATTCTTGAGCTGCCTGGTCCTGTGCCTGTGTACATGTCCATTCATTTGGAATAATGCATGTTTGTATAGTCAAAAGAGATGTAACAGTGAGCTGTGTTACCTTGGAGCTGTGGGTTGGAGATCACAGAGAGGGGAAATAAGGTTGGTATGTGTGTGTCTCTCTATTGAGAATCTCAAAGTTTTCACAAATTTAGATGGAGAACATATCTACACAGAAACACACACACACACAGGTGTCTAGAGACATGACTCCTGTTCAAGCTCATCAGAGATGTGTGCTGTGGGACAGATAGAGCGGACTGATCGCTGACAGAGACAGAGCCGATCCTGTTTCAGTTCCCTTATCTCCAAGATGAACTCTGACCCAGCAGGAGAGAGATGAGGGGAAGACAGATGGAGAGAGCATGAAATGGAGATCAGGATAAAGGTGTGGAGGTTTTTCCCCTGCCAGGCTACTGTAAGCGTAAAAATGTCCATGCAGCGGTACAGTCTTCTTGACTCCTCCTGGACTCCTCCTGTCTCCGGTCCTTATCTATGGAAAAACCTCCTTGATCCCAAACACGACCTTTGACGCTTTGACCTTTTCGATATTTAACCAAAACATCAAAATGTTCCACACCCTATGCTTAAAACTGACAATACATGACATGTTGGGCATGAACTTTGGGTCCTTGTTGTCAAAAGCACCATGTTTTGTGTTCACTTCCATTTACTAGGCCCTGCTCCCTGTGGCGTATTTGCAGAATAAGGAGATTGGCACTGATATGATGTATTTCCATGTGTCAGGGAGAGATTCTGAAAGAGGATGGAGAAGACTAGATAGCCACTGTCTGTAAACAAAAGGAGGTTATAGTGACAAGTGCTTCAGATCCATATTCCATCTGAAAAAAATCACATTTCCTTTAGAACAACTAAAGCGATTCGCGTTCTCCAAAGCACAAACAAGGTAGGAAGAGAAAGATAAGCCTGTAAGTCTCCATAAAATGTATCTGCTGGCAGCCAAAAGAATTGCAATGATGTGTGGGTTGTGAAGCCTGCAGCCTTGTTAATATGGTGGGGAATTGTACTATTGCTGTCACGGACCAGGAGCATGAATCCTCAGTCCTTCAGCAGGGCTCAGCATAGCAACACTGCCAAAAGTAGAGCCGCGTCCTCGCTGGTGTTCTGTCGTCACTCTCAGCCCGGGGTTGCTTTTCAGGTCCTTAAATAATGAATGCACACCTGCAGGACGGAGAGGGAGGTATACCGTGTCTTGCAGTGCCTGCTAGACCTTTGTTTACTGTTGCAGGATTGGCATTGAAATAGTGAGGCTTTTCAGGGCCCTATTTTCACTTCTCCCCATTGTTAGCTTCTCTTTTGTGATCAGCGCGGAGTAGACGCTCACACACATACATGCGCACAGTGGCATAAAAATGGGGAACAACTAAAGTATTATCCTATAATACTTCTCCTATCTGCCGGCGGAGGAAAATGCTTGCAGTTATAAAAAGCCCAACACACACCTACAGACTCAAATCCGAATGTTCACGTGAAAGCGTCCATTATTCACCTTAAAAAAAGCCTTCCAAATTGGGCAAACTAACAGTCGATACATGCTCCCAAAGGCTGTGAACACACACAAAAGGGATAGCTACACACAAAAACCATTGCTCATTTTAGCAGTAATTGTCGGAAGGAATGCTCCACTTTTGCTGGCAATGCAGCTCACAGGTGGAACACCATCACAGATGGGCACACTGCCCCCTATCAGTGCACAAAAATTAAATTCCAGAAGTTTATAATGTGTGTGTGTGGTAGGAGGCAGCGAGTTGGCTAAGATGGTCAGTATGTCAATAATACATTACATACATTTTACACATGTAAGTGGTGTGGACATCAACGGTCTTTGGGGATTAATGTGTTTGCCCGCAGTGTAAATTTGGCGTATACGGGATGTGAAATAAGGTGATAAAATGAAAATCTCTGGGGGAACAGATGTTGATGCCCGTGCCAGTATTTCATACCACCTCTCCTGCAGCCATTTTCTCTAAGCTGTGCCAATTCGCCCTGCATGTGCTCAACGTTTAGGTAGGTCCACGAGCTTGAACCGCATGCTTAAACCTTTTTCCATGTAGGATTACACGCTGCAGCTGCAGATTTGTCTGCGTCTGTAATAATGTTCTGCAGAGGGGCACTTGTGCCGGCCCCTCTGCAATTTCAGCAAAAGTAATAATGTAATTCCAAGAGCGAAGGAGGGAGGGCGAAAGGCGGAGCGAAAACAAAGCATTTACCATTAAACACAACAAACAGCCCCCGGCCCAGATGCCACTAATTTACCTCCATCCTCCCCGGGGTTTTAGTCCACACTATTCCTCCTCTCTGATCCCTCGCTTCACTCTGACAGCCACTTTTCCTCTTCCTTCAGCGGCTCTACACTAATCCCCCTTCCAGCTATAGAGACAGGGTGTTTAGGGGCTTATTTACTTTTGTAAAAATATCGTTTTCACGGTTTCTTTTGTGGGAAGAAGGGATGTGTATGGCGGAGGATTGTTTCTGCCTTCAGATAAAGCTGAGAAGGGTTGCTGATCTTTGAACTGAGATATGACAAGTCACTCCGGGGTATTTAAAGAGGTGTATCACTTCTTAGGAGGAGAAGCTACATGCAGTGCAACCAACTGTTCAAAACATGTCGAAGCCTTAACACACTGCAGCACGAGCTACAGATGGAATATATGATGAAAACTTCCTTTGGTATTGGTCTCAACGCTATATGTAAGAAGATCTGAAAAGTTATTTGCTCTCAAGATATGTAAATTGTTTATGATCATTAGCACATGATGCTTCAGGGCATCATTTTGATTATAAGTAGACTGTAAACATTTTCACTTAATCTTTCACCAAATCTGAAGCTGCAAAAATAAAAGTAAATTAGCATTGGTCAAAGTGTCAGATTAATACAGTCTAGCTGTTGTTGTGTATAAATATCATAGAAGTTCTTTCAAATCTAATTACTGGAGTGATTAATGCTGATTAGATCTTCCTTGTTCGATTCACTGCACAAAATAGAATCTCATCAGTATGTTGTATTTAGTACATGTAGTCCAATATTGAGTAAAAATCTTTTGAATTATCTAATTCTATTGGCAGATATTTTACTTAATTCAAGTTTTTTGAAAGAGTTTGAGATAAAAAGTTAGAATTATGAGATAAAAAGGTCCATAATGAGTCTTTTCTCTCAATGTGGATCGTAGGCAACTGGACTTGTTTTATCCACCTCTTATCCAAGTGGCGGCTTCATCAGTTCATACACATCAGCCTGACTAGTCCAAACTAGTCCTAGACAAATGCAAGTTCAATGATTCAGTTTGAGAGTGAACAATGACCTTGATGAATGAGAACATTCACAGACAAATTCCTTAATATGAGAAATATGTAATCTTTTTTTCAAGAAAACAAGACTAAATTGACCAAATTCAAGAAAAAAATATATAAGCAAAACGATATTGGACCAATTTTGCCAAAAACAAGATATTTTCACTTTCATTTTTTCTGTCATGTCTTTATAAACAAGAACAAACAGCTTTAAAAAAATTTAAAAGGCATTTACGTATGTAACTGAAGCAAGACACCAGATAACAAAAAGTAAAAATTCCTTATTTCTACAGTGGTCCTATTCATATTTTGACAGTATGATGTTATTGTCAGTTATATTTCAGTGTTGCAGTTCCACTGCCCCGGTATAGTTCATGGTGACTAATTGGGGCACTTAAATTAAAGGAAGGCATGTTAATGTTCCTGTGCTCATGTCACCGACACCTTGACAGGAAATGTCATTATTAATGTCTTCATCTAACAAAGTACAAGCACGTTAAAGGGAACAGGAGCACAGCTGCTGCTTTGAGAGGGTGAAACGGAAACATCAGAGGTATCATCACACGGAGTGTCGGACATGATGAGAGCGTTTAAATCGTCACTTATTGAAAGTATTTGAAAACCAGCTTGAGTGAGAGTAAACAGAGGTAGTTGTCCACAGCAAACCTTCTGTCTCTTCTCATAACAGTAAAAGGTCAAACCGATCATTTCGGCGGTGACTTAAGTGTCCAGAGCCGCACGGGTGAATCCTCAAACACCAGTGTCACGAATTAAATTGGATTCAGCCATCGTTAATGTTTAATGCGCCCGTGTCTTCATATTTATCAGTCCCTTATTGCAGCCCCTGGCTGACCGTTTACATTTCTTCAAACCATGGACACGTTGAAATGTCAACGTTTGCAGAAACATAAACTGCCAATTTTTGACGCAGTGAACCAGAGTTTCCTGTGTGTGTGTGTGTGTGTGTGTCTGCGTGTGTGTGTATAAATGACATTACAACTGGTGAATATACATTTAATATTTACCTGAGGAAGGTAACTTGGTAGTTATCGCTATCTATTTATTGATTAGCTAACTGTGTTATGCTAATGGTTAATGACATTGTCAATCATCCTTCTGTAACAGAAAAATGTCATGACATCTTTACTGTAACATTACCCCTCTCTTTATCATGTTTTTAATCTTTTATTTTTTTCCTCTGCTGGGCATCAGACAGCTGGTCTTTTTGAAATATTTCTGAGCTTGTTGACACCTCAAAAACATCCTAAAGTAGCAAGTAAAGACTGATTAGTTATTATTACTAAAATATGCTTTACTATACAGGTAAATCAAGACATAATAATACCAAGAACAGTGGAAGTTTTTAGTTTTTGGATTAAAGGCATATTGTTGCCTACAATTGGATAAAATAAACTTCTATTGATTTGAAATCATAAAATCTGTATTGTAAACCAAATACTGCCAGTCTAAACAATGTGGATGGATGATAACACATTTTAATTAACATTATCAATAATTTATTCACTTACAAATTCCATTTAGAAATATCTTCACACACACACACACACATATACAGTTAGTCCATTAAATACAGGGTTGGTAAGGCTAATTAACTTTCATTACAGCCATTGTTGCCCTGACAGATTCTCTTTTCCTCTGTAATGCTTCTTCTTCATGCCATGCTGCAGTGCTGTTGTTTTGGGTCTTGCAGCTCTGACATACCTGGGCTAATCACTCCTCCAAGCAATTAGAAAGCCTGGAAAACTGTGCCCCCCCCTCAGACACACACACAAACACACACATTACATTTTAAGCATTAAGCGTCACCAGTCCTGACACTTTCACCCAGGGTGACATACAAGAATGTTGAAATAAGTCAAAATCAGTGAATCGCTTTGATACACTCCAATAGGTCATATGTTGCGAAAAACCGGTTTGAGTTCAAGTGTGTTGAGAAACGGAAATCAGTTAATTTGCTAAGGCGCAAGGTGATAATATATAACGTGTTGGAAGAGGAGAGTGAGTTCGTCTATGAGACTCACACAGAAAGATGTTTATATATAAACAAGAACTTCAGTCTTTTTATATTACATATGTAGGTCCTTTTTTTCGAAGGAGTAGGCAGATGGTAACATTGTGCTTGGTGTGATAAATGTCACACTCACAACTTATATTTACAAGTACAATTCTGTGCGTAAGTCTTTTTTTTTTTTTTTTTTTTTTTTTAGAAGTTTATAGGGAATGACGACAACAAAAATGAGAAGCAATGGAAACGTAGCAGGACTCATTATAAAACTTCCCCTCGTCTCTCTCTATAAGAGCACAGTGTGGCTTTGTGAATAATTCCGCTACCTGTAACATGAAGTGATTTATTTATGACCGAGCCAACCTCAAGCAGTGATTATATTCTGTTCTTCCCCCTCTTTCTTGTGACCTCTTCTTCCTACCTAATTCTCTCTTTCAACTATTCCTGACCTATGAGTTCATAGCGTGTGTCTGCCAGACAGCTGAGGTGAATTGATTTCGGCAATGTAGTTTCATGTCAAAGCCTTGACTTTTTTAGCTAGAGGAGGGAAATTGCCTCTTTCATATCCAGTTCTTCATGTGAAGTGAATCAGGATCTCATTAGATTTGCATATATATATATATATATATATATATATATATATATATATATATATATATATATATATATATATATATATATATATAGGAAATCGAAATAATAAAAATAAAAAAAAAAGTAAATCGTCTCCACCCCCACCTGTAACATACCCTCCGTCCTATTACATATTCAACCTCATTCAGCCAAGCTTCGATCGCTTCAGGATTTTTTGAAGCGTACAGTCCAATTCATTTCGGAACGTCTGGGAAAATGATAGCTCGCATTCCTCAAGAACGCTCCCTAATCTGATAGAGAGACAGAGAGGGAGCAAGAGTAGGGAAGATGAAGGCAGAAAAAAAAAGAGACAGAAAGACATATTGGCGTGTCAACAGTCCGAACGCATGATGAGTTTGTCTGACTGATACTGACTGCCGACTTATTAAACACAGCACAGCGGAGCGTCGACCGTGGAAGTAGGGAGCGGCGGTGCAGCCCACTCAGGCGCTTCGTAAAAGAATCACAGAAAGCATAATGCAGTAAACCCTTTAGAAACAAACATTAGCTATGACAAATTGCCACCTCCACCATGGTTGTTTTACACTATGTTTTGCTAAATGCATTTCGCTAGATTAGCAGTAAAAGGGAAGGCTTAAAGGTAAGCCTGTTAAGTACGGCAGGATGCTGGTACACCTGATCCATTCCTCCCGGTAACCACTGCACCGAGGAGTTGCACCTACACTGCAGGTAGGCAGTGTGACTGAAGCTACGTACACTGGTAATGGAGCAGTACAAGGTCTCATTTGCTTTGCTACGAAATTGACTGGAATTTGGACATAATGCATGTGTCTGGCATCTGTTATTATCTAAAGGATACATATGAGGCAGTAACAGATTTTATACAATCCTGTGGCACAATGTGATAAGAATGTACAATTTTAAGGAATTTCATGTTTAAATTTGTATTTATTTTTTTCAATTAATCCCTGGGTTATTATCAATCAATTCTTTATGAATGTAGATCAGTGGTTCTCAACCTTTTTTGAGCCAGTGCCCTCCTATCCATTATCTAGGCACTTTACCGCCCAACATAAATTAAAAGTTAGGCTAACTGTGTTTCCTGATTATTATTGTTAATTATTATTCTGTTGGGTCATTAAAAACCATTTCAGTGAATGGCATATTTGACATAACTGGACAACTGTTATATCATTATCATAAGTGAATAGAAATTATATTTATGAGTGTTAAACAAATGCAAAGTGCAGAACAAACAGGCTGAACGTGTAAATATGAGTCTATAAATATGTAAATATATTTCATTTTCAGAAGTTGCTGACACAAGATGTTTCCTTCTCTAGTGTCCGTTCTTGGTTTTCATGTGCTCTTGGGCTTCGGGCTCTTTTATGAAGATGCAAACACGTGGCCTCAGCACATGCCTGAAGTGCACTATGAGGGTGCATTCAAGTCACTTTGGCAGTTACAGGACAGTGCTAACCGAAACAGAAAGCATGGCACACAGAGGGATTGTCTTGGTTTCCTGAATTATTCATAGGTAGCTTTTGGGCATACCATGACCTCGCACAGCTGGCACCTAAACAGCACAGCTGGCACCTAAACAGATGATTTGGCAAGTTGGAGAGTCATGCATCATGACCATATAAGGAATGTTTGGGACGGATTGCCAACAATTGCTCTGGTGGTAGGTTTGGTTAAATAATTGATTTAAGGGACTGTGCATTGTTTAGAATGATTATCAACTATTAGTAAGGTTACAGCAAGTAATATGGACCTTTTTCCAAAATAAATATGCTAATATGCTACTTGTATTTTTTTTAAAAAGTACTTTTGAACCAGAGCATCTAGAATAATGGATCAAGACACTTTTTCATGTAAGTCGACCATGAGGCTTCTAATTCTGACATCAGTTTGATGTTATGACATTGTGTTGCCCCAGAATTTGCCGCCATCCGATTTTTCACTGAAATTTGTATATAAAAGACACCTTCTGAAATACATTTGACTTTTTAAACTGTTTAATCATTTATTCTGGTTAATCGTGTCAAAACCTTTCAACAAACCACCTCCACAAGGATCTCTAGCAGTGAAATGATTGATGACTGTATGAGAAAAGAACTAATGTACTTCAAAATATGTCCTATTTCATAGCCGTACCTTGAATAATCAAAGCGATTCCAAAGTGTCACGCAAAGAGATTATTATTCAAAATATGAACACCAGGAAGCCACTGCCAGTGGAGTCCTTTCAAAATAAATCAGATATGGGGAAACAAATACGGAAACATGCATGCTTTTCATTCATTTGTTTTGGGGAAGAGTTTTTATTTGTTGCAGCACAGCTATTGAACAGGTCATCAAAATAAACAGATGTCAATTACAACTTTGTCCTTCAATTTGCAAAATTAAAAAGGAAGAAAAAGAGAAAAACACTAACTCTAAGTGAGTTATCATTCCAAATCAGAGAATTCCGCCTCACTACATTCTGAATCATCAGAGTGCGATGCATCCACCTTCCTCCTCTGCACATCATCTCCCTCCTACTGCCTCTCATCGTTCTTCCTCTCTTTCTTTCTCTCCAGCTGGTCTTGCTGCATTTGTGTAACTGATGCATTGTATGGGATTTGTAGCCTTAGTCTTAGCCTTATTATAGCCTTAGCCTTATACTTATATGAAGGTTCCAAACAGCACTATACATATCACAGCCACACATCTATAGCTGCATATCTATTCCATATTGTTCAAATGCACCTACTGTGTTGATTGCTTGATTTCTGCTTGTGTCTTACAGTTAAAATGTGAACCCTACCAACCCAGTTATATAGAACAGATAAAAGAAGGCAAGGAGAAGAGGAAAAGACAGGAGAGAGCAGGAGAGAGGAGGGTTTCTGTCCAATGCTCAGTCATCTCCAAACATGTCAGAAATGGGGAGTAGACTAGGAGGAGATGGCTGGCAGAGAGGCAATCAATAAACTCTCACATTTCATACTGTGTGTGTATGTCTGTGTGTATGTGTGTTGGTGTGAGTGTACCTTCTTCTTTTAAACTCAATCAAATCTCTGAATCACATGGGACCACGCAGCATCCCCCCCCCCCCCCCCCCCAAATAAATACCATATGGCCCGTAATGAGGCAAAATTCACAGGTTCTCGTAAAAGCTTATGTTGTGTGTGTTGCAACAGATCCTCCTCCCGGTGGGGAGCTGGGAGTCCGGTCCAGGCTAATTTGTGGAGCACATGGCCGTATTCTGGGGGCTCAGAGCTGTCCATCGTAGCATAAACTGAACTCATTCTGGACCGAAAAATTGAAGTATTCTCCAAGCACATGTCAGTACCCAATTAATCTTCACTGTAGCCACTCCGGTCTAGTGATGGCGTGATAAATCAAAGCCCTGGCGCACTTCTTGGCACGCTGAACTTTTTGAGAGAGTTGCTCGCGTTCAGCCATATTGATCGGACTGTCCGGGATGTTAAGGGCCGGTACGAGCTCACATGGTTTCAGGGCGGACTTTTATGTTAAAGCCAGTTAGTTACTGCCTGAAGCTGGACTAAGAGTGGACGGAGCTCTTCTATCTTCTCAGTCCTGTCCTCACTGAATCTTTAATGATGCGATACCATCACCTGTCCTCTGCAATTGATTGCCATCGATCTGCTTGTGATGACCTTGAATTTACAGTATCTCCTATCTTTTCCCCTCTTTCTCTCAACCCCCCCCCCCACATTTCTCTTCTCTGCCTTTGATTTTCATCTCTTCTTCTTCTCTTCTTCCTCTTACCCCCTGCCCCTCTTTCTCTGCTGTCTTCTCTCTTTTCATCTCCTCTCCCACCAGGCCTGTAGATTCCGCCGAAACCTCCCGTAGTCCTTTTTTGCAACATTGAAAAGCAACGACTTATCTCCCCCACGCAACCCAGGCTTAGGAGAGAAGAAGATGAAAAAGAAGAAGAGGTGAAGAAGAGAAGAAGTCTTCTCACCATGACAAATCAAACACGAAAATACACACAATCCCCCCGCCGGCGCAACTGCTGTAAAACACCACTTGCTGTTTTTTTTTTTTTTTTTCTTTAAATTCACTCACTTATCCTCTTCCCACTCTCTTTCTCTCCATCTTTACTTTCCTCACCTCATCTCTTGGTCTCCTCATCTGTCACTGACTCTATTTGACTCAATTAGAGTCAAATAGATTTTTACATTTTTTTTTCCTTTGTCTATCCTGTCATTCATCCGCCGCAAGCATTCCGGTTTCCCATCACGCTGGCAGACAAACATTGGGTGTTAGCAGAGTTTATGGCACTAGTAGGAGATACTTGAAAACACGTGAATTGATATTGTAACTGTAAAGCTATGAATCTTATTTCGTACTGCATCCCACCTTTAAACCTTGTTTTTTTTTCACATCCCTCGCTTTCTTTCTTCCTTTCTTTCTTCAAGTTCCTCTCAGTCTCCAACCGTTCCATCCCTCCATTCTTCATCCTCCACTTTGCATAGACATTCTCCCCCGTCCTCCCCATCTATTGACCTCTCTCTGTGTCTGAATGGGCCAGGGAACACTGCGAAGGCTGAGCTACTGTCCTGGTCGGGGAAGAGCATTGACTTTTTGATGTGTTCCTTTCTTTTCTCTTCACAGACTGTGTTTGATCGTGTTTCCCTCTTTAAGCTGAGAGAACAAAGCCTGTTTCTTTGTCTGCCGTGGTTGTGGTCTTTTAGGACAAGGTGGTAGCCATAAGCCTTCAAAGTCAGAAACTCTATGGAGTTGTTTCTTCGATTTGCTTCTGTTTTTATTGCATTAGTTGTCATGGAGTGGAAAACAGTATATCTTTATAGTAACGGTGTAAACCTTAAAAAAGGAAAAAAAAGTACTATTATATAAATATTTTATTTTTTACCATTGTATAAATATACAGTATTGATTAACTTATGTACTTTGATTGCAAGTTTTTTGGTCACCCCCCCCTCCTCCCCCCCACAGTGAGTAAAAAAAAAAAAAAGAGGAAACCCTTTTTTTCTGTGAATTTTAGGCACTATTTCTAATGCTATTGATGTGTTGACTATTTTATTGTAACATCTTTTTTTTGTTCAGTTTGTTGGGTTTTTTTAGGTTGGATTTTGTCTCCTGTCAATTCTGCCCTCTCTTGTTCTCTCCCCATCTCTCATTACAAGTCACAAGAATATGTATAAGAAGAAAAGTAAAACAAAAGGCTGTGGTTTTGTGCAGATAGTTTCGCTTTTCTCTCTTGCGCTCATCAAAAGAACATAGCGTGTGTGGGTTTCTTGTGGAAGACCACCATGAAGGAAAAGAATGAGCTACGTCTGTCTTTTGCACTAATTTAATAAAGCCGTTACTGAAAATTCCCACAATGCTGTGTGTTCACTGGAAGGTCATTTGTTCCACTAATGACGGCTAGTGTTTCAGCATATAGGAGTGTCATTTACATTTAGCATTGTTGCATTTGCAATTTTTCCCTTAATCAGTTTTTTCATCATTATTTAATTGAAAATCTGGAGGCTGATTATCACATTGGTTTGTTTGGATTCATCAGCTGATGATTCGATGATTACATGCATGTAGCTTTATTTGGTTGTAATATGTTTGTGCCGCACTTCCTACAATCAAATCAGAAATTCTTTTTTGATTTTTTTTTTCTTTTTTAGGTGGTGACACCAACTCTACCATTTCTTTTATCAACAAGAGATGAAATGATTATGTATCATGTGAAATGGGTCACTGTGATGAACCTGCTGAGAAATTGACGTCAGAGCATGCAGTTCTCATCTCTACGGGGCATTTTAGTTTCTTTTAAGCAAAAGATTTTCTCCACTGGTTAAAAGTTCAGTCAGTATTTGTGATATCAATCAGCAGCGGGTTATTATTCACATGGCTAAAAGAAATTACAGCCAGTTTTTAATGACACAGCTCTAATCAGGAACACTTTTAGGTCTAGACTGAAAGCAATAGACTGGCAAAGCACCTCAAGGTTCTGTTATATGCACATAGGAATTTTAAAGGTCACTTATGCAAACCATGGCGTTGTACTTTTTGAGTAATGATTATTATTTCATTATATTTTTCATCTCCAGGAGGGTAGAGTGTTCCTTGAAAATGTATGAGGTGCCAACTGGATGAAATGGAACACGCTGTGGTTGCACAAATTGCACAAAAAATGCTACAAACCCATTAGGACATATTCGAAAAAAGGGCACTCCACTGTTGTTACCTCGCGTTGTGACTGATCTGTTTTGTTTTGCCGTTTCCTTCCTGGATATTGTACAGGTATTTTTAAGAAGGCAGTGATTGCATGTAAGTTTTTCCTCATTAAGCAATCCTGCAGGGATGAAAGGCAATCTGGAAAGCCCCCCCCCAAAAAAAAAAAAAAAAAAAAAAAAAACATCCTGGTAAAATCAATGAAACTGCACACACAAGGGGCCTTTCACAAATAAAGGATCACGCCAGGCTCATTCAACACAATCTTGGGTGTGGAAGTGGAATGAAGGAATTAAGTGTGTTGAAGCTACTGTCCTCGTATAGGTGAAGTTAAATCAGGGCAGGGCATGAAAAGACAACACAATAATTCCCATCCAGACAGAAGTGTGCCCAGTTTGCATAATTTTGCAGTTGTGAGCATTTTATTTATTTTTTTTTTCTGGTTCTTACTTTATCAGTTCAGTGTCACATTTAAATTTGGTTGGATGTACAAACCTCAAATAAAAAATGTCATTATCATTTATTCATGACTTCCGGTTTAATACATTTCCTTGACTCTCCGGCAACTAAGGTTGTCACATTAGCATCATTTTAAACTTGGATACAATTCTAGTATAAGAAACGAATAAGAGTTGACTCATTTGATGTTGCAGCAAAAGGCAAAAAAAGGACAAAAAAAGTTCTAGACACAATTCTGTTTTTATTAACATCCTGCACACACAGCTGGTCCAGAAAAAGTCACTGAACACATCACATATTTGTAATATTGTTATTTGGAATCATCATTATTACTATTATTCTTAAAAGCTGTCCCTACCTTGTCAGCCTACATATGTTGTTTTTCCTCATAATATTCTTTCTTGTGCTATGTTGCTTCACTTGTAAACCTAGCAGGTACAGTGCTCTCTGAGGGTTCGATAAAACAAGAACACCACCCTATAAATAAAAGATAAATACAATGAAACAGGAACAGCATCGTTGCTTCACTTGTAAACCAAGAACACAGTTCTCAGTGGTTTATATCTAAAGGATAAATACAGTAAAATCAGAAACCTAAATGACTGTACATAACCGTGAATGTATAGATGCACATTAAATGTCCAAAGTTCTGTTTTAGTTGGACTACTTTAGCTTATTTTGCGATGGAAGACTTCTTTGACACCAGTATGCCAAGGTTGTCCTGGGTTAGTCTTGACTCTCTTGGGTTGCAAATGAAGCCAGAGGCACTGAAGATCCGCATGGATGCTTGGCTTAAGGCAGAAATTCACAAATATCTTCTGGCAAACTGAAGGGCAAGGGATTGATTTTTTTTTATATGTTTTCCACCAATTACGTGGACATTCTGGCATTTCGCTGTATACTACAGACCGGCTGGAAAGTTTCTCTTTTGGGTTGCGCCCTGCGCTAGCAGATGGGTTTTCCTTTTTCTCCCCCTGAATACTTGACAGCAGGCTCTTCAGATCAGTGACTACATTGTCTGAGGCCACACTGGTCCTCGTTCCTCCTGGACAATGTCCTTCTGATCCATAAAACTGACTCCGTATCTTGTTCTTTATCTCTTTGCCAGGATGCTGTCACTCTCCTTGTCTATCGGACAAGGAAAAAAAAAAATCAGTGAGAGTGTCTGTCTCTACTGATCTCTGATAGCAGATCAGTTGTTGGCCGGACCACAGGCCAGACCTACAGTACAGTATAGTCCAGTCTTTTCTGTCTGTCCGTGACTGATTGAATAAACACCACCGCCTCTTCTGCAGCATCATCACTGTGGAGCCAACAAGACAAAACATAGACGGCATTGATCTGCCAACACAGCCCGTATCTCTGCAAGCTCTCCTCGTAAACTCCAGGTTTAGTCTGCATCTTCTTTTTAATAGTATTTGGTCAAAATTTATATTATCGTGCCAAGTCTGGACACGGTTAAACAGGTAATTCTATGCATCCCTACAGTATGCTGTGCAATACAAAGTGTTACACACACACACACACACACACACACATTGTCAACACATTTTTGACATTGTCTTGTTCTTAGACCTTCAGTACAATCACATGTATGATTAAAAGAGTATCATTTTAAGATGTGTCTATTGAAAAAAAAACCTTATCTGTCTAACACTGAGCTACAACACTGATTGCCAAGTCTGGACAATCTGTAGATGTCAGCTGTCAACGTTAATGAATGCAATCAGCTGTCATCACAAACTCACCACACTTTTCCCAGCAATTTTAACGAGAAGTGAGCCTTAATTTCCCTCCATTGTCCTCCTTTGTTACCCCTGCATCACTTAGTAATAGAATTTATTCATATCTGATGGAATGTTGTTATTATGCTTAATTATTCAGGATTCTGTGTATGTATAGATGTGAACACTTTGGTGTCAGTCGATCAGTGCTTGCAATACATAAAACAACCTACTATTTTTACTGTTTCAAAGGTTAGCGTCTATTTCATCATAACAGCTGATAGGCATCAAGTCAACCTTTTCAATTAAATGCAAGGTGCAAAGTACAAGTACAAATGACTTTACAGACATTCTCTAAATATATATTTCCTTTGTATTGTATTGTATTTCCTTTGTATATTCCCAGCTTTGCTGTAGATAAGTGAAATAGACTAAAACGATGGGTGCAATTCATACACCTGAACAAATACACAATATTGCAGCAGTTTCTTAGTAATATATAGCCTTTAACACTCACCTCCTTTGGAATGTTCTGAGTTGCAATGTCACATATTTCCAACGCTCGTCATCTGGAGCTCAACCGATTCATGTGTCATGTCTCATTCTTGCGTTTCATATCAGAAGCTCATGGGTACAAAGCAGCAAGGAAAAAAAATTCTCTGTGACGCAAGTGATGATAAAGTAGGACAAGGTGAGTACTAAAGGGAAGGACAAACGGGAAGTTTAATGGGTACCAAGTTGAAAAACAAACTTTTGTGAGTTTTTAAATGACAGAAAAAGAGATGCTGTGGAGGAAAAGCAGGGTGACTTTTCCTCCGCCTCATCGTGGCTTCAAAACAAAACCATCCATTGGTTGAGCATTTTAATTTCACTTTCTAATTAGAAGTGGCTGCTTTATAGCTTCACCAACATGGATGATTTCCTCCTCATCGCTCCCTATAACTTTATTTCTGGAAATGCCAATAGCAACCATAATATCCAATAATAATGATACTAATATCCTCCATCCACCATCTCCCACTCAGCCATTCTGACTCATTTATTCCCTCCTAGATGATCATTTAGCACCTATTAACAGAAGATCCTCATCTATAATGATCTCTCAATTATCCTGTTCACTCTCATTCTACTTAGGCTTAGCAAGGTTAAATAACACCCTGAACCTGTGACAAATTTTGAATGGGCCATTGGCGGATATTGGTCATAATTACACTTGCAATATATTTAACCAGGCCTAAAGGGTCTCAGAGTCCCTTTTCCATCAATCAACTGTTATTTTTTTCACACTCACCACTTTAATGATGAAGCATCACTCACCTCAATCTGCTGGTCACTATGACCCTTAACAGTAGTCAGTGCCCCCCAAAAAACAGCCACCAATGCTACAACTTTAAAACCTTACTCCTTGTAGGATGATGATGATGCGGCATCCCGTGTAGCCATACACAACTATCTGTTTAAAGGTAGTTGATTTCCTACATGCTAGGGCTACTCAATTGATTCCAATCTGCAACTTCACCACTAGATACAGCCATACATTGTAAGTGAAATGTTAGCCGCATGCTAAACCAAAATGGTGGTCATGGCTAAACAACAGCTTGCTGGCATTCTCTTTTTTTCTTTTTTCTAGCTCTAATAGCCATTAAAGGGATAGTTTTGTATTTTAGGCATCAGGAGTTATTTCCCATGTTCCTGCCGTATTATTTCACCAATCCTTCTAGTTTTGCTTTGTTGAATTTTCCTTCTGACCAAATTTTCAATACTAGAACCTCAGACCTCCACCAAACATATTGTGATTCCCACCCAACATTGTTGTCCTATACTGATTGACACCCAGTCTGGAAAAAAAATGCACAAGTTGGGTTTGTGGGGGTAGGTGCAAGATATTACCACCAGTTGGACCCAAATGATGGTGCCTGTTTGAAGGTCCATTTCCATGTTAACAAACTACAATCCATAATGATCCGGATTTCTTCCAGATCATTACCAAAATTTAATCATCTGTGGTACCATTCCTTACATTAGCTAAAAATCTGAGGAAAAACCAGCCAAAGCTTTTTGAGGTATCTTGCTAAAATACAAACAGACAAACAAACCCTGGCAAAAAAATAACCCCCTTGGCAGAGGTAATAATGGAAATGCACAGGGCAGATTTGAATCCTAGTAGAAAAACCTTTTTAACTTCATTTAAAAAATGAGTAAACACTGGTAGGAAGATAAGTGTGTAATTGTACCCATCTCAGTAAGTTGCACTGTGTAGCGTTTCCCATTTCATTAATTGTACTTGCTTTCAAAGGCTTTGAAATGAGTGTTGTGCTCCTATTTGCAACAGAGCGAAAAGATGTTTACTCGAGCCATCGTGTAGTCTTAAAAATTGTTTCAGAACAAGTCTAGCTCTGATTTTAATATTCGGTTAGCAAGTTGGATGCAGTTTCCGTTTGGGAAAGGGCTATTACTCATGTAAGAATACAGCCCTAGGTAGGCTATATTATATCTTAAATTTCCTTTCCTTCTTGAAGAAACAAGAACCACTTGTCGCTCCTTCAAGACTGACCTCTAGGACCTCCAATCTCCAAAAATGGGAGATTTCTAAAGATGCCATCCAGACTGAAGCCAGGAGGTTCAGCGGGTTTACACATAGTGTAATGTCAGAGATGAGTCTACCAGTAAACTACTTTGATAAAAGCCTCAGATGACCTTTGTCAGGTAGAACCCAATCTTTATCAAAGGACATATCTTCTTTACAAGATAACCCAACTGAGTTTGTGAAGACTCTTTAGAAGAAAAAGACTAAATAACTAAAACACTGTCAGCATTGTCTCTTTGAAACACACACACTCACTTCTTCGCATAGCAACAGTGATATAAATTTCAGAGATACTGTGAAGTAGTCTCCCTCTTGATGTAATTTTTGTTTTATATCCTACAATAACAATAAATTATTGTCGAACCAAAGTTTAATTTTCAGGTCACCTTAACAGCATAAGTTTTAAGGACTGTTGAATGCAATTACATACTGAAATTATATTTGTGTTATGTTTACTAAAAATGTAATTACATTGTTAATTCCCAGTCCTGTGATCTCTAGAGCTGAAGTGCATGATATGAAGAAGTAGGAATTTCAGCTAGAAGACAGTAAGTCACTCCTTCTTTTCATCCCCAAACAAAGAAATTAAATATTCATTAGGAAATCTGTGCAAAACTGACCCACAGCATGCCCAGAAAATCAATTTCAACTATAAGTCAAATGTAAATATTTTTCTTAGTATCCTGTTAGTTATGACAAGACCTCACCTACTTTAACTTTTTAAGGAAAAGTTACGATATTTCCAAAGTCAATGAAAAATCATGTTAAGTAATTGTCATCTCGATATTGACTAAAATAATCAAGATAATGGATAATGTTTTCTGAGGTTATTGAGGGAAGATGATTATTGCGATATATTTTACACTTGATAATGAAATGCAAACATTGCTATTATTAAGAAAGGTTTAGGGCTTTATAATGCTTTCACTAACCTGACAATCACACTTTGCATTTTCACCAGTATAGTCACTTTTCCATCTCTGCAAATAAATAAAAAAAAAAAAACTAACTGAAACAAGATTCTGCTCTCAACATTTAAATAGTATACGGATCTGTTCTTTAAATATAATAATTATTGTATTCTCAATAAACACACAGCAGGGATGCCCTTCTCAAGGGTATGGGTATTCATGTCAAGCTGTATTACATGCTCTAGATGAAAGAGGCAAAAAAGGAACCAACATCAACCTTGATCTGGGCTCAGATGAGGAACCTTCCTCCAGCTCGTATCTGTAATGTGTTTTGATTAACAGTCTGCAACAAGAAGCAGATTTTGTTTTCTTTCTCAAGGTCTTTTTTTCTTCTACAGTACATAATGTATACAATTGCTGTGTTTGAAATTGCATACCTGTATTTCTGTGCTGCCTACTAGTATGTCGTTATCAGCACTGAAGTACACAGCCACATATCCGAGAATGTTTTTTTGTTGTTGTGCTTTCTTTAGCCAACCGGATGCAATAATAGGAGAAGACGGAGAAGAAATGCATTTAGAAACTGAAAATATCAAGGTTAAGTACAGAACATATGCAATTTGAGATAAAAACAAGTTCTCTTTGTGTTTTCATTTCACCACATTTTAGTTCAACTCCAAGGTTATTAATCAACTAAAATATAACTTTTGCCACACAACTACTTAAGAATCAATGACCATGTAGCTCCATGCTCTCACTCCAATCTTTCTCCTATTCTGATACATTCCAGCAGTAAATAATATCAGATGGCATCACAACGGGATACTTGTACAACCTTTAAAAATCTTTTTGTAAACATGTTATTTTCTTTCCTGTGTGAGGAAAAAGTGGTTTCTGAGGGAGATGTGATGGATGTTGCATCATTTCCCCACCCCGCCCCCCCATACATATATTAACAATTTGAGATTTGAAATACATTTCAACACCGGTAATAATAGCTCCTCTCAGTTTGTCATCACATTTCAAGGTTCACATCACATTTCCCTCTTGTTTTCTTCACAGAAAAGGTGTTAATCACAAGGCTGTATGCAAATGAGACAGTTGCGAATGCATATGGCGATGACAACAGAGCATGTGCCTGTATATATATATATATATATTTAAACACACTGCATTAATCAACAATCCCAGTACATTCTTGACACTTAATATAGAAGGTGTATTGCTAAAGCAAGAGTGCTTTCAGGGGTTAAATGGGGTCTCAGTAAAGGGAGTGAGAGTGTAGTGATTTTGTATTTTTCTCTGGTGCCATGTTAATGTGAAACAGCTAAGGGTAATTTTATGTTCGTATTTTTCTTTGTTTATTTTTTGTTTGTTTTATGGCTCCTAGGAATTCAAATAGTGTGCCTTGTGTGAAGACTAATAATGTAATGCCTCAAAGGACTCAATCATTATTTCAGCTGCTTTACATCGCCAGGATTTACGAAGCTTTGGCTACACAACATACTAGCTTTAACATCAGCTCCTCTGAGATCCCGCAGCCTTTTAAAATCACATGCTGATTAAAGTGCATTGTACTGCTGACATGTTGAGTGACTTTTCCACGGGTTGGTTGAACATGAAAAGACAGTAGGAGGCTTTGCCATACAAGCAAAATAATGAAAAATAGATGATTGTTGGGGATGGGATGCTCTTAGGAACACAGCACATCCATCTGTGAGTTTTAACGCACCATAGAATACAGTGTACTGCATAATGTCTCCAGGGGATTAGAAATACAAGTAGAAAACAATGCATGAACAACAGGGAGAATCACCAAGATGCATTATTTGTGTTATACATAGCATCAACATGCGGATTCATATAAGCATGATGCATTTCAGACTGACCTTTGCATGTTTTCACCTACATAATATTACAATACAGTTGTAACTCTGTGTTGGGACGCCATGCTGAGCTGCTTAACATAAACATGCATAGAGATGCTTGTCATGTTGTTTACAGATCTTATACACACGCACACATGCATACTCTTCTGCGGGCTCAGCCTGCATTGCAGCAGCTGAGGCATTATTATTATGCCCCCCCTCCCCACCACTACCAAATCAGGTCGGAAAAAGGAGGCATCAAAGCTCCCGAGAGTACCAATTTGTTTTCACAGTTGTGCTCATTGTGTCTCTTTGTGGTCGGGTGCCTGTGATTTCCCTCCAGTTAACTAGGAGGAGCAGGCGGATGGACTCGGCACATTCACTCCCTGAATAGATTTACACTGATGCAACTCAATGGGTTTACTGGTGGTCACAGGAACTCGTTAGGGGTACATTTGTTTCCAGATTCATGGGCTGTGTGGACATTGATTAGTACTAACAGGAATAATTTAACAGAGACAACAAGGGAAACTGTATTTCTTCACCACATCAGTGAAAATATATGTCATCTCCTTCTACTCGTATCTGTTTGGCATTTGGCTTCCTCGTCCTCGCTCTGCTTGCGTATTAATACACTCGACGAAAGTATAAATGCTTTTGGTTTTGCTCTCATTTTTTCACGAGTTGAACTATAAGATCTAAGATTGTTTTCTAAAGCTTTATATCTCTTAAATCAGGGGTTCCCAACCTTTTCCAGCTCAGGGCCCACTTGGAAAGCTCCTAAATGTCCACGGCCCACCTCTGACCCAACAAACAATACAGAAGTAAATTAATGCATTTTTAGACCATTTTGATATTATAATGTAAAAAAAATGTAATATTTAGGACTGATTTGAATTGATATGAAAAAGGCACGAAAATCACAACATTTTTATCATTTTGCTGTGAAAATTCAACATTTAGGCCTAGGACTAAATATGGAATATGCATGAGGCACACAACTTATTCAACGATATTACTTATCACTTTTATACTAATGCTAACTTATTCACAGGGAAATCATAACAGGCCATTTTTATCATTTAATGTGAAAACTAACGCGTAGAGCCTAGTTTATACTTCTGCATATGTAGCTACAGCATTGACGCAGACTCCTAAGCCATAGGCTGACGTCACCTCCAAAAAACGCGTTGCGTAGACACGGACTGAAAGGGCTGTGATTGGTCGTGGTGATCTACAGTCGCCTCAGTAAACGTCTTCTCTGTCGCTTCTACTTCAAGATTTGTAACAAAATATTGTTTTCTTTGATATCAATGAGCTACAAACATGCTGCATCCCGATTGTCTATAGGAGGATTAGAACCAGAAAAAAAAAGTCTGGTAAAAGAAAAAAAAGTGAATAAAGTCTGGTACAAAACCAAAAGAAATACAGGTGAAAGAAGAAAAACGTCTGGTACAAACAGTCCAGAATATGTGTTACATAAGGGGAAATGTGCATTTTGTCTTTTTTTTTCAACATTTGCAATAAAAGCATTTGCTCTTTGATATTGATACGCTCCGATACACACACACTGCATCCCGGGACAAGAACGAATGAATAAAAACAGCAAAAGAAAAAAAATCCAGTTACATACAGTCTAGAATATGTGTTATTTATGTGTGTGTTTTTTTTGCCTGTTATGTTTTGTGGCAGATTTTCTTTCGTATTTTTCACTCTTAAATGTTGTTCCCAGATTTGTTAAAATCCCTGTTAGTAAGCATTTCTCCATTTTCCAAAACAATTCATGCACCTGACAGATGTGACATATCAAGGTGATGAACAGCGTGATGATTGCACAGGTGTGTGACCAGCCTGGGGCTGCTCACAGTAAAAGGCCACTCTAGAATGTGCAGTTTTATTTGTAAAATAGACATTTCTTTGTGCAGAGGCAAAAAAAAAACAATGTACAGATGCTTGCAACATGGGGCTGTGTATTATCATGCTGCGAGATGAGGTGATGACTGGATGAAAGGCATGACAACGGGCCTCAGGATCTCAATTTCAAATTGCCACGAATACAATGCCCCTCTGTTCATCGTCTGCAGCTTATGCCTGCCTATACCATAACCAAACCAGGTTTCATTCATTTCATTCACTTCTCTGAAGTGCAAGATGCCATAGAACATGGCAATTTACCTACTCAAGCCTGTTCTGACAATGGCCTGCAGTCAAGTCTGCAGTGTGCTTCCCTGAGTCGAGTTGTTTTTAAAGGTCCCATATCGTTTTTCTGGGTTTTATGACAAGATCTTTTTGTCATGTCCTGTCTTAAGCTTCTCTCTGAAGCTCTGGAAAGAAGACTGGCTGTGAGTGATGGTGGTGGGGTAGGGGGTTTAAATGACTTTAAAGTTGTGACTTCAAAACCTCACATAAATCCTGACAGCTTGTTTTAAGGGGAGCGAACATTTCGAAACACGGGAAAGTATTTATATAACACCTAGACTTTCTTATAATCAAAAAGATATTAGAACCTTGCTTTTTCATTAGACCTGCAGCATGAAACTGTTGATTCTGTTTCTGGCAGTGAGAGTACACAGAAACTGACGACACCATACTCATCTTTATTGTTGCTCCTTGTTCAGCTCTGGCAAACCCACCAATGCTGGTTAAAGTGAAGATATCTCTATTGGTGCACCAGCGTGGGAATGTTACCACAGAAACAAGATTTAAAAATTCTGGTATACTGAGAAACACAGAGATATTTACCTGGCATTGATAGACTCGATCAGAATTACGTGAACTCATTTGGCAAGAGCTTTATTGTAATGAAATACACATGTACAACGCTGTGAAGTGTCCATTGCTGTGTATATTTCTGACATGGTTGCAGGAAGTTTTAATTTTAGTGCTCTCAGCTTGTAAGTATGTATATCTAACAGAATTAGTGCCACTTACTAAGGATTTACAAATAAAGTCAATTTGCATTACAACTAAAGGAATTTGCATGAAGATTAACGGCACCCTGGGATGAATTTCCTCTTTCATACACGCTTAATTACTACAATGACATATTACATTACAAACTCTTGCATTACACTTATATTATTAGCTGCATCTGACAGAAATTAAAAGAAAGAGGGGGAAGACCTTACATTCTCAGTTTCAGAAAAAAAGGCATTTGCAAAAGGCTATATGCAGCCATCAGGACCACCTGTGAGACAGAGATAACTCAGATACCGGACCTCTTTATTGAGCCAAGAGGAACTCTTTATGCAAGTGTAATTGTGGCCATCAGTGTGTCAGTGCCACAGCTGGTGCAGAGAGACACTGAGTAGCTAAAAAATGTAATTTATTGTGGGGCAAGGGAGAGAGAGGTGAGGGAAAGAATGAGATACTGGACTAGTCTGGGAGGCTGACACAAGCTGGAGTGGAGTTGTGATTCTCTGACAGTCAGTTAGTTGATCATTTTCTATACCTGCTTATTCCTCACTAGGGTCACAGGGGTCTGCTGGAGCCAATCCCAAGCAGGGATACACCAGGTCGCCAGTCTATCATGGGGCACACACACCATTCACTCACACACCCAACTAACCTCAGCATATCTTTGGACCGTGGGAGAAAGCCTGAGAACACACAGTCACAGGGAGAGCATGCAAACTCCACACAGAAAGATCCCTGCTTGAACCTGCAACCTTCGTGCTATGAGACAACAGTGCTACCCACTGCAGCACGGTGTTGCCCTCTCTGTAACCACACAAAAATAGATAGCAGGCAAAAAAGTCTATGAATACAGGTTGTATACTGTGTTTCTTTGTGGACTTGGTGTTTTGAATCGTGGGACAGTATTTATAACACCTAGACCACACAGCGCAAAGGGGTTGTCAAGAGTTCCTGAAATATTTATAAGTGTGTTTTGGGCGTAACATGAACTCAATCAATCAGAGTTTCGTCTCCCATCCTCTTTAAAAGCCAGGTTTGTGCTTCCACTTGGCTTGCTGCTATTTGGCAACTTGATGTGAGATGCGTGTCATGCTCTGTCACTTGCAATCAGTAGCAGCTGAATAAAGGAGCGCAGCTCACTGAACCCCCCTCCCACCCCCTTCTCTCTTTCTCTCTCGCAGAGGAGAGGCGAAGAAATCTGTGGAACACACCCAACAGACTGCATATTGAAGCATAACTGAATAACTCATATAGGTTTGGACAGTGCGACAGCCTGAAAAGTCCAAATTTAAAGCAACCCTCCGGCCCTCACTGACACGTGTCGCAGACGCCACTGTGGGCGTGGGGCAATGTTCACAAACTATCAAATGTATTGCATTTCGGCATGCTTTCAAATTAGAGTCCAACCTATAAGAAAAGGTTGGGCTCTATTTTGAAAGTGTGAAAGTGTTTATATATATATATATATATATATATATATATATATATATACGCACACACACACACAATTGGAAGCAGCCTTTCCAGTATCTCTATCACCTTTTTCACAATTGGATAACTGAAGTCCACCTGAGGCCCTGTGTGCCCACATTAAAGCGGATATATCTGCAATTGATATTTATGTTGCCAACAAGGTTCTAATGTCACCAGCTCTAATTGCTTTGATATAGGCCTATTTAAGATGGGTTGACTCCATAGACTTTCCAACTATGTCCATTAACTTGGTTAATGGAGGTGAAAGGAGGCCTGTCGCTTGAGGTCACAGGAAGGAATGACTGAGAGATCAAGTTGCTTGTACAAAAAAGCAGAAACAGCCTAAATACTGATCAAAGGCTCAGTGTGTGCAAGGTGAATTCAAATAGAGCAAAATTTGGAAACACTGAAATCTGCTCTCACAATGTTAAATTCTCTTTGTCCTCTCAGCGCGTATCATGTCATATGCTACGTGTGTGCTACCTAAAATACCGTTGTCATTGTTACATCACAAAAATCTTAAAATTCCTTTTCCTTGCTTAATATAACCATATTGATTGGAAGTCCTTGCACTTGCAGTCGGTGGTTACATTTTTGGGAAAAATCTAATTAGTGGCATGTTTGCCATCGGCCAGCTGAGGTTAGTCTGCCAGAGAAAGTAGGCGGGGCTAACACAACAGACTCGCTCTTGATCTGACTGAGACACAGACAGTCACTGCGTTTTGCCATAGGTTCTCCCAAACAGAACAAAGCCTGGCTCATCGAGATTGAAACACGTTTCTTCTGCCATTCTTGTGATGACTATGGGAGTATAAAATAGTGATATGCTACTTTTTGAATGTTACCTAGCAAACAAAATGGTAATTCATGCTGCTGTTTTGTCGAAACACCCAGTCACTTCACTAGAGTCTAGAGTTTTCTGACTACACAATCATAAAGGTATGTCAATGGCAAGGCCTGCAATGCATCATGGTATATTGACTGTATATTGACATATGAGTGCAAGATGTCAGAAGGAGCCTGTGGAGAGAGAGTTGGCTTCTGAACATTACACCTACACAAGGGCAGTCGTCATTTCTGATGAAAAGATGTAAAGGAAGTGCTCAATCCCTGAAAATACCAAAATGGACTCTTTTCATTGGCCTGCATCTTAATGTAGGTCAAGTAAAATATATACAGTAAAGGTATTTGCAACCAAAGATAAACTATTTAATATTACTGTTGCTGTGGACCTGCCAAATCTGCATGTATTTTAATGCCGTACTAGTAGTTCCTCCATATGCTTGTTAAAACTCTAACAATAGATCAAATTGCAAAAGTTAATTTATGTTTTGCCATAGTCAGCAAATCAGTCAGAAACTCGTTTTCTTTCTGCTGCCAGAGTAATTGTTTAAAGTTTTTCAAAGTGGAATTTTGCACTTCTGAAGGTTGATGCTCCATACTCCCCATACACACAAGATTTTTTTGCAAATGAGCTATCTACATAGTGCAGACGAGGTCTGATTCAGGCAGTTAACTTTTTCAGAAACCTCTCAAGTCCTTAACGGCTGGGCCAATGTGTCACACTCATTTTGTCCTCCGCTTAGCACTATGCTCCATTCTAATCAGTTCCCATTGACTTCATGGAACACTCAATTGAGTTCCCGCTGAGGAAATAAATACTAACATTGTGGCAGTAATTAAAAAAATAAGCCATGGTGCCTCAATCAAATCAACAAATTCAGAAACAGCAGGGTTGTGGAGTCACAGTATTTTGTATACCATTATACTAATGATACCTATGGAAAATGCTGGATCTTAATAGCACAAGAGATCTGATTTTAAAACAAAATTCTTTTATCTTTCTTAGTGGTCAAATTATGAAAGATTTCATTGTATATTGTAGGTGCAATGCATGAAATTAACAGTATTCATTTCACATTCTATCTCACTCTGAAATAAACAACTTTATTTTCATTGCAGAAAAAAAACAAGTGAGCCTTATTAATTGTACTTATTTTTGGACATTAAGAGGAAGTGAAATAACTGAGAAGGGCTTGACTGTAGAAACCAAGGGGTAAATTGGCTGGTTGTAAACGCAAGTCAAATCCCATAGACCCCCATGTTAAAATATGAAACTTTACAGCAGAAAAAAAACACAATTACAGACTGGTGCAAAGAAACATACAGTTCATACAGTACAGTATTCACAGCATTTCACTTTTTCTACATTTTGTTATGTTACAGCCTTTTTCCAAAATAGATTCAATTTATTTTTTCCTCACATATTGGACAAGCATGTTGCTGCTGATTGTACCAACTGAGCGAAGAAGGACTCTTTGCACCATTGCGTAGGGAGCTCTCTCCATATCTCCAGGTCCTAACATTACAGCACCAAACGATTGTTGCCATTTAAAATGATTTAACTGTTATCAGAGTTGTTTCCATTTTGCATTTAACACATTCAAACACCTCAAGTGCGTGTAAAAACTCTAGATTATCAATAGGAAGATCATTCTTTAATTTTGACGTTTTCTTCGTCTTGGGAGTTAGTGTCTTTACTTTATTAATTCTTTACATTTTATAGCCCTCCTGCTTCATGCCAATAAAACAGACTGCTACCACTAATTTTGCTGCACCGTAGTTGATGCTACCAACCTCCTCCCTGAACAAGTTGAAGACAGGATTAGCTAAGGACTGATGGCACAGAGATGAGAGAATAAGCTTCATATATTTAGATTTAATGATCTGTTATTTATTAACTACATGAGCATCTAAATTTTGTATATAAAAGAATAAAATTAAAGAGCACAGGGCTAGACTAAAATCTGATAAAACAAAAAAACAGAAAATGAGTTTAATTTTTCTTATTCACTGGCTCTCTGCTACCACCGCTTACTTCTTAATTCATTCCATAGCTCACTCGACCACTGCTGCTCTCTCTCTTCTTATCTTGGCTCTCTCTCTCTGGCCTGTTTTTCTCTCCCCTCTTTTAAAATGAATTGGGAAGCTGACAGCAAAGCCTATTAGCTTTACTTTTAACCTTATCAAACACAGATACATGCTCTCCATTCTTTGTACTGCCTCATGTCAGGGTTTCCGATCTGATCAGTCCAAACAGGTTTACATGATTGGCCACCGGAGCATGATGTCAAGTTCCATTTTTTGCAAAAGTTCACTCTGTCTGAACTGTATAACATTGCATCACACTAACTCTATGATGGTTATAGTAGTTTACAGTGGCTGTGTGTAAGGAGGCCTCTTCGACACCATGAGTGAAGCTACAGGCTCAGTTAATAAAGATTTACATGCCGTAGTAATGAACCGTTACCTAGAACAAAGAGATGTTAGTGACTTAACACTTGAGTTCCCCTATACTTTTTGACTTTTAGCACTCCTGCAGGGAAATGCACCAGCGTGATGCAGTATGATGGGGACATCATTGAGAGGTTTTTATTTTCATTTTTTTAGCTGACCCATGCTATGTCCTACCGGGGAGACAGCACAGCCTTTTGATGTGCCAAAGTCTACACTATTCAGAGCTGTGCACAGGATTGCAAAGTAGATCCGTACATGCAAGTCCAAGGTCATCTTCCTCCCCGATCCAAACACCCCGGAGGAAGTTGGCCGAGCATTTGGACAGCTGGCACAGCATGAGGCATCCAATAAGGCTGTGGCAGCCATAGATGGCTGCAACATATGCATCAAACCGCCCAAACACAACCAGACAGATTATTTTAATTATAAACAGTTTCATTCCATTCAACTGCAAGTCATCTGTGACTCCTCTGGGAGATTTCTGGAAATTTTCGTTGGTTATGGAGGTTCAGTATACTACCACAGTGGTCTCCAACCTTTTCGGTACCGCGGACCAGTTTAATGTCTGACAATATTTTCACGGCCCAATCTAATGGTGTAGCTGATAAAAACTAAATAAAATGACAAGATCGGCATTAAAAACTGTGGTATTTTCTCTATAGTAATAATAATAATAATAACAATAATAATAATAATAATGAACATAAATTCACTGTGTAATCATGTGCAACTTTATTAGCGGTGTCCTCGTAACGTCACACCAACAGCAGAACATCACATGAGCAACATCCTTTCTACCCCAACACAATGCAACACACTCTGGTCACTATGGTAATGTTTAAACCTTCAAAATAAGACATAACACAAAAACAAAGTGCATGAAAATTGTCACAGCAGCACTGAATCAGTGGGAGCCCTGAGCTTGTTTAGCTGCAACGAGACGAGCAGGATGTACCACGTGACGTGTGGTGTCCCGGCCTTGACGTGCGTCAAGTGAGACGGATATAACAGAGAAAATCCGGTCACTTTTCAAAATAAAACATCATTTTCGAAAAAATAAAATAAAATAATGGAAATTATTTTTTCTTTCTGTGCAGCCCGGTAGGTTGGAGATCACTGCACTACCAGACACATTTTGAGAAACATCCCTGTTTATTTTATAACTCTACACCCCTCCCTCCAACTGTTATTTTTTTCTCTTGATAGATGATGGCTACCTTTGCCTTCAGCTCCTCACTCCTTTCAAACACACAAAACACGGGAGCGGATTAACCACATGCATGGCAGGTTCCATTATTGAGAGAGACACTTGGGGTCATGAAGCTACGATGGCAGGCCATCTCATTCAAAGTGCTGAAGATTAGGCCCTGTTTCTGCTGTGAAGTTGCCTTGGCATGTGTGTTCCTCCACAGTGTGTGCCTCACATATGGAGACATTATGAAAACGGCAGAGCTCCAGCTGGAGGAACCCGGTCCCCCCTGCTCCCTTTGACCTACGTGACATCCAAGAGACAAGTGGGGTGCAGATAAGGGACAGACTTTATGCACGCCAGCACCTTCAGGCTACATTAAGCTATCACAGATATGCCAGCAGATGATGTTTTTTAACATTTTAACATTTAAATTCATGTCTCGCTAAGTGAGATCCCCTTTCGTTTACATTTATATCAGATAGCGTTTTTATACTTAGGAATGCAACACACATTAATATTTTGCATCCACAAATCTCCCTTCCTTCCTCAAACTCTTTCAATATTCTTGCTAGAAATGTCAACTTAAAGAACATCGCACAGAGATGGATGAAATGAAACTCATGTCTTCATACACCTTTTGAACTGAGAAATCATTTAAGAGATATAGTTTTACATATTTACAAGCAAATCTATAACCATAAATATAAAAACATTTAATTAAAAGATAAAGCTCCTTGTGCTACTCCACCAATTCTCAAACCTGCCAATAAGTGTGTCCAGCTGCTCATTTTTATTTTCTCTCTTTCTCGTTTTTCTGCAGCTCCCACTGCCTCTTCTCTTGACTTTTAGTGTACCCCTTTACTACTCTGCAACCTCAGTCTTTCCAACTTTTTGGGGTTTTGTCTGTTTGGATCCCCCGGACATTTGTGTTTTGGGGTAATGGATAGCAATGGTACTGGCGTACTTATTGGGCACCACTACAGGCTGCTTCGATGAAGAGGGTTCTGGTGGATTCCTCCTGAACCTAATACCAGATAACAGATTAGATGACCCTATACTTTTTTCTTTAAATTTTCACATTTCTTAGAAACTTGTATTAGTTGTGATGTCTTTCGTGGTCAAACTGAGGAAAGAAAAGTGTTGGGATGAAATGATTAGTTATGTAAGAGCATTTACCACAGCAGCAATAGACAGCCAGTAATTTTATACCATACACACACACACACTTTAAAGAGTTTTTTTTTGTTTTTTTGTTAAGAATGAAGTTCTAATCCAAATGTTAGTCACTGGTTTATCAAATATTGCACATTTACATATGCATATAAAACATAACTTAAATACAAAGACAGGAATCCAAGCAACAGGCATCACTCTCTAAATACATTTACCTGTCTGACTATTAGTGTAAAAACAATCTGCTTCAAAACCCTTTTCCACCATGAACAAAACAGAAACACATATCAGAGAGTCCAACAAAACCAATAACCCATGGAACGATTTTTTTTTCCAAGAGAAGACATCTGCAGCTAAGCCCCATAGGAGCAGTCAACACCGATTTATAGCAGTAAGGGTGAATGATCCATCGATCACCTGTCACGATGGTTTTAATGATCGGCCCTTTCACCGTCGGTTATTCATTGGGGATTGGATTGTGATATTAAAATGGAAATTTTGAAATGGCTTGAGGTCTAAGCTATTGATTGTGTATATGTCAGTGTATGTGTGTGAGTTTGCATGTCACTACAGGTGTGTATGTATTGCATTTTTTCTTGTTTTTCGGTTGATTATTAGTATTATTATTGATAATAACTGTTTCCCGATAACAATCGATTGCAGATGTAATAAGTATTTTAGTCTATAAATTGTTTTGCGTGCTGTTCAAAAATACATTAATCACAAAGTGTACAAAACAATTGTGAACCAAAATGAAATCTTAGAAAACAATATCGACTTAAAAATTAACAAAAAATAGACATTAGTCTAAATGCTCCAAAATATACAGTCTCCCAGTTAGAAGGATTGAGATTATACAAATAGAACTTGTAGCCAAATTACATTAATTAGGATGGTATAGTGGATTGTGTTTATTTATACCAGATAGGAATACAGCACATTGCTGCTGACATAATGTTGGATAGAGTTATATTTGTGCTGGGTGCTGTAAGCCTGCAGCAGCACACAATGACGTGTCTAACACTGGGAGCAGCCGGGCTGTCAGACAGTTATATGTAATTCCGTGGTTCGTGCTCACAAGCACATCAATAATTCATTTGTTTGATGAAGTTACGAGAAATTACAGATGCCCTAGGTCTTCGAGTTTCATTTGATACCAGCATCTTCATTCCAGCTTTAAAACTGATGGCTATTGACGCATTTTACTCGGGTGAAACTCGTACTCGTAAAAAAAGGAAATTATCCGTACCGGATATGCAGAAAGATGCTGAGATGCTTGTAACCACATGTCATGGCTGCATGTTCTGGTTTATTAACTTCCTGTCAGGGTGACAGGTGGCTGATTCCTGCTCTTCCTCATGTCAACGACCCTGCTGTGGAAGAGATTCAGCTGTAGAGAACGTTCTTTATCGATTGGAAATCTTTTTTTTTTTTCCTGCCGATATGATTGTATTTCCCATAATATGTCGTCTATGACACATTTTCTTTTGCCTTACCTTGTCAAGGAGTTTAAAAAGTAAGCAACTGGACTTTTTCTTTGAGCTTGAAGACGTTTCACCTTTCATCCGAAAGGCTTCTTCAGTTCTAGCCTGATGATGGAAACCAGGAGCTATATCTCTGGATCACAGAGGGTGGAGCTATAGACCACACCCCTCATCCCATAACAAAGGGTCACATAGGTCACCCTTCAAGATGTGAATTGGGATGAAAGTTGTGGTTACGACTCTCATTCCAATTCAAAGTGTGACTTGGAATGAGAGTCATTGTGGTCACATGAGAAAGAGTCAAAGGGGCACTCCTTTAAAGGCACTGATGTACACATCTTAGATAAGGAGGACAGGTGGTTTGAGAGAGGAGTGAAAGAGGCCATCTATGTCCATTTGGAACAACCTACTTTGAACAGAGGAGGGGGACTGTGTCATAACCTATCTGCTACATACCATCCTGCCTTGAGATCTCATCCCAGGAAGTTTAACTGCTCTTCACCATCAAAGCAAGACTCTTTCTCTGGATCATGTGACCACGACTCTCATTCCAATTCGCATCTTGAAGGGTGACCTATGTGACCCTTTGTTATGGGATGAGGGGTGTGGTCTATAGCTCCACCCTCTGTGATCCAGAGATATAGCTCCTGGTTTCCATCATCAGGCTAGAACTGAAGAAGCCTTTCGGATGAAAGGTGAAACGTCTTCAAGCTCAAAGAAAAAGTCCAGTTGCTTACTTTTTAAACTCCTGCACTACAATGACCTGGATGAGTGAGAATCTACACAGACATTTTGCCTTACCTTCTGAAAAGCACATTTGCCTGTAACGCTGATGCTGAAATTAATTTGTATAGTGGTTTTCAGAGGAAAGAACATATACTTGAAATATGATATGGAAGGCTGATAAATGACATGCAGTCCACTAAACAATGAATGCAGCCTTAATATATGTATTTTGTGTTACAGAATCAAGTTTTAAAAATGCCAATTTAGTGACTACACAGAGGAACTTTATTCATTAAAGTTCATGATAGAAACACTAGGCTTTGCATCAGAGCAGTAAAGAAGATACAGTCAGCCTGCTGCAAAGAGCCGCCCACAGAGCTCAAGTACAGAGCATCTGACGTGTGCTGGAACATGAAGTGGTGCTCAATGGCAACGAAGTGTGAGGCAGCACATTCTCTTGAGGAGATCATGGAAACTGTTAAGAGCTCATTTTGATTGCAAAGAAGATAGTAAGAAGACGCACCAATCACAGGCTAGAAGTGGGTTTTTCTTAGACTGCAGTGATTTCTGTGCAAATTGCTACAACCGCAGAACAGAGCATCCCAAAGGCCATTGCTGTTTATTTATACGAATTAAAGACAGGAGCGTCTGCTGGCAGCTATTTCATCCATATGTAGCAGGTTTAATTTGTACTGCTACAGCTCTCACATCAGCTATATAGAGTCTCGTCCATAATCCTGCCAAACCACCACCTACATGTCTGGTACTAGGGATGCCCCTGAAGCCCAGTTCTGAATTGAAACCAGTTCTGTAATTTTAAAATCCTGTGTATTTTTAAGATTTGTTCTTTAATCAGTGACTTTTTTTTGCATGTTGGTGTAATTTATTATCACACCGCAGCCTCTACACACACACAAAGAGTAGACAGCAGAGCAGAGTTACTGTAAGTTCAATAAAAACCTTTGTGAATAAAAACCCAATACTCTGTATCAAGTAAAATATATCAGAATCAGTCTCTTATCCACGGCCAATGTGTTTTACAAAAATGCGCACAGCACGTTGGTTCAGCTGATAACTCAATTTTCAGAAACAATTTCAAACTAAAGCTGTCAGCCTAAATTTAGCAAATATTTAAAACTTATCTACTGTCTGCACCCCCTCTACTCCCACGATTGACATTCTTTCAGGCATCCAATCAAAAAAAGGATGAATCACAAGATGAATGTATGGGAGCATGAAAGCCACGACCAGATGCTTTTTCACTAATGGACAAACACAGCTGCCAGCCAAAGATGTAGCCTTGAAAATCTTCAGGTGTTGCCAGACCAGACTCTGTGCTAACGTTCTTTAAACACGGAATTCGTCAGGGTCAGATAGCTGGAGGATTCTGATTTAAAGGCTCTAAAGAGATAAATAAAAGACTGCATTAGTGCCTGCCTTTTTCTCAGGTCACTACACCAACTGTCAAACTTGTTGCAGACAGATGGGCCTGCATGTGCCTAAAGGAAAGATTTCAAGTCTGTTTTACAGATGTAAACAGTCTCTTAAGAAAAAACAGGTTTTTAACCAATGTTATTCTCCCAATATGAAAACTTTCCCTCCCAGCGGTTTCTTTTGACATCAGCCAGTTCAATCTGAGCTTCAGGGTCACTTCTAGTCTATCCTTGAAAGCAAAAGCAGCAACAATAACATTATGATGTGATTTGCAGTCTGCATTATTGTTAAATGTTTTAAACCATGCTTAATTTTAAAAATTAGTTAAAACTCCACCAATTCAGTTTTTTTTATGTTAAACAATGGTTCAAATGACAATTTGCAGTTATGCTCCTGGTTAAAATCTTTAGAGAATTATCCCCTGCCTTTGTAGTTCTCTTCATCTTTATGGAGCTTCTAGCATGTTTTGACTCACTGGTTTGGTTTTACAGCCAGTGACTTTACACCACTCATCAATTCAAAAATTTGCAAATAAATGCAAAAAGCAAAAATAAAAGACCCAAATAACTTCTGAAATATTTGTAGGTATTTATAAACACAGACCACTTCAAGTTTTCAGAAGAAGATATTATGAGATAAATAAACTTGACTCTGCAATCATTGAGATTTTGTATTAGTTATCAAGCAAGTTCCCTTAAGTGAAATGTGTTGTGATTTAAATGCAAAAAGAATTAGACTTGAATTAAGTTTAGAAATTGAGTCTTGTGAACTATTTACTAAATAATTTCTTATAAAATTAACATTTGAGAGCAGAAATATCCCTCCATCCTGGGGATTTCTCACAATTAGCCGATTTACCTATTTTGAAGCAACACACACACAGACACACACAGGAGGTTTTTGCAGATAAAACTATATCGTGATGAAACAGCAAATCATGTTTAAGAGCCAGAAGGTGTTGCAAACATATCACCATCGATCTGTGGGATATATCCTGTGACACTTGCAGGGGTCCTGATCACCATGTTGAAAACCATTGCACTAACTGCATGTTAACCTACATTTTTCCAATAACAAGAATTTTCACTTGCATTATTTCTGCATAATTGCATGTGAAATTGTGTGGCCTGCTCTAACACGTGTGTGTGTGTGTGTGTGTTTCAAATGTTTGTGTGTGTGTTAATGATTAACTGTTGTATCCTGAGATGTGTATTGATCTTAAAGACGTGTTGCTGTCTAACTTCGTAGACAGAAAAATCAACAGTTGATTTCTCGCTCTTTTATTCTCTCCACCTCTCTCTCTCCTTCATGCAAACACTCTTGCAGTTTTTTCCCTCCTCGCTGGCAATGGTTCACTTAATTACCATTGGATTAATTCCTGCATCATTTGGCTTCTTAGTCAATTGAAATTATCACTCTGATAACCTCACAAACCTGTCAGCTGATCGCTCTGGGCCCACATGATGCCTCAGAGGGTCCCTCTGTCATATGACTCATTTATCCACCAGCTTGAAACCTGCCCCAGTGACTTGAAACAAAATATTATTTGCTCCTGATCTGGAGCAAATAATGATCTGGAAAAGTCTTTTGGGTTGGTTATTATGAGCATTTGTTTTGGTGTCATTGTCTCTATCCCAGGAGAAATTATTAAAAAAATAAATAAATAAACAGACAACATTGATTTTCTTGTTTAACAGACACAGTGATAGAGAGAGAGAAAAGACAAAGGTCTGATCAAACATTCTGGGAGTATAAATACAGAGGTATGCAGAGACTAAGGGTGCTTTCACACCAACAGCAGTTGGCATGCACCAAATGGTTCATTTGTACCAAATGAGCTTAGTTCAGGTCATGTTCGTTGGTGTGAAGTCATAAGTTGCACATGGATGTGCACTAAATCAAGCGGACAGAGACCCCCCAAAACAGGTGGTCTTGGTCCACTTGACTCTGCACCAAATGACAAACTTTGGCGTGTTCCTTCTGGTAAGAACGTGAAATTGGGTCCAAACGAGAGGATACTAATTATTTCATAGCTTACCTTGTGGATGTTTGGAACAATGTTTATCCGGATATGATGTCATTCGTGAAAGTAACGCGTCTCCTGTGTCTGAAATGACGAGCTATGAGTTTTCGGTGACTCCGGTGCATCAGTATATTGTTCTCCAGATGCAACCGCGACTCATTTTGGAATTGGATATTTGCCAAAAATGGTCAATAGAGAGGCCATGTAATACACAAAGATAAGAGCACACAGCAATGTGCTAAAGTGTCACTCCATAGGGAGTCAGAATTGGCGATTATTTCTACCAACAGATAAACATTGATGAAATGTAAGTTTTGGTTCATTTGCAGGTGTGAAAGCCGACCACGCTAGAGTCTATATGCTATTTAGTAACAATTTTACTGGTGTGGACTAAATATTCAAACTATCGGTGTCAAATGAGGATCACAAATAGCTTTGTGAAACTAAAATTGAAAAGGAGAATATATACCACCATGAAATACATCCAGAAGGAATCACAGGAGGCTCTGGACACAGTAATAAACACAACAGAAGGAACACAGGAGACATTTGGACAAGAGTATTGAAGCTCAAGATGACTATAAAGGGGATTATATCATATGAAAGTCTTTTAATCGTTTTTGAATAACCAAAACCATAGACATTATTATGCTGCTATAACGGCCTCCGATATTCATAGAGGACTTTGGAACCAGGCTGAAGGGATTTGCTCTTATTCTCTTAGGGTTGGCAGGGTTTGGCAATGATGGTCAGTGATAATGCTTCACTTGCAGTCATGTTCATGTTTGTATAGGTGTTTGATAGGGACAGACAAGTTAAGGCTGAGAAAATAGAGATTGTTTTTTTCTTCTTTTTTTTTTTTTTATAAATATATATAGACCCGACTTTGTGCACAGGGGGATCATCATGTTGAATCAGAAGCACACAGACAATTTTGATGTATAAAAGAAGCTTGAAAATATTTATGCTCATGTTGTGAACACAAACTGGATTTTTCTGTCCTTGATTTGAAAAAAAAAACAGCAGAACAACAGTAAAGCAGCCTCAGATTTTATTTAATTGTAACTACAGTAAGGTGCTTTATGACGTGTATGAAGTGGCCATCACAGCATCATAGGTGAAAATCCATAACATGTAGCAGGTGCATCATCTCTCTTTCTTTTCAATTTACCCACTCAGTCAGCATATCCATAATCATGTGTCATGAGAAAAAATACAATCATTAATTAACTCACGTTCTGAGATGATGAGTGTGTTTCTCTACTCTGCTTTTACGGACAAATGCATAGATGCCCAAAATCAAAGCTGCATGCAGGTACACGTTCGAGAATGTGTCCGTGCAGGAGAAAGAAAAGAGGAAAACAAGAGAGAAAGTCTTCCGTGGCCTTAAAAATGGCTGAAGGGCAGCACTGCAGTTAGGAGATATAGGGAGTCAACTGGGTAAGTAATTCAACTGAGCGCTAATGAGAATGAATGTTTGCCTTTATAGCCTCTCTCTCTCACCCCTCTCTGCTGCTGGCCTCCACTGATAGCCCACACTACATTTATCCTCTCACAGTGACACCTTTTAGCACAATGTTACATAGTTTAGTGAGTAGAATAAAGGAGGGGAAAACACTTGTCATCAGAAATAACCACTGACAGATATGGCTCTCTCTACTTGCCTTTTTGTGAGCAGAACATTTCTGCGTGAGAGGAAAAAGAGGGAAAAAGAGAGGAGGGTAAAGCACAGCGCATTGGGTTGGTTTAAATGTTCACCGTATTTGGAGAGGAAGGACACTGCTGATAAGGGAGGTAACAGTTAAAGCAGTGCACTATGGGGAGATAGAGACTGTAAATATAGTGACACCCACGGCATGCTCTTATCTGTAGTGGAACAAAGTAAAGAGAATGACCCAAGCGCTGTGGTCTACCTTCAGCTCGAGAAAAGAGATATTTTAAGTGATATGTTACATCTAAATAAACCCATTAAAAAACCAAACCTTGGCCAATGTTTGCCCGCACAGTATTTCGAGCCATTCATTAGACTGTCGAGCCTGGACAGTGGAATAAATGGCGAAACGTGACTTACCGGCGCAAGCGGCCGTGTAAAACACGGGTAAAGCTCGAGAGCAGGGCGTCGCTAAGAGCACAGTATTGTGATAAGTGTTTCTAATGAGCTCATGCAGAGCAGCCATGCAGGCGTGGAACTGTAAACCCTGTCAAGGTGTCTGGAGGGCACAATGGGGCATGTTGGCTTCTGTCATGAGCCTGAGTTGTGTACACACAAACGTACCGAAGGGGGAAGGGAATTAAGAGATGTCGCTGTGACTCTAACAAAAGGATATACACTTCTCTGGAGACGGCCCATAATTTCAGATCTTACTGCGGCAGAAATTTTTGTGGAACTTGAGGCAAAACAACACCAGCCAGTGGGGCTTCTGGTTAGAAAATTAATACAAAAGGCTTCCCTCGTGAGGACAAAATATCTCATTTACCAGCTCTTGTCAGGACAGGGGCCAATCAATAGCTACTATGATGTAGCAGCGCTGTGATGCTGAGGCTGGGGCGACTAATATGTAATATATGGATTAACATCTTTCTGTCCCACTAGACCTGAAAGATCTGGCATTCATCTCTGTCAGAAGGGCCAGAGATATAGTGCTGGGACTTCCTGCTTCCCTCTTACCACTTTTATTAAAATCAGCTCTGGGATATACAGGAAAGACGCAAGAGCCTCAGCTATCTATCTATCTACAACGCTGTGTCTCTCTCTTCCTCCTCCTATTCTGTGTGTACTGGCGGTGGCAGCAGGGTGATGGATGACATTACCCAGCAAGGATCCAGCAGGCCGTATTACAGGTATTAGCATGGAGCCTCTCTGTCCCTTCTCAGCCCATCGATTTGGGCTGCCGCCTGACCCT
Organism: Lepturacanthus savala; assembly: GCA_030544235.1. Lineage (NCBI taxonomy): Eukaryota > Metazoa > Chordata > Actinopteri > Scombriformes > Trichiuridae > Lepturacanthus > Lepturacanthus savala. The sequence continues at coordinate 18,925,895 of CM060465.1, forward strand.
AACCTCCTAAAGGGGCCTTCAGACTGAAGGAACAGAGCCATGGTACAAGCCCTGGGGATAAACTTTGCCTGGACCCTGGTCCTTCATCATCCTTATTCATCTCATGCTGCCCTCCACCACCACCAACCCCTCCCTCCTGCTCTGTTTAAGCCTCCTCGCTATCTCACTCCTTCCATCTCTTCTTTTCCGCTTTAGCAGCGATTGGCTAAATAATAATGCCACTGTAAAACTCATTATTTCTCAAATATTACTAGTGCACATTCCTGAAACACTAAATACTGTATGCTGCTCCTCCTACAGCTGAAAATTACCTGTTCTTGCCCAAATGAGTTTATCCCTGGGAGGCTATTTTCTGTTGTTTTGAATTTTAAAGAAGGAGCTCCTCACCATGATGATAACGGTGATCGGGACAAACAAAAATGGTTTTCTTTTGTGTGTGTAGGTGTAGGTATGCATATGCTGTTTATGAAACTAATTTTCAGGTTTTATCAGAAGTACAAGACCATTCACTAAATGAAACTACTTTTGATGGTTTCATAATTCAGTGAATTAAATAAAATAAAGTTGTAATTATTGAATAATAACACAGTTTAAAGATTTAATAATTGCCTGCTTTATGCATTTTACCCCTATTAGAGAATTTATTCATTCAATTTGAGTGTTTAAGGACAGGGGATGTTGTATTGCTGACTGTAAAGCCCCCTGAGGTGAATCTGTGATTTGTGATTTCCAATAGAATACTTTAGGATTCTCAATAATTTCTTAAAACCTATAAGGTGTTCTGTTGGGAGAAGTTTTGGTTCATCCTTCAGGATCCCTATACATTAGTAAAAATGCTATAATGCATTTTATTCCCTTTACAGGAACACAGGTTTGTTTCTTTTTTTCACAATCCTATCGGAATCAGTTTTTTTTTTAACCATACATATATTTTAATAATAGATGTAATAATCATATAAAAGTATGGGACACCTGCACAATAAATAGTTTGTTGAAAATACCCTAGAAACTGTTAGGGATATCCCAGTAGTTTCAGTGTCAAATTCTGTGATTACCTTCTCCTCTTTTCTATTAATCAATAGGAAATTAGAAGGATATTCAATGCAGTGTGCAAGCTCTGGTTGTAGTTTGGCTCCTTAGTCAGTTTGAGTGTCTCGTTTTGTGCATGAATTAATCAGCCCCAGATTTGGCCCCAGTGATCAGAATTAAAGATTTGAAAGAGACATTGATTTGTGAACTAAATTTAAGGAATTTTCCTCAAAACCCTGGTGTATATATTGCACGTCTTTGAATTTTCCTGTCAAGAATTAATCTTTTAAATATATTCATACATTTCACCACCATGCTGCTTAAAAGATCCAGAACAGGTTGGGTTGAATGATTATTACAATTTAATATTTCAGTATGGGAGAGGGATGATAGCAGCAGAGGTGAAGAGAAGGACAATATTCATAACAACCAGATGGAGGATTTGCAGTCATCCAATCCACATCATGAGACCAGCGAATTTAAGAGGATAGTATTTATCAAGAAAGCCGCTCCTGTCGACACGCCTGAGCTATTGAGCTCAGGTTATGTAGATGGCGACAAACCAACAGCCAAGGCTTTTGTTAAGAAATTAGAAGACTGACAGTCTTGGACAGGCATGCACCAAATTAAGTGTTTCCAAAAGGATTAGCTGACATCCTCTTCTTTGACAACATTTTACCCAGCCATGCTGAGCCTCATCAAATGTTATTTTAGTTTCACTTGTGTTGTCATTTCAAGTGTGAAACTGCTTCATTGAAATAAAGCAAGAGCCTTTTATTATTGTGCCTGATAGCGGTGTCATGGTAACTGCAGTGGTTAAATAAGGAAATTAAGTCTTGTGTTAAGTTTGTCATTGTGAAGCTCTATACAAGGATTGTTGGATAAATCAAATGAACTCAGTTTTAGAGCAATCAAATCAGGATGGATATAGAATAACGATCTTCTAGAGTTATTTTCTCCTACTCCTCTCAATGTTCCCACAAGTTGCAGCCATTTGACCGCAGTGTGTTTGACCCTTTAAATAAGATGGTTTACACCTTCTCTGACAGTCCAATTACGACATACCAGCAATTGTAAGGGATTATTTGCCAATGGCAGCCACACCGTAAGATACCCATGCTGGCCTTTAAGTGCACCAGCATTGGGCCTTTAAACAGGGACATGTTGATTTTGCACCATCTTGTGTCACTGACCAGACACCAGTCACTGTTCCACCTTCCATGTTAATGTCTATTTGATGTGTTCCTGATATCCATATATCTATTGGTAGCAAATTGTGTTTGATGTGAGAAAAGTGTTGCTGGGTTGGAATGAATTTAGTTAGTTAGTAATAAATGAATAGAGAGCTTATGGAAATTATGAATATCAATTATTGTATGTTCTCTTTCAACTGCTTGAACTGGATTGTCATGTCTTCTTGTATGTTTGTTTAAGATCATGAGAGAGCCACCACGGATAAGGTGCCCCAGGCTGTTTACCTCCTCTATAAACAACTTCCCATGCTGAGAAGTTGATGGGCTGGTTATTGATTTCAAACGCAGGGTTACTCCCAGTAGGAGTGAGAGCAGAAGAGAGAATTTGGGGGTGAGAATTTTATTTGGTATTTATTATCGGATACAGAGGGAAGGGGAGTTGGAGAGCCGGGCAGGCGAGGTGTGGTGGGGACAGATGAGCCCGGCCTGATGAATGGTAGTCAAGGATGTGTTTTGGCAGTCAGATGAGGTTTCCAGGGCAGACAGCACAGGCAGGCAAGGCCTGGAGCTGGAGGCAGGAGTCAGGCAGAGAGTCAAACAGGTATAAACATAAAGTCAAGATACGGGTCAGACAGGTTTTCAAGATAAAGCTGGAGAGAGACTAACTGCATGAGCTGAGTCTACAACCTGGCGATGCGTGGGAGTTGAGCTGGGTCTCTTATAGGCAGATGATTAGGTGACATACATATGCATATGTTAACACTGCAAGGTACATATATGTATAAATCAGGAATCGGTGTTCATAGGTAGACAGACAAACACAGATAGATAGGATGTGGAGATAGGGATAATTAAATGGGGAAATAGAGAGACAGAAAAAAAGATGTTATAGAGTTTTTCTTAGGTTACACATAACAGTGGATCCCAGGTGTGAATTTATAGGTGGTGATACTGCTCTCTGGGAACAGTTGGCTGTGTACAGTTGTCTACTATGAAAGCGTCTTCCTTTCTAACAGTACTGTCTGAGTATTAGAAGAAGTTTTTTGTACCTGTCCTAGATTTCTTCTGGGTATTGTCTGTTCACCTCATAGTTCGCTTCTCTAAGCTAGCTCCTTTCCTCTGCTTTTAATGAGTTATTTTTGTTTGTAGCGTATGCTGTGGCTCTGGAGGTCCAGTATGGTTTCTTTGATTGTTTGAGATGGTTTCCATTTGAGTAGCAAGTGTATTTATAATGCGTTTGACTTATTCATTTTCAACCTGTAGTGATTTGATTTGTGACTGTGTATTGAAGTCTTTTTTTTTTTTTTTTGTCAGAGTGCATCATTTCCAGGATTGACAGTTTGTTGTCTTTAGTTGCTGTGGTCACATCTTCCTCGGTTTTGGTAGACCATTATCGTAGCGGTTGCATTGATGGAGGATTCATCACACACAGCCAGTGGAAGTAGTCGCTGATGAGGTCTTTGGTGTTATCCACAATGCTACTACTAACAAGAACTAGGAAAATAAATCATATTTCTTCCGTATTAGCATCTCTGCAGTGGCTGCCTGTAAAATCCAGGAAAGAATTCAAAATCCTTCTCTCCACCTACAAAGTTGTTAATGGTGACGCACCAACATCTTAACAGGATCAGTGTACCTTACTACACCATGACAACACTGCATCCAGAACACAGGTTTATTTGTGGTTCTCTCTCTCTCTCTCTCTGTCAACCCAACCAGTCAATGGTCACCTACGCAGAGGCTGGTTCTGTCTGAGGTTTCTTCCTGTTAAAATGTTTTTCCTTGCTGCTGTCACTAGGTGTTGCTCATGGGGGAATGTTAGGTCTCTTGTTTAGTATAATATTGTAAAGAGTATGGTCTAGATCAGGGATTCCCAAAGGGTGGTACGCGCACTCCTGAGCGTGCGCGAGAGGCCACTCAGGGATGCGCAAGCTAAAAAATACGATGGTGGTCTGGAGTGTTTTTCAAAGTGGGATTTTCTGATACAATAAAGATGTATAAATAAGCGTTTTATTTGTCATATTAAATGGATATTCAACATTTTTTGGTGTGTCGTTATTCTTGCAGCAGGCAACACATGGCAGTCGAGTCGAGTCACTGGAGTCGCTCACATTTCCACAGATTTGCGAAGATGTGGTTGAAGCAGAGACACCACGCTGGTGAGATGTTGAGTTGTTTATATAATGTAGACCTAATATATCATAAAAAAAACTGATGTACGGGTCAACAGTGAGGACTGTATTCTCTCAGCTGAGGCGGAGACGCCAAACGAACCGAGACTTTCTATTTTCAAGCGGACCAGAGTTGGTTTGTTTGGACCGAACCAGAGTTCTATGAGCTTTCACACCTGGACAAATGAAGTGAAACTATCCAAGGAAACTAACTAACTAACTAACTAACTAACTCTAGTCCATTTAAAGCGACTAAATGTGGACAGTGTGAAAGAACCTCAGTGTCACATCCTTTTAACAAGATGATGAATGATCATTCATTCAAAAATATCAACCAAACAGCAGTTATAACATAATATCCCGTCCAGTATCATCAGACTAGTGTTACTGTGGTTTCAATACCCTGCTCCCCCAACATACTTCCTGCTGCTAAGCCTCTCATCTCCTGCTATACATTTTACTGTTGTATTATTTTAAAACGTTGTTATTTTATTTCAATTATTTCATTAATTAATTTCAATTTAATTCAGATGCTCTTTTGTTAATGTGATAATTTGATGTGTTCTGGTTGAGCAGAATTAAACATGCTGCCTTAAGACATTTAATTTTTTGGAAGGTGTGGGAAATAGGCAGTGCCTCAACCAGGTTAGGATATAGATGGGGGTGCACAGCTAAAAAGTTTGGGAACTGCTGGTCTAGACCTTTATATAAGAAAAGTTTCATGAGATAACTTTTATTGTGGTAAAAATTGACTTTAATTATTATGCCTACCTTTTAGTGTGAAACAGTGATAATAAAGGTAACAGATTACAGTGAATTTTAATCACACTTTAATTTGGGACACTGCTCAAAAAGGGAAAGGGTTGTGAGAAAATCAAGGATTAATTCATTTAGATCTGACGCATAAATAGATCGAGAACAATGTGCATATGAAGCAGCAAATTTGATACATGGAGAAATGAGCCGTGATAAGGCATCAGACCTACCAACCATCTCCAATTGGATTTTTCTGTCTAATCCTTTTGAATGGGAAGAAAGAACACAATTATGAGAAGACAATGCCCTTTCTTCTAGACACTGAACACTTCTCCACTTTAACTTTCATTTATCACATTGAAAATTCCAAACAAAACTTGGAAAACTCATGTTATTGGACAAGTAAAGCCCTGCATAACTGTCTCCTGCCTAGATGACACTGGATGATTGTTACACAGATTATAAACCCCTGCCAAACACACAAAAACAAAAGTAAGCACAGGTACAGTCTAAGACAATTATTAATTCTTGCAATGTTCTTTTATTAAAAAGTGAAGATGACTGGTTTAGCTATTTCTTTTTAGACTTGTTTCTTCCGCAGTCCCAAGGTTGCTGGTGTCATTTCGTGACTGTTATGTAATTAAACATGTATGAGCACCCACCACGCCAAATTGTATGCTGATTAGACATTTTTATTTGGCCTAAATGTGTCCATCCCCTTCTTGGTTAGATATAGTCTGATACTGAATTCATAGACAAGTAAGTCTGTAAATGCTTTTGCTTACCTGGAGATTGCTGATAGTCTCCCAGCTTTCATTGCTATAACTGGGTATGTTTTTTCACAACTCTCTCCTTATTTTATTCTCATCTTTCTCTTTCTCATTTCCTCCCCACCTACACATGCACACAGCCCTCAGTGATTAAGTGGTGGTCTTTTTTTAGCCACTTATATATGTTTTTCTTCACTCATATTTCTTATTGCTTCTTTCTTTTTAGTATCACTCAATTCAAGTACTAATTTTATTCAGTATGTATGTTCTATATGTTTCATATAATATAATATATTAATATATATATATTAATAATATAATTTATTTTGCCCTAAATATAATTAAACAAAACATGCTGTGGAAACAATTAGTTTTAAAACAATGCATTGTAGAACCAATCCAAAGTCTTCAGGACAGCCCTTTTATATTGGGGCAGTGAAGCTGAAGCTCACAGAAGCTGTGTTCACTATTCGTTATAACTTCTCTGGTTTGTTTCACTATGGAGGAGGAGAACGTGGAGGGAACATAATTTCCAGTAAGGTGTATCCTTGAAGGGCCATGTTAGTGGCCACACTCAATGCTGTTCTGCAACCTACAGTATCTTGCATTTAAAAATCCCCAGGCGATTGGTAGGCAGGGAGATTGACTGGTATCGTGAGACTAGCGTATGGCGACCGTAAGCTATGAATGCAAATGCCGATTCCCTTCACCTTGAATGCACCTCGCTTCATCCTTTTGTCATCATCCATTCGTTTCATGGTTTTCTGATCACCGCTTTGATATTACAGTACTTTATAAAGTGCACAGGTCAATGCTCTGGGTTGTCCTGCTCCTGGAGACCTACTACCCTGCATGTTTTAGGAATCCCCCCCCCACTCAAACACACCTGATTCTAATTATTAAGTCATTATCAAGCCTTTGACAAGCTTCAGCTGCTTAAAAATGAGTCGATAATTAGAATCAGATGTGATGTCAAACTCCATTTAGGAGCTGCGATTTGTTGTTAAGAAGTTATTAGACTATGACCGGCAGGAAACCATCCGAGTGAAGGACAACCCCAGGAAGGTGATACCGTCTAAACTCTGCATGTAAAGATTCACCTATGACTCATCAACCTCAAAGATGACTAAACGTCCGAGACATGTAAGTAGCCTAGTGGGAGCCACCGAGCATGTCCGTTAGCATTGTCGTTTACAGGCATTCCACTTTCTGCATGAGCTAATTTTAGTTTTGTATTTCTCTATAATGTTGCACAGTGTCAACAATATTGATTATAACCTTCTTTCTTATCCCTGGAACTCAAGCCATTTTCTGATACTCCAAAAGAATTAAATGTATTAAACTGATAATTAATATGAACCTGCAATAACTAGTATGTTAGTATGCCAACATGCAAAACTAAGATAAACATTGTCTATGTAACATCGGCATCTTGGCATTGTTATTCTGAAATAGCAAGCAGACTTTAATATTTAGCCCAATGTTGTGTAGTACATGTAGTATAATAATAGAAATGTAGCCTACTGTTAAAAGTGTGAGTCCCTAAATTACCACACAGATGAGATAAATGCCCAATTAAAAGAACTTTTTATGAAAAGTAAGATTAAAGAAAACCTTTATTCAAAGTTTTCCTTTCCATGTCTACTTTTACAAATTAGTAGCCCAGCATGTTTCAGCCTGGTCTTCATCAGGGAGCATCTGTGCATATCCATGCAGTGTAATAACCTCACCAATCTTAATCAATGCTACGACAGCCACCCACTGATTGTCTTTTGCTTTATTGAAAATGCTCGACCCAGCGCCCGTGTTTTTGTGTCTCTCCTGGTGTGCACCGGGACTGATAGAGGCGGGTGTTACGCAGAGACAGGGGGGCCCGACAGGTGCCTCGGGATCCCCTACAAAAATGTGGAAGAAAGAGGCAATGCTCTTGCGGTCTGATTAGAGCAGCCACAGGGGAGCTCAGCGAAGAGACTTAATTAAAACTCATCTAATTTGGATGGGGGGGCGAAATGCCATTTTGTTCGGGTGCTGCTGGCAGCTCCAGGGTTATAGAAGATATGTGCACCTAATCATAGTGTTGGTGGAGTGAGGGTATAAAGATGAGCTCGCTAGCCAGCGGACTAATGTTGATTGAAAAATGATCACAATTAGCATGTTCTGTGGTCGTCTTGGTTACAGCCAGATGCACAGTAATGCTTCAGTGGACAGATCTGTTTCTCTTGCTCCTCTTCCTTTCCTCGCCCATCCGCTCCCACTCTGTCTGCACGACTCTGATCAAAGTAAACACGCATTAAGACATTGTTGAGGCTGCAACAATAGTTAGACCCCCCCCCCCCTCCCACCACAATGGACAAGTCCCCCCCCCCTTTTTTTTCATCCTTTTTTTCCCTTTTCATCCTCCCCTCTGCCCAGGCATCTAAATGACAGCACCACTGCAATGGAGCCCATCTCAAACGGCCATTAAAAATAATGAGATGGCCATTTTCACCGCCTGTTACTTGAAAACAATCCATATCACACAAGGGACCCCTGGCAGAGACTGAGGGGGAGCCAAGCGGAAGGCAACAATTGCTGAGAGTAGATTTACTTAATAACCTCTTGTTGTCCTTGGTCGGACTGCTGAGCTGGTCTCCTGCAGTAAACCTATCCAAAAGACAGAGGGTTGCGAGGTACAGTAAACACCTGACATACTATCAAAAGATACTTCAATAACACATCCCGAATAGCATTTGGCACAACCGTTTTTGCTTGTTATTCTCCAGATATAGATGCTGAATGTCACTGCATTTTTTAATGACTTCTTCTAGATTCATATCCATAATACAGTATTATATGCCTCAAGCAAACATCTGGTGTTTATAATAGCCAGAGAATAAATTGTAGCATTAATGTAGCAGAATGAGACTGTCTTTTTGGGCTGTTTTTTTTTTTTTTTAATGATGAGCTATATGTCTTTGTCAGTCTGAAATTAAGTAATGTGATTAACATTAACTCTGTGTCGATGTATGCGTGTGTGTGGTCTATAAGTCTAAATAACAGGATTTTTTTTGATAACAGTAACCAATGTCTATTTTAATAATTTATTTCACTTATCCTATGACAAATAGAATTGTGTTGAACCTGTGGGTGTGAAGACAGTATTATGCTTCTCTTTGGATGTATGTTGCAGAATTTACTCTAAAACTGGTTATGAATTAATTTATAGTTCAGTATGTTATTAAATCTATAGTGTCACTGCCATAAAATGTCATTATATACTCAGGTTTACATTATCCCACTCACCTTCCATGTAGTGCTGGGCACTATATCAATATTTAGTGTCTCTTGATGATGACAAGCTGTGTTAACCCAGGAGAATGAGGTTAAACCTTAAGCTATAAACAATAAAAAAACGTATATAAGAATAATAAATTTCTATTAATTTTTTAATAGAAATGAATCTTCTAATTATTATAAGATGGCCGTGCATGAATGGATGCTATACATCACTTCTCATCACTACTCTTAACCATTTAGAATCTATTCTATTAATGTTAAACCCACCTAGAGAATGTAAGTACTTCTCCTTCTGGTAGACTGCATGGGACCTTATTTTAGGAAAAAAAATATGTAGAGTAGTGAACGGCAAGAAGCTAATTATTTTATTATCCTGTTTGAATTATACCATGAATTACACCATCCTTTTGTGGATTCACCCCTGGGCATGTCTTTTTTTTTCTATTTCTCTGTTAAAATAAGACCTCCATGCATTTAGTCAAGACACTTGTAGGTCAGTTCTGCACCAGCTCACACTCATGCTGGAGTTGTTCCATGTCCCACACTACATAAAAACACTGATACTTCAGCAACTTGCACAAAGTGGAAGCAGATGTAAGTTCGAATAGCAATGGGGTATTTAATCTCTCCGGTGCAGTGTGTGACAGACTTTGAAGTCATGCTGATTGGAGCGAGGCAGGTAGGTGGTGTGTGGTAACAGTCAGGCCAGAGATAGGATCCATTAGGGGCTTCAAGGATGATCTAATGACTATCCTCCAAACTGCAGCTTGTGATTCCAAAGACGTTGATGAGCTGATTCTGAAACAGAAGAAAGAAAAAAAAAGCCAAACCAGACAATCAGAGGAAGGCAAGGTGTGACTGCTTCTTATTTGTGGAAGTAGCCAATTAAAAACCCAGACAGAGGAGGGGAGTCCACAGCAGATCACTCTGATAGACTTAATAGACTATCCTGAGGCTGGATGTCTTTTGTGACAAAAAAAATATTTCTGTTGTTCATGTGTTTTATTATTCAAAACCATTTCATAGTGCATTGTTTTTTCCCCACATCAGACAGGCACATCAATGAATGTCATAGAACAACATTATAGAAAGCAGTAGTCATTACTGTATGTATATATTAAAGTACATACATAGTATGTAGTAGTGTTTTTGAAGGTATTTTTAAGCAATTTAGTTTACATTAGTTTCTGACCAGGTAGATCATCTTTCAATCAGATGTTGGTTTCTTCCTGTTACTGTCACATGTGTTCACAACCTTTAAGTGCCTGTCATAAAAACACTAAGTCCCATCGGGCACTGGTTGATTCTGTCAATGTGAAATGAGAGAAAATAATATTTGTATGTTTAAACATATTTAAAAGCATTGTGTGCATTAGCAAACTAATCTTTCTTTCTTGCAAAATATTCAGAGTGAGCAGAAGGCTTGTTTACTTTCAATATTGGTTGTGAGAATGAAGAGTATGATAAAAGGGCAGGGGGCTAAAGATCTGAGGGGAAAACCTCTGACCAGAGAGATATGTCAGGGTGAAGTGATTGAACAGTAGTTGCCCATCCCTCATTTATCACCACTGCACTGTCCTTGAGTCTGAACTCCCACCTGCTCCAGTGGAGCTGCTTAATGGCCAATAGATGAGACTGTGGTTGCACTGGACAGATCCTACATGTGAATGTGTTCAGCTGTGTAAGTGTGAGGTGTGACTGTTGAAAAAAAAAGGGCTCTGAGTGATACCCTGTAAAAATGAAGGATTGCCTCAAAAAAAGACAATAACCAGTGTAGAATATACACAACATGACAGTTTGAGGAACCTGTGGCATACCCCTGTGGTTTAAGGGTTAATACGCTGTCCATGACCTATGTCCCTGCATCAAATATGGTCAGGGATCATTATTTCCACTCTCTTTTCATCAGAGAGGAATTTGAACATGACAGTTTAAATAGAAAACAAAGGAAACTCTTTCCCCTTTGCCACACTATTATGTGTATGAATGTATGTATGTATTATTCTTATGCCATCGACAACATCATTTATCCCCCAAATAATATGCTCTACTGCTATAATCTTCTCATTGATTTACCTAATGCCAGATACAAATAAAGTCAGTCTTATTTGTATAGCCCAAAGCCACAAATCACAGATTTGCCTCAGGGGGCCTTAACAGTGTGCACATCAATACAACATCCCATGTCCTTAGACTCTCAAAATTACATAGAAGCATCTGAGAAGTCATCCTTGGAAAGTGCTTAGAAAGGGGCATGCACTTAAAAAAAAAAAAAAAAGTATTTGGCAAGTGATTGGAAGAAGCAGATGTCTATCTCTGCACCGTCTAACATTGATTGAGCAAAGAATTTGAAGCCTGACAAGATAGATTCTTGCGCACCTGCCTTGCAAAGACAGATTTCAGGAAAGGAAATATTGAGATCCAGCATGAGATATCTTCAGAAACTGGTCGGTATAATCCAGCTTTGATTGCTTTAGCCAGTATGCTTCCTTTAATGAATATTTCATTCAGGCTTTAGAGGTGCTGTATCCACAGAACAGAGTGCAGTTACCTCACTACTGACAAAGTGTTTGTTCTATATTAACTTAACCTTTGAGCTTTTTGTTTGAGTTGTTTTGTTTGTTTTTTTTTCCATACACAGCAACTATAAATGATCAGAAAACCACATGGCCACATGACACGTGTTTGTATATCAAACTGTAACATCAAACAACAAAGCAGCATATAAAAAAATTTTCAAAATAGGTTTCTTTAGCAAACAGGCTTCACGTGACTTTTTTTTAAAACCTTTAAATTAAGATTATTTCCTACAAGCTATAAATTAAAGGAATTATGAAATAACCTTTTTTTCTGAACAATTCCTTAACATAAATGTCTTGATGCCATGAAGTGCAAACATCTTGCATCCATCAGTGTTGCGTTTATGTTTTTTTTCTGTTCACTGTAGTTCCAACAAAGCTGTAAAGGGAGGTGGAGGTTGAGGGGAAAACAGAGGAGGAAAATCCATTTTTAAGGGAGTTGATATTGAATTGTGCTAACAGCTGTGCCTGGTCGTGCCGAACACAAAAGAAAAGAACAGCCCTGTCTTTAACAAAATGAAAGCAATTCCCAGCACATTTCCCCTGGGTTTTCATCAAGAGCCACCGCTGTTCTGAACAACTTGACGTTGCATGTGTACTTTGCCTGAGAGAGAAAGATTGAGGGAGAAAGATAGATAAAGAAAAAAAGAAAGGAAAAAAAAGAGGAGGAGGCGGTGGAGGGTGGATAAGGCTAACAACATTGGCTGGCTAAAACAATGACAGGAAATGCCACCTAAATGAGCACCACAGGGGATGGCAAGTCAAGAGATGATAGTGACATGCTGAAATAAGATGTTTCCTGAGAAGTGTTGTGTAAAGTCCTTGGTTAATATGGCTGCAATGTTGTTCGCCCTAGTGCCTCTTCAACAAGTGAATTAACCATGCCAATCTGCCCCCTGCATTCTGCAGAATGGCCATAGCATGACTGAAGGGCAACACCAGTGTGTGTGTGTGTGTGTGTGTGTCTAATGAAGCAGTAAAATGGGAGTTGCCCAGTTAGCATTGGACCCCCTCATCCCCCCAGCAAATTAACCACAACAGGTTGATATCCAACCAGCTGGCCTCATCACCACACACACACACACACACACACAAACACACACTTAAGTAATGTGTCCTCTGAGTTACTGGACAGTCAAGGCTTGATCATGCAGGCTGCTCCACTTATCTTAGGCCATCACCCTCCCACAGACTTGTTTTCGCAGTATGTCTTCACGGGGATAATTGTCACTCCGCACCACGCTTTAAATTTGCTTTTGATGGGAGCCAAGACACCTGGTTGAAAATGATGGAGACAGTATGAAATCACAAGTTAAGTGTGAGCGAAAACACCAGTGGATAAAAAAAGATAGAAATCCTTTTTAACAAATGGATCAAAGGCAAGATTATAACAGCCATTTCATTTATCTTACCAGCAGTGTTGGGGTTAATTGGAAAACAATTGGGTTACATATTTAAAATATTTTAAAATTTCAAATATGAGTAACTGTATTCAACTACAGTTATATTTTAATATTTTAAATATATTAATAATGCTATTCTGAATTACTCTGTTACTATTTAAAAAAAATTAATGACCTTGAAGGGATTATTTTATTTGTCTTTGTTTTATTTGCAAATTCCTATGAGATTGTTATAGAAAATTTGTATAGTATGTATATACTATATTTTTTATGATTTTGAAACCACATTCTATATACTTGGTGATTTTTGGTGACTTGCATAAATTTTCCCCTGAAGACTAATAAGGTCATTCTCAAAACCAATTAACTACATTCAGAATGACCAATACAAATGGACAAAGTATTCCTGAAGCAATCCAAAGTATTTAAATACCTAACTTGACATGTATTCAGAAATCTGGATTGTAATATATTTTAAAAGTATCCCTCCCAACACTTTATATCAGCAGTTTGAGAAATTTCCGTTGAAAATTATTCACTCTACGTACAACTCCCATCTCTGGGGTACCACCAGAAAAGGTGGTTCGCTTATTGATTATTCTGCCAATTAAACCCCTGCTGTCACCACTGCAAGTGAAGGAAATCCCTCCACAAACGTCACCAACTTCCCTGAATGAGCCGAACACACTCCAACAAACAAACCTATTGACTTACTGTCAAGAGGGTAACTAACAAAAGATGAGGAAATCAACAACACTAAATCTCCATCTGGTAGCAGCTAAAACAACAGGCGGGAATCCCCAATTTGACTAATATTACAGAAAGTGAGCAGGAGGTGAAAAAGAAGTTCTTTGTATCACTGACACTACACTGAAGTTCCCCACCAAAGAGGTCCCCTGGCCCAGCATGCACTGTGCTGGCTAACCATAATGGTGACTCTTCATATTTGTTTGTATTCTCCAGATATAGACATAGAAAATAATGTTTTTTTCCCCTCTTTGTCCACAACATTGTAATCTACCAGGACACCTAGACCTGGCAAAAAAACTAAGACCTTGGTAATATAATGGATAAAAACTCAAGCAGAGAGGACACAGTCCTTTGGTAAACATTTGGTAAATGTTAACCAATGGATCAGTTTCTTTTCACACTCAGAAAAACCCAAGTGAACCAAAAATCATTACCAAAGTCATGTGGGACCATTCATTCTGCTTATTATTCAGATCTATCTGGGCCAGGGGACGGCATGGCTCAGAGATACGGGAGCTGTGGATGCAGGGCTGCATGTTGTGGCTGAAAAATTGGTGGGAGAAGAGGTTGGACTGGGAGATGGGAGAACTATCGCCATTTCTTCCCCACCACATGATCTCCTTGCACCAGACCCATCGTAGAACTTATGGTGGAGAAGGCTGTCTTCAGCCAGTTGAACATGACGATGTACAGGAGCTGACCAATGTTTGTTGTGTGTGGAGTGCCTCAATTTGGTTTCCTCTGTGGTACATGATCGAAAAAGGGCTCTCTCCTCAACAGGAAACTGTGATGTGTTCTTAGGTCACCTGCTCTTGCTGCTGGTATTTGTGCTTTCAGCCGGTCTGGCAAAGGACCTTCTCCCTCTCCCCCTGGTAGCCCCGTGGACTGGCAAAGTTCAGGTAATCTTACGTTCAAAAGATGAGATCCTGATGGTGGGTTTTAAACCCGGACCACCAGATGTCACTTATTCCATTCTCCTTGATTATGCCTTCTTTAATATAAAAGAAATGAGGGCAACAACAATAAAGGTCCCTTCATCTTAACAGAGTAGTGTAGTTTACAGCCCTCCTGTATATCTTATATCTTGTCTCACTCTGCTTCAGTGTATAGATCCTTTTATTGTGGTAAATTTCAATTGGCTGGAATTGAGCTTGATGCAGTCCTCAGATTTGATTAAAACATTTAGAACCAGCTCAGGATTCTACTGGCCTGGCAGAAGGGGATGTTTGTCTTGATTGAAACATGTTTGATGGGAATTATTATATTCCTTATACTCATACAAGCAATATTGAGACCTTATTTGCAGAGGGATATCATCTCTTCCGACAGCATGCAATTAGTAGATGGAGATATTCAGATCATGTATGAATAAATCTTTACAAACAAATCTTCAAAGTAAACTGACTACTAAATCACCATTGCCACGCAATAAATTAGTATCTTTGAGCAGGGAAGCTCCCCTGCTGGTGAGTAAGAGCGCCATGTTCAGCTCAGCAAAGATTAATAGTATATTAACAGACCACAGAAACTACAGAAACAGCCATTATCTGACAAGTCGGCCGTGACTAATAAGCTGCTGCATAGGATTGGGCCGTATCAAGGTATCACTATATAGAGAAATACTGGGGGTATGATTTTCAAAAACAAATATAGACATTCCACCTCCTGTTAAACTGATGTAGAGATGTTGTAGAGGCGATGCATTGTAGTGCACAGCTCACACCACCAGAGGTCGGTCTCTGCAGCTTGTCACTGAAATGAGAATAGCTGGTCTAAAAGGTCAGATAGCTTTGGGGCTAACTCGCTTCACTTATAGGACACAAAACCTGGTTTTGGTCTTGTGGAGTTAAAGCATTTATTTACATCTGCTATCAACACCCACACATCAATTCCCTTCAGCCCACCTTAAAAAAATATATAAATATAAATATTGATGGAGAGTTTTGGTTCCTATGGATGTCTAATGCTGCTTTTCCACTACATGATACTTTAATTTTCCAAGAAATAGTAACTCCACGATGTAGGGCAGGGTTTGTCGAGATGACCATCGCTTGGTTAATTGCAAACAGCTACTGCTTTTTGTCTGATCCACATTTATAAATCAAAGAAACAGTCTTTTATCGATCTAGAAGCAGTTTATGATGAAGGGGGGACAGTTCTATTCTTTGATGATGTTTAAAGTAAAAGCTCTTGTTTCAATAAAGATAAAAGAGAAAAAGAGTGTATCAGCAGGAGAGAAGTGAGACAGACACGTAATGACTGTGGTCTGAGTTGATTTGAATTGGTTTCATTTTCTCCTCGCATCACATGAGAAATAGAGACGTGAGTGACGCGTGATAATGCAGCATTTACATAGAACAACCAGAATAATCAATGTTGGTTTTTTTTCCCTCGTGTGAAGGTTGTATTTCCAAGTCGTTTTTTAAATGAGGCACCGAGCAAGAGGGAGGGACAGCTCAGGGGTGCTCAAGGCACAGTTAATGGTCTGAAGTGTTTCTGGAACCCACTCCAGTTATTCAGAACCTAGAAAGAGCAGAAAAGTAGGAACCAGGTAGAAGGTACAATATGGGGTGAGACAGCTGGCAGAATATTAGTATGCATATAATAGAGATCTGTGCATAAAATAAATACTTGTAAACTCTCAAATGAGTACTGTACCCACTTATTCCTCATTAGGGTCGCAGGGGTCTGCTAGAGCCAATCCCAGTGCATAATGGCGAGAGGCAGGGATACACCCCAGATGGTCACCAGCCAATGGTGGGGCACACACACCATTCACTCACACATTCACACCTATGGGCAATTTAGAGTCGCCAATTAACCTCAGCATGTTTTTGGACTGTGGGAGGAAGCCGGAGTACCCGGTGAAAACCCATGCAGACACAGGGAGAACATGCAAACTCCACACAGAAAGGTCCCAGACCCAGGACCAAGGAGGTCTTGAACCTGCGACCTTATTGCTGTGAGGCAACAGCACTAACCCCTGTTCCACCGTGTCCCCCTAAAATGTATTGTGTGTATTTTATCTGTCAAAAATATGAATGGGAAGTTGGTCTTCAAAAATAACACTCATAAGGTTAAAAGTAATAACAATAATTACAAAAAACGAAAAAAAGATAAGTGAAAAAAAAAGCCAGCAGAAAGAGAATAGCAGTGGTCAAGCGAGCTATAAAGAGTGAATAAAGAGAGGGATAAGTGGTATGAGAAAGCCAAGCAGCAGGGTCATGTTAAAGTTTTTTTTTTAGCACACATTATCATTATGTTACATTCAAAGAATATTTGAATATTCTGTCAATTTAAATCGTGAATTTAAATTGACAGCCATAGCTCTCAGTTTATTAGTCAATCTACATTCCAGTCCTCACATATGGTCATGAGCTCAAATGACTGACAGAATGAGATTGCAGATATAAGTGGCCCAAATAAGTTTCCTTTGCTCCCTAAGGCAGGTTGAGGCATTCTCATATCTGGAAGGTGTTGGACAGCTACTCTTTCGCATTAAAAGAATGAGCTGAGCTCCCTTCCCTGGATGACACCCTGCCTCCTGGACACCTCCCTGTAGAGGTATTCTGGGCACATCCAACTGAGAGGAGACCCAGAGGCAGACTCAGAACTTGCTGGAGGGATTATCCCATCTGGTTTGGAAAAGCCTTGGGCTATCCCCAAAAGAGATGAAGAACATGACAGGACCCACTACCACAGCAAATCAGGACTGGTGCATAATTAGATTTCCTGCCAACGTGTGCGTGTGCGTGTGCATGTGTGCAGGTGGGTTTGCAGGTGTGCAGGTGTGCATATCTCTGTCCTATAAGGAAAATTAGGTCTAGTCCACACCAACGTGGGTATTTTTTAAACCGAACTTTTATGGCCCAAGGTTATTAAAAAAAATCCTTTCCACACTGGTGTGATAAAAAAATATCTCTGACCACATGAAGCTACAAAATCCGCCTCAAACAATGTCATACACATGCCAAAGCAGTAGGTGGTGATAGCATTCCTGACAGGAAGGCCATTTTAGCCAATCACAAGGCAATAGGGCTCCAAGGGGCTCCAACCACAGATTTATATACTAAAGGGTAGATGTCGTACAGTGCAGAATCTAAGTCCTCGCCTGGCGGCCATCTTGCCACAGGCAAACAGTCTGACCTGATGTATTTACATAAGGGAAGGTGAGTGATCTGAACAAACTCAAGTACTCTGATATCACTGAAAACATTACAGATTTACATGTCCTGACAAATGTTATCCCTATAGCTATAATTATATTATATATATAACAAACTGTTTTGCAGTCCTAAATACATCACTATGTTTGTAACAAACCAAACCAAATTGGTTGAAAAATTATTTTATATAATTATATAGGTGAGCAAGCTGCCTGTGGCAAGATGGCCACCAGTGTGGACATTTGACTCCATTGGCCAGGGTGAGACATCTAGCTTTTATGTTTATCTATGGATACAACTTCCTGTTTACCATCACACTGTGTGATGTCAAAACAAGAAATTATAGTACATGTTTTACTTTTTTGTGGAAACAATGTCTACCAAAGAGTAGAGATGATCAGACAGTTGCAGGAGATTGGCTTGGAAGAGATATTTCTGAAAACCATATTAGAAATAGGGTCAAGTGAAAGGGTAAGATGATATTTCTTCTGGATTATATAGTAGGATTTAGTAGAATAAAGTACTAGTCCAGCAGATGGTAGCAAAGCAACTTTTTGGATGACGGCTGCCTTAAAACCTCAAAGAAGAAGTCATCCACATGACTGCTGAAACATAAGTTTTCTAAAAAAAAATTTTACCCTGGACTCAGGTTACAAAAAACTCCAATTTCAGGTGCGCACAACTGCAGGTACGTGTGGATGAAAGGCTGAACCTTGCAGTGAAACACATGGTTTCAAATATACCTGCGTTTGTGTGGTTTGTGTAAGTAATGGTCAGGAAAATCATGGTTGTATTTGTGAAGATGGGGAATGTGGAAAAACAAGAATAAAAGCAAGAGAGACAGAGAGTGAGTGGGAAAGAAAAGATGGAAAGAGTTGCTTGCTGTTCTTGGCAGTAGACATTTATTTGTGTTCAATCTCAGGGATGCAAGTGTGAAAGTGTCTACACACGGAATATCAAATTATTGATGTTGCAGTGTCACATTAAAAGGTGATTATTTGCTGTTCAGTCCCGGGGATTTTTTTTTTCACTTTGCTGCCCGTGATATGAATAAAATTAAGATGAGGGCATAAATCTTTTTGGTTGTTGGATTGTGTTAGATTGATTATTATTTATTTACCTTCTGTCTAATGAGACATATTTCAAATGTGAATTCAAACTATTCCCAATTAACTAGCATTTCTTTTTGGCACCACATGAGGTTTGTCAAGTGCTCATCTCTCTTGTGTGTTTGCAATGTACTGCCCAGTTATGGTGTTGCCAGCACTGGTGTCATTTACCTGGATTTTCCTTGATGATTTCTTTGTCTGTTGCTGCTCATGCTGTTCCCCAGTTCATTTTATGTCCATTACAGGGAACTGCTGTTGCTAGGCATTTTATTATATGACATTGTTACTTTTGACAGGATTAATTTATAGAAGAGATTAGATGTCTCTTTATTAATATGCACCATATATCGTTGAAGCATGTGGACATTGGAGAAGGGGATTATACCACAAAGAGAAGATTTATTTGACAATGTGGAGGCTGGATGTGGTTGATGGTCAGCTGCAGGAGAGAGGGGTGTGAAGATGGCCCAGTAGAGTGGTGCCAGGTGAGTAAATTGGCACAGCTGGGGCTAGATAGTTAATGATGCACTTTTGTCTCCTACACTTGGCTCGGACGAGTCGGTTGGATACTGACATTTTTAGTCCCCCTCTTTTTCCCTCCTTCCCGTCCCTACTGGAACGGCCACTCTGTTGTGATTGCCGTAGTGCTGTCAGATATGTCAGACCCCGCAGGGGCTGTCCATACGAACGCTGGTATTTTTGAAACCGTGTGTTTCTCTGCACGGTTCTGCCTTTCATCCACACATAACCGCAGTTGTGGGCTCCTGAAATTGGAGTTTCAGGAACCAGGGTGAACTTTTTCAAAAATTCCGGTTTCAGCAGTCATATGTGGATGGGAAAACCGCAGCCGGCATCCAAAAAGTTGCAATTCTGCTATCAACAAACTTTGTTGTACTATATCCTACTTTTTAATCCAGAAGAAATATCCCCCCCCCCCCCCCCCCCGTCCAAAATGGTAGACATAATTTCCTCAAAAAGTAAAACATGTACCACAATTTCTTTATTTGATGTCACACTGTGAGTCAGTAAACATTAGGTTGTATCCATGGAGACTCATGGAGCACTCTAGCCTGGTGGTTGGCTAAAATGGCCTTCCTCTTAGGAGTGCTATCGCCACCTACTGATTGTGACATGTGCATGACATTGTTTAAGGCAGATTAATTAATTAATAATTTTGGTTTCAAAATTACTTGCATTAACGTGGACTAGGCCTCAGAGTGCTGGGTTTGGCCGGAGAAACAGAAGTCAAGTACAAGCACGAAAGGAGGGGGTAGCTATATGAATCTAGGGCCATTTACTATTAATGTTCACTTCCACTCCTGTTGTGACATCACATGCAGTGACATTTCTAAATGAGGTGTTGAGCCATTGTCACCAACACTACAGAGGAGGACAGACCACAACACAGTTTGTGCAGGAACACCAGCATTTATTTACACACAAGTATTGTTTTATTTTCATAAAAACTCTTTCACAAAAACCCATTTTGAAGATGCTACCATGGAGCAGCAGCTTCCAACTGAGGCCCTATCCATGGGATCACAAGATAAATGAGGGGTCAAAAGATAATTAATTGGAGAAGAAAGGAGAAAACCAATAGAATCTCTCATCAACAGATGGGTAATCATTAGTAGATGAGTAGAAGATCTTTACTGTATGATTAGTAAAAGAAATAATTGAAATATCTAAAGCCACAGTCATAAGAAAGCTTTTAGCAGTTGTACATGGTGTTTCAATGTAGCCAAACAAGGTGGAGGAATTTGTGAGGTAATGCAATAAAACAAACATTTTCTTCCATAGACTAATCCATCCTAATTAAGAGTGTATTCCGCACCAGAGCGAAATATTTTCCGGTGCTGATATTGATGTGAAGTCTTTTGCTAAGCTCTCACCTGTTATTAATAGATTTAATACTGAGAGAGAGAGAGAGCAATAAAATGAAATATGAATATCAGGGAAATTAAAATGTGATAAGCAGGCAGGATGTTGCGGAAGACGGCTGAAAGTTGGCTTGTGAGCAGTAGTTTTAAGAAGCTTAACACTATTAAAGACAGAAGGCTCTTTTTTTCCACTGCAGAATGATGACAGAGCTCTCTGCACTGTGACACGACATGGCGTAATTGGTGAAATCAGTCCTTCTACGCTGCTGAGCCCAGCAATTAAGTCTTCAATCTGATTGAGCTGAGACCAGGCTGGTGTGGTGAGGAGAGCTAATAGATACGTTCCTTGAGTTTTGTTATGAGTGAAGTTTATGTCAATCATCTTGAAATGGATTTAAACAGCCAAAGAGCTGCTTTTCAGCTGGAGTATCATATCATGCTTGTGTGCTAAGTGCTGTAAATATTTAAAGAGAAGATATAGAAGGATAATTTAATAGTGAAGAAGCTGTCTGGTGAATTGATTTTCTACCCGTATATTAATTTAAGTTGTCAGCTAAGAAGCAATAAGCTGCTTTTGAAGAAGCTATTCAGTTCGTAATGTAACAAAGACCATGAGATTCCCATGAGACTGGCCCACTTAATGGATTTATTGATTAATCATGCTGTTTATTTGTTCATTAATTTGTGTGTAATTGTTTAATGGCCACATCTTTCTGTGCGCCCACTTTTTAACACCATGTCCACAATGATTTGTGGAGACAAAGCATAAAACTAAATTTACTTCCATAATTTGTCATGACTCATCGTGTAAGACAGCAGCAACCTCAGCCTTAATTTGAATGCAATTACATTTTCAATGTCAAACAGCTATGTAGTGTTGCCACATGAGCAGAAGTTGTGTTTACATGGGCGTGCATATCCGTGTCCATGCACACACGCATGCAATATCATATTATCAGGCAGCGATGTATGAAAATCAAATAAATCACACACACACTCATGAGTCGTGCAGAGAAATGTCTATTTACTCTAAATGTATATATGTATTTGTGTCTGTAGGAAAAGAGAGGAAAATACATGAGCGTGCATTAATGCCCACTTATGTGCACAGAAATAAGTAAAAGGAAAGAAAGAAAGACACTAATGCCTTCTGGCACCTCTCTAATGCAATCTCAGCTCTATGTGAAGTTAAAGTGCCTATATAGAGAACATCTATTTATTCATTATTCATTGAAATGTCACATTAAATGTGTTTATATGTTGCGAAGTTATCTGTAATCCTTAACTTTTATGTCTGTGAATATGGTATGACTTATGTTTGGAAATGTAACACTGAGGTGGTCTCATATGTTAGTCCACTATTCAGTTACAAACTCCTACTACTCCACCCCAGCCAACTTTTTGTCATTTTAAGGCCACTGACATCACAATCAATGGAGCCATTTTTCTTAGGAAGGACAGTCTCACATACATGTAGAGCATGAAACTTTGACAGAGTTATTTAAAGGAACCACATCATGCAGTTTTCTGGCTTTTATTTGAAGTTTTGACATCCATAACATGGTCTATTTGCAGTTTAATGTACCAAAAATCATCTCATTACTGTTTTACAGCTCCTCTCTCAAGCTTCTGAGGGAAGGGAATGTGGGGTGGGGGGGGCGGGCGTCCATAGGTGTGACATCCTAAATTCACAGAACTACAAATGAGCCACTTTGGCACAAAGTTTTCTGTATCCAAGCTGTGTGCATTTACCCATTGTCTGTATAGCAGTGTTAATTATAATTATTGTTGTTTTTCTTATCATTTAGCCTATAAAATGTCTGGAAATAGTGAAAATGCCCAATACAAGACTAAGAATAAAATGCGTCCATGGTCAGTAGCAGTCTGAAACCTAAAGATACTGCATTTATAATGATATTGTTATTATTATAGTATTTTTAGTTTTGGTATATTAGTTGTTTAAAATTTTTATCGAACAGTTAATTGATTCATCATTTTTACACTGATATGTCCACATTTGGGTCTATATCTAACTTACCAGAATTGTTGTCAATGCAATGAACTCTACTCTGATCATAATTTTTTTTTTTTTTTTTATTGCAGGCATACGACCAATAACCTGTCCTAAAATGTTATATGGTATTGATTATATCACAGTCTAAATGTGAGTGAATCTACAGTGTGACCATGAGTTAGATAGTGGAGCAAAATTCCTCAGAAGGGAGGCTCAAACAGGAATTCAAACTCTACTCTCAATGAAATGTCAGGCAGTGAACCCTTGTCAACTCTCAAATGTTATTTGACTATGTATGAAGTTACACCATGTCTAAAATGTGAGTTGGAACACACTTTAAAGCTCATACCATCTAAGACTGATGTCCTTGGTCTGAGTGGCTGGGCCCATTATCTCCATATTGCCTGTCACCCTCCACTGTGCGATAGCAAATGGAGGCCAAAGATAACTATATATATATATATATATATATATATATATATATATATATATATATATATATATATATATATATATATAAACAGAAAAAAGTAGCGTTCCCCTGTAGATGTACCGCTTGAATAAAGTTTGAATCAAGGCTATGTGAGGGTCAAGTAAGGCAAAGGTAGGAGCTTGTGGTAAGTAAATGAAATTATAAAATTGTAAACGTCTATACTGTAGGTGTGTATGTGTGTGTGTGTGTGTGTGTGTGTGTGTGTGCGTGTGTGTGAGTGTGTGTGTGTGTGTGTGTGTGTGTGTGTGTGTGTGTGTGTGTGTGTGTGTGTGTGTGTGTGTGTTTAACCTTGTTGATAAATTAATCTCTGAATAATGCATGGTGGGTGTTTAGAAAGCAGGCCTGCTCTTTTCTCCATGTTTAGCAGTCAGATCAGATAGAATATGTGAAACAGCTAGTGTCTCCAGACATCATGCAGAGGAATCATGGGAAGACCTATTATCTCTGATGCACTCCGTCAGCTTACCTGTAAATGAAGTATGCTGTTTATCACAGTCAGCAGAAATGGCCTGTGGGCCAACAGAAGCAGAATAACCTCCTCACTGCATGTGTATATAATGCGCCTTATGTGAACACTCGTTTCTGATTGGCCAGCAGGTGTGCATCAAAACAGCTTAACACACACATAGTTTGGCTCAAGTTTAATCACCCATTTTATATTCATCCGCTAAAGCACAGCTGTCAAACTATCAACTCCCACAAGCACAGCTAAGTAATCAATCAACTTGCTAAACTAATGGCCGTACCAGGAAGAAAAACACACCAAAGGCTGATTTTAACATTTAACATCTATTGGGAGAATGAGAAGCAGCAGAGGAACCAGAAATGGGGAAGACAAGAATGAAACCAAGTGAAATACAGCTTTTAAAAGCTTTTATTTAACTTGGGCCCTGTTTATACAAGAACAGGTAAAAATTAAATTAAAATTAAATTTATTTTATCAGAACTGCATTTCGTTCATATGGCCTGCACAACACAAAGATCTGGAACTCCCATCCAGAGCTGTCACATACACATACAAATGAATAAACATGTCTGATCATTCCTGTGCATCAGACCTATAAGCTGCTCTGGCAGCTCTATTAAAGAGGACTCATTTCAAGAAAATGTACTGAATCTGAATCACCAAAATGTACTGAATCACCATCCTCATATAAAAAAAACCTTAATAAATTTAGTGAATGTCTATGAAGTTGTACCAAAAAGAAGCTTAATTTTAATACTTTGTAACAGGTTATGGCAATGGTGCCATAACCTTCTCTTACCTTAACCAAAGTTGCAGGTTAGAAAATCTCTCATTGCTAAGTCGTATCCGAGGTCCGTCCTCAGAACTTTCCGCTTCAATTCTTTGACAAAAAGTCGATCTCACAGTGCCTGTGTTTTTAAATTTTATAGTCACCGGCTATGCCTTGCTTTCTTAAAGGTGGAGTGGGAGATCTTGGAAAAAACGGTTACAGCTATTCAACACAAGTGAGATTTTGAAAATATACACTCCCTCCCCTCCTCCCAAAGGCTCGGCCTCCTCCTCTTCAGCTCACCCCTTGAAACCACGCCTTCACGATTCATGGATACATGAACGCGCACACTCTCGAGGGGTCACAGGAGTTCACGAGCATTCACGCCAATAGCATGACAGACAGTGACCGCTTTGCTAACTTCAAGCAATGTCGTCTTCACAAGATTTGTGAACATCGTAATGAACGTAAACAGACTTTCATTATTGTAATTTCAAGAATATTGACATAAAATTCAAACTAGAGTATCTGTTAGATTTCCACTAGTTGATTGGATACGTGTGTCAATTACTTTGTTATTGCAGTAATGATACGATGTACGTAGCCTGCTGTATCGTGTCCCTAGCCAGCCATCATAGGTTACAGTCACAGACATGGATTATTTTATAAGTAGTATGCATTCGCCCGTAGTAGCCTACCACATACCTGAATTTGAATGATTTATGTTACTGACTTATTTACTTGCGGGCGCTTTATTTCACGGGCAACAAACGGAACGACTCACACAGGGGTATGGGGTATCTCTGGGATAAAGGCACCTTTCTGTTGTAGTCACCATAAATTTGCGATAATCAAATTGCGGTAATCACAGTATTGTTCACGTGTTATTTTTGTATTTAGAGTTTTCATGACGAGAGCTCAAGCTCAGACTTAGCTTAGCCTTGTAGTTGACAGAGTAGGTAGCTTAGCGAAACATGCTGGAATTATGCTTATGTCACTTGATTGACAATAAGTTTGTCATCATCTTTCATTTTCTCACTGACTGGTTGAATAGGCCTACAATACCCGTAACCGACCAGTATGTCAAAATATTATGTAATTAGAAGACAACATCTTACATATTCAGTAAAAATTCGGCGACTTTGGCATCCGTCTGGAGCCCCTTCTCACTTTTTAGCTGGCGCCAGCGCTGGAAAGCCGTACCGATAACCACTCTTGTCCTGTTTCGTTCTTCTGTTAGCTTCCGCATGGCTGTTGCTTTTTCAAGAACAGTTTTCCCCTTGGTTTTGCTGCCAGTCGACGTCTTCTTCTCTGCCATTGTTGCAACGATATATCTGTGCGAGCTAACTTGAATGTTGGCTTTCGAAGCTGTGTCTGCTCACCTGATTGCCAGAGCTGTGGGGGGTCGAGTGACGACGACACAGTGAACGCGCAAAATGGGGGGAGGGGTTGAGTGGGAGGGGGGTGGAGCGGGGAGCGGTTGGGAAGGGAGGGGTGGGGGTGTGTGCATAGGTATTTGATGGACGTATTAGACAGCCAGTAAATGTAAAGATGATCAGTACATTGATTGGTCAGAGTTTTCCTCTGAATACACCCTCTAGACCGCACCAAAATGTTTCGAGTTTTTTGCAAACATTCTATTTTAGTGTGTGCAGTGGGAATGTGAAAAGGTTTTCAGGCAATATTTTTAAAAAATGCTGCAAAAAAGAATCACCCACCCCACCTTTAAACATCCTATTTTAATATTACTATATTTTATGTTTTTATTATTATATATCACATATCACATATATATATATATATATATATATATATATATATATATATATATATATATATATATATATATATATATATATATATATATATATATATATATATATATATTCATTTTTTATTGTAAATAACTGCACCCTTACATTTTAATATATTTGTATTACTACCACACATATGTTTTAAATTGAATGCATATAGCACTTTAAAAATAAAGTGTTTCTGCTGCACTTTAGTTTTAATTTGATATTTAAATTAATCTAGTTGTTTATTTTATCAAGTATTGTGATGTGTGCTGCTGATTTCTTGGCCAGGTCACCCTTGTAAAAGAGATCTTGATCTCAATGGGTTTATTACCTGGTTAAATAAAGGTTAAATTTAAAAAAAAATGCTCCTCTTGTCATCGATTACCCTTACTTACATCTCTCTCTCTCTCTCTCTCTCTCTCTCTCTCTCTCTCTCTCTCTCTCTCCCCTCATACATAGGTACAAAGGTGAGAATGAAAAGTGATTGTAGGAAGTGAACCTGTGTTATTACAGCATGTTGAAAAAACAGTACTATTATTTAATTTTACACTATGAGTCAAAGGTGTTGTTGCTAACAGTGTCTTCCAAGCTGAAGGTTTCTTTCAACGCGTCTAACTGAATTTCATCTTCATACCATAATTTGTGAACAAGTAAAATATTTGTGTATGAAATCACAAGCTCAAGCATGATAAGAGTGGCTTTTCTCCCTGTCTTTCTTAAGAACACACAAAGGTAACGCACTTATCACACATGCACATTTCCCAACCCACTTCCCCCTCCACCGACAGTCTTACCATAATAATAGGCTGCACCCAGCTATGGATAGCTTGATTTCACCCGGCAATATATTTTAAGCTGCCTTACTGAAATAAGAATATCCTCTTGCCGTACAATAAAAAGGTTAAATATGTTGAGACGATGGCTCAGTGGTGCTTGGGAAGTGGACAGCCACAAGATCAGAGCTTGTCTCTGAGAAACACTCCAGAGTGATAAAGCCAGAGTGGAGAAGTGTAGTTTAGGAGAAAGGAGAGTTATAGCAGAAGCAGGTGCATGAGGTGGAATAGGTGAGGAGTGTCAGGCTAGCACAAAAGGCACATTTATGGATACTGGTCTGTTAACTGCGGGGGAAAAAGAGCTGAACCACTGCAACATGCAGAGGACAAATGTGCCACTATGGAGAGGAAATCAGAGGCTCTAGCTCCTGATATGCAACTTTCCATATGTTTTAAATTCACCAAACCTACATTTGTTATTTTGTTGTGTACTTATATTATCCGGGCGACATGGTGGCACAGGGGTTAGCGCTGTTGCCTCACAGCAAGAAGGTCACAGGTTCAAGACCTCCTTGGTCCTGGGTCTGGGACCTTTCTGTGTGGAGTTTCCATGTTCTCTCTGTGTCTATGTGAGTTTCCACCGAGTACTCCAGCTTCCTCCCACAGACCAAAAAACATGCTGAGGTTAATTGGCGACTCTAAATTGCCTGTAGGTGTGAGTGAATGGTGTGTGTGCCCCACGATTGGCTGGCGACCATCTGGGGTGTATCCCTGCCTCTTGCCGTAACGTGCTGGGATAGGCTCCAGCAGACCCCTACGACCCTAATGCGGAATAAGCAGGTATAGAAAATGACTGACTTATATTATCCCAAAAATGTTCAAAATTTTAAATTTAATTTTGAATTTAATGTAATCACAGGATGCTTCGCGGCTGCCTCTTAGTGCCCAAATGTGTCAGCATTGAGGTTGTCCACCCACAGCATCAAGAATTTATTTCCCTTTTTAAACCACATTTTTCCAATACAAATGTTCATCTTAATCATGTTTCATCAGGATTTTATTCAGGTTAGAGTGACACAGTGGGTTGAGCTGTTACCTCACAGCAAAAAGATCACAGGTTCAAGGACTGGAGACCTGTCTGGGCTGTATCTCTGTCTTTGTTGGGATTGACTCCAGCAGACCCTCGTGACCCTAGTGAGGAATAAATAGGTATAGAAAATGTATGGAGGGATGTATTTTATTCATCAGACATCCGGCTTTTAAATTATAATACACAAAATAGCCACAGTGGCTTGTTTGCCATTAAAATGGCATAAATTTGATGAACCAGGAGTTATTAAGATGATACTCCAATCCTCTAAGCCACACCTGAAAACTTTTCACCTTTTGGCTACAATCACTACAATCACTACTCCAGAGATTGCAGGTCTGCTACTTCTAAATATCTTTAAATACTTTTTTGTTCTTCCCATAACTCGCTGGTGACTCTATAGACCATATTAATATTAGTTTTTATCTTAAAGTTTTATTTTTTGGCAGGGGGGTTGTGCAAGTTGTAAAAAAAGATGTATCACTTGGGCAGAAAGGTCATTGAACTGTCTAATTTCCATTTGAATGAAAACAGATGGAAAAGATGGAAAGAAGCAGTACCTGAAAACATTGTTTGCAGAGCATGACTTGGTATTCTTTTTGTTATAATTTTTCATAATATTTTGTATCTACTAGACAGTTTGCTAATGACTTTGTGCTAGAAAGGGAAGAAAGAATGATTGAGGTGTGTAGCCTGCTCTCCTTCCTCTAATTCAGACACGCAAACACACACATGTTCCCCCTCGCCTTCAACTCAAGGGCAGCTCACCACTTGCATGATTTGATATGTTAATGTAGGATGTCATGCATGGACATTATAATCTGTCATTTAGCGCCTGACTTCTCCCATTTCTATTGACACTACTGGTACATCCAGAGGACAAGGATTATTCCCATGTTCCTTAACTCACCATATATGGATTCATCATTAACTATCTAAATCTGTTTCACCATTTAAGGGTGTAGGCAACACCGTGATTGCCATTTGATGTTTTTTTTCCCTGTTGGAATTAAACTAAATTGCAGCTGGAGAAAGGTTGACAGAGACATATACTGTATCTGATTGCACTAACTGAACTGCATACAAGATTTCCTTTCCATCAAGTTTCCCAAAAGTAATATCTGTAGGATATGATTTTGCAGTGGTCAGATTTCAAGCCACCTGGAAGGGGTGGCTTGAAAAGAAGCCACCCCTTCCCTCCATCATCCTGTCCAATGACTTGTCGGACTTGTCGGTCCAGGAAGACACAGGACAGTGGGGTCTGCCTTTACATCAATAACAGGTGGTGTAACAATATCAAGGTGCACTGTAAAGTGTGCACACCCAACCTGGAAATGCTGACTGTGTCCCTGCATCCCTACTAACTCCCTGTTGAATTCCCAATTGTTTTCATCAGCTGTGTATACATTGTCCCCAGTGTGAATGACAAGATTACAGCGTAGCTAGTAGCCAAGGAGGCTAACACAATGCAAGCTAAATACCCCGGATACCAGTCTTTACACTAGGGGATTTCAGCACATGTTGGCTTGACAGCGTCTTATATTCCTATTCCTATATTCCTATATATTCCTACCAGAAGGGAAAATATCCTGGACTTGTGCTATGGCAACATCAACAACACTTTCCATGCACATTCATATCCCCCGCTTGGAGATGTAGATCAGAACATCATCTGCTTACTTCCTCTGTACAAACAAGTACTGAAAAGTCATAAGCCACAATGCTACAGCAGCCCCCAGTGGTCTTAGGATACCATCGCACAACTCCAAGGCTCCCTGGCATGCACCGCCTGGGGAATTTTTGACAGGGATCTAAATGATAAGTGGGTTTTCACCGGGTTAATTGGTGACTCTAAAATGCCCGTAGGTGTGAGTGTGTGAGCGAAAGGAACCCCACGATAGGCTGGCGACCATCTGGGGTGTATCCCTGCCTCTTGCCGTAACGTGCTGGGATAGGCTCCAGCAGACCCCTGCGACTCTAATGAGGAATAAGCAGGTATAGAAAATGACTGACTGACTGACTGACTGACTGTTGAGCAACCTTCCTCCACCACACCACACAGAACCAGACCCCTTCATAGTTGTAAAGGTACAGCATCAGCTCAGCCGGTGTAAGGTAGGGAAGGCACCAGGACCAGATGGAATCCCAGCCAGGGTGGTCAAGTCCTGTGCCATGAAACTTGCACCCATTCTCCATCCACTTCTGTGAATCCTACCACACGACCATGATACCCACCCTCTGGAAAACTGCTATCCTCATCCCTGTACCCAAAAAACCTTGGCACAAGGAACCCAACCACTACCGCTCCATTGCTCTCACCTCCATAATTATGAAATGCCTGGAGAAACTGTTGCTCACCATCCTGCTAGAAGCTGTCTCTCCCAAACTCAACCCCCTCCAATTTGCCTACTAGGCTAGGTGGGGCACAGAGGATGCTGTGGCCTGCCTGCTGCACCTCCTCCAACACTCTTCATGGACTTCAGCTCTGCCTTCAATAACATCTAAATGCACCTGATGATTGATAAACTACATCACCTCAAACTTCCTACCCATGTGATCCTCAGATCCTTCCTCAGTGACAGGTGGCAAACTGTGAGGGTGGGCAAAATCACATCATTCATATTGTCCATCAACACCGGAGCATCACAGGGATGTGTGCTAAATCCATTCCTGTATACACTATACACAAATGACTGCATCAGCCCATCACACATAACCATTTACATCAAATACACTGATGACACAGTCTTCCTAGCCTTCGTCAGTGACAGCCACTCTGTCCAGGAATACCACAATACAATACACACACTTCACGGAGTGGTGTGACAATAACCATCTCCTCATCAACGTGAACAAGACCAAGGAACTTGTCATTGGCTCTCCCACACCACAACACCCCATTACCATTAGATCACAAACAGTTGAAATCATTGACAGTTTCAAACATCTCGGAATAACATTGGACAATACACTCAGCTTCAACCAACACACCATCCTCAAAAAGAGCCAACAAAGACTATCAAGTCATTTGCAAACTTAAAGGACTATAGGCATCATCCCATCTTCTCCTTATGCTATACCAGTCTATCATCCAGCCCATCCTCCTATATTGCTCCTCCTGCTTTTTCAACCTGTTCACTGTAACCAACCGGTCAAATTACTATGTGTCACCAATACTGCCACCAGAATTATTGGGCTTAACACACCTAACCTCACAGAACTCAATAACAAGGCCATATCACGCATCTCAAGGAAAATAGAACAGGACAACACACACCCCCTCCACCAGTACCTCACTCTCCTGCCATCGAGAGTTGGGAAGAGCCTTATCCCCTCAGTTATTGCTGCCCTTAACACTAGGCCATGCTGATTGTTTAGTGTTATGTATGGTTTGTCCTGTTCTGTTCTTTTCTGTTCTGCTGCGGTCTGTGTTGCATGGTCATTTTGTTGCTTTGCTGCTCATGTTGTCTATGTATGTCTGTATCAGGTTGATCAGGTTGTTGATTTTTGCCTGTAGAATGTTGCTCCACCCCTCTTCAATGGCTGTGGGAAGTTGCTGAATACTGTTTGTAGGTCATGCTGATATGTTTTAGCTTCCAGGAATTGTATACAGATCTTTGCAACATTATCATGCTGTGACATGAAATGATGGTGGATGAAAGGCTTAACAATGGGCCCCAGGATCTCATTGCATTATCTCTGCATTCAAATTAATATCAATAAAATTCATTTGTGTTTGTTGTCCATAGCTTATGCCTGTTCATACCATAAGCCTACCACCACCTTGGTGCACTCTGTTAACAGTGTTGACCTCAGCAAACTGCTCACAATGCCATACGCACTGTCTGCCAGCTGCCCAGTACTATGAAAACCGGGATTCAAAATGTCAGACACCATTGAAGGTGATGATTTGCCCACTCAAATTGGTTCTAACAATCTGCAGTCAGATCAAAACCCTGGTAAGGACAACAGGCATGCAGATGAGCTTCTCTGAGATGGTTTCTGACTGTTTGTGCAGAAATTCTTAGGTTGTACAAACCAACTGTTGCATAAGCTTTCCAGGCTGGGCTTAGACGATCTTGCAGGTGACAATGCTGGAGGTCCTGGGCTGGCATGGTTACATGTGTTCTGTGGTTGTAATGCTGGTTGGATGTACTTACAAATTCTTGAAAATGATGTTGGAGACATATTATAGTATATAATATAGTATAATATAATATAATATAATATATATGTGAAATGAACTTGGAATTAAACTAAATTGCAGCTGGAGAAAGGTTGACAGAGACATATACTGTATCTGATTCATGGGCAACAGCTCTGGTTGACATTTGAGCACCCAGTATGCCAATTGCACGCTACCTTAACTCTTGCAGCATCTGTGGCATAATGTTGTGTGATGACATTGCACATTTTAAAGTGGCCTCTTATTATAACCAGCCAAAGGCCCACCTCTGCAATAATCTTGCTGTTTAATCAGCACGTTGATATGCCACATCTGTCAGTTAGATGGATTGTCTTGGCAAGGGAGAAGTGCTCACTAACATGGAATTAAACTAATTTGTAAGCAAAATTTTAAAGAAATAAGACTTTTATGTGCATAGAAAATATCCCAGAGCTTTTACTGCAACTCATGAATAAATGAGAACAAAAGCAAAAGTGTTTCATTTTTATTTTTGTTCAGTGTAGATTGATGATATGAAATTTTGTACAGACATTCATGGTCCCCAGAGAATTATTTTTTTTCTATCATGCATGTATCCCAGCATCACCATGAGGTAGATTGGACAACTATTGAATGGACTGCTTTGAGCTTTTTCAACATTCAATGTCTCCAGAAGACGAATTGCCATGATTTGGCATCTAGCGCTATCATCTTATCAAAAATCCAAAGGTTTCTGACCAAATACCCGCAGATCTAAGGACATTACCATTAGCTGCACTTTGCACTTCTGGTTTCTTTCACACTGCTTACACATCATGTCTTTACTCTGGTTGCAGAGGGAGGTCTCTGCTGATAGGCACCACAGCCTGGGTAGCTGTAGCTCTTCACTGCAATACTAATATAGACATAGATGGGCGATTTTCCCATATGTTACAGAAGCTGTCGACTGTGTACATATTTACCGGAGCTGTCTTTGTGAGAACAATTCACAGATGCAGACATATCCTCAACATCACACAGAACACACTGATCAGTGGAAGCTGCCATGTTGGATCAAGAGGATCATTGTGAGCAAGTGAGCATGTGGATGTGAGCATTCAGCTTAAGTACAGCCTAACAGAGCTGCTTGCATGGCTGTAAACTCTTACTCCTGGTAAGCATGCCCCAGGGGCAATAAACCTAAATGTGTCTTAAACTCAAACAAGTTCAACAGCAGCATTTGTCAGAATCATTTACAAACAGCAATTCTCACCTTATCATCTTAAGCTTAAACTGAAACTCTTGCTTTACCATCATATATCATCCATTCATGTTATGAAACCAAGCTGTCACCTTGAGTTTCAGCATACTGCATCTGGTTGCCCTCTACTTTGTTGTTGACTCTGCAAGAGCTTGGTAGTCTTCATCTTCTTGGGTCACAAATATCTAGTCTCAATGGGTCATTTTACAGTTTATTCATGAACATCACTTTTGAGAGCTCCAAGTATTTGAACCATTGGGACAGTGCTAAAGAACCAGTTTCTGCATTAAGGCAGGCTAATGCCAAATTATTAATAATGGAAATGACTCTAAGTACAATTACAATTTAAAAGGAGGACTGGCAGTGAACTTCAGCCACTTAAATATTCAAAATATCATGGCCCAGTGATCCATTAATAGGCAAACATAATTACATGATGTTTGCAGCACTGTCATTAGCACACCACATGCATGTTTAAAACGAATGAGAGAAAGAAACCTAGATAGTGGTGTAGATAACCAGATTTCTTGATGATTATCATGCATTCTGGGTTTTATAAGGAATATGTAGCTGATGCCAATGTAATCACCCTCTAATTGAACTGCATTTTCCATCAGATGCAAAGGCATTGAGGTACACTGGGCATGAGGAGAGGAGATAAAGGCAGGAAGATTGGCAGAGGTGCAAGGAAAAGGCTGTGTGATGTAAAGTAGGTTAAAGATGGAGCAGCAGAGTAATAAAAATGGGCTGAATGGAATGGGAGACAAGGCACAGAGTCAGAGAAGGTGAGTTAAGATTCACAACATCTACACACTGTGTAAAGGACTCACTTTTCCTGATCACAGCTGAGCTCATTGCCTCATGTCATGGCTGTCTGACTGAGGGAGGCAGAGGCAGGACTCTGAGTGGCATGCAATCATCTCGCTGCCTCCTTACATTTGGGAATGAAGCAACCTCTTTTTAAAGATCTCATTTCTGTTTTTACCTTCTTTTCATCCATGATAGGCTTTTGGGTTATTTTAGAGATAGCTTTTATCCAGCTCCCTTTGCTTTGACTAGATTCAGTAAAACTGGGCTCCCTCCAGCAGTTTCTGTTGTGAATTCTAGCTTTGCTAATTTTCTGCTCAGGTGGAGCATTGCGTACATCCTCATGGGAACACCACTGTATTCTCTTAACACAGAGCAACCATCAACTCACCGCCCACTCACTCACGCGATATTTAAATTAAAACATTGAAATTAACTCTCATGCTTTTAAAGGATTGACATGACATCTGCAGTGTGCTGCATCAAATAGTAATCAGTCATGTAAAAGATCACAAAGAACCTAATTATCACAGCTGTTATACAGCCTATACAGTTATGTAGTGTTGTTTTAAACATCCAATGTATGGATCTTATTGCTGCTTTTCACTGTAGTGTAAGTTAATGTGTGTAAACTATATTCCCATGACATGAAATGATTCTTGATCCAATAGTGCACTATTCGAGATTAAGTGACTTTTTATACTATGCAAAGTGCAGGGAAGAATAATGTGTGAGGACACAGAGGAGAAAGAGAAATGCAAGGTGTGATAGTGGCGACATTAGACATAGAGAGAGTAAAGAAAGTGCAACCAATTCAAGAGTTAATGATTCCAAAGCAGCCCAGCCGTTAGGTGAAATAAAAAAAAAAAAAAAAAAAATTCCAGGAGGAGTTCTGCTACTACACAACAGAAAATATGACCAAGACAGTTGGACTCGATGTATCCTATGCATTTTACTACATCTTTTTACACAGCACTTCAGGATGTGGAGAAATCCAAAGCATGACAAGCTGGTTGACTATAATTGCACTATTGCTGTATGGGGGAGGGATTACTCAAATATGTACTGTACTCGTTTAGTATTTTCTGACTTGCTGGACACTAATTTAAATATATTGTACATGTTTCTCTTTTGAAGATTATATATATCTAACAAGATATATTTGTGGTTTTAATTGCCAAACGTCATCTCAATATAGCTTTAAATCTCCTCTCTCAAGTTTCTCTCTGGAGCTCTAAAGAGAACAGGTTGTTTTGCGTCTGGCTCATTAATATAAATGAGTCTCTCCTCTGATTGGCTAATTTGAAAGGCTGTGAATTGGCTGGGTGCTAGCTTTTATGTAATGATAGCTTAACTTGTATACATAGGTGTGTTAGCATGTGTGTACAACACATAACTGATTTGTTCTAAATAATTAAATGTTATCACACAAAATGATCAGAAACAGTCATTATTAATTATAAATATAATATATTTAATATTATATTTATATAGTATATTATAAATATACATGGAAAAGGCATATTTGGTATTGTGTTAGTGTCCCAAACGATTTACCAAAAAGTGGTCTGATTTACCTGATATCACCCTTTGACAGGGGTCGGCAACCCAAAACTTTCAAAGAGCCATATTGGATCAAGGCAACACAGGCTGTAAGTGTATATTATTATTTTAAGTAGGCTAAAAATACATAATGAGTATTCATGAATAAATGTTTATTTTCCCTGCAGCGCATCCTGGTGAGAATGACACACCACATGACTACTCTTATGTATAATATTTGATGCTTTAAGTTTACCTTCCATAATGTATTATGTTTTGTTGCATTGACGGAATTATATAAAGAAGAAAGAAATCAGATTTTTGGTTCATTCATTTTTATTTTGAGGATTTGAAAGAAAAAAAAATACAATACAATCCTTTTCTCTTTCCCTCCTATTCTGGGCAACAGAGTGTAATAAAATAGCCTGCAGTTAAAACGCAGCCTGCAATGGTAAAAAAAAAAAAAATAAAACAGCAGCCTTTTGAAAAGGTAAGTAGGCTATATAAAAGAAAATAAGCCCATTTTATATTGATTTCTGTGCATTATACTTACTTACTTACACATCCACCTGTGTGTTTACAACAGCCACCTGCCTGGTACCGCACCGCGCTGAAACGTTGCCAGCTATGAAATCTTTGTTGACATAAATGTTTAAATTTAATATTTAATATACACATTTAAAGAAACCATATTAAAACAAAAAAATACACCCCCCCCCCCCCCCCCATCATTTTCCATTTTCATACATTTTTATAAAAGCTCCAGGGAGCCACTGTGGGGGCACTAAAGAGCAACAAGTGGCTTTAGAGACGCAGGTTGCTGACATACCTTCTTATAATCAAAACGATTTTAAAATCTCACTTTCTACTGTATGAGGCCTTTAGGAAAAGAACTGCTGTGAGACAAAGTTCTGTGTCAGTTTACAAAGTTCAGTCAGAAAAACTATGCCTATATATACCTATACAACAACTGTATCTGTATGCATGTTTTTTCTTTCATGTTTTTCCTCTCACTACTACTCTTCCTCTCACCTCCTTTCTTATGCTTGGCCTTAGATTGGTAAGTTGTCTGTGGCAGACTAACAAGAGGGTTGTTTGTGATGTCTCTATGGTTGGAAGAGGACAGCAAGAGCTTGATAGATACATTAATGTTATTTTGGTCTCCATTTCAAGGCTGCACAAACATTCCAGCCAGTATGTGTGTGTGTGTGTGTGTGTGTGTGTGTGTGTGTGTGTGTGTGTGTGTGTGTGTGTGCGTGCGTGCGTGTGTGTGTGTGTGTGTGTGTGTGTGTGTTGGTGGACCATTTTTAACTAGCGGAAGGAAGCAATGTATTTGCCATGCTTAGTTTGTAAAGGCACACAGGTAAACTTAAAACATTACAGACTGGGCCTATTTGTTGGTTTGTTCCAGGTACATCAACTTGCCCGAGATGTTTGTACACTTGTAATATATGACATGCAGGAGGGCCACAAACAACCCACAAGTTTGACAAAGAAATACAAAAGACGATCTATCGGGGGTTCCGGTCTCGGCTGAGCTGTCGCAAAAGTCATGGGTGATGCACATGTCTTCCGGCAGGCTCATGGCTTAGTTCAGCTCTGCTGATTGCTCCGTTTCGGACTATGAGCATCCCAAACATTTACCAATGAGCTACTTTTGACAAGCAGCCACCTTTAACGCCAATCTAACCAATGAACCAGCTCAAATAGTGTCAGACTATGCATATGGCCATAATACGTCCTTGACTTTAACAGTGGTTAACAGTCATAGGTGTTATCCATATCCAGAGGAGAGACTGCCCACACAGCACCTTCTTAGATTCACATTTTGCATCACTGTTACCGCTACTGTTTGCTAACTCATTGAATAAAGTAGTATAGGTGATTAATGTCTATTTGGATGCTTGCTGGAGTTCAGCAGAGTTTGAGCCAGGGATAAATTCAGTCTACTGCCACTTTATCTGGCCCATCCAATCACTGTCAGAAGTTCTAGTTCACTTTGCACCTTTTCTCATTCATAAACCATACCTGTTTCTTTCTCTTTTTCTACAGTGCTCAATTTACAGGTAAAATTTCACCACCAAGGTAAACCTTGCCACCAGATGACACAAGACTGTGCTCTGGCAGGCTCAGACAACCTCCTGCAGAGTGTACTGACAGGATTTGTTCCAGTCTTAGACTATGGGAGCACTCATCTGTTGAGTTAGAGTTACTTACTAACAGTAATTTCAAAATATATTCTAAAATAAGTTGCAGGAAAGAACCACTTTCTGGTTTTAGCCATAGTAGGTGCGGATTATTGTAGCCACCAGAACCTGATGTGAGTGGAGATTTTGCACCATCATAGTGTCAAGAGATGATGTTTGCTTGTTATGGGCCACAAAGACTCCAGTGTAGGATAATGGTACTTTAGTACATGTTTGATGCGATATCACTTACTGGTGAGTAAAATACATGCTGTGTATTTTTACCAAATATGCGTCTTGATATATGCTGCTGCTCCTTGCTTTCTGCAACAGAGAGCTTTACATCAGTCTTTTATGTGTAAAAGGAATATAGGCTGATTCAATCTCATCTTTACAATTGTAGAAAATATAAAATTGCAGTACACTTCACTATGAAATTCTTTCCACCTAAAAAGAAGTCTATTACAGTATGTATTTTTAATGAATTATGTAGCCATCAAAACTGGGCTGGTGGAGGAATTTTGGAGGTGCAAGGAGAAGGCTAAGAATTGATTTGTTGAACAACTGTATAATTCAATATTTTGTGCATACAACATTTACAACCAAGGTCAAAATATGACAAAGTATGAAAGTGTATGTTTTGTCGTTGCTCTCTGCTGCAATATATTAATGTTGATACTTCATACTGGTCAAAACCCACCTGCATACCTCACTAAGATTCAAAGGCTCCTTGCAGTCATTCATGAATGGCATATGAAAAAATATGCAGAGGCAGACAGGGGCAAAACATTACAAAGAAAAATAAACAGATCCTTAATTGTAAATAAGCACAAATATGAAACATGAATATACTCTGCTGATTCCATCAATGTGACTGCTTCTCATTCTCTCTACTTGTATTCATTTAATCAAGTTCCCACAAACACTTGATTATCGTGCGAGTGTGTGTCTGTGTGTGTGTGTGTGTGTGTGTGTGTGTGTGTGTGTGTGTGTGTGTGTGTGTGTGTGTGTGTGTGTGTGTGTGTGTGTGTGTGTGTGTGTGTGTGTTGGTGGACCTCCTCCACACACTTTGCATGTGGGGACTGAGCGAACAAGGATTTCATTAAGTGTAAAAGGCTGACTTTATGGTGATCAATGGCTCTGCTCATCGGTCATCTGCAGTGGCCTAACTGACCGCAGCAGGGAGATGGATGAAGGGACTAGAGTGGGGAAAGATGGGAGTGGCTGAGATGGAGTAGAAATAGAGAGGAAGGGGGTGTTTGTGCTGATGAAAGAAAGGGTAAAGTGGAGAGAAAGAGACAGTTGCCGAATAATGGATCATGTTGACCTCCCAGCCTTTTTCCTACAGATACTGAGTTATGTGCTTTGGGGAATAAAACAACAACAAAAAGACGATCAGTTACTGTTATTAAAAAAATATCTTTCTTGTCTTTGAAGAGGATCAGACTCATACCTGCAGAGTAAATGCACACATTGTGTAACAATTAACAAGCCATGTGCCATGCAAAGACACCCTGCAGGGTAATTGCATGTGGTCTATTTACACATTGTACTTACTGGTCCTTGGGGATAATGAAAAAGATTCTTAACGAGGTGCTGTTCTCAGCCAGTTTTTGCTGTTGCTATTAATTATGCAGATTAAATTCATTTTTCTGAACAAGCTAATTTTGCACTTCTTCATGCCTGTGTGTGAGGCCCCAATATTTAAAGTATAACAGTTTCACTTTAAAGACCACACTGGTGATTTCCTATGTTTGAATCCATTACTGTGGCCACAAATTGTGTGTATTTAAGAAAATCTCCTCCCAATTTTCCAATGCATATGGAACATTTTTTGATTGACCACCTGTCTTTAAGGCAGATGAGCGCATTTATATGCACACTAGTATTCAGGTTATAATTGAGTTTTTGGAGTATCCAGCTCATGCGTTGCTCATGTAATATCCTGGTTTCAACAGTAGAAAGCTCATTAGGTTTTGAGAAAAATTGATATACTAGCTGGAGTGTGCCAAAAGGCACATTTTTTTCTTGCTGTAATAATTTCTCCTGTTCATACAGACCATTAGAATAGCTTTCACAATGTGCTTCCATGGAAGATTCTGTCCACCAAGTGATGGGGGACAAAATCCAAAGTCAGCAATCAGTATTAAAATGTATTCCTAAGTGTATCTAAAATTAACTTCCAGCCTTGGAAGTCTCAGTCAAATCAAGTCCCAAAATACAAAGCTGTGCATTTCCTTCCTGAGAAATTTAGTCAGAAAGAGTATTTTGTTACTCTGCCAGATATTTACTTGATTTGATTAACTCACATTGCTGTAGCCTCATATTAGCTTCCAATAATCTTCGGAATGTATTATTACACAGAAAGGAGGACTGTGGATTTCATCCTCTATCATTTACAATGAATTGGTCTTTCAATGATCAGTATGAACAAGAGGAATAATTACAGCCAGCAAAATCTGTTTCTGTGTTCCAAAGGGCACCTGACTATTGCTTTAGAAGAGAATTCAAACTAATCTTTTAACCAGATTTCTCATTACTATCTCCATAGTGCACAGGTGCATCCTAAACTAAAATTATGAAACAATGCTAAATCGAGGAGATGCACCCCGTATCAGAACGTGACCCAGAGTAATAAAACAGCATGAACGGTGTCATTGAACGTTTCCACATGGAAAAGTGTCTCTTTTATCTGCCTGCTGCCTAGACAGAGGACGCTCAGTGGGGAAGGTTTCAGATTATGTAGAAACAATAGAGGGTAAGCAGGCAGGCATCCTGAGAAAATTGCCCCCCCTCCGCCCCCCGCCTGTCACTGCCATCGTCAAATTCCAGCCTCCTAAAGACACAGCAAGACCAATTAACCTCCCTCATTACCACTGCTATAGGCCTTATGCTCCAAAGGGTGGAACGAGATGAGAAACAGGATGGAGGAGTAGCAGTGTGGGAGTGGGTTCTTGATGGGTGGCAGTGCAGCAGAGGGAAGGAATAAATCAGGGGAATGAAAAATAAGAAAACGCAATTTGTCACACTGTTGTTGGCTTCCGCTCTCCCTTCTCTCCCGTTGCAAGAGGAGCATGGATTCATGAGGTGAGGCTGGTGTGTCAGCCCAGCTGCTGCATCTATTTAAATGAGACTTACAGTTTCATGAAGTGAGACGGCGTATCCTCTCAATATGCAGCTTCTGCAACCGCTGAGCATGTCTGGATGAAGTAGGTAGACACAGTTGAGACAGAGGGAGTGCAGTGTGAGCCGATCTGAGGAAAAGAAACAGAATAAACCGAATTTTGAAGATGACTCTGTAGATGCATGAGTAAGATTAAAAGTGCGGAGTCTACAGCCTTAATGGGTCGCTGGAATGCATGCAGTGACTGTAAAAGACAAACCGCGTTGACAGGAAACACCATTGATTTGTTATTCAGTTTGTGTATGAAAAAGAGGAAAAAAAGAAGAGGCTCAGTGACTGCATGTGTTATATATTTCATCAGATGGCGGAATCTTTTGAAGTGATTCACTGAAGTTCATTAAAAATGCTTGCCTCTCATGCTATTTGGGTGTTTCGACTTTAGATGGAGTGCAAATGACACACCTGTGAGCTTGTAATGAAATATTAATTGGAACTTCATTAGTATTACTTCATAAGTGATCCCAAAATGTTCTATTAAGAAGAAGGGCGATTTTGGTTTTTAAGAGGCTTCCTCAAACCATCTAAAGGGGAACGGATAGGGAATACTGCTCAACCTGTGAACAGTTGCATAATGTCCTCTGCAGCTGTGGATGGGATTTGTCACATCTGAGAAAATAACTCTGATGGGGTCATCAGGGTGATCTGAGCTTTGGCTTGGAGACTATGAATTTATGACAGAAATCCTGTATTACAAAGTGGAGCTTGGCGTTTGAAAGATG
Source organism: Lepturacanthus savala (assembly GCA_030544235.1). Classification (NCBI taxonomy): domain Eukaryota; kingdom Metazoa; phylum Chordata; class Actinopteri; order Scombriformes; family Trichiuridae; genus Lepturacanthus; species Lepturacanthus savala. The sequence goes on from CM060465.1 coordinate 18,968,224, forward strand.
TGCACATCAACCAGACTGAGAAGGTCTGTTGGTTGCATTTAGTACAGTGTAGAATAGAAGTGGTTTTGGAGTTTACCTATATTAGAGAAGCTGCTGTTGCATTGATGCATTTGACCATTATTTTAACATGGATTTATGGATGGTACTGTAGGCCAGGATAAAATATCTCAAAAGTGATTAGATGGATTGCCTTGAAATTTGGTACAGACACCCATGGTCTGTAGAAGATAAAAGCCTGCTGATATTGATGATCCCCTGACTGTTTGAGTACCATGAATATGCCCAAGAATTCACTTATCCAATAAAGTAGCTCAACATCTTCAAGATGGTTTGCCATATTATCTGGTACAGACATTCATGTGATAATGTGTTTGTGTGTGTGTGTGTGTGTGTGTGTGTGTGTGTGTGTGTGTGTGTGTGTGTGTGTGTGTGTGTGTGTGTGTGTGTGTGTGTGTGTGTGTGTGTGTGTGTGTGTGTGTGTGTGTGTGTGTCCATTGTGTGCTATACATAAACCATGTTTGTATGTGTGAGTGTATTTTCCTTACTTGACTTCCTTACTTGACTCTTCAGTTATTGCATGTATTGGGGCTTTGAGCACTGCCAAACATGTACTGACCTGCACTCAATACTGTGTCTGGATACATTTTGTATAGACACACCATAGACATACAGCTGCTGCTCTGCTCTGCAAGTGCTGCTCAAATTAAGCCTCGTGTGTAGACACAGTGTTAGTCATATTTAATCTGTCTCTTGCATATCCCCAAACTGTAAGACAGTGTAATACTAAATCCCTGGAGTAGCCGTTTAATGTGGATCAGGTAGTTTCATGTGATTATTTCTGCATATGAATCTCTCTGCAGTAAGTTTTCTCAAGTATTAAAGTATTATTAGTAAAGTATTCTGAGTCTATCTGTCTATGCAAGACATTTTTTTTCCAGTCAGGAGAAGAGTGAACTTGCATTGTCACCACTTAAACTTTGCTAAAGAAAGAGATGTATTAAAAAAAAAAGCTGGCATGAATAATGTGAGTCAGAACAGGTGTTTTGCTAAATTTCGCAAAAATTGGTTTATAACAGAACTGTCAAAAGTTTGGGAAATTTGACTCTGGCACAGGGGGCCTTTTATATTAGCTCTTAAAAAGAACAGAACATTGTTTCCAGGTATTGGTTTTCCAGATATTGAGTATATAAGAATGAAAAAAAAGTGAGGGGATAAGGTGATCCACAGCACAGGTGCTCTGTGAGAGAAGGTGCTGCCCCATGAAGACTGTCTGTTGAATGTGGTACAGTGAGATAGCCTGCATCCATTGAGCCTAGGGCACAGGGAGTGCAATAGGGAAACAGAAGGTCACTGAGGTAGGCAGTGAGGCATTGAACTGGCAACCAATGGAGGGATAACAACACAGTTGCTGCTGCTGCTGCTGTTGAAGATTAGAATTGCCAATGTAAATATAACAATTAAAGAGTTCATTTTAACACTAGTAGCGTGAAAGTTAACTGTTTATTATATAACTTTATAATATAAAGTCAATATAACACTTAAAGAGTTCATTTTAACACCTGTAGCGTGAAAGTTAACTCTTTATTATATAACTTTTCATATAAAGTTATATAATAAATAATAATATAATATAAAGTTAATATAACTAGGCCTACTTGTGTTAAATAGAACACTTTAAGTGTATTAACACTGGTAATTTAACTGTGTAGGTGTTATGGAGCAACAGGAGAATAGTGCCTTACACTAATCAAGACATTGATGAACAGATGACAGTGATAAATGCATGAACTCCACCCTGTGCTGACAGCATTCTGAGTTTTGCAATATTATGTAGGTGCAAAAATTGCACTATAGGAGTATTTTTCATGTGTGGATTGAAAGAAAGGCCCTAGTAGAAATGCACATACAGTTTCTTGGTCACTGGGTTTGGGGCGATAAAGACATCATCAAAATTTAAAGTGAAATCAGTCATCTGGTTTCTAGAGGCTCCGGTTCAAAGTAGTAGCACTTAGGGTTTGTCTGGATTTAAAAGCAGAAAATTAATATCCTTAAGGAAGACTTACAGCTTAGCAGGCAGGGATGTTTCACCAGGTTTGACAGATAAATAAGGCTGGGTATATTCAGCAAAGCAATAGAAGCTAACTCTATGTTTCTGAATAGGTGCATACAGACTTGGGTAAAACATACATAGAGCAGACTCTACAACTGATAGTAATTGAGAAAAAGTAGGGCTAAGTGATTTCGTGGATATTGGTTTAGTGATTCAAATAAATCAGTATTTTGAACACATGCTGTTTTGAGAAGAAAGACATTTTGTTTTAGTGGCCCCCGGAAACCTGCCGAACTACTTCCATTTTGACCAGAACTTTAGACAAGAACTTGGCTCACAGGACACTGGGAGGGGTAAGTCAGTGTGAGTGTATGACACTGCTGATAGGGATGTCATACAGATTCCTGTCAAAAATACCAAACTATCCCTTTAAAAATACATTTTCAGTAGTCTTTTCTATGACTCTGGTATGTGGAGTGGAGTAGGCATGGTCGTAAAATCTGAGCTCTGCACGCACAGGGCCTGTGAACATCTGCTTTTGGTCCATATGAACTCTGCAGAGTCCACTCCACATATTTTCTACCCTTAACTGTGGTCTAAGTACCTATCCTTGTGGTACACCACAAGGAATCTAACCTGATCTAATCTAAATCTAATGATAGTGCAGTTCCACTTAAGTCAGCAGGTGGCATACTCTCTAGGAGAGTATGTAATGGCTGTACTATCAAAAGCAGCACTAAGGTCTAAGAGTCCTGGTCAGTGGCCATGAGAATGTCATTCACTATTTGGGTTGTCTCTGTGCTATGATTGGCTTTAAAAGACAACTGTTATTATATAGAAATTATTTAGCTGCTGTGGTATTATTTTCACTAAGAAAAACATGTTTTTAAGTATTTTTGAACATCCACTGATGGCCATTTTCAAAGGTTGAAAATGTCCACATGGTGACACATGTCCCAGAGCTAAAGATGCATTTGTGGTGTTGATGGTGGTGTGGATACTTCGGACAACAACTGGTAACACCTCTTTCATAAGATCAGTGGGAATGGAATCTCAAAGACAGGTAGAAAATTTTGATTATAGAATAAGTGTGGTGAATTCATCTAGTTCCATAAGAGTAAAAGCATCAAGCCACTAACTGGGAGTGGTTATAATATCCTTAGACAGAACAGACAGTGAGCTAGATGGAGAACTATGGATCTTATTTCTGATGCCATCATTTTTTTTTCATTAAAGACTTTCTTCCCAAGCAAGATAGAATACCTGTAAATAATTGCGCCTTTACGTCTTATGGTAATTATTGTACCAAAAACCACCAGCAAAATTGTACATGATGACACCCACTGATATCATAATTTTCACTGGAAAGCTGGAAGATTTTTATAGTACACGAGCTGAGGAGATGTGATAAACTTTGACCTTTCAGCATGCTGGAGAGTAGCAAAAGTGTTGTGAATGGTAACCATTGCTTTCTGGTAAATGTTATCTGCTGCTTTTATTTGGTTAGTGTGCAGCCAACATAATGCTGTGGCATAGATCATTTTAATAACATTGCCATTTACACTTACTGTCATTTTTTAAAAATACTGTTATGGGTCCACCATTATTCACTTCACTATGACAACAAAAGCACTTGAACACAACACACTCGAAATTTCCACTTCACGTGTGGAAAGGATCATCTTTCCCATACCCACAAAGGTAAGGTAAGTTCGACGTTATAAGGGTCTTGTTTTAGTGCATGAATGTGGTCATTATATTAGGGTGCAAGCTTCCTAAGAAATCTTTTCTTTTTCATTTTGAGTGGCCTGACGGTATCTAAGAAATTACATACTATTGATTTTAGTCCAACCATCATAGTGTCTAAATCTCTTGTGTTTAGGAGTTCATTAAATATTAAAAGGGACTCATGGAGAGAGTCAACAAACTCAGAAGTAGTGGAGGGAAAAAAAGTATGACTGATATGCAGCTTCACATCAGTACACACAGGAAGGACAGTTTAGGATTGGAGGTAATAAGAAAGTGATCCGATTGTGTGGGGATATGAAAACACCCCTAATACCAGTATTATGGGTTAAAACACTAGAAAATCTAGAGTATGATTGACACCGTCTGTAGGGCCTAGGTTATTCTGTATGAGCCTGACAGAATGAAGGATATTGGTAAAAGCAAGCAGAGTTGAGCGTATCTTTCATTACTATTGTGGATGTTAAAGTCCCTGACAATGACTACTTTATCCAAGGTAACAATTATCATGGAAATCTACATATTCCAGTAGGAATTCAGAATAATGGCCAGTGGGTCTATAAACTGTAGTAATCTGGAATGATATAACAGATGACTTCTGATTATCAATTGTCAGCTTCAAAACTTGCCCCTCAAAAGAATGAGAGTCAAAATTGTGCTTTAAATTAGAGCCTCAGTCTTGATTCAAAAATGACAGCAAGACCACCTCCCTGACCAGATGGCCATGGAATGTAACTGTAAGGGAGGTGGGGGTACCTATATTAATTGCATTAGGGCTGCTCCAAGACAGAACATATTGAGAAATTCATAGTTATTGTGTAATCAGAAATTAGTTAATGACAATATTAGCTTTGTGATCGTACATTCAAAAGACCAACAGATAACGCAGGGTGGTCAGAGAAGGTTCCCAATACACACCCTGCAAGGTGGGTGGGGGACTCTGTCAGTGATGATGATGGTCTGAATGGGGAAAATTGTCCGATTTAAGGGTTAATGACGGGAGTGGCTGTTACAGGTGGTCCAGGGAGGAGGTGTAGCATTCAGTGAGGTCTGTGGAGCACAGACGCCGGATGGCGTGCTGTATGTCAGCTATTACCATTCAGCTGCCTGGTCTGTTCTGGTGGAATCCATTGGGAATGTAGAGAGAGGAACGGTTCCAAACAGATTGAAGTTGTCAATAAAGGCAATATTGTGAGTTCTGCAGGCAGATTGGAGCCAGGTGTTAAGGCTGAGGAATATGCTGAAGCGCTCACAGTATTGGGACAGTGTTGGCAGGGAGCCACCGATGATAGCAGACCACCCATAGTTTTTAAAAGGATTTAAAAGTTCATTAAAATCTCTTTTGTTACCTCATAATACCGATGAGCAGCATGGGTAGTTTATCCAGGTTATCCGGCACTGTCGCGCCAGGAAAACACTCAGCGGATGCATTGAAATAGCAAATCTGGTAATATTATCCCCCAGTATCGGCTGCTGGGGGAAGTTCTTTTGTTTTTATTTCATTAGCTTACATTTCCATCTTTAATAGCTCAAGATTCAGATGTTCAAAAGTTTTATACCAGGAGGATTATCTGCAGATGTCTTCTCCTCTGCTTCAAAGCAAACATACCTGGTGATTAAAGGTAAAATCACTGAATAAAGCACAATACGTGTTTCCCGAAGGCATTCCAGTGTTGATACATGAGCTAACAAAGCTTGTTTCTCTAATAACTTAAGATCCAGATGTCCGTGAGTAAAATCTTTCATCTGGGTAGAGATACAACAAGCAGAATGTACTAAAGAGTAATATACAAATGTGGCTTTAAAAGGGAGAGAAAGTCAATTCATGACAGTTTCAGATGGATAACCGCAACACTACACATGCAAAGAGGGATATGTATAGGAAGCCATATCGTGTCCTTTAGTTATCATAAATTAGCTTAAATTAAAGATTACAATTCTGAATTTATTAAAATTTCAACATTTTTTTTTTTATCATTTGGCGTAATGAAAGCACACAACTCAACACAGCATTTAACACAGGTTTAGTCATTTGAAGACATTTTAATCTGGAAAAATTACATATTGTAGGTTTAGGATTTTAGTGTGTAAGTGATCATCACCTCTGATCCATCGACCTGATCACTGAACTCAGGGACAGAACCTGTAATATTAACATTGGTATGTGTGTGTCTTATAGATAGAATGTGAAATGGAAAAAGTCTTTCGGTGTGGGCATCTGTCTGTGTGTGAAACAGAAGGGAGAGAGTTTTCATGCCTTTATTTCAATTTGTCTGGCAACTGTATCAAGCCTAGACTGGCGGCTGTCACCCTAGGGTGATGCCACTGCTACCTATTTCTGTTTACCTCTTTTTTTTTAATTCAATAATCCACTCTGATACAAGACGTCAGGTCAACTAATACTGGCTTAATTGCAATGGATGAAGGGGGGGCGTAAAATGTCATCAGCAAGCCAAATGAGTTTTAATTACTGCCTATAACCAGATATAGCAGATCTGTCAATCTCCAACTCACACCACTACTGGGACAGAGAGGGTAGATGAGCTGAAAGGAGTATCATTACGGACCCCGAAGGGAGAGCGAGGAGACAAAGGAAGATGTGCAAAGAGGGGACGAGAGGAAGAAGAGACGAGGATTATGGAAAATTAGAAAAAGCGAGGGAAAGATTGTATTTGGCCAGCCAGCACATCAGTGAAGCATTGTTGAAACTACTAGTGTGTGACAGTTCACCGTGAGTGAAACACTGCTGCCCTCTAAAGGCTACTACATGAACAATTTGGGCATAGGGGAATGGCAGTGAGCCTGTGACTATTTGTGGCTATGTACAGGTGAAATGTGTGTGGGTCATGATTGCTTCTAAACCGTGCAGCCCTTTGAAGACAGACCAAGGGATTGGATGGGTTGAGGGTGCAGGGTCCAGTTACCACGAAGGTGGAGTAGTAGGAGAATGGTGTGATGTGAGGTGAGAAGCATGAAGGAAGGCCAGCAACAGCATGCAGGAAGACTGGATTAGCACACTTGGATGAACCCCCCCCCAAATACAAGCCAGCATTTTGGCAGAATTTTTTTTCTTTCTTCCCCTCAGTATCATCAAAAAATCCACTTTCACACATCATCACTTACCTGCAAATAGTGGTGTGAATAGACCCAAGTATGACATTTAAAACATGTGTGCAAAAGTCCTCATCATAAAAAAAAAAAAAAATGACTCAAGCCCATAAAAGCAGGGTACATTGATTTCCTCAAATGTCAGGAGTTATAATAAAATGCCACACCCAATAAAATTCCAGCGGACACTTGTTAAACTGAACCAATGCCCTAAAAACCAACACATCAAAAACTTTTAACCGAGTTTCACCAGGAGCAAAAACTTTTTCTGAATCGGTCAGTTTTGGGGTTTAAAATACTTTTTTTTAAATAAATAAATAAATAAAAGATACAACCTAATCATTTTTTCTTTAGCCCAAAATTTTAACTTTTAATGTCTGCTTTAGTCAAAGGAGTGAAAAATATGTTGTAATGGGTTATACTCTTATTGCATCAATTATTACATCATCAAGTAAAACTTGTTTTTAATGTTTTTGACTCCTGAATAGATGAAGAATTATACTTTTTTTTAATACTATTTTTTTTTTATATTCTTCTTTCTTTTTAAGGTGAACCATGCATCAACAGTATACATATACAAATATGAGGTGACAACAGAGAGGACATTTGAAAGAAAAAATGTTTCCTGTTAGAATATACCCTTTGGTGCACTTTTGGATAAAGTTTTTCTAATTTATTTATTTTTTTACCTGTGTGGTTTTGCCAGAATAAAACAATTAAACACATGTCCCTAAGTACTTGGTGCATCACCATTATCTGACACAGCTGGTTTGTTAATGCAGATGTTTTTTCACAGTGGTTTAGTGAAAATGGAATTGAGCCGAGTTAAAATCATGTTCATTATAACATAATATAATCATGAAGTTCTATAAAATTAAGTTAGATTGAAGCATTTTGTTTTGGAGAAGTTAAAGTAGAGTGTGGCAATGATTTTTTCAGAGCTGTTAGATCAATAGGCATATGTAATACTATGAATCTATTCAAACACTTTTAAATCAAACATCATGCCACTATAAAGTATTGCCATGTTTGGATGTATTGCCAGTGGTCATAGAATGTCACCATATTCATTGGTATCGTTAAATACAAAACATATTATGGTCCAGCACTTTTTTTTAGGGTTGTCCCTTTAATCCCTTTCTACAAAAAGCTTTTAGATTTCAAATCTCATCAGAATGAGTTAGAACATGAAGATATCATGGCCACACTTGACTTCACCATCACTCCCTGACATTTCTGGTCACTGTGATCTGTAAAAAAAATGGATTAGCTTAATTTGTAAGGCAATTTCTGCAGAATGAGGGACAAGAAATGAAATACCCCCCCCCCCCCACGCTATACGCACACACCAGCGTTATGCACTTCCTATCTTGAGAATGAAAACTAAAAAGATTGTCTGAATTACTGAATTATTTTTAGATGAGACATAGAATTCCACAGCAGACAGTTTCTAATCAATTGTAATTACGTCTTGGGCTGGTTTTTCGGAAAGTATTGGCACCGAGACATGTCAGACAATGGAGCGGTACAATATCGAGCTTGGCTGTGAATCCATTATCAACATGTGCTGGTGACAATGTGACAAAACTGCAATCTGATTTGATACAAATGAAGACTAGTCTAAGCACACACATCGCCACGGTGTGAAGAGTCAGTGATCAGAATACTTGCAGCGAAATTTGTGCTATGATGGCCAATATCTACAGAAGGCTCTAATATAGCAATCCAATTTTGCAGCCGTTTGATCAAGGACATTTAATATAATCAAACACTGTCTTAGTTACATTGACATTTAATATATTCAGGTTCAATTCATTTGAACAGCCATTTTCACATTAACTCCATTTAACACATGGAAAGTGGATGTGATTAGCTCTGGACATGGACAAGTTGAATATCCTCTATACATTGCTACTGTGGTAAATGACTATTCTAGCAGCAAATGTTTATTTTTTAGTGCAATATCTACATGGGTGTATAGAGGCCCATTTCCTGCAGCTATCACTCCAGTGTCCTAATGGTACAATGTGTTTGCTCAGAAGGCTAATGGATGATTGCAACCCTGCTGCAATCATGTCAACACAGCTGAAAACAGTTTAGCTGGTTAGATTAGTTACAAAACTGACTTTCCCTTGATGAAAAGCAAAGTTTGAAGGAAATAATTATTATTTCAAATACAAATCATTATTTCTAACCTGTCAATGTCTTGAATATATGAATGACTATGAATGACAACTCATGGTGGTAAAAGTGTTACTTTTCATGGAAAAACAAAATTGTCTGGGTGACCCCGAACAGGGGTGTGTGTGTGTGTGTGTGTGTGTGTGTGTGTGTGTATCTTTTATTTTACAAATACTGTTCTGATTATATACATACTGTTGTTACTTATAAAGGTTGGATAATTTAAATGGCATTTTGGTATGGCATAGTATGTTTTTCTTAAAGAAGAAAAAAATAAAATAAAAGCAAACTGCTCTATGATTGTTGATATCAGAGCTACATGGGCAAAGGTGAATTTAAGGCAAGCCCCATCTGCCAGCAGCAGTTGAGGAATATGTCATTGTTGTTTCCATAGTAACCCATACCACAGTGTGCATCCTTCTCCCTTGTGTGACAGCGTGAAGGTGTGACTCTCTTTCCGTGTCCCCCGTGCACATCTGTGCACAGAGACGTATGGGTTCTCTGTTGTCGCCAATATCTCCTGAGACACTCACACCGTCTCTCAAGGGCATCCTTTAAACAACTGTCCTTTTTATGCGTCTTTATTCTCCTCCTCCCTTCTTCCCAACTGAACACCATCAATCTAGCCATTTACTTTAACTTTATTTCTCACTCCATTAGTTTCTAGGACACAGAACGGCACGGGGAGAGAAAAGGGAGGGGGGGACAGACAGGGACGCAGAGAGAGACAGGGAGGGTGGAAAAATGAAAAGAAAGTTTGGCTCCTTGGGGAGATAAAATGTAATTTCACAGTCAACTTGCTGTGATATATTATTTCACAACAATGGGGTGTGGGCTGATATGAGCCCTGCTTGGCACCTGTACAGAGCAGTTAGAACATCAGCGATGGCTCTCTGGAGAGATTGTTGGTGTGTGTGTGTGAGCAGAAGGGTCCAAACCACTGGGTCTAAGTGAGCTCAGTCGACTGTAAAATGTAGTCATGATACATGGCAAAAAAACATTTTGTTTAGAGTTATTTAATATTAAATAATATTTCCAGTCTGTGATTTAACGCCTTCGTGTATTGCGTTTAGTGGGAATAGACGGTGTAACAGCAGGTTTGTATAAATCTGACCCAAGGGAGAAAAAAAAAAAAGACGAAATCCATTATTCTCCAATTCATGAACATCTTTGCAGTGAGACAGTTCAGCCAAATGAAAGAATCTAAACATCATTTATTCCAGTAGCTGCACTCCCTCATTGCTTCTGCTTCACCATTACACACATTGTTATCCAGGAACATAAGGCATTGATAGATGCCTCGTGCTTCATTAGCTACAGTCTCTCTGCCTGTGAAGCACTTACACAATATCAAACAGCTTCAGCCAGAAAACCCAATGAGCCAAAAGGGGAAAAAAAAAAACTAACCTATGCACTGCAAACAGCAGACAGGATGAATTTAAAGACAAGATGTCGTTCAGTGGTGCTTGAAAAGCTGTCACTTTTTTTTTCTTTTTTAAATGGCGGTTTGGTGGGTATATCCAACAAAATGACACAATAATCAACAAAAAAAAATAAGTTCGACAGTCATTACATGACTGAAGTGCTATTCAAACTTTCAGACCAAAGCCATATTCATTGGGTGTATCCTCATCAGTTTCTCACAGTTTGCTGGTCTTCTGAAATTGGGACACCAGCCCCAGCACGTGCTCCGATGCCGTGATGACCTTACTCTGCAGGTAAAGAGCGCTGTTCGTGGATGTCTCATTCAGGAAGTAACGGTAATTCACCATGATGCCGCAGGAGTTCGCCACGCCCCTGGGGCTGGTGTCGGCGTGCCAGTTGAGCCGCCACATGGTGGCGCCGTTCTGCAGGTGGAAGTTGGCCACCGGGTTGAGGGCATAGCCCCGCCTCTTCTCCCCATAGAGGTACCAGGCACAGAGCCGCATCAGGACGGGCTCCAGGACGCGGGACAGACGTTCGGAGCGCGTCCACTCGCCTGTGCTGATCAACTTGCGGAGGGCGTCCAGGGCCGGGGTCCCCGGGGCGGAGTCGGTGGCCTGCTCCACCTCCCGCCACTCCTGCTCGGAGAGGAGGTCAGTGCCGCGGCCCTCCTTCCTGTACTGGCTGAGGAGGCCTTGGAGCCAGGAGGAGAAGCCCGGGATGGGGGACAGGCTGGAGAACTGGGCCATGTGAGGGAACTCGCTCTGGAGGGAGGAGGGGGGAATACACAAACACTTGAATCCACTTTGAACCAACAAAACCGGGAAATAGATGGAGATGAGTGAATAAGGCAAAGTTATAAAGCAAACAGATGAGTGGGAGCAGAGATTTGTTCCCTGTTGTATGCAGAAATAAGGGAGATGGAACACTCGCAACGCAGATAGCCTGCCTGTGCTTGGGCCTTGAGCTCCTCAGACATGGAGCTGCATTACAAATCAACTCCATTGCATCGCGAACCTGCCCCGCTGATGGAGATGGATGAGCCCACCCACCGCCCACACCCTCCCTCTTTATACTATCCTCCTCCTCATCACTCCCTTGCACTCTCACCTTGAATACCTGTCCTCTCCTCTACTCTGAGTGTCTGTCTCATCCTGACCACGCACACAGATACACACACACACACCACCCACCAACCGTCCCATCTCATAAGTTTCTTTTCCACCCCACTACGTTCTCTCCTATCGCCCCAAAATCCCCCCACCAGCCCCTCCTCCCCTCCCATCTCCGTGCTCCGGCAACTGGTTTGATATGTGACAGAGCGATGTGGCAGGCAGAGGAGTGAAAGGCTGCAGATGAAAGTGGAAGTGTCAGACAACTCCTGGAGGGACACGTTGCTGTCTGTCTGCCTCTCGCTGCAACATTGTTTTCCTTTCTTCCTCCCTGACTTTTTTTTTTTTTTAAACCTTCCCTTCAAATCAAAATCCCCGCCTTCTCGCTTTCCATGTCTTGCTTGATCTGCCCTTATGTTTGCTCTCAAAACTGTATCACGGTCTCACTTTCTCATATCTAGCCTCTTCTTTGTTACCACTGGGTGCTCTGAATTCTAGAAAGAACAAACAAAAGGGGGGTGGTGGAAATGGGGATAAGGGCAGTAGGGGAGGTGGTTAAAGGAACGGGGAAGAAAGGATGCAGAGGAATTGTCTGAGCTGTGTGCTCTAGGGTCCAATCGACAAAGACAAGCAAGGCCTCCCCCTTCACCTTAAATCATGACTGTGACCTTTTCTTTCATCTATCCATCATCATTGTGGTCCCTCTGTGGCTACACTGCTCATCGCTTCACCTTTACATAAGGTAGAGCTCTGTCAGAAAGTCAAGGCCTCTTCAGAATACAAACATGTGTTGTGGGTTTGGCTAGCCCCGAGGGTAGAGCCAGGGTCCTTTCATTGTCTGGGTCATGGATTCAGTTCCCACTAGGGGCATAAAAAATATATGCATGTATGAGTGCTTTGGATTGGATAAAAGTGTCCAAAAAAGTATTAATGTCACAAAGATGTCACTTTAGATTTCCCATATATATATATATATATATATATATATATATATATATATATATATATATATATATATATATATATATATATATATATATATATATATATATATATATATATATATATATATATATATATATATATATATATATTTCATATATATATATATATATATTTCATATATATATATATATTTCATATATTTCATTTTTATTTTTTATGAAACAACATCTTGGTAATTCATTTTGTTGTTCAGCAAACCTAAACAGTAGCTGAGTTTATAAAAAAAAAAAAAAAAAACACTAAACCTGTGCTGCAGCTAACTAGTTTAGCAGAGTATCAGGAAGTGTTTTTCCATCATTTACTTTCCAATATGATATGAAAGATGTTTAAAGAGATGGAAAATGGCAGGAGACAAAATAATATTCCTCAAATGCCTCATTTGTTTTCCACTTTACTACATATTTCCTACAGGCACTGCGCTAGTAAAATAAGCATAAAATACAGACTTTATTACCTTCCTGTCCCTTTCTATATCCCTATCTAAACTAGTAGGGGGATTTAGGAAAGCTAACAAGTAGCACAACTCTTTGTTTTAGTTAATTATTATTTTGCTTTAGTAAGACAAGGAACAGGAAGATGTTGACAGGCAAGTGAGTCGACCTCTTGATGAAAACAGCAATCGCCCTCTTTACAGCACAGAACGATACAACCTACTACTCTCCAACCTCCAACACAAGCACTAATGCCTGAAGCAAAATGACCAAAAAAAAAAAAACAACAACAACAATATCTGTTGAGCTCACTGAACCCTATGTTGCCATTAATAAAAATGCCATTAAGGAAAAAGCTTGTGGCAATCCTGTTGTATGAATAACTAAAGTGGAAGCAGCTTAAAACATGGAACCCCGATTTTATGAGGATACACTATAAAGAGCTATTTCCCAGCTGTTGAGTAGAGTGGCTGTTGATGTTCTATTCAGTGTTCCAATCAGTGCGAGCTGGAGTGGCCCGATATGAAGAGCTCTTCTACACTTATTGAGGGGGATGGATGGAAGGGTTTCATTACTGCCTGTTTAATGACTCCTGCTTTGTTTATGTGTGCCGGCATTCATGTATGTAGAAGGAAGTGCTAAAACAAGTGTGAGGTTAATTCTTCTTCAGCACGGAGACTAAAACAACTTGAAACTTTTGAAAATGTATACAAGATCTTGCCTTTCACAGCTATATTCTTTTCGCTAGAATAGGCTGCTACCTGCATTGTAGCTGAAGTTAACAGCTTTTTAATTGAACTTTGCATGTGAGTCATACAGAGTGAATTACGTTGTTTGCGGTGTGGAGACAAAGACCTAACCCTACTAATGATAACTCAGATAAGTAATGTTACATAAACTAGCATCCTCTACCACCTAAAAGCCAAGTTGTCAAGGAACTCTAATAGAAGAGATTTAATACTTCTTCTTTTACTTTTTTTCTTGTCTATAATTATCAGTTTAAACATTGTCATGTTAATATGAAATGGTGATTTTCCTGAATTATTGGCATTATTAGCAATAGGAAAACAATGCAAAACTCAGTATTTAAAAAAAAAAAGTAGTATAAGGATGAATTTTAAAAACTTCTGTTATATTTATTAAACATGCTGCATTATTGTAGATCTAGGTAGATAAGGAAGTCCATACAGAAAATCCAACATTCATACAAGGCACAATGAGAACATCATTGTGCCTTGTATGAATGTTGGATTTTACTGCAGCAATTTACTCGTTCCATGTTGTATAGATAGAAGCTGATTGAGAAGGATGTAGCTTTACAAAGTGAATCCAAATACATTGCAAATATAATCAAAAGCAAACATATTACATTTACTTTTCCAGCTTCTTTTTCCAAATTATTTACAAATGATCTTGTAATGCTGCTCAGGTGCTTGCAAATGCATGGTCTTTTCATTTAGCACATGCACTTGCATTTATAAGCGTTAAAACTTATGATTAATTTGATGGTGGCTGCAGTCTGAGGTCTGAGCATGTGATTCACTATTTTGCACTTTGTATAGAAGGACGGATATTTTGTGTTTAAGGAGAATAGTGTAGGTATTCTTTTCAGTGTTTTGCACATTGGAATTCTGTTTGTGTCTGTGCATTGATTCCTAGTTCCAGAGTTAACCATAGGCTGCCTTTTTGCTGACTATATTCTGCACCCACCTGCAGTTCCCGCACCACCTTCTTGATAAGGTAGTTGCCCAGCTCCACCCCCTGTAGGCCAGCTTGGGTGGAGGAGATGGAGTAGAAGATGGCCGTATTGATCTTATTCACATCCTCCTCAAAGTCAAGGGTGGCCAACTCGCGGACGATACTCTGAGAGAAAGACACACTTTTGTTGTGGCGCAAACACAAATTCTTTATTGCTTATCCAGATACAAGCCCAGTGTTCTGAGCTGGAGAGCTCCAGTCAAGGTAGAAGTCTCAATGAAATCAAGCATTAAAATATCTGCTGTAGAAATAATGACTGTACAACCAAAAACATTGGAATATGCAGTCTAAATGGTGTCATGCATTGTTTGTTTTTTTACAGAGCAAAAACACATTCGTCAGCCTAAAGGAGGAACAAAGTAGTAAATCCCAGATGTTTAACTATACTCGAAAGGTGCTGTACAGTGAGATAAAACGTTACAGCAACCTGCGACTACAGTGTCTAACCTGAATGTTATCAGAGATGTCTTCAGTAAGGGCCACGTGTAGCACGACCAGGGGTTCTCCTGGCATGGCGGCATGGGTGAAAGCATAGCAACGACGGTATGGCCCCACTCGGCGCTTTAGGTCAGACCAGTTCCTCACAGGGTGCACCGCCTCATACCTGCAAGAAGGCTTTTAATTACTGGCTCAGTTCTCATAGTACTGTTTAAATTGACATGTGATAGAAGAGGAAGAGGTTGTGGGGAAGCGTGGACGTCCTTACTGGCTGATCTTCTGCAGGATCTCACAGGGGGACTGCCAGGTGATTCGCTCCAGGCGGAGAAGACCTACAGAGAACCACTCAGACAGCAAACTCTTCAGTGTGTAGTTCAGGTCCTGGGGGAGAAAAAAAAGGTGGTAGTTTATAATTAATGCCTACATCCACATAATAAAAAAAACAAACAAACAAAAACACCATATTCTTTCTTTGTGCTTGCTCAGCAATCTGATCTGACTCAGGTAATGACCTCATATGCACATGATGAATGAGAAAAAAGTCATTCATTATAAAAGGCTTGCCCAGCAATGGAAAGAATATTCTTTTAGCCAAGAAGGATCTTTTTTTGTATCATATAAAGGAGAAACACCATAAAGGCATTCTCTTTAAATTGATCACCATCTTGATCAATCCATGTGCAACAAATCCACTAACCAGAAGGACTTGCTCTACAACCCAAGAACAAAACTCAAAAACAAGAAGGGACACACAATCACTATTATGACCATGCAGAGTGATAAGTACCATTCCTACATCTCTCAACACACACATACCACAGATGGAAAGAACGTGCACACAAGCCTCATTAGAACCATGGACAGTGACTATACGTTAACTTGCACACAGCCTACGATCAAATACAGAATGCAAACAAATTCATTCAACTGAACACACCACCATCCAGCACAACAAAGGCCTCATAGAAAAGCAACATGTACAAAACTTACTCTTACTCATCAGAAAATGAACTTTGAGTGCCTTCTGCACAGCAAACTCATTCACCATTGTGGGGACATCCAGTTTCCTTGCTCTTATTTTCATATGGCTAATCCACTCAGTCATTTAAGGTCGATAAAATAATCAATAGTTATTGGTAATTGCTGTCTAATGTTAAATGTCATTATTGTACAAAAGACTATCTCTATGCATGTTTGTTAGTTGTTTTATCACTGGCATCTGTGAATTCCTACATGGCCGAGGTCTTTGAACGCATCAGCTGAGCGATCTCTGCCAAATGTACGTTTCGTAGAACCGTGAGTTATTATATTTAACTTATATGTTGCATGCTGTTAAGGTTTGTATTTGTTCTGGACTATACTACATAGTAGTTGTTCTCCGTTTTAAATGTTATAACTGTATAAATGGCTGATAAGGGGGAACTAACTGTTAAGTAGCAATAATCTGAGACACTTGGCATTGAAAGACCTGAGTTGAAAGACCCGAGGCCCCAGTGTGTGGGTTCCTGTACTGTGTTCAAACCTCAGGACCTCTTTTTATTCAAACTCACAAACTGTCTTCTTGACTGACTGCGGAGTTGCTTAGGTTTGTCTTTAGGCAATGAACAGGTCTATGACTCATATCTTACACATTGTGCAACTTACGGCCCGCTGGGTGTCTCTATACGGTTTGAATGTTTTCACATTATGAGTAATGATTTGCTTGAGCTCATGATGAGTGTAGAGGAGGCACTTCAATAAACAACTTGCCATTTCAAAGCAGATCTGTCCTCCTGTAAAGGTCAGACTTCATTTAAAGCAAATCTCTTGCAAACACACAAACAAAGTGCACACGGTGCATGCGCATGCACACATACACACACAAATATAGCCTTATATTGGCCGATCCATAGGATGAATTTACTCCAGGCTTACTTTAATGCTGTCAGTCATAATAAAAGCTAATCCAAACAAGCTCATATACAGTCATGGTGTAAAGGCCCACCGGCTGAAAATCTGTATGAGCAACTTTCAGAATCAAAACACACAATTTTAAATTCTTCCCCACATATATGCAGCAGACCCTGCATTATACGATCTATGGTTGAAAGATTTCATGCTGGAAAAAAAAACAGTTTAGCAAGGAGCAAATCAAAAGTGACCTTCAAAAAGGAAAAAAAAAAAGAAAAAGGAAAAAAAAAGTTCAGCGCAACTTCCATCATTACTTCCCGTGTGTGTGTGTTTGTTATGGTGTGCAGTTGTGCTCCTCAAACTTCACAAACTGCCTGGAGTGAATAATCTTTGATGGCCAATAATCCTGGCCCAGCATTTCTGTGGAAAAATGGCAGCACATCAACAACCCGAGAGAAACCAGTCGCTGCCTTGGGTATAACCAATTCTCACCCACACAATAGGAAAGCCAAACTGAGACGTGTACTCCATTGACCTGGCAGAAGATGAAGCTTTTGAAATGGAAGGGTTATAGCACCGGAGCCTCGGGTTAGGAGGAAAGTGGCGAAAAAAATGGAGGTGGGGGGGGAGAAAATCCTGTGCATTAGAAAGAAAAATAGCAACATCAGAGCTGTATCAAATCATTAAGGTGTTGATGCTGTGAGCTGATACGGCCTCCGCTACAAGGACCCTCTCTACCTTGAGCAGTGGTTCTATTGTGATTATCCAGAGTGATGAGGACTGCAGTGCCAGGAAGGAGCAGTCTGTCTATCCGAGGCCAAATGACCACTGACTGCCAAAGCTTTTACAGGTTGGAGTGTGCCAGCACCTTTACTCCAGTCGGCTGTGCGCCACATGTCAGCTGATGAGTGTTCTCACACGATCCACAAGGAGGAAAATGACGTCTTTTAACGTTTCATCAGAACAGGTGGAGAGGAATAAAATGGACTGGAGGCGGAAGGAGTGAAGAGGAACGTGAAAAATCAATTATGCCGCAAAGAGGGATTAATCTAGCATCGAATTCATATCGTCACTTTTGAGAGAAACTGCAGCCTTGCAAATTCCAGACTTGGACTAGTGCTATCTTTTCCTACGATGATTCATCTTCTTTTTTTTTTTCCAGATCTCAACTTTTCTCTCCCCTGGTCATGCACATATCAAGCGGCGGCTAAAACTTTATATTTAACGTGACCTTTTCTCATTTTCAGCTCAATCAATTCTGTCAATAATAACCCACAAAGATTTCTGTACGCCACCAAGGCCAAGGTGGTTGTCACCAAGTAAGGCTGCAAGTGTGAACTCTGTAGGTAGCTGAGGCCTTTTTAATCTACAAAAGGGACCCAGTGGGCCTGGGCTATTCAGATTAAATGCATCTGCAAAACCTCTCTGCAGGAATAAAATAGATATTGAGCTGGACAAAAGGGGCTAGAAGTCCTCTGGCAGCAGTGCAGTCAGGGGCTTTGAAAATCATTTCAACCACAGCTTTCAAGCAATCCAGGTCTTTACACTTGATAATGCAAGGTTAAAGGCCCACAGGCTTTCAGCTTCATTCCGCAGCAAAACGAAACAAGTACATAAAAACTGACCATAAAAATGACAAACTTCCTTTTTCACTGCATCATCAGTCAGTGTCCAAACACAGCACATACTGTTTCATATACATAGATAAGCTTAAATAATGAGTCCTTGTGTTCCTTAGCAGGGCAGTTTGACCTTTGATGACGAGGAATGCATGCAAGTCACAGTTTGCATTTCATCCAGATTGTCCCCCTGTTGTGTGGACACAACAGGGGGACCATGTATTTGCTTTAGATTAGGCCAGCATATCACAAATTCTGTGTTTTTTTTGGGTCCAACACAAAAGCAAAGCACCCTTCCTAATGTTAAAGATCCCCCATCACATATTGAGACACAATAATGTGTGTCTGACATGAAAAAATTCTAATTACCATGTTAAAATCCTTGAAATGACATTAACTCATTCTCCCTCGTTAAAAATTACGGAGTCTATGAATATGCAAATATATGCAGTATCATGTCAACTCGGTATGAATCTCGTTTACGGCCCCGGCCCACTTTGGGGAACTAGCTAGCAACAAAATGTGCACCCATTCATTGTCTATGGGAAGAAATGAATTCCCTGTGCAGAGCATGCTGGGATACCTGCTGACACAAACTAATGTATGTGTGTGTGATGCGAGTTAATTGGTCACATATCGTGGGGCTGCACCATTAGATTCAGAGATTCAGCCACATAAAAGATAAAAGATTGAGTCAAGTCTTTATTTTGCCTATTGAAGTCTCAAGTGGACAGAATCTTGGTATGGTATACACAGATTATTTCCAAAAAATCTGAATATCATGGAAAAGTCAAAAAGCTACACTGCCATAGAGTATAGATTCATAATACACAAATCAAAGTGTTTATAAATCTATAATATATAAAAGTTTCACTTTTTTTAAAGGGATTATGAAAGAAATATAATTAAATAAATAAAGAAAATAACTAAAATAACTTTCAAATGATATCCTAATATTTCTGAAAGAATCTGACATATATATACATATATATACATATATACACCATAATACATATATACACATATATATATACACATATATACATATATACACATATATATACACACACAGAGAGAGAGAGAGAGAGAGAGAGAGAGAGAGAGAGAGAGAGAGAGAGAGAGAGAGAGAGAGAGAGAGAGAGAGAGAGAGAGAGAGAGAGAGAGAGAGAGAGAGAGAGAGAGAGAGAGAGAGAGAGAGAGAGAGAGAGAGAGAGAGAGAGAGAGAGAGAGAGAGATGCTCGTCTCTATCTTTGTTTCACTGTGGTAGCCTCCAGTTCCACTGCATAACAAGCAAAATGAAGTGCCTGATTCACACATTTAAGTTGCTCTTCTCTAGCTTGTGAGTGTTGCAAACAGTAATAAGTGCACTGCTTTAGCTATGGTTAAAAAGAAGAGACCAGTAGACATTTGTATGCCCAGTGCCAAGAAAGTACTTGAATCTTGAACCTTGGGTACAATCTAAATATAAACTCTTTTATTCAGCATGTTATTAAGACAGTTCGCCTGTCAAATTACTTGACCTTTGCACTGAATAAATGAGCATGTTTTAATATAATTTAACCTTTTAACAGTTCCATAGTTGTATATTTGACTGAAATGTGATTGAGGAAGGTGCGGTGAGGGTTTGCATTAAACAAGTAGCCCACAGTTCATTTGTATTCCTGAACAAAGGTGCATGGATTTACATGACAGGTTTACCATCTGAAACATATTACATTTTTATCCAATGGTGTGCATGGAAACTGCTGCACTCCAGTGCTAAACCGTATTGAAAACTGGAATTACATTTGTCTGGACATGACTGATTGAACAGTAAGGTGAAAGGGTGGCCTTTCTGAACAAGAAGTTGCCATAATGTTCCATTAAGGAGGCAAAGAGTGTTTGGAATTTTTACTCTTTAATATTCATCGCATGCCTGATTTATATTTTACTCCCTACCTTTGTAGCAGCTTGAGAATGAACATAGAGGTTTCCAGTAGCGAAATGCACTGTTTAGTACTGTAAGTTGATCTGCCCAGCAAGGCAAGAAGAAAATATAGAGGGAGCACATGCAGCTCTAAAATTGAGCTTGGGGAACTTATATATACACACAGTTTTGGTTCCTCAGTCGGAGAGGAAACTGGGGTAAAGTTCATTGTACTCAAGCTGCAATGAAATGTGAACCACGTGATGGGGGCATTGCTGGGGGTGTGTTGGGGGTTAGATGTGGAAGCAGCAACGGAATGCATGCTCTCAGTGGTGTAATAATACTTAATGACAGTATATGATTTTTTGGGAGAGTATTTGTACTTTACTTGAGTTTTTCTATTCCTATAAACTTCTCATATTTACCCCCACTACATTTACACTTAGCATTTTTGTTACTTACTTTAGTGGAAACAGACTTCAAACAACCAGATATGAGCATGACCTGTGATATCACGGCTAGTTTGAAGCCAATTCTGGTTTAATAAACACTTTACACAAGTGTTGAAGTGGAAACCTGAAACCTCCAGTGATGCACAAACACTGAGAATAAACTTCTGAGTTTTGAGGGTTTTTTTTTTACTAACACTTACTTGTAACTGCTGTGACTTTCAATACTCAAGTACATTTAACATCAGAAAATTAATTTTACTCAAGCAGGTTTATAATATGTGACTTTAATATCTACCAGGATTTCTAATATCATATCTGCACTTTTACTAATGTGTGGCTTTCAGGTACACCACTGCACACACCGTACAATCCGCAGGCCATATCTTAGGTGACAGTAGGCAAAACCTCTAAACGCGAATGGCACCGCTTGACTCATGCGAGGACCCGTAGGAAATGTAAACAAGCGTATTACCCTGATGTGCGAGCTCTCGCTTGGTTTAGACGAGATCACTTCAAGCACATCTGCCCGGAGATCCACCAGAAACTTCACTCCCCCCTCGACCCTGCTTATGTGGTTAAGCAACTGTTTGTAACGGGGGGTCAGGCTGTACCGCAGCCTGTCTTCCACTTGTAGAATGGTCGCCAGGTCCCGCAGCTGAGTGTCCAGCAGCTTCCCGGCGAGCTCCGACGCGCTTTTATGATCCACCCCGAAATCCTGCGACAGCTTCGCCAGGAAACGCAGCTTGTCCTCCTTCTCCAGACTCCTGTAGAAGTGCATGAACTCCACGCTGTTGGACTCGGGGGGAGGAGGGCACTTGTCTCTCGTCTCGTATGTGGGTAAAGGTGCAACGACCCTCGCCAGTATCTCCTCCATGCCCCTCACGCCGCCACGGGGCGGGGTAGAGTAGCAGCGCCAGCCGCCGAAGTCCGAGGCCTCCAGAGCCGCTCTTAGGACAGCTCTGTGTCGCCAACACCTTAGACTACTACGGAGAGCACAGACCGCGGGGTGGGATATCATCGCCAGGGAGGGAGATCAGCTGTCTGTTTGAACCGCGACCAGTGGAAAACACAGGAGGGAATCGCTTCCGGGTTTCTTAAAGAGACAGTACAGCTGTCATGACAAGGCCGGGGGCTGCTGGAAGCTGTGGAAACAGGTCTTATCTATTATCTATGGGTCGAATCACATTGTAATCGTCCATGTAGGAGGTTGTCTCAGGTAATTACAATCCACAAGAGGGAATATCAAAGGGCCTTTGTAATGTATTCCAGGGACACACTCATCAATATATGGAAAACCCCTTTGCAGTGACTCATTGAGCAATGAGCAGACAAGTAGTTATGTCTGCAGAGCCATTGGACAAATTAGTAGTTTTTTTCCTCTTAAGAAAGACCATTGCAATAATTCTAATGACCACCACTCATGAGTAAGGTTATCTACTGGCACCAGTCAAAATAATTCCCTTCGTTAGATTTAGAAAAACGTGGTGAAAGCCCTCTCACATTCTTTGTTGTTAACAATGGAAATAATTCTATAAAATCATTAAATTGTTGCAACAATTATCACTCACCTAAAACACAGGAACATGAGTTTTAGAGTTTTGAAAACCAATCAATACTTTGGACACCTTTTTTTTAGAAAACTAAAACTTAATGTTAAATGAAATTATGTAGAGAGCTGTCTTTTATATCAGTCAGAGTAAAGTTTGAGATGCAAAAATGGTGATAAATTAGGGGCCATTTGAGACTTTTTTGAGATCTCTTGTATATCTTAACTGATCTGAGACACACTCAAGTCAATTCCTCAATAGAGAAAACATAAAATAGAAATAATCTGTTTTGTACCGTGCTGATGTTGCAGGAGCAACAATTGAGAACCTAAAGGGATCTGATTTTATTGATGTTTCCTCTGGGGATGTGTGCTCAGAAGTATTGCATAACTTTAAAATTGAAATTGAAATTACACCTCATGCAACACCCCAAAACAATTAGTCAGGGTTTTATGTTGTTTTAGTTTTTCTGAATGTATGGGTTGTATGTTATATGGACATACTCTGTAAAAAAGTTCTTTGCCTGTATAGGGGACATATCATATACATTAATTAGGTACAATAAACAATGTACCAATTTTCTGATTTCTTCAGCTGATGTAGAAATAAATGATCCATCCCTAAACAATTTCTGTAACAGCACAAACGTCTTTTGGAACAAATCATGAGGGAAGTTTGATGTTTTGTCAATACACTCTAATGCTGTAGCCTAATTTTCCGGCTGCAATGTATGTGCAGCAGATGTAAAGTGTTATTATCAGAACTGAATGTTAACCCATTGTCTTTGTTTTATTGTGGACTTGGATTCATTCTTGGTTTTTATCCTTTGATGGGGAATTTCAAGACAATTTTGTCATTGTGCTATTAATTGAGGCCTTTCTGGTAATTTGTAGACAGCATATATGTAAATTTGCAAGACAATCAATAGAGAATTGTTTAATTTTTGAAGTAATCTCTCACTCAGTAATGTGACCCAGCTTTACAGAATGGAAATTATATA
Source organism: Lepturacanthus savala (assembly GCA_030544235.1). NCBI lineage: Eukaryota > Metazoa > Chordata > Actinopteri > Scombriformes > Trichiuridae > Lepturacanthus > Lepturacanthus savala. Next base: position 18,991,889 of record CM060465.1, read on the forward strand.
GAAATTGACCTTATTTGACACATTTTTGATGAAGCTACATGTCATAGAAGAAAGAAAGAAAGAAAGAAAGAAAGAAAGAAAGAAAGAAGAAGAAAGAAATATACAACAGTGTGCATGTCTGCATATACTCTTCCCATTAACTGTTGTCACTCTATTGTGATGACCCCTGTGGTTGCCTGTAACATTGCATCTGCCCTGCTGTATCAGCAGCATGTGACCCAATCAGTACCTCAAATGGTGACACCTGGGCTTGGTGCCTACCAGCCTATAAAACCGGTCTGCTCACCTCATCTGTTTTGCTCTCTGCAGGAATCTGTGGTGATGTGGCAGCCCTATGTTCTTTTGGCAACATGTTGATTTAAGTGTGTTAGCTATTATTGTGCATTTTACAATACACACCCTTCATGCTTTCTTTACTGATATCCACATCTCATGCTTTGTTGACCTTTTGTTTGGTACCTTGTTTAGTTTTCTGTTAAATAAAGTATATTCGTTAATTTTCACAATGGTGTATCTACTTATTTGTCATGGCTGTAGAGCCAGGCTGTGACAGGCTATTATTGGTAGTATTTTGTGGGGGCTATCAGGTCACATATTGAAGCTGCTCAGCATGATAGAAGAAAAAGGATCAAGCAGCACAACAGAAGGGTCATTGTACAGAATCGCAGGAATTCTCTTTTGCACATTTCAACTTCATTACTGAAAGGACTGATCCAAGACAGGATTGTCCCATAGTCTTTGTTTTTCCTTTTTTAAACTGCAATATGTCATAAATTCCTTTTGTTCCGAAGGGTTTCTTGTATCTGATGGTATGTTGTTAGATTTGGCCTCTCAGCAGATTCTAGATGTTAACAACTTGACATTAATAGTGTTTTTTTGCAATTTTGCAACTCTGCAGCATATTGCTACCAACATCCAGAGACCATGAATCATCCATTTGTATGGCAGCTGTCAGAACATGACAGGTAGTAGGTAGTATACAAATGGCAGTACTTATATTGTGATATGTTTCATTGAACATTAGTTTAAGTGCTAACTGACAAAGGTGATTTGTCTGTCAGGCTCTTCGACATTGCTGGCACTTATTCTCGCTTCTGGAGCGGCATATTACATATTTTTGAAAAAACATACTGACATACTCATTTATTTTCTATGTGAGTGGAACCTATAATTTGAATGCAACTCATTATTATGCATATCCTGATGAATATGAATCCAAATACAGGTAGCCAGCCATCACCACTGCCTGAAATGAGTTTCACCTGTATCTAGTTCAGAATAGCTGTATATGAGAACAGAATTGCAGTACAGCACCATAGAGGATTATAGAAGAGTCTGTTATGTGTTTTAACTGTTTTTGTTCACCACCTGCTGGACAACTACAGTCTATTTCCCCCTTTTAATAATTTGCAACAGTTTTTTGATAGGTTGATTCTTGCCTGTGAGAATACAGTAAGGTATATACATCTATGTACAATAGCAGCACCTTGACTCTGTTTGACCTAAAAGAAACCGATTCTTAATCAGTAGCATTGGTAACATCTTTGGTTACCCTGTACTTAATGTGAAGATGGATGCTGTAAAAAAGGTCTAATGAGAAAACATGCACTGACAGTCCTCTGCAGTCCACTGTATTGGGCTCACATCATGCATATTGCTCTTTATGGCTCCTGTCCATAGTACTTATAAAGTGAAAGCCTCCTCTTATATTGGAATTTGTCATCCAACCTAAATGCATCAAGCATGGCCATAGGAACTGCTTCAAGGACGAAAACATTGGTAATGGAAGTGTGGGTGGTGTTGTATAATGATATTTGAGACCGATAAATTAATTTGCAGACACACTGGAAATATATTAACTGTATGAGATGAGCTCCACATTTTAAGGGGTCACAGCATAGGCCAAAGGGGCTAGGAACCCTGATGAAAATTCAGACTATAACTATTCATCAACATTATGGGATTCCATATTTATAGCAAAACAAAACAAAACGACTTGAATGTGATAAAGTCACATTTGAATTTTTTTTAAATTATATTAACTTTATATTAACTAATTTTCACTAAGACTAAGACAAAGAATAAATAAAAAATCTTTGACAAAATTAACAATGTGCGGAGAAAAAAATTTTCTACAAGCCTTTAAGCTTCCATTTTTGACCCTACTGTAACTAATGTTTAGACAAAACAAAACAAAAAGACTAAATTGTAACTTGAACTAAATATAATCTTCACATAAGTGACTAAGGTTAAAAATAGATGTAAAATCATAGTTAAAATGTACTCAATTAACACAAAGGGAAACACACTTCATCCTGTGATAATAGGTCACACAATCGTATGGGTCGCCGATTAAGTCGTAACACCCTATGGTAACACCGACCAACCTGGCAACCAACCAACCAACCAACCTCCTCAACCAATCAGAATCCAGATGGGCGTTACGGCACCTTCGCGCTACAGTTACGCCAGAACGACGTGTTGGAAGATTCCGCGCTAAACACAAAGGGCATACAACCACCGAAAAAGTTTGTTTTTCATAGTTAAACTAACCCAGTGGTGAACAATTCACGAGAACTACAGAATTCCACGTGCTACATTCGTGTAACGTTTCTTTGAAACACCAACAATCGGCATTTGTCTCTCTAACCAGCCATTTAAAGTCGTTTTTGTTCCTGCTGCCGTTCATTAAAGTAGCTCGCTAGCATTAATTGGCTAAAGCTTCCAGGGCGGTAAGAGTTTCACGGTTGTGGAAAAGTGAAGCTGTTCGACGTGTTAATTGATTTGCTGGTAACCAGTCAAAGTCCCCTGCTACACAGAGGTACGAGAAAGAGATGGGAAGAGAGAAGAATGTCAAAGGAGAAAAGAAAGCCAAGCTCAAAGCAAAGAAACCGAGAAGGCTGAGTGACCATGAAAGCGCCGGTTCAGACGGGGATACGATCAAGAACAGGTGAGTAACGTGTGCGCGCGCGCACGTCTGTGTGTAATAGAAAGGCAAAACGCATGCTTACGGTTTACCTAATATTTGCATCAAGAAGCAATGTGCCAAACTGCAGCACATCTAACATCTGTTCAGCTCCAACACAGGCCACACATCAAAGCAAGTCTTCACATGCAACCAGCAAGTAGCACTGCCTTTCATGTTATTGGAATGTGGAGACAAATTAATTTTGATTTAAAAAAAATAAATAAATAAAATTCGTCTAATGGTAATAAATCAGAGGAAAGTGAAAGCCATGCGGTGTGCTACTGAAGAACTGGCTGCACACAGTGTTACTGAGAGAAGGCCAAGGACTGGTGGGACTGATTGTATGCATTCATTTCACTGAGTACAGTGGGTACTCCATCTTCATATGAATAAATTAATTTACCTTGATATCTGATGCGTTTATTACCATGCATATGTGAGCAGACAAATGAATGCAGAGTGATCTGTCATTGCCTTGTGTAATTGATGAGAGCAGGGCGATGAATAGACACCTGTAAGCGCTTCTGGCAGTAGAGCAGGCAGCTTTCTGTGACAGCTAGCCTCATGTTATTTCATGGCACACTGACTGAATTACTGATTAAGGATCAATTTATCCTTCTCAGCGGCAAGACACATGGAACTAATTTTCCTGAGCGTGAAAGTGCCTATTGCCTTAGTCTGACGTTCTAAATTGGGACCCTCGTGGAAAGAGTTCAGAATTAAAAAAAATAAAAAAAATTAACATAGTTAGAGCATAATTGCAGCTCAATGTCATGTTACATTCATCCCTGAAGGGTGGAAAGGTCAAATTGAAAAATATGTCAGAGCTGTAAGGTGTTCCTTTAGGACAACTCTTGTTTCAAAGTGCGACTGTCTGTTGGTTTCAGTCATATGAAAGCATATTTGTTACAAATACTGCACCACTAACAAGGCTTCCCTCTCATTTTCATCCCTGTCCCATCTTGACCTTCTGAGGTGCAGTGCAAAACCAGCTAAATCTGCAGCTAAATCTGATAATGGAAAAGCCCAGAAGAAGGTAAGTCTCTAATTTTCTTCTCTTTTGTGTGTATCATGCAGGGGTAAATATAGCTGAAATATGATCCAGGCTCATATTTATCAAGGTTATATTCATATTGGTCATATCATATATATCATCATATTGGTCCTAACTAGCAAAAGGTGTTTGGTCCTATATTTTGGACAGGCTCCAGATGTGTTTGAACTTGTTAGGAGCTGCTGGAGAGATTGAGGGGAGATCAAGGGGACAGTGGGAGGATCACTGTGAGATTATTGAAAGATACGGTTCCTGCAAAGATGAAAACATTTTTCACTGAGGTCCTCACAACCTTGCAGTGACGGGGTGAATTTCTGCAGTAATAAATCAAACTTGTGTATCATCAGTCATTCATTTATTCAATCATTTTATACAATTTATAGCTGACCCATATTTAATACAGATTATAATTATGTTAATAGTGTACAGAAATAATTGTCTTCACCTGTATGGGTGCATAGGTCCAAAGGAGGCAGCTGAAAGGTGAATTGGACAGGGGAAGAAAAGATGAAATGGAGATGTGAAACAGAGAAGCATCCACAAAACCTCAGGAAGATGGCTGCTGGGGAAAAAAACATAGTTACTAGTGTCATTTTGACCAAATTATTTAGACAAACTGTCATACAAGTATGATGGAAGGTCCTGTGGAAAAAAATTCAACCAATAAGTCTCAAAAAATAGAATGAAAATAGAACATCAAATTCCTTGATTCAGTGTGCGGGCACTCCCTGTATCTCATTATTTAGAAATGTGCCCATGCACAATCAGAGTTCTGTATGCAGCAGCACACTATGCAACATTTGGTGCTAATACAGGAAGTATAAAGAATGACATTGGATGCCATGGTTTATGAAATCAACTAGAAACAATTTATTGTTTAAGCCAGGCAAATATAAATTGTTAATATAAAGCCTATTGCGAATGGTTTATTGGTAAATATCATAATGGCATTTAAGCTATTTATTAGTGTTGTTGTCACAAATCACCTAAAATTTGCTTACAGATTTAAAAAAAGATGTTTTCTGTATGCCATTATTTTAAAACATCCTATTTTATAACGTAAAACTCCCATGTTATTTTAATCTCTCTACTTTGTGGCTGAAAGGGTCTGAATATAGCACCACCACACTCTCCTTAGGGAAAGTAAATGAATCACCTCTACCTGGGTTGAGGTTATGATGGTCACGTGAGCCCATCCATAATTCTCGCCTTGTTTGGAAGTACGATGTCAAACACCAGGTTACCCACTGACCCCAGCTCAGGCTGCCAGTGCTATAGTCTGTGTACCAGCTTGTAGTAGGTCACCTCCATGCTATTCTATCCCCATAACATTTACATTCCATTTACTTGCCAACATCCTGACTGGAAGTAGTTGTTATAGGTCAGTATTTTGATTAGTGTTTACTCGCTTAACACAATTAATCTAAAAATATGAGTTAATTTAATAATCACCGTGCAGCCTGCTACTCTACAGCACTGTGTTCTGTTGATATAAAACAGAAAAGCAGCAATACGTCATCTCAGAAAAGCTGGAAAGTGAATATTAGGCATGTTTACTTGACAGTTAATTATGACAATTTGTGTATGATTCATTTTCTACTGGCGATATGTTCACTGGATTATGCAATAGATGTACATAAATGGGCCATATATGATATGTTACAGTCTTTTCTTGCTGTGTGTATTTTTCAGGATTTGCATGATATGTTTCTGTGCTAAAGTTTTATGTCTGTCTTTCTCCCAGGTCAAGACACCCAAGACTGAGCCACTGGTGTCGGCTGACAGTGCTGGGTAGGGAAAAAGACTTTATGCCGGTTGACTATATCTTCTTAAAGGCAGAGACAATAAGATGATGATAATTGTGCCAGAAATCCTATTTTCACCCCCCACACACCTTCTTTCCCCTTCCCTCCTGAGGTGATGGAAATTAATTCTTGTGTTTTGATGTTCAAAGGACCTGGACAGAAGCCATTCCCATTTTATACAATGTCTTAACCTGTCTCACAGGAAATTAATTCAACTCAGCATTGATGACAAATATCCGTGGCTTGTCAGGAAAGTAATAAATGAGAATCCATGGTTTGAGTAGTTAGACGCTCAGCGGGCGTTGCAGAGATGCAGACTTTGTCCGAAGGCCTGCTGCGTTGAATCTGTCTCACAGCAGTATTTCTATAGAGTTGTAAATGGTTTGTTTCTCCAATGTGGACTTAGCCAAAGCCACTGCGAGGAGTGACATTTCAAAGGAGATGCCAGTTGGAAAAACTATTTTGCTAATTTCAGCCTTTCGATTCCCTTCAGGGTTTTTACCTCCAGAAAGGCTCAGGTGGTAACTGTGCTAGTTGAGTGGGTTTCATGGAGAGGGGAAAGTTGAGGCTGCGCAGCAGTGTAAGGGAGGAACAGAAGGCTATTAGAACCACAGACCGTAAATATCAATGGAGGCAGTGATCCACCCTCCTTTGTATAGCGTTTTATGGATTTTGCTCAGTGGTGCAGTATACCAAAAAAACATGACCATATCTACACATAGAGCACTAGAACTGAATAGTCTGGCCACAGCACGCACAGAGTTTTGCAAAGTAAAAAGAAAACAGAAAGTTTGACAAAGGTCTGTCCTGTGTGTAATTTCAAGTTGATATAAAAGCCTTGGCCACAAGTAGTTTTCCTACTGCAAAGATTAAAAACATTGATGTCAGTAATTTCCTTTGTAAAGGTTGTGATTTGGTCGTCAAACAGGCAGCAAGATCTCCACCGACTTACCACATTAAAAATCCATTCTCCCCAGTGGGAGCTGATGCAAAAAGCCTTATACAAAGGGAACCTGATGGAACTAATTGAGTCAATGTGACGTTATTTGGCCCATATTTGCCTTCATGTAGAGTAGTTGGAGAAGAATGAACACAGTGACGTGCTGTAGATGTATTATTTTCATTTTTTGACATGATGTATTCTTGAAGCATGTCATTTCAAGTCAGAGGAAGCACTTAAATTATAAGTGGAGCTTTGGGTAGTGTAGGTGTAGTTAGGGCATCCCTAATTATATTTTCACAGGAACAATGTAATGCAGATATTTTTATAGATTCACACTATTGTACAACTAGGCTGTCAGTAAAAAATGCAAAATGTTGATGATTAGAAGGTGTCTTTTACACTTTTTTTTAAAAATCTTTTACTGCTCACTATTGTCTTATTTTATAGGAAGTAGTGGGTATGTGAGTTAGTTTGGACCCTGAAACTAAAACTGCTGAATCAAATCCATTATCCTATGTTAAGAATAAAGGCCCATTGTAGAAATAAATATATCTTTACACTTGAAACGGTTTTCAAGTTTTTCCTTTTTAGTTTGTTTTGCAGAAAGGTTGTTTCTTTTTTTAATCTGTTAGGAGTCAAAAATGTGATTTCTTTAGAGGTAAACCAAAGTTCTTGTACTCTTATCACCTTTGATTTATGTCTAAATGTGAACATGTGGCAGATTTGCAGCAACAACCAGATGAAATCCAAGACCAGAGAACCTGAGCAAAGGCTCATTGCCTTCAATCAGAAGTCATTAGGGGCTGTACTGTAGAAGTGCAGGGAAAGTGCATTAGGCTCATACACTGTGTGCCAGGTAGTTGCTACCTTAGTGGCTTGGTAATCAGGCCCCAAGGAAGTACGCCGGGCTTTGAAGCCAATTTGATGTAGTGGCCAAATGGTAGAATTACAATTTCTGTGTATTTTTCCCTACACACAATCATGAGAAAAAGAGTAACTGTAAAACAGTGGATATGTTTTCTCATGTGCATCACAACTCCCTGCGAAATGGCTTGTTTCACAATACGATTTTGGTTTGATAACATTAAGAGACCTTAAAAGAGCCACATAATTGAATTATTTTTTATTTTCATAGTTCTTTAGAAGTAGCTATGTTAATTTGTAGAATTCTTAATTTAGACTATTTCCCTTCCCACCAACTGCTCATTCTGCAGGGAAATTCAAGCTTGCAGTTGTGTATTTTTTTTTTTCTAATTGCTGTAATTATGTCATTACCATTCCTGTTTCGATAATGTTGCTTAATTACTGTAATTATGTAGGATTTCATGTGGTCAGTAAATCATTAATCTGTCCTAAGATTATTTTTTTTCCTATTCTGCATGGAAGGGTAATTTTGTCCTTACTTTGTCAGCTGTGAAAAGGAGCCATTAAGATTTTACTCTGCCTTGTCATTAGCTTGTTAAGTGGGAAGTAACTCAAAATTAACAGCTCAAGTCAGATTGTGAGATTTGACAAAGATTTGACAGACATGACAAGTGCGCTGGACTTTACTTTATGTAAAATTGTCCTCTTCTGTGGTTTAGGGAGTTGGTGAAACAGGAGTCAGACAACGATGATTTCAGTGCAAAGGAGAAAGGTTTGAAAAGGAAAAGAATTAATGATGAACCTGTGGAAGGCTCTTCACATTCCACTGCTTCAGCAAAGTAAGCCAGTGCCAGGTTTCTGAAAGAATGTTTGTTTTCCACCCCTAATTATTTTTTATATATATATTGTATATTTCTGTTTTGTTTTGTCTTTGAATCCCTGCAGCATAAAAAAAGAAAGTAATGGAGAAGCCCAGAAAAAGAAAAGGAAGAAGACAACAACAGAACAGGTAAAATGTCTTCCTGTTGTGATTGATCTGTCTCTATCAATGCTGCCATATGAAGTTTGCTAGAAACGTGGTTCAAAGTGTTAGTTTAATTCAGTTAACTCTTTTTTTTTCCTGGGCACAGACAGTAAAGAAAGAGGAAGAAGAGTGTTCAGTCTCAAAGAAACCTAAGAGGACAAAAGGGGAGATTGAGGAAGCAAGACAGCTGAAGATCAAAAAGAAGGAGGAGGAGGAGCAGAATCGCTGGCGATGGTTGGGAAACGCTGCTCCTTTCATCCTTCATTGACCTGTCTCCCTGCTATACCACTCCCCACACACACACACACACACATACATAGACGTAATCAAACACAAACTACATGAGGAAACCGGAGAGAAGCAATTTCACTCTTCAAATACATCCTTTTTTACCATCTTTCTGTCAGGTGGGAGGAAGAGAAGTATGAAAATGGGGTAAAATGGAAGTTCCTTGAACATAAAGGACCCTACTTCCCTCCTGAGTACCAGCCTCTCCCAGACAACGTTCACTTTTACTATAATGGTTAGTGCAACACCGAAAATGAATTTGTAAAAAAGCGTTATTATTGTCGTGTAATTATTTTAAAAAATTGAATAACAAACCGTAGCTTGTTTCAATGAGAAGTTCTTTACATGCATGCCAATTCATAAAACATTAGAGCAAATAAATGCGTAAAACAAAATGCTAAATATTATAGTACATTATCTGTGGCTTAAAAGTAGGCGGATTTCTGGATGCCAGTGTACAGGAAGTCCAACACGCACACAATTGGATTCTTAAGACACCAAAGGAGTATTGGGTCAAACACTGATTGATGACTGTAATTGTTTTTGCTTTGCTTAGCAGTCAAGTCACAACAGTGTCCTACAGGGAGTTGGTTTGATCTGTTCAATCCTCTGCGTGCATGTTCTGGTTTGTAGCTCCGTCTCAGCAGTGGGGTTGAATGTAGATCTTTGTCCTTGTCTCCATCTCCACTTGTAAACATTCCTGTATTTGCCCAACAGGACTCTTAGCAAATCCAAAGTTATTTCATGCTGATATTTAAAATAAGTGGTGTGCTTGTTTTGTTTGTGAACAGGTAAGGAGGTGAAGCTGAGCCTGGCAGCTGAGGAGGTGGCGTGGTTCTTTGCTCAGATGTTGGACCACGAATACACCACCAAAAGCGTGTTCAGGGAAAACTTTTTTAACGATTGGAGGAAGGTATGAGATTCAGTTAAGTTTAGGGTTATTGAATATGAACCTCTTATTTTCAATTGGCAACATTTCCTTGTTGCTGCTGTGGTGATGACTCCCTGCTAAGATTCTGTGTAAATGAAATATGATCTTAGTCAAAATTTCATGTTACCACTGCTGAATAATTCATAAGTCAGTAAAAATTGTCAAAGGTGTTCCCTACAAAACCTTCTTTTGATAAGAAGATCAAGCGTAGTATTTTACACAGTTGTCCATCTTCTAGCTTTCTGTTGGTATATATGTGAATTCTGTCAATTGCAGAATATGTGTGTGTAATGGTGACTGGTACATGCATGCTGTTGTCTGTGAGGGTGTCCTCTGTATAGAGAAAACACCGTGCCAAGCCCCAAGGCATATCATGCAGAATTAATTTTGCGCTGCTTAGTGCTCAATGCACTTGAAAATACGATTTGTGTGAAGGCATTGATATGCTAATCCATACAAGTAGCTCCCCTGCATATGAACAAATCCAATTAAACTGTTTTATTATAGCTGGAAAAAAACTCTCCTCGCTCCGCTGCCCTCAGTGCCCGCCCACTGTCGGGTGTCAGTCATGCTTAGACACGCAGCCTGACTGTGTCCGTAGTGTCAGCGTGTTTCTGGAGTGTCAAACAGTTTTTGCATTTCAATTCTTACAACCATAGACGGCAATACTGGACTCGATGCACTGTGAAAAGCTTAATGAATGAGTCATTTTCTTTAGCTTTAATGGCTGTGTTGTCCTTTTTTTGTCAAGTACTTTACCCTTTTAAGTATTCCTTATGTTTTTATATGATACCTATTAGGGTCACTGCCCCATCTGTGATGAGCGCTGCTATAGCGATGACAGTAAGATCCAACTCATCAAAAGCCCCGTAAAGTTTACTGTTATGTTCGGCCACTCTGTGCCAATATAACCTTAAAATTAGAAATCGACAAATGGATTTTGCTCTGCGTGGCGAGAAAGTCCCCGACATGCTGGCCTCTAATTCGTGCAGGAATCGCTTTCTTGCCCCACAGCAGGAGGCCGTGTTAAAAGCCACTTGTATTGTCATGACATTTTAGCGCCAGGAACTTCGGAGATGAACCATAAAATCTCCACCGAGTTGGTCTGTGTTGCTGCCCTATTAGCGACCTCTTTGATGGGGTGACCCCTTGTGCAATAAAAAAAAATCGACAATTATAGTTGAAACCAAGTAGCTCTGACGTTACATCAGTAGACTGTTACGTTGAGTGTGTTAGTGAAACTCGCCAGGCAGTGGCCTTCTCAGGAAGAAAAGGTCTATTCTCTGGCTTTTAACAACATCACTTTTTTTTTTTTCCTTTTCCTGCACTCCCCGCCTCCATAAAAATGAGTAATTAAATGAAAGGTCACCTAGCTGTTTTGATTATGCTTGTCTCATTTGGTTTTCATGATACATTGTTATTTGTGTTATTTTAAGGAGGAAAAAATGTTCTACACACACTATAATAGTTTTTAATAAATCGAATAAAACGGCATGGTGCACAGATCCTTTAAGCGTTTCTCCCTTCAGTTCAAATATTTGACCCAGCTTTCTTCTGTCAATATTGAGTTTTAGATTTAAAACTGTTTGGTTTCATTCATTCTGGTTTTTATTTTAGATTAATCTGCTGACAGCTTCTAAATATATTTGACTACATGTTCAGTCTGCTGGAAAATAGTGAAATGCTAACTTTTTCCCGAAGACTTTTGTAATTTTAACTTTAAAAGGAATTCCAGCTCTACATCACACTCAAGTTTACCACACTTTGTACCTGTTTTAGGAAATGACCCATGAGGAGAGGTTGCTGATTAAAGATCTTAACAAATGTGATTTTGGAGAGATTCATGCCATGCACAAAGCCAAGGTGGAGACCAGGAAAAACATGAGCAAGGAGGAGAAACTGGTGAGGTTCTCCTGTGTGCATACACTTATTACTCTGCTTATTTTTCATAATTCAAGGTCAGTATAACAGATTTAGTTTCCTTGAAAACTGATGATGTGTTTATTTCCGTTGCAGGCTTTGAAAGAGGCCAATCAGAAGATTGCGGACGAGTATGGCTTCTGTTTGCTGGACCACCACAGAGAACGCATCGGCAACTATAAGATTGAGCCTCCGGGGCTGTTCAGGGGTAGAGGGGAGCATCCCAAACAGGGGATGCTGAAGAAAAGGATCCAACCAGAGGACGTCATCATCAACTGTGGCAAGTAAGAGTGTGGCCAAGTGTATACGTAGTGATGGATAGGTCTCTTGCTTTGTTCTAAAATGCTCAGATTGCTTATTACACACTTAAAAGTGCATTTTATTTTCCATTTATCTTTTTCCAACAGAGAATCCAGGATCCCTGTGCCACCAGCTGGTCACCGCTGGAAGGAGATTCGACATGACAACACTGTGACATGGTTGGCCAGTTGGACTGAGAACATCCAGGGTGCCATTAAATACATCATGCTCAATGCCAACTCCAAACTCAAGGTAACCTATCTTTCTCATATCATCTTCATAAAATATGTATAACGGACACATGCATCCTGTAACAGTTTGAGGTTAAATAAACACTTTTTAATTAACCAGTTGTCACAGGAAATATGCTGCTTATATGACTCAAAATATGATTCGGCAATATAAGGATATAGAATAGGTTTTCAGCTAATCAATGCATTTATCTAACCGTCCAGAAGCACCCAAATGCACTACCAAGCAAGCATTCAAGTTTTCATGTGTATATATGAATTTTTATTTAGGTTATCATCATATGCATTAGAATCAGTGCTCTCTAGTCCAATGAGAAATTGTGCTCAGCTCTGCCGATCTCTCACAATGCACAAAACATGCATTTTATAAAAAGGCACACGTACAGACACGGACACACATGTGCACATGCATACAGAGCAACATTAGCATTGATTTAAAGTCGTGTATCTGGTCACCTATGTCTTTAGCTCGCATAATGTTTGGCATTAACTCCTTGAACTCTGCAATAGAAATGGTCCACCAGGGCCTACATTGGTATTTTTGCTTGTGATGTCATTTCTTGGGTGTATCTTCAAATTCTACACATCCCTAATATCTGCATATGTTATGTAAGACAATTGATCAAACACAATCTAAAATGTTTTTTAACCAATATTACAAAAAACTTATTGATGTATTTATATATTAAGTAAACTTTACTAAATTGAAACCTAAAACATGTTTTTCAAATTTGACCAATTTGATTGTTGAAGCAAATTTGTTGGTTTTATTTGCTAGAGTCAGAATGTGGCAGATAATTTACATGTTTATATTTATTTTTTTAAATATTTTAGATAATTTCATAACTTTAAAAATTTAAATATTTAAATGCACATCTCCTACACAATAAACTATGAAACCTTGTTCCAACAACAGCGTAAATGACATCCCCTCTCAGTAATGTGCACAGCGTCTTATATTTGCCCCCTCTCCCATATCTCTCCTGCTCTCCAGTTGCTCATTGTTTCTGTTTTGCTTCCTCTTTTTTCCTTCCATATCTCATGTGTAAAGGTTAATTTATTCCTCTGTTAGTCTTCCTAATATTAACAGCCCATGTGTTCACTGATGGTGATGGAGCAAACAAGAAGTGAAGAAACTCTTGTAATTGTTGTGTAGCTGGGTTCTTTTGTGTGCTATAACCACATGCATTTGTCCCGTGATTACCATAATTACTAATGTTAGCTCAGTATTTATGGCTTTTGAGGGAAATTTCTTTGTCTCATTTTTTTAGTTTCATGTTACTCTTTGTCTGCATCCATTTTTATCCTTTTTTCTTCTCTTCATCATATGAACGCAGGGAGAGAAGGATTGGGAGAAATATGAGATCGCTCGGAAACTGAAGACGTGCGTAGACGACATCCGTGCCCAGTACCTCCGGGATCTCAAGTCAAGGGAGATGCGCACTCGCCAGAGAGCTGTGGCCCTCTACTTCATAGACAAGGTCTGAGGTGTCCGTCATTGCATTGGCTTCTACATGTTTACACACCAGCTAGAAATAAACTGCTGTCACTTTTCACAGATTCTTCTTAGCACTCGGGTCTCATACCAAGACATATTGGAAATCAATGCAATGTGTCTTGATTCCTTTTTTCAGTTTTTTCCCCACATAGCTAGATGGAAGATCTTTTACAAGCAGAGTAATTGATTATATGTAGCCATTTTCTTTCAGTAAACCCAAGCTAATTATCTCAGTCTACATTGAGTAAAATGATAGATTGAGCGTGTAAAAGCGTTCAAAAGGCTCATGCTTAAGACGATTTCATTTCTGATTTGGCTTTGTTGCGTTTACTATGCAGTTCTTTAGCTCTTTATTGTCACTTAATGTTGCATGTCTTTGTGTTGCTCTGTGAATGAGAGGGATGATGGTAAAAGTGTCTGGCTTGTATGTGTGAATTTGTTGTGTATCTTTGTCCCCCCCCCCAGCTGGCACTGAGAGCTGGTAATGAGAAGGAGGAGGGAGAAACGGCAGACACTGTGGGCTGCTGCTCACTACGAGTCGAGCACATTACACTTCACAAGCAGCTGGATGGCAACGAGTGTGTGGTGGAATTTGATTTCCTGGGTAAAGACTCCATTCGTTACTACAACAAAGTTCCTGTCATCAGCAAGGTAAAAGAACAAAGGGTCTGCACACTGATTCATGCTTCCAAGCACAGTATTCGTTTTAAATATTTTTTTCCATAATAATCACTTCACATAGTTAATAAAAGGCAAATCTGTCCATTGGTAGTAGATGAAGACATTGGCAAAGCAAGTAACTTTCACGTTGATACTAAACTAATATATATATCATTAGAATAATCTAGGTTTTGGCCTTTGGGACTTGGCAGAAGTCCCCCTGCAGAAAAGGTCACTTGCATATATATTGATATGCACACAGCCCAAAGCAGAGACAGAACTGAGAATGCCTTAAGGGCCCTCAGGGCACAGTTAGATTGGATTCTTAAAGCTGCAGTGTTTTAATTTGTCTCTGTTGAAGGCATTTAACTGTCCGCCTGCTTCAGCCCACCCCTCTGGAATACATGGTCATGAAGGGGAAATCTTGACCCACTTACTAAGATGCCCTGGAGTTGGTCAGTGCAGCTAATGCATTATAAAGCATAGTAATATAACCAGAATCATTATTTAAAGTAAGTTACAGATCAGTGTGGTTCAGATTTGCTGGTAACAGATAGTAAAATCCTTTACCTTTATCGCCTTTTTCGGTTATGTGAAGTGTTGCACAGATCAAATTTAAGTAGAGCTGCAACTATTAGTTCATTATCCAGTTGACAAACAGAAAATTTTAATAATTATCAAATCATTTTTGAAACCTCTCTAAATTCTTTGTTCTTTTCTTCTCAAAGCCTCTCATATATTCTATGATAGTAAACTGAAAATCTCTGCGTTGTGGACTTTTGGTAGGGACTAAAGAAGACAGTCGTGTTGTCATGTTGTAATCAACATTTACTGACAAAATGACTAATGGATTAATCAAGAAAATAATTGACAGATTAATCATATATAATATTAAAAATAATCACTGGTCGCAGCCATAATTTTAAGGCATAATTACACAATGACTTGTGATAGTTATTATTACTGACATTTCATAAACTCAATAAGCAGCACATGATGATAATAATAATAATAATGTGTTGCTGCCCTCACTAATTTGCACTTATGACCTCCAGTCAAGCTCCGATGTGTAAAGATTGTGATAAAAGGAAGTCTGATGCAGAATTTCCAGTGTTTTGTTTTAGTTGCAGTCCAACTTTTATCTTGTTGCTGAGTTCATGTCAGCTTTCTATGTCTGTATTTGGCATCTCTCTGCTTACAGCAGTGCATATTGACAAGAAAGAATAGTTAATGTGAGAACCTGTAGAAGGTCTACTGTAGCAAAGAACTACAGTTAAAAAAAAACAAAATGCTGCAGAATTTTCATTGTACTTACAGGATTGTAATGCACTAAACTGGTATGTGTAGGCAGCAAATAATCTTAAAATGTTTACATATTAGCTTAAGTCAGTTTAAGTAGGTTGCTTAATTGGCGTTCATGTTCAATTGTAATTCTCCACAAACATAGATGAGACAGGCTGCTATTGGGGTGTTTATAAAAGAACAGAAGGATTAAGCAATGCCACAGCTTTTGTGAATCGTCAGTGTGTTTAATACATTAAATAATACAAGAAACAAAATGTGTTGGGGACCTCCTTTTAAAATCCTCTTTAGTTGTCTGCAATCTGTCAAACAGCTGTCAGTGTTGTGTGCATGCACGCACATGTAGATTTCCAGCCCCTCCTCTGGTTGCAGACCATGCTATCTTCTGTTCCAGAGATAGAAAAAGAAATGTTAGCACCACCTGACAGCAAAGTGTTTTGTTTCTTTGGAGAATATATAATTATTCAAATGAGTGCCTTCAAAAGCAACAACATTAGCTAGAATTAATTAGTCCCTTGCATATTTTAACATCAATTCCCAGGGAAATCAGTGAGATTACTGCTAAATGTCACTTGGAATAAAATGGAACAAGGATGGAAGTGAGGAATTTCCATTTTTAACCTCTGGAGGAATTCAAAATGATTCAGTTCTTGTGGTTATGTGTAGTTTTATTGTATATGTGATTTCTTCTGTAAAATGTTTGCATGTAAAGAACAAATAATAATACACAAATGGCGGTGCCTCCTCCGCCCAGAAAGGCTTAACAAATGGCTGGTCTGCAGATAAGTGTATCGGCATATTATTTAAATTAGTGACCTCCTTATTTCTCAATTTCATCACCAGTCGGCAAGCTGAGTGACTCCATCAGATAACTCCTGAGTATGGGGACAACTGCAGATGCAGATTTTCATCCTAAAAACACTTTCACCTTTTAAATATTAACAGTTTATTTGCAGAAATGAAATATTTGCATCACAAATCATCCAGAAAATATGTTTTATAAAGCAGCACATCTGTTACCATTAATTGGTGTCTTGCATATTTTAATAGTTTATTTGGGGAATGGTGCATCTGTGAAACCCACAGAGTTGCTGGAAATGTCAGATGTAATTGTGCCAATTTCTCTTCTCTGCCTCTGCTCTGAAATGGGCAAATGAAGTCAGTCCACACACACACAAAAGCGTTCCTGATCTGTAAGTTGCATTTTAATGTATGGTGCATTTAGGAAGTATTTACACCTCTCAGTGTCTCGGCACATTCCTGTGTCTGAGCTCTACAGGCTTGTTTTTTGCTCTGATATGCATCATGGCTTGTTTTTTTGCTCTGATATGCATAGTCAGCTGTGAGACTTTATATAGATTGTAGTGTGCCATTCTAAATCCTGCTTAAATCTATTTATCATCAGTTGACTCTAATTAAGAAGCATCTCAAGAGAAATAGAATGCACCTCAGCTAAAGCGTGATAGTAAAGGGAATACTTATGCCAGTGGGATGTTTCAATTTTCCTTCTTCATTGATATGCAAATGTTTCTAAAATCCTGATTTGACTTTGTCATCATTGGTATTAAGTATAGATTGATGAAATGAATTGAATCTAAACCGCAACATAACAAAATGTGAAAATAGTGATGACCTGGATAGTTTCTGAATGCACTGCAAGCTAGCTTTCAAAGAATTAGTGTCACTTTCTGTCTTTCCTTTTAAAAGTACTGATAATTTGAATGCAGTTTCACCATTGACGTTTTGCACACAAAATAGTGAAATTTCCCTCAAACACCTTGTAACATTGACCCAATTCCAATCTTAGTGATTTAAAGAATGGAACTACAAGTAGGGTTGAGATATAGCAACACCAAGCTAATCTTTTTTAATTATTATTGTATATCTGCTTAAGTAAAATTTGCTTGATTAAAATGTTGAAATCTTCTCAGGTTTTTAAGAATCTGAAACTGTTCATGGAGAACAAGGAACCCGGTGACGAACTCTTTGACCGCCTCAATGTGAGTACTTCACTGACTGCCTTGGCCTTTCATTTCCTTCAGCATTTTTACACATGTTCAACATGCTCATGTTAGTTTTGAAGAACCACGTGTAAAACATGACCAGCTGCTGCACTACATCTTAGCAGAGAACTTTGTAAAAGAAAGCTGAAAACTGTTAAATACCTTAATTGTTTAAAAAAGTACCGAATTGTGAGTAAAAAATGTGAGAAACACATGAAGACGTGTGTAGTATTTGAAGAAAGAAATGAAAAGATTGTGAAAGCAAAATACAATCATTTTGGTTTTTTGGGGACAGACGACTGTAGCAAAGGAATAGCAGGGACTAATTTGTAAGGTGTAAGACATAAGATTGAGAGTGAGCCATTTGTGTGGATGAAAGATGAAAGAGCAAAGTGAGGAAATGGGAGCTGAGGAGAAGGTAGGAATATTGAAAGCAGGGAGACAGAAAGCAGAGAGTATCAAAACAACGAGAGGATGGTCTGGCAGATAAAATGAACCTGCAGGAGTAAAGATGCTGGGCAGATGAATTTCCACACATAAAAATCTGTCCATCCTCCCAACCTCCTACTCTAGCTACAGGCAGCAAGGCCACACAGAAACCACCAGGGATACATAGGGCTCCTCAGGGTGTGCCGAGTCTTTATAGACCAGGGTCAACAGCCTTGTTTTTCTATTTGAAACGGAGGTTAACGGATCCTTAAAGAGCCAGGATTCAGCATCACTCGGTATACAAGTTTCTTGTCATGAAAACCAACGTACCACTTCTGTCTGCTAACAACCTGTCTCGTAACATGCCGAGAAGAGTCCAAGATATAGGTGGGAATGTAATGCAACAGATGAATAGGAAGAGAAGGGTTTAATGAAAGCAGGAGAAAGAAATGCAGAAACCAAAGCAACAAGGTCTGAGAGTCGGCCACCTGCTGGTGCATAAAGACTAAAGGGTGGGAAAAGAACGACAGGACAGGAGTGAGAGGGTGAGATGAAGAGACAGAGCAATTGAAAATGGGAGTGCACTGCTTCTGCTCTCTGCCCTCCAGTGTGTCAGGTAATGTCAGGGTGTGTTGGAGGCGGAATGGTAATGGCTGCTGTGGGCAGGCGTGATTGACACCCGAAAAGGCCAGACCACTGAGAGAGCAAGGGTTGGGGGGCTGTGGAGGAGTAAATGCAGCTGTAGGAAAGAAGTGACAGCTGGTCCAGGTGAGGGGAGGTTATGAAGGAGAAGGTGGACGATTGTCGGGTAAAAAAAAAGGTAGGAGGTGGTTCAGAGGGAGAAAAGATGGAGAGTGGGAGAAGGCAAGGGGCATAAATGACAGCCAGACAGCTGCTGTGAGGCTGATAGGAGGAGGAGGAAGAAATATAAAGAAAGCTAGAGGATGTGGAGCACTGCTATCCTGAGCTGGGCATAGCAGGAGAGAGGAGGAACACATTGATGAAGAATGAAAAGTGTAATTTGAAAAGGAAGATGATAAAAGAATGTGAAAGTGTAAAGTGACTCCTCAGCATATTTCATTAACAGCTTCTGATGCTTTGTGTCAAAATAGCTTGCTTGTTGATGCGGGTGCATTATTATTATTCCACCACTACTAATGTGTTAACATGTTGTAATAAAATATGAAATTGAAATGTGATAAGAAAAAAAAGCATCACATTGTTCAGCCTTCTCAAAAAATGCTCAGGATTTGTGAGATGAAAACCTGCAGGGTCCAAATCCAGCAAAAGAAATCTGTGGTGTTTCATTCATTTCTGTCTTGGTCTTCCATTCTCTGGCCATTCTCGTAAAAGCTCCAAACTGAAATGCAGTTGTATTGATTTTGCAGATACAGTATAATGTACGTCAGAGTGCACAAAACGTTTTGGAATGTTCAATATCTGTTAGCGGTCAGTGTTGCAAACATTTCATTTTAGTGAATGACATTTCAGAAGTTGGGGGAGATTGTGCTCTTCAATATTTAATTGCAAAACGTTCAGCCAGCCAGGTCGCGGTTCCTCTGAGCGTGCACACGCATCACATGCAGGTCTCTGTGTCTGATCGGAGCTTAAAATGCAGGTGTTTGTCAGGCTTATCTGGAAGGCTCCTCTGCAGAGTCCACATCATTATAGCTGCAGTACACACACACCTGTCTGCAGTTTCAGGTTAACTGTAACCTCAGTGGGATTTCTTTAACTTCGTGGTCAAATAAATTAAACTACTACCTGTGGGGTAGTGTTGGCCCCATGAGCTGGTTTATTTTGACAATGTTTCATTATTTTTCCTCCATTGTCTTTTGGTATCTACTGGAGGGAAGGTTTTAACAGGCAACTGATGCAAATACACAAATTGGATCCAGTGGAAAAGGAAAAAAACAAAAAAAGCAGATCATACTGGCTCGTTAAGAATGGCAACAGTCAATATTTCTCCCTGGCAAGTGTTGCCATCACCACATTTTGGCTAGCAGTATGTTAACGAGAAAGTCTGGTACATGACATCCTGTATTATAGATGGGGAAATTAGAACTGCAGTAATGACAACTTGTAGTAATGCCTTAGATGACATGGATGACACACACAAACGCACAGCGTTTGTCCACATGACACACCACGCCAAGGGAGTTGGTACCTTCATTAGCATTGCAGGGGCAGAGCTAGGTAGCTCATTAGCAACTCAGGCACGACACCAACTGTGTGTGCAGATGTGTGTACCTGTGTGCTTTCCAGCACATGCATGCATGCCCACGTAGTGTATACCCTCCTTCGTCCTGCTTCTAATTTCTTCTGCATCGAGACGCACACACTCCTATAAGTCCGTGGCCCCGGACAGCCGGGTCCTGACCTCGCGCTGATTAAACCAACCGTATCATTATTGTAATTTTCATCAGGATCATATTTTCATCTTTCGCCAGAGCCGTAAGCCTGGCAACAAGCTCCCCTGAATTTTCTTTACCCACTTTGTGCTTTCAGCTATGTTTATAAATACATGCGATACCTGCCTCTCAACTCCTCCAGTTTGTGCCTAACACCAGTATGTGTTTTGCTTTCACAGCACCCATACACTGTTAGCTCTGTTTCATCTCTCCGTTGTGCTGCTGAAGACGCAGCCGCTTGACACCTAACCACTGGTTATGACAGCTTTTACTTGTTATAATACCGAAATACAGAAAAGTCAGAGGGGAAATCGTTGTGATCTCCCCACTCTTAATGGATGATGATGATAATAGAGGGAGAGATTTTTTTTTTTTTTTTTTTTATATGCTATGGTACATTAGAGCCACTTTAAACACTGCAGTCATACAATGCCACAGTGCCACCTAGTGGTAGATGTCATGCTTTCATTGGCTGGCTAAAAGGTTTTGTGCACTGTATTCATCCTATACCGCACTCACCTGTCTGTTGCTCTTTGTCCTCCTCCTTTCTATTTTTCTCCATGTTAGACGACCAAGATGAACCAGCATCTGGGTTCCCTAATGCCCGGTCTGACTGCAAAGGTCTTCAGGACGTACAACGCATCCATCACTCTGCAGCAGCAGCTCAAAGAACTCACAAACAGTAATCACACACATGCTTTCATTATACTGTAAAACACCCCAAGCTTACATAAATTATTGAATACCATATGCTGACTTTTGAAGGAACTGGCTCATATTCCTTCACTGCTGGACAGGTACCTGCAGCTTTAATACTACAGCCTTGTAATATTCCCGCTCTTATTGGTGTGTCATTACCTGGCTGCTTGTGTTATGGTGTCCCATGATAAAATTGCCACACTTTTTATGTTTTGGCATTTTTCATTTTTTAGTTTGCTGAATTCAAGATACCCTGGCAGTTGGGGTTTCCATTCATGGCAGCAGAACGTTATCACTGTTCCCAGTGCTGTGCGTCTTACCCTTATCAGAGTCCCATTGGCTGCCTCTGCCACAGTTTCTCATTTAGAGATAGAAGTGTCACACTCTTCTCATTTCTGGATGGCCACTGAGACCCGGTCTGCGGGCTGACTCATAGTTGTGGCGTGTGGACTGGACTTTAGAAAGAATAGACAAAGCTAAAAATGTGTGTGTTGTGGTGCAGATTTTGGGTAGGCAATAATAACACAAGGGATGCCAGGGTGGTGTTATCTTTAAAATTTCTGTGCAGCATTCTCTTTAGATATGTGTTCTCAGTGGGATTTTCCTATTTAAATACAATTACGGTTCTGTCACCCTCCAAAGAGTCTGACAATGAGGCAGAAAAGCTGCTCTCATACAACCGGGCGAACCGAGCAGTTGCAATTCTCTGTAACCACCAGCGGGCACCGCCAAAGACCTTTGATCAGTCCATGGCTAACCTTCAGACAAAGGTGAGAACAGTCCTGTAGAGTTTCCTTTACAATGCATTGGAATGTATCATAGAAATCAAGAAACAGAGAATGCTAGTATCTTTTCTAGACATTCAATATCTTGCCTGGCTTATGTCCTATGCTCCACCTAGATTGATGCCAGAAAGGAGAAGCTGGCTCTTGCCAAGACGGAGCTGAAACAGGCCAAAAAAGAAGCCAAGACCAAAGACAATCCTGACCCCAAGCTGCAGACGTAAGTATCACAGTGGTGCAGGGAAAAAAAGCGCAAACTGCAGACGTTAAAACAATTGGCAAGCTCAAAATGTAAAATTATTTCTTCACTGTGGACTTAATCATGAACACATCTAAATGCCAAGTACCCTGCAGGTTTAAATGCCTCTGATCAACAGACATAACAGCTTCAGTGTAATGAGCTGTGGGAAAAGTAAGACCTTGAATTTGTGAATCTGCACAGTACGAGTCAAAAGTTAGTACACGTTTTCTTATTCAAGGGAATGGTGGAACTTTTACTGCAGGCGTTCTCTTGCTATTATTTTTTGTATTTGTGCCTCAAACCAACCACTCATAACTTATTTAGACTTGAGATCAGTGATTTGCTCACGCCTTTGTTGTATTACGGGATGCATATTGAAGGAAGGAATGCTTTATTTATTCATTTTGGGGAGGATGTGTTGTGTTGTTTGTTTTGCCTTACTTTTTTTTGCTTATTTTTTATTTAAATTTCATCATTGTCTTTTCATTTAACATTTAAATGAGAAATGTTTTCCATAGTACTAATGTAGGTTTAAGTCATATACTGTCCAGTGCTCTTATATACATGAGAATCTATAAAAAAAAAAGGAGTACTAGTTGTCACTCGATGTCAGATGAGATGACCAGTGGTGTCAGTAGTTGGATTTGTACATTAATATTTGACGGCTGCACTAAAGACTTTCAACAGGTATAATTTGAATATACAGTACTAAATGTTAGTTTAAACTTAATGAATTTAAACAACTATTTATGAAAACTGTGGGTACATCTCTTGTGTTGGGTTTGTCATCCTAAACCTGATGTCATGGATTCATAAAAATATTTAGTGTTGCACTTACCTTTGTGTATGTATTTTCTCTCAGGCTGGTGGAGCGGAAAAAGGCAGCTGTGAAGCGCTGTGAAGAGCAGCTGCTGAAGATGGAAGTCCAGGCAACTGATAAAGAGGAAAACAAACAGATTGCTCTGGGTACCTCAAAGCTCAACTACCTGGATCCACGCATTAGCGTGGCTTGGTGAGTTTATAAAGAACAAACTTGGCGAAGGCTTACTTATGCATGTAATTGCCCAAACTCATGCCCTGGAGAGTCGACAGGAGCACACGGATGATTTTGGGGTTAACTCGCAGTATCATGAAATGGCATGAGGTATATTACCATGGTAATCTGCACTGCACAATTAACCTGCTTTAGCAGGTCTATCTCAGTGGACTGACCTAAGCACTGCCTAAAACTAAGTTGTTTGTACAAGAAGCTGGAATAAAAACAAACATACTCCATTTGCAAAATAAGAGACAATGCAATATGTTTCTAATCATTGACTGACATCACCTTTTATGATAGTTTTATTAGAGAATAGAGACATAAGAAATGTTAGTACAACCATGTGTCCTCTTCAGGCTTTCAACTGATTTTACAGCAGGAAGCTAGCTGATAGTAATGCAGAACATAAATCTTCTGTAGATTCAGAGACAAAATGATTGTAAATAAAACATCTTTTGCACCATTTCATTAGAGAAATATCTGCTCACTGAAACTATAGTTTTAACTATAAAATATAGAACTTGTAAATTCTTCAAACCTTTAAACTCATGCAGTTGCAAAACTATTTAGTTTTACTCTTCACCACTAAGAGCCAACATGTTAGCATTATTACTATATTCTTCACTTATATCTAGCTAAGCCAGAAGAACTTATTAGAAGATTTAATACTGGGTTAAAATGAATATTTATTTTGCAGTGAAACAATCTTTTATTTTTCTTTTAGGTGTAAGAACATGGAGGTACCTGTAGAAAAGATCTACAATAAGACCCATAGGGACAAGTTTGCCTGGGCCATTGACATGACAGAGGAAGACTTCGAGTTCTAATTTGAAACATCCAAAACTCCAGTTTTGCATTCATAGTAGGTTCATAGGCTGCTGATGTACTAATGAGATTGTGTGATACATCCTGTTCCGCCCTTGAAAACATGTTGTTTAGTTTACTGTCCATTTAAGTTTGATGCTTTTGGCACTTTATGTAGAGAAATGTAATTTTTTTTGTTTGCAAATCTTGTGATTCCATTCATTTGAATAAAGGTTTCTCTTATGCAGTGAAGTGACACAAGTGGTTACAGTTTTTGTGAAATACTTTTAAGTGGACATTGATGCAGATGCCTCATTCCATATTTACAGGATGTCCATTTAACATCCATAAGATAAATGTCCAGTTTCTCTGCTTTAGCTGACCTGAACATGTGACACAAAATTAGTACAGAAATGCATTTAACGAGGTAAAGGAAACAAATCATGCAACACTGACCCGTTCCAGATCATTTGCATTAGAAAATACTACTCTGGCTTATAAAAAAATAAACGCATAACACCACAAGAAGCACCTCAGTTAATTATACTTTTTTTTTTTTTTAAATTCAATCAGCACCTGGCCAAATATTTATTATGCAATACACGACAAATTGCATTGTATTAAACAGCTTTAATAGAAGAAAATCTGTTAGAATTGGAATGCATCCCACACCTCGGTAGTAACTGCTGTTTGTAAAACACTGCACACTTCAGATGTTCACTGTGCCCATTTCCCATGTTGATACAGTAGGAATGGAGGTTTTACTGGGCTGTTTGCCTGTGAGGTGTACTTCTCAGCACAGGTTAGGGCAAAAAAATGTCTCCATCAGCCGTCACCTCATGGGACTGAATTAATCATGATATACGATGGAAGAAATATCACCTCCAGGTCAGCGCACAAAATCCGTTAAGTTGTATTCCTGCACAAGAGGATTTTCAACTCTGTAGAGTATATCACACTATTCTAGCTTACAAATAACGTTCCACTTTTCAAGTCATTACATAACTAACCATTTATCACAATATTCAATATATAAAAAAGCATATCACACAACGACACACCAAATCATAAGTCATTTTCAGAATGGAAAAAGTCTGCTGCTCCTGAATATAGGACCTGACTTCACACCTCGCTTCTTAGGAACCTGTTAGACACAAAAACAAGTCATTAGAGTTGAGGTGACTCTATGTAGACATCCAATCATGCATTTTGCAATTTATACATCTGCAAAATTCTGACAGTTATAGTTAGCAGATGAGATGATATAAAACTGAATTATGATAGTGGAATTAATTCATGGATGTTCAACACTTAGATAAATATGTATCAAAAGAGTCAATATTTTGATATCTATATATTTACAAGGTTAACAACACAGAACCAACCCTAGAACTCAGTGAAAACTCTAAGTATGGATGAAATGCACTTGCTGCTTCAGCCTCACCTTCATTATGAGCCTTGGCCCTCTTTAGCTTTTTCAGGTGTTGCCTCGATTTCTTCAACACCAGCCTGGGTCATCAGGTCAGCGATATTCTTCTCCAAGTCGTCAATACGCGTGCTCATCTCATCAAGTGGAGAAGCAGTTAAGGCACATACTTAAAACAAGAAATTTCACAAATGGCAAACTATGCCCCAGTTAGTGTTAAAGGGAAATGATGAAAGATCTATTTATTATTACTGCAGGATATTTAAACTATATTATTATTATTCTGGATCTTAATGCATTTAATCACTAAACAACTGATTGGTGGCATTTTCAATGATTTGGATATTCCTTCCAATGATCTGGTCGGACATGGTCTGGAACTTGTCCTGCATCTGTTGCAGCAGTGTCTGGACCTGTGGAAAAAACAAAAACAGCAGAGGTACTATAAGTGAAACAATAAAGCCATAACAAATCTCCTGAAGCTCACTGTAACACTGTGGCGTGTCCACTACGAACAATACCTGTGCTCACTGAGAAAAAAGGGGCAATAAACAGCACTCCAGCTCTAAGGCCCCATGCCTGTGGTCTATGAATGATATAACGGAAGATACGTTACCTTGACAACAATGTAAGAGCTCGGTAACCACTGGTGATGAATTTTTAATTCACTGTGACCAGAATATCCAACAGACCAATAAAAGCACTATAAATACACACCACTGTGTTTGTGTATCCTCTGCCTTACAGTAACGTGGCATCATAGTGTAGACTGCTGTATGACTGCTTTGTGAGAAAGAAGAAATAAATAAACCGACTGGTTTGTGCTATTCAGTAGTCTCAAAGCAGTCCCATAATCTTATTTTATGACTGATTTCATGAAGTCTGTTATATGTATCTGTTCTACTTTTAAATGATATTTCATTATTCATGTTTGTGATGTCTGTTTTTTCTGTTGGCTGCAACATACATAAAAGATGGTGTTATTTTATAATACCATCTAAGGAAAAGGTATGGAATAATTTGAGTTGGATAGTTTCTATCTAAACATCGCAACGTATAAGTCTACCTAACGTTCATCTCCATGACAACAGTCAGAAACATGAACTTTATAGAATTAGAACACAATGCTATAAACATAAAGCCATATAAGCTTTTCCCCCAGGGAAACTGCAAAGTTACACGATTACTTATTATGACCGGGAGAAGTAATCAACAATAGAATATTCACCGTTTGCTCAGACATCTCTGCCCTGCTATAAGTAGTTTATGTAATTCTCTGCGGTCCCATCCGTTGTGATTTAGTGATGTCATTCGGTAACAAAAATGACCATTAACAGTTACATGAGGTTACGAAGCTAACCACAACTTGACTAAACCGACTGAAAACACTCAAGTTACTCATTTTCTAACGCGATCAAACACATGTTTGATGTTACAGCATCGCTGCACTAGCAGAAACC
Organism: Lepturacanthus savala; assembly: GCA_030544235.1. Taxonomy (NCBI): domain Eukaryota; kingdom Metazoa; phylum Chordata; class Actinopteri; order Scombriformes; family Trichiuridae; genus Lepturacanthus; species Lepturacanthus savala. The sequence goes on from CM060465.1 coordinate 19,018,991, forward strand.
TTCGCTTGCTAACTAGCTTTGCCTTACTGTACGTTGCTAAGCTAACGTAGCTACCGCTAGCTCGCCGCCGCGATCACGACTCACCACGTTGGTAAGGTCCTGCACTGACTTGGGGTCCGTCTCGGCCATGGTGCGGTGTGGATGATTATCGGTGCCTGAACAGGATGTAAAATAAGCTCACAGTCTACCAATTTACTCGCAATCTGCTTTGTAACTGTTAGAAACAGATAGCAGTCCCTCGGCTCGCACCACCCACCACACAGTCAGCTGTTCTCACAGTCAGCCGAGAGTCTCGCGAGTGTTTGTGTCGCAAAGAAACGTGGGACATTGAGTTTTTGACGGTTAGGGGGGCATGTACGGCATGTACAGTAGTACTTTGTGGTTTAGTGTACCCCTCACGGCCCCAGGAAGACCCTACACGTTCTCCATTCATCACACTTATTCCCTCAGAGTTATGCTTCGTCCCTGCACGCGCTCCCACGTGTTTAACGTGTTGATAAGTCCGCAAAAAACTATTATCACTAGTCTGTATCTCCGCGCGCGCGCGTGTGAGAGAGTCTGCCAGCGCGTGTACGCGTATCCTCTCTTGTGCACGAGCTGGTATCTGCAGTTGTATGGCTGGTGTTTGAAAAGTTGGAGCTGCCAGGAGGAGCTCGGTTTTGTAGGAGCCTGCGGGTCGGTGTTTTGATAAGGTGAAGGACAACGAATGAAGGTAAGGGAAGTTTTACCTGTTAGAAGTAACTTTGTTAACACAGAAGCATGTGTTTTTACAACTGTTTTAGGACCTTTTTTGCCAGAGGATATTAGCTTTTGATTATTCTAATTGTTTTTTTAGTTGTGAATCCGACATTACCCAAGTTACCAACGTTGAACGTAGTCTGATATTAATATATTACTCTGTAATAGCTGTCTCCGCGTGTTCTGTGTGTGAGACTGTAGTTTCTGTAACCCTCAAATTGATAGTTTGTCTGTTCACTCATGTCAATGGCCCAACCCCATTAAACTATGCTTTGCTTACATAACACAGCCCTTCATGTCACTGAAGGTGTCCCAATGTTGTCGGCCACTGGTGTGATGGTTAATACTCACAGCAGGCACAGAGAAGTGTCTGCAGGAGACGTCTTGGGTTCTTAAAACTCCTCAGTATTGTCTAACCTTAGGAAACTTGTAATTACAACTGCAACCTTGCTCTGCAGGTTTGCAATCACTATGTATTGTTGACGATCTCTAGAGAAATGACAGATTAAATCTGCAAGTAGCAAGCACAAAGGATTCAACATGGTCCAGATGTCAATAGAAAATACAGTAACATTAAATATAACAATATAAAAATATAAACTGTGTAATAAAGCAAGGTGGACTATATTACCAGGATTTTGTTTAATAAGGTTGGACTTTGTGCTTGCGTATCTGAAAAAGCAGAATATGAATCGAAGTATAAATTCTATTTGTATGTATATTGACATGAAAAATATATGTGTGAGAGCATAAATAGCCATGTAGATGCAAAAATAAACAATGTGTGTATATTGACAGGATATATGTGCTGTACAATTAATTAAAGCAATACAAATCTATATCTACACATTATATATAGATCGATTATTACATAGGAATTAATCATTTAGCTTGGCTTTACTCTCTCCTCCAAAGAACTGTGGTCTAGGCTGAAGTATTTTCATCCTTATGCCCTTACAGCTGAGTTATGTGAAATAACAGGTGTCTAACGGGTAATCAGACCCAGTTCATGTTCCTGTTCTGGATGACTCTCCCACTGTGACTTTCACTGTCATTTCAGCTCAGTGCGTTAATATCAGCTGCATGCACTGTAGCGTTGAAATGTTATCAGCAGTCACACCACGAGAGTGATAAAAAGTTACCCCCAGAGAACCTGTTGCAGAGGTTTCTAATGTTCTCATTATTACTAAAGTACTTTTTAGTGTTTCGACCAGCGGTGACTCCAAGCTGTAATGCGTGACTAATCACGGGACACTGGCTGCCAAACACCTATCGGAATGAAAGAGATTAGAAGATATAAGATAACTGGGATTCTGAGATTTAACAAGAATCCCTTCTCGCCTACTTTCTTGTACTTCTCGATTTTCTCAAAATGTGTCGAGCATGTTTTTGTGTACACAGAAACAACAAACCTGTCCTCTTTACATTTCCAAGCAGCTCTTAATCAATATAAATCAAGTCATTGCCTGAGATGTGAAGAAGTAAGAAGAATTGAATTTGTTCCATAGGTTGCTCGATATAAAGGAGGGAAATATCAAGCTTGTCCCCATGGTAACTGATGTTTTTTTTATTTGCTAAGAAATTGTACTAACACAAGGTATTAAAACGCCACAATTTTAGGGATTAGGGAGCACTTAAATACCCAAGGTAGCTGTAATGCACACAGGATAGCCTGTTAATAATATGTGGTTACTGTGTGAACTCTCTGAGAGTTCTGTGTGAACTCTTGCTGAGAAGCTGCAATGAAGTGGTTGTCAAGAGAGGAGTCAGTCAGTAAGAGAGCAGACTTGACTTGACTTGCTCCACACTGCAGCAACTAATCTTGACAACGCCCCACCCTGGTTTACACTCCTGTAGTGTTCCCAATACCTGCATCTAGTAACTGTTGCACTTTATTAGTGCACCACTTCCTCTCTGTAAGATATTTCTATATCTTTATCATTTTTATCTCCGATTCCAGTCTTTCTATGTAGCTGTCGGTGCATACAACACACATCTATAACGTTCTTGAGATATGCAATCTTACATTATTATTGTTTGTGTCGCTACTGTATTATATCTACCTAAAATGGCATTAAACTACAGTAGCATACTTGTTAATATATAATTCATCTATCCATATATGTTAAATATAATGAGAATTTGTTTGTCTGTTTACACTCTGCCTGTGGCTGTGGCACCATCTACTTTAACTATGTCTTTACCTTTACAGAATACAAAGAAAACCCTAATATTATCACATTTAAGAAGCTGAAACCAGTAAATGTCTGGCATTTGTGTTTAAAACATGACTGAAGTGATTGTTTCATTGTCAAACTAGCTGCTGATTAATTTTCCAGTGATTGACTAATATATATTTAACTAATCACTGCAGCAAACATTTAGCGCTCTACTTGTGTGAGACAGTAATAGTCGCAGACAGAGAGGAGAACTGTGCCACATGTGTATAATTTTGTCAGTGGTATATGAAGTAACTGAAAGCCACAATTGTATTGCCACAATATTAGAATATTACTTGATTAAAATACTTCTGAAATTTGTTCTACTTAAGTATCAAAAGTAATGTTCTGATATTAACGTACTTAAGTATTGAAAGTAAAAGTACTTTTAAATGCTGTTAGTAAAAAAGCAGTCAGAATTTTCACAATGATGAAGTTTGTTGTCAGTGTCTGTGCATCACTGGAGGCTTCAGGTTTCTACATCACACTTGTGTAAACTGAATATTGAATTAGAATTGGCTTCCAAACCATTTGTGATGTCACAAGTCATGCTCGTATTGCGCCGTTTGCGGTCTGTTTCCTCCAAATTTAGAATTCTTTTGTACTATATAAAGAGACTAGTCTCATGTTGTATAAACATTTTGTTTTCAGCAAATTATTTAAAAGTTTGCATACATTTAGGAGAGTGTTAATGATATAAGTTTATTTTATTAGGATAAACCCCTTGAGATGAATCATAATCTTTTTAAGGGGGCCCTAAACATTAATCCAGACAAAAACAAAACAACAGTCCTATTACCATGAATAGATAAGCACAACCACTAGTTGGTTACAAATAGGTCATCAACACATGTCTAAACTATTAAAAATAAGAAGATGAACTACATTTAAACATGTGCAATTATGTCAATGATCTACATATTGGAGGGTTGGTTAATCCAGTCTGAGAGGGCCTTAAAAAGTAATGCTCTTTTTTCCAATTGATTTAATTTACTGTAGGAATGTAAAAACAGTGATTTGATTGAAGAATATTGAATCAGAAACTAAAACATACATTTAAAATGAGTTGTAACCAATGAATATGTCTTCTTATATTGAGTGTAGGGCATTTAAGTGAGGTATACATGATGCAGTGATAAGTATTAAATGAACAACCAAGAGTAAATAGATGGAGATTATTGCACACTGTGTTGAAGGGCAGGAGTTTGATTTTAAATGCATAATTTTGCTAAACAATATCAGCATATTCACAAAAAGGTGAAACAAATTGTGAGATTTAGTTTCTTACGGGTGTTAAGTGTGAAACAGTTCCTAGAATGAAATAAAACATTGGTTCCTAATTTGATTTTACGGAGAATATTAGATTATGTTACGGTGAGAGAGAGTGTTGTGCGGTCAGGAGGGCCTGTAATTTAAAACAGGCAAAAAACAAACTGCCTCATATATAACAGAGTTAAAGACTTATTTAAATTTAATCAGCTTAGCTTTACTGCTATGTGGTACTCGAGGAATGTTAAATTCAGACCCTGGTGATGACCTCTCGTTGCCTCAGAGCAGCCATCAGCGACACCTTAATAAGAAACAGAATCATCTTTCTCCTGCTCAGGTGCAATCTCGAACGAGGTGTGGACGTCTTTGATCTTCTGTGGGTGTGATGGATGCGGAGGTGGTTCTGCAGGAGGAGGAGGACTTGGACGGCTCCTGGATGCTGTTGTCCTGGCTGGCGTCCTGCCTCATGGTGGCTGGGGGGGCCCTGCCTTATGTGCCCCAGTACCAGGAGATCCAGAGGAGCGGCAACACCGAGGGCTTCTCCACCAGAGTCTGTCTGGTGCTGCTCATAGCCAACATCCTTCGCATCTTCTTCTGGTGAGGATGCAGGAGAGGGGGAAGTATTAAAAAACAATCCAATTGTGTTCTTGCGGTATTTGTGGCCTGCGTTGTCATATTATTTGCATTTTTGTCTGTCTTTCTGATTTATTTTCCTCTCTATGGTCTGGTGTTCTTCTTTTTGTCCTTTGGATGGCATATGCAATTTACAAGGTCATCCCATAGATCAGTCGTGGCGTCAGAAGCTAATGAAATAAAGAATAAAATAAATCACAGACTGAAACGAGACGGACAATATAATCAGGGCCACATGCTGTTCACTTTGAAACTTCTTGTGAAATTGTTTACCACGTTGGGGAGCACAGGTCATTGTTCCAGTTGGAGCAGCGGGAGAGGAAATGTAATAGATTCTTTATAGCTACCGGTTAGAACACTGTATTATTTATAACGTCTTTCTGTCCTGTATGACCTATCTTGTAATGAAACCCGTATAGTGGAATAGAATATTCCTGTTTGCTAACTGTGATATTTACATGCTTTCTTTATTTGTTGTTATTCATGTTATTGTAAATGCAATATTAATTTCTTGCCTATGCTGTAATTTCATTTTTGTTCTACAAATTCTCGCCTATGTAAACTCTGGTATGTGATCAGTGTTTCTGGTTGTGTCTTTGCAGGATAGGGAAGCAGTTCGAGCTCACCTTGCTGCTCCAGAGCGTGGTGATGATCCTCACCATGTTTGCGATGCTCCACCTCTGCTGCACAGTGCAAAACGTCAACCGAGTTAGCACCAAGCAGCACAGACTTTCAGGTAACCAGCTCTCTGCCAGGATCATCTGGGCGTCAGGTATTATTGTGTGATTAGTTATCTCCACCGTGAGTCATAATTAATCTCACAATGATACAGAAAAACACTATTGCTCTCATGTATTTACAGTGATTTGGAAATTCTGTCCGGGTGTCAAGTGGCATGTACAGCATTCATTTACTGTGCTTCAGCTCCTGCCTCTTGCCAAAAGAGGGGGCCATTGGAAAAGCTTCAGTGGCTAGACTGCTGCTTTTCAAAATTCCTTATCTCTCATGGTCAGTAATTAACTATTGAGTGGTTAAATTGGGCTCTGTGTCAGCATGTGTGTTAACATAAAAAACGATACTGTCGCACACCAGTGATGGTAAAGTCTGTGGGGTAATGAAAAATATGGTATCACAGATACCAAGATAGGAAAGAAAGTACAAGGCGAACCAAAAATGCCCTACGAATCCACAGTATGAGTCGATTTATGGTCACATATGAGATCAGTCTATTCTGAGCAGGGCGTAAGTGCATGCATGTGCGGTATGGAGGGAGGAAGTGGATAAGGCGTCGGTGCAGGGTAAGGCAGAATTGGAGAGGGGATGAAGAGTGCCTGCGTGCTTCATGCGAGCCCGTCCAGGATTATTTGCAGGGTCACGCTTTATAGTGTGCCATCTTTTATTGGCAATTGTGTTTTTTTTTTTTTTTTTTTTTTTTACAGGTGCTTGGGTTGATTGCTCTTGTAAATGGCTTGACGGAAATTCAATCTAGGGACAGTTTTTATTAGAAAGCGGCAATGGAATGAAAATGACTGATGGAATTGTGTAAAACTCTGATCAATGCATTATTAAAGACATAAATAACGTTAACTGCTTATGTCGAATGAAATATTTCTTTACAAAGAAAAACAGAATGTGCATATTTTGCTGTCAGTGGCGATTCTTACGAAGCAAGGTTTATTGCCTGCGTGTGTGTGGACATGTGAGACATGGTTGTCTTGTCTCAGAAAATAACTAATTTATTACCTATTAGTTTTATTATTTTTTTTATATTAAAACATTTTTCACAGTGATTAAAATAATTCATGACAAATTGTGGTGGTGGTATCTATCTGTGCATAGTATTGCAAAAACAGTGGATACTAATTCTGCCTGCAGGCCGTATGTTCTCTCTGTGTTAAACAGAAAACAGCAGCCAAAGGGTTAAATCCTCATACACAAGTGTGTCTGTTAAGATTCTTGTTACTAAAACACAGCATGACCACCCCCTCACAGTTAGCCCCCGCCCCCCTCTCCCCCCCCAAGAAGGGTGGACCTGAGGTTCAGTTTCACAGAAAGCGGGTACGATTTGGGGGGATGGTGGGGTCAGGACGAGAATAGATCCGAACAGCCTTACGTCTGCTTCTCTCTCCTCACTAAGTAATTCCAGCAGATCGTTTATATGTAAAGTCGTTAGTTTCTTCTAAAACGCAGGTCGCTATGATTTTTTTTTTTTTATTATGTAACTCTTTTTTTGAGCAAATGTCCTGTTCCGCAACCCAACCAGCATCCCGTCCTGCTCTTGTTTTCTTTTTCTTTCCCACTTTCCTCCACTGCTCCCCTCACGCTTCCTCCTGTCCTCTTGTTCCTGTTTTTATCTCTCAATGGTCCTGTACAATCGTGCTGCCCGCCTGCCAACACCTGTCTCCTACGTACTGACCTCTTTTTTCACTTCCTGAAGACCGACAGGCAAATCAAAGATTAGAAGAAAAGGTGTAACTGAGAAAAACTGGTCACTGTGTTGCCTGAGTGTTTACCTGCAAACCTGACTTTGATAGTCCCCTCTCCCTCAACCCAGATGTTCTGCTTACATTATTTTTTAGTGCTGTTTCCTTTCCTGTTATGTTGGTGTTCTGCTTTGTTCATCAAAATGTAGGTGATGGCAGTTGTTGTTAGGAAACAGTGCCTTTATGATGCTTTTGAGAACATGGAGAGCAATGTAAGAACCGCATTACCATTACTGAAAGAAGTGAATTATTCCGCTTCTCCCTTCTGCACAATACTCATGTATCATTGAGGCGTTTGATCTCTCCGGTCTTATTAACATTGCAAGAATTCATTTAATGATGTTACCATGACAAGTGAACAAGAACTTTCTTCTTGTGGGAGTTTAGCGTGTTTAGCATTCTGACTTATATGTGAACTATGCCACGCTGTGAGTGGAACTGTGTTGACTTGAAACATTAAAGTGGAGGCTGACAGAGAATCCACACCATTAGACTGGAAATAAGTCGCCACCATTAATGACTTTACATGCACTTGGTGAACAGAGTTGTTTTTTTTTCCCTTCATGTGTGAGTAATTGAGTGCCCATTGGTATGCTGTACATGATCTCCACTAGCTCATCTAGCTCCAGCTACACAATGAAAGGTCAGCAAAAAGTGAAGCTGTTTTTTACAACGTTGTTACAAAGCCTGTTATAATTTTATACTGTTATTGGAGCCTGTGTGCTACTGTCACAGTGTCTTGTAATGGTCTCTAGAGTGATGACTTTACAGTGACTTCCAGTGGCTGCCGGAGGGTGCCACATTAGCAGTCCTGACCTCATGATACAGGGATTGGAGGATTTGCAGGCTGATGGCGAGAGGGAGGGATATGTACTCAAAGGCAAATGTGACCTCAGGCTCTAGGGGGGGTTGGGAAGGAGGTAATATGAATAATGTAAGTTTGAGCATTATATAGAATTTAGGAGTTCATTCTGAATTTGATGAAGAATGGAACATTTTTCTCTACTGGTTAGAGCTGGTATAACTAAACGTAACCACTTAGCCTTTTTTAATTTATAACCTGTGCTTGCAGTTTATATTTTCAAAATAGTTCTTTTTTTTCACATTTAACCAGCCAACTACAACGCCAATATATGAGTCGCTAAGCAGAGAGCCTCAATTGCCATTTATCATTGTGTTTGTGGGAGCTAGCGAGTGCATACCAGACCATAAACAGAGGAAGAGATGGAATAGCTTGATAGCTGTTGACGCTGGGGGTCTTCCTGAAAACTGTTAGCATTCAAGTGGTGAAAACTGTTTCAGTTTGTTCTAGATAACCTCTTCAGGAGAGGATAGATATCGGAAGCGAGACAGGAATTGTTTAAAGACCGTGTGCTGAGTCAGGGCCTAATTATTTCTGTGTAATATTGCAAAATACATTTTTTTCGGCTTTAATTTACCCAGGCAAGGACAACTCAGCACACACACTACATTCCGGAAACATATTGCTTCATAAATTCGCACCTTAGAAGTCCTTTACAGCCACAGTTCTTTGAACAGCGGTAACAAACTCAAGTCATTCCAGCTGAAAATTCATTTAAAAAAATCCATTAAATAAATGAACGATTGATCATTTAACACTTTACTCCTGCTAGAGGCTAAGTGAGTTTTTTCCCCTCATGAACAACAACTTATCATTCTTGAACGAGTGGTTGACGAAAAGTAGATTGTCTTTTTCACTTCCACCCAACTAATCTAGTTTTAATCTTTAAACCTCCCATTCCTGAAGTCATTTCTTGGGCAAAGGACTCCAATGCCAACACTAACATCATTGTTCAGATAAGAGAGGTGTGATCCTGAGTCATTGTATAATTTTGGAAGATATTTCCACTTACAATACGGGTTCTTTTGTTTTGATAGAATTTTCCGTGTGTGTCTGCGTGTGACTTTCCTTTTTGTTTTGTTTTTTTGTTTTTTGTACTCACTTGCATTTGTTTCTAAATTTGACCCAATATAATGTCACAGTAATGTAATCAGTGAGTGCTGCAGTGCAGTGTATGATGACTCTGCCACTCACCCTTATCTGCAACACTCAGGCAGCACTGCAGTGGGACAAATCAGGTGCAACAAACACACACACACACACACACGGTCACAAATTACATTTACATATCCTACAACACACACAAAATGGTTTGCTTACTTCAACATCAAATGTGTTTAATTAAACCCCTGATAACAGAAAAGTTTAATTAGCAAGTAAAATTAAGTGAGGTAGGTGAGAGGTTGGTTTATTAGCCGTTGAGCTTATTGGATTACTTGGACAGAATAATACAAAAATGGAAATAAAATGACATGCCTCTGAGGGAGTATTTGTAGAGATATTTTTGCTTGTAAGTTTCATATTTAGCAGTATGGGAATATATTTTATTTAAAGAAATGCATCTAATAATTACCTTATGGTGTGAAAAGCTGTTTTTGACATCCATTTATCTCCCTGGTGTGTCTATGAAGAGTCGTTGTTTTAGTAGGAGGGGTGGCATGTTTCTTGGTATTAATAAAAGAAGATGGAGTGAATCTCCCCTTTTTTCATGGCTGAAGCAATGTCCTGAAATGAATTATTCATACATACAGACTAGAATTTTCCATCGTAAGTGTTCATAGCCCAAATATACTTTTCTTGTTTTAGAACAAAATTTAATGAGGATACCTCTTGTGAAACATTTTGCAGAAATGTTGTCTTAATTGACCCACCTGGTCTAGAAAAGGTCAGACTGAATGAAAACTCAGTTATCTAATGGAAAACCTTATAATGAGCAAATTTCTCAGTCCTTCACTGACACCAAATTCTGGTTATTTATAGATATTGGTTAGTAACTCATGAATTTGTCTTTGACCCTGCTGTATTGGTCATGTCAGTCAAGACAGTGTGTTGCTGTCTCCTAATTAAACCAGCACTAGAGAAGAGCTGACAAATAGAAACTATCTATCACCATCCATCTCTACCGTATAACAGGTGTGCATGTGTGTTTAAAGAGAAAGGGTGTTAAGGTATTCGTACACATCTGTTATGTGTGTGTACTCTATTTTAGTATGTATGATTGCGTGTGAGAGTCTCAGGGCATGTTGTGAAAATGTTTTAGAGGTTAGGAACCAGATTGTGTATGTGTGTGTGTGTGTGTCTCCAATGTGCGCATAAAAACATCCATATATCAGGCCTGCCAGATGTCTGCAAACTGAACATGAAGTCAATATTTTCAGAGTGCCAGTTAAGTCGATGAAAGATCAGGCTTATCTTGTTTGAGTTTGGCAGATATGGCAAATATTTTGTTATGTCAATATCAAGTTACACTATTTTTAAAGCGTAATCTGTAGCACATCTTCTAAGCCTTTGCACTTTTGCATAATCACACCACCTCCATATTATTAACATTGTTTTAACCTCCTTTGTCAGCAGTCTTCGCGCACATGGAGGATAAATTGAAATCCCTGTAGCTTTGTTGACTTTGCATCTTCTTACGTCAATGGCTGTTTTATTTTTGCTTCCTAATGGTACACTGCAGCCCGCATGGCTGGCTTAATGCTTTCAGTACTGTAGTTTAAACCAAAGTGATGACTATGTACAGTGCAACCCGGAAAGTATTCACAGCACTTCATTTTACCACATTTTGTTATGATACAGCCTTATTCCAAAACGGATTCAATTCATTTTTCCTAAAAATTCTACACACAACGCCCCATAATGACAATGTAAAAAAACGTTTTTTCGAGATTTTTGCAAATTTATTAAAAATAAAAAACGTAGAAGTCACATTTAGATAAGTATTCACAGCCTTTGCCATGAAGCTCAAAATTGAACTCAGGTACATCCTGTTTCCACTGATCATCCTTGAGATGTTTCTACAGCTTAATTGGAGTCCACCTGTGGTAAATTCAGTTGATTTGGAAAGGCACACACCTGTCTATATAAGGTCCCACAGTTGACAGCGCATGTCACAGCATAAACCAAGCATGAAGTCAGAGGAATTGTCTGTAGACCTCCGAGAAAGGATTGCCTTCGGGCAGAAATCTGGGGAAGGGTACAGAAAAAGATTCTGCTGCTTTTAAGGTCCCAATGAGCACAGTAGCCTCCCTCATCTATAAATGGAAGAAGTTCATAACCACCAAGACTGTTCCTAGAGCTGGCCAACCATCTAAATTGAGCGATCGGGGGAGAAGGGCCTCAGTCAGGGAGGTGACTAAGAACCTGATGGTACCTGCTCCAGAGAGCTCTTGACCTCAGACTGGGGTGAAGGTTCATCTTTCAGCAGGACAACTACCCTAAGCACACAGCCAAGATATCAAAGGAGTGGCTTCAGAACAACTCTGTGAATGTCCTTGAGTGGCCCAGCCAGAGCCCAGACTTGAATCCGAATGGACATCTCTGGAGAAATCTGAAAATGGAAAATTTGCAAAAATCTCAACAAAAAAAACTTTTTTCACATTGTCACTATGGGGTGTTGTGTGTAGAATTTTGAGGAAAAAAATGAATTGAATAAGGCTGTAACATAACAAAATGTGGAAGAAGTGAAGTTCTGTGCATACTTTTGGGATGCACTGTACATACTGTCTTCTAGATTGTAGAAGTTCTCATTTTTAGGTGCATACAAATCTTCACACAGATGAATAATTATGTAATTATCCTACAGAGATGGACAGAGGGTGAGCAGAATAGTCTATCGTCTCATGCGACTCTTGGTGGGTTAATGCACATTAGTCCTTGACTCCACAATGTCAAGGAGGCGGCGTGATAAGCACTGATCCCTGTGAGGTTTAAGCTCATTATTCCCTCATTGAGTTGATCTGACATGAGCTCGGCCTCAGCCGTTTCCCCTTCAGTCTCTCACAGCTTCGTTGCTCAGTGTATTGTGCTCTGATCACACCCCATCAGAGGGAATGTTATAGTCAAACTTTAAAACCCTCTGGCTTACTCATTAAGAGAGAAGGCATTCTGTCTCACGCTCTCTCTCTCCCACACAGACCTAAGGACACACACCCCTGCCTCAGAGAAAATAGCCACACTGAAATGATTTATCACTTTTGTAACTGGTGTGTTTTTTTAATTCAGGAGATAAATGGCTAAATATACATGGTGTTACGCATAAGGAAAAACTGAATAGAAATGATGTGCGGATTCTGGTCGAGATGATGAAGCGTCTTACTTCCTTGTGTTGGAAATGTATTCTCTCATCCAGCCTGTTAGGGAAGTGTTGAGAATATAACGTGTAACTTAGGACATGTCTGCAGCACTACAGTCTTTTATTTCTTTAATTTCAAATTGTATTTGACACACATTTAGCCTTTTGACAGTTTTTTTTTATGATTTGAAAATTGCAGTAGGCCATATTGCAGTTTTGATTGCATTTTGATTAAAACACATAGAAAGTTGTTAAACTATAAACCTAAAAATCTAGGATGATAAGTTTGGAGAAGGAAGCATAGAGTATGGAGCAGGATGCTTGCTTCCCCAGTGTCTTAATTGGAGAGGTGATGCTATGCCCTGGGCACTCTGTCATCCATGAAACCCCAAACTTTTGCAGACTCTGACTTGTCTACAACATGCACACTGTGCATGCTGAGAACATCAGTGCCCGCAGGACTGCCCTCAAACCCAAATATCACACACACACACACACCCACACACACTGACAAACTTTCAAATTGGCTGTAAAACTACTACTACAAGTCATACTGACTACTGGAATAAGTAGAAACGTTGCAGTGTATTAGAGTGTATGGTGTTTAACTTAGGTTAGTTGAGTTATTCGTGTTGTAACTTTCCTTCCTGTTCAGCTTGTAAATTATCAGAATAATTATGGGCGTATAGGGCGACATATAGGGCGAGTAATGTAGACAACAGCTGCTGAATGATAACATGTAATCAGAACGTCCAACGTTGTATCCATACAAGTTTACAGGAACTAGATGTATTGCATTGCTTTGACCAACAGGTTCAAACTGAAGTTGTACTGTGAACAAGTTTTAATCATTACTGCTATTATTAATCCTGAATGAGTCACTTTAACCCAAGTCATCTACCAGGGTTTACCACTTCATTTTCTGAGATCAGATCTATAAACATGTCTGAATTGAATACTGTCAGATTAACAAAGGCAGCAAGCCAATTAAATACACATCTTGTTCATCTTTTTGAGATTACTCTCACTCATTCTTACATCATTTATGTAGCATTCAACTCATCATCTCTTACATGAAACATCTCATCTTTCCCAGTAAGAGATTCCTGAGAGAAGCCACTATCACAGCATCTGACCGCTATCTCTGGTCCTCCCTCCCCTTTTCTGTTTGTGATGATTCAAATTGATTCATCTTCTCTTGCTAATCTGTCTCTGTTACCCCTCCCCCACCCTATAAACATTTCTCCATCATCTGTTTTCTCTAAACTGTTGAAACAAGAAGTGGATACTGATGTAACCATACAGCAACAACATGATCCACGATACTTGGATCTTATTCCCGTCTGCGTCATCATGGTATAAAATACACACAATGTCTGAGCTCCATCGACAAGAAAAGGAACACAAACTTATTTTGTGAGAATATGTGTCAAAACAGGTCTGGAATAAGTGGTGAGGTACTGATGATACATATTTAAGCAGATATTGATATGACTTATAAAGATTCTTATGAATAGGCCCAGTCAGATATAATTGACATTGTTTCAATCATAAGATAATTTATATATATATATATATATATATATATATATATATATATATATATATATATATTACACATTACACACACAACACATTATTTTCAGGTGGTAACCACTCATTCACATATGTACTGTATATCCTGGGAGAAGAGAACAAAGGAAAGAAGCCAAGTGCTTACAGAGGAAGGTCAATGGACATTCTGTCTAAATAATGAAATTAATGATGCACAGCTGTGCTAATTACTATGGGCTCAGACTGGTTGATTAGGTAATTGGAACCTGAAGATGAAGAAGTGTTTGTGGCTCTGTACATTGGGTTTGTGTGTGGGTCTGTGTATGTTTTTACCCCTGTGAAATCCTAAGAGTCAGTCACAAGGAATGCTGGCATCCGTTGTGTTTTGCAAGCAAAAACAAACAAACTAAAAATACTTTTAGAATTGTGTATGTAAAGTAAAAAATGTGAGTCAGTCATGTGTAAAATATACTTGTTGGTGAAATTATGTACAATTTCCTAAAAAAAAGTTTTTTTCAAAATCAAATGACAGATATCTGGCAGAAGTTCACTTTATAAATAAAAATTCTTCTGATTATTCCCTTATATCCCAGAACATGCTGTAAATCTGAGATAAATACTTACTTACAACATATACAGTAGAGGCCAAAAGTTTGGACACACCTTCTCATTCAATGTGTTTTCTTTATTTTCATGACTATTTACATTGTAGATTCTCACTTTTTTGTGAAGTACATAACTCCACATGTGTTCATTCATACTTTTGATGCCGTCAGTGAGAATCTACAATGTAAATAGTCATGAAAATAAAGAAAACACATTAAATGAGAAAGTGTGTCCAAACTTTTGGCCTGTACTGTATATGTATGTAATTATTAATGTATGATAACATACATTCATAATTCATATTGCATGGTTTTACCTCATACATTGAGAGTGAGAGCACAGTCAGAGCAATATAAATAAGAGCTGCAGAGTACTGTTGTTGTGTGTTGTCTGTTGTAAGATTTAAATCATAAACTACACTACCAAGTACTTAAATTTGCAAGCAAGTAGGACCTCTCAAGTTTATCTATACATAATTTATACAAACTCAAATACGATCAAACAAAACCTTGTCTTTGTTGCTTTTATGCTATCTTTTGTCTTTTTTGGCTGTCGAATCCCTTGTCACATATACAGTATTTCACTCTGTTGGATGTATGCATGACAGGACACACATTTGGTAAAATATACAGTTGAATGCCAGTAATATGACCGTACAACTGTAAATATAGTTTTACATGTATAATGTTTAAATAAACATTTTAATCGAATCATGGTTTGCAAGAACTGTGTCAGTAGAACTCAGAATACACTCATACAGAGGAGAGAGTGATACTTATTAATTGCAATTTTTCATCGAATTGTATGTATTCAGGCTGTAATCAGTTATGTATCTTGGTTAAAATATATCAGTAGAATGGTTAATGTAAAAACCTCACACAGCAGATCTATGTTAAATGTGAACTCCTCGTTTGACAAAAGCCTTGACCCACAGACATGCCCAATTACAAGCAATAGTCTCTGCCATGAAGGTCATGTTGTTTGATTGGGAAGGTTTTAGAGGTACACACTGTCTAACAATAGATTGCTAGTCACTTTGATTTACACCTGCTTATCTCTATAGGAAGAAAGCCTCCCATTGATAATGTGTCTGCCTCAGTTGACTCTAATAAATAGTTTGGACTCATTTAGTCCCCCATGCTGGCGGGTCCTTATCTGGACTTCCAGGCTCATCCATCTGGTCAACAGCTGATTATTATCTGACCATCACCTTCACACACAGCCAGGATTAACTGTGAGCGTGCTTGTTTGTCTAAAACAGAAAGGAAGCAGCACGGGTAAAGAGTCTATATACAGCACCTTTGCTTATATGTAAATCATGAGGTTCTGTATATAATGAGACATAAACCAAACCAGACCCAGTTAATCCATGGAATCTGCAGTACTATAAAACTTTAAGGTACCATGCACTCAACATACATGGGATGATGCACTGCAGTAGTATTAAACCCTTCCATCCACTTTTTTTTTTATTCATCCCCACATCGATGACTTGTGAGAGAGGCAGTGATTATATAAGAGAACAGAACAGAATATATCGAGACAGAATGAGAGACCAGGTCTAGTTAATTTGATCTCCTCTTCTGCCTCTGTCATACTCTCCCAGCGGGTGTTAGGTAGGGTGGGGTGCTCCAGCGATGCTTCACCTCTTCAATTGCACCTTCTCTTTCATCAACTCCTTCATCCTCAGCACCAAGGTCATTGCAGCACAGCACTTTTCACTTCGCCGCTCTGTCCAGTTATCATACTTGAGATACTACACTGGCACTTTCGGACAATTCAGCCCTTCAGTGCCATTTTATGTCTACTAGAATCAGAGCAGCAAACGCTGAACTAAAGAAAAAGTGGTGCTACATTATAACATTGACTCAAGAATAAGTAGAAGTACCTAAATAGTGAGTTGTTTTATCATTTCATTGACAGCCAGTCTGTGTATAAGAAGCTCATAACTAAGTAGTATCACTCCTGTGTATATATGGATTTACATATACCATGATTCATTCGGTGCAAAATGCTGCTACAGATAAGCAGTGCTATAACATTTGGACTTTTTGATACAAATGTACTTTGTACAGTTGCAATGATTTGTCAATTAAACGATCAGTTGATCAAAAGAAAATTAAATCATCAACTATTTTTCCAGTCAATTGAAGCATTTTTTCCATGCACAAATTCTTGATTTGATGAATAATTGTCTGCTTTTCGGTTTCTTACATTTTTGTAAGTTAAATATTCAGGCTCTTGAAATGTTTTCACTGGGTTTCAGGCATTTTTCACAGTTTGTTTGATGTTTTATTCACAAACTGATGAATAGATTATTAAATATAATGTTGTTTTTTTTGCTCCTAAATAAATTCTTACTAGTGTTCTTAAGAGTAATTCTGAGAAGCTTCACATAGAGGCCCAGATCTTTAATCTCATAGTGTTTAATTTTTAATTCAATGTGCTGTGTACTGGAATAGAATAAGAACAACAGAAAACATGTCATTCTTAGTAACTGCAAATATGATCATAAGTAGACCCTGAAAAGATGGACTTTACTACTCGCTGTCAGCTCAGTGTCACCGCAGCAGCTCTGATGTGCTGCTATCAAACAGCCGTTTGCATCCCGAGCTCAGTCTAGTCTGACAGCATGAGCTGCCAACTCCTGTGGAAATTGCTTCTTCACAAAACAAAATAAATGAAAGTAAGGCTCGAGCAGATTTTCCTCATCTGAATCTCCTGCCTCCTGCTGCTCAAAATGAGTCATGACAGGGTGAGGCTACCAACTGACAGCCAAGTCAGTTGTCAGCTTGTTTTGTATATATGAATGATAAAAAAATATTAAGAATGAATCTTGCTTTTATGGTCTATCCACTCTGATGATGTGTTTGTCATCCCATTGAAGGCAGAGATAAAAAAAAAGAAAAGAAAAGAAAGTTTGGGATTACTAGGTAACAGCAGAACCCATAATAAGAGAGCTCATCTGCTTAGTCATCACACCAGATAACCTTTGAAAAACAGATGAAACAGAAGAAGCGCAGTACTGTCTTTGAAACAACGTCAAACTTTCTATTTCGCTGTAGACAGCAAATGCTTCTAAACAAGCAACAGACTTCAAAAACAAAACACTGAAGTTTTCTTGAGGCCATTACCACCTGCAGACAAATCTAATTCTATGTGATGTTGAAAAGATTTGAGACATTTAGGGATTTAACTAGCATGAGGCAAGATTTACAGGCTTACACGGCTGCTATCAGCACAGCTGAAGGACGATGCCAGTGAAGGGCTTTCTTAAAACCTCTGATTCTCTCTGTTTAATGGAGGTTGCAGTGCTGGATAGAGGCAGGAGAAGACGAGCACAGGAGGCGTGGGAGGAAGGTGAAGTGCTGTGACTGAGTGAGCGGCAGAATGGAAACAGAGATATAGAGAATACAGTCCGTCCAAACTAAATTCAGACTAATCTGGTGTATGAGGATCCTGTTGTACTGCTACAAGTCTTGAGTCTGGGTGTGAATATGTGTGATACCTGAGCTGGTCCCTATTTAGGCAGAGCAGGGCCTTGAGGTAAATGATCACATCAACATTCTAACAGACTACCGATGACATGCTGATAATTCAGCAGTTTTCATTTTCACTATGTTCACCATCATAGCTTAACAACTGGCATTCTTATGTTTGCTAATTAACACTAAACTAAACTGCAACAAAAGCAGATAGGATTGGCCTTAGTTTTCCAAGTATTAAATCATAAACCATACTATGGGACAAATATAATCATGTCACAAAGTAAAACCATAGATTCCAAACCATAGTACATAAAATAATTCAGTCATATTGTGAGAAGCAGATGTCATCAACTCTGCCTCCCAACAAACAAAGCCATTAACAACATAGTCAGTATTTTTTTTTAAATAATGAACAGAATAACAACATAATGAAATGCAATTATCAAATGCTCATGTTGTGCACATGTTACATAAGCCTGTGAAAGGACACACACTCCAACACATATGTAAACACTTTATGTAGGCTACTTACAAACAGCCCAAACATGCCAGGAAGCTGGTCAGTGTCCCTGGCTGAATGGCGGTTTTGTGGGGCTGTGGAGTGGCTGTGGCTGATGAACTCCCTCTCATTTATCTCACAGCCGCAGAAGGCAGCCAATGACTTTAAAGGATTGAAGCACTAGAGCGAGAATTTATGCTAAAAGGTGGTGGTGGATGTGAGGGTTTGACAGTGTGCCAGAAAACGGTGCAGAAATGTCATGTACTGACTGTACTCACTGATATATGGTATTGTGTCAGTATATACAAAAAAAACAAGCACAGGAGTGGACCATCAATCAGTCTCTAGTCTCTTCCTGGCTCTCTCTCTTTCTTGGTCTGTGTCTACGGATCTATCCATTAAGAAAAGTACCACGCAGAAGTGTCTCCTTTCACATGTATAATGATGGTTGTTCAGTGCCTACTCTGACTTTGATATTGAGCCCTTTAGTGTCCTAGGGTTATTCCTTTATGAAACGGTTATGAAAGTGGAATCCGTACGTAACAGAGGTCACGACACAGAATTGTTGTTGTGGGTTGTTAATGCCAAAAGAGCTCATTAGTTAAGCCTGTCTAGGTCAAGAGGCTCGAGAGAACACACACACACACTCAGTGAGGGAGCAATCAGTGGTGAAAAAACACAGTCATGGTTCACTTGCAAGGTCAAAGCAGCCTGCTTTCAGAATTGCAACTGCAGCAGAAACTGTGAGGAAAGGTGACAAAAGATAATTTGCTGAAAGCCAATCAGAGCATGAATAAAATACTTGGTTCATGTTTTCATCTTCCTTCATTGTTTTTCTAATTAGTTTTCAAACAATGCTCAGTTCATACTTTTCAACGATTTCATGGTAATGCCTTAAAAGTAGACTTTTGGATTATAAGCCAATTATTATAAGTTTGGTTAACTCTAATTTTCATGAAAAATTACTTTACACAGTTTTGAAAAAAAAATGCATTAACAACTATGTCAGTGGTTTGATAATAAAATCTATTAATATATAAAAAATATATATTAAAACATAATCGCCTTGTACCTTTGTGTGAGATGTTATAAACAGTTTGTATTTAATAATGTTATACTAGTGAAAATGGGATTGGATCCCCTGTTTTTGTGAGGAAATGATCCTGACAATATGTAAATCACGCAATAGCATCTGCAAGCAAATAACACTGTTTATTACACCTTCTAGTTTACAGCACATTCTTGATAGCCTTTCAGGGGACCTCTACTTAAATACCACACTATTAGGCATTCACACAAACAACGGTAAGCTATTGACTTGTGAATGTATTACTTGGATGTTTCCACGTGGGTGACTTTTGTAATACACAAATTATTATGCAAATGACTATGCAGGTTGTTGCTGTGAATAGATATGCCTTTGAAGATGCAGGCAGTCTCTTATTTCTTGGATGAGACCAAATATGCAGCGCAGTGCTGTCAAAAACTATAGAACAATGTGGCCTCTTCTGACAGCATAAGTTATTTTGTTAATTCACTGCACCAAAAAGATAGAAATTAGGAATGAACTTCTGAGAAATTGGGGCATTGAAGCACTAGATCTAAAACTCTATTTAATATGTAATCTGAAACAATAATGCAACAAATCAAAACTGAAATTGCCTAAATAATGCATTGTACAAGCCATTACAATATGTACCATTCCCGTGTGGTACAATTCACACACAGAACTGCTGGAAATCAAAAAAGTAAGTAAAAGTATTTGACGTGGACACTGTGTGCCCTGTGTGTGCGTTTTTGGGCAATAGTGTCTGTATGCTGTCAAGATGAGATGGGGAAACAAATTTGTCAGCAAAATGCACAACAAGGATCGACCTGAATAAATATACAGATTATCCTAATCCTGTTTCCCTCAATGAAAATGACCTGAACTGCCTCGTAAAAAACTAAACCCGCTTATCTTTCTCGCACACGTTTCCAGCAATTTCATTGTTAACTTTGGGGCTAAATTTAGCCATCACTTAGATTGTTAAGGCATTCCTTTGTTTGTTTGAGTCTGTCAAATGGTGTTTACTTGGTTCCTCTTCAGGTAGATTAAGAGGCCAATTAATCTCCCTTTTTTGTGTGATTGAATATATCTAGCCACAGATTGAGCTCAGCTCGTGAACATGACTCAAAGGTTTACAGGCAGGCAGGTGGGAATTCGGGTAGAAATAACAGGCCAGATTACCATAAATAACTCCTGTAACGCATGGCTGGACCTGAGCCGAACCATTCTCCACACAGCGCCATTGTTGGTTCTGACTTTGTGCAACATCCACCTCTATAAATTCCTCTCCACTGGGAAACATCTAAACCGTATTAGGAGGCGGGAGGCAGGGTGAAATGGAGCAGATGATGTGGAAGGGTGGGGGCTGTGAAAAATATGTGGCATTTCAGGAGTTATAAGGAGAGTCTTGGTTCTTGTCATTACGTTTTCCTTCTTAAGGCACATGTTGACTTGCCAATAGCTGTAGTCAGACAATATTTCTTCAACCTGGCTTTTGGGCTCTTCGGCAGTGACCACATTCAGAATCCCAATGGCGTGAGGTTAGAAGCTTTTCCTTAGCCTCCTCATGTATTCGGTACCATCTTCCTGACTGTAGCAGGAACAAAGGCTGTTACCCAGATGGTTGGGATCCCTAATATTTCTCTTTATGTGCTCAGCTGAACAAACCAGTCTTTGCAGGGCCTCATGGTTCTGCTTGTGCAGTTTCCATACCAGGCAATAAGGATGGTATGCTGATTATTAATGGTATGTAAATACAACTATGGCGTGGATTGTTCAGTTTTCTGCTCATAACAGTGTCACATAAATATTTAAATACTAAAATGTGCTTTGTAGATTTTATGATTAATTGTCTCAAAGTTTAGAAGAAATTCTAATCAAGTTTTTCGACCCCCAAAGTATTTATGAGCTAGTTAAAGGGGTTTTTACCCTATGCCAATGAGCCAAGCCAAGCACATGGTGCTTGACGCAGCACAGAAACGGTCTGCCAGAGAGAGAGTTCAGAACGGTTCACTTACTTCATGTGATTGCAGAGTGCCTGTGGCCTCACTGTTAAAATTTGAAAATAGGGTATTAGAGAGTTTGTCTGGTTTGTCTGCCCTGCCGATCTTCTGTGGAGCAGTGTTGATGAACTGAAAAAGCACATCAGACCAGAGATTCTGGATCAGATTAGGAGATGGATGTTATCGCACAGATTCCTGGACAAACTGTAAAATAGGCTTTTGTCTGTTTTATGCAGCCGTAACACGACGATCTGACAACTTAGTGTCACGTAAGAATCCACACGTTTAGACCAGTCAGTGAGCCGAGCACCGAATAGACAGCCTGCAGGCGATGTCAAACATGCAACTTTCACACATCTTAATATAAACTGAGCAGACTTATAACTGAGACTGACAGTGCTGACTCAGCATATCTTGGAGCTCTCTAGCTGTCAGGTCCCATCCTTTTCTCTGTCTTGGAGTCTCTACTAGCAGCTTCGTACTGCTCACTCTGCTCAGTCTGATGGGAAATGTCTTGAGTTTAGCTTCCATATATCTCCCTGACCGACTCAAGGCCACTCTCCTGCTTCTTCTGACTCACTCACCATCTTCCCTACATCCCTCCTTCCTCCTCTAACTTCCTCCACCTCCTCACTTATCTACGTGATATTGAGGTCTAATACCTATATATACCATATAAAGCAACAGAGGCTCACACCTGAGCAGATATACACATACAAAAATGCATTGACTTAACCTTACAAGAGCAACTTAACACACATATATTGATACCCTAAGGGGACGGTTCCTCAGCTGTTTTAGTAATTGAATTGTTTGATCATGAATAGGCTTTGTGTAAACAAAGAGTCTGTTCGAGCTTTGAAGTGCAGCCCTGCCTTCAACGCAGATCAGATGTGCTGTTTGGAAAGATCTGGCCACATGGCTGAGGTGACAGGGTAGCAGCCAGGAAGGAGGCCTGCGAAGGAGGAGGAGATGATGCATAATATGAGAAGACACGCACAAAAAAATTTGATCGATGCATAGCTTTTTCTTTTTTCATCATACTTTTCCGGGCAATTTAATTATGCAGGTAATCATACCAGGCAGTATAAGTAAGGGATGAAATGAAACAGAGAGAGAAAGAGAGGAAACAGGGATAATCGGAGGTAAAGGAGGTGTGTTGCTGTATATTTGCAAACTGTTTTTGGTATCTGTGTGTTTGCATGCGTGTGCTGCTGAGTGAGTGGGGAGAGGTAAGCTGAAATAAGAATCAAATGATGAAGAGGTGTGTTTATTGACTAAAACATTTACAGTAGTCTTGATATACCACTACTCTCATTGTTGCAGCTGTCAGCATGTTTATACTTCACAACCTTGGCCCCATTCAACAGGAAATGAAAGGAATTATTATATGTTGCTTGTAAAAAAAAAAAAAAAAAAAGGCAGCCTCTAAGTCATCCCTGCATTCAGTCTCCCTCTACCTGCTGCTAGTGGCTGCAATGATTCAGGTTTGAAGTCGACTTGTAGTAAAAGTGAAGAGGAATGTGTCAATAGGTACACCAGGCTCTCTGTCTGCACCTTTTTGCCTTGCCCTCCGTCAGTGTCACAGTTTGTGAGTTCAGATGTAAGTGGAGTCGATATTTGTCATGTAGACTGTGTGTGTGTGTGTGTGTGTGTGTGTGTGTGTGTGTGTGTTCTGTTGTATCCCTTCTCTCCCACCCCACATCATCTGTGGGCGATGTGTCTTTTGTGGCTCCCGGTAATAAAGCCATTAATCATGTTCAATGTTTGCCACAAACATGCCACGCTGCAAGACGTCTCACTCTGTTTGTCCCAGGATGCAACAGCAGATGCAGCTCACTGTAAGTGAGGGTAATGAGAATTGTCCCACCTTGGGTGCTTGTGAGACTGGTCCCAACAGTAATTGTATATGGGCAATGCACAAAGCAGCACAAAGATTGGGTAGAGCAGGCAGACCTTCCTGCAGCTTTTTAGGAAGTTATGGGTGTAAGGTGTGGGTGTATTATTTCTGGTTTAGGATATAACCTGTGGTGGAATTAAAAAGCATAATTTTATTCTCTGCTCCACATCATTGTTCTCACACGGGCTTGCTCTTTTTAAGTTTGAACTGACAAATCCTACATCTGTACTCTAAATCTAGGTCCACTTACGGCATGACAACTAGGCAAAATTCATAAAAAAAGAAACAACCTTAAAACGATTACAATATTTTTTATTGAATACATTTTTTGATCTGTGAGTTTGGGCGGTACCGAATGTAATTTTCTTTCATTCCAGTCTTCATTTGATTTTCAACTAACAAAGCTTTAAATTCAGAATATAATCTTCAAATTTGAATAAATAAATGAGTCATGTTGTTTTGCTAAATCAACTTTCTTAAAAGACTCAGCAGTTTTGTCAACATAAATACATGCAGTCTAACCCAATGTGGCACAAAATATTGTACAAAACCTTGCATTTTTATGACTGTAAGGTACACCTCACAAATGATTTGTCAAATTTATAGTAGAATGAAATTTACATGAATAGCACTGCACTTTTAGACTCATCATTGTCATGATTAAAATTCTTCAACATCATCAACATCTCTCTACAGGCTTTGTTGCTCTTGCTGCAGTATGAAAAGCACAAAGCAAATGCAGATCTTCTCCACATTGCATAGCCCTTAGACAGTGAATCGAAAAAGTGAATGTTGATTCACCTTACATTTACAAATAATGTTGTGAACAGAATAGAATTATGTTCATTCAATGTTGAGAAATGTTCATCAGAAAAGCAATATGATTCATTTTCTATACCTGCTTATTCCTCATTAGGGTCGCAGGGGTCTGCTGGAGCCTATCCCAGCGCGTTACGGCGAGAGGCAGGGATACACCCCAGATGGTCGCCAGCCAATCGTGGGGCACACACACCATTCACTCACACACTCACACCTATGGGCAATTTAGAGTTGCCAATTAACCTCAGCATGTTTTTGGACTGTGGGAGGAAGCCGGAGTACCCGGTGAAAACCCACGCAGACACGGGGAGAACATGCAACACAGTCCCAGACCCCGGACCAAGGAGGTCTTGAACCTGCGACCTTCTTGCTGTGAGGCAACAGCACTAACCCCTGGCCACCGTGTCGCCCCTTGTCTGTTTGTGTGTTGCGATATAACATATCTTCTCTGTGTTACGTGCGCAGTTGTAACCATCCCTCATCAAAAGTTGTGTGATTTCTCCTTGTGAACAGAGAACAATCTCTAGCACAATCTCTTCAAAGTCCTGATAACACTGGATGTGCTAAAAGAGAAATATTTCCTTGTTACTAAAATGGATTGATGTACTATTTTCCTAATTCATCTGCACAAGACATTATATAGGGGAGTCGCATATGGCAATGGCAAAAAAAAAAATCGAGACCTATTATTCTCCAGTCTCTCATCTACATAGAAATTCAAGGACATGCACAGACATGCAAATGTACATATTTTTGCACAGCCTACATAGTCTGAAGTCTGAAAGGTAACAGCAGCACATACAGAAGGTGCTTCAGGGGCTTCACTGTATGCAGTGTCACACTTGAGTCTCCACACTAACTAATGTGGTCTTATTTAACCATCAATCCCCCTTAGCTGATGGCAGCAGGTTTTCCACAGCCCCATGGTCATACATAAGCAATGAGAAATCGTTGATTATCTCACATTCTGGTCCATTGAGGAGATGGTTGATGGTGATGGGAATGTAGATCTAGTAGGCGTAATGTCATCTCTCATAAGCTTTTCTTGGCCGCCTTTGAACCAGCATCCCAAGTTGTGAATACAATAGAAGAAAGTTTTTTTTTTTTTTTTCAAGCTACACCACTGTGACTATTTAATGGTTGAAAATTCAAAATCATGTTCATGTTTAAAGTTGAGTGAAATGTTGTATAGAACCAACAACAGCATTGGACAGCGGTGGTCTTTTTATTTGATAAATAGGGTATCAAAGGAACAATAGCTTTAAGCTAAAGGTAATAACTTTCCAAATGTGTAGCCTGGCCTCTCTAAAAGGCCAGGTTATTCTAAAGTAATAGAAATGTAAAAGCTTTCCAGTATCTCATTTATCTTTGTTCCATCCACTTATGCATGTGCACACTGCACAGTATTGATTCACGAGTGCTGTCTCTGCAGAATTTCTATGCATCCTCTAATGAAACACACATTCCTGCTCTTTCCTCCTCCCTCTTTTCCCGCAATATCCCTCTTGCCGCTTTCAATCTCTGCTTGTTACTATTGCTCTTCTGTTGCCAATACTCTAAACACCTTCTCACACCTCAGCACTACACACACACACACACATCCTCTTTCTTATTCTGCCCCTTTGTTCAATCATTTCTTCAGGCTCTTGGGTCGGTTTCCTTTTATTTAAATCCTCAGATACTTGTTGTCCAATGTTTTCACTTTCATACTTCTAATTTCCTCGCTCCTTATGTAACTCCTCAATAAAACAATCTTTATGAGGATTTAGAAGTTAAACTATTTTTGTCTGTGTTTTATCTTTCTTTCCCTTTGATTAGAGCTGGACCTTCGCTACTTCTGGAAGTGGAGTGTGTTCGAGGACTACTTGCTCTTCTGTTTTGGCTTCACCGTGCTGTGCGCTTTGGTCACTCTGCTTCTGCTGGACTCCGTTCTGTTTGTGGAGACGCTGGGCTCCCTGGCCGTGATGTTTGAGGCCATGCTGGGCCTCCCACAGCTACTGCAAAACCTCCACAACAGCTCCACCAAAGGCATGAGGTAAAGCACGTTCTGAGGTCAAACAGAGTTTTGCAAAAAACTCACCACTCAAACTGTCATAAAGGCACACTCCCTCAGGACTTGAATATTGCTCACTGTGCCACTGTGTACTCTCATTAACCTCAGAGTCCAGGGAGTATAAGTAATTTATATTCTAATAAACTAAATATGCTAATATGGTCATTTATAATCATTAAGGGTTACTGGTTTTCATTGTGTGTATTCAGCGCCTGAAGAAAGCAACTCATCACACAGTCAGCTCCTGAACTGAGCTTGGGACTGAACTTTTGGATGTATTCAATGAGTGAAAGAGAAAACAGGTGCAAAATCCTTAGTGAGTCAGTTTGAGCCAAGAACCGGGAACAGTCCTCTAACAGCCATCTATCTGTTTCTTTGACAAGGCCAGATAAATTGCTAATGATGAACAGTATCGCATAGAATTAAAAAGCTGAATTTGTCATGATTAAACAGAGAACATGACTAATAAAAAGTAGGAAAATATGTGGATAATATGGAAGGGTTAACCCAGAGGTGTATGTTAAATGCTTTTGAGGCACCATGTGGAGGCGAAGCACTGGATGTGAATCTGAGGTTGCCTTGATCATTTGCCAAAGAAACAATAATAAGAGCATTAATATGTTTTCATATCTTGTTCAATGAGAATTGTAAGTTTTCTATGAGCCCTAACTCAGTTTCCCTGGTAACGCCTGAGGACCTGACTGGAACGAATCATTACCATCCCCTTCAAGATCCTCATGCAATGTTAACTTTCCTCAGCACTCCAGTAAGGAGGAGATACCTTAGATACAGCTAAGCAACAGGAGTTATTCTGGTCCACAGCCTGTTTGTGCTGTAACAAAGTATTGAAATTCAGCTTGATTTTAGAGAAACTTAATAGACATTAGCTAAATTGATGGGTTGAATAAAGTTAAAGTTACCAAACTGGTGCTAATTCATTTAAGCAGTTTTTGCTTGGATTCTTTCTTCTCCATTTCCTTTTCCTCTGCTGCATCGCATTCTTTAAAATTGTTGTACTATCTCCAAATACATTGAAAGATTTTTTTTTTTTAATTAGCCATTCAGAGAGTCTGGTTGTTACTTTATCGGGTTGAGAATTCAGCTGTGCTTGCAGCAGTTACGAGTTAGTTTGACAGCTGTGCTCTTTGGTGTTGCTATGGTTACAGGTTTGGCAGCAGATGAATTTAAACAGCTGATTAAACTTGAGCTGAACTACATGTGCATTAAACAGTTTTGATGCAGACCTGCCAGCCACTCACAAATAAGCTTATTAGTAGTAGAGGAGGTAAGGGACAAAACAAGCCTGTTTACTGCAAGTCCTGACACAAAGTACCTTAGGATTATGAGAATAAATTTATCCAAAGAGACAAGACAGATCACCCTTTGTTTCAGAGATATACATTAAAATATAAAATTAAAATGGCTGCCAACAATATGCTAAACCCCATAACTTTGATCCAAATAAACGGGTATCTACTGCTATTGCTGCCTAAGATTTTTTTTTTTTTATTTTCATTCATTATTCAAAACTTTAATATTGTAGACTATTTCATTTATTTTGAAAAAAGAGCAGAATTATTTTTTTCTTCATGAAAAGACAAATGGGATGTTCTTGCCTCACAGCAAGAAGGTCACAGGTTGAAGTCCTGTGTCTGGGACCTTTCTGTGTGGAGTTTGCATGTTCTCCCTGTGTCTGCAGGGGTTTTCTCTGGGTTCTCCAGCTTCCTCCCACAGTCCAAAGACATGCTGAGGTTAATTGGAGACTCTAAATTGCCTGTAGATATGAGTTTATGTGTGAGTGAATGGTGTGCATGCCTCATGATAGACTGTCTAGGGTGTATCCCTGCCTCTTGCCCGCAGCATGCATGGGATTGGTGCACAGGTTTTTCAGAATTCATGAATAATAATTTATTAATTAATTTACAAGATAGTTTTAATTAATATATAGATATTCATGATCATCGCTTCAAAAAGTCACAAACCTTTGTATGTTGATAGTAGCATTACAACCTTATTGAGGCTTAATTCCTCATGTTAAGACAGTATTCACAATAAAATTATTTCTGATATTAAGGCAGTGTTCACATTCAAGTGAGGGAGTGAAGAGGGGGATGTGGGTCAGTCAAAAGCCTTAGCTTGTGTTTTGAATGTTTGCTTTCTCCTAAGAGTATGTGGGGGTGTAAAAAGGTAATGAATTTAGTGATTAGCCTTTTAAGTAGATTACTATGCGATCAATTATGCCCCTAATGGCGCATAATCTCCTGTAAATTATGATCATTATTTTTTTACTATGTTTATAGTCATCAGTGCAAATAACACACTGTGTGTGTGTGTGTCTGTGTGTGTGTGTGTGTGTGTGTGTGTGAGTGCCTGGGTGTCAATGTGTCTAAAATTAAGATTCTACAAATCTTTGTATACTTTCACTCTCTCTCTCACAGTTGGGAGTGGTTTTGTTTATCATATTTTTAACATTTGAACTCTCATCGTCAAGTCAACAAGGAGCTAACTATAAGTCAGCCTACTCGGCCAGCGGAAATCTCAGACACACTTCACAATTTCCTTGGTTGAAACACGGGTCTAAGGACAGGTGATGTTGTTCCCTTATGTGATTTTAGACTATACAAGAAGAAGTGACAAATGAACGGCTGTGAAATTACTGAGAAGCTATCCTGGTTCTCAGAGGAGAGGCACAATAATCTGAAAAGATCTAAGGAAAGAGAAAACAAAAACGGATCACTCCAAGAGGAGGAAGAAGACTAATCACTACTGCAAAGAAAATAATAACACAAAGCTCTCCGAGGGGAGGAATTCCTGACCTGACAAAGAATTAACTAAATTAAAACCATTTCACACTAAAAAGCAGAGGATCTAATATGAGCTATGAAACTATTAGCTCAAAAACAGTCAAAAAAACAAACAAAAAAAAGACAAACCTCACCATGGTGTGGCATACATGTTTTTCAATCTTCCCTGGGTGGCTACAGTTCTGCTTTAGGTTCTTATTTATCTTTCTATGCCACGACAACATTATGTAAAGCAGTTGTGTAACTAAAGATACTCCAGTGTATGTGATTTACCATTTGAATGGAAAGAGCTTCTTTAGAATACGCCCCATTTCATATGAAGTGCCCTCAGGGTGCACATCTGGGCTTGCGCATTCTATAAGCACTATTATAGGTTAGATTGAGTATCAGCAAAGAATTAAATATGCAATAATGTGATGTGTGATGAGTAAATTAGGAATATTATTTGCAAAACTCTATATCTATGAAAATGTCCTTGCATATTCAGTAATGTAATAATATGATATTTGCCACCAAAAACATCTGGGTAAGACATGTGACTAAAACGATGGATCTGATAACTAATAAATAATAGTTTGTTTATGTTGGCCATGTATCACAGTGATATAAGCATCATAATCAGAAGATCAAAAGTCAAAACAAATCTTAATTCTTTTTGAAGTCATTTTCTTGATTTATGAGTGGGTCCTTAATACAACAAGTTATTAAAGAATACCTCACAATGCTGAATGAACCTTTTCAAAAAATACCATAATTTCAACTTGAAAAACTTCTATTGTTGCTATCGATCTCATTAGACTAATTGCACAATTGACCCTGCTGGCTCGAAACAGCCCATTCAGCAGGTCTGTCCCTGTGTGTATAACATGTTCGACATCCTTTGACCCTAATCACATATACATAAAGATTCTCTCATTTGTTCATTTAAGCTTGAGCAAACAGTTTTCCAGATGTGATGATGCAGCACGAGGTGTGCACTTCCTTTTGTGTTTCCCCATGTAAAAATGGTTACTTGTTGTGCAGTTAGAATCCCATGAGTCCTATTAGTGAGGTGTGACGGTGACTGTATGGATCTGTTCCATAAGGATGGCTCACCTTTTCCAGATCACCCAAGTGATCGCCTTCAAATTGATGTATGTTATGGAAAAACTAAGAGTTAAAGAGGGTAGACTCTCTCTCTCTCTCTCTCTCTCTCTCTCTCTCTCTCTCTCTCTCTCTCTCTCTCTATCTCTCTATCTCTCACTCTCTCTCACACACACACACACACACATAGAAACAAACACAGGCACGATCAATCACTCTCATTATAATTATGCTCCCTGGTCACTGCTGACTGTGTGTGTGTGTGTGTGTGTGTGTGTGTGTGTGTGTGTGTGTGTGTGTGTGTGTGTGTGTGTGTGTGTGTGTGTGTGTGTGTGTGTGTGTGTGTGTGTGTGTTCAAACTCTCACACTCATACCACTACTGGGAAATTGAGGTAAGGACAGAGTGGTAACAGAAAGATGTAATTGTAGAGCCAGTGAAAGGCAAAACTGGAATATGGTATAGAAAAAATAGGTGTGTATGAGGTAATACACAGCAGATTACAGCAATAAGAGATTATATATCAGAGAGAGAACACCCTTTACTTTCAGTCTCATTTTCTTACTGGTTCTCTCTGGTGCTTTCGAACCTAAGCTGTCTGGTTTCGATTCAATTAGAATCTCTCATTTAGTTCAACACAGATGCACGTTTATCTGTTTTTTACCAGTTGAAAAAAGGGATAACACAGAATTGTGATGAATTTGTGTCTATCACCTAAAAAGTAAGCAGCTATCCCCTTGATCATATTACTTCTTTTTTTCTACCCCCTGATGATTATTTACAGCAGAAGTCCATTTGCAGTCTCAACTGGATATGCTCATCGTAAGTTAATCATTTTTTGAGACCGTTATTTCAAATATATGATAAATTAGCTGCATACAGGAAAACACACACACACATGACCAAATGCATGATTCCTTCCAGGTTTAGCTATGAAAAATTAATATTATGCACTGTTCAGTCAGAGCATTATTAATTTGCTTAGTCATTAATTAAACACTGGCTTTATGGCAATGCCATGATTTCAGCTGGCAGTGTTTGGTCACAGTGATGCTGTCACCCACTTGCTATTTAAAAGGACTCATTACTATAAAACTGTACATTTTCTAGGTTACAATTGAGTGTTAAAGTTGTGATTTGTTTATATAAAGAGCAACCTGTGTGTGTGTGTGTGTGTGTGTGTGTGTGTGTGTGTGTGTGTGTGATTGCGCTCTCTGCTCAGCTGCCTGGGGAGACTGCTTGTTTTTCTCTTCCCTCTAATTAAACTTTATCTATTTTGCCTCCTCTCCAAGACTATCGACCTTCACAATGTCACTCGGTGACAGTGGAGGGGACATAGATGGTGGCAATCTGTCTGTCACACTGACAGAAAAGTATGCAGACAAGTACAGTACTGCTTCCCTTATCAAATGTGTGTGTGTGTGCATGTATGTATGTGTATACAGCTCCCTTTCTTTATCACTCTCAGTACTCACTCTTTGGCAAAACAGCCTGTGGGAAAATAGCTGGCCTGCTTCCTCTTGGCCGACAGTGCCGTTAGGAGCTATACAGGAGAGATGCTCAATGGTCTGCCAGAATTTTACTTCTGAGCTAAAAAAAAAATGTGTTGTTGCTATTTTTTTCAAATGTTATAGTCTGACTCAATAGAAAAATATATTTCAACATATAAATAGTAAGTGATTTTGACATATTCCTGTGCAAGTAAATACAGCCAAATCTTCAACTCATCTGAGAAGAGGAAGTGTGATAAACAGATTTACAGGTTTAGTCATTTAAAAACAATTTGGCAATACCAATGTATTTTGTCTATAAACCTGTTCACATTAGACTTTCATTACATTCATTTCCTTTTCATTGGCTCACAGTCTGAAGCACCCTGTGAATATTCAGCCATTAGCCAGTGCTCTGCGATTGTCTGTGAGACTGTATGTGTATGGATCTTTTCTAGTCTTCCAAACATTGATTCATTCTCTCATTCACACAAGTATTCATTTACCTATTCACTAGCCTGGCTAACACCAGACCTCATATCAATGTAGATTGATATTCGGTCAGGGAACTATCCGTTTAGTTGTTCCTATTAGTGGAGGACAGTTGCATGAAGTTCAAACTACACTAGGAGTGTAAGATGCACCAAAACAGCTATTCTTAACCTG
The DNA here is from genome assembly GCA_030544235.1 of Lepturacanthus savala. NCBI lineage: Eukaryota > Metazoa > Chordata > Actinopteri > Scombriformes > Trichiuridae > Lepturacanthus > Lepturacanthus savala. Next base: position 19,051,500 of record CM060465.1, read on the forward strand.
AAAACCCCAACAAACAATGACATTATTGTTGTCTTGTAGCTGTAATGGGGGGGGGGGGAATCAAACACATTTGCCAAATAGAAAAATTTGTGGACCTCTACATCTCACAGACCCAGCATAGAGCAAACACATTTCCTCAAAGACAAGAACAATCAGGTGAAATAACACCAGAACTGCAGATTCACTGTGTATTGTTCTTGTGGTAGATACATTTTTTATGAAAAGAATCTGATGATGCGTTTACTCCCATGGACCATGGATGTTTTTAATGGATTTTTTTTAGATTGCATAGGCATCCAGATTTCTAAACATCTTATATTGTATAATGTAAAATATGGTCATCATAAAAATTCATCCAAATTTCAGCCTGAGGTATTCTTGAACTGTTAAATACACAAGCAGTACATCTATAAAATATGAACCTTTGCTCCTCCCTAGAGCTCTGGAAAGCACAGGTTGTTTATGGTCTGTTTCATAAATATTCATGAGCTTCTCTTCTTATTGGCTGATTTTCACTTGGAAGACTGAAAAGCAGGCATGACAGTGGGGGCAGGTGTGTTGTGTTAGGGACCTCGAACACAACACACCTGTGTGTTGTGTTAGAGCTCCTTCCACCTCTACAGGTGGAGGGAGCTATTTCATGACTTCTACAAATGAGCCTTGAAACAGCAAAGTTTCTAAATCCAGGCTGACATGAGTTGGTTATCTTCATGATATGGGACCATTAAAAAACAGCCATATATTATATTAAAATAATTTTCAAAATTTTTTACATGAATCATTTAACATCATAATTCCTAATCTATGATAGGCTTTTGACCTGTCCAGGGTGTATTCCTACCTTTCGCTCTAGTATTGGCTAAAGCAGACTCCTGTGACCCTAGTGAGGAATAAGCAGGTGTAGAAAATGGATGAATCATTCCTGATATTAATTACTAAATATTCATTTTTTTTAAGAAATGTAACGTTTGAATGTTTTTGTGATGATATAATTTTATAAATGAAAAAACTAAAAACTGTTAAATGCTTTTAATATATTAAAGGCAAGGGAAAATATTTTTTGGGGATTATCACATTTTAGATATATCAATGATTAGCGACAACATTTAAACAAAAATCGCTCCTAACCTCCCCATCAAAAGCTGCTATAAATTTCTAGATACTTTGGTTAAATCTTTTAACCAAGGTTAGTCCTAATCAATACTAGCAAACATTTAATCATTTTCAGAAATGTAACCCTTTAAATGTCACCCTATGTAAATTATGTCTTTGCACATGTGCACACACACACACACACACACACACACACACACGGACACTATTTCTATATCAATGCAAACACACCAGATGAAATTTGCTCTCATAGCCTTCAAAACTCAATAATTCAAGAAATTGCCTCTGGCAAAGCCCCTAGTGGAACCCAGAGAACTCAAATTTGCTTGTTCTTTGGGGAAAACAGGAGAAAATGGCTCAATAAAACAGAATGCATGAATGGGATTAAAATATATGGGTTTGATGGGCCATTTTTTCTAAGGAAATGAGTGTCTTTATCTTGGTTATATCCACACACACACACAAATTTCTCCAAATACACACATGCACTACATTTAGACATCCATACCTCCTCTGCGTGTGTAGCTCCCCAGAGCCAGCAGCCGTCCCTCCCCTCTCACAGAGCCTGTCACTGCTGCTGCAGCAGCGTGACACAATCCACTTTCCACAGAGATTAAAAACTTGCAACTCTCACTGCTTTTACCGTAACCCCCTACCTCACCTGTAAAATTTGTCAGTAGACTCCAGATAGTAGAAAAAACTTGGCTTCTACTGAACATGCTGCTGATGACAAGAAATTGCATTTACCTGGATGTAACTCTAATTCTATAATTTCCATGTTGGATTGCCAACACAGGCACTAACATCACTAATTACCAATTAACATAAATGAATAAAAGAAAAGTAATCTAGGCTACAAATAGATAAATAACTGGCTAGTTTATTCACGAAGCTAAGTTTATAAAAACATGTTCTGTAAATTGATTTCTTACTCTTGATGTGATTAAAAACATTGTTCTGAAGTTTATTTCTGAGGCTGTTCTTTAAACATTTTTCTGATTAATAATAACTATAGCAACCTATATCTATTAAATGCTTACATTACCAACACACACACTTTAATCCTACCCCTTCTTACACAGATTCAGATAATTTAGTTGGTTAAACAGATACAGGTACAGATAATGGTGTCAGGGTGGAGGGCTAAGCTGTAATATACTTGACAGTATCCATAACAGGCTAAAGCCCCAAAAAGCATGTATCTGTAATAATTGTAAAATTGTATTTAAATAATTGGAATTCGTAAAATATTTTCTCAATAATCTAAAAAGTATTTTTAAAGGGAAATTTTTAACTTGGAGCTTCAGTTTGACAGTTATATAACATACATTGCACGAATTTATGTTGTAGCAGCTGTTGGATCAAAAAGCATGGTTTTAATGGGTTTCAATGGGACCTTAAAGAGCCCTAAGGTGCCATAGAAGGAGTATTTTTACATGGTCTAAAATAGACTTAATATAGGAGCTGTGGTTGAACTCAGAAAATGAATAAAAATATGCATTTTTAGTAAACTGAAGCATCATCACAGCCAAAATTATAAAACAATTAAAACCTAAAGGCCCTTTTAGGTCCCTAGTGAGGGTTAAAAGGCAAAGCAATGACAAATAGAGCATTTTTTAATTATGTAGGATTACTGGTGATGTAATAGCATCACAATTAGGCCATCTCATCCACTTTGGCTTGTTTACATACTCCAAAAAAGTATCTAAAATATCCTCAGGCAAACTGTCTGATACTCCTTCTTCTGCTCCTCTGCTTCATTTTGTGAACTAGAATCCATCATTTTCTGGCAGTTTGGGAACTTTTCGGGTGTTTGCCTGTGCACGATCGATCGACATGCATAATTCATAGTTAGTGGGTTAAGAGCAGCTCGGTTTCTCTCTCGCTGGGCCCTTTGATTCTCATCTCTCTATCTGCCCCCCCTCAGGGAGAGCTACAGCCCTGCTGTTAAATCACCTCACACACGCCCTCATGTGTAGGCGGTGGCACACACATTATGCACACACAGACGAGTGCACAAATGAGCATGCGTGGACACACACAATGCCAACGCACACATGCATTAGTGTAGTAAAAAACAATGGATTGTAACCCTATTTGAAGCTTTAAACATCAGCCCCTGCTACTTGAGTGTGCCTTATTCCATGAGCTTTGTGTTAGTATTATCAAGCAATTGCGTGACTGTGTAACCTCCTCTCTCTTCTCCTCTGGAGACTTTCTCAGTCTCTCTTACAATGTGTGAATCCCCATTTAAAGCTCATCGTCTGCAATGGGTTTAATTTGTGATCAGCTGCTTACTTACTTTCACAACACAGTGGACAATCTTTTGGTCATAATAGGGCTCTTGGCCATGGAAAATTGAACATTAAATGTTGATAAATGTACCTTACCCTAAAAACAGTACTACACACTCACTGGTAATGTTCAGGCAAATAATCTGCGCGTCTCTCATTCTTTCTGGACAGCTGTGTCTTGAATACATCATCACTTTTACATTTGTAGTCTGAAGTGTGTTGGATATCTCATTCCTACATCCATCCATCCATCCACCCATCAATCCATCCATCCATCCATCCATCCACTATCCAGCTACTGGTCCCTTGGGCAGTGGACAAGGTGAAATAGTGAATGCTCGGCCAAGAAGATAATGAGACAGCAGTAAGGAGAGGAGGGAAGGTAGAAATGCTGAAGAAGAAGGTTTAGATGCAGGTTAAAGATGGAAGAGAAGTGAGAAACAGATGTAGAAGAATGAAAACAATAAGATAGGCATATTGGTATACATATAAACCAGCAGCAAGACACAGTTAAGGGATTGAGACGAATTGGCAGATTGCTGTCAAAAAATGTGAAGTAGAAGAAGACTAATTAAGTTCAACATCTGATATCTTGTGTCAACAGTTCTTTTCTGCTACATGGACAATGGATGTGGTATTGTACATTATTGTACAATCCTTGCCATTACTCGCTTGACCACTGCTGCTTTCTCTCTTTTTCTCCCGTCTCTTGAAAATAGACGGGAAGTCGACAGTGAAACCTAACTTTAATTTTATCCTCATCAACTGAAGATGAATGCCCTCCCCTCTTTGTACTCTGTCATGACAGGGTTGTACAGCTCTAATCAGTCTGTTTGGACTTACAGGAGTACTGCCACTGCATTGTGACGTTGGGTTGCGTTTCTGCAAAAGTTGATTCAGTTTCAGCTTCTTGCCAGACAGCCGCTGTTTTGTTTTTTCAGTACCCAGCACCCCCACAATCTATCTGACATACCTTCATTGAATGTAATCAGAAATTTGTGGAATCACTGAGTAACAACATTCTGTCTGGTGATAGCTTTGGGCCTTTACAACTCATTTGCTGCTTCAAAAGTGACATTTAAAGATGCACCAGGCTACATCATGCTTTCTAAATGTCACTCAGCCCTGTTTCCTGTAGTAGTTTTCCACTTGTCCACTCCAGTTGCTTCGAGGAGCTAATTGCCAGCCCAACAGATCTCGCTCAATACCCAGCACAATTACTGCCTGGCCCACATACGGCACAGCCATCGCACCTTGCGATCAGATTCCCCTCGCTCCCTCCATCACTCTCTCTCCTGTCCTGTCATTCCCTGACTATCAGGGTGGCTTCGTTTCTCACCATCGTCTAGATTTATTGTCCCTTGCACCGCTGCGTTGTCACTCACCTCTCATCATTTTCCCCTTTTCCGCCATTCTCCCTCATCCATCTCCCAACTCCAGTGTTTTTCTTTCCAACGATGAAGTACCAAGTTCACCATTTCACCCTTTACTCGCTGATCTCTTGCCACTTAGCCCAGATGAAGGTGTCAGGTCAGTCGTAATCAATGAGAGACTTGTCAAGGCTGAGCTGAACTGAGTCAGCGTTATGTTTTATTGTGTGTGTGTGTATGTGTGTGCAGTATGTGAGAGTCAGTGTATTGGCATGCTTGCTGGTATGTCTGTGCAGCCGAAATTGATTTTTTCCGTTGGCACCCAGTGCTAAGCCAAAGCCACAGGATGTACAGTAGGTCATAATAATTGTGTGTGTGTTTGTGTGTGCGCACGTCTGTGTGTGTGGATGTTTTGGGGTAAGTATTTGTTTTGTTTCTCTGTATCTTGCTGTTTTTGTGCAATTTAAAGCAAACCAGCTCACATGGATGATGATGAGAGAGAGAGGTAGTCAGTCAGTTATTCTCAATCAATACCATAATCACTCCTTCTCTCTGGGGAACACACAAATCCTCACTTAGGACTAAGTTCAGTTTGTTCTATGTATCTTTCATCACCTGTCAGCTGAGCTACAAATCAGATGGAACCACATGAGACTAGCATGACAAAAATGTGGAAAATATTGTGTGTGTGTGTCTCTGCCAGAGATGAATGACCTCAAACTGGTGTTCTGTCTCCATTCCTCTGCACTGCCGTAGAGACTGCTTTTGTACAGATGACCCGCCCTCCTTAATTACATTTTTAATGACTCATCCTCGTTAATGATGTTTGCCATCTCCTGAGCAAAGAAATTAGCCAAAGGGGGTAGAGGAGATTTTAGGAGGGCGAAGAAGGAGGGAGAGGGAGTGTTTGGCAGAGGCAGCGAGGGTGATAAAGAATAGATGAAGGTTGGAGGGCTGCAGAGAAGGGCATAGGGGACATTGTTTAAAGATAAATTGTGAGTAACGCATGAATTTGAAGGTACAATGTTTACAGCTTCATATGGGAGAAAGAAATTGTCTTCTCTGAATTTATAATCTCCCCAGATATTTGTAGCTGCAACATTTTGACCAGAGAAGTCTCTGGGTCTGCACATTTCTTATCTTATTATTTTTTTTTACCATTATTCACTGAGGTGTTATGTACCGTACCCATAGATAACTTTGGATGCAGGTGCACACTAATCTTTTTCCTCTTTTATTATTGTGATTTACATGGTTTCCTAGCAGAAAAAGCACTAATATGAACAATATGATAAAATTTAGTTACAACTCCTCAACTATCATTTCTCACACATTATATTTCCACTATAGGGGGTGGAATATATTTTATGAATGTAGAGCAGAACGAAACAGGGGAACAGGGTATTTGGTATGTGTGTAAGGAAGCGATGGACACAAGGGAAGAGAGTCACTGCAGACATATAAGGGAAGGCTGCATCATGCCAACAGATTTTTGTCTTTTGCAAGAGCAAATGTCAGATGTGAGGTGGAAAGCTATGTCAAGGTGCATTTCCATCTATTCTGCCTGCAATGCTTCTCATACATTCATTTATTTTGTGGCAGCCACAATAAAACTTTGGGTCCCGCAAATCGATTTTCTATTTTTGGAGCTGCATACTCTGCTCTTGCTCTCTCTGTAATCCTCCCAAAAAGACTCAGAGGGATGTTTTACTGCAGCATTTGTAATATTTAGATACTAATATCATAAAATATCCTATTTATTTCTGTTATTTTTCACAGTTTCGGGTCTGAGTGGCACTCGTAATAACATCATCCTTCTTTTGAAAAAAAGAAAACTGTGTTTATATTCATGAACTTAAATATATGTAAAACCTTAGCAGTTGGAAACACACATTCATTCATTTAATTATTTATATTAAATTTAGATGGAAACCTAGCTCCACACAGTAAGATTTCTACAATAATTCCTAACTCACATGAATTTTCCATAGTGAAACAATTTGGTTCATCCATCCTTGTCCCCAAATTTTGCTTCAAATAGATCATTACACATTAAATGTTTAATTTGTTCCCATGTTTGAATGGTAGCTGAAATGTTAAATGAAAATGATGGCCCTAAGCACAAGTGTTTAATTATTTAAATGTACGATCACTTCTTTGCTACTCACATTTACTTTACTGTAGTTGCTTCAAGGGGCATTATAATTTTGCTGCAACTGGCTGTATTATATATCATCAAATATGACATAGGCCCTGGTTGTCAAGTAAGGTTGTCAATCTACAGCTAACTTCCTGATTTGCCAAATAATTGTAAATAATAATGTAATTTATGGAAATTGCTGTGGAAAGCTGAAAGTTTGAACTGATGCGTTGAAACTGAATGTGAGTTCACATGATCAGTATGTTTTAGCAGGCTACGCCTTTAGAGGATCTCATTTCAAACCAGATGTAGCTGACTATGCTGTAAAATGCAAATACTAATATTATTTACATCATGTTTTACAGTAGCAGCTGATAAAAATCACTACCCTCTTTCCTATTGATAGAGAAGAGGATAGCAGAGTCGAGGCAGTGACAGAGGTAATAAAGATGACAACAAAGAAGAAAGTGGTGCAGTGAAAGGAAAATATTCTGAGAGAAATGAAACAAGAAATCTGAGGTTCAACGAAGGATACTCTGCCAGGAAAAAAAAAAAAAAAACTTTGGTGGAACAAAGTGCAAGTATTTCCCCCCGAGGAATACAAGCAACTTAGAGGGAAAGAACTGAAAGCATGATGATTTTAAATTTCTTTAGCACACTTATTTTTGGATCAGTTCAATCAAACCCTGGAGTGTTTACCCCGAAAGTCTAAATTGTTAGAGGAGCAGAACACATCAGTGCACCAAGCACTCCTTGGTCAGTCCTGAGAGAGGTGGAAACAGCCTAATTTTTACTGAAGCCTGCCTCGGTTAAATTGGACTTGGGAGATTCAGACGGGCCAAAGAGAGAAGATGCAGGGAGCTGTGTTCTGACTGAAGAAGATTGGCTCTATCTTGTTGCCACTTTTTTCATCTCACATTCAGGGTAGACCTGTTCTAGCTTTTGACAGAAGTACTAAATCAATTCAAAGCAGCACTTTTGATGAACAAAGGCCACTGTAGCCATAAATCACATTATGTGTTGAAGCATACATACAATAGCAAATTTAGTAGTCAATTAAACAGTAATGCCTATGTAAAGTTTGCTACCTATAGCTAATATTACATTAGCTACAAGCTACAAGGCAGACCAGGCTGCATGTAGCAGTAAAACATTAGCGTACCGAGGAAGGAAGTTCAACTTTTCTTGTTATGAGAATTACAATGTGTTGCATTGAAATCTGAACTAAAATCAGAATTATCTTAATTTATTGTGAAACTATAATGTCTTTACCACTATTATACAAAACTTCTTCAAAAAGGATAAAATCATAGCATTAACTAAGCTTAACTTTGTTGCAGCTAAGCTTCAAGTTATGGGTGGGAATGAATGTTGCTGTCAGCAGTTAACTGAAATCTCACATTCAGAAAGTGGAAACTTAATTTGGAAAGTGCAGCTAATTAGCTTAGCTGCCTAGCATATGCACCAATTCCCATTGAACATCTTTTGTTTTATTTCTACAATGGCCGAGTCATGGGCGACACGGTGGCGCAGGGGTTAGCGCTGTTGCCTCACAGCAAGAAGGTCGCAGGTTCAAGACCTCCTTGGTCCTGGGTCTGGGACCTTTCTGTGTGGAGTTTGCATGTTCTCCCCGTGTCTGCGTGGGTTTTCACCGGGTACTCCGGCTTCCTCCCACAGTCCAAAAACATGCTGAGGTTAATTGGAGACTCTAAATTGCCCGTAGGTGTGAGTGTGTGAGTGAATGGTGTGTGTGCCCCACGATTGGCTGGCGACCATCTGGGGTGTATCCCTGCCTCTCGCCGTAACGCGCTGGGATAGGCTCCAGCAGACCCCTGCGACCCTAATGAGGAATAAGCAGGTATAGAAAATGACTGACTGACTGACTGGCCGAGTCATTGGTAGCTCCTGCACGTTTAGCATTGTGTTCCCCCCACATTATTCTAAAAATACAGTTTTTTTTGTCTACCTGCCCAGGGACAACAGATGTAAATGAGCTGCTAGATTACTCTGGTACAATTAGTTTTAAGTAGTCCTGTGATTTCAGGACTCAGTAACCTATGATTCGGGGTAACATAATAATAAAGTCTGCTCCCTTACTGATTAAATGCTTATATTACAAACAACAATATCCGCAAAAATAAAAAAAAAGAAGAAAAAGAAAAAAAAACAAGTTGACAAAAATAGGATATATGTACTGATTTCTAAACAGTCATTTTCTATACCTGCTTATTCCTCATTAGGGTCGCAGGGGTCTGCTGGAGCCAATCCCAGCACGTTACGGCGAGAGGCAGGGATACACCCCAGATGGTCGCTAGCCAATCGTGGGGCACACACACCATTCACTCACACATACAGGCAATTTAGAGTCGCCAATTAACCTCAGCATGTTTTTGGACTGTGGGAGGAAGCCAGAGTACCCGGTGAAAACCCACGCAGACACGGGGAGAACATGCAAACTCCACACAGAAAGGTCCCAGACCCAGGACCAAGGAGGTCTTGAACCTGCGACCTTCTTGCTGTAAGGCAACAGCGCTAACCCCTGTGCCACCATGTCATCCGATTTCTAAACAATATATATTTAAATTTCAGAACGACTTTCATAAACCGGCCCTGGATTGATTGTCAGTCCATTAGACAGTTAATGACTCAGTTCATGAGTGCATCAGTGCTGATATGATTGGATATGAAAGTGTCCATATGTGTAGCCCATTCTGTGCATCTTCCAGCAGCTGTGAGTTCAGTTTCAGTCATCAGGCATTTTGAAGATCTCCAGCAGAGCTTGTGTTTGCGGCCTTAATCACTCAAGCCATACCACTCTGGATCTCCTACATTCCTAGAGAGGTTGATAATAATCATATTTTTTTGCCATTTTGGTGCCATGGTAGGAATGTATGCTGACAATTTTTCTGTTCCCCGGGGGGAGAGCTGGCAGTTTGATGTGACTCTGCAAGGAGAGCCCAAGGATAGAACAGGACAGCTGTCCCTATAGTCATTAGGCTGCCTCTGCCCCTATACACACTCATCATCCATATCTATCGCACAGAGGTCCCTCTCTTTCTCTCTGGTGGTTTTGCTTGTCTTAACCCGGTCTCTCTTTCTGCATGGTAGATAAATGTTGTCCTCTGCAGGCTCTTCCCCCCCCTCCTCTCTCTCTCCCCTTCTCCTTTCTCCTTCACCCCTTATCCAAGCCTTATGGTATACCTCAGTGATGACTGATGGTCCTGCTCCATCTCCCCAGGGCCATATACAAATGATAAACTTGTATTATCAATCAATCATGTTTCAATCAGGTTTTCAGGTACATTCACATTAAAATCTAACATGCTACATTAAAACCTATGGGACTTCAATGTCCAGAGAGCATGACGGAGAACAGGGGCGGGAGCAGAGTAGGTGTAGCAGGACTGAAGTGAGAGCAAAGACTGTGAAGGGTATTTAAAGACACAGTAAAGAGAGTAAATGAGTCGAGACGTCAGCAAGAAAGGCAGAGCACGAAAGATGAAAGCAAAAGATCAATTGCAGAATGATTATGACAGATGTAAAGTGATGAGTGGAGGAGTATGACAAGCAGGGATACAAGATGAAGCATCTTAGCATCGTGTGCCTGCTCTGAAGCTTTCTATAAGTTTGAGCCTCTTTCAGGTTATTGTGTTGGCATCAGTTTGCTGCTGTGGTAAACGACTGCTGTCTTCTGCACTGTTTTTCTCAGACAGGCAATCTTGCGTTTTCGCCTTTCTTTCATTATTTTGGCTTGAACCACCGGCAATTTAGGCCAAACCGTACCTGTCAATCAATTTTTCACTGGTGGCCAGCTGTTTCTTTTACAGCAGGAACTAAATCACATGGAAAATTGCGCTCCTTAATCCTCGCTTGTCTCACAGCTGCCTTTTGTGTCTCCTTTGCTCCAGTGTGAAGATGGTGCTGCTGTGGACGGCGGGCGATGTCTTCAAGACCACCTACTTTGTGTTGAACGAAAGCCCGACTCAGTTCTGGGTGTGCGGTCTAGTCCAGATCCTGATCGACGTGGCCATCCTGCTCCAGGTCATGTTCTATAGCCAGGACACACGCACCAAGCTGGGCTGAACTCGTCAATATGATAAAATCAGCAAGAATATTAATGGAATTATCAAGGGGAGATGTTTACTAGAAAGTAGAGAAAACCAAAGTCAATATATTTTTATTTTATTTTATTTTTTTACTTGTATGCCTTGTAGGCCTCAAGTTGTCGTATGAGGGTAATATTCACCCAAGAATGGGCCTTGTAGTGCCAAAAATTACAGATTGAGCCTTCACCAAACAAAATAGCATCTTTAATCAAGCATTACCAAAAAAAAACACCTTTGCCTCAAGTTTTTTTTTTGTTTTTTTAAAGGATTTTATACTATTTATTTGCTCTTCATGGAACATTACTTGGATGCTGAAGTGAATTGGACATGGAAACTGTGAGAGGGACACATTACTCACGTTGGCAGCTCACTAACAGCAGATCTCTACTGCTGTAATGGCAGCTGTAGCAACCAGTCGTGCACGGGTAACCCTGCACTGGACTCTGCCTTGTGACTGATGAGTCTCCCACTTTCATTTCACTGACACACACACCACCACATACAGGTGTGTGGTGATCTGCGTGTGTGTCTACAGTATGTGTGTACGTGACAGAGTGAGTGTGTTGGCATAGCTGCTGATGTGTCTGTGCAGCCTAAATCGATTTTTGCCATTGGCATCCAATGCCAAGCCAAAGCCACAGAATATACAGCAGGTAATAATCATACAAGCCATCAATCCATGCGTTATGACTTTGCTTTGTGTTTTGCTTGTCAAGCAGAGTAGCTTGAACACATAGTTTACAAAGAATAATGAAAAAAAAAACATTACTTGCTACATGCTTTTTCAATCTTTTGCTAAGACCCCAAAAAATGTGTCAGACTTCAGGTCAAAGTAACGTATTAATGAGACAGTGTTCATTTAGTCATTTGCATTTTCATTTGTTCTCATGCTCAAACAAGCTGTCTTCATCTTTAAAGATAATAACCAACTGGCAGGAGCTTCCTGAATAAGTGATGTTTTAATCATCACGCTCAGCAGGAATATTATATTTGACTTTGATCTTTTATTGAACAAGTGTTAACATCCATCACTCCGGTGTTGGTTTGGTGCCAAAAAAATTGACTTTTAGATTAGAACATTTAATTTCCTTTCCACAGCATTAAGCAGTAAGTAATCCCTTGACGGGAAATCTAAAGTAGTAATCAAACTTTGAAAAGCCTTCATCGAGAAAGAAATGCCTCGTTAATCTTGCGACAGTTTATCTAATGCACAGACATCATGCTAATGTTTTATGTTTGGTTCCCTCGTGCTTTGGTGAGCTGTCATTTAGAGACAGCAGCAGCTGAGTTGTAGAGAGAATGAGGTTATAAACTGTGATGATGACTCCAGCAAGGACATTTGCTCAGATCATCTTATTAGCCTGCATCTGCCAAGAGTTGCACACAGTTCTGTTTTTCTCATCCTCATTGCAGATGGACACTCTATCTGTGTAATTGGTTTGGGAGAAAATTACAGCCGTTGCATAAACACTGTAGCCTTATTCATCCATTCCACCTCCCCAAAATGCACAAATATTTATTTCAGAAGCACAGTTTAGAGGGTTGAAAAAACACTAATTCAACAACATAGCCTTGAGGAGAGCTGTGGTTCCCTCACCAGTTTCTCAATAATTTTCTTTTACAGAAACACTGCAGTGTGAAACCAATGAGCACCAGCACCTGATCAGTAGTCAGCTCAGGTTTCTTTTTACTTTCCCCATGGCATGATTTAATTAAGCAATAAACCTGCGTATTAAGTTGTTCAGTCACCTTTTTAGCAACCAGTCTGAGTCCATCTGTTAATCTATACTTGTCGGTTTTGTAGCTTCTCTTCAGTATACATCATGTATAAATTACACACTGGAGTGGTTGTGGTTTGCACCATGCATACAAACATCATGCATCTTGGAAAATTTCAGTAACGTTTTCAGGTTGAGCGGCAGTATACATTTGAAACATTCTAAACTGAGTTCTGATAATCTGGAAAATGGAGGAGAATTTACATGCAACAATGACTATATTGTCATGTTTTGCATTTGTTATAATATTGAAATATTTGGATTTTTTACAAATTAGAAAAAATGACATGGCTAAGTTATGTCAAGCTAACAGTTTCTTGGTTTTAGCTTCATATTTACCACACAGGTTTTTTCATCTAACTCTCAGCCAAATAGGGAATAAACAAACATCCTTTAAGCTTAAATATTTCATTGAAATTGTTATTGGTGTAAGGTCACCAGTCCGTAGGGTTGGGTATTGAGTAGCGCGTATCTAGTGGACTCATATCTTTTTGAATCTCCCCGAATTGTTCAAAATTTTAAATTTAGAATATGAAGCCACTTGATAATGGCCTGTGTGCACCAGTGGTAGTGGGACTAAAGTGTGGCTAAGACTTAAAAAAGGCCGAAAGCTTGGCTCCGACCCCCAAGCATGTGTTCTCCAAAGCAGAACACTATTTGTCCAGAACAATCACATCCATAAGGCCATAAGGCAGAGACTTACTGGCTGGAGAACAGGTTAAAGTTTTAAGTCATGAGCTGGAGATAACGCGACATAGATTTTACAAGTTAAACAATTCAAAGAAATTCAAAGAAAGAACAATTCAAAGAAACAATTCAAAATACTTATATTCAAGTTCATTGATTTGCCATTTATATTACAGTTACAAAACAAATTCATTGGGAAGTTCCTAAAAAATAAAAATGTCCATAGAATTAAAAATCACAGAGAAGTTATTATAAAGTTATTATAAACTATTTTATTTGGACAGATCACTGGTTAGCATAACATTTAATGTATGTAAGCTTTTGACCCTGCCTCTCAAAAGATACGGAATCGAGAATCATTAGGAACCAGAACAGAAACAAAGAATCAGAACCGGAATCGTTCAAATTCTAACCATACCCAGCCCTACCAGCAAAATGAGAATCTAAGCTCTTCTTTCTGTTTTCTTTATCTGTGTAATCTATTTATGTGTAATATATTTGTGTGCAAGAACACAGCAAACCTTACAGTAAGGGAATGTAGAAATAATAGTTTGATGGACTTGAACCCCACTGGGCAACATTATGTGTGAGTCAACTCAAGCTTTTGGTGCTGCATATGTCAAGCAATTGTATTAATTCTACATAAAGTGTCAAGGTTGTTGACTTTTCTGATGACTTATGGGAGTGTGTGCACTAAGGCTCTGTGTATACATGCAGTATCTTAATGATCTTATATTACAGCTGGCTGCCTTACTGTTCAGGAGGCTGAATGTGTCTTATCTCTTCTGCCCTGCATTGCTATTTCATTATTTCTGTGTTCTATATGCTCTTATCATCAGATGTATATCTTTATATTGTTTTTCCATCAGCAGCCGCTCGGAATAAATTGGATCTCACTGGATTGTGTTTGACATTTAGGCGCTATATGGCCTTTTCTTCTCAAGGGCAGCAGGAGAGATCAGCACAGACACCGCCTGGTTGTAATAAACTTCATGTCATGGTGAACATACGTTTTGCCTTATCACACAAATAACAAATAGGAATGGTGCTCTTTCATTTATAAGTAGGGAAATGGTGGGAGTATTTATTCTTTTAGATAAGTATAAGAAGTAGAAATATTTCATGTGTATCTTGAAATGATTATAGAACAAGAGTAAAATCACTGTCTTTTATGTTCGCTCACATGTCTTCAGCGTATTTTAAAGGTTAAGAAAACATTATAAAGCTGCTCAATTAGAAGTTACTTAAAATTATGATGCTCACCAACAATGTACAGATCTATGACAGTAAACACTACTGATAACTCATATGCCAAAGTTACTCTAAAAAGTTACAAATTGTTTATTTTTTTAAAAAGCATTTACTATCTCATGGAGATTGTATGAATGTGAAATATTTCTCATGTTATTTTCCTCAAAAATAAACTATTTCTATAACATTATGTGGTCTTGTGTTGTTACTGCCACAGTGATTTGAAATGTTTTGGTGTGTCAAGAAGAACATAAAGAAGAAGTTTTCCTGTACACACGTTTTCCTATCTTTCAAAAGAGAAAAGAAATTTCATTCTGTAGAAATCTCATCATAACAGAGTACAAAGTACGTCTGGAAGAATGTGCGCCATCCAAAAGGCGAGTAAACACTTTTAACACATCTTACAACCTTACAGGAGTGAAAATAACAACTGTTTGGCATGGTGTTATGAGAAACTGTTCCAGACGCCTGGAACAGGCCTTTATAAGGTCACTCAGTCCCGAGATATAAAAGTGGAAAGGGTAAAAGAAAACAGGGTAGCAGTAACATACGGAACAAAGTACACTAAAAGTCAGTCAGTCATTTTCTATACCTGCTTATTCCTCATTAGGGTCGCAGGAGCCAATCCCAGCACATTATGGCGAGAGGCAGGGATACACCCCAGATGGTCGCCAGCCAATCGTGGGGCACACACACCATTCACTCACACACTCACACCTATGGGCAATTTAGAGTCGCCAATTAACCTGAGCATGTGGGAGGAAGCCAGAGTACCCGGTGAAAACCCACGCAGACACAGGGAGAACATGCAAACTCCACACAGAAAGGTCCCAGACCCACGACCAAGGAGGTTTTGAACCTGCGACCTTCTTGCTGTGAGGCAACAGCGCTAACCCCTGTTCACCGTGTCGCCCTACACTAAAAGTAATAGAGAAAAATAAAGTGAATATAGTATCATTTCCAATAATTTATAGTATATGTTCCACCATAAAAAAACATTTGACATTGAAAATGAAAACAAAATGTAGGAGTCACCTGAGCTGAGCTCTGCAGACTATTACTGTAACTTACAGCTGGATTTAAGAAGGATTTCTAACAAAATCCATCTCGAAACCTCATATGAAACCTTCAAGGTTGACAGTCACACATGTAAAATAAAATGACCTTTTTTTTTACACCTGTCTGGAAATATCCTAAATTTTTCTATTCTAATTCTTCTTCCTCTATTTGAAAGGATTTAAAGAGTGCAGCTGTGCACCATATAAATAATGAAAATATCTGAGGCTGAGCTCAGACTCATGTGAGAATAAAAAGGAATGGGGATTCATTGAGACACGTATGCTTTTTAATCCCCTCTAGCTGCACGTGATGCAAAAATCACGCACAGCTACACACACACCTTTGCTGGAAACTCAGTGCTTCAGAGAGCAGCGTGGATGGTGAAATATTAAACTGGATATAGTAGATAATGGGACGCTCTTTATGGTTTATAAATGAGTTGGAAAAGGACAGACTGTGCTTCACCTGTTGGTGCCTTAACTGTACTCTTCCTGACCTTGCTACTGCATCCATTAATAATAGGTTGACTGCAAGTAAGGCTGGAGCTTCTCTGTGTGCCTGATGGTCATATGTCATACCTGTATCATATAATCTCGCTGATTGTTATCACGCATATAACATATCACACACATAATAAAGATATATCACATAGTCTGTGATATATTTAAGGGATTCCACAGTAAATCCTTTCCATAATGGTCCCGGGCCCTATGGCTGCCTACTACATCTGCCTTCCTGTCTTTCTGTCCAGCCATCCATCAGCTGATCATCCAACATATCTGTCCATACAACGGCTCGTGTTAATGATAGATGAGATGGGTTAAAATAGTCCACCTGCACTTCAGGTCTGTGATGTGCTGCGCCACCGTGCTCCATTCATTAATGATAGTGTGTCGTCCTGCAGTGAAAGACAGGGATGTGCACTTATCCAAACGTTCACTCTCCAGGAGTATTCTGTTCGGATCAGAAACTCGACTTACCTGGACTCTCATGTAATAACCTGATTTACATCTGTTCATATGTGAAATATTGCTGTATTTATAAGATGCACAACTCCTATTCAGGTGACATTAAGGTGCTTTCGGATGTATTGAAATATTTTGTGGATCTTCAATAAAATGTTCATTCAACTATACACATATTGCAATGTTCAAACAGTTTTACATCAGGTTTCAAGGCTTGTTCAGCATTTTAAAAAGCTTAACTTTACTTGAGAGTTTAGTTTCTCTTTGACCTCCTGGTAATCATGTGAGAATGACATGAGTTAATGTGCCAGATGAAAGACAACGTGATGTAGGCTTGAAAGACACACACCACCTGTGTGGTAGATGTCGCAGAGTCTATAGTTCACTTTTTTTATGTTGGACTCTGGATTACTAGTAGGTTAATGCGTGCCGACATGTAAGAGTGTGGCACTGAAGACGAAATGTGAAGTGAGTTAGCGGAGCTTCACCAGTCACTGCAGCTGTCTTCTCCAGCTTTGAGGAGAGTGTGAAATTCCCAGAGTGTGAAAGGCAACATTCCACACTCCTTGTTCACACGCTGCGCTGTAAGCCGGAACTCCGGCCTTCAAACCAGCGGGTGCTGTCACAACTCCCTACATCCATCTTTATGCAGTAGAAACAAAGCGGTGGGTCCCACACCGGAATATTTAAGTAAGTAAACTTTACTTTAGAGCACATTTAAACACAGCTTAAGCACAAAAAATACAGAGGAACATGCCAACAACAACAATAGACAACATGGTACAAATACAGAATTTTAGATTTGAGAACCGATTGAATGAATAGTGGGGCAGAAAGGCCAGTTCATAGACTTAGATTGAAGCTTGAATTCAAAAATATACAAATATACAGACAGTGGGTAGCTGGGGCCTTTTCTTTGTGGAGTTTGCATGTTCTCCCAGTGTCTATGTCTGTTTTCTTCAGGTCTCTGGCTTCCTGCCACAGTCCAAAAACATGCTGAGGTTAATTGGAGACTCTAAATTGTCCATAGGTGTGAGTGTGTGAGTGAATGGTGTGAGTGTTCCACGATAGTCTGACGACCTGTGTGCCTCTTGCCTGCAATGTGCTGGGATTGGCTCCAGCAAACCCCCGTGAGCCTAGTGAGGAATAAGCGGGTGCAGAAAATGACTGACTGAGATCCAGGGAATATATCTAAGAGAAACTGGTTCCACAATCATGAAACAGCTACTGTAAAAACTCTGTCACTTTTTGTTTTTTCTTCGTGACCAGGGACAAACAAGAGTTTTATTTTCATATCTAAGAGACCTCTGTGATATGAGATGAAGAGTCTGGCCATTAAGAGCCTTGAAAGGTGAGTCTTAAACTGAATTAAAAAATGAATAGGTAGACAATGGAGCAGTTAGGCCACCTTAACCTGTGGGTAGAGCATCAGACAAGGGGAAGAGAAAAGTGATGTAATGGTTTCAAATCTTCCAAAATGTCTGTCCTTGGGTGCTTCAACAGTGTGTGAGATACAGATTAAGGGCTGAAATTATATTACTGAACAGAATTTTATACAGTTGTATATCAGGGTAATGTTTAGCCCTGTTTGGAAATTAGCCAGACAGTTTTTAAATATTTAAAATGAAACTGAGATGGAGGTTACAGAGTCCAGGATAGCTGAGCTGAGAGCAGGTGTAAGGAAACAGAATGGAATAAAGAAATTAAGTTATCTACAGTTGGAAGAAGAAATCAGCAGCAAATGAAATAAAGGCTGCGGTGGCATTTCTTTAGGTCGGCTTCAGCAGTCAAGAGATTTTATGTAATGGAAATAGTGTCCCAGGTTATTTGAAGTACACAAGGGACTGGGGATAAGGTGGTATTGAATATATATATATATATATATATATATATATATATATATATGTGTGTGTGTGTGTGTGTGTGTCTTCTGTTTGCCATACGTTTACCTGGACAACAAATATTAAAATCACCCAAGATCAACAGTCTGTAATTCAACATGACATGACAGAATGTAATGCAAGAAAAATACACCAGAGGTTTTTCAAGGCTTTCTATATAAAAGATGAAACACATAAAAACTGTGTCCACTATGTCTTTTAAGGTCATTTTTAAAACCATTAATTTTCATTAAAATTAAAATCAACAGTACAGCATCCAAAAGCTCTTACAGTCTTCCCAAGACTAATTTTGCATATCCAAACACTTATAAATCCAATTCATTAGTGTGGTAGCTTTTAAAAATGAATCTATTGATATAAACAATGACTTGATGAAATTTAGCTAAATAGTACTGGCTTCCAATTGGCCATCAACAGCTCTATTTAATTAATTCCATATTTATTAAAAGGTCAAAAAACCAACAGCATTGAGGGCAACTGCGAGAATGGACATCATTTTGCCAATAGTTACCTCTAAGGAACTGGTGCCTTCTTACTAGAGCAGACTCGTGGCTGTCCATTTTCCTCCTTTGATGAAGGCAGAATTGACAAATGGTCTTACATTACTGGGCCCAGGTAATAAGAAGCCACTCTAAAAGCTCTTCAATTGGACAAAGTGAAAAAAATTGGACTTTTATACTGTCATCAAGACAGAATGGAAAAAAAACTCCTATAGGAACGTTCCTCAAACTGACTTCTGACCTCCTCTTTGATCAAAAAGTAGATGATAGACAGGAAGTGGAAATAATGGAACGAGGTCAGACCTCATCAAGCCAGGCTCCGAAGACAGAAAAGAGTAGTTACAGAAAAATATAACTCATTATTTTTTCAGGAATTTGAGATCCTGTTGGCCTTTCAATCTGTTAAAGTGTCATAACCTTAAATGCAAGTAGTGCAGTTTCTGTTAGGAACCGGAAAATCACCTGGTTTCTGGTATTGTTGCTTGCAGCTTTCTCAAAAACCATTCATCCAAACACCTTCACCCTAAATACTGTACTTCCATTAGGCCTTCAGCAATACACCCACCACGTGTGAAGTCAGACGGAGGTATGGTTGTTGAGAAAATCAAATCACAGATAGACTCCTCGTAGTTAGGTAAGATGGGCCACGAAACAGCCGAACAAACAGGCACTAACAAGGCACTGAAGCATCCACTTCACTCTATTACAGTAAACACTTCAGGGAGGCTTAACATTGAAAGCACAAGATAAAATGTACAGAATATTAGGCACCAGTGAGAAAAACATGAGTGCAACTCAAAATGTATTCTTTGGGGAAATGTAGCATAGCCAGATGGCTCAGGGCTCATAGCAGTCTCACGGTCCTGCAGTCCAGGGACAGTCAGCCCTCGCAGGCATGCAGTGACAGTCTGGGCACAGAGAAGAGACAGAGAGAGAGAGAGAGAGAGAGAGAGAGGGAGAGAGAGAGAGAGAGGCTCTGTAAAGTGAGAGAAAGTGTAAAGAAGACTTGACTATGTTTAAAAATATAAAATATGAAATAATACATTTGAAATGAATGTTAGTTAAGTCACAAGTGTACACTATATTATGCCATTTTACATTGTGTTACCTGAAGCTGCTCTTGATGTAGTCACCTTGTGCATCAGTAAGCTTTCCTTGCCATATGGAACAAGGGTGTTAGTTGTTGAAACAAATGCAGATTGTCCATTAAAGAGAGCATTCTGCACTTAGAGGTTTATATCGTTCCCTGCACCTCGCAAAGCCATGACAGTGTTGTGTGTGTGATGGTTTTTTCTACATTTGGAAGTCCTACATTGCTCTGTGCATATGTGTAGGTCATAAGTATATTGTTACAAGCTTGTATGTTGTAACTTTGAGGAAATGGGTCCTGGGACAGCAGAAATTTGTTCAGAAATATTGAGTGAGACATAATCAGGACCCCTTGTTCTGCATGGCTGCATAGAATCAGATAAAAAGTTAAATTCAACCACTTATAATTTCTGACAGTGTGACAGGAAGCCAGAGCTGCAGGGTGATATAGGAACACTATGAAGTTTTAGTGATTGTGCTGCTTCTTGGTTTGAAGTCCAGCTGAAATGGCATTTCACATTTATCTCACTTCCATATTGTGATGACCTTCTGGTATAAGCAGGATATGCAAATGGGAAACAATGTTGGGAGGAATTTAATTGAACCATTGGACCAAAAGTAGACGCATCATATTCATGTCCAGAACAGAGCAGGTAGCTGCATGGATCGGGTCCCGACAAGGCTACTGTCAGCTTACATTCCATTATGGAGAACTAATTGACCTGTTTGACATGTGGATGTAATGATACTATTGGTTGAAATTGCCCTGGGTAAGATGGTGACAAAAATAAAAATCTGACCAAGGTTGTGACCTTAAAGGATTAAAAATACATTTTTCATTCCAGGTGGATTTTAAGACAGAATATAACATAATACCAAAGATTGGAGACAGAATAAAAACCTTTTGCTTGAGGTATTGGGATGATTACAACAGTTTGACAATGTTGAAGATAACAGGGCTTGAAAACTGTAAATTGACTAGGGAATTTAAATTAACAATAAAATGGCAGCTAGGATGGTGTACTGTACACTTGGTTCAAAACAAGTACTTCCGATTTGTTGTGCTTTTATAGCAGACATCTATGTGACAGCCAGGGGAAATGATAGCCTGCGTGAAATCAAATTTCTGAGAATACTTTTCCTATATTTTTCTGTTGTCACCCTTTTATACAACATACGCATGCTATTTCCTCTTTCTTTATCCGTCCTTTTAAGCAGTGGCGGGTCACTGTGGAGGCAGATGGTGTACAGGTCCATTGCAGCTTAACATGGCATGAAGAGGAGGGAAGGACCCAGCAGGATGAGGATCAAAACCTTCTCGTGGATGATCTCATCTGGCCTGCAACTGAGATCAGAGCAGATCATACTGTATATCGCGCCGCAGACGAAATGTAAAGGACCCGCATAACAGCTGAGGTAATCTATAATTGAAACAATATGCACTGACCTCCATTCTACAGCTGGGACGCTGCTGCAGTGTGTTTTGTAATAGAAAAGGTTTGTTCGAGACTGTGTCTTCTAGCAACACTTTCAAAGTCTCCTGCACGATAAACACGCTTATCACCAACTGCTTCCCTGTGGTGTGCATGTTTTCCTTTGCTTATACTGACATTTCTCCATCTTAAGATGAAGTCCACAGATGGTCTTATAGCTCTTTTTCTATGTACATAATCATCTTGTTCTGGCTTATATTTAGATTGGCTCCATCCATCCAGTCACAGGTTCTCCTATCTCTGAAGTTTTGACAGTTTTTCTTCCTCCTAGGTTGTTGGGAGCTTATGTGTTTTTGAGTCGGTCCTTATGTCATACATGTGGATGTTGTGTACTCGCCATGTCCGCCATGACAGAGAATGCCACACACAGTTCAAAGTGTCATATTACGTGGAACAAGGACATTAGATGCTGTTGTTACAGAGGAGCCAGCCGACATGCAAGAGGGCCAGTAAGCAGATAAGCAGTGACAAATACTCAACTCCAGGAAAAGGACAAGGTCGAGAAGAAGTATATTCTGTCACAGGAAGAAAAGTCTACAATACTGACTTTAAGCCACTTTACTCAGATTGTCCTCTGAGAATCTCTGTCTGTCTTTCTGTATTAGTGCCACATATCTCAACAACTATTCGTTCAATCAACTTTAAACTTGGTGGGTTGAATTTGCGGTGTTGAATTTGGTGCAATTTGGACATTAATACGCTTTGAATAACACAAGCAATCATTGGGCTGTTTCTTGTTTGTTTGTTTGTTTCTCAATATGACGCCATGATGATGTACTGTGAGTTTGCCGGTACTTGTCATATTCTCTGCTGTTTCTAAGATGGTGGCTGTCACACACATGATGTCATTTACTTATGGAGGCAACTGCAGTAACAGAATCTTGATTCATATTTGATCAGTATTGCATTGCAGGGCTTCTTCTTCTTCTTCTGCCATTAAATCAATTAATCATTTACATTGATTAATCACAGACAAATCCCCAGGTGATGTTCAAGTATCTATCTTTTTGGGCTCTGACCAGAACAAGAACTAAAACAATTTTAGTTTTGAACTTAGGGTCATTTTATCAATTCTCATTGAAATGCCAGTTCCGTGCCTTCTCCTGCAGGACAGACAGACTTCGGAGATCCTTTGTGCCATGGGCCATTCAACTGTTTAATAACACACAGAAGGACACTAAGAAGGACATCATCATTGGGGACTGGACTGCCTAAGACCTCATGTCCTCCAGTTACCTCCAGTCCTCCAGACTGTGCAATTACATTTTCTACTGCACTGTTAAATAGTCCAGACTCAGGACTGTGTGTTTGGATGATTTAGATGTCTTCACTCTCTACCAATGACATAGTACACCTAACACTGCATCTTGATCACTTTAATATTTTGCTGAATGTCTCATGCACCTTCCAGGATGTTTGTTCTTTGTAGACAAGTGTTATCTATTCCTTACTAAATTATTATTATTATTATTATTATTTTCCCCCTCCACCTTCACTTTGATCTGTGTTAATTCCTGTTGTGCCTGTTCTGTATGTGTCTCTGGAAATGTTGTTCATGTAGGCATTGTGTGTATTTGTGTAAGCTACTTGACACCTTAATTTCCCTCTGGGGACAAATAAAGTTACTCTACTCTACTCTACTACTACTACTAGTTGCGATGCCTGGCAACTGCATTTTCCTATTCTCACATCCCATTCTGTGAGCCTCCCTCTTTAACTTCCCTTGTCACAGCCACCACAGTTAACACATGCAAATCGACTCACTGCAGAGCAGCAAGATACTCATCTCCCTGACCTGCCTCTATTGGTAACAATAGGTTGTCTCAGTCAAACACCTCAATGCAGCCAGTCTCCACCATTAGGTTTCCTCTAACAACTCTTCAATATTGTGATTTCACATTTCTCTGGTCTTTTTATATGATATCAAAAAGTATCACTTAATAATAAAACATTGATGTATCACACATTAATGATAATAATTATTAGTTGTACCTTTAGTTACAAATGGCCAATGATTGACCAGGCATCTTAAGTCAGTTTCAAGGGTAGCTCAAAGGTAATACACTTCAAACACTCGCTGTGTCTCATTCGCTCACTCTCTTTCTCTCCAGTCGTCCTCCTCAGCGACGTTAAATGACTCCATAAGTTAGTTTAATAGAGGGGAGTGTAGACTGGGAGTGAAATATCCACCTTGTCATGGTGCCACAGCTGGCCCCCAATTTCAAACCAAATAGCTATGATTTTGTGTTCTTGGCCCATATGTTCTGTAGTTCAGTGAGGTGGAGGGTGTGTGTGTGTATGTGGGCATGTGTGTGATTCTATTTGCAAGAGCTTGCCATTTGCCTCATGATCGCTTCAGTAGCACTCTGCTGCTTTCTCTCCTCCATTCACTCGTTGGCATAAGGACACACATGCAGCAAACTCATATAAATGCATCTACTTATCCACCCCCACACATACCAGCTGTTGTCTCTGCAATAAGATGAACTGCTGCAGCGAAATCAGCAAACGGGGAAGCTTTGCCCAAAACCTCAGAGGCATATTTAACATAAATTCCTCTGCCCTTGTGCACTCAATGGTTGGGGGTTAGATTAAGACTGTAAGGCTTTCACACAACAATTCCTTCATTCCCCAAGCAATTATCTCAGGATTAGATTGAGGTCAATACCCTCAAGTCAATTGCGTTCCCATTTTGTGTAACTTTGTAATCAATTTCAATTCCTTTCTCTTTAAAACAAATTTCTTTTTCACCTTTCTCCCACTTTTTTAAGCTTCAATTTATAAATTAAACCACCCCCCAATCTGGCGTTTAAACTGAACACTGGAACTCTATTGTAGTTTCCCAGGTTATTAATCTTCTGGGGGGAGCTATTTTCTGCTCTTAGGTGAGGTAATTATAATGTAATTTCATATGGAAAGATGGTCATGACACAATGGGGCTGCATGTCCCACTGAACACCATCACCAGCCTGCAGACTATCTGTTGGACAGGTGATGTAAGGAGGAGGTGCCGATAACGATGATGAGGATGCACGACAGTGATGAAGATGGTAACATGGGTCATAACCCCCATTGCCATCAGCGCCAAACTGATTTCCTTCCACAATTACCTGAGGAGTAAGAGCGTCCTTCCACAATGTTTCACAGTCCATAGGGTTTATGCACCATTACTGACACTGGGGTTTTGAACCCTAGGCCATTTGCGTGTTATAGTACTGCATCAAGTTGATGATCTCAGGCAATGTGGCTGGAGGGAGGTTAACCAAAAGTCTTCAGTGTGATTTGCATCCCAAGATAACATCAATTTCTACAGCTCCCTGTGTCAAATCTCTAAACATTATTAGTAACAAGCTTGAAATAAAAGTATTTGCACAACAAACTCTTAAAATTGATGTTGGAATTATAAGTTTCTCTCTGGATAATGAGGGTGGATACTGAACAGTGGGAAAACTGCAAAGCTCATAAAGTGTTTAAGCATATCAAATCCGAGGACAAGTCGGTCTGAGAAGATGCAACACGGTTTCTTAATTCTGCTGAGTCAGTCTGATGTGGTTCTATAATGTTCTAGTTTTGCTGCTGGCATCCATTTAAAATGGTAATTAAGGCAACTAATCCAGTGTGAGCTGCACATGTAGTTTGATTCTCTGTTTTTGGTGAAATATTTATTCAGAAGACTATATAATGTTATAACTAGGTGCTTCACATCAGCTTTGGCAAACAATGTAAGAACTTTGCTAAAATGACATCCACACAATATAACCAGTTCTCAAGGGTGAGCAGCTTAATGTAAGGTTGGTTATTATTATACAAATAGAAGCAAAGAAGCATTGCCTGTTACCTTAGCTAGCTGCCAGGGTACTATTCAGTCTTTATTGTTCAATACACAAGTGCTGAATCACAATACAAGCTAAACATGTTATCTTAAAGTGACTGCATTTAATTAACCTTCAAATGAATCGCTGAAAGGTTTTGCAGTACTTTCCATATAGTTAACTTTTATATGTCATAAAACTGCAACTGCACCATTAAACTCCTGTTTTATGATGTCGTTTTATGAAACAAGAATTCAGTGTTTTTATGTGGCTACAAAAGTTGGATAAAACTGATGACAGACCACTGAGTCTAAGGGTAAAGTAATAAAAATACACTAGAAACATCTAGAAAGGACTGTTTTCTGACCAATTTCATGTTTCTTTCTTAACAGGAAATTTAGCCCTAATAGCTGACTATAAGCTAACATTAATCTAAACTAAGCCTTTAATTGGTCGTAACAATAATATTCAGGATGATTCTCAAGAATGCAACTATACTTTAAAGATAGAATACAACCCCTTCCCTTGAAGGACTGAATGAAAAATCGATAACTGGACTTATTTCCCCCCCTGAAAAACAAGTGAACCTGCGACTGTACAGAAAGGTTTCACAGTGCAGCAAATTTGCCATGTGTGTCACCTTCCTCAGCAGGAAAGTAAGAATCCTGGCACAGATGTTGTCAGCGCTCTTGAGATCCGAGGGGATAACGGATGGTCGTAGGGTGAGAGGACGGAGGAGGGATGAGTCTAGAGAGACGAGGAGGGAATGAGGGAATCTCACTGAGGCAAAAGAATTGCGAGGAGAGGCTCCATGACAGGGATGGGAGGACATATAAGAAAATGGAAAAGATGATGAAATGGAAGGGAAGGAGAGAAGAAGAGAACATTTAGTCAGCATTCTCCTGCTGTCTCCTCTGCACATATTTCTGAAAATTCCTGTTTCTCATCACATTTGCCAGTGTGCTGGGATGTAATAAAGGTGATCACATTCTACTGGTGTTAACAGCCTCTCCATCACAGTAAATGTTTATCCTGGCATGGGTATGGTGTGAGGATAGAATAATGAATGCCTTTTATACCACAGCTGTGCGGTCTGTGCATTTGCACCATCCAACAAATTCAACACATTTAATACACATCGAAAACATATCGAAACATAAGTTTATATATTATATGATAATGTATATTTTTGGGTTCTTTCTTGCATATTTAAATAGAAATGAGGAAACAGTAATGTAAGAGGAAGTAAAACAATTAAACAAACAATTGTTTATTAATAATTCACGGAGAATGAGTGGGATTAGGTACATTTGGACTTCCTTCCACACCTTTTCAGATTAAAAGATTTAAAAGATTTAATTGAATATTAACCTTAAATGATCTTAAATGTCTTTTTCTTTTGTTTTTGTTTATATATATATATATATATATATATATATATATATATATATATATATATATATATATATATATATATATATGTATTGTGGTGGACACTAGGGAGTGTGGTCTCACACCAGACAGGATGTGATGTCACGGTGTTGGGGTGTGTTATGGGAAGCGGGGGATTTAAATGCACTGAAAGCACTGAAACGCACTACCTTGCCTCGGTTTATTACTGACCTCCACAATATATATATATATATATAGGCCCTTAATTATTCGTCTTCTGTGAACGAGTAGATATAAGGATTAAACAGGAAGTGAATATATCTGAGGCAAATGCTACAACTACACCCAATAACCCAGTGCAATTCATATAGGCTACAGAAGACTAACAAACATACTCAGATTTGGGAAAGCAGAGAATTTGAAAACATTCTTCTTAAAAATGATTTAAATCAAATATCAAAATAGGTGTCGATTAATGTTATATTTGGCAACTAATCGATCAATTGATTAATAGAAAAAAATACAAAAAGTGTCAGAAAAAATAAATTGAACACAATAATGTGTATAAATGACATTTCAGTGAATGTAAATTTCATACAATTTTCTTTGAAGTTTTGGAATTTCATTGGAAAAAATGTGCAATGTTGTCTAGGTCTATGTGAACAAATCATTTGTTTAAGAAAAAAAAGAGTAAGAAATGAATAATGAATGCATTTTATTTCAACAGAACTAACTTAGAACTATATACAATATAATATACAAAAAAGAGAAAGGGAGGGGGTGAGGATGAGGGCGAAGGGGAGTGAGGGTGATGGTCACAGGGGATGAGGATGAGGATGGGGTGGGGGGGGTTGAAGGGTGGGGAGGGTAGAAACTGTACAGGGTTGGATCGTGGAGGGCATCATTGATGTGATTTTTTGCGACTCCAGAATTTTTTTTTCTCCTTTTTCTTCTCCTGAAAAGAAGAACACAGCATATTTTCAGTTCAAAGATCTTAAGTCAACTGAAATCAGTTGTTAGAATGAAAAAGATCAGTTGAGTCACCAAACCTCAACTTGGTGGTTTTCCTCCTCCAGGTGCTCGATCTCATCCTGGGAATTTTCTTTCTGCTGAGAGAGAGCGTTCTGGTGACCATGTTCCATCCTGGAGATTTCTGTCTGGCAGCGATGTTCTGGCTCAGAGATTTGGTCTTTGGATTGATTGCGTCTCCATCTCCAGAATCTCTTTTTTTTCTTTTTCTTTTTCTTCTCCTAAAAGTGGAAAGACAGAATATATTCAATTCAAATCTCTAAAGTCACCTGAAATCAGTTGTTAGAATGAAAAAGATAAGTTGAGGCAACAAACCTGAAGTTGGAAGATTTCATCTCTCAGCTGCTGGATTTCTAATTGGTGTTGTTCTTCCTTTTCACTCAGTTCTTGAAGGTGGCGTTCTTTTTGCGCAGAGAGTTCTACAATGTAGCTCTGCTCCTTCTCTGCCAGTTCTTGAAGGTGGCGTTCTTTTTGCGCAAAGAGTTCTTCAACGTAGCTCTGCTCCTTCTCTGCCAGTTCTTGAAGGTGGCGTCTTTGTGCAGAGAGTTCTACAACGTAGCTCTGCTCCTTCTCTGCCAGTTCTTGAAGGTGGCGTTCTTTTTGCACAGAGAGTTCTACGTCGTAGCTCTGCTCCTTCTCTGCAAGTTCTTGAAGGTGGCGTTCTTTTTGCGCAGAGAGTTCTACAACGTAGCTCTGCTCCTTCTCTGCCAGTTCTTGAAGGTGGCGTCTTTGTGCAGAGAGTTCTACAACGTAGCTCTGCTCCTTCTCTGCAAGTTCTTGAAGGTGGCGTCTTTGTGCAGAGAGTTCTACGACGTAGCTCTGCTCCTTCTCTGCCAGTTCTTGAAGGTGGCGTTCTTTTTGCGCAGAGAGTTCTACGACGTAGCTCTGCTCCTTCTCTGCCAGTTCTTGAAGGTGGCGTTCTTTTTGCGCAGAGAGTTCTACGACGTAGCTCTGCTCCTTCTCTGCCAGTTCTTGAAGGTGGCGTTCTTTTTGCGCAGAGAGTTCTACGACGTAGCTCTGTTCCTTCTCTGCCAGTTCTTGAAGGTGGCGTCTTTGTGCAGAGAGTTCTACAACGTAGCTCTGCTCCTTCTCTGCCAGTTCTTGAAGGTGGCGTTCTTTTTGCGCAGAGAGTTCTACGACGTAGCTCTGCTCCTTCTCTGACAGTTCTTGAAGGTGGTGTTCTTTTTGCGCAGAGAGTTCTACGACGTAGCTCTGCTCCTTCTCTGCCAGTTCTTGAAGGTGGCGTTCTTTTTGCGCAGAGAGTTCTACGACGTAGCTCTGCTCCTTCTCTGCCAGTTCTTGAAGGTGGCGTCTTTGTGCAGAGAGTTCTACAACGTAGCTCTGCTCCTTCTCTGCCAGTTCTTGAAGGTGGCGTCTTTGTGCAGAGAGTTCTACAACGTAGCTCTGCTCCTTCTCTGCCAGTTCTTGAAGGTGGCGTCTTTGTGCAGAGAGTTCTACAACGTAGCTCTGCTCCTTCTCTGCCAGTTCTTGAAGGTGGCGTTCTTTTTGCGCAGAGAGTTCTACGACGTAGCTCTGCTCCTTCTCTGACAGTTCTTGAAGGTGGTGTTCTTTTTGCGCAGAGAGTTCTACGACGTAGCTCTGCTCCTTCTCTGCCAGTTCTTGAAGGTGGTGTTCTTTTTGTGCAGAGAGTTCTACGTCGTAGCTCTGCTCCTTCTCTCTGAGGTCTTTAAGCAAGCGATGTTCTTGCTCACAGAGTTTAATCTGTTTTTCTTCCAAGGCGGCCATTTTTCTTTCTGTGATCGTCTTTTCATCCAGCAGTTTTAAGACATGGCTTCTCCATTGCTCTCTCTCCTTCTCAAGTTCTTCATCTTTTTGTCGCAGCACCATACACAGTGACTTTTTCATGTCCTCGACTCCTCGGTTGTAATCCTGACAAAAAACACAGAAATCCATGTGGACATTTTCATATGACAGCAGGATATCTGATGCCTGTATTTTATAGTCATGAAGTATACACACAAAAAAATGAAGCTTTACACACAATCCTAAAAACTTGAAGCTCATGAACGTGATTCCAAACAGTTATACTCTAAGCACAATTCTTTTGTTCTTTCTTAAATATTCTAAATCAAATTTGTACAAAACTCTACACACAAATTGCATCATTTAGCACATGTCTTTCACCTGGAAAACACATATATAGAACTATTGTATGTAGTCAGTGCATTCAGCGGAATATTAACCAACTATTACAAATATTTACTTCATTACACTTTTATACTTCTTCATTACATCTCCAGAAATATATTATCTTACTGTAATGTTTCTTAATTTGCTAATCAATGTAATTACTGTGGAGAACAAGTAACAGTAGTGTCTCAAACCGCAACAACTTTCAGTATCAACAATAAATTCATGGTCTGACTCTGTGAAGCTGGTTGTTGGAACAGACAAATGTGCATTTTATCCTATTCTGATACAATGATTGTGTCAGTCTATAAGATATATCCACAGTATTATAACATGGCATCAGATTTCATATTGTATGAACCATGACATGGCAACTGCACTTGTTTATGTTTGAATATGTAACATGGCCTCATGAAGCCAAAATCTACATGAACATTATTTTAATGATGTTTTAGATTCATTACATTGGTGAATTTGTTTCTATAGCTTTGATGGAAATAGACAAATATGAGAAGAGGAATTATGTTAATTTATTTAATTCTTTGTTTGATTTTTCCAAGAGATTTGGTTTTCAATAAATGAGCCACAGTTTCTGTACATGTGTATAAACATTTCCATTTCATATTGGAGCTCTTTAATAAATCCTTTAAGCAGTTTTTATGTAAGCTATTGATTTTAATCTGAGGTATTTATATGTACATATACAAGGTATCCATTTCTAAAAATGAGTTTACACTTTTTCTGATTCATTCAACACTATTTTTGAAACTATGAATAAACTCTACACACTAACCCTTAAACCTTTCACCAGACCAGCAAAACATTAGACATCTCTTGAAAAAGCAACCGATTCCTGCAAAACTCATCAAACTCCATTTAAAAATGATGTTTTTCTATAAATATAGTACAGACTATCATTTGAAGAAGTGGATGAAGAGTTGATGCTTCATGTGCTTGTTCAAATTCCAGCTCGAAACATTATGTTTAGTAAGGGCGGTTTGATTAATTTCCCAGAATATTCTGCAATAATGTTTTCTGAAAACATTTTTATTACAGTATTAACATTATTAAGATTTAATACTGACCCTTTGTGGATCTGGCCATGAAACTACAAAACAGTGGAGCAATGTAGCGACAAATGTCTATAATTTTACTAGAAGTGTGAGAAAATATTACAAATTGGATCAAAAGTGTGTTAATACACAATATGAAATAGTTGAAATCCTGTTAAACACAGTGTAGAAGTGCAGTGCTGAGTTCTGGTTTGAACATCTTACCATCTGGGCTCTGCTCTGTTGTCTCTGCATGCTGGTTGGTGATCTGAAATCCAACTGGTGAAATCCTCGTAAAATCTCGATGATATTTCAACTGCTCCAACGATCCAAAGTCTTTATCATGAAAGTAATCCAACTTCTGAAATCAATCTGTAGCTGTCAAAATCTGGCTGTGAATCCACTAAAAAAGCTGTTCTCCGTGTGAAATCTGCTCAGTTATGAACTTTGTAAAGAAATTGTTTACTTTCAAGAAGGTAACACTGACAACACTACTAGGAATTATTGTTTACATTTGGATCCCCCTCATTTGTTACCAAGGCAACTATACATACATACCCTCACACATACATACTCATATAAATGTCTAAAACATGATGAAGCATTAACACCTTAAACCCATTAAAGGTGGAGTGGGTGATTCTTTTTTGCAGCATTTTTTAAAACATTGCCTGAAAACCTTTTCACATTCCCACTGCACACACTAAAATAGAATGTTTGCAAAAAACTCGAAACATTTTGGTCCGGTCTAGAGGGTGTATTCAGAGGAAAACTCTGACCAATCAATGTACTGATCATCTTTACATTTATTGGCTGTCTAATACGTCCATCAAATACCTATGCACACACCCCCACCCCTCCCTTCCCAACGGCTCCCCGCTCCACCCCCTCCCCCTCCCACTCGATCCCCCCCCCCTCACTGTGTCGTCGTCACTCGACCCCCCACAGCTCTGGCAATCAGGTGAGCAGACACAGCTTCGAAAGCCAACATTCAAGTTAGCTCGCACAGATATATCGTTGCAACAATGGCAGAGAAGAAGATGTCGACTGGCAGCAAAACCAGGGGAAACAGGGGAAAACTGTTCTTGAAAAAGCAACAGCCATGCGGAAGCTAACAGAAGAACGAAACAGGACAACAGTGGTTATCGGTACGGCTTTCCAGCGCTGGCGCCAGCTAAAAAGTAAGAAGGGGCTCCAGACGGATGCCAAAGTCGCCGAATTTTTACTGGATATGTAAGATGTTGTCTTCTAATTACATAATATTTTGACATACTGGTCGGTTACGGGTATTGTAGGCCTATTCAACCAGTCAGTGAGAAAATGAAAGATGATGATAAACTTATTGTCAATCGAGTGACATAAGCATAATTCCAGCATGTTTCGCTAAGCTACCTACTCTGTCAACTACAAGGCTAAGCTAAGTTTTAGCTTGAGCTCTCGTCATGAAAACTCTAAATACAAAAATAACACGTGAACAATACTGTGATTACCGCAATTTGATTATCGCAAATTTATGGTGACTACAACAGAAAGGTGCCTTTATCCCAGAGATACCCCATACCCCCGTGTGAGTCGTTCCGTTTGTTGCCCGTGAAATAAAGTGCCTGCAAGCAAATAAGTCAGTAACATAAATCATTCAAATTCAGGTATGTGGTAGGCTACTACGGGCGAATGCATACTACTTATAAAATAATCCATGTCTGTGACTGTAACCTATGATGGCTGGCTAGGGACACGATACAGCAGGCTACGTACATCGTATCATTACTGCAATAACAAAGTAATTGACACACGTATCCAATCAACTAGTGGAAATCTAACAGATACTCTAGTTTGAATTTTATGTCAATATTCTTGAAATTACAATAATGAAAGACTGTTTACGTTCATTACGATGTTCACAAATCTTACCGGTGAAGACGACATTGCTTGAAGTTAGCAAAGCGGTCACTGTCTGTCATGCTATTGGCGTGAATGCTCGTGAACTCCTGTGACCCCTCGAGAGTGTGCGCGTTCATTTATCCATGAATCGTGAAGGCGTGGTTTCGAGGGGTGAGCTGAAGAGGAGGAGGCCGAGCCTTTGGGAGGAGGGGAGGGAGTGTATATTTTCAAAATCTCACTTGTGTTGAATAGCTGTAACCGTTTTTTCCAAGATCTCCCACTCCACCTTTAACTTTGCTGCCTTGTACATCTTTCAACCTCCACTAGGGCTGCAACTAAGAACTATTCTGATAGTCGATTAATCTATTGATTATTGAAACAATTAATCAATCAGTTCATAAAATGGGGTAAAATATCAATCACTGTTTCCCAAGGCTGAAGATTGATCAATTTACTATTATAGAAGACTAAAAAAAACAAAAAATAATCACATTTGAGAAGCTAGAACTAATGATTTTCTTCTTTAAAATGTTTCAAATCGGTCATCAAAATAACTGATGATTAATGTAACAGTTGGCAACTAATCGATTAATCGACTAATCGTTGCAGCTGAACCAGAGTAAATGAAACTCTTCACTAATGTGGAGGGTTGTTTGTCATCTAATCAACACTGACATAACTTTTTCTTCCCACTTAAAGTTGAGAAGTTTCTTTTTTCACTGAGAGTTTTGATTTTCCCCTTTTAAGTAACTGTTATTAAATTATATCATTCTTCTTCCTGTTTATAATTAGATTTTCTTTTCAAATGTGTAAAACTTATTTCATTGTAATTCATTTTATTTGCTTCTTATATTTTTACTATTTTTTAATCTAATCTAATCTTTAATTTCTTCCCATTTTTATTTTTACATTCATGATCTTTCCCCTTTTAATCAACTGTTTAAATTGTATATTTATGCTTTTAACCTTTTATGCAAAGCACTTTGAATTACTTCTTTTCTTAAATGTTCTATACAAATAAACCTGCGTTGCCTAAACACCACTGACCACAAATACTGACCAGAAAACACAAATGTGAAATGAAAGGGACATAAATTGGATGATATGGGACTTTAGCTGCTGGAAGTCAGAAACTTCCTTGAGACTGAAAAGTCGCCTAAACCCTCCAGGTTCATGGGAAAACCACACTCATCAATATTTCCCTCTCTCCTTCACACACGCACACACACACACACACACACACACACACACACACACACACACACACACACACACACACACACACACACACACACACACACACACACACACACACACCAAACCCAGTGGAGTTTAAAGGAATGACATCAATTCAATAGGCAGCTGCTCTCTATCACTTGATTATTGAAACAATGAATCAATTTGTTGTTTGGTTTATAAAATGAAGTCAAATGTTGGTCACTGTTTCCCACCAAATGAATTTAGGACTAAAGATTATGTTACTGTCCCTCATCACAGTGAAATGATTGTTACTATACTGGAGTAAAGGGCTGCAACTACGGACTAACGACTATTTTGAGATTCTGTTCATCTATTGACAATTGAAACAAATATTTGATTAGTTGTTTGATTCATAAAATAGTGTAAAATATTGATCACTGTTTACCAAAGCTGAAGATTCAACCTAAAACTTCTTTTTTTGTCTTTTTTTTGTCTAATCAATTCTTCAGCAATTTCTCTTCTCATTTAATCACATGACCACAACCACTGAAGACACTAGAAGCTGAAGGCAGTTTTTACTCCTCATGTTGTTATCAATGAACAACACTACTTATGATCCCCAGAATCCTTCATTAATATAAATATGTGTCTAAGGACCTAAGGATTGTGTTAATGTTGATCAGTCTCCCAAAGCTGAAGATTCAATATAAAAAGTCTTTTTATTTGTCCAGACCAACAGTCCACAACCCAAAGATCATCAGTGTAACACTTCTTAGTTAATGAAATATAGTAATCAGAGATAGGTTCAGCTATAAGGAGAGAATTGGCCACGACCAGTATAATAGATGAATAAAGAGGCAGAAACATTTATTAAACACACAGAAAGAATTAGGAACCACAATAGAAAAAGTAAAACCCTTAGTCGTCAGTCAATCGAAGCATATTGTCAGTCAATTACCCAATGTTCAATATAGTGTAATAAAGTTCAAGTCACAGGCTCGCAGGTTGATGGACACACACGCTGGTCACAGTCCTTAGAAGAATCACTGGATCAATGTACCTCTCTTTCTCAAACGTGGCAGGAAAACCAAAGAAAAACGTTTCTGTAAATTTCTGTTTTTGTGTAATTTCCTATCTATTTGGGCCTAAAAATACAACTTACAATTTCAATTTTTCTGAATATATTTTTTATTTAAATTTCACAGCATGTCCACTGCAGACGACAACAGGACGACTTACGTGTGAAAACAGAACTTAATTTAGAAAATGAGAAAAAAGGAGCGGATTATATCTTGAGAGTTTTATTCTACATCTACAATATCAAGGTACCAAACAACCACATTACTGTACCATAGCTGTCTCTATTTCTCATCATGAGTCACAGTAAAGGCTCATTAGCTTAACCAGCTAGTAGCACATTAGCTTGTATAACTTAATAAATACAATTCACATCACCTATTGCAGGTAAAACCTAGAGTTAGCATAGCGCACGCTAGCTGCGATTAGCATTAGCTTCATGCTAGGTCGTTAGCGATCTTTTTACAGCTTGTTTTCAAAGTACACAATGACACAACAGGTACCAGAATAGGTTTAAAACATTAAGGAAACATATCATGGACTCCGACTGGTTTTATGAACATGGTTCAGTAACAGGAATTTTATCATAACATGCTAATATAACATATTAGCATGTGTTATATTAGCATATATAACAGCTAACCTGAAGCCTAGCCCAGAGGCTTACACGTTGAAACCCGGCTCTTCTCTCGCTCACGCACACTCACAAGACTTCTCCTAAAAAACAGAACACTTATGACGATACTGCTTCAGTATTAATGATTTTTTTGTGTGGTGTTTTTTTGTCACATTACATACCCCGGTTCGTCAGCTCATTTACATGTGCGAGTACTTTGCTCCGTGATTCAGCTCTGACTAGGATGGCGCTCGGTGCAGACTGCGATCACGCACAGGTCAGACCGAGGTCACATTTAAAGCATTTGACATTAAGCATACACCAACTGAAACTGGGATACTACACTTAAATTACATATATTGGTTTAGTAACCAAGTGGGTTACATGATAATAAAAGTTAATACATTAGCTTGGAACAAAAATAAAAAATACAAGTTAGTCTTTACACACAGAGCACCTTCCTGCTCCTGCTGTGCCTCTGAGTCTCTCTCATCAGAAGCTCCAGAAGCAACTTCTTCTTCATCATCATCATCCTCGATCACAGGCTGATACTCATCCTCTTCATTCTTTTCCTCATCTGAAAGCTCCAAATCTGAACCTCCCTCTATTATCTGGTATAAAATCCTCTCTGCTTCAATTTTTTCTCCAACAACGTTCAGTCATTAAACACATTAAAATGGTCCTGGTGTCTACTATGGTTGACATTCATTAAATGACAGAAATAATGAAACTGTTTTCAGATGCAAAAATATTGTTATGGGTGTGTTAATGAACAAGAATATACATAATTATCATGGTAAAAATAGCAATTGTCTCGTCTCGTCTTCTCCCGCTTATCTGTTTACTCGGGTTGCGGGGGCAGCAGCTTCAGAAGGGAAGCCCAGACTTCCCTGTCTCTAGCTACTTCCTCCAGCTCTTCTGGGGGGACCCCAAGGCGTTCCCAGACCAGCTGAGAGACATAGTCTCTCCAGCGTGTCCTGGGTCTTCCCCGCCGCCCAGAGGGACGGGCCTGGAACACATCACCAGGGAGGCATCCAGGAGGCATCCTCACTAGATGCCCAAGCCACCTCAACTGCCTCCTCTCGATGTGGAGGAGCAGCGGTTCCACTCTGAGCTCCTTGCGGATGACCGAACTTCTCACCCTATCTCTAAGGGAGAGACCAGCCACCCTCCGAAGGAAACCCATTTTGGCCGCTTGTGTTTGCAATCTCGTTGTTTTGGTCACTACCCAAAGCTCGTGACCATAGGTGAGGGTAGGAACCTAGATCGACTGGTAAATCAAGAGCTTTGCCTTTCGGCTCAGCTCCTTCTTCACCACAATGGAGCGATGCAGGGCCCACATCACTGCAGACGCCGCACCGATCTATCGGTCAATCTCCCACTCCATCCTCCCCCCACTCGTGAACAAGAACCTAAGATAATTGAACTCCTCCACTTGAGGCAGGATCTCATCCCCGACCTGTAGTCGACACTCCACCCTTTTCCGGTCAAGAACCATGGCCTCAGATTTAGAGGTGCGGATTCTCATTCCAGCCGCTTCACACTCGGCTGCAAACCGAACTCTCCAGTGAGAGCTGAAGGTTACGGTCCGAAGAAGCTAGCAGGACCAGATCGTCCGCAAATAGCAGCGACCCAATTCTGAGGCCACCAAACCGCAGCCCCTCAATGCCCTGGCTGCGCCTAGAAATCCTGTCCCTAAAGTTATGAACAGAATCGGTGACAAAAGGCAGCCCTGATGGAGTCCAACCCCCACTGGAAACAAGTCCTACTTATTACCGGCAATGCGGACCAAGTTCTGGCACCAAGCGTACAGGGACCGGACAGCCCGTGTCAACGGGTCCGGAACACCATACTCCCGGAGCACCCCCCACAGAACTGCTCGAGGGTTAGGGTACCCTCCAGGACCCTCCAGGACCCTGCTAAGGGTATAGAGCTAGTCCAGGACGAAAACCACACTGCTCCTCCTGAATCTGATATTCGACTATCTTACGGACCCTCCTCTCCAGTACCCCCGAATAGACTTTCCCAGGGAGGCTGAGGAGTGTGATTCCTCTATAGTTGGAACATACCCTCTGGTCCCCCCTTTTATAGAGGGGAACCACCACCCCGGTCTGCCAGTCCAGAGGCACTGCCCCCGATATCCACGCGATGTTGCAGAGACGTGTCAGCCAAGACAGCCCTATAACATCCAGAGCCTAGAGGAACTCCGGGCGAATCTCATCCACCTCCGGGGCCTTGCCACTGAGGAGCTTTTTGACTACCTCGGCAATCTCAGCCCCAGAAATAGGCGAGTCCACCACTGGTTCCCCAGACTCTGCCTCTTCAACAGAAGACGTGCTGGTGGGATTGAGGAGGAAATGAGCAAACAGTAATGTAAGAGGAAGTAAAACAATTAAACAAACAATTGTTTATTAATAATTCACGGAGAATGAGTGGGATTAGGTAAATTTGTACTTCCTTCCACAGCTTTTCCGATTAAAAGATTTAATTGAATATTAAAATTAAAAGATTGTGTCTTTTTCTTTTGTTGTTTTTGCTTATATATATATATATATATATATATATATATATATATATAAATAGCACAAGACTATTAAACACTAACTAAATAACAGATCCTTAACTATCCGTCTTCTGTTAACGACGAGTAGATATAAGGATTAAACAGGAAGTGGATTAATCTGTGACTTCCTGTATATTCTGCTTTGTCGTCTGTCTTCTTCCACAGTGAAATGCACCAACTTACACTCGGCACAGCGCCATCTAGTGGACAGGAGGCAATTACTACAACTACACCCAATAACCCAGTGCAATTCATATAGGCTACAAAAGACGAACGAAAATACTCAGATTTAGGAAGGTGGAACCAGAGAATTTGAAAACATTCTTCTTTAAAATTTAAATAAAATATCAAAATAGGTGTCGATTAATGTTATATTTGGCAACTAATCGATCAATTGATTAATAGAAAAAAATACATGAAATGTCGGAAAAAATAAATTGAACACAATGACAACGTGTAGAAATTATATGAGAATAAAAATCTATATCAACATTTTTTCTCTACACAGACATTTCAGTGAGTGTGAATTTCATACGATTTTCTTTGAAGTTTTGGAATTTCATTGGAAAAAATGTGCAATGTTGTCTAGGTCTATGTGAACAAATCATTTGTTTAAGAAAAAAAGAGTAAGAAATGAATAATGAATGCATTTTATTTCAACAGAACTAACTTAGAACTATATACAATATAATATACAAAAAAGAGAAAGGGAGGGGGTGAGGATGAAGGTGAAGGGGAGTGAGGGTGATGGTCACAGGGGGTGAGGATGAGGATGGGGTGGGGGGGGTTGAAGGGTGGGGAGGGTAGAAACTGTACAGGGTTGGATAGTGGAGGGCATCATTGATGTGATTTTTTGCGACTCCAGAATTTTTTTTTCTCCTTTTTCTTCTCCTGAAAAGAGGAACACAGCATATTTTCACTTCAAAGATCTTAAGTCAACTGAAATCAGTTGTAAGAATGAAAAAGATCAGTTGAGTCACCAAACCTCAACTTGGTGGTTTTCCTCCTCCAGGTGCTCGATCTCATCCTGGGAATTTTCTTTCTGCTGAGAGAGAGCATTCTGGTGACCATGTTCCATCCTGGAGATTTCTGTCTGGCAGCGATGTTCTGGCTC
Source organism: Lepturacanthus savala (assembly GCA_030544235.1). Classification (NCBI taxonomy): domain Eukaryota; kingdom Metazoa; phylum Chordata; class Actinopteri; order Scombriformes; family Trichiuridae; genus Lepturacanthus; species Lepturacanthus savala. Next base: position 19,091,133 of record CM060465.1, read on the forward strand.
AGAGATTTGGTCTTTGGATTGATTGCGTCTCCATCTCCAGAATCTCTTTTTTTTCTTTTTCTTTTTCTTCTCCTAAAAGTGGAAAGACAGAATATATTGAATTCAAATCTCTAAAGTCACCTGAAATCAGTTGTTAGAATGAAAAAGATAAGTTGAGGCAACAAACCTGAAGTTGGAAGATTTCATCTCTCAGCTGCTGGATTTCTAATTGGTGTTGTTCTTCCTTTTCACTCAGTTCTTGAAGGTGGCGTTCTTTTTGCGCAGAGAGTTCTACGACGTAGCTCTGCTCCTTCTCTGCCAGTTCTTGAAGGTGGCGTTCTTTTTGCGCAGAGAGTTCTACAACGTAGCTCTGCTCCTTCTCTGCCAATTCTTCAAGGTGGCGTTCTTTTTGTGCAGAGAGTTCTACGTCGTAGCTCTGCTCCTTCTCTGCCAGTTCTTGAAGGTGGCATTCTTTTTGTGCAGAGAGTTCTACAACATAGCTCTGCTCCTTCTCTGCCAGTTCTTGAAGGTGGCGTTCTTTTTGTGCAGAGAGTTCTACGTCATAGCTCTGCTCCTTCTCTGCAAGTTCTTGAAGGTGGCGTTCTTTTTGTGCAGAGAGTTCTACGTCGTAGCTCTGCTCCTTCTCTGCCAGTTCTTGAAGGTGGCGTCTTTGGGCAGAGAGTTCTACAACGTAGCTCTGTTCCTTCTCTGCCAGTTCTTGAAGGTGGCGTTCTTTTTGCGCAGAGAGTTCTACGACGTAGCTCTGCTCCTTCTCTGCCAGTTCTTGAAGGTGGCGTTCTTTTTGCGCAGAGAGTTCTACGACGTAGCTCTGCTCCTTCTCTGCCAGTTCTTGAAGGTGGCGTTCTTTTTGCGCAGAGAGTTCTACAACGTAGCTCTGCTCCTTCTCTGCAAGTTCTTGAAGGTGGCGTCTTTGTGCAGAGAGTTCTACAACGTAGCTCTGCTCCTTCTCTGCCAGTTCTTGAAGGTGGCGTTCTTTTTGTGCAGAGAGTTCTATGTCGTAGCTCTGCTCCTTCTCTGCCAGTTCTTGAAGGTGGCGTCTTTGTGCAGAGAGTTCTACGACGTAGCTCTGCTCCTTCTCTGACAGTTCTTGAAGGTGGCGTTCTTTTTGTGCAGAGAGTTCTACGTCATAGCTCTGCTCCTTCTCTGCAAGTTCTTGAAGGTGGCGTTCTTTTTGTGCAGAGAATTCTACGTCGTAGCTCTGCTTCTTCTCTGCCAGTTCTTGAAGGTGGCGTTCTTTTTGCGCAGAGAGTTCTACGACGTAGCTCTGCTCCTTCTCTGCCAGTTCTTGAAGGTGGCGTTCTTTTTGCGCAGAGAGTTCTACGACGTAGCTCTGCTCCTTCTCTGCCAGTTCTTGAAGGTGGCGTTCTTTTTGCGCAGAGAGTTCTACAACGTAGCTCTGCTCCTTCTCTGCCAGTTCTTGAAGGTGGTGTTCTTTTTGCGCAGAGAGTTCTACAACGTAGCTCTGCTCCTTCTCTGCCAGTTCTTGAAGGTGGCGTTCTTTTTGCGCAGAGAGTTCTACGACGTAGCTCTGCTCCTTCTCTGCCAGTTCTTGAAGGTGGTGTTCTTTTTGTGCAGAGAGTTCTACGTCGTAGCTCTGCTCCTTCTCTCTGAGGTCTTTAAGCAAGCGATGTTCTTGCTCACAGAGTTTAATCTGTTTTTCTTCCAAGGCGGCCATTTTCCTTTCTGTGATCGTCTTTTCATCCAGCAGTTTTAAGACATGGCTTCTCCATTGCTCTCTCTCCTTCTCAAGTTCTTCATCTTTTTGTCGCAGCACCATACTCAGTGACTTTTTCATGTCCTCGACTCCTCGGTTGTAATCCTGACACAAAACACAGAAATCCATGTGGACATTTTCATATGACAGCAGGATATCTGATGCCTGTATTTTATAGTCATAAAGTATACACACAAAAAAATGAAGCTTTACACACAATTCTAAAAACATGAATCTCATGAACGTGATTCCAAACAGTTATACTCTAAGCACAATTCTTTTGTTCTTTCTTAAATATTCTAAATCAAATTTGTACAAAACTCTACACACAAATTGCATCATTTAGCACATGTCCTTCACCTGGAAAACACATATATAGAACTATTGTATGTAGTCAGTGCATTCAGCGGAATATTAGCAAACTATTACAAATATTTACTTCATTACACTTTTATACTTCTTCATTACATCTCCAGAAATATATTATCTTACTGTAATGTTTCTTAATTTGCTAATCAATGTAATTACTGTGGACAAAAAGTAACAGTAGTGTCTCAAACCGCAACAACTTTCAGTATCAACAATAAATTCATGGTCTGACTCTGTGAAGCTGGTTGTTGGAGCTTATTGAACAGACAAAAAAACACCTCTGTAGTCAGAGGTTTATCAGAGATTAACTTCAACATCAGAAGCTGGTCCAACTCTCTTTGTTTCCAGTTATTCTCTCAGTCTGACATGTTTTATTTATTTTTTTTATTTTCTTCAGCATTTTAATAAAACTATTCTGCTTGACTAAACCAGTCAAGAGGGCTCAAAAACTTGAAGAAACACAAGACAAATCCCCAGAGCCTAAAACTTTGGCCTAAATACTGAACAGGATTAAAACAACTCATATGTGCTGTCATTATGGAAAAGGTCAGTTTGAGTGAAAGCGGTTATTTAGTGTCATACAAGTAAAGGAAAACTGCTTGTTATTTTATTTTATTTTTTTTTTACTATTCTCGGCACTGTTTTAATTAAACCACTTTAATATTTCAAAGTAATGTATAAATAGCTGCATTGTGTGGTTTATGTGCATTTTATCCTATTCTGATACAATGATTGTGTCAGTCTGTAAGATATATCCACAGTATTATAACATGGCATCAGATTTCATATTGTATGAACCATGACATGGCAACTGCACTTGTTTATGTTTGAATATGTAACATGGCCTCATGAAGCCAAAATCTACATGAACATTATTTTAATGATGTTTTAGATTCATTACATTGGTGAATTTGTTTCTATAGCTTTGATGGAAATAGACAAATATGAGAAGAGAAATAATCTTAATTTTTTTAATTCTTTGTTTGATTTTTCCAAGAGATTTGGTTTGAAAAGTCTTTTCAGTTTTCAATAAATGAGCCACAGTTTCTGTACATGTGTATAAACATTTCCATTTCATATTGGAGCTCTTTAATAAATCCTTTAAGCAGTTTTTATGTAGGCTATTGATTTTAATCTGAGGTATTTATCCAGCCACATATTCAAGGTATCCATTTCTAAAAATGAGTTTACACTTTTTCTGATTCGTTCAACACTATTTTTGAAACTATGAATAAACTCTACACACTAACCCTAAAACCTTTCACCAGACCAGCAAAACATTAGACATCTCTTGAAAAAGCAACCGATTCCTGCAAAACTCATCAAACTCCATTTAAAAATGATGTTTTTCTACAAATATAGTACAGACTATCATTTGGAGAAGTGGATGAAGAGTTGATGCTTCATGTGCTTGTTCAAATTCTACCTTGAAACATTATGTTTAGTAAGTTTTAACAGGGTGGTTTGATACATTTCCCAGAATATTCTACAATAATGTTTACTGAAAACATTTTTATTACAATATCAACATTATTAAGATTTGGTGGAATTTGACCCTTTGTGGATCTGGCCATGAAACTACAAAACAGTGGAGCAATGTAGCGACAAATGTCTATAATTTTACTAGAAGTGTGAGAAAATATTACAAATTGGATCAAAAGTGTGTTAATACACAATATGAAATAGTTGAAATCCTGTTAAACACAGTGTAGAAGTGCAGTGCTGAGTTCTGGTTTGAACATCTTACCATCTGGGCTCTGCTCTGTTGTCTCTGCATGCTGGGGTTGGTGATCTGAAATCCAACTGGTGAAATCCTCGTAAAATCTCGATGATATTTCAACTGCTCCAACGATCCAAAGTCTTTATCATGAAAGTAATCCAACTTCTGAAATCAATCTGTAGCTGTCAAAATCTGGCTGTGAATCCACTAAAAAAGCTGTTCTTCGTGTGAAATCTGCTCAGTTATGAACTTTGTAAAGAAATTGTTTACTTTCAAGAATGTAACACTGACAACACTACTAGGAATTATTGTTTACATTTGGATCCCCCTCATTTGTTACCAAGGCAACTATACATACATACCCTCACACATACATACTCATATAAATGTCTAAAACATGACGAAGCATTAACACCTTAAACCCATTAAAGGTGGAGTGGGTGATTCTTTTTTGCAGCATTTTTTAAAATATTGCCTGAAAACCTTTTCACATTCCCACTGCACACACTAAAATAGAATGTTTGCAAAAAACTCGAAACATTTTGGTGCGGTCTAGAGGGTGTATTCAGAGGAAAACTCTGACCAATCAATGTACTGATCATCTTTACATTTATTGACGTATTACATCTAATACGTCCATCAAATAACTATGCACACACCCCCACCCCTCCCTTCCCAACCGCTCCCCGCTCCACCCCCCTCCCCCTCCCACTCGATCCCCCCCCCCTCACTGTGTCGTCGTCACTCGACCCCCCACAGCTCTGGCAATCAGGTGAGCAGACACAGCTTCGAAAGCCAACATTCAAGTTAGCTCGCACAGATATATCGTTGCAACAATGGCAGAGAAGAAGACGTCGACTGGCAGCAAAACCAAGGGGAAAACTGTTCTTGAAAAAGCAACAGCCATGCGGAAGCTAACAGAAGAACGAAACAGGACAAGAGTGGTTATCGGTACGGCTTTCCAGCGCTGGCGCCAGCTAAAAAGTGAGAAGGGGCTCCAGACGGATGCCAAAGTCGCCGAATTTTTACTGGATATGTAAGATGTTGTCTTCTAATTACATAATATTTTGACATACTGGTCGGTTACGGGTATTGTAGGCCTATTCAACCAGTCAGTGAGAAAATGAAAGATGATGATAAACTTATTGTCAATTGAGTGACATAAGCATAATTCCAGCATGTTTCGCTAAGCTACCTACTCTGTCAACTACAAGGCTAAGCTAAGTCTGAGCTTGAGCTCTCGTCATGAAAACTCTAAATACAAAAATAACACGTGAACAATACTGTGATTACCGCAATTTGATTATCGCAAATTTATGGTGACTACAACAGAAAGGTGCCTTTATCCCAGAGATACCCCATACCCCCGTGTGAGTCGTTCCGTTTGTTGCCCGTGAAATAAAGCGCCCGCAAGTAAATAAGTCAGTAACATAAATCATTCAAATTCAGGTATGTGGTAGGCTACTACGGGCAAATGCATACTACTTATAAAATAATCCATGTCTGTGACTGTAACCTATGATGGCTGGCTAGGGACACGATACAGCAGGCTACGTACATCGTATCATTACTGCAATAACAAAGTAATTGACACACGTATCCAATCAACTAGTGGAAATCTAACAGATACTCTAGTTTGAATTTTATGTCAATATTCTTGAAATTACAATAATGAAAGACTGTTTACGTTCATTACGATGTTCACAAATCTTACCGGTGAAGACGACATTGCTTGAAGTTAGCAAAGCGGTCACTGTCTGTCATGCTATTGGCGTGAATGCTCGTGAACTCCTGTGACCCCTCGAGAGTGTGCGCGTTCATGCATCCATGAATCGTGAAGGCGTGGTTTCGAGGGGTGAGCTGAAGAGGAGGAGGCCGAGCCTTTGGGAGGAGGGGAGGGAGTGTATATTTTCAAAATCTCACTTGTGTTGAATAGCTGTAACCGTTTTTTCCAAGATCTCCCACTCCACCTTTAACTTTGCTGCCTTGTACATCTTTCAACCTCCACTAGGGCTGCAACTAAGAACTATTCTGATAGTTAATTAATCTATTGATTATTGAAACAATTAATCATTCAGTTCATAAAATGGGGTAAAATATCAATCACTGTTTCCCAAAGCTGAAGATTGATCAATTTACTATTATAGAAGACTAAAGAAACCAGAAAATAATCACATTTGAGAAGCTAGAACTAATGATTCTCTTCTTTAAAATGATTCAAATCGGTCATCAAAATAACTGATGATTAATCGAACAGTTGGCAACTAATCGATTAATCAACTAATCGTTGCAGCTGAACCAGAGTAAATGAAACTCTTCACTAATGTGGAGGGTTGTTTGTCATCTGGTCAACACTGACATAACTTTTTCTTCCCACTTAAAGTTGAGAAGTTTCTTCATTCTTCTTCTTTCACTTAGAGTTTTGATTTTCCCCTTTTAAGTAACTGTTATTAAATTATATCATTCTTCTTCCTGTTTATAATTAGATTTTCTTTTCAAATTTGTAAAACTTATTTCATTGTAATTCATTTTTAATTGCTTCATATATTATTTTATTGACAAATTTAGATTTTTGCCATTTTAATGAACTGTTTTTAAATTACATTAATTAATTATTAAATTAGTAAAACTTATTTCATTGTAATTCATTTTATTTGCTTCTTATATTTTTACTATTTTTTAATCTAATCTAATCTTTAATTTCTTCCCATTTGTATTTTTACATTTATGATCTTTCCCCTTTTAATCAACTGTTTAAATTGTATATTTATGCTGTTAACCTTTTATGCAAAGCACTTTGAATTACTTCTTTTTTTAAATGTTCTATACAAATAAACCTGCGTTGCCTAAACACCACTGACCACAAATACTGACCAGAAAACACAAATGTGAAATGAAAGGGACATAAATTGGATGATATGGGACTTTAGCTGCTGGAAGTCAGAAACTTCCTTGAGACTGAAAAGTCGCCTAAACCCTCCAGGTTCATGGGAAAACCACACTCATCAATATTTCCCTCTCTCCTTCACACACACACACACACACACACACACACACACACACACACACACACACACACACACACACACACACACACACACACACACACACACACAACCAAACCCAGGAATGACATCAATTCAATAGGCAGCTGCTCTCTATCACTTGATTATTGAAACAATTAATCAATTAGTTGTTTGGTTTATAAAATGAAGTCAAATGTTGGTCACTGTTTCCCACCAAATGAATTTAGGACTAAGGATTATGTTACTGTCCCTCATCACAGTGAAATGATGGTTACTATACTGGAGTAAAGGGCAGCAACTACTGACTAACGACTATTTTGAGATTCTGTTCATCTATTGACAATTAAAACAAATATTTGATTAGTTGTTTGATTCATAAAATGGTGTAGAATATTGATCACTGTTTACCAAAGCAGAAGATTCAACCTAAAACTTCTTTTTTTTTTTCTCTTTTTTTTTGTCTAATCAATTCTTCAGCAATTTCTCTTTATTTAATCACATGACCACAACCACTGGAGACACTAGAAGCTGAAGGCAGTTTTTACTCCTCATGTTGTTATCAATGAACAACACTACTTATGATCCCCAGAATCCTTCATTAATATAAATATGTGTCTAAGGACCTAAGGATTGTGTTAATGTCCCTTGGTTCAGTGAAATGATGGTTACTATAGTGCTGAAACTACTGTAACAACTATTTTGAGAGTCTGTTAATCAACTGACTATTGAAACAATTAATTGATTAGTTGCTTGATTTAAGAAAATGATGTAAAATGTTGATCAGTCTCCCAAAGCTGAAGATTCAACATAAAAAGTCTTTTTATTTGTCCAGACCAACAGTCCACAACCCAAAGATCATCAGTGTAACACTTCTTAGTTAATGAAATATAGTAATCAGAGATAGGTTCAGCTATAAGGAGAGAATTGGCCACGACCAGTATAATAGATGAATAAAGAGGCAGAAACATTTATTAAACACACAGAAAGAATTAGGAACCACAATAGAAGAAGTAAAACCCTTAGTCGTCAGTCAATAGAAGCATATTGTCAGTCAATTACCCAATGTTTAATAAAGTGTAATAAAGTTCAAATCACAGGCTCGCAGGTTGATGGACACGCACGCTGGTCACAGTCCTTAGAAGAATCACTGGATCAATGTACCTCTCTTTCTCAAACGTGGCAGGAAAACCAAAGAAAAATGTTTCTGTAAATTTCTGTTTTTGTGTAATTTCCTATCTATTTGGGCCTAAAAATACAACTTACAATTTAAATTTTTTTGAATATATTTTTTATTTAAATTTCACAGCATGTCCACTGCAGACGACAACAGGACGACTTACGTGTGAAAACAGAACTTAATTTAGAAAATGAGAAAAAAGGAGCGGATTATATCTTTAGAGTTTTATTCTACATCTACAATATCAAGGTACCAAACAACCACATTTCTGAACCATAGCTGTCTCTATTTCTCATCATGAGTCACAGTAAAGGCTCATTAGCTTAACCAGCTAGTAGCACATTAGCTTGTATAACTTAATAAATACAATTCACATCACCTATTGCAGGTAAAACCTAGAGTTAGCATAGCGCACGCTAGCTGCGATTAGCATTAGCTTCATGCTAGGTCGTTAGCGATCTTTTTACAGCTTGTTTTCAAAGTACACAATGACACAACAGGTACCAGAATAGGTTTAAAACATTAAGGAAACATATCATGGACTCCGACTGGTTTTATGAACATGGTTCAGTAACAGGAATTTTATCATAACATGCTAATATAACATATTAGCATGTGTTATATTAGCATATATAACAGCTAACCTGAAGCCTAGCCCAGAGGCTTACACGTTGAAACCCGGCTCTTCTCTCGCTCACGCACACTCACAAGACTTCTCCTAAAAAACAGAACACTTATGACGATACTGCTTCAGTATTAATGATTTTTTTGTGTGGTGTTTTTTTGTCACATTACATACCCCGGTTCGTCAGCTCATTTACATGTGCGAGTACTTTGCTCCGTGATTCAGCTCTGACTAGGATGGCGCACGGTGCAGACTGCGATCACGCACAGGTCAGACTGAGGTCACATTTAAAGCATTTGACATTAAGCATACACCAACTGAAACTGGGATACTACACTTAAATTACATATATTGGTTTAGTAACCAAGTGGGTTACATGATAATAAAAGTTAATACATTAGCTTGGAACAAAAATAAAAAATACAAGTTAGTCTTTTCACACAGAGCACCTTCCTGCTCCTGCTGTGCCTCTGAGTCTCTCTCATCAGAAGCTCCTGCAACTTCTTCTTCATCATCATCATCCTCGATCACAGGCTGATACTCATCCTCTTCATTCTTTTCCTCATCTGAAAGCTCCAAATCTGAACCTCCCTCTATTATCTGGTATAAAATCCTCTCTGCTTCAATTTTTTCTCCAACAACGTTCAGTCATTAAACACATTAAAATGGTCCTGGTGTCTACTATGGTTGACATTCATTAAATGACAGAAATAATGAAACTGTTTTCAGATGCAAAAATATTGTTATGGGTGTGTTAATGAACAAGAATATACATAATTATCATGGTAAAAATAGCAATTGTCTCGTCTCGTCTTCTCCCGCTTATCTGTTTACTCGGGTTGCGGGGGCAGCAGCTTCAGAAGGGAAGCCCAGACTTCCCTGTCTCTAGCTACTTCCTCCAGCTCTTCTGGGGGGACCCCAAGGCGTTCCCAGACCAGCTGAGAGACATAGTCTCTCCAGCGTGTCCTGGGTCTTCCCCGCCGCCCAGAGGGACGGGCCTGGAACACATCACCAGGGAGGCATCCAGGAGGCATCCTCACTAGATGCCCAAGCCACCTCAACTGCCTCCTCTCGATGTGGAGGAGCAGCGGTTCCACTCTGAGCTCCTTGCGGATGACCGAACTTCTCACCCTATCTCTAAGGGAGAGACCAGCCACCCTCCGAAGGAAACCCATTTTGGCCGCTTGTGTTTGCAATCTCGTTGTTTTGGTCACTACCCAAAGCTCGTGACCATAGGTGAGGATAGGAACCTAGATCGACTGGTAAATCAAGAGCTTTGCCTTTCGGCTCAGCTCCTTCTTCACCACAATGGAGCGATGCAGGGCCCACATCACTGCAGACGCCGCACCGATCTATCGGTCAATCTCCGACTCCATCCTCCCCCCACTCGTGAACAAGAACCTAAGATAATTGAACTCCTCCACTTGAGGCAGGATCTCATCCCCGACCTGTAGTCGACACTCCACCCTTTTCTGGTCAAGAACCATGGCCTCAGATTTAGAGGTGCGGATTCTCATTCCAGCCGCTTCACACTCGGCTGCAAACCGAACTCTCCAGTGAGAGCTGAAGGTTACGGTCCGAAGAAGCTAGTAGGACCAGATCGTCCGCAAATAGCAGCGACCCAATTCTGAGGCCACCAAACCGCAGCCCCTCAATGCCCTGGCTGCGCCTAGAAATCCTGTCCCTAAAGTTATGAACAGAATCGGTGACAAAAGGCAGCCCTGATGGAGTCCAACCCCCACTGGAAACAAGTCCTACTTATTACCGGCAATGCGGACCAAGTTCTGGCACCAAGCGTACAGGGACCGGACAGCCCGTGTCAACGGGTCTGGAACACCATACTCCCGGAGCACCCCCCACAGAACTGCTCGAGGGTTAGGGTTAGGGTACCCTCCAGGACCCTCCAGGACCCTGCTAAGGGTATAGAGCTAGTCCAGGACGAAAACCACACTGCTCCTCCTGAATCTGATATTCGACTATCTTACGGACCCTCCTCTCCAGTACCCCCGAATAAACTTTCCCAGGGAGGCTGAGGAGTGTGATCCCTCTATAGTTGGAACATACCCTCTGGTCCCCCCTTTTATAGAGGGGAACCACCACCCCGGTCTGCCAGTCCAGAGGCACTGCCCCCGATATCCACGCGATGTTGCAGAGACGTGTCAGCCAAGACAGCCCTATAACATCCAGAGCCTAGAGGAACTCCGGGCGAATCTCATCCACCACCCGGGGCCTTGCCGCTGAGGAGCTTTTTGACTACCTCGGCAATCTCAGCCCCAGAAATAGGCGAGTCCACCACTGGTTCCCCAGACTCTGCCTCTTCAACAGAAGACGTGCTGGTGGGATTGAGGAGGAAATGAGCAAACAGTAATGTAAGAGGAAGTAAAACAATTAAACAAACAATTGTTTATTAATAATTCACGGAGAATGAGTGGGATTAGGTAAATTTGTACTTCCTTCCACAGCTTTTCCGATTAAAAGATTTAATTGAATATTAAAATTAAAAGATTGTGTCTTTTTCTTTTGTTGTTTTTGCTTATATATATATATATATATATATATATATATATATATATATATATATATATAGCACAAGACTATTAAACACTAACTAAATAACAGATCCTTAACTATCCGTCTTCTGTTAACGACGAGTAGATATAAGGATTAAACAGGAAGTGGATATGTTGACATATGACATATCTGTGACTTCCTGTATATTCTGCTTTCTCGTGTCTGTCTTCTTCCACAGTGAAATGCACCAACTTACACTCGGCACAGCGCCATCTAGTGGACAGGAGGCAATTACTACAACTACACCCAATAACCCAGTGCAATTCATATAGGCTACAGAAGACGAACGAAAATACTCAGATTTAGGAAAGTGGAACCAGAGAATTTGAAAACATTCTTCTTTAAAATTTAAATAAAATATCAAAATAGGTGTCGATTAATGTTATATTTGGCAACTAATCGATCAATTGATTAATAGAAAAAAATACATGAAATGTCGGAAAAAATAAATTGAACACAATGACAACGTGTAGAAATTATATGAGAATAAAAATCTATATCAACATTTTTTCTCTACACAGACATTTCAGTGAGTGTGAATTTCATACGATTTTCTTTGAAGTTTTGGAATTTCATTGGAAAAAATGTGCAATGTTGTCTAGGTCTATGTGAACAAATCATTTAAGAAAAAAAGAGTAAGAAATCAATAATGAATGCATTTTATTTCAACAGAACTAACTTAGAACTATATACAATATAATATACAAAAAAGAGAAAGGGAGGGGGTGAGGATGAAGGTGAAGGGGAGTGAGGGTGATGGTCACAGGGGGTGAGGATGAGGATGGGGTGGGGGGGGTTGAAGGGTGGGGAGGGTAGAAACTGTACAGGGTTGGATAGTGGAGGGCATCATTGATGTGATTTTTTGCGACTCCAGAATTTTTTTTTCTCCTTTTTCTTCTCCTGAAAAGAGGAACACAGCATATTTTCAGTTCAAAGATCTTAAGTCAACTGAGATCAGTTGTAAGAATGAAAAAGATCAGTTGAGTCACCAAACCTCAACTTGGTGGTTTTCCTCCTCCAGGTGCTCGATCTCATCCTGGGAATTTTCTTTCTGCTGAGAGAGAGCGTTCTGGTGACCATGTTCCATCCTGGAGATTTCTGTCTGGCAGCGATGTTCTGGCTCAGAGATTTGGTCTTTGGATTGATTGCGTCTCCATCTCCAGAATCTCTTTTTTTTCTTTTTCTTTTTCTTCTCCTAAAAGTGGAAAGACAGAATATATTGAATTCAAATCTCTAAAGTCACCTGAAATCAGTTGTTAGAATGAAAAAGATAAGTTGAGGCAACAAACCTGAAGTTGGAAGATTTCATCTCTCAGCTGCTGGATTTCTAATTGGTGTTGTTCTTCCTTTTCACTCAGTTCTTGAAGGTGGCGTTCTTTTTGCGCAGAGAGTTCTACGACGTAGCTCTGCTCCTTCTCTGCCAGTTCTTGAAGGTGGCGTTCTTTTTGCGCAGAGAGTTCTACAACGTAGCTCTGCTCCTTCTCTGCCAATTCTTCAAGGTGGCGTTCTTTTTGTGCAGAGAGTTCTACGTCGTAGCTCTGCTCCTTCTCTGCCAGTTCTTGAAGGTGGCGTTCTTTTTGTGCAGAGAGTTCTACAACATAGCTCTGCTCCTTCTCTGCCAGTTCTTGAAGGTGGCGTTCTTTTTGCGCAGAGAGTTCTACGTCGTAGCTCTGCTCCTTCTCTGCCAGTTCTTGAAGGTGGCGTTCTTTTTGCACAGAGAGTTCTACGTCGTAGCTCTGCTCCTTCTCTGCCAGTTCTTGAAGGTGGCGTCTTTGTGCAGAGAGTTCTACGTCGTAGCTCTGCTCCTTCTCTGCCAGTTCTTGAAGGTGGCGTTCTTTTTGCGCAGAGAGTTCTACGACGTAGCTCTGCTCCTTCTCTGCAAGTTCTTGAAGGTGGCGTTCTTTTTGCGCAGAGAGTTCTACGACGTAGCTCTGCTCCTTCTCTGCAAGTTCTTGAAGGTGGCGTCTTTGTGCAGAGAGTTCTACAACGTAGCTCTGCTCCTTCTCTGCCAGTTCTTGAAGGTGGTGTTCTTTTTGCGCAGAGAGTTCTACAACGTAGCTCTGCTCCTTCTCTGCCAGTTCTTGAAGGTGGCGTCTTTGTGCAGAGAGTTCTACGACGTAGCTCTGCTCCTTCTCTGACAGTTCTTGAAGGTGGCGTTCTTTTTGTGCAGAGAGTTCTACGACGTAGCTCTGCTCCTTCTCTGCCAGTTCTTGAAGGTGGCGTTCTTTTTGTGCAGAGAGTTCTACGACGTAGCTCTGCTCCTTCTCTGCCAGTTCTTGAAGGTGGCGTTCTTTTTGTGCAGAGAGTTCTACGTCGTAGCTCTGCTCCTTCTCTCTGAGTTCTTTAAGTAAGCGATGTTCTTGCTCACAGAGTTTAATCTGTTTTTCTTCCAAGGCGGCCATTTTCCTTTCTGTGATCTTCTTTTCACCCAGCAGTTTTGATACATGGCCTCTCCATTGCTCTCTCTCCTTCTCAAGTTCTTCATCTTTTTGTCGCAGCACCATACTCAGTGACTTTTTCATGTCCTCGACTCCTCGGTTGTAATCCTGACACAAAACACAGAAATCCATGTGGACATTTTCATATGACAGCAGGATATCTGATGCCTGTATTTTATAGTCATAAAGTATACACACAAAAAAATGAAGCTTTACACACAATTCTAAAAACATGAATCTCATGAACGTGATTCCAAACAGTTATACTCTAAGCACAATTCTTTTGTTCTTTCTTAAATATTCTAAATCAAATTTGTACAAAACTCTACACACAAATTGCATCATTTAGCACATGTCTTTCACCTGGAAAACACATATATAGAACTATTGTATGTAGTCAGTGCATTCAGCGGAATGTTAACCAACTATTACAAATATTTACTTCATTACACTTTTATACTTCTTCATTACATCTCCAGAAATATATTATCTTACTGTAATGTTTCTTAATTTGCTAATCAATGTAATTACTGTGGACAAAAAGTAACAGTCGTGTCTCAAACCGCAACAACTTTCAGTATCAACAATAAATTCTTGGTCTGACTCTGTGAAGCTGGTTGTTGGAACAGACAAATGTGCATTTTATCCTATTCTGATACAATGATTGTGTCAGTCTATAAGATATATCCACAGTATTATAACATGGCATCAGATTTCATATTGTATGAACCATGACATGGCAACTGCACTTGTTTATGTTTGAATATGTAACATGGCCTCATGAAGCCAAAATCTACATGAACATTATTTTAATGATGTTTTAGATTCATTACATTGGTGAATTTGTTTCTATAGCTTTGATGGAAATAGACAAATATGAGAAGAGAAATTATGTTAATTTTTAAAATTCTTTGTTTGATTTTTCCAAGAGATTTGGTTTGAAAAATCTTTTCAGTTTTCAATAAATGACCCACAGTTTCTGTACATGTGTATAAACATTTCCATTTCATATTGGAGCTCTTTAATAAATCCTTTAAGCAGTTTTTATGTAGGCTATTGATTTTAATCTGAGGTATTTATCCAGCCACATATTCAAGGTATCCATTTCTAAAAATGAGTTTACACTTTTTCTGATTCATTCAACACTATTTTTGAAACTATGAATAACTCTACACACTAACCCTAAAACCTTTCACCAGACCAGCAAAACATTAGACATCTCTTGAAAAAGCAACCGATTCCTGCAAAACTCATCAAACTCCATTTAAAAATGATGTTTTTCTATAAATATAGTACAGACTATCATTTGAAGAAGTGGATGAAGAGTTGATGCTTCATGTGCTTGTTCAAATTCCAGCTCGAAACATTATGTTTAGTAAGTTTTAACAGGGTGGTTTGATTAATTTCCCAGAATATTCTGCAATAATGTTTTCTGAAAACATTTTTATTACAGTATTAACATTATTAAGATTTAATACTGACCCTTTGTGGATCTGGCCATGAAACTACAAAACAGTGAAGCAATGTAGCGACAAATGTTTATAATTTTACTAGAAGTGTGAGAAAATATTACAAATTGGATCAAAAGTGTGTTAATACACAATATGAAATAGTTGAAATCCTGTTAAACACAGTGTAAAAGTGCAGTGCTGAGTTCTGGTTTGAACATCTTACCATCTGGGCTCTGCTCTGTCTCTGCATGCTGGTTGGTGATCTGAAATCCAACTGGTGAAATCCTCGTAAAATCTCGCTCTTTATCTCGATGATATTCCAACTGCTCCAACGATCCAAAGTCTTTATCATGAAAGTAATCCAACTTCTGAAATCAATCTCTAGCTGTCAAAATCTGGCTGTGAATCCAACAAATGCTGTTCTCCGTGTGAAATCTACTCAGTTATGAACTTTGTAAAGAAATTGTTTACTTTCAAGAAGGTAACACTGACAACACTACTAGGAATTATTGTTTACATTTGGATCCCCCTCATTTGTTACCAAGGCAACTATACATACATACCCTCACACATACATACTCATATAAATGTCTAAAACATGATGAAGCATTAACACCTTAAACCCATTAAAGGTGGAGTGGGTGATTCTTTTTTGCAGCATTTTTTAAAACATTGCCTGAAAACCTTTTCACATTCCCACTGCACACACTAAAATAGAATGTTTGCAAAAAACTCGAAACATTTTGGTCCGGTCTAGAGGGTGTATTCAGAGGAAAACTCTGACCAATCAATG
The DNA here is from genome assembly GCA_030544235.1 of Lepturacanthus savala. NCBI lineage: Eukaryota > Metazoa > Chordata > Actinopteri > Scombriformes > Trichiuridae > Lepturacanthus > Lepturacanthus savala. The sequence goes on from CM060465.1 coordinate 19,107,017, forward strand.
TACTGATCATCTTTACATTTATTGACTGTCTAATACGTCCATCAAATAACTATGCACACACCCCCACCCCTCCCTTCCCGACGGCTCCCCGCTCCACCCCCCTCCCACTCGATCCCCCCCCCCCCCCCCCTCACTGTGTCGTCGTCACTCGACCCCCCACAGCTCTGGCAATCAGGTGAGCAGACACAGCTTCGAAAGCCAACATTCAAGTTAGCTCGCACAGATATATCGTTGCAACAATGGCAGAGAAGAAGACGTCGACTGGCAGCAAAACCAAGGGGAAAACTGTTCTTGAAAAAGCAACAGCCATGCGGAAGCTAACAGAAGAACGAAACAGGACAAGAGTGGTTATCGGTACGGCTTTCCAGCGCTGGCGCCAGCTAATAAGTGAGAAGGGGCTCCAGACGGATGCCAAAGTCGCAGAATTTTTACTGGATATGTAAGATGTTGTCTTCTAATTACATAATATTTTGACATACTGGTCGGTTACGGGTATTGTAGGCCTATTCAACCAGTCAGTGAGAAAATGAAAGATGATGACAAACTTATTGTCAATGGAGTGACATAAGCATAATTCCAGCATGTTTCGCTAAGCTACCTACTCTGTCAACTACAAGGCTAAGCTAAGTCTGAGCTTGAGCTCTCGTCATGAAAACTCTAAATACAAAAATAACACGTGAACAATACTGTGATTACCACAATTTGATTATCGCAAATTTATGGTGACTACAACAGAAAGGTGCCTTTATCCCAGAGATACCCCATACCCCCGTGTGAGTCGTTCCGTTTGTTGCCCGTGAAATAAAGTGCCTGCAAGCAAATAAGTCAGTAACATAAATCATTCAAATTCAGGTATGTGGTAGGCTACTACGGGCGAATGCATACTACTTATAAAATAATCCATGTCTGTGACTGTAACCTATGATGGCTGGCTAGGGACACGATACAGCAGGCTACGTACATCGTATCATTACTGCAATAACAAAGTAATTGACACACGTATCCAATCAACTAGTGGAAATCTAACAGATACTCTAGTTTGAATTTTATGTCAATATTCTTGAAATTACAATAATGAAAGACTGTTTACGTTCATTACGATGTTCACAAATCTTACCGGTGAAGACGACATTGCTTGAAGTTAGCAAAGCGGTCACTGTCTGTCATGCTATTGGCGTGAATGCTCGTGAACTCCTGTGACCCCTCGAGAGAGTGCGCGTTCATGTATCCATGAATCCTGAAGGCGTGGTTTTGAGGGGTGAGCTGAAGAGGAGGAGGCCGAGCCTTTGGGAGGAGGGGAGGGAGTGTATATTTTCAAAATCTCACTTGTGTTGAATAGCTGTAACCGTTTTTTTCCAAGATCTCCCACTCCACCTTTAACTTTGCTGCCTTGTACATCTTTCAACCTCCACTAGGGCTGCAACTAACAACTATTCTGATAGTCGATTAATCTATTGATTATTGAAACAATTAATCAATCAGTTCATAAAATGGGGTAAAATATCAATCACTGTTTCCCAAAGCTGAAGATTAATCTGTTTACTATTATAGAAGACTAAAGAAACCAGAAAATAATCACATTTGAGAAGCTAGAACTAATGATTCTCTTCTTTAAAAATGATACAAATCAGTCATCAAAATAACTGATGATTAATGTAACAGTTGGCAACTAATCGATTAATCGACTAATCGTTGCAGCTGAACCAGAGTAAATGAAACTCTTCACTAATGTGGAGGGTTGTTTGTCATCTAATCAACACTGACATAACTTTTTCTTCCCACTTAAAGTTGAGAAGTTTCTTCATTCTTCTTCTTTCACTTAGAGTTTTGATTTTCCCCTTTTAAGTAACTGTTATTAAATTATATCATTCTTCTTCCTGTTTATAATTAGATTTTCTTTTCAAATTTGTAAAACTTATTTCATTGTAATTCATTTTTAATTGCTTCATATATTATTTTATTGACAAATTTAGATTTTTGCCATTTTAATGAACTGTTTTTAAATTACATTAATTAATTATTAAATTAGTAAAACTTATTTCATTGTAATTCATTTTATTTGCTTCTTATATTTTTACTATTTTTTAATCTAATCTAATCTTTAATTTCTTCCCATTTGTATTTTTACATTTATGATCTTTCCCCTTTTAATCAACTGTTTAAATTGTATATTTATGCTGTTAACCTTTTATGCAAAGCACTTTGAATTACTTCTTTTTTTAAATGTTCTATACAAATAAACCTGCGTTGCCTAAACACCACTGACCACAAATACTGACCAGAAAACACAAATGTGAAATGAAAGGGACATAAATTGGATGATATGGGACTTTAGCTGCTGGAAGTCAGAAACTTCCTTGAGACTGAAAAGTCGCCTAAACCCTCCAGGTTCATGGGAAAACCACACTCATCAATATTTCCCTCTCTCCTTCACACACACACACACACACACACACACACACACACACACACACACACACACACACACACACACACACACACACACACACACACACACACACACCAAACCCAGTGGAGTTTAAAGGAATGACATCAATTCAATAGGCAGCTGCTCTCTATCACTTGATTATTGAAACAATTAATCAATTAGTTGTTTGGTTTATAAAATGAAGTCAAATGTTGGTCACTGTTTCCCACCAAATGAATTTAGGACTAAGAATTATGTTACTGTCCCTCATCACAGTGAAATGATGGTTACTATACTGGAGTATAGGGCTGCAACTACTGACTAACGACTATTTTGAGATTCTGTTCATCTATTGACAATTGAAACAAATATTTGATTAGTTGTTTGATTCATAAAATGGTGTAGAATATTGATCACTGTTTACCAAAGCAGAAGATTCAACCTAAAACTTCTTTTTTTTTTCTCTTTTTTTTTGTCTAATCAATTCTTCAGCAATTTCTCTTCTCATTTAATCACATGACCACAACCACTGAAGACACTAGAAGCTGAAGGCAGTTTTTACTCCTCATGTTGTTATCAATGAACAACACTACTTATGATCCCCAGAATCCTTCATTAATATAAATATGTGTCTAAGGACCTAAGGATTGTGTTAATGTCCCTTGGTTCAGTGAAATGATGGTTACTATAGTGCTGAAACTACTGTAACAACTATTTTGAGAGTCTGTTAATCAACTGACTATTGAAACAATTAATTGATTAGTTGCTTGATTTAAGAAAATGATGTAAAATGTTGATCAGTCTCCCAAAGCTGAAGATTCAACATAAAAAGTCTTTTTATTTGTCCAGACCAACAGTCCACAACCCAAAGATCATCAGTGTAACACTTCTTAGTTAATGAAATATAGTAATCAGAGATAGGTTCAGCTATAAGGAGAGAATTGGCCACGACCAGTATAATAGATGAATAAAGAGGCAGAAACATTTATTAAACACACAGAAAGAATTAGGAACCACAATAGAAAAAGTAAAACCCTTAGTCGTCAGTCAATAGAAGCATATTGTCAGTCAATTACCCAATGTTCAATAAAGTGTAATAAAGTTCAAATCACAGGCTCGCAGGTTGATGGACACGCACGCTGGTCACAGTCCTTAGAAGAATCACTGGATCAATGTACCTCTCTTTCTCAAATGTGGCAGGAAAACCAAAGAAAAATGTTTCTGTAAATTTCTGTTTTTGTGTAATTTCCTATCTATTTGGGCCTAAAAATACAACTTACAATTTTAATTTTTTTGAATATATTTTTTATTTAAATTTCACAGCATGTCCACTGCAGACGACAACAGGACGACTTACGTGTGAAAACAGAACTTAATTTAGAAAATGAGAAAAAAGGAGCGGATTATATCTTTAGAGTTTTATTCTACATCTACAATATCAAGGTACCAAACAACCACATTACTGTACCATAGCTGTCTCTATTTCTCATCATGAGTCACAGTAAAGGCTCATTAGCTTAACCAGCTAGTAGCACATTAGCTTGTATAACTTAATAAATACAATTCACATCACCTATTGCAGGTAAAACCTAGAGTTAGCATAGCGCACGCTAGCTGCGATTAGCATTAGCTTCATGCTAGGTCGTTAGCGATCTTTTTACAGCTTGTTTTCAAAGTACACAATGACACAACAGGTACCAGAATAGGTTTAAAACATTAAGGAAACATATCATGGACTCCGACTGGTTTTATGAACATGGTTCAGTAACAGGAATTTTATCATAACATGCTAATATAACATATTAGCATGTGTTATATTAGCATATATAACAGCTAACCTGAAGCCTAGCCCAGAGGCTTACACGTTGAAACCCGGCTCTTCTCTCGCTCACGCACACTCACAAGACTTCTCCTAAAAAACAGAACACTTATGACGATACTGCTTCAGTATTAATGATTTTTTTGTGTGGTGTTTTTTTGTCACATTACATACCCCGGTTCGTCAGCTCATTTACATGTGCGAGTACTTTGCTCCGTGATTCAGCTCTGACTAGGATGGCGCTCGGTGCAGACTGCGATCACGCACAGGTCAGACCGAGGTCACATTTAAAGCATTTGACATTAAGCATACACCAACTGAAACTGGGATACTACACTTAAATTACATATATTGGTTTAGTAACCAAGTGGGTTACATGATAATAAAAGTTAATACATTAGCTTGGAACAAAAATAAAAAATACAAGTTAGTCTTTACACACAGAGCACCTTCCTGCTCCTGCTGTGCCTCTGAGTCTCTCTCATCAGAAGCTCCAGAAGCAACTTCTTCTTCATCATCATCATCCTCGATCACAGGCTGATACTCATCCTCTTCATTCTTTTCCTCATCTGAAAGCTCCAAATCTGAACCTCCCTCTATTATCTGGTATAAAATCCTCTCTGCTTCAATTTTTTCTCCAAGAACGTTCAGTCATTAAACACATTAAAATGGTCCTGGTGTCTACTATGGTTGACATTCATTAAATGACAGAAATAATGAAACTGTTTTCAGATGCAAAAATATTGTTATGGGTGTGTTAATGAACAAGAATATACATAATTATCATGGTAAAAATAGCAATTGTCTCGTCTCGTCTTCTCCCGCTTATCTGTTTACTCGGGTTGCGGGGGCAGCAGCTTCAGAAGGGAAGCCCAGACTTCCCTGTCTCTAGCTACTTCCTCCAGCTCTTCTGGGGGGACCCCAAGGCGTTCCCAGACCAGCTGAGAGACATAGTCTCTCCAGCGTGTCCTGGGTCTTCCCCGCCGCCCAGAGGGACGGGCCTGGAACACATCACCAGGGAGGCATCCAGGAGGCATCCTCACTAGATGCCCAAGCCACCTCAACTGCCTCCTCTCGATGTGGAGGAGCAGCGGTTCCACTCTGAGCTCCTTGCGGATGACCGAACTTCTCACCCTATCTCTAAGGGAGAGACCAGCCACCCTCCGAAGGAAACCCATTTTGGCCGCTTGTGTTTGCAATCTCGTTGTTTTGGTCACTACCCAAAGCTCGTGACCATAGGTGAGGGTAGGAACCTAGATCGACTGGTAAATCAAGAGCTTTGCCTTTCGGCTCAGCTCCTTCTTCACCACAATGGAGCGATGCAGGGCCCACATCACTGCAGACGCCGCACCGATCTATCGGTCAATCTCCCACTCCATCCTCCCCCCACTCGTGAACAAGAACCTAAGATAATTGAACTCCTCCACTTGAGGCAGGATCTCATCCCCGACCTGTAGTCGACACTCCACCCTTTTCCGGTCAAGAACCATGGCCTCAGATTTAGAGGTGCGGATTCTCATTCCAGCCGCTTCACACTCGGCTGCAAACCGAACTCTCCAGTGAGAGCTGAAGGTTACGGTCCGAAGAAGCTAGCAGGACCAGATCGTCCGCAAATAGCAGCGACCCAATTCTGAGGCCACCAAACCGCAGCCCCTCAATGCCCTGGCTGCGCCTAGAAATCCTGTCCCTAAAGTTATGAACAGAATCGGTGACAAAAGGCAGCCCTGATGGAGTCCAACCCCCACTGGAAACAAGTCCTACTTATTACCGGCAATGCGGACCAAGTTCTGGCACCAAGCGTACAGGGACCGGACAGCCCGTGTCAACGGGTCCGGAACACCATACTCCCGGAGCACCCCCCACAGAACTGCTCGAGGGTTAGGGTACCCTCCAGGACCCTCCAGGACCCTGCTAAGGGTATAGAGCTAGTCCAGGACGAAAACCACACTGCTCCTCCTGAATCTGATATTCGACTATCTTACGGACCCTCCTCTCCAGTACCCCCGAATAGACTTTCCCAGGGAGGCTGAGGAGTGTGATTCCTCTATAGTTGGAACATACCCTCTGGTCCCCCCTTTTATAGAGGGGAACCACCACCCCGGTCTGCCAGTCCAGAGGCACTGCCCCCGATATCCACGCGATGTTGCAGAGACGTGTCAGCCAAGACAGCCCTATAACATCCAGAGCCTAGAGGAACTCCGGGCGAATCTCATCCACCTCCGGGGCCTTGCCACTGAGGAGCTTTTTGACTACCTCGGCAATCTCAGCCCCAGAAATAGGCGAGTCCACCACTGGTTCCCCAGACTCTGCCTCTTCAACAGAAGACGTGCTGGTGGGATTGAGGAGGAAATGAGCAAACAGTAATGTAAGAGGAAGTAAAACAATTAAACAAACAATTGTTTATTAATAATTCACGGAGAATGAGTGGGATTAGGTAAATTTGTACTTCCTTCCACAGCTTTTCCGATTAAAAGATTTAATTGAATATTAAAATTAAAAGATTGTGTCTTTTTCTTTTGTTGTTTTTGCTTATATATATATATATATATATATATATATATATATATAAATAGCACAAGACTATTAAACACTAACTAAATAACAGATCCTTAACTATCCGTCTTCTGTTAACGACGAGTAGATATAAGGATTAAACAGGAAGTGGATTAATCTGTGACTTCCTGTATATTCTGCTTTGTCGTGTCTGTCTTCTTCCACAGTGAAATGCACCAACTTACACTCGGCACAGCGCCATCTAGTGGACAGGAGGCAATTACTACAACTACACCCAATAACCCAGTGCAATTCATATAGGCTACAAAAGACGAACGAAAATACTCAGATTTAGGAAGGTGGAACCAGAGAATTTGAAAACATTCTTCTTTAAAATTTAAATAAAATATCAAAATAGGTGTCGATTAATGTTATATTTGGCAACTAATCGATCAATTGATTAATAGAAAAAAATACATGAAATGTCGGAAAAAATAAATTGAACACAATGACAACGTGTAGAAATTATATGAGAATAAAAATCTATATCAACATTTTTTCTCTACACAGACATTTCAGTGAGTGTGAATTTCATACGATTTTCTTTGAAGTTTTGGAATTTCATTGGAAAAAATGTGCAATGTTGTCTAGGTCTATGTGAACAAATCATTTGTTTAAGAAAAAAAGAGTAAGAAATGAATAATGAATGCATTTTATTTCAACAGAACTAACTTAGAACTATATACAATATAATATACAAAAAAGAGAAAGGGAGGGGGTGAGGATGAAGGTGAAGGGGAGTGAGGGTGATGGTCACAGGGGGTGAGGATGAGGATGGGGTGGGGGGGGTTGAAGGGTGGGGAGGGTAGAAACTGTACAGGGTTGGATAGTGGAGGGCATCATTGATGTGATTTTTTGCGACTCCAGAATTTTTTTTTCTCCTTTTTCTTCTCCTGAAAAGAGGAACACAGCATATTTTCACTTCAAAGATCTTAAGTCAACTGAAATCAGTTGTAAGAATGAAAAAGATCAGTTGAGTCACCAAACCTCAACTTGGTGGTTTTCCTCCTCCAGGTGCTCGATCTCATCCTGGGAATTTTCTTTCTGCTGAGAGAGAGCATTCTGGTGACCATGTTCCATCCTGGAGATTTCTGTCTGGCAGCGATGTTCTGGCTCAGAGATTTGGTCTTTGGATTGATTGCGTCTCCATCTCCAGAATCTCTTTTTTTTCTTTTTCTTTTTCTTCTCCTAAAAGTGGAAAGACAGAATATATTGAATTCAAATCTCTAAAGTCACCTGAAATCAGTTGTTAGAATGAAAAAGATAAGTTGAGGCAACAAACCTGAAGTTGGAAGATTTCATCTCTCAGCTGCTGGATTTCTAATTGGTGTTGTTCTTCCTTTTCACTCAGTTCTTGAAGGTGGCGTTCTTTTTGCGCAGAGAGTTCTACGACGTAGCTCTGCTCCTTCTCTGCCAGTTCTTGAAGGTGGCGTTCTTTTTGCGCAGAGAGTTCTACAACGTAGCTCTGCTCCTTCTCTGCCAATTCTTCAAGGTGGCGTTCTTTTTGTGCAGAGAGTTCTACGTCGTAGCTCTGCTCCTTCTCTGCCAGTTCTTGAAGGTGGCATTCTTTTTGTGCAGAGAGTTCTACGTCATAGCTCTGCTCCTTCTCTGCAAGTTCTTGAAGGTGGCGTTCTTTTTGTGCAGAGAGTTCTACGTCGTAGCTCTGCTCCTTCTCTGCCAGTTCTTGAAGGTGGCGTCTTTGGGCAGAGAGTTCTACAACGTAGCTCTGTTCCTTCTCTGCCAGTTCTTGAAGGTGGCGTTCTTTTTGCGCAGAGAGTTCTACGACGTAGCTCTGCTCCTTCTCTGCCAGTTCTTGAAGGTGGCGTTCTTTTTGCGCAGAGAGTTCTACGACGTAGCTCTGCTCCTTCTCTGCCAGTTCTTGAAGGTGGCGTTCTTTTTGCGCAGAGAGTTCTACAACGTAGCTCTGCTCCTTCTCTGCAAGTTCTTGAAGGTGGCGTCTTTGTGCAGAGAGTTCTACAACGTAGCTCTGCTCCTTCTCTGCCAGTTCTTGAAGGTGGCGTTCTTTTTGTGCAGAGAGTTCTATGTCGTAGCTCTGCTCCTTCTCTGCCAGTTCTTGAAGGTGGCGTCTTTGTGCAGAGAGTTCTACGACGTAGCTCTGCTCCTTCTCTGACAGTTCTTGAAGGTGGCGTTCTTTTTGTGCAGAGAGTTCTACGTCATAGCTCTGCTCCTTCTCTGCAAGTTCTTGAAGGTGGCGTTCTTTTTGTGCAGAGAATTCTACGTCGTAGCTCTGCTTCTTCTCTGCCAGTTCTTGAAGGTGGCGTTCTTTTTGCGCAGAGAGTTCTACGACGTAGCTCTGCTCCTTCTCTGCCAGTTCTTGAAGGTGGCGTTCTTTTTGCGCAGAGAGTTCTACGACGTAGCTCTGCTCCTTCTCTGCCAGTTCTTGAAGGTGGCGTTCTTTTTGCGCAGAGAGTTCTACAACGTAGCTCTGCTCCTTCTCTGCCAGTTCTTGAAGGTGGTGTTCTTTTTGCGCAGAGAGTTCTACAACGTAGCTCTGCTCCTTCTCTGCCAGTTCTTGAAGGTGGCGTTCTTTTTGCGCAGAGAGTTCTACGACGTAGCTCTGCTCCTTCTCTGCCAGTTCTTGAAGGTGGCGTTCTTTTTGTGCAGAGAGTTCTACGTCGTAGCTCTGCTCCTTCTCTCTGAGGTCTTTAAGCAAGCGATGTTCTTGCTCACAGAGTTTAATCTGTTTTTCTTCCAAGGCGGCCATTTTCCTTTCTGTGATCGTCTTTTCACCCAGCAGTTTTAAGACATGGCTTCTCCATTGCTCTCTCTCCTTCTCAAGTTCTTCATCTTTTTGTCGCAGCACCATACTCAGTGACTTTTTCATGTCCTCGACTCCTCGGTTGTAATCCTGACACAAAACACAGAAATCCATGTGGACATTTTCATATGACAGCAGGATATCTGATGCCTGTATTTTATAGTCATAAAGTATACACACAAAAAAATGAAGCTTTACACACAATTCTAAAAACGTGAATCTCATGAACGTGATTCCAAACAGTTATACTCTAAGCACAATTCTTTTGTTCTTTCTTAAATATTCTAAATCAAATTTGTACAAAACTCTACACACAAATTGCATCATTTAGCACATGTCCTTCACCTGGAAAACACATATATAGAACTATTGTATGTAGTCAGTGCATTCAGCGGAATATTAGCAAACTATTACAAATATTTACTTCATTACACTTTTATACTTCTTCATTACATCTCCAGAAATATATTATCTTACTGTAATGTTTCTTAATTTGCTAATCAATGTAATTACTGTGGACAAAAAGTAACAGTAGTGTCTCAAACCGCAACAACTTTCAGTATCAACAATAAATTCATGGTCTGACTCTGTGAAGCTGGTTGTTGGAGCTTATTGAACAGACAAATGTGCATTTTATCCTATTCTGATACAATGATTGTGTCAGTCTGTAAGATATATCCACAGTATTATAACATGGCATCAGATTTCATATTGTATGAACCATGACATGGCAACTGCACTTGTTTATGTTTGAATATGTAACATGGCCTCATGAAGCCAAAATCTACATGAACATTATTTTAATGATGTTTTAGATTCATTACATTGGTGAATTTGTTTCTATAGCTTTGATGGAAATAGACAAATATGAGAAGAGAAATAATCTTAATTTTTTTAATTCTTTGTTTGATTTTTCCAAGAGATTTGGTTTGAAAAGTCTTTTCAGTTTTCAATAAATGAGCCACAGTTTCTGTACATGTGTATAAACATTTCCATTTCATATTGGAGCTCTTTAATAAATCCTTTAAGCAGTTTTTATGTAGGCTATTGATTTTAATCTGAGGTATTTATCCAGCCACATATTCAAGGTATCCATTTCTAAAAATGAGTTTACACTTTTTCTGATTCGTTCAACACTATTTTTGAAACTATGAATAAACTCTACACACTAACCCTAAAACCTTTCACCAGACCAGCAAAACATTAGACATCTCTTGAAAAAGCAACCGATTCCTGCAAAACTCATCAAACTCCATTTAAAAATGATGTTTTTCTACAAATATAGTACAGACTATCATTTGGAGAAGTGGATGAAGAGTTGATGCTTCATGTGCTTGTTCAAATTCTACCTTGAAACATTATGTTTAGTAAGTTTTAACAGGGTGGTTTGATACATTTCCCAGAATATTCTACAATAATGTTTACTGAAAACATTTTTATTACAATATCAACATTATTAAGATTTGGTGGAATTTGACCCTTTGTGGATCTGGCCATGAAACTACAAAACAGTGGAGCAATGTAGCGACAAATGTCTATAATTTTACTAGAAGTGTGAGAAAATATTACAAATTGGATCAAAAGTGTGTTAATACACAATATGAAATAGTTGAAATCCTGTTAAACACAGTGTAGAAGTACAGTGCTGAGTTCTGGTTTGAACATCTTACCATCTGGGCTCTGCTCTGTCTCTGCATGCTGGTTGGTGATCTGAAATCCAACTGGTGAAATCCTCGTAAAATCTCGCTCTTTATCTCGATGATATTCCAACTGCTCCAACGATCCAAAGTCTTTATCATGAAAGTAATCCAACTTCTGAAATCAATCTCTAGCTGTCAAAATCTGGCTGTGAATCCAACAAATGCTGTTCTCCGTGTGAAATCTACTCAGTTATGAACTTTGTAAAGAAATTGTTTACTTTCAAGAAGGTAACACTGACAACACTACTAGGAATTATTGTTTACATTTGGATCCCCCTTATTTGTTACCAAGGCAACTATACATACATACCCTCACACATACATACTCATATAAATGTCTAAAACATGATGAAGCATTAACACCTTAAACCCATTAAAGGTGGAGTGGGTGATTCTTTTTTGCAGCATTTTTTAAAACATTGCCTGAAAACCTTTTCACATTCCCACTGCACACACTAAAATAGAATGTTTGCAAAAAACTCGAAACATTTTGGTCCGGTCTAGAGGGTGTATTCAGAGGAAAACTCTGACCAATCAATGTACTGATCATCTTTACATTTATTGACTGTCTAATACGTCCATCAAATAACTATGCACACACCCCCACCCCTCCCTTCCCGACGGCTCCCCGCTCCACCCCCCTCCCACTCGATCCCCCCCCCCCCCCCCCCCCTCACTGTGTCGTCGTCACTCGACCCCCCACAGCTCTGGCAATCAGGTGAGCAGACACAGCTTCGAAAGCCAACATTCAAGTTAGCTCGCACAGATATATCGTTGCAACAATGGCAGAGAAGAAGACGTCGACTGGCAGCAAAACCAAGGGGAAAACTGTTCTTGAAAAAGCAACAGCCATGCGGAAGCTAACAGAAGAACGAAACAGGACAAGAGTGGTTATCGGTACGGCTTTCCAGCGCTGGCGCCAGCTAATAAGTGAGAAGGGGCTCCAGACGGATGCCAAAGTCGCAGAATTTTTACTGGATATGTAAGATGTTGTCTTCTAATTACATAATATTTTGACATACTGGTCGGTTACGGGTATTGTAGGCCTATTCAACCAGTCAGTGAGAAAATGAAAGATGATGACAAACTTATTGTCAATGGAGTGACATAAGCATAATTCCAGCATGTTTCGCTAAGCTACCTACTCTGTCAACTACAAGGCTAAGCTAAGTCTGAGCTTGAGCTCTCGTCATGAAAACTCTAAATACAAAAATAACACGTGAACAATACTGTGATTACCACAATTTGATTATCGCAAATTTATGGTGACTACAACAGAAAGGTGCCTTTATCCCAGAGATACCCCATACCCCCGTGTGAGTCGTTCCGTTTGTTGCCCGTGAAATAAAGTGCCTGCAAGCAAATAAGTCAGTAACATAAATCATTCAAATTCAGGTATGTGGTAGGCTACTACGGGCGAATGCATACTACTTATAAAATAATCCATGTCTGTGACTGTAACCTATGATGGCTGGCTAGGGACACGATACAGCAGGCTACGTACATCGTATCATTACTGCAATAACAAAGTAATTGACACACGTATCCAATCAACTAGTGGAAATCTAACAGATACTCTAGTTTGAATTTTATGTCAATATTCTTGAAATTACAATAATGAAAGACTGTTTACGTTCATTACGATGTTCACAAATCTTACCGGTGAAGACGACATTGCTTGAAGTTAGCAAAGCGGTCACTGTCTGTCATGCTATTGGCGTGAATGCTCGTGAACTCCTGTGACCCCTCGAGAGAGTGCGCGTTCATGTATCCATGAATCCTGAAGGCGTGGTTTTGAGGGGTGAGCTGAAGAGGAGGAGGCCGAGCCTTTGGGAGGAGGGGAGGGAGTGTATATTTTCAAAATCTCACTTGTGTTGAATAGCTGTAACCGTTTTTTTCCAAGATCTCCCACTCCACCTTTAACTTTGCTGCCTTGTACATCTTTCAACCTCCACTAGGGCTGCAACTAACAACTATTCTGATAGTCGATTAATCTATTGATTATTGAAACAATTAATCAATCAGTTCATAAAATGGGGTAAAATATCAATCACTGTTTCCCAAAGCTGAAGATTAATCTGTTTACTATTATAGAAGACTAAAGAAACCAGAAAATAATCACATTTGAGAAGCTAGAACTAATGATTCTCTTCTTTAAAAATGATACAAATCAGTCATCAAAATAACTGATGATTAATGTAACAGTTGGCAACTAATCGATTAATCGACTAATCGTTGCAGCTGAACCAGAGTAAATGAAACTCTTCACTAATGTGGAGGGTTGTTTGTCATCTAATCAACACTGACATAACTTTTTCTTCCCACTTAAAGTTGAGAAGTTTCTTCATTCTTCTTCTTTCACTTAGAGTTTTGATTTTCCCCTTTTAAGTAACTGTTATTAAATTATATCATTCTTCTTCCTGTTTATAATTAGATTTTCTTTTCAAATTTGTAAAACTTATTTCATTGTAATTCATTTTTAATTGCTTCATATATTATTTTATTGACAAATTTAGATTTTTGCCATTTTAATGAACTGTTTTTAAATTACATTAATTAATTATTAAATTAGTAAAACTTATTTCATTGTAATTCATTTTATTTGCTTCTTATATTTTTACTATTTTTTAATCTAATCTAATCTTTAATTTCTTCCCATTTGTATTTTTACATTTATGATCTTTCCCCTTTTAATCAACTGTTTAAATTGTATATTTATGCTGTTAACCTTTTATGCAAAGCACTTTGAATTACTTCTTTTTTTAAATGTTCTATACAAATAAACCTGCGTTGCCTAAACACCATTGACCACAAATACTGACCAGAAAACACAAATGTGAAATGAAAGGGACATAAATTGGATGATATGGGACTTTAGCTGCTGGAAGTCAGAAACTTCCTTGAGACTGAAAAGTCGCCTAAACCCTCCAGGTTCATGGGAAAACCACACTCATCAATATTTCCCTCTCTCCTTCACACACACACACACACACACACACACACACACACACACACACACACACACACACACACACACACACACACACACACACACACACACACACACACAACCAAACCCAGTGGAGTTTAAAGGAATGACATCAATTCAATAGGCAGCTGCTCTCTATCACTTGATTATTGAAACAATTAATCAATTAGTTGTTTGGTTTATAAAATGAAGTCAAATGTTGGTCACTGTTTCCCACCAAATGAATTTAGGACTAAAGATTATGTTACTGTCCCTCATCACAGTGAAATGATGGTTACTATACTGGAGTATAGGGCTGCAACTACTGACTAACGACTATTTTGAGATTCTGTTCATCTATTGACAATTGAAACAAATATTTGATTAGTTGTTTGATTCATAAAATGGTGTAGAATATTGATCACTGTTTACCAAAGCAGAAGATTCAACCTAAAACTTCTTTTTTTTTCTCTTTTTTTTTGTCTAATCAATTCTTCAGCAATTTCTCTTTTCATTTAATCACATGACCACAACCACTGAAGACACTAGAAGCTGAAGGCAGTTTTTACTCCTCATGTTGTTATCAATGAACAACACTACTTATGATCCCCAGAATCCTTCATTAATATAAATATGTGTCTAAGGACCTAAGGATTGTGTTAATGTCCCTTGGTTCAGTGAAATGATGGTTACTATAGTGCTGAAACTACTGTAACAACTATTTTGAGAGTCTGTTAATCAACTGACTATTGAAACAATTAATTGATTAGTTGCTTGATTTAAGAAAATGATGTAAAATGTTGATCAGTCTCCCAAAGCTGAAGATTCAACATAAAAAGTCTTTTTATTTGTCCAGACCAACAGTCCACAACCCAAAGATCATCAGTGTAACACTTCTTAGTTAATGAAATATAGTAATCAGAGATAGGTTCAGCTATAAGGAGAGAATTGGCCACGACCAGTATAATAGATGAATAAAGAGGCAGAAACATTTATTAAACACACAGAAAGAATTAGGAACCACAATAGAAAAAGTAAAACCCTTAGTCGTCAGTCAATAGAAGCATATTGTCAGTCAATTACCCAATGTTCAATAAAGTGTAATAAAGTTCAAATCACAGGCTCGCAGGTTGATGGACACGCACGCTGGTCACAGTCCTTAGAAGAATCACTGGATCAATGTACCTCTCTTTCTCAAACGTGGCAGGAAAACCAAAGAAAAATGTTTCTGTAAATTTCTGTTTTTGTGTAATTTCCTATCTATTTGGGCCTAAAAATACAACTTACAATTTTAATTTTTTTGAATATATTTTTTATTTAAATTTCACAGCATGTCCACTGCAGACGACAACAGGACGACTTACGTGTGAAAACAGAACTTAATTTAGAAAATGAGAAAAAAGGAGCGGATTATATCTTTAGAGTTTTATTCTACATCTACAATATCAAGGTACCAAACAACCACATTACTGTACCATAGCTGTCTCTATTTCTCATCATGAGTCACAGTAAAGGCTCATTAGCTTAACCAGCTAGTAGCACATTAGCTTGTATAACTTAATAAATACAATTCACATCACCTATTGCAGGTAAAACCTAGAGTTAGCATAGCGCACGCTAGCTGCGATTAGCATTAGCTTCATGCTAGGTCGTTAGCGATCTTTTTACAGCTTGTTTTCAAAGTACACAATGACACAACAGGTACCAGAATAGGTTTAAAACATTAAGGAAACATATCATGGACTCCGACTGGTTTTATGAACATGGTTCAGTAACAGGAATTTTATCATAACATGCTAATATAACATATTAGCATGTGTTATATTAGCATATATAACAGCTAACCTGAAGCCTAGCCCAGAGGCTTACACGTTGAAACCCGGCTCTTCTCTCGCTCACGCACACTCACAAGACTTCTCCTAAAAAACAGAACACTTATGACGATACTGCTTCAGTATTAATGATTTTTTTGTGTGGTGTTTTTTTGTCACATTACATACCCCGGTTCGTCAGCTCATTTACATGTGCGAGTACTTTGCTCCGTGATTCAGCTCTGACTAGGATGGCGCTCGGTGCAGACTGCGATCACGCACAGGTCAGACTGAGGTCACATTTAAAGCATTTGACATTAAGCATACACCAACTGAAACTGGGATACTACACTTAAATTACATATATTGGTTTAGTAACCAAGTGGGTTACATGATAATAAAAGTTAATACATTAGCTTGGAACAAAAATAAAAAATACAAGTTAGTCTTTACACACAGAGCACCTTCCTGCTCCTGCTGTGCCTCTGAGTCTCTCTCATCAGAAGCTCCAGAAGCAACTTCTTCTTCATCATCATCATCCTCGATCACAGGCTGATACTCATCCTCTTCATTCTTTTCCTCATCTGAAAGCTCCAAATCTGAACCTCCCTCTATTATCTGGTATAAAATCCTCTCTGCTTCAATTTTTTCTCCAACAACGTTCAGTCATTAAACACATTAAAATGGTCCTGGTGTCTACTATGGTTGACATTCATTAAATGACAGAAATAATGAAACTGTTTTCAGATGCAAAAATATTGTTATGGGTGTGTTAATGAACAAGAATATACATAATTATCATGGTAAAAATAGCAATTGTCTCGTCTCGTCTTCTCCCGCTTATCTGTTTACTCGGGTTGCGGGGGCAGCAGCTTCAGAAGGGAAGCCCAGACTTCCCTGTCTCTAGCTACTTCCTCCAGCTCTTCTGGGGGGACCCCAAGGCGTTCCCAGACCAGCTGAGAGACATAGTCTCTCCAGCGTGTCCTGGGTCTTCCCCGCCGCCCAGAGGGACGGGCCTGGAACACATCACCAGGGAGGCATCCAGGAGGCATCCTCACTAGATGCCCAAGCCACCTCAACTGCCTCCTCTCGATGTGGAGGAGCAGCGGTTCCACTCTGAGCTCCTTGCGGATGACCGAACTTCTCACCCTATCTCTAAGGGAGAGACCAGCCACCCTCCGAAGGAAACCCATTTTGGCCGCTTGTGTTTGCAATCTCGTTGTTTTGGTCACTACCCAAAGCTCGTGACCATAGGTGAGGGTAGGAACCTAGATCGACTGGTAAATCAAGAGCTTTGCCTTTCGGCTCAGCTCCTTCTTCACCACAATGGAGTGATGCAGGGCCCACATCACTGCAGACGCCGCACCGATCTATCGGTCAATCTCCCACTCCATCCTCCCCCCACTCGTGAACAAGAACCTAAGATAATTGAACTCCTCCACTTGAGGCAGGATCTCATCCCCGACCTGTAGTCGACACTCCACCCTTTTCCGGTCAAGAACCATGGCCTCAGATTTAGAGGTGCGGATTCTCATTCCAGCCGCTTCACACTCGGCTGCAAACCGAACTCTCCAGTGAGAGCTGAAGGTTACGGTCCGAAGAAGCTAGCAGGACCAGATCGTCCGCAAATAGCAGCGACCCAATTCTGAGGCCACCAAACCGCAGCCCCTCAATGCCCTGGCTGCGCCTAGAAATCCTGTCCCTAAAGTTATGAACAGAATCGGTGACAAAAGGCAGCCCTGATGGAGTCCAACCCCCACTGGAAACAAGTCCTACTTATTACCGGCAATGCGGACCAAGTTCTGGCACCAAGCGTACAGGGACCGGACAGCCCGTGTCAACGGGTCCGGAACACCATACTCCCGGAGCACCCCCCACAGAACTGCTCGAGGGTTAGGGTACCCTCCAGGACCCTCCAGGACCCTGCTAAGGGTATAGAGCTAGTCCAGGACGAAAACCACACTGCTCCTCCTGAATCTGATATTCGACTATCTTACGGACCCTCCTCTCCAGTACCCCCGAATAGACTTTCCCAGGGAGGCTGAGGAGTGTGATTCCTCTATAGTTGGAACATACCCTCTGGTCCCCCCTTTTATAGAGGGGAACCACCACCCCGGTCTGCCAGTCCAGAGGCACTGCCCCCGATATCCACGCGATGTTGCAGAGACGTGTCAGCCAAGACAGCCCTATAACATCCAGAGCCTAGAGGAACTCCGGGCGAATCTCATCCACCTCCGGGGCCTTGCCACTGAGGAGCTTTTTGACTACCTCGGCAATCTCAGCCCCAGAAATAGGCGAGTCCACCACTGGTTCCCCAGACTCTGCCTCTTCAACAGAAGACGTGCTGGTGGGATTGAGGAGGAAATGAGCAAACAGTAATGTAAGAGGAAGTAAAACAATTAAACAAACAATTGTTTATTAATAATTCACGGAGAATGAGTGGGATTAGGTAAATTTGTACTTCCTTCCACAGCTTTTCCGATTAAAAGATTTAATTGAATATTAAAATTAAAAGATTGTGTCTTTTTCTTTTGTTGTTTTTGCTTATATATATATATATATATATATATATATATATATATATATAAATAGCACAAGACTATTAAACACTAACTAAATAACAGATCCTTAACTATCCGTCTTCTGTTAACGACGAGTAGATATAAGGATTAAACAGGAAGTGGATTAATCTGTGACTTCCTGTATATTCTGCTTTGTCGTCTGTCTTCTTCCACAGTGAAATGCACCAACTTACACTCGGCACAGCGCCATCTAGTGGACAGGAGGCAATTACTACAACTACACCCAATAACCCAGTGCAATTCATATAGGCTACAAAAGACGAACGAAAATACTCAGATTTAGGAAGGTGGAACCAGAGAATTTGAAAACATTCTTCTTTAAAATTTAAATAAAATATCAAAATAGGTGTCGATTAATGTTATATTTGGCAACTAATCGATCAATTGATTAATAGAAAAAAATACATGAAATGTCGGAAAAAATAAATTGAACACAATGACAACGTGTAGAAATTATATGAGAATAAAAATCTATATCAACATTTTTTCTCTACACAGACATTTCAGTGAGTGTGAATTTCATACGATTTTCTTTGAAGTTTTGGAATTTCATTGGAAAAAATGTGCAATGTTGTCTAGGTCTATGTGAACAAATCATTTGTTTAAGAAAAAAAGAGTAAGAAATGAATAATGAATGCATTTTATTTCAACAGAACTAACTTAGAACTATATACAATATAATATACAAAAAAGAGAAAGGGAGGGGGTGAGGATGAAGGTGAAGGGGAGTGAGGGTGATGGTCACAGGGGGTGAGGATGAGGATGGGGTGGGGGGGGTTGAAGGGTGGGGAGGGTAGAAACTGTACAGGGTTGGATAGTGGAGGGCATCATTGATGTGATTTTTTGCGACTCCAGAATTTTTTTTTCTCCTTTTTCTTCTCCTGAAAAGAGGAACACAGCATATTTTCACTTCAAAGATCTTAAGTCAACTGAAATCAGTTGTAAGAATGAAAAAGATCAGTTGAGTCACCAAACCTCAACTTGGTGGTTTTCCTCCTCCAGGTGCTCGATCTCATCCTGGGAATTTTCTTTCTGCTGAGAGAGAGCGTTCTGGTGACCATGTTCCATCCTGGAGATTTCTGTCTGGCAGCGATGTTCTGGCTCAGAGATTTGGTCTTTGGATTGATTGCGTCTCCATCTCCAGAATCTCTTTTTTTTCTTTTTCTTTTTCTTCTCCTAAAAGTGGAAAGACAGAATATATTGAATTCAAATCTCTAAAGTCACCTGAAATCAGTTGTTAGAATGAAAAAGATAAGTTGAGGCAACAAACCTGAAGTTGGAAGATTTCATCTCTCAGCTGCTGGATTTCTAATTGGTGTTGTTCTTCCTTTTCACTCAGTTCTTGAAGGTGGCGTTCTTTTTGCGCAGAGAGTTCTACGACGTAGCTCTGCTCCTTCTCTGCCAGTTCTTGAAGGTGGCGTTCTTTTTGCGCAGAGAGTTCTACAACGTAGCTCTGCTCCTTCTCTGCCAATTCTTCAAGGTGGCGTTCTTTTTGTGCAGAGAGTTCTACGTCGTAGCTCTGCTCCTTCTCTGCCAGTTCTTGAAGGTGGCATTCTTTTTGTGCAGAGAGTTCTACAACATAGCTCTGCTCCTTCTCTGCCAGTTCTTGAAGGTGGCGTTCTTTTTGTGCAGAGAGTTCTACGTCATAGCTCTGCTCCTTCTCTGCAAGTTCTTGAAGGTGGCGTTCTTTTTGTGCAGAGAGTTCTACGTCGTAGCTCTGCTCCTTCTCTGCCAGTTCTTGAAGGTGGCGTCTTTGGGCAGAGAGTTCTACAACGTAGCTCTGTTCCTTCTCTGCCAGTTCTTGAAGGTGGCGTTCTTTTTGCGCAGAGAGTTCTACGACGTAGCTCTGCTCCTTCTCTGCCAGTTCTTGAAGGTGGCGTTCTTTTTGCGCAGAGAGTTCTACGACGTAGCTCTGCTCCTTCTCTGCCAGTTCTTGAAGGTGGCGTTCTTTTTGCGCAGAGAGTTCTACAACGTAGCTCTGCTCCTTCTCTGCAAGTTCTTGAAGGTGGCGTCTTTGTGCAGAGAGTTCTACAACGTAGCTCTGCTCCTTCTCTGCCAGTTCTTGAAGGTGGCGTTCTTTTTGTGCAGAGAGTTCTATGTCGTAGCTCTGCTCCTTCTCTGCCAGTTCTTGAAGGTGGCGTCTTTGTGCAGAGAGTTCTACGACGTAGCTCTGCTCCTTCTCTGACAGTTCTTGAAGGTGGCGTTCTTTTTGTGCAGAGAGTTCTACGTCATAGCTCTGCTCCTTCTCTGCAAGTTCTTGAAGGTGGCGTTCTTTTTGTGCAGAGAATTCTACGTCGTAGCTCTGCTTCTTCTCTGCCAGTTCTTGAAGGTGGCGTTCTTTTTGCGCAGAGAGTTCTACGACGTAGCTCTGCTCCTTCTCTGCCAGTTCTTGAAGGTGGCGTTCTTTTTGCGCAGAGAGTTCTACGACGTAGCTCTGCTCCTTCTCTGCCAGTTCTTGAAGGTGGCGTTCTTTTTGCGCAGAGAGTTCTACAACGTAGCTCTGCTCCTTCTCTGCCAGTTCTTGAAGGTGGTGTTCTTTTTGCGCAGAGAGTTCTACAACGTAGCTCTGCTCCTTCTCTGCCAGTTCTTGAAGGTGGCGTTCTTTTTGCGCAGAGAGTTCTACGACGTAGCTCTGCTCCTTCTCTGCCAGTTCTTGAAGGTGGTGTTCTTTTTGTGCAGAGAGTTCTACAACGTAGCTCTGCTCCTTCTCTCTGAGGTCTTTAAGCAAGCGATGTTCTTGCTCACAGAGTTTAATCTGTTTTTCTTCCAAGGCGGCCATTTTCCTTTCTGTGATCGTCTTTTCATCCAGCAGTTTTAAGACATGGCTTCTCCATTGCTCTCTCTCCTTCTCAAGTTCTTCATC
Organism: Lepturacanthus savala; assembly: GCA_030544235.1. Taxonomy (NCBI): domain Eukaryota; kingdom Metazoa; phylum Chordata; class Actinopteri; order Scombriformes; family Trichiuridae; genus Lepturacanthus; species Lepturacanthus savala. Next base: position 19,128,520 of record CM060465.1, read on the forward strand.
TTTTTGTCGCAGCACCATACTCAGTGACTTTTTCATGTCCTCGACTCCTCGGTTGTAATCCTGACACAAAACACAGAAATCCATGTGGACATTTTCATATGACAGCAGGATATCTGATGCCTGTATTTTATAGTCATAAAGTATACACACAAAAAAATGAAGCTTTACACACAATTCTAAAAACATGAATCTCATGAACGTGATTCCAAACAGTTATACTCTAAGCACAATTCTTTTGTTCTTTCTTAAATATTCTAAATCAAATTTGTACAAAACTCTACACACAAATTGCATCATTTAGCACATGTCCTTCACCTGGAAAACACATATATAGAACTATTGTATGTAGTCAGTGCATTCAGCGGAATATTAGCAAACTATTACAAATATTTACTTCATTACACTTTTATACTTCTTCATTACATCTCCAGAAATATATTATCTTACTGTAATGTTTCTTAATTTGCTAATCAATGTAATTACTGTGGACAAAAAGTAACAGTAGTGTCTCAAACCGCAACAACTTTCAGTATCAACAATAAATTCATGGTCTGACTCTGTGAAGCTGGTTGTTGGAGCTTATTGAACAGACAAATGTGCATTTTATCCTATTCTGATACAATGATTGTGTCAGTCTATAAGATATATCCACAGTATTATAACATGGCATCAGATTTCATATTGTATGAACCATGACATGGCAACTGCACTTGTTTATGTTTGAATATGTAACATGGCCTCATGAAGCCAAAATCTACATGAACATTATTTTAATGATGTTTTAGATTCATTACATTGGTGAATTTGTTTCTATAGCTTTGATGGAAATAGACAAATATGAGAAGAGAAATAATCTTAATTTTTTTAATTCTTTGTTTGATTTTTCCAAGAGATTTGGTTTGAAAAGTCTTTTCAGTTTTCAATAAATGAGCCACAGTTTCTGTACATGTGTATAAACATTTCCATTTCATATTGGAGCTCTTTAATAAATCCTTTAAGCAGTTTTTATGTAGGCTATTGATTTTAATCTGAGGTATTTATCCAGCCACATATTCAAGGTATCCATTTCTAAAAATGAGTTTACACTTTTTCTGATTCGTTCAACACTATTTTTGAAACTATGAATAAACTCTACACACTAACCCTAAAACCTTTCACCAGACCAGCAAAACATTAGACATCTCTTGAAAAAGCAACCGATTCCTGCAAAACTCATCAAACTCCATTTAAAAATGATGTTTTTCTACAAATATAGTACAGACTATCATTTGGAGAAGTGGATGAAGAGTTGATGCTTCATGTGCTTGTTCAAATTCTACCTTGAAACATTATGTTTAGTAAGTTTTAACAGGGTGGTTTGATACATTTCCCAGAATATTCTACAATAATGTTTACTGAAAACATTTTATTACAATATCAACATTATTAAGATTTGGTGGAATTTGACCCTTTGTGGATCTGGCCATGAAACTACAAAACAGTGGAGCAATGTAGCGACAAATGTCTATAATTTTACTAGAAGTGTGAGAAAATATTACAAATTGGATCAAAAGTGTGTTAATACACAATATGAAATAGTTGAAATCCTGTTAAACACAGTGTAGAAGTGCAGTGCTGAGTTCTGGTTTGAACATCTTACCATCTGGGCTCTGCTCTGTTGTCTCTGCATGCTGGGGTTGGTGATCTGAAATCCAACTGGTGAAATCCTCGTAAAATCTCGATGATATTTCAACTGCTCCAACGATCCAAAGTCTTTATCATGAAAGTAATCCAACTTCTGAAATCAATCTGTAGCTGTCAAAATCTGGCTGTGAATCCACTAAAAAAGCTGTTCTTCGTGTGAAATCTGCTCAGTTATGAACTTTGTAAAGAAATTGTTTACTTTCAAGAATGTAACACTGACAACACTACTAGGAATTATTGTTTACATTTGGATCCCCCTCATTTGTTACCAAGGCAACTATACATACATACCCTCACACATACATACTCATATAAATGTCTAAAACATGACGAAGCATTAACACCTTAAACCCATTAAAGGTGGAGTGGGTGATTCTTTTTTGCAGCATTTTTTAAAATATTGCCTGAAAACCTTTTCACATTCCCACTGCACACACTAAAATAGAATGTTTGCAAAAAACTCGAAACATTTTGGTGCGGTCTAGAGGGTGTATTCAGAGGAAAACTCTGACCAATCAATGTACTGATCATCTTTACATTTATTGACTGTCTAATACGTCCATCAAATAACTATGCACACACCCCCACCCCTCCCTTCCCAACCGCTCCCCGCTCCACCCCCCTCCCCCTCCCACTCGACCCCCCCCCCCTCACTGTGTCGTCGTCACTCGACCCCCCACAGCTCTGGCAATCAGGTGAGCAGACACAGCTTCGAAAGCCAACATTCAAGTTAGCTCGCACAGATATATCGTTGCAACAATGGCAGAGAAGAAGACGTCGACTGGCAGCAAAACCAAGGGGAAAACTGTTCTTGAAAAAGCAACAGCCATGCGGAAGCTAACAGAAGAACGAAACAGGACAAGAGTGGTTATCGGTACGGCTTTCCAGCGCTGGCGCCAGCTAAAAAGTGAGAAGGGGCTCCAGACGGATGCCAAAGTCGCCGAATTTTTACTGGATATGTAAGATGTTGTCTTCTAATTACATAATATTTTGACATACTGGTCGGTTACGGGTATTGTAGGCCTATTCAACCAGTCAGTGAGAAAATGAAAGATGATGATAAACTTATTGTCAATTGAGTGACATAAGCATAATTCCAGCATGTTTCGCTAAGCTACCTACTCTGTCAACTACAAGGCTAAGCTAAGTCTGAGCTTGAGCTCTCGTCATGAAAACTCTAAATACAAAAATAACACGTGAACAATACTGTGATTACCGCAATTTGATTATCGCAAATTTATGGTGACTACAACAGAAAGGTGCCTTTATCCCAGAGATACCCCATACCCCCGTGTGAGTCGTTCCGTTTGTTGCCCGTGAAATAAAGCGCCCGCAAGTAAATAAGTCAGTAACATAAATCATTCAAATTCAGGTATGTGGTAGGCTACTACGGGCAAATGCATACTACTTATAAAATAATCCATGTCTGTGACTGTAACCTATGATGGCTGGCTAGGGACACGATACAGCAGGCTACGTACATCGTATCATTACTGCAATAACAAAGTAATTGACACACGTATCCAATCAACTAGTGGAAATCTAACAGATACTCTAGTTTGAATTTTATGTCAATATTCTTGAAATTACAATAATGAAAGACTGTTTACGTTCATTACGATGTTCACAAATCTTACCGGTGAAGACGACATTGCTTGAAGTTAGCAAAGCGGTCACTGTCTGTCATGCTATTGGCGTGAATGCTCGTGAACTCCTGTGACCCCTCGAGAGTGTGCGCGTTCATGCATCCATGAATCGTGAAGGCGTGGTTTCGAGGGGTGAGCTGAAGAGGAGGAGGCCGAGCCTTTGGGAGGAGGGGAGGGAGTGTATATTTTCAAAATCTCACTTGTGTTGAATAGCTGTAACCGTTTTTTCCAAGATCTCCCACTCCACCTTTAACTTTGCTGCCTTGTACATCTTTCAACCTCCACTAGGGCTGCAACTAAGAACTATTCTGATAGTTAATTAATCTATTGATTATTGAAACAATTAATCATTCAGTTCATAAAATGGGGTAAAATATCAATCACTGTTTCCCAAAGCTGAAGATTGATCAATTTACTATTATAGAAGACTAAAGAAACCAGAAAATAATCACATTTGAGAAGCTAGAACTAATGATTCTCTTCTTTAAAATGATTCAAATCGGTCATCAAAATAACTGATGATTAATCGAACAGTTGGCAACTAATCGATTAATCAACTAATCGTTGCAGCTGAACCAGAGTAAATGAAACTCTTCACTAATGTGGAGGGTTGTTTGTCATCTGGTCAACACTGACATAACTTTTTCTTCCCACTTAAAGTTGAGAAGTTTCTTCATTCTTCTTCTTTCACTTAGAGTTTTGATTTTCCCCTTTTAAGTAACTGTTATTAAATTATATCATTCTTCTTCCTGTTTATAATTAGATTTTCTTTTCAAATTTGTAAAACTTATTTCATTGTAATTCATTTTTAATTGCTTCATATATTATTTTATTGACAAATTTAGATTTTTGCCATTTTAATGAACTGTTTTTAAATTACATTAATTAATTATTAAATTAGTAAAACTTATTTCATTGTAATTCATTTTATTTGCTTCTTATATTTTTACTATTTTTTAATCTAATCTAATCTTTAATTTCTTCCCATTTGTATTTTTACATTTATGATCTTTCCCCTTTTAATCAACTGTTTAAATTGTATATTTATGCTGTTAACCTTTTATGCAAAGCACTTTGAATTACTTCTTTTTTTAAATGTTCTATACAAATAAACCTGCGTTGCCTAAACACCACTGACCACAAATACTGACCAGAAAACACAAATGTGAAATGAAAGGGACATAAATTGGATGATATGGGACTTTAGCTGCTGGAAGTCAGAAACTTCCTTGAGACTGAAAAGTCGCCTAAACCCTCCAGGTTCATGGGAAAACCACACTCATCAATATTTCCCTCTCTCCTTCACACACACACACACACACACACACACACACACACACACACACACACACACACACACACACACACACACACACACACAACCAAACCCAGGAATGACATCAATTCAATAGGCAGCTGCTCTCTATCACTTGATTATTGAAACAATTAATCAATTAGTTGTTTGGTTTATAAAATGAAGTCAAATGTTGGTCACTGTTTCCCACCAAATGAATTTAGGACTAAGGATTATGTTACTGTCCCTCATCACAGTGAAATGATGGTTACTATACTGGAGTATAGGGCTGCAACTACTGACTAACGACTATTTTGAGATTCTGTTCATCTATTGACAATTAAAACAAATATTTGATTAGTTGTTTGATTCATAAAATGGTGTAGAATATTGATCACTGTTTACCAAAGCAGAAGATTCAACCTAAAACTTCTTTTTTTTTTTCTCTTTTTTTTTGTCTAATCAATTCTTCAGCAATTTCTCTTTATTTAATCACATGACCACAACCACTGGAGACACTAGAAGCTGAAGGCAGTTTTTACTCCTCATGTTGTTATCAATGAACAACACTACTTATGATCCCCAGAATCCTTCATTAATATAAATATGTGTCTAAGGACCTAAGGATTGTGTTAATGTCCCTTGGTTCAGTGAAATGATGGTTACTATAGTGCTGAAACTACTGTAACAACTATTTTGAGAGTCTGTTAATCAACTGACTATTGAAACAATTAATTGATTAGTTGCTTGATTTAAGAAAATTATGTAAAATGTTGATCAGTCTCCCAAAGCTGAAGATTCAACATAAAAAGTCTTTTTATTTGTCCAGACCAACAGTCCACAACCCAAAGATCATCAGTGTAACACTTCTTAGTTAATGAAATATAGTAATCAGAGATAGGTTCAGCTATAAGGAGAGAATTGGCCACGACCAGTATAATAGATGAATAAAGAGGCAGAAACATTTATTAAACACACAGAAAGAATTAGGAACCACAATAGAAGAAGTAAAACCCTTAGTCGTCAGTCAATAGAAGCATATTGTCAGTCAATTACCCAATGTTTAATAAAGTGTAATAAAGTTCAAATCACAGGCTCGCAGGTTGATGGACACGCACGCTGGTCACAGTCCTTAGAAGAATCACTGGATCAATGTACCTCTCTTTCTCAAACGTGGCAGGAAAACCAAAGAAAAATGTTTCTGTAAATTTCTGTTTTTGTGTAATTTCCTATCTATTTGGGCCTAAAAATACAACTTACAATTTAAATTTTTTTGAATATATTTTTTATTTAAATTTCACAGCATGTCCACTGCAGACGACAACAGGACGACTTACGTGTGAAAACAGAACTTAATTTAGAAAATGAGAAAAAAGGAGCGGATTATATCTTTAGAGTTTTATTCTACATCTACAATATCAAGGTACCAAACAACCACATTTCTGAACCATAGCTGTCTCTATTTCTCATCATGAGTCACAGTAAAGGCTCATTAGCTTAACCAGCTAGTAGCACATTAGCTTGTATAACTTAATAAATACAATTCACATCACCTATTGCAGGTAAAACCTAGAGTTAGCATAGCGCACGCTAGCTGCGATTAGCATTAGCTTCATGCTAGGTCGTTAGCGATCTTTTTACAGCTTGTTTTCAAAGTACACAATGACACAACAGGTACCAGAATAGGTTTAAAACATTAAGGAAACATATCATGGACTCCGACTGGTTTTATGAACATGGTTCAGTAACAGGAATTTTATCATAACATGCTAATATAACATATTAGCATGTGTTATATTAGCATATATAACAGCTAACCTGAAGCCTAGCCCAGAGGCTTACACGTTGAAACCCGGCTCTTCTCTCGCTCACGCACACTCACAAGACTTCTCCTAAAAAACAGAACACTTATGACGATACTGCTTCAGTATTAATGATTTTTTTGTGTGGTGTTTTTTTGTCACATTACATACCCCGGTTCGTCAGCTCATTTACATGTGCGAGTACTTTGCTCCGTGATTCAGCTCTGACTAGGATGGCGCACGGTGCAGACTGCGATCACGCACAGGTCAGACTGAGGTCACATTTAAAGCATTTGACATTAAGCATACACCAACTGAAACTGGGATACTACACTTAAATTACATATATTGGTTTAGTAACCAAGTGGGTTACATGATAATAAAAGTTAATACATTAGCTTGGAACAAAAATAAAAAATACAAGTTAGTCTTTTCACACAGAGCACCTTCCTGCTCCTGCTGTGCCTCTGAGTCTCTCTCATCAGAAGCTCCTGCAACTTCTTCTTCATCATCATCATCCTCGATCACAGGCTGATACTCATCCTCTTCATTCTTTTCCTCATCTGAAAGCTCCAAATCTGAACCTCCCTCTATTATCTGGTATAAAATCCTCTCTGCTTCAATTTTTTCTCCAACAACGTTCAGTCATTAAACACATTAAAATGGTCCTGGTGTCTACTATGGTTGACATTCATTAAATGACAGAAATAATGAAACTGTTTTCAGATGCAAAAATATTGTTATGGGTGTGTTAATGAACAAGAATATACATAATTATCATGGTAAAAATAGCAATTGTCTCGTCTCGTCTTCTCCCGCTTATCTGTTTACTCGGGTTGCGGGGGCAGCAGCTTCAGAAGGGAAGCCCAGACTTCCCTGTCTCTAGCTACTTCCTCCAGCTCTTCTGGGGGGACCCCAAGGCGTTCCCAGACCAGCTGAGAGACATAGTCTCTCCAGCGTGTCCTGGGTCTTCCCCGCCGCCCAGAGGGACGGGCCTGGAACACATCACCAGGGAGGCATCCAGGAGGCATCCTCACTAGATGCCCAAGCCACCTCAACTGCCTCCTCTCGATGTGGAGGAGCAGCGGTTCCACTCTGAGCTCCTTGCGGATGACCGAACTTCTCACCCTATCTCTAAGGGAGAGACCAGCCACCCTCCGAAGGAAACCCATTTTGGCCGCTTGTGTTTGCAATCTCGTTGTTTTGGTCACTACCCAAAGCTCGTGACCATAGGTGAGGATAGGAACCTAGATCGACTGGTAAATCAAGAGCTTTGCCTTTCGGCTCAGCTCCTTCTTCACCACAATGGAGCGATGCAGGGCCCACATCACTGCAGACGCCGCACCGATCTATCGGTCAATCTCCGACTCCATCCTCCCCCCACTCGTGAACAAGAACCTAAGATAATTGAACTCCTCCACTTGAGGCAGGATCTCATCCCCGACCTGTAGTCGACACTCCACCCTTTTCTGGTCAAGAACCATGGCCTCAGATTTAGAGGTGCGGATTCTCATCCCAGCCGCTTCACACTCGGCTGCAAACCGAACTCTCCAGTGAGAGCTGAAGGTTACGGTCCGAAGAAGCTAGTAGGACCAGATCGTCCGCAAATAGCAGCGACCCAATTCTGAGGCCACCAAACCGCAGCCCCTCAATGCCCTGGCTGCGCCTAGAAATCCTGTCCCTAAAGTTATGAACAGAATCGGTGACAAAAGGCAGCCCTGATGGAGTCCAACCCCCACTGGAAACAAGTCCTACTTATTACCGGCAATGCGGACCAAGTTCTGGCACCAAGCGTACAGGGACCGGACAGCCCGTGTCAACGGGTCCGGAACACCATACTCCCGGAGCACCCCCCACAGAACTGCTCGAGGGTTAGGGTACCCTCCAGGACCCTCCAGGACCCTGCTAAGGGTATAGAGCTAGTCCAGGACGAAAACCACACTGCTCCTCCTGAATCTGATATTCGACTATCTTACGGACCCTCCTCTCCAGTACCCCCGAATAGACTTTCCCAGGGAGGCTGAGGAGTGTGATTCCTCTATAGTTGGAACATACCCTCTGGTCCCCCCTTTTATAGAGGGGAACCACCACCCCGGTCTGCCAGTCCAGAGGCACTGCCCCCGATATCCACGCGATGTTGCAGAGACGTGTCAGCCAAGACAGCCCTATAACATCCAGAGCCTAGAGGAACTCCGGGCGAATCTCATCCACCTCCGGGGCCTTGCCGCTGAGGAGCTTTTTGACTACCTCGGCAATCTCAGCCCCAGAAATAGGCGAGTCCACCACTGGTTCCCCAGACTCTGCCTCTTCAACAGAAGACGTGCTGGTGGGATTGAGGAGGAAATGAGCAAACAGTAATGTAAGAGGAAGTAAAACAATTAAACAAACAATTGTTTATTAATAATTCACGGAGAATGAGTGGGATTAGGTAAATTTGTACTTCCTTCCACAGCTTTTCCGATTAAAAGATTTAATTGAATATTAAAATTAAAAGATTGTGTCTTTTTCTTTTGTTGTTTTTGCTTATATATATATATATATATATATATATATATATATATATATATATATATATATATATATATAAATAGCACAAGACTATTAAACACTAAATCCAGAAGTGGATTAATCTGTGACTTCCTGTATATTCTGCTTTGTCGTGTCTGTCTTCTTCCACAGTGAAATGCACCAACTTACACTCGGCACAGCGCCATCTAGTGGACAGGAGGCAATTACTACAACTACACCCAATAACCCAGTGCAATTCATATAGGCTACAGAAGACGAACGAAAATACTCAGATTTAGGAAAGTGGAACCAGAGAATTTGAAAACATTCTTCTTTAAAATTTAAATAAAATATCAAAATAGGTGTCGATTAATGTTATATTTGGCAACTAATCGATCAATTGATTAATAGAAAAAAATACATGAAATGTTGGAAAAAATAAATTGAACACAATGATAACGTGTAGAAATGATATGAGAATAAAAATCCATATCAACATTTTTTCTCTACACAGACATTTCAGTGAGTGTGAATTTCATACGATTTTCTTTGAAGTTTTGGAATTTCATTGGAAAAAATGTGCAATGTTGTCTAGGTCTATGTGAACAAATCATTTGTTTAAGAAAAAAAGAGTAAGAAATCAATAATGAATGCATTTTATTTCAACAGAACTAACTTAGAACTATATACAATATAATATACAAAAAAGAGAAAGGGAGGGGGTGAGGATGAAGGTGAAGGGGAGTGAGGGTGATGGTCACAGGGGGTGAGGATGAGGATGGGGTGGGGGGGGTTGAAGGGTGGGGAGGGTAGAAACTGTACAGGGTTGGATAGTGGAGGGCATCATTGATGTGATTTTTTGCGACTCCAGAATTTTTTTTTCTCCTTTTTCTTCTCCTGAAAAGAGGAACACAGCATATTTTCAGTTCAAAGATCTTAAGTCAACTGAAATCAGTTGTAAGAATGAAAAAGATCAGTTGAGTAACCAAACCTCAACTTGGAGGTTTTCCTCCTCCAGGTGCTCGATCTCATCCTGGGAATTTTCTTTCTGCTGAGAGAGAGCGTTCTGGTGACCATGTTCCATCCTGGAGATTTCTGTCTGGCAGCGATGTTCTGGCTCAGAGATTTGGTCTTTGGATTGATTGCGTCTCCATCTCCAGAATCTCTTTTTTTTCTTTTTCTTTTTCTTCTCCTAAAAGTGGAAAGACAGAATATATTGAATTCAAATCTCTAAAGTCACCTGAAATCAGTTGTTAGAATGAAAAAGATAAGTTGAGGCAACAAACCTGAAGTTGGAAGATTTCATCTCTCAGCTGCTGGATTTCTAATTGGTGTTGTTCTTCCTTTTCACTCAGTTCTTGAAGGTGGCGTTCTTTTTGCGCAGAGAGTTCTACGACGTAGCTCTGCTCCTTCTCTGCCAGTTCTTGAAGGTGGCGTTCTTTTTGCGCAGAGAGTTCTACAACGTAGCTCTGCTCCTTCTCTGCCAATTCTTCAAGGTGGCGTTCTTTTTGTGCAGAGAGTTCTACAACGTAGCTCTGCTCCTTCTCTGCCAGTTCTTGAAGGTGGCGTTCTTTTTGTGCAGAGAGTTCTACAACGTAGCTCTGCTCCTTCTCTGCCAGTTCTTGAAGGTGGCGTTCTTTTTGCGCAGAGAGTTCTACGTCGTAGCTCTGCTCCTTCTCTGTCAGTTCTTGAAGGTGGCGTCTTTGTGCAGAGAGTTCTACAACGTAGCTCTGTTCCTTCTCTGCCAGTTCTTGAAGGTGGCGTTCTTTTTGCGCAGAGAGTTCTACGACGTAGCTCTGCTCCTTCTCTGCCAGTTCTTGAAGGTGGCGTTCTTTTTGCGCAGAGAGTTCTACAACGTAGCTCTGCTCCTTCTCTGCCAGTTCTTGAAGGTGGCGTCTTTGTGCAGAGAGTTCTACAACGTAGCTCTGCTCCTTCTCTGCCAGTTCTTGAAGGTGGCGTTCTTTTTGTGCAGAGAGTTCTATGTCGTAGCTCTGCTCCTTCTCTGCCAGTTCTTGAAGGTGGCGTCTTTGTGCAGAGAGTTCTACGACGTAGCTCTGCTCCTTTTCTGACAGTTCTTGAAGGTGGCGTTCTTTTTGTGCAGAGAGTTCTACGACGTAGCTCTGCTCCTTCTCTGACAGTTCTTGAAGGTGGCGTTCTTTTTGCGCAGAGAGTTCTACAACGTAGCTCTGCTCCTTCTCTGCCAGTTCTTGAAGGTGGCGTTCTTTTTGCGCAGAGAGTTCTACGACGTAGCTCTGCTCCTTCTCTGCCAGTTCTTGAAGGTGGTGTTCTTTTTGCGCAGAGAGTTCTACGACGTAGCTCTGCTCCTTCTCTGCCAGTTCTTGAAGGTGGCGTCTTTGTGCAGAGAGTTCTACGACGTAGCTCTGCTCCTTCTCTGCCAGTTCTTGAAGGTGGTGTTCTTTTTGCGCAGAGAGTTCTACAACGTAGCTCTGCTCCTTCTCTGCCAGTTCTTGAAGGTGGTGTTCTTTTTGCGCAGAGAGTTCTACAACGTAGCTCTGCTCCTTCTCTGCCAGTTCTTGAAGGTGGCGTTCTTTTTGCGCAGAGAGTTCTACAACGTAGCTCTGCTCCTTCTCTGCCAGTTCTTGAAGGTGGCGTTCTTTTTGCGCAGAGAGTTCTACGACGTAGCTCTGCTCCTTCTCTGCCAGTTCTTGAAGGTGGTGTTCTTTTTGCGCAGAGAGTTCTACAACGTAGCTCTGCTCCTTCTCTGCCAGTTCTTGAAGGTGGCGTTCTTTTTGCGCAGAGAGTTCTACGACGTAGCTCTGCTCCTTCTCTGCCAGTTCTTGAAGGTGGCGTTCTTTTTGTGCAGAGAGTTCTACGTCGTAGCTCTGCTCCTTCTCTCTGAGGTCTTTAAGCAAGCGATGTTCTTGCTCACAGAGTTTAATCTGTTTTTCTTCCAAGGCGGCCATTTTCCTTTCTGTGATCGTCTTTTCATCCAGCAGTTTTAAGACATGGCTTCTCCATTGCTCTCTCTCCTTCTCAAGTTCTTCATCTTTTTGTCGCAGCACCATACTCAGTGACTTTTTCATGTCCTCGACTCCTCGGTTGTAATCCTGACACAAAACACAGAAATCCATGTGGACATTTTCATATGACAGCAGGATACCTGATCCCTGTATTTTATAGTCATGAAGTATACACACAAAAAAATGAAGCTTTACACACAATTCTAAAAACTTGAAGCTCATGAACGTGATTCCAAACAGTTATACTCTAAGCACAATTCTTTTGTTCTTTCTTAAATATTCTAAATCAAATTTGTACAAAACTCTACACACAAATTGCATCATTTAGCACATATCTTTCACCTGGAAAACACATATATAGAACTATTGTATGTAGTCAGTGCATTCAGCGGAATATTAGCAAACTATTACAAATATTTACTTCATTACACTTTTATACTTCTTCATTACATCTCCAGAAATATATTATCTTACTGTAATGTTTCTTAATTTGCTAATCAATGTAATTACTGTGGAGAAAAAGTAACAGTAGTGTCTCAAACCGCAACAACTTTCAGTATCAACAATAAATTCATGGTCTGACTCTGTGAAGCTGGTTGTTGGAGCTTATTGAACAGACAAATGTGCATTTTATCCTATTCTGATACAATGATTGTGTCAGTCTATAAGATATACCCACAGTATTATAACATGGCATCAGATTTCATATTGTATGAACCATGACATGGCAACTGCACTTGTTTATGTTTGAATATGTAACATGGCCTCATGAAGCCAAAATCTACATGAACATTATTTTAATGATGTTTTAGATTCATTACATTGGTGAATTTGTTTCTATAGCTTTGATGGAAATCTACAAATATGAGAAGAGAAATTATGTTAATTTTTTTAATTCTTTGTTTGATTTTTCCAAGAGATTTGGTTTGAAAAATCTTTTTAGTTTTCAATAAATGAGCCACAGTTTCTGTACATGTGTATAAACATTTCCATTTCATATTGGAGCTCTTTAATAAATCCTTTAAGCAGTTTTTATGTAGGCTATTGATTTTAATCTGAGGTATTTATCCAGCCATATATTCAAGGTATCCATTTCTAAAAATGAGTTTACACTTTTTCTGATTCATTCAACACTATTTTTGAAACTATGAATAAACTCTACACACTAACCCTAAAACCTTTCACCAGACCAGCAAAACATTAGACATCTCTTGAAAAAGCAACCGATTCCTGCAAAACTCATCAAACTCCATTTAAAAATGATGTTTTTGTATAAATATAGTACAGACTATCATTTGAAGAAGTGGATGAAGAGTTGATGCTTCATGTGCTTGTTCAAATTCCAGCTCGAAACATTATGTTTAGTAAGTTTTAACAGGGCGGTTTGATAAATTTCCCAGAATATTCTACAATAATGTTTTCTGAAAACATTTTTATTACAGTATTAACATTATTAAGATTTAATACTGACCCTTTGTGGATCTGGCCATGAAACTACAAAACAGTGGAGCAATGTAGCGACAAATGTTTAGAATTTTACTAGAAGTGTGAGAAAATATTACAAATTGGATCAAAAGTGCGTTAATACACATTATGAAATAGTTGAAATCCTGTTAAACACAGTGTAGAAGTACAGTGCTGAGTTCTGGTTTGAACATCTTACCATCTGGGCTCTGCTCTGTCTCTGCATGCTGGGGTTGGTGATCTGAAATCCAACTGGTGAAATCCTCGTAAAATCTCGCTCTTTATCTCGATGATATTCAAACTGCTCCAACGATCCAAAGTCTTTATCATGAAAGTAATCCAACTTCTGAAATCAATCTCTAGCTGTCAAAATCTGGCTGTGAATCCAACAAATGCTGTTCTTCGTGTGAAATCTACTCAGTTATGAACTTTGTAAAGAAATTGTTTACTTTCAAGAAGGTTACACTGACAACACTACTAGGAATTATTGTTTACATTTGGATCCCCCTCATTTGTTACCAAGGCAACTATACACACATACCCTCACACATACATACATAAAACATGATGAAGCATTAAAACCTTAAACCCATTAACTTTGCTGCCTTGTACATCTTTCAACCTCCACTAGGGCTGCAACTAACAACTATTCTGATAGTCAATTGATCTATTGATTATTGAAACAATTAATCAATCAGTTCATAAAATGTTGTAAAATATCATGTAACATTTGGCAACTAATCGATTAATCAACTAATCGTTGCAGCTGAACCAGAGTAAATGAAACTCTTCACTAATGTGGAGGGTTGTTTGTCATCTGATCAACACTGACATAACTTTTTCTTCCCACTTAAAGTTGAGAAGTTTCTTTTTTCACTTAGAGTTTTGATTTTTCCTGTTTTAAGTAACTGTTATTAAATTATATCATTCTTCTTTCTGTTTATAATTAGATTTTCTTTTCAAATTTGTAAAACTTATTTCATTGTAATTAATTTTTAATTGCTTCATATATTATTTTATTGACAAATTTAGATTTTTGCCATTTTAATGAACTGTTTTAAGTTACATCTTGCTTGTTTCTGTTTTTCTATTTAATTATTACTATTTTTAATCTTATTTAATTATTATTTTTTTTATTTTACGTTTATGATTTTTCCCCTTTTAATCAACTGTTTATTGTCAATTGTATATTGATGCCCTTTTATCTCGTTTATTACCTTGTTGATGAAATATTCTATACAAATTAACCTGCGTTGCCTAAACACCACTGACCACAAATACTGACCAGAAAACACAAATGTGAAATGAAAGGGACATAAATTGGATGATATGGGACTTTAGCTGCTGGAAGTCATGGGAAAACCGCACTCATCACACACACCTGCACACACACACACACACACACACACACACACACACACACACACGCCTTTCTTTCATAAAGTAAAGTAAGTGTGTATTATTGTTATTACAATTACTATTTACAGTGCTTTGCTCTCAGGAAATTGTGTGTACTGCAATTCTGACTTATGAGAGCCTGACATATTATTCTCAAGTTCAATTCAGTCCACCGCTTCTTTGTGTCCACAGTGCACTGTGGATGTACATTGTGAACATTAAGGTGTGTTCCCTAATCTTTGAACAGTCTAGATGTTCACTGCCTGATCTTGTGTGCTGCAGAGGAGGAAGATAGTTATGAAGGGGGGGGGACAGAGAGAAAAGGGTTGCTCAGGCCTTGAAAACCTCCTTTTTCAGTGAACCTCCTACACTAGGACACTTGGGTGTCACCGCACCAAATTGCATGGTGATCAGTTCTCCATGTTGTAACCACTGGTAAACAGACATTACTATCATGAGATGAAGCAATATTGAAAAGATGGCTATACATTTTTTAGTCTCCATCATGACACAAGGCGGGGGCTGGAGGCTGAACCCAAATGCACGACTCGTTCACAGTACGTTCAAAAAGGGAAAGTCTTTATTGTACAAAAAATGAAAGTCACTCTCAAGGAGGAAAAAACACTACTAAACTAAACTAAAAAGTACCAACATAAATTCACTCTTATGAGGACAACAAAAATTCACTCTTACGAGGACACAAAAATTCACTCTTACGAGGATAACAAAATTCACTACTAAACTATTCTCTAAAAGTACCAACATAAATTCACTCTTATGAGGAAAACAAAAATTCACTCTTACGAGGATAACAAAATTCACTACTAAACTATTCTCTAAAAGTACCAACATAAATTCACTCTTATGAGGAAAACAGGACTAATGATAACTAGAACAAAGTAACAAAGAAAAGGCTGTCGAAGCAAGACTAGAACAAAACACAAAACCTGAAAGGACAAGGAGCTGGGCGCTGGTTCTTGAGGCATGGGACATGACGAACTGGCACAGGACAAGGGGAGACACAGACAATATATAGACAAGGTAACAGGGCACAGGTGAAAACAATCAGGGCAGGGGAAGGCAATCAAAGTGGCGGGAAACACACAAGGGCAGGAAGCAAAGGTGCCTGAAACAAGAGGGAGTCATTTCAAAACAAAACAGGAAGTGAACGACAAAACACGAGTGATAACTTAACATTTACGACGAGACATGACAGTACCCCCCCTTCTAGGGACGGCACCAGACGGCCCAGGCTCCTGAGGATGGCGGCGGTAAAAGTCATCTATGAGGCCCGGGTCCTCAATAAATCTGGAGGGTATCCATGAACGCTCCTCCGGACCGTAGCCCTCCCAGTCAACCAGGAACTGGCATCCTCTGCCTCTGTTCCGGACTGCCAGTAGCTGCTTTACTGTGTACACTGGACCGCCGTCAATCATTCGGGGGGGTGGTGGGGGCTTGGCAGGAGGGACCGTGGGGCTATCCTTTACTGGTTTAAGTCTCCCCACATGGAAAGTGGGATGGACCCTGAGGGATCTGGGGAGACGAAGACGAACAGCAGCAGGGTTAATCACTTTTGCAACAGGGAAAGGACCAACAAACCTGGGAGCCAGCTTCCTGGACTCTACATGGAGGGGCAGATCCCTGGTGGATAGCCAGACTTTCTGGCCAGGCTTGTAGATTGGTGCTGGGCGGCGCCTCCGGTCAGCAGCCCTCTTCATCCGGGCCGAGGTCCGCAGGAGGGCCCTGCGGGCTGCTGCCCAGACCCGCCGGCAACGACGAACTAGAGCATGCGCCGACGGCACCACTACCTCCTTCTCTGTGTCAGGAAACAGTGGAGGTTGGTATCCATAGGCGCCTTGAAACGGTGTCAGACCAGTGGCTGCGGTGGGAAGGGAGTTGTGGGCATACTCGACCCAAGCCAGGTGCTTACTCCAGGTTGATGGATTCTGGGAGATGAGGCAGCGGAGGCAAGTCTCCAGCTCCTGGTTGAGGCGTTCAGTCTGTCCATTGGACTCGGGATGGTAACCCGACGTGAGACTAACTGTGGCCCCTATCAGCGCACAGAACTCAGACCAGAAACGTGATACAAACTGAGGGCCCCGGTCGGACACTATGTCTCTAGGGAGGCCATGTAGGCGAAAAACATGGGTTAGCATTATCTCAGCCGTCTCCTTGGCTGACGGCAACTTAGGCAAGGCAATGAAATGCACCATCTTGGAAAAACGGTCCACCACTGTCAATACAGTGGTGTTACCTTCAGATAAGGGAAGTCCCGTAACAAAGTCCAGTGAAATGTCTGACCAGGGCCGACTGGGAACTGGGAGGGGATGGAGCAATCCCATCTGAGGTCTCGAGGATGTTTTGTTTTGGGCGCAGACTCGACAGGCCTCCACATACTCCCGGACATCCTGTTCCATAGCAGGCCACCAGAAGCGTTGCCTGACGACAAACATAGTACGGCTCACCCCTGGGTGGCAGGTAAGCAGGGAGGTGTGAGCCCAGTGAATCACCTGAGGTCGCAGGGGCGCTGGGACAAACAGCCGATTGGCTGGGCAACCACTAGGTGGCGGGCTCTCACCGTTGGCCTGCTTCACCTCAGCTTCTATCTGCCAATTCACCGCCCCTACCACACGTTTCAGTGGCAGGATGGACTCGGGGACCTTGGCAACAGACTCGGGGTCATAAAGGCGAGAGAGAGTGTCTGGCTTAGTGTTCTTGGACCCCGGCCTGTAAGACAAGACAAAATCAAAGCGGTTAAAAAACAATGTCCATCTCGCTTGACGTGCATTTAAGCGTTTGGCTTTTCTAATATACTCCAAGTTTTTATGATCCGTCCAGACGATGAATGGTTGTTGAGCTCCCTCCAGCCAATGTCGCCACTCCTCCAGGGCCACCTTCACCGCCAGTAGCTCCCGATTCCCGACGTCATAGTTGCGCTCAGCTGATGAGAGCCGTCTGGAAAGATAGGCGCAGGGGTGCATCTTTTGGTCCTTCTCTGACCGCTGAGATAAAACAGCCCCCACTCCTTCACTGGAGGCATCCACCTCCACCACAAACTGACGATTTGGGTCAGGCATTGTGAGAATGGGCGCTGTCGTGAACATGGCAATCAACCTCCTGAATGCCTGGTCAGCCTCTGGGGACCACTGGAAGGGTGTCAGAGGAGATGTTAATGCATGGAGTGGAGCTGCTATTGCGCTGAAGTTTCTGATGAACCGCCTATAGAAGTTAGCAAACCCCAGAAATTGCTGAACCTTCTTGCGGCTATCAGGAGTTGGCCATTGAGCCACAGCGCTAACTTTAGCCGGGTCCATCCGTATCTGTCCCGAGGCTACAATAAAGCCAAGGAACGATACTGTATCGGCATGGAAATCACATTTTTCTGCTTTAACATATAGCTGGTTCTCCAGCAGGCGCTGGAGAACCAGTCTGACATGATGGACATGAGTATGCTGATCAGGGGAAAAGATCAAAATGTCGTCCAAGTATACAAACACAAACAAGTTCAAAAAATCACGGAGGACATCGTTAACAAAAGCCTGAAATACTGCAGGGGCGTTGGCAAGTCCAAATGGCATGACTAAATATTCATAGTGCCCTGATGGTGTGTTAAAACCAGTCTTCCACTCATCCCCCTCTCTGATCCGAACCAGGTGGTAAGCGTTTCTTAAGTCTAGCTTCGTAAATACCTTCGCTGACTGGAGCTGTTCAAAAGCGGAGGCCATAAGGGGCAGAGGGTAGCGGTTCTTAACTGTAATGGCATTAAGGGGGCTATAGTCTATGCAGGGACGGAGGGAGCCGTCTTTCTTTCCCACAAAAAAGAAACCGGCTCCCGCAGGAGATGACGAGGGACGAATAAGGCCAGCCTTGAGTGAGCTGTCAATGTATTCCTTCATGGCCTTTTTCTCAGGGCCTGAAATGGCATAAAGTCTCCCCTTAGGAATTGGAGCACCTGGAATCAAGTCAATGGCACAGTCATATGGTCTGTGGGGAGGCAAGGACGCAGCCTTGCTTTTGCTGAATACCTCCCCCAAGTCATGGTAGTCCACGGGTACAGTTGCAAGGTCAGTAGGTTTAGTTACAGAGTCTGGTTCTTCCCCAGGAGATGGGTCTGCCCCTCTAGTATTGACTTGACCTATTGCCAGTCTCTGACCCACGGCTAAACAGTTTTCTACACAATTCTCTCCCCAGGCTGTGATAATTCCGGTTTCCCACTTAACATGGGGGTTGTGCCTAGACAGCCATGGGTATCCGAGAACCATTGGATGCCGAGCAGAGTTAAAAAGGTGAAAAGACATCTGTTCATGGTGGTCACCAACCTGAACATGGAGCGGTTCAGTCTTATGGGTTATCCTGAAAATAAAATGGCCATCAAGAGCAGTGGCTTCCAGAGGCTGGGATAACAATTCAGTTTTAACTTGCCACTTGCGGGCCAAATCCCAGTCTAACAAGCTTTCATCGGCCCCTGAATCAATTAAAGCCCCTACCGAAATAGAGCAGTCAGTCAGGATTACCTGGACAGTAGTCAGTGCGCGAGGGGGAGTTTCTGGCGTGGACAGCTGACGCCCCCAAGTACCTCCCCTCCCTGCTGGGCGCCCACCTTTCACTGGACATGCAGCCAGCAGATGTCCAGTCTCTCCACAGTAAAAACATCTGCCCTCCAGTAACCGGCGCCGTCGCTCCTCTCTGGACAACCTTGCCCGCCCCAACTGCGTCGGCTCCTCCCTGGGCTCTGGGGGTGCTGCAGCCTGTGGAGAAAAATGTGACAGCGTGGCGGGTTGAGCAGCTATCCGGTGGTGAAAAGGCGTCACTGTCTCCCTCTCCCAGTCCCTCAGCCGATTGCCCGTCCGGATGGCTAGGGCGATGAGGGAGTCCAAGTCTGCGGGTAAATCCAGGGGAATTAGTAAGCTCCGAACGGAGGCAGCGAGCCCCGTCAAAAACGTGTCCCGTAGGGCCGCTTCGTTCCACTCGCTGTCAGCAGCTATGGTGCGAAAGTGGATGGCGTAGTCGGCCACCGTGCGTCTGCCTTGCTTTATCATGCTCAGCTCTCTTGCCGCCTCCCTCCCCGGTACTGTGCGATCGAAGACCTTCCTTAAAGAGTCTTTAAAAGAGTCTATGGAGGAGCAAACTGACGCTCCTCGAGCCCACTCTGCGGTCGCCCATGCCGCCGCTCGTCCCGTAAGGTGGGAAATCATAAAAGCCACTTTGGCTGAGTCTGTCGGGAAGGCGGTGTGCTGGAGTTCATAGTGTAGCTCACATTGTACGATAAAAGATTTACAGTTATCACCTTCTCCGGAGAACTTCTCTGGCGGGGCTAGCCGGAGCGAGGCTGAAGGTGATCCAGGTGAAGCAGGAGTAGCAGAAGAGTTCGGGGGTGGAGAATGTTCAGGCTGTGATCGAGGAAGGGCCTGCTTGATCTGCAGGGCTAACTCCCTCATCTCCGTGGTCATGGCTGCCTTAAAACTGTCCTGGCTGTTGGCCAACCCTTGCAACCCTCGGGCAAGGGATGTCAGGTGTTCCTCCTGCCTTGTTAGTCGTGCTTCCTGGGAGTGGACCGCTGCGGTCAGCTGGCTGGAGTCGGCTGGGTTCATGGCTGGCCAGTTCGTACTGACACAAGGCGGGGGCTGGAGGCTGAACCCAAATGCACGACTCGTTCACAGTACGTTCAAAAAGGGAAAGTCTTTATTGTACAAAAAATGAAAGTCACTCTCAAGGAGGAAAAAACACTACTAAACTAAACTAAAAAGTACCAACATAAATTCACTCTTATGAGGACAACAAAAATTCACTCTTACGAGGACACAAAAATTCACTCTTACGAGGATAACAAAATTCACTACTAAACTATTCTCTAAAAGTACCAACATAAATTCACTCTTATGAGGAAAACAGGACTAATGATAACTAGAACAAAGTAACAAAGAAAAGGCTGTCGAAGCAAGACTAGAACAAAACACAAAACCTGAAAGGACAAGGAGCTGGGCGCTGGTTCTTGAGGCATGGGACATGACGAACTGGCACAGGACAAGGGGAGACACAGACAATATATAGACAAGGTAACAGGGCACAGGTGAAAACAATCAGGGCAGGGGAAGGCAATCAAAGTGGCGGGAAACACACAAGGGCAGGAAGCAAAGGTGCCTGAAACAAGAGGGAAGAGTCATTTCAAAACAAAACAGGAAGTGAACGACAAAACACGAGTGATAACTTAACATTTACGACGAGACATGACACATCATGTTTTAGCAGCTTTAAACTCAGTGTTTTAGTCGCAGGCTGTAACTTTACAGTGGTTGTCAAACGATTAAATGAAAAAACTCTGAAACCTACTAAATGCTACTCGACTTGCCCAGCACCAGAGACAGTTATTGACTAGCTTGTTTAACATATAGAGGAGCATTTAGCTGCACTAAGGAGACAAATTCCCTAAACAGTTAGTGCAGCTCAAAACCTTCATAAAGTAGACAGAAAATATGACTCAGATTAAATGCGTTTAGGAAACAGTTGGCTGTCAGCTCATTCCGATCACCTTAGGCCATGAAATCTGGCCAAACTGCTTTGTATCTTTCACTCTTCCTCCTGTTAACATCCACCCCGCAACATTATCAATACATCTACAGCACTCAGGCCACCCATTCATGTTTTGCCGTATCTGTTGATCTGCATACCCTATTGTTAATTTGTATCAATTAACAATAGGGTCAGTCATTTATAAAACACTAATATCAATATTAGTGTTTTATAAATGACTGAATAAATAAATAGGAAGGTCGTAGCAAGCAGATACAAAAAAATGTTGTCCATGTATAACAAAAAGAATGAAAAGGTGTTTCTCATGTAGCTAAACATATGTACAAAAGAACTGTAATATGAAACTGTTGTAATGTATCAGAGCAGTCCAGTCAGCTGCAGAGGCCAGTCAGTATCTGCTTTCCAATAAGGGATCCCTCAGAGATCCCTCCTTGCTCACTTTGTGACAGCCTGCAAGATGGCAGACCAGAATGACTTCCGGACTAAGCGAGGACTCAATTCAGGTTCAATTTTTTCAAAGCAGTTTGCATTATAATATTATATAGTGTATACGAATATAATATATGCACTACCATCCAGTATTAGAATATAGTAGTATTAAAGTATTAATCAATCAAATTAAATCAATCGAAGTTTTCTTGCAGGTACAGTGTGTAAGATTAGTGGCATCTACCATAAATGGATTATAATATTAATATCATCTTTTAAGTATATGTGGCAAAATCTGTTTTCCACTGATTATGAAATTAATCTGCCAGTAGCCTGCTACAGCACTGCTAGGCCTATAACCAGCCCCTTAATTTGGTTTCAAAGAGTTGATTATTAACCTTTTAGGCTAACGCCTGTTCATTAACTAGCTAATGAATAAGTCAAAGTACTTTGTCAGGTTATATCAGGAAGTTGTCTTACAGGTTTTAGAGTCATTAATGCATAACACAGATGTATTGTGCATCTTTGAGTCAGCAGGATGCCTTGAACTACCTCACTCACTTTAAATGGGGCTGCCTAAGTGGATCTAATCTTCACAAAATCTAATAGTATTTCTTCACCCCATTAGATACCTTCTCTGAGGAATGACGATAAATGGAAAGGTAAGATGAAACCGCTACTGCTTGTAAGAGCAACATAAGAAGTGAAACAGAGACGTGGAAGCTGGCAGAGAAGTAAAGGAGGCAAGATAATATGGGCAGATAGATACAATAAAGGAAATACAGTAAAGGGCATGGATGGAGAGCAAGGTAACTAGGATAAATTCTAAATGTTTTAAAATAATCAGCACTTACTTACCACAGTTGTAGTGCATGAGTCACCAGGAGAGAATCAAAAACTACGTTGGAAGAGAACAGTGTAAAATGGGAAATAACAGAGCAGCAACTGGTAGCAAAAAATATGACTAAATTGAAAAAACAGCAGGGCCTTGTTCTTCATTGACCATATCAATATCTTGAAAT
Organism: Lepturacanthus savala; assembly: GCA_030544235.1. Lineage (NCBI taxonomy): Eukaryota > Metazoa > Chordata > Actinopteri > Scombriformes > Trichiuridae > Lepturacanthus > Lepturacanthus savala. The sequence goes on from CM060465.1 coordinate 19,151,278, forward strand.
ACATGGTGAGCACAAAGTGGCTTGGAGCTGCAAACCAAGATATTCTCAATGAGTTAGAACAGCAGGAGTGAAACATGAAGGGAGAGACTAGGCCATTATCATCTTTGCAGAGTCATAGCTGTAATATCAGAAATATACAGCCAAGCTAAATTGTAGCTATTTCAAGATATGGATCATTGTATATGTGGCATTGTATTTAATATTACATAATTTATAAATATATATATATAAGGAGAAAGAGAGAGAGACTGACTATATATAGAGAGAGCATATAATACATACATATATTACTATATGATACATACATTACATATATTACTAAGACATACATTGTTTTTTATAATAAAAAAATAATTAGGATCATTAATTCAAGCACACCTTGAGTTGATTTAAAAAGGGACAAAATACAAACATTATACTGTCAACATACTACAGACACACTCCCACACACAGATACAAGACTTCATATACATGTGTATGATAAATGTGATACAAGCACATATACAGAGCACCATCACAGAGGGGATGCCCACTGTGACTCATCTCTGCTCGTAAAGTATTATTCAACCTTTTTCCACTCTCGCATGGTCTGTGTGACTTTATCTGCCCACTTACATGGTTGCATCATGTGTGCACACACACAGGCACACACACACTCAACACACACTCTGTAGTGTTGCTTTCAAATACATGGCACAGAGAAAGAGAGAATGAGCTGGAGAGAGCAGACTTTTCTCTTTTCCTCCCACACACACACACACACACACACACACCTAGCTTTCTAAAACTGGCTCCTATCATTGCAAGCCTTTATGGACCTCTTGTTCCCAGTGTGAATTGCTAACTATCACTCCATACAAGCCCAGACAAGCGAGCGGAAAGCAGACCATCTTTCACTCATCTTAAAAAGACAAGAACTTCACTTTTGTTGTCAGATGTGCTTCCTCTCACTTTCCTGCCAGCCATGAAAACACTTGTGCAAAATCAGTTAGGTGCATCAGTGAGGTGGATGAGTCCTTCTGTTGCATTACTGTCTGCTCATAAAGTACAGATGGGCTGTGGACTGCTTCACAGTGTGAAATACAGAGCTCAGACCCATTTGTTGTCGGAGTTAATTCTGCTTCTACTTCATTATCACATTTTAGTCTTAAGTATCTACAGTGGAAATTCAAGTCTAGTAAGGAAAAATAAAACACAAGTGCAGGATAATCTCTTGGGCGCTCTCCGCTTTTTATGTGGATGAATGATTGAAGCAGGAAAAGTAATTACCGTTGATAGAAGAAACCTGAAAGAATTGACGAGAATTGCCCCGTGTGTTTGTGTGTGAGTGCTGCAGTAGGGATCATCTTGTTACTGTTACACTACTTTAAAGCATCAGTCTCTGATTTCATTAAGCTTCTCCAGCCACAGAGTCTCAGCATGTAGGGGGAATAGGTTAAATGGGTTTGTGAGCTTCTTTTGCTCTCTGTCATGCTGTCATAGCCCAGTGCTCCATAGAGGATCTCAGATCACTGCTGACCGTGACCGGCCTTTGGTGTGTACCCCAAAGTGTCTTAAACATCACTTATCGGCCAGTTTCAGGCAAAGGGAAAACATGGCAAGTACTGTGTGACTAACAGATGAAGTTATTCGCCTCTTATACATAATTCATACATATAACATCACATATTTCTGTTGAAATGCATTTCTTTATTCCAATACAGAGTCTGTCAAGGGAGCCGCAGAGACACAGCATGCCAAACAGTGACTGGATGAAGAGCTTTGAAGAAGTGTAAGAGAAGAGACAGCTACATACGTGCACAGTCTCCACGGTGAAACCTGCGTCCCAAGCCAAGGCCACAAAGTGCAAACGCTGCATTTACTGTATGTCACAGCTAGCCTCTGATTCAGAGAGCGGAAACCATTTGATCATCTGATTATTATGGATCTCCAGTTCCTTTCAACGTATCATTTCAAGCGTGTGATATGTGACTCTTCGCCTGCTCACTGATAGCCTGGAATAGCCGTAGAGTGGCTGGAAAAAGGGCATTACTCGCAGACAGGAAGGGGTGAGTTGACTGCATCTTCTTATGACTGGTCACTTTGGTTTTATGGGGTGAGGTTTGGTTGAGATATCACCCAAATGTGTGAATTATTCAGAGAAATTGAATAATTTTCATAAAAAAAAAGTTATGTGGCCAATTTTGACAGTTTACAATTTCTGCAAATGTTTCAGGACGTTCAGGGAGGGAACTCAATGCTTTGTTTCATGGGCTGAAGTTGGAAAAGTTGATTGCGTAAAAGATCACTTTTAACAGGACATTTTGTACCATGACATCAAGTATTTTACTGGCAATCAACCAGACATTTAGGACCAATATACACTTGCAATCTTCTGCCTGCCTCTTCTTTTCTGTTTAATTAGGACCTTTTAATAATTTATACTTGAGGCTTTTGATTAATATCTTACACTGCACTGTAACAATTACTCCCCTATTTCAACTTGTTTTATTTAGCTTATTTGTATTTTCGATTCAACAAATCTTGTTTTAATGCGTTTAAATGTCTTTTTATGTTGCCTCATATATTGCTTTTACATTTTTGTTTACACTTTTGAATTGCCTTATTTTTCAAATATGCTATACATATAAACTTGCCTCTGTTTTTACATGTCTGATGTTTATTTCCTGTACTTGTGCCTCAGGCTAGATGCTTATTTCAAGGTAGACAGCTCATCATGCAGAGTGAGAAACACTGAGGCGGAACACTTGACCATCTGAGGGGGTGGAGGGCAGATCTAAATATATCTCCTTCCTGAAAAGTGAAAAGTTGACAACTGCACATTGGAGGAAACTCCACCGGAGCACAAACAGCCCACAGCCTGCTGGTTTATTATCTCTAACATCCTTAAAAATAACTACTGAGAAAACTGAAGAGATTAAACCAGAGTAACATTACATGTTTCTTTGCATTTTCTGTTGCAGTCCATCTCTTGATTTCCTTTATGTGCTTTCCAGAGCATTGCCGTGGTCTGCAAGTTGTATTTTTTGTTGTTTATGCATTTTGCAGACTGATGATAGCTAATTTGCTGTTTGACTGTTTTTGTGAATGAGAATTAAAAAGGAATTTAAAATCATGGAAGTGGATGGAGGAAAAAAAATGGTGAAAAACTCCTTCCTTTTTTCTCTGTTATTTATGCATTATTTATTGCATCACAGATCAGTATATCCACGCGCCTTCTCTTGTGAACCAGCTTGCTCTCCTGCAGCCTTGTGTGCCCTTGTTTAGAGTCCTGCGTGACAATTAGAGAGAGCAGTTGGCCCAGTTGGCCTTTTCCGCCTCTCAGAACAGCACTGCCCATCCATATGTTAATGCACTGCGCAGTGAACAATGATCATAGGTTAATTGTAATTTAATTTAATATGCCCCCTTTTGTGGTGTGTGCACACTATAATTTGAGTGAGGGAGAACAAAGGAGTGATGAGCAGAGGTGGGGGGAAGAGAGGAAAACCTGGAAAGCAAGAGTGAGGAGAAACAAGTGAGATTACTGAAACATGATGATTGAAGTTAGATTTCCTTTGGCCGTTTAAAGAAGTGAATTCTAGTCATGCCCCCCCCCCCCCCCCCCCCCCCCCCCCCCCCCACACACACACACACACACATGCACGCACACACACACTCTCTCTCACAAACACGCATGCATACACACACTTTTCTTTCTGTCAAACAGCTCTCACTAGCTTTGAACATTGTTTCCTCTCAGGCTTCCAGTGCCTGAGGTCAAAAGCACACACTTCAAACGGAAAAAAATCATCATCCCCTGCACTTACACAAGCTACAGCGATGCATATAAACACACAAGCACATGGATGCCCAATGTCAATATCCCACAGAAGGGAGGCGTCTCTAATGAGCTTTGCCTTCCACTTGGCTCTCCTGCAAGATGAACGCACGCATTCTTGTTACATTAACCGCAGAGGCCTTTAATCACCGTCCAAATTGATGTTTCCGCGTAATAGGCGGGCGAGGATTGCAAGTTGTGCGCTTTTGCATTTGCATCTCACACGGCTAAATCCAAACTTGAACGTCAAGTTGAGACTGTGCAGCCACACACAGAAACATACATGTATGTATGCATGTGGGTGCAGTGAGGCGTACTTATACAATAGCCGAGGAACATACAATATCAGAAGAATAAGCTGCTTGCTCAGGCAGATTCCGTATATAGGCGTCACATGGGATCAAATGTTTCCGCTCTCCAGTTTCTTCCCAGATTTTTTTTTTGTTGTTTGCTCCATTAATCTAAATCAATTGAGAAACTGGGCTATATATATATGCAAGGTATGATATATTATTGATGGCCAGCTCACGAGGGACCTCATCACGTACGGTTCAGTCAGACAGGAGCATCTCTTTGCTGCATGAGCAGAATCGGCGGTGACGTCACTGTGGATGATCAAACTGATCACGGAGTTTGCGTAAGCGCCATGATGAAAGCGTGAAAAATTGAAAAGGCAAACTCATGTTTTTATTTTCCCTAATTTTGTTTCTGCTCCTTTCTTCTCCCTTCCCTTATTATTCCGCCCCTGGCTGACACGCCCCCCACCCCCCCACCCTGCTCTACTCCTCATGTCTGGGCTGGGAATTAATTAGTGGTGCGGTTTGAGCTCTAGGATGGAGACTGAGCTGGGGGATGCCGAGAGGGATTTGATGAGGGCGGATGCATGTGGATGCATGTGTGTTTGTGTGCGGCAGAAGAGGCTAAAGGGAGGCATGTGTCTGACAGAGAATCTGTGCCGGGTCAAACACTCACGGACTTGCTCACACACACGTTAATAATCCCAAAACAGTCTTTTAATCTCCTCTTTCTTCTTCCAGCCTTAACTATCGTGAGGCCCGGCTGCAAATAGTCACTCGTTCAGTGCAGTTGGAGCTGAATTGTTACAGTTTTGTGACATTTTCTCCTTTCGCAGAGTTCTCTGAAGGTTGTTTTTGTATTTACTGTTTCCTGCCAGTTTTGTGCTCTTTCCGTGTCAGACTGACTGACTGGGCCACATCCTTTGAGAGCAGTTACAATTTGACAATCACAGTCTGCACTAAAGCACTGTGACATTCTATGAGATTATGATTACTGTATATAGTTCAGAGACAGTTGTAGGTTTCGAGTTTCTTTCCTCTCATTTCCTCCACAACCTCCCCACCCCCTCCCCTCTGCAGACCGGTAGTCCCCTGCTGAGGCTCCAGTTGTTTCTGTTGTCACCCAAACACCTGTGCCTCAGACTAACAAGCAGCAAGCAATCCTGGTTGAGTCCAAATGAGAAATGAGCCTAGAAAAGCCTGCCAAGACTGCAAAATATGCTTTTTCCTCATAGCTTCCAAATAGCTGCTGTGTGGTTATTTCTCTCATACGCAAGTCACTCCTAAAACTCACATGAATGATAATAATTGAGCACATTCACCTTCTGGCGATGCGATTTATCTTTGTCACATATTCGGATGATGTAGGCGTTTAACACTATCAAATGCAAATATGCAAGAAGCATTAGGATGTTGTTAAAAAAAATGCTTTTTTTAATTTGTATGTGTTGTGTTTGAGCATATGAAAGAGAAACTGGAGGCAGAATAGAGACAGGAAGCTAACAGAAATAATTATAGATAATTATAGACATTGTTGTCACAGAGAGCCAGACTGCGCTCCAGCTAATCCATTTCTGACTGAAGCAGCAAATGAGTGAGAACTAACAGGCCGGCGTGTGTGATCAGTCTCATACTAACCAGCCGTGGGCATATGCTCCGCTGCAGGCCGTGTGCTGATGGTGGGATTCAGTAAGCTGAAACTGCCTCTGTCCTCACCTCCTCCTGTTTGCACATTCTTCCCTCGCTCCTCCTCCTTCGCTGGTCGCCCTGCGAGCCTCTGGCACATTGCCTCGCCACCCGAAAAGAAAACCCAGGGGCAGGCAGGGTAGGAAAAAATGACCACTCAACCCACGTTATGACATGCTGACATGTTTAGAGGGGACGCTCTGATTAGCAATGAGGGCAGCTGGCTCTCACACACCAGACTGCCCAAATTAAACAGGGAATAGTGCAAACAAACCACTGGCAAGTCACAGTGGCACACACTGCAGCCACTGGCCAACATGCCCACACATTAGCATAATGCAACAGACAGGGGGACGTTTAGGAGCAAACGTTTCACAATGTATGTCCAGAGTATGCAAAACAGAACAAATTAGTAATAAATACTAGGGGTGTAAAAAATGGCCAATATAATATTTTATATATATTAAATATTTTATAAACCCAGGTGATAGAGATATGACTACATTAATACGCAGCCACTGATCCAACCTAAATTCTGCATAAAATCTGGAAAATGAATAAGCTATCAAAAACTGATCTATGTCCTCCAATCACCTGCTTTTATCCACATCGTTGACCTCAATACTCACATCATTAATCACACAGCAATGTCTAAGCTGATGGGTGAAGACAAAATAAATTTTAATGGTATATTTTTTAACCTGTCATCCAGTAACAGGTTGTGTCTATAAAAGTATGACTGTGATTATATTTATGTTCACTGTCCAGTCTAAAATATTCTCCTGGGTCAAACAGATTTCATATACATTCTAGTTTCTGAATTTCACCCAGGGAAACAATATAACGTTAGCAGGCAGAAAATACAGATAATAGGCCTGTAAAGTATTTTAAAGTCTCATATTGTATTTTTCCTGGGTTTTATTTGACGTTGTGATATACCTAACAATATATTTGTGGTTTTATGTACCAATAATCTCAGTACACTTTCACATCTCCCCTGGAAAGATCAGGTCATTTGTATCCATCTCTTAGCCTCTCCTCTGATTGGCCGATTGAATGTGAAGGTCGGTGATGGCTTTATAGTTGTGACATCACATATGTAGTATGTGTGAGTGTATTTCTCTGTTTTGAATAATTAGACATTTTTACAATATAAAGCAATTCAAATCTCATGTTCTATGTTATGGAACCTTGGGGGATCTTAACATATTAAATGATGGCGTGACAACAATTGCTTCCATCCACTGAAAAAGAATTCCAATCGTGAAAGAAATTTCAGGAGTGATATATACAAGACTGTCTTTTAAAACCAGGATGCAATATCCTGGGGGCACCACAAACCCTACTGCTCATGTGCACTGACATTAAAGTTACCAAGAGGAATAATCACAAGACACGGAATGCTTGCAATATCCACGAATGCTGCTTTCAACTGGCCCAAACTCTTCCTGAGGCCATATGACGTTGTTTTTAAGAATATACACTGAACGTTATTGAAAATAGTAAACACAGAGGAATGATACTGATCTGCGACCTGATGTAAACTATAGCATTTTAATGAAATTGTAAAAGCTGTATACTGTATTACTCTCCATGTCCTGAGTGTTTCTCAAAGAGTATTTAAAATGGACATTTGACAGTGTATTAACACAGATTCACTGTGAACTGTGTATCTAAATTTAGATATGTATCAAATAATTTAGGAGATGTAGACCTCTAGTCTATTCTAAGAAAAACATTACACACATATACCTAAACACACGCTCACATACAGGTCAGATATGTGAGAATGTTCAAAGAGAAGCTGAGTTTGCTGCTTTGCAGAGTTGTGAAACTGACTTAAATGTAGGTCCCTCCTTGAAGAGAATCAATAGCTATTCAATTAACGTAATGCTGATGAATAGGTAGCCACAGATGATCACCTGGCTAGATTAGGTTCTTCTCCTTCTCACCAGCAAAATTGTCACTCTATCAAGAAGTCTATTTTGATCCCAGGCCACGGCGGTGCATATTCTGTTACCTGTAATGAGATGGAGACGGAGCATAACTGAATGAGAACTTGAGAGTGTAACAAGAGTGCACAGGGATCGTGTTTCCAGCTGTCCGGCTACGATATCCTTTGTCCCCTTGTACAAATGAAACTTAAAGGATCAAAGCTGGGCAGTGGGGAGGAAAAACACTCCTTGTAATCGTTGACCAAACCTCTCATGAAGTGCACTTACTCTGGGGCTTTGACTTCATGACGATACTTAAAACCTTCATTTTTCTCAGACATTTCGGTCGTGTAGCTTTGGGTTTGGGCTCCTGCTCTATGAGGCACTTTCCTCCTTCTTTCATCTGATTTTTCTGAGAGTGCTTTCACACTAACAGCAAATGGTCCATTTAAACTAAAGGTTTCATTTTCATTAATGTGAAAGCATCAGTCGCACTCTGGTGTGTACTCAATCAAGCGGACCAAGACCTCCAAAAAGAGGTGGCCTTGGTTCCCTTGACTCTTCACCCAATAATAAACTTTGGTGCAGCTGCTCTGGTGAGAATGCGAACTCGGGCCCAAATGAACTGTGAAATGTATCATGGGAGAGGATACTAATTATTTAATTTCCCGTTCTTTGAAGATAACCATTGATAAAACTGGCATGAAAGTGGACCGTGCTGGAGTCTATATGCTACATGGTAAAAATTCTATTGCCTGGTGTAGGCCATATAATCAAACGAGAGTGAAAGAACTCATAATCTCAGCATCATGGATGCTAACAGTAAAGCTGTGGGTAATATAAATCCTAGATTTGATGAACCGGTCAATAGTTTTTTCTCAGCTTTGCCTCCTTTATACGGAAAGTCTCTCCAGAATGAAACCGTTTATCCCACTTGGTGGAGTACAGAAACCGCTCTGCATTTTCATCCCCTCTTTTGGGGAAATGGCAGCTGCCTTTATTCCTGCCTCAGCAAAGAGCCTCTCACATATTTAGGCTCCTACAAAATGCAGCAGCAAAGCTTTCAGCCAAAAGCCAATACACAGATTGAGTGTTGAGTGTTTTTCCAGTGGTTGCTTGATAGTTTTGGAACAGGCTTCTCTTAAAGATACCTGGTCTCTGAGAGGGAAAGAACAAGGAGTAGAAGCTTTTTATGGGTCACTTATTTTATTTCCACACTATATGTGGATTAAAATAGGTCAGACAGCACCACTGCACAGTTCAGTTTAAGCTCAAATGTGCGTCTGACACCTAAAGAAAAAGTCTTTAATCAGTCCACTTATATATGTGAATAGCATATGGATAAATCCAGAGGAAGTGGAGATAATTTGCGACTTGAATTTGAAATGGATATGATCGAACTATATGAAAATAAGAAATTCAAATTAATGAGCGGTGGACACTGAGAAAAAGACACCTGGTAGCCTGCTGTATAGGAATCCCTTTTATGCTGAAAGGGATTTTGAAGTCAGCAGGGAGCCTTGTTGATAAGCTGTGAACCTGCTTTGAATATGAATTATTTCACCCTGAGTAGCGTAGACCATGCTGGCTCATTTGCACTGATTTAGCCCACTGAAGGGTGTGCAGTTCTGAATATTTTTACATTAACAGCACCCATTTGGATTCTGTAAATCAGCCATCACTCATCATTAGACTACGGTAATGATTATTTATGTGATTGCTGCCGTGGTGGCCCCAACCCTTCAGTTTCATCTAGAGTAAAACGTCAATAAAGAAGGATTCTGCAAATCCAGGATTTAACTGCTGGCAACATTATAAAAATCTGTTATTCCAGTACTATCCGTGCACCATGCTGTCAGCTAAGCACAGCTGGTCAGAGATATTATACTCTCCCTGTGTGATAAAAAAGAACATTTTGAAACAATATTAAAGAAAATGTTGTTTATACTCTCATTTATACTAGCTAAACTCTTGGATGTGCTTGTATTGTTGACTCCAGAAGCAACCGATATCTACTTAAGTGTCCTTTTTTATTACAATATCAAAACAGTATTAATAGAGTATTAATTTCTCAGCAAAAAGATTAGTATCAGTCTCTGTTGTCTCAGCCGTTACAGAGATGCTACTCAAAATGACCCAATCAATAACTACAACTCCCAGGAGTCTTTGACTATGTCTAAGGTTCCGTGGATCTAGGATGACAATGAAATAATCACAGATATTTTACCAGCAAGCAGAGTAGAATAATACTATTGGTTTGTCTTTTGAGTCCAGCACTACCATGTAGAAATTCCCTGCTGTTTTGGAACCCCTCACTGTGAATGGAAATAATGTTTTAATTAATTGATAATATAACTATAAAGATGCATATAAGGACTACCAAAGACACAAGACCGAACAGAATACAAGGGAAAATCACGCATCCTCTTCTCGATCGCTTCATTTTTCTCACTTGATTCTCTAAGACCTTCTCCTGCTCTTCCAGATAAACAATTCTAGAAGCCATGGTGTAGTTCTTCCACATCCTGATGCCCAAAAGGATACTGATGTACCCTATGCACGCTAGTTTGATGGCCATGTGTTCTGTCCCGACATAGAGGTCATTCAGTATCACTCCAAAACAGGCAAAAGCCAGTCCCACTTTCAGCAGCCTGCAGAGCTGCCTCAGAACAAAGTAGAAAGACAAGGTAGGTCACTCCGTAGCCAATGAGAAGCAGAAGAAAACCCTTGGCAAAAATGATGATATCTTCTGGTGTCACGGTCCAACCAACTGTGGAGACATGGAAGGGAGGGAGACTATTATGCAGATATATTATGAAGGAGGGGGGAAAAAAGTATATAATAAGATTAATGAGGCCATATAGATAGGATGTAAAAGGGCTCTTTGGGGTAAAGGTACCTTTTGAATAAGTAGCAAAAGAGACACATTTATTGATTGGAATAATTGCTAATGAGTGACAGTGAAAATAATCTTTACCTTGGATTCCAACAGCCTGTGGGACATTCTTTGAAAACACATTCACGCCTCTGGCCAAACTTCCTACTACAGCATCCAGACAACGAAAGAAAGCCTGTAGGGTGGGGATGTAGAGACCGGTCTTAGCGTACAAGTCTGTACATGACGGGCATCACCTTGCTTTACCTTTAAACCATTCAAATTTTCCTGATCTCGACCTATAATGTTGTAGGTCCTTAAAAAGACCACAGATTGCAACATATTACAATACTATTTGGATTAAAACAGGGTGTGGTTTACACTATTTTGATAAGATACATTTACATTTTTTTACATTACACATTAGAATATCTGAATTAGAACTAATTATATTTTGTGTATTTCCATTCTCACCTGTTGCATGGAGAGCAGAAACTCCCTTTTCCGCTCCTCGGCAGCAGTTTCATCGTGAAAATATTCCAATAATGAAAAAATCGTCATTAAAACTAACAGACAGTCATCACTGTATGGTTGTTTGTTACCACCTACAGCCCCATTAGAAGCCATTCTTGTAATATTTTTTGATGATATATAAGAAGTCCACAGTACAACAAGCCCATACACTGAATGAACAAGCTTTCCTTAGCTCGCCTTTTCAATAAAGGCATATGCCTCCTGTCTTCTTTCACATGACTCAATCAGAATGACTCATCATTGCTAACATTTTGGCCAAACCGATATCTATAACCTATACAGATATATCTGCAGGCCAATATGCAGATGATCCCACACTGGCTTATCACAGACATACTGTAGCACTGCATATGTTTTAGCAGATATACAAATAGAAATTGTAGTATTTTATGCCAATTAAAAATAGATACATTTCTTGAATTAGATTTTTAAAATTTTACTCTTTAATCATTTCATTTATATTGAACTTTACCAAACATTGTCATAGATTTACTGCCACAGTTTGACAAAAAAGGTAATAAATAAAATGTCACTTCAAAATTTTGTCTTAATCAAAGATAATACTCAACAAATAAGGCTTTATCAGCGTATCAAATATCAATATTACCTCGAAAATTCCACACTGTAGGTTGGGCTAAAACTGAACTTGTTCAGACTCACATACTTCCCTTCTTTGTCTATTAAAACATCAGTTGTTGAATGTTGCGCATTTAAAATTCCAGAAGAACGCCAGGTGTACAGATATAAATGAACAAATTGTGTTTAGTGAGTTGATTTGTTGACCAACTCTCAATTTGTCACTTTCTGCAAGTGTGCACCATAAAGTGTAACGACATGGGGCAACGATTGACTGATTTTAGGTTATCTTCCCAGAGCAGCTCGTAGTTCTTCATTTTCAACCTCTCTCTAGGGAGGGGGAGGCTATTACTTTCCACAAAAAAAGTGCAGTCACAGGTAAACAGATGGATGGGAACAGGGCCTACATTGAGGATCTTTGCACTCTGATGTGACACACCGCAGCCACCTCAGACCACAGAGGGTTATATAATAAATATATATATATATATATATATATATATATATATATATATATATATATTCTGCCAAAATCAATTAGAGAATGGAAAAAACATCATTATCCATCCCAGAGATTTGTGATAAGGGGAAAAAATGTACTCACCAGTCTCTCTGACGTGCTGCAACAAGTTCAGATGGAGCAAAAGAAGATTTAAATGAATAAGACCGCACAGTCAGTGCAGTCATGTGTTGAGTGCCAGAGGCAATCTGTCACCTTAACACAGTAAAGTGAAATGTGATGTGATTCTGCAAGTCACTAAACTAAACACCATATAGGTTAAATATATTGCACGAGTGAAGACACCAAAATAAGTTTAATATAAAGTGGTTACATTCATCCTTTTTTATTCTAGTCGCTGTTAAAATAGATCATTAAAATGATCAATAATCATTGTTTTCCACTGATATGAAATATTTTATATCAATATGTGTTCTAGCTACATCGCCCACCCCTACATTTACATATTGAAAGTAGGTGATTTAGCATAAAATGCCCCAAAATATTTAAAAGAAAATCATGAAGAATAGTAGTAAAAACATTCATGGTCACCAGAGAATGAATTGTAGTTTCATTAGTGATCCCTAAAGTACGCAGCATTATTATCTGGTCAAACTGTAATTTTTGTCAATACTAATGTTTCCATGCTGATACATTAAACTAAAAATTCACCTACTGAACATCAGCATACCAATATTATCAGTGGGAGGATGGTAATATGCTTTTACCTCGGTGTGGCCTCACATAGCTGCTACCATTGTTGTAGACTAAAGATCTTGTTTTTATTGTAATCCTGCTCCAACTTCAGTAAGATTGCGTTAAGACAATCAGCAGCAATCAGCAAATCACCTCTGTAATCTGTTATACCAGCCATTTACACTGGCTGTGAATTATTTCTCAACGTCAGTGGGAAATGTTAAAAAGTGCATGGGTCTGCTGCTGTGAATCCTCATCTGTCCAGCCACCAATATGAATTTGTGTTTGATTTGTGATTTTGCCTGGCAAAGTCACAGTTTTGTTTAAACTTTAGAAGAATTTATTATTGTCCTCAAAGTTTTTAGTTTACAGTAACAGTTTCAGGCTAAAAAAAATGACAAACTTGACAGTGTTGGATGTTTAATTCATGTGAAAGGAAAAAAAAATATTATATATCAGAATATTATGTGAGGACCATGCGAACCTTGTAGTTAGACAGTAATTGAAGCAGACCTGATGCAGAAGCTGTCTTCCTCCATCAGCCCAGTGTTTCATCAACCTGTCCTCTCCTCTCCCACTCCTGTGTTCCCAATTCACCATCTTTTTTTCCTGCCCTCTAGGAAAAATGTTTCCTTTTTGTCAACCTGTTCCCTCACTCTTCCACATCAAATACCCTCACCGTCTTCGTCATTGTCCTGGATCTGTCCTGCTTCTTCTCTCACCAGCTCTCCTTTTCCCTTTCTCCGCCGTTCACTTGCTCTTTATTCCATCCCGGGCGCTGAGCGTTAATCTGTGTTATTCACGCAGTCTGCTGAGAGAGCAATTATACTGATCAAAACTTGCCAGTGCTGAGATCAAACACATTTCAGCAGGGGAGCACAGTAAGTAAGAGAATCTCAGACAGAAGAGAAATGAGGAAATCAGAGGGGAGGCAGAAAATGTCTTCTAGAAAAGGGAAGGAAAAGTTTGAAGGGACTTTCAGGGTGGGACATTTATTGTAGGTGGCCATTTAGAGTGTGCTCGAATGGTTTTTTTTTAAATAGCCTAGTGACTCATCGCTCATCTCCTGCACACACCTCACACCACCGCTCATCAGACCCCAGCACACGGGCTGCTGGGATCTCATCTGAGCCCCTCTTGCCTATGAGGGATTAAACTCTTAATCCACCAGACTGAGGCTTGCTATTAGTACCAACAGGGCTGTGGCTATCTTTGTGTTTTTTTTCTGCTGTGTGCATGTGTGTGTGCTGGCCTCTGTTGTGTTGCACTGTGTGTGTATGATACAATACATTCTGGGCAATTGCATTTGTACAGTATGAGTGTGTGTGTGTGAGATTATTAAAAAGAAAAAAAATGAGGCAAGGAAGCAGACTGTACTGGAGCTGGTGGACACGTAAGCAAGTTACCATGGTTTAATGTTGCAGGACTCGGGTAACACCTGTGCCAAATCCACATTATCTGCGGGTGTTTATGTGTGCATGGAATCAAATGACAGATAGAATATCGAGATAATTAGAATAGATAGAAAGCATTAGTGAGGCGGATTGCACCTACCAGCTGTTACTGAAACACTGTCTTGTTTCTTTTTTGAGAAAACAAAATTTGACTGAGAAAAATAAACCCTGCATGTGTGGTCAGTCTTATGTTGCGTACACTAACCAGCCCTGGGTATATGTTGCACTGTAGGTTAATGAATAGCGATGGAAGGATTCACTTAGCCGAACGTTTCTATTCTCAGCACATACACACAGACCCCCCACCTTCCCCACCTTTTTATTTTCCATCTCTCCCCCCACTAATGTGTTGTCTGCTCCGTTAGCAGCCATAAGGGCCTGGACAAAGTGTTTGCTTGTTTTAGCTGTTCCCTCAGGCGCACGCAAGCCTAATGAGCTGCCTCTCAAGGACAAAGTGGGTGTATGCGTGGGGCCGGCAACACAGACAGATCTGTGTGCATTATGATGTTTTTTCTTTTTTTTTATTTCTCCACCTGAACTTTCACCTTGTTCAAGCAGGTTGCAGAGTTGGCACTAAACTGCATGTGTTTAGCCTGGGTTTGCAAAGTCAGTCCTGAACACTGAAGTCTCCTATGAATAGAGAAAAGAAGACCTATTTAACAATGAGTCGCATGATTTTATCCACCTTAATCTTGTAAATTTGACTATTTGTCTGTTTTCAGAACCATTGACCATCTCATCAGTGTGAAATGAAAACTTCACATTCGAACAATAACCATCCGACTCAAAGCTGGTGCTCACTGCAGATTCAGAGCCAACCTTTATTGGAGGTAATTTTGGAGGGAACCGCGCCCCCTGTGGCGCGTAAAGCGAGCAGTGTAGGTGATAAGAGCGTCTCCTTCGTGTCCTTGAATTTCATTTTATCTGAAGAGGATAGAGAGATGCCGACCAGACGCACACTCCGCCTGCAGTTTTGCAAAACACCTTCTTTTTGAGCACTGCTGCGCCTGTTGTCACCTTTTACGCAAACTTGAACTTGGGTACCCGGAGTCTGCTCTGTTGCGCGCCACGGTCCAGACTACCCCCCATCCCCCCTCCCTCCCCCCACCTCCTCCTCCTCCTCCTGCAGCACCACTCACCGAGCTGGAACGGGACACTTCCAGCTCAGGCGGCGCACCGAACCTACCCGCTCCCATCTGTGGTACGTCCAGAGACCGCCCGTGCGCCTTTTTCGCCGGCTTGGGAAACGATGCGGATGCCGGACAGATGTGCCCGTTGTTTTTAACATGTGGCAGCAGAGAGCGGTCACTGGCACCCTGAGTTGGTACTGAATGATCGGAGGGACTGCGAGGCGGCAGAGATTCCCCCCCAGCCCACCCCACACCCCCAGAGCTGGTTCGGCTGCCTGGAGAGGAGTGCGGGACTCAGGATGGTAAGCTGCTCTTCTCAAGTTCTACTGATGTCTGCGGGGTTTGCGTTCGTAGCCTCATATTTGTCCGAAGTTGCAGTATGTGTTGTGACAGCACTTTAAAGAGGGAATGCTGGTGTCTTTTCACCTCATCAACACTGCAACATGACACATTGTTAGTGGGCATTTATTTATTTTTAATTAATTATTTAATTAATTAAATTTAAATATGTGTATTAGACGTTTAAAAAGCTAAAGAAATGTCTGTTTTAAATGAATTGCAACATGAGAATGGAAACACATTTGAATTTGACTCTACTAGGCATTTTTTCCCTTCAAGCAAATTATCAATTATGTAAACATAATTTGGTTATGAGAACTTAATTAATCGCCCAATTTAACAGAGCTTAATTAAAGGTCTAGGCTTGTTTGTGTGTGTGTGTGTGTGTGTGTGTGTGTGTGTGTGTGCGTGTGTGTGTGTGTGTGTGTGTGTGTGTGTGTGTGTGTGTATGTGTGTGTGTGCTTTTGCAAGTTGAGGAAGAAAAATACAGAGTTTCCCTAAGGTACATAAAAGCAACCAGATCCATATGATGCGTCTCTCTCTACCAGCTCGTGATGCAAATGGAGTCACTGTTCACTTGCCTATGAATATAATATAAGCTCACTGACTGAATGCCACAGTATGACCTCAAGTTATAGAAAAGAAAACCTGACAACACACAAGTAAAATGAGAATAGGATGTCATTTATTGATCTGTCCACATTTCCATAGAGCCTAAGTTTGTTTTAGTTGTATAGCACTTAAGATGGATCGATAATAATTTAAAAAGCAGTTGAGTTCCACTCCTCCTTCCTCCTTCCTCTATTCTATATATATATATATATATATATATATATATACTGTATATATATATCCAGCCAGGAGGTTGAGCAAAGCTGATAATACCAGCATGCTTCCAGAAACGTATTCTTCAATTAACATTCTAGTTAAAAAAAACACACCCTTCCACATCCACAGGGAATGCAAATCTATTAATAAATGGTTTATCATGCTCTCCTTCCCCCTGTGAGGTGGAAATGAAATACCACCATCGTGACAGAAGTGATTTATTGGTTTCTCCACTATAGGGTCCCATCCTGGATCTGAATTAGTGACGTATGTTGGTGCAGTCCAATACCTCAAACAGTCTGCTCTGTCCACTCACTAACACGTTCGATAATTCTGTGGTTACTGACGTTGGCTACTGAGCAGAAGAATCAGCTAATATTATTCTTATTTTATTGCACAGTGTTACCGTAATGATGATAAACCCACAAGCCTCTAGACTGTGAGTCGGTATTCTTCTTTCAAGTTACCACACTGTGCTTAATATCAGGGTTGCGAGTCAGGGCTAGTCATAGTGATGGATGAGTGTGTGGACAATGTGTGTGTGTATGTATGTGCAGACAAGCCTATACCTACTGCACATGTGTGCTAACTTTTTTGTTTTTTTTTGTTGTTTGTGTGTGTTTTTTTAAATGTGCATTTATGCTAAGAAAATGGGTAGAAAATTATAGAATTGCTCTTAGAGTTTCTGGTTGTGTATAAAATGTATAATAGCTTTACAGTAGATTTTTTAACAATTCTCAAAAGAAAAGCATTGTTCGGAAGTGGATCCAAGTGGATAAGCTACAGGCCATTGATTCATGACTCTGTCTGTTTCAACCTGGGTCATATTCTTTCATCACTCCCCAGCTAAGCTCATAGACTGGCTTTTATCTCTGAAGGCTGTGGAGTTGGTTGAATGTATTCTAGTTGGTATGGGGTAATCAAGTAGAATATACACGGCATGTCAAAACCCCACCTTCCGTAATGTAAAATGAGGTGACAGTATTATTAATAAGACATGCAGTGTAGGTAAATACAGGTTTAAAAGAAACAGAAAAGGTGCGATTAATTACCTTAACAATGACTTACCTTTAATAAGGTTATTAGCAACACCGGTGGATTCCCTGCAATGCAGACATACAGTCTTTCCTATGTCCACTTTCACTTTTTGTTAGCTGCTGGTCTTCGTGCCTAAACCATTGACGTAGGTGAGGTACTGCAGTGGGAAAAATAGACACAAATTTTGCAATACTGTAATGTAGGGCCCACTAAAACTATTTACAGCTCTGATACACAACGAAACATTCTGGGCAACTATAGTGACTAACGGTGCCAATATGTTTCAGGGCGATCCCGTTGCCAAGAAAAATATTTTGGACCCTGTGTTGCTAGGATTGCTGCCCATCTACAGCAGCCAATAAATCACTCGGAGTGTGAGTGAAACCCCAGAACCTCGTACCTGTTCTTTTTCCATTGTTTCTTTTTTTTTGTTGTTGTTTTTTCAACTCCCATAGTAGTAAACAAACCAGCCTGACCGAATGGACTTTGATTTGAGTATAAATTCTTTAGTGTCTCTTATAGTCTGGTGCTGACCACAGTTTCTGGCCATTAATAGCAGGCAGCAGACCTGATGTGACTGCCTGTCTTGTTTCTCACTGAAAGCAAGTGAAATAGAGGGGAGGAGCATAAAGCACTGCAGTCTTCTTTAGTTCTGCTCTCTCACACCATCTGTCTTTCCAATTCTTTGCCCATTCTTCTCTATATTGTGACACCCTTTTTTAATCTCAGTCTATCCTCGCTCCATTATGACATTTATCTGTTTCTCTTTCTCTCTCTCAGTGCCTGCATGAAGCCACCACGTGTCTAGGCCCTCCCTAATCCTGTTCTAGTGACACAGAGGATCCCCTCAGCCCCTGGACACCTCATTTGGCTCCTTGACTCACCCAGATCAACTTCTGTCTTTAGCTATCAGCTACTGATCAATCCTAACACCTCCCTCCCCCCACTCTGTATTTGGGATTTCCTTTTCCAGACACTCACTTCAGACTGGGATTACGCACTGATCTGCTGAATCCTGATATGGCAACTGACTCTATTATGGACATCTGACAGCAGCGCCAAAACTGTTGATTGGAAGCCAAAGCCATAGCTCGCCTGTCAGCGATGAAAGACTCGTTGTTATGAGGGATTTTGAGACCAAAAAGACTGAAAGGCATTTCTATTCTCAGCACAAAGGCTTCTCTCAAGTGCAAGTTGTAACGCAAGCCGTTGGAGGCCACAATACGGAAAGCACTGCCGCATCCCGACACTGAGAAGTTGAGCCGGACACAGTCCGGGGACCTTTCCTGTCTTCATTACCTGACCTGAGCTGCCCAGTCCAGAGCAGCGTTTTTTCCAGATGCTGCCATGCCCATCATCAGCAACGCCAACCATGACTTCAGCAATCTGTCCGTCAGCGATGACAGCAGTCTGGATCATATCTTCACCGAGATCCCAGAGACTGAGACCATCAAGGTATGAATTCAGTTGTCTCCAAAGACCATGAAAACCTACATATATCAAATTTGTGATCAAATTGTAGGAAAATAATTGTGTTGCATCTGCTCAGTCGTTGACGCTGTTCATTCGTCTCTCTACAGGGCGTGTACTACAAGAGGGCTCAGTTCATCCGTCGGCCAGAAGACCTGGTATCCGTCGACCACGGCTTGCTGGCGGTGATCAACGTCGGGGGAAACCGATACACCTTCCCCTGGAGCACCCTGGAGCAGTTCCCCCTCACTCGACTTGGCCGCCTCTGTGGATGCCGTTCGCCCGAGGACATCGCCAGCGTCTGCGACGACTATGACGAAGCCCGGAAGGAGTTCTTCTTCGATCGATCGCCCTCCGCCTTCAGGGTCATCCTCAACTTCCTGGCTGCAGGGAAACTCCGGCTGCTGCGGGAGATGTGCATCCTCTCCCTGCATGACGAGCTCACCTACTGGGGCGTGGAGATGGCTTATATGGAGCGCTGCTGCAAAAGGAAGATGTACACGCGCATCGAGGAGATACACGAGCGGGAGCGGCGGGAGGAGGAGCGCCGGCAGAGAAACGCCATGCAGCGCATGCCGGCAGAGGAGACCAGGTACCGGAAATTGATGAACTGGCTGCGAGATATGGTGGAGAATCCGCAGTCTGGCTTACCGGGGAAGATGTTCGCCTGCATGTCGGTGATCATGGTGGCTGTGACTGTGATCAGCTTGTGTATCAGCACCATGCCAGACCTCAGAGAGGAAGAGAGCAGGGTGAGTGTGCCGCAGTGTGTTGGCATGTTGTGAATGTAGCTGTCAGCAGCACGGAGCCTCGAGTCCAAGTCTGCCTCATACAAAACACTCAATTATAATCCTTTAACTTGAACGGGGCCCATAAATTCAAGAAACGCAGTACGATGCCTGCAGCGACCCTGCCTGTCAGTGAGATTTATCACGAGTGGCGTGAGTGATAAGAGTCATCTCTTCTTGCAGTCAAAGACACAGTGAGCCTGACATTTCATGATCAGCGTAACATTGCCTCTATTAACTTAACATGACAAAACTGAATGCTCATTTAGGCGTTATCTGCAACTCGATTATACGAATGCCGAAAAGGTTTCTACTGTAATACATCAGTGCATACGCGAAAAGAACAAATTGTTGTATTCTTTTCAGGTTTGGGCAGGCTTTATAAATACGGCAAATAGTCAGGCTTTAAAAATTCAGTAAAATAATAACTCCTACTTCCGTCACAGCCTCTCAAATATCCCTGCGGGGCGGCAGTGTGCGTGCGTGCATGTGCGTTGGCTGTGCCTGTCCTGTGATCTGTGCCTATACCCGTAGCAGCGTGGGATAATGAAGCCTGAGCTGCTCACTGAGGCCTGTCCAGTATCTGTCAGTAAACACTGGGGAATAATGCCGAAAGACACGTGCACGCGTACAGAACGCGTGTGTAGAGCGCGTGTGTGTAGACACACGCTGGGTAGCACTAATTTACACAACTATAAACACACACCTACTCGCGGAGAGACAGTCACATGCACATGCAACAGTAATGAACCCATCCACTGTAACCGATATGGCTGTCTCTGAATTTCGCACACATTTCCTCCTGTGTCTTCTGTTCCTGTTAAACATAAATTCGTATACACCCGTCTCAGTTTTCATTGGATTCCTGCAACTTAAATACATTTTCACCTGCAGGCTGGAGATATGGCTATGTGTTTTAATTAAGTTTTCCCATCTGCAAAAACACAACTTTGATCAGGCAAAGGTTGCCCATATTTGCTGTTAAATAACAAACAGTTTGTACAGTATATATACGCTTGGTCCTAGTACATGCATGTGCTGATACTGCTAGCAGGAAACTGGAAAACTGCACACATGTTCAACAGCAGCTCCTTGAGAAGCCGGTGCCCCTGTATTGATTTTGAAATGAGCAGTCAAAGGAGTGCAGGACAGTGTCATATGGGAGAATTTAGCGAGGCGGAGGAGAGTAGCAGAGGGCCTGATTAGTTGAAAAGGCTGAAGAGAGGATTTTGAGCACCCTGCCAGGAGGAGTCCAGTCATCGGTAACAGTCATAGGAACACAGATGGAAGCTCTCGCGTTCGGGATTTAACAGGATTCATGTGTCTGATTCAGTGGATGCTGTAAACCCACCGGACTGGGTTGATGTCTCTGATATGGACCATATAGAGCTTATAATAGGACAAACATGTATGAATCAGCCTTGAGGAGAAGCCTCACAGGCTCAGATGTTCTGGTAGATTTATTGTCTGTACAGTGACAGGGGTGGCAACAAAAGAAGCAGGAATACAGCAGAATTCACAAGCAAGAGGACATTCATGCAACAGAAACAGGCAAAATACTACTATTGTGGAGTAAAAACTTGTGTTTTCCCAGTATTATTTTACCAAGATTGCATTTCGGCTATAAACAGAAAATTGGGGTTTTCTGTTTGTGAAGGAGACAGTGTTACTCCATGGGAGAAATCAAGCTGTCCTCAAGGGGCGGCACCCCCCCCCCCCCCCCCCCCCCACACACACACACACACACACACGCTTGGTTTGAGCGCACTATATTGATTCCATTTGAGAAACTTTATACTGTCTGTGCACATTTCACTGCCTTATGAGGACCTTGTATATTGTAGGGACATATTCTCCTGTCCAAGCATCTCTTTACATGCTCAATCTTGGAAAAGAGGGTGGCAGTT
The DNA here is from genome assembly GCA_030544235.1 of Lepturacanthus savala. Classification (NCBI taxonomy): domain Eukaryota; kingdom Metazoa; phylum Chordata; class Actinopteri; order Scombriformes; family Trichiuridae; genus Lepturacanthus; species Lepturacanthus savala. Next base: position 19,173,148 of record CM060465.1, read on the forward strand.
CTCTCCAAAAGTAAACAAAACCATCTGCTGCTGCTGTTTCATGTTTTTTTTTTCCCCACACACTCCTGAATTCCAAACTATTCTCCCGCATTCAAGCTACCGATCTCAGTCCGCAGTGTGTGCCTTGCCTGCCCTGGCAGGAGCAGTAGGACTCCTGTCATCTTTAATTCACACGGCTCTGCTGTTTGTCTCTGATCTGGTGTGTGTTGCAAAAAAAAAATTCCCCCATCCACTCATCATTCACCATGCTGCTCTGCCTGCCTCTGTTTGGGTAAGGAGAGTGAAAAGAGAGCTACAGTAAGTGGAAGATGGAGGAAGAGGAGAACAGATAGAGGATATGTCTGAGAGAGAGAGAGAACAAGGCTATGAATCGATAGGATATGCTTTGGAGGAAGAATCAAAAAGGGAGAAAGGGATGAGAGTGAAATTCTGGAAAGTAAGAGATAAACGCTGCTTCCTTTTTCCTCTGTCTCTCTCTGTGTGTATTCTGCTTGTCCTCAGCTGATCCCTTCCCTATCAAACACTTTATCGCTATGAGCTAAATGCTTTGAGGGGCCTTTATCTTTATGTTCAGTTTCAAACCTATTGATAATATCAACTCCCATTCCTCCATCTCCTGCTGTGGGTGTGTTTCTTCCAATGTATAATCACTCTGATCTTCAAGTAAAAAAAAAAATCTGCTATCATTTCTCCAGACTTTGTACAGATGCAACATTTTGACCAGAAGCCCAGCCCTTCCTTGATGGGATTTGTAAATGCAAATAAATGCATGAAATGAATGACTGAAAGTCAGAGGGTCAAACGGTGCAGGATTTGTGGACCAAACAGATCGATTGAACTGCCAGTGGAGTTTTGGAGGACTGTAATGACACTGACCAAACATTTTGGACATAAACGAATGTGACAGTATGAGGAAGTAAGGAACACAGCAAATCTAATATTATATAAACATGTCAGCTAAATTCCAGCTGTCATACCAAACAAGCACAAACTCTATATTGCTGATAATGTACTCAATTACCAAAAATTCACATTCCCCAACACAAGCGTTAATAGACATTAGATTTAGAAGTTTGAAGAAGAGTGATGGAGGGCCACCAATAGAAGCTGTACAACACAACATTGACATATGATCACCTTAAAAAGTTGTAATGCAACGCTATTAACACACGTAGCTAACACAGCATAATTAGCACTTATTTGAACTTTTGTTATAGGTGCACAGTATTTCATTTTAGCTCTGTTCTGGTCTCCAGTAACTCCTGGGAGAAATATCTGGCTGCTGAACACACTAAGTTTTGCTTGCCGCTAACTATGTTATCTGTTTGGTGCTGTTAGCGTACAGTGAGTTTAAGCTTGGTAACAATAAGCTGAAAGATGCTGGTGACAATTTTCGGCGGGTTTGTCGCTAAGTGACCATTTTCACATTGCACATGGTCACATGCATTGCAACTATAAAAATATTATAGGCGCTTTAGGGTAAATCTGAGCTTTGGTCATCATTTAAAGAGTAAATTACTGTTTTCGATCTCATAGTTTCTTAATGTAAGGTTTATTAGATGAACCTAACTGGGAGTTTCTTCATTTTTCCTGGAATTTCTATCCTAACCCAGCTCTGACCCCACTAATCTCCCTGAGTCAAATCTCTGGCAGGACAGAAACAGTGTTTAGATTGGAAAGAATGGAACATATGCAGTTCCCCTCTCCCTGGAAAGAGAGAAACAGGTCTCGGTACACATTGATAACCTGCTTGAGTTTACATCTTGTTGCTTTTCAAATGTCAAACATCCACCAAAGACACTGACTTCCCCCCCACACTCATACCACACGTTCATCAACGTTTTCCCATTCACATCTTTAATATTCTCACCGGGTGATGGAGTATTTTCGGACAGGCTCATCATATTTGCTCTCCTTTTTCCTAATTCAGTCATAGCCTGGCCCGGGGGATAATTGAACCAGCCGTTTAATGTCCTTAATTCCATGAATTGGAGTGGGATTTGCTGTTCAATAATTGGGTCCTATGGCATCAATCACCTGTATCTGGAGAGGGGACAGAGGGAGTGATAGAGAGCGGGCAAAGTTAGCTGTCTGCATCAGTTAAGCTTCACACTGTGAGTTTTGTCACGTTTTCTGATCGACTATCCACTTGTGCTTAAGAAGAGGCCTGTCAATAATCTTATTGAACCATAGAACCTGTCTAGGAAAGAAGAAAGGAAAGGCAGGTGAGTGTTTTTCTTATTCTATTAAGCGATAAAAAGGGAGACAGAGTTAGGCAGAGATAATGTCTTTTGTGATGTCTAAAGGCAAGATAAGGTAATTCTATAGGTGTTGGATGGGAGGGAAGAAATAGAGGAATCCCGTCAAGAAGGAGGAGCGGAAGATAAATAGAGAACAGAGGAAGCAGAGAGGATGTAAACACTTAACGTGAAGCCTCCTTCTTTTCGATCGACTTTCCTCTCAGTGGGGATGTTCCAAGATAAAAGTGTGCATGGTTTCTCACAGAAAAGTTGTCAGGCCTAATGGCAAGTAGGCCAATTGTCTCTTTTGATGGGGGCTCATGGCAAGGCAGCGACAGACTGATGGCAGCAATAAGGTGGCCAGTAGACCACTTGGCCAGTAGATGAGAGATCTGCTGCCCCCTGATATATTTTCACTGGCCTGCTGCCTCCTGCCGTAGCAGCATCAGCTGCTATAGTATTTGGCACGAGAACAATTGCACACATAGATTAAAATCTGTTCAAAAAGGTACATTGGCCTAAATGGTCTCATTCTTTTTGTCTTTCAGGGCTGTAATTTATTGGACTGTACTGTTCAGTCTCTTACAAAATGGTCCTAAAACCAACATGAAAGAAAATCATGATATCATTAGGATCGAGATTGTGATTATGATATTGATTCTGCCTTAAAAAGACAAATGAAGCAGCCTAGAATGTTGTATAAAGAGAAATAGTTTAATGGACTAGAATAGAAAGCTTTACTGTCATTGTGCAGGATGCAGTGAAATTAGGAATGCTACTCCAGTCAGTGCAATTTTTAAAAATGAATTGATAACAAGACAACAACAAAAGGCTCTCTACACACAACAGCATTGTTAGAACAATGCGTACCAGAATAAAGGATGCGATCTCTTGAGAAGCACAAATAATTACAATAAATTAATTAAAGCATTGTTACAGAAGGCCAGAAAGAGATTTTCTTTTTTAGTTTGTCTCTCAAAATAACAAGCAAACACATTTTCTGATCTCCTTATTAACTCATTTTCTTGCTTCCTCTTGATCAGGAGAACAGAAGTTAGTCTAATTCAGTTATCTTAAAAGGCTGCAATAACTGTAACAACAACTTCTGTTGTGATCTCAGCATCGTCTTCATGTGTCATTACGTGTCAGTATCAAATTAAGCAAGAGGGATCATTACCTGCAAGTCTGACTCATGCATTGTATACTACATAACATAACACTAATGCCATCAAGGTAGTTATCACATTATGTTTGATTTTAACGGAGCTGCAGTCATGAAATATGAATGTTACAGCCCAGAATAATAACCTGGAAACAATCACTGTCAAAGATCCTTTCCTGAGTCCAATTTACATGCAACACTAACGATTGTTCATTACTAATTTGATCACATTCTGTTTAAAATTAGTAACAAGTCCTATAATCTATTCCTGTGAGCACAATATTAGCTCACTTTCAGTCTAATGTCTTTATTAGACAGGTGTTTAACAATTACGCTAAATTACAACGGCAGTTTGACCACAGAGCTGCTTCTCATATATCGGTGGTAATAATAATGATTGAGCGTAATACAAATGAAATGTTAAACAAACCCCTCGCTATGATAGGTTTTCCTGTCATATCTCCCAGAGCCTGAAACTGAAAGTATTTGTCATTCGGCACTAATGTCCAGGTCTATTGAGAATCACTTGGAAAAGAACAGCGCGCACAAAGAAGAATTTAATAAAAGGAGGTATGAAGCGAACCGTGGACATGGAAAATCGTTAAACCCCTACAAAATAAAGGACCGTCATCAATCACGGGCTTTGTTTAAGTGTATAACAACAGTTGCAAAAGTTTAGGAATGCATTCCTCAAGCGCCGCATTTTTCATCTTCCCCTCCTCATAATTCCAGCCTCCATTAAACAAAGGGAGCTCAAATATGCGTTGCCATCTGTAAACTCTGTTGGCTCAGTAGGGCGAGACTGTGGCTGGCAGTGAGTATAAGTCAAGGACAGTAAATAAGTCTTTAAGACAGCTGGATGGATGGCGAGGTTGGATAGAAGATCCAGAAAGTGGAGGAGGTGAGTGGATGTCACGAACATTTCACACACACTTACAGACACACACATATACAGAGTCAGAGGGACCTGACCTTACAGTAGCTGCAGGCTGCCTCATCATCAAAACTGTGATAATGTGAAATAGACTATTCAAGGTTATACTGTACATGCTGATCTTGCTATAACAGGTTTGCAGTCACGACTGTATAGCAGTTAGCCGAGTTAACGTCTTTTTCAGGGAGGATTTATGAATATTTCTACCATTTAACATTATTGCCAGATTCAATTAGGGCATTAACGTAACATGCACATGTGTGTGAATATGCATGCACAGATAATTAGCATGCATTTCCTTTGTGTTTATGCATGTACGTATGGTATCAGCGTAGTGCAGGGTCTGTGCCTGTTGCAATCTATCTGGTTACAGACTATTATTTCTGTCTCATGTGATGCTTGTTAGCCAAGTGGGATTATGGGAGAGAACAGCAAAGTATGAGGTGTTTATCCTGTCCATGCCAGGAGTGGATTGTACAACATAGCACAGGATAGATGAGTCCAACACAAGGAGTGGAACTTCTTAGCTCTGAATGTGTTAGTTATGAAAGCTGTTGAGGACCATTCACATTTGTGAATCCACAACTTTCAGTACCATTTCAGTTCTCTACCTCTAGTAGAGTCTTTTAAAAATGTTGATGTTACAATGTGAAGTTGTGACTATTAAATCATAATTTGCATATTCATAATTGGCATCTCCTTCCCTACAAAATAATCAAAATAAAGTCATAGATTTTAAGGTTCACCTACAGTGTTTTGCAACTAAACAGTCGACAAAGCAGTAAACACTGGTGGAATTATAACTTTATTCACAAAAAAACTTGCATTCATCTGCAGCAGACCACTCTACATCAATTTTATCCCTCTCTCTCACACACACCTTCTTATTCAATGTGTTTTCTTTATTTTCATGACTATTTACATGCAGATTCTCACTGAAGGCATCAAATCTATGAATGAATGAGTTATGTACTTAACAAAAAATATGAAATAAATAAAAACATGTTTTATATTCTAGTTTCTTCAAAATAGCCACCCTTTGCTCGATTGATAAAGCAAGAAATTCCACTAATTAACCCTGATAAGGCACATTTATGTAGTGAAAACCATTTCAGGTGACTACCTGAAATGGCATTTCATCAAGAGAATGCCAAGATGTGCAAAGCAGAGGGTAGCAAAGGGTAGCTATTTTGATTATGAAGCAACTAGAATATAAAATGTGTTTTCAGTTATTTCACATTTTTTTGTTGCGTAAATAACACCATAAACATGTGTTCATTCATAGATTTGATGCCTTCAGTGAGAATCTACAATGTAAATAGTCATGAAAACAAAGAAAACACATTGAATGAGAAGGTGTGTCCAAACTTTTGGCCTCTACTGTAAGTCAGTTGTAAGCCTCTATACCTATATCTCTTCTTTTGTCTCTTTAATTAGCCCTATAATTAAAAAGGAAGTCCCCTCAAATTAACTTCAGATGTTAATAAGTTAATAATGAGTTGTTATTATGTGGGCTGAGGAGGGGCTGATTAATGGATGAACCACACAGGTGTACACTGTGAACACTTGGTCCACAGGTGAGGAATGACAGGCATGAAAACCAGAAATCATCATGGGAAGAAAACAGGAGGAGAATGGAAGATGGAAGACGGAGGGGGAAGCTATTACAAATACAACACACATGCAAACAGCCAAACAAACACACTAGAAGCTTTATTCCCTGAGGTTATACTAAGCAACAGGTCCCCACCACTGCTGATGTTACCCTCTATGGTCATCGCAGCACATCAGTTTCACATTCTACCCGCAGCTACCGTTAATTCAAACACCCCCTTTTTCAGCGCTGCTACTCCACCGTGTCGTAACTGAAGTCAAACGCACCCTTTGCACCTTGCCTCTGCATTCCTCCACACGGGGGACGGGCATGTTATTGCTTTTTCTATTTTCTTTTCTGATATGTTTACTGATGCAACAAATAGACGGGACATTTTCAAAATGTTGCAACAGATGGAAAAAAAAAGAGGCTATATAGCTTATTGCTTGCACAGCGTTGTGTTATAATAAAATTGTGTTTTTTGCTGTGTGTGGTTACACGAGAACATCTTGACTTTGATGAAACATAAACCACTTTACAGCACTGGAGACAAAACTGCTGGCTTTGTTGGAATCGTAGTGGAGTAATAGTAGTAGTGTGTATTTTTAAAACACCCCTCTTTCATTCACACCTACAATGTGTTCAGTGAAACAATCCTGGAAGACCTTAACAAATTGAAAAATGAAAAGCGCACGTGTGTGTGTGTGTGTGTGTGTGTGTAGCACCTGGCAGACAGAGAATAGACTTATGAGGTGTGAAGGGAACCCCGCGCCTCAGATATCACCTTGTCTTTTTTTTTCTCATAAAATGATCTTGTAATCTCCCTCTCCCCTACACCTCTTAGCCACCTACACGCCTCCCGTCTCATCTTTTCCTTCCTCCGCTCTGTCTCTCTATTCCACTGAAGGTGAGGGGACACACACGGTGGGAGGTGAGGAAGGTGCGTTACCCTGTGTGCACACATGCAGCGATCACATTTCAGGAGAACAGCCTGATGATGGATGGAAGTGTCACCCAATACAAGTTCTTTAATAACTCATGACTAGTAGACACAATGCTTGAAGTGCAGTGTTTCAGGTGAAGGCCAACCATTCACCCTCTGTTCTTCCTCTGCTTCTTTCTGGTTTTACTCCTTCTTCTTTTAAAAAAAAAGCACACGGTCAGTGTAGAATTTTACAAGGTAATGCTGATTGATAGCTTGCCTTTCTTTTTGTTCTTCTTTCTACCCAAACTTTTGGATCCAGTGGGATTACCCTATCATCATGGGGGGCTTTTTGCCTGATTGAAAGACAGAGTCTGAGAGAGATAAAAGAGAGCTGTGAATGTAAGGGACATACTGTGAAAGAGTTGGAGAATTAAATTGAGAGTTTGAACACCAGGGAGCACGTCTTAGAGTGATAACCAAATTCTAAACTTAGTGCACTGCAGTTCATAGTCAGGGTGTGCTTATATAAAAGGCACATCCACACGTCTCTGTACCATTAATGGAATAGCACATTTGCATCTAGTAAGAGTCGTCCTAATTGCAAAAGTGTGGGGCTTTATCTGATCCAAAAGCAAGAAAATCACATTAAAAATTGAAAGCAATGGAAGCTTTCTCATGTCCAAAAATAAAGAGTTCCTCTGCTGTCGAGGCAGCATTGGGCAGCGAAGGGTCAGTAGCAGAGGGTAAGATGGGAGGCTGTGCACACTGTGTGTGTGTGTGTGTGTGTGTGTGTGTGTGTGTGTGTGTGTGTGTGTGTGTGTTAGAGAGAAAGAGAGAGACAGATATTTCAGAATTTGGAGATACCTAAAAAGTGCCCAATAACACTGTAATACTTTAGACAGCCAGACATTAGCTTGTCAATCAGCGAGTATAAACTCCAATATGACAATATGACATGCTGATATATTGGATATTGAGGAATTTTGCTACTAAACCGAGAGTCAATATCTCCCCTCTCTGTCACATAACACAGCATTTCATTTCTTATTTTTTTCCTCCCAGGAATGTGAGGATCTGAAATCAATTTAACAATAGTTTGGAATAATAGCTATTCTCATTTTCCAGCACAAATTGTCCAATGTCAAAAATCTAAATGGAGAACGCTTTTACCCATTTTCAGTAAGTCATGTGAAAGAAAGATCACCAGAGAGGTTCATATTATTGTATTCACCATCTTCAGTTATGTATTGTGAAAGGTTGTGACAGAATATCACAAACAATCATGTTATTCATTGCTTACCCATTACAAGGGCATTTCAAATCAAACAATGCAATGTTCATTTGATTAGGGCAGCCTCGTCGGTTGCCAAGTTTACGAAAAGAAGATGCACAATCAAAATGACTTTCTTCTAAATCAAGGCTGTTGACTAAGCATTCTCAAAAGGTTTTAAAGGGTATTTCTTTGTGTTAATTCTGTGTGAGTGATTCTGTAGTGTTAACATTTGGAAAAAAAAAATTGAGTGGCTGTAATAAAAATTCAGCAGTCTCCCATGTGGTCACTAGAAAAGTCCCAGCCCCTTAAAATGCCTTTCACAATGGTGTGTACCCTTTGTATTAATTTGACATTGAGATGTGTTAATACAGTTGATAATGTGAAGCCCAGGCAGCTGCTGCATAGTGCCTGTGCTGAAATGAGCTGTCACTGACATTAGTCCCAGAGAGCGAGCGTCAAGCAGATGAGATAAGGTCAGGGAGATAGTGGGTATTGTGAAGGGAAAGAGGGAGAGTCAGAGAGAGAGGGGGACAGAAGTATAATGCTTCTAGCCATAACAAATGGCCTTTTATGCAGAGGGTAAGAACAGCGCTGCGAAGCCCTGATGGCCCTAATGTCAGGACGAGAGAGAGGGAGAAAGAGCAGTGAGGATGGGAATAAATGAGAGGTAGAAAGCGCACAAGAGACAGGACATGAAAGCCGAAGGGGAAAAAGTGTCTGAAAGATTGATAGAGGACAGGCAGCCAGAAATCCCAGAGTGCAGCAGGACTTGACACAACACAGAACGCATGAGGCATGCAGGCGAGACCAAGCAAAGGGACGGACAGGTTCATATTTAGTTAAAGATTCATCAAAGCGCAATTCTAAACAATGAAATGTGGCTTTTTTTAGTTTTATTTTGTTTTTTGGGGGGAAATGTCCTCTGTTTGAGGGACGAACATCCCCCCAGCCAGCTCTTCAGACCTGGGAACAATTCATGGCCTCAGGTGAGGAGGCGATGTGGTTCCATTTTTCTCTTGTGTTTGCTGCTGCTGCTGCTGCTGCTGCTGCTGCTGCTGCTGCTGCTGCTGCTGCTGCTGCTGCTGCTGCAGTGATGACTGCTGTGGACTCACATGCAATGATTCCGGTTTAATATGCCCTAACAAACAAGGAGTGAAATGTGAATTCAACATAATGGATATTTATAATTCTATTTATATGAAAAACTGAATGGCAAACATTTAGAGACTGGTTTGTTTTCAATGATATTTTTAAAGCTGTATCAATCAATATATTTTTATGTTAACAATGCATCAAATGACTGTGTAATATGATAAGAATTATCACCTGACTGCAGTCCCCCCCCCACCCCTCCAGCTCCGAGCCATTTCCTCATCAGACCTATTTTGCTCGTTTTGGTTTTGGCCTCCATCTCCAAGGTTTAAACACTTCCAGCAAACAAACATGCCCTTGAAAGACTCTTTGCCCGAAACACTGCTCCAATCAATTTCAAGTGTAGAACAATACCTTAGCAACAGAGACAGATTTTACCAAACGACTTCACTAAGCATAGGACAAATCTTTCAGCACCTTTTAGCCTCTTTGAGCAGGTTGTCCTGGTTTTACAGCCTGCAGCATTACTTTCATGCAGAAACAGCAAGAACATTCAAAAGAACCCATTTTATGCTACGTCATCAATGTCTCAATGAAGTACTGTTTGCACACAAGTTAGCAATATAATATAATACTATAGGTCACTGCCAAAACTGGCAGTGACCTAAACTGCCAGTTTTGCATGGCACCACTGCCCATTTGCATTAGGGCATGTGGTGTAACCCTAAAAACTTGGTACCAGATATTTTAACTCTCTTAAAAAGGTTTTAAAAAATGAAAAATAAGTAATATCAAGTTTTATATCGTGTCAAAAATCACACAAAATCATGATTTTTCTAAAAAATATTCATAAATAAAATGATACAAATGGATTTTTAAATAACAAGAAACCAACATGAACACAAAATATACATTTATTTATATACAGACTTGATGAATGCTTTTTAAAACTGTATTTTAGAACGTTCTCATCTTGCTAAACATTATTTGTCAATGACCCGCTTACATCTTGTTGTACTGCCCAAAGAGTGGGGAAAAACATTAAATGCAGTAAGAGGGGAAACAGTTAATGGGCTAAAATGATACCAGCAATGACCAGATATAGATACAGAACAGATATAGCATGGGATTAAAGATTTCTTGTTATCACTAGAACCAGCAACATTGATAGAGGAAGGGACATATACCAACGTTAAACTGTCATTTCCAACTCAGTATAGCATATCGCTATCTGTAAATGGGAGGCAACAACACATCAAATTATGCAGATAAATGTAACTCTGCAGGAATGAAGGGAAAGACAAAGAGTCACAGTGGGATGAGAATCGGCGAACGAGGCAAAGAGCACTTGAGTGATAAATGAGAGTGAGAGGGCTGGGGCACATGTGTGAAGGTGCATCATGCATAGAGGAACAGTGGAGGGAGTTGTTCTTCACTTCAAGAAACACTGAACAAATGAGGGATTTGAAAGGGAAAGAGAGCCATGTGAGGGGACAAACACAGAATGACGGATGAGAAGGAGGGAGTCCGGAGAGGAAACTGAATGAGTAATGAGAAGGTGAAGACAGCGGTAGGAGGAGAAGAGGGTGACAGGAAGAGCAAAGAAGGATGATAGGGATGAGAAACAGATGGGATACACATTATAAACTGAAGAGATGCAGGAAGAGAGGGAACACTGAGAAAAGCAAGAAGATGAGGTTAAGAGGACACACGAATAATGTCCAACTATATAATAAAATGTTATTTTTTTTCATTAAAAGTAATTAATATCACCCCCTAAAATCAGGTGGGAACATTCTTGAGAAAAATACAAAAAACAAATTTAAGGAACCTACAATTCACCGCTTTCTTTGCTGGCTTGTCGCCGAGAATGGTACAAAAAAGTAGCAACCACCATCGCTGAATGTGATAGGCTGAAGAGATTTAGAGATAGGCTTATCAGATTTGTTTTTGATTTTCCTTTTTTTGATCTTTCTTGCACTGCGACAATTTGAGAACTCAACTTGCCCTCCAAGTTTTGGTATAATAACACATGATAATTGTTTTTTGTGGGATTTGTTAAGTCACCAACTGCCAGAACTCCACCATTTCTGACCATTCGCATGTTTTCTCTGTGGTAAATCGGTCATTAGGTTTAGGCCTGACTGTTAAACACAAAACAATCTGTACCAGATGTTGGAAACAAGTTTGTCTTTGGTGATTTCAGATAGTCTTCAGGGTTATTTCCTAACTTCAGGCAAATATTTCCTTTGCTGTAATTTTTTCCATTTCTTTTAACTCCAAATACACCTTTTAATGAAAAAATAACTTTCAATATGCCAAAGAGAAACATTGGAAGCATTAAAATTAAACACAATTAAGCCAGCAATGACTGTAAGAGGATTTGCATTGGCTTCTGTGGTGCTTGATGGAGGATTTGTGTGAGGAGGCAAAATTAAGGCTAATATGAAGGAAAAGTGAAATTGACAGCGATAGCCGCTTGATGGGAACGGCCTTTGAAGAATCTTTGAAGAAGATGGCCAGCTGTAACAGGAGGGTTCTGTGCACCACAATCGCCTTTGTTTTTCATTGCATTTCCCTTCCTTGGCACAGCAGTTGGGAGGTATGCAAGCCTGATTGCTTCCTGTCACCACGCTCACTGGATATTAATCTTTGAAACCTAATGAAATAATTTATAGATTTTGTCAGTGTGTTATCTATCAGGGCAGCTGCAATAGCTTTAGCATGTGTGACATAGTGACTGTACCTCATGATTTATTAACAATTACCAATGGTGATAATCTGAATATTTTTTGTCTTCTCCCTATCTCCCCATGCCGTCCTCCCCATCTGTCTCGCTCCTCATCAAATCCCTGCTCCTCTTGCTGTCAATCTCTCTCTGTCTCTCGCTCCCGCTTTCCCCATATCTCTCTCTCTCTCTCTCTCAGGGTGAGTGTTCCACCAAGTGCCACAACATGTTCATCATAGAGACAGTGTGTGTGGGCTGGTTCTCCCTGGAGTTCTTTCTGCGGTTCATCCAGGCCCGCAGCAAGCTGGAATTCCTCCGTGGGCCGCTCAACATCATCGATGCCATGGCGATCCTGCCCTACTACGTGTCCCTGGTGGTGAACGAGGAGGACCCCAACATGGACCACGAGAAGTCAGGAGGTAGCTACTTGGACAAGCTGGGTCTGGTCCTGAGGATCCTGCGGGCGCTGAGGATTCTCTACGTGATGCGGCTGGCTCGCCACTCCCTCGGCCTGCAGACCCTCGGGCTGACAGTCAGGCGCAGCACGCGAGAGTTCGGCCTCCTCTTGCTTTTCCTGTGCGTGGCCGTCACGCTCTTCTCCCCACTGGTGCACCTGGCCGAGAGCGAGCTCACGGGCACCCACGACTTCAGCAGCATCCCCGCCTCCTACTGGTGGGCCATCATCTCCATGACGACCGTGGGCTACGGCGACATGGTGCCGAGGTCCATCCCGGGACAGGTCGTGGCGCTGAGCAGCATCCTCAGCGGGATCCTCATCATGGCCTTCCCGGCTACTTCAATCTTCCACATGTTCTCCCGCTCCTACCAGGAGCTCAAAATGGAGCACGACCGATTGTTCAAGGAGGAGTGCGCGGCCGCTGCGGCCGCCGCCGCCATCCCAGGAGAGCTGCAGGACGTGGGCGGCGACGGAGGAGGCGAAGGAGGGTTCGAGGCTCCACACGGACTGGGGTTACGTCTGGAAAAGGACAGTATGCACTCACTAGAGTCTCTGGCTCTCCTCGGGAAAGGCGGCGACGCTGCAGGAAATAACAACCACAGCCTGCCAGCATCAGCGTTCTGAATACATTTTCTTGCAGTGACTGACTCAATCCAAAACTTCCAAGGAGGCACGAGTCCCCTTAAATCTGTGTTCCAAACAGTAAAAAAGTACTACAAAGTGACCATCTCCCCAAAGGCGTCACTTTCCATGCGGGTGTGAACGCGTCTAATATTGCATTCACTACAAGGAGATTGAACATTTCTTGCGCTCTTTTGTCTACTGATACGGAGCACAAATGTGCATCTCCGTGCACAGAAACTGAAAGACTTCCTGAAGCCCTTTAAATTAGACAGTCCAGTTTGTCTGACCTCTTACTGAACAGAAAGCCTCACCGCACCACAGCAATATTAGTAACTGTCTGCTTCCATAAACATGTGATATTCAATCCAAAGTTGCTTTTCCTTCCACTGTGAAAAATACATAGTTAAGTTTTATTCTTATTACTTTGTAATATGTTGCCTACAGTATGACCTGAAAATGTGTCTCATACTGTATACTCTACTTTTCTGCCATGAATTCAAATAAGTGCTCCTATTACTGTAGTTTATTTTTTGAGAAGCTTAAGCCATGTTCTGAGAAGAAATATAAACAAAATAACTTTTGAGTTTTTGCCTATATAATATCCATCTCTTTCTCTCTCATGTATGTTTGTATGCTTGGATTCAAAGTGGTGGTTTGCTCTTAAGGACTCCAGGTGAACTGTGTGAAGACACTGTAGAAGTTATGACCCAAATTGTTTTGTAGTCAGAGAGGACATGAAAGGAGGGAGAGAAAGAAAGTATATGTGTTGGATGGAGTGAGAGAGAATGAGCGCTAACAACCATCAAATGTACTTTGCAATGCTCCAAATAAAAGCTCTCTGAGCAATCTGAGAGGAATACATTTGCTGTAGTTTTTTTCTGGGTGTGATGGTCCAATCTCAATGACAAACCCGCAATGCTCAATCAGAGTTGACCATTTCTGAGAAGAAGAAGAAGAAGAAACAGAAACAGCTGTTCCAGCCAGACACACAGATAAGTATTCTGTCACAATCTTGCATCACCTCATTGTTTCCAATTGTGCACAATTACAACACTCATAGAAGGAGGCCGTGGCTCTACAAATCTGCGGTTTGTAGACGAGGGAATCGCTCTCCATGATGCAGCGCATCTAATGAATCGCTGCTTAACGTTACGTCTTCAGGTCCGGGTTAAACCCATTCTCTCATCCTCATATCCTCAGATGGCCCTTCAAAATGGGTTGGGTCATCCTCCTCATTATGAAAGAAGTGGTCAGCTATACTATGGGGTCCAAGAAGGATGTGGAGACATGCCAGATGTGGATGTAATCTAGATTAAAATTGAGATTAAAAGACCCACAGACAAATGGGTTGCAGTCTGAAACTCAACTTTATCCAGTTGCTTTAAATTTAATTTACCCTTGTTTCCTCCCCAGAATCCCAGTGAATCCAGTGCAATCACATATGGCATATTGTGGCATCTATTGGCCATATGGTATCCCATGTCACCAGCTACAATTCTGGTGAGATTTATACAATGGGACAATGGGATTTGTAATTGGGGCCCCTGCTGTAACATATGGCTCAGAGTAGATCAATCTAAATGAGGGAATCCAGCTTTGCACAATGAGAAACAATGGTTTACACAGACTAAGGTTATTATCCATGCGCATACACAAAGAGACATATAAGTAACAGTATATGCATGCTATTTTACCAGAGTGATTGTATGTGGATCATCATTCTAAAAAGAGTTATAAAGCAATAAAGATGCACCAGTTATAAATATCCTTTTAGCCATTCAGAGGGTTGTATGGGGCTTAGTATGGTCTATTGATGGATCTCCATGTGAAAAAAAGGTCAGTGGAAAGTCATCACTCATGCCCATGTAAAAGGAACAGAATGCCGCCCCCATTTGTTCTCGACTTTCACTGAAACTGCAAAGAATACCATCGGACATGGTATTTTTATAACGTGTTCAGGAACATTAGCTTCAAATGGCATGAATTACAACTTGACATTAAAGGGAATGCTATAATTCCCTTTGTTGCTGAAGCGGTTGAGTTACGAACATAAATGCCACTCATGTATTTGTCCAAGCTCGTTCAGATATGCAATTATCTTACCTTAATAAAAGAAATAGAGAATATCAATACAACTTTTTATACTCAAGAAGACAATAATTACAGCTGTAAAGGGTTGCTTCAGGGGTTTTAGTACTACAGTCTGCCATAAAATAGCCCATCATTCTTTCACCAAGCACCATGCTTCAAAAGTTGTCAGTGTCTCTTCAGTCACAGGCCTAGTCCCTAATTTCAAAGACAATTTACTCATCACAGTGTAAATGGTTGATGAAAGTGCGAACCATTTTAATCATTTCCACACGAAGCTATTTTAACACTTGATAAATGACTTAAATTACTTTTCTACTAATTGACTTCCCTCGACCTGAAGCTACTGGAAATAAATTGAGCCAAGCGTTTTCAAGGTGCTTGTTGAGTCTCTGATAGCTCTCTGAGAACAAATGGGGGTGATGTCATTGGGTTAAACCATGTCACTGGATTTAATTGGTAAAAATGAATGAGGAAACAAGACAACCAGAAAGTGGCAGTAAAAGTCCTGCACAGCCCGATGAAAAAAAGAAAATTCTGTTTTATTTTGGTGGAAATATTTGACCGTAGAGCGTGGCATGGTGGTGCAGTGGGTAGCGATGTTGCCCTGCAGGTTCAAATCCTTGAGCTGGGACCTTTCTGTGTGGTGTTTCCATGTCCTGCCTGTGTCTGTGTGGGTTTTCTCTGGGTTCTCCAGCTTCTTCACACATTCCACAAACATGCCTAAGTTAATTGGAGACTCCAAAATGCCTGTAGATATGTGAGTGAATGATCTGTGTGCCCCATGGTAGACTGGTAGGCAACCTGTCTGGGGTGTATCCCTGCCTCTGGGAGTGACTCCAGCAATAACAAATAAACAGGTATAGAAGGTGGATGGATCATATTATTACTTTTCTATGGTACTTTTTTAATGCACAAAGAAGCAAGAAAAGCAGAGGTTGTTTCTCTCCTGCCTTCTCTCTCTTTCCACTCTCTCCTAGGATCTTGTCTGCAGGCCTATCACATACACCACTGCTGCCAAAGACATCTACGCTCCCTTGTTGAATGTAGTTTCCTTTTCCAAAAGTCATACACCACCACACACAACTACACATGATAAATGTGCTTTAATTGTATTCCAAAAGTTAAAACATGTAAACACATCCACCAAAACTTTGTAATGACATCTCTCGCAAAAAGCTCTCTTGTGCACACCTACTCACGTTTGAGGCTGAGGTTTTAGTGGGAGTTTTACGAGCTCGTTGAGAGTCTAAAGGTTGAAGGGGTCACCGCGTGCGTTCATTCATAATGTGGGCGTTAGAAAGCCTTTGAGAGAAGAAACTGTGATTAAGAAGGCTGCACAAATATACTAAACTTGCAAATGAGCATCTCTCACTGCTGCTGCTGGTAAAGTAATGATGGAGGTTCAGAGGGTTGCATCGTGATAGAGCGTGAGGCATTTTGATGGATCAAGGTGATGATGAAGACACAGCAGACACACCAGATGGATCGTCTGTCATGTTTCCCTCTTAGCTGTGTAAATAACAAAAAAAAAAAGTTTATTACAGTTTATTAAAAGTGAAATAAAAATATAAGAAAAAGAAACTTTCTAGTTTGATGATATCATTGAAATGGTCATTCTTTCCTGCGCTGCCTGACTTTCTGAAACAGCACTCTTTAAGTGGAGAGTAAATTAAATTAAAAAAAAAAAGGAAATGTCATTTTTATGGTAATTACATGTATAATGAGAGCAAATGTTTGACAAATACTGTGAAGCCAGGACACTCAAAGTCAACACAAAGGTCAGCCATTTGTCATCGGTTATAACTACATACAGCTTAATCTGTGGTCTACCACCAAATAGTTCAATTCTATGTGTGTACTGCATTTTCAAAATCACTTAAGAGAACTGAATGACCTTGTTGAGCTCAGTCTGATTTTTGTCCCACTTACCCCCAAAAGACAAGAGAAGTTGCTGGAAGGAAAGATGGGAGGAAGGAATTCTATTTAAAATTCATTGCCAGCTTTAATTTCATCCTATATTTATGTAGTAATGACGGCTCAGCGGCTACAGTTAAGTGCTGCGGGGTCGGTTGTCTGAGCTGAGGGATGTTTTGCAAGAAGTGCTGCAATTTCCATGGTGAAGCCAGCACTTGACTTTCAGCTCTATTCCAGCATGAATTAATAAAGGTTCATTAAAGGAGAAAATACAATATATATCTCCAATATATATCTCTCATAGATCTCCAGAAACATACCCATTGATTTGAAAAAACAGTATCGGGACCGTTCATCCCTGATGCTTATTAGATGTTCTCTCATATTCACCTTTATTTAGTGTAACTGTAAAGAGAACTATTATCCTCGATTAAAAAGTCAGTTTTCTGAAATGTTACCTTTGTGTAGCTCAGATCTGGTGAGTTGCACTGGGCAGCAGCCAACTGAGCTGTTAGCTCTCAACGAGCTTCTTACGAATCTATATAATGACTAACTTCCACTCTCAAATCAGGAAAAAAACAAGATATCCGCTGTAACTCTCCACCAATCACCAATCAGTAAAGGTTTGCGCTATCTCCCATCAGGTAGGTCACTCAAAACTTGAACATTTTATTATTATCTTTAGCTCTAAGTGATCCGACATACACACAGAGATACAGGGGTTCACCATTTTCAACAATTGAGCGATTCACACTGAAACACGTTTTCTTCAACATAATTATCCTCTTTGATTATACTGGATATTAAACGATTCCCAAGCATGCTTTCAAAGCTAGTGATAGAGGCCAAAATCCACAGTGTCCCCTTTTTTGTGCAAAATGCATTCATCCAAAGATTAAATGTGGCTTCAGCAGTCTGAGTTCATCGGCGGAACAAAGCTATTTTTCATACAGCTTTGTAACTGTCTGGTGTACAGGGACAGTGAGTTCAGCTATAACTCAGCAACCAGCCCCCTATACTGCATTTAACAATTTGTATCAGTGAGTTTCTCTCATGTAAAGTTTCCAAACCATTACACCAAAGAAGAGGATAAAAACAAATGATTCTGCTAAAGAAAGATAGTTAATGAGAAGGGTCATTTCCACTAAAAACAATGCTGGTGCCTAATTTTTCCCAAAGCTTAATCATTTTATCAAAAGTTTAGTAAAACATTCACATTTCACTGTCTGGCCATCAATGAATTTGATTTCACACGTGTGGCTATGAAATCTGAAATCAATTGTCATGTCATTGGTTTTAGATGTTTAGCTTTTCACAATTGTGTAAATTTACAGGAAGGCAGCATATGAATGTGTTACATCAACTCACTGCAATACTGTTTAAAAATGTCCCAGTCAGCCATGTTTTAACATCCCTGCAGGCAGAGCACAGATCTTCAGATCACAGTCTTTTTATATCCTTTATATATGGGTATAGAAGATACACAATTATGATCTGCAGAACCCAGTGAGGCTAGTGGGAGGGATTTATAAGAATTCTTTACTGACCCATAACAAAGATCTAATACCAGTACTAGGAGTAATATTAGTTTATTAACATTTTAAAACAGTGTTTGCTATATTGTGAAGTAAATTTCATCACAAGATAGACCAAGTTGCAGTGGATTTCATGTCATTCTACATATTTCACATGAGATGACATGTTGGTATGCTGTCTTTTGTTAGAGGTTGCATTGGGAGAAGCACGTGTCTTTTTGAATTCCTTCTTTGTCCTGCAGTTCTGTATGATCCATGTTTGCTTTCTGGCGGTTTGCATCATGGTGCACCCAAGATTTCTGATGAGACGTGGATCCAATTAAATCACACAGACGCAGAATATCAGGATGAAAACCCCTATAGATGCCGTATCTTCCCATCTAGATGGTAGGAACGTGGTCTAGACTGCAAATGTAGAATTTAATCAGCTGAATGTGTCTTCAAGGAGCGTTGGAGTGTCTTCCCCCTAATTCAAAGGAATGAAATGGAACAGTAAATAAACTGTGCTGAAAACAGCCAACATTGCTTCACTCTAAGAATACTAACAAATTTACTGAATATCACAAATCGCGCATGTCAAAGAAATAGGAAAAAGAAGTTGCTCTTCCTCGCTTCTCAAAGAGAAGATGTGAAAGTGAGTTTAGCAGCTTGCAGATGGGTGAATTGGGAGAGGTGTGAAGGTTTGATACGAATCTAAAATGACTGCAAGACAGACAACCTTTTCAGGTGACAGACATGAGGAGAGACAGCGAGTGATAAGATATCAAAGAGAGAAAGGGGGGCGGTCAGAGAGAAGGAGTCTGCTCAATTTGCCATCTTAGCTGAAGCTGAACAGATTATTCAGGTCATTAGGAAGCTGAATGATGTGCTCAGACTCGGAATTAGCCCTTCATGTGGTGTCAAGTTCCCTCTGGTGACCCTGGTGACAACCTAAAACACACACTCGAGATAGAGATAAACACCATACAAGATGGACTCCCACAAAGAGAATGTTTGTGGTCACCTGGTAGGATCCTACAGGATTTCCTACAGGAGTGCAACTCGGTGGCTGATTCATCCCAAAATTCTAGTACACATGTAGTTTGTTTAATTCAGATAATGGTTAGCGAGCTGGCTGACTCTGTTACGCTAGGTGGTGCTGTAGTTCTTTTAACAAGTGGTGTTAGAACTACTTCCTGTTGACAGCTACTAGTAATGGGAATTTCAGATCTTTTCAGTGAGCCGGATCATTTGGCTCACCTCACGAAGAGCCGGCTCTTTCAGCTCCCAAACGACTTTCCATTTTACCACTTATACCTTTTGTAATTTAGCCTAACTTAGCGCCGTTTTGATATGTGATTTGCATTTGAACACATATATCATTTATATTTCAATAAATTGCTGTAGCCAATCGCATTTACAGTTGTAAAATCCCTTATAAATCTCTAACTTGCTACACAAGGCAGAAAGAAATGCCTATAAAAACCTAAGCCTAGAAATTAAATTAATGATTTAAAAGGACAGCTATTGACATTTTATTTTTTTTATATTTAAACACACACACCCACAAAACAAGTAAAATACTGGGAAGAAAAAAAGAGAAATAAATACAGCAATCAAATAAATGTGCTCTGTTAAAATAAAACCCAAATGATTTGTTATACTGTAAAAAATAAAAGTGCTGCTACTCCCACCCTTCCCTGCTTGGTGGGATGACCTTTGTCAACCTTTAGCCAACACCGGCAGCGCCTGCAGGTACTTTTCCAAAAGAGAAAAATAAAAAATAAAAAAAAGAGCAGCTTGCGGACGAACATGAGCGGGCTCCCGTCTTTTTTGAACCGGCTTGTTCGTGACCGACACATTAATAAGAGCTACCCAGCTACAACAATAAACTACATGAACTCCGTCTCCTCATCTGTCCAAAAGCGAATTATTGATTTCTTCAAAGCCATGGTATCATTTGACTTTTCGAGCAACAACATTACTATTTACGACGGCAGGTCCAATCCCCGACCGAAACTGTAGAGCATGCACAGGATGCAAACACGATACCATACTGTACACAAGAAGACACAGAACAGATTAACATCTCCATATTCGCGAATCCAGTCCCTATATGATCCTTAGCCTGTGCACATGAATTTGATAGGTTTTTGAAGCCTTTATTATCCGATAAAGCTCGTCCATGTGTACGCAGTGAGTGCATCTGGGAAAGCTCAGCAGGAGGGCAGCTACGGAGCCTGCAATGAGAACAAAGAGCTGTCCTGCAGGAAGCTCTTCATATTGGGATAGTCACAACCTTCTCTTCACTTATAAATGAGCGCCTCAGTAGGAGAAACAAGAAAGATGCAAATTCCACTACACTGACTAATCTGAGATTTATTTGTTGGAAATGTGTATTTTTCATTATTGTGATGTCATGTACAATGCTTGTTTGATTGACCACATGCTGTGTTCTTGTGCACACTGATGCTGGGATGCCGTTTGTATCACTTCAGAATAAAATGCGGTGCAGTGGAAATCATCCTATGTTCACCTTTTTCTATTATTTGATGGATTAGGTGGATGGATTGGTCTAAAAATAATCTCTGTCTCTAGATTTCTAGCCCCTGTGTGTTCCTGTTTGTAATCACTTTTGCATTTGAAAATGGGGATTTGCAAACATAGATGCTGATATGGCTTATTCTGTTGCACCTCTGATGATGCCATAGAAAAATGTATTTTACCCGTACATATTCTTTATATGAAATCTATGACAGTTTGTATAATTTATCATATTTGATTGAAGCGTGGATAATAGTAAAATGTTGTCAATGCATATTTTTTCACCATATGTGTACAAGGTTTGAAAAAAAAGAACTTTTGGGAATGTAGGAGCTCTGTGAGAAACAGATCTTCAGTGGTTAGACACAAATTAAACATTTTGGGGTTTTGCCAATGAGGATGCCAGGCAGAGTGTGAGAGTGACATCCATAAAAATAGTTCACCACTTGACTGTAAAACTTCAGATTCCAGCTTCATATGCTACAGATTGACATCAGCCTTCTCATCTAACTCTCAGTAAGAAAGTGAATACATTCTTCGCAAAACTGTATCTGTTCCTACAAATGCTTAAATGTACATTAAGACTATTATATGGAAATTACTTTCTTTCTACAAGGATTTTCCTCAGATACACTGTGGTTTCTCAACAGGGAACATTTGTTTAGCAGCCCCTTCATAGAAAAGCTAAACATTAAAGTTTTAGCTAGTATTAGAAAAGTTTTTTCATGGCCGGTGGATGACCCGTGTGCAATCAGCTAGTTGGCTGCGTCCCCTCAGCATCAACTGCACCGCCATCTGCGTAGTAGGCCCACACACACCTGTGCTTTCTGGGAGTGTGCCACACTGAGAGACTAACAAAGGCTGAAATGCTAAAGCTGAGGTGGATGGTGAGAACCTGGATGACGGCCAGGAGGGAAAGGACATGCAAGGAGAGACTTATGTGCTTCAGTTTATCTTCAAAAAGATAGAAAAAAAATCATTGTTGAAAAGCAAAGGAAAAAAGTCACAAAATGCTTCAAAAGCCAAAGACCCAATATGTAACTTATTAAATATTTTGTACTTTTTGCACTTTGATCATTCCAAATGCTTCCAACAATTTTCAAACCTAGAGAAATTCATCATTGTAATAATGTTTTAAATTATATTAAAGGGTTGATACATAGTTATCTCTCCCCCTGTGCAAATGCATCAGTGCTGTGCTCATGTCAAGCATTATAAATTGACTTTTTGTATCCAATTTTAAGCTGTTTTTTTATATATAATATAATAAACATTTATTGATTAGATTTTTGTAATTTAGTAAGTACTCAGAGAAACCAACTGGGCAGACATTAGCGTTAGCTTGGGTAGCACACTTGGGTAGCAACAGTGTCAGAGAAACACCACTTTTTGAATTCTGTGTTTCATCAGTTTTAATCACCTGGTCTGGATGTTTTGGAGAGAGAGACCTCTGGGGATAATTTAGAAGACAACAACTCCCATGATCCCAGGCTACTTCCTGACATCATCAACTCATCTTTGTTAGAAGAGATAGAAAAATACTAGAAAATACTGTTTTGAGAAATAAAAATGTGTTCAAATTATTATTTATTAATTATATTCTTGCCAACATAGACCTGACCTTAGGACCCTTCGACACAAGACATGTGCTATCTCCAAGTACTTCGCAACTATTATGTAACTGAACATTTGTCAGATATTTTCATAGACTCAAAGAACACACAGAGAGCAGAATCATTTAAAATGAATCATTTAAAAGCAATCTCGTGAGGAGACAAGAATTTACAACGATGGATGATGTAACTGCCGGTGTCTGGCGTTGTTCAGAAAACATTCAGTATTTATATAATAGTTCAAACTTATCTGCATCTTTATTCAAAAAACATGTGACAGGTCAGCAGTTCTTCAGGTCGTCTCTTTCTGTCCTGTTATCTCTGCCCTCTGTGATTATTTGATGGAGCCTGGGATCCGTTTGGCCCTTGTCCTCCAGCATTCTGAGTGTCACTTGTGAAAACATTTGGAATGAAAAGTCATCTGTTGCCCCTAAGGCATTATTGATGAATGGTTACAACATTCTAGAAAATAAAGGTCTAAAGAACGAATCAATTCAACTTATCAAAAGAACAAACAATTAATCAATTGAACTAAGCTAATGGACTAAGGACTATTGATAAAAAGATCAAATCAATAAATGTAATACTGATCAAACATATTGATGATTAAAATGCATAAATGTAATCATGGAAATTGAAAATTCTGAATATTTCCAATCAACATTTAATTACTGTGGATAAGTAGATTAAAGACAAGAAATGTGTTCATAACAAGGATCATTTTTTTAAAAACGTATCTTAAGACAAAGGTGAGGAGGGGTTAGCAAAGCACCTGTTTCTGTCTGCATCCCAAGAGGATGCAGAAAGAAATATCCATGGATTAACGGTTATCCACATCAAAAGGTTGATTCTATTTTCCCCCTGGCTCGGCCGAGTTTGTGTGTGTCTGCAGAATTTCTGACAAGGCCGTCAACCGCCCTCCAGAGGAACCCGGCTCCACTCTTCTCTTCATTTACCGGAATAATTCACACTCCGGCAAAAACAGAACCAACTGCCAAACATTCTTGAGGGCTCTGAGAAATGTGTGTCAGATGAAAGGCTATCTGCAAGCTACAGGGGTGTACAGATGTTGAGGTTGTGTGCTGACCAGCGGTGTGTGTGTGACTGAGTGTGCGTACATGATTTGGTTTTTAAACAGGGTTGAATTCTAAATGATCATTGACTAAGTTGATTGGAGAAGATGGAGTGAAGGTGCCGAGGGCCTATTTTATAGAACCTGACTAGCCTTAGAATGAACTCACAAAAAACATCTTAAAAACTTTCCACAGCTCAAGAATCAGGGATAGAGAGTTCACATCTTCACAACCTTAACCTAATTAAATCATCAGAGACCAATCATTTTAAGGATAAACAGATACATATTCATGTTTCACATACTCCTTGCCATTTCTGGATAGCCACAAGGAATGGCTTGTTATTTACATGTGCACGTGCACACACATAGCAAGTGAGAGCTTTTCATGCTCAAGAGAATTTCATGTTTTCAGTCCTCCCCCTAGGTTGTAATAAGATCTTGACTAAACCATTTACCAGCTTCCAAATTAACATTTTTAGCCAGGTCAGTTAGCATCTTTCTATATTCATCTGGTTATGAATTAGGGTAGCTAACGCCTGCTGCATTAGGACCATGAGGGTATAGACTCAGACAACAGCTTTTGATTGGGGTCCACCTTGCCTCCTTTAGCTGCTGCAAGCCATTTCTGAGGTAGTCTGTAAAATGGAATATTTGGGTATCATATTTTGTCTTCACATCTCACCGCACAGCATAGAGAAATATAGAAGACATGTTCAAGTGGGTGTGAACTGGTGCCCCAGCAGGCAGTGACATTAGCTTCAAGGCATCTTTACCAAGTGTAGAATCAGTCAGTCGGTCAATTTCTATACCTGCTTAGTCCTCCCTAGGGTCACAGGGGTCTGCTGGAGCCAATAACAGTGTACTTCAGGCGAGAGGCCGGGATACATCCCAGACAAGCCTATCATGGTGCACACCATTCACTCACACACTCATACCTACGGGCAATTTAGAGTCTTTAATTAAGCTAAGAATGTCTTTGTACTGTGGGAGGAAGCTGGGGAACCTGGAGAAAATCCACACAGACACATAAAACATGCAAACTCCACACAGAAAGGTCCCAGCTCAAGGACTTGAACCTGTGACCTTATTGCTGTGAGGCTAATGTGTAATATCTAAAAATACTAGACCACTGAGCCCGCTGTCGGTGTAACATATTGTCATGTTTAATTACACTGGCGTGTTGTTCTTTCTGAGGACACTGTATAGCATAATAAACTAAAAACTGTCAGAGAAATTTGGAGTGTGCCTGATGCTTGGTGCATATCTCAGGAGGACCGGATGCAGTCCTTATAAAGATAAACACCCTTACAGCCATTATATCACAACACGACACATACATTAACACATGTCAAAAATGAAATTGGTCCTCTGTGCGTGTTTTTGTGGTTGGCAAGCCTCCAGCAGCATCTGAGAAAAGACTTAAATTTAATCACGGACATGCTTTATACAGTGAATGGCCAGACTTTTGGCTCCACCACATATTAGAGGGAAGGAGCGGAGTCCAGAGTGTGAGCCGGCTGGTCGATGCCAGTCGACTCCCTCCTTTCATGATTAACGCCACATTGTTCCTTTACAATGACCTTGGCTCACAGCACAATCAAGTGTCTGATTGCATCACATATAGACTCTGACTGGCTTATAGCTTTCATAGCAATTACCGTGGCGCATGTTACACTGATACACACATTCAGTGTGTATCAGCGGACTATTCAGTCTCCAGCTCTGTCTGCTGCTGCTTTGTGCTCGTTACATTAACAAATCTGCCCTGCCGCCAAAACATATCACAACACCCCAATTGCTCATGTCAGGTGGCCAGTTTTTCTTCAGCTGAGGAAGTTGTTGGGAATGAAGCCATGTCACAATTACTTAAGCCCTTTTTACAGAGATTCCACCATAATGGCACAAAGAAGACTTACCATTATTCTACCTCTGCCACAGTCAGACTTTATTCCGCCCCATGTGTGGCATTCTGGAATCAGAAACGTGACCTGGGATGCATCAGCTTCAGCATCTAGTGTGAAATATACTATTTGCATCAGCGAAATAATCAGATTTTTTTTCCTGATTATAAATCTCCCTACCTGTCGTTTTGTCTGCCCGGGAAACACTTTTCACTCTGACTGACGAGTATAATCAATGAGTGTGTGAATATCAATCATACTGATAGAGGTAAACATATTCAGTAATACAAGAAGACCGACGTACCACATAACCAATCAGAGATTTAACTCATCCTGAGTTAAATAAGGGATAGACGTATAAATTTAGAAGAAGCAGGTTGCGAACACAGAGCATTTCTCACCCCTGTCTAGGCCAGTTGCAGCGTGGTGGCTGTCCCCTTTACACAGAAAGTCGAACACACTTGATCCGCCAATATGCCTGCTTGATGACATATCTGATGTGCTGCATTTATTCCTTTAACACAGAAGGTTGAGGTGGTATACTGGAGCAATAATCCTGCCTTGAACAGGCTGCGTAAAAAGGGGTTTACTTTAAATGGTCACTAGGGCAGGGCTGTAGTCCACATTTTAAAGGAGTGACACATATGCATTGAAAGTCCACAGCCATGTTAGCAGCGGCTGATCGCATGTCAAATATAAACTGCGAAGAAAAAGAAGTGGAAAATTGCAGTTAGTCAATCATCTATCTCTATTGTCACTGCATTGTTTGCATTGTATCTTATGTCAGTGAATTGCTTGTTCACCTCCCTTGACAATGATGTGAATACGCTGTCTAGAGTGTGCAACATGAACCGTGACGAAAATGTTCATGGATGAGACCAGCAGTATGTTGTTTCTGTTTCACATGCTGCAGGGTTAGCAGAGTATGAATAGCTGTGCGTAAAAGACAGATAGTGTAACATTATTTCTTCAGGACATTTGGTGACATTTAGTCCCTGCTTCGGCAGCAACTCAGCCATGACGCCAGACAGTGAAACCAGAGGAGCTGTCAGAGAACAGGAGAAACACAGAGACATCAGAGGAGTTCATCCTCCTCTGGAAACCCGGTTAATGACACTTCCCTCTGTGTCCACTGCGTCAGGCCTCACCAACTCATATACATTATTCAGAAGGTGTTCTTCTCCATTTTTACCACTGCTCTACTCTTTCCAGTCATCCCCAACATAGATTTATAATTTATCACCCAGGCCTATAAATCTTTAATTGTATTTAGAACACCCGTTGGGCATGTATAATTCAATGTTCTGCACCAAAAGCAAAGCTTTTTCCATGAAAGCAAATTCACCCAAGATACTTTGAAAAAAAGGGGAGCCAGTGGACTTATAGAAACTAATTTGCTTATATTACATAACATCTATCCTGGAGATCAATCCCCATTTAATAACCACATGGGCGTTGAGCAGATGCAGAGAATGAAGATTGATTCTTTAATTTCACTCTCCTCTGTTTGTCTGCCTTTCTCTCTAGCTCCAATACCCGAGCAGAGCTGCGATAGAGTGACCTTCAACAGAAGACGGGGCCAACTAAAGTTTGAAATGGAATGACAAAAGCAATGATCCTACAGTAACATTTACAAGTAGAAGATATAAAAATGCAAATGCAAGTCAAGGAGTCACCCTGACTGTCATTTACAGTAAGTGGTTCAGTCTTGTGCTGACTGCAGCAGACTATCTTATGTGATCAATAGACCATAAATGTTAATCTGTTGTCCTATTAAAGCAACATTAAAATAGTCTTTGCTACTGACTGCTGACTCAGGACTCTGCTGCAGAAACTTGTCCCTAACAAAGTACAGTTTTGTAAAACTGCTCGTCCCAAGTGACAATCTGGCACACGACCAAACCTTGGTGCCCCTTTAGTGAACTGTAACTCTCATAAATAAGGCACTATTTCACAACAAAGTTTACATAAGTTTATTGGCAGGCAATAATTGGCAGGAAATACATACACATACATACGTACATACGTACATACATACATACATATATATATATGTATGTATTTCCTGCCAATTATTGCCTGCCAATAAACTTATGTAAACTGTTGTGAAATAGTGCCTTATTTATGATATATATACATATATATATACATATATACATATATATATATATATATATATATATATATATATATATATATATATATATATATATATATATATATATATATATATATATATATAAAATCTTAAACACAAATTACCTATTACTACAGCATCATGTCTAGGCTGTTCACCCACTGTAAACACATTTTCCTTAAAGTATACAATCTGAACACCTTATTGGGTTTGCTTTGGTTTGTGGGTTGGCTATTCGGACACATTGATCATCAGAGCATTCATGCTGGCTGTCAGTGAGGCAGTAGGAGAGAAGGGGGCATGGGGAGGCTTATCACTCATGAAAAGATTTTGTGATTTGTGCCAACACATTGCCTCGGTTGTCTGAGCCTGTCGCCTGATCTCCCCCTGTGGCTGTTTACAATGTGCCAATCAATATCATGTGACTTTTTTTCCCAATAAAAACACGGTGGCAGTTTGAAGATGTAACAACTGTAGCAGTTCTAACATTTAAATCCACATATGCCACAATAAAACAATGCTGCTCAACAATAAAGAATTATTTGGAAAACCCTGCATTTCTGATTGCAGAAGAGATTCACTGTGAGAACTAAGTTTACTGTTGTATTAAACAGTCACATACAGAGTGCAAACATGCTACTGCACTATGAAGTTTGGTGTAGACGGAGAGCTACCATAAGGGTTTTGGTATGGTTCTGTCTTATTTAAAGCCTTTTTAGCCTTTAGCAAAAGTGTAACGAAAGGATTAAATCCTGTTAATCTGCTCTAAAGTAAACTGCAAATGTTTGCATGTAAAGCTAACTGGCTTATTATTGACGGTATTAACACTTACAGTATGTACACATTAGAAAACGTCCCCTTATTTATCCACCACATGGGCAACTACCTCATGTTCTTGTATTAACAGTGAAACACTTAAAATATAATTTTCATTTTACATTTACATTTTTCATCAACACTACTGATAAAATCTGAGTGACAATTGACATTAACTATCATATGCTGAAAATAAGAAGGCTGTTTTGTGTCTACTTCTGGCTGAAATCGAGAATCGATAGCTTCACATGCCAAAACACACGTCCACACAACCAAGAAGAGGTACCTCTTTGAGGGATTTTGCTTGAATAGAGATGCATCCTGTCTGCTGTGGCCTTTCTGCACTGCACATGTTGGTCAAATAGACACCATACACAGCAGCACTCAGCAGAGGAAACACTGAAGCACATAAAAACACAGTAATGTAAATTTTGTACCATGTAGATGCTATAGAGTTCTGTGTTCATGAGTATCGCTGAGGGGAAAGGAAGGAGGAAGGAGGAAAGTACTCGACAACCTGAGAAGATCACACACACAAAAACACACAACAGAACATATCCAGAACACAGCAAAACAATAAGAAAATCAAAATGGGCAGGATCTGCCCATTATATATATATATATATATATATATATATATATATATATATATATATATATATATATATATATATATATATAAACTTTTCTTGGTAAAAATCTCTATACTATACCAAGTCGTACTATTATAACGTATTAATAAAAATGTGTAGCTGTGGATAGCTGTGGGGCTTTGCTCATTGCCAGCTCTCTGCCAACCAAATACGATTTATACGCATCTACAGAGTGCTGATGAAGCAGTTTTTTTGTGTGCTAAACTCTTGCTCTCACCTTCATCAGAGCTGGGGAGCAGCCAAAACCTGCTGCAAAGACATCTGCTGGTGTCCTGGCCTCTGTGAGGGACTGGCAGCTGCTGGTGGACCTTGAGCGGCAATTGACGTTTCCCAACCGCATTGTGACCAACATATTGAGACTAGGTATTATCCTTATGTCTGAGCCGATCAAGCAAGTGTTTCTGTTGGAGTTAACAGTCCCTTGGGAAGAGTGCTTAGAAGAGGCCAGAGCTGGATAGAGAGCAATGTGCCTCCCAGCTGAGGTCGGAAGCAGGGGATTTGCTGCCCGATCCCTGTCCAGAGTCTTTGATTTGTTAGGCATCGTAGGAGTGACAAAGAGAAGACCCATTGTAACACTGCGGAAGTGGTGTAATAGGTGATGCGCCTTTATCAGCCAGAGTTGTCCACACAGAAGACAAATGACACCAACGCTGGATAATGGAAGTGGTGGAGATTATATAACGGGAGAAGACGATGAAGCAGGACTAGGGGGCTCATAGGGAGCACCTGAAAGCAGGAGACACGGTCGTCCATTCAAACCTGTTTTTTTTTGTTTCCTGCTTTTAACACTGAATCCCATGTACACATGTTATCAGGGCCGCTGCTAAGGTTTTGGAGGCCCTAAGCTCAGCTTGTAGGGAGGCCCCCCCGCCCGCCCGTCCGCCCGTCCACCAAACTCCTGGAAGCTCACGAAATTTACAGTTGAAAATAAGTCTTATATAGACATGTAGATATCAAAAATTAACTTTTTATTATACAATAATATACTGTATGTTAAATAATAAATCAGAGAGAGCAACAACACAATAACAAATAAATAAAACAACTGCCTCCAAGGGAAGGCTTTCAGTTGTGGATGTCTCTTCTAAGGTGACTGTTGTTGTTTGTGGCTGTTTACTTGAACCTTCAGACACGTTGGATGGTTGCTGGCTGCTTACTGCACTGCTTGTCGATGGTTCATCATCTGGTTCATCTTCTTGCTGATGTGGTGGTCCGTCTATGTATTTGAGCATTGACCCTATGAATATGATTTAAATGAAAAAATATCTCATTAGTAAAACTTGAATAAAAATACCCAAACCAAAAATATCACTTCATTATATTATGCTATCTAGTAGCATTTGTATTTATATGATATTAATATGGTAGGACAAAATCAAATACCTTAAAAATTAACATATTCTAATCCTACACATTAAACAAAACAATAGTGGCATTTTGTGAATGATAAAGGTGGCCAAACATTTTTTTGCACTACACACGACTTTAACACACCTTCTACAACACTGTGGCCAGATGTAAAATCATCCCCCAACCACCGCCCCCTCCCCTCCTCCTCCTCACTACCAGGACAGACAGGGAGTTATCCCCAACGACCCCCTGGAGCAGAGAAAAGATGCTACAGCTGAATTTTATTCTCTGTCCAATCCTGTTTACAGTTGGGCTAACCTAGCCTAGCTTGTCAAGTTTATCACGTAACGCTGCGTTAGCAAAACAAACAAACACGGTATAACACGGACTTACCAGAAAGGGATGCAAGTTTGTCGTCTTTCTCTTTTTTCCTCTTTCGCTTTTCAGCTCCAGATTCATGGTGTTTCTTGGATGATATTCTCTCATTTCAATTGTTGAAGTTTTTAACTGAAGAAAAGTGCTTATTAAAGCCGTTTCAGAGCGTAGTAAGAAAAGTGGCTCCGAAGCTTTGTGCCGTCGTGAACGATCCGAGTCTTTGAAGTTGAACGATCCGACTCGACTCTGAAGTGACAGAGAGGAGCCGACTCGTATTAGCGAGCTGAGCCAAAAGATCCGACTCTCCAAATAGAGCCGGAATTCCCATCACTCGCTGTACCGCTGGGATCTTAGTCTTTTTATTACGCAATAAATAACATTTAATTTTCCCGATTTCAGTGATGGTATACAAAACTCCCATAGAACTAATTAATATTTTTGATATTGATTAGTGTAATATTTATTATCTTTTTTTCCCCAATCTTAATTTTAGAGGCCCCCCTCCACTAGTTGCGGCCCTACGCTGGCTGCGTAGTCTGCGTGTACGGAGCGGCGGGCCTGCATGTTATGCCCACAAAAGTGATAGTTGCAAGTGGTCTGCTCAGTTGCCTAGCTGAGCCTGAAACTAGCGACCCTTCCCCCAGGAAATCTTGCTTCACACCTTTAATGTGATGTCATCAGAGATATAAAGGCAGATCACCGGCCTCTTCTTCTCCCTCTCTCTTCCGGCCCTTCTGCTCATCAGCACAGTGCCTATCTGTTCCCCTTCTCCTCACAACAGGAGAAGCTGCAGGCCAGAAGCCTTCAGCAGCTTCTCTGCTCTCTCGGAATAATTCAGCCACAACAATGTCAGCGTCTCATAGGACCTGCAAGTGACCAAGGACTTAACGGCCAGCAAGCACCACTGAAGCAACTCAGGCCTGGTTCTTCCAACCAGCAACAAGGATTAGCAAAGAGCAACATGGTAACCTGGTAATATGACTTTGGCAGAACAGATCATTAACAACGCGGATAGGCAAGACTGTTGAACTTTGTTAATGTGTTTATGCTTCAGTTCACTGTGTTTTAGGCTTGTGAGAAGTTGATGTTAGAGCAACCCTTCATGCATACTAACCACTCTCTTTAACACGACACCTTGAAACGCATACAAAGTGACTTTAAGCCTTCACACAGATACACACACATTGGCATGGTCGGCCAATTTGTCTTTGTATCAACACACAAGGAGCCACATGGCCTGAGCACAAAGAACAGCCACCACAGCACCCATCTTTGCAGATCCCACACGCACGCGGCATACTCTCACGCTCATTCACATGTATATAGGACTATTTAGTTTAGATTGTTACTGTGTGTTTTGTACTTTTGTGTTTTTATGAATAATGCTTTTAAGAAATACATGTTCCCTCTTTAATGTTGTACAGCTACGAATTCTGCCAACTGCTTCTATACAACTCCGAAACCGTCAACCAGTAATAGCTATTAATGCGATGATGCTGTTTTTTATTGTTAAGTTAATTGTTAATCAGACTTCTAAATTGATAGTTTAATAAATTTATGAGACTGAATCGGAGAATTCACAATCTTTTCCTCTCAACCGAGAGGTGGTGCCCTGTCTAGAACTTAATAATCTCTATTTTTAATTAATAAATTATTTTAAATAACAGATTTTTTTTCTGATAGTCCATTTCATCTGAACAATTAGTGCAAGACACTACCCTTTTATTTCTGCGCTATGTGTGAAGCTAAATAAAATCAAACATTTTATTCAGTATCCCTATGGCACAACATCTCTGACGCCCCACCTATGCATGTGCTTTCAGCATGCTGAGGAATTCAAAGTATATAAGTTGCATGTGCATGTAAGGGACTTCACATAAGGCACTTGCTACCTTATATTCAACATGCTTTTTAACCCTGTTATGTTTTATGCTTATGTTACTTATATATTTTGTCTAACTCACTCTGTCCCTGTCACTTATTTTTCAAGATTGACCCTTGCACCCTAGAATGTGTTTGGTTGAAGAGTGCCCAGTTGGCTTGTTGCTGTTTTCCTGTGTAACACCACCACCGCTCATGTGACACAGGGAGAGTGCCAAATCTATTCCTATCAGGTCATAAACCAACTTGGAAAGCTTACCAGAAAGAGCATGGTGTCTTTAGTTTGACAACGAGAGGTATTGTAGAAATTAGATTTTAGATATAAAATGTGAAATCTGTGAATCATATCAAAATGTAGTTGTTACTAACCTTGTCTTGTATTATGAGCTTTAGAGGTCATGGTCTAGATTTAGGTTGCGACCTTTTTCAGTCAATCACACAGGAGGTGAGTAATCTCCATAATTATAATGCTTGAAAATCCTTTGTAAATGCGTTCTTATGTAGTGAAGCTCCATTATTATAATGTCTATTATGTATTTTTCATCAACTGAAAAAGGAATTGAGCTAAATCCGACCATGCACGGTAAATCTAATCTGCTTGTGCTGACTGTTGCACACCGGTGACAAATAGCTTTCTGTGGCACATTTTTAGTTCTTAGTTTCTTCTATAGATAAACACAGTCACCTCTCAGATGCAAGATTGACTTTCTGTTATGTACTGCGTTTAGGCATATATCTAAAAAAAAATATAACATTATAATTAGTGCTGTCATTTTAACGCATTAATTCGATTAATTAATTACGCCGCAATTTAAGCCGTTAAAAATTTAACGCAATTAATTATGAGTATCAATGGTGGCGAGTCAATACTTTTAGATTTCATTCATGAAGTACAGTTCACCAATAAAAAATTGGATTTGAGATCTTCTTACTGTATTCAATTGGTGGTTCTGATCCATCTGGTGTTCACTTTCTCTCTGAGCGTCTCCGCCTCAGCTGAGAGAATACAGTCCTCACTGTTGAACCTGAGTTTTTTTATGATATATTAAGTCTACTTAGATAAACAACTCAACATCTCACCAGCACCCGTCGTTTTCTCCGCTGCTGTTTCTCAGCACAGTAACAGCGTAATGTCTCTACCTCTCTGCTTTACATGGTGGTGTATTGCACCGCTCGCTGAGTCGTGTGTTACTGATAAATAACAAACATCATCCCAGCAACTACTTAATATGCTGTGTCCATGTTTACAAACGTCTTTTTTTTCCTGCAAGATGATCAATAACAGTGTGGAGTCTCTCCTTCGACCACATCTCCGCAAATCTGCCGAAATGTGAGCATGTCTCCAGTGACTGGACTCGACTGCGTGTGTCGCCTGATGCAGGAATAACGACGCACTAAAAAAGAAGTGTTAAACCGGCATGTCTAAACAGAGAAACTTTATAAAAAACACTCCAGATCGCCATCACTTTTTTTAGCTTGCGCACCCCCGAGTGGCCGCACTACACTTTGGGAATCCCTGGCCTAAAGAAATGCCTGTTGGCGTCTTGTTCTTCATTTTGCCTCATTTAGAGGCGTGTTATACTTCTATTATTCATTTTTGAATTGTTATATTGAGCTTAAGTGGCTTTTTGAGACAGCCTTATTTTATTTCAGAATTTTATTTATATAACTGTATTACTGTATTTGCTTTACATTTCTGAATAACTGGTTTAATGTGCTTGAGCTTTACTTTTGGATTTAATTCATGAAGAACAGTTCACCAATAAAAGTATTGGATTTCAGATCTTCTCTTCTTACTTTATTCAATTGATTAGTCATGCACTACAATTTTTAATATCCTAGAATTCAAATTCTTTATCAGGAGATCTTTAGCAGATATGACATTAAAATGCGATTAATTTGATTACTTTTTTTAATCGACTGACAGCACTAATTATAATATGTTATATAAATTATAACTACAAGTATGAAAGATACAAGGTAAAATGATTAAAATTAAACAGGCACAGACAGAAGTGTGAGCAGTAATTTAAAATGACCAAAAGAAACTAAAAGGTCACGTTTTAGGGTACTGAGTATAGAAATATGCAAAATATGCATAAAAAGAAAAAAAAGTCAGATTTTCCCAAGCACTGTGCAGACACACAGGAGCTATGAGGGAACAGGTTTCAGGAACCTGGGAGAGTAAATATAAAACCTGAATGAATGATACTGGTTCATCATTATTTTTTATTTAATGAAGTCACCAGCAAAATGTTATTGTACAAACAAAAATAAGCTTTGGTTCCACTACTAGCGGTGTAATGACTCCGTCTGGTGAATGTAAAAATTTATGTTATGGTTAAGATAAATGGCTCCATTTTCCAAGTTAAAGGATTTAAATTTTCATTGTCTATTTATAAAACAAATAACATGCGTTTATGGTCATCTGTAGCAATGCATCTGTAGTAGCAATGCATCTTGTCTTCCAGACCACATGGAAATGAAAATGTCTTTTTTCACAGTTTATTATGTTAGCAGAAACACCACAAACCTGAATATTTACACACATCACTGAAAATGTGCACTGAAAACAAGACAGCAGTTGTAATAGGCATGAAATATGTAATGATAAAGGAACTGATGATCCTTCTTGTTTGATTTCCTTTTAAACTCATGCTATTACAGTCTCCCTCTCTTCTGGAAACGCTTTCCACCGGATTTTGGAACATTCAGCCACAAGATCATAAGTGAGGTAAGGCAATAAGACCTGTCTAAGAGTTGGTGTTCTAGCTCATTCTGAAGGTTTTGGATGGGGTTGAGGTCATGGCTCTATGCAGGCCAGTCTAGTTCTTCCATATCAAAGGGGGGAAATCATTTCTATATGGACGTCCCCCCCTTCGTGCACAGGGGTACTGCTATGTAGGGGTACTTTCAGACAATTATTTGAGACACACTGTTGCATTAAATATTATATGGCGTAGTAATTGGATCTGCTTTTACCTCCTAAGATCTGAACTCTTGTATGGCATGCATGCAGGGAGTACACATTTGTGGACGCCAGGTCCACGGAGGTTAAATGGAACTAAGGGTTTGCCTATCATTAGAAATACATGATCTTTGTTGGGAAAATATTGTGATTTCTGTATGGATTTTTTTTAAACGAACCTGTGTCCCTCCCTAGACATCCAAGAGCTGCAAACACCAGTGCAGATTGACATGGACTCTCCAGTGAAGTCTCAGAAGACGAGCGAAGCCGTGACACGGGCAGCAGCTCCTGATGGTGGCTACGCCTGGTTCGTCCTGCTCTCCACCTTCATGGTCTTTGGTTTAACGTTTGGGGTCATCAAGGCTTTTGGTGTATTCTATGTTGAGATACACACCTATTTTGAAACCACAGCAGCAGGGGCATCCTGGATCACCTCTATTGCTGTGGCTACCATTCAATTTATGGGTGATTGTCATTGTTTCTTTTACAAGGATTTAAATCTTTTTAACCTCTGTTAGTATAGGAAGTGATTCAAAAAGCAGGAAATATACACTGGTAGGAAGACATCAGTACATGTCTGATAGACATTGACTACTAAATAATTCATATCCATATCTTAAAAATCCTGTCACCCATTTTGACCTTAATGCCAAATCTTTTTTCTGTCTTCTTGAGGCTCTGGCCACCACATTCTACATCTTAAAAACTGTTAAATACAAAGTGACAAGATTTCTTGTGCTGAAGGAATTGTACCAACTTAATCTCACACAAAACTATTAGGAGAAAAACAAGATTGCTTTTTGATCTCTACCATTCTGAGCCTGTGTAAATTAATATATTAGAATAAGTAATTATAGTATTAGTAATAAATTGGCTCCAGCAGAAACCCGTGACCCTAGTGAGGAATAAACAGGTATAGAAAATGTCTGTCAGTAATTAAAAGTATTATCTGCTACAGATAATTTAGATGGAAGGTGGAACTGGAATTCCTTTAAAAATGTAAACCTTTAAAGTATCATGCAGTTTAATTTAGATTAAATTATTGAGAATATTGTTCAATGAATTATTTTCACTATGAAAATATGAATAATAAAAGGAACATCTTACCTGCTGCTAAGTGTATACGTAGCCACTACACGGCAATTGTGTTACCTTGAATAGAATTACTGTATATATGCTGAGGATTATGTGTACTGTGTGACCCTCTGCAGCTCCAGTAGCATCTGCTCTGAGTGCACGCTACAGCCATCGCTTTGTAGTGATAATGGGTGGACTCATTTGCAGCTTTGGAGTGCTGATTGGGGCTTTTGCTCAGAACCTGATTGAACTGTACTTCACAATGGGATTCCTAAATGGTGAGCAGTTTGATGCAAACACATGCAGATAACATTTTAACAGATAAAATATTGCCCTCATTGGTCTCCTTTACTGCAGGTTTTGGCTATGCACTGACATGGACCCCCACGATGACCATGCTCGGCTTGTATTTTGAAAGGAGGCGTCCCCTGGCAAACGCCTTGGCAAGTGCAGGGGAATGCATCTTTACTTTTATGTTCACAGCCTTTTTCCAGCTGTTGGTTGACAACTACTCCTGGAGGGGTGCTGTAATGATTTTGGGGGGTCTACAGCTTAATCTGTGTGTGTGCGGTATGCTGCTAAGGCCCCTAAAAGCAACCAGAGAGATAATCCATTTAAGTGAGGTCAAAGCAGATGAGGAAGGCTTATCCTTGGAATTGCTAGCAAAAGAGGACTTGGATCGAGAAAAGCCAATCTTTCTTGACTCAGAGGAACTAAGAATATCCGACGGGGCTGCAACAATCAAAAATGCATGTTGTGAAGATGGTGAAATTGATCAGATCTCCGAACAGATATCCATTTCGACTATGGCGGTACAACACTCAAACAACAGGTGTAGAAGGGCTGAACTCCGTACCAAAATCCGTCGTTACGTAGATTATACCCTCATCACAGATGCACGATTTGTGGTCTACTCGATGTCTGGAGTGTTTACTGCACTCGGATTCCATGCCCCAACTCTATTCCTGGTGCCATACGCTCATAGTAAAGGGATTGGGGAGTACCAGGCAGCTGCACTAATGTCCATCACTGCAGCGATGGATCTGTTTGGGAGAATCTTCTTTGGCTGGGTGGCAAACTTGAGACTGGTGGAGATGGTACGTTCAACTGAATATTTAACCATCGTTTGTTTCTTCCTGAGAATTGGCCATAAATATCTGCCTTTAAAGGATATGAGAGTAGTATAGATTGTCTTAATAAACTCTCAGCAAGAAATCAAAACCATATTTCTAAAAATGTTGACAAGCAAAGTACTGCCTGTTTAAATGACAAGTGTGTTTGGGAGTGGAGGCCGCTGTAGGTGAAACAGTTGATGCACAGTCTGTTTTCCTTCATCTCTACTCCCACCAGGTGCATCAGCTAACAGCTACAGTGATTCTGCAGGCCACCGTGTTGTTTCTCTGCCCACTGACCTCCTCGTTCCCGGAGCTGGCTGCTTTCAGCGCAGCTTACGGCCTGGTGTACGGTGCCACGGTCGCCATCCATTTCACAGTGCTGACTGAGATTGTAGGCGCGCCCAGGCTTGGAAGCGCACTTGGGTTTTTCATGCTCATACGCAGCATAGGAGGCCTGCTCGGACCGCCCATTGCTGGTGAGTGAGAAAGATGCTTTGATAGTCAACTCCAAGTACAGTGCACCTACTGTGCATATCAAATAGAATTGGAATTCAGTTTTGAGTTGTTGCTGTAAAATTCCC
Source organism: Lepturacanthus savala (assembly GCA_030544235.1). Taxonomy (NCBI): domain Eukaryota; kingdom Metazoa; phylum Chordata; class Actinopteri; order Scombriformes; family Trichiuridae; genus Lepturacanthus; species Lepturacanthus savala. Next base: position 19,211,782 of record CM060465.1, read on the forward strand.
TCTGATCCTTCCTACCATGCCAACTGGCTGCCAGTAAGAATTAAATAAGAAGTTGCACAGAATAAATTCACTGGACATTAATGTTTTTATTTGCAGAACTTCAAAAAAAAAACCTCAAGGTTACAATATCTATCAGTTCTCCAGGTTCTATTCTTCCAACACCAACTCTCACTCTCTTATATGCACTAGTCTGCATTGTAAGAGTCCAGTGAGCCTGTTCAGCCACAACGATAGATTTACACCTCCCTGGCAGAACTACCCTTAGGTTAATTATGGATTTCGGTGCTTTATGGTTGTGTTAATTTCATGGACTATCGCTTTGCAGAGATTTCTTTTAACTGCTAAATTGAGTTTCTTCACTACTGACTCTCCATTCTGTTCTGTTGGTTGAAAGGTTTTTCCAAATTCATATAATGTCTCTTAGTGTTTGGCAATGTAATGGTCAAACATTAATAAGAAAGCTACCACTTCATGAAGTTGCCAAAGAGGATTGGTTACTGGACACCAGAATATATTAACACATTTTCATTGCATATTTACACATCCAGCTCACTATTAACACTGACCAAATGGTTCTGTATTGCATTATACCACCAAAACATTGGAAGTAGTATTTCTATGCCACTGCGTTGAGTTTCTTACAGCATCTTCTTGTACTTAAGACAATGCTGATCAAAAAATTACTTTTACAACACAGAAAAGAAAACAATTCGGAGGAGATTTGTGAGTGAGTCAAGGCTGAGAGAAGTTAAACTTTCTGTGCTTGTCTGCTTGATCAGAGCCGTTGAGAGAAATGGACGAGTGGACCAATCACAGTTGCTGTGGTCTGCTTTGCTGTGGCATATAATTACGTTTTTTGGGATGTGCATGTCAGACTGTAACTTGGTGTTGATTCAACACAGAAGCATATTGGCTGATGAATTATTTCTTAAATTGCTTTATTCAGTCTTTTTCTCAGGGACAGTACATTTTATTAAACATTACGGTACAATCTCTAAATTGGTCAAGAGCTAATTTACATCTGTAGTCCCTGGCCATGTGTCTCAAATCAGTCAGAAATCAAAAAACACGTTTAAATCGACAATCATGATGTAAGGGGATGGCAAAAGCAATAAAAGCAAATCGCTCAGACATGGGCAACGATAAAATCAGAGCAAGCAGCAAAGTCTATTACAGTTCAACAAAGCAAAAAACAAACAATTACAGAGCATCATTATAGATTAGCGTTGCGAAACTGGACTGGAGCAAAGACAGTACAACAGGACAGCAGTATCTACGAAATAACTTATAAGTTGAGTCAAGCAGCAGGGCAGGTTAGCTTCATACAAGTTGTGTATTGACAGACATTTGCCAAATGATGAAGGCATCCAAACTATTGCTGGCAGATTGGGTGGCGTGCACTGAAAGAAAGGACCTGTAAGTGGTAAGTTCCTTGATGTGGTGCTGGTACAGTTTTACATTCATGTGTTGCTTTGATTGAAAAGGCAGATTGAATGAAAGCTGATTTTCTTAATGGGATAATGCAATTTCCTCTTTTGACACCTCTTGTAATCTGATTTATATTTGCTCATTGTCCAAAAAGTGTAACTGAGTGGGGGAGGAGGAGCCATGCCAGGAACAATGTTACAGATGACCAGTGGTGCGAAATAATTACAGCACATTCTCTGGCAGCCTTGGTTAACATGCATTTCCTTATGAATCTGAAATTTGCTCGGTTGTTTTTGACCTTGTCGCAAACCTTTTTAGCCTGACTTTTGAACAAGAGACCTTTAGCTTTATTTTGCACTGCATTAACTCCAGAGGGAAATCAGGACCTCTAGCTGCTCTATCACTCCCTATATTCTTATTTGTGAGTTGCTAAGTTTGTGTTTTGTTTTTTCCTGGACTTCTTGCTGAGAGCTTTTAGAGGTTTAAAAAACTGTCCTTGTGAAATACTGAACTAAGTTAGTAAAGTTGCTGGCCGGAAAAACAAAACGACATACTAAAAAGACACTAAAATTTTCCATAGAGCTAAATAAATTGCCAAAGTCGGTGTGGGTTTGTCATTATATAACAATATATACAATATAGACACACATGATAGGTTGAGTATTTGTTAATAAAAATGAGAATATTAATTATAGCAGCTTTAACTTGTAGAAAGAATGTACATAAAAACTTCCTACTAAGGACTTCCTACTATGGTGTTTTGTACTCTATAGTTCACATTTTACTTTTCTCAATATAAAAATCTTGTGATTTTTTTTTAATGAAAAGGATATAAACACATTTTTTTCCAAAGGATGAGAAGCATGCCAATTTTCTTATCTACTTTGGCAATCTGCCTTCAATTAACTGAATTATTTAATTTTATTGTGATAACTTACTTCAGCGGTTATGAACCTAAAATGTCAGCCAGCAGAAATGAAAATGAAATGTTTTCCCCTCCCCTCTGCGCAAACTGACACGAACTGCAGTCCCAACACTCACGGTGCCGTTCCACGAGCATCTGAACTTGATTACAGAGGTCACGACCCGTTTTCACACACAACTCTAAACAATAGCAGTAAATATAGGCTGAAAAACATCCCAGTTTGACTTTGGCACTCATACAAAAGAAACCCCTGCCAGAAGTACCAGCAGTAAATCAGCTGGGGAAACTGTGAGTGGGAAAAAAAAACACATTCGCTTAATTGTACTTTTGGTTGTTCATTTGATGTTTTTTTTATGGATTTTTCAAGAAGGCTTTTAGTGGAGCAAAAAAAAATAGGGAATGAGAAAGATTAGAGTTATTAAAGTGTGACCGTCATTCTCCTCTTCAGGATATAGTGTTGAAAAAAACTTTCTCTTCGGTAGTGTATGAATTTTTTATGTTTTAAATGAAGCGGAGTCCATTGTGAGTGGTCCGATGTCTGAGCAAAAGTCTGAAGAACAAAAACAATCGTCATTCCCCTCCTCAGTTTTTGAGTCTCTCCCCAGTTTCCTTCCTTCCTTTATTACCTTCTTCTCCTGAAAACTTCTTAGTTTGGATTCAAGCAATACCACTGCACGTAAATTTTAAATTGAAGCTCATGCTAAAGGCTGAAACTGACCTTGTATAAAGATAAGTGCTAATGAAATCAGATAGAAATATAGCCTGTGGTGTCCTATTTATAACTCAACTCAGTGCCTCTGACACACAGGCTATTTCTGACTTATTTACTGTACCGCTCCGTACTTTGAGCACTTCTACTACTTTGAAGACCTGTCTGGTTGATCGATGTTGCGGATGCATCAAAGCGTTCTAATTCTGTTTCGTTCATGGGAGGAAGGCGCTGGCATTATCGCCTCAGGGCAAAATTAATCTTCGCGCCATCCTCTGATCCGTATCTCTGCTCCAGTCTTTTTCCTCGTTCATATCTCGCTGTCGTTAAATGAAACCAATAACGATAAGATAATTGCGATATTGCTGCGGCTAGCGCGGCTGCATTCCGGTCAGCAACTAAATTATTATATAAATATTACAAACATGGCAAAGACGCAGGCCACTCACACATGTGCTTTTGTATTTGCTTTTTTTAGGATTCTTCATTGACAAGACGGGTGATTATGGGATGGGTTTCGTCACAGCAGGTGTAGCTCTCATCACCTCTGCTCTGTTCCTGCTGCTCCTCCATCAGATGAACCGCAGGGCTCAGAGCCTGACCAGCAAGAGGGACAATATGCGTCTGTAAAAAAAATGGACACAAAGCAGCTGAGGAATGAGCTAAAGTCAACACCTGGACCTGAGAGCAATGAAAGAAAAACTGTTGCTGCGGTCGATAGATCAAAAGGTCAAATGAGATCTTGATCTCAAGCGCACGGTCCTGAAAGGATAATGATTTCAAAGAGGTATGCAATTGGGTCTTCTAATGGAGAGATTCAATAGCAGTTCAGAGACCTAAAAAGTAATTGTGAAGAATCTTCCTTATGTGGATGGTTTGGAATCCTCTCTGTCCAACTTATGAGCCAGCTGATTTTTCTTGGCTGTTCAATGTCATCAATACTGAAGGGGAAAAACAAACCAAGCGAAGTCCCTCATCGAACATTTTTATAACTGAAATCACTTTCTGGAATGATCTAAACCAGGGATGTCAAACTCAATTCAGCTCATGGACCATATCCAGCTCAAATAGAGCTCAAGTGGGCCAGACCAGTAAAAATGTAATGTAAATAATAATTTAAATGTAAATAAGACCTACAAATTTCACCCCTCCTTATTAATGAACCTTCAATTTACATAACAGAAGAGATAGCATAAGAAAGGAAAAAAGTGCAGTTTTAACAATGATGTCTCAGTTATTCCATAATTAGTCATACTGTTACATTTTAATTCAAAACATTTACTCACTGAACAATATTTCTTTGTTTTGGAGGCAAATATTTTATCACTTGAATCTCTTGAAAGATGCTCAGTGACTTCACATTTCTGTGAAGAAATAGGAACTTGTCAATTTTATTGTTATACTCTGTATAGTCATCCAGTGGGCCGGATTGGACCCTTTATTTTGCTGGTTCTGGTGGTGGTGGTTCTGAGCCCTGGGCCGCATGTCTGACACCCCTGAACTAAACCGTATTAACCCTAAAACAGAACAGCTTGAGTATGAGGTGGTTATGAGCTCATGAAGCTCATGATTCTATCTGAGTCAGCCATTTTAAGTTCCTATTATAAATGTGCCAAGAGTTGTTGAACTGGGGTGTGTACAAGTCAGAAAACAAGGCTATAAAATTTTTACAGTATCAGAATAATTTTTAGTTTTTGACAGAAAAGAGTTATAGTTCAGACCAGGATCACATTCTGCAGACATAGCACTGCATTTATTTATGATTGTCCTGAAAGTTATTCGTTTTCTCCTCTATTGCAGTCGTACCATACATAGGTGAATGCAAAGTAAAAATATGGCTCTGGCTCCCTCCAGTGAGAAGCTACTGACATTGCATTTCAAACCCACACAGCACAGCTGAAAAGGGCAGATATACGAAAAGATAATACCACACAGAGCATCATGAATATGAACCAAATAAATAAATTGCTTTGAGTTGCATCAGATTCCCGGTTTGGTTTAGTATTCAAATTGCAATATCCTCACTGATGCAAGTTTTAAAACTTTACCAAACCTAAACTTCAGCAGATATGAAAAGCAGTCTGCAGCGTTTAATTGCATTACGGAAATAACAAAACAAATCCTAAATGGTTCAGTGACTCTCCCTCCGAGTTCTGTCCCTATGCGGCCCTGAAACCCAATGAGAAAAGCCTTTCTTCATTTTCCCCCCTCTGCTGCAGAATGTTTGGTATGTGCAACCATCAAGAAAACTAGCTTTCATAACTCTGAACCAACAAGAGGCACCACATAAACATCTTCAGCCGCGCATAACGCAAATATAACAATGTAAATAAACATGGCTATCTCCATAAACCTGCAATAACAAACTCCAAACCAGGATTTACAAACAGTGGAGACCCCCCCCCTCTCCTCTCCACACATGCAAACATTCAAGCTACACACAGAAAAGAAGACACTGGACACTGGTCACAGAATACCACACGGCTTTGATCTCACGGACAGGAACAAAGACATAATCCATGTTTCATAGAAACTCAATATGAAAACCAAACACACTCACACTCACACATAGGACGTAACGGTTGACTGGCAACGGAGAGAAGAGGCCACCTATTATCAGAGAGAGGAAGACCGGTGGTCCAGAACTATCAGAGTGTTTGCGATCCAGTGAACCTAAAACGTACTGCTACTTGATACATGAGGAAATTTGATCTTTCCATCGCTGTCTGCCTGAAAACACATAAGCCTCTTACTGTCTGTACTGCACAATATATGTCGTAGTAATATGTCTTACTAAGCAATAAAAAATGTTATTGATTCAAGATGAAATATTTGATTTTAATGCTGATAATTGAACTCAAAGGTTCACTTCCTAGTCTTTTGATTGAGATGGGGACCATGAAAAGCAGTTGAAAATTTCTAAAAAAGGTAACAAGTTGACCTCTGAGTTGAGAAGAAGAGTTGATGCGCTTTAACTTCTAGCAGCTAAATGGGACAAATTCTGTTTTCACCTGGCCAGCAACCCACTGTGCCTGTGTGTGTGTGCGAGAGCAGCAGGAAGATGGAGCTTTTTACATTTGACCTTTCCAAAATCCACTCCAATAAAGCAGCAGAGCGCACAGAAATAACTTTGAAGTCTGACAAGACTTACCGAAGCACCTCACTTTCACCCCACAGTGGAACGCCTGGGCTCTCGGGATCGCTATAGAAACAGCTGAAATACTTCTCAAAAGTCTTCTCAAAACCTTTTTTTTTTTTTTTCCCTCCGAGCCGACCTTGCTCCCGGGGGTCATGTTGTGGAATGCTGCATGGCTACCTGAGTTCAACGTTTTCTGTAGCTTGGCGAGAAAGCGGAGAGGTGAGAAGAGGAGGAGGACGAGAAGAAGAAGATATGAGGGACATGAGAGAGGAGAAATGAGATGAAAGAGTGCAAAATAAGCAGAGAGAAAAGTTGAGAGAAAAGAGGAAGTAAAAACTGAGGAGTAGCAACAGAGGGGACTGAAACAGTAGGCGAGCTTAGGAGGGGGGAAAAATGGCAAGGGCAAATGAAAAGAGCCGAGGAATGTGAAGAAAGAGAAAGACACTGGCAAAAAGAAGCAATTATACGAGGGAAACCCTCAGAGCTCGAGCTGAGTACAATCATTTCTCAGACTTTGTGCTGGTTGGGGCCATTAGAGGATAAAGGATAATGATACAGGAATGAAATAGTCATGAAGGGGAAGCAGTTGAGTTCAGGCATGGCTCTAACATCCTCCCTGATTAGAGGAGAACTGACAGACATGGGGGTAATGAGAAATGATTAGTCCAGCTACAGGGGGTTGAGCTTAATGAGTGTAAGTAGCAGCCCGGACCCACACACCACCTCCACCATAAAAAAACACACCCTGAAATACGCATTGACAGTTTTTATGGCACGATGAGATTGTATGAAATGATTCAGGATGAAATTCTTGTGTTCAGTGTGTCCATTTTCAACTGTGTATGATTACACATTACTGATTTGATCCGAACATTGCTCAGTGAGTAAAACGTGAAAGAGGGAGAGTAAGACGATATAGAAATCAGACAGATGTTTGGTCTGTATAAACTCTGCTTTGTCTGTTGTCAGTCATTCCTCACAGCCCTATTTTGTCCTCCAGAATTTTCGCTTTGTTCTTCTTTTTTTCCCTCTTCCCTTGATCTTCTTCAATATTTATATTCCCATCAGCTAGTGCCATCCCACACCCTCGCACATCTGTCCTTTAACTCATCAAGGCCGTCGTGTCGACATAACTCGCACACGCGTTCATTCACAAAGGCAACACAGAAGGTCATCGTATGTTCAGACATCAGAAATGTGTTTTAAGAAGTATAGACACCGAGGTAACGGTGCAGAAACTTTTCCATTCCTGTGCTACAGACTGTTAAAGTGGAACAGATGGCGCCAGTCTTACTCTCCTTGTGCTTTATGGTCAAATAAATTGTACAAAAAAACACAACACAATCTTGTTCATTACATGCTTGCATATGTATGTCTGTGTGTGTCTGTGTGTGTGTGTGTGTGTGTGTGTGTGTGTGTGTGCGCATGGGGGGGGAGTTGTGTTTCATCACATCACTCAAACTCAAATTTGGACAAACACATCTCCTATCACTGACTCAAACAGCCATGAAGTCTGAGATTTATCAGCCCTCTTCTTCAGCTGCTTGTGGTTTATATAATCAGACACACATTAAAGCGAACTCTAGGGTGAGATCTAATGCTCACTGAAACTTTTAAACGTGAGACAGTAAAACAGATGAAAGCGGACTTTTACTGCTGTTGATATACAGGGCATCAATGTACTAAAATTTGTTCTTAATGAACTGTGTGAGCCAAAGTGCTGTAGCGACTTGTCCTTGACTGGAACAGAATTATAGCAATGTGTCTCGTTCATGATTTAGCACAAACTGCACCGGATTAAATCATGTTAAAAGTAAATTAACATAAAGAAATGCATCAACTTTATTATGCGTACCATAAGTACTTATGGTGTACTCCTGTGTGTGTGCTGGAAGGTTACTGCCAATGATCGCAACTTTCACTCCCATAATCCAGCAGTCTTGTTCATGCCAAGCAATCACGCCTGACCTTTGACCTCTCAGGCTGACCTCTGACCCCAGCTGACAGAGCAGATTTAGAATGAATGGGTTTGACAGGCTTCTGCTTTAGGATCCAGCACATTGACACAGGAGTAGCCAACCCGAGTAGCTTAGTAACAAACAGTAAAGTGACAACAAAGTGATAAATAACCAAACCTGGTCAGCAAGTTTTATAGCTTTGCCATTTAAAAAAATTCTGAAATATCAGAACAATAAAAAAATAACATCCGTTTAGTTTTCTTTTTAGTTTCCAAAAGCCCTTGTTGCTTAATTGTAAATAATTTAATAATTGTATCTACGTGTATCCACTCCCAATGCATTCTTTTAACATTTCTAACAGCTTAGTATTTTTGCACAAATCATCCTTGACTGTTTAAAACATTCATAAAATTCACATTTCCTACATCATTCTCCAAGTCTGTCTACCAGTATTAGTCATCTCTCTACTGTTGCTTTCCAATAAAGGCGAAAAATTCCCCCAAATTCTTTCTTTAAAAAAAAGTGCTATTACAGAAGCGACCATTATCGTTCACAAATGTCACTCAAGTGTAGATACAATATACAGAGAGGCATGCTGTATATACATACCACACCATATAGGCCAAATGTGTTGGAGACTCACCCATACATAACAAACATGGCCAACACAAACAAATATCCGTGCCAGGTTCCCTGCAAATAGCACATATTCTGTCCAGATGCACAAGCTGGGCTTCATTATGAAACACACTATATGCCACACATATTCCCATTTGGCTTGTATAAAAAAAAAATCATATTATCGTCACATGGGTTGCCCAGGCAGCTGAGCTCGATCCATCTCTGGACACCTACCAACTATTACACCATGAATCTAGCTGGAATTCATCTTGACCATCAGAGAGTAGAAACATGTGCTATGGCCGCCCCTGGCCAAAATGAGGCCCTATTTACAATAAATCAGTGCATAACATAATAACTTTACACTTAAACACTTATGAAAGCACAGTAGAAATAATACAATTAACCCCCCCCCCCCCCCACACACACACACACACACACACACACACACACACAAGGCCCCATGCACAGAGCATTTCTGCATGAAGGGGTAGCGCCCCTGATGAAACCCCTTGAGACTCACAGACACTCCACCCTGCAGAAACAGCCAGTGAACGCCTCTCACATGAAAAGAATTTCTGTCTCTCAACAGCCTGATAGTCCGTCACCAGACTTTATCTCTGAGGTGTTCCATTCTAATCGCTTTTATACTTACTTTTTAGACAGCTTTTGGGATATGTCCTTTTGAGTTGTGTGCATGGAGTTACAGTTACGTGTGTGTGCACTTTAAGGTTATGTATCTGAGGCCTACAATGAATGTCGCACACTCTATCCCGTTCATGAGTACAACTGTTTACTTTATTAAATATTCGTGTATACATTCCAGATTTAGAAAGAAGGCAGGATATGGGTGATGTATGTGAGAATATGTCTGGGAATATTAGAACCCTGTCTACTGCAGGAAACTGGGCAGCTGCAGTTTTCCCATTAATTGTGGATGAACTGAAGATATCTCAGGGTGTGGTACATTTTTAAAACATATTACAAGATAATGCACCCAGAAAACCCATTTCACCATATCAGGCCCATCTGAAATCTAACACACTTTCTGCCTCTGGAGAAATTGTTCTTCAAAAGATTTAAAGGAGGGGGGGTTATACATTTTCAAAGAAATAAATACTAGTAATGAACACTCAAGAGTGTAAATGAAGTGAAAACCGTGCTGAACATTAGACGATTCCTTCATGACTTACAATGTAAGGGATTGGAGACAAAATCCACAATTAATTTGTGCAAATGTAATTAAACATTACGTTGAAACTAATATGAAGCTTCAGTAACCCAGATTAGTCAAATCAAGAAGGTTTTTTTACAGTCTACATTACAGTCTTTTTAGTTCCAAAGTTGGAAAAAGTCAGGCTACTGATATGCAGTGACGGTAGATCGCTCTCTCTCTGTTTTTTTTGTTTGTTTGTTTTTTATCTGTGCTTTAGAACATAACCACTGTGGTGGTATTAAGAAACAGCATTTAATTCATCTGTTTTGCAGCATTGTTCTTGCTACCACCAGCCAGTCCCCCTTCATTCTCAGTCTTGTGTCGCTTGCGATGAGCCAGGGAGGAGGGGCCAACTGAATGCTCTGTGTCCAAACAGCAGCTGACAAATCCTGCATAGGCCATCTTTAAGTTGATAAGAAATATTATAGTTGTTCTAGCATCATTGGCTAAATAGATATTAGCAGTATGTTGATCACAAAATACTTTTCCGCCTTCGTATTTCATAGAGAGCAAAAAATATTTAGATTATGCAGTTAGAGTTAGGTGAGAAGATTGATTCCACTTTCATGTCCATACACTGAATATATTGCTACAGCTACAGCAGCCCGTTAGCTTAGCTTAGCATGAAGACTAGAAGCAGAGAAACAATTAGTCTGGCTCTGTGAAGTCTGGCTCTATGAATGATGAAATTAGACCTTTAGAAAGTATTTTAAGGCGGAGTCATTTGAAGTGCCTCATTGTCCTCAATTACAAAATAAGGCATCCTAAATGCCTGATAATGATGTGTCTAGCAAACCTTACTTTTATCCATACATTCTCTCCTACATTAGTATGATATCTCCCCTTTTCTGCTTTTCTCTCACTCTTTCTCTTTACTCTGTCTTTTGTGTAACTGAAGCCGGGGCCTCTCTCCGTGACATGAGCCCTGCTCCTGTAAAACTAATAATGACTGAGATTTGTGCGGGCTTAGCATTCTTTCTCCCTTTCAGTACAAGTCACTGAGAATGGAGTTAGGGGAGGGGACGGAAAAGGGGAGAAAGGTCCAAGTTGTAAAGGTGGTGAGGGGGGACGTGCGGAGGGGGGGCTGGTTTCAGAGACTCGTGAGATATGTGGAATAGGAAGAGAAGCAGAATGTAAGATCAATGAAGCACAAAACATGGAGCAGGAGACAGAGAGGCCCCTTTCCCCGCAACGCACCACATGCTTCATTCTTTATGGGTCAATGCTACAGAAATCACGCTGCATCTTCTTCAAACGCATGCAGACACAGGAGTCTAAACAATTAAACATTCGCCAACATACACATTCGGGTGCGGAGAAAAAAAACAAGGAATGTAAAAACGGATGTTGGACATGTTAATAGTTATGTGCCGTACTAAACTCTAGGTTAGCAGTCAGCAAATATTTACAAACCCCGTACTTAGCAAAGCCATTTATTTTCCCTCCTACAATACCGCACGCAAGCAAAACATGTGAAGAAAGCCACGGAATATAAAATATGGCCCGACCGCACATTGAAACGACTGTCAAATTCACATAAAGATCCCCAGATGTGCTGCGAGATGCAACAAGAGGGCAAGGGGGAGGTCTCACACACGCACTGCCCGCTCTAATGTCCACCCCTCCCTCCTATCACCCCCTCCCCTCCTCTTCCCTCCACTCTCGCAGAGACATGTGCGCACGCTGTGCCAGCAGACAGTTTCAACTCTCAGCGACTGATGCACAGACAGCTGCCGTTTCTCCCTTCCCCTCCTTTTGCTCCCCTAACTGTTCTCCTTCTTTTTTCGTCTCTTCCCTACACTGCCTCCATTCATCCCCTCTATACTTTCCCCAACGTTTCCTCTACTCTGTCATTCTGCACTTTTCCTCTGGGAAGATATAAAGGCAGGTCCTGTTGGAGGGAGAGGGCTTGTGTAATCTCTGGCTGCACATGAGCACCAGAGAATCATTGCTTCAGCTGGAAAGGCAACGCAACGGGAGGACCTACAAGCGCCTAGAGGACAAACTTTTGGAATAAGGAGAGGAAGAAGGAATACCTCTCAGACAGGAAGGCAGGGGAAGGAGGGAGACACAGAAAGAGATCGGCGTTGGGGTGCAGGGGCTCTACACGGACCATGCCGGGCTCTCTGGTGCTGCTGCTGTCCCTGTTGGTGCTGTCCACAGGAAGTGATGCCAGAAGGATCAGGAAAAGAGGACTCAACCATAAGGTGGGGCTGCTAACCTCACCTTAAACTTTTCTATGTGCACATTCTGAGGGTGTGGATTTCTTCTTACTGTCCATTTTCAGATAATCCTTCACTGTGGAAGTAGGTGAAAGCTCACGTTGATACAGTAGAATGCCGCCTCTGTTACAGAGAGCTGGTTTCACACTTTGAGGGCAGTTTTGAGGCTGAGGTGAGAGGTGGTCAAGTTGAACCTGAGACTTAGAGCCAGCTTTAATGTGAAATGGGAAAAAAAATAATAACTCAACACATGGAATCAAGTATTCTACTTAATTGTTTGACTTTAAAAGAAAAAAAAAATGTAAACATCAAATTTGAATCTAATTCTCTTACTTGTGGATCGTTAAATGAGAAGGCTGATACCACGCTTGTATCTGACAACAGCCTGCAGCCAGATAGCTTAGCTTAGCCTAAAGACTGAAAACAGCAGGAAGGTGCCAGAATCCACCTACTGTACCAGCACCTTTAAAGCTCACACAGTGTCATATTGTATCGTGTTTAATCCATACAAAAACCAAAGGGTAAAAACTAAAAAGCTGAATTACAATGGAATTTATGTGCTGCACCATTGTTATCTGAACATTACTGCCTTAAAACCACAACCTGTTGTTTTTACACTATTTTATGTTTTAATATATTTGTACTGTTATATATGATTTGTATATTATGATTTGAGCACATTTTTATGTGGATTACACATGTAGACTAGCTGCTTCCCCTGTTCACAGGCTTAATGCTGAGCTAAGCTTAGAGTTAGACTCAACTAGAGAGCAAAAAGTGAATCAAGATTTTTCGAACAAAACATTTTAAAGGCATCTTTTGAAATATAATGCATCGTTGTCACTAACACTAAACATTGTTGTCACTAACACAAACAATAATCCAAACACGTAATATCAGTGGATTGAGTATTTTTGGTACTTATGTTCATTTTGATGTTGATAATACATCTATACTTCACTTTAAAAAAAGACTTAAAAACACTTCAAAGACATACACATTTCAGTACATATATACATTTTTCAAGGTAGTACAGCCATTATTATTCTTAATATATTGTAAATTATGTTCTCCTGTTCCATGCTGCATCTCTGTAATGTGCCTTTCATGTTCTATTCTGTACTGGAACATCTACTACACACACATACTTTCTGAGGTTTCTTCAATTTGTATCCCCTTACAGGTTTCTTTAGAGAGTTTTTCCTTATTCAAATCCAAGTTCTAAGAAAAGAGCGTGTTGTATTGCTGTACAGATAGTAAAACCCCCTGAGGCGAATGTGAGTCTTGTGATACTGGGCGATAAAAATAAAAACAACTTTTAGTTCAGGTCTTCTTAAAACATTTCCCACCACTGGAAAATAAGCAGTTTGAATGCTATAGCTCTCTTATTGAAAGTTTAACGATGAAGCTTTAATTTTAAAGCATGACAAAGTCTTCATGCACATGAAAGTTTTTCAGTTGGGATGGAGAGTAGGGAGAGGCGTGTGCAACAGGTTGGAATAAGTCGCTGATTTTCAAGTTTCCATATGAGTAATTGAAGAGCACACTGGATGTACAACCTTTGTCTGTGTGTATGTGTGCGCGGTGGATTATTAGGGCAGGAACTGAACTTGCAGACTGGGCCCCTGCTTGTTAACTCAGCTCAGTGTAGCTGATTGATCATCTTTAACAAGGGCTCACTGTAGCGTGCTGCCTTCTCTTTCTCTTTCTCCCTCTTGCTCTCTATTCTCCACTCCGCAACCTCCTGCACTTCAATGTTCTCACTTTCTGACTGGTTTATGCCCTCGTTGGCCTTTTCCTCGCTCATTCTCAGGCTTTGTTTGCCCCTCTCTCATATAAAGCAGTTACCCTTTCACCCTCTTTCTTCCCTGCTTTCCCTTTCCCATCCCCATATACCACCCCCTGTTTTCCCTCTTTCGAATATCTTTGTCTCTTATCCTGTTCTCGGGATGGGCCAAAAGCATCGACTTATTGGACTCTGCTTCAAAGCTGCTGTAATTGGAACATGCTGAGACGGCTGTGCAGATGCAGTTTGTCTCTTTCTTTCTGAACCTTTTCATCTCTGCATCTTTCAATCTTTCATTTTTTTTAACTACCTCCCCCACATGCACATATACACACACCCTCAGCCTCATTCATAACGCCAGGACAGTGCAGAAAGACAAATTATAGTTACTGAGTGTTTCACGTAGGCATCAGTCTATGGAATAGTGTCTCTTGAAAGGAAAATTGTTACGAATAAATTGCAACAAACCCAAGGCCACCAGCATGCTGAGTACCTGTATCACAGTACATCCTGTTTTTTGTAAAGAGTAAAGATTTTCACCAGATTCCTGTCCTGTTTGTCTGAGTGGATCTGTTACCCTAAAGAGACTGCAGATAATCGCAAGACAATTTTTCATTTTGAAAAATTAAAAAGCTCAACTCTTGTCGTTTGACTTGTTTTTATACTATTTACCTTTACTTTTTATTTTGTTTTGTGTACTATTTCTGTAAGCATATAGCCAGTTTATGACATGACAGCCTCCTGGGCCTTGACACATTAAAGACCAACTACACTATCAGTAATTAATAATCTGATTAATTTCATCTATACAGGATTTACAGCAGGTAACAACAGCACAACATTCACCTGTTAACAGGATTCACCAGCAGCAGGTCAATTAACCAACAGCATGACAGTTTCTCCTGTGTGTGTGTGTGTATATATATATATATATATATATATATATATATATATATATATATATATATATATATATATATATATATATATATACACAGTTTGCCAACCTACACCAAACTTAAATAAGTTATATTTATGTAAGAAGCATAAAAGATATGGAGGTCACAATAGTATAAGTATTGATAAACAAATACACATATATACTTATTAATATAAAAAATAAATATAAAAAAGTCTTACCTTATGCTGGGTCATGTGTTTTTTCTGGCTTTGGCAAAATCCTCCGCCACCTCATTAAAAGTCCAGTCAGTGATTGGTCAGTTCTCTCAGCCGCTGTTAAAGAGCCTTCCGAGGATTTTCCAACATCTTAGTCTTTAGTTCATGTTTTAATCGTAGACTGTCAGAGAATGAGGCTCCGTCAGAAACAACCAGCGAATATAAACATTCTGAATCGGCGGCGTTGTTTGTGTAGCGTTAGCATTAGCATTAGCATTAGCAGTGCTGCTCCTCTGTCCTAAGCTCCTCCCTCTTTGGCCTCGTCAGCCGCTGTCTTCTAAAAAAATGGAAACGTAAGGACCATTTAGTAAAATGTCTGCCAGCATTTTTCATCACTTATTTTTCGTTTTATCTGCTCCTCTTAATTCTTGATCTTCATTATTATTTGTGCTCGGTAGTTTTTTCTTGTTTGTGTTGTTTTAGATGGAGTGTAACAGCGTCCTCTATCGGCCATCAGAATCATTATTGTAACAATCTTTATTTAGATCCTGTCAACGAGTACAATGACAATGAAATGTCGATTTTAACAGTTCACGTGTTGAACGCAAATATACAAAAGCAATACAACACAACGATAAATAATAATACAATCAATAAATAATAATATTAAACACATTACATAACTCAGTTGTTTTAGAAGCTTTTATCTTAGAGTTACTAATGGTATGAATGTATTGTTTGGTTAGATCATAGATTAAGATTTTGAATTACTACATTCAGATCTATGGATATGGAATTTTTCTAGTAAACTGATCAGGTTGATTATATACATTTCTTTGCTTTCTTTTATTATGTCCATGTATCATAGAATCCAAAGAATATATTCACCCAACACAATGCAAATTTAAAGTCAATGTTGTCAATAACATAATGTGAGATATCTGTCTAGAAAGTCTTAGAGAAGGGGAAACTCCTTATTATTAAACTTCACAACAATCAAAAGGCCAACATTTGGTTTGAAAGATGAAGAAACTATAAATAAATGTTAGCTTGTGACACTACTTTGTTAATTCTTAATCTAATATTCTTTACAGGAATTCCATTTACCTATTTGGAATACATACACTTAACCACAACGGGTAATACATTTGCAGGATGCAAGTCATGTCCCTTTTTCGGAAATGAATGTAATCTGACACCTTTGAAAATACATAGATTTTTAACAGCTTAAAATATAAAAGCCGGGGCATTCTTGACATTAACTCCCTTTATCTGACCTGAATGTGAAGCTCTTACAAGAAGGTTGTCTGTTTGACCTCTGGGTCAGATGTTCAGATACACTGGCGTCACGTCCATCCTCTCTTATCTAAACCTCACAAAAGGTCAGCAGTAGCAGTAACATTGGTTCTTTATTATTCCTCATGTTTGACAGGGAAACTGCCTTTGAATAGATAGGTGAAAAAACATGTGGAATGGTATGAGCAAAGATAACATGAGAGGAAAAAAAGATGATAGAAATGGTAATAATAGGGGCCTCAAAAATAATACAAATTATATAATAAAATGCAACAAACAATATCCAAGAGCAGCAGGCAATGTCACTGTCAAGTAAAAACAATGAATCTCCGAAACAATAGGCTTTATTACATTACACTTTTCAAGATCAAGCTTGACGATATTGCTCTTTTGGAAATATTGTGTGATTCATGGAAATGTTCAAATTTATATTAGAAAGTGAAAAGACAAAACTCAAATTATAAGGTTTCACCCAGCAGCAACACGAGTCTTAGATGAACACTTTGCTTCAAGTATCCCCCAACACACACACACACACACACACACACACACACACACACACACACACACACACACACACACACACACACACACACACACATAGGCACATTATTTAGTCTCACCCACAGCCACAACACAGTCAAGCCAAGACTCCTGTCTGGGCATGTCAATGTGCATGAAAAGAAAGAGGCTGCTATCATGAATCTTTACAGTTTCATTTATTTGATGTGGCACATCATCCTGACAACACCTGGTAGGACAGGAGCTCTGCAAATGCTCAGAAACACGTGTACATCCTGTTCTTGGTCTTGGATGGCTGTTTGGCCTGGAGCTGCTACATACAATGAACCAGATCCACAGAAGGAAACATGTAGCTTTTAAGGAAGTGATACTGTTACTGGTTATTGTGCACTGCAAATACTAATGTTACCTTTTGGTCGGTTGAAGTCATGAATTAAATAGAGTTAGATGAGATAGAGTTAGAGTGCAATGACTGACAATCAGCATGTATTAAATCTGCACATTTGAGTGCAGACACAGAAATTCAGATTTATTATCATTGGTTGTTTGTACTGTATCACACTATCAAATGAAAACAATGAGAGTGGTGCATGTCTTTGTATAGCAATTAATATTTTAATATAGAGAATCGTTGAAAATTTGAAAGGTTATAAATATCCAATAAGGCATAACACTACCAAGACCAGAGAGTATCCAGGCCAAGACCAAGACAGACCACATCAAAACTAAGACTGAGACCAGTTGAGCTCAAACCCGAGACCAAGACCAAAAGAAAACATAGTTACACCATATTTTCCTATATCACTTGTAGCTGCTTAGGATAAATTTTAGGTTGTATTATGTCAAGTACAACCCTAACCACTGCTGAATTTTCCAACATGTTGCATCCTCCTCTTTGACCCTGCTGTAGAGGGTTTGATGGGGGAGTCAGATAATGCATGTGGTCGGTACCATTTGTTGTGGGCATGTAATAATGATATCCAAGGCGGAAAAAAAAACAAAAAAAAAATCATGCCTGCCTGCCAAATCTCTCCGAGACTGCTCTGCCAGTCCAATACATTGCGAGACTGAGAGACCTGAGACCAAGACTAAGACCAAAGACTGTTACGGCCATGACAAGACCAAGACCACAAAAAAGTGGTTTCGAGATCGGTTTTGAGACCAAGACAGGTTATGAGAACTACAAGTCTAATCTCTGGTTTCCAAAAGAAATCATTTTATTTACCACATGCCTAGAAATATTGGAATTTTTTTTCAGTTCAGCTCGATACAAAGTTCAGCAGCATTATAGGACAAAACATCAATACACAATAGTGCAAACCTTCCCATTTCCTTATATGAGAATGTGTGTTCATACTTTCAACTGGCACAGTACACATATCACATGAATAAAAATGTGAGCGGTCCTAGACAGGCTGAGGACACTATACAGCAAGATAAATGATAAATATCGTAGCATTTTTTTCATTTCATTTGACAGAATAGCTTTTTGTTAAGATTTAAGCAGTCAGTAGTTTTGTTTTGTGAACTGGTGGGTCTAAGCAGGGCTAATCCCAGTCAGATGATGTGAGCCTGCTGGTCAGAAGCACATTATTGGACCTACATCAGAGCAGATAGCGTCTCAGTTTAGCCTTCACATACCATGCAGATAGACAGCACATGCACACGTTAACCTCAAAGTCACTTCAACATCAACTACTGCTTTTACTTTCTTTTTTTTTTTCTTTTTTTTTTTTTTTTTACCTTTTTTTGGCAGTAAAGAGAACTTTCCATTTTATACAATCTTCAACAAAAGGAAGGATTCCAAATTTAGTCTGACAGGCCACAGACATGGCAATCTTGTTCTACTTAAAACTGAAAATAGAGGATAACTGCTAAATATGAGTTGAGAGGGACCATCACTGCTACCTTAGGCTACTGTTTTCCCAATACTAATTAGCTAATTTCACAGTTGATCTACCTCTGCCCTGTTGTGTAAACTGTGCCTCATGTGGGTTCAGTCCGTTCGACTGCACCTCAAGGTTAGAACATAGCTGCTCTGCCAGTGTGTCCAAATTTCAAGGACTAATCCATCGGCTGTGCCTCTTCCCTTCATCCAGTTGAACGCTAATCTCTGATTTGATTTACACACTATTTGCCTCACAGTTGGTCTCTATCTATCTGCACGTCTGTCTGTCTGTCTGTCAAACTGACTGCTGGTACAGGAAATGAGTCCTGACCCCCCCCAAACACTCACCAGATGTGTGCTGTGGGCTACTTCATTTAGAAGACACAGGAGATGTAGTGGATTTGATTTGACCCTCTTGAATGATTTTCTTGTTCATGCTTCATGTGCACACAAGCTTCATCCTGACACTGCAATGCTATGCGTGTGTGCATGCATGTGTGTGTGTGTGTGTGCGTATGCTTGCAAAAAGGAAGCAAAAAATCTCTTTATCTGTCTGAGATCTTCGTGTGGAACCATGTAAGATAATCTGAATGATCTCAGCTTAGTTATGGAGCCAGACGGGTTCTTTGGTGACTCCCCCCATCCGCCTCTCCACACACACACCCTTACCCCCATCCTCCATTAACCATAGCAAAAGAGCACTAAAAAGCACTAAAGTGAGGCAGGGAAAGATAGACCAAAAGAGAAAAAGAGCAGTCGAGATCAGTCGCTACAGACAGCTAATATGCCTTTCAACACCAAAGAGCAAGGGAGAAAGGGGGGATGAAGGGAGAAGGAGGGAGATGGCAAAGACCAGGGAGGAAGAGAGATAGTGGGAGATAGACAGACTGAGATGGGGAAAACATGCCCACAGACATGAACATCACACGCAGGCCCGCTGGCATTGTGAGAGCTGAAAGAGGAGTGTAAATAAACAACGTGGGACATCAGAGAGATGTATGATGCAGGATGAGCTCAGGATGTGGAGCATGGCAGTCCTCCTGGCACACAAGAAGAGGAGTTAGCACAGGGGGAGCCCTGAGAGCAAAGGAGTTAAATGGATGAGACAGACAACAGATAATGCGAGAAATCACGTTGGGAAGGGCAGCTACGAGTGTAAGGCTCAAGGATCTACACATGTTCACCTGTACAAGCAAACACATACAGTTAGACACGCAGCCACATAAACAGGAAGGAAACACTTGACCTTTTGTAGGAGACATTTGTAGGAGACAGATCGGATATGAGACAAGGAGAGAAGGCAGCAGTCATTATGTCATTATCCAATCACTGCAGACTTCGTAGTGCCCCATTCATACTGTACCGGGCGATAATGTGAATGTACTACACTCTTCGCATACCTCAAGAGCAAATAGCTGGAGAAACTACAAAAGCAGCTTTTTTTAACAATCCTTTAAAACTTCTCAAATGACCAGTGTTTTGTATTAATGCAGGTCAACCATAGGATAAATTTGCCTAGATTAAATTAGAATTAGCGTGATTGTTATTTAAAACTGTATTAATCATTCTGTTATAATAAAAATGGCAAAATTACTAAATCTAATATGAAAGGTGTCACGCATTCTGTAGTGATGAGGCGTCCAAATCTGCAGCCCCTCTTTCACTGGTGGTTTTCAGCTCATTGTTTCGGTTGTAGTGGGAAAGCAAACAGCAGAAAAAGTAGGTGATTTGCTGGTGATGTAGTATTTAGCAGCTAAAGAGCCAGATATGGTTCGCAGGAGTTGGGGGAGAGAAAAACTGAGCTAAAAGCGGTTTAACAGAAGGAGAACTACAACTGAATGCTAATGTCGGTGTTTTTCTACTGAATTTAGAAAAAATCAACCGTATCCTATCAAGTCCACTATGGTAGCATTAATAAGTCACTGTTGTGATTACCGCTGCCCTCTCTCAACAGAATAATAAATGAATATTGTACCATATTGTGGTCGATACCCGAAAAGAACTAACACTTTTTCCCAATCTCTCCTAAAGTGAAAATGTGCGATGATAATAAAAAATAGAAAACCCTAAACTCTCATTATTTAAAAACATATCTTTACTACTTTAACTAATCTGCAGGATCTCCAAGTAATTATTTATAAGCTCTGACTGCAGAGCCACATATTGTTCCTTCCAACCTTCCATGGTGTGAATCCCACCCTTCACCCCCCCCCCAACCCCCAACCCTCCCCGCCCATAAAAAAAAACTTCCACCCACTAATCTCGCTGCTGCCAGAACGAATTAATGTGTGTTTAAAGTGAACACACATACAGAGTGTGTGATACCACCATCAGCGCCAAACATTTGCTTTCGTTTTTCCGGGTGGTTTGTAAGAGTGTTCAGTCAGCCTGCCAAATAAACAGCACAGTTTTAATGATCGTGTGCAACCCACAAGCAGATTATCTAATTACTAATCTAGTGTAGAAAAAAAAAAGCCCCCATTTCTTTCTCTCTATTTCCCTCCCTCTCTTTCTCTCGCTGGAGACAGCAGAGCCAGAGAAATCCATCCACACAACTGACAAATTTAACAGATGTGCGGTTGTGCTCAGTGACATAGCATGTGTTTTCATCCTTGTGACAAACAACTTTGCATAAATAAAAGTTTTTTTGCCACAACCGTTATGACTGTACAACAGAGGACGTATAATCACGAAAGCAGACCAGGAACTGATGACAAGCATTCGCTCTTCCACAGGAGGGAAAAGACATTGAACTTCACTCAAGTAAAAGTTGTGATGGATCCTCAACGCAGACCTGAACTTGATAAGCCAAATCAAGTCTTTGCTGTAGAAGCTCCTACAGCTCAAAACCACCATCCGAGCAATCATGTTCAATTAAAACACACTTATATTGTTCCTCTTGTGATGCAACTGTTTGCTGTTGTCAAAAGAAGGGAGTGGAATGAGCTAGAAACTTGACTAAATTGTAGTTTGTTTTACCGAAGCATATACAGAGAAACTATGAGATTTAGTGTTTAGTCAAGGGCAGCTGTGCTTCTTGGGATTTTATTGCAATAATTCCCATGTGTGCACAACCACAACAACGGATGGCTGTTTATACTGTGGCAAAAAAAAACTCCTGATACTTGATACCAACAGCGTAAGAGAGAGATAAAGAAAAGTTCCCTCACATATTCCGTCCAAACCACAGAATCGATAGAGAGCTGCAGCTTGTTAAAACTATACGACCACAGAGACAATAGCTGTGATACAGATTCCGTTATGCTGGCCTCTGCTAAGCATGCAAGAGCATATCTTCTAAGCAGCAGTGGAAAAGCGTGTGCATTGCTGATTGCGTGTGTGTGCATGTAGGCTTACATTTTACGTTGTCAAAGCCGCCAAAGTGCGTTCTTGCTTGGCTCAGGGTCCTTTGGCCTACTTTCTACCTCTAAGACTCACCAGGGTAGTTTTCTTTTTTTTTTTTTTTCCCACAGTGAATCACCTTCCCAATCCAGGTCAAGACGTTTGCAGGCAGGCATGCATACTTAAAGCCAAACCTTCAGTGTCTTTGCTACAGCTCCGCTATGCTGGAGTCTCACAAATCCTTTGCTGCTCTCTAGTGGTTAGGGCAATCTTAAATGGTAAGGCTCATTTCCCATCCAAAACTGTTCATGAACATCTTTCATCATGTGTTAAGACAGTAGAAGCATACTTTTTTTGTTAGTTTTTTTGTTTGTCATTCAAGGATTTGATCTGGGACATTTATGTGTGCAGTTTGTATGTTTTTTCAGAGTTCTCCAGCTTCTTCCCACAGTCAAAAAACATGCTTAGGTTAATTGGAGACTCTAAATTGCTTGTACATGTGAGTGTGTGTGCCCCAATGAACACCGGTGATCTGCCTGGGGTGTATCCCTGCCGGATGAATGGATGTTAGTTTTCTTTACATAAAAATCAACCCTGTGTCTATGCCCTTTGCATCTATAATGTCACCTATTTGTGGAAAATAGTATAGACTGCCAGAATCAGATTCTAAAGAGGCAATTAGAAAACATAGATTTGTTTCAAATAAAGGTACGATAATCCAACTATATGAGACAAGGAATATAACTATTTGACTGTTTTGGGGTTTTTGGGGCTTTGTCCTGGCCTTTAACTCTACATCACTGGAGTCAAACTCAATTTAGTTAATAGGCCACATACAGCCCAATTTGATCTCAAGTGCACCAGTAAAAATAGATGTATAAATAACAACACCTACAAATTCTCCCTTCCTTTTATTGTAAAGAAATGCATTATAAATATATTCTCAATTAATTCATCTTCAATTTACAGAAGAGGAGAGATGACAAAAGAAAAACTGTGATTCAACAATATGTTTCAATTAATCCATATTCAATTACACTGTCCAAAACATATACTCACTGAATAATATTTATTTTTTTAGGAGGCAGGAGAACTTACTTCCTGCCTTACAAATTAAAACTCTTTTCAAAATTGTACTCCTCGAGCCTTGAAAGATTTCACATTTCTTTGAAGAAATAGGAACTGGTCCATTTTTTGCACAGTCATCCAGCCCCCAGGTCACATTGTCACCCCTCTACTGAGTTTGTATACTACTTTCTAAGAAGAACTGTGTTTGTTGGAGATTGATTGGAGCAAAGGGCATCATCCATCCCAGGACAGAAACCACAAACCAAGTTCTCAGTTTTATTTATACCCTCGCTGGTGTTTGCCTCTCTTTTTTCTGTTTCTCAGGACTATGAGTATCCCAACCACTCCCAGTCCACACAGCATCAGAAGAACGACCGGTGTCCACCGCCACCACAGATGCTGCCAGAGAGAGCCTGCGAGGTGCCGGGCTGCCGCTCAGACTCAGAGTGTGAGCGCCACAAACGCTGCTGCTACAACGGCTGCATCTACGCCTGCCTGGAGTCTGTTCAGCCACCTCCAGGTCAGCAGAAAAAAACTCACAGAGCAATGTTTGCTACAATTAACAAAATATGCATTGACGGTTTTGGTGTGTGTGTGTGTGTGTGTAGTGCTGGATTGGCTGGTGCAGCCCAAGCCTCGGTGGTTGGGGGGTAACGGCTGGCTGTTAGACGGCCCCGAGGAGGTTCTGCAGGGTGAGTAAAAACAGCTGACCCCCTGCTGAGGTCAGAAAAAAACACTTGTTACTCTAGTCAGTTTACAAGACTAGTAAAATCCCACACAGCTGAATTTCACAATGTGATACCATCTGAATGTGTGAATTGTAAACACCAGTGTCTCATCATGCATTTGAGTGCATCCTCGCTGATTGCAACAAGTTAGAATATGGTAACACATTCTCATTCTTGTGTCAGTATGTCCACTTCATGCCTATAGGTTTCAATGTCATGCTCATACAATCCTCTCTAATGTGTACCAATGTTCCTTTGTGATTTTTTTTATTCCAACTTGACTACCTTCATGTTCGTGTTTGCACTCTCCACAGTTAATAAGGTAAAGTCGATCATGTGTTGTTTTTTTTTTGTCGGAGATTTGAAACCTTTTCTGAAAGCTTCTCAGGGGAAACGTTTGTTGAAGCCGTCTCCACAGGAGTAAAAAAATATTCTTGTTGACTCTTCTTCAGTAAACATTATTGTCTCTGTCTCCAGTCTGGAAATATCTATATCTTGGTACATCATGTTGAGATTGGACTAGAGCCAGTTTAGGAACCAATGCGCTCGCCCACAGAAAATTCCTCTTTTAGTTTTCAAGCTGGTGCTGGATCACTCCATAGAGAAGAGATTCAGATAAAGTTAAATATGACGATGGCGAAAGTCAAACTCGCCTATGATTTTACATGTTAAACAAATGAAAAGAGGTCAATATTTTTTCCTGAGTGTGGCTCTCATTCTGCTTCCTTGTAAAAGCTTTTTAGTGCCGAAGTTCAAAAGATGAAATGCTCATTTCACCGTTATGCAACAACATTCAGTAATCATAAATAATAAAAATCCTTTATTAGAAGAGGCCAAGACACTCATTTCTCCTTTACCAGTGGCGACAGTAGCCAAGTAGCCACTTAGAACTTAGAAAAGCACTGTTTTTTTCAGCGAAGATACCTTTAAACTAATCAGAAATGCACTCTATACATTGCTAATGTGGTAAATGACTATTCTAGCTGTGAATGTCTATTTTTTGGTGCAATAGGGTTCTAATGGTACAATGTGTTTGCTTATTGCATCAGAAGGCTAATGGATGATTAGAAAACCCTTGTGCAATCATGTTAGCACAGCTGGAAACAGTTTAGCTGTTTAGAAAAGCTATAAAACTAACCTTCCTTTGACAAAAACAAAGAAGACAAAAAATATAATTTCAAATACAAATCATTATTTCTTATCTTGTCAATGTCTTGATTATATTTTCTAATTATTTTACAACTCATGGTGGTAAATTAAAGTGTGACATTTTTTATGGAAAATCTGTGTGACCCCAAACTTCTGAACTGTAGTGTACTCTAATGCAGAGTATATGTTCTGCCCACCAGCTGAGGCCTGCAGTACCACTGAGGATGGAGACGAGCCTCTTCACTGTCCGACAGGCTATGAGTGCCACATCATCAACCCAGGAAATCCTGCCGCCGGCATCCCTAACCGAGGACAGTGTATTAAGCAGCGTGGAAACTCTGGTACAGCTAGAGGGTTTCTAGTGGCTCTAATAGCCGAGCCATTAGCCATGTGTTTGTGATGCAGCTTTCAAACACATCATCTCCTACGTACTTAGATTTGAATTCAATTACCACTAATTGTTTGTTTATCTAATGTAACGGAACTGCAGTCTGAAGTCTGTGCTTCCTATGGAGCATCACGGGACAGACCATGCAGGGTTGTGCCAGCAACTGTCTTGAGTTTGGCCTGGTGTCTCTTGGCAGATTGCAAGTTTCTCCTATTATATATATATATATATATATATATATATATATGAAATTTTTGTGGCCTACTCTTGTTTGAGTCAATTTCTGTAATTTCCTTTTAAAACAATCCAGACATTTATGAAACAAATGTTATTTCATTTTGTGGTTTAAATGTTCGGCGATGCATAAAAAGCTCATTTGGATTAATGTTATATAGTGTAAATGTGTAAAAGTAGCTTCATTTTCAGTGGAAACTGGTTTTAAGTTTCTGTAGCTCTTAATTATTATTGGAGCAAGGATTTCTAATTATTATTTTTTCATTTTGTTTCCCACTCTGGTCATTTCATTTGTAGATGGACGTGGGCTGAGGCACAAATACTTCAAGGACTACAAGGATTACTTAGGTAAGTGAGGTACTGTGGCTCTGAACAGTGACTTAACACACAATGAATCTGACCCGACGATGTCTTTTTTCTTTACAGGTACCAGCACGAACAATGCCGTGGGCTACGAAAAACATCATCACAAGCACCTGGGATGAAGTACGTTTTCGGCCGCATTGAATTCCTCCCCATGCATCTGTCTTTAGACAAATCCTGATATGTTTTTATCGTTACATGTGCTTTCAGATGAACCTGACCTCAGCCTCAGCTACGACCATAACACAACCTCAGACATCAACCCAGTCCTGTTCGATCTGCGCTCATCATACCTGAACCAGAGTCAGATCTGACCTTTTTACTAGACCTACAGCTGCTACCTCCTCTTTGCAAAGCCCCTGTCTTCTTCTGGCCTCTCCTCAATCACAAAGTCCTCTTGGGAGACAAGTCTACAGTACACAGCCAAAGAAAAATGTGTTGTTTTTTTGTCTCTCTGTCTGATATCTGTGAAATGATGGAGCAGTAGGAGTTCATGGTAAAGCAGAGGAAGAGAGAGCAGGGTGCATACCAAAGCTTTTTTTTTTAATCAAATGTGTCTTTACAAGCCTTTCCCTCCCCACATGTTTTTCTTGTTCTAACACACAAACACACTCTAACCTGAAGGCTGGTCAACGGAAAAAATCAAAACCATCTGGCCTTGTATCATTTTGTTGCTCTCATTCTCAGAAGGACACAGCTCACATTTCCTGTTCTGAAATCTGGAAAGTTTTATAA
This sequence comes from Lepturacanthus savala, assembly GCA_030544235.1. Classification (NCBI taxonomy): domain Eukaryota; kingdom Metazoa; phylum Chordata; class Actinopteri; order Scombriformes; family Trichiuridae; genus Lepturacanthus; species Lepturacanthus savala. The sequence continues at coordinate 19,238,615 of CM060465.1, forward strand.
ACAAATAGGAGAAATTACAGCTATGGCGTGGTGGGCTTTTGAATCAAATCCAAATGTGATTTAATATTCTAACGAATAACTTTAATTATGATAACAAATGCCATATGAGTGTGCGCGGATCGTGTCCGTTTTTGGAAAATTTGGAACAGATGTGGGTTAGTTTCAGCCAAAAGATGCTGACATATAATGTTACTGATATCCTAAGTAAGTGAAATAAGAAACTATTATCAAACACCTTTACATGCACTTACAAAGGGATGCGTGTTTAATACTGAAAACATAAAGCTAAATCACTTTAAACCTGGAGTGTGTCTCAGAAGCTAATATATTAAGTTATAGTTTTATTTGGTTTCATTATAAATTGATTGAAATAAATCTACTGAGGTGATGTTGTTAATGAAAGTCATATAACAAATATCTACCAATGCAGTGTGATTATTCAAGCACTTCAAATTTAAATATTTTCTTTGTCAATTCTCCAGGTGTGTATGAGTTAATGCACATGGGTGTGTGTTATTTGGTGATAAATTAACCTTATCGGACAAAATAGAATCCAGTTTATCTGTTAAACTGTCGCGTCATTATCACACAATACAGTACAGACATGATTATAGAAATGGCTTTTGCACAGGGCAGATATTTAAAACTGATCTAAAGATCTTCTGTGTGTTTTCTGAACCTTAACTTGCTTCAATGAGTTATCCAACTTTGGTTTACTGGCAAAACGCTTGCATGTGTCTCTCTTATCAATTCAAATGGTGCTCAGTTTCATTGCTGCCTATAATAACAGAGGAATAAGCTGGTCTGCGATACACACACAATAAGCTGAAGGTGTGAATCAAAAGCTGTTACCATTATCTGTGTGCAGAACTAAAGTGATGTCTGAATGTTGCTCTGACTGGTACTGTAATGCTGCCTTGTTTATTCTAAATAAACTATACATTGTTGAAATTGCTTCCCAGTCGAATTATTACGTTTCAGGACAAATTTGATTATGAAGAAGCAAGCTGCTTTGTTGCAGTTCTTTATCGGAATATTTACAAGGAAATTTGTATCATGCACAGAAGCAAAAGACTTGCTGCTGTAACTGATGCAACAATGTACATATGCATTTCCTTCCACTTCATAATTATGCTCTACTTTGTGTTGGTCTATCACATAAAATCACAATAAAATACATTTAAATATGTGGTTATAACAGACAAAAATTTGGAAAAGCTCAATGGGATTTGAAGTCTTTTGCACGGCACTGTAGTCAATAACATGTATACAAAACTCTAGTTGCCCCTAGTTACATGTCCACACCACATATTTCCCCATAAACACACCTTTTTATTTGAACATACCTAACCTCTGAGTCGCTCCGATTTGTTCTGACCTGACACTGGATTAATGCTATTATTATTTTTATTCATGTTTTATGGTAGATTTAGTATTTATTACACAGAGAATGGTTCTATTCCTGGGAAGATGATTCTCAGTATTAGTAAAGTAAAGTCTATTTTCAAAATACAACATCAAAAAAAAAGCACCAAAGACCTCTAAATGTCTCTAAATATCCAATTACTACTACCATGATCTAGATTTCCACTTGGACATTAAAGTATTATTAAAACCTGCAGTTTTGCATTGTCTCACATTACTGTGCTTTAACCTGGCACAAATACTGTTCATATATTGAAATCATGATTCCTACACGATTTAGTCATCATTTCAATCAGTAGCAACTATTTCATGTTTCCAAGATGATATTCACTCTAAAAAACTTGGCAGAGACAGAATTTATACTTTTTCAATGGTTCATCTCTTGATATCTCTATATCTCTTGATACCGAGATTGTGTATATGGCCCTTGTGATTGTGAAGGTATTCTATATTTATTATGGTTATATTATTTGGATATTATTTGGAGGAGGAAACCTGAAAACAGGCCTGTTCTATAGGTCCCTCCTTACCCCCCCCCCCCCCCCAAAAAAAACATATGTAGACAGCTTCTATGTCCACAAACGTGTTAACTGAAGCACTTTTCAGAATTGGCCCCCTGACTAGTAGCCTATGTGGGCAATCAGCCCAGTGGGTGTCTTTCTCTCCCTTTGTCTCGCGCTCTCTCCCTCATCGTCTCTCACGCGCGCGCGCGCATACGCACGCACGGGAGCACCTGCCTGAAAAGCTGCGTCAGAGAAAAAGGACAAACATTCAGAGTATTAGTATTAGTGTGGGCGACTAGAACGACACTTTTGGATAAATTGGTGTTATTCCCGCAACGCAGCGTCTGTCAGCCGTGTTGGAGTCTACAAACTTAACTAAAATACCGGGCATGTCGCGCCTCGCTGCTTCGTTATCACTGCCTCCTTATTGATTTATTCCACCATGAGCGCGAAAAACAAATCATCAGAGAAAAGGTTAGTGCGTGATGTTCAATTTGTGGGCAACAAAAATATCTTAATTAATATCTACACTTTTTTTGTCTTTACCATTTTTTTTTTTTTTACCGAAAAGTCAGTGTGATGATTTAATATGTGTACCCGCTCATGTGTCTGAGTGATTACTTTAGGCATTTAGACATATTTATTATATATATGAATAAGACACTTGACCCTACAGTTCTGCACCGGAAACTGTGACTAGACTGGAAACCCTTATGTGTTTAATATAAGAAAAATCAAACATGCCCAGAAGGTGTCAGTGTAGTTTTGTCCAAAAGGCTGCTCCAGTAGAAAAAGCTCTTAATATAACTTTTTTTATTTCTTTAATATGTGTCTGTTTTATTTTTAAACCCTGAAGCAAATCAATGTCGGCATCATGGCAAATAGACTTATGTTCATATGCAGCATGCCTTGACACCGTTTTAAACTCTTCTTATTTCTTTAAACAGAATTGGCTCCAAGAGTAAGCTGGATAAGCTAATAAAGGATAGAAAAGGATCGTTTCCTATGCTGATTAAGGTAGGAAGCCATTCATATATTTTCTTTGTTGATTTTAAACATTGTTTACTGCAGCTTTTTTTTCTGCCAGCCTGACAGCATCAGCATTTTATTTTACCATCTGAGATGATGGTGGACATCTAAGGAACCCTGTACCCTGTATCCTGTTTGCAAATCCGGAGCCATTATGAGGCCTCTGAAGTCCCCTGCTCTGATATCACCTGGGTGAACACTGCTATCGCCTCTTCCTGGAAAGTTCCATAACGTTCAGCTCTGCCCTATAAGGAAGGACATGTTCACACAGCTGTTGACCCCCTCCCTTCCTGTGTGTAGGGATTAGAGGGTTTCAAAGCCCCTCAGACCTCCATCACTGGACACTCTTCCACTTACCGTTGATTAAAGTTTTAATACAGTTTGGACCTCTTTGTCATAAGGGCAGATGAACCAGTGGAGCAGGAATGACTTAAATCCCTTTGATGTGAAATATTGTACAGGTCAATGCTGTTTCATTCTAGTCTCAGCGTTTATTCTGGTTCTATTTATAACTAAACATCAGAGATGGTTTGATGAGCAAAATAGATGAATAGGAAGGAATAATATATGACTGTGGGAATGAAGGACATCAGATTAAGATGAGAGAAATAAAAAGGGAAGAGGGATGCGGGTCCAAATACAGAAGCCAAGCCAAGCCTTGCTGATATTATTACCACAGTAATGTCTTTCATGTATAGTACAGCATGCTGCAGGGTGTATTTGTTAAACTCTTTAATGCTTAATCCCGTCATGGCCTTTTTATTTGCCTTTATCTCAGCACTTAAAAAGGTCCTTTACATAGATGATCTCATTAATTAGCAATGGCCCCGCCAGCCGCTTGTTAAGCCAAACGACAAACAAAAGATCTCAGGATAAGAATTCAGACAATCTTTGAATATCTGTGAGGAATTGGAAAGAGCATTAGCCGAACCTATGTGCGGATTTTCTCTATTGCTAAATTAGGGTATCAATAGAGAGCGTTTGTGTTGTTGCATAATACAGACGCAAGCAGCTGCACCACTCCCCTTTTAAGATGTGAAATGGCTCCAGACTGTTTTCATGTTTTTAGTCTTTAAATGACTCAAAACTGATGCTTTAGCTTATTTTTAACATCAGAAAGTGCAGTCAGACTTTTTTCCGTGCATTTATTCACATTCAAGACTATTCATGAAGCGTCACATCAAAATACTACTGCAGCATGTGTGTATTTTGGTCGTTAGGGAAGATTTCACGTCTTTGTCCACTGATTTTATTCTTACTTCAGGGTTCCTCATGTCTCGAGGAAACAGGTTTACTACCCTTTGCCACAGCAATGTCACTACATTCTGTTAGATCATGACCTCGATAATTCTTTGTGCACTTTGTGACCAGCACTGATGTATTGTTTATCAGGGCAGCCCAGCCTTTACCCCCATAGGGAGAGTGCATCTTCATTATTCTGATGAACCCTGTCCCTGATAGGGTTTCTCATCACAGCTTTGTCCCTTGTTGACACCGGACCCCCTGAATAAAAGGCTGTCATTCAGAGAGAGAGCTCCTCACCTCTGCTGAATTACAGGCTGCTATCAGTGTCACTGTGCACAGGGTTCACACTGACACTTTACTGTGCATCTGTGCTTGTGTATAGATAATAATATAACTAATGCAAGACTCCATTCGGTCATGTTTTATTCACTTCTGTGCTCTTTTCTGCTTCTGCATATGTGCATGAAATTGTGCTGCCATGTGTAAGGTGTATCCATGTTGTGCACGCTTTCAGGCCGACAGTAAGGCCTGTGGCTTGTTGTTAGGACTGTCACATGGCACAGGCCTCCCAACATGTGAAGCTATACATTATGCTAGAATAGCAGCATCCTCTCTGTCTGCTGTGGCTAACTGTTTGTTCGCTCGGCCTTATGTCACAGACGTTACAGGTTTCCGTGGTGAGGAGGCAAACGGAGACACTCCTCAGGTCTGATAAACATTAATTGGATTTACAAAGAATGCTGGGTATACAGCCACCCAGGGAGTTTTGTTAATGAATGCCTGGCTCAGTTGCACGTGCAAGTGTTTTTTTTTTTTTCTTAAACAGTGAGTCATCCATTACAGAGCTGCTAAAAAGGGTAGGCCAATGTACTCCCCCATTGCACCCTCTCCTATCTCCATAGGCTCAGGAACATTGTTGTGTAATAATCTGTGAGGTCTTATCTAAAATATTATTATATAAGAGCAGATCTAATTGTGGGCATGGGCATGTTAGGAATCCTTCTATAGATAGATAGATAGATAGATAGATAGATAGATAGATAGATAGATAGATAGATAGATAGATAGATAGATAGATAGATAGATAGATAGATAGATAGATAGATAGATAGATAGATAGATAGATAGATAGATAGATAGATAGATAGATAGATAGATAGATAGATAGATAGATAGATAGCATAACACAATATTGTTTATCTCTTTATTAGCCTTGGAGACAATATGACAATGTTGCAGCAAATGCTACAGCTTTGTATATGAACTTAATATGATTCAGGAAAAAAATCAATTTGCAGAAACTGATTTAGAAGCAGTTGATTAAAATACCTTATATAGACATATTTTGCAATTTTATGATCCACAGCTAATTAACTATATAGTAAATGATGAAACATTTAATGTTATAACCGCTGAGCTGAAAATGAATAAGAACCTAAATGTAAAATGGTCAAAATGTGCAGTTTCACAGTTTTTCCTCTGTTTTGTATCCCTGGTTTTATTTAATCTAAGAAAGAGAAAGATAAACAAAGTTTTTGATTATGATTATATAATTCATTTTTTCCTCTGATCATTCAAAAATACAGTTCTCATATATCCGTGATCACTATTATTTAAACATTAAACATTTAATCACGCCTGTATTGGTCTCACAATCCAGAGTGTGTCTGTATATACCTGTAGCATCTGTTGAAAGAAAAAGACCTGATTGCCAGTTTAGTAGATTACACCTGATCCTTGATAATGAAGCAATTAGAATCTAAGACGGTCTTCTTGACAGACTCGTATATGTCCACTGTGTTTTATGTATGGAACTGTACACTGAACCCCTTGTATTTGACAGCCAAAGACAACAAGCGTTTCAGTCCCTTTTGTCCACATCTGCCACGCATGTCATCAGATTAAATCCTGCAATTTGTGCTAATTGGTACAATTTGAAGGCAGTGTATTGTCTGTGTCAACGTACCTCAGACATGGGGCTTTTGTGTCCAGGTGGTGACAAAAAGGAGATCGTCTTGCAAAGTTTGTTGTGAAAGGTGGCGGGAGGGTTAGCACTTATGGGGTCGAAAGAATGGCTAACAGCGCTCATCTTACCTGGGTAACAAGGCTTACATTTGCTAATCACCCCAGTAGGATTAAGGCAAAAGGTCTTAGAAGAAGAGTCTATGCCGCTGGTAGGATTTGAGCGGACTCAGTCAGTAGTCCACTGTTTCTTGTTTGAATGTTTCAAAAGGACTGTTGGCCTGTGTTGTGTTGCCTGGAGGCTACAGTTCATTGGGGACAACATCAGAGCCATTTGAGGACAAGGTGTGTGGCCCCACAGATGCCAGGCCATCATCACATGAGTGTCTCTCCTGCATCCTCAGGTTCTCACGCCTGTCAGGGCAGTCTGGGGCATTCAGGTCGACACTATACATGATACGGGCTACAGCATGCAGTGTTGTAAGAATATGACACGTGCATTTTGATTTATGGAGATAAACTAGCATGCGCATATGCACCTGCGCAAATTTTACGCCACACCTGCAACAGCGGTGTCACACTTGGCTAACTTCTTCATCTGATCAGCTTTATCAAAATAACAGCTAAGGACTGTGAGGCGATCAGAGCAAGACAAGGGTCCCTGGGTCAGGTTTCATTCCACGAGATGGAAGACAGCATATTTTAGATGAAAAAATGATTGATGAGGTAAGATTTCCAAGTCTTTGGCAGTTTGGAGAGAAAGGCAGCTGTTAGATCATCATATTTACTGAATATGATAAAGTGTCTTAAGAACTGGGAGCATTGTGCTGTAGAAGCTTCCTACATGTAATCCTGTTGAATATTATGTGATTATTTCCTCTTGAGATTCCAACAGAACAGTTAATAGTATGCTAAGCTGGGATTCTAGCATTCGGTACATCATACTTGATCAGGACATCTGTGTATTTCTCACAGTATTACTGAGCGATATCTGCAACAATGCAATGTTGGACATTCGTTGTTAGGCATTGAAGGAAATACAAGTACACATTTATATTTCATTGCACCTAATTGTTAGAATTCTGTTTCTTTTTACAAAATCCTTACACAAAGAACTTCTAGAAAATGAGGACTTTTCACATAATAACAGCAATTTTACCTGACACGACCATAAAACCACCACCTTATCTACATATAACTTGTATGACAAGGTCATACACTCAGAAAACACTCACATTGTTGTGGAAAAAAGTGTTGGTTCTGCTGTATCATTGTCATTTTCCAGCTCATGTATTGATGACAGCATCTCTATGTCTGGAATGCTATGGAATAAGAGATGGATAAGGAGATAGCAAGCTAGAGTAAGGAGTAGGGTTTCCTAAGTCTCAACTAAATATTGATTTGAGATCAAGGCTTTAATTATGACTATGTGGAAGAGGTTTGTTTAGAAGTGGCAACACACTAGATGGCAATAAAATGTAAGCCAGTAAGTGGCGAGTCCCTGTTTGCTGTTGGTTGTCTGACATTGAGTTTGTAAATTGGTACTTTTAGGCTTTAGGGATATAGGGTTGTGTGTCCCAATTCTGGCAAATTTTTTGACAGTCAGGGTCTCTGTCTGATAAAGAAAATGGATGTGGAGCTGTTGTTTGTCTGTTTGTGCTTTTTACACTACACAAAATGATGAGAGATGTATTATGGAGCATGAGAGGATTATATGCATGTGGTCTTCACGGGCTGGCACAGTTGACACATAAAGTAGTAGGTTACCCTGCACCTCAAGCACTGACCCAACACACACACACACACACACACACACACACACACACACACACACACACACACACAAATACATAAACATGCTCATAAATTACAGGGAAAAATCACATTATTCTCATTATGTATATGAATGTGAGTCCTTAAAAAGAAGCACAAGCATGAAAAATGTTTAAATTAAATACAAACTGGGGAATACTTCTATAGCATTATTTTTAGCAAAATAATATTTCAATGATGTCGTCATAAAATGTTGTTTCACAAATTCCTGTTGACAAAATGAATGATTCAAAGTAAGCCCCTTAAAAGATCTTTTGAAGCTTTTGATAATATTAGGTTATTGTCATCAACAGATACCAGTTATAAAGAGGCAACTATAACAAATATATGACATGGAGCGAATGAGATGTTTCATCACAGCACAGGAACATGAATGTTTCCATCGCCATCTGTTTAAGTGCTGTCACTGAACAGTGCCCCCACCCTGTGTACATACATGTGTATATTATGGTACAGAATGTTCTTCACTGAGGATACACAGCAAACATACAGGGCAAATAACTTAATTGTAACGACTTAACAATACCAACAGCTCCCTGGATGTGCTTTTTAGCACACTGAACATGCACTGATTGTTCATTAGCCATCATTGTTAACAGTTGTTGTGTCAGTCACTTCCGTGTAACAACAAATTCCACAAATAGAGAACCTATATAGCAACGGTTAGGTGTTTATTAGTGAAGAATTTCCATTTCCAGAATTAGCTGAACAGACTGAGAACTGACTACTACCATGACCTTATTGCATGTCATATGTAGTTAAAGGCTCCTTTAAGCCTTGGCACCCCACATTTCCGTTTAATAGTTGGATTAAAGACAACAGCACCATAAACACTTTGTTGTTCCGCCCTTCTCAGCTGTGTTTTCTGTGCACCCGTGGCTGACCAGCTTGTATTGCCAAGTGCCATTAACATGGTGTAAGTCACAATGTGTTGGTGTATTTAGGTGTATGCGCTTGTGTCAAATGCATGATGTGAACTTGACCTATATATCTCACAGTGACAGACTGTCACTGAGTAGCCTGCTGTGCGTGTAAAACGCAGATGCTGCAGTACCACCTGCCAGCCAGGTCAAACCACCTACACCTGCTGTCTGCCAAAAGGCAGGCGACACTGATACTGTCTGTTTTGGCTGGCAGCTTGCACCTTGTTTCACTTCACCTTGTCCGGCACCTGGCAACGATTAGAATGTAAGGCACCAGGTTATGGTCCTCTCAGAGGAGGTAAAGCAATCGTGCTTCGACCGAGTCTCAGCTGGTCCAGTGTAGTCTGTCCAACCCCCTGCTGTCCACTCTAGCCAGATCTGGCCTAAAACACTTAGACAAAGTGTGGCCACCGTGAAAGCAGTCGCTTAAAGAAAAAAGATACAGCCGCTTCCCGTCTGTGTCAAATAAGCATGAAGACTGCTGACAGTGCAGTAATAAAATACAGCAATGCCTGCTGCTTCATGCAACAGAAATAGCAACATTTTCCTGTCAACAAAACAAGGTGATTTACAGATTTTATTTTTGGTCGAGGGGCAGAACTTCTGTAAGCAAAGATGCGTTTGCTTACTAAGAGGACATTTGGTCGTTCTTTGGTATGAGAATAACATTTAAAATGAAATGTTGCACTGTAACCAACCTAATAACGTGATGTTATTCAGTCTATCAGATACAGTAACTCCTCTAACCTAAACCAAAAAAGACGCAGAAAGGTAATTACAACACATTGTTCTCCCATGACTTACTATAAAGATTGTATTCAGTCTCTGTTTCCTGTCCTGCGATGGTTTCTGCAGTTCCCTGCTGCTGTGTGCAGCAGGCAGGCGGCCAGGGGGCAGCTAGGGTGTGGTGGGATAACCTTACACCTATTTGTCAGCAAGAAGCCCACGGGGGGGGGTTTGTGGCAGCAGCAAAGCAGGTGGAGAACGGTAGAGGCGATGAGGGGAGCCGGGGGTAGAATATGACAGCCCCACTGGCTTTGTCTCCAGGATACAGCAGCAAGCCGAGGAGGAGGCGGAGGAAAGTTGCGGGCGACTGTTTGGCCACATGGGAGGCCCATTAGCACTGTACCTCCTCCCTGTCCGACTTCCTCAGCCCCATGAAGAGCTCATCTGGGATCTGTATCTCTCTCCTCTTGTCATCATCCCCCCCAACAGTCTCCCACAGGCATTTTTTTACATGAAGCTAAGTGCCAAGCCCCTGCTGCTCTGTCTCCGGCTCATGATGGGTCCCTTGTTAAGTCCCATCCATACGTCACCAGACAGAGCACTCCCTCACAGCAGCACAATGCAATAGCATCCTCTCTGTGTCTGCCGGCAGCCTGCCTCTCTAGTCTGTCTTTAACCCGGAGCCGAGAAAAATAGTTTGGAAGAATCTGATGAGGAAGAGAACAGAGGGGCGCCGAGGTCTCAAACAACCGGAATATAAATTTATATATAAACAATGTGGTGAAGGTGAGTCAGAGAATTGACAGTTAAGAACAACCACAGGGAGTTCTGGAGTAATAAGTCAGCTGTACTTTCAGGATATCGGAAGACGATGATGGAAATTCAGCATTAATTATAACTGAACTTCACAGCATCAAGGACCTCTGACATTCAAGAAGAATTTTATTTTGCTTTTTTAAAACAAAAGGGCTTGGCTTGCAGTTTCTTAAACTACAAGCTGCAGGAAATGCAGGCCTGGCGTCATCTTCGTCATCATCCTTCCTCAACTGAGAGGGTGTCTTGTCTCATCTGTGGCCTGCTGAGTAACCAGCTGCCCTCTAGCTGACGTGTCTCGAGGCTGAGGTGGGCTTTAGGGTGGGGTTTTGGCAGCATGGAGGATATTTGCTATGTGGGAAGACGGGAACTCACCTGCTTGCTGTGGTTTTAGCCTCTTCCAGGGCTGCTGCTGGGGCAGGAACAGGAGGGTCCAACCTGAGGTGAGTTCAGAGGTGATTATCAGACCATTTTCTGTTTTCATTTTCCCGTCCGCCCACAAGAAAGCTGGTTTGGCTTATATGAGGCATACATGAACTGTGCTACTTCTATTGATTTATTTCTGGTTGTCGTGTCGGAATATACTGCATCTGCATTGTTTTGCCCTAGTTGCTTTTCACTGCTAATGCTTTGTCTTCTGGCTCAAAATCCACACGGCACAATGGCTCTCCCAGGAGAACCGAGGCAAGATTTCCTGTATCTGACCACTACTTGCAGTTTAACTATTATTTGACCTCTGCAACATACTGAAGATCCTGTATTCATTTCCAGGCTCCTTTATTCAACTAAATGTGACTTATTATCACTTTGCTCGAATCATGAATAGACTATGTGATTATATAGGAAGTAATTAACCTTCCCCAAATGAACAGAATTTAAAGACGTCCGTCTTCGTGTGATTACGTCTAATGCTGTTTCCCATCAGCATCGTACAAACAAATGTACCGCACGTCTTGTTCTCTGTCTGTTCTACATTCATTCTAATGAATGCCTCCTAATGCAGCCCTTGTCCTCATTAATCAGGCCAGATTTAAAGGAGCCTCTCACTCCTGCGAGGACTTACGTGGTCTGAGTGTTCCCTGTCTCCCTCTTGCCCCTCATGTTGTCCCTCTCTGTTCTCCTGAAGGGGCCACTCCACCAGCAGGGGCCCATCACGATCTCAGCACAAATCCAGAAATCATGTGTCAGTTCTTACATGCTTGTTACCAGCACTTTGCACACGTCTGATCTTGTGGCAGTGATGTAAAATTGTGATTATTATGTATTACATTAGGTGGTTATTGGAGTGTAATAAGGTGGGCTGAAGCGGTTTCCTGGATAGTTGCTCATCCTGTCCCAAGGCAGAGGCTGATTACTGAAGTAGCCACTGCTGTTGTATAACAGCTGTTGTCTAAACATAACCATCTCCTGCACAGCATCACATGAACATGCTCCTCATCACATAAGAGAAACTGAGTTGTTTTCGCCCTGTAGTAAGGATTAGTCATAGGAAAACAAATGTGCTCTTCTCATATTTGCATCATGACACCAACAGTGTTGCTGCTGTAATGGCCGGGCTCATATTACTATGCAGAACAAGATGCTCTTCGTAATGTTATTCTTTCCTCATTAAAGTGGTGTTTTAGGGTATTTTCTGCATGAATCCTTTGGATAACACAAAATTGTAGTTGTGTGTGTACGTCTGTGCACTTAATCACTAGTAACTGCCTAAGCCAATGAATGACATCACTCATTTTTACATTGAGATGGCAGCCCCACCTACTCAAAGCATCTTCCTGTGTGCCTGGTGAGAAGCCACCACAGCAACCAAGAGCAAAAATGTTTGAAGCCTGATAGCAACGCTTTCTTCTCTTGGCAAAGCGCAACAGACAGATATGATGCAGGCCCCGGTGCAGGTAAAAAAACCAAAAACAACTTGCTGCCAAACACCCGCCTCACAGTGAGGTGGATTCCAATAAAGTGACACCGATCGGCAACCGATCTTTCTCCCCTTGGCAGAGCAGGAGGAAGAATTTTAGGGTGGCATCTGGGGGTGCTATCAGATTTTAGGGGTGGCCACGCTGTTGTAACCACCACTGCAGAGGATCAGCTCACTTTCTATCATGGAGGACTTCTCGCTTGGATTGACAGGTGGATGTGATACAAATGGTTGAAATTGCTTTGGGCACAAAAATATGTTTTGTTTTTTGTTTTTTTTTACAAAAAGAAAATGTGATTGTATTTTAATCCGATTTTCATATAGAAACTGTATTTTATATTTATAGCCTTTTTAGTTTTCCTTGAGTCAGACTGTTCCAAGGCTGCACCACTCGCAGTTAAATTAGCATCACTGGAGACAAGAGATTCCCACTTCATTGAGGGGAATGAGATTTCCAGGACACTGAAGGCTGCGCGCTTCTGGGGTTGCGGCTCTGCAGACTTGAGTTTATCAGCGACGTGCGCGCGTTGGTGTAACCCCCCCCTTCTCTCTCTCTCTCTCTCTACCTCGTCGGATGTTGGAGAGCCTATAAGTCGCACAGCATGGTGTAGGTGGACGACAGCAAACGGATAAGAAACAAATCTATATCGGGAAAGCCCCAGCTGGCAGAGCAGAAACCTGAACAGGTGGCCCCTCCAGTGTTTTAGCGGACCCTCAGCAGCTTGTCTCGCTCGCTAATCTCTCTGACGACAGCAGCGTTTACGCATAAAATCAGGAGTAGACTACGGCAGGTTTGTGTCGGTGGATCCGATCAGTCATCGGGATTTACTCATCGGTGTCCATACAGTGTTCATCACGAAGCCGGACTCGTGAAAGTGCGCGTCGGACACGATGAGTCTTTCTTGGATTTCATAATCTCTGCCGTGCGTTTGGATTGTCAAGCAGCTGGAAAGACTGAAAATTATTAACGCATCATGTTGCCAGAAATAAATAACAAGGTGAGGCACTTTGGGTTTGTTTGGTTAGTTGATTGGTTTATTTGGCTGTAATTTACTTCTTGATTGAAAATAAATGTAATTTCCTGGGATTTTGTAATGTGGCGTTATGATTTTCTGTATTTGCAGAGTTTTAATTGATCAATGAGTCAGTTTGTATTGTTATGTCAGACTTTATCTCACATATTACCACTAATATAACTGTATAGTGCTGGATCACATATTTCATACTGTATATTTGCTTTGGATTATTTTTTCCAAGATATAGGGTTTAATTCCATTTTGGCAGAAATCCTCCATCGCGGGAGTCCATATACAATGATAACCTTCACAACACATCTACCATTCACTGTAGACTCCCCTTGTTATTTTGAGTGACCTATGTCAAGAATGTGAAGTCATTCTCAGTCGGAAATTATTTCCATTTCTGCTCCACAGGTTACACAACTTGATTGCTTATTTTGTCAACCACCCCCTTTTCTCTTGAGTACATGCCAAGTCATGACGAAAAATCGGATCCATTTCTATTTCAGTCGTTCTTCGGCCCACTCATTTTAGTGTTTGTTATGCTGACAGATTCTCTGAGTCTATATGCGTTCTGCCTTTTTTTTCCTCAACCTTACATGGAAACCGATATAAATTTAACCTTCACTGTTCTTCGATGTTTAACCATGAATTTCATATCGCAGTGATTTTAGTAACTGAAGTGAGACAATGTGAATAATCAAGCCATAATGTTAATCAAATGGATTGACCTGTGATGCATTGTTTCCTGCATATGGTTGAATGTCAACAGCTTAGCGCTTGTTATGTGCTTGTGCACATAACATAAATGTGGTCATGCACTTAAAATGCATGTCCGCCAGCCGATAGTGTAGGCTATGCATGCAGAATGTCACAGTTTGATGCTCTTTACCCTCAGTTATATCGATTCACTGACCCCTTGACCAACTGATCCTGGTGGCCCTAATGAGCCAAAGCGGCTCTCACACATCTGGAGTGATTTGAGCTCCAGCTGACACACAGAAACAATATCAGCTTCACGTTGTACCATCTTTTTGACTTTATGCATAAAATGCACACAGGGAAGGCAATTTACAGTATCAGACAATGAGTTTACCTCACACATATTGACAGTAGTATAATTTGAAAGGCTGCTGCTTTGGCGCGGTATTAGAAATCTCTTTAACAAGGGAGATGATTAGTATTGGTTATTACCATATACCTACACTCACGTGATTGAAATGTGATTGGTTTCTTTATATATAATGCAATTTAAACAGACATTCTTCCATTATTAGCGACTAAAACAGTTACTGGCACTATTTTGTTTTGGCACGTGCGCACATGATATAAGGTCACATGGTTTCCATTGGCTCAGTGCTCATTAGTCAGGCTTACAGCAGGCATTCACAGGTAATGTTTTAGAAGCCAATCTGCCACACTGACCTACATGGCCCATGCTGTCACTCAGAATGCTCCTAACATTGTAACGTGACCACTTTATTGAATCATAGCACGCTCTCACCCATGGTTTATTGTCTTTCTGAAGGATTATACCAACGTTCGTGTGAACGCCAGTGACTGTTTTCAGGATGTGTTTGCTTTCGCACAGTGTTTAGAAAGATTCAGAGGTTTGCAAAACAGAGTTAAGAAGTCAGCTTAATAGGCCTTTATGATCCTCTTCTGCTGAGCTGGTTAAGGTGCATCAGATCAGATCAGCTCCTTCTTCCTCTGGTTGATACTCCTGTGACACTGCTCTGATCTGCATCGCGGGAGTATCATCAGCTTTTGACATCATCTTGTGGCATCCCCTGCTTCTCTGGATGATTGGCAGAATATTTAGCACATATTCCCATTCAAGCTTTTATTTCACCCATATGGTGAAATAAAGATATAGACTTTAAATAATGGACATAACCTCCATGATGTCACCTGTTGGTTTGTGGACTCGTGTTTTGGTGCCTTAATGCAGGTGCTGCTGTTTTTGTTTTTGTTTTTTTTTTAGCTAGAAGTGTCTCTCCATCTGTGGACATTCAGAGGAGAGTTTGGAGCTGGGTAGGTGCTGAGCCTAGAACACAACATGCTGCAGCCCCCTAGTGGAGAGCCACCTGTCACTCAAAGATTTAACTCTTTTATTAAGCCTTCATAAAATGTAAATGGGTGAGTTGTAAAAAAAAAAAAAAAAAAGAACAAAAAAAAAGACTTCACTCCTCTATAGTTCTCATGAATGGAAAAAATATATATATATATTAGACCGAAATCATTTTTTGTACTAAGCTGTAAACATGTTTTTTTTGTTTTGTTTGTTTTTTTCCCGCTGCGCAGTTGATCGTTTTAACATAGAGGTTCATAGGGATTGACTCGCCTTTGGAGCCAGCCTCAAGTGAGGTGCTGCCTTTTTTTGGCACTTCTGCATTGGACACGCTGCTCAACAGCAGCAGTTTGCCCCTTGGGTGTCACCCAACACATTTGCAGCCTTACTTACTGGTTAATAAGGCATGTCTAGGCTGCTTTGGTGTTGGAGAGATACTTGCAACCCATATTCATGTGATACTTTTTTATATATTATATTATCTTCTGTATTCCGATTTATTGAATGTATTGCTTCCCTTTACATAATCAGACAAACTCAAAGGCACATGTACATTCACTGCCAGACACATGGGCATGCACATGTTCAGACACCTGCACAAACCAGCAGGTGCAGAGAGAATACTGGGTTGTACGAGAATTTGTTGTTGCTGGGTTTTTGCAGAAGTGATCTATTTTAGGATCACAGAACATTATTTTGCTAGTCTGGCTGCAACCCTGTTAGCTAATGCCATGCATTTCTGAAAAAATGGAGAATGTATACAAAGCATTTTCAATATAATTTAACATGACTGCTTTCATCTCTTTTTTTTGATTCCTAAATCTGACGTAGGAGATGGTGCTGTTACAGTGTGCATTGCATTGTTTAAAATCATTGCAGAAGAGATAGGATTAGTTTGCAAAGTAAAATAGAAAGAGAAAATGCTATATGAATACCAGACAGTAGCTATTCTTTTTGCCATTTGTAGCATATTTTACAAGTTGCTTTCATTCCTCCCACAGACTTCACGACCGGAGGCTTTCCCTCACCCTCACAGACACCCAGCAGAGGGAAATCGTCTTGGAACAAACCGACCCTGCTCACAGGTTAGCACTTCCACTCTGCAAGAGGCTGGAGTAGCTAATCCTCCAAGTTCTTTTCACTTAGTGTGTGAATTGCATGACACTTATTTTATCAACATCTCCAATAATGCGGTGATTTCCGTCGATACAGGAGCACCATATTTGAGCGTCATGCCTCCCAGTTATGTACAGGCATGTAACTGTGTTTACTTCCTTTGCCTGTTGTGGCAGGTGCTTGCAACTATATTTAGCCCTATCTCTATGCGTCACAACCAAGTTGGCAGATCCTGCAGCAGTTCTTAACACGTGAGATGAAATATCAGAATTATCTACTGTATAGATGGGAACCTTTTTTTTCCCTGAATGCTGTTAATAATTAATATGAGAGAATTTATAATACAGTGCATTGCTGAAGGCGATGTCATGCAGGATGCAAGGACAGTGCTATTTTAAGTTTTTTTCTTTCACTTGAAATTTATGTGGAACTGCAGCTCTTGAAGACCCTGTAATGCCTTTTTCGACAGAGATAAACTGCTTTAGGGTCTCTATCTATCTTTAGGAGCTCTTCTTTTGACCACCATTGCCAGGGCTGAGCATTGCAAGGCCGTGACACATGTAATTATGCTCCCAGAGCAAGCAGGATGGCAGCCAGAGAAAAGCAGGTTGCGGCTCTTCACCTCCCCCACAGAGCCACCAGAGACAGACAGAGTCTGTCAGGACCCAGCATCATGGGCTTTGTCCTCTTTACTCTCTCAACCTGATCAGAAATTCCAGCCACCACCTGCTAGGGGGGTCTTGGTCACCTGAGCCCCAGAACAAATGAAATAGATGTGAAAGGGATGTAGATCACAAGCTGGGAACACAGACTAGGTAAAGCCTGACAAAAACACAGGAATATGAAAAAATGAAATGGGGTTGAGACAAGCATGTAGCTACAGTGTAAAAAGAATATGATGCATTTAGATTTCACACTCACTCCCCCGCTGTGTTTACAATTGTGAGTGCTGTTCAGTACTGTTTTTCTGTTATATTGAAATACAGAGAGGTTTCTTCCCCATAAAAGAGATCTTATAAGCCTTTGGCTGTGGACCTTTGCTAAATATTCTCTGTGGTTTTGTATATGCAATGATAGTTTGTTTATTAATCAGTCTTTAAACACAACTAAGGGTTCTAAACCTTTGGAGCTCAATGATTATGAGTGAAATACCTACCTTCCTCCATTATTTGACCCTTAATCAACATTGTTTTTCCATCTTCCTTTTATATTTTTTCTATTCTGCTTTTGATTCTTATTTAGGGAATTTTCTAATGTTGTAGCCTGCCATTGCCAGACAACCAAAATGCCTATGATTAGACCTATAACTGTGTAACGTAGTGCTCCACATCAGCAGCAGCCATCTTGGTTGTTTATGAAAATCCCCAAAAGCCTCATGTGTCAGTCATCGTATCAAACCCACTCCTTATGAGACCAGTGTTGTGTAACAGGCTATATATTAATGGCAATACAAATAAAAACTATTCTTCTGACTTGCAGAAGTTTGGCCCCGGTGTTGGGACCTTGCCTCAGCTAGAGCCACCAGTGGTCCAGGTGGTGGTCAGCAATGCCAAAAACCAACACCAGCAGTCAGACAATATCCTGCCCCAAATCGCCAACAAAGGGGGTCAAAACAACTATCAGACACACCCAGTGAGTAACTCATTCATTTACATTTCTAACACTACAGCCTGTTGTATTCTATAGCAGCAGCCAGTTTTGTACTAAGTAACAACCAAGGAACAATATAGAGTTCATGTTTCAGGGACGAGAATCATGTAGGTTCCCTGTAAAATCATTGTGAAGATCACAGTGTAGTTACAGACACGTGTAGCCGTATAGCTTCTTTTATTAGCTCAGTATAAATGAGCAAGATTACACAGAGCTGCAATGAGAATTTCCATATGTGTTTGTTGAACAGGATGAAAGGCAGAAGCCCACCCAGCAGTTCACCATGCGGTTTGGTGCAGCGATGGATAAAGTGTCAGTCTCCCGCAACAGCAAAAATTTCACCAACAAGGTGGAGAAGGAGACGGCATATGAGGGACAAAGGCTACCCATGTCTCCCATGGGTAAGTCATAATGGATTAGAAACAGAATTAGAAAGACAGGTGCTCGAATCCTGCATCTTTTGTGGGTGTTCCTGTGCAAACTTGTAACCAAGTCATAATTTTTAGCCAACTCACTGAGTAAAAATAGTACGTTGGCACAGTTGGTTGTTCACAATCCTCTGAAATGACTCATCTAGTCTTCTCCTCTTCCACCCTCTTGCAGAGGCACTGAAGAATTTCCAGGACCGTCTCACTGAGTTTGAGCAGGAGGAAATCATGGACAATTCAGAGATCTGGTTCCTGGGTCTGGGCTCTCAGAAGATTGAGGGGTGCCAAGGCTCACCACAGAACTCTGGATATGATGATGAGCATGGAAGCTACATCAGGGTAATTTGTTAGATTGAACATACAAGTGGTTTTAAACCCCTTCATATACTATTTCAGCTATTTTACCTTCCAGGTAAAACTTTGATTTATGTCAGTAATGCATAAAATGAACATGTTTGAGTGTGGTAGTCCTTCACCATCAGCATCATTGATGCATGGTAGCAAGTTATGCGGAGGGACTGTTAAAAAATTCCTCATTGGTCATTTGCTGCCAAAAAAGATTACATCTACATCTACATACACTTTGCAGTTAAAACTCAGCCTGGCATATGTTGAAACAAAACATACCTTATGAGCATTTCGAATCATAAACAAGGCCATCTATCTCTCTTAAAAGTAACTGGTTGCACTTTCAAATGTGTCTCAATCTAAATTCAAAGTTTGTGAAGAGAAGGTCAGATTGAAATGCATGTTATTGTTTGTAGAACAATTACATATTTACATATATTTAATCAGTAGTGAGACAAAAAAAAGTGTTCACAAACTGGATTGCTTTGCATGATGTATGAGTGTGTTTGTATGACTGAATGAGAGACACATCAAAGTTTTAAATAAATGCAGCTCATTCACAGACACACAACCATGTGTGCAGATATTTCATTTAAGGATCATAAATTGAAAATGTGAATGTTGCATCTAATTTAAAACACACATGCTCAGACACACACAGCAAACATTAAACTGACATCATTGTTGCCTGCTTTATATAATAAACTGCACTGATGTTATATAAACCCTGTTACAGGCTTTACTGTCTTGTGAAAATAAATCAATGCAGACTACTGACATAGATGTGTCTTAATCAATACGTAATGAATCAGCTGTTTAAGGCCGAGGAGCCAACCATTTTTTAAATCCTTATACCTCTATTATAAAAATATGACTATCATCACCGTTACAGGGTTGGATTTACAGTTCTAGGAAAAATCATAGTACAGTTACTACTGTATCTGTTGTGTGCAAATTAACCTGTTGTGATTAGCCATTGTGTAATTAAAATGTGTAATCTTTAACGACAGCCATTGTAAATTAAAATTGTGTATATAACATTGATTTGTATTTTTTACATAATTTGATTAAGGTGTTAACGGTGGATGTTGATATGTCAGTAAAAATACACAGTACATAAAAATAAGATCTGCTGAAATATTCACCGTGCTCTCCCTCTGGCTGCTCCAGGTGCTGCACGACCATATTGCCTACAGGTTTGAAGTGCTGGAAGTGATCGGGAAAGGCTCCTTTGGGCAGGTCCTGAAATGTCTGGACCACAAAACCAACGAACTTGTCGCCATTAAGATAATACGGAATAAGAAAAGGTAAATGGAAATATTTGACTCTGAAATATGTCATTTTGTGTCATTTTTCTGTTGTTTTCTGGGAATTCAAATTTATTTTAAAACAACATGCAGTGTGCGAACTATGATTTGTCAAATCTTGTGGGAGTCGAAAATATTGATAAGATTATATCTTTTTCTATGCATTTCCTTTTTGTTTAGTTTTTTTGCAGCAGGATTGTTTGATTTATATTTGATGTGTGTTGTACACAGCGTGTTTATGCATATGTACCCCTCCCCCAACATTTCTTGCAATTATTTTGCATTTAAAGGTAGAATCTATGATAACCAACAATACTCTAGCCAATCAGCATAAGGTAGTGCTCCAGCTTGCACACAGGCAAGGGGAGGGGGAGAAACACATGTGGGTACCATGAGTCAGGCCCCAATCACGGCCTAAAATATAACTAGCTTTGTAGATATAAACTAAAGACAGATTCAAACTGCATTGCTTATTTGGCAGCAAAAACTTTTCAGAAACTTTTCTTTTCAGTGAAGAATTTACCTGTAGTATCTTAATTAAGCAAAAAAAAATAGCAAAAAGATGTCAGCTGGTTGGTTTTGAAATTAGGAAAGCAGAGTCCAACCCAGAGAAAGCATTCGTCCAATCAGATACATCCAGGAAGTATGATTATAAATCTATTTGTTGTAGAAGTGATCTTTGGTGTGTTTCTGTTCAAAATACAAGCAGTCATTTTCCTGAATTGTGGACTCTACCGTTAAATTACACTATATTTTACTAAATATTAATAAAAAAGACTTATTGGTCACATTCATCAAGTCATTTGACACTCATTTGAAATTCACAACCCGGAATGCCTGGACGGTGATCATTTTACATTTTAGAAGATTGCCAAGTCGTTGACATCCTGATTTAGAACGATAGAAGTCTTCGCCTTATGGTGTTATCTTACCCATCCTTCCTCACTGTTAATCACAATAGCAGCAACTGCTCGATTCAGGAGCCACCAGGTCTTACTGCCACTTCAATAATGCAGAAAACAAAATGGGTGCAAACTGTCACAGCACTGCCCTGAGAGGACTCACCACTGTTTTAGCTGAGCTTGTCTTTCCTGGGAGAGGATTGTGAATGAATGACATGAAGATATATCCTGGGATTTTTCGGGATGAAGATGAACATCTCTACCAGAGAAAACTGAAATCAAAAATGTTGTGTATAGTAGTAGGTATTGGTAGATCTTAGCATGTATCACCATTTTTGGCATTGAAATCAGAATTGACAGTCAACATTTATGAGCCTTATATGCTGGCCTGGCTTTACCTGGATATTCAGAAACCACAATGATCACATTGCATGTCATATAATTTTTTATTTCAGGGTCTAACTCTAACATATATTTCATAACTACAGGTTTCATCACCAAGCTTTAGTCGAGCTGAAGATCCTGGATGTAATAAAGAGGAAAGACAAAGACAACCTTGGCAACGTCATCCACATGAAGGAGTACTTTTACTTCCGTAATCACCTTTGCATCTCCTTTGAGCTTCTCGGGTTAGTACATGCACTTGAGTTCTGCAAGCAAGCAAGCCTGCGTGTTGAGAAAATGGTCGTACAAGAGACTATAAAGACATAACTTAATAATTGATCCGTTAATCAAACCTCTATCAGGGTTGGATCACTCTACCGCTCTATGAAAGGCATGTCTCACTTCATTGTTGAATGTTATCAATCAAGAGTTAAGTGATTACCTGTAGCCTATACCTTAGCCATCTGAGCCTTAGCCTGAATTGCTACTGATATCTATCGGAGGGTAGATAGTTTAGTGTATCACTCTGGCTGAATGACCTTTAGAGGACGTATTGCACCGCCACCTTGTCTAACATTACTGTCACAAAATCCTTTAGTTAAGGCCTTGATTAGAGGCCTATCTCTTACCCCTTCTTGCTTCATGGTGTGAAGGCTCCGGTTACACAGTCTAAAGACGTTTATGGTCGTCACAAGTAGCAAGAAATAGCAGGAGGGCACGCACTGTCTCCCTCTGAACACAAGCACAATCATAGATGATGTCCAAGTATATGCTTAGCATTATATTATTATTAGCAGTGTGTGTTTTATTAGGGGGGCGGGGTTTAAAGTGCAGAGTGACATCTATTTTAGCTGCCTTCTTTTTTGAAGAACATTTATTTTAGGACCATGGAACATGATAAACACATTAATTATAAGTAAGTAGTGCCTAAGCTGGAAGATGTAGTGAAAAAAAAATAAGGGGGAAAAAAAATAATACATTTTTGGAATTAATTATATAATTGTATATGTTCCTAATTGTAAGCAAAGAATAAAAAAGAACTCATGCACACTCAAGTGCAGAAGATATGCAATCTGCAAAGGATCATGTGCAATTTAAAGCTAAGGTTACAGAGTTCAGCAACCTGATGGCCTCAAATATGAGAAATATGAGTTTATCTGTGTTGCACCTGTGGCTTCAAACACATTTTCTAGGATGTGGAAGTGTAATCTATTACTTGGGCGATGAGGATAACAAGCAATAGTGACGATTTAAAAGGAAAACAAATAGGAAATAAATCAGATTTGTCTTTTTATTCTTGAGGTGGCCCTAATTTATATTCTCTTTTATCTCAACAGGGTGAACTTATATGAACTCATTAAAAAAAACAACTTCCAGGGCTTCAGTCTCGCTCTCATCCGACGCTTCACCCATGCTCTGCTCAGGTGTCTGCAGATGTTGCACAGGGAGAAGATAATCCACTGCGACCTCAAACCGGTACTGGATTCCATACCCTCTGAAATACCCTAACTTAAAACTTTTCAGTAAATCACTTTGAAGTCTAGTAGTTACTAATTGAACTGCACAAGACTCTGCAAGAGAATAATGGGAATTTTGCTCCATCTTGTGGATTATTATAATAAATGCAGCAGCAACTGTGTTTGACTGTTGTTGCTTTTAATTCTGAACAGGAGAACATCCTTTTGTCTCAGAGAGGGCCAGGAAACATCAAGGTGGTTGACTTCGGATCAAGCTGTTATGAACAACAAAGGGGTAAGAGCCAGCTGGATAAATATGTGTATCAGTATTTGGAATAGAAACAGTGAGTCCTATCAAACAAACCCACTGTCTGCTTTTCTCTTTTTTTCCTTCCTACTTCAACGTCTCATAGTGTACACCTACATCCAGAGCCGCTTCTACCGTTCTCCGGAGGTCATCCTGGGTCACAACTACAGCATGGCCATCGACATGTGGAGTCTGGGCTGCATCCTCGCTGAGCTCTACACAGGCTACCCTCTCTTCCCGGGAGAGAGTGAAGTGGAGCAGATAGCTTGTATAATGGAGGTGTGTTATTAATGAGAAAGCTTTTTCTGTCTTCTGCCTGTTAGCTGCTTTTCTAGTCTGATGTGTCCACTTTCATTCATTTCATTATGAAAAGAATTATATCCACAGCAATATTACCATTTAATTGAGGTTGAGGTTGGTAATTAATTGACATTAAAGTGGCTTGTCCTGATATTTTTACATTACAGGTTCTTGGAATGCCTCCAAATGATTTTGTTCAGTCCGCATCACGGAGGAGGTTGTTCTTTGGTGAGAATTGTTATATATACCTAGTTTCAGATGGTTTTTTGGTTCTCGGCAGACTGCAGTGTAGGATTATAAGTTGTCAGAAAATGAATGAATAACTAGGCCATGGCTTTGCAGATGACATTTCCAGATATGATGAATGTATTGTCTCTGCTAATTGTGTGCAGACTCAAAAGGAAACCCCAGGAACATCACTAACAGCAAGGGAAAGAAAAGGAGACCCAATTCCAAGGAGCTGTCAGCTGCATTGAAGACAAATGATGTTTTGTTCTTAGACTTCATCAAACGCTGCCTCACGTATGTTCACGCTACAATTCTACTTGACTACCAGAAGAGGATCCCCTATATTTTTCCTTGAATCCTGAATTCTTATTTTTTGTTTTTACTTTAAGGATGTTTTAAGGATGAAATGATGCAGAATTGAATTATTTTTCTGTGTTCTTCAGGTGGGATCCAGCTAAACGTATGACTCCTGATGAGGCGCTACAGCATGACTGGATCCTGGAGGGAAACTTCAACAAAGTACGGCCCAGAACCAAGCCAGCCGTGAAGAAGCCTCCAGACACCGAGAACAGCAGTGACCACAGTTACGACAAACAAGTTAACAGCAGGCCTGGTGAGAAAAGAAGCTATTGTTACAGTTCATATAAGCCTTACTTTAACGTTCATCTCAAGCTGACATGTCATGTGCTTCGCTTCCATCGTCCAGCAGAGAGGGTCATCTCAGACACTAACGACAAGCTGAAGAAAGCTGGTTCAGAACCTGGAACAAAGATGGTCCCCGCCGAGCGACTGCGGCCCATTGGAGCCTCAGCCGAGGAGGAAATGTGTGAGGGTAAAGGGAAGCTCTCCAAGGATACCAAGCAGCAAGATGGAGGTGGGGAGAGGCCTGTTCACATCATCATCAAGCCTCAAAAGGAAATGGGCACAGAGAAAAAAGATAGCCAAGAACCATCTCAGAGTTTGCCTCCTATCATCTAACAGTTGCATTCATGACAGTGGGAAACTTGGAAAGTTCAGACTCACTGTCCCATTTACCACCTAAGAGTGATTGAGGTGTTAATTGGAAGCCTGAAAGAAAACTGCATCTGTTTGGCTGATTTCAGCACAAACATCACATTCATCAGTGTACTAACACAACAGCAGTGCTGTGTTTCAACAGTGGTTGACTTCACCTTGGGGATATCCCTGCCTCCATCATAATTGTTTTTCCCAATTGTCTGGAAAAGTGTAGTGAGCTTGACCCTCAGGGAGTCAAGCTGAGGGAGTGTGTGAAGGGAGTGCAGAGGTCTACATCAAGCATGGTTATGTAGTACAAGAAAATAGTGCAGACGAATTGCAGTTATCTTCAGAACCTTATCAAAATGAATATGCGGCTATTTCTGATCGTTTCTGAAAAAAGCCCCGCAGTCAATCCATGATAGTTTGGGCTGTAAGTGTACAAGGGGAAGTATGTTTCCTTCATCTCCTCCTTTCTCTGCCCATCATCAGTTGCTGTAGTGAAATGACACATCACAGAGCATGTTTGAGAAGTCATATATTCATGGTACAGCATTAACCTTTTTTCTCTCACTGTCTACTGTATTATATATTGGACCCAGTCTTTGCTGTGCATTGAAATCTATGATTAGACTTTAAACACTTCTTTTACTTGTCTCACTTTCCATGTGAACAAAAACAAAACACAGAAGCTAAATTGTGTTTATATTCTTTTATACATTTAAGTCACATTTTAATTTCAGAATGTTTAAAATGTGTGCAATGAAGGCTGAGCCAAAACATGTTGTTGTTTTTTTAATCATGTTGAGAAATAATTGTTATGTACCTTTAAAATTGTAGAATAAGTTCACAAACTGATCAGTAATTATTTTACATATTATGGAAATGTTTTATCATTTGATTCGTATTTGTTAAACAATTTATGTTCAGTTTAACAATTATAAAATGTGTATTTGTAATTGAATTTATTGTAAATATGATATTGGTAATTTCCTATGTATGTGTACTACAGATCATATTTTAAGAAATATTTCAGATATTTGTTTAAGAGTTTAGACAAGGTTTTACTTGTTTGTGTTGTTACTCTATAAAAACATTTTGTATGTATGCGTAATTCATTATTTTTATATTAGAAACAAAAGGACAATCATATTGATAGTTTGTGCCTTGCAGTATTAGAAATCTTGCACTTTACTATTGTGTGTGTACACCTGGATTAGAAACAAGAGCTGTGCAATACATTTGGATTAATCTTCCAGGAATTCTTTTTTTCCCTTTTTTGTTGACTATTATGTCTATTCAAATGTTTTACAATACAATGAAAAAAACCTTTTTACAATAGATTTGTGTCTTCAATAGAGCTCAAATTTAAATTGAAGATATAGAGGCCCATGTCTTCACAATTGACTCAGCAACCAGAGATCCTGGCAGGATGGATTGAAGCAGAAATAAGAGAATTCAGGTCGTTTTTATGTCTTTTATGATGAAATAAAATGTTGTTTCAATGAGCGTTTGTCTTTAAACTTAATGATTTGTTCTCATAAATTTGCCTTCAGCAATAACAGTTTAAAAATGCTCCGTTAGGACCAGTGTACAAATTATGGTGAGGCTGAATCTTATAAAAGATTTTATTAAAAAAAATCAAGGACACCAAAATCTACTTTTATTTCCATTGAAGAAAAAAGGACACGATTATTCTTCAAAAAGAACTCAATTGTTTTTCTCCAGTACAGCAGCAAAGTGAACATCTAACTCATGATTACTCAGCTGATCCTGCTATCAGTAACTGATTAAAGATCCGTCTTTCTCTTAGTTAGAGAAGAGAATAGATGAGTAGTTTTGTTTCAAGAGTCTCAACCAACTTCCTCTACTGTGTAATTTTTTTTACAGCTATTCATAACATAGCCTACACTGCCATCTAATGATCAAACTATCTTTTGCATGATTGCATCTAGATTCTCTCCAAACCAGTTGACCATAGTCTTATTGTGAAATAGGTTTGACTAAAATGACTATTTATTGATTTTGGTTTGACTAGACTGACTGAATTAATATTAATGAATATAATCTTATGACTAAACTAAAACTAAAATTTCAAGAGTGTTCATTGATTTAACATATTTACTATAAGCTTTGTTGAGCAAAAAAGGAGACATCAATTTGAAAAATAAAATAATTTCTTTATTGCTTTAAACATCTGTTACATCTCACTACAAATGTATGATGAATGACTGAGAATTTCTCATGTAAAGCTGATTAAATCTCTAACATTATATAAATTATATATATATATATATATATATATATATATATATATATATATATATATATATATATATATATATAAAATAAATAATTTTACTGCACCCATACTTCTATTTGTTAATTTTTTCTATTTTTGTTATTTTAAAAAATATT
The DNA here is from genome assembly GCA_030544235.1 of Lepturacanthus savala. Classification (NCBI taxonomy): domain Eukaryota; kingdom Metazoa; phylum Chordata; class Actinopteri; order Scombriformes; family Trichiuridae; genus Lepturacanthus; species Lepturacanthus savala. The sequence continues at coordinate 19,265,923 of CM060465.1, forward strand.
TATACACAAATTTGAATTCTATGTAGTACACTTTGACTTCGAATATAGATAATATAATTCTACAAAGTCCTTACAAAATAGCATTATTGATTATTTGATTGATTTGACTGTTGCAAAGATTGAGATGTAATCATAGACTACCATTAGTGAAACATGTCTCTGTGGACAAGTGTAATTTGTGTAAATGTATTGACTTTTATTCGATAAAACATATTTTAAAATATGAACTTCATTGGAATGAAATAAGCCTGAATTTGTATTTTAAAATTTTTTTATATCAGACTGTGAAATATTTTATGGGAATAACATTTTTGTAAATGTTTCTTCAGGATTCAACAGACAAAAAGGTTCACATATAATATAAAGGAAACTTCAAGGTACATGTTAATAGAAATTCTTTTTGCATAAATATCCAGTCCAATATTTAGAGTTGTAACTCAGGTGGAGTATTTTGACCGTGTGATTATTTTTATTCTTCACAGTCCTTCATAGTGATGATTGATGGCAGAATAGTTCATTCAAACTTGAATCTGAGCTGAATACCTCAAAACACAGTATAGACAACCAGATTTGAATCTGGAAAAAATCCATTGTAAAATCAGACTGATGACTGAACTGAGTTCTTATAAATCTCTCTAAAACAATTATATCTTGACACTGTTGCCATGAGATGCTTTAAACAGCTGCTGCCTGTCATGTTTCTAGCCTGAAACACACTCAAAAAGAAGTTTTGTAAAAGGTTCACAGGAATTTTTGAGTCTTGAGTTGATGTTCTTTTTCCAGTTCAAAATCAGAAATAATGATCAAAGAAAACTCAGAAACTCAGAGTCCATCTGCAGCTCTCACCACCAGCTACCTTTGGTTCCAATCCAGAGACAGCTCCATCTGACGGAGACAAGATGGCAGCACACATCAGAAATCTTCTTGTATTTTAGACAATGATACTAATACTATGTACTTTCTTTTGAATAAAATAAACAAATGATATAATTAGACTGAATAGTTAGTTTAATTAGAATTTAGCAGAATTTTACAGAGGTTCCTGAGCTAGCCCTGTGATTGGTCACCATATAATCAAGAATCTAGAGCCAAATATTTTACAAAGATGTGAAGGCCATGTGTTCAGTAGTGTGATCTTTAAATGATAAGACTGACAATTTTCTATATTGTTCTTATTGTCAACAAATTATTCATGACGATGTTCTGTGAGAAATCTGTAAGTGTCAATGCAGTCAATGTAGAAAGTTGCAATGGTTAAAATGGAAATCATGTTCCAATACTTACATTTTGTGGGGTTTTGAGCCCGTTTGACCCAGGGTTATGTCACCCTGTAGGAGCAAACACAGTTCATTTACATACACATGAACATAACCCTGCTCACAGTAATAACACGATTTAAAATAAACATTGTATTCCTGTAAACTTCATGAAATCAATCTAGATTTCTAATACAATTTATTGTATGTATTTTTTCTTCAGATGTGCAGCTCTGGAAAAAAATAAGAGACCACTGCAAAATTACCAGTTTTTCTGATTTTTACAATTTATGGGTATGTGTTGGGCCATTTTAAATCATGAAAAAAACATAGAAAATCACTTTCGAGGGTCAATGTTGTTATTGTGGCAGGCCACTACAAATAAATCAGTGTATGGGAAACACTGAACCAAAACCGAAATTTTGAAGACGACAGTTTCAGCTGTGAGAGTGCTGTTGAGTGCTGACCTCAAAGTCTCCAATCTCCCATAAGGACTCTCCGGTTCCACAGATAGGAGCCTCACCCCTGAGTCCTGCAGCATGTAGTTGAATCTCAAATCGAGCTTTTTCAGATGGGATGAATTCATTGGTTTGGACTTCAAAGCTGAAGCCAAATAAGTACATCCCTTATCTGTGACCTGACAGTGTTTCAACCTACAGAAAAATGAAACGAAAAACATGGTTCAATTCTAACTTCCTAAAACTAATCATCAATAAAATGATTTCTTACTAATTGGCACCATATCTAACCCATTGAAAATTGACACTTTCTCTCTCTCCATGAGTGTCTCTTTAGTTTCCCCCTCCCCACAGGTATCATCCTCGACAGTACACTATCCTTCCATTCTCACATCAATAACATTACCAGCATTTCACATAGAGGAAAATCTACCTTAAAATGTTCAGTCTACAATTTGGACTCTCCAGTCCAGCAGAGAGAAGCTTCACTCCTGAATCCCTTAGATTGTTTTCACTCAGATCCAGTTCTCTCAGATAGGAGGTGTTAGATTTCAGGGCTGACGCCAGAGATGCACAGCTGATCTGTGTCAGTTCACAGCAACCAAGCCTGTAATTAAACAATAAATAAGCAATCTATAGTAAACCTTTACATTGCATGATATTCCAGCTGCTATCTGTTCACATATGATAGATTATGTGTTATATCTCATTCATGATAGGGGACATGCAAGTGTAAATGATATGTGAGCCAACCTCAGAGTCTCCAGCCTGCAGTGTGGACTCTCCAGTCCATCAGACAGCAGCTCCACTCCGGAATCCTGTAAGTTATTTTCACTGAGATCTAGTTCTCTCAGACGGGAAGGGTTGGACTTCAGAGCTGAGGCCAGAGAAGCGCAGCTAATCGCTGACAAACTGCACCAACTCAATCTGAAAAAAGAACAATATATAATGGTAAAAATCCCTGAATAGAAAATCTGCATGTATATAAAAAGAGCCCTTTTTTCAGAAATTAGTTTGAAGATTTTTACAATTTCAATCACCTCCAGCAGTGTGAAAACCAGGTTTAGCTCAGCCCAATATACAAGATAGAGGGATAGGGGTCTAATTTTAGTTTTATTTAACCATTGTTGGATATTTATTCTTTGGACTCTGACCTCAGAGCCTCCAGGCTACATTGTGGATTATCTAGTCCAGCAGACAGCAGTTTCACTCCTGAATCCTGGAGGTTGTTTTTCCCAAGGTCCACCTCAATCAAATGGGAAGGGTTGGACTTCAGAGCTGAGGCCAAATGTGCACAGCTGTTCTCTGATAAACTGCAGCAGACAAGTCTGTAAATGCAACACATGCACTAAATAAATACCCATACTTTATGGGAAATTTGCCCATATGTGTCTCACCAATAGGTGCAAAAGATATAAAGACTGTAATCTGTATAAATTATATATATTTTATGGCAGTTTTGGCCTTTATTGGATAGTGAAGTGGTAGACAGAGATACAAGAGGAGAGAGTGGAGGGTATGATATGCAACCTGTGCTGTTCTCTATTAAGTCATAATGTTTTACTATACAGTATAATATAACTATATAATGTCATATGCTTACTATACTAATAATAAGCATAATACTGTATATGTTGCCAGGGAACATGTGCAATTACAGAATTACACATGATTGTAATTATGGGGTCTGCTTACATCAGCTAAAACACATTACTATTTAGCTTAAAAATAATTAGATTGACAGAACTAATATTGTTGGCCAATAACTTTTAATTTAAAAAAATCTACAGCGTATGAGCCAATGTAGAGCCAGATCTACATTGTGTGTGTGTGTGTGTGTGTGTGTGTGTGTGTGTGTGTGTGTGTGTGTGTGTGTGTGTGTGTGTGTGTGTTTATGTGGTTTGTCATTTCTCAGTCATTCCTTAGTATCTACAAACAATTTGCTTACATTACCACGTGAACACATGAGGGTTAATAAAGTAATGACCTGACCTCAGAATCTTAAGTCCACAGTTTAAACTCTCCAGTCCAGCCGACAGAAACTTCACACCTGAATCCTGCAGTACGTTGTAGCTGAGGTCCAGCTCTTTCAATTGGGTGTGGCTAGACTTTAGAACCAAAGCCAAAGAAGCACAGCTGATCTCTGACAAACTGCAGAATGTCAATCTAAAGAGAGAGCAAAACAAGTAGGCAGTGTCATTAATTGTAAGTTTCAATCACAATAATTTCCACTTTTGATTTTTAATTACTTGTAGTATGAATAAATTAGCAAATGTTGTATCTGTTCTTTTTATTGAAATTTAGAATGATTCAATTAGAAATTTGAAAAGTCTGACCTCAGAATCTCCAGTCCACACTGTGGATTCATTAGAAAATCAGATAGTATCTTCACTCCTGAATCCTGTAGAAAATTTTTACTCAGGACCAGCTCTCTCAGATGGGCGGTTTTGGATGTTAGTGCTGGACCCAAAAAAGAACAGGCTTCAACTGTGATCTGACAGCCTGTGAGCCTGCAGAGGAAATATTACTTTACTAAAGCACAGATGACATTCATGTAGAGTTTCAGCGAGAGGAAATAAGATTCTGCACCTCAGGGCCTCTAGTCTACAATGTAGACTCTCCAGTCCAGCTGACAGAATTTTCACTCCTGAATCCTTCAGATGAGTGTTATAACCCAGGTCAAGTTCTCTCAGATGTGATGGGTTAGACTGCAGCGATGACCGCAGGACTTCACACTGAGTCTCAGTGAGTCCACACCCAGAAAGTCTAAAAATGTATAAAAAAAAAAGTTTAAAATTGACTGTTCACGGGATGAATAATACAGTGATGATACAATTCACTATATAGTTTGTCCATTATACTACTGGCACCCCCTGTTATAATCACATCTGGACTTACAGAGCCTTTCTGCAGTTCCTCACAGCTGGAATCAGTCGCAGTCGTCCTTCCTGCGATGTATTGTACTTCTTCAGTTCCAACTCATCCAGAACTACTTCTGGCATCTGCAGCATGTAGGCTAGAGCGGAGCAGTGGATCTCTGAGAGTTTCTTTTCTGTTCTGTTCTCTGACATCAGGAATTCTTGGATCTCCTGATGTACCAAGAGGTCATTCACCTCTGTCAGACAGTGGAAGATGTTGATACTTCTGTCAGGAGAGATATCCTCAGTCCTCATCTCCTTCAGGTTGTTGATAGTTCTCTGGATGATTTCTGGATTGTTCTCTGTCCGACACACCACACCTCTTAAGAGTTTCTGGTTGGACTCTAGAGCAAGGCCATGAAGGAAGCGAACAAACAGGTCCAGGTGGCCATTTTTGCTTTTGAGAGATTTTTCCATGGCTCTCCTCAGGAAGTCATCCAAGGACAGGTCATCATGGTCATTGTATTCATACCGCCATTCTTTTCCAATGAAGTCCTCCAATACATCTATGTTTTTATTGGTGTAACAGTGATGCATGTAGACTGCAGCTAGAAACTCTTGAATGCTCAGATGAACAAAGCAGTAGACTGTTTTCTGGAAGAATACACATTCACTTTTGAAGATCTCTGTACAAACTCCTGACTGCACTGACACCTCTGTGACATCAAGACCACACTGCTTCAGGTCTTCTTCATAGAACATGATATTTCCCTTCTCCAGATGTTCAAACGCCAGTCTCCCCAGCTTCAGAAGAACTTCCCTGTCAGCCTCCATCAGCTCCTCTGGACTTGTCTCATGTCCCTCATCATACTTTTGTTTCTTAGTCTTTGTCTGAACCAGCAGGAAGTGTGAGAACATGTCAGTCAGGGTCTTGGGCAACTCTCTTCTCTGGTCTGTAGCCAACATGTGCTCCAGAACTGTAGCAGTGATCCAGCAGAAGACTGGGATGTGACACATGACGTGGAGGCTCCTAGATACCTTGATGTGTGAGATGATTCTGTTGGACAGCTCTTCATCATTGAATCTCTTCCTGAAGTACTCCTCCATCTGGGCGTCAGTGAAGCCTCTTACTTCTGTTACCCTGTCAACACATGTGGGAGGGATCTGATTGGCTGCTGCAGGTCGGGAAGTGATCCAGACGAGAGCTGAAGGAAGCAGCTTCCCCACAATGAGGTTTGTCAATAGCCCATTAACTGAAGTTATCTGTGTGACATCAGACACCATTTCATTGTTGTAGAAATTCAAAGTCAGCCTGCTTTCATCCATACCATCAAAGATAAACAAAACTTTACAGACAGTGAGCATCTCTGCGGTGACCTTCTGTAACGCTGGATGGAAAACATGGAGCAGCATGAGAAGACTGTAATTTTCATCTTTGATCAAGTTCAGCTCCCTGAACGAAAGAGGAATCACCAGATCCACATCTTGGTTTTCCAAGCCTTCTGCCCAGTCCAGAGTGAACTTCTGCACCAAGAACGTTTTTCCAATGCCAGCGACGCCAACCGTCAGAACAACTCTGATGTGCTTCTTTTGGTCAGGGAAGGCTTTAAAGATGACATGGAACTTGATTGAAGTGTCATGGAGGATCTTCATTTTAGAAGTTGTCTCAAGATGCCACACCTCAGGTTGAGTATTAAACTCTTTAGTTTGTCCCTCTGTGATGTAGTAGAGCTCAATGAAGACTCTGTTGAGGAGGGTTCCACCTCCAGCTTTATCACTTCCTTCATTCACACATTCATATCTCCTCTTTAGACTGAGCTTTTGTTTACCTAAAACCTCCTGCAGACCAACGATGGCTGAGAGAGAACAGAGGATCATGTTAGAAAATATTAAATTGTATTGTTGTTTCAAAAATTGATATTAAAATAAATAGAAGGAGCTACTAGTCTTACTTTGGATAGTGTTGATCTGACTATCTGTCTGCAGTCCAGATCCTATTCTGGATCTTTTTCCACACTGGGAACAGGCGGCATCTCCTGATGGAACAGACTGGTTCCAGTATGTGTTGGAGCACTGCCTACAGAACCAGTGTCCACAGCTAGTAGGGACTGGATCCTTCAGGACATCATGACACAAGGAACAGCAGGGCAGTTGTTCCCCCACATAAGCAATTCCCATCTTCCTCTTTCTGTGGACATGAACACATTCTATATGACACGTCACAAGAATGCAGGTAAAATTCAGCATTGTAAAATCCTAAGTTAGGAGGGATACTCCTCTACACTACAACCTTAACGAAACCATTTAATTGAATCATCTTTAGGTCTGTTACTATTATTATAGTCTCTTACTTTCTGTCTGATGGTCCAGGTTTACTACTGAAGTCTAGAGGTAACTCTTTAGACAAGTCACTCTTCATAGATGGACAGCTGGATATTGGAGACTCTGCTTTCTCTCTGTGGAAACAACAATTTTACAAATATCATTTGTTCATGTAAAGACCAGATGTGACATGAAACATGGTACAGGGCCATGGTTTTATTAATGACAATGAGAAGTTATGACAATATCTCCATCTGTATGTTCTAAACATTGGCTCTACAGCTGCAAACTGTACATACAGCTCTGAAAAAAAGACAACATTTTTTTAAACCTAAACCCTATTTTCCTCTTGAATGTGATCAAGAGGAAGATGGATGGTCAAAAGCCATCAAATAAAGCTGTGCTACTTCAGTTCTTGCACCCAAGAACAATAGAAAAGACTTGTGGAGAGCATGCCAAGATGCATGAAAGCTGTGATTAAAATAAGGGTTATTACACCAAATATTGATTTCTGAACTCTTCTTAGGTGTAAACATTAGTATTATGTTGTTTTAAAATGAAGTTGATCTTGTTTCTTTGCATTGTTTGAGGTTTAAAATCATTTTTATTTTTTGTTACTTTGACCATTTGTCCTTTTCTGTAAATAAATACTGATAAATACTGATTTTTATTTGAAATTTGGGGAAGATGTTTTCAGTAGTTTATAAACCAAATGTTCCTTTTGCCCAAACACATACCTGTAATGTGAAAAACTGATAATTTTGCAGTGGTCTCTCATTTTTTTCCAGAGCTGTATATTTGAGTGAAACCCATTTAAAATATGCATACTGCTGCCACTGCTGCCTGATGCTAGTCAGTCAACAAACAACGAAAATGACTGGAGAAAAAAACCCACAGAATGATTTTTAAACTACTGTAATGTATTATATCAAATTACATTAAACAACTAAATCACTATCAGGCCAGTTTACTACAGAAACAGTTTCTTACTTTGTGTCTGATGGTCCAGGATCATTACCGAGGTCTAGAGGTAACTCTTTTGACCGGTCACTTTTCATAGACGGACAGTTGGAAAGTGGAGACTCTGCTCTCTGTCTGCATTGCTGACCACTAGAAACAACAAACGTACGTGTTTTACATGATGAATTTATTCTTGTAAAGCACAGATATAAATACATGCATATTAAAATATAACAGCTGCTCCTCCACAGAAACACCACTCCTGTAACACTCTCAGTGTAGTATAAAAAACAGTTTCATACTGCTTGCTGTGAGTAAAAATACCATGTAAGTTTCCAGTTAAATAAAAAACAATATCAAGATTTGCCAGTTACATGGTATGACATGGTATGCATGGCTGGTTTTCAATCCCATTTGGGATAGTGTGATAAAAATGAGACACTGATATATTTGAAGTCATTTTAAAGTTGAATAAGTAACATGTTCCGAACCAGTTTCAGTCCCACAAAATGACCGAGGACATCATGGCAGATTTGATTCTCCTGCCTGGAAGCAACATGGGTCTGAAGATGAGACATGTGCAGAGCCATGGGGCTCACATATGCTTATCATACTTCAAACCAAGTTTTTGTATTGTAACAAATCTAAAGAATGCAACTGGAAATAGGAATGGCATTCATCTTTACTATAGTCACCTGACCCCACAGAGAAGGTTTGACTATTGATCTTGTTTCTTTTTTACTACTGTGGTTGTTCTCTGTGTTGTTAGAGGCCAGCAGTGAAATCGAGGACTGTAAGTTGGAGTGTGGGATTTACACTTGTGGATGTTTCTCTACACTTAAGGGTCAAATTCCAGTAACTGACACCAAGTCATGCAGCACTTTCTTTAAATGGGAAAGAACACCAAACAGGTTAGTGTAGACAGCACCTCAGAGAAGAAAGCTTTAAACGGGCAAGATGTGGACAGTGGATGTAAAATGTATATCATGTTTTGGAAATAATAAAATATAAAATTGGAGAATGATGAGTGGGGAGACATAGCTACCCAACAACCCCTGTTAGAGAGAAGAGTTGACACTGCTCTATTCAGCCAATACTAATCACTCGCTTGGTCTGGTGCAAGGGACAGTAGTTGAAATCTACCCATCACTGGCACATTTATAGTAGACTGGCCTATTGTTCAATAATGTGCATTGTCCCTTGTCAAATAATAAAATTACAAAAAAAAAATAAATGAATAAAAACTTGCCAGTGTTTATAGTGGAGGGAATATTCAAGTGTGATGGTGTTTTCAAGGGTGCTTGTGCCTTGGGAGTCCAAGGCGCCACTATTTTTTAACAATGATAATAAATCATTTAAATCATTTAAATCAGGATTTCTCTTCTGCACCATTGACATATTGCAAATGTTATGCATTATACAGCTACAAACAGATATATCATTTCCCCATTTCTATGCATCCTGCTAACAGCTGTTTGAACACCTGCTTTTGTCCACATGGGGCTGCTAAAGTCCACGCACACACATACACACGCATTGTCACACCATACAATATTATTATTTTGTAACAGTAATAGGTTTATATACAGGTAGGTGCAGTCTGTCCCTTCTGAAGCAGTATAAAGGTGATAACTGATAATGGCTATTTAATCGGCTGATTGGTGGACTATCCTCCGCAATCACATGTCCTCACTGAATGTTTATAGGGGCACTTAAAGACTGATAAAGCCATTACAAGAAATGGCAGCCATTATAGGAAATCGCAACAAGCCCATAAGAACATTGTAAAATCATATTGGAATAACATGGTTCATTAGGTTTTGTGGAGTCCATGCCAGATAAACTGGGTGATTTCATTTAAGTAAAAGAATTCCAAATGCTAAAATATTCTGAAATGCATTTACATTTTGAAATTTGATGATACTGTTAATCTGTTGTGTACTAAAAAAAAAGAATAATATTAGATTTGAAACAAATGCAAAATATAGGAATCTTGCCAACTGTATAGAGTACTATGACATTTATAAATGCAATTTTGTAATATAAGGTTGTTTCAAATACAGTCCTGGTTCGCTCTGGAGTCTTTTTACCTTGTGTCTGAAGGTCCAGGTTTATTATTGAAGTCTGGTGGATTATGTTGGAGCCAGTTGCTCTTCATAGATACTGGAAAGTCTGTTCTATCCTCCTCTTCCTCCACACAGTCATTCATCTTCAATCAGCCTGCAGGTAAACCAGAAACACTGGCTGTGAGCTCAGAATACAAGATTCAAGAACAGTTGTGGAAATTACTAAGCACATTTACTCAAGTTTTCTACTTATGGGTGTTTTCATGTAGGACTGTTTCATTTATAATGAAGTATTTTTACAATGCAGTGTTGGTACTTTTACTAAAGTAAAGGATCTGATAATACTTTCACTTTTGTTCAAGAGAACAAAGTATGAGTCACACTCGAGATTTACAGAGCAGTAAAGTAGCAGCACAACCTCCAGCTAGTATTTGCTTGTTATCTTTTAAAAAAAAGCATGAATTATCTTTGTAACCACAGATTAATCCGACTTTTAAATATATTCTAACTTGTTTTCCCTCTTTAGTCCACAGAGGGACTCTGACAGGGAAATAATAACAATGTAAAATATCACTCACCCTGATTTCCTCCTTTTGCTCCTTCAACGTCATCCTCAATCAGCTGACTGCTGGCACCGTTTTATATTTCTCAGCATGTCAGTACAGTATTATAGTCGAGATCACATGGTCTGATTTACCACACCCCTGCATTCACTGGAAATGACTTCTTACTTACTTGAAATCGTGTGATTATACGTGTCCACTGATAATCAGCAGAACTTTAAAACCACTTATTGATGAGCTATTATTAGCACCTATCTTGACAAATGGCGCATAACATTTTATCATAGATTATAGATTCATTACACAAAAAAGTAAAATGTGTATGAATCTATAATTTAGGAACGTTTCCCTTTTTGAAAGGAATTCTGAAGAAAAACATCTCTACAATATACATTTTTTGGAAAGGATTTGTATAATAGAATAGAATAGAATACAATCCTGATGAAACTATATGCTCTCATGTATGTGTTAGTGATAAAAAAGGTAATTTATAGGCCTACTACTATAGTAATATAACAATTTTCATATTGAGTAATTTTATTTTTGATACTTAAAGTAGGGCCTCTCACCTGTAATGCGCTGGGATTGGCTCCACCATGAGGAATAAGCAGGTATAGAAAATGACTGACTGACTTTAAGTAGGCTATATTTTCTTGATAATGCTTATTTACTTTTAATAAATCAAGTAACATTTTCAATTCATGACATTTACTTGTAATTATGTATTTTTAGAAAACAGTATTTCTACTTTTACTCAAGTAAAGTACTTGAGTTTCTATCTATGTACACTTACTTTGAATAACTCAGACTGCTGAAGCTTCATAAGCGTCAGGACAACTTGTAAATAGCTGCGTAAACACACTGTGGATTTGCTTCCCTGCATTGAAATCACATTTGAGTCACCAGGAAGTCACTCTGTTATGGTGTTACCCATTCTTGAACTGTAGTCGGCGGTATGCACCTTTAATTTATTTGCCATCCACCAGTAAGCCATCGCGAAACGTTTTTGGTCCACACGGAATGCCGTAGACATAAAGATGGCGGGTGTCGCGCTGGTTAGCCGTCCTGCAAGTGTCCTTCCGAAGATTTGCAGTGAGTAACGTCAATATTGTTGTTCGCAGATATACACCCGTGTTTCTTAGAATGCAATATTGTGAATGCCGTTATTTACGCCTCATGTTCTACCATAAAAAACACAGTTCAGACCACACACTCCGGTTGAATGACCTTGCTAACAGCTAGCAGAGGCTTTAGCGACAGTTAGCCGCTAGCCCCCTCTTGAACAATCAGGATAAATATATTTTTTTTTCAGGTTTCTAACTATTGTAGCTGCTCTTTGAATCCATACGTCGTGTTGTGAATTAATACATGATGGTTATTTCGGTCCTTGTGTTCTAATGTACGGGACGTGACGTCTGTTACTGAGACTCAGTGACGTGACGTCGATGTTTTTATAAACAGACTTTAACATGAATGTTATCATTAAAATGAACTTTGAGATGTGTCATGTTAATATTAGTCGCAGCAGTGTGTCTATGTCCTGCTTATAATTTTCTTTTAGAGATCTGTTGATTCAGCTTTAAAGGGCATGTTCACATTTATTTTCTCATAACAGCAGATTGATTTTTATTAAATAATAAGTAATGAGATAATAATGACTAAGAGGCTCAAACAGTAAAACATAGATGACTATAATAGCACTCGGAGAGCACAGGCATTTGATAAACATATTGTGACTCCCACCCAACATTGATGTCCTGTACTTAAATACATGGAAGCAAGTACAAGATATCACTACCAGGTGGACTTGACTCAAAACGACGGTACCTGTTTGAAGGTCCTTTTACCACAATATTACAAAGCAACACATTCTAAGTGATCCAGAAACCAGGATTTCTTCCAGATCATTACTTAAATTTCATCATCTAATCCGGCCAAAACCTTTTGAAGTATCATGCTAACAGATGGCGGAAACATAACCACCTTGGTGGAGAATATCAACTTTGTAGCCTTTTTAAATTGCATATAAAGAGATGGCATCGTCAGTATTTTACAACCCTAGCTCCAGATTTACCAGCTCGACTAGTATGGTAAATTTAGAAAATTACACTTACTGTAATATAGGCTTTAAAACCAGGAAAAGAAAACACTAATGCAATTTCCTGGTAATACAGTATACAAAATCTAAGAGGATATCTAGTCTTATATCACAATATTGATATATCTATAATATAATATAATATGTATATATTGCCCAGCCATACTGTATCACACCTTTTAATGCTACCTGTGTTTGTCTCTTCTCAGAAGGCGGCAGCTCTCCTGCTGTATTGTCAGCTGCCTCAGTCAGCACAGGTCAGCAGAGGAAGCTGCACCATGCTCTCATCCCCAAAGGAAAAGGAGGGCGCTCCTCTTCCAGTGGAATATCAGCCACCGTGTTTGGAGCCACAGGTTTCCTGGGTCGATATGTGGTAAATAGGCTGGGTAAGTTAAAAAAAAATATTAATAAATAAAGCAGTGATGTTGTTAATGAGTCAAATTGGTCCCCCTTTTTAACTATTTTAAAATAAATTCCCCCCAAACTTTTTTCTTTTTTTTTTTTTACTGATGATTTGCAGGTAGGATCGGCTCTCAGATTATAATCCCTCACCGCTGTGATCAGTATGACCTCATGTACTTCAGGCCCATGGGTGATCTTGGACAAATCATTTTCCTGGTGAGATGTATAAAAACACACAAATGTTGCAACATTAATGATCGATTGTTTATTCAGCTTCCACTTAAAATGAAATGTAATTGTGTTTTATCTTGCTGCAGGAGTGGGACGCCAGGAACAAAGACACCATCAAACGGGCTTTGGAGCATTCCAATGTCGTCATCAACCTGGTGGGCAGAGAGTGGGAGACGAGGTATGTAGGCTGGAAAATGTTGTGGGCGGTTAGCTGGGGTTGACCACCATTACAGCTCTGGAAAGAAACAAGAGCCCACTGCAAAATTATCAGTTTTTCTGACATTACTAGTTAAAGGTATGTTTTTGGGCAACAGAAACATTTTTGTTGAGTTGATAAAATACTGACAACACTACCCCCAAATTCCAAATAAAAATATTATTGTTTAGATTATCATTTATTTGCAGAAAATGACAAATGGTCAAAAACATGTTTTCAGACTTCAAACCATACAACAACATAATATGAATGTTTACACTCAATATTTGTTGGAATAACTTATTTTTATCACATCTATCATAGAGAGAGAGAGAGAGAGGTTAAGTTTGCTATATAGCTGTAAATTTGTAAATACATCTATGCAATCTACAATGTAGATCAGGAGCGTCTATAATCCCATTTGAATTTCATTACTTATTTTCAAGTTATAATCAAATATGTAATACTAAAATTTTGCCTATAAGCCACTATCAGTATGTAGTTATGTTGTGTTCAACATTGTCATCGTCAACAAAGATTCAGTCAGACTCAGAACAATTTTTTGTTCAATAGATGTGACAAAAGCATATTTTTCATGAAAATGTGGGTATTTGCATACATGATGGTATATGATTGTAGCAACACACCAGTAGAGGCATAGATTCCACAAAAGATGTCATACTTAGATTGAAGGTGAAGAGAAGAAGAGTTGACACCACCATAGTAAGTTGTACAGGTATGAATGAGGAAACTTGATTTGTTCCCGATTGTATCAGCGTTATGTAGATGTACATCGGTGTTTCCCACAGACCAGGCAGCGACTTCTGAACTTTTGATTCTTTGACATTCAAGGAATGAATTACACAAATAATGCAACTAAATGTTGATGTTCTTATTTCAAATACTAAACTTAATACTAAACAAAATAAATAGTATAATGTAAACAATGAAATAAAATCGTATTATTGATTACACATAAACTACTAAGCATATCATAGTACAACAAGGACACTAGCTTATTTAGTGCATTTCCTATTGGGACACCATTTTTTTCTTGGACTGCATAGCTGCAGTTCCCTATCAAACGGACCTCTCTGGGTTCTGGCCCATTCATTGGCCTCAAGCTTTGCATGTTTCTAAATTAAGCGTTTGTGAGTCACAAAAATTTTTCAATACCATTTGGGTCGGTTAAAGTAAAGACACCGAATACATTTTGTAACCTAGGCTAAGACAAAGCCATCATTGGAGAGCATTGGCTTTGTGCAAAGCTTTTCGGGGATAGTATCAATTAGGCAGCCCTGTAAGTAACTGCTCATGCATTGTATGTAGGCTCGTGGGAAATTCTTATTAATAATAATAATAATTAATATTGACTTAAGGTCGTGGCTGTTGATCTCTGTCTCTCTCGCTCTCTCTGTGTGCGTTGGATCCACCTTTTAATTGTAAGCATTCGTCCTCTTTTTGTTTACAGAAACTATCGCTTTGAGGATGTCTTTGTCACAATCCCGCAGCAGATTGCCAAGGCAGCCAGAGAGGCCGGCATCACAAAGTTCGTCCACATGTCTCACCTCAACGCCGACATACGCAGCCCGTCCAAGTACCTGAGGAACAAGGTAGTGTTGCTGTTCTATTACTAACCAACTAACTAGATCCTTTTATTCTACAACAATGAAGTGGCTCCTGCTCTAACAAATGTATAAGTTAGAAAATACTTCAACTTAACTAGTATGAAAACCATTGAAGTCAAAATCATTTGAGGAGTTGAGCATGAGGCTTGGTCTATCATATCACTCCCCCTATCTTTCCAGTTGCTTCGGGAACCAAGGTGCAAATTAAACACATTCAAAATAATAATGAAATTATCCAAACTGAAACTTTGAAATACATTTTAAATATCTGAAACATCCCAAAAGACTACCAGTCTGATGCCTGCTGTGATTGGCTAGTACTCGTTGCTCTCAGGATTAGAGCCAAATAGAAAATAAAATAAATATAAATTACAAATTTCCATAAGTGAATTCACAGAAAAACAAGCCAAACGCTGGTTATAGTGTATGTCCTTTTTAAAGCCATTGTTGGCTACATTAAAGGATAAAGCATGTGTTGTTAATGATTGTGTGCATCGTGACTCTTCCATAGGCTGTAGGGGAGACAGCAGTGAGAGATGAGTTTCCTGATGCTATCATCATGAAGCCCTCTGAGTTCTATGGGAGGGAGGACAGATTCTTCAACTATTACGCAAGTAAGTAAGACAGTCGTTGTTGTCTCATTATGGTGGAAATGCAAATACTTCCGATCATTTTTTCAGTAGCAGCCATAAATTATGGTAACATATTTGGTGGCATCAAAATTATATAGTTATGGTGTGCAGTAATGCTGCAATCCCATATTGTTTTGCATGTAGTCTGCATTTACTACATTGAAAATGACTTTCACTGTTTTTTCAGACATGCGCTGGTTCAGCAACGCCATTCCACTTATTTCCCAGGGAAAGGAGACAGTGAAGCAGCCTGTTTATGTAAGTTTGTTTTATAATGTATTCAAAATGACCGAAAATACTGCTAAAATGATGACGGGAATGTGACTAGCAGTAGCATTATTCTGTTACTAAGGATTTTCAGGGTTGGGCACCTGACTGAAGTTTATCTTAGCATTTGACAACAGAATCTCATATTACAGGCACTGTATCAATGTTTACCATCTCTACCAACACAAACTTTGTGATCATTTCTAAACTTCAGTTTTCTTAATTTAAATTCATGGTTCCAGGTCTTGTGTCAAATGATGCATGTTTATTTAATAAAGGTTTGTTACAAACGGAGCAATACCCATGTTATCAGTTGACCAAAGACTGTAGATGAAATTGGCTGAAAAGCTAAATCAGGTAGTTACGAAGCATCTTTTCTGCCCCTTTGAGTACTGTTGACTTTTTGTACACATTGCCTGATGCAAATAACCTCAGTTAACTGAACAGTTACATAAAATTACATTAAATCTCAAATAATGAGACCTGCTGAATTAAATAAGGCGGGCGTTTTGTCCAAATCTACTGGAATTTTGATTTATGTGACCCTATATAGTTTCTATAGTTCATTTTAATTAGTTTGTTATTTCTACCTATATCTTGTACTGTTCACTGCCATAAAATGATATAAAGGAGAGTGAGTGAGACTTTGTAGCATTTAAATTGAATGAATATATATGAACATAAAGCGTTCAATATAAAAACGACTCACTGAAATCAGTGGAGTAATGTAAAAAATTGAATGCTTTTGATCCAGAAGAGATGTTCAGCATCTACATCTGTATGTATCTGTAGTATTTAATTTATGAGGACTCTTTCAACTAGGGATGCACCGAAATAAAAATTTGTGGCTGATGTTGAATAGTATAAAACCTTAAGGAAACATGATGCTATTCAGTGCGCCATTCGGACTCGATTGGGGGAAAAAATGTGTTAATATGAACCGTAGAGATTAAACATGAAACAAAAGTGATAATTTTCACAAAAGGTTCAACATTATCAGTCACCAGCGATGACTACTGTCGGGTGGTGCAGATCAGATGTGAAAACAAGAATATTCGGCCAAATATATTCAGTTACCTAATATTGCATCCTTACTTCCAACAAATATTGCCCATTTACAACAATTTTGCAACAAACTGATCATATAACTTGGGTTAATGCTGTTTATGATCCAAAATGATTTCATCTTATGTTCAAGTCTAAACTAAATAACTAAATATATCCCATAAAATTATTGAACATACCTCACAAATAAACTCACCTACACTGTCCCTTTTTTTCTCCCTCAGGTGGTGGATGTGGCCAAAGCCATCATCAACGCTGTCAGAGACCCTGAAGCTAATGGGAAAACATATGCACTAGTTGGGTATGTAACCAGATGAGTGAATAAAGTCATAACGATTTGACAGCTGTATGAATGTTTTTAGTATCAAGAATTAAATAAGGCAATTTCTGTACAGATTAACAACAGCAAAGACTCATTAATAGATTTTTTTTGTTGTTGTTGTTCTGTTTAGTCCCAACCGTTACCTCCTTCATGACCTGGTGGAGTATATCTACGGAGTGGCGCACAGGCCTTTTGTGTCCTACCCACTACCCCGCCCACTGTACCAGTAAGTGCTTTCATAGGTTCATTTTCCAGGGACGGCTGCCGTCCTCTTATGCAACTGACTCAAGAATTCAACAACAAAACACGAAAGGTTTTTGCTGTATGTTTTGTCAAATTTTCAGGGAATGTTGGGAACGGTACCATGAGATGCTGTAGTCATAACAAAGATGTTCTCTGGGCCTTGTACCACTGACCAGTCATATGATAGTTTCTCTTTTTTTCTTTTCAGCCTTGCTGCTCGTTTTTTCTCAATGAATCCATTTGAGCCCTGGACAACCCCTGACAAAATTGACAGGGTAAGAAAAACCGAGAAACTGCTCTAACTGTAAACTTGTAGTTTTGAGATTCCCATCACCAATGGTGGGGTGTACTACTCTATAATTCTGTTCTGCTCTTTTATTTTCTAGTTTCACACATCAGACATGAAGTACCCAGGACTTCCTGGACTGGAGGATCTTGGCATCACTCCTACCACTGTAGAACAAAAAGCAATCGAGATTCTACGTCGCCACCGCCGATACCGTTACCTGGAGGCTGACCTGGATGAGACAAAGCCAGCCAAGACTGTCAGCTACTAAACTATCGGATGAGAGATTTTCAAAATCTAAATCATCTAAATATGAAAAGAAATGCTTTGTCTTTAACTGTATTCTGTATATAAATAAAGAATTATCCTCCAAGAGTTTTCTTCAGTGGCAGTCTTTTATCAGATGTGACCTCATTAATACAGCACTTATAGCATACAGTGGGGAAAACAAGTATTTGAACACCCTGCTATTTTGCTATTTCTCCCACTTAGAAATCATGGAGGGGTCTGAAATTTTCATCGTAGCTGCATGTCCACTGTGAGAGAGATAAACTAAAAAGAAAAATCCAGAAATCACAATGCATGATTTTTTAACAATTTATTTGTGTGATATAGCGGCAAATAAGTATTTGAACACCTGTGTGTCATCTAGAATTCTGACCCTGAAGGACCTGTTAGTCCGCCCATTAGAAGTCCACCTGCACTCCATGTATCGTCCTTAATCAGATGCACCTGTTTGAAGTCGTTAGCTGCATAAAGACACCTGTCCACCCCATACAATCAGCAAGACTTTAACTTGTAACATGGCGAAGACCAAAGAGCTGTCCAACGACACAAGAGAGAAAATTGTACACCTCCACAAGGCTGGAAAGGGCTACGGAGCAATTGCCAAGCAGCTTGGTGAAAAAAGGTCCACTGTTGGAGCAATCATTAGAAAATGGAAGAAGCTAAACATGACGGTCAATCTCAATCGGAGTGGAGCCCCATGCAAGATATCACCTCGTGGGGTCTCAATGATTTTAAGAAAGGTGAGGAATCAGCCCGGAACTACACGACAGGAGTTGGTCAATGACCTGAAAAGAACTGGGGCCAACGTTTCCAAGGTTACTGTAGGTAATACACTAAGACGTCATGATTTGAAATCATGCATGGCACGAAAGGTTCCCCTGCTTAAATCAGCACATGTCAAGGCCCGTCTTAAGTTTGCATATGACCATTTGGATGATACAGAGGAGTCATGGGAGAAAGTTTTGTGGTCAGATGAGACCAAAATAGAACTTTTTGGTCATAATTCCACTAAGCGTGTTTGGAGGAAGAAGAATGAAGAGTACAATCCGAAGAACACCATCCCTACTGTGAAGCATGGGGGTGGTAGCATCATGCTTTGGGGGTGTTTTTCTGCACATGGGACAGGACGAGTGCACTGCATTAAAGAGAGGATGACTGGGGCCGTGTATTGTGAGATTTTGGGGAACAACCTCCTTCCCTCAGTCAGAGCATTGAAGATGGGTCGTGGCTGGGTCTTCCAACACGACAACGACCCAAAGCACACAGCCAGGAAAACCAAGGACTGGCTCCGTAAGAAGCATATCAAGGTTCTAGCATGGCCCAGCCAGTCTCCAGACCTGAACCCAATCGAAAATCTTTGGAGGGAGCTCAAACTCCGTGTTTCTCAGCGACAGCCCAGAAACCTGACTGATCTAGAGAAGATCTGTGTGGAGGAGTGGGCCAGGATCCCTCCTGCAGTATGTGCAAACCTGGTGGAAAAAATACAGGAAACGTTTGACCTCTGTAATAGCAAACAAAGGCTACTGTACCAAATATTAACATTCATTTTCTCAGGTGTTCAAATACTTATTTGCCGCTATATCACACAAATAAATTGTTAAAAAATCATGCATTGTGATTTCTGGATTTTTCTTTTTAGTTTATCTCTCTCATAGTGGACATGCACCTACGATGAAAATTTCAGACCCCTCCATGATTTCTAAGTGGGAGAAATAGCAAAATAGCAGGGTGTTCAAATACTTGTTTTCCCCACTGTATGTGATGCATATAGAGTTTATAGCTATTGCTAATTCTCAACTTCAGTCCTCGGTTGGGCTCTTCCACAACATTGCAGTACAATAAAAATATACAACACAACATAACGTATATACAGTAGAGGCCAAAAGTTTGGACACACCTTCTCATTCATTCTTTATTTTCATGACTGTTTACATTGTAGATTCTCACTAAAGGAATCAAAACTATGAATGAACACGTGTCACATAGTTTTGATTCCTTCAGTGAGAATCTACAGTGTAAATAGTCATGAAAATAAAGAAAACATTGAATGAGGTGTGTCCAAACTTTTGGCCTGTATTGTGTATGTATGTATGTATATATATATATATATATATATATTTAGATGTGTAAAGCAAAACATGCACAAATGTGATTGCCTTTAGTGATACTGAAGTGTACTTTGAATCCGCTTTTATTGTGTAATTGATAACTTCCCGTGACTCCACCTTCAAATTCAACTTCAAGTGTTAACTTCTTGTTCTTTTAGTTTCCGTTAAAAGTGTACTGAGTGCTGTGTCACTCTCATTAAAACACACTATTTAATTGATTTTAACAGATTTAAACAGGTGTTAGTTGAACGATTAATCTAAAGGTTGCATATGGTAGAAAATGTTATCTCTAAGATAAGATTGTCTTATTTGAACAACTGGAGTTGCAAAGTCTGTGGAGAGAAGAGTTGCACACAGGACACAATGACATTGATGTGATCGTTCGTGAGAAAAAGCACAATGAAGACATATGGGCGAAGATGTGGAATAGTTGGAGTCGTTCTCTTCTCAATATACATCGGCGTCTACGTATTTGCAGGTCTGAAAACAGAGAAATCCTCTTCACAAGGACTCACGGGTGAAGAAGTGAAGAGGAGCCTGAACCGGATTGAACAGAGCCTGAACAAGCTTGGTGAGTTCCAGCTCACAGAGAAACTTCAGCAGCTGTGGCTTACACTGGATTTGAAATGAAGTAAACATAAATATATAACCTTATTTTAAGATGTTTAGTTTCATGCACATTTAAGATCATTTAATTGTATAGCACTTGAGGACTTTACCCTCTATGGGGCAGCCGCTCTACTCACTGCTCCATTCACCGCCCCCAGGTTTTGAATACTTAAAGGCAATTAAATACATATAACACATTTAATCTGCGACACGGTGGCGCGGGGGTTAGCGCTGTTGCCTCACAGCAAGAAGGTCGCAGGTTCAAGACCTCCTTGGTCCTGGGTCTGGGACCTTTCTGTGTGGAGTTTGCATGTTCTCCCCGTGTCTGAGTGGGTTTTCACCGGGTACTCCGGCTTCCTCCCACAGTCCAAAAACATGCTGAGGTTAATTGGAGACTCTAAATTGCCCATAGGTGTGAGTGTGTGAGTGAATGGTGTGTGTGCCCCACGATTGGCTGAAGACCATCTGGGGTGTATCCCTGCCTCTCGCCGTAACGCGCTGGGATAGGCTCCAGCAGACCCCTGCGACCCTAATGAGGAATAAGCAGGTATAGAAAATGACTGACTGACATTTAATCAAAATATTGTGTCAAGGAAAGTCAACCAAATACAAAATCCATGGATCAAAAATGATTTACAGAAAGAGTTATAGCTGAGCTATCCACTCAGAAATGTGTTTTTTATGTTTAGTATCCTAAAATGTCTTTCCTTGACTATACTTTCCTTATACTATACTAACTAGTATATGAACAAAATGTGTCACTAGAGAGCTGTGTTCATATTTCTCTGAAGGGGAAGGGGTCTGTGCACTCTATTCAAATTTGATATTCAAATGTACTGTTGGCAAGTGAGATGTGAAATGTTACAAATCCAAAAAAAGTATAAAGCTGCAGACAGACAGTTTGTCCCCAGCATTGAGCCTGTTTAGATCAGACCAGGTGACTCTCAGAGGGGGGGCTGCGTTATATATTGTCATGAAAAATGTTGTTTGTTGTGTTGTTGTCCAACTTAGTCTGTCTTTTATGATCACGATCCACCAAAGCACAGTTGATAGAAGTGTCCAGCAAGAAACGTTCCAGCGATGAACATGTCCCCAATGAGAACCAACCAGCTGAAAAGAATGTGGAGCCAAAGCTATATCCAGACTCTGCCCTGTTTGCCAAGTGGGGCGACGGCCTGAGTCAGGAGCAGCAGAAGGAGGCTGAGGCTCTGTTTCAGATCTATGGATATAACGTTTTCCTGAGTAACGAGCTGCCACTAGACAGGACGCTTCCGGATATGAGAGATCATAGGTAACTTTTGATCAGGTTCTTAATATTTCAAATGAGGGGAATTAGATTGTGCTTTGTCTTGACTTTTCTTACCTTGTGTGTTTTTAACACGTAAAACAAAAGTAAAACATCAACAAATGAAAATATAAGATTAAAAAAGGTTAAAAAATAGGAAAATAATGCAATAATTTAATAATACAATCATTTAACACCCATTTACACATTCAAAAGGGAGTGCGAAGTGTACACTTATTAAATCCTACCCCTCTATTACTCATATCAATATGCAAATAATAGTAATGTAATTTTCATTAGTCATTTTCATAATTACAATAATATTAGTACCAATAATATTAATGTAATACTTTTAAATCTCCCCTTAAATTATAGCCTCCGTCTTTTTCCTGGAATATTATTTGTTGTGTGGTAGAAGGTTATTTCTTGCTCTGTACATAAATGTTACTGATTGGAAATGTACAATGTCATGAAGTTTCATCAGTTTTGATTTTATAATTGTGTAAAAACTGAGAATAAAATCATGAGTGAACAAGAAACATCTCCTACACAATGACTTATTATAAGCTGCTTGACACACATGTTAATAGATGTCTCTGTCTGACACCATTTAGATGTCTGATGAAGAATTATCCCAAAGACTTGCCAAGCATCAGCGTGGTGCTGATCTACCTAAATGAGGCTCTTTCTGTCATTAAGAGGGCAATTCGAAGTATCATTTCCCACACTCCAAAACACCTGCTGAAGGAAATCATTCTGGTGGACGACTGTAGCACGTATAGTAAGTTTAACAGTGTAGCCTGATGATATAAAACACGTTCTAAAATGTTCACCCATGCCATGTCTTATCTTCTCCCTCTGGTGTGGCCTTCTGTGCTGCTTTATGAATAGATTTGACTGTAGAATATATTTCCAGATGACCTGGGAGAACCGCTGCAACAATACATAGATCAAATTCACACAGAGAGGCCCGGGCTCATAAAGAAAGTGCAGCATAATCGTCAAATGGGTTTATCCCAGTCACGGATCTCAGGTTGGGAACATGCCACCGCTGATGTTGTGGCAATTTTGGATGCCCATATTGAAGCCACAGTGGGATGGTAGGTGGGATGTTTCAAATTAATGGATATATTTCAGAGGAAAGAATTCCTTCACTGTCAGTCACTGTGCTATTGGAAATTGCACCTTCTCTTCTCGAGGCCATTGTATCATTTTGGTGTCCTTTCCAGGGCAGAGCCTTTGCTGGCCCGGATCAAACTCGACAGGACGGTGGTGGTCACCCCGGTGTTCGATAAGGTCCATTTTGATGACCTTCATGTGGAAAAATACATCTCGTTTGCTCATGGCTTTGACTGGCCCCTGTGGTGCATGTATGAGTCCTTTTCCCCAGAGTGGCAGAAGATGAAGGATGAATCTCAGCCTGGGAAGTAGGTCGCACAAACGATATTTTATTTTGCAAGGTTACTGTATACGGGACGATTAGGTTAAACCCTGACCTGGTATAGTTTTGAAGGTCTCCTGAAGGAATGGTCACTTTCACTTTAGTTGGTTAAGGCGCTCAAAATGGTGGTGATTCATTTTAGTGTCTTATCCCAAAATTGTACTATATTGTACAAAAGAGCATCCCAGTATTTAAAGCATGTACCCTAGGAAGCACAAAGAAAGAAAGCACCTAAGAAAGCACATACCTTGAGAAGTCATAAACAAAGTGTGTCCCCATTCATAGTTATAACCCAAACTGCAGAGTATCCCAGGCTATAATCAGTGTGCATGCCATTTATTGTGTACTACTTAACATGTAGAGCAAACATGTAGAGCAAAAAACAGCAAGAAATGAAGAGACGGGCACTTTTTTACATTACGTTCTGTTGTTTTTTTTCTTGCTTTTGGACAGGAGTCCTTCTGTTATGGGAATTTTTGCAGCAGACCGAGCTTTTCTTGGAGAAATCGGCGGGCTTGATGGCGGAATGACAGTCTACGGAGGAGAAAACGTTGAACTGGGGATTCGCGTGAGTAGCCACTCCTTTTCCGATTTTTTTCATGGTACCAAATGTCGAGGCTTCGTGTAATCACCAACGTCCCTGTGACCTGTGTCTCGGCCGCTCAGGTGTGGCTGTGTGGAGGAAGTGTAGAGGTCGTGCCTTGCTCTAGGATAGCTCACACTGAGAGGGCCCACAAACCCTATGCACCTGATCTCAGCTCCTTTATGAAGAGGAATGCCTTGAGGGTTGCGGATATCTGGTTGGATGAATACAAGAAGAATGTGTTGATTGCCTGGAACCTTCCACTTCAGGTTGACGCAGTATTTTATGGTCCTGTGGTTTACTTTTGTATTAATGTAGTATTTTATTTATTTACTTTTTTAAATGTTATTCAAGCTGTATATGGACTACTTTACATTGTATCAAAGTGCCATATATTCAGGGTTGTTCTATATAAAGATATAGTAAAAAAATTACAAACATGTGAGGGTGTACTCACTTTTGTGAGATACTGTATGTCAATCTATAACTGTTCTGTCCTCTTTTGGCATTTATTAACTCTACTCTACTCTACTAACTAACATGATATGACACACAGGATCATGGAATCGATATTGGTGATGTGTCAGAGAGGAAGAAGCTCAGGGAAAAGCTCAAATGTAAACCTTTCAAGTGGTACCTGGACAATGTGTATCCGAGTCTGGAGATATGGGATAATGTGTTGGCGTATGGTACGGTAAGGATGCTTTGTCATGAATTGGTTGATAATGATTGATTCATATATACTACCCTTCAAAAATTTGAGGTCACGCTGTTGCCTCACAGCAAGAAGGTCGTAGGTTCAAGACCTCCTGGGTCTGGGACCTTTCTGTGTGGAGTTTGCATGTTCTCCCCGTGTCTGCGTGGGTTTTCACCGGGTACTCCGGCTTCCTCCCACAGTCCAAAAACATGCTGAGGTTAATTGGCGTCTCTAAATTGCCCGTAGGTGTGAATGTGTGAGTGAATGGTGTGTGTGCTCCATGATTGGCTGGCGACCATCTGGGGTGTATCCCTGCCTCTAGCCTGTAATGCGCTGAGATTGGCTCCAGCAGACCCCTGCGACCCTAATGAGGAATAAGCAGGTATAGAAAATGACTGACTGACTATTCTAGCTGCAAATGTCTGTTTTTGGTACAATATCTACATACTGTAGGTGTATAGAGGCCCATTTCCAGCAACTATCACTCCAGGGTTCTAATGGTACAATGTGTTTGCTCATTGCGTCAGAAGGCTAATGGATGATTAGAAAACCCTTGTGCAATCATGTTAGCACAGCTGAAAACAGTTTAGCTGGTTAAAGAAGCTAGAAAACTGACCTTCCTTTGACAAAAGCAAAAATGATTATTTCAAATACAAGTCATTATTTCTTACCATGTGAATGTCTTGATGATATTTTCTATTCATTTTACAACTCATGGTCGTAAATAAAGGTATGACCTTTCGTGGAAAACACAAAATTGTCTGGGTGACCCCAAAGTTTTGAACAGTAGTGTATTAGTGGGATTGGAATTAAGACAAAGATAAGAAATATGGTGTTCAAAGAGCTAATGAATCTGTTGATTGACATCACATGGCAGCTGCAAAACAACCTTTTGAGAAAGTTCTGTGTGGACCAGGGACCTGTTCCAGGAAACATCCCAATCCTGTACGAGTGCCACTTCCAGAATCCACAGGTACTCTAATGAAGATAGACGGAAAAGCATGGAGAAAAAAATGTGGAATGATGATTATTAAATCATATCCTTTTTACCAGCATTGCTACTACAACACAAATAGTGAAATCATCATCGGGGGGATGAAATCTCACAAATACAACAACAACCGCTGCCTGGTTGATCCAGGATCTGGCAGCATTCCCACCCTGCAGGATTGTCAGCTGGGAAAGTCAAACCAACTCCACGCACACTGGGACTTCACACAAGTAAGACCTTTAAAGGGATAGTTCAGTATTTTTGACATGAATCTGTATGGCATCCCTATCATCAGTGTTGTACACTCACACTGACTTACCCTCGATAGTGTCCTGTGAGCCGAGTTCTGGTCCGTTCCTGGTCAAAACGAAAGCAGAGCGCGCAGAGATACGAAGGGAGAGAAAGTAGGGCCAAGTGATTACGAGCTGGGACTTTTTCATGGATATTGGTTTTGTGATGCATATAAATCATTCTTTTGAACGTCTTTGTATGAGAACAAAGACGTTTTATTTTAGTGTCCCCCGGAAACTACTTTCGTTGTGACCAGAACCGGACCAGAACTCAGCTCACAGGACACTGTCGGGGGTAAGTCAGTGTGAGTGTAAGGCACTGATGATAGGGATGCCATACAGATTCATGTCAAAAATACCGAACTATCCCTTTAACAGCAGCATTCATGGTAGTGTTTGATCCAGATCTCTGTATTGTGCCTTTTTGGACAATCCAGTACAATCTGCCACTGACAAAAACGTGTAAATCCTCCACATAGGTGTTTTTATATATTGTTTTAAAAGAAATCTGTGTAAATTCTCTCTCTTGATCGAACTTTTTTTCAGGGCCAAGCAATCAGAAACAAAGCAACCAATCGCTGTCTTGAGGTCGCCCAAGGAAAGAACTCGGACTACGAACTCATCATTCAGCAGTGCACTGGACAGAGCTGGCTGATTGAGCATCTCGTCACACATTTTTAGTTTGTTGCTTTGAATGGATTCAAACGAGTTCAGACTGAATTTCATATACTGTTTTTTTTACTTATTGATACAAACTGGAAATAAAAGGGAAAAAAAACAGCTGAACAGTTCAACAACAGATCTAGTGAGAGAAATCCTTATAATACATTTTATTTATGCAGCACTTTTTAAGAATATAAAGTTCAAATAAGTAATTGGCTTGGTTTCTATCACTCAACATGACTACACATGGCTTTTCAACATGATAATTATGAGTTGCGACCCCGCACAAGATAAAGTGGTACACACAATGGATAGATAGTTTTGATCCACTAGGCAAAACTTACAGTAAAAACAAGTCTGAACTTGTTTATATAGTATCAGTCAAAGGTCTGTAGATCAGCCTCTGTCTAGCACCATCATGAAGTTGTGGTTTTATAGGGAAATATGACCACAACTGATTGATGTACTGACATGGATTTTGGTTCAAGCTGTCACATTCTGCAGGTTAAATCCAAATTCAGACACTGGCACAGTGGAAAGGTGGAAATATTTAAGTAAAATATACTTACATATTACATATTTTATATACAATATAAAGGTATTTTTGGCATTTTTGTTAACAAATGTTTGACCGACAGTTGGATCTATATTATGTATGTCACCCATCACTAGTGGGGGCCTGCGAAGGTCACTTTGACTTTGGTTGGTTAAGGAATGGAGCAGCAGTGTTTGTTTAAAGTATCAAAAGTAAAAGCAGTCACTATGCAGACTCTCACTGTGATAATGTTTTAGTTTATCAACATGAAATTTTGAGACACTTTGCGTAGATTAATCCTACTACATGCTATTTGTCAACTTTCATGAAAAAGGACAGCCAATTAAAAAAAAAGAAAGAAAAAAGAAGGTGGGGTCATATATACTACCCTTCAAAAAATTTGAGGTCACGCTGTTGTCTCACATCAAGAAGGTCGCAGGTTCAAGACCTCCTTGGTCCTGGGTCTGGGACCTTTCTGTGTGGAGTTTGCATGTTCTCCCCGTGTCTGCGTGGGTTTTCACCGGGTACTCCGGCTTCCTCCCACAGTCCAAAAACATGCTGAGGTTAATTGGTGACTCTAAATTGCCCGTAGGTGTGAGTGTGTGAGTGAATGGTGTGTGTGCTCCATGATTGGCTGGCGACCATCTGGGGTGTATCCCTGCCTCTCGCCGTAATGTGCTGGGATAGGCTCCAGCAGACCCCTGTGACCCTAATGAGCAGGTAGATGAGATGAAAAAGAAAAAAGGTGACAGTTGAATATAGATAATAGAAAATTAAAGTATTTCATGCAAAATATGAAAATCTTCATCAGAAAGTAAGTAAAGCTGTCAGATAAATGTATAAATGGAGTAGAAAGTGCAATATTTCAGAAATGCAGTGAAGTGGAATATAAACAGTGATGGGTTACTTACAAAGTAACGGATTACAGTAACGATATTACCATCACGGGTAACGAAGTAAAGTAACGCGTTACACTCAAAATACCAGTAACTACACTACTTTACTAAACTTTAGGAACGTACTTTCCTGC
This sequence comes from Lepturacanthus savala, assembly GCA_030544235.1. NCBI lineage: Eukaryota > Metazoa > Chordata > Actinopteri > Scombriformes > Trichiuridae > Lepturacanthus > Lepturacanthus savala. Next base: position 19,294,296 of record CM060465.1, read on the forward strand.
GTTACCCAAACCACTCTTGTCAGTCTAAAAAGTTCTAATATGTTTTAGTGGTGCATGCATCCTGTCCGTCGTTGGACCTGCCTGTGTGTTTGTCTGGGCACCGTTGCCACAGCAACCGGATTTGAGTGCATTGAGTGACGTAGTTGCTGGTGTGTAGGAAATAATGATGGGAATTGTCGTTCACTTTGAAGAACTAGTTCAGTTCAGATCGTTCAGTAAAAAGACCTGTTCATTTCCTTCATTTCGTTGGGGTGAGCGTGTGTGTGTGTATATGTGTGTGTATATGTGTGCTATGTTGTTATTTTGTATGATATTTTAATAAGGGTAATAATTATAACAATAGTTTTTATTATTAATAATAATAGACCTGATCCGACCGCTCACACCCACTAACAGGAAAGTAAGCTTTTACTGATACTTGAAAATAAAGCGATGAAATGGCTGTGATATTTGTACATGTATCTATCCGGTAAATTTTAACATTTGCTTAAAAAAACTGGAAAGTAAAGTAACTAGTAGTGAAGTTACTTTTCAAATGCAGTAACTAGTAAAGTAACGTAGTTACAAATTTCACAAGTAACTTGTAACTAGTTACTTTTTTTTAGTAACTACCCCAACACTGAATATAAAGTGCATTGGATTGAAATGTTCAAGCAAAGTACCTTAAAATTGTAACATGCAGTACTTGAATTAACTTAGTTACTTTCCACCACTGAAAATCATACACCAAAAAAGTAGAAATAGACCTTTACTATAATTAGGGAGTTTATTTATTTTAATGTATAATCTTTGCTATATCGCTTGGGAAACACCATAGAGTATCTTCCAGGTGCTTGTTAACATGAACTCTAAATGCTTAAAATGGATTGGGGGGGGGGAACTAATGACTTCACGTCCTCCACCCAGCCACACCTGAGAGACAGTGGTGATTACATGAAGCCGCTTCTAGTGCCATGGCATTTGGTGCCATGGAAACACCAAAAAGGAGTGGCTACTCCCATGAATGCAAAGTTCAACATTTTCTCCTCCGTAGACTGTCCTTCTGGCATCAAGCCCGCCGACTTCCCCAAGAAAACATTTGCAAATGATTGAATACTACTTCTTCTTAGGGTGCGTGCTCTAAAATATTGGTGATGCTCTTTTGTACAATATAGTACAATATTTTCAGAAGTTGCAAAATTTATGTACATTTTTTGCAATGACACTATTGAATGTTCTTTCAATGACATTGCATTTTGCTTCTACTGGATTAAAGGATGAGTGCTTCATCCACGACTGGAGGATATGTTTCAGGTAAGTTTTAATCCAAGGCTTGCTCTAATTTGGGCGTATCCTACCATGCATGTTAGACTGGCATCAGCCTGTCAATCAGAAACACCTGCGCCTACGCAGCAGCAGCAGCAGCAGCAGGAGAAGTGGCCTTAGCACCTTAGCGGACCTCATCTTCCACAGCCCCCAAAATCCGGTAGTGCGGTCCAGTCGCTGTGAGCGGGATGAGGGCGGTGTTGTTGAAGCGGCCGGTCCTCATCGCGGGGCTGATCGGGGTCCTCATCTACGCGGGCACCCTCCTGCAGAGCGGATACAAGTGCACGTTGGGTGCCGACTCAAAGGCTGTCAGGGGTGTTTCTGACCTGGAGGGGAACATCGGTAACATCTGTGAGTAGAAGCGTGATTCATCTCCCTACACCGATTAGCGGGTTAACTCCGTCGTTTTTTCTATAATGGGAAATTATGGATATTGGGATATTAGGAAAAAAAAATTCCTAGTTTGGTTTGTCTTTTAATTGTTTGTTTTATTTCTTATTTTAGTTAAATGAAACGACCCTCCCCCTTTTTTAAACGCTTCTATTTATTTGTTTCACCGTTTTACACCATTTTATAATATATACTTTTCTATCTTGTGTTTTTTTTGCTCTGTTTATTAATACCATTTCTTATCTTATCTGGTCTGTCAACTACTGATAGTAAACCGGTTTATACATTGTGTATGGTGTGCCCTGGCAATTTTTACTGTCTTCAGTGTCAAATGTGTATAAATATGGGTAAAACAATGCCAAAAACCGTTTTAATATTAAGAATATTATGCTTTATATGAACATTACGATCATAAATCATTTTTTCAAAAGTTTCAAACATAACAAAACTCATATGGTGTGACTGTCCAGGACTTATTTCTGAAAAGAGGAATTTGAACAACAAAAGCAATGAATATTAAAAAAAAAACATAATTAAAAACAAGATTTAAAACAAATACAGTAAAAAAATATTATTTTTCTGTTATTCTTATTCTGTTCAAAGTCCAAGGATAATGTTTTGAGTCATTTCTGATCAAAAATATTTTTGTCACAAATCAAAATCATATAGTGTGACAGTATTTTGGGAAATTTTAAGAGGCAATTATTTTGGAAATCCTTGGGATGGATGGGTTCTTCTTCAGCATGATTGTTCAGTACTTGTATTACATGATGTGGCAGATTTCTGGGGTGAGGTGTCATCTTTATATTTTCAATAACCTAACCTAGTTTATTGAAAAGTACTGCACATCAGTTGGTACTTGTTGGCAAAATTCGCATTTTCAGATGTCTTTTGGTGGAACATTTTTCATGCAAAATAAATGTAATTTTTTTTGTCATGATTAAATATAAATCTATGTTGCTTAGTCATAGCTAGCATGTTGTTAACATGATCTATCGGCTGCTAGACTCAGATTCAAGATTCAAGAGCGTTTTATTGTCACGCATAGTTACACTATACAATGAAATTCTTACTCTGTTCATTTCCCTGAGCAGCCTTGCATAAAAATAAGACAGTAATAAGACAATAAAAACAATAAAAAAGGCAATGCAATAATATAAGAATAAAATAAAGATTCACAATATGAAAATATGAATATTATGCGTAGCTGGAGTGGAAATATATACAATGACAGTACAAAATATTATGTAATGTAGCAGCCGTATTCCTGCAATGTGCATTGTGCAGGGGTTGTAAGGTGCATGTAGATATAACGATCAGGAAGTCCAATGTTTTTTTTCCTTTCCTTATCACATAAAAGTGGTAACTATCAGCTTGAGATAAATGAATATCACTCAAGAAAAAAATGACGAGGGCAAATTCCAACATTCTGGGTCAGGAGTCCTCATTACTTAGAGACAAGCTTATGGAGTTATCGGGAACTGCCCAAGTAAAAAAAATAGAATTATTTAACAGTCAATCTATAGCAATCAATAAAATCGAATGACTTGGTCACCTGACTGGTGTGACACTGGTGTGGATTGTGTTTGCTTTGGTGGGTTATGCTTGGCTAGCGTTTGACACGGCTCACACCTTTCACCAACACAGGATTCCTGCTAGGGACATCAGGAGCAATTACTACTCTTATTTGCCACGATCCATTTTTTATTTCCACTGCTGCCATCAGTGGGTTTTAACTTGCCACACCTGTGTGATACAGAGAGGCTCTCAGTGACAAGGATGAGACCATGGATGTATAATGTAGCTAATAGATAAGATAATCTAGGTTTTATAATGCATCCATGCATGAGACCCCTGATTCATGCCAGGAACAGCAGGAAGCACGTCTTCTGATAGCGTCACACATCCCACAACCCAGAACAGACGGCTATGCAAACTTAGAAAATATAACTTATACCTTGTCGTCCACAACCAAGTGAAGAAAAGTGTGACACACTGAGATTGGCCTCACTAAATGTTAGGTCCATAGTAGGGGGGAAAAAAGGAAAGAAAAGCATTCTCACAAATACACATTCAACTACTTAAATGATTGTAATGATTCAATCTTGTTTATATTTAACCCCTTTCAAAAGTCGTATTTTTTCTATATCTGATCATGCTCCTGCCTCATTTCTCCTTCTTCCCGCTCTTTCAAATTTGTCAAGACAAGGTACTCCAAGCTGTTGAGCAAAAGCAGGATGCCATGAAGAAAATGTTTGAAGAGGGCATGGCAGGGCCTGAGCTCCGTTTACCAGCTGTCAAAAAACAGCCAGAGCCGAAAGAGCAACCCAGAGAACATATCCTGAATGAGAAGGAGGCCGCTAATCCGAAAAAGTCCCACAAAGTTTTCCCTGACTCTGCCCTGTTCAAGGAGTGGGGTGAGAATCTGTCTGAAGACGACCAAAGAGAGGCACAGGCCTTGTTTCAGAATTATGGATACAACGTTTTTCTCAGCGACCGCCTTCCTCTCGATCGAGTTCTTCCAGATACCAGGGATCCGAGGTATATCGTTTTATCTGCTTAACCTTTTTTTAGACTGGTCATTCCATTTGAGGGTTATTTACTTCCTTAAATCAATAGATAAAGATTTTCCATTACATCCTGAGAAGAAAAAATAGACAACTGTTATATTCTCTTTGTGCGTAGGTGTGTGAAAAAGAGTTACCCAAAGGACCTACCAAGTCTGGGAGTAGTCCTGATCTACCTGAATGAGGCCCTGTCTGTGATCAAAAGAGCCTTAAACAGCATCATAAACCGCACCCCTCGAAACCTGCTGATCGAGATAATAATGGTAGATGACAACAGCTCTAACGGTTGGTTGCTTGATTACAACAGGGTCCAGTTTTGCAAATGCATGCCAGTGATGCCCATATCCATGCCCGTATCCAGTTTCAGATAAAACAAACAGTCACCATGGTGCGCTGTTTTAGAGGAGATCTGATGAACTGATTGTCAGGCTGTATGAGGTTGAATGTACGTCACATACTCCAGGTGATTTTAATTGGCGTCTGTCAAAATCTTTCTGTATGGAGGTTCACAGTCATGCCAATGGTTATGAGAGGACCCTTGTGACCCATGATGATTAAGGCTGCAGGCAGCTGCTGACAAACTTGGTTAAGCGTAATGGGTCCTTCAAGTTTTCCACTCTTCAAATGATATAATTATGATTTAATATCGGTGATCTAGAGATGGGATTTGGTGGTTTAAGCAAAGCCAGGCTAGCCGTTTCCCCCTGTTTCCAGTATTTGTGCTAAGCTAAGCTAACTGGTTGCTGGTAGTAGCCTTTACGTGATAAAAATGGTATTGATCTACTCGTCCGTGAGCAAGAAAGTAAATAGGCATATTTCATAAAGTGTCACTGTTGATTTTAACCGCACATAAAACCCTGTATAATGTAATAAAATGGACACACTGCATTTGTAGTTTCAACAGCAATAGTGTGGCACTGGATTGCTATAGTGGATTACTTTTTGGTGCTATAGTACTTTTCTTTGTTTTGTCAAAATTGCAAACATACATGGATCAACATGATTAAAATATTATAAAAGGTACAATGTAGCAGTTTAACTTTAAATCAAACTAAATTGGACGCAGTAGTTGCTGTATATTTGAGGCATTTCTGTGATCAGCCATGATATAAAATTCAACATGCCATTTGTGTGTGCTACATTCTGGTCATGGTCACTGGTAACCTTTCCTCTCGAGCACCATACGTTGTTTCGGTGGTGCCAACCTCAGTTCAGCTCCCTTTTTTTTCTTTTTCCTATCAAATCAGAGGACTTGAAGGGAGACCTCGACGTGTACGTGAAGTCACTCGAGCAGCAGAACCCAAGTCTTCGTATCACAAGAGTGAGGCATAACAAGCAGCAAGGGCTTGCTTCTGCCAGGGCTTCCGGATGGAGGGCTGCCACCGCTGATGTCGTGGCCATCCTGGACGCACACATCGAAGTCCACGATATGTGGTAAGAATGTGGTGGAAATGAACGCCTTCACAGATTTCTGACCTAAAACGTCGAAGGTGCATATCATTGATATGTCCGTGATGGTTCTTGGCCATCCAGGGCAACTTGTAGAAAAAATCAACTGGACTTCATAGCTTGTTTGAAGACTATCTGCCTCTCATCCAGTCATGTAGAAGTGAAGTAGATGTTTGGATGAGAGGAGAAACGTCTTCAAACAAATCCAGTTGCTTTTTTTTTTCTACAACTCCACAAGAATCAGTGTACATATATTATTTAGTTGCGGCTGTGCAAATTTGTATCATACTAATCAACTTTCTAAATTGATATGGGCTACATGGCATTAAAAAACCCTTGGGTATAAACATATGGTGTGATACTGCATCATAATGATGTCACATGACCACCTGTCACATTATATGATTTAATTGTCCCACAATATAATACCCTGCAATAAAGAAGTACAATTTTTTTTCTTTCCTTATCGCATAAAGCGGCAATTATTAGCTTGAGACAAATAAAAAAAAAAAAAAGTTGAGTGCAGACATTTTATTTCCATTGTTGCTGTGAGTGGATTGTGTTTGCTTTGGTGGGTTGTGTCTGGCTAGCGGTTGACATATGCCACACCTGTGTGATACAGAGAGGCTCTCAGCAACAAGGATGAGACCATGGATGCATAATGTAGCTAATGGATAAGATAATGTAGGTTTTATAATATATCCATGCATGAGACCCCTGAGGTGCAATCAGTGGAGATATGTCCGTGACAGTTCTAAGTCATCCAGGTCAACTTGTAGAAAAAAAGTTGAGTTGTAGAAAACAATCAACTGGACTTCATAGCTTGTTTGAAGACAATCCGCCTGTCATTTAGTTATTTAGAAGTGAACAAGCTGCTTGGATGAGAGGAGAAACGTCTACAAACAAGTTTTTTTTTTCCTACAACTTCACAAGCATCAGTGGAGATATATTATTTAGTGGTGGCTGTGCAAATATGTATCATACTAATCAACTCCCTGTTAAATCCAGTTGAGATGGGCTAAGGGTGATGAAAGTACCACCAAATGCAAACATGTTTAAACTGTTTGTTTTTTTTTGAGAGAGAACACGCTGTTGACACCCACACAAACACATTAACAAATGTCAACCACAGTCTGATCCCAGTGCAAACACAGTCTGAACTACCCTCCACGGAGCAGCTCCACTGGGACAGTTGCGTCTTAAGGTTCTTGCACAAGGACACCTCGGTGTTAGTACTGATTGATGGGTGAGTAATGCTCAGACTGGAAACTCTCAGGCTCATTTCAAAAGTGCAATAGTGTGGCAAGCTGATTTTGCACACGGTTGAGCATGAAAGCATTGGGATATTTGGCTGACAATAGCTACAAATTCTGCACCAGTGCTCACCCAGTTTGTGCAACACCAAAACTGGGCGTATGAGATATTAAAGCTTTCAAAACCATATATCCAATTCTGTCTGTTTAAGGCTTAACCTCATCAGTCTGTGCAATAAATGCCATTGGTGTCAGTTACAGAGAGAGGAATATAAAGCAACCAGGAAAGGGCAATAAAACATTGTGAATTCTACATAACAAAAACTTAATATTGTGACGCTATAAATGAAGTAAATATGAAACTCTCCTTTCTTCCCCTCATGCAGGGCTGAACCTCTACTGACCCAGATCAAAGCCGACCGGACAGTGGTGGTGTCTCCTGTGTTTGACAGAGTCAACTTCGACGACCTCAGGGTTATTCAGTACCTTCCAGCAGCACATGCCTTCGACTGGGCTTTGTGGTGCATGTATGAGGGATTTATGCCCGAGTATTACAAGCTCAACGACAGCTCACTGCCTGGGAAGTAAGTGGAATTATCAGTCTAATTTCTGGTATATCACATCTTTAATAGTAAGGCAGCGACAATATATACAAGATATTTTTAAGTGGTAGAGTGGTAGAAGTGTTCATCTTTCCTTACAGGACTCCCTCTGTCATGGGGATCCTCGTTGCCGACAGGAAGTTTCTCGGAGAAATTGGAGTCATTGATGAAGGGATGAAAGTGTACGGAGGAGAAAATGTTGAGCTGGGAATTCGTGTGAGTAAGCCACGGTACTCTAATACCAAAACTGATTTACATTGGCCTGGGACAAAGGAAAAGATAGTCAATTCTCTGATTCGGTCTCATGAATTGTAATAAACTATTAATTAGATGTCTGATTAACAATTAACTTAATAATAGAAACCAGGATCATCCTATTAATAGCTATTAATAGTTGAAGGATTCGGAGCTCTATAGTAGAGGTTGGCATAATTCATTATTGTACAACATTAAAGAGGCAGAATGTATTAGTCAAAAGCATTTATTCACAAAAATACCAAAGCAAAAACACACAATAAACACACTGTGTCTGTCTGTCTGTCTGTCTGTCTGTCTGTCTGTCTGTCTGTCTGTCTGTCTGTCTGTCTGTCTGTCTGTCTGTCTGTCTGTCTGTCTGTCTGTCTGTCTGTCTGTCTGTCTGTCTGTCTGTCTGTCTGTCTGTCTGTCTGTCTGTCTGTCTGTCTGTCTGTCTGTCTGTCTGTCTGTCTGTCTGTCTGTCTGTCTGTCTGTCTGTCTGTCTGTCTGTCAGTCAGTCAGTCAGTCAGTCAGTCAGTCAGTCAGTCAGTCAGTCAGTCAGTCAGTCAGTCAGTCAGTCAGTCAGTCAGTCAGTCAGTCAGTCAGTCAGTCAGTCAGTCAGTCAGTCAGTCAGTCAGTCAGTCAGTCAGTCAGTCAGTCAGTCAGTCAGTCAGTCAGTCAGTCAGTCAGTCAGTCAGTCAGTCAGTCAGTCAGTCAGTCAGTCAGTCAGTCAGTCAGCTGGCTGAAGATGTTTATCGCCTTCAACACCATCAGTGTTGCAAACATGCCAGAGTGCTGCCAGAGTGCAAACATTCTGGCAGCTCACGGTATTCTTTTGTTTGGATATCCACATTGAGTCAAAGGGAGTAGCTGACATTCTGGTTATGATATCAATATAAACAGTCATATTCACAGTGTAAACAGACCACTCTGATAAACGCTAAATATGGGTTAAGAGCTCATATTTAGCATTTATCAGTTGTCTGCTAGCATGAGCAGGTTGAAAGTCGTACTAAGTAAAAATAAGAAAATGAGCAAAAATACAGAAAAATTAAAATTTGTAAATATATTTGGCATATACCAAGAGGTACATATGAAGAAACAATAATATAATAATAATACAGGAAAACATGATTAAAACTGTGAAAATGTATTTGTGTTGTGTTTTTTCATTTAATGGAGCCTTTAGTTTCTTCAATTTTTAGAAAAAAATTCAAAACCTGAAATATGAAAACATGTTTCTACAGGGTTTTTTGTGTATGACTAATTCTTGGCCCAAAGCAGTAACATCCTGGTGAATCTATTGGTTGCGAAGCCATTTCAGTATCTAAAATAAATCAAAGCTCCAAGCAGCATTTAGTGGACCCTCGAAACACGGCACACCTCGGGGCACCACGCAGCAGCCAACCGGCTGATGTGGCTTCGAATTGGTGCAGATGGGACGAAGTAGGCTAACGTTAGAACAACTTCCTGTTTGACGGCGAAGCATCGGGTGCTGCTGTATGTGTAGAGCACACTGTAAATTTTATGTTACTCGAAATGACGTTTGCCACCTTTGCGATTAGAATTGTTTGCCCTTTCAGCAAAGAGCAAATAAGGAGGGCCCAAGCAGGAAGGCTTTAATTATCTTTGCCCTTTACTGGAAAAGCATGAAAAAGAACCCGGTTGCCAGCACAGGTGTTTTAATGCAGGGCTCTCATGTGTCATGACAAAGAGTTATTAATCTGTCAATCCTTTCTGTGTCCGGGACATTTGGTGCAGATAGGACAAAGTATTTCGAAGGTATAGCATGTTCCTCTTTGATGGCAAAGGATCAAATTGGCCACGCCCTCCAATTCAAACTCAACATTTTGATAACTTTGCAACACAGTGGTCTTTAGAGGTTGAAGTGGCTGTGTTGAATTCCCTATGAGGAGTTTGTTAAAGTATGACACCTGTAAATAGTCATCTCAGTGATGGCCTGTATAAAACTGAGTGGGGCTGTTTTTTTTTTTTTTTTTTGTTCGGTGGTGAGTTAGAGCCATTTTCCCACGCCCATATTCAAAATCTATAAAATGGGTAAATTTTCACCAGGCCCAATGTGCCTGACAGATTTTGTGAGTTTTAGGGTGTGTTCAGGCTCCCAAAGAGGCAATTTATTTACCCACAGAAAAAAAAAAGTCCTTTCAAATACAATAGGGCCTCATGCACTCGGTGCTCGGGCCCTAAATAGGAAATAAGCAGCAGGGGGCCTCTTGGGAGAAATATTGATAATGTGTAATGCGTATATAAAGTGCCTAGGTTGTAAACATCGATGTAGATTTTCTCTTTTATTTTTTGTATTTGAAGTTATCATTGCTGATTGCTGCTGATTTTTTTGTTGTTGTTTTTTAGTATTCTCCTTTTCTAGTTTAAAGTGTGGATTTTGCTCATATAGGTGTGGACATGTGGAGGTAGCATTGAAATAGTTCCATGCTCCAAGATTGCCCACATTGAGAGGTACCACAAGCCCTACTTGCCTGACCTGACCCCGGCCATGAAGAGAAATGCCCTGAGGGTAGCGGAAATCTGGATGGATGAATATAAACACAACATCAACTTGGCATGGAACATCCCATTTGAGGTACTGTAACGTGTTCAAGAACTTACGATGCCCTCTTAGGGGCAGTTCAGGTGTTTAAACGGCTTCATCACAATTAAAAGCTAGCAATTAATAACGCTAGTTTCTCTGTAGAATCACGGAATTGACATTGGAGATATCACTGAGAGGAAAAAACTCAGAGAGAGGTTGAACTGTAAACCGTTCAAATGGTACCTGGAAAATGTGTATCCCAAGTTGGATCCCTGGGACAACATACTTGCCTTTGGAGGAGTGAGTTCAGTTCTTATTGCTTGTATATTGCAGGTTGTGGGCTACATGTGGTGTCATTGTTCCATTTTTACTGACAAAACAATCGACTCCCCCTGCTTCCAGATGAAGAATCTTGATGCCGACATGTGCTTGGACCAAGGTCCCGTGCCAGGTCACACACCCATCGCCTACCATTGCTACTACTATGGACCTCAGGTAAGTGACAAACGTAGCTGTCAATATACAAACTATAATCCTAGTCAACGTTTGCCTATTTGTCTGCCCAATCTGCTTGCTGCAACAAAGACTGCTTGTGTTTTCTCCTTTTTAGTTCACATATTACCGTGGCAATGGCGAGCTCTACATCGGCGGCATTAAGTCCCACAAATACAACGACAACCGGTGTTTAACAGACACTGGCAAAAAAGACTCTAAACCTGGCCTTTACAACTGCAAAGAGGCTATGCAGGAAGGAATGGGCATTTACTGGGATTTCACTCAGGTAGTTAATAAAAAACTAATATTAAAACAAGCATAAAATAGTCAGGGAAGCGATGTGGCAAAGGAAATTTCAGTGAGATGGGCAGTGACGTCAGTATTTCTAAAGTTAGAGGGTGGAGAACTTTATGGTGATGGGCGATCATAAAGCATAAAGCACAAAATATTGAGTGTCTGAATATTGCGATAACGTGCTGTACATCACCACTCCTGATGCTTGTTCTCTTTTTTCCCCCCTAGGGCAAAGAACTGAAGAACAAACAAACAAAACGATGCCTGGAAATTATAAAAGGCAAACTTCTAATACAGGAATGTTCTGGCCAAAGATGGGAAATCCAAAACCTAATCAAAGCCTTTTAATGTCTGTGTGCATGTGCATCTCCTCTCATAAGTCAGTGGGGATAGAAACCTAGAGAGTCCTTCTTTGGTTTGTCTGTTCCAGGCTACTTGGTTAAAACAGAAAAAGAAGAACTGCAACCACATTTGCACATCACATGTTACCTCAGGCTGCCGACCACCACGCGACTTACAAATGCATTTTTAAACCATTTTTATGCAATACTCCTGCTGCGGCGTGAATGTAGAGGTTTGAAAATCTAAATTATTTTTAGCTATTCCTAAATTATTTTACGGTGCATTTGGTACAGAAGTAGCTTCCAAGTAGAGAAAGGCACACAAAAATCATATGGTTAAATAAGTCAATAAAGCTAGAAGTAGAGATGGCACAAAAAATGTGGATTTAGAAAAGAAAGAAAGAATTCGTAGTTAAACCGTAACTGCGACTGACCTCCCCGGGGGGGAAAAAATGGTGGATTGTGAGGTGCTGGATTGCGGATGACGGATTTCCCACAAATTTAATTTCACTGTTCACGTTCACTGTCTTTTTATAACGTTAATGTTTTAACAGACATGTTGTAAACCTGAAAACTGGACCAAGGGTAAACTTGTACACATTTAAATGTAACTAATGTCAATTTTCTATCTACCACAACCTTTACTGTGCTTTACACTAAAAGAAGTTATTTTTGTCAAGACAATACAACTAATGACTCAAAAATTAGTTGTGCAATTGAATATTTTGTTATAAAGAGAAGCTGTGACATTTTTAACTCTGTGGTTATATGTAACATGAGGGACAAATTACAAATAAAAAATATATATTTAAGTAATGTCTTTTCTCTTGAATCTTTTTTAATCTTCAGCTTGGAAAATCTAGAAGGGTATTAATGTTCAATTAATAATCTCTTACTGAGTCTTCAGACCTTTAGTGTCAAAGGGACTAGATATGAGGGAATTCGTTTATAGATTTAAAAAATGAGGATTTGTACTGTTTTTTATATTTTCAGCACTGCCAATCCTGGTCTCCAGCGCACTAACACAGAATTTAAGAAGTAGATGGAATTTTAGATTCAAGATTATTTAAAATTTTGCTGGGAAAAAAAAACCATGTTGGACACATTATTATTCTAGTTAGAGTCTTTAATGTACATCTTAAAACATGTTTCGAGAATCTTTAAATTCCCCTAAAGTATTGACAAATCTATGGCAATTCTCCGTGTCACGTGACCCGAGATGAAAACCGGAAAAGGCCGAGAATCTACGAAGGGCCACGGAGCTCAGGTCTCTTAGCAACCCGTGTGTTTGAAATTTGAGTTTCCATTTCTCCAACCGGGTTTAATTCTAACACCGCATCACGTTAAAAAAAACGAAGTGAATTGAGTCAAAATGCTAAACGTTGAATTACTCGCAGAACGCGTCGCTAGAACGAATCTACAGAAGCGTCGCGACAAAGAGGCTAAAAGACAAGAGAGGATTTTTAATGATAAAACGAGGACCATTGGGGTAAGAGTTGCACTGAGCTAACCTGAGGCTAAAGTGTCACTAAACTGGAAATTAAAAGTGCCGCTAACAGTCTTCACTCTGTTCCCCAGGTCGATAAAGAAGCCCTGGACATGCTTGTGAAAGAAAAGAAGATACAAGACGAGGCAGCGAAAGAAGAACAAAAATCTTATGGTAAGTCAGATAAGAATTGTTTTATAAAAACGCTGTCTTCCTTTGGAACGATGCGTTAACGCGGCCGCCACCTTATGTCGGGGGAAGACGCGCCTATACCGCATAAATGCAGAGGTAGTACTCGGATTATATAGTTCAGTAAAGGTAGAAATACTGTCATCAGAAAATCTACTTTTAATAAAATACTTTACCAAACACCCAATAACAAGTAAAAGTCCCGAGTTCCATAAGTAAAAGTATTATCGGAAAAATATAAAGTATCAGAAGTAAAAGTTGATGGACGTACTTGAGTAAAGTATGTCAAAACTACTAAACGCACGTGGTCACTTTCCACTCCTGCATATATGTCAGGGATTTATAATATCGATTCATGTCTATCAATTAAAAGTCATTGAATTGTGTATGTGAGATTGTCATTGACCAGGTCTAATCAAGTATATGTAATAATGAAAACTGTGAAATACTACTCCCTTTTGCTTAGTTTTGGGCGCTAATCTCAGAATGGTCAGAACATACTGGTAATCCATTACGTTACATGTGATACTGGGGGACACTACGTTCACTGTGATGTGTTTTCCACATAGATGCTGATATGCTAAGAAACAGCAAAGCAGCTTGCCTTCTCCATAGCCGACAAGTAAAAGAGAGACGTGCGATGGAAAAGGAGATGGTTAACTTCCGCCTTCAGTACCAGCAGCCGTGCTGCCGGCGGGAGTATGACCTGAATGACCGGGACCAAGAGCAAGGTGAAGCTCGGATGGCCCCTGTCCTGCTGGGCGAGGATCCAGACAGCAGGAGCAGAGTGCAGAGACAGAGGGAGCAGCTCAAAGAGTGGCTCATCCAGCAGCAGACAGAGCGTGCGGCACAAACCCATCAACAGCAACTGGAGAGTAGGTTTTCCTGATTTCCATACACACTCACTTCACACACAAACGCACGGATGAAACTGAATTTGACTCATTTCACCTTCCCTTTCCGCCTCCAGACCAGCGCTACAACCAAAGCACTTTAGACATGGACAACGAAGTTATGCAGCTTCATGACATGGAGATGAAGAGGAGGAAAGCAGCAGCAGTTGCTACTAAAGAGTACAATCTGGCCATGGTAACTAATCACTCCTGTCACAAGTAAACTAATCTTCTATAACATATATTATAGTTTATGTCTAGTGTTAGTACTTATTTCTACTAGGTTTTTAGAAGTTTACGAGTTTCTTATCCTGTTGACTTTGGAAGATTGATTTATTTTTAGACAGATGATACTAAACAATTATCAAACTGGAGTCGATACTGATGACATTGACTTGACTAGATTTAAACTCAGGATTTAGTGGCTTTTTTCCCCAACCACCCTTATTTTATGTCTGTGTCTGGATGATAAAGATTGAAGAGAGGCGCCACCAAGAAGATTATTATCAACAGCCGACAGATGTCAAACCCTCACCGGGCGAGTTGGGAGTGCCCGGTCTCTGTCCAGGCAGGGACAGGAAATCACCTCCTGAGAACCTGCAACAAATCCTGCAGTTCCAGAAATATCAGATGGAGGAAAGAAAGGTTTAAAAAAAATGCAAATAACAAATCACAGGTTTTTGCCACGTGAAGCTGATCTCTCATGACATGTCTCTTTGTTATCTGCACATGCGTAGAGGATGGAATTGGAGAAAAAGAAAGAAGAGGAGCAGCACGATCGTGTCCGCTTGAACTCGGCACGTGCAGCTCTGCTAATGGAGCGGCAGCAGGCGAGAGCGAACAAGCAGCTGAGACGAGACCAGGACAGCACCAACATCCAACTGGCTCGATTACAGAGACAGCAGTCAGTAGAACTTAGAAAACACAGTTCAATTGTGGCTCAATTGTACACACACACAGTATATTCAGTTATTGTCTCACTAAATATTTGTACCGATTTTATTTTAAGGAAACCGGATATTAAAAGGGGAGCCATTGATGACAGCTTCTTTTCCAAATTCAACACCAACAGCAGATGATGGATAAATCTTGATGACGGAGCTACGCTAGAACATTAAATAAACTGAACCAAGCCTCTTATTTGTCAGTTTTTAATCATGTCAAATCCAGTTCTGATGGATAGTTTTTAAAAGTCCAGATGATCATGAAAATTGTTTGTATGAATTTAGGCTGTTTCAAAGAAATGGCATAAAAAACACTTCTTCATAAGCAACAGGTTTAGGAAATCCTCTTTTCATTGCTGCTGAACATAATATAAAACAAATACAAATCTACAATAGAAATCTACAACACTGTAAAAAATTGACTCTGTTCTTCAAGAATTTCTTTTGTCAAAGCCCCAAGTATTTAACACACATTTTAAAAATCCACTTTCTATCCTATTACGAAGCAAAAGCTAACCCCAAACACTGCAAATAGAAATCCTCCGCCTTCTGCACCTCAACAGTAAATCGCCATTTTTGTACATACAGCAGGCAAAATCTGATTCCTAAAAGTGCAAACACATTCACATAGATAAAATACCCTCAATGAAACTGATTCCTTTTCATTGAGGCTACATCTTCTGTGTAGTTCAAGTAATGTCCCTTGTTTGGTGGGACAAAGCTCATAGCTCCACTGTTTGTGTCTAGCGAAGTTTACACATCCTATTTCCATTTATACTTCACATGTCAAGTCTTCCTTTCTCAAAGGAAGATTGAGGCTTGATAGCGTTTTTTAAAAATGTTTCTAAAAAGTATTTTCAGAGACAAACTTATCCCATCTTCTCTGCCACTGAACCAAGGCTGTTTCTTGTTGCTTCGGGTTCAAAGAACTATACCTGGAAGATAAAAAGGAAAATGTCTGTTCATGAGAGCACTCACACAATTCAACTGTCATTTATAAATCAAGTCTCAGCTGAATCTCACCTAATGGAGTTAATGGCCAGCTGCTTGAGGGAGCCTATGTGGGATCTAATCCCACCAAAGCCCACAAAGGCCTCATAGTAGTCATAAGAGAGGCCAGAGGCACCGAACATGGCGGGGTCATCAGAACTGATGACCACTGGGTGGTTTTCTGACATCAGCGCAGCTGCTGGATGGTTTCGCATGTCGCTTACCAGCTTCAACACCTGAATGAGAATAAGAAAGGAGAAATTGAATACCACTGTTTAATATGTTTAAATACAGAATAAGACTTCAAGGATTGAACATTAGTAAATGCACTATAGTAGTTGGAAAACAACGTATTCCACATCATAATTCACAAGGAGACCGTGTACCTGGTTGGAGATGGGGCACACTTCCACAGCCACCCCTCTCTTCCTGGAAAGATCTCTGGCCACTGGGTGGCGAAGCAGAGCAAATCCATGGCCGATGCGAGAAGTATTAAACAAAAGAGCATCCAACAAGTTCTGGTCTACCTCTGTACCCTGGAGATCTAGATTATGACAGAAAAGGGTTCATGAAATTAATTTAAAATAGTTGGCTTTGTAGCAGTTTGGACTGCAGAATAATAAAATAATCCTAATGATGTTTGTATTATTTTAGTTTTAGGGCAATACAACTGTCGCATACACTGCTCTGTAGCACAATCACATTTGTTTTATACCTTCTAGCATTTAATCTGTTTAACTAAATGTGAACATACAATGAATGTGCAATAAATAAAACATTCAAACACCAATGTAGAATTTGTCATCAAAGAACCTTTATGAATATTTGGACTGCAAATAGATTCTTAGATTGGACTTTTATATATACACATGTTCAATTGCTCCCCCTTGTAGCAGATTGAGCAATTACATCTGGGAAAAGTTGATTATCCTTAATCTGTTTTGCAGTATATATAGATTAATTTCTAAACCGCATCTTTAATAGTGTATACGTTGAAACTAAATGGTAAAGCATTGTACACTGATGAGCTCACCAGTCTCCCCAGCATGGAAAAAGAAAGGAAGTGTCACGCCCCTCTCTGCTGGCAGCGACAGGGCGTCTCTGAAGTACCACAGGGGTTTGCCGCTGTCCTCACGGCCTACCTGCACATGAGAAAATGTGTACATTTAATATTCAACAAAAACACACATTTCTTTAGATTTAACTTAATTGTCTTTGCACATGTCACACGTACAAAGCAAAGAAGATAGCATCTAACCAGAAGTGCTTCAGTAGTAATTAAATAGCTATGGTACATTATATACAGACTCATATATACATTCTCATATATAGACATTTCGAATTATGAGGCTGAAATATCCATTTATAGGAATCAGAAGTTGGTCAACTCCATGTAACACAGATGTGAAGCAGGTCTCAGGAACCATGGTCAGAACAACTAAACATTGCTTTATTGATTCCCAGGATTGTTAAATCCTGAATATTTTGACATGCAGTAAATATTTGAGTTTTTAAAGAAAATGCAGACACTGCTATTACTTTGAACAGGTCAATATTCAGTCTTTTGGACAGTTTTCAGTCCAAAAGTTTGGACACACCTTCTCATTAAATGGGTTTTCTTTATTTTCATGACTATTTACATTGTAGATTATCTCTGAAGGCATCAAAACTATGAATGAACACATGTTCATGGTGTTGTGTAAAAGGTAAAATAACTGAAAACATGTTTTATATTCTAGTTCCTTCAAAATATTCCTTCCTTTGCTCTGATTACTGCTTTGCACACTCTTGGCATTCTCTTGATGACACTTCATAGTTGTGCCTTATCATGGTTAATTAGTGGAATTTCTTGCTTTATCAATCAGAGCAAAGGGTGGCTATTTTGATGAAACTAGAATATAAAACATGTTTTGTTACGTTATTTCACCTTTTCTATGATAAACTGTGATAACTTGATAGTTATATGGTATATGGTACATTACATGCAGACTATAAAGAGGTTGTTCTGTGATTGTAGCTGTTGTATTTAATGTTTCAGAATGTGTTGCTTTAACTGATTTGGATGTTTATTTGTTTTAGCATCTGAATCGTAGGTCAATTTATAATCAGTCACACTCTCTATTTTTATGATGCTTAACACTACTCATGCACTAACTATTGTTGCTGCTCACCATGTCAAAACCAGCCATGATATCTGGAAAGTCTGCCTGCAGCTTCACAGTCTCTTCCACAACTCTAGTCATTTCAGTTGCATTTACTCCCCTGAAACATGGTGTTGAAAACAAAAGTTATACATCTACAAGCTGAATACTGAATAAAATCTATTTTATGGTCATCAGAGTTGGCACCTGTGCACCGTCCGAATGATTCTCGCTCCAAAGAAATCTGGGTGGTCTGCTGAGAATTGCCTGGTGACCTCTTGGTAGGTCTTTAGGGTCCATTCAGTGTTGTGAGTGCTGCCGTCCAACTCGTACAGCTGAGGGCAGAAAAAGACACAGCAGAGATTATAACAAAGTGAATAAGTGAACACAAATATGCATGTATGAAAATTTGCGAAAACATTAGTTCACCTCAGGAAGTAGAGCCCGTAGCTCCAGATACATGATGTTGTCCGTGTAGAATTCGGTGAGGCCTTGGTAGTAATAGTCTCTGAACACAGGAGCATGGGTGACTAGACCCCAGAGTGCAAGGAAGGCCTGTTCAAACCTGCTCCATATCACATCCTGGCTGGGATACACTGCCTCTGGATCCTGATCAGTGAACAGCGTTAAGTTGCCCATGATGCTGAGAGGAAATATTAAGACAGTTTCATTCAGTCAATTAAACACAACTGATTGTCTACATTTCACTAGTTGCAATAATTACCATTCATTCATTCTGTGAAGAAGATCTTAAAACTTTTCTGGAAAACTTCTTCTAAAAAGATGTCTTCAATTTTAACCTTATGCTGCACCAGCGAACCTCCCTGCTCTTCATAATTAGTAGCTAATCTGTTTACGCTTCAAATTACCAACACAAATGAACCAATAAATACCTCCAAATCAATCCGATATTGTACACACCATTAGTATAAAAGTCAAAGGCCTGTAAAATATAACATTACCTGAAGACCCTTCTTGACATCCTGAATCAACATCTTACCTAACAATAAATACATGATCATAATGGTCTGTGGCTTCAAACTTCATCAAGAAAAACTCACCTGTCGTCCAGATCTGTGGTGTTGATCATCTTGGCTCTGAGATTTTTCAGCAGGGTCCAGGGAGAGCAATGGGGTAGGGGTTTGGGTGATTGAGATGAGAAGATGAACCTGATGGACTGGGTGTCAGTGAAGCATATGTAGCAGTGCGGTCGATATGTCACATTCTTCGCTAGCCACTCCACATCAACCATGGAGAAGTCGTGCACATGGAGAGCTCCCCCTGGGGAAAAAAGTCTTTATTACAAACACTCCAATGGATGATGGCAAGTCAGTGTGGCAAAAAATTCAGTACACACTTTAAGAAGACTATTCACAGACTGAAAAAAAAAACCTTTAGGCATTTTTTGCAGCAGGTTGAAGATGGGGCTGGTCCTGATCAGGTGCCTGGCCTTGAAAAAATGCATGGCAGGAGGAAAATCTGCTCTCAGTATCTCCTCCTGCTTCATTTTAAACAGACAAGTGTCCAGTCGCCTCTCAGCATCGTTCGGTACTATTTGCCCGCCCGTCTGCATGGAGGCCTCCAGCTCTATGAAAGCCTCTCTCAGCTTTGGGTCCGGGATGCAAAGGCCAGACGACAGGTAGTACAGCAGCAGACAGGCCATGGCCACATGAGGGCGCTGCAGGTGAACTGCCATGATGCAGAGAGTGTGTGAGTCTGCCAAAACAAGGGAAAGAAAGGCTTTGAGAGCCCAAAACAATTGTTGCACATCAGCCAGTGGTAGAAGACGTATTCAGTAAAAGTACCAATACAGCAAAGTATAATACTCTATTACAATTAAAAGTCCTGCATGAAAAAAAACTACTACAGTAATATTATATATATATATATATATATATATATATATATATATATATATATATATATATATATATATATATATATATATAGGTATTGAGCTGGATAAAATATTGCATTAAAATATTGGTTTGGTCCTCTAATTGATTTATTATTATATATGTCATCATTAGATTATTAATACTGAAAAATCAGTGTGTAGGCAGCATGTTACTGATGGAGGTGAAGCTAGTTTCAACTACTTTATATACAGTTAGCTAATTTAGACCTGAGGTGCCCCTCCAATGGGTCACGAGATAAGACGTTTCTCTAATCTTTGACTTGGGTGAAATGACTTGAATTAAACCAAGTGAGAAGATTAAAACGAAAAACACTATTTGGTGGAGTTGCTAACAACTCATACACAATATGAGACTCTTACTACACTGCTTTTCGTGAGACAAAAAAGGTCGGAAACCACTGGTCTCACTAATAACAATGTGTTATATTTTTATAAAGCACCATCAAATGGAAATACTCAAGAAAAAAGTAAAAGCCTTTTTAAAAATGTACTTGAGTAAATGTACTTAGTTACTATCCACCACCGACACCTGCCATCAACACTACTTAGTTTATTTCAACCAGCTACACGTGCAGACACGTGAAGACAAGCACCGAATTCATGAAGCAAATTCCCGTTAGATTAATCATTTTATACAGGACTAATGGTAACTTGACTTGTGTTTAACATTTGAGGAATACAAAGAACAATAGTCTCGGTTAACTCGTAATGCACACGTCACTCTGTCAACATAATTTAAGAAAGTATGTTCTTATTGTTTCTAAATAAACGTGGATAGAAGAACCCGGAGTAAAGTTACGTTACATCATTCAAAGCAGGGAGCTGGTGCCTCGACAGCTGTTATTGACGGTGGAGTGGACAGTACAGTTGAGTCGTTAAAAACAGCGGACCACCGTAAAAATAGCAGAAAAAAACGGTGGTGTCGGCTGGAGATGAAGCTTCTGCCAAATAGTTGTTGAATTAATATGACGCTAGTGATGTTAATAAACTGGCTAACGAATGACAGCGACAGGGGGACATTGTTGTTTTGCTCCCTGTGTTTTACCTCGGGCAAAGCTTCCTTCTGGGGTCTATCTTAGCCCCGCCCCCTTCGCTGTGATTGGCTGAAAAATGACGCACATACCCATTTAACTGGTGGGGTATGGAGTCATAAACAATAGTCAAGACAAAGATTAATGCGTAATTTAAATATATTCAGAGTGAATTCTGACTTGAGAGCACTAAGTTTTACTGTGTGTTCTGTTAGTGACAGATTACATTATAATTCAATTTGTGACAAATATCACAGATGGTTAAAAATAGTGCGTTTATATGGTTTGAACTAATGTTAATCTACTGCTTCAACAGACTGTACACACATTCTTTTTTTTTTAAATGTGAATCACTGTATCTTGGCAGATGCCGTTTTATTACAACTTTTAAGGTAAAAAAAAAAAAAAAACACACTTTAATCATTCCAATCCACTGCGATAGGCCGCCAGGTCCATTCCCATATCTATAGACCACTGCTGCCCAATGAGCCGGCGTCTCATTTAATCCATATTGAAATTAAATAAATCTTAACAAGTAAAACTATCTTAATTTGGTATAATTAGTCCAATATTAAGGAAAATTATTTTTTGAAACAGAACAATTGGTGTCATATCCATATGTCCTTTGGATTCACACCATTGTCTTGGTCAAGTATTCACTTTTTATTGCTTTATCTCAAGAATTGTGATCAAAAATATGAAAAACATAGGCCGACACACAACTTTGTATTTGTTTGTGATTTGGAAACTGGTTTTAACAGTGATGCAGTTCGATTACAGCTCTTTCACTCCATCTAGTGTTCAACTGTAGTACATAGAATAAGTTATTTAAAATAGGGCATAAAGAGTATTATCCTTTCAAAAACATACTTTTGTCAAAAAATGACTTGGGCCATTCTTTAATAAGTGACCATATGAGGTTTCAGACATCCAAATCAGTTAAATCAAATCTATTTCAACGTTACATTCTTTTTGTGGCAGATTCAAACTTTTCATTATGATCTTTCCACTGCAGTTGAACAGTTAGTTACACTGCCTATTATGACACAAAAGTGTTAATAATAGTGATAATAATACTAACAGTAATATTTTATTAGTTTAAATTACCATGCAAACACTAGAGCGATTTTTTTTTTTTTGCCTTTCTCGTATTTGCAGTTTGCAATCAGCATTTTTTTTGTTCCTCAGCATTTTTGGGTATTTACTGTTTACTGATAACACAACGTAGCCAATAGAGAATTACACCTGTACTGCCCTACAAATCAAAAAGGCAGCAACTATGCAGTGCAGAAATGAGAAAAATTACTTTAAATTTATCCTAAAGATTCGACATGTGGTAGTTTTGTTACTTATGTTTTGCAGATACTGTACAAATGACTACCATTTTTCTCCAAAACACACATTTGATATATTTTGTCACATAATAAATAATGCCTTGAATGTCGTGAAACTGATAATTACTCATTTCTACTGCCCTTTTGCTTTGTAAGGCAGTATGATAGGTAAACTTTTAAAATATACAAACAAAATATAAATAGCTTAATTTTCTAACTACATGATTTGTTATAAAATGCGTTAATGTAGCTATGACACTAGATGCTTAAAATTACCACCCATTCATACATTTTCCATTTCCGCTTAATCCTCAGTACGGTCATGGGGGTCTGCTGGAACCAATCCCAGCATACTGCAGGCGAGAGGCAGGGATACGGCCCAGATGGTCACCATCATGAGGCACTCACACCTGTGTGTGAATTTAGTGTCTCCAATTAACCTCAGCATGTTTTCAGTCTGTTGGAGGAAGCTGGAGAACCTGGAGAAAACCCACACATACACAGGGAGAACGTGCAAACTCCACACAGAAAGGTCTCAGCTTAAGGACTTGAACCTGCAACCTTCTGACTGTGAGGCAACAGTGCTAACCACTGCGCCACCCTTATAATTATGAACTTTTATGCAGATAGTTACACACACACACACACACACAGTATTTTACACATGATCACAGCAAAAGAACCTTCACATAAGCAAAAGCAGAAATACCATTAAGTGATAAAACTCTTTATTAGAATGAATTACACTGCAATACCAATTAAATGAAAAGCTGCAATTTTAAAATATTCAGTCATCCTGTATCATAGCTACGCTAATAACTTCTGTAACCAGACTGTTTAGAAAATTGGTCAAAACTTCAGCGAGTTATGAGTATTTTGTGTGTGCATTGTTTTTGAAAATCTTTTGGAAAAACAGATTGGACCTTCAAAACATGGCCACTGTTGAGGCACATAGCATTATCCATCCCTTTGGTTGGTCCAAACATGGAACTCTGCACTAGTCTGGGGCATGGATGTATGCATGGATCAACTAGCAAAACAGAGCCAAAATCAAAAAGATTTTAGAAAAGTAAAAGTGACAACATGAAGACAACTCTACCACATTAAAGTTTCTCATCGATATTTATACAGGGAAAGAGTATTTTAAATGTGACACCTGTGGAAAAGCAAATTTAGTTCAACTCACAGACATGAGTCAATGCAGGTAAGAAGCGGACTGAAAATATTCTCTTTTTTATAACTGACTACAAACAAATGAGTTTGTCCATATCCACCATCTCTGATGTTTCCACAGATATGAAAGACTCATTCATATAACAATTTTAAACAGCTTTTTTCCTATTAAGATTTATGTTTACCATTATGTAATGTTCTCCACAACTTGCATAAATAGGCTCAATTAAAGTATCATGTCTCTTCTGCATTTTCCCCCCACTTCTAAATAGGGCAACAAAAAAATAATTCATTATTATCTTAACCTTACAAGGAGCCATTGTAGAAAGCCTGAGGAGCCGTGACGCTTCCACTCACACTGACATGACATCATCACTTCAGGAATAGGGTCAGACAAGCAGCAAACAGTCTGCGGAGTGTTCATCAAGAGGCTAAGCACTAATTGAAGGCGATGGTGTGAGGCACTCCAATAAATTAATGCATTGTCTTGTAGTGGCGTGCTTGTTTTGTCTGTTTGCATTTCATTATTTTTTGCTTTTCAGTTTCTTTAACAAATTAAATACATGCCCTATTGATATGAAACAGCACATCCTTATTTTATGTCCGTTTCTTCTCCGTAGTGTTAATTACATGCAACTTTTGTATATTTTCAGGGGAAATCAAAGGGTGAAAATATATTTTAAGTGATGTGACTAGTAAAGTAATAACTCGCAATAATAAAACAAACTCTTATTCGAGAAAAGTTATTTATTTCTAAGAAATGTACAGTATAGAAAATACTCCAGTCCATTTCCAAAATAATCTATGTCAGTCAGGTAAGAACTTGTAAACGTCACTTAAAATGAAACGTACAGCTCTGTTTTTTTTTTCCAATGCCACCATGCTACTGAGGTAAAAGACAACTGCGTAAAAGAACAAAAAAAAAACATCAAGGAAAAAGGACACCACACATTTATATTAAAACAAGAATGTACAAAAATTCAGAAAAGAGCAAATAAATATGATTCACATTTAATTACGTCTAAATGGTTTTCACTAGTGCAGAGAGATGACAGCAGAGAAAAAGTGAAGAGTTGAATGCACACCTCCAGTCATCTGGTGCCAATTCTGCACACCAGAAACGCACACAGATACATACACACACACACACACACACACACACACACGCACACAGATAAACACACACACCTCTGTACACCATAAGACAATATCACAACCTCAGACCTTAAAAAAACGCTGCCCTTCATACATTAGACAGCACAAGTGAAGACTCTACCGCCAAAGCAGCCCTATTAGGCCCACTAAATATCGAGACAATTCCCTATTTTAACAAAATAGCAATTCATCCATGACAAGTCTTGTGTGACACACTTAGAAAATTGTCTCACAGATTCTAGCATTTCCCTATTCCATCATCCTTCCTCAAATATTTCCTTACACTGCCTTAGGTACCTATTACTAAGGACATTATAATGCTGCCAAACTCTATGCAGACTATAACAGACCCTAGACTGGAATACTGCCTACTTTGTCTAGTCCCATCTGTAGGCAAGTAGGCATGCAATCTGTACAACTAAAGAGACCGATTTACAGAGTCAGCATTTCCTCCTTTAAAAAGATACCTGTGTGAAAAAGAACACCTGTAGTCAATGTCAAACAATAAAAACTATAAGTGGTATTAAAATCATCCACTGGTCATAACATGTGGAACTACAGGAGTCTGGCAGAGCAAGAGCAGAAGTTGAGGGACTCTGTAGGTGCCACTGGCAGCTTAAATGAGGTAGATTATTTTGCTGTCATCACTAAACTGCACAAGTGGGACTCACAGTTGCTGCACAGTTGCAACAATGATATGATAAGGGCGTGGAAAAAAAATCTCCAAAAATCCAGGCCAGATGTGAGAGCATTTGGTTCCTCTAAAAGAGAAGTGTCAGAAGAAAGCCTAAATAAAGAGATGACAAACACTGTAGCATCAAATTAATAGGAATGTAGAATATATAAAATTAGATCCACCTCATGTCTGATGAACTTTCTTGAAATGGGAGAAAAAATTAAACAAAATGAAAAAGAAGTGGGCCAAATATTGTTAACAATGAATAGAGAACATTAAAAGTACTTAATGTGAAACTTAAGTGGATTTATTTGCCCCGAAAGCAGCCCTGTTTTTCTTTATGCTGCCTCTCCTTCAAATAGTTCAGAAAAATACCCGTATATAGAAACTGTACACCCTGAGGATACGTTGACATGGGGAAGAGGAAGCGACTCAAAGAGGAAACCATGCTAAGGGCTGGAAAACTGTAGGTGGAATGCAAAGTTATCACATTATAAAAAGCAACCTAACAGCAGGGTTTGATGTCTATGTGCATATACCAGCTAGCAGGACATGTAACCATCTGAGAAAAAAAAAAATATATACATACACATGTACACACACACACACGCACACATATAGTTCATATATATATATATATATATATATATATATGAACAAGCATAAACTACAATTAAGACTATCCAAGGCCACTCAATTACTCAACTCCAGGATGTCTAGACTAACAAAACCATAGTGCATAACAGAGTCAGGTATAGTCACATACAAATAGCGCCATCCTTGCCAGTCCTCCTCTGCTAGTCAGACATTCTGAACAATGAAGGCAGCTTTGAAAGATGCATATACTGTGTGTTTACTCCAGAAGTGGAGGAACGTTTCGTCTGGGTGGAAATGGACAGTAACAGGGCCTTCTGCAGGACGGTTTATGCATCTGTATTCTTGTCCTTTCATGGGCAGCTACGATGCTGCACTTTAACTTAACATCTAAACATTCACTCGTACATTCAAAATGGAAACCAAGGCAATTGCAAGGGGCCTGTGAGTTGACTTGGTTAGGGTGACAGTACCTCCTTTTTCTACACCTGAGTTTAAAGATATGTTTGGAACAGAAAAATAGTAGTAAAAACAACAGTTCTCGGTTCTGTCAGTAGATCTTCAGTTCCAACAAGGACCACAGTCGGTGAAGAGGACGGGCTGTGTTCATCCAGCCATATTTCAATTGTTCAAATAGGAGAGGGCTGTCCAGTGTTTTTGAAGGCAGTGTAGCCCGTGTTTGACAGGTCGACTAGTGGTTAAAAAGACTCCCCTTCTACTGGAGGATCCGACTTTTGAATCCCTTCAAACTCCAGAGTACTCTGTATCTGGCCCCATTCTATGAGCTTCACGAAGAAGGGAACCACAGCAAAACCTTGTCCTCCAGGGCTCAATAGCATTTAATATTATAATTATCTTAATAGCATCAGCTGCCTGGTTGGATCCTGAAGTCCAGTGGGGGACAGAAACGAGGCAAACGTTTTGTCCAGTGTAAGAAAACCAATACAAGTTGTATGTGTAGTCAAGACCCCCCCCCCATCCCCCCCTTAGGTCTCGTCAGTCTAGTCAGCTTGCCCACAACTTGTTCCTTTTGGCTCGCTGCTTTGTCCAGATGTTCTTTGATAAAAAACATGCCTGAAAGGAAAACAGCAATAAAACATTGAGAATATGAGCACATGTAGGATTAAGATGCATCAATGCATGCAGTCATATTCTGACAAAGACGCTAATTATTTAAGAAAGGGTAACAAAAGAAACATTTTTAGAACCTGTGAGACAAAGTCCAAATATATTTTTACTCACTCTGATCATATGGTGGTCACACTCCCTGTTTGTTGCTGCTAGGCCCACTTGGTGCAGCCATCATTTGTTGCCTGACAAAAGACAAACAATGAATGTTGTGGGCATTGTTGTTAACGGGGAAAGCTTGTGGGCCAACAGTAAACTCTACCACTGTTTCATTATTGTGCTACTGCTGTCAAGTTCAACAAAGAATGACAGTATGCCCCATCACAAATCTTCAAATAATTGTACCCATTATTGAATAATTTGTTGTTTATTTTCAGAAATATTAACAACAAATTACAACAAGGTGATATTTTATATTTGTTAAACAGGGATAAGCAGCAAATTCTCACTTAAGTCAATATGGCAGTTTTTCTTAAGAAATGAATAAATAAATTTATTATTTAAAGGGTTGGTTAACATACTCATCGTTTTTGGTGGCACGTGGTGCAAAGACGATGAGATAAGAAGGATCATGTGGTGATGATGAAGACTAACATTGTATTTTGACTGTGAAAAAAGACGATCATTTTACCCAGGGTGTAGGAAGTGTTCTGGCGCCAGGCCTCTCTGCTGAATCATCATACCCTGGAAGTGGCCACCGGGCCGGGGGTGTCGGTACATGCTCATGCGTGTCTGACCCGGCGAGTAGGGCAGCTGCTGTGGCCGCTGCAGGGCCTCCATTAGGTGTGGATGAGGTCTTTGGGCAGCGTAACGTCCTGGATCTAGGTACGGCTGGCCGGCGTACAGGGGTCCATTGCCGACTCCGCGGGTTTGAGACATCATGTGGGGTGGAGGGACGCCGCCTTGCTGCATCCCAGGGTGGACGGTGCGAGGGTCGTACATGAACCCGGGTGGCATGTGTGCGGCAGAGGCGGGTGGGTGCTGAGGTAACTGCGTGCTACGATGGCGGGCAGCGGCGTTATGGCTGTCGAGGTCCAGGATTTCTTTAGGGCTGTCCGGTCGCTCTGAGCTCCCGTCGGTAGGGGATTTCTTCGTTGGGCTGCCACCGCTGCTGCTGCCTCCGCCGGGCTGTTCCCTGCTTTCGCACTTCCCTTCCTCCGAGCCTACAGGGTGCGGGCCTGCTTCAGACACAGGGGCAGGGGACACCAAACTGGGACCACCAGAGCCCTCGGAGCCGAGT
The DNA here is from genome assembly GCA_030544235.1 of Lepturacanthus savala. Classification (NCBI taxonomy): domain Eukaryota; kingdom Metazoa; phylum Chordata; class Actinopteri; order Scombriformes; family Trichiuridae; genus Lepturacanthus; species Lepturacanthus savala. Next base: position 19,322,669 of record CM060465.1, read on the forward strand.
GGCGACACTGTGCCCTCTTTTGAGTGAGCGCTCCCTCTGGCGCTGGCTACGGGTAGGTAGGCGTTCGGTGGCATCGGCCCGCGAGGCTGATATTGAGATCGATGCCAGTCCTCTGTAGGATAACCCCCTCTGCTGTTGGCCTGGCTGTGGGCCTGTGCTTGGGGGTAATAGTGTTGCTGCTGGTATTGAGGAGGTGGGTACATGTTGGCATGGGCCTGAGGGTGCTGCTGGCCAGACATGTGGTAGGAATAAGCAGTGCCTCCTTGCTGGTGGTAGGAGGAGTGATGTGAGGAATTGTGGAGGGGGTTGATGGCCTGGTTGTGATAAGGGTGGTGAGCAGACTGAGGTATGGGTCTGCCAAGGTTTGTCTGGCTGTAATGTGGATGCGGAGGGCTACCCATGCCGAATAGACCCATGGCTCCATTCACCTGACCTTGTGAGTGAGGAGGCATGGCTGAATTGTGACCAGGTGCTGGCCCTCTCTGAGCCTGCATGCCCGGGTTACTTACCGCTTGAGTTTGATTGTGATTGGGGCTAAAGGCTTGGTGTTTATAAATATCATTTGGAGGCCCAAATTTCATGGTGTTGTGCTGAGGAGGAACGGTGGTGCCTTCTGTGTCAGCCCTACTTGTAGGCTCACTGGGTCTTTGATCTCCGTGGTCTGCTGGGCTCGGCTGGGAGGGTAACAACGGGGCAGGATGGCTGGGGGGCAAAGAGGTGAGAGGAGCTGGCTGGGGGTGTCCAGGCAGGGCTCCCTGTGTGGCACTCTGTGGCATCCCAGGCATGGGGCTATTCTGTGTAGGATGTTGTGGAGAGGTGTTCTGGGGGACACACTGAGGAGGTGGCAGACTTTGTGAACTGTGTTGCTGTGTGTTGTGGGTCACTTGCTGGGACGAGCTCTGAAGGTGACACTGAGGGGTACTGAGAGTTGCCTGAGGTTGCTGCTGCTGATTTTGGATGTTTTGCTGCTGTTCACTTTGCTGATGTGCATTCTGCATGTATGATGATTTGTTCTCTGACATTTGCGGAGTAAAATTCCGAGAAGCTGCCGCATGCAACAGCGGAACCTTCTGGGGAGGAAGAACAGGACTTGGAACCTTTTGCGGAGGACTGGTCTGAGCATGTTGAGGGGGGTTAAACGGACTGGGATCAGTGGAGCCGTTGCTTCTGTTGTGTTGTGATGAAACAGTAGTGGCACTGCTGTGTTGAGGGGGACACTGGCTGGCACGTTGTCCCTGGCCGTCTACCTCTTGCTTGTGGCACTCAGCTGGACTCTGCAGAACCCCTGGCACAGACAGATTCTCCTGTAATCGCCCCAGGTTTGAGGTTGAGGGGCTGCGCACTCCCTCTGCTGACCCACTGTGGTGACCTGTGGGGCTAGGGATGGACGGGTGCTCTTGGTTAACTGAAACAGCGTTTTTGTGTGATGAAGCTTCATCGGAAACATTTTTGGCAGCCATTGTGTTCTCTGATGTTGGGCCTGTCAACAAACAGAATAATGGAAGGGAACTTAGTATAAAAAGACTATCAAAAGGGAGGTTAGTGTTTTATGAACTATTATAACAAGCTTTAAGTCATTACTATTGCATTAAATTGTGTACCATGTCAAACAGTAGACAAAATATCAAAAGGGACAAGACAAAAATCAAGATTTATACATAGCTGATTAAAAGCTAATAAACCACATAAACTTAACAAAATAATCATATGTCTGTTTATTTCCCATAAAGTGAGGATGCAAATACATTTGTAAGCTTGCTAGTGATGCTTTACTGATCTAGCCCATCTCTGTTGTATCCCAAAACTGCAAGAAATCCGACTGAAGTAATGAATATTCAAATTTACTTACTGCGAAAAATAAATATAACCAAATTGCAAACCACAGATGACACAGACGAAGGGCAAGGATGGAGGGCAGTACTGATTAACAAAAACAAAACACTACAGTCTAGAAATGTTTTCTAGGAGAAAGGTTAGACTGTACTTGTGTCCTTTCATGCAGAAGACTCACTGCTAGTCAAATTGAGAGAGGAGGTCAGGTCTACCTTTGGGCTGCATGTCTGTCTGTTTGGAAGGCTGAGTGTCTGGCCCATTGTCTCTAGCAGGACGCAGCAGCTGAACCTCCGGGGCAGGGGGAGGCTGCAGAGTGGGGTTAGCTGGGATGCTGCCAATTCCTGATGGGGGCCCAGGCTGCTGAAAGTTGCCCATGTACTGATGAGGGGTGCCAGCAGGGGGTCCAGAAGAGGCCGACAGCTGCTGCAGGGCAAGCATCTCTGGGCTTTCCAGCATGGAAGCCAAGCGTGTCCTGCCAGAGGAGTCTGGGTGGGGTGGGGGGGGACGTGAGGACATGGGCCCAGGGGGACTGACCGCTGCAGACATTTGGTACTGGGCATTAGGAGGAGGATGGGGATATCCAGCAGCTTCTGGCCATGGCTTATGTCCCACCGGGGGTGGGATTCCACCATAACTAAAGTTGTGCTGGTTCACCATGTTGGGATCCTGCATACGCATTCCGCTGGGTCTCTCCTGGCCCTGGTGATTCATACCAGTCCACATGTTAGGAAGGCCCATACCAGGGGGTCTCATGCCTGTGTAGTTGTGCTGATGTGGTCCTTCCGGCCGCGGGAATCGGCTACCCATAGGGTGCATGGTGTGGCCCTCTGGATGGTGGTGGGATGGGTACATGCTGGCTTCTGGAGGAGGTCCAGGCTGGAGAGCTACTGGACGAGGGCCTAGAGATGGGCCATGAGTTGGGCCCATGTAGGGGTGTTGCTGCTGGTGTGGAGGCTGCAGCTGGTTAGGATCAGGTCCCATTGGATACCTCGGACCCATGTGAGGTCCTTCAATCATACGATGCTGAATGGGGATAAAAAAAGGGGGGGGGGTCACAACCGTGCAGTGAGCTGGTTTTAGCGCTACCCATTTTAATTAAGTTTTCTTAATCATCTAAACATTGTTCACTGTGAAGTTAGTGTGTGGTCTAACTTGATAGTAGGCCATGCACATAACAGAGGTGGTGGTTTTTGTGTATAATACACATTGTATAAAATGAAAGTGTAATTGGGCTTATATACCTGCATGTTGAAGTTGTGGGGCAAACGGTTTAAGTTGGGGTCTCCATGCCGTGGAATGTGAGCTGCGTAGGAGAAGTGGGGATCCATGGCCATTCTATGAGGATACATGTGTGGACCATGAGGACCATGGGGACCAGAGGGACGACGGAGCTGGCATGATAAAAGAAAGAATTTATTAATGCAGTTTGTTTGCCTACATTTCCAGCAGAATTCAAAAATAGAACGAAAGGAATTCACATCACTAATTAATATAAAAGATTTTAGAAAATATAGGAGAACGGTGTATACCTGTTGCCCTGGGTGGTACATGTGCTGCTGGTTTGGAGGCAGGCTGTGGGGGTGAGGGGGGCCGTTGGCCCAGTGAGGGGGAAGAGGTGGTCGTGCTGGCTTGCTGTCTTCTTCCTTTGATGGCGTGCTGCCCTTGCCCCCCAGTAAGTTGCGCTTACGTTGGACTTGCTCAGTCGCCTTAATTAAACTCTCAGGTCCTAAATGTTTATTGCCACGATTGCGTTTTTTCTCCTTGCGCTCCTTATCTTCCCTGCTGACATGGAATTCCTCATCTGTGTCTCCATCCTCTGACGGGAAGTGTTTTAATAGGGCCCGACTAAAACACCGTTCTAGAGACTCAGCCATGATCGTGTACTCTGGAAACAGACAGACATCGACATGAGCTATGTGTATGAAACGCATAACAGACCTTAGACACAACCATATCTTCTGCACACCTATGAGCACATGAATCACACCTGTAGCAGAGCCATTCCCATGATAGCTTTTTATATGCATGCTTTAACTCCTCCTCTCCCATGCCCCACCTCATTCCATCTTTCAGTCATTCCTTTACAATCAAACATTGTAGACTAATATGCATGCCATGTATGCAGAGACACCCGCTTTTCTCAGCTCTGCGCTGGCCGACTGACCAGGTCAGAGGGCGTAGGTTGACCCCCTACTCCTCCAAACCCTTCCTCCTCCTCCTCCTTCTGCTCCAACATGGGCCCCCTTACCACTCTCCTCCCCCCTGTCCCTGGGGAAAGTATTCAGTTGGATGGATGGCTCCAGACAGGGGGCTTTGGGGCTGGAATGTTTCTCTGGCACTGCAGGGCTCAGATCCCCCTGAGCACTGGAGCACAGCTCAATCACTCCCCATTAATCACTGTCAAGGCTGCCCCAGCCCCGGCCCCAACACAGCACTAAGTCCGGCCCCCTTTCTTTTGCTCTCCCTCCCACTCCCACCCCCTGCCTCTCACCCCAAAAATGCATACATGGACCTCTTTCTCACAACGTACACCTACATAAATGGATTCTGAGGTCTTGGTCTTGCACTGAAGCCAAAAATCTAAACGGTGGAAGCCTTTGAGATGGAACTGGTATGCATTTGTACAACTGTGTTTATTTACCACTGTCTTCTCCATTGTACTCAATGCAGTTCTCAAACATGAGCTTCACGTCCGCAACAAACTCCTCCTTAGCAATGTACTCCCCGTCACTGAGCTTCTTCTCAATGGTGGACAGGTCCATGGGAGTCTGAGGGGAGTGGAAGAATAATACAAATTAAAATGGCTCAAGCAATAAAATATGTTGGGTTAAATACATTAGGATATGAATCAGACACATACAATTCTAAACACAATATTACGCCTATTATGTGTTTGCTATTACGGTCTTGAAATTTCTACCTCAATGAGCTCATGGTAATTGGGAGCATATGAGTCATCCACAGGTTCCAGGAAAGGCCAAGCATCTTTATGGGCTTTCAAGGCCTCAAGCACTGGATAGCAGAGATTAAATCAGATCAGTACCAAAAAAAATTAATGCAGATTAGAAAATGAATCAATCTAGATTGAAAAACATCAGATTTCATTAAGCCTACCTTTGTATAGAGCAGTGTAGTCATCATCAATTTCATAGCTGTAATGCCAGACACAGGACAAATAATCAACAATGAGTCATTCCAGTAGGAAGTTAAGCAACAGTCACATTTCGTGAAGCCTCTTACAATTCCTTATTTTTGCGTCTTCTGTTAACGGGAGAAGAAGGCTCCAGATTCAAGAGTTCAGGCGGCAGGTCTTTTCCTTGAGATAGCAACCAAGCCCGTTCCTCTCGCATCTTCCGCCTTTTCGCCCGCTCTAAGAGAGAAGGATGAATACACACAAGTAAAAAATAGTCTCATGAGGCTGGAGGGGAACAATGTTGTAATTGCTTTTTTGGGCTCTTCATTTACAGGTTAAATTGCACTTGCTGTGCATTGAGGTTGTCAGGACAGGCAATGAAAACCAGGCCTTGGCCACCAGAGACAGGAGCAGCTCCGATAAAGTAGAATGGAGAACGATTTATCAGCCATCTTTTCTCAGGACCAGTTGATCAAAAGGCAGAACAGAGCAGGGAGAGTGCATATGTATCACTGCTTTATCTTTTAACATGAAAGGCAAAGAGGCCTGCCAGCCCCCTGCCGGGTGGATTAAAGATGTTTGAGGGAGGATTCCTCATATGCAATCCACACAGCACAAGCCAGGCCCTGCTGTTCATCTATAATACATTAATGAGGCTCCTCCACTGAAGCACAATCAGCAGTTCATTAACCCTTGACAGATGACATCAGAGGGAGGGAGGGAAAAGAGACGTGATCCTGTGATTAAAGGCCCTGAACATTCCCTCTCACAGTCTCTGTGTACTATACATAAATCACAAGGCTTTGAGCGCTGCTATGCTACTGAAGATTTTTCAGCCGTTAAGAGCTGAACTACAGCAATGGAGATGTGAAAGCCTGAGCGTGGGGTGCCCTTCACAATCCATTTTGCCCTTGATCCAGAGTTGGAAGAAAAGTATGAAAGCCCCCCTACCTGCTGCTGACAGGTTGATGATGAAAGAGTGTGAAATTATTGCTACTCCTTGATATTTGACTTTTGGCACGGTTACATTTTTATTTTGGCAGACCAAAATAACCTGTAACCTATTTGAGCTTACAGAAATATTATTTAGATTTGAAAATAAAAAGGTATGGTTTGCACAAGTATAAGTTGTATAGCTTTCCAAATCTCTACGTATCAATCCATCTTACCCTCGACAGCTTTCATCTTCTCCATCTTCTCTATCTGTCGTTCTTCCTGCTGAAGCCTCTCTTCTTCTCGTCGCTGCTCAGCCAGCAGGACCTGCCTGTCCAGCTCCTCATCTTTTTTCTTCTCCACCTCTGCTATGGCCTTCAGATTGTCCTAAATACAAACACAGGCCCGTTAGTCTACAGGGACTCACACGGGAAGGATGGCTTATCTAATCTCTTATCAATCAATGATGTTGAGAAACAACCTATTCATCCGTGCACAAAACTATCTTGAAATAATATTGTTAAAATAATCGCTAAATAGAAGCACACCACCTCATCTTCTGCTTGGTTCATGTGTTTTTCAGAAAACCGCTGTGATACGCGAACTGTTGTTGGGTCAGTCAACTTCTGTTTCTGCTCTCTTTCCTGAAAAGAAGACAAAAACGTGGTTAAACTTTGCTTGTCTTGACTGTTGTTAAAACCTGTGATGCAAAAGAAGACAAAAAGGTAGTCACATTACTAAGGATTCCCTCCAGACATGTTTTAAGATGTATATAAAATGCTCTTCTTTGAAAAGTAATTTCTCTGATATGGTTTTTACTCACAAAAAGTTCATCTACTCCTCCCTCATTATAGAAAATAAAAAAAATATCAAGAATATGCAATATATTCCATTTCTAAAGTTTTCCTGCCGAATACAAGAAGTTTCCCACTTGGTTGTAAATCACTTTCAAGTTTCCGCATTGCACCTGCGTATAGGGAATACGACTATGACTGGCTTCCAAACTATTTGTGATGTCACAAATAGTTTATAGGCCAGCCCCTAAAAAATGATTTTAATGAGGAACACAGAGGAACTTCCCACTCTGCACAGTGAAGCACAAACTGTTCATTTTTTAATAGAGAGAGACTTTAAATTTAAACATACCAAAAAGGTACTTCTTATAGCTTCCAAACTTGTTGTTTCCTCATAATTCAGTAACAGTAGACACCAACTAAATTTGGGTAGGAATGTATACGAAAAATCAGCCATGTATACCAATTAAATAAAAGTACATTACATGGTCAAATTATTGATTGAGCCTTCAAGACAGAGACAACCACACACAAGCCAACACACAGAGGCCCTGGGGAGTGGTGGAGAAGCGGTGTGTATTGAGAGGTCACTGGCTTTGCTCTCCCCTCCCCCAAGACACCCTCTCTCTTCTGCTGCTTCCATGCCCCCACCTCTTGCTGGGGGTGACAGCCAAGCTCCACCAGTCAAAAAGGCAAACCCTGTGTGTCCCTGATGACTCTTCTAAATCACATGTAACGATTAGCTCTGGAAGGGAAGGACATTGTGTAAAGGCGTGCCGTTCCAGCTCAATTGTGGACTTGCTTCACGACAGCCATATTGATATGTAATAGTAGCATAATATAGGATATGACAACAGATACTGAAACTTTTAAAGTTTTTGTTTAACATTTCTTTCGGATTTATCTTTAAAATATAGTCTACAACCGCCATAGAATCCACATCAATGACACACTGATTGAGATATAGGACATAACAATGGAAGGAAACACCAGCCACAGGAGAATTCTAAGCAGATCCCTTGAAAGCCTGTCTATATCAGGGACTGGCCTCTGCAGCTCATGTCAGAGTTCATCAGGGAAGCAGGAATGTGAATAACTGTCAGCCCAGCTAACAGCAGCTAACAACCCTCCGAGGTGTCACAATCCGGCTTCTGGCTATCCATAAAACAACTATGGGAGCCCTAAAAGTGCAATTGCAGCTGGAGCAAACCTGTGTGTGTGTGTGCTGGCGAGGAGGAAACAGAGGAAGGGAGATGTTGGAGGCAGAGAAAACCGAGCGAGAACAAAAATGAAGACAAATGTTCGTGATCTGATCTATAGTGCCCTCCATGACTCCTGTCAGCACTCAATCTCTGCCTCATCTTAGTGTGAAGCAGTCGTATCCTGGGGCTCCACAACTCTAAATTACCAACAGCACTAACCCCCACCCACCCCTTCGCCATCCAACACACACAAGATAGAGTGCTTCTGGTGTCACCACTTAAGAGAGGTCGAGAGAATCCTGCAGCACAGCAGAGCTGTCATTCAAGAGGCTCCATCCAGCCTCAAGGTGAGCTCCCGCCTGTTGTCAGTGCCCCATGAAATGGCTGGTGACAGCAGCCTGAGACACATGGAGGAAAGAGGATTTGAGGGGCTGCACACACTGCATTTGACATGCTTGTTTGCACACACCCACATAAGGAGAGATACATATTCACATAAAATATATTACACTCATGATGCTCACGCGCAAGATACAAGACATCTCTTTTACGACATCATGACTCAAAGGTTGTAAAGTCATGAAAAACATGTTAACGTGAATTCAATAATGGCAGCTTTTGGGTGAGTGAACGAAACAACCAATTTCAGGATATCACTTTGGTCTCTGGAAATTTGGAATCATTACCAGCAGTTGCTCACGTAACTGATGAGAGGTTTCAATAGTTTAAATTAGTGATGTACCGATCCAGGTTTTTCCGATCCAATCCGATACCGATCCATGGGCTGATATCGGCCGATATTTGATACCTATCCGTTGACGCGTAGGTGCGTGTCACGTCAATGTGAACAACAAGGGCTGTGATTGGTCAGTTCAGCGGTGGTGGTCTACAAGTCTTCTACACAAACGGCTTCTCTGTTGCTTCCGCTTTAACATTTGCCACAAAAGAATTTTCTCTTTAATATTAATGGGCTCCAAACATACGCACTACATCCGGTTGTATGGAGGAGGATTAGGACCAGGAAAAAAAAGTCCGGTACAAGGAAAAAAAAAAGTCAGCTACATACAGTCTGGAATATGTTTTATTTCGCGCTTTAACATATGTATTTGCTCTGTGATATCGATAAGCTCCAAACACACACTGCATCCTGGTACAAGAACGAAAGAAAAAAAAAGTCTGTTACATACAGTCCTGAATGTCTTATTTAGTTGTTTTTTTTGCCTGTTTTTTTCTTTTTTGTGTCAGACTTTCTTTTGTTTTTTTACCTGGTGTACAGTTGCTACTGTGAAGAGGAAGCATTGATCAGATGTCGGCCCACCTCTAGTTTAAATGTTCTTGGTATTAATTATACTCCAAGAACAGAACGGGTCGTTTCATAGAGCCCAGATGTACAGTGTTATGCATTTCCCTTCTGGTTGCTTAATTTGGTTTTAAATGGCCTTAAATCCAGGAAAGACTAAAGTGCTATAGTTAAATGTGGTGGCGTATGGACAATTAATAAGCAGAGTGGTTAGTGTGATCTCCTGCTGTGTGGCATCAGTGGAATTAGTTTGCATAAAAGCAGAACATCAGGGATATGCACTATCCTTTGATTAATTTGACATTGCTCAAAGAACAAACATGATTAGAGATTTCCTTTCCCACAACTCTGATCATTTTTGAAAGAGACCGTGTAAAGAGAAGAGTTTGCTTGCTTGATTTGAAATTAGATTCATAAAATCTAAAGGGCCGTAGTGAAAAGTCAGGCTTTTAAAAATGAATGCAGAATAAATACAAGAGAAAACAAGAACATTAACATTAATCAGCCAAGAAAAACATCCAGCTCTACCTGGCCTGTTGCTCGCATAACAGAAATCCACCAGAATGCTTTACTGATATTCTGTACTGAGGGAAGCTATAGACATAGGGTCTTTTGAGTGCCATATATAATGTCAGTATGAGTGGTACAGTAGAGCGTGCGCCGCTGAAGGACAAAACCACATTCATCCGCTGACCGTTTGTGATAAGTGAGTGACCTCACTGCCAACATCAAACTGCCAGCAGGATTCTTAACCTCATAGCTGGTGATGATGGAGAACGGCTGAAAGGGTTTCTATAGCAACAGTCGGTGCTGGTTATAGATCACAGTATAGTGGATAGATCCTTCCATCTTTATACAAAAAGATGAAAAAAAAATACCCCAGGCTTGACTTGGATCATTCAATGAATTCCACTGTAAACCATAGAATACAAGACAACCGAAGGAAAACTGAGTGGGTGTTATTGACTTCGACTCATGCTTTCTATGAACAGGTTAAGTGTAAGTTCAGCATTTTCCAAATGTCTACCGGCAAAACTAAATGCTCAGCTTCAAGGTAGATGACAAATTGACAAATGGGCAGGCACAACAGGCTTGCTACAGAAACCTGTGCACTCATACTATCGAGTTAGCATTTGAACATAGTTCTCCACAGTCAGGTTCACTTTAAAAGCCTGGGGCCACCTTCGTTATCAAGCTGGTGTGCAGATTTAGGGACAAGCTCAGACCAGCTTTCCTTCATTCCACCTGATCTGCAGCTGGCTCACCTAAAGTGTCCTGGACACAAAAAAACAACTCCTGGAGGAAGATATTGCCCTGTACTAGAACCCAAAAGAGACCGAATCGGGATTGACCAAAATCGTTAAAGCTCCATTTCTGAATTATTTCTAACCAACATTGATTAAAATGTAAAGCCTGTCAAAATGAGTACTACTCAACACTCATCACTAAGCCGACTGTTTTATATTACCACCAAGGATCCCAGAACTTTAAAATTAAGTCATATTAGACATTTATTTATTAGATAGTATAACTATTTTTATTACTAATTAGTTGTATTCATTTTTTCTGCTAGGTTTTTGTTTTACAACACCACTAGGTAGTGAGAGTTCCAAGTCTAAGATTATATTAAAATAGTTGACAGATACGGCTAACATCTGCCCAGTCAGTATAATTGTGTGCAGAATAAACAAAGGCTGAATAAACACTTCAGTAGACAAATCTGCAAGAATTAAAAAAAACAATTTTTGCATTTTCACATTTTCAGATGACACCATAGGCACATCTGCTTTGTTAGATTTGCTCGGAGGAGATGGTTTTCAGTCACATTGCTCTCTGTGGTGTCTCACTACCTTTCTGACAAACTGTTTAAACAAGAGCTGCCTCATGCAAAGTGATATAAACTTCATTCTGTGTCACATTACTTTTATATTGCAACATCTACGGCATGCCAAAAAGACAAGAGGACACATAAAAGACGTTGTGAACTGCTGTAATGGGAACTAATGGTATTGGCTCATTGGTATCTGACCTTGTGCTCAATCATGCTGCTGATCTCAGGCAGAAAATTCTGGCTGATAACACGATAGAGATGGCGGTCCTGTGGGGAGGTTTTGTCCTTGATGCTTTCCGCCAGACTGACCCACTGTTCTTCAGAGTCACACACAAGGGACCAGGCACCTCGCTTACGGCCTGGTAGAACCACAGGGAACACACATTGGCATATTGAAGCCAGTAAAAGTACTAGTAGTATCAAAACTTAACTACTGCCCAAACACATCACTTCCTAAATATAGTCAACACAGATTCTATCACCTGTGCTAGGAGGTAGATCATCCAGTCCATTTTCTGTTTGCACTTCACTTTCGGCATCACTGAAAGACAAAACATACCAGTCACATGACTAGATATATAACTTTACCACAAACAACAAAGCTTGGTTAGGTTTCAATGTTTATATGGCTTTTTGGACATTAGATTAGACTCGTGTGTATGTACAATTCGAGACATGGCACAGTTTAACAGGGAAAGATATTCTACAACAGTGTAATTCCGTAATTTGTTTGTTTATACATGAACTTGTGTACAAACCACGACGAATGCCGACAGTCACAACACATGGCATCAAACAGCCACAGCAGCTTCTGTAAGCATTAAATGCATGTTTTCTTTTGACATAAGCAGTACATCTGTGCAACACATGCACAACTGCACACGTCAGTATCTATAGGCAATGGTGTTCTTCACCTTAGCTGAGGGTCTTCAAATCTTCTCTTCTTTGGTGGTCTTCCTCTTTTCTTTTTCTCTGGTAAAGTTAGCTCGTGGGTTTCACTGTAAGAAAGACAACATGAAACAGAAAGGACCTCTTTGAAATTATAGCCTTAAAACAAGTGTAATTAGCAATTGAGGACCTCTATAATTAACTTTTAACAGGGCTGTAAACAAGTGCCAAACTGCTACTGCAATAACACACATGGCACATCTATCGGTTCAGCACAGAAAACATGACCAATAACATGACATTCATTCTTGGTGCACTGGACCCAAGAAAGAGGATATATAGTGGTCATTGGTATTCACCTGATCTTCTCCGCTTTCCTCTTGACTGGCTCTTCTTTGTACATACGAGTGCCATAAAAATACCAGTAGAGGGCTCCATTTCCATCCTGCCCCAGCGGTTCCACCCTTAGACTGTCTGCATCCAGTCCCTGATGGGGTGGGGACATTACATTTCTTAAATCATGTGTGGGAATGTGCTTCTAAATCATCAGTCATTAGAGGATGATGTCATTCAGTCCTGTGAGCCTGCATGGCAGTGAATCATACATATGATAAAGGCCACAAGCCAGAACGCGTTTGTCTAACTATAAAGTTGTTCTACAACAGGAGTTCTGACCTCTTTAGTGAATCATACACAGACATTTAGCACTTTCAGTGTTTTTCTGAGTGCTTTCATAAATTGAATTGGACATGTCATTTTAAAAAATCTTATCTCATGGGGCAACAGTTACATATATTATAGGAAATATGAACTGCCATACAGCACGGAGGTAGAACTGTCAAGTTATTATTAATCACAGCGTAGTTTATGCCAGTACCTGTGTTTGACAACACTGAATTACAACTTAGAGGTGGAAAGAGTAAGCTACATTACTTGTAAATTCGCTTACGCTAATAATATTCTGTTACAATGTAATAATCTCAAAACTGTACAGCACCTTCTCAGGCAAGAGCAAAGCACTCCAGTAGTGTTATAAAAATGATTAAATGAATACAAAATTATTGTGATTTGAAATTCTCTGATGAGACTTGGTTGAGAGTACACCTAAGTGCTTTCACAAAAACTGATGAAACTGATTGTTTCTTTAATCAGGAAGCTTCTGTTGCATATGCTAGGGGTTGTCAAATATCAAAGCTTACATAGTTTATTAACTAATGTAGTAACTTCCCTGGTGTTGGTGCAAAACCAATAACCTCAGTGTCATTACACACAACCACAAAGCAATACAGTTAAGGAAACAAAAAGAAAACTCAGTATGGCTGGGCACATTGACTATTTCCTGATTCTTTTGAGCTGATCTCCATGAGTGGTTTACCTTGAGCAGGTCAAAGACATCAGCGGCATCCAGACGGTAGTCGCAAAGCCGGTGCAGCAGCTCCACCTGAGTGCGAGGAGGGAGATTCTCAAAGGGGCCCTCTCGTAGTGGGTTGGGTTTCCCCTCTTCCAGTTCCCAACGGTAGCTGATGATGTCCTCCATGTAACTGCTGAATGCCTCAGGGCTAAAGTGCCACGCAGAGGAAGAGAGACAGTAAGAGATATTAGTGCTATATGTTGTTCAAGGCCATAAAAGAAAAAATAAATTGAATGCTTCGAAAACATCTTTTACACCTCTTTGAAAAAAAGGTTATCTGGTATATGGTAGACTATCAAAATTCATTGGAAATCTTCTAATTAAACTGTGCGTCATTCGACTTGTTCCATTTATAGTGGCTTTTCTGTGGTATGAGATCACAGGTTGCTGTTGTGGAGTACGTAAAGAGCCTATACCACCTATGGTTTATCATGTGATCTTACAGCATCTTTATCACAAGTTTTGTAACTGATGATCACTTAGATACAAGGTAGATCTGGGTAGGCTTGTTCACTCTAAATTATTTAGAAAGGGACTATGGGTTCTAGAAAAGGTTAAGAGACTAATTCAAGGTGCTAAAATTAGGATGCTTCTACAAACTAATGTGTGCTAATCTAGCTGTTTTAGATGCATTTTTAAACCTCATAAACTAGTCATAAGAAACAAACTCTGTATTCATGCTTAAAAACAATACCCCCCACAAACTAAAGACCGAAGTTGTTGTTTTTTTTCCAGCTGATTGAGATCTGTCAGTAGAGATGAATGCAACCAATTCAATTGCAAATGCTGTTCACAACATGTTTCAATAACACATAGTTTTGGTAACAAACAATTCAAACTACTATAGCGGCTGTAGAGGTGAGGAGGAGTTTCTTTCAATGGGAGTGGGGTTGAATCTCCCCTACGAGCGGGAGCTGGTAAATAAATGTTGGTTCCGGTTCAGGTCTAGCCGATTAATCTGTACCTTTCAGTTCCAACTCAGATGAACAGAACAAGGGGCTTGGGGCAGGGGTGAGCATCTATGCAACAGCGCAGAGAAAAGAGGAACAGAAAAAATGGCTTATCTTGAAAGAGCAGTGTGCACTTTTCACACAGCTGCAGGCTCCCCCCCCTCCTCGCTACCCCATCTCTCTCCTCCTTTCTGTCCCTCGTTCTCTCCAACATACTCCCTCCTTCCTTTCCCCCGCTCCGGCAGAGCGTTTAACGCGTGCGGATGAAAAGGGCAGCTCTGTGAAAGGCCAGTGCTGAGCAGCCGCCCCCAGGATGCCAGCGCCTGTCCAGTCCAATAAAGCAGGTTGTCCTCCTGTTACCGGCTGCTTGGGTAGAAAAACTGGATCACTCCTGCTTCTCTCCTCACCACTACGTTGGTGTTGGGCTAGTGTTAGAGACGTAAAAGGGGGAAGCCCCGTACAACATTAATCACATCGTTGGATTTGAATGACATTCGCTTACGTACTCACTTTCTCCTATGATTTGACTGTGGAGGAGAGGAAAGTTTCGGTGGCTGCACCGTTTCAATATATATCCCAATAGTGGCAGGGCATGATTTCACCCTGAGTCAATAGATGGTGGCCTTTATGAAGAAAATTCTGACTCAGTGGGCTCTCGTGCTGGTGACTCACTTCCAGTGCAGCCTCGAGTGGGGTATGACTAAGTTGAAGTGGATGGAAATACTGGCTTTATCTTCAGATCAAACTGATTTTTTTCATTAATTGCCTCTGCTGTTTTATTAATACATTTCCAGAGATGCTTCTTCTCACGGTTTTATTTTTGGCAAAGTTAAAAAGCTAGACCTTAGTCTCTAAAACCTAGATTACACAAACTAGTTCCTTATTCTAACATTATGGTTCATGAGCCACAATGTAGTGGTTGAAACTTTTTTCCCCCCCAAAAGGAAATTAACTTACTCTTCTGAAACCCAAGTACATCTAAAGTGAATTGTGAATGTTGCATACTTTGCCACAAATACACTTTGATGTTTTTTTGCAACTGTTGAGCTGCCATGGTCACATTTTTATCTGTGCCCCAATTTCTCCTTTAACCATGACTTAAAACCTTTATCTCTTGTGGAGAGCAGAAAGTATGTTGTGTTTGTTTAAAGAGACTGTCAATATCCTTGAATGTGTTTTGTGGTCGAACTTACGTGATGTCAGTGCGCTGGTAACATCCCTGCAATAGACATGCAATGAGGTCCCCGAGGAAGTCTAAGTCCTGCTCCGACAGGGCTTTTTCCAACTCCTAAACACACAACAAAGAAAAGGGTGGGCTATAAAAAACGGTGGGGAGACTCCACAAATACGTCTACTTAACAGACTAAAGATACAGGCCCAAAGGTGCCACAGCTCAGACAAAAAAGTTAATGTTTGTTTGACATTATTACATAATACATTGCATCATTACCCAAGTAAATAAAAGCTGTATTTTAGTTAGGGTTAGAGTTGATGTAACAAAATACGTTGCAATGATTTCTCATTGAACCACAGCTAGACATTGTTGGTATCATTGTGAGGTAAAGCTGGCAGAGGTAGACAGCAGGAGGGATGATTGTAATTTGCAAGTTGTTCGATAAAGGCTGCTTGGTTTGCCAGGGGTTGGTTGGCTAGAGCTGAGGTTCAAGTTCAGCCATGACCCCTCTCCTGCCTGGCATTGTGTTCCAGCCATTGAGGTTTTATGAAGCGGCAGTAACCGGCAGAGCAAACTCTAAAAGACCAGAAAGCACCAAGGAGATATGGCAGGCAGCGAGGGCCTGGAGCTGCAACACAGCCGTGCCTCCTCCTCTCCCCTGCTCTGCTGACCAACTAAGGCACAGGACCCCACATGGCTTCCCAGCATGCACCACTCCACCCAATGATACCCAAAGGCTCTAGAGTAGAACAGGAGGGGAGAGAAAGAGTGAACAGGAGGCTGAGAGGGCAGAAATGCAAATGCAAGTGCTCCATCAGCCAAGTGTCCATTTCACTTAAAGCCCCCTTTTGCAGAATGCAAAGCAGCTCCTTCAGGCTGAAACCCAACCAGTCGCTCTTCAGAAAAAGAACACGACTGCCTGCTGCTGACCACTCCTAGTCCCTCCTCTCCCACTACAACAGATCCAAACCCTTTCTTTGTGTTACTCCTTTTACCGCACTGGTCTGTCTGGTATCCTCTCCTCCTAGAATTATCTCAAGGACGAGGGGGCACGTTTAATTATTGTGCACTCACTTGCCTATCCTCATTCTGCCTCTCTCTGGAGGAACCTAGTTGAGCTCAGAGGTCATAAAAGGTCAGCATACACACCTCCCAGCCACAGAGAACGACGGAAACCAGGAGCTACCAAGTATGTGCGATGAAAAACAGAATAGGAAGAGGGGAGGGACAGAAAGAAGTTGAAAAACAGGATAAGATGAACACTTCAGTTTGTATGGGGGGGTAAAAGTCATAACAGACCGCTCCTGCTTCTGTTCATGGTACTAAAGAAACATACTAGGATTGGACATAAAAAGAGAGTCCAATGATTCAAAGGAAACACAGTTCAATAAGTTTTATGAACACATTCTAATGACCAATTTAAAAGCCTATAGATAACCAAGGTCACATTTTCAACATGAGGCAGATTCTAATCTTCAGTCTAATTTAACAAGACAAACAGGAGACATTTCAAGTCTTAAAGTCTCAAGACCTTTCACGTTTATCATTGATGATTGCCTAATTGTCATGGCAAAAAAACACTAGCAGTCTTTCGCAAAATGCTGTAACAATGACATGGGATCAGAAGATATTCCAGGCCAGTAAATGAGCCTCTTACATTGGTCGGCAACTTGCATCACACAAAAATGAGGAAGGATCAATTTCCTGCCAAGTTCTGTCAAAAAAAAAAAACAGTTGAGCAGCAACTTGTGTTTCTAATGATTGTGACCTCACGTGTTCAAGATTGAAAAGACAGAATTTCCCAACACTGAATGATGTAAGTGTTAAGATGGCTGTAATGCTCTTGCGCTGTCAGCTGAGGTGATCATGGCTTAGACTGCTGACATCTCACTAGCAAGTGTGATCACCTGGTTCTACTCTTCACTGTAGAACAGCAATAGAGAGCATATCAAAAACATTTTTAATCTGGGCATCATTGGAAAGGGAGAACAGAGCAGCAATGATACGTTAATGTAGTCTCCCTCTCATACCAATAAGGACACTGTAAATGAGTGTTGTTTTCCCTCTGATCTTTAAAATTAGTCTGGGATACTGTATAGCGTACATCCAGTCTAAGAAAAGGGCTGCAAAGCTTCAACAACAAGCAGTCTACTTAAAGGATTGAACAGTTGCTCAAGCTAGCATATGTGTCATGGCTTGTTCACATGTGCGTATGTCATCCAGCTCGAGAGCTCAGTTGTAGCCATGAGCTCTGATCATTAAAAGGATAGTAGGATTGCGTGCGTGTGTGTGTGTATATATATCTGTGTGTGTGTGTGCAAGCACATGTGCACAGGATCCTGAGAGATCCTGTGTCACGCTCCCTTCCACTTCCTGGTCCCCTGTCAGGCAGCCTCTGGGCCAGAGTGAGGCCATCCATCAGAGACAAACTGCACTTTGATCACACTTTCGAAAAAAGCTGGGGGCCGTGGCCGGGGGAAGAGAGCGGAGTTGGGAACAGTGCAGCAGACTGAAGGGCTCGGTACGACTAAGTTGAGCAGAACAGCCCCTGGATTAACACCACACTACTCCACCTTTGAAGTGCCACACGGCATCTCAGATGGCAGAGGGATGGGGGGAATTAATGTGGTGTGCGTGCCCTTTCTTCAGCCGGCCATCCGGCAGATCCTTCTGTTGCCTGGTGCTAACAAACACTCAGCTTGATGAAAGGCCGCGAGGAACGCGCCGCTACAGCTGGATGTGTCCTGTGGGAAACTTTGGGATACTACACGGACAGCACGAAACCTACGACGAACGTCGTCAAACAACAAAAACACGCACTTCTGCTGACATTCGTTCCGACGCGTGTCTCCGCAGAATAAACACGGTGCAGTACTTTGGCTGCTTCACATTAATGATCAATGGGATTCAAAGATAAGAGCTGGATAAGTGAGTGTAAATCATAGAGTTAAGCCTTCAGATTTATCATTAAGCTACTGCAGTGAACAAAACAGGCTATTCACGTTCACACACAGGACAAAGATTGGAGGATGATTCAAGGCTTCAGTCAAAAGGTGTGTCATCACTACAGCCCCTCGGTAGACTGGCTCACAATCAGCAATTCACCCTGAAGGTATTTGCCACTTCTTCTCTCACCCGACTCCCCCGCTGTTTTTCTCTCTGCTTTTCTCACTGGCTTAACCTCCTATTCCTCCCATCCACACCATTTTCCTCCCCCTGTCCCGCTGCCCGGTGTCTACGAGGGCCTCGGAGGCATTCTATTATTCCCCTGACAACACCCTTGCTCCACCCCACACTTTTCCTCCCTCCGTCTTCCTCGTCTCTTCCTCACCAGTTGTTGGCTCCAGCTGAGGACTCTTGACAGTGAAGGAGAACGTTATTGGCAGATTTTCTCAAAAGTATTTATTGGAAGGTGGGGAAAAAAATAGCAGCAAGATGGAGACAAAGATCTGAAGACACTCAAACCTCACATGTTTGAGGCTCTTGTTTCACATATCCATCTATTCAATATATAACATAAAAAGCCTTGTTATTTTAACCATGTCACACACAATGTTTGCAGGTATTAAAGGAACTGACACTAGAGCTGCAACAATTTACATTTTATGAACCAAACAGCTAATTGATTAATCATTTCAATAATCAATAGATTAATTGATTATTAAAATAGTCAGTTGCAGCCCTATGTCATACCCATCGTGTAATGATATGGAAAGAATATTACGCTTATAGTCTATTTTTACCCAGCGACTAAAAAACCTCCAACCTCATGCAAATAAACTTATAACATGTTTTTGTTCCTTTGGACACTCTACGTTTTCTCTGTATACTGTGTTCATGAAACGATAGGCTTTTACTTGTGCTGACTCTAAGTCTTGCCTATGGACAATGTAGACAAATGAGTAGGAGGGGTTATGCACAGCAGCCTTGGATCCAGTCCACAAAGCAGCTAAGTCAGATAGGTTTAGGTTTGATGCTGTCAAAAAAAGATGTTAATAGTTTTCTGCCTCAATCTTAGGATGTCTCCTACGTCACTGTAAAGTCCAGTTTCAGCGCATGTACACTAGAGGCTTCAAGTTTCCATACCACACTTGTGGTAAATTAAATATTTGACCAGTATTGACACACGTCATGCTCCTAGACCCGCTGCTTTAACTTAGATTTACAATGAGAAACTTTCCACTTTCAGCACATGCGTGTGAAAACAGCTTTTCGGTGTGAGACTGTACATGAATCATTCAGCACAGTGAAGTTCAATCATCCCACTAAAGGAACAAAAAGAAAAACATTTTTGAGTGGAGGAAATATTTGCAATTCAACTCATGGAATGATTCAGATGAACCCTGATGGTAACCCTACAGCCACATATTGCAGAGTAAACCTTGAATATACGAGGAGAACGTAAACACAGCACATATTCCAACCTCCGACCACAATATGGGCTGCAATAGCAGAGTGGTGCTGCTGGTTCAACTCTAGGCCAGAGCAGTCTGTTGCTGCATGTCCCCCTCTAAATCTTGACTTGCGTGTCACAGCGGTATCCTACAGCAGTTCCGTTACAGTGTAAAGCTCCATATCACGGCAGTGCTTCTCATTTTGCTTCACAGCGCTAGTTACAATTTAATGCTCCGCTGTCCTGTTTCTTCCTGCATCGTGCAGCAGACGTAAGTATTGTAGACGTACAAACTAAGAGATTCATCTTGAGTCCAGTTTTACTTGGCCTATCAACAGAATTTAAAAACTGATATGTAGATTAACTATCCATTAATTATCCAAACGTTCAACATAAATTATAGCCTTTTTCTTACAATAACTGTATTTCATGTCTCTCCTTATCTCCATGTATGTCCATGTCTTACCCAAGGTACAATTTGTCTATTAATTTTATGTAACATTCCAAGACACCCTCATTTGGCCAAATATGAAAAATGCAATTAAGCTTCCACTTTTCTATAAGAATACATACTTCCTATGGGGACTGTACTAGTAGTTTTGATAAAAGCTTTAGTCAAATAGGAGTCTGTTGCTTTCTTTGTGGTGAAAGAAAATGACAGGACTTGCAGCTGACATTCATCTGCTGGCTTATCTTTGAGTACTGCTTGTCTCTAAAATGACATCACAGTAGCATGGCCACCATGTTGGAGCGGGGTGAGCTAAACAAACAACTCGCAGTAATTCACCACCACATGACTCGGCCAACCAACAGATTCATTTGGCCTCTCACTCAGACACTCAGTCACAGACAGACGACAGGGTCAGTAGGGCTGTCCCTGTGGTCCGGCCAAAATTGCGACGGACATCAAGACATTGCAAACCATCTGCATTTGCAGATTAAAGGGAAATGTGCTTTTCTCGGTGGACACTAATGGCCTCATCATGTGTTCCAATCCATATCTGCAGTGGGAGAAAAAATAGAGATAAAATGCGTGTGTATGTGTGTGCCTGACCAACACGGTGTGTGTGTGTGTGTGTGTGTGTGTTTGTCTGTGTACGAGTGTTTGTGGGGGGTCATGTGGTGAGGCAATGTTTGTATCTGCAGCTCCAAGGCTGTGGCAAATCCACAGAGCCTGCAGTATCAGGGGGTTGGCCTCCTGGCTACCCTCAGAGCAGACACTTTCCATGCCACTGCCGTTAACAGCTCCACTGGGGTCTATATCACCAACAGTTGGAGGACGAGTGCAGGGTTAGCTGGAGGGGGAAGGGAGGCCTGTTTGTTGTGTAAAGGCTCCTCTCTTCCTCTCCTTTGCTTGTTTCTTTATTTCTTCCTCCCCCACTCTCCTCCCACTTTCAGCTCACACATGGTTCCTCCAGGAGCCATCATCTGACAACACCCTCCACCCCCGCACGTAACCACCTCCTGCCACATGACAAACATGCACACAGCCATAATACCACAGGAAAACGCCCTCGCATCCTCAGGATGTACCATTCATCTGATCATCAGAGGAAAACATCAACATATTCGAGCTGCTGCCTCGAGAACTTGTTAGCTTATTTGTCTGATTAGTCCGATCTAATTTACATCTCTGTTCAAGCCAGAGTGAAAAGTTGTGTCTTCCACACCTGTCTTAATTAGCATTTTGACACGTTCAAACCGTTAGAGCTTTCAGGCGCTTACACCATTTGCTAATGACAACATGCCAACACGAGTAATGACTACAGGTTGCTCTAAATGAGCTGTACCACCATGAAGCAAAGAAAGAACAGTGACAAACACTAAAAATAGCTTATACACTTCACAACCAGAAGGTCAGTTTCAACTTTCAGCTGAGCTTTATTATAGTTTCAATGTCAGGGCCAGGTGGGACAGGTGGCTGGGCTGTGGAAAAGCGCAGCGGAGGACGACTGTGGGGGGAGTGAGGAATGGACTGTGGACAGATCCTTCCTGAGCCAAGCCTGGTCCAGACAGACTGAGACCCTTCGCCTTGGCCTAACTTGCTGGATATGTGGGTGATGATCATTATGCACAGGAGATGGGAGGCCACCCAGTACAGCAGCGCCTCTCATAGCTTCACTGCCAAACCTGAGGAAACCACATCATCAACTTCCTCGTATAAAGTGGAGCTTCCTGCTTCAGTTGAGATCCCAGTGGTCCCATTCTCTTCCTAAATAAACATGCAATCCCATACACATGCTCAGAGTCAAAAACATTAAAACTCAGCCTGGTAGCTCTAAAAAAAAAAATAAATAAATTATATATATATATATATATATATATATATATATATATATATATATATATATATATATATATATATATATATATATATATATATATATATATATATATATATATATATATATATATATATATATATATATATATATATATATATATATATATATATATATATATATATATATGACTAATGTGATCATGGAAGGCAGAGTCTTCTAAAAGACCAGGACCAAGATCAGGGCTATGCAAAAAAAAATGTTGTGTACAAAAATGAGAGAAAAAACAGGCAAAAGGAAAAAAAAATTCAAGTACACACAATTGGGGATATAGGTTATTTAAAAGTGTATTTCTTTAGCCTGTTATTTTCCTCTGTCTTGTGCTGGATTTTTTTTTTCCTTTTTTTGCCTGGCCAATGGTTGCCACTGTGAGGAGAAGCAAGGATTCACAAGCAACGAGATCCCTCAACGTAGAACTTCTAATGCACAAGGTCTGCGTCATGTCGACGGCGTAGTTATGTACACAGAAGTACAAACTAGCCTTTAAAATGGAGAAAACAACATGAAGCAGATGGCTTGGAACCCTGAAGGTAAAACACAGGTCTACTCTACGAATTTTAAGTGAAATGTTATGATATGCTGAGCTAACAGGTGGTTGCATTGGCACCAAAATCTATAGACTGGTATTGCATTCTAACAAACAACTGGCTATGATAAAAAGGTGGGAAAGCTCTCTACTGACTAATGCGTAATTTTTTCTAACACCGGCATCAAAGGAAGCTGAAATGAGTAAGTGCTTTGACAAACGGTCCAGTCTGGTGAATCACTGATTTCAAGGCAAAGCTAAAGGGGCCTTGTTTTGCCAATTTTCTACTTGAATATTTAAATTTTCATGGTTTATTTATAAAAAAAAATATTACCATGCTTTTATGGTGCGAAAGCCAGTTACCAAGCCAGTACCTCTATTCACATGCTCACTCTGAAAAACCCCCTTTACGCCCTTCCCTCACGACCAAAAGACGCGCCCACTCTGTTGCGATTGGACCAGCACTGTCAGAAACGCCACGCCCCTCAGAGAGCCGGGGTCGGTCAGAGAACAGGAGTCAAGTACAAGCGCAGGAGGGGGCGGCTACATGGATCCATGAGCAATTACTAATAACTTCTGCTCTTGTTATGACATCACAACCATGTAAATGGCTTGTGTGTCTTGAGCCAGTCAGCAACACCACTAAAGTAAAGACCACAACAGAATGAGTGGGTGGTCTCATTTCACAGTTTGTGTTCATAGGAACACAAATACACAAATACGGCACACATGAATTGTCTAGCTTAACTCTGATTAAGGTGCTATGCTAGCGAAAACCAAACTCTAATCATATTATCTGGGTGTCTTAATCAGAGTTGGAGAATTCCGATATTAATTGGAGTAATATGTTTACATTAGTAACGTTATCCACTTACACTGGGATTAAGACAATGATGTGTTTATTCCATGTGTCAGGTAAACATACTGGCTGGGGTCTCCCTCTGACTGATCTCCTCCAGAGTTCCTCAGGGGGTCTGTCAGTGAGCGCGCGTAATACATGCGTAGAGGTGGGGCTGTTCACAGACCGTTCCAGGCCAACAGCACGTGCCATGTATCAGCGCCATGCTGGAGCAATCACACCAGCGATCTAGACTTGGTGGCAAACGTGCTCAAGCACAGTACCAATTGCCTAGTGTGAGTGTGCCCTCTTTTTTTTAATAAATAAGTAATATTCTCAGATTCCTCCAAGTATGTCCGTCAACTGGCCATTGGCTGCAGTCTGCACTGCGTTTAAATGCTACGTTAACTGTTCTTGTTCTTTAAAGTCCGCCTGTTGCATCAAGGTCCTGGCATTCCTAAACAATGGTGCTCCGATACAGCTTCAGGTACCACGAAACAACACAAGACATCCTGAAAATCTAGCTGAAGCAACAGATCTGGGAATTTGAACAGATGACAAAATGATACACAGTAATTTATACGCATACTGATTTTTTGGGGCCTGTGTCTTCCTGTAATTTGCAGAATGTGTGTGCCAGCTGACATGTACCCCCCCCCCCAAGAAAAAAATCCTTCACATAAACTCAACTCAGACTTTTGTAGTAACATTTCTTACTGTCCCACCCTCTTTACTTGGTTCTTTCCCTCTTTTTTTAATATAGGGTGAAAAGACAGCATGTCCCAGAATAAGCCTACTTTCAATGATGTTCACACACATAAGTGGTACATTAACACTAACAGTAACTCCACTAAGCTTTCCAAGGCTCTCCTCTCTCATTGATGACACCTGTTTTGGCGAACTCTGCATCAGTCGGTTTCTATCGGCCTTCTCGTCTCTGCTTCGCAACCAGCCGCAAAGACACAAAGTGGGAGATCAACAGCGGAGGGATGCCGCCCCAGACTGGAGACAGAGAGAGGGAACCATGGGGAGCTGCAACAATGGAGCTGGCTGAAACAAACCCCAGTGTATGTGCCCCTCTGCCTCCCCCTCTGTGCACACACTCCCCATGTGAAACCATCTGATGCATGTACTGCTGCTCTCACTTGTCAATCACAACTGGGGGAGGGGCAGCTGCCTCTTACAAAACCCCCCTCACAGTGCATGCAAAGGAGGGTATAAAAAAAAGACAAGCAAAAAAGGTTCTTGATCTTCAAGGGGTACTCCCAGGGTATGAAAACATTTTTCAAGGCTTTATGTGTAACCTCACAAAGAATGGAAAGTGTCAGAGGTTGGTGTATGTGAGGCTGTAAGAAGGGCTGAGCTGGGGATGTGTCAGTGGGTGGGATAGAGAGAAAGAAAGGAAAAGGGATGCAAGGGATGAGTGAACAGCGTAGATCTGGGATGAAAATAGATCACGGTTGTTGTCTGGGGGCTTTAAACACCTCCTTGTAAAGTGACAAAAGAGGTAAAGTAGCCCAAGATTAAAAGGTATACATGTGATTTAGGTCACCAACCACTGGTGATTGATGATTAAGATTGTCAAGGTCATCTTCTGGAGCTATCCGACCACACATCTTCACCACAGTGATCCTTGGCCCTCACATAAAAGCCTCCTGTTTGAGGTCGGAGAGGCATCGCACATTAGGTGACTGCTATCTGCAGTTATAATCCACAGAGGCTGGGATTCAGTGAAAGTGTGTCCCTCCTGAAGATGGGCTGCGATGGAGCAACACTTAAGCCTTGATCCTATTCCCCATGTTAATCCATTTGCTTTTTAGACAACAGGAACAAGGACATGCTCACAGACAGCTTGCTCTCACTTATTTACCAGATCTAATAGGGCTAAATCTTCTTTTGCATTCACACGCAGGGCTTTATGAAAAATAGGAGCCCCCACCCCAGAAGGGCAGCAGCTCGCACCCAGTCAGAGTGGAGAGCCTCCACCCTTCAGGGGGAAGGGAAAGAAAGAACCACCATCTGGGGTTTAGTCATGGTGATGCCAGGGGCTGGGGCTCCGGGACAGGGAGGCTGCTGGGCCTCAAGAAGGGGATGGGGTAGAGGGCCTACTGAAAGGTAGTGCAACTGGATTGCAATGAGGATGGGGCTTGTGGAAAGGCAGACAGAGAGGCTAGTCCTTAGACCACATTCAGAAACCAAAACCCACCGATCTGGCAGTATACCGCAGGGGGCTTCGGTGTTGGGGTGTGTTTGAAATACAGGTGAGAAATCTAATACAATCCAAGGTGGTTGAATGGTAGTTACAGATTATTACATTTAAGGACCGATCATAAACCAAATCGCCACACAGCAGTTTGTAACACAGAGAGCTTATCAGAGCTAAAAATACCTTAGCTTTCATCTCAAGGATTGCGAGGTACACGGTTGCATTCCACACTCATGTTACAAAGTAATTCACCAGGGATATGAAGTCGCATGCATGTAACAACTTGATATCAGCTTGTGTTCTGGCAAAAACTAATTCTGGTGCAACTTTTTATTTGCTTTGTCCTATACTAATATACTAATATAATGGATAGAAGGGCTGCCACTTTTCACTCATTGCTGGATTTGGTTGTGACCAAAGAGGGAGTGAGTGATGTAGAAGGGTTGCAGAAGTTTAACACGCGGTGAAGATATTTCAGTATGAATTCAAGTCACGCAGGTGTTTTAAATTACTCTAACTAATTCAACTAATTTACAACTGCCCTTACAGGGATAAATAAAGTTGTATTTAACTGATTAAATAGACTTCTACTCAGGTTAACATAGAGTAAGGCTATGTTAGGCATTATGTGATATTACGAAACTCTATGAGCAAACAATTATACCGGTTTCATTCTTCTGCCTGAACAGGTGCATGAAAAATTTCAGGTGAGGGAGCTGTCAATCAAGCACAGTCATGTAGGCATGTCACCCGCATGCTATTAAGCAACAATGAACACATCTGTGTGGGTGGGGATTTAAAAGTTCCTGATACATGAAAGATATGAAGGAGCTATAGTACATCAGTCTTACTTCTGCTATAATCCATCTTCTTTTCCTGGGACTTTTCATGTGTACAAGCAAGTACAACACTATGAATGTCTTGGGTCTTTTAACGATTGATGATTTCCCGCCCCACCTTCGAGTGTCACTATCAGAACAGCTATAAACACTTGATTTCTGATGTTGTTTGAGAATACGGTCTTTATTGGCTGGACTTTGCCTCACCCTGCTCAATAGTTAGGCTTTACTGAGTGCTTTGAGGGCAAGGACAGTGTCAGATGATTTTTCTTTTTAAAAAAAAAAAAAAAAAAAAAAAAAATCAGACAAGGCAGTAGTGCAGACTTTTGCAGTGCAGGTGTCCGTGTGCAGGAGTGTTAAGAAAACCTCCCCCTCCTCCTCTCTAGGCTAATTGATAATGAAAAACAGTCTAAGGGTTAACAAAATAGAAAATTGTAACTTTAGTTTCATTTTTTAACTGTTCGCGTTAATTGGTCAAAAGTATTCTTTTATCAGTTTGTGAACACGTTGGTTCACTGCAACACTGTCTTGGCTACTTGAACACTTGAATAAAACAGAGCCTTCCTTAACAGTATTAGTAATATCTGTGGTTTCCTACTATGACAAGTCAATCCACCCTACCCTACACACACTGGTTTATGTGAATATGATGGCAAATTCATGGTTGGTCTAGTGTGAATAATATATGTATGTATGAGTCGTGCTTGCAATCTTCCCAGGTCTTCAAAACTGCTACCTGAATAACATAAAAACCTGAAGAAGAGTAGACATGCACAGGAGACTAAATATGTGTCATGTTCCGCCTTTGAATATCACTATAATGTTTTATCACAATCAGCATCACCTTTTATAGACACAGTCTATTTAATAGATATAATTGTATTTCTGTGCATTTCATATTCTGTCTGAATAAAGCCATAAGAAAAACAGTGTAAAAATATATATCTGAATCACTAAAATCCTTCACCTTAATAGCCTGGTGTAGACGTCAACATTACATGTCCCATATCTAAACAGGACTAAAATATCTGCTGTGAAAAATGCCAATCAGTTTTTTCCCTGTATTTGGATATCAATGAACAACCAAGTGGAGAAAATTAAATAATCCAAGTTAACCAATCACAAAATCATTATTTCAAAATATTTGGTTGACAACACCATAACTCAAGAAATCCACCACATTACATTTACCTAATGTAAAAAAAATAATAATGGGAAAGATGTAGGAAACGGGTTACTTAACACAGGCAATATTCTCAGGATCTTTTAACAGGTGACAGAATAAAGTGATGTAATCAGCAAGATATATTTTAAATGTCATGCATGTCTAATACAGAAGGAATTCGGTGAAGTCACATTTGAGCTACTTGGGAACAGCATCTTTTTCCTCACACTAGGGTGGGATGAGACCCAGCCAAATGTGTATTCTAACAGGATGACTTCAGACCGTCCAGGACCTGCAGGTGCTAGAACTCAAATTTAAGATCAACCCTAAACCCACATCTTACCCCTCAACTTAACATTTGAAACCCTTGATTTCAGTATTGAACTTTTTGCAGAAAAAAGTTGTTTTCCTAAATAAAAGAGGGAAACAGGTTGCAGTAATGTAAATCCTGTCTCATCATTTCTTGACCAAAACAAGGTAGTCATCAACATATATTAGCACACATCATTTCTATTATCTTGGTGCAGAACAACGGAAATTGCATATAAAAAAACCTCAAGGCAGCAACAGGCCTTCAGCATTTGTTGAATGTGTAATTTGAGGGATAATCTCCTTGATGCATAGCCAAAAATCAAGCATACACCACAAATTCAAAAAGCCAGGCAAAGAGGACAGCAGTGAAGACCCTGGGCCTCCTTCCTGGAGATCACCCACTCACTTTCATATAATGTGCTTCCACTTCCTCGCTTTCCAACTCTCCATCTCTAGGACACTTCTCTCCACTTCCCCTCTTTCCCCTTGCCTCCCACTCATTCTTTCTTTCCTCTCCATCTCACCCACTCAACCCTCTATCTCTCTCTCACACACACACACAGCTCACAGGGCTGCTGCCTTACGGAAAGTGGAAACTAGCGACAGTGAAGTGTATCAGCCCAGGAACAATGTGCAAGGGGCTGTTTTGTGAGGCTTGCCAGAAGATGGGGGGGGACTCCATTATCACTGACCAGCACCGTAGAAAGAAAAGAGCTGCTCCAACAGAACCACAGCAGCACTGTCGCACCGGATCACTGAGTTTGTCAATATCCAGCCTGATAGTAGATTCACAGGGCACAATATATTGTGGTTTCATATGTGGCATTTATTACAAAAGCCTCCATTGAGAAATAGAAAGAGGTGTGCCTCAATGACACCACTACAGTAGTCATCATCTTAACCATATTGACTTATTCATGCTTACTCAGTGTTGTATAAATAAATAAATGTGGGTCAGACTCATACTTCATCCTGCAAAGAAAACTTGAAAAGCTTTTTTCACTTCCGTAGCTTTTCACATAATGAAATAAGCGACTAACTTCAGACTGAGAACCGTTTGACAAATGCTATGAATGCTGTGGAGGTATGCATGCCCACACCCTCCTTACTCATCTCCCACAGCTGACACCAGAGGGCAAAAGCCAGAATAGAAACCTAACAAGGAAACACTGTGACATGCACAGTTGGCTGAGGCACTCCGGAGCCACACAATGACTGTTGCAGCCGAGAATATTGGGACGGTGCGACAGAAACGGGTGCGGGTCAACAGCAGCCAATATAAGACGTGTGTCCACAAGGAAGGACTGATGGAATGTCAGAGAATGTTGACTCTAAAGCTTCGGCCTGAGTGAAATCACTCAACGCCCCCCCCACTCTGTCAAGACCACTGACAGCCATTTCCTGCCCCCTTCTCCACTCCTGATTTTTGGGTAATTCAACCTATGCGCCCAGCGATAGGGTTGCGACCGAAGCTGACCGACATCACCCAAACATTAGAACACGATTACAGCCAAAAGTCATTCTTAGAGGACGGAACTAGAAAATCAACATTACATTATAAGAATTTGACAGCTGTCAAATGTACATATTGACTTACTATTACATACAAGTGACTCATCGATTCTTATGAAACCTGATTATACAGGTGATGGTGGCGGGAAGGAGGAGTGTCAGTCCAAACTGCTACACTTGTCTAGGCCAGTTTGTCTTGTTGCTGGTATGTGGCATTAAGCAAAACAAACATGTCTTCCCAACAGTTGACTCCTATTTCTAAAATACCAAGCTGTGTACAAGTTGGAAACAAATGTCCAGTCTATGGACATGTAGACTAATGTTCTACAGTAGCACAAGTAAAGAGCAGCAGGACTACATCCACCAGATTAAAGGGAGAAAACTATGGTTACTCCTTTTGCATAATAATAATAATAATAATAATAATAATAATAATACATTGGACTGATACCATGCTTTTTGGACAAGCAAAGATATTTGTATGACTAGTGTAGCGGTCAGGAGGTTGGATAAAGATGGTAGCATTGGCTCATTTTTTTAAGACTTCCTTACAATAGCATCTGTTCATAAACCAAATGGCCGGGTACACACAGCAGAGCAGAGATGTGGTGCGTTTTCATGCTCATTTTAGAGTATCTTAAACAATATAAATAAACACCACTCAGCGGGCAAACATGTAGGTAGATATTTCAAAGCACAAAGCAAGCAGGAAGAACCTTTACATAACAAATTTATTCTGATCCAGTGGCTCTCAACACTGACAGAGCTCTCATTGATATTATGAATGGAACGAAATTTTCCATAAAAAAAAAAAAAAAACAGCTACCTGGATTTAACCGTTGACTTACCTAGAACATAAGGCTTAGCAATATAAAGCTTTTGGATTTTTTACATCACTAACTGGAAACTGAGGATATCCGCTTTATTGAATACAAAAATAAAGACAGAGGAGACAAGGCGAGAAAAATACAATCTCCTGTTTAACAAACTAAAGCCATGCACAACGGATATCAAGCAGTTTGTTAAACTGAAACATATGCTTTAAGTTTTCACCTTTATATTTTAGTTAATATACTGAATGTTAATCAAAAACTACAACACTAGTGGCTGAATTGGACTCGTGCTTTTACAAATCAATAACTGTCAAGAGCTGCAAATGGGTAGTTTATGCCTCAATCTATGCAGTATCAAATACCCTGTGTACACTTAAAACAGTCGGCCGTGTGTGTTTTCGTACAGAAGTGTGGCCGTAGATCTGCCTGGATTCACATCACTTTAATGGATTCCTCGTGTTTTCGCTCCATAAACATGTCGTCCATGCAAATGCTAAGTAGGTTTCAAACGCTCATATGCTCACCATGTATTTCAAGCATATTGCGAGTGGGGTTGGGTATCACAAATTATGATCCAAGAATGTCATGCAGCCATTTTAATATCATTCATTCTATGTCTTCGTAGACTCAATGACAAGGCTGTCAAATGCCAGTGATTTGACCTAGGTTCTGACAGTCGGTCTTAACCTCAAATATGCAACAAGATGACAAGAATCTAGTACAGTGTGTTCCAGTCCTACTTTACCAACAATGTAAAATGGAGGTTTCACCACTGTACTCCGGCATTTTCTTTAAAAGAAATGCAATTTCCACTGGCTTCATCACAGAAACCTTCTATTATCTATCATGCATTGTAAAATCCTTTGAGAATCAAAGGACGTATGACCTGAATATGAATACACTTGTGTATTACAGATAGAGGTTTTCAAGTAGAACGCCGCTAAAGAATCTGGAAACGTAGGGACTCAAGAAGCTTCAGCTCAGGGAAGATTCTCATCACCATACTACCACATATTATGGCAGCTGTGACAACAGGACAGGTGTCAGACCACTTCTTTAAAAACAATTCAGACTAACGTTGTCTTTCTGATAAGCCACAATTCAAAGGAAATGCGACTGTGTGTTCGTTTGACTTTTTATAGTTTACATTATTTTCTGTGTTATATTTTCCCTCCCCATCTTGAATTGGTCTTAATTGTCTAATGTTCTTCTTTGTATTTTCTCTAAACGTTATTAATGTATATATTTACTGTAAAGCACTTTGATGTACATTTCTGAACGCTGTTATACAAACACTTATGATTAAACATTTATATAAGTCTAATTTTTATTACTACTACTATATATATTAATTATATCTCAGCAGATGCAGGACGACCCGAGTGTGAAAGTGAGCGGTTCACACTTCGCCTGCGTTAAAAGGAGCATCTGCAAAGTTTAAAACAGCAAGACCAAGCGATCAGTTATTAGCAGCTATAAAAATAATTATTAACACAGACGTATTTCGTCCACACCCCGACCTAAAGTATTGAGAACCGTAGAAGCACAATACCCTAAACTTTCATGTAAACTAGGCGCAATGCAATCCCCCCCATCTGTCCTGAAGCTCGTTTAATAACAAAGCGATGCCTGCGTTTGTTTTCTCTCCTGAAGGGGGTGGGGATGAAGGGATGAATGAGTGATGGAGGCTGCTGATGCCTGATGTTGACCATACCAATTTATTTAAAGTGCAATAATTATTCGATGCATTAAACAATCTTCATCAACTCGGATGTAATACTCGCATATACGCATGGTTAGAAATTAGCTGCGAACTCTGCGTACGTTTCTAGGGAACGAGGGGTTTGGGGGGGGGGGGTCGGATCGAGTGTTAAAGTTGAATTATGTAAACCGAGTGTTATAAACGCCGTTTATTCTGGTAGAGAGCGAAGCTCTGCACCTTATTGAACGCACACGACATCGCAAGCAAACGCTGGAGAACTTCGCTCCTCGCTACTAAACGGGACTTGGGCAGCGAGCAAACAATGCGTGAGCAGCATCTGCGTCCCTATGGCTACCCGAGCCAGATGGCTTCATCTGAGACAATAAACTCGAACATCACGCCATGAACTTAACTTTATGTGACAAACAGAACCAAAAACACAAAACCGCAGACGCATCGGCACACGGGAATACACACAGCGACAAATTCCATTTAGCGCGACCTTTTCTTTCTCTATAAATACGTTTACAACAAGGGTAGATTCAGTTGTGCAAACAGGGCAGGTCTGTGACCACTTCCATGAGAACCGTTCGGAATAACTTGGTGTTTCTGATAAGCGTTAACAGACAAAGTCACTAAAAGCAAAGTAAAGCGACATCTTTTCGTTTTACTCATTATCCTGCGCGTTCTATACATTTTAGCTCCTCATCTAAAACGTATCCTGATTGTCTTCTAATATTTTCCTTAACGTGTTTTTAAATGTTTATTTCTTGTTTACAGCAAATCACTTCGGTCTGCATTTCTGTATTAAATGGATATAAAGTTTATTTTTACTATTATAAGGCTAGGGTATCACTTGAATGTTCACAAGACTCGTAGCATTTTGTCCTATTACCCAAGCACATCCCAATCATCATATCTCATTTAGTTTAAGTGGCCCAGACGCTCTTGAGTTCAGTCAAATGAAAACAAACGAGTGGCACATGGCTCTGTTACAACAGAACACTTGTATTTAAAGTTAAAGTTACCCGGGAACACGGAGCATCTTTAGACACAACGAGCAACACGTTACTATGGACATCGGGCCAACACAACAGGACTGTGCAATGAGTGCTACAGTCACTTTATGGCTCGTGGCGTTGTTCTAAAGGACCATCAATTAGCAGCTGAAGCTAGCGTCTAGATGTGCTAAGGACCGGGCTAACTGGCTGAGCAGCCCTGAGACGCTCCAGAGAGGTAGCCCGGAGTCTCCGTTCTATTCCTTTAAATACGGGGAAGGGGCGTATTACATCTCGCCCCCTACGTTTTCCTACATGTACAATAAATTTAAAAACGGCGCTTAACAGAAAGCCAAGGTAAATCTACGAGGCACCGGGGTCTTCGCTTTCTTCATTATTGCGTGTTTTCGTGTTTAAAAGTGATTTCATCTCGCGCGCGCATCAACTTCCCTAAAAATCCTGCTTCGGATGTGTAATTCCGGGTTTCACCTGCTGCGCAGTGAACCAGAGATGGGGGCGCTGTGGAGCAGCTGAAACTCCGATTTCTGAAGCAGCGGTAGTATTTTTTTTAAATAAATAGATACACATGCGAGTTGAAACACACTTTTTTATTAAATAAAACGCAATATTTAAGAAAACGAAAACACCGGTGCTTCTGATAAAGCGTGGCTTTCTGATAAGCACTGCTGTTTATGATTAGCAGATACGGTGCAACGTAGGGGTGAAATATAAAGCGCCCGTTTAACGTCTCTATGGGATAGACCGGGGACTCCCCGGTAGCCCGGTGTGAGGCTAACAGCCTGAGTAACGTTTACGCTATGGGGAGTTCGGAGATAAGCTGGTTAAAGCTAGTTATACACAACACCCTCGACGGATCGAGGAAAGAAAAAAAGCTGACACAAACAACTTTTCATTTCCGTAATAAAGGAGATTCGTGCTGCGGCATGTGGACCACAGGTCTCATTTACCTCTATCTCAAAGTCCGGCAGGTTGAACGCCGTCCTGAACAGCGAGCAGAAGTGGGCTATGGCGGGGACTTCCCACCAGCACTGGATCTCTTCCACAGAAACTCTACATCCCTGGGACATTTTCGGACTGGAGAAATTGTGTAACGTTTGTTCCTCACATTAGAAAGTTGTTTCTCCGGCGACTTATAACACGTCCGTGACATTAAACGGCCTTTTGTAGAATTACAACAGAAGTTGTCGCTGCCGTTCTGTCCGGGCTGTTGCCATTGCGACCCGCGGAGCTACAATCTGTTTCAATCAGAGCCTCAGCGGAGCTGAACAGATGGGTAGGACGATACCACCGCGCGACGAGGGGGGGGGGCGGTAACTTAAAATATAATGCTAACATAAGAGTAAGCACGGCGAGCCAGTGTAGTGTCGAATATATTTATTTCAGGCTATATCAACTCGGATGTATGAAAAACAATTTTGTAATTACATTTCTAATATTTTTATAATTGCAAAGGACATTCGCTGGTCCCCCACCGGCGCGATAGTGCCGTCTCCGTTTAAAGGGAATGCCTGCGAATGGTGAAGAAATAAAACTTTAAAAAGTTAAACCCTGTGTGCCAGTTAACTTTTTAAGTTACACCAGTGTGTTTTTTGTGTTTGCAGAGATAAAGTTTCAGTCATTCACACATTATTTGGTTTATGTTTTCTAAATATGTATCAATATATTTATATCTATATAAAATTTTTGTTCTTTTTATAGTTCATAGAAAAGCTTTTATATAGGTTACCACCCCTTAGATTTATTCAGAACATAAATAGTTTTCAAACAAAAGTTATTTCTAAAGGCTTAGCTGATCACTGTCGCGTTTTGTAGTAAACAACATCTCGGTTAAGGTTTTGAGCGAAACGCTATACAGGGGCTCCCTCCATCGCCATAAGTGAAAATTACATGCTGATGAACAGTTTGTCAAGTGGCCGTTCTGCCCATGGTTTTATTATAAAGCATTCTATAATACACGTTCTATAATACATCAATGGTTCTGCCCCACATGGCCAGTTACACTGATGACCATACACAATTCTCCTTTTATATATATTTTTTCATTTGTATAAATATATCATATCAGTCCTTACAAAACATGGCCATCAAGTTGGTTTGCCATAGAGTAAAATAGAAAGACATAGTCATTCATTTAGTATACACATGAGGCAAACAACCACCAAATGATGAATTGATTTATTTATTTATTTTAAAGAAACACTTCATCCATAAAGCTTGCATCAATTCAACTACTGAGTATGATGTGCACATTTAAATTACAATACATGTCCAAATTAATTAATACAAAACAATTCATATAAACATTCACATTGAAATAACAATACTTGAAGTCCAACAACATTTAAGGGGCCCCCTAGAAGCTGCCTCTTTATTACACCCCATAATATTCAAGCCCTACCTAATAGTTGTGAAAACATTTCGGTGTTTGCCCTGAGGATGGCACTAGAGGCCATGTGTGATTTTAAACTTAAATGTTTTTGTTATCTTGGTGGAATGCGTGTGATTGGCTGATTCAATGGGTTTAAATGAATTGATTAGATTATGAAGTGTCCTGTGTGCAAAAGTACATTTTGGCTCAAAGGTAGTGGTGCAAGGATAGCTCACGAGTCCTCCAGAATTGAAAGGGTTGAGGTTATCAGGGCTTGTCCTGCCAGACCACCAGTTCCAGCTCCTACAGAAACGGTTGTTGTGGTAACAGTGTTTGTATTCAACTATTAACCAAAGCCTGAACCAAAACTTCCTCCATGCAAAGGCGATTTTAGAGAGCTAGATATTTGAAAATATAAAATATATTTATCACATATACACCTGTGTAATACAGAAAGATGACAAAAATGCATTTAAAATGTCCTATAGTAGGTTGTTCTGTAGGCAGAAGAGCTACATACCTTGGCATTGACTGATTTCATCAATGGACATATATAGTTAACAATATAATATATTTATAATTATGGAAAATACATCTATTGCATGTGTGTGTTAAATCCTCATATGTATCATATGCCAAGGTCATATATGGAATTATTTAAAACTGAAACTTAATTCATAATTCAAGGGCACATTTTACAAACCATGCACACAGATTTCTAAACCAACATTACAGATTTACACACACACAGTTCTTTTTTTTCTCCCTCAGGTGACCCCTGGGGGCACTTCGTAGAGAAGTGATGACTGATAACAATTGTTTTTCCGTTACCAGGAATCAATACTATCAATCAATGCTCATGAAAAAAAAAATGTTTAAGGGCGATGAGTAGTGGCTGGGGTAGTCACATGCTCTTGTTTGTTGATGTCCTTATGTACATTTTCTGTCCTTATATGACCTCATTTTAACATATTTCCTGGTTATAAAATGCCAGAGTGGCACAGTGCTAATCATGTTTGTCCATCACTTGTTATCTTGGTAGTAATTGTAAGTCTGTGAACATTTGTGGTATTCAGTGTGCACTGATGGATTATGTAATACTGGAACTCTTGAATAGAGGGCTCATTATGGATGGCGAGCCTTTTAAGTTGCTATTCATCTTGTCCACATGCACCCGTTTAAAATAATACACCTTGAGTTAGAGCTGTGGGCATTCGTCTGTGCAGGGTTCGTTGCGTGAGTCGTGACCGCAGCTACACAGGCGTGAGTTTATGTCGAGTTGTGTTAGTGCAGAGCTGTGCTGCTGGGGCTGTGTCACACAGGGAGTCACCACGAGAGGGAGGGACTTAAGCAGCCGGACAATGCTGGTGTTTGTGCAACGGCCCCTGAGTGGCGGCTGGCTCTCTCAGATTGCTCTCGCTTGACTACCATTGCTGCACGCATTGTTGAAGTGAAAGGAAAGTGGACAGCTTGATCCTGCCTGTGGGATGCACTGACAGAGGTAAGACCCCCGTTCCCCACTGCTATCTCTGTGGTGGAAGAAAATGAGGGTTTTTTTGAAAGCTGTCTAATGGGGCCGTGCTGTGTGAATTGTGTGAGTGGGGTGTTTCTGTGCAGTTTGGGGGGGAAACAGAGGTTCGGGAGCTGGAGGTTGGCTTGGGTGAGGCACCCTTGTCTGCGTTTTGGCAGGCTCACTGCTGTGTGTGAATGGAGCTGAGCTGAAAGAAAGTTTCTCAGAAAGAGGCTCAGTGAAAGGCATGTGTAGAATGTGATTCAGCAATGGAAAAGAAGGAGTTTAGAAATAGAGAGCATCAAATATTTGAAGGAGAAATCATTGAGGTGATGGGAAATGACACAAAAATATAGTCTGAATCAAGATTGGTAAAAAAAAGAAGCTGATATTTTCTTTCCTCTCAAAGGAGACGATAGGCGAGGATAGGTTGAAGGTTTACTGTGGTAAAAATAGAGGCAGAATGGAGGTGGAGAGATTAAGAGAGATATTAATTAGAGAGCTGAGGGAAGGGGGACGTCAGGAGGGGAAAAGGCAGAAAAAGAAGTGAAGTAACGCTCAACACAGTAAATGGAAGCAAAGAGCCGTGAACCTCATCAGGTTTCAACGGCATTGACATTATCTATAATCACACTTCTTAGACTACACACCAACCCTTTGTTTCAGATTATAGGAAAAGAAAAAAAAACTCTCTTCAAATCTTTTCAGTCTTTTGTAAACGTGGTAAAAGAATACCGGTAAGCCCCTCATTTTCAGTTCTGCCTTCCTTGCTAGATCAAATACTCTTATCCCTTTTAGCTGGCAGATTAGAGAGACTCAAGATGTTCTGTCTCACTGTGGTTGTCCTGGGATATGCCGCTATTCACATTTATGAATGAGTAACTCTGGATTTTTACTGAAGTGTGTCAATCCTCTGTAAACCCAAGACCCTCCTGCTAATATATAAGACCACTGCAAACGTCTATTGAGCAGGGCTTCGAGAAAAGAAATTGCTGTCATATAGAATACAGACACTTTAATCTTACTTGCAGCCTTCAGAAGTATTTAACTCACAATAACTGCATGTGTTCTGTTGTTCCAGGCGGTGGGAGAAAGATTGGGTTGTGGTGCGACGTACAACGAAGCGAAAAGGGCCGGCCAGAAGACACGAATCCAACATTGGTGGTTTTTGGCCAGGGGGAAAAAAGGCGGTGGGGGGGGCTTCCACTTCTGCAAGAAGAAGAGACAAGAAGAAAGCAGTTCTGTGCTACCACATTAAAAAAAAAGCAGCAGAGGGCAGCATTTATTGTGTGGGTGGGCAGGTGAGGTGTTGAGCTGCTGTGACAACTTTTAAGCTGCGTGCCAAAGTGTGGGAGGGAAGAGGAAGGGGAAGAAGGAGAGGAGGAGGAGGAGGAGAAGTAGGTGGAGGAGGAGGAGAGGACTTGTGGGCCTAGAGCCCAAACACAAGCAGGATGGCAGAAGTTAGGTAAGTGTGTTTGCCTTGTTTGATGAAACATATTCGGTCAATTGAAGTAGTAGCTATGTCATTAATGCTGGTCCTTTATATTCTCTTTGTGTGTGTATGTGTGGGGAAACGCTCCTTGTGCCCATTTTCTTTGCACCTTTGTCATTGACTGGATGTGTCACTTGCATGGCTCGTGTTGTCGACTGCGTGTCAATGGCTCTGTGCATGCATGTGTGCCGTGTGTCTGTGTTGATCCTTTCGCAGCCTCCCTGCTAAGCTGATTAATGGAGGCGTGGCAGGGCTAGTTGGTGTGACATGTGTATTTCCTATTGACCTGGCTAAGACCCGCCTACAGAACCAGCAGGGCGTCCAAGTCTACAAAGGAATGTGAGTAAGGATCCCCCGGCCCGAGTTAGCCCGCCACAGTCATTGATTTGCTACATACAAAGATAAGGGCTTCATATTACTATATATATAAATTATTGTCTTTGAGAAAAAAAAAGTTCTAAAATCTTTAACTTAACAACTATGGATTAAGGCATCCGATGAGTCTTTGTACCCCGCGAAACAGATTAACGTTTCAAAACCATAGAACCTTTTCAAATATCTGCATGCTCCATGTGATTAACGGTGTCAAATGTGCTGCCTGGTTAAGAGCTGCTTCTTATTTGAGCTACAAACAAATCCAAATTATTTAGAATTCCACAGCTCACATGTTTTTCCACTGAATCTTAGAGGATCACGGAGCATCGTGGAAAAACGCTCTCTCTGTGTTTTGCTTTGTTTGTAGAAAACACACCCATGGGACCACACCATGGGAGCACATTGAGGGATAGGCTGCTTACATTGTGTGTTTTGATGGAATGCCATTGTCTTTTTTTATTGTTTTGACATAAATGTTTTGTCTTGCTAGAGCCTGATAGTAGTTTAAAGGAATGCACCCAGCCACTACGTCATATTCTCATCATTTTATCAGTTCGTAGTTGTACCAATCATGAGCTGCAGAGAAAACGACAGAAAAAAGACACAATTAAACACCCGACTTCCTACAACAAACACTGTTTGAATGGGAGTGGCTATCCTGTTTTCAGTAGTCAAACTGTGGTTGTTGAGTCAGATATTTATTCATATTCTTGCCAAAGAAAAAGAAACCTTTTACACAACTGTTGATCCTGCCCATTTTACACCACAGGTTTCTGTCCAGTGTGTTGTTGGGAAAGGCCAGGGTCATGTTGTAATATTAAATAGGTAGTGATGATGCTTATGAGTGACACATAATACTACAGTTTTAACTGTAAAACTGTCTGTTAGTAGAGTTAATATATAGTATGTATCTATTTTATGATCAAGCCATTTCATGCATTATTATTATTATTTTTTAAATGAACTATTGTTTTCTGTTTTGTCTTTAAAGGTTGGATTGTCTGGCAAAGACGGTACGCTCGGAAGGCTATTTTGGATGCTACAGAGGTACAGTATTTTTTGCACTTCTAATTCATGTAACTAACAACTCTACAGCAGTGTTGTAGTATAATCTTAATCTGGCCAGTGGCCACCTATGCTGTTGTTTCCCCTGTGTTTGCCCTCAAATGTTTTAGCACAATAACCAAGATCTACTGAGATCAACCCACTGTGGCAGGCTATAAGATGCTGTGTAGGTTCTTTCTATTTGTGTCGCTTAGCAGAAACTGTTGCGTGTCATTATCAGCCTGTTTGTCTCTTCCAGGTGCAGCAGTGAACCTCACTCTTGTCACACCAGAAAAAGCCATCAAACTGGCTGCCAATGACATCTTCAGACAGAAGCTCTCCAAGGATGGGTGAACTTCATTTTTGCTCTTCAATGATACATCAAATGAGGAAGGGGAGGGGGTTGGGGGGCGTGAGAGAGAGACCAGCATTGAGTGGTCGAGCGTGAATGAATAGAATAAGTAATGAATGAAAAAAATATGGCATAACATGATGGTTACGTGTTGCAAATTAGCATTCACTATAAGCACTATAATATTTGTATCAGGTAGCTGTCCCTGCCTATACTGTATTTGTATATATATATATATATATATATATATATATATATATATATATATATATATATATATATATATATATATATATATATATATATATATATATATATATATATATATATACACACCATAAATAAATAAATAAGTAAAGGCACCAAATTATGCAAGCTGGGTATAAAGTACAAGCACACGCACATCAGAATGTCATTATTTACTATTTTTGTCTCCACTATCCATATCTACTTTAATCACCTAATATTACCAGTGTCTTTTATTCCTGTCTTTAAAGTTTAGTTTAAATATAAATAGACAGACCAATCATAACAAATCAGAGTGGCTCCATACAAATGTAATCTAAAGCTTCACTGTTTTATTCCTAAATAACACAGCTGACCCTTTTCTGGGCTTTTTCTTTTTGTTAATTGTGTTTATTGAGTAGAATCTGTGATTTTCTTCAAATCATAGGATAAGAAAGGTCTATGTTTCTTACCATTGGTGCCTGGTTATGTTTTAAAAGGGAGAAGTAATTTGGATGTCCTTCCGTTAAAACAAAAAATCGAATTTAAAACAAACAAACCTGCATTTCTACCCTACATAACCTATTGGGTTTAATTGAGAATAGGTGCATAGAAACTGCCACCCCCTGAAACTGAACCTGAAACATAACCAACTTCAAATTTTTTAATATTAGGCTATATCTTTATTCATAGCAAGCAAATATTGTACTATTATGTTAAATATTATATTTTAAAATGCTATGACAGTACACTGAAACTGGATGAATTAGTTAAAATAAGAATTTTATAAAATATTATACAGAACTCCATGTTCCCTAAGAAATGGTACTAACATGTTGACACTGTTAGATTTCTATCTTTATGCTTTTTTCATGCAAAATTACAGCCTTGAAAGTATTACATCATTCCCATATTATGCACTACATACCCAAGGATTGCTCTGCTGTTTCACTGCTTTGTGACAATAAAGTCTGTTCTAGTCTACATCATATCAGTAGCAATACCTGAAAAAAAAATAATTCTGAACTTCTAATTTATTATACTTACTTTTATAGTTTCCCATTCCCACTCTCATAAGATCTCATAAGGAAACATACCGTGTTATGATGGAAACCGTCTGTTGTTAATGCTTTATATTTGGTACGTCCTGTCTCATCAGTCATTTGCCTCTATGGGGAGAGGTTCTGGCAGGATGTGGAGCTGGGACCTGTCAGGTGGTCGTCACCACTCCCATGGAGATGCTCAAGATCCAGCTACAGGATGCTGGAAGGCTGGGTGAGTTGTTCACTGAATTCATTTAATTGTTACTGTTTAGAAATAGTTGTTGCACATTTTAACAAAGTGCACTGCGTCAATATTTATGGATCCATAAAATGCACTGAAATTAAGAAGGATGAACAAATCTTTTTTAACCTACTATGACAATGACACGTTGACATTGTATTAGGTTGGCAGTCCAACATTCATTCAGTATGTGGCTCACCGTATGTAGACCGAGTATAAACCTGCCATTGATTGAACATTTTAGTCACTGCATGAATGATTAGCCAGCATACATCTTTTTCTGCTTTACTGTATGTGGTGTTAACTTTTGCAGGGATTTAGCCATTTTACTGCCAGGGCTCAAAGGAGTTCCCTCTGACACTATTTTGCAAGAACACCGTCACTGTATCCTGGACTTAACACCATCGAAGAGAATAGTTCACAGTAGACATTTTTATCCAAAGTGATGTACATCTGAGAGTTAGTACAAAAATGGGAGTAAACAGCCCTATGGCTAGATTAGAGTCTGAAGGTACCTAGGTGCCAACAGACAGTGAGCAGAGGACATGATTGATTTAATTAAAAAATTACTACAGAACATTTGGTTAAGCCTTTTCGGTTAACCTTTTCTTAAAGATTTAGAGCGCCTCTGCATATTGAAAGGGGTATGATGATTTGTTCCATCACCAGGGGAAACCACAGAAGATAGGGTCTAGCTGGGGATTTAGGTCACTGTTGTGGTTGTACCAGACGCCTTTCATTCACAGAGTGTAGTGGGCAGGATGAAGCGTAGACATGAATGAGAGAGTTCAGATAGACGTGTGCTGTCTCAGTCTTGTTTTTTTTAAGTGAACGTCAGGGAGCTAGTGTAAGGTTATGAACAACGGGAGGGCATCTGTTGTTTTGGGTTGGTTAAAGACCAATGAACCAATTGTGATTGGTTTACATGTATGCAAACAAGCAAACAATTTTGCTATGCAGGACTATGTGTTTAGTAACACAAACACTTACAGTGATGGCTGCAGTGATGTTACATTAGTCTGCTTGTGTTTTTCCATCAGCTGCCCAAAGGCCTGTCCCAACTTCAGCTCAGGCTGCTGCTACTGGTCCAGCTCCATCACTGGTGGCCCCCCCATCAGCCCGGCCGACCCCTCCACAACGGCCTTCAACGGCCATCAGCATCACCGTGGAGCTGCTGAAGACTCGTGGCCTGGCTGGCCTCTACAGGGGGGCAGGAGCCACCTTAATGAGGTCAAACACACATAAACACACACACACACTCTAAAATATGTTTCCTCTTGTTCCTACAGTTGAATGTTTGAACTTCACCCTAAGGTTGAACACTAGAAATCTGTTTTCACATTTTTCTGCTGAAAGTGGAATGTTTCTCTGAGCTCATAAAAAATTTAAGGGGGAGGCCTATTGCATTTGTGACATCACAGCAATCTTCTCTCTCTCAGCATTTTCATAAAGTTTGGTATTTTTAATGAGAGAGAATGAGCATATGTGACGCTCTGAATTTGAACTGTTTTTCATTTATGCACCCATTCGATATACCTTTGTATATCATCAGATGGAGCTGAAAAAAATGAAAAAAAAATCCAGCAAAGCACAATTGATATTTAAAAAGCAATTTGTAGATTTTGCTCTTGTTGGAAAACTTGAAAAAAATATCTTCCATTCAGTTAATTTTCAGATTGCATAAGCCACACTGTGCTGGTTGTATTTCCTGACAACTCTGCTAATCATCGCTGATCAATAGCTTCCTGCAGCTATGTCTGGCTGCTATGCTGCAGCTGTATAGAGCCATGTCTCATTCTCTGTCCCTGCCTCATGCCGTCTCACTCATTTCTTTCTTCTTGTCATTTCCTTTCAATCAAATTGCTTGAAGAAAGTATTAGACTGAAAGACCTGCAATAAATATTTGTTTGCGTCAGATGGTGTGCTGGAATTTTTGTTTTGACTTGTTTTATTTTCTATGTCATGAAATCAAACATAACTCAAATATTTTTTATTTGTTTTATCAGGGATGTCCCCTTCTCAATGATCTACTTCCCGCTATTTGCCAATCTGAATGTGCTGGGCCAGGAAAGAACTGGTGACGTGAACGCTCATGCGCCATTCTGGCAATCCTTCATGTCAGGCTGTGCCGCAGGCTCAGTGGCAGCTGTGGCTGTTACACCACTGGATGGTGAGTGGGATGGATGAGACATGATGGGATAGAAGCGGTGTGGTGTGAAAAGGGGATTAAGGACCTCATTCTAATTGTGTATACATTTTACCTTTTCTTGTTCTTGCTGAATTCATTACACTTTGGGGTTTCATCACTACAGTTTCACTTCTGGTCTGGAAAAGTGACAATATTTGGTAATTAAGTGCAGGGTTGATATGAAAACTAACTTTGCATGGACAACATTCACCCATTATACAATGCACATAGCAAAGATACTCACAGCCTGATTGCCTTTGTACAGTAAAAACATATTTC
Organism: Lepturacanthus savala; assembly: GCA_030544235.1. Taxonomy (NCBI): domain Eukaryota; kingdom Metazoa; phylum Chordata; class Actinopteri; order Scombriformes; family Trichiuridae; genus Lepturacanthus; species Lepturacanthus savala. Next base: position 19,366,922 of record CM060465.1, read on the forward strand.
ATGATGTCTATAGATAGGAATTAGCATGTAGCATGGAGTTGGGTGACTGTACTGTGTAGTTTATGTATGTGTATGTTATGTATGTTAGTTTATGTAATAACAGTGCATCCTTATGTTAAATACCCATACAGTAATAAAGACTCGTCTGCAGACCTTGCAAAAAGGTGAGGGGGAGGATACGTACAAAGGAATTGTTGACTGCACAGGGTAAGACTTTAGTATATAATAAATCTTTTAGTAAATTACAGTGAATATGAAACGCCCTGCTACCATGGTTTTATTAATTATTTTCCTGTCTGTGTACTTTTGCAGGCGCATCTTGAGGCGCGAAGGCCCATCAGCATTCCTGAAAGGTGCAACGTGTCGCGCTTTAGTCATCGCTCCTCTTTTCGGCATTGCGCAGGGTGTCTACTTTCTAGGGGTAGGGGAGACGCTGCTAGGATTGCTGGGATAGCAGTGCCTGGTGTCGGCGGTGGTGTTGTTGTTTCTGTACAGATCATTTTCTGCATTAACCTGCAGTGCACAACCGAGTGAATACAGAGAGAGAGGAAAAATCAGTCACAATCCGCTAACCAAAGGATGAGGAGATGGTCTGAGATACGAGGAGGCTCTTTTTACTAATATGTGGATCAAATGGTTCACACTAATCATTTCTTTAGGTTTTCATCATGCTGTCAACAGGGTTCCGTAGGTTAACAGGGTCCTGTGTATGTGTGTGACTAATCTGAGGGTATGTGTTCCAAGTTGTCTGGGTTATCCCAGCATGCAATTAGTCTGGAGGTCTTTTCACTTGAGAGAAATTATTATGTCTGGTTGGAAAGACAGGGATTCTGCATGTTGCTCGGGGCTGCTAACAAAAATGCCTGACCATTTATTTGGTTGTGAGAAAGAAGTGTGCATCATCCAATCTAAGTGACAAAAACCCCTTTCAATCTTGGTCGAAAGCTAATATCGCACAATGTTTGATGTCAGAGTCTGAACTGGGTATTTGGCTTGACTTCAGATGCCAGCCATTTCGATTTCAATGTTCGGTGTCTTCCTCTGGAAAAGGAGCGTGATCTCCTTCTGCCTATGCTGTTGTGCATGCCTCCCACTTCATCCGTGAGGTCTGAGTTGTAATCTTGGATTCACTGGATTGGAAGGTGCTGCCTGTCAGTGTCTCTGAGGTAGTTTGTTAATCTGAAGGTAATGCTTTAATCCCTGTATTAGCGTACAATATACCCTAACACACAACTCACTTCCTGCCTAAAGGCCTCACTATTGGGTCACTGTCTCGTAGCTTTGACTTCCTCTTCAGCTTAGAAGGATTTAAAGGTCCAATGTGTAGGATTTGGCCTATATTTTATCTTAAAGGACTTCAAAGATGAACTACAATTTAAAAGAATGTGAAGAAAATAACATTTTTTGAAAAACCTACAAAAGTGACCATGCTAACCAGTTAGCCGTAGACCGTCCTGTCCAAACCCCAGGAACAGTGCTGGACTTGACATAGTGGTCAAACAATGTAATTCCAATTTATGTGTCCACCTTAGGTCCAAAAAGCTTATAATATATGATAAAGGCTTATATATAAATAACCATGTGCTGCCCCGGGCCAACAGAAGAAATGGCAGAGCCAAGCTGAAGGATGTCAATATGTCTTTCATAAGTTTTAAGATTTTTTTCGGGTGAAAAAATAATAAAATGTATTTTCACAATATGTGGTGAGTTTATCCAATGAAAGGTCTTTTTGGCAAGTTGCAACAATGGTGTTGGAGACAATGCTGCTGCTAGATGGCTAGAGAGACCAATCCAGATCCAATGAACTCATCTGTGTGCAGCTCTTTGCTAGGTCACCTCTAATATCTCTGTAGAATTTAATATTGATGATGCCATAGCAAAAATTCACAACAAACAGTGAGCGTTACGCTATATTCAGTTAGTCATGCACACTTTCCCTTATTTGTTTGGATCAGGTGGCCAATTCTTATACATTGTACCTTTGAAAAAAATCCTGTGAGAAGCCAAGAGCTGGTACTCCTTAGATATGCATAAAGATATTTTAGAGTTAGAAGGAGTTTCTTGGAAGTCGGTGCTTACAGACGGCAGTTCAATGGGCCATTTCACAGAGAATGAATCCAAAGAAAGTAATGGAGCAATTTGAGGTAATCTATTAAGGTGAAAAAGAGTAATGTTTCAACAATACACACTGCGTCTTCTTCAGATTCAAACAATAATGGCAAATTTTCAAAAATGTTAAATAGTCTCCTCCATGCAGAGTTACTTTTTGGTTACTCAGGATGGGAGATATTCTATCTTTGTCTTACTAACCTCCTTTTCATGGAGGAGACTATTAAACATTTTTGAATATATACTATTATTGTCTCTGAAGAAAATGTAATGCGCGTTGTTACATTAGTCCTTTACACCTTATTAAATGAACTAAAGTGAATCATGTGCTGCAGCACTTTGGGTTCATCCTCTGTAAAGTGGCCCATTGAACTGTTTTTAATATATTAATGTATATTGCTTCAAATGATGAGCGCACAATAACAAAAAACAAGCAAACGAAAAAAAACAACAAACTCAACGCAATTAAAGCCTTATTACTGCTGTTAGTTATTAAAGCATCAAAACTGTAAGTCTTAAATGAAGTCAGTGGACGTGGTTGTGTTGAAATATTATTGTGGTACTGAAGTCCAACATAGCAAAAGCAATTACAATCGTTAGACCCATGGAGGGAGTATGGCACCTTGTATTGCCAACTGTTTGCCATTACTAAAGTCCACTGGGTGGCACTAAAAGCTTTTTTTTTTTTTTTTTTTTTTTTTACCTTTTTAATGCAAACACATTTTGATGTGGTTAGTTGTACCTAGGCTACTACATTTTCCTCATTGTAGAGTGAACATAGCCTGAGTAAACTGTTTGTTTACAAGCTGTAAATAAAGATATCTCATACATGCTGATTTCTCTGTCACACATTTTTATTACTTTGGTTTTTGCTCCTGAACAGCCTTTCTGTCTGCTCGCCTACACGCACACACACATAAATACCGTTAATTTATTCTTAGAAAAACACTATATATTTGGCAATTAATGCAATTGCATTGCAAATTAAAGCAGTCCTTAGGCAACTTCTGGTAAGGTAAATTCAGTGACACTTAAACATATGTAAAGAGTCCATGTAAAGAGAGTTGTGTTGGATTCATTCTCCTTTAGTACAAAAATCCAAATATGAACATGCGTAGCATCCCTCTAAGAACATCAGGGCTTTCTTTGACCCGGATGACTGACAAGTGATTGTACAGGCTCTATGTTACTACGGTAACACAGAATGTCCTTCAGTCTGTGGTCACCTTATGTATTCCACTTGTGTCTGCACTGCTATCTTCATATCCATCGTTAATCCATGAACCTACGGTTGGGGTTGGCACCAAACAAGGCCACTCTGATTTCAGGCATCATCTGTGAGGAGTTAATTAAGAACCAAAGACACAAATAAATGAGTAGCAGAAAAAAAATGGAATGCAGATCCTGCCAATTATTTTTTGTTTTTCCCAGTTTCTTTTATGGACATAAAGTAGATATATCAATCAATATACATTGTCAATTCAATAGGTTTGTAGGTTTGAGGATCACTGGAATACCTAGTGGGCTATGCTGCCCTCTACAGGTAAACAGAAGGAGCTACTTCCAGTGTGTTGTACTTTCATAATTATATTTTTAACAAATTATAAATTACTCTACCTGTTGTGCCATGAGTTGTAGCCTGTTCTCCAATGTGTTGGTAACTTTGATCTTCCCGTTATCATTGTACAACTCAACTCCTCCGCAGCTGGGAAAAAAAAAAAAACACATATTGTAAATATGACAGAACCAATCTCAGCTAAAGTAAATCTGACAAGATATATAAAATCAATGAGTGAGAGTCAATGTTGAAATGTAAAATACTGTAAAGTAAATTAATTTATCTCACATGTCTGATGGAAGAAAATGTTCCTTGTCGATTTGCACTACTATGTTGCTTTTTGCTGCCGCTTTATAAATAGGGATGTCCTTCTTTATCGCAGCCTGTCGAGCAATAATTCATCAAAAGAATTCAAATCAAACACTGGCATCTATCATGAATGCAACACAATGTATTAGGACTCCTAATTTCTTACAATAATCACATAATCACCCTTTAGTCAGCTCAACCTCACCTGAACCATTTCTATATCCTGTTTCCGACAGCGAACTGTAACTTTCGGTTCCAGGAGCTGGCAGAAGCCCTGAAGAATGGAAAAGCCCAAGTTCAGAAAACACTGAGAACCAACAGATCGATCAGTTGTTGGTTTTGGAGTTTTAACTATACCTGAAGCAACAGGCCCTCCAACAGAGTGGAGTAACAAGTGGGGTCCAGGACAATCTCCACAAGGCTTTGACGGGCATCATTCAACAAATCCTGAGACAAGAACACAGGTAGAAAACAGAGACACAACTGATGCATTTATGAAACTGCATTGTCTACAGTTTGTGGAACATGAAGCGAATACGTGAATATGTGTGAGACCATCTCTAACCGTGATCATGTCGTCACGGGCTTTCAAGACCTGCAGCCTGGCTTGGTTCATCAGGTTGGACATCTGTCTGTGGGGAGTGGGAGGAAAAGCCAATGTCTAAATGAGACACACACATTAACATGTCATATAGCACCACTGTAACAAAGTTGTCTTGCAGGATACCCGTTTCTCACCACATCAAAATCCTAGATTTTGAGAAGCAGATACAACATTAGTGCTAAAATTCTTTAAAAGTTCACAAGCAAGTATCTAAGAGATGTATCCAAGAACGTGCAGGAGGAATCAAGCAGTGGCTAACAATTACTTTAAATTCTATTGTGGAGAAGCACTCACCTTGATTGACGTGCCAATACTGATACTATAGGTTGAAAATGCTTTGTGCAAGATGACAAGTGTCATATATGTTTGATATTTAAAAAAAAAATGCAAATAAACACTTTTTTTGTATTTTTGGGGGGCAAATATAGTTAAATATGTAACAACATGACCAAAGATATGATATATGAAAATAAAACTTTCATTTTGGGACTTTAAAGAGTTCAGGACCCAGAGAGACGATGTAATTACAACACATCCTGCCTAAATCTATTTATATTGCTTGTTGTGTTTAATAACACTCAATGCCAGTGAGACCATGTTAAGATTAAAAAGGAAAATAGAGAAGCAAGAGATAGGGATAAAACAAGGTATCAGGACATCTGAGGAGGGCTGAATATAGGGAAGCAAGTGCAGAACGGTACACTATTTTAGCTGACCATTACTGGCCCAAACCATACCCGTACCAATCTAACACTGGAAAGGAGGCTTTGGGGCCTTCTTCAGTTCTAACTGGCGAAGAGTCCCAGATATTTAGCCTCTGTGGGGTCATTATCAGGATCAGTGACACCACTAGGTGCGTTAGTGGTTATGGCAGTTGGAGCAGTCACATGAGGCCAAGTGTGAAAGATAGGCATTGGAATTGTCATGAGGCCAAACTTGAATGCTTGTTAAGTCGCCTGGGAAGATATGAAAGGACGCCATTGTAGGTGGGGGATAAATGGCATCGTAGACCTCCTTCTCTGTTGAGAGATGATTTCTTTACTTAGGTTCCTCTACTCCTCTTTCACACCATCAGTCCACTCCATTCAAAATATGTACATTGTTGTCCTTGAACAAATGTCCCTCCAGGTGCAGGATGGAGTTCAGTAATCTAACAGTTCAGGAGTGTGCGTTAAAAAGGCTCAAACTGCTATTTCCCAATGGCGAGTGGCATAACTCACATTTTTTTATGTTGTTCTATCTGCTTTTCCTTCTTTTCGTAGTATTCCATAATTTTAACCCTCTGAGTTTGCACCAGACGACCCTTCTCAATGTTGAACTCTTCCTCCGCCTGTAAACAGAGGGACATGACAAAGGCCCTTCACTGTGGACTGCAGCAGAAATCACAAGACTGACAGACAGGAAAACTTCAGATACCTTAGCATCAATTTCCTCAACTTTCTCGTTGGCTTCTTGCTCAATGAAGGCCATCATGTGCTTGATCTGCCACAAGGGACACACAAAATCGTTTGTTTAAATTCAGATGTCTGAACAAGTCCAAGATTTGGTACAACATGTATACAATGTTTGCACTTATTTATAAAAATAAATAAGTGCAAACCAAGAAATAACCTCGAACAAGCAGTTAAACAGCTTACAGTTCAGTGTCTTTGTTAACGTGAATTCTGGTTATCTGTCAAGTTTGTAAAAGTTTTTGTCACCTCGTTTTAAACGTAAAAAGTAGGTTTTGCCAAAGATTGTTTACTTCACCTGTTTCTGTACGTCAGCATCGGTGAGCGCCATGTTTGTTCTTAAATCTCTTTAGTTTATTTAGAGTCAACTTTAACAACAACTTTAAGGGGGCAGCTTGACAGCTCGAAGCTTGGAGCGCAGACTTCTTCTGCCCCGCTTGTTTCACGTAGAATCGGCCAAAACAAGCGGAAATACAACTTCCGGTCATAACTTTCAGAATAATGTTATAATAGTGTGTATTTATTTTTTAAAGTTAAAATATAACGTTGTGTATATTTTGTCAGTAATACATTTTTTACTGTTTTTTTTTTTTTTTTTTTTTTTACTTTTTTTCTATGTACCGTAACATTTGACTTTTAGCGTCAACGTTTTTTGGAAACGATCTTATACATTCGACGTGCTCATACTGTTGCTAGGATACATTTTGAAAGCATGTGGTTCCTTTTTCGAAGTGACATATCGCCACCTATCACTTTAATTGTGTGTTTAATGGTGTTTTATTTTACTGGTGACGGGTTTATTTTGAAGGTTCTGACCGAAAGTGTGGTGTTATATTGTCGTTAGCTTGCGGAGCGTCAGATTACATTAGTAGCACATTGTGTACTAACACTGCTGCTGCAGCAAGTGGTGTTTGCCCCTCCAGCCCCTGCCCGCTGCTGATATCCCCCTCAAACCTGTCGTCTGTCAGCACCTGGTGGCCTTTTTACAAGGACGGTAAGTGTGGCATCAGCTGGGACTAATTTATTATAATGAAATTAAGTTTTTGCGTTCCGAATTAACACCTAAAATGCGTAAACTAGCCAACGTTCTAGCTTTTGCATGTCGCTGGTCGTTTAACCAGTTTCTAGTGTAACTTCGCTGACAATGCAACGTTAATTGTTAAAGAGTTTGTCCAGATATTCATTGATTTAGAGCGTATGATGGTATAGTGTTGTCATTGAGATCGTTACTGTCATTAAAATATATATATATATATATATATATATATATATATATATATATATATATATATATATATATATATATATATATATATATAAAACCATCGTTAGAATTTGTTGATATCCCGATTTTAAATTCTCTAAAATACTTTTATTTAATATTAAAACTGCCTTCGCATCTAAAAGTCGTTGTTTTATTTTGATAGTTTACCGGAAGGTTTTCTTTATTTGACAAACTTTACACTTAAATTATCTAAGTTTGGTCCGCATGGTGTCATCTCATCACTGAAGGCTGAGCACGTTGTTTGATTCGGATCATCGTCTGCATGTGAGTGAAATAGCACATTTTCGTCCAGTAAAATTACCAAACGTTACAACACTGAAATATACACATAAACACCAAACATTTGTTCAGTAAAGACTCTTCTTGAAGCACCAGTTCTGCCTTATTAGTTATCCACGTGTGTAAGTTGAAATGATCCATTATGTAGGTACAAGACACACAGACATGTCTTGCGTCTTCTATTAGCAGCATAGTCCCAGAGGCACCTACGATTACATTAATGGTTAGTTTTCAGCCCCATTTGCCACATGGGTAAATGAACCTGGCTCAATGTGTTGGGACATTGTGCTGTCATGCCTTATGGTGGGACATTTTTTTTATGTCATACATGTAACAGCTGTTTTGCAGTTAAACACATATCATCATTGTTTTTTTCCCCCAGTCTGATGCAGATTGGTTTTATTCAATAAATTGAAAATACAATAAACATATATATAGAGTACTAAAACAATTTATCTGGCTGATACAGTAAAGTTACTGCACTTACTTCCATTGCAGTAAATTGGCGGGTAGAAAAGGGAAGTTACATATGTATACTACCGATATGATTGTTAAACAATACACCATAATGCAGAAAAACATGTGAAATTTATATTAAAGAATAACCTAATTCACGCAAGTTCCGAATCATGAAGAATCATAAAATTGTCCTAAAAATAGGATTCCCTTATGGCCTCTGCCAGTATTGACTGTACTTATTGCCACACTAACAAGCTATTGTTCCCTTTCTGGCTGTGATTTTTTCAGGTGCAACGTCCAGCTTTGACTGAGAGAACATATGTGCCTGAGAGTCTGACACTCGTTTGGTCAATGGCTACCTCAGACTCCACCTTTGCTGCCTCCATCTCTGCCGCCGTGCCTGAGGGTTTCCATTATGAAACCAAGTATGTTGTGCTCAACTGCCTGGGAATGCTGCCTGTCAGTGGACCTCAAGGTGAGAGGAAAAGATTTGTGGTTCTTCCATTTTGTTCTTTATGTAGTTTTTGAAATTAAAGTGTGGAAATGACCTTATGAAGGGGCACACTGATTACTGTATTACTGAACTGCAGCTAGTGACAAGGACACGCTGTTTTAGTCCTTTCTACAGCTCTTTCCCTGTTGTGCAGTGAACTAAGAAGGGCGAACCTCCGACTTGCACTCCGTGCACTGACACAGCACACATGGTTGCCACCTGTTTAACAGCTCCTTTTAGGCTTCTCTGACATCGGAATAGAAACACATTCACAGAGACTGTGTGCTAGTTATGAAGTAGCATGTGCCTGTAAACAAAGAGATGTCATTTGAGGCTCGCTGTAAGCCCTGCAACAATCCTTCCGATATGTGTCTAGAATAGCTAAGGACTGGCCTGTCTTACTGAGGCTTTTATAGCAAACTTGTGTCATGACCTCAGGCATGCAGTCTGCCTGTTTTCAACTGTTTATTCAACTGTTTACATGTAAAATACAGAACAAGTCTTTTTTTTTTCTTCAAATAAGATTGAGATTTTGTTCACTTGGTTATATTATAACATGTAATCCCATGTAAACCATATTCATCCAGGTGTTCCAAGTAAGTTATGTACTGTTAGGAAACAAGGTGTGAAACTGAATCCCACACTGACCACCACCATGTATTTTTTTCTCAATTTATGCAATGGACCCAAGACCATGTTGTATTTGTGGTAAAATAAATCTAACCGATTACAGGTAGAGAAACATCCCAGTCTTGAAAGTAAGTTCAGGCCGTTCAGTTTAGGCCGCAGATGTAACTCCCCCCATATGAATATGAAGCAAGCTACCGGAAGAAGTTTAAAAAAAAAACACACACACATTATTTTGAGTGAGACAAGAAACGGAGGACGGTCGAAAGGGACAGGGGGAGTTCTCCATGTTTCCTGTCCCATTTATTGTTTTGGTGCATGCTCTAAATGAGTGGAGAAGGGCAGATGAGTGGCTGATCCCTGCTTTCCGCTTGACCCGGTCCAATTTCTGACAGCCTGTCATGTGTAATCACCGTAGGATTACTCACCACGCCGTTGGCCGACGAGCTGTCTGGCTGAATGCTGAAACAGCACCAAGCCCGTGAAAAACCAACACTGACCCTCAGGGCGTTCATGTATGAGCTGCAGGGACAGAGACAAAGTGAATGGCCTCCTCCCTGTCAAAACACACTGTTGACAACATTGATTGCAAAAAGGATATCGATCGGCTGTTAAATCTACAAAGAATGATACAATTGTATATTCCATAGTAATGGAAATAACCAGTAACTTCTGGATTGTGGACAGGCAGAGTCCTTTTTCCTTATCGAATGACGACGAGGCCTTTTCTAGGCTGATTGATTGTAAAAACTCACAAAGGTGTAGGCTCTGTATCAGTTATGCCCCCCTGCATAGTTCATCATGGTCCCAGCAGTGAAGACGGAATCTTGTAAATAATTTATGTTCAGCCTGAAGCCGTGTATTGTAGGCACGCAATGAAAGGGCACCATAGACCCGCTTTTGGCTTTTTAAGTTCAACATGCAGAGAAAGAGTGTCCTTTAAACCTGCAATCCCGTTTCTCCCCTCCAGGAAAATTAGTGTTTATACATGCTGGTTTGTTTGGCAAACTAATGTCATGCTAAGTGTGCAGACATCAAGGGATGACCTGATTTTTTTTCCCCACCATCCTGATCAAAGACCGTGTTTAATATTTAGTATCTGCTGAAGTCTGGGCCTATAATTATACTTAATATCATTTTCACTTAATTCTAAAGTGCATGTCTTTTACTATATTTACAAATGCAAATACAGCTCACACAACTCTCTTTTCTTTAGTTGTGTAGGCTAATATATTGTAAATGTACCTGCCTCTCCTCATCACTAGCATAATTAAAATAATGCAATAATCTAATGCAGTTTTCATTGAGCAGTAAATTGAGACATTGAACACATACTCATCAACATCATTATCATATATATAACCGTCATTTTCACAAGTGTAAAATGTGGCGCATTGGATTGGAGAATTGATATCATGAAGTATTGTACATGATGTTGACACTAAATTTTGAGGGAACTATATATGGATACATTTATATATGCAGTCAATCTGAAACTCAAAAAACCACAATACACTCACACAATATACATGTCAGTGATGACAAAATGAAATCTAAAGTCACACCTCACCATATCAATAAAGTATTGAATGAGGGAGTGATTTCAGACATTCTTAATGTGTTGCTATGCTAATATTTTCAAATTGGCACTAAACAAAAATTATAGTTGTGGCTGATGGAACGTTTTTACAGGTAATTGGTAATACACTGAAGTATTGAACACATTTTGACCCAATGATGGTGCTATAAGAGAAGCCATGTGTGAGTGTTTTAGAGAGTGAATGTTACTCCATGTGTTTTTCTTTTTCAGGATATTCCGATTATGAGAGAGAGAGGACCAGCAAGATAAAAGGGGAGATAGAGGAAGAACTAAGACTCCTGGAAGATGAAATTGCTGCCTGTAAGTGGACACACATGGATATCTGTTGTTCATGCAGACAGTTGTTTGCAAAGGGATATAAGAGTCAACGTTCATCAGTATAATCAATAAAAAATATGTTGAGTATGCCGTGAAAGTGAACGTGTTTGCTCTATTAGTTCATCACCTATTCACCATCACCATATTCATAACCACAGTTGTCTGAGTAGCATAAGTCTTCTGTGTTACCAGCCCACATGTGAGTAATTCCTGAAAATGAACTGCATTGCCTGTCTGAGATATTATTCTTTCCTGTTGTCGGTGTGTCTGCAGCCTTTCCCAGTTCAGGCTTTGATCGCCACACATCACCGGTGTTCAGTCCGGCCAATCCAGAGACCTCTATTGAAGACCACCTTGCTACACTGGGATACTGGATGGCTAGAGAACTTGACCCACACCTGGCAGCAGCTGTACAAACACTTCTCACAGGGTCAGTTCACAACTCCGTGACCATACAAAAAAATCACTCATCTTATACTTTGTTCTCAGGCCAATGCGGGTGTAGATATAGCAAGATCACAAAATCGGTGAAAAGCCATGGCTGCTTTGAGATAATTGTTGCTTTTCTCGACTGCTTACAAATCTTCAATCCAAAATATATGAAATATATATATATATATATATATATAAATAAATAAAAGTCAGGGCAGCAACAATACAACGCTTTACCTCATCTAGTATAATGCCACTGTGTCCACAAGGTTCGTGTTTTAATCGCAAAGCACCGACAAAATCAATGTTGATGTACTACTGGTATTGGTTACTTTCCTCTCAATGAACTCTTGAACTTTTACAAAAGAATATTAGGACCCAGCATAAAAAAACGACCGGAGGAAGGTTTATGTTATGTTTTTGCATATTGAGTATTGAGTCAACATTTTGACTTTGTTCTTGAATTGCAATTTTATTTTTAACAACTTCAGTAGTTCTCCACTCAAATGAGGGGGACAAAGCTGTTGTGCATTAAAGATTTTACATTTAAATTTTGATATGAAATTTTATGAAGAAAATGCATATTAAAAAAAAAGTACAGTGTTTTAGTTTTTTTATATATATTTTCTGTCAAGACCCTTTAAGAGATAATATTTTTCATCTTCATCCTTTTTTTTTTCTTATATTTTTTGCGAACCAAATTTAATTATAAAGAGCAATTCTGGCTCACACAAATACACTGAGATCACCCTCCTAATGAAGACATTCAACTTGGGAGTTCATTGAAAAATGAATGGTGAAACACTGTTCACAATCTCAATCCAGATAAGTTGGTTATTTGCCCTGAGTTGGAATTACGGTATGTGCTGCAGACAATCTGCTGTTTTTCTTATTTTACCCTGCCTTTAGACTGCACACAGCTGATAACTTAAATCCAACTCTGGTAGATCTGTGGCTGTACTGAGCAGTACCCAACTGTGCATATGTGTAACTGAGTGGGACATTGCTGCGAAAGAGCATTCATGCATAGTGAACTACACCAGGGAGAACTAGGATTTGGGATGTGCTCTTCAGATGTACAGTCATATGTGAAACAAAGGTTCACATTTCATTAAGCCCTTATTTTAAGCACTGCTGACATCTATTCATCATTTAGCCAGTTAGGTATGGCATAAGGGGCGTCTTTGGCAGGTGAATTAAAAAATTAACATTGGATGCATAATGGTTATTAGGTCCTTCTATTGTTTGCTGTCAACATCTAGTCAATCAATTGTTGTCATATAACGTAGGATATTTTGTTTGCAGTGTAGAGTAATTTTTAATGGCATCTAGTTATATAAATTGTTTTCACACCTAAGGTTAAAGGTAGTTGCATTTAAATCCTTCCTCAGCAGTTACATGTTAATCTGTATGTTTCAGACCTATGGACTACCAGAGGTTCAGAGACACAACGCTGGATCTGTCAACACACACACACACTGGAGACTGGAACAAGGTGAGCCTCTTTAATTCCTGCTAAAAGAAAAGCAGGCAAGTGATGCAAAAGCCACAACATTTAATCCAGGTGTAGGCAACCTTGGTCCTAGGGAGCCGTTGTGGGTGCAGGCTTTTGTTTCAACAAGCAGTTACACACCTGATTCCAGTAATCAACCTTTAGAGCCCTTGCTATGAACCTTCATTAGTATTCATTAGAATCAGGTGTGTTACTGCTTAGTTGGGAGGGAAAGCCTGCACCCACAGTGGCGCTCTAAGGGGCTGTCCACACCAACGCTGGTATTTTTGAAACGGTTCGGCCTTTCACGACACATAACTGTAGTCGTGGACTCCTGAAACCAGAGTTTTTTGTAACTGGAATCCAATGTGAATTTATCCCAAAATTTCAGCAGTCATGTGTGGATGGGAAAATTTAAGTTTCTTCTTCTTTTTTGGGGGTTTTAGGGAAGCTGACATCCAAAAAGGACTAGTACTCTATTGTTCTACATCCTACTATATAATCCAGGAGAAATATCGTCTTACCCTCACACTTGACCCGATTTCTAAATGCTTGGAGACTCATGGAGCACTCTAGCCAACTTTTCAATTACCACCGCTTTTTACTCTTTCCTTCTTTTCCCCCCACCTCCCCTAACTTCTACTCTCCCCTCTTCCTCCCCCTACCAGGTGCTAGTGCCTTTGGTGGTGCTTCATGCTTTACAATGTGAGGGCCAGTCTGTGACAACTTTGCTGAATCTGGGAGTGCGCTTCCTAGAGGAGGTCGAGGCTGAATACATCATCCAGCAAGGGGGATGGGTGAGTTATTAATAATAAAATGGGAGAAACCGGTATATGCTCAGTCACCTGGAAATTAAAAATACCATTTCATTATACATGATCAAGAATCTCAAGTATGGGAAAGTGTATGGGTATGGAAAAATGTAAACCTTCTTAGATATGGCAAATCTTGGTTGTATCCAGGTGAATATTATGCAAGGCAGCATAGGTATAGTGTAGTGAGTGGAGAAATGATGATAATGCACCATGCTCCAAATAGACAGACTATAAACGGCCAGATGAGGGTGTCAGTGAGCTACTTGTTTCATACAGAGTCACAGTTCTTCTGTTATCTACAAGAACTATATAAATATACACAGGTCAAACTGTGCATTATAATATGTGTATGTATGACAACAAAATGCTTAATTCACTTCACTTTGTTTTATAAAAAACAATAACAATGTTACCAACAATCCTCAACATTAACTTTGTAGTTCACGGTAGATTTCTTAGCAGCTGCAGTTCAACTGTGCATATTTCTGCACCTGATGTGTTCAGGTGAGGTTTGTTTTGCTCTGTTGTGCTAACATAAAGTTTTCCTGTACATGCACCTCTTCAGGGCCGATACACAACATTAAAACCAATTGACATAAAATCTCTCAAGCCAGTGAATTGAAATTTAACTTCAATTTCAGGTTCCTCAATGTGACAACAGTTTAACATGTAAATCTTGACTCACGTTCCAGTAACACCTAGACAGGAAAAACAAGAATGTTTCTTGCCATATTAGTTTGGAAGTTGGTTTGTGTTTGTTTTTTAGATTTTTTTTTTCTTAGTTCCCAGTAACAATATTGGCGAGACCGTCTTTCTCCGAGGCTGTAATAAGTAGAACACTGCGTCACAGATGGCTCCCTATGAACGAGGTCATGCTGACGAAGGGTCACATGATTCGACATGTTTGCCGCTGCTTCGGCCGCCATTACCTCAATGCCATGATGCTCTGCCCGCTTCTGTGCCATGTAACGTGAACATCGTGCGCAGGCTCCAAGCAACAATGCATTCTTGCCCTACGTTATGTCACAAAGGATGAACAGACGATAGGCCGGGGCAGGATCAGCAATGGAGAGCGCGCATGAACAGACACGCTGATAGGAAGGGTGGGAATAGGAAGGAGGGAGGGGTAAAAGAAAAGGGGTGGGCATGGTGAGGCAGCAAGTGAAATCTCCTGCATGCACACTTCTCTCCAACTGGCTTTCTACCACCACTCTGTCTTTACGACTCTGTTTTGTTGACTCCCCTGAGCTTTTTCTGTCTGCTCAAGTGTAAACGGGGAGTTTCGAGATTTCACATTAAGGTAGGATGTTTCTTTTACTTGTGACAAAAAAGAAACGACTTTGTGAGCTCGTTGTCCTTTGTGCGCGTGTAGGAGTGACAGTAAAGCAGGTCTTTCTGCTCTGACAAATGTTCGCACTTCTTGTCTCCTTAGTTTAGTGGTTGCATGTAAATTAAGTTTATGAAGTAATCTTTTTCTTTTTTTTTCTCTCTATTGTATTGTGATCTCAGTTCATGCACTTACTATGAAATCCTTCTTACTAATGAATATGCAGTGTCTGTCTGCTAGGACATAAAAGGTAATGAGTAGGATATTAACATATGTATCCGTTTAATTTATCAATCCCTCATCACATTTTTTCTTTTAAATTTCAAATTTCATCGGTCAGACACTTTTAGCGCATTTAACGAGGCAAGAAATTCAAGATATTTTTAAATATCAAAAGAATATTTAATTGTTAATGCACAAATGATGGGTTTGTTTTCTTTGTTGAATCAATGAAGAGTAGATATTCTGTCTTGTCCTCTCCCAGGACATGTTGTATCTTACTGCGTCTGTAGTGCCAGTGACACACCATGTCTTGTCTGTCATAATTCCTTTGTTCATCATAACTGAGTACAATAAGGATTATATTGACCTTAATGTGGTGTACACTTCATTTGGCAGGAACAAAACCAACAGCTCTCAAACAGAGCACAGCCAGGGGCGAGCAAGAGGAGGGCACATTTAGGGAGGGAATGGGGGGGTGGGATGAGTAAGCAAATGGCCTACATGGAGAGAGCGATCCTAAAACGATGGTTGTAGTTCAGTGCGTGTAAACCCAGCCACTGTTTTTCTGTTTTGTCTGCATCCCATCTATGGGTCTGTACACCACTGTGCTGCTGCTTCCTCATGAGCAATCAGACAGAAGTCCTTCAAAGTCTGACTGCACATCTTCAATGTGCAATTCAGCCATTTCAGATTACAGTTCTTGTGAGTGTGATGTAATACGATGCCATAATTGCACCTGACCTCATGCAGAGACGAGATAATGAAGATGCACATTATTTTACAACAGTATGATAGTCAAAGCAGCGTATTTTAAAGCAATAAAGCATCTTCTGTTTTGGCCTTCAGTTTTCTTCTGGAAGCAACCTCTGCTGCTTAGAAACTGACAGTGTAGTGCTATTTAAAAAAAAAAAAAAAGAGTGCTGTAAGGGATTCCAGCCCAGGCCATACCATGGTCCATCACACTGCACCCTGTACGCTGTAACAGTGCTTCCCCATGTTATGTAAGCATAATTTCACCAGATCCAGGGTTGAATTATGTACACCACTGTGCCACTGCATCCGACTGAGACTGGACTAGAGTAGAGTGAACTGCTGTGCAGGCTGAGGAAGCTCCAAAAATAACTTCATAATCCTCTAAAATGATCATCACCAGGGACTCGACTGACCCACTTGTAGATTTGCTAAAAACTTGCTACTGTACAGCAGCAACACTTTGGCCCACTGCCAAGAGAGCCGCCGTCCATTAATCTGCCCTTCCATCGATCCATCAGTCTCAAGGCCTGCCCAAATTTTTCCGAATCGATAAACAGTTTTCTAAGATGTTAAAATCCCATTTCTTGGGCTGAGCATTTTCATACTGCAGGCGATTGTATCTGTGATGGTTTTGTGACCATCTGTATTAAATTTAATGGCATGCGATTTTAGATGATTGTTCAGTTTAAGTCCGGAGAATGTGTTTTCTCTCCTAACAGAAAACTGTTGGAGGAGAGAAGTGTTCTACTTTAACAGAGCTGTATTGATTTCTTTTGTGGGCACTCGTGGATCAGAGTAAATACCTCCTCCTTGTGAGGTAATTTTGTTTTCCATGTATCTCAGCAGTAACTCGTACATTAATTTAATAATGAGCAGGTCAGCGCTGCTCTGCACAGGGTTTTACTGGACTCGGGCAGCTGCTGTGGATTTCTTGCAGTGCCTGACCATTAGGAACAGTGATGACATAATCCTCATAAATGCCAGGAGTGCATATGAGCCAGTGAACATCTCATTGATCGAAATAACCACAAAAACTGAATGTCACTTGACTGAATGTCAATTTACCTTTTTATCATTAATAAAATGAGTGAAGGCTGTTTGCAACAAGCCTTTGTCACATCCCTGATCTGTCTGGATTTGCAAGTGGATGCAGCATGTTGGGAGTATACAGAAGTCAAGCGTCAATGTAGCAAGTACTTCTAATAGTCACACAGACTTGGGAGTTTTCTCAGTTTATTTAAAGATAAGTTTTATAGTCTTTAAACCAGAGGGTATGTTGCCCAGGCTTTCAGAGTTTGTGATAAATGCTGTAAATGCTGTATTATTATTATTATTATTATTATTATTACTACTACTTTTAATCAGAACTTTGCTGTTTTGTAATACAGTGAAGCACCACAGTTTTTAGGTAAACTGTGCATGCATGGCTTTAGGAATGTGCTCTTCAATATAGCTTGTGTTTGCCTCAGGCTTGGGTGGAGAACTGTGGAGTACGCTTGACAACACACTATTCTCCTTTTTTTAATTATTGTTTCATGGAAAATTATTGCTGCAGATTAAGTTGTTTGCAAAAAAACTTTATTATAAAGCCTTCTTATGTTGTTTTTTTTTTTTTTTTAGTGTGCACTGCAGTGTGATTGAGCGAAGGAACGCCCAGTTACTATTCCTTACTAACACAGTAGATTTGACCCTCCCTCAGTCTAACCTTTTTAAGGATTAATGTCAGATGATGACTGGCAACAGCAATTTTAAAGCATAAATATAGGAGGATAGATTGTATTTGCTGCTGAAATCATCAGCAGCCTTTTACTGCAGCTGTTATAGCACATAGCACGTACGTCTGTACTACTGTATGCGCCATGTGCAGAACAGGAGTCAGCTGGACACCTGTACTGTCCAGCTGATGTGGAAGCCCGTGTTCACCCTTGCTGCTCCCGCAAATCAGCTTATGGAAAAACGGCAAATGTTGGATAATGATCGAGGCTGTTAGATTTAATCTTTCCTGCCTCATAGGATGCAGCTGTCACAAAAACTGCTGCGAGTGTCCTTGCAAGAAAAATAACCTTCGCAGCTTGATTGTCATTTAATAGTCCTCTTTCCATAAGTTAATACCAGTTTATTCGCATGTTCTTAAAGGAGGCTGTGTTGCCCAGGGAGCCGGTCTATGCTGTCAGATCCTTTCTGTCTGCTACAAACAAACACTCGCCCTCCTTTTGTGCCCGCTGTCTGTCTGAATCTCATCTGTTCTGGTCACACCTATGTGACACGCCTAGCAACACAACAGAGAAGCCTTCCCATGACAGTTCTAAATCCATCTTCAACCTAGTTAAGCTAAGTTTAATATCTATAAACTCTGGTCAGTTTTTCATATACCTAATATATCTCGGCATGTTTTTTTTTGTCTGTCATCTGCTAGATCTTCTTGCTCAGACAGATGTGCGTACCTGGCAGTGTTTTTTCAGTCTGTGTTCAACCCTGACATATATCTGCTACACACATTTCTGTCATGAACTAGAATCACTTTGAATACTTTTCACAACGCACCATCAATTGTAGCAAACACCCACCAACAACATCTTTCATGCCCTTTTTTCTTTTTTCGTTCAGTGTTTTCAACACATTGAATACAGAAGCACTATGCCCTCAAGATGGTGAGCATGTCAGTGTGTATCTTGTTCTTTTGTGCTCATTTCAAACACTGACTGGCCTATTTTTTTAAACACATACTTATGATCCTGCATTATGTTGTGTACTTAGTAAGGTATGGCTGGTATAATCACTCATACTGCTTCTTTCTTATTGTTTTTTTCAGTTTATGTCAGTAGTTCTTTAGAGAGAATTGTTTTAATATTTTAACGCCAAGTTTGTATTCAGTTAAGCAGACACTGCTTTGATTAAAATTGCTGAACTGTGTTTTGCTTCAGCAATATGACCCCTTGTCACTTAATTGTACCCACATGACCATATGATATGCTTGTTATATAATAGATCATTACAGATGGCTCCTTATCTAATGTTGGTTAGCAGCTTCATACCACTAGGTGGCATACAAGGCTAACATTGTGCATGCAGATTGCTGCACTTTGAACTCCCATGGCAAGTTTTTAATTTTATCTCTGCAGCATTATTTAAATCAAAGTTTAGAACCCAATTCTAAAATGCACAATCCTGCATACTAGAATTGCACCCGTGTCCCTAAATCATCTATTTTGTTTAAGATATATAATTTGCACATCATGTGAAATTTTCTCCCTGCCTTCTTTGCCGCTGAAACAGTCCTCATTCATATTGTACACAAAATACAAACTAGTATTACAAAAATCGATTTAACTTTAGCATCTGCTACTCCAAATTCTTCAGTATCCTCCTTCCTCACTCACCTAGTGTACACAATAGAGAATGTAAATACCATCTCTCTGCTGTCTCTTTACCACAGGGGGAAATATTTTCCCTCCAGTCGAAGGAGGAGCGAGGTGTCACCATTGCTGAAGACGGCAACGACATTTACATCCTCTCGGGGGAGCAGCATCCCGACCACCACCACAGCCCCCCCTCATCACTGCTCTGCACCGGAGACACCAGCAGCGGGCAGAGCTCCTGGCAGACAGAAAGCTTACCCGTGTCGTTGGCCGGCCACGAGTCTTGGGCACAGGTCGCCATGATGGACCCCGAAGACGTCAAGAGCGTGGACAGCAACGAGGGTGTGGCTCTGGCTGAGGAGCGCAGCGAGAACAACTCGTCAAACTCGGACATCGTCCACGTGGAGCGCGAGGAGGCCGAGCTACTCGAAGAAGGCAACGACGGCGGAGCGATAGACGAGAGCATGATGAGCGTTTTAGGCACCGAGAGCGAGCTGGCCGAGCTCAGGGAAGAATTCAGGAACCAGACGACGCCCGTTGCAGCGTCGTCGGAGGCAGACTCCATGGCTCCGGCCTCCCTGATTTCATTAGAGGACCCGGTTGTAATAGAAACGCCTGCGAGCTTGTCAGCAGAGCCTTACCTCGCCTCAGAACCAGAGCTGCCTCCCCGAGTCCCAGAAGCTGCCGCTCCCCTTCCCCCCGAGCCAGAACCTGCAGCACCTTTACCCATTCCTGCAATTGAGCCTGATCCAGAACCAGCTGCTGCAGAGCCTGTAGAGGCGGCGATCTTCCATCAAGCCAAGGAGGCCCCGACAGTCAGCTTCACAGTACCAGCAGAGCCTGAAGCTGCCACAGAACCAGCTCGGGAACCAGAACAGACGTCTGTCGTAGTGCCTCCCCAGCCAGAGGAGCCTGAACCAGAGACTGTGGCAGAGCCAGAGGTCCCGCTGGCAGCACCCCTGATCCTGGAGTCTGCAGAGGTCCCTGTGCAGGCCCCCGAGAAGGAGGCCCCGGTGCCGCCAGAGCCAGAAAGGGAGCTTTCATCGCTGCTTTATGGAGGCGCTGCGCTAATGGGCCTCGCTGCTGTGATAGTATTGGGTGTCATAAGATTCAGGAGAAAGTAGAATAGAAAGGTATCTTTCTCAGGGGATTAGAACACAAATGAAAAGATGTTAAAAGTAGAAATATAAATGTATTAGTATACACTATCCTAAGAATTGTGCTGGATTTATCATATGAGTCTGCATTAAAAAAAAAAAAAATCTACTATGCTTTCGGATTAAAATCTGTGAAAATTCCTCCCAGCAACCCATTTCTCACCACATTCACAACCTTGCTGCTGGAATTCTTGGTTATTTTCACCTCAGTTGGTGACACAGTAACACAGAAAGAGGAAAATAATGCAGTCCACTGTACTCATTTGTTTTGTTTTTTTTTCTCCCTCACTCCTTTTGGGTTTACTGTGTCATTGTCATTGATTATTTTTGACTCCAGCCCTTTAGATTTAACTGTGTGGAATTTTATCTTGCTTCTGCCTATTTTGATTTCTAATTGTCTGTGTTTTGTTCCATTTGAGTTGTATGGAAATTTCAACTCTCACTATGCAGCAAAGTGGCATTCTCTTCCTACTCTCCCTGTTAAATGTGATGTTGTTCTGATACGTTCTCCGATAAACTAACCAAATATAAACATTAAACCAATAATTTGATTTTATGCTTCAGTTTGAAACTACTGCTGCCAAAATAGACATATTGGTTTAAATGTATGTTAAATCTTTCCACTTTGCACATGGGATTTTTACATGTGCTTCATGTTTTAGTTCAACTTTGTTTGTAAAGACATTAAAGATTTTTCTGAAAGTAATTAAACGTCTTAAGTGACACTTCTACTGCTCTATTTTGTAGAAATAATGTTTCAAACATGTTGAAATACTTATGTTATTCATTTTTATATCACTATATTCTAGTTTGAGTATTATGTAAATATCCATACAACAAGTCACAGCAGACGCTATGAAGTGTTGAGAAGGGGTTTTCCAGGAGGTGATTGCCGGTGATTTTCTTCGTCATATTTCCATCGAAGTTTCAGTTTGCTACATCAAAGTCCTTCTGAGCCAAAATTAGAAATAAAGTGTGCCAGATATAGAAAGCAGGAGTTGAATGTGACTGCAGCACATGAATTCAGTTGTTGAATTTTCTGGATGGACCAGTCAAATTAATCATGTTGTTTTTGTAGTTTTTTTCTTGTCCCTACCTCTTCAGTCTGGTGTCTTTAGCCCCTTTCTATTGCTGCCTTACTTGCTCCACTGCTTCTAATGTACCTGCCTGCCTTTTGCCACAACTTGCCCAGTAACGAATGCACCTTTCCCAGTAACTGTTCGTCCAGTGAGATTGTCAAGTCCCTACCCTTCCTGAGTAGAATGAGGTAATGAATTATTTTTTGACAATCAAAATGGCCTCAGCCACTTTGTGTACTCTCACAGGCAACTACTATTCTGCAGCTAAATTTTTGTTTTGACGTGTAGACCAAAATACTGAAATATGGAATATCTATTTTTATTAAGCAGGAATGTATCACCAGCGCAGTAGAATCCCCTTGCTTACTAATAATCCAGTCATTCTGGAGACGTTAAAACAGGAAATGTACGTTGTTAAAACAAGCTGCTGTTGTTTCCCCCACATTCAAATTAGAAAATGTCTGCTCCCACTCTGTTAAAGTCTCAGCTGGAAGTTATTCACATCTGACATATGATTAAAAAAGTGGCATTGTGTTGCTGTACGACACAAGTGTGTCCTTTTGTGATGATTTGGACACATTGTGATTTGATGATTATATCTTAGAAATATGATGAATGGCTGTTTAAAAATATGGTTTGAGAAAACTCTTAAATACAGAACAGATGTGTCCATGTATGTATGTCAGTGTTACTCAAAGCTACACCTGCTTTTAAAGGGAAACTGTTAAAGTGCAGAGCAGGTGAATGTTAAAAGGTTCCAACACTTTTTACCTTGAGTTTTCTCATGAGAATAATAAGTTTGACTAATGTTATAAAGTTTGACATAATAATAAAAGATTAACGGTGTATGATAAATTGCCTGTGCTGTGTTCACTTGTTAACTCTGGGAGAACCATTAACTAATACATATAACATGTTGCAAGAATATAAAATATAACCTCATTCAAGTATTTTTTTCAAGATATTACAATTTGATTTAAGCATAAGAAAAGACAATTGAATACATACATAAACAAAAATATTTTATTAACCGAAAAGATGCATATTTAAGCACAAGTAAATGAAACAAATGGAATTTCATTATAACAAAAAGTAATGGGAAAAAAAAATCAAGTGTTAAATTCAAAATCTTCAAGTTTACTTTTTTATGACTAAACATTTCATTGTCACTTTCCCTTTTGAAAAGTGTTTTTGCTGCGTTCACAGTCAACTGGTCATGAGCAGCAGATGCTGGTTTCAGAATAAGTTGTTTCCTCTCAGCGTTCAGCTCTAAAGTCACGGGCCCCTTCACCGCTGATGTACTGCAGCGCCACGCTGAACAGATTCCTCAGCAGATGAGGAACCTGCTGGCACACTCCCTTCACCAGAGTGAGGCTGAGCGCCATGATGATTCGCTCCTGGGGTAGATGTTCGAGACCCACTCCCTGACTAATCACCTTATCCACCTCCTGGGTGAGATGTCTCCTCCAGTCCTGAAAAAGAACATCAATCAGATTGATCAGTCCATGAAGACAGTACTCTGGTTATAGCAACTGTAAAAGACCATTAACTGTTAACAGTTGATGCATCTTATTACTGGTGTGTGTACCTCTCTGTCATACAGCACCAGTTTGTACACACATTCTCATTCAAGAGAATAGGGAAGTGTGTATAAACTGATTCTCTATCATAACACCAAGAAGGAATATTGGTGTAAATAAATATTTGAACTACTGACATGGCTGGAGTTTTTTTTTTTAAGGTAAATTCAGAAATCAATACACAAATTTCCCTTCTCTTATTTTGCAATACCTATATAGTATTTTCCATTGGCTATTGCACGCAATTTATTCAACTAATTTTATGGTTGTGCTATTAGGACAACTGGTTTCAGTCATTATGTAAAATGTAAGTTAAGGTTTTTGGATGTTAATACACATTTTATGGATTTTGTCCAATGAACTAGGAACATGAGACCAAAAACTCCCCCACTGTTTATCTACCTGGGAACTTCTCTACAAGTTCCTCTACATGTGCGCCATCCTGAACATGACATTGCCTTTACACTGATTTTGAAATCATTACTGGATCAATTTCAAAAGTTTGCTAACATTTGTATTCCTAAGGCACCATTACTGCTTTGTTTGTTGCTGAATGAGCCCTGATGGTTATTACTACCATCTCCACACTTTCATGCAGATGGTAAACCACATCCTCTTAGAGCTTAATTATATATGTAAATATGCACACAGGCTATCACCCTCTTCTCATACTGGCATGACTCTTGTCTAAATAATCACTCTGACTTTTAAATGCTTCTAGTAATCTGTAAATTATTAAAATATTAGAAAAATATTGTTTTCTTTGCCCCCAAATCAGATTCTGTTTCATGTGTTTGACAAAAATTTGTACTTTCAGTTTCAGTCCAACTGCAACCAGTCAGCTATGATTTGAGGAAGTCTGCTAACATACTCAAGAGATTCAAAGTGCCAGAGTTCAGTTTAAGGTAATTCACTGCAATGTCACTGTGACACCTTTCACTTTTTGGTGTTGTGTTGGACTGAGCATAACTGGAGGAATTTCTGCCTGCTTGTCAACATGCGAGCCGTTTTTACACAAATACTGTCATATAACGAATATCCCAGTTCTGTTACTGCAAGAAAAAATATGTTGGTAAGCATATTATATATGCAGAGAAGTTAAATTAAATCCGTCACCCCCCCACACCCCCCATTCTGTTATGTATCAAATGCTGAAACTATTGATGTGCCATTGCAAATACATGCTGGGACAAAGACGCTTTGATTCAGATTAAGAACTAATAAGAGAAGGTTGTCCTGTCAATCATCGACAATAACCATCACAACATCAAAAATTCTCACATGACTGGAGGAGGTTAATATGTTTCTCCTGAGGTTCTGGGTAGCCTGAGCCACCATGTTCTGTTCAAACTGGTCTGCAATTTCTCTCAGAGCTGCAGCAACTTCTTCTTCACGGACCCCTGCAGAAAAACAAGAGTACCCGTCAGTCCACATGTTACGTCTTTCTGGATTTCAGAGTAGACAAATGTTTATATAGCAATCAATTAATAAAATGTTGGATTTCAATATAAATACATGTTCATCTGTAGCGAATAGAATTTAGGTTTACAATTCATAATCTAATCAAGTGACAAATGTATACGGCCGCTTTTACTTTAAGTGGAGTTGTTTTATTACTGGGAATGAAACTATCACCATCGAACCTCAGTGTGAACACTGACTTTTGGACTTTGATACCGATTCCTGCATTCTGTGATTAAACAAATGTGTGGCTACACTTACTTATACTTATACAGTGTGTGTGTATGTACATGTCTACTCTGGCCTGTCTACTCTGAAACTACACCAAAAGGCTTCATTCACATTTATTTCACCCAGCAAAAGGGTAAAATCTGGTGATATTTTTAATTTATCATCAGTATTAACTGTTGCTTTTATGATTTTATTTTCATAACTGATTATAGTTTCATACAGATATTCACAGGAAGTAATTGGTATACATTATAATTAAGAGATTTCTACTTCAATTGTGTAGTATTTCCTTTTTCCTATTCCTTTTCGAAGATGTCGGGGTATTTATTCATTCATTTATTAAGTTTAAAGTGACCAATTCAGCTGCTGACTCACCAGGCCGGTGAGGCAGTAAAGGCTGAATATCTCCCAGAGACATGGAGATGCGGCTGGGCAGGTGACCATCAGTTTCAAGGCACCCATCGTCGTCTTGGCTGTCGTGGTCTATCCAGGGGCCGGTGCAGTGGATGTCTTGCTGAAAGAGATCGTTGCGCAAAGAACAAAGCTCCTTTCCGTATTCGGGGACTGAACAGTCCGCTTCAAGGAAAGCCCAAATGACCAAAGGGGCGTTTTGCCCAATGGTCAATTCCCACCGGTCATCCATTGACAGTCAGCACCCGGGACTTTCTAGTTTGGACGAGAACAGCAGGGGGGGGGGTGAACAGTTAACAAAACAAGCACATAAATCCACTCAGGTTACAGGCTCCGCAACCCGAGGAGTCCCAGTTCTATCCTACAAATATGGCGAACGGACGCCTTACATGTTCATCCTACGTTTTCCTACATGTACCAACCATCAGAAAAAAATACTTAACATAAAGCCAATATTCTTATCCGAGGCAGCGGTGTGTTCCCTTTCTTTATTATTGCATATTTTAAAAAAGGAGTATGTTTAATCTCGCGTGTGCATCAATTTCCTGTCTCGAATGTGTAGTTCCAGGTTTCACCTGCTGGTGGGGACGCCGTGAGCAGCAGAAACTCCTAGTTCGACAGAAGTGGCAGAATTTTGAAACAAATTGATACACATGCGAGTTGAAACATGTTTTAACTGAACAATACGCAATATCCAAGGAAGCGAACACACCGGTGCCCCTGGATAACAATTCTCTGGCTTGCAGGAAAAGGTAAGGGCGAAATGTAAGGCGCCCGTTCCCCATGTTTGAGGGGTAGAACTGAGACTCTCCAGAACGTGGAGCCTGGAGACTCATGTGGGTTTATACTGTTATATCAAATAGAAAGCGGCTTAATTATAAGAGTTAGTGTTCTGTGAGCTGACCAAGTTACTTACGGATAGCGCTGAGCTAGCTAGAAATAATATGAGCTCAATATTACACTAATGCTGACTTCGTTAAAAGTCAGTTTTCGAACTCGAGCATCAAAGTGGACTTTAAGCGAAACATTTGTGACTTTGGTAAACTCGAATTTCCGTTTGAAACAGATGTTTATTTTACTCACATGCGTTTGTAGCGCCGATAACGTTAGCGGAGAGCTGTTGTTTATGAGCCATAGACCACACAGCCCGGCCCCCGCGAGCTGCTCCGAATGCAGCGGTCCCGTTTGTGCTCTAGAGGTCTATAGGACGCAGCGTGTGACGTCAGGTTTGGGGGCGGGGCAGTGGGCACAGTGTCGGAAGTCCGTCAAAACACACGCGCGATTCCAGCTCCACTAACCGAGTCATGTAAAGCTGTACTGACAAAAACAACATGACTATAAAGGAAGTCGAATTTCGTCTGAATACAAAAACCGCACAATCATGATGGTTGATAAAGTCATAAAAGCCTCGTCTCATTTTCAGTCAGAGTCAGTTGCAGTGCTGTTAGAGATAAGCAAAAACCCCTGGAAAGTCCCTGCTGTGTTTTTTCTGTCTGAAATTAATACTTTTAGAGAGCATGAGGTTTTGTGTGCATGTATGCATGTGTATAAATAAAAGGAAAATGCATTGGATAAAATGCTTAAAATGTTTATTAACAGTTAAAAAAGATAAAACAATGCGTCATTTATAGAACCGACTGAGCGCATCTGTTGGTGTAGAGAAATGACACAGTTTACCACAACCTGGATGCAGAAGACCTACGTCAAAACAAAAAGACAGGGTTGACAAGGTAGGTCTTAAAAAAAAAAAAAAAAAAAAAAAAAAAAAAAAGGGGGGGGGGTCCCATCAGACTCTGTACCCAGTGGAACCAAAGCTCATGGATCGTGCAGCCTTTCCACCAACAAGCCTCCTCCCTGTCTTAGCAGGGGGTTTCATCCCCGGAGAGAGGCTCTGCTTGGGCGACAGAGATGCCTGACGAGCCTCCTGCAGCTCTCTGTGGAGAAAATGGAGAATGCATTAAAACACCAGGACCAAGTTATGCATTATACAGGACAAAAGTTTAACTAGATAAAGCTAATAGGTTATTTTCTGAAGAATGAGAAACTGTAAAACCTGTGGTTATATTTACGTAAACACGTCTAAAAACGGAACCACAAACATCCTTCCTTCACACTTCAACTGTTTGGTTTTCGTAGCGATCACTAATGCTCACTCTGGGAGTCGAGCCAAAATCCTGAAGACGTACGACTTCTGAAGCCGCCGCCGCCACCGCCGCCCTCTTCCGCTCAAAAACGTGTTTTACTTCCTTTAATGAGTCAGCTTTCTGTTTTTACATTCATCAGCTAAAGGAGGGAGGAAGTTTCTTTGTGCTCACTTTTAATCAGAGTTTAAAATGTGTACCAACGAACATGATTTTTAAATCATAACTAGTTTGCAGTCAATCATGGTCCAGTGTGCAACTCCTGTAATCTGAAATCTCGAAGCCTCCAGTGCAGTGCCCAGACATGGATAATGGAATTTTTATGTGATGCAGGAGACATCTGGTGTCCACCAGATAAAACTTCTGAAATAATTCGCATTTGTATATTCATAGATTCAGATTTGTTAATGAGCAGGAGGGCATAGACGTCATTTCCTAACTAGGCAATTACTCATTTATGGTGGAGAAAACAAAACATATTGGGCACAAATTACTTTTCAAAGCAGAGGGTTTTTATGTCTGGAGATCTTTTGAAAGGCACAATGTCATCTTTATAGATAAAATTCCCTTTTTTTGCTTTTTTATAAATTCATTTTAATTTATTCTAGTCCTAGGACTGACTTCAACGGAAGGACCAATGATATCAGTAACACCGTCACACATACTTATGTTTTGACTGCCAATTAATTGCCTTTTTATCCAATTTTAAGTCACATTTTATATGATATATTTTTACACCATGTTCCCCCCCCCTATTCAGTGGTTATACTGTTACATTATTTAATAACTGTATTTGTTTGGATGAGTGGACACCTGCAGATTAAAAAAAAATAGATCTGAAACTTAAGAGCTATTATAAATAAATATTAGCGTTGTCATGTGTCTGCCAAACAGCATTATTGAAAGACTAATTTTAAATGTGAAACTGCTTTACTCAGTGTTGTTACAGGTTTTAAAATAACCAGGTCCAATTTTAGAGAGTGAGACCTCTGAATAACCTCCTGAACGTAGGTATCTTAACAGATGGGTGACTTCAGACCATGAATATGCAGTCTTTTGTTCTTGTGTTGATTAGGACACCCCATAGTGGCAGAAAATGACAATGTGCCTTTATGTTCATGTGGCCCAGAACACGACGATCCCTCCTTACTTTTCAAGCATGGCTGTCCTGAACCTCTCCACGTTGAGCTCTCTGCGTAGCTGAGCAGCCAGCTGCCCCGTCCTCTCCTCCTTTAAGACCGTGTGCTTGCAGAGCTCCCTGGCGGACGGCCGCTTCAGCGGGTCTGGATCCAGCAACGACTGATGCAAAGAGAAAGGCTACGAATTTACAAGAGTAAAATTCAAGTGCCGTCGCTCACACAGGTGACAGCTCGAAATCTAATCTCTCCAATTCAGAAATCGGTTACCTGTAGCAAGCCTCTGAAGGGGAGTGAGAGCTCCTGTGGCAGCTTGGGCAGCTGGCCCTCTCTGAGGCTGTGCCACTCGTCTCCGTTTTGCGGTAGAGGAGGAGCCCCGGCTGCCAGCAGCACCGTGAGGCCCAGAGCGAAGAGATCTGCTTTGGGGAGGTGGCTGTAATCCTGGAGAGCAGAGACACGTCCCCCTCAAACCCCTCGGAAGCCTACAGCGAGGTGCATACCCGTCCCTTTAACGCACAACATTTTTTACCTCATGCAGGACTTCACTGGCCAGAAAGCGGCTGTCCCCTTCCTCAACTTGAGGACTGCTGGTTGAGGTCACGTGGCCCAGATCCCCTACAGAAAAGACAAGAATGAGAAATAACCGGGAATATGAGCTTGGAAATACCCAAGGCGGGTAGATATCCTTTGAAATGCTTCATGGCAGCAAGCCAAGAGAACGACAAGGCGTTGGAATCAGAAAGACTCTCCCACTGTAAAGGAATTATCAAACATAATTAGTAACTTTCAATGAATGGAGCGATTGACCTTCAGTTTAAGACTGCAAAAGAAAAAAGGAGGTGCTTTTTGGAGAAAGTGAGACAACTACATACAGAGAGCAAACTCTGTATGCAGTTTGTATTTGAAATCCTTTGTTAAATGATCTATACTACCATCGTCCTTATTAATTTGTTTATACCCCCATGTTCTTTAGGTCTACTGTCTGTTTTACATACCATTACTATCGGCAGGTCTCCTTACTGTGACGCCATATTAGATACTTTTGTGTTTGCTGTATGTGTGCAAAAACTTCAAGTTATAAAAAAAAGAACAGAAGATGTACATATTGTGAGGTAATTCACGAACAGCAACAATACCAATCTTGTATATGACTCCTGCTGAAGATCCATCGTCTTCGTCCTCGCTTTCCCCCTCACCGGCTCCACCCGTGCTGGATCGCTGGCAAATGAATATATTACCTACAGACAGGTGAAACAATGAAAACGTAAGCACACGGGTCCCTCTTTGGATTCACCATGGACAGCGTGAAAAGGGGTCCTACTTGGTTTGATGTCCAGGTGTACGAGGCCCAAGCTGTGAATGCACTTTAGGCCCAGAGACACCTGCAGTAACAGGTCTTTCAGCTCGGCCTCCGAGAACAGCTCACCCTGCGTCTCCTTTTTCAGGATGGCGTCGTTCACACTTCCACCTGACACAACAGTGGCAGCATCAAAACCGAACAATCGGAATCATCTCACCAAGAAGCGCTGTGGTCTTTAGGTTACCATCGCAGTATTCATTCTGAATAATCATGTGGTCGTCCTCTGCCCACGCCGAATAATATCGCACAACATGTGGATGGTGGCCAAGGACGGCATGCGCATACACCTCCTTCAGAGCCAGCTGCCTGGGAGGAAACGAGGTAGATTGAGGTCATTGGTGATGAATGCGATTCACTTCAGGTGCTTTATCAAAAACAATATACACTACCGTTCAAAAGTTTGGGGTCACCCAGAAAATTGTGTGTTTTCCAAGAAAAGTCACACTTCAATTTACCACCATAAGTTGTAGAATGAATAGAAAATATAGTCAAGACATTGACAAGGTTAGAAATAATGATTTGTATTTGAAATAATTTTTCCCCTTCAAACTTCAGTTCTATAAAAAAAGGTCAGTTTTACAGCTTCTCTAACCAGCTAAACTGTTTTCAGCTGTGCTAATATGATTGCACGATGGTTTTCTAATCATCCATCAGCCTTCTGATGCAATAACAAAAACATTGTACCATTAGAACATTGGAGTACATTGGGCCTCTATACTCGTATGTAGATATTGCACCACAAAAGACATTTGCAGCTAGAATAGTCATTTACCACATTAGTAATGTATAGAGTGTATTTCTGATTAGTTTATAGTCATCTTCATTGGAAGAAAAAAAAAAGTGCTTTACTTTTAAAATTTCTACTGGAAATTTCTACTGGTGGTATACATATAAGATTAGATATGGGTGGCTGTCTATGACTTGGCAGAGCTGCTGCTGACTCACTCGTTGGCAGAGCCTGCAAGGGGTCGTCGAGATCGCTTTATGGCGTACAAGCAACCGTCCAGCCTCTTCACGCACTTGTAAACTGCGCCGAACTCGCCCACACCGATGCACTCCAGCTCCAGGAACTCGCTCTCATAGCGTGACAGCATGAAAGCCTGGACAGCACGCCTCTGCCAGATAAACAGACGGAGAGCCTCGTGGTAAAACCAAAGAACTGCTAAAAGAAGGCACACGCGTCACAGGGTTTTGATTGCAGCCAGGAGAAACTTTTTTTTTTTACCCCTCTCCCTCCCCTTTTTATTCATGTGTGACCAAATATGGCAGCGCGCTACTTTCACAAGCAAAAATCCTTTGTGAAGATTCTGACAGCTCTTCTTTAGCCGGAGATTCCATCGAGAAATCCCGGAAGTAGGAGGACTGGCAAGCTGTAATTTTGGCCCGAATAAAGAAAAGAAAAAAAAAAGGAACT
Organism: Lepturacanthus savala; assembly: GCA_030544235.1. Classification (NCBI taxonomy): domain Eukaryota; kingdom Metazoa; phylum Chordata; class Actinopteri; order Scombriformes; family Trichiuridae; genus Lepturacanthus; species Lepturacanthus savala. The sequence goes on from CM060465.1 coordinate 19,398,384, forward strand.
GAAGAGGCAGCCAGAGATGACAAAGCCTGATGATGAAAGATCAAAAGCATCTGAGGGGGAGGATTAATAACTAGAAAGCACTGATATAAATAGTTGTACCTTTGGTGGGAGAAAGGCATCGTCATCTTCCTCTGATGACGACAGGGTGTGTTTCAACCTGGAACATGAAAAGGGCCTTCAGACCTTTCTATACAGGCAACAGTAGAACAATTGGTCAATTAACTGCCAACTATCACATGAATTTGCCAACTATTTTGATAATTGCCTAAATTACTAAAAAAAAAAACACAGATGTTGGAGTCATTTTTTTAATAAGAAAATATAGATATAGATTTTCCGATTTCTTTATAAGAGCGAACCAATGATCTTTGGGTTGTGCACTGTTGGTCTCGACAAAAAAACAAAAAACAAAAACATTTTAGGTTGAATCTTCAGCTTTATTAAACGGTGCTCGACCTTTTACACCACTTTATGAACCAATCGATTGATTGTTTCAATAATCAGATTCATACAATGTGTAGATCTAATTAATTGTTAGTTGCAGCCCTGGTAGACAGGACAGCATTAGAATCAACAGAATGATTGAGAACTTGAAACATTTCAATGTCCCGCCCCATGTCATAAAAGCGATTTCAGCCTCAGTGCAATGTTTGAGAGTCACATTGCTGAGGCAACTTGTTTCTACAGCACAGGTCTACGACACCACATCAACGCGATAGTTTACCTGCGCCTAGAGTCGTCATCTTCATCGCTCTTGTCCCTCCACTGCTGCTCGCTGTTCCTGCGCATGGTGTCGGGGTTGAAAGGATTCACGTTGACCGAGGGGGCCTGGATGAGGTTGGCAGCGGCCGAGGAGAAACGGAGGGTCCTCTGATGTCGACTCGTCTTAGTGCTGGACCAAGGTTGGGACGCCTTAGATAGCAGACTCTACAGAGGAGGGGATTATATTTGTTCCACTTAAATTAAACCTTTTTTGACAATTGAAACCCACTATGAGAAATCCTCTCGAGACCATGTTCCCCACCTTGGGCGTGCTGGGGGAGTCGCAGAGCCTCAGTTTATTCCAGGAAGCGTAGGGTATGGGGCTGGTGCACTGTATAGGGGAAGAAAAGGTGTTGCTCCTGCTGCGGTGGCGTTGCGTCCTGGGCGTCCTGCATGCCGGGCTGCGACTCCACAGCCTGGACACATAGTCGTCAGAGCTGTTGTCACTGCTGCTGCTTCCTTCGTCTCCGCAGCTATTGAAGTCCAGCTTCTGGTTGATCTCTTCGAACAGGGCCGCCATGCTTGTGGCCTGAGTTTTGACAAAATAAAAAAAAAAAATAACATATTTAAACGTTGGAAGAGTATGCTACGGGGTTGACTTTCAGGCCTGCGTTTCATTCTCTTTCGGATGATTATGGGGAGAACAGGGAATTAAATTTTTATTGAGATAAAACATGCACTTTCTCGAGCTCTACAGAAAGGTCTACATTCATCGTATGCTCACAAGGTCACTATAAACTCATAATTTAAGACTATTAAATTAATAGTACTAGTTGGCTTATTTGTTGATTTATTGATTTATTTTGGGGACGTTTTACCAAACCGATATAAGTTGAAAAACAGCATTCCAGTCAAGCTGAGACGTGATTTTCAATCAAAAGATTCTTCACATAAATATACTCATCCTGTATGACTCTCGTATATATACTCACGAGGACGGCGCCTTTCATGCGACCACTTGAACTTCGCGCCAGGTATGCAAATGACTTCCTGTTTAAATAAATTACACCACTCGGTTAACACATCTAGCTCTATGATTGGCTGACTGGCTCACGAGCCGCACGGCTGACTTTAACGTGGTTGTTAATTGCGTTGAACAACGTTTATACAACAAAAACATGACAATTTCTTCATGTAATGTGTGTAGATACTATGGGATCATCAAAGAAAAGGACAATATAAATGACAATATATATTAATTAATGAATATTAATGACAATATAAAGCCTCTTAAAAGGATCATGTACAATAATGAAATTCAACAGCAGTAGCACAAGGAGACATCTATTTAATTTCCATTTATTAGTAGTGTTAGTCGTAGTAGTAGTATTGTGTAATTTAGTTCTAGTTTTATTATTAATTGTATTATTTGTTCTCTAGTTTCATTTCACATACTCAAATATTACTCAAATATAAACTTTCAAATTTAAACATACTCACTTATTCCTTCATTTAAAAAAATACGTTTTACATTTTTCTTGTCGTTTTTATGTATTAAAATCTGAAAACTTCAATAAAAATTCAAATAATAAAAAACCCCAATAAAAACAGGTCACTGCATGAAATAGTAATATAGACACGTGGGCGGAAGTCTGCGACGTCATCAAAACAGATTATAGAGCCAGCAGGGGCAGGAGGAGGAACACAACCCATCAGTGGATGTGACACGCTTACAAATACACAGAAAACAACCCAGCGAGCAACAGGACATCATGATCCGGTCACAGGAGCGTATTTAGCCCGCTCGATTCATCCGGACGTCCGATCGTTGTGTTCTCCCTCTCCCTTTTCCTGGCTCCTCGGAGGCAGCAGTAGCACCATGGTGGAAAAGTCGGACCGAGCCCCTCTGCTGGACTGGGAGGAGATCCCGCCGCCCGATCCGAACCAGGCGGCCCCGCCGCCGCAGCCGCCGCAGCCTCCTCCGCCGCCTCCGGAGCAGCGATCGCCGGCGGAGAAAAGTTCGCAGCCGCCCGGTCGGACGTCGACGGACACTGCGGCTGGTGCTGGGTGGAGCAGCAGCAGCACCACCGCCACTATCACCTGCAGCCCGACCCGGAGGGCTGGAACAGCTGTCGTTGCCAGCGGGGACGGAAGCCCCGGTCGGCCGCGAACAGAGCACGTCGTCGGCCGCGGCTGGGATCGGCCGGAGCCGCTGGGAACGGAGCGAAATAACGTCCTGTTCCCCGGCCTCTCGGTGCGGGATCAGTGGGAAGATAAAGACCAGATCGTGTCCGTGTTTGTGGTCACCTTCGATACGAGATCAGGTGAGGAAGCTCCCCAATGTTCGGGATGCCACTAACAATTATTTGGTTGTCGATTAATCTGTAGATTGTTAACACGATTAATCGAGTAGTTGTTTTGTCCATAAAATGGTGTAAAATGTCTGTTTCCCAAAGCTAAAAATTCAACCTAAAATGTCTTTTTTTGGGGGGGAGGGGGCAGACCAACAGTCTAGAACCAAATGATCATCAGTTTATTAATATAGAAAACTAAAGAAACCAGAAAATATTTAGATTTGAGAAGGTGGAGCTGGAGAATTTGGATATTTTCTTCTTAGAATAACTTAAATCAATTATTAAAATAGTTAGCGATTAATGTAATAGTTGGCGACTAATCGATTAATCATTGCAGCTCCTCATACAAGCAGCTCCTGATGCTATCTACATGTTTGAAAATTGTGGCTTGACAAGATTTCCTGAAATGATTCGTGATATCTGGTTATCTTGTCCGTCCACATGCCATAATACAACCAAGTCATAATGCAAATGCTGAGACGCTATTGAGATGGAAATCTTAATAGGGGGGCGGCTGATCTTGGTCTGGCTTTTCAACTTTCCTGAAGCCCTCATTTCCTGAAGATGTCAAATATACTGTCTGCGGCTGTAAAGATGCATCACTGCATAAGACAATAAAAAAAGACAATCCATACAATCTAATACAAACAACAGAACACAAGCCCCAGATTTCAGTTTTGTGTTCAACTTTCAGAGTCAGACAGTGTACAGTGTAAGCTACAGTAGCTGAGTCAGCGCTTTCCCACCATGCAGAAATAGAGGAAATGGTCTGGATGAAAGTAATGATGACAGCAATCGCAGTAGGGAAGTGCGAACGTTCATGGTTTATTGTGTTTGTGTGTGTGTTTGTGTGTGTGTGTGTGTGTGTGTATGGCAGGGAACATGATAGAGTGGTGCTTGCCTCATGACATCAATCTCGATGGAGTTGAATTCAAGTCAATGGCCAGTGGCTCCCATCGGATCACCAACGACTTTATGTAAGAACCTCACCCACTGACCATGTAATCACGTGTCTATAGAGGAGCACAGATCTGTTCAAGCGCTGCTAGAAATCTGTCACTGTGTGTTTATTCCTGCGTGTGTGTGTGTCTTTTTCTTCCCACCCCCCCTCTGGGCAGATATTTCCGTAAAGGCTGTTACTTCGGGCTGGCCTGTTTTGCTAACATGCCTGTGGAGAGCGAGCTGGAGCGAGGAGCCAGGATGAAGTCTGTGGGAATTCTGTCTCCGTCCTACACTCTGCTTTACCGCTACATGCACTTCCTGGAGAACCAAGTCAGGTAAGATGCGCTGTGTATATGTGTTCTGCCTTATTATTATTTTTGTTTGCATTTTGTTTATTCTCATTCTTTCGCCCTATTTGTATTCTGTTTACTTCTCACCCAACCGTGTTCACAGGTTGTTTTTTTTCAGCTTTTTTCCCCCATCCTTGTGTCTTTGTTGAAAATGTTCTCATCTATTAAACATGAACCCGGAGTCCCAGTCGCAGCTACCGCCACAAGAGCCCATTTACATGCAGTTTTTTGGTATGAAGTCTAAGCACGACCTTGACAGCCTGCTCAGCTCCGCTTGTCTACTCCTCTGCTTCAACACCCCCCCCCCAAGAAAGCTTATCTCCTCATTGACTATGTATGAATAAATTACATATTCACTGTCCCAGGTTACAAATGCAGGCGCCTCAGGTTACTGCCAAGTATGAGTGGATCTGAGAGAGAACAAAAAAAAAAGTTTCCATGTGGTTACTGTGGCTTTACAGTCACTCTGGAGTAAGTGAGCAGTGGTAAGATTGAGGTTGAATGGAAACAAGCAATAATTTCTAACCTGGCACATTACCATACCAGATATTTCCTTTTTTGTGTTTCAGTCTACGCAGATTTCTTCATATAGTGTGTAAGAAATAGCGAAAGTGTGAGTAATTTGTGTATCCACACTACATTGATGGACTTTAAAGCAGAGATTTTGCTGCATGAGTGGAAGCATGGTTTGGTTTCATGGCAGCACAGTAATGACAGCGTGAAAATGCATACAGCTCAAAACTGAATAAAATAACGTCCACATACACCAAAGAAAGCTTCATCTGCATAATGGAATCAATCTGAAAACTGGATGATTCACACACACAGGTAGCTGAAGTATTCCGATCATTTATTTGAGTAAAAGTACCAACACAGCAATGCAAAAATACTCCATTATCCCTGGAATAAACTGAGGCTTGGCTAGTTTAGTCCAGTGTTTCCCAACCTAGGGTTTGAGCCCCTCCAATGGGTCACCATGATGGGGTCTTGAGATGATTAATGGGAGAGGAAAGAAGAAAAAACAAAGGTCTGATGCACAAATCTGTTTCAGATTTTTTTCTCTCATCTTTGATTATTTGGTGAAATATCAGATCTTTTGAAGTAAAGTAGAGTAAAAAAACATTATTTGGTGGAACTGTTAACAACTGAAAGACGTGAAATATCTCTCAACTACACACTGCTTTGTGTAAGATGACAAAAGACAAAATGCTTGGAAACCTTCATCTGCCATTTCTATTTTCTTATTTAAATTGAGGGTCTAAAGTCAGGAATATATTTCTTTATAGACTATAAAGTCCCATGAGGCAAATGTGTGATTTGGGGGCTATATAAATAAAACTGTATAGTAAAAAGTATCTAAAGTTGTCAAATAGTTGTAGTGGAGTAGAAGTAGAGTGGAGTGGAATTATAATGTACTATCAAATGGTGGAAAAACCCAAGTCAACTACAAGTACTTCAAAATTGTACTTAAGTATACGTTACTTCCCACCACTACTCACACCTGATAATCCTCCTTTTCCTCCTGTTGTTGCTCTGCAGACACCAGTTGCAGTGCCCAGGCCAGTATTCTCCACTGGAGGCCTTCTATGAAGATAAGAAGGCTGTCCTCCCCCCTGCAGGAAATGGTTTGGTCACCTCTTGCCCAACCTGGAGTGTTACCACAATCAACCGCTGTATGCACCCAGAAATGAAGGTCTGTAAGCAGCAGAGGACACTTTATATCTTTCGGTTTTATTTTCCTTGCGTATCTCTCTGACTGTTTGTCAGATCAGCCTCAGCTTTCAGATATAGCTTGTGCAGGGCATGCTAGTGTGCAAGCATTTTTGCTAGATATTCTAGATATTATTATTATCCTTAAATTGTATTGTTAAATTCCCATGGATTTACATATCACAGCGCTATTCTGCAGCAGGACTTTCATTACAGTGTAAAGCTCTGTATCACGGCTCCTCCTCATGTTGCTTCCCAGCGCTTTAGTTACTATTCGAAGGCTCATTGTCCCGTTTCTTCCTGCACGTGCAGCCAATGTAATGACGATATTGTAACGTTTAGCTGCTATTTTATGGCGTCTTATTCCAAGATGTGTTCACTTACTCTCAGGAATTCCCAGCTCTGTCACCTAACACAAGCGAATCTGGACCTAGACTCATTTATTTATAAACACATATATCAGTAACATGCCCGGGTCATTATGTCATACAGGAAAAAGCACAAAGTAAGAGATTTATCTTAAGTCCAGTTTTACTTGGCCTATCAACACAATTTCAAAACTCATCCGCACTTTCAACATAAATTGTATTACAATAACCAAATTTGCATGTCTCTCCTTAAATCAATATGTCCATGTCTCACCCAATGTACAATTTGTCTATTCAGACTATGTAACAGTCCAACACACCCTCATTTTGGCCAAGCATGAAAAATCTACTTAAACTTCTATTTTTCTATAGGAATACGTCGTTCCTACAGACACTGCACTAGTGAATAATAACCCAAAAACCATTATTCCCTCCCTGCAGATCACCCACCCTGCCGGCTGCATGTCCCAGTTCATCCAGTTTTTCGGGGAGCAGATAATGGTGCTGTGGAAGTTTGCGCTGCTGCGGAAACGTATCCTCATCTTCTCCCCTCCACCTGTAGGTGTGGTCTGCTACAGGGGTGAGAATCCTTAAATCTACACGATGAAACACACCAGTTACCGGAGTTGGATAACGTCTTGCATTAAACGTGCAATCAACACACGCTCTTTCCTCATTATAAACGGCTTAGGATGTAACAAATGTAATAATGTTGCAACCAGAGGGTAACGTCTCTCGCACTCCCTCAGTGTACTGCTGTTGCTGCCTGGCCAACGTCTCCTTACCTGGAATTGGGGTCACTGTGCCTGAATTGCGGCCGTTCTTCTACATCAACATAGCCGACATCACAGCCCTGGAGACGGAGCTGTCATATGTGGCCTGTGAGTGCTGCTTTACCATTGCAGGTGAAATGACCTATCCATGGAACCAATTCCTTGCATCTGAACGTGCTCGTGTGTGTGTGCGTCTGTGTTCTTTTTATAAGGCACCACAGAGAAGATTTTCGAGGAGAAGAAGGAGCTGTACGACGTCTACATTGACAACCAGAATGTAAAAACGCACAAGAGCCATTTGCAGCCGCTGCTGCGAGTAAACGCAGCAGATAAGGAGAAGTACAGGAAGCTGAGTGAACAGAGGTATACTGCACGCTGGAATATAGTTCTAACAGAGCATGTTCATTATAAAACAGATCAATTACAGATTTTTTCAATTAACCTTGTTAAAATCCAAAAAACCCTGATACGGGGGCAGCCTGTATCAATATATATCGTCAATATAATAAGAAAATAGTTATAATTGGATATAAATATAATTGGATTTAAGACCTTTGTGTGATTATGTAATTAGGTTCATCATAATCTCATTTTTAAACATCTCACAGAATATATTCTTCATGTTCTATAATGATCCTCAGTGTGATTTATATGATTTTATGGAGAAACAGATGATCTTATTAATCATTTCCTTTGCTTTTTTAGTTCATGTTAAGTTGTGTTTCCTGATTTGGATCAGTTTGGTCTTACGTTTTAAATAAAGTATTTTTGTCTGTAGTAAATCACAATTTTAGATTATTTTGCAATATTCTAACTATATTTGCTCTGTCACAGTGACATAAATTGATTCTGACACTTCTGTAATCATCTCACATGTTGTTGATGTCTTTTGATACCAGTTTTGAATACATAACCTTTGTGATTGTAGAAATATTCCATATTTATTATTTACAGCAGGAAAAATAGGCCAATTACTAGCCAGTGACTTTATTGTTATTTCAAGGAACATCGTAGAATTCACAAGTCGTCTTTTTGCAGATTTCCAACGAATGCATGTCTTTTTCTTCCAGGCAGCTGTTGCTGTACTCTCAGGAGGTGGATGGAGACTGCACGTCGAACGAAGAGGATCTTTTCATTCTGTGAGTCCCTGCTGAGTGTATCCTGAGCCGCCGATGCGCTGTTGAGTCGTAAGCCGTGTTATCTGGAACGTATGTACTGACGCGGTCGCTCTCCTTCCTCGTCCAGGTTCTTCATGGAGCTGAACAACCGCATCTTCCAGACCCTGTCGGAGGTAGCAGCGAGCGTTGATCCCACCCTCACCGCTGAGCACGTGAGGGCCATGGGGCTGGATCCCCAGAGCGATCACTCCTTCCTGCTTGACCTGCTGGAGGTGTACGGCATCGACGTCACGCTGGTCATAGACAACCTCTGCTGCTCCTGAACCACCCCGCCCATCCCCCTCCTCCGCCTGGGAAACTCGGGAATGCGGGAAACTCGGGATGCCACTGGATATCTGTGCCTTCAAGGCCCCCTCCCCTTCTCCCAGACACGCGCACATCACACACACATACACACCGAGACACTAAAGACACTGCCTGGGACTTCATCTGCCACCCGCTATCCCCTCCTGGGTGTCTGACCAACGGAGGCCGTTACCAACCCGTGTGGGTGATGAGGACAGGCCCACAGAATGTGCTGCCGAGCCATTCACATCACATCTTATGTCACTCAGTGCTGTTTTTTTTTTTTTTTTTGGTCTTTTGGCAGAAATATTTGTTCTCTTGTGTGTGCTCATCTGACTTTGTATCCGGCCCGAGCGGCCAGGCTGTAAGCACTGGATAAAATTCTTCGTGAGGTCGGGACCGGTTCTCCGCTGCACTCATTGCACTGTCTGAAGTTTCACGTTGTTTAGGGGAGGGTTTCACTTCTGGAAATGAATTTTTGCCCTTAAAATACTTCCATTAAAAAAAAAAAAAACTCTAGCCTTCGTAATGTGCGACAAAATGATCAAGAGCTTCAACTTCTGCTATTTTTTTTTTCTTTTGCAGTGAAGCCGCTTTTGGAATCGGTAAAATGCTTTTTAACCACTCTGTTTGCCTTTCAACGAGGAAAGCAATAGGAGTATGTGTGTTAGTTGACATGGTCAGCTTTATTCATGTACTTTTGACCTCACGGTCCAAAATGTGATTTTTTTTTTTTTTCTTTCGCAAAACTGTGAAAGGTGAGGCGAAAGTGAAACACGCTTGTTTAGGAGTGTGACAGCCTCTTTTTGTAATGGGGATGGTTCACGATTATGAAGCTGGATAAGCTGTTATAAATACTCTGTTCACTTTTATGCACCTTCAGCACATGGTAGAGGGATATGGGATGGATATGGGATGGGGGGGAATGTTCTTGAAATGTTTTCTTGCTTTACTTGTCTTATCTTCACGTGTCGTTAATTGGCGGTGGAATTGTAATGATAAATAATAGTAATTTTCAACGATGCAGCATTAGTAAATGCTGCATCACGTCTAGCACTGGACTATTTCCTGATGCACACAGTGATCATGCCTGTTTTTTTTTATGCTATGTTTATGAGCCAGCAAGTGATTTGTTTTGGAATCAGATGAGCTTTGTGTGTATGTGTGTTGTTGTGATACTGTGGACAGGCTTTCATTGGTTTTGTTTTTTTTCTACTCAAACCAGCGGCTGGGTCATCATTGGAAGCTAATATATGTCCTCGATGGGAGCCGTTTGGAGTATACTCGTTGATCAGCTTAGGAGATCCCCTCCGCTCGTCCCTGTCTGTCACAAAGATCCCTTTGTTGTGTTTCTTTTTCTTTTTTTGAGATCTGGTGATGTCACTGCGAGAGCTGAGCCGAAGCTCTGACTCCACCTTAATTGGCAGATTCACAGAAAGTCTCCCGTCTGTTCCGGATGAGGGTTTCCTCTCAGTCCTTTTCATCGCTGGTCCCATTGAGTGAATCCAGATCTAAAGATGGTCCCACCATGTCTTTTTTTTTTTTTTTTTCGAATGCTGCTGGTTTAGTTAATCCATCACTTTGCCAATTTGAGTGACCATTTGTTCCATGTTGGAACACCTGAGGTTGAGGCTTGCCTCGTCGTATGGATTTGGAGTAGCGCTTCTCAACGTTTCTAAACCCCCCTCCGCTCGGTGCGGTCTGGTAATGTACAGGACAGTGAGTCTAAACACAAAGTAATTTTTAAAATTAATTAAATAAACTTGTTAATATCTTTTAACAGGACTTCAAATATTCATATTTATCACATTCCAAAAAAAATGATCGTTTAGGGTCTGATCTCCAGGTTCCGAGCTGCTGATGAAGAGTGTGGTCTTACCTCGATTTGACCCACCGGGGTTTTTTTGTTTTTTTCTGGGTGGGTTTAAAAAGAAAAGGGAAAAGAAAGTGTTTTGTTTGAAAATAAGGGACAGTCAAACTTTGTATTTTAAAACGGGGCCTTAAGGAAATGTGACTTTCTATAACTTACTACAGCAAACTCATTTCTTGTATGTATGTCAACGGTGTTTGCACTGCTTAATGACCTTAATGTCTCCAGTGAAAGCTGTTGGCAGACTGGCCTACCTACTCCACAGCAAACACATTCTCTTGCCTCCGACGTTGTTTGCTTTACAGGTGTATGTTAAAACGTGAAAAAGGGAATGTACACAACACACGCACCACTGTATAAAATGCCTTCTTTTGTGGAGTCGTTCACAGATGTGTACCAGCATTCGCTAAACCGGTCATTTGTACAGCGGGTCACTCTTGACTGAATGTCAAAGACAGCGAAAGTATTGCGCACAATGCAGCATCACATCCAAGTAGTAACCGTTCCTTCTTCTCGATTGTAACGTAAGTCAAGATTGTTCACACAATAACCAATAAGTCTTCACCTTTACTAATGTGAAACACTGTAAGAGATGTCAGTAAAGTACACATCTACTCAATAGCATGAGCAACTGTTAATTCTATTGTACTGCCATTATGAAACAATAAAACACGGATTCAGTTTGAGTGTTGTCCCATCCGGTTTCTTTCGCTTTTTGCTCTACCCACACTACTCCAGTAAGGATTCTGCAGCCCACTTTGACAATGAGGTCGATGCCTTATTAATGGACTTCATCCCGAGTTGCTACGTTGTTCAACAATATCATAAATACGTTCTCTTATCACTGTTTTCATTGCGTTCCCAGATTAAATCTCTCAAAGTAACACAAAAACCATTTTATAATCTGGACCAGGCAGAGCCACTCATTCTGTCAGTGCTCATCACATTTGGCAGCAAAAGGTATTCACATGCTCCTTGATTAATACATCATTGTTAAATTATAATATATATTGATTAATTATTGTATTGATTTAGATAATCCAGGAAATGTCACTTTTATATAGTTTGTCCATCAGAGAGCACTGAAAAAGTGACTATTACACTAAGGGTTCTACTTGGTATCTTGGTATCAATAAAACGTATAATATACAAATTTGGGTTCCATATCAAGTTTATTTGTCGTGTTTAAATCGAAATAATACTATTAGACAATATTTTTTTTTTAGATGAAAGATACATTTTGGTTCAGATGAAGTCAAGATGATGACTGATGTAGGAAAGAAGAAAAAAAAACAAAAAAAGTTATTCTACATGTTTATTGATTTCCTTAACCTTTAATTAATGGTGAAAATTATCATACAGGGAACTGCCAACATCTCAGACATCTGAAATCTGATAGAACCCCAACTAAACTAGACCAAATATTAGACCAGATCCATTATTCTGCCTCCTGGATTTTCTTTTAGATTTTCTCAGACAGAACTACAGTCTCTTATCAGTTTTTAAATACAGGCCTGACAGAGACTTCATATTCTTATATACACTTTTGGTGACGCACATAGGAAAACACTGAATTGTTGTGAGGAATTGGATATACATCACTTTATTGACCAAGTTCAAATACAATGGCAATATAATGCCATTCAGTAAACATCAAGTCCTTTTGTAAGACAGTAGAAAAACAAAGCCTTGGTCCTTTTATGTACAACTGCAGGTTATGTAATCCTCTTTGTAATTGTTAAAAATAACTGAATATTTTATCAGTGTTTACACGTAGTAAAACAGACAAGCATCAGTATTTAACGATTGTTTAAAACTGCTGAAAGGAGACATCCGTGTTTTCATGTTTCTCTCAAAACCAGTTTTTCTCTTTTTCCCCCTCACTGCATCTGTGAGAGGAGCTGCTCTCTGCGCTCTGCACTGATGAAGAAGCGTAGTTTCCTTGGCAACAGCTGGACCTCTACAGGCATGGCCTCGTACTCTTCGTTGTCAATGTTGTAGAAGCCACCTGTGCCCTACAGGGTCGGGATGGGCACAACGTAGAGTCGTATCGAGTCAGAAACACACCAGGCTTCAGCATGCAGGTTAACTAATAAGAGGTTTGACTAGGTTTGATTTGCTTTGACAAGACACAGTAAATCACGATCAAATCATTTAAAACTGACCTCTGGCAGCTGCAGCCGGCAAGCGCCCGCTTCTAGTGTTGTGGCGTTTTTAGTGAATACAGTCGAGTCTTCTATTTTTTTGTTTCTGTAAAGAAGAATATTAACTTTGTTTTACTTTTGTATGAACCTTCATGGTATATGTATATACTCAATAGGGTTAATTGCAGTGCAGTGAAAAAAAAAAAAAACTACTGACCCGACAGTGATGAATTCGCCCACGGTGAAGTTGTCCGGCTCTGCGCAGATCATCAGGGAATCATTTATCCGCTGCGCGTTCAAATAAGTAGGAAAAAAAGGACATCGATGAGAATTTGAAGAAAAAGATTCTAGTCTACAGTCGTCATCTTATTACGATGAGCTTTTCTACTGACCCTCTCGACAGGATTTTTGTTGTGCGTGCAGACAAACAGCTCCAACGAAGACAGATGCTGCTCCTCCCACTTCACTGGCTCTTCCTCCTTTGGAGGCTCTGAACAAACAGACCAAAAACATGAGCATGGAACTGATTCTTAAATGCTAAGATCCAAGTATGAAAACGATCACGCACGCCGTACCTTCAACAGGCGGGTACCAGTAGTTCTTCAGCCTGCGGCTGATGCGGTAGAGCAGGTTGGGCCTGGGGGGCTTCTGAGGCGGCAGGTCAGGGGGCCGAAGGCTGGGAGGCAGGTAGGTCACTGAGACCTCCCGGACCAAGGGCCACTCCTGAGAGATTTTACAACAATCAATGTTGTTGGTTGTATGCTGTATGTGCAATATTCCCCTACAATGGCCAGTGTTAGTTTCAACAATGATGTCAACAATGATGTCGATGTTTTTTTCAATGACGAAAACCAGAGGAAGATGAGATGAAACCACTGACTACTATTTGTTAACAAAAATAAATATGAGATAAAATCTACTTTATTAAATAAAAACTTCATAAAAACATTTTTGGATTACAATTGAAAAAGTGCCTTCACCGGATGCGCGTCACTTGTATTTCTCCTCCATCACTGCTGCCAGGGATGTGTGTCTGTGTGTGTGTGTGTGTGTGTATGTCTGAGTGCCGAACATTCACCAGTGTTGTCAGAATTAAACGTGGCGATGTGGCGAGTTCAGTCAGTCATTTTCTATACCTGCACATGGTCTGCTGGAGCCAATCCCAGCACATTACGGCAAGAGGCAGGGATACACCCCAGATGGTCACCAGCCAATCGTGGGGCACACACACACCATTCACTCACACTCACCTATGAGCAATTTAGAGTCTCCAATTAACCTCAGCATGTTTTTGGACTGTGGGAGGAAGCCGGAGTACCCGGTGAAAACCCACACAGACACGGGGAGAACATGCAAACTCCACACAGAAAGGTCCCAGACCCAGGACCAAGGAGGTCTTGAACCTGCGACTTTCTTGCTGTGAGGCAACAGCACTAACCCCTGCGCTACCGTGTCGGATGTGGTGAGTTCTTCTCTGTAAAACACGCTGTCAATCAATATCAATGTCATTTTAGGTGTTACCCTGTGTTTCAATAAATGTATTCCTGTCTGAAACACACTGAAAAATAGAAGATAAAAACTTGAGAAAAGGCTCAAATTAATCTACCGGTTTGACTGGATTCATTTTGATCGACATTACTCTCAATCTGCTGTGAAAAGAAAGACTATTGACTAAAACTAGATCAAAATTCTTTGGATTCTCTTTGACTAAAAATAAGCTAAAATGCCAGGACTTTTTGTTGACTAAAATGTGGCTAAACAAAAAAAATACTAGATGACCAAGACTAAAACAATATTGAAAAACAACCTACAAAATGAACACTGAAATGGGCAGTACAGCTGTTATATTATCCTCTTGGTTTCATAATCGTGGTTTTATTGATGTCATTGCCCTAGCTGTGTTTTGTTTTATATGAGTGATGTAAGGTATGCATGTTGAGTCTGAGATAAATGACCTGAGGGAACAATAAAGTAAATCTTATCTGTCAGAATTATTACACAGTCACGAGTGACAGGGAAGCAGGAGGAGACATGAGGTGCAGGAGCATTCTGATGACATCTGCTATATTGTGTGGAGTCAATGAGTTACTGGCATGTTTTACTAAACCTGATGTTGATCAACATTCTGGACATTCTGATCTTTTTAAACTTGAAAATATAGAAGCCTTACCCGTAAAGTGCGAAACCAATGAGCTGCGCTTGTCTTGAGTGGTCCAAGGTACCAATATCTATGTGGAAATATATCAATTGTTATTATGTATTGGTGATCAGATCTTTTTTTTCCCCAATTAACTGTGTAATCTTACTTGCTGATTGTTGCGGCCACGTCTCTAAAAGCACCCCATCGCAGTCCCATCAGAGCAAAGACTGGCTGCTCTTTCTCTCCCTGGAGACACACACAAACAAATTCATTCCTGTCTTGTAAGATTATTTCATGAGTGTGAATTCATGTCATATCATACCATATGTCTTTAATTAGTTTTTAAACAGATTCTCACTTTGATTTGTAGCACATCCAGCGGCACCGTTTCTCCCTTCAGAATGGAAAGAGTTGCTGAAGTAATGTTTCTGGAAAGGTATTAAATGGAAAGACAAGGTCATGAACCTTAAGAGAAAAAACCTCCCAATATAAACAATACAGGCCAAAAGTTTGGACACACCTTCTCATTCAATGTGTTTTCTTTATTTTCATGACTATTTACATTGTAGATTCTCACTGAAGGCATCAAAACTATGGATGAACACATGTGGAGTTATGTACTTAACAAAAAAAGGTGAAATAATTGAAAACATGTTTTATATTCTAGTTTCTTCAAAATAGCCACGCTTTGATCTGATTGATAAAGCAAGGAATTCCACTAATTAACCCTGATAAGGCACAACTATGAAATGAAAACCATTTCATCAAGAGAATGCCAAGAGTGTGCAAAGCAGTAATCAGAGCAAAGAAGATTGGATTTTGAAGAAACTAGAATATAAAACACGTTTTCAGTTATTTCACCTTTTTTTGTTAAGTACATAACACCATAAACATGTGTTCATTCATCATATTGGCCTGTACCGTATATACATGCACACACACAATTTCATTCAATTATCAAAAAACATACAAGTAGTACTTTCAGCTCTATTTCTATACAAGGTTTATCATGAAATGTACAGGACTGCGGAGCGAGATACTCACTTGACCTTGTTGTTACTGAGAAGGTGAAGACTTGGACTCAGGGAATTCTGTGACCCCAGTGGAATGAATCCAATTGGTGTGTTACTGAATGTGTCCTGTAGTAACAGAAAATCCATCAGTGAAGCATTTGTTTTGTTATGAAATTCTCCTCTTCTCTTTTAGCAGTTCGCAAAAACAACCAAAAAACTGTATGAAAGCAATAAACTGATAATGAAATCGTGATAATGGACAAATAAGTAAAACCCCTACTTGATCTGGCCTTCGCAGTAAACCGGTGATGACTTCCTGCAAGGTGCCGTCCCCTCCGGCCACGATCAGCATGTCGGTCTGCTCCATAAGATCCACCAGCTTTTTTGCCTGACCATCATAATCCGTCTGTAGTGGAATGAACGACATATAAACATAACATCACACTCGTGTGTTCTCTACTGGAGTCACTAATAGCATTGATGTATTTATTTAGAAAGAGACAACGAATGATACCTTGACTATTGTGATCTCCACACCAGCCAGGTGTAAAATAGGAGCAGCGTTCTTTTCAAACAGGTTGTTGGCTTTCCTGTGAGAGGCCAAGACAGGGAGTTATTCAGAGAATATGAGTTCAAACTATAGTGCGTCTTAAAAAGGTTGATTTTCTTACCCACTGCAAGCTGCAGGGTTCAAGATCACGGTTGCTTTCCTCAGCCGCTCATGTGGTGCTATCTGTTGACGCCCAAACTCCTAACATAGATTATGATGATGATGAGCACTCGAGAAAGACTTTAGCTGTTGCTTCTAGATGACACAACTGTAGTTTATAAGCATATATATATATATATATATATATATAGCATGAATATATTTATTCATTTATTTATTCATATATAAATTCTATTCTTCCCTTTGTATACAATCACTTATTAATTCATTTTTATTTTCACTAAGAATCCTGTGTCACTAATGGTTATATGGGTGTTTGTTGTTAATTCAACAAGAACAAAAGACAATAAACAAAGAAGTGAAAAAAATTTGCAGAAATAAGTGGTGTCTTACCCTGGCCTGGAGACAGGCCTCTCTCCGCAGGACATTGTCACTAAATAACGACACAAAATATAAGACACGTTAACAGGCCTGTGTGAGCGTTATCTATATAGTCCGCGACAATACTATAAGTGTGACATACTTACATGTGTCTACCGTACAGCCAGTACACGCCGTAAGACAGGACGCCCGCAGCAAACGTGGACTTCTTCCAGTGATTCCGCAGAGTCTTAAAGACTTTCACAACCCGCGCCATTGTTGTAGTTCTATAGCCCCCCGGCTCACCTTAATACGACACAACATTGATGCTGAATATGTTTTTTTAAAACATGAACCATAGATTTTACGCTCAGCGGTCACCGCTCCGCAGCTGTCAAACACGGACCGGACGGTGCGCGGCCATGTTGGTGTTACGTCAAAATAGTACGGGTCACAACTGGGGGAACAAATATTTGTTCCGCACGCGATTCATAAAGTGTCACAGTGAAAAACAAGGGATTGCTTTGTCGGAGCTTCATAGCAAACACTATTTGAAAGAAAGGTGGTGATTTAAAGGTGGAAAATACAAATTATCTTCAAGAAGTCAACATTTATTACTCATAGACTACATCCGCACTGGAAGACTACAATTGCCTTCTAAGGGCGCTGAGGACCCTGCCTGAAGAGATTGTACAGGCATGCGGCCAATTGCGGCGATGTTTAAAAAGATGTAGCTGGCTTGAAAAAGAAATATACACATTAAAATTAAAAGTGGTTATTTTTATTCGGCGAATGTGAGCAAAACTTGTTCGTGAAAACGTAATAATTTTGAAATTCACACCGGCGCAACAGCAGAAACTTCTGTCCGACGTTCCGAGTGTATCATGGCGGCGCAGATGGCGGTAAATTCGGGTATGAACTATCTTCCATTTCTTTCATTAAGTTACTTAATTGCGTGAACTTTCAACCGCAGCTACTGAATGCTGGTTCACAACCTAGCACACATATGTCCGTTTTTAAGTGTCACTTTTGTCTTGTGTCCAATGTTTTGGCCACATGGTGAGAGCTCACTCCAGGCTGCTAGGCTAACGTAGCATAGCAGTTTAACCAAAGCTAGCGTTGATTTATGCATTAGACAACATGCGTTTACACATAACTTGTTGATACATTAATACTGTGCTATACAAGCAGCACTGGCTTTATTCAACACTCGTCAAATGGGTCGGCAGATAAGTTTACTTTATAGGGAATCAAAACTGAAACCAATTGGCAAGTCAGAATAAATGTTTGAAGGGTTGTTGTCTGCCGGGGTTTGTTTTGTTGTGTCACCACTAACTAATTAACAAACTAACAAATTAATGCAGCTCTTATTAAAGTCAATGTTAGATATTTAATGCATGGAGGGAAGTAATTTACATAGAATGTGCAGACATGAAATTTAAACACTTCTACTTAATTACTATTAAAGGAATTTCATTGGCTATTTTACATGCCTGCCAATCATCACTTAAATGAGTTTTATGATACATTAATAGAATAGAATAGTCTCTATTGTCATTGTGTCGTGGGGGTACAACGAAATTCAGGATGCTCCACAGCAACAAGAAAACACAAATTGACAACCACAGTGACAGGAAAACAACAAACATGAGGGGTGTTATAGAAAACAACTCACAAGTGATCACATGGCGCAAGAAACAATACAACACATTAAAAAAGGGGGTATTTTCTTAAAAAATAAAAACATACAATCTGAAAAAGTAAATCTTGTAAGATTATAAAATATATATTAGGGCTGGGCGATATGTAGAAAAAAAAATATCTCGATATGTTTTGCCATATCTCGATATCCGATATATATCTTGATATCTATGCAGGAGGAAAAAAAAACAACTGCACCAAATTAAGCAAGTTTTTTTTTATTGAGGTGCAAACTCACAGGCAGCCAAGTGCCTAAAAGTAGACAGTGCTTGTGCATAATAATTTAACAATATTTGAACATTCATAAACATTTTGGTTCGAAGTGCAAACATAAAAATTGTAAACATAAACTCTGATGGTGGCTTACATAAAAGACCAAAAGAATTACTATTGCCTTCCTTTTCCATAAAAAAAAAAAACATTCACAAAAACAACTTGAAATTACATTTTTACATTTCAAGATTTTGAGCCAGGAACACCAATCGGTCAACTGTGTCAGGCTTAAGTGATGCCCTTTGACATGTAACAATGTTTCCACTGCAGCTGAATATCCTTTCTGAAGGACTGCTAGTGGCAGGAACGCACAGGTACTTGCGCGCGAGGCTGCTTAGTGCAGGATAGGCTGCCTCATGCTCTCGCCACCATTGTAAAGGATCTGCCTTACTGTCCAAACACACAGACTGGATATAGCTTGACAGTTCATTGTGGATGGACTCGTGGGGTGTAAAGACAGAGGGGGTTGCATCTTGCACAAAGAAGCTGGCTAGGGTTTTCTTCTTTGCAACGGGGGGAGCTGGATCGGTTACAACACACTGCTCTGCAGCAGACTGTGGCCTGGCTTGGTTCGGAGCTGCATCATTGGCAAGCAACCCCTGAGCTTCATAGATGACCCTCTCTTTCAACGCTGCCATCTTCTCACTGCAGACATATGTCCCCCGAAACCGGGGGTCGACAAAGGACGCCATGTCCAGTAAATCAGAGGTGGAGGGCTCTGAGTATTTATCATTCAGGTATGTGAGGATGGTGTGCCTGATGGTGTTGGCCAGCTCTCCGTCACCTTCCTGAGGAGCAAGGAGCTTGCTGTTGAACAGGTGCAACACGGGTCGTATGTAAGAAAGGGTGACGTATCCCTCCCCAGACAGCGCGTCTGTGAACTCCTGGAGGGGCTTCAGTGCTCTCTGGGTTGCCTCCAGGACTTCAATGTCTTGCCAGGTCAGGACTAATGGCCTTGTTTTTTTATCAGCAGAGAGGACTTTGCTGAGTGCCCTCTCTTGCTCAAGCACTCGTTCCACCATTTGGAGACGGGAACCCCAGCGCGTTGGTGACTCAGTGATGAGCTGGTGGGCTGGCAAATTCAGTTCAACCTGTGCTTCAGCCAGCTCTCTCCTCCGTTTCCAGCTGTAAGAAAATGCAGCCACATTTTTCTTGCATATGTTAATGGCCCGTGTGATTTTGGAGTTTTGCATACCATGGCCTGTAAACAAAGAAAAAACACACATTAAATAAAATGTTTTAATTAGAAAATTGTTTTTAAGTATGAAATTCGTCATTTTTATGTTATTCTTGAGAAGGGAAGTTTTGGAATCATAAAATAACAGCACTATATGCCATGCTAGTTATGTGAGGAGTCTCGCTAGCATAAATGCTAATGCGTTGGCAACTATGATAACTTAGTCGGGAGAAGCAGATTAGTGTTGAATAGAAAGTATGTTCAGTATGCAACTCGCCATGTTTATGTTATTCTTGAGAAGGGAAGTTGGCGCTTTTGTAATCATGAAATAACGCCACTTATATGCCACTATAAGGGAGTCTCGCTAGCATAAATGAGAGAGAAAAACTCACCGATCGCCAAATGTAGCCTGTGCCCAAAACACTGCATCCTCAGCCACTGCTTGCTCTGCACCGCACTGACAATGTTGCTTCCGTTGTCGGTGGTTATGGCCACGGGATTTGGATTGAACATCCAAGTTGTTGTCACGTCGCCGAGGGCCTCCGCAATGTTTTCTCCAGTGTGGTCTTGTGGGAAATAGGTTGTCTGCAAGCAGGCACTTTTCATCTCCCACTCGACGATGTAATGGATTGTTACACACATGTACGGCTCACACGTCCTGCTGGTCCACATGTCCGTTGTCAGTGCATAGTGGACAACTTGTGCCAGATCAGCAGCGATGCGCGCTCTCTCTCGTGTGTACAGTCGTGGAAGTTCTTCTCTTGCAAAAAAGTGGCGACTAGGGAGCTTGTACCTAGGATCAAGCGTTTTCAGCATTCGTTTGAAGCCCGGTTGTTCAACCACCGCTATGGGCGTCATGTCTTTTGCAATATGAAAGGCAATGGACTCGGTGATGCTGACCCACCTTGCGCTTGTTTTCTCATAGGGTATGGACTGGGATAAAGACGCTTGGAGCGTTGTTTGTTGGCTCTTCTTACAAGTGGTGGTGGCGGTGGTTTTGACCGCGAACCGAAGCCTGGCGCACTCTTCGTACAGGAGTTTGTGGTGGTGCTGCAAGTGGGTGAACAGGTTCGTGGTGCTCGATCCTTTTGCTGGCACCAGCGTCTTGCACTCTCTGCAAATTGGCTCTTTTTGCCCCTCATCGGACGGTTTAAATCCAAAATACCGCCATATAATGGAGCCGTTCGTTCTTTTCTTTGGTAAGAAATCGGGCGAAGCCGGCTGTGTGGGCGCCGCCATGTCGAGTGAGTTGTTATCACGTGGGCGCGCGCACACAAACAAACACAGCTTACGCAAGAGGAAGCAGGAACCATTTGAGACGGAGTTAAAACTCAAAATGCAAGGAGGCAGCGGTGTTAGAAAACAAAGTTAAGAAAAATAGCCAGCGCGGCGAAGTCTTTTTCATGTAGAAAATATCTAGATATATTCGATATGCCAAATTCTTCATCGATTTCATAAAACATATCGATATGTCGCAAATATCGATATATCGCCCAGCCCTAATATATATACAACTCTAAGTGTAAACTGTAAAATGTAAAAAAAAAAAACCTGGATGTACTGCAAGAAAAGTAGTGCATCTGCATGAAGGTGAGTGTATATAAATACATTTAAAGTGAAAAGTGGTTATAAACATTTTTGGTAGGAGGTAGTCATCTGGGTTGTTAAGGTGTTTATACAACAGGACCACATCTTTACTAATAGTTCTGACAAAGACAACTATGATAGATTATACAAGAGGATTATTATTTAAATGATTATTAATTTGCATATAAAGTCAGAGACCAACAATTTAACCAAGGATTCAGCAAGCAGAGTTATGTATTATGTTATATAGCATGCTATATATGGGATATATCTCAATGTCAAATAAGATTATAAGATGCTTATACATGAACACATGTATTCATGTAGGTGCCAGTCTGTGGGGGCCACTGAAGGAGCTGTGGGAGACGGTGGACGGGGCTGTGTTGAGGAGGCAGCCAGAGAGCGTCCATCTCCTCGACCTGCAGCTGAAGAAACACAAACCGCACTTTCTGTCACTCTTTAAGAACCCGGTGAGATGTTGCACAAACACAAACTTTCCTATAATTAACATTCTTTTCCTGTGTAGCCTGTAAAATCCTTGGTGCTGATGGGGACTAATGTTTTAAGACTTTAACGTCAAGAACGTCTGATCTTCTCATCATTTTTAGCCTAAGAGTGCAGAGCAGAGAGAGAAGGTGCGTAAAGCCAGCACAGAAGGCATCGCCATCCAAGGTCAGCAGGGGTCACGTCTCCTTCCAGAGCAGCTTCTCTCAGAAGCCTTCATCCTCAGTGATTTGTTTGATATTGGAGAGCTGGCAGCTTTGGAGCTACTATTGGCAGGTAAAGTGGAAATAAGAAAAATGCATCATGTGAGTCTGGTAGTGTTTTCAAATATATATGGAAACATCAAAAGTGGTGATGTATTATGTTGTATTTTGTTTTATATACAGGAGTCATTTTGACATGACTTTTAGGGCTTTGAATCTTTGGTATCTCGTGATTCGATTTCAATACAAAATTGATTCCCCATTTAAAATTCAATTCCTGATTCAGTACCGAGGAGTGAGGTTTTCACAATAACCCTATTACTGCAAAAAAAAGATACAGGAGTGCTTATGGTGTGTATTAAATATCTGCATAACACTCATTGTTTAGTTATCACTGTCTTCCATATGCAAAGGCTTTTAGAAAGGTTCACCTGTATCACTTGTTTTTTCAGCTCTTTATGACACAAAAACTAAACAGTGTTTGTTGTGTATGTTTATATTACATATCACACACCGTAAGCACCACTGCACCATTCAGAAAAAAACACTTTTTTAAAAAATTTACAAATCAATTCAGAATTGCAAAAGATAATAAACTAGATTCTTATTTGAAACATTTTTTTACCACCCCATATAACTGAGAAGTACAGATGGCTGATATTTTACAAAAATAACTGTAAAACTCATTGTCTTTCTCCAGGTGAACACCAGCAGCCCCATTTTCCAGGTCTGACACGAGGACTAGTGGCTGTGCTCCTCTACTGGGATGGGAGGCTTTGTGTTGCCAACTCTCTGCGCACGCTAATCCAGTCACGCCAAGGCAAGACCTTCACTCTGGATTTGAGGTAATGATGCTGCTTTTATCATTAACAGTGAAGGAAAGATTTAACACTCCAGGTGAAAAGTATGACATCTTCCCCTTTTATTTTCTTTTAGCAATTCTGCTCATCTGCTACTGTTGTTTGTTTTCTCACACAGTGGAGAACTGGTGGCTTTGACAACACGCTTTACAGATGAATTAATGAGCCAGGGTCTGACCAGACGCATCCTAACCTTGGTGTCAGAGATTAATGTGACGCGTGAGTTTGAACGGCTGCAGAAGGAGCGGGGCCTGGGTAATGAAAAGCACAGAAAGGAGGTGGGAGCACATTTTATTACATTATACATTATCAGCCATACTTGGCAACTACAAAGCCAGTAGTTTTCTGGTTATAACTAAGGTAGAAACATCATCCAGTGGATTAACATACAGAGGAATATTGATAACATTTAATTAGGGCTGCAACTATTCATTATTTTCCTTATCGATTTGATTATTGGTTTTTCTATTCGAATTAACTAGGTGTTTGTCTTATAATTTCAGAAAATTGTTGTTTGTTCACTGTTTCCTAAAGCACAAATGGACTTCTTCAAATTTCTTATTTTGTCCTAGCCAAACAATCCACACCATAAAGATATTCAGTTCATGACCATAGACGACTAAATAAACAAGAAGATATTCACATTTTCAAAGGTGGAATCAGGATTTGTAACTTGGAAACTAAATATTTCTAATTAATTAACTAATCAAAGTTTAAATGCTGTTCTTCCCCAGGTTTCCGACCTCATCAAAGAATGCCGTCAGGCCCTGGCAGACAGTCTATTTTCATGGACCTGCCAATCACCTTTGACTAAAGATGACACCCTGGCTCTCATTGGTCACCTGGAGACGGTGACGGCTCAAGCCGACGGCTCACTGGACAGCGTGAACATGTCTCTGGTCATGGCGCTGCTCTACTGCTTGGACGTCAGCTTCATAGAGCAGGGGACTGAAGATAGAGAAGGTGACAACATGTTAAACACCTGTAATGTCTTTAAGATAAGATTTTATTGCAATCACTGGTTAAATGAATATGTGTGTGTGTCATTTCTCTAGATCTGCTGCAGGCACTGCCCCTGCTGACAGAGAGGCAGTATGTGTCTGCAGTGCACAGTCGTCTGATGGACGGACAGCCGTGGAAGCTTCCAGGTCTGCAGGCTGTGTGTAGGTTGGCCTGGGCTCTGTCTCTGAGGGTCCTTTCACAGCTACCACAGGGCTCAGGTAGGGATCCTGGTTGTTAGAAGTACATTCACATTTGAGGAAAATCTTTGGAAGAATTGTGAAAATACTGTCCATTTAAATGTATTATGTTTACACTGTCCAGCCCTAGTTGAGTTCACTGAGGCAGACGAGGCTCTGGCTGACCAGGCTCTACTGGGAGATGTCTTCCTGTTTATGAAGGAGGGCATTCTGGGATGTGAGAGTTTTTCCCAGGAAGAGTTTTTCATCCGTCGCCTTCATTCACTCATCACAGACTTCCTGGCGCTAATGCCAGTGAAGGTGAGCAATGGCTTAGATGTCGTCTTACAATGTATTTCCTGAAGAAGTTGATTTGCTTCTGATAAAATATTTTAATTGACGTTTCTCCTGTGTTTGTAGGTGAAGCATCTACGTAACCGTGCCGATGAGGATGCTCGTTTGGTGCACATGTCCCTGCAGATGGACAGTGAGCTTCCATCGTCAGTGCGCAAGGATTTAGACCACCTCATGACCCTAGTAGGTTTCCTTCACACACACATTAAATATCAGCTTTTTCGCACACATAACCGGTTTAAAAGATTGCCTTCAAATTGATATAGTGATTACATGTACCAAGTGTGGGAATAGAAAGGCATGTGGGGATGTGTAAGTGCTACTATTTCTAAAAATTGTGACTGGTAGACGCATATGTTTTAAGTTGTTAGTCACATTAGTACCTTTTTGTTGTTTCCAGATCGGAGAGTTTTACAGTAAGGATCCATTTGGGTTGGAGCTGGGTCTGGAGTTCTGGTGTCCAACAGAGTCACTCCAACACACCTCCCTGCAGGGATCCTATCTGGGAATGGCGCTGCAAAGGCCTCCACATAAACAGGTAAAATGTTTTCCTTGTCCCAGCAAAAGTGTGACTGGGTCGACACAGGAAGTAGTTGTATAAGGTATCAACAAATTCCAAAATGTAACTTGTGATTTCCCCCCCTTTGCTTTGGTGCAGGTGGTTTTGTCTAAGTTTGTGCGTCAGATGGGAGACCTCCTGCCCTCCACCCTCTATATCTCCTATCTCCGTATGCTAAAAGGTCTTTCTAATGGTCCTCAGTGTGCCCACTACAGCTTCAGCCTGCTTAAAACCAATGGAGCCACACACAGTAAGATCGGAACTTTGCCATGACTTGAAAGAAGAAGTAATTTATTCTATAGGACTGAAGAAAAAAGTGCATGTTGAAACCATTGAACATATTTAATCTGCAGCTGCAAGTAAACTCTTTAGATTTGTGATAATCTGGAATAGGCCGATGTTTTAGGATCAATGTGGCAATTTAACTTCAAATTTAGGAAATATGAGAAGCCTATTATACTTTAATGCATATCCAAATAAATTCTTGTACATTTGTAGGTGACAACATTCAGGGAGTATCAGGCAGCCCAGTGTCCTGGGAACACTTCTTTCATTCCCTTATGTTGTACCATGAGAACTTGCGAAGAGACCTTCCAAATGCTGATGCAGCACAATATCGCCACCCACCACTAAGGGGCATCACCCAGAGAGAGCTGGAAGGACTCATCTCATTTTTGCAGTTGCTCACTGCCATCATTACATGGGTATGTCACAAAGATATATATATATATATATATATATATATATATATATATATATATATATATATATATATATATATATATATATATATATATATATATATATATATCCACACTTCTTGGGAAACTCAGTAATATATTAGGTGGCTGAGATTGTTTTAGTAAATTCAAACTACCTGTTTTTGTGTTTCCAGAGTGAAAATGCTCGACTGGCATTGTGTGAGCATCCCCAGTGGACCCCAGTTGTAGTGATGTTGGGGCTGCTACAATGCAGCGTTCCACCTGTCCTGAAGGCGGAGCTTCTGCACTGCCTGGCAGCCTTT
This sequence comes from Lepturacanthus savala, assembly GCA_030544235.1. Lineage (NCBI taxonomy): Eukaryota > Metazoa > Chordata > Actinopteri > Scombriformes > Trichiuridae > Lepturacanthus > Lepturacanthus savala. Next base: position 19,424,663 of record CM060465.1, read on the forward strand.
GGGAAGTCTCCAGAGATCGCTGCTTCTCTCTGGCAGTCACTGGAGTACACACAGGTTGGCCTTTACGGATTTATGTTTACTAACTGCATTTTAGCTTCTGTCAAATGACTATTGGTGAATATATGTTTGTCAATAATGGGCTAAAGTAGTGTAAGATTTTTTTTAAAAACTTACTAACTATGAAAAATAAATCTACATTTTTTTTATCTAGCAATTCACATGATATGTGTAGGTGACCTTTTTCAAATGGTAGGACTGCCAAAAAGAAACTTAATTATCAACTGTCTTTATATTCTTGTCCAAAACATTTGATTCTCTTAATATTGTGCGAGTATGCATCATGTGCTGTCAGATATATTTTTGTAGCAGTTCTTCCAAAGTTTTGTAACTCCATGTTCTTGTATCATAGATCCTTCAGACGGTGCGAGCTCCAGGGCAGAGGCAGGCAGCTGGAATTGAGGTGAGGTTTTGTGTTAGATATGATACTAGATATCTACCACTCAGTTTGAAGGGATGTTTAGCACTCTTAACTTAATGAAAAGAGAAGGTTCATTTGTTGGAACAACAATTAGACCACATTGCGCTGCCAAGATCATCTTTATTAGTTTTACAAAGACAATATTTGACTGATGGTCTAAGAGCAAATTTCAAATTGGATTTTTTGGGTGTGTGTTTTAGATCCGAAATATTCCTGAAAAGACGTGTGTGAGTTGATGTCTTTAAATGTCATGTTGTGGTAAAATTAGCACTTTGCATTAGTAATTAGGCCTCTAATGCTGAGCCAACAATGCAGAGATGATTTTATTTGTTTTGATTGTTCTCATCATCAATTAAAAATCCAGTTAAACCTGTCATGTAATCTCTTTATTGTCATACAACTTGTAAGGAGGCTGCACACATGGCTGACAAACATTCTGACCTTTTTCCTGTGCTCTCAGGTGGAGCTGAATGAGATTGAGTCGAGCTGTGAGGAGTACCCTCTGGCAAGAGCCTTCTGTCATCTGATCAGCACCTTGGTGGAGAGCAGTCTCCCTGTTAACTTGGGTGCAGGGCTTCGTGTGCCAGGCTTCCAGCCCTACCTGAACTTCTTGCGTGACTCTGTGTTTCTCGCATTCCCCACAAGAGCGTATCGTCGTCAAGCTGAGAAGGTGAAGTACAGCGTAGTATTCTCCTGGTGCCTTCACGAGGTAAAGACATTTATGTATGTGCCTTGACCTCACCTATTCTTTATTTTTTTTCCCCCTTTGCCTTCTCTCAGTGGGAGGTAGCTGACTCTGTCCTAGAAGTGTTCCACAAGTTGATACGAGACTACGAACCTCAGCCGTCAGACTTTGTCCAGGAGATGGTGGAGCTGCAGGGTGAGCAGGTCCCGGCCCACAAGCCCCCTGGGCACAGCATCATGTTCCATCTGCTCAACGACTCGCCCATGCTGGCGCTCTGCCTCAGCCTGCTGGAGGAGGGTGTGCGCCAGCTGGACACCTACGCACCTTTCCCTGGTGAGAGAACATACACGGCTGCTGTCAGAGAAATAGAGCGAAATTGTTTGTGGGTGTCTGTTTATTACGATGACACAATACGTTATTCCTCCCCTACAGGTAAGAAGCACTTGGAGTCAGCGGTGCTGCACTGCCTGTGCCTGCTGGACTTGGCTCTGCAGAAGGAGGTGGTGTTCATGGATCTCCTCAGAGAGAGTCAGGCCTCCATGCTAGTTTCCCCATTAGAGCAGCTCCTACAGGGGGTCAGTCCTCAAACCCGCAGGGCCGATCACCTTATCAATATTGCCAGGTAAGAGCAATCTGGGTTGCTCCTTCTCAGTGAGGGCCATAACATGACCAGTGTCTCCCACAGACCAAGTAGCGTTGTGTGGTGCGATGGGCTCTGAACCCTGTCCTTTGGATGCTAAACGTCTCTGGGGTCTATGTGGAGTGGGCGTTGTTTTGAGATGAGTTGATCTGGAGACTTTCAAATCATCTTAGTTCCTTTTTCTTCGTTAAAAAATTACTTTATTGGCATCTTTTTCCGCTATTGATGGAGACTGTGCTGGCGTTTGGAGACTTTAACATCTGTCACTCTACTCTCCTCAACGAGCAGCGGCTGCCACTGTGAGCATCCGCTGTTGCAAAGCTCTCACAGGTGTTCACAGCCTCGCACAGCAGCTGCAGCTAGCGAGCAAGCTAACAAGCTAATGTAGACTAAAAATGAGCTCCCCCTCCTTGAAAACCAACAGCTGCTTAATTGCCATGTCTGCACGGCTGTTGATATTTCTCTCTCTTGCCGTGCGTGTGTGAGCATTACATTGGAGAGAAAAAGAGGCAGAATCAATTTATGGCACTAGTTTTTCATTCATTTCACATTTGCCTAAATAGTCTAATTTTTTAAGACTAAGACTTTCCAATATCCACTGTTTACAAGTTAGTAGAGTTTTAGTCAAAATTCTCCAAGGAGGTGTCATTGTAGGTCATCTATCAAGTAATTATAGTTTCTGAAAGGCAGACTGAGTGTAACCAAGTTATGTTTTCTTCTCTTGCAGGTATCTCTACCACAGCAGCTCCAACCCAGAGGCTGCCTTCCAGAGTGCCAAGATCCTGCGACGTATCGCCAACTACCCCAACATTCAGACTAGAGTCGTGGGAGATTTTACACACGACCAGGTACGATGCGAATCTGACAAATATACACAAATACATTTCTTGTAAAGTCACAGAATATTTTGTTTGTGTATGAAGTTGATTTTTTTTTTTCTTTTTGCCTCTGTCCCACAGACTGTGAGTGACAAGCTGATGGCAGGTTTTGTTGAGTGTCTGGACAACGAAGAGGCAGAGGAAGGAACAGAGAAAGGAGACGGTGAGAGACAAGTTCCTCATCAAGTCTTGTCTGTAAAACATTGTACCATCTACTAATTCTGTAAAATATAAACATGTGTATTAAAGCTAGCTGTATTAAAGTTATCTTTATTTTGTATCATCTCCAAACTGTTAACTTTCAGACTCTGACCCACAAAAGAAGGTTTCAAGAATACGACATGAAACCCAGATTCATATCTTGAATCTTCTTGTCACCTCTTTGGAGCTGAAGACGCCCAATCTAGCCCTGTATCTCCTGGGCTACGAAGTCAAGAAGCCTGTATCCTCAACTAACCTCCAGGACCCAGGTCAGACCATGTCCACAGCCTCTGACGTTCTGGTGTGATTTTTAGCATGGACTTTACGATGCTTGCTGTGTGTTACAGGTGTTTTGGGATGTCCACGGAGCTGCCTGCACGCCATTCTGAGCCTGCTGCAGAGAGGCACTGAGAAGCGATCAGGACCTGCACTCACACGCCAGGCCCCACACCTCGCTGAGCTCTGCTACCAGGTCTGCTCCATCCCCTCCCCTTTAGGCCCAGATATGAGACGTTTTCACGTGAATCTGAGTCCCAGTAGCATCTTTACTTTTAAGCATTTTATGGCTTGACTGAATGTGTATTAGGAACTAGTGTGCGCTCTATCTGAAGATCCGTCTCCTGCTCTCAGGTGATCTACCAGCTCTGTGCCTGCTCGGATACATCTGGACCCACCATGCGCTATTTGAGGACCAGTCAGGACTTCCTGTTCTCTCACCTGCAGCACCTGCCCTTCATCCTGCCCAGTAAGTAGGGTCAGGATTGATTGATAAGTTGTTTCCAGTATAAAAGAAATAATATGAAATAAAAAATTTGTGCCCCTGAAATCTGAATGTAATACACAGTGATCCCCTTTAATTTGTTAAAATGTTTGAGTGTGATGACTTGATGTATGTTGCTGTTGTAATGTAAATGTCTGAATCGAGTACTTAAGTACTTTTTTTTTTTTTTCACTTATTGCCTTGATTCTTTCTGCTCCTCTCAGGTAACCAGATCGCTGCCCTCTCACAGATGTCTTGGCTCATGAAAACTGCTGCAATTGAGCTGAGGGTGACCTCGTTGAACCGCCAACGTTCACATACACAACGCCTTGTCAGCCTTCTGCTGGACGACCAGCCACACACTCAGCATGCAGGTGTGTATTAATTATTGGTTTTACAGGCATTTATATGAGATTCTTAGTAAACTCTACACTACTGTCTAAACTACTATGCTATTTAATACATTAATCAAACAACCATAATGTTTCTTTTCAGCTGATGGGGAATCAGGAATGGAGGAAGAGACCAGATCAGTCAGTGGTTTCCTGCACTTTGACACAGTTTCTAAAGGTTTGTTCATCCTTTGTACACATTCCATTGAAATATTGTTGGCTAATACAATTGACATTGAGGTTCAACATTATGTTTATTTCCAGTCTTTTTGTATAAACTGATATTGGATTGTTATTGTCCTTTGCATGTGTCCTTGGTGCCATCAGTGCGTAGGAAGTTGCTGAGTGTGCTGGATGCCATCGACTTCAGTCAGGATATGCCTGAACTGCTGCAGCTGGACTTCTTTGAGCGCACTCAGATAGAGCAGGTTATCTCCAACTGTGAGCATGTCAACGAGCAGGGACACACTGTGTGCAATGTTAAAGTGAGTTTGTAGGTTGAACATGTGATCTCCCTATTCTCTATTATGTTTTTAGATAGGTTGATTTTTGTGTGTGACCTGTAGCACCCATATAATATTGTTTTTGATTTCCCTCACAGTTGCTTCATCGAGTGCTAGTTGCTGAGGTAAATGCTCTGCAAGGAATGGCAGCCATTGGACAGAGACCCCTGTTAATGGAGGTAAGTAAACTTAAATTTAATGGGTCTTATTTTGTATGTTTTATCTTTAGAAACCTTTTTTTTAAAACCAGGAATAACCAAAGGGGAGCCAACATTGTATTGGACAACATTTTTCTTAACCCCGAATGTTCTCTTAGGAGGTGAACTCGATCCTGCAGCAGGTGGTGGAACGTAACCGTGTCCGTCGGAGTCTGAGTGCAAAGCGCAACGCACTGCAGTCGTGGAGGAGCCTGGTAGAGACGCTGCTGACTGCCTGCCCTGCAGATCTCATTCCTGCTGACGACAGACAGCTCATCATCAGAGACCTGCTGCTAGATCTGCACGATAAGGTGAGTGAGGATGCTGGAATCATTGCATTTTTAAAACCGACTACTAGTCATAGTAAGGAAAACTGTTAAAAATTGAATGGCTTTTAACCAGTGCTCATCATTACATATCATTAATCTACCGGTTGTTGTAACAATTAAGTGTAAATGTTTCCTTGCGTTGTTAGGTGTTATCTGAGGATGCTGCAGGAGAACTGATGTCCATTGTTGCTGGAGCAGTCTTCACCCTGACAGCCCACCTCAGCCAATCAGTGCTTTCTGAGCAGCAGCAGGGGGCGGGGTTAGAAGCCTCCCCCGGCTTTGCTTCCATCGCGAACTCCGCCCTCCACCTGATCCTCCGCAAGCTGCTAGACTTCATCCTCTGTACTGGTCAGTGAAAACCTCAAATCCATTTTACTCACATGGGATATAGAAGACTGATTTAATCAATATCAGATCATTTAGGCCACACTATTATACATAGTCATCACCATTCATACATTCTTGCCAACAGTTTTTTTTACATGGAAGTTTCCGATCTTGTGTCAGAATGAACTACTCTGCTCTGAAGTTTGAGCATGAGAGATTTCATTTGGAGGTCACAGCTGCATTTATGTTAACTGGGATGAATCTTGGGTCTGTTTTAGATTTTATCGGGATTTATTGGGATTTTGTTCTTTTCACCTTAAGGAGGTGGATACCAGCGTCTGCGTGCTCACTTGTATGGCTCACTGCTGTATTACCTTCAAATTGCACAGAAACCTGAAGAACCAGACACTCTGCAAACAGGTACTATATAGAAATATTAACATACATAGAAGTATGGAAACTATGCAATTATTAGGCACTTATTTTATTTGTAACTGTTGTAATTTATATTTGGTGGCATTTTCCTGAGTAAGTGATCAGGCTGTTGTAAGACATATTTTACACAAGTCCCCTGATAGTGTCCTGATTTTGTATGGTCTTCTGAGAAAATCTGTCTTTCTGTCTGTCTGTCTCTGTCCCTCCCTCCCTCCCTCCAGCTGGGAAGGCAATGTGGGAGCGTCTCACGGCTCCTGAAGATGGTTTCTCTAAACTGCAGAGAGAGAACCTCGCCATCATCGAGAGCTATGGCAAGGCTCTCATGGAGGTGGTGTGCAGGGACGCCTGTGATGGACATGAAATCAGCAGGGTAAGAGCCAAACCACACAGTCCTCAGTAGCACTCGGCAATATGAACCATGTACCTAGTCTCTAAACACTGCTGTATCTTATTGACTACCTGGACGGACTTTTTGTTTTATTTAAATTAAATGCCTGCTACATCATAATTTTCTCCCGGTCTTATCAGATGCTCGCCCTGGCAGTGCTGGACCGAATCCTAACAATAGACCGCCAGAATCAGTGGCTGGTGTATGTCTGCAACAGCGGCTACCTGCGGTCTTTAGTGGAGAGTCTGAGGCAGGACGACGTCGCCCTGCAGAGCCTGCTCACACCTCAACCACCTCTCCTCAAACCGCTCTACATCTACGAGAGCAAGATGGTGAGAAGACGTGAACTGCTGATCACTTTAAGGAGTCTGTGATGTCTTTTTGTTTTCATCTGTTTCAAAAACTAACTCCCAAATCCTCATAGGACCAGTAGTCTCCTTCTAAAGTCTCTGAGTACAAGATTATGGAGGCTATGTTTTATGTTTTCAGGCGCTGTTGACTCGAGTGGCTAAGACGGGTCAGGGAGCTGTGGAGCTGCTGCGCTGTGGCCTGGTGGCGCAGCTGATAGAGTGTCAGGTGTTTGACATGGTGCCTGACAGCGACGCACACAGGTACAGTGTTTTGTTTTTTTAATTGTAACAGTGTAATTTTAAGGAATATAATATCTCTACAGAAAGAATACCATTTGTTACAGTTTTACCTGACTTCTGATTTGATTGGTGTAAAGAATGAACTCTATGTTGTGATTTTAAATCCTTGTTAAGCAAACGAATTAAAAGAAGTCGTGATAACATTTTGAACAGGTTGGTCAGCATCTTGTCCCTCAAGGAGAATTTTAAATATCCCTTTTCTCTTTCTCTATTCTTTGTCCTTGGTTGGTGGTTGTCAGGGTGATGAGGGACCCATCTGGCTTCATCCCCAGCCCTATGGACCGCTACAGGCAGATTCTTTTACCGACCCTGAGGCTCTTTCAGGTGATCCTGACCTCTACCACTGTGAATCACCAACAGGGGGCAGCACAGGTAAGCACAAATACTGCATCACACAGTCCTTTTTTGTGTGCATTAATTTTCCTGTTAACTCTGAAATGTCAGTAGGTTCATTATTGCATCAATTACATCATTAAAGGAGAATTTTGGCATTGTTTAACCTGGACTCTATTTTCCTGAATTTAATGTCAATTGGAGTGATCTGAATATATATATTTTTTAAATGTGGTCCAGTGTTGAGTAAGAAGGAGCAGCTCACTTTACAGAGAGGCTGCTGGGGCTTCGAGGGCCAGCTGCATATGTTCTCTATTTTTATCCATCAGGCTCCAATTGTTATAATATTTCATTCACTCACGCTCAGCTCTGCTATTGTGGGGCTCCACCGATTGAAAAGTGAAGAAAAATCATTGTTTTGATCCCAAAAATTACAAAAATAAACTCATTCTCCCCATAACGATGTTTGGATCACCTGTTGTGTGTAAATTCCTCCAGAAATCATCAGCTCGCTCTCTCCTTTTAGAGAATATTCTTGCCTGTCAGCAAGTAGGTTATGTTTGTAAACTTCCTGCAACAAGATTTGAGTGAGAATCTTGCCAGATTTAGGAAGGCGAGAACAATCAAAGCCTGGCAGAGGCAAAGAAATAATACATTTCCTGCTTCATTACAGCATGTCCACTATGGAGTGGCCAGCTGGTTCTTGCTCAGTACTGGAGCAAATTGAGCCATTTCTGCTCAAATCACTCTAATAGACACTTAAAATACAAAGATAGGGTTCCAGGTTGAAAAAGTCATTTTCTATGTTTTTTCCCCTGTAAACTTATTAAATCCATTCTAACTATCTGATAACCCTGTTTCTGTTTGTGTATCTATAGGTTCTTCAGTGGCTGATAGTCCATGCAGACACTATTCAGTCCCTGTTGCGCTGTCAGGAGCTCAGTATGGGAGCTTTGCAGGAGCTGTCTTTGCTCACTGGCATCATTAGTAAGACCGCTCTGCCAGGTACAAAAAATAAAGTGACACTGTTTATTCACTTTACCATCTACTTTCTGCAAACCACTTATTCAACATGTCCGACTCAGTGAGTGGTGGTGATCATATTCCTACTGTGTCTCAGGTGCCCTTGAGATGGGCGGGGAGGTGAACAGTGCTGCTCTAATGGAGTTCCAGGGTCACATCAGCAGATTCCAAGTAAGACTGGTTGCCCTCACATATCCTATATAAACATAGTTCGGACTCTCCCATCTATTTCCCTGGCAGCTTCACTATCCCTGCTAATGGCCTTGCTTTAGGTAATATGTGCGTGTTGTGTTTTTTTAGCGTCTGTGTCTGTCCCTGCTCGGCCGTCTGGCAGGGAGTGAGAGAGAGAGGTTGCTAAAGCAGGCGGAGATCGCTGCACCCGGAGACTCAGCAGAGCAGCGAGAGGAGATGGAGGTCGCCATGCAACAGGTTTGAGTAAAAGCTTTCTTTTAATGGAGTCATTATAGATACATGGGAAGTGATTACTGTTTATTCTCAGTGACCCTTGAACTATTCCAAAAGTACAATAAATTGTAGGAAGAAATGACTCAAATTTTTGTGCAGCTATCTCTACATACATGATTATTCATCGGTCATCCATTGTCAGTGACCTGATTGTGGTTGTCCTCTGTTCCCAGGTGTGTGCTAACATCATGGAGTACTGCCAAACATTGCTGCTGCAGAGCTCCACTCAGGCCCAGTTCACCATCTGCCTCTTCAGCCCCTTTGGTAGTGAACCAGCTGGCAGGGATGGTGGCCGTGCAGGTCAGTGATATTATGCCCAAAACAAACTAAAATTTCTATGTTTTTTATAGTATCCATTTCTCCTATTTATGAGTTCTGTAGTGATTCAAAAACACAGGTGAATCTATATGGATTGTATGATATGCAGATCTACTTACACTTAAAGCAGTAATCTTAAATTCAGCTGTAAAGGTGAAAATTATACCAAAAATTCTGTTTGTGAGCATGCACAAACTGCACTTTGATGTCTTGAATCTAAAAAAAAAAGATCCAGATTGGATTCGCTACACTAATCTACTGGATCTTATAATTAATCTCTCTAGTTTATGTTTTATATATATATATATATATATATATATATATATATATATATATATATATATATATATATATATATATATATATATATATATATATATATATATATATATATATACACACACACACACACACACAGTGTGTGTAGTTTGGGCCTTACTCACTAATACAAGTATGAGACTCAACCCTTTGGCTTTTTTTTCCTTTTTTTTCAAGATCTCTCATCCACCCTGCCATCAATGGCTTACTCCCGGGCCCCAGGCCTGGGCCTGGTCCTGTACCTTCTGAAGAACAGTGCTGCTGATTTCTTCCGGTTCCACCAGAGTCACAGACAGAACCTGGGCAAGCTCCAGAGTCTGGATCAGCTGCCACCTGAGGAGCTGAAGGAGGTAATGATGGCCCAATACACTAATTCACTCTCTCACACTGTGGTATACACTGGGCAAACTCAGAATTTTGCTCCTTATTAAATAACCTAGATTAGTTTGCAGATTTTCGAAGTTCCACTAAGCATTGTCTTCAGTTCTAACAGCAAATGTATTCTGTAGTTGTGCCAAGGTCTGGTGCCAGGCCCAGGAGGGGTGGAGAAAATCTCTTCAGTCCAGAGGAGCCTGCTAGCCAAGAGACGACTGGTCCAGCTGATCAACAACAGAGCCAAGCTGCTGGCCCTTTGCTCCTGTATCCTTCAGCACAGTTGTACTCAGAACACGCGCCAGGATAGCAGGATTATAACCAAACACATAATCCCAATTATTTTGGTAAATATTGAGATCACAATTATTTAACATAATTATTCATTGGCCTGAATATAACCGCAACTGTGTGATGAGAAGATTAATCAATCATTTTTTATTCCCCCTTTTCAGCATTACAGAATTAATAAAAAAAAAAAAAATAATAACTCACACCTGGTCCTACACTAGTAGGTGTTTGGGAGTTTACTGATACAAGTTGCTGTGAAATGCCTTAACCTGCCACTTTCTCAGACGTTATCGAGACCTGTTTATTTGTGTTGTGGCGCCACCTGGAGTACTACTTGTTGCATTGTACTCCCTCCGACCCCAAGGACTCCCTGCTACCTGGAGCCAGTTTATATAGATCACGCCTCACAGATGGTAAGACGAGATGAAAGCCTACCTTTAAATTTGAGCCAGATTGAGTTGGATTCAGTTCACTTCAAGGCAGCCATAATTAAAGATACAGTGTGTATGATTTAGTGACATTCAACAGCATCTAGTGGAACAGACTTAGCAGAAATATTCAATGTGTTTTGATTGATATATAATTCAACTACACATTTGGGGTACTAGGTTGGTGGCAATCTGTAATCTTCACCACCACAAGGTAGCAATCATTACCACTAGTCAATGTCAGACACTACATAAGGTACCTTTAAGAATCAAATTAAAAACTAAAGCAAGAATGCATCACAAGTGTTTTAAAGCTCCCTTACCATAGAAAGTGAGATTGTAATTGCTTTTTTAATATATAACAAGGTCAGGTGTTATATAAACATTGTCTTATGTCCCATGTCCCTATTACTAGAGCTGCAGAGAGAATCTTGAGGGCGAAGATATTGAGATTTTTGTTGCTTAAATCATAAATACATAGAGATCGATTACATTCATATATACTTAATATTTCTTTCCTTCAGATTCATTTGGTGGTTTGCAGGCGAGCGCAGGTCGTGGACTTGGTCTGTCCAGAGTCAGTCAGCAAGACCTGGAACTGGTAAGAAATGACTGTAAAGTGACAACTAGCTGCATGGGCTGCATGTTGCACGCTTGGTCATCTTTTTTTTTTTTTTTTTAAATACTCTGAAGGTGGGACGTTACAGAACATAAGAGTATTCCTGATCTCCCTTTTTTGTCTTGTGTGTGCCCGCAGCTGAAGAGTGACATGGCTGCAGGTTTCGGGGAGGCTTTACAAAGGAAGCTGCTGGAGGTGGAAGGCTTGTACAGCCAAGTCCGCTCCCGGTACACTTTCATCCAGGCTTTGGTCCGCAGGATCCGTGGCCTGCTGCGACAGCCCAAGAGCTGAGACAGAACCACACAAAGACTGGCTAAACACCCCCATTCCCTCTGCCACACATAACGATGAGCAACACCAGAAAACTTTCTAAGGACTCCTGACTGTCACTTTGCTTTTTCTGATAATATCACACCTTTTTACACTTCCACCTGTTCCCTTGTGTAATGTGGGATGTTATGAATTCGCAACATGTGATGCATTCTTTGACCAATCTGAATTTTGACTAACGCTGTGCAAAGAGCACTCCATGAGGAAATTTGCAGAACACTTATACAATGTAGTTAAACAGAATTTGATATTGTCTGATTTTTTTTTTTTGTGAAAATAAATGTTTTCTAAATCTGTAACATACTTGTCTCATTCACACACACCAAACAAATCCACAATCCCATTATGACATTTCTCTCTGCTATAGCTGTGTTTCACACTTGCTATTATAGGTATTGTGTTTTTTGAGGGCTTAGTTTATTACATCTCCAGCATGTCAACCATTTCTGACAAAGTGCAACGACTGGCTTCGCCTATTTTTACCTGCGTGTCTGGGGGTGACTCATTGTGGAAAATGTTATCTTAGGAGAAGCAAAACAAGGAACAGAAAAAAAGGTTTTCTTTGTGAAAGTAGAATCGTGGAGGCTGACAAAGTGACCAAAATGTCAGCCCTGTTTTACTATCACAGAAACTGTCAAAAATAACATTGCAAACAAGCTAGGTCCACATAAATAATGTTTAATCTGGTTTTACACTTTATAAGACTGTAAAGTGCGTAGATTCTCAAACCTTTGTGGAGGGCAAGAGAGGACACAATAATCTGGATATACATTTAGATCTTAGACAAGGAAGCTTTTACTTTTGTGTTTTGATTTTTTTTTGTTTATTTAATTTTATTTTAATACTTTAGTTATGACAATTGACTCAGTTGAGCACCAGCATGGATCACAGGGGGAACACTGGACCATGTGAGTGAGCACACTCACTGCAGAAAATATAGGCACATTTCCCCCCCAAACTAAAGCGCTATGTGTGGTCGCCGTCACACCGGAGAACCAGAGGTGACGAGTTAAACGAGTTAGTGGAAAAACCTACCGCACTTCTTAGCTGACAGCAAGGGAACAAGTTTGTGCTACTCTTAACAGATCATGCTTGTCATACTCTATAAATTACTTTAAATAATAAAATTACTTACAGCATTTACAATTCTTGCACCAGTTTGCTATATTATCTGTGATTGTGCTGCATCTAGATAGAAAACCCTGCCACGCAAAGACGATCCCTGCACATCTCTCCACATGAAGTGAGATCCTTGACTCAGAAGATCATTTACCATTCATCCTCAGTCCTCCTGCACGCGAATGACTGCGTCATACACCAGTTATTATATCACATTAGAATACATGGATTTGCCATCGGGCCATTTTAATATAAACAGCACTGTGTGGGCCAAAGGATTTATCACCTTTTAAAAGATTTGAACATACTGTTTTTACCAAGGCAGCAAAATGATTATGAATTATTCTACACAAACTGTCAAAGAGAGCGCTAGTCATCCAGTGAAGACTGTTGTATAATGTTTACTTCATCTGCGGGGAATCTAAAATCAGATAATCCCACCGATGTTATAAATTATGCTTAAGACTAAAAAATATTTGTACGTTATAAAGACGGGGCGTGTAGATTGAAACAAGATTTAAAAAATAAAATAAAAAATATCCCCACAGAGGACTTATCCCTACAGGCAATTATTAAGCTGATACTTTAGGCTGAACCAACTCTACGAAAACCTACTCTAAGGTCGGCTGGCTGTATATAGATAAAACTAATTTGCAAATGACTTCCTTTAGCAGAGGAGGAAACACTCTCTAGTGTAGCTACTACTACTTGCAAGCAGGCAAACAGATCAGCCAAACGTACATCAACCGAGGGACAAGGGGAGAGATGAGGCCATTCGTTCAGCCACATGCTCATTTTGGCAGTTTTGGAGCCCTCTTCTCAAGCCAAAGAAATGAGCAAATACTGATTTATGTGCATTAAAAACACAATTATTCCATTTTGAAAAGACAAAAACAAAACATTTATATTGTACATTTACATAGAGCTGAGTTGCAGCGCCAGCAGACGATAGTTTGGACCCTCATTTTGCTTTGATTCACATCCTGTGTAGGGCACTTTGTAGGTCTGTGGTTGTCCGGTGGCTCAAGAGGAGTTTGACACAGAAGAGTCCATGAAGACGGCTTTGAGCAGTCCTTAAAACATGCCTGTGTGAGGGCCGGGAGACGGTCCTAGGCCCCTGTGCTCTAGTGTTGATTGTACCAGACATGTCCTTTAGTAATCCAGCACAGCTGTTGAAGTGAGTCGCACGAGTTCACGAGAATGTCCGCGAACACGGATGAAACAGGAGTGTGACGAGGAAAGGCATCTTATCCAGCACTGATTTTTCCACATAGTCTTTCAGATCCAAGGACAGCATGGGGAGAATGTGCGTTTGTGTTGCGTTTGTGCAGCGCACATCTGCACATCCTGTTTATCTTGAGCAATCCATTAAAAAAAAAAAAAAAAAGTCAACAGCAGGCTGCTTATGAGCTATCGGTACCTGCGTCTTGTGTGTTGTTGTTGTCCATCATGTTGGCGTTGCTGCCGTTGGGGTGAGGGCATTCCGGCACCTCCCCCTTCACCGCCACCCGAATCACTTTCAGCCAGCGCTGCTTAAGGTCCTCCGTTTCAGCGGAAAAGTTGTGCACGGACTTGGACTGGGAGAGACGGAAGACGGCCGGAGGGTCGGCGGGGCGGGCGCTGTCGTCCACAGAGTAGCCCAGCAGAGGGATGGTGCTCTGGGCCTTCACGTCCTGCAAGATGAGGGAAATATTAACTGTGAGCACTCTGTTAAATCCATTGTATGCAGTGTTGGGAGTAACGCGTTAAAAATGTTATGAATTACTGTAATGCGGGGATGTCAAACTGTTCCTGGAGGGCCGGTGTGGGTAGAATCAGATGTGTAACTCCATGGTTAGAACAGAAGTCTGCACCCACACTGGCCCTCAAGGGCTGGAGTTTGACACATGTGCAGCCTTGCCTTTTGCTGTAGTTTTTTGAAAGTTTTTGAAAACAGTTGCGACTTGCAGTGATAATGTCAAAGGTAAGCTGTACTTAGATCGCCGAAGCCTTATTTCCAGTTATTTTGGTGAGAGTATCTTAAAAGTAATGCAATAGTAGTGTAATGCCTAACATTTTAAATACAGTAATATTGTAACGTAATAAATTTGAAATGACAGTAATAAATAACGCACTGCAGTTCTTCTTGACGTTTACCTGCGGAGCTCCGTAAAGGTAGAGCACCAGACACTCTTTCTCGGGGATGACGCACCACACCTTCTGCCAGGGTTTGTTCTTCTCGCAGTACTGCAGGAAGCCACACATGATGCTGCTGCCTGTGAACTGAGCCGCCTCGATCTGCACGGGGAAGACAACACAGATTAATTCATTGAAATAAATTAAAAAATAAAGTCGCTGTCATTGCCTCCTGTATTTCTGTGGAATTTAAAAAAAAAAAATGTACCTCCAGGATGCCCTTCTTCTTGCCCTCAGCTATCCCTTCCCCCATCAGGATGGAGAAGCAGTCCTTGCAGACCTTGTTCATCTTGTTGTTGTCGTATTCAAGCTGCACCTTATTGTCGGAGCATTTCCAGCAAACCACCTGTACAAAAAAAGAAGGAGAAGATCTCAGTCAGTCACCGTTACAGTATGACTATGACTAAATATCTTGTTTTTGGTACAATTAGTGCTTATTTGAAGTTTTTACTTCTTGATTTTAGTCAATTTGATCGTTTCTTTAAAGAAAATATTAGTCCTTTTTTCTCAAAATAAGATCAAATTGAGGAAAATTCTACTGAATAGTGAACTAATTGTACAAAAAATAAGATATCTTCACCTGTTTAGGTTTCAGCTTTTGCAGTGAAACCACAAGGAAGAAACTCTGGTGAGGCTTGTTTTTCCCCCTTAGTATTATTTGAGTCCTTTTTGCCATTATTGTTTAAATATAATTAAAGTCATCTATAGGGAGAGTGCTAGTGCTAGTGTATCCATTTGAAGTGCTGCTCATCAACACTAAACCTCGTTAAAAAACACATGCTTTCTTGGTGTTTAGGCTCAGCATTAGGAATTATGAATGCGTAATATGCCCCTGTGGCATTTTTAATCTATCCACTGTCATGCTGCTACTGCACATGCATTATGCAAATCACCACGACGACAGGGTTACGTACATATCCGCAGGCTCTGCAGTGGTGTCTCCGCCGTGTCAGAGCATTGAAAGGCTCTCTACATTTCATACACATTGTCACTTCATTGTCGCGGATCCAGCGAGGGGCACGCTTCCCCAACTCTGCATTCTATATAAAAAATAAATAAATAAATACAAATTAAACAGTGCAGAAACACGTCAGCCTGAGAAAAGCGGGAAAATGTTTGTATCAACTCATTGAGAGACACCGTGTGATACTGACTGATACTTCCTCCACATCTTTGGACGCATTCTTGAATGACTCATTTTTTTGCTGAAATATCTCAATGGTCTCTCGGAGAGCCTGAAGGGATTAAAAACACAAACAAACAAACATAAAATTATGGCTGACTCACTTCAATGAAACATTATGCGATTAAAAAAGTAATCTGAGATTTATTGTGATTGTACAGTACTGTTTACCTTTATCCAATCTGCCTTGTCCTGTTCTGAGCTGAAAATAAAGAAAAAAAAATGAAAATCTGAAGTCAAAAATTATTGAATTTTGCAATTTTTATTAAGCAATGTGAACATTATTTTAATTGCATTAAAAAAATATGAATACATTTGGTGTATTGTGTTTGATATTTATGTACCTGGCCTGTAGCTCCAGCATCCTCTCCTTCCCCGACACCTGGAAGGTGTGGGGGTAGTCCTCGTTGGTCGTTTCCAGGACCTTCATGCCGTCGATGCCGATCCGTGTCCTCACCGAGTACTTGGGCCCGCCCAGGCTGAATTTGGGCACGCAGTACAACAGCAGGTTGTTGAACTGGCGGAAAAAAAAACGTGTGGTGAGAGAATGGAACAGTATCAAGTCTCTGGCGCCAGGGGGGCAATCCTAAACACCGCAGGTATCCCGAAGCAGCCAAGGTGTAATTACATCATCTGGCAATATCAGTAATTGAGAGATTTTTGTTCATGTGCCCCCGACGTATCCTACCCTGACTCCTGGCATGAAAGAATTCAGTTGTGTCTATTTGCCTCGTTTGAGTGAAGCGTTGCCTCAGCACATTTCCCTGCAGTTGCCTTCGCTACATTCACTGCACAGGAAGGCGTTTTTGTGTTGTGAGAGTCCATTTTCTCTCACCAGAAAGAGGTATCTCTCCATGGCAGAGGTGTTCCTGGCTGCCAGCTTCAGGAGGTGGCCCTCTTTGATGAACTCGTTCGAAGGGTGAACAATGTCCTCTTCCTCGCCCAGCATCTCGTATATCTCCATCAGTTTCTTCAGATTCTCCTAAACGAGGACATAACTTTTAGTCGGACGTTAATTTGACTCTGAAAAAGGGGTTTAACCCATTCAAGCCTATGAGCCTTTAAGTCTTTTAATGTCATTTTTTACTTAAAATAAAACATCTAAATGTTACTCATACAGCTTTTCTCCCCAATGACATGATAATAGACAACTTAGACAGGGTTTTAAGCAAATAATTTAAGTTTCCAAGTGCTTCCTCTCATATGACGTCATCAACTTCCGGCCTGTTTCTCCTGAGAACATGGCGAAGAAAAACCCTCCCAGAAAGAGGTCGTTTTATTTAGATTATTATGAATTACAACCCTGACATGTATATCTCTAATTAATCACTCACATCTCTAGAATAATCCCCCAAAAAGGAATTTTGTACATAGGATAAATAGGTTTTTGTTTATGGGCATATTTGTGAACGCTATAATAGCTGTTAAAATGCTATTTTCTGCAAGGAGATAAAAAAATAGATACATAACATGATTGGTACTGACTCAACTGATATACTGTAATTATCATAGACTTAGCGGCTCTTAGGCTTAAATGGGTTCATGAGAATCTGTACTTACAGATTTTCGTATGGCACTGTTGGAGTGAGTGGCTGCTGTGGCGATGATTTCTAACGATTCTGGAAAAAACAACAAAAAAAGAGTTTAATTCAACCTGTGATGACACTCTGTGATGGAGTATATATATTTCTTCCTTTGCCGAGGAAACATTTGGTAAACCCGCTCACTTTCTGCATCTCGTCGGTCAGGGTCGTCCTGAGGCAGCTTCTTCAGATAGTCTTTAAGTAGCATCTCGTAGCGAGGAACTCTCTGCACCGGCTCCAACATGTGATGCTGAAGTGTCAGGCAGCCGCACACCTCTTGACTCTGCCCAGAAAAAAAGCAGGAGAGGTTGAATTCAACCTTGCTTTCAACGTTTCAGAGTACATTTGCGTATGAAAAATGTCACTAACATTAACTAACTAACCCTAATCCTAGTAAGTACTGGTTAAAAACTGCACTGCGCTGGATTCTTGCTCACCTGTATCTCCTGGATGATGGCCTTGAATTGGGGCGAGCGGTCAGTCCACTGTTTCAAAACCTCCATGGCCTTGTCGAAATTCTTCACATACTCTGCGTACATCTTGAGGAAGGGTGTGAGTTTCTGCAGAATGTCTCCGATCCGCGGTGTGGACGCCCTGTAGGGAGGGAGCGAGGCTGGTGAGCTGACTTGGGTTTGTTTCGAATATAGAGAACCTTAGACCTAACCAGCATAGGGAACGAATTCTTGTGTTTAAAACCCACCATTCGCCCATTCGCTTCTCCAAGTCGGGAAGCAGAAACTGGCTGTGAAAGGTGTTGATGGAGGAGATGTTGGAGAAGATGTTCTTCACCACTTCCACGGGGAACGTTCCTTTATTGGCCTCCTCCATTAGCTTAGCACAGAATACCTGCAGAGTCGTGAAAAAAATATAGGACTGATAAGTGGCAGATGTAATCTTAATTAAAGTTATTTCACAAAAAAAAATGCTTAAGGGGATAATACAACATTTTTGAAAACTCACCCAACGTCATGACTCCCTTAATCATAGCAATAGGTGCTTTACCTTTTTTTGCTGATACAAGCTGTTTCCAGACCAGTGGAGCAGAGCCACGAGCTGCTCAGCTACTACTACATGACTAATGGTTTCCCTCATCAAACTCAACAAATACATAATCCATACAACTTCCAAATGCTGTGGTGGTTGGTTCTGACCTGCACATTCACCACGCTATGAAACAATAACTAACATTATGACACGTAACGCAAATTCTCAGAACTACTTTCCCCTTTACCTTGAAAACCGCTCTGTCCCGTAACGTTCCATTATTACCTCATAGCGTGGTGAATGTGAAGGTCACAACTCATGACCAAAAAACAAAAAAATACCATTAGCCATGTAGTAGTAGCTGAGCAGCTCATGGCTTTGCTCCGCTGGTCTGGAAACAGCTTGGATTGATGAATAAAGGTAAAGCACCAATTTCTATAACTATGGGAATCATGACGATCGGCAAATCACTGTTTAGATAGAGCAGAACCAATGATTTAATGGAGCGACAGACACAGACTGGCAGTGTTATTAGCTGCCATTCGCTCGTGGCTCTGCTTAGCTGGTCTGGAAACAGCTTGTGCACTTATTACTATGAATATGGGCATCATGACGATTCAGGAATTTCCATAAATGTTTGAATATTTCTTTCATACAAATTCACATTTTTGCGTCGAGGATTCTCCACTGAGAATCCGAGGTACTGAAGGTAACGTGCGAGTGTGTCAGCGAGTTCCTCACCTGGTCCAGCAGGTTAAGCCGGGCTACATAGGCCTTCTCTGTATGCAGGAGCTCACTGGCGATCTTAAACAGCTTCTGTTCATTTGTCTCCTAGGAGAGAACAGGTTAGTTTTTAGGGCAAATTTTCAAAGTGACATCTTGAGTAACTTCTCATCATTAATCAGCCAGCGAGGTGTGACGGTGATCTCATCCCGTTGGACATGAAAGTCAGCCGCACGGTCATACAGTTTATAGTTAGCACAGTGACCGCTTCAATCCAGTAACTCTCTAATGATGAGTAATTGATATTGTCAGTCGTCTAAAGGCTGAAAGGGAAACTGGGAGCCTCTGGATTCTTTGCAAATGCAGAATAAAATCTTAATAATACAGAAGTGTGATAACAAACGGTCTGAAGCTCACAAATTGGCTTCAACCCACATGGTGGAGCTGCAGCTTCCCATCCCTCTGCAAGTTCCTGTTTGATGGATTTCACAGAAGCACACTGCTCTTTTTTTTTAAACAGCCATTAGTGAGTGAGGAGTTGTTTTAGAGGAACATGTTATACTTTGAGGAGAAAATGTTCTAGCAAACGACTTTTTTTTTTTTTTTTTTGCTTTTTTTCCACCTTGGTGACTCGTCTGTAGTTCGAGCACATTCTTGTGTTAAATGCTTTTTTTTTACTGCTTGTCACATACAGCAGCATGTACAGTAACACTGGTGTGTGTTAGATTGATAGTCGACTGTGGTGTAGCAGAGGCTCTTAGAAACAGGAAATGGGGAAAAGCAAGAGGGAAATGACACTGAATCCATCTAAGCAAGTGAGCAATATGTGACAGACAGTCGTCAGTGTGACAGACAATAACTGAAGCCTAAAAATGGGCAGAATGTCACTGGAACAAGCACAAAGGTTGTAGCAGCAGAATAGTTTAATCATGCAGAACCAAAGGGAAGCAGTATGTTCCTCTCAGAGGTTGACAGCTGACCGAATCAATATAAAATATTCAGTGTTCTGATCTGCTGGGAGAGATTTTTAAAATTGAGATTGTCAAATAATTTTTCTCAAGGTGAAAGTTCAAAGTTTGGTGCTGTAGTTGAACATCACGTGGACAGCACAATGGTGGAAAGAAGATATTTACTCATATACTATACTTAAGTACACTTACTTTATTTACTTGAGTAATACCATTCTAAGGTACTGCTAGTTACTTTTGTTCCAAGTATTATACATTTAAAAAAAAGCACATGCATAGCTAAAGATTAAACCAGCAGATCCTAACACATTTGTCTTGTTACTCTGCACACACAACCAGTGTCTGGTTGAGACTCCTTGTCATACGGTTGCTGGTTATATAATCATAATATCATGAAAAAGTCGATTTATGTCAGTAATTCCATTCCAAAAGTGAAACTTGTATATTATATTCATTTATTACACACATACTGATATATTTCAAGGGTTTATTTCTTTAAATTTTGATGATTATAATTGACAATTGAAAATCCAAAATTCGGTATCTCACGAAATTAGATTACTTAAGACCAATACAAACAAAAAAAAGAAATACTGGCCCAATAAATGCCTGAATTACTGCAGTAATGCAGCGTGGCATGGAGTCGATCAGTCTTTGGCATTGCTCGAGAGAACATAACTTTAGACCACTCAGTAGCAGTCCAGTCTTTTTTGTCTTTAGCCCAGGCCAGACGCTTCTGACGCGGTCTCGTGTTTAAGAGTGGCTTGACACAAGGAATGTGACAGCTGAAACCCATGTCTTGCATACGTCTGTGCGTGGTGGTTCTTCAAGCACAGACTCCAGCTGCTGTCCAGTGAATCCCTCCACATTTTTGAATAGGTTTTGTTTCACAATTCTCTCCAGGTTGTGGTTATCCCTATTGCTTGTACATTTTTTTCTACCACGTTTTCCTTCCCTTTACCTCTCTATTAATGTGGTTGGAGACAGAGCTCTGTGAACAGCCAGCCTCTTTAGCAATGACCATTTGTGTCCCGCCCTCTTTGTGCAGCAGTCTCCCCCATGATTGTGTAGCCTAGAGAACTAGATTGAGAACTAGAAGAGATCATTTATAGGGCTTTGCAGGTTGAGTGAATTAGCTGATACTTGCTAGGTAGTATGGCATCAGGTGTCTTCAATACTGAACCTTTCCACAATATTCTAATTTTCTGACATATTCAATCTGGGGTTTTCATTATTTGTCAGTTATAATCATCAATATTAAAAGAAATAAAAAACTTGAAATATGTCAGTCTGTGTAAAATGAATGTAAACATTATACAAGCATATGAAGATGCCTTTTAATAACACTAAAGACATCAAAGTGGTGTTGAGCCGATATGACAAATACAAATTTGTGTTTTGCATCTTATGATTTCCTCCTTTCCTTCTCTTTTAGTCATCTCATGTTACATCTCTTATATGTTACTTGATAAGAAACAGCTCGTGAAGTACACATTCATCTGCAAAACACTTTTACTTTTGATACTATAAGTAAATTTTGCTTAAAATACTGTACTTCTAATATAATTACAGAACTTTAAATGTAAGGCTTTTACTTGTAATGCAGTAGTTTTACACTTGCCACTAATCCGTTTGAATGGAAGGGTTGAAAAATGAAGAAAAGCTGTACTGTTAACTTTCCAACTAGGGGTGGATGATAAGTCTTCTATCATGCTACATAGGATTTAATGTCATGGTGATGGCGTATATCAGGATACAGTAATTGTTAGGCCAATTCAATTAAGAAATAGTTTGACTTAATTGTACAGTAACTTAACAGTTGATTTGAAAACTATCATTTATGTTAATTATTACTTAATACAATTAAAGTCCCTGCTGAAGCTGCTGCCCCTGCGACCCCAATACGGATAAGTAGGAGAAAACAAAACAAAATAATTATTGTTATTCATCCTTCCAATGTGCCTTGTCATGTTTTCTATGAACGTTTTTTAGTATACGATTGATTCATTTTCAATAAAAAGAAGCAGTATCACCAAATCTCTACCAGTGGACACGTTTCTACATTAACATGGTGTACATCACCTAGTCATGTTTCAAAGAGTACAAAACAAATGATCTCATTAGAAATCCAAGCCACTCAGAAATTGAACTGATCCAATGCCTCAGCTGCCCCCTGGCCCATCACTCTTCTTCCACGACACCATGCAAATTGCGATTTGTCTTCGGCGCTGAGAAGACAAAGATTGATCTGAACTAGAGATATTTATAAGTTGGTAGACAACAGCAGGCAGCACAGGCTACCACAGGAGAGGTTGTTGAGGCACGATCTCAGCTGCTGAAGCATTCGACATCTGTTCGGCCTTTGCAGAAAATAAATAACCCTTCTGACACACACACACACACACACACACACACACACACACACACACACACACACACACACACACACATGAATGAGATACACAAACACACATACACAACTTCCCTTGAAACTCTATCCTCATAATGTTAGAGTGACCCAGAGTTGAATTAGTTCAGAGGATTTAACTGCACTGAAGGCTAACAGCATAAATAAATGCTGACAGTTTATCTATCAGACTGCAGAGTCAGAGGAAAAGGCAGCGGGTAGCTCGGCTCTGTCAGGCCATAAACACATGACACAGGGGATTTAATGCTCACAGCAAGTAAGTAAAACATGTGCAAAACTCTACCGACACACACACACACACGCACCTTTTGGTCTGTGACTCCTTCTTCATTCCTGTGCTCGCTCTCTGTTTTAGTCCCACTGTCGCTCTCCGTGGGGCTTTCTGTATCAGTCCTGTCTGTATGTGGAGGTGAATGACCATCGCTCTTTTCTGTGCTCCCGTCCCCCACGTCTCCGTTCACCAGCCCGCCAGTCTCTGTCCTCACGCTCCCATCGTCCCCCTCCTGCTTATCTGCCTTCTCCTTGTCCTGCTCCATCTGCGCTAGCACCCCGTTCTCCGCCGGCTTGTGGGCATCCTGCGGCTCGGCCGGCTCCGAGCCCAAATCCTCGCCCGAGTGGTTCTCCTGAATCCTCTGGTAGGTGCGGTGAGCTGGGCTGCAGTTGGCCGACTTGCTGATCTGCTTGAGCGGCGAGCTGTCTTTCTTGTTCTCCGTGTTGCTGCAGGAACGGATGGGGGGGAGGGAGGGAGGAAGTCGATCAGCACATGAAGAGCACAGAAAGAGTTTACGAACAGCCTTTCAGAAGATGAAAAAAAAAAAAGGACAGGAAAGGGGGGCAGAGAAGAGTCTGCTCAGCAGCAGTGTGAAGAGAGTGTAGGGCACGACAGTAAGCACAGAGCTTCCACATGTGAGTGTGAGGGTTAAAAATAAAACTGTGGCAAGGCACAAACTTCCTTCTGTCTGGTGTGTGTGTGTGTGTGTGTGTGTGCAGAGAAGTAAGGTACAGTAATGAGGAGGACATGAGTAGTAAAGAAGGAGGTGGAAAGGTACAATATATGCTGCCCTACTTCCTTCCACACACACACACACACACACACACACACACACACACACACACACACACACACACACACACACACACACACACACACACACACACACACACACACACAGGCACTGAGAACCTGTTTTATCTCGATAATGTGAAATATGTTTCTTGTTCATCCTCTGCCTGAAGACGAATAAAACGGAAAAACAGATTGCAGGACACTTGAAAGATTTGAAATACAGCACAGGACTGCAAGCTAGATTAACCCCCCCCCCCTCCAAACACACACAAAGATACACACACACAAACACGTACGTACAATGTGACCATTCAGCTGCTCTATATCCTGTACCCGGTGGCCAGTCCAGCTGTTTCCCTGCATCGGACCATCCCAGCCTCCACTCTTACGGCACGTAGCGACCTACAGTAGCTACATTATCTCTGCTCAGTTCCTCCGAAGCCTTGATTCTCTTGCAGAAACTGACTAGATCTATGCAAAATGCAACAGCAACGCTTAGAACTTCAAAATCTCCGGCAGCAAAGAAAACACCGGGCAGTCCGTGATCTAAGCTTTAACTGCCGTGAAAAAAGAAAAAAAAAACATCAGCCTAAGCAGGTGATTCTTTTTTTTTTTTCAGCGACATTGACACTGTCACACTCCAGCTCGCTGTCCGGTAGAAACAGGAAGTGTGTATAAATAGAGGAACAACAGCAGGCTGGTGAAACACTCGACAAATGAATCACTTCTGGGCTGCGGGCCACCTGAAGCGCTCGAACGTGAAACAACATCATCCTTAACCTCTTAGGAGGAAGACTGAAGAACAACAGCACGAGCAGCTGGTGATAGATAGACATTTTAAATATTTAATAAAGGCTTTTTTGGAACAAAAAAAAAACAGGCACAAAGTTCACATTGTGGTGTGTACAGTGGGGGCGGGCAGCAGTTCCTCTTTGTGCATACAGTAAACAGCATCTGTGTTTGTGACAGCACTTTAAAAGGCACCCTCTGCAGGCTGAAGGAGAATTAAGAACAGTTTCACTTGCCCTGTGGCAGTCTAGGTGCCTTTAACGCAGCCAAGTGCCATGTGAAGCAGATTAGAACATTAACAGGCTAATTCAGTTCCTGGAAGCTGAAGGCCTTTCTCTTCTGTTCCAGGGCCACTAGAGAGGCTAATCCCTGCAGCCCAGTAAAGGCTCGGAATGAGAAAAAAAAGATAGACCCCCGATTCCTCCGATTTAACCTCCCAAAACGTGGATGACAACGCCGGTCGGATACAGGAATTCTGATTCCAGAAATCTAAGGAGAAGACAGAATCCGGATGTGCGGATACAGGCTGAATCTAGAGAATCTAGAGGCCGAGTGAAAGTTCAGCGGGCTGCTGCAGCAGACTGAATGTTTTTGGGATCTACTGTATGAGCAGTTTTGGGACAAGGGCCCCATTGTTGTTGCCTCTCGCCACCATCAGCGCGCCTCCCTCACATAGGCAAGGCAATCCCAACTCAGTTTACTTGTGATAGAACGAGATGGGGGAAAAACAGAAAGAAAATCCCAAAAGTTTGCTAAAATTTTGCGCAAAAAGCACAGCGGACGGCAACAGGATCAAAGCAGAGACGTTTAAGAAGAGAGGAGAGAAGAGAGGAGTTGATTGAAGAGCTCCTACCTCATTCTCCTGGGTTTCATCTCACCACACTGACTGCTATCCCACAGCTGAATGAGGAGCTGTGTTTGCCCCCGCCTGTACAAATCTCCTTTCATCCCCTCGCTAAGGCTTGGCTTGTAAAGCACAAGCTAATCTCCACTTGTGCCGTCTACGACTCTCGTCTGAACCGCCATGAGTCAATCGATGAGCAGATTTTAAAGCTGGTGGGACTTCCGCTTGTCCTCTTTGAAAACGACGCATTTTTAGAAAATGTTCTTTTTCTGGCCCCCTTGATGCGTCAGCGTGGTTACAACACTCTGAGTGGTTACAAAAGCGAAGGATGGTGCGAAATCTCTTGCTTGAGAGTGATATTCCAGAGCCATTTAAGTAATAAATTGGCATTAAATGAAACAAGCAATTCCTTTTTTTTTTTTTTACAGCTAACCGCTTAACTCTCCGGTGGATTCCCCATGTGAAAAAAGACCCTTACCTGTTTTCCTCAAAGCGGCTGATGAGGTCTGAGACTTTGGAGTTTTTCTCTCTGGCTTTCTCCCGGTTTGCGGCCCCTCTTCCTCCCCCGCCCCCGCCACCACCACCTCCACCCCCCTCCATGCCCCGTCTAAGCGGTGGTTCCTGGATGCAGCTCAGCGGGGACGACAGATCTGACGCCGGGCTCTGGAGGTGAGCTGGCTTCGGAGGCACTGGAGAGAAGACAGAAGAAAGAAAACAAAAATCAGAACAAGAGAGACTCTTTTTTTGATCCTGGTAGATTGCAGGTGATTACCTCAGTCTGTTTCCTTCACTGTCACTAGTCAGTGCAATGTCAGCTTGGAGCTGAAGATGGCAGCATGAGCTATTCCAATTGACACCACATGCAGGAAACTAAAGTGTATTTAATGAATTCTAAACGTAGGGGTCACATGTGACACAGCTCCTGCATAGTGAAACTAGTAGTTTTACTTATGGGAATTGAATTTCCTGCTAGATTTTAACAGTAACAGACAGAATGAGCTCATCCTGTCTGTGACCAATGATTTACTTAGCTCACATTAAAAAAAAAAAGGAGGGAGGCTCAGGGTTCACTCATCCCAGGCTTACTTATGTAACTTTATTTCTATTTTCACCGTTTCCATGCACTGACCTGATGCTGTGTGCTGTAGTGTTTCTGTAACATTACCGGTAGGTTTTAAACATAAAGGACATACTGAGACTGGACGATGTGCTGTGCAACGTCAGTGCACGAAGTTCACGTATGAATCAGAGACTGATATGCTGAAATGATTTGTGTCTTCTGGCTGAATGCGTCGTGAGCAGTCATCACGTACCTTGCGGTTTATTCGGCAGCCGAGGCCTGCTGCCGGAGCCTCTTCCATTGACCCCTCTCCTGATCTTCTCGCTCTTACCGCTGCACGCCCGGTTCAGACACTCCTGCACGCTGGGCGTGTTGCTGGGTTCGCGTGACGGGCTGCTGCCTAGAGCTGATGGGACACAAAGACAGGCAGGAAGCACGGGTATTAAAATGAGAACAGTTCAAAACTCAACCAGGCATGCATTGCCCCGAGACCCCTGATTTATACTCTTTCATTACACAGACTAGCTGCTTTACCTTTTTTATCGATATAAGCTGTTTCCAGACCAGCGACGCAGAGCCGCAAGCTGCTCAGCTACTACTATTCGGCTAATGGTATTTTTTGGTTTCTCTCATTAAACTCAGTGAATACACAATCTGGCAACTCCCAAATGCTGTGGTGTATGAGTTGCGACCTGCACATTCACCACACGATAAACTTATAACACAGCATTATTATCTCATAGGTTTTTTGCAGAGATTAATAAGGGAAACCAAAAAATACCATTAGCCATGTAGTAGTAGCTAAGCAGATCATGGCTTTGCTCCGCTGGTCTGGAAACAGCTTGGATCGACAAAAAAAGGTAGAGCCCTCTATTGGTATTGCATCTTGACGATGGGCAAATTTTCAAAAATGTTGAACTATCCCTTTAAACACTTGACGGCTAAATATTTGAGAGTTGATGATGAGCAGCAGTGAGATTTAACCCAACAAATTGGCTACAGATGATGGAGCGTCAGTGTTTAGATAGAGCAGAACCAATGATTTAAAGGAGCGACAGACACAGACTGACAGTGTTTAGAGTAGCCTTAATCTACCTCTATCTGACCTTACAGTCTCTCTCTCTCACGCTCACACACATGCACACACAATGTGAAACGTGAACACTAGCCTAGACTAGTAGGGCCATTTGTCCATATATGGAACTTCGTGGAGCCAGTCTATTAGTTTACAAGCGATTAGTCCATTTGTTTCCATTTAAGGTGGTCACATAAACGGGTGTTCGAGATTTAACAAGAGGCACTGATGTATGGGTCGGGTGCAGAAATCGATGAAGCCTTCCACTTGGGTAACTTGTAGGGATAAACATTGATTGTAATAGTCTATTCCTGAAGCAGACAAGTTCAATTGAAAACAAATAGAGTACAGAATCTTGCACTATACTGTAACTTGTTTCTCTTCTGCTTTCACTCATAAAAAAGGCCCACAGTACTAAAACTGTCCCTTCTCTTTTTAGGACTCTTTGGTAAAATGAAAGAAGAAATTTCCCATCCTTGTGATACATAATTGAGAAGAAGTTTAAAGTTTTTGATACAGTCCCAAAATAGACCATGCTGACATTCTCCAGCTAGTTACAAACTTTCTGTCTCCCTTTAGATGCCAGACCGGTAATACACACTGGGTTTATTAGATCTGTTTTTTGGCTGAAAACGCCCGCTGCAACTGGAAACAAAGTTAATGAGATCAGCGAGAGTGAACTAAAACATTAAAGCTGCGGTTCTGTAAAGCCAAAACAATGAGCTGAAAGAAGCTAAAATGCTTCCGAGAGCAGCAGAGTGGTAATTGTTTAACGGTTCGAAAAATATGTGATCCGTTGCAAACATAAATATATTTAGCGCAGCTGCAGCTATACATATATTCCGTGCAGTTCCAGATGAAGCTTGTTCAGAAAATATGTCTTACTACATGCCAAAAATGGCATTTGGAGCCCCATATTTACTTTCTCCACAGTAATCTTCATCTTACCAATCCTGAAACAGAAAGAGCAAAAGCCCCACAGAATCATATAGTCACAGATTCTATTTTTACAGCCTGACTGTAATTAAAGACAACCGCTCTAGCAACTGTCTGACTGGAAACTATCCCACGCTGTGTTTGGGAGAGCAGGCTTTTCTAAACAGGGCCCCCGAAATTACCAATCAATTCTGGCAGCGGCCTCAGGAATTCCTCCTAATTACGTGCTTGGCTTCCCCCCTTGGCCACATTAAGGGATCATAAGAAAACATCCAGCAACAAGTCATGGGCCGTTTTATACATACATATGGGCCAAAAAGCAAAGTATCTGTGCCTACGGCTTGTGCTCCACATATGGCATTTATCCTGGAAGATTGCAGGGGGTCCGCTCGCCACAGCCCGACCCCTGTCTGACTGTGACAAACACCAGTCCCTCATTGTAAATCACCTCTGTGCCGTCCGCTTTCACTTGAGAGCAAGTTGGATGTCATCGTTTAAGATAAGGTCATTGAGGAAAAATCATCCGTAAAGCTCCTATATGAACAGTGAAAGAACTTAAGCCCAGCCAGACCTGTTCCAGTAAAAATAGGCCCTTTCTCAGAATCTGAGCTCTTGTGAGAAATTGCTGCTCCTGGTAACACACTTATTCCGGCATCTTCTCATTAAAACTGGCTCCACAGAAGTGACAGACCGCTGTGTGCAGTAAATTCGTAGCAGCCAGCCACCACCCTGCAGACACACTTTGATTCTCCTCCACCATCTGTGTGACAGGGAAGGAGCCCTGTGGTGTGGATTTAAGAATTGTTGATGCCGATATAGAGATACAGACCGAAGGAGCATGATCCATATCAAACCCCAGTTTTAGAGCTATAAAGATATACAGTATGTGTGATGTGATGCCATGCGAATGTATTTTTTCGCCTAACTGGTGATAGATCTACTTTGTCTTAGAAACTGAAAGTTTGTCAGAGATCTGCAGCAATGCAGGAAGTGATAAGTCAAACCGAGACTCGATCTTTGCCTTTGTCCCTGTTGGCGGACGGTGAGACTTGCCGCCATGGCAACAAGCCTGTTAATGTCTGAAGATGCGAAATTTATTTCGCTGCTGCGTGGACTGAGCCTGGAGGCATCAGCTTCCAGATCAGTGAATCCAAAACTACAAAGCGAGAGCAAGAAAAGGGAAAGTTTCTCAGAAAAGGTCAAGTGTCACTGTGAGTAAAGACTCGTGCATAACATTGGTTTGCAAAGCGCAAGCAGCGCCTTCTCCTACTGTGTTTGTGTCCCAGCGCTGCCCAGTCGGCCTTCTTTTTCAAAAGAAAAAAAAATGAGAAGAGAGGATCTATATTCTTCTGTTACCTGAGCTTGGTGTGCACTCTGCCGCATCACAGCAGTACAAGCGCGAGTTTACTGAAAGCTGGAAAAAAGGATGCTTCAGGAATGCAGCACTTTGTCACAAATATCTCTTTCTGCAACAAAAAAACAAACAGTATCCTAAAATAAAGAATCGCCCCAACGACCGCTTAAAATAACTCGGGGTCCCGGGACGGCAAAGCTTGTTGATCTGTTGGTGAAACGTCTTGTTCCTGAGTGAAATATCTCGACAGAGCACCAAATGCATTAAAATGAAATGCCCTAACAATTCTGAACAGTCAGCTCATTTGGTAAACTTGAAGGAATTAACCAATTTATCAAGGGAACAGTTTCATAATCTCGAATTTGTGGGAATGATTTATTAACAATTCATGTGCACATATCAGTAAGTAATAATTAATGAGACTAATATTATTACAAATCATTTTGAAGGGTACATGGGCGTCCAAATCCATCCGATAGTTGTTAACATCATTTCACTCAAAGCCACTAATGTGATAATGTGACCCGAGATAATTTAGTCCGGACTCAAGTGTTGATCCTCCCATTCCTCTAGTTTCTGATCTGCCTCTTTACTAAGTCCACAAAAAAAAAAAAGAAAACACAGACCAAAATGTTGTGGTAAATCGCCAGGTGT
The DNA here is from genome assembly GCA_030544235.1 of Lepturacanthus savala. Lineage (NCBI taxonomy): Eukaryota > Metazoa > Chordata > Actinopteri > Scombriformes > Trichiuridae > Lepturacanthus > Lepturacanthus savala. The sequence goes on from CM060465.1 coordinate 19,454,964, forward strand.
GCTGCTTAAGACACTTGTGTCACGAGCTCATGACATCACCATGTAACCTGACAGCATACTCGCCTTGTTTTTTCGTAAGTGTCCCCTTCCCCCAGCTCTCTGTCTGGCAACATGTGTGAGTGTTCCAGGTGAAAAACAAAAGACACACCTGCCTGTGGACACCAGTGACAGCTCTCAGTGAACATGAGGGAAGAAGATGGATAGAAGGAATCAGTGTGAAACAAAACAGCCAAGAATATTTGATCTATATCTTTAATATGCACCACCAGCTTGTGCATATTATGGTCTTGTTAATAATGCATTGTAAGCAATGTCTTGTATCATATTCTAGGTATTGGAGTACAAACATCACAACATTATCGCTTTATCTTAAATTAACAGGTCCAAGAGCAGTGGGTCAACGTGAGGACAAAGTCCTTCTCTAAAACGTGACCGTGTGCTCCGCTGTGAAAAAACCTCCAACATCAAAGGCTTCACACGTCTAATAAGGAAGTGAGAGAGGACAACGCTTGTGAGAAAAAAGAGAGGGTTTAAATGAGGAACGCAGGAATAAAACACTTGTGGAGTTTGAAAAGTAAAAATCTCAGTGAATGAACTCACCCTGTGCTTCAGACAGCCAGGACAACAGCTGTATTCTCAGCGAGGGGCCGCGCTGTGTGTGCGAGAGTGTGTGTGTGTCCCAGTAGAGCACTAAGTTTAGGCTCCATGCAATGTTCCCAGGCAGCTCTGCCGCTTTAGTGACTCAACTCAGCAAGGAAACTCAAGAGAAAGTACAAGGCTCCGCCCTCGTTCTTGCTCACACACCCCTTGTTTAAGTGAAGTGGTTGTTACAAGCCACACAAACTAAGAGACACACACACACACACATGCGCGCGCGCACACACACACCAAGCAGCTTAACAGTCCGACAAACAAACAAACATCCACCAGTGAGTAGGGATGGGAATTGATAAGATTTTTACAATTCCGATTCCATTATTGATACTGCTTAACAATACGATTCTTTATCGATTCTCTTATCGATTCTAATTTCGGAAAAAAGGAGTTTGATTAGAATAAAGTTTGTTTACTTGAAAGTCACGACCTTACAATCTCAACAGCAAGGTCAAAAGAACCCCAAAGCCTAGATACTGTGTTAACTGTAGCAATATGTAACTGTAAAAAATACACAAGAATGTGGAACATTCTACTAACACATTTTCACAAAAAAATATCCTTTTAAAAGGATATATGAGTTGACTATGCACTCAAAAATAACTATAAAGAAAGATAAATACTGTCAAATACGACGGAACAGTGCATAGTGCAATCTGAAAATACAATGAAGAATTAACAATTCTCTTGCAGAAAAATAAGCTTCTTTTTCAGGAAGGATACGTAACTGTAGAGGTGATAGTTTGGCTACTGCAGCTGCTGCTGGGTTGAGATGTATCACTCCGAAACATCAAAAACACGACACTCCATTAACGTTATTCCCTGTTGTGTGCATATTTGTCGTGTTCCCTCCAGACGTGGTTAAAAAGGATGGCAACAGCAAGTGGTCTGTTGCCATCCTTTTTTCCTAAAGTGAAGCCAAACTTTTGGAGCTTTTGAATCTGGTGGGCACCATTGTTTTTTAACGACGTGCTAAACCGGCGTAACTTGCGTGACGTAGATTCGTGCTGATTGGAATCGATAAGAGAATCGTTAGATAAACTGCCAAATGATTCCATGGAATTGAAAACACACAGTGTTTTCTACAGGAACCAGTTCTCGATTCCCATCCCTACCAGTGAGATGTGCCTGTAGAAGGCTGCACACTCCCGCATGGACAATGCTTATCTATTGATTGAATATGCAGCAAATCAATATAAAATTTGGCCTATTAAATTTAGCAGTTGCCCTCCCAGGTTCAACCTCAATAAACTATTCACCTTCCTCTCACTTGTTGATCTGATAACTTACTCTCATAATCATTAATTAAACACAAAGAAACGAAGCCTATTGCAGTGTGGTGGTGTGAAACAGGACAACGAGCAGAGGACACGCTCACTTACATAACAGTCACTTCTCCATTTGTTCGATCTACCTCTGGCATCAGTTAGTCTTATAAATCATTAACGAACAGCACAATAAAGCAGCCTGAAGCGGCGCCACGCAGCAGTTCTCAAATCTGCATACTACATTCTAAATGAAACCCATAGCTTTCTGATCTGTTATCATAAACCACCATCACATCAGCTTCTCCCCCCTCAGGGTCATTTCTTGTGCAAATATTTAAAGCCGTAAAAACAAGACAACCGAGAAACAAGACTTTGTGAAACTTGAAATTTGAGTCTGACAGCTTAAAGGACATGCAAAAAGTCACTTTCACTTTTTTGTTCTAGATAATGTCTGGGGGTTATATAAAATCTGTCCAATGCATCAAACATTAAAAAAAAGAAGAGATATCTGTGTTCTTTCATGGCCTGTTTATTTTTCCTTGACTTTGTGATGTCACGCAGCACGGCCGACCTGCCCCCACTGTCACACACCTTTTGTTTTCCAGTCAAGTGAATATCAGCCAATCAGAAGAGAGACTCATGGAAATTTATGAGGCCAAAATAAAAAAAAAAAAACCTGTGCTTTCTGCAGCTCCAGCGGGGCGCTTGAGAGTTTTATTATTATTATTATTATTATTATCTAATTTGCAAATATATTATGTTTTCTGGTAACTAAACTTCATATAAAACCCAGAAATGTGCATGACCTTTAATATATATGACTCATCATTCAGCTGTCTGTACAGTGTGTATGTGTAAGCGGTGTGCGTGCGTATGTTGCATGCACACATGTGCGAACAGCACACACATTGCCAAAATAACACAAGCTACCTCACTGACAGGCGTCATGTTTCAGTAGAGCTGGATTTGAAGGAATGACAGGTATTTTTTTTCTCTTACAGAAAACCAGTCTGACCAGTAACAATCCAATCTCTAAAATCCCCAAATTACTGCTGGGGAGCAGTTCAATTTAGTGTAAGATTGTTCCTGAAAAGTGAAACATTGATGTGTTAAATACTGAATACAAGCCAAAGTGCTCTCATGCTCGCAATGTCATTGATGCAACCATACATTGGTGATGAAAACACTTGATGCAACAACAGCCTTAATGTGGGATGGTGTCTCATAGACACAGGAACGACTGACTGACAAAGATTTCATATAAGGGTTAAAGCAGGTAAAGCAGATAGTTTTCCAAATGTAAGATTTCTGTATACATACTTTTTAGCAATATGAGACACTGAGTGATCGTTTAAGGTGAGAACAGATTTCAAAGTGAATGAGCATGTAGATTAAATTTCACCATTTTCTTGTCCAATGTTTTTACATTGGACATGTTAAAGTTAAAGTACTTTGTGAATTTTTTATGTTTCACTATTAGATTGTTTGCTTTGATGCTTCCAAGACACTTGATATTTTTGCTGATCAGCTCTCAAATACAGAAACTGATGCCATCTATAGGATCTTGACAGCGTAATGTTTTTCTTTTTTACTTCATGTGGATAAAATAATGCAAGACGCTGAACGTACTGTACAACTACTGTTTCTCAGCTTTACACACATACTGTAAATAAACACAAAAAACCTATAGTTTCTGTTTCTGATGCCCTACATTGCTCAGTGAGATTAAGGGGCACAATGCATTGTGTGAGAGCATGAGGGTGTGTGGGGCAGACAGGGTGACAGATAACCATTACCACCTGGAATGGGAGGATTAGTTTATTCTATTCGACTACACCAGACTTTCTTGAGATTAAGCCAAAATAATCCTCTAATCAAGGGGTCGGTGTGAGATTATAACCCCGGTCTGCTCTGGCCAGGAAGTACGGGGGCATAAATTGTCATGGATGGGCGGGTGTGATGAAACAGTGAATGGGAGGTGGCAAGGTGAATTAGGGTTGTGACGGATGGGTCAAGGAGAGAATTGGAGAACTGGACAACACAGTGGTATAAGTCCTCATCGCACAGATGAGAACGAAGCAAAAGATGATAAAAAAAAGATCAGATAACACTAAAGAGGATGAAAGCACACAAAAGAAGAGAAGACAGGCAGACAGGGGGAAAGGAGACAACAAGCGGGAGAAAAAATTAGAAATATTTACATTTTTTTTTTTACAATGGGGATAGGAGGATAGCCAACATTCATCACAGTAATGTAGAGTGTAAGACTCACGTATGTATGTACGCACACACACGCACGCCCAGTTTGGTTTAAAAATAGAGCAGTAAAAATTGAGACCGGCAGCTTTCTTCTCAGCATTCTCCTGCATGCATCATCTCCTTTCTCAACCTCTTATAAAGGTCACCTTTCTGAAGGGGAATTTACTTCAAACATGTGAAAGAACCTGCTCGATTTGGCTAAATTTAGAAAGAACATAAAGGCCGCATAATGCTCATAGCAGCTGTGCCGCTATTGATCTGAAATGCAAATGAGGACAAGTCTCCAGCTGCAATCTGAGGTGGCGACTGACAAGTTACAAAGCTTTGCGTCGCCCACACAAGAGGTGAAGACGAAAAAGAAAACAGTTTCAACATCAGAACAAGTACACAGGAAACCATAGGAAATTATAACCCCCTCATGTCTGCTTACTAGCCACGCACCTTTTTAAATGAACACACAGACGAGCTTTTTTGCGAGATGCATTTTAGAAAAGATGCATGTAATTGAAAGTGATAAAAAAAACTGGGGGGGGGGGTGTAGCTGTAAGGTGAGTGAAGGTGATGGCACTTACCGCTGGAGTGTTCGATTTTCACCGCCACGCACGTGTCCTCCTCAGCGTTCTTGGACTCGAAACAGGCAGTTTTGCCTTTCTTCTCTGCAACAACAAAACAAAGAGTCCACTGTGACAAAAAAACTAAAAAAAACAATTTGTGCACGATATTTAAATACACAAACCCCTCCCATTTGAGGCGGGAGCTTCAAGCAGATCCCATATTTTATTCAGGAGAGAAGAGATGAAAATGAACATGGAGTACTAGAAGGGAAGAGGAAGCATGGCACATCGTTTCTTATTTTCCAACACTGCAGCTGTGTGAATCTGGAGATACTTGAATGATACTTGTGAGTGTTGAGTGCTCCTCTAGTCGCTGCATTCATCATGATCAGGAGAGGAGTTGTTGTTTGTTTTCAGAATGAAAAGGAATGTGCCAGCCCTTGGAGACAGAAACCCTAATTAGTCTGTCTGTGATATGTAGGACATCATCTGTGGGAAGAGCCAACACTTTCAACACAGCCGTTTAATATGCACATAGAAGATTAAGGGGGAAATAGCGATGGTAGTAAAAACAATGATGGGCTGAGAATGAGCAATGTAATGAATATTACCCTTCACCTCCCCGTCCCCCAAATACACCCACGCACATATATTACTCAGACACGATTAAGAAGGCACACCCACATGCTTAGATCTACACACACAAACACACAGCAATGCTCTAAAAGTCTGACCAAATATGGAATATCTACTGGAAGCTGCAGGCTGGCATGCTTCAACATGTGCAAGCGACACACACCACAATATACTTGATTTCTACACTAGACTTGATTTCTTTAAATTTTTTTTCTCTCTCTCTCTGTCTCCAGCAAATCAGTGAACAGAGGCTGAATGTCGGTAATGCCACGTAAAAAGAAAAGTGGACAAACTCAGTGGGGTGCAGTGCTGAGAGTCAAGGGGGCGGTACAAATGTATGCGTGTGTTGTGTGTGTGTGTAAAGGGGGGTATAATATTCTGGCTCATGGATTAAAGGAAGGCTTTCTCCACCCTCCATCTGGACTCCTCATGACAGGCCCCCTGCTGTCACACACACACACACACACGGTTTAGAATACATAATTTGACCCATAATCTATTATATAAATTCCCTATTCAGAGTGTAACACATGTAAGCAGCTTATAAAAAGCATTACACATATAGCCTCTCGGGGGCCAGAGTCTCCATTATGCCTATTGTTTTCTCAAATGGGGAAAGTGTCACAGAAAACATATGCGTCAATGAAAAACTTAGAAATGACCCACACCTTGCCATAAGTGACAAATCCTCCTGATATGAAACCACCTGCATGAAGGATATAAAACTTGAAAGAATGCGTTTCTAAAACATAGGGTTAGGAACCTGGCTTCTATGATGAAGCGTCAACCATGTCCAGCTACTGGCCTGACCCTAAACTTCCTCTTCTTCTATCTACTTCCTGTTATTCATATTAAATTATCTTCCGATCTCAGCAGAGTTGACCACAGCAGAGGCAAACTGCCCGAGATCGTATGCACACATGCAGCCAATAGATGACTTGGGAGGTGATGTAAAGAAAAGGTCAAGAGAAGGTCTGAGTACCGAGAGCAAAACTGAAAAGTCACAATCGAAAACCTGCAATTCTGTCCAGTGTCTTGAATTAGTGATAACAAGCTGGCGAGAGAGCGCTTGTGATCTAATAACTGAGAAAGAAATTGAGGAAATGAGAAAGTTCAGTTTTCGTCGCTCATGGTGCGTCTGCCATTACAGTCAGCACAAGCTGCATGAGTGAACGTGGATGACAGTAAGGTTATTGGCTTATATAAAATAGAAAATATTTAACCAGTCTCCTGGATGACCGCAGGATTTATTTTTCCTTTACTTAGCGTCATGAATTAAACATGCATCACAGATGGCCAAATGTAGCAGAACATAAAAACCACACAGCAGGTAAATTCACAGTAATCCGACCTGTAATTCTACATCTAAAAAGGTCCCAGATTTGACACTTTTCCTGGGTTTTATTTGAAGTTGTGATATCATGAATAAGATGCAAGTTGCGGTTTTAAAACCAAAAATCTCAATATAATTTTACATCTCCTCTCTATCCTTTCTGGAGTATGAGAACGGGATTGACTGTATAGTTGTAACATCACCGCTTTAATTCACTTCGCATGGGAGTAACCAGAAGGTGCAAGTACTTATTCTCTCTGTAAGGGCCGTGTGCATTTCTCTCTGAATTGAGAGCTCTGAAACATGGGTGTACAACACCTAGACCTTATTATTATCAGAAAGCAATTTAAATTCCACTTTCTACTTCTCCTGAAACAACCTGAATATGAGACAAGAGCTGCACCGATCGGGGCTGATCAAGGCGCTCGGCGGCGGCCTCCTATTTGACGGAGACAGCGTGTGCCTCACAGAGAACAGTTCATGAACATTCATCGCGGCTTCATGATGGTGTGTGTATTTGTACATGCAGCAGTACCTTGCCATGTGGTGTAAACAACCCTCTTATCGCACAAGTCGATCTTGCGGCGCTGCCTCTGTTTACACTGGCCTGCTCTATAGCAACGGGGGAGAGACCGGGGACAGACAGCCTGCAGCAGGGAACAGCAAATGACCCGTGTCTGACGTTCAGTCAACACCCTAAAGGGTACACACTAGTGCCTCTGTCACCAAACACTTTTTTCCAAATGCTTTTTGCTAAGCTGCAGTTTACTTCCAGGTGCCAACCATATATTAAAATGAAGCAAAACATGAACAAATTCTTCACAAAATTTAAAACCTTCATTTACCATATAAATCACAAATGCTGTACCATAAATGAGCGTTTAAAAAAATCACAGCAGACATTTTTCTTTTCTTTTAATTAACAAAAACTGCCCTTTGGCTTCAAACGGCATCGTTCATGGCCCACCAGGCATTTTATGCACAATTATCCCTTCAATTGTTCCCCTACAGCAGCATGTTAGAATGTATTTAAGACAGCTGGACCTGCACTTGTGTATACACCTGTGCGTGCAGGGCATTTATTGTCAAAAAAAAATGAGTGTTTCCTCCTCGTTCCTCGGTGGTAGAGTTCACTGTAATCTCTTTACTGAAGCTAAAGCAAACAGACGTAACTGAGGGGCCTGGCTGTTTAACCAAAGGAAGCGTTTCTACAGTACCTGAGTGCACCTCTCTCCAGTACGGCTGGACTTTCCCCATCCTCACATCAACTTGTGGTTTAGCCATATTAAAACCTCATTCCTTGTCCGCATTAATACGAGGGCCTTCTTATCTTCAGACAGGCTTTTTAAGTTTCCTCATTGGCAGCTCTCTCTGTAACCGTGTTTTGTCCTTCAGCCCGACACAGGAGTACCTGCTCCTGTCACTGCACAAACCGGTTCCCTGGAAACCAGAGACACCAGCTGCGAGAGAGAATGGGAGGAGGAGACTGATTCACAGACGTCTATAATGTTTGAGGGGTGAGCCAGCACCCAAGGACAAAGTCACCCCAGGGTTGGGAGGAGGATACAATTGAGGGGGTGGAAAAGAGCGAGTTGAGAGAGTTTATGATTAACTATATTTAATCTGCAACCCGACAAAAAAGAAAGTTAACAACCCACTGCTGAACACATTTTCTACGCCGATGAGCTTTCTTTTTAGCCAGTTTTTTGCTCATATGCCAGTGCGTCCATGCGAATTTCACACACGCTAACTAAAGTGCCCCCCGAGCCCGATTTTAACCTAATATGACTCCTGCTCTACTGCGGCAGAAATTCATGTCACATACAGCGATTCTGAAATTTAAAAAAAAAAAAAAAAACTAAAAAAAAAACTAAATCACAGAGCAGAATATGCACATATCATCCTAGAATAATGGGAGATACATACCATGGAATATAAAAGAAGACCATTTCCGCCCATAAGGACACAAGAATGCAGAGTAACCTCGGATTCATTTGCATAGATGCCCTAGATTGAGATGACTACCATTCAGATGTAGCTCATAAATAATGGAAAAGGGGGAGAACATATTAACATGCCAAGTCACACCCCTTTAATCATACAGAGCTTCACGCTGGTGATAATGCGTGTGTCCCTGTGTGTGGGGGATGTGCGCGCGTGTGTGAGAGAACACACGTCTGAGGTTGTCTTGCTTGTCACACACAGAAAAAGATTGGCTATTGAAAGAGACCAGATGCGGCTGTCTCCCTGCTCTCCTGTCCTTCCATAATGGACAATTACTAAAGAGTTATGGTTTTCTCCCACAAACATAATAGAGTGAAAATTAAAAGGCCTTGTAAATCCATTAGGTGGTCAAAGCAACCAGATGAGACCCTGTCTGCAGCTTGTGGAGCAAACATGGGTTTTATGATTTAATCTCCATCCAACGGTTCAATTCTGTAATTGTTATATAGACTATAAGCCAATGAGAAAATTCTTCATTTACAGTGATCTGAAGAAATGGTTCCCAACCTGGGGTCCAGGACACCCCGAGGGGTACTGAGATATACAGTCATAAATCAATAAAGGTGTGGATACAATACACACACACACGTATATATATATATATATATATATACACACACACACACACACACACACACACACACACACACACACACACACACACACACACACACACACATATATATATATATATATATATATATATATATATATACATACACACACACACACATACAATACAGGCCAAAAGTTTGGACACACTTTCTCATTCAATGTGTTTCTTTATTTTCATGACTATTTACATTGTAGATTCTCACCGAAGGCATCGAAACTATGAATGAACACATGTTTATGGTGTTATGTACTTAACAAAAAAGGTGAAATAATTGAAAACATGTTTTATATTCTAGTTTCTTCCACCCTTTGCTCTGATCGATAAAGCAAGAAATACCACTAATTAACCTTGATAAGGCACACCTATGAACCATTGTTAATAATTTATGAATTAATATAACATCATCCCCAAAGGCTGATTTATGATTTATATCTGTGTTGAATCAGTGGCGTATGAATCAGTTTCAGTCGCCATTGATTGTAGAACAAGAAGAAGGCAAACTTGCTTAGATACAGTGCAGGCTCTCCAAAAATGTTGAAAAAACTATTTAGCTAGAAGATTGTGGTACTTCCTTAGCAAATGTGCCAAAATGTTTTTTTTTTCCCAGAGTATCATTTTTTTTTTCAGCTACAATAATGGCCTGTTTTTGCTTCACCCGCCCTCTTGAACTTCCTCACATTCATACATCATGTGCAGATGCTGTCAGTCTCCTCTCTGGTTCTTAGCAGGCTCCCTACATGGTCTCAGTATGCGAAGATAAGCTTTTAACATGATCTGAACATGCTCTCTGGCCCGTGTCTAATGAGGGCAGGCCAAGCGGGTGACTGGGCTCGCTGTGATTCTGAACCTGAATGACACCCCTACCCCCCCATGTTAAACACTTCCTGCCTATACTTCAGGAGACACATAAAGAAAGAGGAAAAGGAAGCAGACAGGTGTTTCTTGTCACAGAAAATATAATTATATAATTTAGAGAAAGATGCTCTGGATGTCCTAATATTGGACGACTCCAATTGATGCAATTTGAGATTTGGCAGCGAAGAAAGAGGGACTCATGATAGTGCCCTGATTGAGATCCAAACAGCAGCGTATAGACAGAGGACCCTTTGATCACTGGTCACTGAGAAAAGGATCGATTGTTGGAAGCAGAGTATGTTGAGATAACATCAACAGCCGTTCTCTCTTTCTCTATCTCTCTCTTATGTGCGACTTTTCATTGTGACGCTTTTCTCTACCAGCCCGCTCCCTTCTCTTCCTCCATCACCTTGTCTCTCCTCTCCTCCCCCCCCCTCCGCCTGCCTACAACGGAAAACAGATCACAGCTGCTGGGCAGGAGCTACCAAATGTGTCAATCAATAGCCTGTCCGCCCAATCACCACGTCTGACTGGGCCCCAGCAGACGGGTCTATTCATAAAATAAAACACCTATTCACAGTGTGTTTGTCGATGGTAAGACTGGACCACACGGATTTGACACATCTCACACGTTCAGCGGGGACATGTGAAAGCGGCCCATCCCCAGTATAACAGATCAGATGTTCACATCAATCAAAATGAGCCTATAAAAAGAAAAAAAAAAGAAAACTGCAGTAATCCCAAGTACAGCCGCTGCCCTCTCATATTTGTGCTAATTTTGGTAAAGTTGAACCCTGCAGCGCCACAAACCCCAAGAGTATTTCTTCTCATGTTAAGCTGTGTTTCCATTAAATGGCCAAGTAGCCCCTTTTTAAGCAAACCTTCAAAAATGTTTACAAAAATATCCATCAGCTCAGCAAAAGCAAATGGCTTCCTGAGCTTAAAATATAGCTCCATCCCCAGGAATAACCTCATGAGAAATTCTCACAAACTGAATGCAGATGAGTATATTGTTGACTCATCTGACATTGGCTACATTCCTGGAAGGCATGATGCCACAACAAAGGCCCTGAAAAAAATAAAAAGGAGGGAGCACAGGACATTTGTGAAAGGTCTTGACAGACAGATACACGTCTGATGAATCATTTCAGTGATGATCATATCACTGTTTATCCTGCAGATTCAGTTTGTCTCAATATCTAAGGCACCTTAAAACAGAGTGCAAAAATGCAAAAATATTTAGGCGTCTGAAGGCAGTGGATACAAGCTGTGAATACAACATCAACATATTGCAAATATGGACTCATGTTTCTGGCCACTATCTCTTAAGATCTCAATCTTATTCCAGATTACAATGTTTTTAGCTTTTCTAATAAAAAATAACAGTATGAGCTGAAAGATGCTAAAATGTCCCCTAAGAACTGAGGTGAGCTGCAGACTCCCTTACTCATGATGAACCTTGTGGGTTCATCATGAGTAAGGCCTTTCTCAAAGCCTACAGTCATGCCATGCATTGTTCATATAAAAAGGTTGATTTTCAATGCTTTAACCTAATTCAACACATCATGATTCTCATTAAAACAGTCCTGGTGAATTCTTTATCGCGTCTAAATATCTCTCCGTTTATTGCCTCCTTTTGATCTCAGTGTGTCGGGGAAACAGCGAGCATCAGAGATTCATTAATGCTAAACCGACTCGATGCATTATGGATGAAGTAAACAGATGATGAATATAAGGCCAATCAAATAGCATGGATAAGAACTTGTGTCTCAAACAGGATCATTGTACTCGTTATGAATGAGCCCCTCTGACTGGAGTCCATATTCTGAGTGCATGGCTGGAATGCACAGAAAAACCCTGCAATCCTGAAAGCAAGCCTGCTAGCGAGCCTGGAGCCAAGGCCGGAGCACTAATGAGGCAGAAAGAGAAAGACAAAAAGCTAATATTTAACGTGACAAAAGCTTCCTCTTTAAAGAATAACGTTTGTACTGAAATGATGATCCTCTCTTCCTCATTTCCCATGCTCTTAAACCAGCAGTTTGCATGTTTAAACACAGATGCTCAATCCCTTGCTTTCCTGTATTCATGCACGTGCATGTGCACATACACACACACACACACACACACATTACTTAATCTGACACCTCCTGATGGAATAAAGTTTCCAACAGAATCAGCATTTGTGGCCTGTGTCACGGTTGCTCAGCAGACATGACAAAACACACCACTGTATGAAAGGGGAGGACAGAAATGATCAGCTGCCAAAACACGAACCAGTGATGCCTCTGCAAGACAATGACACAGCATTTTAACTTAGAAGAAAAGAGAAAGAGAAGAATAAGAAACAAACACAATAGATATAAAGGGGAGAGAGAGAGAGAGCGAGGGAGAGCAAGCAGGGAAGGTGGGGAGGGTGGAATTGAAGCTGCTGACAGAGCACAGCTGGCCATATGCCCACACACACACACACACACACGAACAGGACACACACATACATAGTCATGCTAAAAAAAACTAAAAAAAAAAAAGGAAGCTACAATGTGAACAAGTGAGGCTCGAAGGCAGACATTTCTGTCCTTGTACGTACATTAGCACTCACTTTATGAGGGTCTCAGAACCGCTTCCTCCTTTCAGCTTCTCTTTATAAACATGCCTTCCTCTCTTAAATCGCAAATCACATTTTCTGTCATATCGGTACCGGTCTCCTTGCCAGTTTTATGACAGGTCCCTCCCGCCCATTCGTAGTGACACTGTGAGCTGAGACCCAGCCGCTGTTTCTTGTTTCTTTTAGCGTATTACCACTTCAATTAGGCAGCCTAAGGTGGAAGGTGGAAAAAAGGAGATGAAGCGAGGACAGGTAGTGAGTCATCGAGGCTACAAAACTATGATCCAGGCTCACTAGCTCACATACAGGCTTTTGAGCCACTGTTTTATTAATATAATAAAATGCAAAATATACTTTAGGAAAATTGTGTTTGGTCGATTATATCTCTGTTTTCACTGCATAATTAGCATTCATATCAATTGGATGCTTGTTCATTTCCCTTTGCAATGACTGTAATTGCATGATTGGGATGGTCATGCAATTACGGAATGAGCAGCGAGAGTTACAAGTGAAATCTTCCAAATTTCCCTTGATGCTATGGTTTTGTGTCGTTTGGGAGACTGAATGATTGAACTCCATCAGTAGAAAACACACAAGACAAGGCTTGTCACAAAAGACAATTTCAATGGTGAAATGATATCAAGACGAGATTATGCAGCCAGTGGTGATCTCGTAGCTCCACAATCTGCCACTTTAACCCATCCTCCATGACTGCAACTCTCTCCCCCACCAAGCCAAGGGTTACCACAGGCTACCCTCAGAACGTGGGAGTAGAGAGAATGGAACTGCCTGCCTGCAGCCCAGACCTCCACCCGTTTGCATATTTCGTGGGATCCGCTGGGGCGGGCTTTACGTGCTAATGACCAACACAACCGCGTTGACTGACCTGCAACAAATCCTGGTTGAATAGAAGCCATCCCACACCACTGTGTGACCAGGCTGCTGGTGACCAGCATGAGGAGGAGGTACCGGTGTGCCTACGGTTCTTCCACGTACTACTGAGGCGCCTGCCTGTTTGTTTGGTGAATGAAATGGAAAGTTACCAATATGTCACCAGTATTTTCCTGGTTCCTTGTACAGAGTTTAATCATTAAATCAATGCTATGCAATGCAAAGAAAAAAGAAATCTAGTAATAACAGAAATATGATCAATCAAACTCAAATCTCCAAATCCTTTAACACCCTCCACCTAAAAACTTGTCACTAACATATATCTGAGCTGCGGAAGCCTCTCCCAACCTCTATTTTTTCCACTTGAGCTCTTGGATTCCATGCAGGAACTTCTTTGAGCCTAGAGGACCCCCCCCAGTCTCAGCCAGATCACACACAGACCTGAGAAGGAGCCTTTTTTTTGAGTGTCTACCGCCAATGTGGCACAAAAAACCACAGGATCTGATAACAACATTGCCCCTGCCTGCCTGTATATAGGAAGCCAGGGTTTAGAGAGCAGAGGAAGCATTGCTGCAGATAAAGTTAATGGCATCAACCGCCCAGCGATAGCCAGCTAAACCAGTTAAGAGGGCAAGAAAAGATTGAACCAAAGGAGCCAAAAGAGATTTTGTGTGTCTAGTAATATATAAAAGTCATTATTGCAGCAATTTAATGTTTAAGAAATAATATTTACTGTGCCATTGCTCTGTTTAGGAATCGGGATAGAGTGAAGCAACAACAAGCAGCTCAGATTGCGTCCATCATCAAGGGATTGTATTACAGCCGTAATGACAAGGTGACTTAAAATCATAGTTTTGTTTGCAAGGCAACAGCAGGCCACAGCACAACCAACACAACCACACACACACAAACACACACACAGACTTGCATATTTTCCCACAGCTCTCTGTGGACAGCTGAGGCCGATTACGCCAATCATGGCAAACAGAGTTAGCTGAAATCCACAGCAGTAGCCTATACGTGCACAAGCATGCACGCACGCTCACGTGTGTGTGTGTTTGTGTGTTGCAGATTTGTAGTGAATATATTGCCTCCAGCTCAGAGGCTCAGCCAACAACGCCTTAAAGAAAATTAATAGTCTCCTCCAGCCAGCACAGCTCACACTGCTTAGAGTACCCAGCTCTCCTCCTCTCTCTCTCTCTCTCTCTCTCTCTCACACACACACATACACACACACACAGATACACACAGATACACAACCACGGCTGCCACACTTATCTACTGTACCCGCCAGAGCAACATCCTGTGGTGAGATCCAGGGTTTGTCTTTTGTGATGTGTGCTCCTCCCTTTGTTAACCATGAGCCTCAGCAGGCAAATGTTTCAGTGGAAAAAAAGGGGGGGTTCCAGTGTCTCTGTGGTCACGTCGGCTATCCGTTAACCCCGACACCCTTACGGCCATACCGTGCGCTTGATGGATGCGGCATAACCGGTGCTGATTGATTGGCAGAAACAAACTGAGAAAAATATATAAAATCAAGGCTGAAAAGCACCAACCTGAGCGGAGGTTGTGTCCAGTGAGACGAACGAGGTGGGGTCCGTTGAAAAAAATTCAAATCCACTGGTCTACTGAAGTGAAGAGGAGCTCTCCTTCTCCTCCTCGCCTCTCCTCTCCTCTCTCGGTGTGCACTCTGTCGCTGCACCGACACACTGGCAGGTTCAGGCTCGTGTTAAAGTGATGCCTCGCTGCATTGGTTGCATCCCCCTTCCTCTCACACCCCTCCTCCTTTCTCCCCCTCTCCCACACACACACACACACACTCACACACTCTGTGACAGACCGGCTCGCCCTTTCGCTCAACCTCTCGTCTTGCTCTCACTGATGCTTTTTTCTCCCTTTACCCTGTCCTTATTTTTTCTGTCTTCCTCTCCACAAGAGTGGAGATAATCACATTCCAGCGGAGACAGAGGCATATGGCAGGGGAGCGCCACTCAGCCCCAGAGTAAAGCCCACTGTGTGTGTGTGTGTGTATGTATGTATATGCCTGTGTGTGTGTGTGTCGCATGGACAATCAGTCCCATTGTGTTAGATGAGGGGAGGGCTAGTGAGAGGGGAAGAAGCCAATGGCCGCACTCATCTGCTGCTGCTGGTGGTGGCCATAGCAGATGCTGAGCCTGATACAAAACAACCCCCTCCAGGAAGAGAGGAGAGGGGGTGACACAAGAAAAGGAATGAAAGATGATAAAGAATCGATCTGTCTGTTGGACGGCGGAAGCCAAACTAGAGGTTTGTGGAATCTCAGTTATCATTTTTTTCCCCCATCTTTCAGTGGCTTGTGTGATGTGCCAGTGTTTCAGGGTTCACACCAAGGAGCACAACGTAGGCTGGAAATGCAGAAGTAGAGATTAAAAAAAAAGAACAACACCCACTCCTTTTCCATGACAGTCAGTGGTCAAGAGGTACAAAACAGAAATACGTTTGAAATAAATAAAAAAAAATATGTTGGTGAATATAAACAGCCAATGGGAAAACTAAAAGGCAAATGACTTGGAAATTCTATTATTTATAAAAAACAAAAAACTGCTGTGAATGCCAGTGATGACAGTACTTTAAAAATTATTATCTTGGCAGCTCCTAGTCAGATCTTAAGTCATCCAATAGCAAGTTTCAAGGTAAGTCGAAGCCAAATCCCAGTGTTCCATGTCAAATTTTATAGTGACAAACAATTACCCGCCAGATCTGAGCCACAGAAACCTTCCACTTGAAAAGAAACCTAAACAATGAGACCAAAGCTGTTCCATGGTGGCAAATTTATTTATTTAGCTGTAATGGTCCTGGAAAAAAAACTTGACACGTCAATGTTTTTGCTTCAAATTCTCAATTCGGGTCTTTTGTCTGGGTCTGTGTGAGGGTGGAAACCAAATGCAGAGATGAACAGGGAGACAGGATCAAGTTCAGGGAATTTAATGACAAAAATAAGGAAAAAGCTAGTACAAGCCGACCAGCAGAGTCAACAGCAGGATAACACTGCAAACGATTGGCCGAAGACTAACTTAAAACAGCAGGAAAATACACAAAGGTCACTAACAACAGACAGGGAAGTAAAAGTGGGCAAAATACACAACAAGAAACTTGAAACCAGATAAGACAATGACATATCGTCACATCTTTGCAATCATGTAGCGATTCCTCATTTTTCTGTCAGTTCTTATAAATAGTTAGGCACGTATGAGAATTAAAAGATAATGCTACATGCTAAAACATAATGTAAAACACAAGCAAAGATTCATCAAATCAGCCGACCGTTACTTATCCATCTAAAGTGTGCTAAACTTAGCTACCGGGTAGACCAGACCAAGTAAATATTCATTTGAGCACTGGTGCATTTTATAGCTTATGAATAGACAACAATTAATCAATTAGTGCACTGACAGAAAATTATTTACCCACTATTTTGGTAATCACTTCATCTTTTATGTCATAGTTTTTAATGTTGCAGTGTGTAAGATTTTGTGACATTTAACAGCAATTAATGGTACAGACTCGGTAGAGTGGAATATAATATTCATTAGTAATTTTATGTAGTATATAATTCAATCAAGATGACAAACAATTGTGTTTCTATTAAGCACTATGTTGCACTGCCATGTTTCTACAGTAGCCCAGAATGGACAGACCAATCCAAACAGCCAGCATAGGTTCTACACCAGGGGTGGGCAATCCTGGTCCTGGAGGGCCGGTGTGGGTGCAGGATTTTGTTCCAACCAAGAAGTTACACACCTGATTCTACTAATGAAGGCCTTGGCAATGGTTCTAGAGGTTGATTAGTAGAATCAGGTGTGTAACTTCTTGGTTGGAACAAAATCCTGCACCCACACCGTCCCTCCAGGACCAGGATTGCCCACCCCTGTTCTACACGATACTCGGTTGGTTGCATTCTGCAGCTGTGCCACTAGATGCTACCAGAAACACTGTTTCTTTATGAAAATTTGAAAATATCAATATCAGATATTTTCTTTTGCATTTTTGGCTTTGGGAAATGGATAATTGACATTTTTCACCATTAGCACCCAAGAAGTAATCCATTAATCGATCAATCAGTGATGAAAATGATTATTAGGTGCAGCCCTATTTATGAATTCAACAACGTGTTTGTATTTTTTCTCCTTACAAAAGGTTTTGAGCCTTGCTTTAAGTCTGATATGAGTTCACATTTACAGTTCTCTAGGAAGCCATTGAATGTCAACATTTCAGGAACTGACAGGTTTTCTTCTTGGCTTGATGACACTACATTTTTCCCCCTTTTATTTTTTTTGTGCTGAGCTTAAGTACGCAGTTATTATCACTAACCCATTAGAGTAACTCTTAAGCCTCCAGTTGGAGTGGGGGGAAAAATCACAATGAATGCTTTTTTGGGGATTGTAAGAGTATTTTCAAATAAACAAATACAGGCCTTGTGCAGTATGTTTTGCGATTAGCATCTCATGTTTCTCAAAGCAGCGGTCATCAGCAGCCTACAACAGCCTACAAAGCACAGAGGTCTCTGTTGTGGTTGACATGGTGAGAAAGAGCTCTCAGGTCTCAAATTGTTTCTGTGAATTCTTCTAAATAGCACACGTTGAGAAGAGTGTTACTTTCACAATCTGCTTCAAACTTCCGCAACAATGCGCTCACACCATGAGCACTGCAGTTATCACTCTGTCCATCTCTTGTCTAATTCAGAGTGGCACCTCTTACAGTGCTGACCTCCTCACTCCTAGTCTGTCATTGTGTATGTGTTATAACCTTTTTTGGCCTCTTTCAGCCTTACCTTACTCTGTAGAATTAACTTTTATGGGAGATAATTCACTTCAGAAGAATATAGATAGTTGATCAGTGGTGGAAAGTAACTAAAGAGATGGATGCCCATCACAGTAAAATGAACTATTTTTTAAATTTTACATACAACTATTGGCTCGCAGTCTCTCACACACTTAAGTCGGTGCAGGCCTCATTACACTAAACACTAATGAGTGACCGGAAGGCCAAGAGAGCAATAACTAGGCAGACCTCACCATCACCAGAATGTGTGCTGGTGTGTTGCCTGCATGTCTCTCTGAACTGTGTGTGTGTGTGTGTATGTGTGCATGTGCAGGCCACATGCAGGCATTATGTAAATTCATTTAGTGCAGACCTTTTATCATCAACAGGTCATTGCATGCTATAAGGTCACACATCCTGCAGCCATGCACAGATGAACACACACACACACACACACACACACACACACACACACGCACACGCACACACACACGCACACACACACACGCACACACACACACGCACACACACACACGCACGCACACACACACACACACACGCACACGCAAAGGCCATCAGGTTCATACTTTTAGCTCAGCTATTAGGATCCATTAAATAAAAGCTGTTGAAACACTGCCATCCCTAAGCATTTGACTGGGGATTTGCCTCATAGACAGATACAACATGATGCAGCACTTCAGTTTAACAGTCTACAGCACTCAACTAAGCTTCATAGTGATTTTCAAATCATTGTTTTGGTTTTTGGGCCCAAAACTGTTCACGTTTACCATTCTGGAATATGGATATAAAACATACTCAATCACAGAGAACAAAAAGTACTTGAACCTTGCTATAATGTCCCTTTGTGTGCATATAGTTTAGTAACAGTGACACTGCCTTCTTTAGAATGAATTCTAAACCTGGTGTAAATTGTTTTTAAGGAGAATAATTATTGTGGTTTGTTTTCTCCAGTGAGCAGCAAACATATCACATATGGTATGGTGATTTTTATTACCATGTAACTCACAGCAAGTACCACAGTTAGTGTATTACCAAAAATGACAAGCAATGGCATCAAAGGATCCAGGATTATATTTAATAAATGTTCCCTGTCAGCTTTTACCCTAATTGCTGCTAATTAAAGTTATATATATATATATATATATATATATATATATATATATATATATATATATATATATATATATATATATATATATATATATATATATATATATATATATATTATATATATATATATATATATTATATATATTATATATATATATATTATATATATATATAAATATATATAAAATATATATTTCTAATTAGTGGAACGGTTGCACAGGACCCAAGAGTTAATGACAGCAAGGTTCAATCTCATTGTGGTTATTTAGGACATATGTGATACACTGTTGTATCAGATGATCTGAGAACTACTTGTAGAAAATGACTTACAGGCATATTTCCAAAATCTGTGGGTGAACATTCACATGTTATATTAGCAAATCAAATCTCTTCTGATGGGCAAAACATATTTATTAATAATTATCATCAGAATGGCCTATTGTTTCCATGGTGACACTAATGGGCCTGCTTAAGCATTCATACTACAATATGCTTTTTGACATGCACAGGCATAGAGGCATTACTGTCATCCTGGTATACATTCATGCATAGAAAACAGCACACAAATCCATGGACTGTATTGCATAGCGTACACACATACACACACACACGCAGCCACACACACACACACATACACAAAAATATAGAAACAGTCATGTACAAGTAAACATAACGCAGTATGAGAAATTGAATCATGCACTTCATGCACACCTGCCTGGTGGCAGATAAGCTCTCCCCTGCTGCTATGCAACCACTGATCAATCTGTTGTCACACACCTCTCTGCACCTCTCCTGTCTCCACACACATGCACAAACACGACTAATTTAAACTGCTTCCTGTTCGTATCCAGTCAAAATTCAAAAGTAATGAGACACATCATTAAGGCCACAGTTTTTGACATGTTTTATACCTTATTACTTGTCTGACTCAAAATCTCCTTTTCACAGTTGGGTGACCCTGAAGCTCTCACATGCCCCAACCGGCATACATTTTCATAAGTCTACCACTGTGGATGCACTGATAGCAGAGAGGAAGGTGTTATCTCTCAACTCCCAGCAGTTTGAACTCTGGCTATGAGATGGAACATATGGAATATAAAATGTTGCATAATTGAATTAATATATGTACCATATCATTTAAATTGATGTTTACAAATTTAAATAAAACAAATTATTTGATCACAATGTTTTTTCACTAATATTACAATTTGTTTATAATAATACATTTGTGAGAAAGTTTTCAAAACCGAAAAAAGCTCCAGACAGTGAACCTAGAGGAGCAGGCAGTGTGCAAGGATGAGTGCACACCCAGGATTCAGCTCCCTTGTGATGAGACTGTTTTCAGGCTCTCTGTACAAATTCACAAAAATGGATGGGAATGCTCCTGCAGATACCTCTGATGCTGCAGAACTATACCCCTCCATTTGAAAAAATATCTAAAGATAGGGTTTACTTGTCCCCTTTTATCAGCTACTTCTGTTCCTGGTAGCTTAATGCTGCCAATGGCCTATTTTTATAATGATTAGATGGTACTTAGATCAAGAAAGAGCCCCTTCAGCAATTCAGCAGGAACACATTAAATGAGAAACTAATACAAAAATTAGGAGGGGGCACTCTATCATTGTGAGATAATTTCCAGTTGATGATGTGGCGTTTACTTTTAAGGTGATAACATTGCAATACTGCATTACAGATTACACATTATTAGTTTATATATTCTCAAATCTCATGTTGGGTCCATGATTGCCCTTAATCATTTGAACCACCCATCCATTCTATTCCTGTTCATTCCTCACTATGGTTCAGGGGAGAGGCAGGGATACGCCCCAGACATGTCACCAGTTTACCCTGGAGCACACACACCAATTCACTCACACACCAATTGACCTAAGCATGTTTTTGGACACTGCAGGACATGCAAACTCCACACCCAAAGGTCCAAGCCCAAGTAATCATTTGATTATTGCTAAAAATATTAAAAATAATAGTCTGAACTTGCAAAAAGCAACATAAGTGATTCGCTGGACAACAATTAAACATGCAAAACCTTGCAAAACAGCACAAGTTGAAGAATTTCTATCAAATAGAAACATTGAAACCTTCAATGATATCAGCAGCTCAATGTGTCTATGAGAGATTTTCATGAAGTTCTTCTTACGCTGGTCTTTTCTTCTGTCTGGACTTGGCTGACTCATCACGGTTTTAGTTTTTTTTTGCAGTCCAACCTTGAAGCATGTAACTGCAGAATTATGTGCATACATTTTCTTCTGTGCGTTCCTTCTTAAATCATCGCTACCCTTCGCTCGCACATGCACGCTCACTCTGCCCATCTCACACTTACTTCCTGACATGTTGCCACTGCAGCTGTTGTTTCCCTCTCTCTCTTCACCACCTCATCCGCCTATCTGTCACCACCAACTGCTCTGTTCTTCTCTTCCACCACCATCTACCTCTTCCTTCTCTTTTAGGCGTGAGAAGACTAGAAAGGGGAGGACCATGAAACCACCACGTCGCTATAAAGCATAGAACCTTGACCCACCCACACACACATCATCAGTTAAACCCACATCATGTTATTTGAATGAACATGTGTACAAATAGACACACACAAACACACATACACAGCATTTGAGCCTTTGCTATTTTCATTGACTCATTCTTCCTCCTCGAGCACCATGCATTATGAAGGTCAGTGATAAATGAGGGTTATTGTCTGCAGACAGGCGTGTTTATAGACACACACACACAGAAGAACAACAGCAACAAAGACATAGAAAACATTGTACAGAGGTTGAATCTCCATCATCACAACAGCAGGGCACATCTGTTTTAAGGGCATGGCAGGCAACGGGTCTGCATCTGCCCCAATGTCACAGAATCAACTCATCTTGGAATGCTGGATTAGCCTCCATCACACACACACACACACACACACACACACACACACACACACACACACACACACACACACACACACACACACACACACACACACACACACACACACACACACACACACACACACACACACACACACACACACACACACACACACACACACACACACACACACACACACACACACACCTTCTCTGCTGTCAATTTCAAACCTACTATAAATATGAGCGGGTCACAAGTGTAGCTACGAGAAGGATAATAACACGCCCAGACAATAGCCTTTAATCTAGATAACAAATTGATTAAACAATTAGTTTACCGAGAGTGTTTGAAACCCATCTCAGCACAGAAGACGCTTGGATGATTTCATTACCCACCGTATCTTTCTCATCGTTCCTTGCAGTAAACACACAGAATAAATCCCGCTATAATCCACGCTGATTCAACAGTAAGAGTTGAGAGCGATCAATGAGAGTGATAAGCACTTCATTATTCTCGCGGTTGTGAGCGAGTCAGTAATAGTATGTTTTGTGTGTAAGCGCGTACCACACACAAACACACACAAAAGGATTTCTGTGTTATGTTCTTTTTACCAAGAATTATATAAATAATTATAACCCTTAATTCAATGATCAACTGTGTTGGTCGTTTTACATGTTAAAGCTGGAACACAACAGGATGACCCCCAACCTGAAACTCGTGAGACAATTCCCAAAAACAATTTTGCAGAAGTATGAACACATTTCCTGCTTTAAGTTTCAATTTTAGACCACAATTTCTTGAAAACACTGCACACGGTTTTCTTTGTTTTGCACACTCTACATCAATGCTAAATCTCCTTGTGTTCAGACACGGCAGTTCAAATGTCAAACCTTCCATTTCCAAGGTTGTTGTTGCAATTTACAATCAAAGCTTTAGTTTTTCCTTTTTTTATTTTACATGTTCTTGTTTTCTGTTGACCGTACTGGCCTTCATGCAAATTATTTACACATCTAGTTGGGTTTGCTGTGTTGTACAGGCTACAGAACCTTTGGAAAAAGACGTGATTTTGTTGTTTATATTTGAGTAAAAACATTACAACATTACATACAAAATAATATTTTAAAACAGGAGTAAGCGTATAGTAACACTGAACATGAAAAAGCATAATCCTCCTGATAAGGTCTTCATACTGATGCCTTTTTCCATTCATAATAGTGTTTCCCATTCAGCTCATTGGTGTTAAATGTCAGTCAGTCAGTCATTTTCTATATACACACTCACACCTACGGGCAAATTAGAGTCCCCAATTAACCTCAGCATGTTTTTGGACTGTGGGAGGAAGCCGGAGTACCCGGTGAAAACCCACACAGACACATGGAGAACATGCAAACTCCACACAGAAAGGTCCCAGACCCAGGACCAAGGAGGTCTTGAACCTGCGACCTTCTTGCAGTGAGGCAACAGCGCTAACCCCTGCACCACCATGTCGCCCGGTGTTAAATGTATTCTTAGAAATATCTACTCATATCTGGTATGGTCTCTGTGTGTCACTTGAACACAAAACATCATTTTGTGGAGCCATGACATAGTTTGAAGGCAAAGTAGCATTTTGCAGGAGATGTGCAGGGTTTTGCATTTTGTGTGTGCGGTTTTTGGTCTTAATAATTGTGGGGAAATTAGGCTTGCTTCCAAATAATCTCTAAGTATTTGAGGAAAAGCTATAAGCTTATTGACAATAAACCCTCTGGTGGCCAGAAGATGAAACTGCGGGACACATGACACAATGTAGCATTTCAATAAATCATCCAACAGTATTTCCTGCTTATGGCTATTAGAGTGAATTAAACACCTGAAAAATCTGGGTATTTCACCCCTATAATGCAAACATATCTAATATTGCCTTAAATAATCTCCTCAGTGTGACTGTGTGAATGCAGAAGCCTTTTTTTCTCATGTATATGTGCCGGTTTCACTGAAATGAACTGGACACTAACTTGGATCTCTGTATCCAGCTCCCATGATATTTCCATAGTTAACGGTCTATCAGGTAGATTTCCTTCAATTACTCAACTAAATAGAAAACGACTGGCTATTCTGTATTCAAATCTATATCTGGCTGTGAATACAGTTTGTAAATGTATGAGCTCTGTCTCATGCTGAGTTCTATCTCTGAAAAATATGAGCTATTACTCAAGGTGTCTATTAGTGTGTGTGAGCATGGTCATCTCTTGTCTCTCCTCAGTAAAAGAATGTGGGCCTGATGTCAGGACTCAGGCATGCCAGGAGGAATGCTGATCCATGTAGGCAGGCAGGGAGAGAGAGAGAGAGATGCTTGACAGAAAGAAAGAATAAATAACATGTATTAGAGTGATAATATAAATATGGTGCTGTCCTCCAGCACCAAGAAGCGCCTGACAGCCACAGAGAGACGCACCAGGTGTAAAGAAAAAATACAGAAAACTAGGGGATGACAAGGGAAACAAATCAGTTACTATGTGAGAAACAACCAGTCAAGCCTGTAATGTCATGGCCTACACCCTAACTAGAAACTGTTATGTAAATGTTCTTAAAGAGATCATTAGTGAACATTTCAGCCAGATGGTGGTACTCTCACACATGGTTTCATCATTTCATCTTTTCATGAATTAAACTGTTGATAAAGGGTGATTTTTCACCTGAGAGCACCCAAAAGGTCAAGAGGTCACCAGGCATGATCGTGTGGAAATAATAAATGTCTGCGCCAAATTTTAGTTGAAAATGGACACTTGTGAGGATTATATCTGGACTACAGCTGCCCGACAAAAAAGATAAGATATTTATTAATGCCATCGTCATCAATAGCAGTTTTGATGTAGATGATGAGATTAATTAGAATAGTAACACAGTCTGACTCTGACCTCAAATCTTATTCACTCTAAACATGCAGGGCCTGCAGAACATTATTTTCCTCTCTGAGCTGTCGGTCTTCCTTTATCAAGGCTGACAGCTGCTGGACAGTCATGAACATACGGCCTTCAGTAGAACACACAAAAAAAAACAGAGAGAAAAGAAGTCTAGCACAAATTGAGACCACATCTATGATCTCCTCCACAAATTAAAAGACGATAACATAAAGGATTGTAATTGTTACCTATATGTATCATTTTATTTTGAAAGGCACATTGCTGAACAGCTTTATTATAACTTTTAAGTTAAAGTAGACATATTGTTATATTCTCAATTTATTAACATGACTATTAATTTTGAAGGCTTCAATAAAATTAAAGATATCACCAAACTATAATTTAGATCAAATGAAGAAATTGTTTGATTGTCAGCTATTGGTTAAATAATGTCATTGCTTATAATAATATACTTTATTAACACTCCAGAAGTCAATTGAAGGATGAATCTCATTTACAGCGATGCCAACATCATACAAAAATTAATTATAGGGCAACTTTAATTAAAGGGCACTTAAAGAAATAGTTCACCAGAAAATCACAATTTTCAAACAACATTTGTATATATATAAAAAAAAACAAAAAACATATGCACTTTGATTTCACCACAATATTCAATCTCAGCCTTTTCCCCAAACTGTTAAAGTAGTGCTACTGCTTGTGACACCCTCTCCCACACTGAAACAATAAGCACGGTGAAAGGAGCCGTGTTCCCAGCCTTTTCCTTCCTGCCAATGAGAATGAAAGCAGAATGCCTCACTGTGTTTCCTCTCCGCTGCTGTTAAATAAGGGTGACTCACCCCAGCTCACCGACAATACACGCCACCCTAAGAAAGGTGCACGGTTTAAGTAAGGGTTACGGTGTTACAACGCACAAATACACACATTTCCATTGCCCTAGACCACTGCATATAAACACTTACACATGCACACACACACAACATAAATGCAGTTGGTAACGGGTCATCAGGGATGTTGCCAAAATGCCAGAGTGGGTGAAAAAAAGGGTTTTAAGATGGGAGAAACAGTTCCCAGGCCTCTGAGAACAAAACAGTCTTTTTTTCCAGCACGGTCAATTTAATGCTCCCTCAGACTTGGCTCTATTGCTCCTCAGGAGCAAGCTGCAATAACTTGGAAACCAGTGTTGCTGCTTATTCAATGAATCTGACACGTAACACTAAAATAAACGCACATACAAAACCTTCACCATCACCTTCACAAAACCTATCCGAAATAATAATTACCATTATATGCTTCAGAGACAAAGAACCTTTTAATATGATCTGCTCTTGTTATGCGCAACTCTAGCCTTTCCACAAACCACAGAGGTCAGTCAGCACATCAGCAGAGTGGAAAATTAAATCTGGAAGAGCGGCCAGATGATACCATTATACAACTGGATGCTGCTTGGAAATAGAGATTATCTAAATGCCAGTCAAGTGAGGATAACAAAGCTGCAGCGATGAATGTTGGATGGTAACGAGGGATGACTCGGATGATGTTTGTTAAAGGATGGGCAGGAAAAACAACTTTTCTTTACTTGTTAATAATACTTTTCGTTGTTTTACATCATGTCATCCATATCATATTCTTACCATAACAGCAGAGCAGACACATCTTTGCGTTTTTACCTTTCCGTCTCCAAAACCAATACTTGCGCCGTCGTTTCATTGTCAGTCCAGTGTTTTATTTTGAAAAAAAAAAAAAAAAAGATGAAACACCAACCCAAGCTCTTCAAACATATATATTCAACTAGCTATAATGTTCATCCTCACTGTTTAGTCCAGCCTGCGCTCCCTGCTTGTTAAGGATCACCTACCCGAGGCAAGATATCTCAGAAGGGATCTCCGGTAACTGTTGGCAAGGGCAAGATAGTCCATGCTGTGTCCGAGACAAACGCAGAGTAATAACAGTGGAGAAAGTGAGACGTATAATACCAAAAAAAAAAAAAAAAAAAACTCACTTCCTATATGTCAACCAACAATAGACCCCTGTTTCACACACTCTCTCCTTCCTTCCTCTACCTCAGCCAGGGGAAAAAAAAGGTTGAGGAGACCCTAAATGGATGCTGTCCTCATACCAACTTCACTCTCCTGTTCAAGACAGACAGCACTGTAGATACAGATGAGTCAGCCACTTCTTGTCCTCTTGCATGAGGGATGTACAGAATTTTGCAAAGGTGAGGTTGAAAAAAAAAGAAGCCAGGTTTCACAATTGTTTCACATCTTCCTCTCTGAAGTTACTTCCCCAAAGCGGCTTCCACTGTCCGGCAGGCCGGTCTAACGGGTCTGTGATCTGCTTTGCCGAGCTTGGACTGAGCTCGTGAAAGTAAAAGCAAGTACAGTATCTTTCTGGGAAGAACCTCATGGACGAACAATACCAGTGAGGAGGAGGGAAAACAACGCACAGCGCAGTCAGGAAACACTGGCTGGCACACGGAAAGAAAAACAGTAATGTCCCGGCTGAAACACGGCGGATATTAAAACTCATATTGACTCGCCATACCAGGATTCACACTAGCAACCTCTGACCGTGCCTCGTATTTGCCTCAGCGCATCGAACAAAACAGGAATACAGTTTGGGGGCGAAGGATACTGGACGTGATGATTAGAAATTCAGTTAGAGAACAAGCTGGCTTTTAAGTGTTGTGTGAAATATAAAGTATATATAAAATATAAAGCTGCACATGCACAAACATGTGGTTCCCGATAAAGACTTTATTTATACCCACCCAGCTTTTCTGGAAAAAAGTTCTACACAGTTCTATACAAACAGTCCAAAAGTAGCTCATTGTTAGTTTCCTCTTTCCACCTTATTGTTTTCCCTGCCGGCATATGTGAGAAATGTCCTGTCTTTATCAGAATGAGCGTAAACAGTGTGTGCGTGTGCACGTGTGAGTACATGTGTGTGTGCACGTGTGTGTACATGTGTGTGTGCATGTGTGTGTGAGAGAGATTGAGAGATAAAGAGTGAGAAAGTTGGGGTTAGACTGACACTTTTTCTATGTTTTACTATGAGTTAGCCCAAGTGAAATTAATGAAGAACAAAAAAAGTTTAATATTGAACTTAAGAATATTAGCAATAATAATAAAAGACTACACATGAATCTATGTGTATGGGTATATACACTAGGTCCATCTGCTGGTCATGGGTGATTTATTTTTTTATTTTTATTTTTTTTGCATTTATCGCCATCTACTGGAACATTTGCAAACTGGCGCATTTTTGGTAAAAACTGCCATGTAATGTGTGAGAGCATCTCTCAAGCGTTCATCAGTAACTACAGTAACAGCTGAGGAATATTACACAAACACATTCATGTATTAGCCATTTCCTGCTGAGTGCAGCCCACACACACTGTGATTACCCTCTGAGCAAACCATTAACCACCTCCACACCTCCATACACTATTACGTCTGGTCTGAGACACCTCTGTTGGAAGTTGGCTGTAAAAAATACATCAGTAATTCCTGTACAGTTGGAGACGATTCCGTGAACTGAATATACAATATTGAATTGAAGCTTTAGAAGGATATATTTTCTACGATTGTCTTATTGTGAACAAATCCACATGTGCAGGGCCAAACCAACATTGAACTGATACTACACACGTTACTTGTAAATAGATACATTTAACGTATGAGATTTGTGAACAATAAGAAAAACTGAAAATTGGCAGCCTGCCCTTTAAGTGTAAATTCATAAGCTATAGTAAAAAACATAGATGCAAGATGTATTGTTCTTTTAAAAGACTTCTCAGAGTATGGCCGGGCAATATATCGGTATTATATCGATATTCTAATCTAAGACTAGATATTGCCTTCGATTTATAATGTAATATCATGATATGGCCTAAGTGTTGTCTTTTCCTGGTTTTAAAGGCTGCATTAAAATAAAGCGATATTATTTTCTGAACATAACAGACAGTTTTAGCAGGGAAATTTGGAATTTGAATTACTGATATGGCAGACAATTGTGTATTTTGTTCATACACAGTAAAGAACGTTGTTATTCATTATATCTACATTACTGATGAGTATCAAATCTCACTGTATACATCTTTTGTAAAAGCACAAATAGTTATCTCTAGAATATTGTTGCAATATTATGGTATTTGATCAAAAATACTGTGATATTTAATATTGTCAATATTGACCAGCCTATAATATGCTCACAATAGATCATAATAATACATAGTACTACTCCTCTGTCTGACATTTGATTACCTCTTCGCTTGTTTGACCGTGCTAGCCACCCAGTGTGTCTCTGATAACGCTCTATAATGCCAAATTTTGAAATTCTAGTTTAACTTGAGTCTCAATCTGAGGAGATGACGCTCGTGGACACTTGTGGGACTGTGTGTAGAACCATAAAACAGAGAAATTAGTATTTTCTAACAGACCTTTTACATTTGATTTATCGAGCATGAGGCAATGATTCTACATTGCGGTAGTTGTGATTTGTATTGATGTGGTACAGCGAGCACAAATCATAAAAGAGTAATCATTTTCAAGCCAACATAAACCGAGCTGCATAAAGAAGCACTGTTGCCTAAAGTGAGTTAAAGCCAGTAAAGGACAGTAAGAGGGTTCAGGTCAGGATGAATGGGCATCAGTGCACCAAAACAATACCAGCAGCAGTCGGCACGCAGACCACACAGCATCTGATTCATACAGTCCCACTGCTTCTATGTGAACAAGCTGGAAAACAAACAGCTCCATTGTTGGAGGATGATACAGCCGTCCTCACAGTAACATCATCTCAAACCTACATGCCCCAAGCGTTTTCTGCTCTGAACACAAAATAAATTTCACTACACTGACAGGGGGAGCTGAGAAATATGTTTTATGTAACACATGATATATACTTTTTTCAAAGAAGATTGTTTCTGTAGGCTCATCTACACACAGGAGAGGGGCACATAGACAAATATGCCTCTTTGAAGTGTTTGATGGAAATGAAAGGAAATGTGATGGTGACACGTGTTGTGTTTGCACTGCTTTGCTCTATTATGCAACCTTGCACTGGGAATTTTTCATAAACTACAGGCCCACCCATAAATGGCTGTACAACAGGGACACGGCAGGATAACAATGTCCCGTGATTTAGGTCAACAGAGCTATTGCTTCTAATCCATTTGTGCAGGAAGTAGGCATCACAACAGCATAAGGAACCTGGAAGGAAAATAAAACATTTTATCCTATTTAAGAGGAGTATGGAGCCATAATTATAGATCATTAAAAGTGAAAGGGCTGCTGAAAAACTGTGGCCCGAGGAATGTAGGATCAGCCAGGCATGAAAAAAATACTGCATCATTAACTAGTCATATTGGAACAAGCCAAATGGGAGGAATTCCTATTGAGCTCGGCTGAAAACAGGGTAAATAAGTTGCTTTAATCAGTGCTTCCACTTTCTAAAATCAGGCAAGGTTCATGTTGAGGTTCTCACTGATGCAATGACCAGGGAAAATGTGATTTTGCATATGAGTCTATGTGCATTTGACTCCAGTATTACTAACACAGGGTATTCCAGTGTTTCCATCACTTCCTGATTAGCTGAGGGGGCGTGACTGGGTTGATTGCTGACTACCATGCTGCACCTTATGAGGTCACCTTACAGCACCCACAGTGGCACTATCAACCACGAGCAAAGTCCACATGAAACTTCAAGTGCAGTATCGTGAGCTGCATGTTTGCACAGGCACTCGGCGGAGTTGCAAAGATAAGACAAAGCCAGGAAATCACCTCCTGTCCCAGTGGATCATGCCCAGACAGCGCACTGACATGTAGCTGGATCCCTTCTTTCTGAGAACAGAAGTGGAGAATAGAACCGAGGACTGAAACCTTAAAGGAAAAGTTTCAAAGTTGCAGGTTTCTGCAAGGATCCATCTGGAAGTCCTGCATGGAGACAAATCCTAAAACTGTCTTTCATCAAGCTTTAATACTGAGCAAGGATGGGGCGCAGTACATAATATCAGCATAATGCAAGGGTACCTCTCAGTAGTAGCCACTTCTTTTGGCATGTTTCTACTCTGCATAGTGACAAACAACGCTTGAACACCCATGAAGGGCCGTTTTCCAGAAGGAAAAAAAACAGCATATAGATTGTTACCGGACAGGCTGGGACTTGCCTTTGAAACCTTCATACCTGAGCAGTCAGCCTCCAGCTCTGGTGTGTAAACAAGGGTTATGATGTACAAGGTGTGTTGCAGTCTGGTCATTCCATCAGATTTCTCAACCAACCAGACCAGACAACAACACTTAACTTGGCTAATACAACTAGAGAGCCCAGTCATAACAGCTATTTATAGTATTTGCAGCCTGTGATCATTTCTCATATTTGTACTCTGATAGAGCAGAGCAGAGCAAGATGGTGCGTAAAGAAATCTCCATGGCTGTAAATCTCCATGTATGTAACACATGAGATAAACCAGTCCAGATAGAATAGGCTGTAGTATATAGTTTTAGAAAGTATATCTTATATATCAAACTCATACTTTTGAGATGTTTTAGGTAACAGATGGCAGCATCGTTCCCTAAAGTCTCACCTTCTTCTTCTTCTGGCTCCACAGTCTCCAGACTTCGTGGTTTCTTGCGAAAAGCGACTCTGCTAAATCCATCCATTCTTCTGTGTGGCCGCTCCAGCATTGAGAGACGCAGGTAAGGCGCCTTCGGGGTGACCACAGGAGCGACTTGGGGACGTATAAGAAGCGCGATCTCCTCCTTAAAAACTTAGCACCGCGTCCGGCAGCGCGCAGCGGCAGAAGCATTTATCCACATCAGTCGGTATCATCATAGCACGGAACAGCTTAAATCCAGTAAACATCTGTATGCATGGGACAGGTGGCTTCGTCCACTAATACTCCTCTAAATCACGCAGTGGACGGTGTTTCCCAAGCCCCGCCCTTCTCTCCCCTAGTGGCGCAGACCTGCAGACCTCCTTCAACAGATGTTGAGCCTATATTCAGTTCTTATAAAGTACTATTATATAGATGTATGGGAGAGCTTATCGTTCTGATAAGTCACTTTTGTGACTAAACTGACTTGTACTTGGGTACATTATGAGATAATAAGTCAATTACAGTGGTTTTGGCGCAAATCAGACATTCATGTATGGTGCGTAATACTGTTTGGTATTTGCTTTTCTCGTATAAAGTAGTCTAATAACAATGGACAAGCTCCACCACAGTGATTTGTGCTTATCTGATACTAAAAGGTATTTACCTCAACACGGATGTCTCCACTATATCAAAGTTGGTATTTTTTTTGGTTTCTGTTGGGGCTATATCTTTTCACCAGTCAACAGATGGCCCCAGGACTCATGGAAAATACTTTTGTGAAGAAGCTTATGTACCAATATCAATTGAAAAATACTTTTACCAAATTGTTTAGGAAATCAAGACAACTGAAGCAGGAAATTTAAGAGAAAACTGAAGCGAAAGCCAGCTCGTACAGGACCTGCCAAGTGTACAGTACCCTGAGAAACCTTCTTATTGTCGGATGAGCTGACCATCTTTGCTGAGGTGTCGTCTGTTGTCTTAAATCACCCCCTGATTACCTCATAATCCGTCTACAACAGATGGCTTTTTCAGCAGATTTAAATCAGTGCTTGTGCATCCTTTGTGTGTTGCGGTTTCTCTCCATTGATTTGGCACATTTCTTGAAACAGAAATTACATTCTTAAAACAAGATTAGCACAGTTGGTCTACGTTTATCACACTTTCCGAGTGAATACATGTTGTTGATCTAAACTTGATTTTTGATTCTCAGTCTAATGGTTTTAAATGTCTAAACATGCACCGAAGTGCCCCTCTTGGGTGATGAAAAAACACGTCATGTGTAGATGCCCTTTTTTTCTTTTTGTCCCCTGCCCTTCAAAAAATCTGTGCACGCCACTGACCAAACCTTATTCAGTGCAGTTTTGGAGAATCTTCATCCTTGTCCTTAGACTGTCAACTCAATAAAGCAAACATTTTCAACAAAAAGAGACATTTGACACTTAAAACTCACTTTTGCGAGAAAACCATGGTCAACCATGGCAGTGATGGACCATCCAGGTTATTTTGGCAAAAGCATAAAGAATGTTAAGGATGTCTGATCTATTTTTAAACATGAGCCAAAGCAATCAGCAAGGATCTTCGCATATTGATGGCAATGACTATGTGGGAAAAAAACTTAGTTTAAAGCATGAGTGAAGAGGTCTGGGAGAGCTATGAGCTTTTGCAATTGAGCTATAGTGTTGTGCTGAACCGTAAGACTGTTAAGACAAATGATGAGTTTTGAGGATGTAATTTCTGTTTTAAGAAATGAGCCAAACCGAGAGACAAAAACTGAAAAAGAAGTAATCATGTCGTGCTGTAAAAGTATGTGTAAGTTATTTAAAAAAAAGGTGCAGAAACACACGACACAGACACAAAAATAAAGTCGCATAACAAATCCAAGGACAAATCTTTTATTTACTTGTGAAATCAATGAAACACTGTTTAAATGATGGAGAAACTGTAAAATCCACTGTAGTACAGCTGTCATTCTTTTTAAAACACGTTTTTTATGTTCTCTGTCATCGGATTAGTCTCCATCCACTGCTATATTTGTGCAAACAAACCAAGAGAGTTAGGTCACCAATGAGCCTGCATGGGTTCAGATGCTACTTTTGGACCACAAATATTTAGATCACTCTGTAGTTGCAAACTTAACAATCTACACTGTCAGCAAAGACAAATCCAACAGATGTACACACACACACACGCACACTCACACAGAACAGAAAGAGTGCACTCATTCATTGCTGTTATAACAGAAATGCTTTTATCGTACAACACTTTACTGGCTATGCAGCCTTAGTTTATCCGTTTCATATCCGTCTGGCAAAAGTATTTGTTCAGTGCAGTGTAGAGAAAAGACGTCGAGGTTAAAAAACAGTATGAGGGTATAAAGACAGAAGGCAAATCAATTATGCAACAAATGTCACACACGTCTATGTCAGGCAGACTTTGCTCCGTTCCTCTCTGACTCAACTGTGTTTCAAAAGAAATAACATCTTCATTGTGTCAACTGCTGAGTTGCCAAAGGAAATTGACAGTAGTGCTGTTGGGGCACACTCCTGCTGTCTTACCTTTCTTGTCAGCCTGCTGGTTAATTATTAGTGACGAAATGGTTGAAAGATTAGTTAAATCTCACCCAGATCAGTCTACGACCACTGCTAGTGTATTGCATAGTGCATAATTGTGCTTGGACAGTTACTGCATACTGTTTGGAGGAAGCATGTGGAGACAGTTAAACATAGAGAGGTTACAATCACAGACGAGTGTAACTCTGGGATAAGTAAAATATCGATTTAACACTAATTGTCATTGTATAGTAGGGGGGGAAATTACAGTTTTCTGGACAAAACGGTGAATGCTAACAATACTTTATGGTGAGAATAAACATAAACGTGGTGGTGACAGTAACTCAAGCAGAGGCACACCTTTGGAGAATACTCTGTATATAACTAATGTTAAAAAAAGGAGGTCAAGTCACTCCATGGTCACTTAAACCTGTGCAACGCAAAAAGGCAAAAACCCAGGCCAACAGCCCTAGTCGTCATCTCAAACACTCTCAGCCTCTAAAGAGCGTCGAGCTATGTCACAGACACAATCACATCACCAGAGTCTGCTGTAATAACAAATAAAAATCAAAAGGAGGTATAAAATAGTCTTTTATACACATGATTTGCAAAAAATCTTTGTATAAAAAAACCACAAGCATCCCAAGAAAGACTAGTGAAGTTAGAAAGGTAGTTGAAATCCACCCATCACCACCACAAGAAACTATTTTCAATTCAGGTTTTACTCATTTTTTTATTATTACACTGACATAATCTAAGGTTTTTGTAAATGCTGTATTGTATAATATTATGTTTAGTGTGTTAGGCAAGTTTTAAACCCTTTTACTACACCAGTAAAAACTTTTGCAATAAGGACGTTTTGCTTTTAGTTTGATTGTTGTTTTTTTCCCTTTCTTGAAGAGAACAGAATTGGCCGTGACAGTGTCTCGGTGATCACTGAAGTCTTCACCACAGAAGTAAAACACGCCTTGATTTCCATCCTGAAGAACGACTGACAAACAGAAAAAAAAAACATTTCCATAATAAATAAATAAATAATCAATTGAGTTAATAAATTATAAATAAATACTAATACAAATAAGGGAAAAAAAGATTCCTGTGATTTTTCACCGGCTTTTGCGCCTCAGTTCGGTTTCCAATTTTCTGTTTCCAGGACAGGATGTCACTTCTGGAGAGGAAGAAAGCGTCCTGCTCCTCTTCTGCGACCCTGGTAACCAGGAGCCCTGCCGGCACCTGTAGTGCTTGGTGTGGGGAGGGAGGAGTCACAGAGTTCAGCGAACACCTGGTTGAACTGCAAGGCTGGGTGGGAGGGGGTGTGTGGGGGGGGGGGCTTAAACTGAGTGAACCCATATCTAGAATGTCTTTGTCTCTGCATGACTCCTACCAGGCCGGGGGGCCGGGCCGGACCTACGCGGGCTAGGTGCCGGGGGGCTGGGGTTGTTCGGCCAGGCAGTTACGAGGGTCGCAGGGGGAGAGAAGGCTATTGCTGCTGGACAGGATTGCTGGGTATTCCTGGAAGTCTGCCACAAATTTAGGACTGAAATGATGCAGAGACACAGGAGAAAAGAATAAATAACAGTGAGAGATGTACACGGTTAATCTAAGGGCTACTGCAATGAGGAAAGTTAAACTGTCCCTTGGAAGAAAAAAGGTTACACCGACTGAACAAACAAAAACGAACAACGTGACAAGGGCAAAAAAACACTGATGTGGTTTTCTGAGGGAATAGTTCTACATAGTCCAACACATAATCGCCCCCCCCTTTTTGTGTCAGGAATAAAGCAGATGTAAAACTATTCCTTTAAAACCATTCAGACACAAGGAAAGGGCTGTTCATACAAGACAAAGTATTTGGTGAGAACATCTACGGAACAAAAGAGGATTGGAAAGAAAGCCTAGCCAGCGCAACGCTATAGAACCAAATGTGCCTATTAGATCACATTCCTAGGTCATTCCTGTCAATGTCTGGAGACATAAATAAAGCTGGTTGAATTGTTGTCCAGAACGTTGGCACAAAATGAGGAACACTATTTATGGCCATGTTTTTGGCCTAGTGCATAATCTAATATTTCTCATTGTGGACAAGTCGGTAATGAATGTTAATCAAAGCTGTCTCCCACTTAGGTGTCCCTTTTGTGAATTCTGTCTCACTGGCATGGCTTCCATCATTACACCTGTGCTTTATCTGCTGCGGTACAGCAAAATGTCACAATGTCTGCAGTAAGAAGACATCCAAAGTCGAGCCGTAAATTTGGAACTGAGTCATAATTTAAAATGATGTTAAGTGCAATTAAAAGATGGGAGAGTTGATATTGGACAGCATACAGTACCAGTCAAAAGTGTGTCCACAATTTCTTAATTGAGTGGTATGTCTAAATTTTCCGCTTTTATTGTATATACAGCAATAGCATGTATGTAAAGCCGTCATGCAAAAAAACATGAATGCAAAGTGGAAAACTATCCATTCTATCCCTTACACAATAAGAAGTGTTTATCATTTATGCAGTACGAGGGTTTCAAGGGTTCATAATCTGTGCATAATTAGTTAATGTAAAGTGTACTGAGAGCATGCAGGAATATTTATGCTCCAAATGCAGGTGTGCAACTATAACCAAAAAAATAGTAAAAATCAATGTATTTATTAAATAGGATGTGATTGGCTATGGTTGGGATTTTGTGTTGTGTACATGATAGATAGATAGATAGATAGATAGATAGATAGATAGACAGATAGATAGATAGATAGATAGATAGATAGATAGACAGACGAGTTAATGAGCCTACTATTGACTGGTTCTACAGCGTGTTACCTGCGGGCTAGGGAGGCTCTCCCTCGCCTTAGTTGTGGGGAGAGTGACGATATTGAGGCAGCAGGCTGCTGACAATCTACAAGAAACTGATAAATTAGACAGATATACAGAGTGGTGACACTCAGGGTTAGACAATAGGAAAGAGAAAACAGGGAGGACAAGACAGGGGAAGGCCTTGTTAGAGACAAAGACACTGCTGCGGTAACTCAGATGTATGTAATCCATGTACACTTATAATTCTACATAATACTTCCTACCCAGGGGCCAAACTCCCCCCTTTTTTGGAGATTGGTCATGGAATGTTGTAAAATGTTGGCACGCAGAAAGGATATCTGAGAACTTCAAGAATCAGCCAACTTAATCAACTAGCTATTGGAAAGCTACAGGCAGCTGCATCTGTAAATCGCTGCTACGCCAAAAGACGTGGATTTAAGTTTTATTCTATATTTTGACTTATATTTGTATGTACTGGGTAGGAAATGTGAATGCTCATTTAGTTTCTAAATGTTTTCACAGTGTAAATGGATGGAGCAGCCAGTTACAGTATACGACTGCACATGTGGGAATGCAGCTAATTATAATTATAAATAAATAAATAAATAAATATTATAAGACAGTTCCATTTCACCACACTGACAGGACCAGTCTCTGGACTGGAGGTGGGAAACACAAAGTCCCCTAAAGTGATACATGGAGATGTTTACACAAACACGCAAACATGACAACCTAATATTATATTGATGTGTTAATCACATACACAGAGGAGGACAGACACAGTGGGGCTAATGCTGAACAACCCAAACCAGCTCTACTCCAGAACACCAGTCATACCATAGGATGTAGGATAATGGAGGGAGAGAAAAACAGAGAGAGAGAAACAGAGAGAGAAAGACAGAGAGAGAGAGCGTTCAAAGAGCAGTTGACAGGAAGAAAAATGTGATCAGACACTGCCACTTGGTGGTAAGAAGGGACATTTCTGTACGAGAGGCTTGTGGCATTGGCAGCTGCAGGAGTATGTGGATTAATTTTGTCTCATTTTGTTTTTCTTTTTGATACAATGCACTGATTACATAGAGAAGTGAAGAATACAGTTCAAGAGTAGGTTGAGACACAGAGAGGAGGTCTGACTGCTTTTTCCCTACTAAAGTTAAACAGTGAAACACAATTAATCCTGTCAAATTCTCTTTGACCAAACTTAAAATGTGAAAAACATTAAACATTGCTTAAGAAAAATAAATCATTTTGCAATATCTATTTCCTTAGGCATGTAAGCATAGATTAGACAAATTATATGCTAACATCTATCCATCCATCTTCTATACCCGCTTATTCCTCATTAGGGATCTGTTGGAGCCAATCCCAGCATGCTGCGGGCGAGACAGGGATACACCCCAGACAGGATGCCAGCCTGTGGTTGGGCACACACGCCATCTCACACACACCCCTATGGGCAATTTAGCCTCTCCAATTATCCTCAGCATGATTTTGGACTGTGGGAGGAAGCTGGAGAACCTGGAGAAAACCCACACAGACACTGGGAGAACATGCAAACTCCACACAGAAAGGTCCCAGACCAAGGACTTGAACCTGCGACCTTCTTGCTCTGAGGCAACAGCGCTACCCACTGTCCCACTTGTGTCGCCCTACATGTTAACAATTATGTGGAAAAAATATGTAATTCACTGAGTCTTCCACATGGTGGTGCCGCCAGTCACTGAATGCTGAAGTTGTTCCTGTAGCAGCCATTTCTTGCTTGGTTTTTACTTTGAAACGTTTCCTCATACTGAAGGAGAGCTGTACATGATCTGTCTGGTAGATGCACTAAGAGATTGCTGGAATTTAATTTGAAAGGGCATTCTTTAGAAAACTCTAAGCATTCCATTTTTTGTTAAACCTATTTTTCAATCTGGACCCTATTTCCTAACTTTTATCTCAATTTGCTCCAGTCCTGTGCAAAAAACCACCCACTCCACAGCCTATAATGGAGGCAGACTGGTTATGCATCCCTCCCTGTTTTTGGCTTCTATGAGCAATTTTTTTTTTATGCATTTGTCAGGATCATATTATTACACAGGGCAGATGTGAGATGTAGAAGGCTCCTCAAGTCTCATGATAATCTCACAGCAGTCTCGCAAAAGTCTTGTGAGAGTTGTCCTATTGCAGGGAGTCAAGTGTGTTTAGAATCTCGAGGGAGCTATGGAGCCAAGTTGCTGATAAACAGGACATTTTTCCATTGGAAGAGTCACCAATCACACCAGATAATATAAAGTAGTTTCACGCTGTAGTTTAACCCCGCGGGAAATTAATTATTTATTTTTTTATAAATTGTAGGTTTAAAACAAGTTCTCCTCTTTAATTTCGCTTCTCAACTGAGG
Source organism: Lepturacanthus savala (assembly GCA_030544235.1). Classification (NCBI taxonomy): domain Eukaryota; kingdom Metazoa; phylum Chordata; class Actinopteri; order Scombriformes; family Trichiuridae; genus Lepturacanthus; species Lepturacanthus savala. The sequence goes on from CM060465.1 coordinate 19,494,685, forward strand.
TGACGGAGAACAGGAGCTCAAAAAATCCCCCCGCAGCTGCTGCTGGTGAGTTTGGAGTTGGAGGGTCCTTGTTGAAAAATTCAGGAATTCACCTTTAACAACAGCAGCCATGGGCTCCTGCTTCCTGCTGCATGTCCGAACCATAGACACACAAAACCAGTTTTTCCTCCTCTATGTATCCCACCTAATCCTGAAGCTTCTGGAAACAGAGCTGGGTGTGGCGATGCCCCAATGAGATGTGCTTTTAGAATGAATCATTGCTTTCGCCGGAGGTACGGAGACATTGAAGCAGAGCTATAGGATTGGGACAGTTGACCTATGTCTTGTCTTGAATAATTGAATCGTTTAAAGTTTAGCCACTCAGAGTTTATCATGATGGGCTGGTGGCCCGGACACAAACTGGGGTAAGACAAGTTAGACAGAGCTGGAGCTGAAGTCTGGATTGTTTCAGAAGTAGAAGACAGGGACGGACAGGCGGTTAGGTGTATAGAGGGACTACTGAGGGTCAGGGGGGTGTTCAGGGTGTGGGTGGTGATCATGGAGGGGCCGTGGAGCCTCGTAGGACTGGAGGGAGCCGTAAGGGAGACTCTGCCACTTACTTTGGGCGGGCTGCTTTTTATCTTGGCCACTTTTGTGCTGCGGCCACGGCTGGTCTGCTCATGGTCAAACTCCAGATCCTCCAGCCGTTGGGTCAAGGCCAGTTTCTGCTGGATCGCCATACGGAGGAGAGAGTTCAACGTCTTTTTCTCATCCTCTGCCGCCGCCAACTGCCTCTGCATCTCATCGAGCTGGGTAACGTACTCGTCACATCTGCAGGGAGAAGGATGTTCAGGCACAAGTGATTATTTACATCGATATGTGCACATTCCACAACAGGCAACCATGGATTACCAGGACCGTATAGGATGCTGTAAACACAAGTTCTGCATCTACAATTTAGAGCTGCAGACTGGAAACATGGACAAGTGCAAAGCAACAGTCTACAATGTAATGAGAGCAGTAAAAGGAGGCAGAAAGGGACTACAGGAAGAATGTGGAACTACAATTCCAGGAGGGCAATCCCAGAAGCCTGTGGCAAGGTTTAGGAACTATAATACATTACAACCATAAACAACTTTTATGCTCACTTTGAGACCATTGGCAGCCAGCAAGAAAAACAGTTGAAGCAGAAGTTAATGGATGTACCTTTGAAACCCTTTCTGGGTAGCAGGAACAGACAGTATCAGACACAGGCTTCAAACTATGTGCTGAACAGCAAGCACCGATGCTCACAATAATATCCAGTCTGCCCCTGTCTCAAGACCAAAACAAAAACAAGACCAGCCTGCCTGAATGAGTGCCCCGGTAGCACTCACCTCTGTAGCGATGAAGTGCTTTGAGTGGCTGGTCAAGGATTACATCTGCTCCTCACTACCCAGCACATTGGACCCTCTACAGTTTGCCTACTGTCCTATCCGAGCAACAGAAGACACCATAGCACACATCCTTCACACTACCCTATCCCACCTGGACAAGAAAGGGAGCTATGTGAGATGACTCTTCATTGACTACAGTTCAGCGTTCTGTTCCATTCAGGCTCATCATGAAGCTCAAGGATCTGTGATAGCACTTCACTGTGCATGTAGGTCCTTGACTTTCTGAACTCAGGCGGTGAAGGTAGGCGGTGGACACGCTGCGGTTGGCCTGATCACAGATAATAATGAAAAGGTTTACCTAAAAGAAGTAGAGGACCAGACTTGCTAAAGCCAGGATGATAACCTACTTTTGAACATCAGCAAGACTAAAGAGCTGATAGTGGGTTTGAGGAAGAATCAGGGAAGGGATTACAAATCACCAAGGGCGTGACCTGGGAGCGCCATACTGACTCAGTGGAGAGAAAGACAAGGCCGATTTTTTCACCACAGATGCTTGAGGAAATTTAGGGTATTCTCTCAAATAGTAAGGAAATTCTACTCCACTTCTTCTGCATCATTGGGAGAATCCTGACAAAAAAAACATAACTGCCTGACTTCTCACACACACCAAATCCTGGCACACCCCATTCCTTTAAGATCTACACTGGTCTCTTGACTTCAATTCCTTATGAATTTCTTAGACTCTAAAGGGAAGATTTACATTTTTAATTGCCATTTCATATTCCTCAAACCCCTCTCACCTTGTGGCAAACATGGCCCTGAGAGACGAGAAGGTGGCAGCGTCTTCTTTCAGAGCCTTCAGTTCGTTTCTCAGCTTCATCATGGTCTCTGTTACCATCGCCTTTTCATTCTCATACTTGCTCTTCAAATTAGCCAGTGCACCCTCTGCTGTCTGCAATGTGGATAATCAGATTTAAAATTTTATTAAATTAATGGAGTCTCATTCCAGATAAAGTCTGGATTATGCCTAGCACAAAAAATGCTTTGTATACCCAAGATATTGTATAATTTCTTCAACTTTTCACCTGTTTATTGGCCTTCAAAACCAGCCTGAGTGTGGCTATCTGCTCTCTCTTGGTACTGAGCAGGGACTTGAGCTTGAGTATCTCCTCCATACAGGACTCTTTGTCTTTGTCAAGCATGGGTGCCAGCTCCCGGGCTGCAGCCCTCTGCCTGGATAGCTGCAGAGAGCGGTCGACGGCCCTCTGGAGGTGTTTGATCTGGTCTCTGATGATGGCGTTCAGGTTGTAGATGTTCATAGGCTCCTTCCGCAGGTCTCCGCCTGCCTCCAAAGGCACTGGAGATGGGCAAGGAGAGATGCTGATGGCTGGGGAGCCCATGGGGTTGCGGGTGGGGCTGCCCTGGTACGCTGGAGAGTCCACCGCGTTGGCCGTTGCATCACTGTGTTGGGCTTCTTTGGATGGGGAGTCCATTGGACTGCGAGGTGGATCGGAGGAGCAGGCTGCAGAGGCTGCAGCAAGGCGCCGTGCTAAGCGAGGGGAAAGCAATGCCCGGGGGTCATCTGAGCCTTTCAGGCTTCCATTGCGTGTGACCCGGCTCTGGCGGTAGTAGTCAAGCATGACGCGGTTGGGCGTCTCATTGTTGCACAGGCAGACGTGGTGGTAGAGCTGTGCCAGTTCCTCACTGAAGGTCACCAGCTCATCCTGCGCTGCATTCAGCATGCCCTGGCTCTCCATAGCTGTGCTGTTGGCTGCTCGGAGCTCTGCCTCCAGGCTCACCACCCTCTCTCTGCCCTCACGACAACTCCGCTCCAAATTATTTACCTGCTTGAAAAAAAAAACATTTGCAATGTCATAAGGTGCAATACAGGACTAAGTGAGATTAATAACCTCCAATTAAAAAGTAATGGCATTTCTGGCTGCAGAAAGGAATTTTGCAATAAAAAAAATATGTGTGTACTAATAACAAACCTGTTCACTCATTGCCTGAACCCTGTCATCACTGTGGCTGTCTCCCTGCCCCTCCACAGCCTGGTTGTACTTCTCCTTCAGGGCCTTGAGCTCTGCTTTCAGGTCAATCACCTCTGTCACCGCCACTTTGTACTTACATTCCAGGATCTCAAACCCATGTATATCAGGATCATGATGGCCATTGGCTGGTGGGGAACCGCCGTCAGGCTTCTCACTCTCCTGCGGGTCGTCAAGCTCTTTGTCCCCATTGAGACGTTTCATGGCATTGACGCGCTCCGAGAGGCGATGGACCCGCTCATTCTGTTCGGTCAGGGCACCCTGTGTGTGCTGTAGCTGGGTCTGTGACTCCTGCAGGTTCATCAGCAGTGCTGTCTTCTCACACTCCACCTGCAGGATGGGAGGATACAGAAATACCATGAGAGACAGTAAAGACATTGAAGAACGAAGACAAATCTTATAAAGATGTTACCAATCTATAGTGCATACAGTACCAGTCAAAAGATACACATTCTAATTTAATGAAAAGAGAGCGCATCATCCAAACATTTTGATTGGTATATAAATACACAAAAACTATGCTATGTGTTTTTATTTATTTATTTTTATTCCAATGCCTTTATTATCAATCATTTATATATTTACATTATTATTATTTTTTTATGAGTATTTATAATTCTGAATATATTTTAATGAGGATTTTTCATGCACTTTTCATGCACATTTGAGCTAATCAATGTAGATGCTTTTACCTACAATAAAATTAAGATAAAATAGCAGCAATATTTAGAGGCAGCTGATAAAAGCCATGGAAAAACTATACAAAACCATTATCAGTATGACCTAACTAAATGGCATGAAGAGGCTAATAAAGATAAAGACAATAAAGACAACGTATTTATTATTAGGTAGTAAATTAGACATAGACATCTTGAATTTTGCCCCGGCCTTTTCCAACATGTACTTATCATAAAAAGATGATCTTACACAGTTATTATCTTCAACCTCAACTGCATATTTTTCTATTTTTATCCATAACAGCCATGGCTTTAAGGTGATCACTGTTTCTTTGTTATTTTTTCACGGTACAGTTTTAACAATGTGTCATATCAGTTGAGTGGACTGTACAAAGGTATGAAAAGGTGTGTTTCAAATAAAAACTATTTGTTTAAACATTGAAACTGAGGTCAGGAGCTGTTTAAAAGTCCCATATCATGCACTTTTCTGGGTTTTGATATCTCTAACATTATATATTTGCAACTTAAAGTACATAAATTCAACTATTTGTAGTTTTACACTGATCTTGCAAGCGTGGTCTGTCTCATAATCATTCATGAGACTCTCTTCTGCATGACTTCATGAAGTCAAGGAAATGCAAATGAGCCATAAAAAAACAAGGTTTCTAAATCCAGGCTGTGTGCATTTCTCCTGTTTTTGAGTGTGTGATGCATGGGACTGTTTTTATATAACCCCTAGACCTTATCTCGTGTAAAATCCAAAACATGAAAATGTCTAGGACCTTTAAATGTGTCTTTAGGCTGATAGATTGATTGATCTAGCTTTTGACAATCACTGAAGGGAAGGTAGGAATTCAATTAGTAAATGAAACTGGAATGATAATTCATGCTTGGGTTTAAACAAATAAAATGAGATTGTGGACATAAACTGTGTCCATACTATGAATGATCTTTACTAGAGTTCAGTGAGTAATTAGAGGTCTGATGTCGCTGGCGTTTATGTCTTCCAAGTATAATCAAGTCTAAATTGAACATTGATTAGTGAGTAATTGCATTTACAGAGAAAGGCTCAAATCAGATTTTCTATTCCCCCTGGGGCTCCAGCAGGGAAAACAAATGAAATGAATCTAATCAATGTAGAACGCGTTTTTATGTTATTCAGCATACTGTTTTGATTCCTCTTGTATGGTCTGAATTGTCATGAGTGTGCTCAAAAAGGTATGCAGTTCCTATAGTATGTTATATAACCACTGTATTTATACTATATATGGGTATATTTATACCATAAGTGTGTACTTGTGTATGGCCATATATCAGCTGATCACAATGAAAGGTTGGGATTATTATGGCATAAATGTCAGAGTACAGTGCCTGTGGGAAAAGGATTCCGTAACTTTATTATAAATTGCTCGCTCCTTGTTAGGGTCTCTATTTCAGTATTCTTCTCTCTGTAGTAAAACCATAAAAAGTCAGTTGTTGTCTCTGTCTTGCCTCCACATCTCCTCCCCCTGCATATCAGACACTAATCACCCTGACAGGGCTCCCTATGGCCCACACAAATGTACCACTACGGTCTACCCAGCTGCTGGACTATTTTTGCTTTGCTATAATTTGTCTGTAGTCTTCATCTAGTATAATACAGCAGATAAACAGTAACTGACATGGGTTTCAGTTGATTTCAGTTGTGCCATAACACAGTTTAAATGCTGTCATTGTGTGCTTTTAAGAAAACAGACAACATAACAACTAACCAAATACCCAGGAAAGCCTGTGGTGCTATGTGGTATTTTGTATCCCACTCTTCTTGTTCCCAAAATGTCATCACCTTGTTATTTAATTTCTGTTCCAATTGCAAACTTTGGATAGAAATGGTGGGGCAATGAACATAGACAAACACAGACAGATACAAGTAGAATGCAGTAAGAATATCACTGCAGTCAAGGAAATATACTGTGGGAAAGTGGATCAATGTAACAGTATTCCAATGTGCAGTGTACCATACTGAGTTCTTCCCTCTGCAGTAAATTGCCTCAGTTACAGCTTTAAAACACCTGGAATCTCCCAGAAATCAACTCAACAAACAGCCTGTGATGCACATGTGGCATCAACTAACGTCCATGAGAGCATTCAATGAAGGGGTAAACAAGAAATAGTGCTCTCTGTTGGCTGCAAGTCAACATGTGAGAGTTTATCTGGGTTTTTATGGGTAATGTGATTATATGTGGGATTTACCGATCCTTCGGTTTGACCTTTTGTTCATAACTCACCTGCAGCAGCTGCTGTTTCAGCTTCTGTATCTCGGACAGGTTGAGTTCACTAAACAGGTCCGGTACAGGGTGCAGACCTTCTCCCTTCCGGCCCGGGCGGTAGTCCCCGTTCATCTTAGCCAACGCCGTGCCAGTGTGGAGATGCCCGTTGCGGCGGTTGCTGTCCTCGTTGTTCCCGTTAGCAGCGGGCATGGTGCTGCCATTGGTGCTGTTGGTCCCGTTGGTCTCCTCTGGGAACTTGAGGCCCTCAACGCCGGTGACGGTGAGTGCCAGATGGGCCCCGGCCCCGTAGACACTGTCGCTAAGGCTGATGTGATGGGCCAGCTCCTTCCTCAGGTTGTTCTTGTGCTCGCGCTCGCTTTTGAGGGAATCCAGGGCCTCCTCCAGTTGTCCGTCAGAGATATCCTTCAGACGTAAGGCGTCTTCAAGCTGACTGTTGAGAAGAACCGTCTCCTCTTCCAGCACCTTAATTTCATGTTTTAGTCCCTCATACTCCACCTGAGGGGGGGTTCAAGAAAATAGAGTGGAGTGAAAAACAGTCATGAACACATAAGTGCATTAGTAGAATATCATTCATTCATCTTCACCCTCATTAGGGCCGCAGGGGTCAGCTGGAGACAATCCCAGTGCAATACAGGCAAGAGGCAATGATACACCCCAGATGGTCGCCAGCCTATCATGGGGCACACACACCATTCACCATTCACTGAACATGCGACCTTCTTGCTGTGAGGCAACAGTGCTAACCCCTGCAACACCATGTCGCCCTAGTAGAATATCACTGATATCATATTTTTGATAATCTATGATAAACTATGTCCATATTAATATTATGTCATTATAATGCTATGACACAATTTCAGAATTATAATTACATATTTCATTATTATTAATAATCATTTAATATATTACTATGTGATCACTATGTGATCATACACATCCTGGAACTCTTAACCCACTGAGAAACATTAAGGAGAGCACTTTTGAAGATCATGGACTGAGTCTGAGTCATTCTTCTCGAAAGAAGTTGTCACCACCCTCAGTCAGTTGCCATAAAGCAACACTATGCAATAGAGGGTTAAGAGATGATTTCACTGTATGACAGCCAAGGTATTACAAATGGTGATGTTCTTCATACTGACCTGGCTCTGCTTGAGTGTGGAGACCAGCTTCTGCAGGGTAATGTTTTCCTCCTCTAGTTCTGTGTAGTCCTGAAGCAGTCTGGTCTCTCTGAACTTGTACTCCTTAATCTCCTCTCTCATCCTGCTCCTCTGCAGCTCCAGCATCTCGTTACTCTAGAGAGGAGAATAGCATCAGTGAGGCAAGAGGAGCGAGAAGTGAGTAAATAGGTGAAACAGAGTGTAATTAAGTGCTTTGTAACTTGAATCAGGTCAGTGTCATTCAGACAATATTTTCTAAAGATTGGATGATGTGCAGAGCAACTGCCAGCCTCCTTCCATTAGGGGAATTCACACACTAATAATCTGAGAATAAGTTATTGAAAGGTTTTCATCTTATATACAATGACTCAGCACCCTCAGATTCGCGGGAACGTCATTCTTTTAGGTCAACTGCTGTGCAGTGGTGGAAACATGAGCATAATTCTGGACCAGACAAAGTGTAGATGAGATAAATGCACCAACCACAGGACTCATAAATCTATGAATAGTGCTCGGCAGCAGCGCTTTGACACTAGCAAAATCATCTATGCCACACAGCTGTTGATGGAATGTTTTATTCCGAGAAATGCGGATATGATGAATATCCTCTCTTTTAGCTTCAATAGAAATAAGTGATCCCAATTCAAATTAGTTATTTTTACATAGAGGGTTCTCTTTCAAAATTTGCTAAGTCTAGGTCACAAAATGCATCAGATGAAAACCTAACAAATAATATAATAATATCAGTCTGAATGACAATGGTTAGTTGTAGTGTTTAAAGATCTCACTGCCTGATATTCACAGTAGTCAGTAGGAGACTATTCATGTTTATCCCGATAATAAACTATATACTTTGTAATAATAACTATACTATATAGTATCCTTGAGCCAGATGATAAGCAGGATAATCCCTTTGTAAGCAAAATAGCAACAATCATATTTGTAAAACACATATGTAAGTAAGTATATACATTGCAGCCATTGGGTAGTAACCTTGCTTTAAGTGCAGAACACAAAACACAAAATAATGAACAATTGTCTCACTGCAGTTCTGCCTGCAGCTCCCTGCAGCTCTCTGTACATATGGCAGAAGTGCTGACCCAGAGACAGTGTCAGGAGTGGGCGTGGATACACATGGGAGGGAGAGAGCTGAGATACATATGGCCTTTACTGGGATTATATATACACACACTGTTACATAAATATATATATATATACACACACACTGTTACACTGTCTATGTGTGTGTGTCTGTGTATGTATTTCAGGGAGGCAATTGTGCCTTTAGAACTGGCAACTGGACTGAAACTAAAGACTGGTATGATACACTGATTTATACAAAGGCTGACAGCAGCTCTTATATTCTTGAAGCTAATGGAGCCTAAACTGCAGGGTCCATAGAAGTACAGTAGCACTGCCTCTGCAGCTACACTAAAAAATACTTTTGTACAAATCTGGCAAAAGGGCATGCAACAAACAAATATGACGTCTTAGGAACATGCTCGCCAGATAAAACATTAACCCAGCATCAACACAGCTCTTAGGTTGGGGCATTATTGATGACAAAAACCCTCTGTTTTTGCATGTTGCCAAATTACATATTCATGACAATGCAGGGAATTAAGTCTTGAGCTGGGTATGAAGTGCACTGGATTAAAAGCCACTTAGCAGTCACAGAGGCTCCACAGACGTGTAGTTGGGACAGTGTGGCACACAACACTGGCTCTGAGCCCGCCACGGGTCAGAGCTGCAAAACACACCGTTGACCCGGCGCCCACAGCACAGCTTGTGACTGTGACAACTTTAATAGATTCATTATACAATGGCAAGCATGGCAGAAGTCCAGCCATTTAGCATTCAATCATCATAACAATTACTGTTGTATATGGGGGGAGGGGCTTTTATTAAATTATCTTAAGAATGAAAACATAACTGAATTATTAATGTGAACTGTGTCAGATGCCTAATGTTTTGTTCTTGTGTTTGTTTCAATCATTTTATCCCTTACTGACTAAAACAGAAGCAGCAAAGTATCTCCAGCTGAAGTAAACTTTCCCAAGAAAAGCTTGTTCTTGATTGATATGTTAATAGTGTTTGTGAAAGGCTGCTTGGAACCAGCATAAATATTCTGATTAGACGTGGCTAAGCCTCCAGTGTGGCTGCAACACCTGCTTCTTGTGATGAAAAGGGGACTCCTAATGAGGATTTCAAAGAGAGGCAAAAGCCATTTGATGAGCACTTTATCAAAGAGCCACGAACATGATGCAAACAGGTGACAGATGCACATGGGAAGAATAACAACTTATGAATATGATCTGTCAACAGGGTTTATAATATAACAAACTTCTAAAGTCTAGAATATTCTGACCAACATACCTGCTGTGCACACATTCATCATTACATTTGACATTTTATAGGTTCAAACAATAATGTCCAGAATACACAACCTCACAGCATGCCCTAATGAATAAAGTGAATGAGAGCGTATGTCCTGTGAGTGTAGTGCTGGTTGTGTGATGCAAGCAGCCTGGCTCACTCCGTCCCTACACATGTGCCGAGCTCAGGGCATTTCACTTATTCCACAGCTTAGCGCCGGATTTGCCCCCCACAATGGGGTCATGGTCGTGATGTCTGACCCCAACTCGAACCCCCGTGTGGCCCGCCACAGTGGCTGCAGACGCACGTGCACACATGCATATTGTTTTCTCTGTGCGGGTTTTGACCCTTTTCTCACTGTGACCTTTTCCTTTATCAAACACGTCTTATGGAGGTGAATGTGCAGCTGAATAAAGCTGGACAGCATGTGGAAACGTTTCAAATTCAAAAACTAGAATAATGCATGAGCATGCTTAGATTCTTTTTTCTGCAAGCCTACATTTGTTTAAAAAAAAAACTGTGGATCATTTTCTGCATCTTTCAAAATGAATAAAAGCAAATCTCACACTCTTTAAGAGTGATAAAACAACAACTTCTAAGACTAACATACCACAATCAAACAGCGGGTGCTACATACACACAACACAACACTTAAATGCATTTAACATATTTAAAATAAATGTTCAGTAATAACACACATGTCCATTTTAATTGAAGATCTGACAGACAAACACCAGTGATTAAAATGTACTCCCAAAACAATCAAGGCACTCACAGGAGCACAGATTAAAAAAAAAGAAAAAAAAAGGCAGCAGTGATTAAGACATGCTGGTTTATATTCCCTAGTACTCTAACCATGGTTAATCTTAAATTTCCCATAAGGCATCTCAATAGCAGTTTTGCTATGCCCACTTCTCTCATTTTTTACTTTTAACACTGTGAATCTCTCCAGAGCCACAAAATAAATAATACAAATGTTCTTACAGACAGTGAGTAGTGCCCCTCATGACAACTAAAATGAATGTTTAAAATATAAAATCTGTTTTGTGGAAAAAAATATTTAAACTGAATATTATGGTATAATTATAGTGTTTACCTGAATACACAGTGCTGTTTTTACATATAAAGTATGCCTGATTTCATGTGTTTTGCTGGTGTGGCATCGACTAATAAATCTCCTCTGTGCAGAGTTTACAAGCTCACCTCCCGTAGCTCCTGCACCAGTATGTTGAGCCTCTCGTTCTCAGACTGGGCGTTGGACGCCACCGAACGGTTCAGCATCAGGTCGGTCTGCAGCTCCAGCAGCCGGCCCGTGTAGTACGCCTCCTTGGAGGCCGACTCCTGCAGCAAAGTCTCCTCATTGGTCTCCCCGTCCTCCGCCACCTTACGCTGGTTCGTGTACGCCTGGCCGAATGCCTGGGAGAGGTGTGAGAGGACGGATGGTGAGAACGTGAAACGCAATGCAAAAGTGACAAAAAGAGACTGAAACAAATGCCAACCTTCAATCTTTTCTAAAGTCAAACTGACACAGATCCAAATCCTGTCATATAACATCATCATCCTAATCCATGAGGGGGGGATTTGAACCCGCTGGCTTGTAAATCTAGCACATCTTTCACTGTCATGGCCGCTAGGTGTACTCCTGCTGCACTTTTGACCACCTGCATCTATACCCGCGGGATGATGTTTCACTGTGGTCAATAGACAAACTGTTCCCATTTTCCTGACACAGGTTTTCACAGCACTGAGAGCTGACTTGTCATGATAAAGGAGCCGAGGCTTGATTGAGAAAATCAAAGCAGGAACCAACAGCGCAACGGTCCTGCCATACTTGGAACGAACACACTAGTGGAGTATGGTAACAAATGCACTGCATTCTTTTAGGCTCTGGTCTGTGCCACAGAAAATTAGACATTTACAGTCACCTCATGTAATGTTAGGGGACTAATATATCACATGTATTGTATGAAAGTGCAGCATTGTGCTATTTTCCTATCAGCACTCCTCGAGAAGCATGCAGCTGCTGCTTCAGTGGTTCAATAAATACTCCAAACCATCCTTCAGCTTCTTGGCAGGTCAGCAGTAAAAATGTGTATGGTGCTGGGACACAAAAGTTTAATGATTTACAATTGCTACATGAAACTATAAACAGTATATATTGTAGCATGCAGGATGTGATTTTGGCAGTGTAGTTCCTGGACAGAGCAACTTGAACGTATTTACGATGCAGCCTAAATCATAAGGGAGCCATATATTATGGCCTAGAGTATAAATAATTCACCAAGAATCTTCTCGTCATAATAACATTTTTTTTCCGTTGGAAATTACTCATTTATAGGGAACTGGTATCTATTATTTGGATAAGACAGGAGCTTCAGTGCAGCCGTCTTTTCCTTTCACTGCACTAGTCATTTGTCATTTTTCTATTTACTCCTAATTCATGAGCTTACAGGTTAAGCAGGCAGTGTGCTATATGCTGAGGTCCAATTGTTAGACAGCACGGACAATTTATAACAGTCAGAAATCTGCTCACTGTAAATACATAGTCTATAGAGTATAAAGCACTGGCACAGTAGAGTGAAGTTATGAGTCATACTGCTGTTTGGGGGCTAAATACATTGCTTTGTGGTTGTTTATGAGGGAATTATTCAAGGCAATTTACCAGCAGAGACCATTTTTATCCCAATTATAGCTTTATTGACCAACTCCCTCTGTTACATGTGACCTGCTGTAATGGATTGTCATCACTGGGGAACCAGCAGAGCAACTACAGGCTGTTTAAATAGTACATCAGAGCATATAGATGGCTGAAATCATGAACATGAAGCACACTTGCATAGTAATACGTCAATATAAATTCACTGTCACTGTATATTGGGTTTACACCTGTGGGCAGGAGGAGCCAGAACACTGACCATTTTTTTATGTTACATGATCTGTAGAAATGTACATAACGGTATCAATTAACTGTTTTATTATAACTGACACTGGTGTCACTGTGGAATTGTGAATATTACAATATATGTTAAATGTATATCATTAATATTTTCAATATGAATAAGTATTACAGTATTTTATTATTACTGGTACTAATAGTATTTAGTTATGAAAATTACAAATGAAAATTACATTATTATTTGCATATTAATATGAGTGATAGAGGGGTAGGATTTAATTGTATAAAAGTGTACCCTTCTTTCTACTCTTTTTGAACATGTAAATTGGTGTTAAATGATTGTATTACCGGTATTTTCCTTTTTTTTAAACTTTTTTTTAATTTCCTCTTTATTTTTGTTGATACTGTTGTTACTTTTGTTTTACATGTTCAAATCAATGGGCGACACACTGGTGCGGGGTTAGCGCGGTTGAAGAAGGTCACAGTTTCAAGACCTGGTCTGGCACCTTTTTGCATGTTCTCCCCGTGTCTGTGTGGGTTTTCACTGGGTTCTCCGGCTTCCTCCTATAGTCCAAATGCTGAGGTCAATTGGATACTCTAAATTGTCCATAAGTTTGAGTGTGTGAGTGAATGGTGTGCGTGTGCCCCATGATAGTCTGGCGACAATCTGGGGTGTATCCCTGCCTCTCGCCTGTAATGCTGGGATTGGCTCCAGCTGACCCCCTTGACCCTAGTGAGCATTTAGTGCATATAGAAGAAGAATGAATGAATGTTCGAATCAAATAAACTAAAGTAAACTGTAGGTAAATCAAGTATTCGTTCAAGTTCTCACTGATTATCCTAATTCAACAAATCTTTTTGTTTTCCTGTTTAATTAGAAATGTTAACAGGAATGAAAGTAGTGAAACAGCTGTAAATAAACAGCCACATTCAGCCATTCAACCACCTGTCGTCAAGGAATCGCTTTGTACTGATCTGAAAACTCTCTCTCTCTCTCTCTGTTTCTGTTTCTCTGTTTCTCATACTCTTGTTCACTCACCCTCATGCCCTCTCTCCCTCTCTGGGAAAGCACAGTGTGAGTCTAGTGAATGATTAAGAGGGAGGGCCTCTGGAACAAAGCAGTTGATTAATGCTGCAGCAGAGTGTGACTGAATGAGCTCACATTCGGGCATCGAATGAGAGGCTGTCACCGTTCCGAGTCTCACAGCCACAGCTCAGCCCTACAGGAGGAAAAGGGAAACTCTGGCCCCATGGGGAACCAGCTGTTGGGATTTCTAGTATCACTTACACCATGTGGTGAATCCCAAAGTTTGCCAAAAGAGAAACTAGGAGTCAAATTCAACAGGAGAGATGTAATTATTTCAAACTGAAGGATCATTCTCAGGCAAAAAAAAGGGGTAACTGAAAAGAGTTTGTTAATATTTCCATTTACTTGAGTTTTGATTCAGTCACCAAAATTATACTTGTCTTTACCTTTTAGGAATATATATTGTATGTATACTGTATATATATAGTTTACCATTTTCTGTTCTCCAGGCACATTTTGATCTGCAACATAAAACAGGCCAAACAAGAGAAAGCAAGAACCCCAGACAAACAGAGGGACCGTGTCCTAGTTGCGGCCAGTGATTTAGCGGCAATTCACCCACGGAGAATCAGTGTGTCTTGGAGGCAGATGGTTTCATAACAATCCTCCTCGTGCTCCCAAAAGTCCACTCGCTCCATCTGCCCGCCGCTCCCCCTAAAAGGATTCCCAGTGACTGACATTGATGGCTGCTCACAGAGCTACGGCCCTCCTGTTGCGCCGGAGCTCCTGCTGGGCTAAAAATAACAGTGGCAGCTCTGTATTTTCCAAGCTAATGACATGAACAGCACTGGAAATACATGCACGCTGGATCATTACCGTGATAGATGCAGTGTCCCTTCCATCTCTATCCTAATTGGCAAACATGACAATGTTATTTCGAGCCAATTAACATGTGAAGAACAGCACGGAAGTTTAAAGTTTAATAACATTTCCTCGGGATGAGATTAATGCAGAGTTACTGATTGGCAGCCTGCTTGGTTCTGTGTTCTGAAAACCCCGTAATGCATTCAACCTTGAGGCTCCTAGGCCTTCTGTGCCTCTGTGGATAACGTCCAGACAATAGAGTTCGTCTCTATAGATATTCATCCCTGGGGCCCACAAAAAGAGGAGGAGACAGAGGGAAGGAACCAACCGCTGCACCAGCCTGAGGGAAGGATTTGTGCAACCCTGAAATCCTTCCCTCTCTGTTAAAGTCCCTAATGAGGAGTCAGGGGAGGGCCCTGTGTCAACTCGCCTGTGTGTGTGTGTGTCAGGAATCTATTTTTACACCCAGGAGGGAGAAGGGTGAACTATTTCTACAACAGCAATTCATCTCCACCAAACTTCCATGATTAAGGGGGTGATTAAGAGGATGTGTCAGGTCTTCGTGACGGCATGCACTATAAACGCAAGTTTATTTATAGGCAGAAATGTAAAGCTAAGGAAGGGTATAGACTTAATTAAACTTTCAAGGTAAGAGTGCAAGGTTTAGAGATAACTAATAAATGAAACAGTAATAAGACAGTAATAACTAATACTCTTTGTGTTCATATGTACTAATTACCTGGGTCACCTAATATAGTGATAATGATAATGGCATTCAGTATAACCTCAACTGATTAATCTCATTGTTAATCAATGTACATTCAGAAAATAATTGATGGATTAAGTGAGAAAGAGAAAATAAGAGACTGAAGATTTACGTTGTAGCATAATAGATATGGAGGACAAAATCAATTGTGCTAACCTAATTATCTAATAAGTCTAATAAAAGTGCAAGATGAAAAATGCACATTTATTGCTCAGTTTGACAGTGATGCAAGTGCTTGAAATGTCAAGCTAAAGACAGCAGCTTGCTGAGCACTAATCCTGGATGTTACATTATGGGTAAGAAATCATGCATTATTCGTCTCACATTTTTTTTATTGACAGATGTGTGTGCACGCACGCACGCACGCACGCACACACACACACACACACACACACACATACACACACAGTTCTGTCCTGTCCAGATGGTCAGCCCCAGCCAACATCAGGGATTTCAGTACCATGGAGAGAGACATGCAGGACTGCTGATGAGAAGCCACACAGCTGTTGGCGTCATGAGGGGAGCTGTGTAAGTGTGTGTGTGTGTGTGTCAGAGAGGAAGTCAGATCGGTGAGTGCGTTAAACAGAGAGAGAGACGAAAAGACAGACAGGTTTTCTTGCTGTAGAATGTGTTCATGACATGAAATTTCATTAAAGCTTCATGTGTTTATTTATAGGTCCTTCACTTTGTCATTCACATGCTTGATGATCAGCTATCACAAGTGTTTTAGAGCAGCATCTCACAATCACAAAAAACAAACAGATGTTTGGCTGCATTACATACTGTGTGTCTGGGATGTAAAAACACGGCAGAAGCAGGAAAGGAAAAGATGGGTTTCTGGGTGTTTCTATGGTCTGTAAGTTTCAATATTGATAAAATGGATGAGTTCATATTACAGATCCCCAGTTTGGTATGGATGATTTGCATGATTTGACAAACTGAATGCAGATTGTGCCATTTGTATGGCATTTTTGTCTATAATGTACAGTTTATAGTGAACACACTGAAAAGAAGAGGATAAACAAAGAGGCACAGTATGACACGCAACAAAGATCCACATCTAGAATCAAAACAAGTCACACATGAGATATAAATATTAAATGGTAGTTACCTGTATCAAATGGGGGTGAAGTTAAAGGAAGGTCTTGAACGTGTACCTACAATTCTTTTCCACTTTAGTTTAATATGCAAGGACACAGACATATCCCTATGTGCTCCTGAACCATGGGGGACATGTGCCAAGTCAAGAGAACTGTCATTTATTAAAAAAAAAAAAAAAAACACATTCCCACAAGCGAGGAGTGAAGCCTGGTAATCAAAGCCGAGTAAGAACAGAACTCGGTCAATATGAACAGAATAACATGATTTAAAGCAACACCGTTAGAAAAACACACATCTGAAATAAATCAGCACACACTTGAAAAAAAATGGTTTATTGTCTGTTTTGAAGTTGAAATCACACACTGTACCCATCACTGGATAATGGCACAGATCATTACACTGCTTTAAAGGTCTGAGGTTCAGTTTTATTCAGGTTTATTTCGGCAAACAACTAATTATTCTTTACCGATGACAAACCTTTTGATTGCATTTCTTTCTGTGGAGGTCTCAAAGAAATACGTGTGTTTGCTTATGTGCTTTCAGCCACCAGGGGTCCACGACTGAAACAACAAGGATGTTTACAGTTTATCATTAGAATGCTGAGCAGCCAGGCGTACTTTGCTGGGCCACTTAAATCCTCCATTTTTAATTTCCCCAGATGATATAAAGCTCCTCTCTGTCATCTATAACACTGAGCGAGCATGATATGAATATTTTGCAGTGAGTTTATACCTTACTGACATGATATTTAGCGCAGTGAAGCCTGTTATTCCTCTGATAACAATATGCCATTATGCTAACACTTGAAGAAAAGAAAAATCTATAATGCAGGATAAAAGCTGAAAAACACCCTGACGCGCTTCATAGCGGAAAATCCATGCCGCTTACAACAAAACCACAATGAAGTCACATCTAACCCTCTCTCACACCCACAATATGAATAGTTCATGTTATGTTACAATTTGACTGAAGTCTGCCCATAAGAAAGATGCTTTGATTTTTTTTCCCAGAATGCCCATCACTTTTATGTTCTCAGTCTGTGCCTGGCTAAACATTGGAATGGTAGAAAAAAAACAGTTGTCTATAAGGGTTTGATACAAAATCTTTTTTTTTATCCACCCCTCCATTTGCTTCTTCTGCAAAGATTCCTCATTGTCTTATGAGCATTGAACACAGTTCAATGGAATTAAAGAGTGCAGTGAACTGTTAACTGTTGCCACTGCTGCCTCAAGCCATTATGTCTTCCACGTTGTGTTTTCTGAATCAGCAAGAAATGCTGCATGATGAGCATCGCACGCAATGTACATGTGAGCAGACAGGGAGACGCTAACAGCTCAGCCCAGCCTTAGTTCCTGCGTCATTCTTCTTTGCTTGGTAATGTGCCTTCCAAGACATCATGAGCAAGTCAACCACAACAACCCCTGGTAGACCCTTTAGGCTACTCAGGCACAGAAATACATATTCAAAAATACGCACGGCTACAGGCACACGCATACGTGCACTTGGTTGATATTCATTAGGGACTCCTGCCATTCATAGCTAACCCAAACCCTTTGCTGTCTGGAATAGAAAATAATATATAACAGGGAGGGAGAAACAGGAGAGGAGACTTTATTGTAAAACATGACATGAGCATCTTGAGGAAAGAATGCTATTGATATTATTTTGTATTTTAAAACAATATATAGCTGCGAAATCGGGGCTGAAACAAATGTTTGTCATGTTCTTAATAGATCAAAAATATATCATTGACCATATAATTATCGATCATAAGTGAATAACAAATTGATTGAATTAATATAAACAATCATGAATGTTCTAATGTGTCCTTAGTTTAGAATGCACTATAAAGGGGTTGAGCATCCTTTATTAAATAACTAACAACTGCTCTCATTTACTATTAACCCTGATTATTTCTTTTCTCACATTACCTGTGCATCATTCTTTAACATCTAATGTCAGTGTGGTGTTGTGCTGTAGCCAAATAGCATTTTAGAGACCCTTCAGCCCAGATTTGGGTATTTGCATGTCTGTAGGTGTATATTTTTTTTGTGTCTGGATTCGTCATTGTGTGAGCGTGCTGCTGCAAAATAAAGCTGTGTCCTAGACTTATCTTCTCCCTCAGGGTGAACCCTGGTAAACACTGATTCACTGAGGCTCAGTGGTTCATGAACACTGAAGTAACAGAACAAACTAGTCTAACTGAAAGATTCCAGATATATATATATATATATATATAGCTCCTCACCTCTCAAGACAAATATTATTACTCAAATATTTTCCTCCATCTTTCTCCAGACGGCTCCACCATAAACCTTCTAAAGGCCCCTGTTTCATTAAGTGCTGAGTCTTTTTACTCAGTGGAGTGCTCAGGAACTTGCCTGGGGTGACAAAGAATTAGAGCGCTACCGTAGAGAGCCTTGAGATCAACCTACTCAGTCTCCTCATTCCTACACACCGACTCCCTCCTTTCTTACGTATATATCCGATCTTTTGACTAAGTGGTAGAAATATTCCGCGGGACAAGGGACCCAAGATTAAGCTAAAAAAAAAAATCATGAAGAGGAAAAGTGAATTCAGAGAAGTGCGCTGAGAGTAATGGAGGTGGTTTTGATAGATGTTTTGTAAGCTCGCAGGCTGATTGGTATTCTAAGTCGGTGCCAGCAGACGCAGCCAGAGAGGCGGAAAGAGGCGTGAGAGAGAGAGAGAAACATAGAGACGGAGTGATAGGGTACAGATTAAACTGATGACACTGTCTCCTCTCTCTGCAGTGGGTCTCTGCTGATACGGAGGGCCGAGCCAAGCCAGACAAACACAGAATAACAATGGAAAGACTGGCCTGCGCACAGTGACCCTCTCGGTATTGACACATGGGGCCTCGGGGTGACTCAGTGCTTTTGTGCAGTCACAGGAGAGCTTCCATGCCAGGCCTTCAGACCTGTGGGAATCCTTGTACATAGTTTACAGCCGGGCAAAAAAAAATGGTAATGGTAAAAAAAAAGAGGTAATTTTCCCCCTTCTGCTTGATAATTAATGAATTAATTAGCAGATGTTATTTTGTTAATTTTAAAGGGGGGTGATTTCTTCATATGTAAATTGATGTCAAACTGATGAATCAAAGCAATTAATGACTGAAATCATGATATGAAAATGACTCATTTGATTGCATTTTTTAACCATATTCATCAGCATTTCCACATATGTGGTGTATTTTGTTGTGGGCTCACAACAACATACGTAGCTCTTTCAGGTTTCGTGATCCTACTTTACTCCAGTCCTCTTGTATTGGAGGATAAGGTTAATTAAATGGGTTAACTAGGGACTGATTTAATACCTGTCATCCCCTAACAGGGTAGGAGTGACGAAAACAGATCCCATGACCCTATTCTGTGTCACAAGCCCATTAAAAGGGCATGTTTGTGTCTGCATGTACTCATGCGTGCCAGTGTGTGTGTGTGCTGTAATGGTGATAAGGGGGAGGGATAGGCAAGAAAATCAGAAGATCGTCCTCGTTCACACGAGCGATTTGTTGCTGAATAAAATAGCCTCTGGTCATCTAGATGGACGGCTCCTCTTTTCTCGACAGAGATGTTAAGCGCTGGAGAAGCTTTAGCTGAAACTGTCTAGACGCAACCATGGCAGAATAAATGAAGTGATGATTTACACTTCTGATTTTTGAAACAAAACCAAAGAAAAAAAATGGATTGAATTCATGTGCACAGTTGTTTGTCGGTAATACAGATTAAACAGCAGATAGCAGAAGCATAGGACTTAAATATAGACAAAGAAAGAAATTCCTTGTCAGAGGGCAGGTTGCTTTTTTTTTTTGCTATGCTTTCAGAGTTTGCAGCACACACGGCTAAAGTAGATGACTAATCAATACAGCAGCCTGCAGGCAGGGGAGTCTTGTTCCCTCTTCCCAACTACTGTATTTCACTGCAGCAAAAAAAGGAGCTTTCTACATTACATTACCTATGCAGGGATGGGCAGGCCCAAAGGGCCTCTATAGAGAGAACAAATTCATTAGGTCTTTTTCTCTTTCATGTGAGGATCATGAGACTTTAAAAAATGGCCGTAAACAAAAGAATAAGAGTCACAGTAAATTTAGGAAAGTCATTTCTTGTAGTTCATCTCGCTGATGTAATGGTAGGGCAAAACACGCTATAAAAAGCATGAACCTCTGCATGGGTTACTCCTTATTGCAGGTGAAAGAAAGCCGTTTGTCATTTAGAAAATGCTACATAAATCAAATGTATTGATATTATTATTACTAATATTATAGGGGGATTGGCAATAACAAGTTATCTCTTCTCTGTGTATATGGCAGCCCCTCCCTGCCTCTCATTCTATATACAGCACAGAAACCCATCCCCAGCCTCTCTCTTCCTCCCCTCTTCTCCATTAAATCAACACAACCATAAAAACCTGAAACAACAAAGAGACCCCGAGTGTCGGGGCCTGGAGTTGCTCATCACCACCAGTACCACTCCATCCTGCTGCCCCTCCCTCTCTGTTCTCAAACACAACATCCGCACCCAAACCCCACCCACCACCACCACCAGTACCTCTCCTACATCCTACATTTGCAGAAACAATGCATGAATAAATGAAATGAAAAGCCATATGCGCGTGAAGAACAGTGTCCTGATGTGTGACTCAAAGACCAATGACCTTCCCTTCAGGTTCTGCAAAAACACACACACAAACACAACATCCCCTGCCCAGGAAAAATCTCTATCTATATGCTCAGCTGCTCCCAGAGCCTGTTGCTGGGGTCATAGGTCGAAGCCACCAAAGCTGCAGCATATAATATCCTCTGCACAGCATCTCTTTTTTTAAAATGCCCAGTGTCATTTTTGAATGAATGAGCAATCATAGGACATTGTGATTTTTGGCACGGCTACAGAAAAACACAACGATGGTGAAAGACGGCATTGTTTCTGAGCATATTTGGCAGCAAACTACTTGTGGCTGACAACCCCATTTTCCCTCAGTATCACAGAGTGAGCCACATGTTTGTTAAGTGGCTTAGGTTTCGAACCTGATTTTCCTCTGTTTATACAGCCGACTACAAGCCGCCAAAACTCATCTAGTTTGATTTCTTGTAAAAGCCGATTCTGCTTTTGGATGATCCACTTAGAAGACTTATGTCTCATGTCACGTACAGTATGTCCTATCAACATGCACTGGGTTCCTACACTACACAATAGAGCGCAGCTTAGCGCAGACACGAGACGTTTTCACCACTCGGAGTAGAAATCGATGCATAATAATCCCCCCGCTTCACTCCAAAGGGGGACCACAGGGGAGGGTGGGGGAGGCCAGAGGTGCAGCGCCACAGGAGATGATGAGGGGGGGATGGTGGACCGATGGCGCAACTGAAAGAAGGGAACAACACCATCTCGTGAAGGTATTGATCCATCTCCTTCCTCCCTCTTTACTACCCTCCCATGAACCCGCGCTAAAAGAGGAGCAAAAAGACGGAGAGACCTGTAATGCATCCTTCCTTCCCCGGTCAGGGCAGAGAGATTTACAACCACAGCTGCTCTCTTGTTTGACTGTTGTCTCTAAATTGGAGGACCAGTCAAACACAGCAGGCTGTTTTATTGAACATTTTCCAAAAAGTTAATAAGTGCTCAGGTTCTGCTAATCCTTTCACACACTCTTCTTTGCAATAAAGAATAACATTCAGCACATCCATTGTAAGGATTTAACAGCTGGTGAACGACAGATGTTATATACCTCTGTAAATGTCACTAAATAATACAATCGAGTTAGACATTTGTAAATTTGACAGCTAACCCTTGAGAACAACACACAAATATATCATAGGCTACTTTTAACAGGACCAGACCAGGCTTTCCAAAAGGAAGACAATTCCAGTGTAACCTGGTGTCCATTTACTGTCTATATATATATATATATATATATATATATATATATATATATATATATATATATATATATATATATATATATATATATATATACTACCATGTTAGCCCAAATAGGACAAACCAAGCAATGGCTATAGAGATGGCCTTTCATGTTTTTCACAGCCACTGTAGGTTTTCCTACATGCTTGAGGTGTGGGTGGGTACTGGGAATAGGCACTGAAATGAAAGACAATAAGGTGTCTTAAAAAACAGCAAATACTAAGGTTACAATTTTCATTTTAATGGCACCAAATGCCTCTCTCTTAAGTGATGCTGAATGTGTGCAGACACTACTGTAAAAGAAAGAGATGACTACACAGCTGCAGGGAAAACAATCTTAAAGCTTTACAATGCACTGAGCCATACAGGGGAGAAGTGATGCAGTGCACTGCCGGTTAAGATTATGTTCCTTAGCTACAAGAAGGCAGATTTCCTGCTGAATCATGGCTGAATATTTTTTTAAGGTATTTCAAATTATTATGTGAAGATTTTGACGCAGATCTCAGTCGGCAACTTTCCCTGCCTAAAGGCATCGGCACAGAGCTGACCTGTGAACTGCCTGTTCCCAACCTATCACAAATGTCAATTCATCTTATGTTACTTATGACAGAAGCCGAGGTGGCAGATACCTGATTTTATTATTTTGTCTGATAAAATTATTTACGTTAACATTGGAAATTATATAAGCACAACATTATTTTCCTGACTGATCTGCCAAAGCTCTCAGTCTACAGCAGCCGTGTCGTCAGTGGGATGGAAACATTGAATAAGCCATGCACAGCTCACACCGGAGAGCTCATCCCACTCTGCAGTGGTGGCATCCCAGTCCTTCCATCTCGTATACTGTGTCCTATGTGAGGTTGATCTGCCTGGAGACAGCACTAACAAGCCAGAACTATGGAGTAATGGTGTCTGTCACTGCTCAGGCAGCTAACCAGAGACATACAGCACACACTGGTAGAGAAAAAACGAGAGAGTGGTTGGGCCGGGAGGCAATGAGAAAGATGTGGGAGGGAAGCTCAATGAAAGAGAGAGAGAGAGAGAGAGAGAGAATACATAATACATACATACATACATATATATATATATATATATATATATATATATATATATATATATATATATATATATATATATATATATATATATATATATATATATATAGAGAGAGAGAGAGAGAGAGAGAGAGAGAGAGAGAGGAGAGGACACCTCAAGGCAAGAAAATACTTTTTTTTCCCTTATGGCACCAATGCACTCACTCTGATCCATGCAGCTTTTTCTGAAGAAAACATATAACATTGTGATGACTTTACTTACTTTTTAGAATTGAATTTAGATGTCAAATTGACTTTAATAAATTTTAAACTTGAAGTATTTGTTGTGGGGTTCCCTGGCTTCCTCCCACAGTCCAAAAACATATTGTGGTTAATCGGAGACTCTAAATTGCCTGTAGGTGTGAACATGTAAATGAATGGTGTGTGCACCCCACGACAGGTTGGCGACCTGTCTGGGGTGTATCCCTGCCTCTCGCCCGAAGTTTGCTGGAAATCGGCTCCAGCAGACCCCCGTGATCCTAGTGAAGAATAAGCGGGTTTAGAAAATGACTGACTGAATGAAATCCGAATCAAATCACAGCCTGATATATACAAATATATATAGACTACAAATATATGACAGTTTTTTTTTTTTACATCAAGAGTAAATTGGTATGGTATTAGTGCACCTAAGACACTGGTGCCCTGTGTTCCCTTTTCATATGCAAGTAGTCTATGAGTTGCGCATGTATGTGTGTTTGTGTGTGTGTGCAGTACACGCAGCAGTAGAGCCGTATTCAGGCATTCTCCACCAGTTGGGACTGAGAGAAGAAGACAAGAGCATATGTGGCACATACAGCATGTGTCAGCATAGAACATATGCAGACACAGTAGGAACATGCATGCAAATTTGTCCAGCTTGCACCTGAACACAGAATGGCATATGCATAATGGATAACAACTCAATAATAAAGTGGATTATTTTAAACATATAATAAAAAAAAGTTGCCTGTTTTGTGCATACTTTAGCTAATACGTTGAGACACAGATTTAAAAAACACATTTAAGCCTGACTGGGAGAAAATGATAACAGAAACTTTGTAATGGATTTCTAGACTTTCATAAGAAATACTAACATTTATAAGAAATGCAGGCCACTCAGGTCCCAGAAGCAATTTCCATTTGCAGTAAACCCTGCCCCTTCATAATGTACCTCCCCTGAGTGTAGAAGGAGAGTAGATGTGATGTTATCCTAGTGGCGGGCTTTTACTTGTCAATCATATTCATAATTGCGTGCGACAGACAGATTGGAACCAGGAGGTGTTCCTTTCTGTGGAAGTAATATCACCTCCGGAAAATGTTCTATGTGTTTTTTCAAGCGAGTGCACAAACAGACGGACAGGCAGACAGACGGAGAAGCAGGTGGGGAAGGACGACAGATGAAAACAAAGAATACTGATGTTGCTGCTGTACTTTTTTTCCTACTGAGTAACAGATTATATTTCTGAGTTATAATAATACAAGTTTTACTACAAAAGATTCCCAATTATTGTTCGACCAAATTGATGCACAAATTGGTGGACTGTAAACACAAACACAAACCTCACATACTGAAAAGGGTCTTTATGGTTTGTTAGTTATTATCTTGGTTACATCTACAGTTCAAACCTTTGATAAAAAACAGCTATCACTGTGATTTGCCTCAAGTCTCCATGAATCACTATAAAAAAATATTAGTCTAAATAATATTTAGACTACCGACTACAGCAGCGACTTAAGTGGTTATCATTTTTCATGTGTTTCTCTTTTTCCTCTGCTTCTATCCCTCCTCACATTCCATTTTGTTTCTGTCTCCTGTCTACTTTTCCGACCATAATCATCCACCACATCACCCATCATCTAATAATACAGGAGTGTGAGATATCAGCTGGGCAGCCTCTTCATTTCGTCTCGCTGCTATATGAGCTGCACAAAGAGTGTTGGGAGAGCTGCCTGCGTGTCAAAATAAGTTGAACGGTGGGGAAAAAAAAGGGCACGGGTAATAAAGCGAGAGACTTTATCATAGGACGCAAGCGTACTGTCATGTCCATACATACAGGCTGAGCGTGTGATGTTATCTTGTTTTATTATTCGGCTATTCGGTACAGGAAATGTCCACTGATGGTGATCAGTGTTGTAGGCCTATTTATATCTCTGATGTGGTTTTCTTTGAAAAGCCAGTTGAAAAATCTGTTGTAACACAATTTATAAAATAAGTAGATACTACAATCTCATATATACCTAACTTTCCTTTACAAATTAACAAGCATCCAACAAATAGGTCTGAAATTAAATGAATAATTCACATCAGGTATCTGATAGATTGCACTCTGCATTAACAAGGAATAACTCTACTCTCAAATTTAATAAAACAGATTTACAGTTAGACGTTTGGCTTCATGAACATAGAATTCAAGCAAGATGGAATTTTAAAACCCCTGCTTAGAAAAAACAAACCCTAGCTACGCTTTATTATCCTGAGTGACTTTTATCTTAGACCAAGCTGACTGGTGTAAGCATGACGTGAAATGACATGCTTAAATGATGATGAGCTGGCAGCAAAGAGGAAATTATCCCCCTTGTATTTCACACACACACACACACACACACACACACACACACACACACACACACACACACACACACACACACACACACACACTTTTTAGCCTTCAGCTCCACCCTCTCTTGGCACTTTTCTCCATAAACGACCTTCAGTTTTATAGCCGTCAGCATCCGCCTCTTGTTGCTATGTGCATGTATAGCAATGTATGGCAGCGGTCGTTCATTATTCAGTACTTTGTGCACTTTTTTTTAAAACTAAGCTTTAAACTCTGTGAAAAAATAACAACACATTACATCTCGCAGTTCACAGTAATATCTCACGTCTTTGTACATTCTATACAGAAATCCTTGTCTTGGCATTTAGATCAATGAGGAGCTCAGCCACAACAGGACCTATAGTAGACAACACCTGAAGATCCAATTACTGGGGGATTTATAAGAAGGAAATCAGAGGCCCTACACATTTGTTACACTGTTGCCATGCACATGCAGGGAGGAATCTTGAAACAATAAAACACTGGTGAGGGAGGTGGAGTCAGTGAGGGTGTTATTGTGCTCCTGCTGAATCCTGAGCTTGCAATATAGCCCACTGTATATAATAGAGTCACTGCAATGCCCGGCGCTCACTGCATTCAACTAAATGAATTATTCACTGGTGGGGCATGACTTATTCATAGAGTATGAAATGTATTGGGTTATTGGAATAGACTTTGGTTATCCTCCAAATTAAATGCAGAATTCATATTAGAGTATTCCACATACCAGGGTACTCTGACCCTGCTCTGGGTGGCACACACATGTCCACAGATCCCCGGGGAGGGGGTGGGTGATGCAGCCCATCACACCTGACTGCAGTGCGTTTGCTTTGCCACACATATACACACACACACACACACCAAAAACAAACAAGCAAACGAGCAGAAACCGGCCCACCTTACCTCTTGTAATTGCTCCAACTCCTTCCTGAGAGTCTCCTGCTCGGTCTCCAGCTCTGCGTACTTCTGCTTCAGCGCCTGGTTCTCCTCCAGGACCACCAGCCCGCACTCCGCAGCCCGGATCTTCTCCCGGTTCGCCTCGGCCAGTTCCTGGGTTAGCCGCTCCACCTCGGCCCGGTACTGATCCACCGACTCCCCGCATCCTACACCGGCGGCCATCGCCCCTGTCACTCTCTCCGAGCGCGCGCGCGTGTGTGTGTGTAACTGTGCGCGTGCGCGCGCGCGTGTGTTCGAGGTACCCTCTTGTCTCTCTCCGCTGCTTTTTGGACAGAGAGTAACGAGAGGCGGGCGGAGGCTGAGAGATGCTGGATATCCGCCCCCAGCCTTCTCCTCTCCTGAAGCAGGCAACAAAAAAAAAATAATAATTTAAAAGGATATTTGCCTCATCGGTGTTGTTAAAGGCATCCTAGCAGTAGCGGGAAAATGACAATGAAGCGAGCATCACTCCTGAGAGATGACGCCTCGCGGTTTAAAACCAGGTCAGTGTGGTGCGCTGTCTGACTCTCACAACACAGCAGCATTTCTGCTTATTCATGCATGCAAGGGCGCCACCTGTCCGCCGTTTTATCACATAGCGTCGACTCCATCTGTGTATTTACACTGTAAAATGTTACTGAAGAAAAGACAAGGGCTGATTTCAAATTGCATGTAAGGTTAACGAATAAAGAGAAGAATAAAGAGTTTGAAGATGTATGAAAAATAGGAAAAAGGTAGTATTTAGGTATTGTTTGCATTTAATCTAGTTTAATTTTTATTAATTTAAATATTTTACCCCTTTAAACAACTCTTTAAAGTGTATCTTGATGCTTTTCATGTTTTATATAAAGCACTTGTTGAAATGTTCTATACAAATATATTTGCCTTGCCTTAATCAACATATAATATTAAAATTGTTCATTTCGCTTATATGTTCATTTCTGCTTCACAATAAGTGCATTTATGTAAAACAAATGTAAATGTCAAGTTTCAGTGTTATGTAAAATTATTGTGTTTTATATGTTGGTATTTCAAAAATAACCAAGTGATGAAACATTAAGAAAAGTATTGAACATGTTTTTTTTAACAAAAAACTAGTGAATTATCCTAATTAAACCATTATCTGTTAGAGGCAAGGAACACCATTGTATTAAATATTGTGAGAAAATGATGTCCTATGTCCTAGTTAATGTACAGTTAATGTCCAGTGTGTAACGTATTCCAGGGTTTCTTAAAATTATTATTCAATGATCCGCATCTGATTTTTTTGAAGGTTGGAGGTCCAGAAAATTGACAATAAAATTATTTTATTGTCACTTAGAACTGGTCTAAAATATTTGTTGGTCAAGCTGTACAAGCCTTTTACCACATTCATTGTGGAAAATGCATGGAATACATTTTATTTCATATACTTGATACCAGACATAAAAAAGTAAAAGCCAAAATGCACACTAATTGTTTAATAGATGGATTAGTGAGGCCCAGAATGTCCAAGGTCTTACTAGTATGACTTGTAAGGTCTAAAAATATCCACAAGCTAACTAATAAAGTCTAAATAAACCTCAGATTGCCAAGCACATGTTGTTAAAGTTTGCACATGGTAACTTGAACACAATTTCTGTGAACGTCAGCGCACAGAAGGCAAAGATTAAGCTGAGAGAATAAACAGATTTATTTTCCATGGAAGATATCAGAATTCTTATCTGGTGAACTGGAAGCCAGAAAGTAGCTGGAGCTTTGTCACTATGTGACGAACAATTACCACACATCTGGTTCTAAATCATCTACAACATCTGTATTTCTTTTTGGTTCTTTTTTCCTTTTAACTTCACAACTTTGGTATTGCTTTCAATTATAATGCGGTCTGGACCATTATAGTCTCTCTACTTTCCACATTGTGGAGGCAGTCTGTGATAATCCTGACTCAACTCTGTGGGCCCAGCCATTGTCATTTTGGGCGATGGGGTTAGGTTCCAGAATCTCATCCCGATATCTTATATATAGATAACATTAGATTCTGATGTGACGCCACTCCACAATATCTCTCTGATATTACCAAGAAAGACAAACATAGGAAACCTTTTTTTTTTTTTAAATTTCTGTCTTGTCCTCTTTAACCCCTCTCCTGCTGCTAGGACAGTTTATCTCACAGCAAACATGCAATAAATGAAGATATGACTGGGGTGAGAAGTTCAACCGCTCTCCTTGTAAAATGTAATCAGTTATGATACTGTTAAGTCAGTTGTGATATGGATAGTGAAATCAATAGTGAAGGCGATGCTGTGTTATCTTTCTTATAATTGGTAATTATTTGAACAATGTCCTATATATATAAGACTTCTAGAAAAAGGAGCTATTGCTGTCGCAGGAAACATATTATCATGTGAATTGAAAGTTACATTATTACAGGGAAGATTGTGAATGTATGGCCTAATGTGTGATAATGGTTTGATGAATAAATAATCACAAAATGATCTTTAATGAAATGTTGTCACAATTAATGACATATCTCAAGGACTCAAGGACATTCATTATTGATTCTTACTGTAGTCCTTTGATCACATTTGACAAGCTCTCTAAATTCCCCACTTGACCTGCCAATCACCTTGAATTACAAGCCCAAATTAAGATAAGTACAGGTTGTCTGAAAGTCAGACAGATGAACAGTTTATGGCGGCACTATATCTTATCTCTGACAAGGAAGTGTAGTGTCATGAAAAAGAATCTAAATGTTCTCCTGCACAATAACGCAAGAATTAGGCTGTAGCACCAAGTGTCCTCAAATCTTTATCTTTGGCAAATGCATCAGCACTGATTTATCGCAAAGGCCGGCTCACAAGGAGATTTTTAAAGCAAGTCAGCTTTATGGGTAAATGGAAACATTCTAGTTGTTTAAACTTTACAGCACATCTGACAATTAGCCTGCAGCTAAGTTATCAATACAACTAGTTTCAACTAGTTCACTGGTTTTCTGTATTACCAGAAAGACATTATGATCTTTGTACTGCATGTAATCTACAAAAAGCAACAACATTTCAACATTTTGTACTAATATTATCTTTCTGTCACCAGTTGGTCAAAATACAGATTTCTGAGATCTTGGGAATGTGTGTTGATCAGCAGGACGGGTGTCGATGTCGATCTGAGGAACAGCTGTGAGTGAAGGTTTTTAGCTGAGCAGCATGGCAGCCAGCACGTTGTCTGCAGCTGGGGCTTCTACAAGAGCAGAAGAAAACATTAGCTCAAAGGAATCATTGCTTCACCCTCTTATCGACAAGTTATCTCTCTATTGATTAGACCTGTTTTAGTCAATTTTCCAGTCCCAAACAAAATATTTACTTTATGAACTATATATTCTCTGAATCATTTGCTATTATGATCACCTGATAATAAAGCAGGGGGCTTGTGAGCGAGTGTATGTGATGTCCGGCCATCAGCTCTATATCCTCCAGTGTTTCAGCCTTCCTCCACTTCGCTCTGCGGTTCTGGAACCAAATCTGAAGCACAAACAACACGCAAAATGAGAATCAATGACAATGATGATCATGGATGAATGAATTATCTATTTTTAGGCTATAATTTACCCTCTTATGTGTTGCTAATTGTTTCACTGATAGGTATTTGGTGTAATTACTGTCAATAACCCCAGTTTGACTTACTGATTTTACTTTGATTTACTTTGATTTTACTTACCGTTTAAGATGAGAATCATTAGCAAATTAGACACCAGACATTCAGAAGGTGCAGAAGCCCTAAGCAGCCCTGGCGGCATTTTTTTTTTTTATTTATTTGTATTTAATGCTGCTATTTAGATCACAAATTAATTATTCATTATGATAACAAGTTGATTTATCAAATGCAGTAAATCAAAAATGCTGAACCTGAGTTCTGTGTGTGTTATCAGCTGTCAAATTACGTTACATGTTATTGTCTTTTCAAAATAAAACATTCTGTGTTCGTGGCAAATACAATAAAAGTAAAATAACATACACAAAGACACACAGTAAGTGAAATCACTTAATATATAAAACAAAAAAATCTTAACTCAACCCTAAAGAACTATAGAGTTTTCACCCATAATCTGGTGCAATGTATTTTAGGAGAGTATTTTTCTTCTTTTTTGTGCTTGTTATCACAAGAAAATAAGCTTGGGTAGCAAATTACAACAATTGTTTTTACACATCATAAAGATTATGAATGTTTATCACAGTATAATGAGAGACCATACATAGGAAACAATTCCCCACTTTTACTCATTCATTTTTAAACACTGCCAAAATATGTTCTTAAGCTCAATCAGACTCAATCCACCAAGACAAGTCAATCATTACCTGTATTCTTCCCTCAGTGAGGTGCAGACAAGAGGCTAAGTGGTCTCGAGTGTTGAAGTCTGGGTAGTGAGTCTGCTGGAAAACCTTCTCCAACTCGTGCACCTGGAACGGTGTGAAAGTGACCCTCGTTTGCTTCTTTTTTCTCTCACCTGGAAAGGAATGATGTCATTAATATCATCATTTAACCTGCCTAAACGTGCTGCTACAACATTAAATGTTCACTCATTTTACTCATAATACTCACCCATGCAGTCTGCAGTGACCTTTGGTGACGCTACAAGTCGGCTCATTTGTGAAATTTCTATGTGTAGAGAAAAAAAAAAACATCCATCATGAACTCAGTAATCCCATTTTAGCAAACAAATTATATTAGAATAAATTAACAAAAAAACACACACACAAATATACCTGCACATAAATGCGGGTTATATATTCTGGTGTTCTCCTTGATGACAGACCAGTTGCGATGAACCCTTTTCTCTTTTCTGACACGCATGGGCTTCTTCAGAATCTCCTCAATTGAATGGGATAATTTTTTGTACGACAGAGATTCCATCTTTTGATCCATGCAGGAGTCTTTCTCTGTGTCTCCTCTATTCCACATATCCAGTATTTTATCCTCCTCGTCATCAGCCGTCCTTTTATGGTATGGTATAGAATTCATTCAGAAAAAACACATTATCCTCCTCCTTTTTAGAATTAAAAAACCCTTCCCCTATGATTTCTTCCACTTCTCGCTGGTCTTTTTGTTGAACTCTACTCCCTGTAAGGTGAGGGCAGACCTCCTTGTCCTGTCAGCCTGTGTGTGACCTGCATCATATGGGTATCATGGAGGAGGAGCGACTGCAGTATGTAACAGCGTACTTCCATGAAACTTATCAGCATCCATTGATGTCAATTGTCCCTGGAAAACTGTTGAATAAGGGTGTGCTCATTGTAAATAATAATAATATCTCTGATACTATTATCTGACCATATCACTCCTTCATGAACACCATTTAATAAAAACCCATCTTTACATTTTCTCTGAGGTTTTTATTGCCCTCAATATAACAAGCAAAACATTTCAATATATTAAAAAGTATATATGAGAACAGAAGTGAAACAAATCAATGTTTTACAGGTGAGTTATGCTGCTTTTCTTTCTTATCACCTGATTTACTGGAAGGATAATCTTTATCTACTTGGCCTCTCTATGCCCTCTCACACTTTTACTGACTATCCTCTCACACTATTACTGACTCCTAGTGGTGCATGGGAGAAAAGGCCTTTAGTCTGTGTTAGGTTTCCATCGAGAGTTTAAATATCTTCAGGGAATTTATTTTCGTGGATCTTTTATCTTGACAAATGTGACAAGCCAGTCAAATGTTTAATTTGTTAGCAAGTATGCATTTTGAGTTTGAATCCGTCACACAAAATGCAAACATACGAATTGACATCGAAAATGTCAATTAATGAAGAATTGTTAATTAAATTAAAAATAATCGAAAACTGATTAATGATCAGATTAAAGACCTCCTTGGTCCTGGGTCTGGGACCTTTCTGTGTGGAGTTTGCATGTTCTCCCTGTGTCTGCGTGGGTTTTCACCGGGTACTCCGGCTTCCTCCCACAGTCCAAAAACATGCTCAGGTTAATTGGCAACTCTAAATTGCCCGTAGGTGTGAGTGTGTGAGTGAATGGTGTGTGTGCCCCACGATTGGCTGGCGACCATCTGGGTGTATCCCTGTTTAGTACCTCACATGTTGCTCATGAGTCACTCTTGTGTATGGTGTGTGTGTCTAGTGTGGAGTAAGTGGAGTAGAGTTGATCAAACAAACAAGAGTTGCTGCTTTTACATTTGAGAATGCGTAATAAAATACAAAATATTAAAAAAAAGATTAGCTAAACCTTAAGGTTTCTGCCACATATGCGTGTGCAAAGCAGCGATTATTTCAATACACCTAAAGCTGCAGTAGCTATTTTGTAAAATTAGTGAGTCACAGGATGCAATGAGTCACTGGATCAGAAACAGCGTATTAAAAGCCAAAAAATCTTGACCCAGGCCATGTATTATAAATGATATTATGGGCTGCCCCTGCTCGAGACTTCCCAGCATGCTACATTAAGGATAATGAGTTCAGAATGCTGAGGAGATTCAGTCATTCAATGTTATATTTCTAAAGTAGAGTTGATTCAAGGGCAACTGGATTTGGTTAGAGATACCTGACTGTTGGTGAGGCCAAGTGGTGTTCATTGTGAATGAACACTGGGAAAGGGTGAATGGTAGCATTGTACCTGGCGCCATACTTCATTGTCCTCTTGTGCAAACTTCACTCTTCAGGCCTCTGCTTCCTACTTCTTCTATGTAGAAGTCGGCAAACATGGGAAATACTGGAGAGCACAACACACATGATCTATTTTGTCTTTAAACTCCCCTGTTGTATTGGAAATACGTGGTGATCAGACAGGTATCTACCAGTTTACAAATCTGGTCTCGGCTGAAATTTCTATTGTTTTTTTTTTAAGATAATTTTTTTTATGTATATAGGACAGTAGCTAGACAGGAAAGGGGGGAAAGACATGCAGAAAAAAACAATTGAACTGGGGACTCACTGCTTAGTTTCCCCCATTTGGTGCATGCGTAACCATTCGGCTATCAAGTCACAGTTGGCTCCATTAGTTGTTTTTTGTGTGGCATAGACACCTTTATTATACAGTAGCCAGACAGGAATAGCCAGAAAGGGAGGGACATGCAGCAAAGGACTGCTCCTGCCAGGACCTGAACCAGGGTCAACTGCTTAAGAGCAAAGCTCCATATGTTGCGCTCTACCCCTACACCACTGCTGAGGTGAACTGCGTACATATTTTGGAGGGGGGCATTGGTTTGAAAGAAGAGTAAAGGTGGCTATATATCAAAGTATAGAAACTATCTCTCAACAGAGGAGGAGGTCTATGATACCAGTTATTCCCCACTAACAATGCTGTCCTGTTATCCCTTGCCATGGAGACTTAACCCTCTATTGTATAGTGTTGCCAAACAGAGACAGTTGTATTGGCATCCATGTTTTAATGTTAAGTTGTAAAAATTGTTTTTCACTTGTCTATCACATGACCAGGAAATTGTTTTTTTCACTCCTCTTTACACGGACAAATGAAAAAAAGGTTTGATCCTCCAGGTCACATTTGTTGCAGAAAATCTGAATGCATGCACATTTTGTAAAAGAAAGTATAACGGGCTGGTATGCAAGGAATTAATAACAAAGGGTTAATGTCCATTAACATGTGGCCTTATGTGGCTTGGTTGTTGGTTCACACTGAATATTACATTAAACCATTCAATGGAATCAATAGTAATTTTCTCCTCTTAATTTCAACATGTGCGAGTCATTATTCAGTAAAAGGTTACGGGTCCACTCAGCAACTGATGACTCACTGCCCTTCACCCAATTTGATTACGGGATAGCCATTTCAAAAGTACACTATCTCTGTGGATCAATGGGATCATGTGCGTCAGAGCTACAGCTTGACGGGAAAACTCAGATGTGAATGAGATGATCAACAGAGCAGAAGACCTCATGATTTCCCAGTGCTGCTTCTTCGTAAGATTCATGTGAGCTTAATTTCCTTCACATTGTATTTGTTCAGGGGTCTCAAACTCAATTTACCTGGGGGCTGCTGGAGCTAGGATCTGGGTGAGGCTGGGCCGCATCAGGTTTTCAACATTTTTCCTGAAATTGTCTGTGCTCATCACCAACCTTTATCTTCACTTCAGGCTTTGAGGAAGACGTGTTTGGAGCTGTGTAATATATATAATTCCACTAGTTCTCACTGTTATGTTGAAGTTTCAGTTTTAGTGTTTAGCTGACGTACAAAGAACGTAATTTTTCGCTGGTACCAGATCGGCTCAGGGTCCTGCGCCTGCATATGACGTCAGCACGGCACAGTTGATTGGTTGAAAGTCAGAAACCATGGAAACACAAAATGTTTGTGGTGGCCGTTTAATATTAAATTAAATAAATAAAAAAATTTAATAAAGTTCGACCAGTGTGGAGTTTGCATGTTCTCCCGGTGTCTGTGTGGGTTTTCACCGGGTACTCGGGCTTCCTGCCACCGTCCAAAAACACGCTGAGGTTAATTGGTTAATTTGCCCCCTAATTACTTATGCTTTACAAGACCTCTTCTTCTTCGTATTCATAGTCTTCTTTGCTCACATAAAAACTACAGGTGCACCGCCAATAATAGTCCCCGGTAATTCACTTCCGTTATTTGCATCATTGAGGGTTCCCGGCCACTGCACAAAGTCGCGCGGGCCGCGCTAACATTAAATTTTCATATCAAGGTGGGGGCCTCAAACTAGCGTCCGGCGGGCCACTTTTGGCCCGCGGGCCGCGAGTTTGAGAACCCTGTATTCGTTGGATATTTCCAAGCTCTCGCTGCAGAGTCAAATGCTTTGTGACATTATTGTGCTTCACGATTTCCACTCGTCAACATTAACCTGGATATATTTCCTGGAAATTAAAATGATAATGCAGATTTCATTTCAGTCTTTCCATTTCCTAATGTCATATTTGCACAATGTTTGTTTGTAATATCTTTGCATATTTTGTCAGTTTACAAGGCAGAACATTTGCAAAAAAAATCTAATTGTGGATTGCATGCAGCAGTTTCAATATAATCATATAACAATTACAATAATGTATATTATACAATACTAATGCACATTTATTGTTACACCAGAGGAGGGGTACTGTACAGCAATATGCACTTTGCACATTTACTGTGTGAACATAGTACAAAGTAGTAAAAATGAATCTTGACTTTGTATCAACAGGAGAAGCAGATTAACATTGAAAATACAGATGTCATCAGATGCCACATGAACCTTCTTAATGATCCTCAGACATGTTTGAAGATGTCTGTAAAAGATAAAATACTTTTTGTTGAATAATTTATCTTCACAGTCTTAATATGTTTCTTTCTTATTTAAGGTTCAATTATAATCAATTAAAGGTTTGATTCAAATCTTAACTCATTTCCTGCCATTGAAAAGATATCATGTCAATTGGCGCTTTCACAGTTATTCTAAAGGGTACTGTTGTTAGAATGATGCATATAAGTTATCCCATATTTACTCATTTCCATTCTTTTATTCTTTGTTCTGTAATAAGTTGTGTGTGTGTCCTTTTCTGAGTTAGGTATCTTCTAGGTGGACAATTGAGATGTTGCAGCTATTGACTTGACCAAGATCTGAACTTCCTTCCGACTGTTCAGTGATTTTACCAGGCTCCTGTCGTAATGACAGGAAAGTTGTAAACCTGTTGTAAGACCATACCTAACCTAGGAATTTAGCTGACCTGTTTACATTCTAGAAAAGGAAAAACAAGACTATGTATTAGTTAGATATTTACGACAGTTTAGGTTGTTGCTGACCTTTCCCCCTCCCCTTAGAAGCAACCTGTCATTAGGGAAGCCCTTAATAAATAGCAGGAGACCAGGAGATGGAATCAGAGTAGGTAGGAGAATTGTAACTGTGCACATCTCCATCTGCTCTCCTTGCAAGTAAAACTTAATTCTGTTGTCTTCTCTCCTCTTTGTGTTTGTGTATTTAATATTTTAGGTTGTTTGAACCTGACAACTGTTATAAATCATCTGACAAACTGACCACAGAACAAACTTTTATATGGAAGTGATTAAAAACAGAAATACAAAATTGAAGTTAATATGCTACTTAAAATGTCTGTCTTTGATAAAACTGCATTTTTTAAGGAAATAAACTATGTTCAAGTGTTTGGGAAGGAAGACTAAATACATCTAGAACAAATTAATATAATTAAATATTTTATGTTTAAACTATAGGAAATTTGGTCAAAAATGTGGTGGGGAAAGCTGTGGGTGCAGGTTTTTGTTCCAATCAAGCACTAACACATCTGATTCTGTGTTAGTTTTTTGTGTTAGTGCTTGGTTGGAACAAAAACCTGCACCCACTGTGGCTCTCTAGGACCTACCCCTGTTCTAGGTCCTCATTCAAAATTCACAAATATGCAAATATAATTAATTTTCAAAGTTTTCATGCTGTGCACAAAATCTACCCTTACTTTGCTACTTTGTGGTTAATGACTTAAATCAGGCTTGTAGACCTGCCTGTTAAAACCTGAAAATGAATGTGAAAAAAAAACCAGCCTGCAGTGTCTTTGCAGATACATCGTTCTGCACAATAAAGGTCAAATATTAACTGGAGGAACAAGAAAGAAAAAGACTTTTTCTGAGTGCAGAGGGACTTTAATGAAGCGTATGTGGGTTGCTATCAAACTTCTTAATTTAGATTAATAATCTGATTTAAAATTATTTTACAGGCTGTGTGGCAAATTAGGAAATGAAGTTAACATTGGCAGAACATGTACTCATCATCACTACCTGCTTTGTGGTCATTTGGATTCATGTGATTTTTGCCCTTACAAAATAAATATTTTGATTCAAAATTAGCAGGCTAGAAGACAATACTGCCTATTCAGTATTTCTATCTGCTGTTGCTGAAACAACAGTCCAGAGAGAACAGTGTTGCCTTGAAATGACAGCTCCCTCCATCCCACTGATAGAAAATACACTCAGGATAAGATGTTCTCGGCATAAGATTAAAGAATAGAAAGCACTTTTTAGGGAGACAGAGAAAGAAAGAGAAGAGGGAAGGAAGAAGGAAAGAAACATAGTACCCGGTCTGAATTGGTATATCCCGCCTTTCTGCTGCTGGTCAGCTGCTGTTAGTGTTGTAATTGGGTTCACATGAGCAGCAGTTTTATGTCTGGACTCCTTCCTGCCACACTACACACTCCAGCCCACCCGCACTTCCACCTCCCTTCTCCATCAGACCCAGCAGTCCTCTCTCTGTGTGTTTCCTCTGACCAATCTTTTTTTTTTTCCACTTTTGTTGACTGGCTCAGACGACAACCCGAGCCTGCAGGCGGCAGCTGTCATGGCTCCTGAGAAGGACAGCAATGGCCTTACCAATTATGCATTTCCAGTGAGTACAATTTATTTATTTTTTTATTTATTTCATTTTCTACAGGGAAGTTACAGTTACATTTTCATCTGAAGCTATTAACAATGATTTTAAAGTATAAACAAAAACCCGGTAATATTTTTGCTTTTTCTAAATGTAAATACTATATTAAAATCCATTGCAATAAGTGAGTACATGTAAACACACCTGGATGACATGTATATATGTATCATATACATTATATCATGGTATGTGTAAATATATGTTTATTTATATCTCATGTATCATGAAATATATAACTAGATACACATCTCTGATAATCACTGAACAATAGTCATCTTTTTAAACCACAGTAAAAACTTGATGTGATTAATTGACACCAGAGAGAATATCAAGCGAAGTCGGATCATGGTTACATATGAATGTTTACATTCCTGCTCCTCCATGCTTGTAATCACATTACTGAAAAGATAAGCAGCGTGCTCTTTAGCCAGTGAAAACAGAAGCAGAAACCTTTTCTGTCCAAATCTCAAATACATATTGTCCAGGCTGTACTGTTAATCAAATAAATAAATAAATCATGATCATCATTGCCAGTATTTTTAATTCATTACTGATTTAGGAGAGAATTCTTGCTTTTTTTTTTTGGTCTTACTCTATAACCTCTTGGATGAGAAACAGGAAAACGCATGTCTGGTGTAAATCCTATTTATGTTTATGACAACAAGAAAGTCATTAGCACATAAACTACATTCCCTTACTAGGAATCAGACTAGGAAGTCAAATGTTTATGGGATTTCTAATGTTGAGCTTGAATGAATGTTAAAAACAGTATTGCATTTCATTGCAGTATGTCATTGCTTATTGCTGATTTGAGATGTGGCTCATATAAAAAAAACAACCCTACAGATTGCCACAATGCAAAGCATTTCATCATTTCATAATCTGTAACTAATCCCCATTCTGCCTTTCTATTCTTTCTATCTGACTGTATGAAGCTTGAAGGCCAATTTTGTGAGCTACCGGACACAAAACACAGAGAAGAAGTGGACACGTCTCTGGACGAAGACAGCAACAAACTAGCCTACTGTGTGACAGATGTGCCTCCTTGGTACCTGTGTATTGTTCTTGGCATCCAGGTACGTCAGCAAAGCTCTCAGGCCATGTTTGATGAGTCTGCAGTTTCCAACTGGGCAGCCCAGACTCTGAGGCTAACAACGCAAACACAACCAGTGTCACATGAGAGCTTCCGTATGACGTTTCCTTCACAGCTGATTAGATGTGCTTTCATTTATCTTGGCCAGATTGTGAAATATGCTTCAGATACATCTGGGCGTGTGTTAAAGCGATCTGGATGCATAAAAGAAGGCACAGACACTGACAGATTTTAATATATTTTTATTGATCAATACCTGGAGGCAGAAAACACACAAGCCAGCAATTCACCTTTATTATTGCCAAGAAATACTCTTATTGGTCTTCAAGCATCTGCATGAATTACAGTCAATCCGGAGCTGACCCAAAATGTCTGTTATGTACCAACATATTCTAAACACTGCTCTCACACTATAAAATGATCACTTTATGTTCTTCAGCCTGTATCAAGTCACTAGTCCTGAAACTAATTGTAACTATTTCCCTCCTGCCTTTGCTCTCTCAGCACTGTTTGACTGCATTTGGAGGCATCATCGCGATCCCGTTAATCCTGTCTCAGGGGTTGTGTCTGCAGCATGACGGCTTCACACAAAGCCACCTCATCAGCACCATTTTCTTTGTTTCCGGCATTTGCACTCTGTTGCAAGTTACCTTCGGCATTCGGTAAGAAAATAGAGAGGAAAGAGAGTTTTAAATAGCAGAAGATGCCGGGTGCAGATATCTACTTGATGCAGATAGTTGCAATCAATACATCTACATTCTTTACAGCATTATGCATTCTCTGGTTAACAGATCTTTTCAGTGCCAGTTTCATGTGATAGTTTCCTACAGTGATCCAGCAGTGCAGCAGGGTGCATTAAAGTGGAATTAACAGTAGAGCTCCGTCTGATTAACAAAAGCCGAACAGAACAACCTCTCAGCTTTCATTAGCCTCTTTTGAACTGGCCTGCTAAAGTTAGTTACTTAGCTCTGAACAATAGATTAGTGACCCTGTTCTTCTATTTAAGGGATTATCAGAGGTAAAGTATGAAATGGCTGACACTTCCATTCCAAATATTCTCAAATGTGAGGAAAGGATTTCAAAAGAGCAAAAGCAGTTTTGGCCAATAAATGCAAAATCAGATGATACATAAATATTCCAATAAAATGCTACCTGATTGTTTTCTATAGTCTCATCTGCAGCACTTGGTTACTAGATACATGTAAAGTGAAATATGATATGATCCTGGATGATGCAGTACAGTGCAGCATCCGCTTACCCATAGGTGTAAAAACACAGAAGCCAAAACAGTAATGTCCAATTTTGTTTTATAGAGGATTAAAAACGTAAACAGTGTTTTGTTGCTGTGAACTTACAAGCCTGTGCAGACTCAGCCTGGCTGAATATTTGTGTCACAGTAGGATTAGGGAAGGAATTTCCATCTTATTATGTTTGGAATCTAGTTCTTGCTAAATCCACATTCCCCTGGCTTTGCCCCACTGACGCTTTCTTGTCTCCCTCCAAACACTGTCAGTTGTAAGGCATGTTTAACGGTACACCTTTCCAGAGAAGCCATAAAATAAAACATCATTTTTTTGTCCTTCAATATGGAAACATGAACTCTCATATAAAAAAACAAAAACATCTGCTAGCCATTTAATACATTTAGTTCTTCAGTGTATTTCTGACAAAAATTGTTATACTCTGACTATGTGCGTGATGTGTGTGCTGCACTGAAAGTTTTATGTTCTGATACAGTCAGATGTGAATTGTTTACAGTGACATGAATAGCATAATGGGGATTATGACAGAGCAGATGACTTTAACTCAGTTACTCCCTCATTTAGCAGTTAACCTAACTAGAGAGTCACTGTCTCCACTTTCACCTGATTTAGAGCAACCACCTTATCTGTGACTGGAATCAACAGGAAGTGCAGATATATATATAGAATCTTGCATGCATTTTTGCTTTTGTTAGTGCTTTTTAAGTACTACTAAGGTGGGTCATCTTATCTTTATCTCCTGCTTCTAGATAAAGACAAGATGACGACAGCCAGTGTAGTCAGTCAGTGTAATTCTACCTGCATCACCCCAAACCATCAATATCTGATATTTGAGGACGTCTGGTCTGTGTGTTTGCAGCTATCCTTATGTGACATGCTTGTATATATTATCTATTTCTTTGTCGTCTGTTTCCAGGCTGCCAATTCTCCAAGGTGGGACATTCACATTGCTGGCACCTTCCATGGCAATGCTGTCCATGCCAGAGTGGACATGTCCTGCTTGGACTCAAAATGCCAGCCTCGTCAACACCTCCTCCACAGAATTTGTGGAAGTGTGGCAGACTCGAATGAGAGCAGTAAGTAAACGGCAGCTGCAATCACATCTTATAGCATAAATCACTGAGCTTTGGTTGACAGCTGGAAAAAGAACATTCTTTTTTAAGGCTGTGTTTTCACATTAAAATATTTTTGTTGTCTATTTATAAAAAAATGCATGTTTCTAAGGTCCAAATGCACCTACCTGTAGCAGCAATACAGTCTGCCGTCTTCAACACTTACTATGAAGAACCCTGTCTTACACACACAGCACTGAACATGTGTTTTTTTTCATAATTGAGTGAACATTGTGGAACATATGAGCTTAAGACCCAGTTATATTATTCAGTAACAGGACATACTGTATATATGTTAAATGTTTATGATGTTTAGCCTATTGCTTTTTTACCCTCAAGTAAAAAATTGGATAAAATTGGACCCATGGTTGCCAATGGTAGTTATATTACTTTATCAGTCATATAAACTCATACATATTCATTGGTAGTATAACATACGACAGTGCTAAAATTAAATTTCAGATGTCTATGAGTTGGTAACTGCTCAAACAAACAGTGATTGTTTTCATCTACACTCACATGGTTTTATTTTAATAAATGTGCAAACATTCAACCTAAGTTTGGAGAAAAAGCCAAAAAACTGAAAACACATTTGCGTATCAAATTTAGAACTTTCAGAACTCATTTTTTTCTTCTTTCCTGTCTCATTAATCAACTCAAGACCCTTCAGATTTATCTGGTGACTCTAGGCTGTGGAACATCCAGCTAATACTATATAACTAACTGCTAATACTGTGATTTTTTCCAATACTTCTGTACTTTTACTCATGTTATCTTTCAGATG
Organism: Lepturacanthus savala; assembly: GCA_030544235.1. Taxonomy (NCBI): domain Eukaryota; kingdom Metazoa; phylum Chordata; class Actinopteri; order Scombriformes; family Trichiuridae; genus Lepturacanthus; species Lepturacanthus savala. The sequence goes on from CM060465.1 coordinate 19,537,389, forward strand.
CAAGTATTTTGTGTATTGTTACATTGCTGTATTGGTACTTTTTTAATGGATCTGTGCATTCCTTCCATCACTGGCCTCAAGGCAAATGGATTGTTTCTACTGACCATTTTGCCAGCACAAAAGAAAACATACAGCAAGGATATTTTTTCTCAGAAGTATGTGTAGTTTACAGGTACTCAGACTCAGAACATCCACATTAATAACTGTGCTCATTAACACCCGAAGAAAGGTGTAACTTTTCAGTGGCAAATAAACGTATAAAATGTACTGGAGAAAAAGTTTTAGAGAAAAAGCTTTAGAGAAAAAGTAAAAGTATGTGGCCTATATTTTTTTATTGGAAAATTACTAATTGCTGTAATTTCTTTGTGATAAGACAGAATACACTTTCTAAGTCCCATCTTACTTGCATCTGTCCAGCTCCAGGGTTCCATTATGGTGGGTTCACTCTTCCAGGTATTTATTGGTTTCTCTGGACTCATTGGCCTCTTAATGCGCTTCATTGGACCCCTCACCATCGCTCCCACCATCTCTCTCATTGGATTGTCACTGTTTGAGTCAGCTGGGACCAGCGCTGGCAACCACTGGGGTATCTCTTCCATGTGGGTAGTAGTCCCAGTCTTTTTATGGGCTGGGATCATTCTATTTGGTGTATTTCATGTCATCATTATATTACTTTTTAAAATAGAAGACCACATGTAATGCAAATGTCTTGTAGACAGTCTAATGCAATGCACAGGTTCTGTAATATCTTTGCTTCTACTAATGTAGACTGTTTTAATAGTTTACACTTAAAATATGTGTGCAGTCTTCATTTGTGGTCAGGGCAGGAAATCATAGTAATTGTTTATTTTCCAAGATCCTGCTTAGTTTTATGTTGATTAGAGCAGTACTCAGCTACAAAGTAGTGTAATCCTACTTACATTGTGAATTCTGTATTGTTATCCCTCACACAGGACCACAGCACTGATCATCCTGTTCTCACAGTACCTTCGTCACATACCTGTGCCCTTTCCTGCATACAGCAAGGATAAAAAGCTGCACACCTCTCGTGTCTACGTCTTTCAGATTCTCCCTGTATGTATGAAATAATTTGGGTTGTCTTTTTTGCTAATAGACAACTAATTTATTTGTTTGGATGTCTTGAAAATCAAAAAGAGGAGTTTTGTGTTCTCAGGTTTTGCTGGGAATCACTTTGTCTTGGCTCATCTGCTACATTCTGACGACCTACAGTGTACTTCCCTCTGACCCATCTGAGTATGGTTACCTGGCCCGCACTGATCTAAAGGGAGATGTTATAGGCCAAGCTCCCTGGTTCAGATTCCCATATCCAGGTAAGAGGCTGCGACGCAATCATCCAAACTGACATCTCAGTAATATACCATGTCATTCATTGCTCCTTACGTTTGAATCCAATCTTAGGTCAGTGGGGGCTGCCTACTGTGAACTTGGCGGGGGTGGTTGGCATCTTGGCTGGTGTGATTTCTTCCATGATAGAGTCTGTAGGGGACTACCACGCTTGTGCCAGGCTATCTGGGGCTCCACCTCCCCCTAAACATGCTATCAACAGAGGTATTGGTATTGAGGGATTGGGCTGTCTGCTGGCTGGAGCCTGGGGTACAGGAAACGGCACCACCTCATACAGCGAGAACGTGGGAGCCCTTGGTATTACAAAGGTAATTTAATCCTCATTGGTTAAATCAATGTGAAAGTGATGAAGATGAGATAAATTTTTACAAGGAATTGGTATTGGTTGGCAGTCTAAAGATGATCCAATGCACTCTGAATGTAGGTTTGTAAGTATGCTACACTTCCCTCATGAGGAAAACAAAGCCAAGAACAGAAAAAAAAAGTTGCTCTTGCTCTCAGGAGAGAGGGACAGTGCACCGCTCCCTATTTTTTACTTGTGATATTTAAACAAATACATTTAAGAGCAAGCCTGATCAAAATCAACTTTTTATTACCTTTTATTTTTGCAGGTGGGAAGTCGCATGGTGATAGTAGCCAGTGGAGTCTTGATGATTGTCATGGGTGTTTTTGGAAAAGCGGGTGCTATATTCACCACTATCCCATCACCTGTGGTCGGGGGAATGTTCATGGTTATGTTTGGGGTCATTTCTGCAGCAGGAGTTTCTAATTTGCAGGTACATACTCCAAACACCTTAATTAACCATGCTCTTCCATTCAAATAGCGCTTTTGTGGACTCATGTGGACTCTTTCTTTTTAGTATGCAGATATGAATTCATCTCGAAACATCTTCATTTTTGGCTTCTCCATGTTCTCTGGTCTGGTCATACCTACCTGGATATTAAAAAACTCCAAAGCTATCTCTACAGGTGCATGGATACAACTTTACTATACAATCTGCATCTTTCATAACAAGCATCATACAGTTATATTAATGCTTGATTATCCTAAACAGAGGTTTGACTGTTTTCATTGCCTCGTATCCAGGTGTGGTAGAACTCGACCAGGTGCTGCAGGTACTTCTGACAACCAGCATGTTTGTAGGAGGTTTCTTTGGCTTCATACTGGACAACACAATTCCAGGTATTCTTTTATTTAAACAATACATTCCACAAGGTCGAACAAAAGTCACACCTAATTTCTTCCAAAACTAATTGTCATGTTACTGTAAGTGACTGATAGCTGTAAGGTGATTATCACAATAGTGTAAGTGTCAGTCCAAAGATATTTAGTGTCTTGGCCTTGGTTAATCATTTGAATAAAAGTTAATGATTACCACACAGCAAGTAGGCTGTAGTCAGTAATGAACTCAGATAATACTAAATTGTGTTGCCAAGTATAAATGTTTTAGTTTAGCTTTTTATGTTTTATGCCTTGGGAACAATGTGTTTTAGTTCTTGTAGCTTTGTGTAAAAACTTCAAATGAGCAGATATTAAAATGAATTCCCCCGGGTGGTCAGCTTTAGTCTCAAGAATATTTTATATTTTTAGAAAAGAAAGTGGAGAAAAGGAGAACAAGATTCATCGAAAAAAATCAAACAAGCAAATGGCAGAATATAACATGGAGGCACAGTCAGAGATGTCATTCCTGGTTTAACACATTTAACACGTGTCCAACAGGATCAAAGCATGAACGAGGCATTCTCGCCTGGAACAACGTTCACAAGGACGACTCTAGCAACACACTGGAGAGTGGCGAAGTCTACAACCTTCCGTTTGGCATCAGCTCTTACTTGTCTTCTTCACGCTACCTCCAGTACCTACCATTTTGCCCCCCGGTTGTGCCCGGATCCCTGGCTGAATGTGGAGCAGATACTAACGCCCTGGAGCCTAAGCAGCGACTGAGACACACAGAGCATTCACAGACCATCGTTGGAGTCGCTCTGTGAGCCGTATACTCACTCCAGCATACCATCAGAGGCAGCTCAGTTTGGACTGAGTCCTTCAGTCCTTTGTTAATGACACGGAATTCTAACAACATTGTGCACAATATGTCACATGGCTTTTTGAGTTGAGATTTGCAAATTACATCTTGCACAGAACCTGTTGATATATGGACTCCTGTTAAACAGATACTTACTCTTTTGCAAATGTTGATAATAGAAAGCAAACATATATGAGTTGTAATCCCAGTTCATAACCCTGTTACATTATTTGATTTAAACCTGTTTTATTTGTTTTTACTCAATATATTAGTGTTAGAATGTGATCATTCCCAGGTGCTGGTAAACAAACACTGAAAACACATGTGAATGTAAATACTGTACAGTAGATCTATGATATTTTATGCCACATTCAGCATATATCCAGTGAAGAGTTTACACCACCCCATGTTTGAATTAACTTTTGCTGTGACAGTCAATATATTAATAATAGTTGGAATTATTCAGCCTGTGCACTTTACATATTTGTGGCTTCTTTCTCACAAGACTTTTCTCTCAGACTTCAGTCTGGTCGCATGGATGGATATTTTTTAAAAAAAGATGGCTTTTCTTATTTGCACATTAAACACCTCAACACAAATGCCATTTTGTAGAAATTTCTGTATCCATTCAGTCAGATTCTGTCAGATCCTGCCTGATGGCTTTGAACAAGCTAACAAAAGACTCTGCCCAAACATCTCTTTGGTGTTCGGTAGTGGAATTGACCACCTGCTGGGAGGTGTACACCAAGGTCAACAGGGTACGCTCGAAATCGTCCTGATGCAGGTGACCCTCATGATTTGAAAGGTCAGCGATGAGCCTTAGTATGTCTGTTAACTTCCTGGGAATGACGTCCTCGCAGATAATCTCCAGGTTTCGCGTCTTTCGGAGGGAAGCCAGCTCAGCGTCGCTCACTGAAAACTGTCCGCTGGCCTCAAAATTTATTCCAGCCAATAGGATCTACAGTTATTTTGTGACAAGAAAAGAAGACATTGTACAGCTGTCATTCTACATGTTTATGTTATTATATTTGATGCGTTTAAAACAACTGAAAAATTTTTTGCAGATGTTTATCTCACCTCAAATAATAGATGAACATCATTAAATGAACTGTGGAAGGTGGGGTTCACCATAGTTGCAACACCTCTTTGTATTCTGCTCGCACCTGGGAACAGCACTGGTGGGTGAAGAGAGACAGTGAATGAGACGTGTTGGCAGAGCAAAAATCATCACATTAACAAACCATTACGTTGAGATGATTAACTGCTGCAAAGCAAAAATGGGATTAGTGAGGTGCTGGCATTGTGGCATATGGGAAACCCAGGTTGAGTCATCCTGACTCTGAGCAGTTCATTATAAGAAATGCCCGGTGAGCATTTCAAACCACGTTCTCCGACTTGCAGACCTGCAGAAGTCATCTGACAGATGATGAAACACCTCAGGCTTCAAAGTCAGCAGGGGCATCAAAGGTTGAGTAAAACATGGATGGTACAACAGGGTCCAGATGATTTCAACATGCAGCTAATGGCCTCCACACTTCAGAATCGACTGTTCACAACATTCCTCAGGCTCTCCAATAACACCAGGTCGTTAACCACCACTAATCTAGAGCAGTGAAAGAAAGCTTGCGGGTGAAAACCTTTCCCCTTGTTTTGTTTTACAACTGGAGCATGAAGAAGGGTAACCACAGTGCATTTGTGGACACTCCTTAAATGAAATACCTTTACATTACTTGAATGTACTTAAATGTACAGAAGCAGAGCTGTCGCAAAATACAAGAGATGCAAGAAGTCGTGGACAAGATCAGTAACAGGGCAAAAAATAAAGAAAGGTCAGGCAGTTCTCTTTTTATGAATGCATGGTATCAAGATGAAAGCTCCAGGCAAACACTTTTAAAAGAACAACAGATGGAGGAGGAAATGAAGGAAAGAGAAAGAAATCATGATGTTGTGCAGAATATGAAATGATAGAGACATAACTGAACTGCAGTTTAGTGTTTTTTGGTTTTGTCACTATATCTAACCAGAATTAAGCCAACTCTGCCCCTGCTTGCACTTTTTTTTAATGACAGGCTCAACAAGTGCAACAAGTGGCAAAGCCTAAAATATACATCATAAAAATATACATTATGTAAATCTATATTTCCACAAAACTTTTTGATATGTCTAAGGAAATGTGGTGCAGTGTGTCTTTGTCTAGGAGCAAATTGGATGAGCCAGGCAGTGCACACTTTACTGACAACTAGATGTAAGGTTAGGATTAATAAAGGCTAAAAGATCTTTGATCACAGTATTGCTCTTACAGCTGTGACAACTGGCAGGGAGAGCTACAAATTCTTTGGAAAACACATAATTATGCAGCCTCATCACTATCAGTACACTGCACACACAACTCATGTGTTTACCAGCTGAATAAAGTACCAAAATAACGGCAGGAGGCAATGTGCTAAATACTGTTCTTTGGATTCTTGAATTGTGGAATTTTATTTTTTATTTGCTTCTGGTCCTGTGGAGTATGTAAAAGTGTCACGAATAATGCCACGTCAAAAAAGAAAACAAAATCCTGACTCAAGCTGGTTTAAATATATCAGCTTTTTTATTGATTTGAAGAAAAGGAGTTTCCTGCCTCGGATGACTTTTGGCCCCCGGCCGCTGCTTTCCTATTGGAAACAGGTGCAGATGGCATCTGAACCTCATCGTTCAGAATGAGAGGGAAATGTGCCGTGACTTGTAAGTGACGGATAAATTTGCATTGTGATTATTTTTATTTTTTATTGTGCCACATTGTGCTGAGTATCCTCAAACACGTGTGACTTTATAAGATGTTTTGAAGGAGAAGGGAACAATTCCTCCGGCAGTAGCCAACCGGTAGGATGTTTGAATTCCACTACATTTCAACATCCTTCTGTTCAGAGTTTAGAAATGAAGGATAGCTCAAATTCCTGTTGCTATTTTAAATGGAAGCTCAACTAATGCAGAATAAATATTTTACATAGATTAATGTTTAAGATAACAAGATCATGACAGTTAAATTGACCATTATTGGGATTAATATACCATAATTTTCCCATAACTTCATCGCAACTGCTAATCAGTATTGTCTTTGCTTCAGTTTAGTTCTTACCTTTACTCCGAGACCGTGTGGCACCTGTTTTGATGCAGCAGTAGAAAAGACCGATAAGGAGCATCCTCCTGGACAGCATGGTCGCCCGCTGATGGCTGCAAGCTATTTGTTCCTATATATTGTGTCTTTACCAGAAAACTTCTCTGATGTTTTTTACTCCTTACTCCTATTTGAATGAGCTTAGCATAGTGTACTGTACCTTTGTGTTCCCTCACTCTGTCTGTCTTCAGGACTGTGTTCACTTTCCCCCTCCCATCTTCATCTCCATCTGATCACTCTCTCTCTCTCTCTCTCTCTCTCTCTCTCTCTCTCTCTCTCTCTCTCTCTCTCTCTCTCTCTCTCTCTCTCTCTCTCTCTCTCTCTCACTCTCTCTCTCTCTCTCTCTCTCTCACTCTCTCTGTCTCTGCCCCTAATACGCTGACTCTTACTCTTTTGATTCTCTCAGCTGGTTGTTATCATGTTCAGAAACTTGCTCTCATTTAAAAAAAAAAAAAAATCTGCACTCGCCATGTTAATGTCATTTAGTTTGTGTTCTATCATAAGTTGTTGTTAGCAGCAGCAATTCTCCTCTGAGGTTTAGATTTATCTTCACTGCCTCTGAAGAAATGTCTTTTCTTCCGCTTACTTTGCACAGGACTAATATTGTTCTGTCAGTGCTCGGAATCCATTGTTGTTGTTTTTGATTTCTCTAAAGAGAAAATCCCAGCGGTCAAAGGATGCGTTATTTTATTTGTTTTGGCTTCTATTTGTAGATGGAGGATGTGAATATGTGGGAGAGCCTGTTTATTGTCCTCAGAGCTTTGTTTTATGTGCCTTAGAGGTCAAAGTCATTTTGTTTTTTACAACCAGCCGCGTCCCTCAGCAGGTTGAAATAAACGCAATGATGCCAGGATGACCGACACTAACCGACGCATTTTCCCCTCTTCAGGAGGACACGTGGAAAGTTGACAGTCCAAGCATGAAACCCAGCTGAGTGATTATTTCTAATTATAAGAGTGCACGCATGCTGCTGGACAGAAAACACATGCAGCTACCACAAAGGAAGACTTTGTTCACTGCTTGGCACGCTTCACCTCCTCCTCAAGCTTAAGGAACTGTTACAAGAAGTGCAACCATATAAATAACATTTATTTGTTTTAACACTGTTTTAGCGCCAATTTCTTCCATTTACGCCCACTCACTGATGCCAACATACAAGCGCAGTGCAGTTCTATTTTCTAGATGTTATTTCCATGTTTTTTTCCCACTTTTTGTACTCGGGATGTGTTTCTGTGACTTAGAATTAGTCTCTGACAAGAAGAGGCAGAGGCACTGCTATGGAGGAATGCAGACACAGGCTGTACTGAAGCTGGCAGGAGAACCGTGGCCGTATGTGGAAGATGTAGAGCTCAACAACTTGAGCAAACACATTATTCAATTGTTGATTCAAATGAAAACGTTGTTCTAGGCTGTGCCCCAAATACTTTTCTTAAACTGGTGTACAGTGCGAGCCAGGGCTTGATATATATAAGGTTGAGTGTTTTATAATGATGACGATTAACAATGGATGATCACCTGGTCAATGATGCTGGGTCAGTTATTAAAGTCATTAAATCCTGATGTGTATAACGTCACATAAAAGCACTCTGGCTGTAAGAAGACAATACAGATTTAAACCTGGAAGAGAGAATATGCCTGCAGGCAGACAGCTGCTGTTACGTAATGGAAGAAGTAACTGTCCATACCATTGTGACGGTAATATTCTGCTGAATTTGTGCGCTCAGTAACATCGTGTGTCATGAAATATTGAGTTAGACAAACTGATTGGAATAATATGTGGATAGATGTTGCTTGTCAACTTTCTTAGGGTACCGCAAATTTCTGTGTAGAGGACATTTTATGCAAAAGAATAAATGATTTAGGAAATCAAAAGCAAGCAAATGAAGAAAAATGGCTATAGTATAATGAACTTCAAATCCAGTCTGCACGGATGGTGGATGATAGATTAGATTGTGTACTATGTGGATTCCAGTCATTTTATATGATTCACTTAGTTCTCAGTGTGAAATGTAAAATTTCACCATGTAAATTATAGTTATATGACTCCAGTAATCCAAAATCTTAGTTTGCTGATCTAATAGTAAGCAATGGTTGGTTGAATGTCTGCACTAAGCTTAAATTCTGTGTTTTTACAGACAAACCATGATCTTGTATAATATGATTCATTTTGGAAGATTAATACCTACCTAAATAATATGACAAATCATCTACCTACTATCCGACAAATTGTTATTTAAAATAATATAATAATAATAATATAATATTATTCTGAATTCCATGTAGCTGCTTCAGTACAGTGTCAAAGCTTTTTTTATTTTATTTTTTTTGTTTTATACCTTTTACTATTGTTGTTCAAGTAACATTACAATGTAAGGAGTACTTTTATATTTATATTTTGTATTTTTATTATTATAGCAGTAATTAGTTAAATAACTACAGAACATAAAACAACTACAAACCTAAGCTGGCCAATCACGATATAGCATATATAGTATCAGTCATCACAAAAATAAATAAAAACAATGATAGAAAATGTGTATACCTTGATATTTATTAAGCAGAAATGCTGAGGTTATATCATGTATGAATATATATTTTAATATGTGTTTTAAATTTTTATTATAATTATTATTTTATCTTTTAATATCAGTTATAGTATTATTTTTTTTTAGCATTTTATCTGTTCATTTATTTTACTATTTCTTAGTAGTGGCCCGAAAAAAGAGACTAGACACTGGCTACTTGAAATATTTTATTTTAAAATTATTAATTGTTACTGACTGTCTGATTGTGCCAATTATTCCAGATATGCACACACACACACACACACACACACACACACACACACACACACACACACACACACACACACACACACACACACACACACACACACACACACACACACACACACACACTGTACCAATACAACATTAAGTATATCCTAAAATCTTTCTTAATATTTGTTATTGATATAAATGACTAGATGGCAGCATTTGTCAATTTAAAATTTGATGTCACCTTCTGTAGAAGATATTGTGACCTGCTTTACAGTGATGGATAACCCTAATCAAAGTTTTTAGTTGCTTTTCTTCCACTGTTTATTTAATAATATGATAAGCCTGAAATATGCTGTAGAGGAAGATAAGGGTAATAATTTTGGAACTTGTATTTGATTTTGCCTGAACTGGGTTTCTTCTTGGTGAACATTCCATTTACCTCAAGAATGCTGTGAACTTTGAATCCACACAATCTTGGCAAACAATTGTAAACATTTCAGATGAACACATCTGCACTTTCCTCACTGCAGTTTGTGCAGTTTGGAGATAATACAGCATCCACACACCCTGAGCAGCTGCTACTTCACAGTCTGGTACTGCATACATCCGCGCTGGTCACAGACCATCTGTCATGCAGTTTCATTGTATGCCGCTGTCTTCAGGCCAAACCTAGTTTATGATCCGTTCAGCCACCCTCCTGTTTTTAAAGTGATATAATATTAACTCCTCATCATTTCTGACTGACACTCCTTGTCTGACTGTCAAACACATTGTCCATCTGGTCTCCACAGACACAGAACATATAGAATAACGGTAATTAGCTGCATGGAGAAGTTTGAAAACCTCCCTGCAGTTGCTGCAGTCCAAACGTGACTTTCTGGGACAGTCTGCTTCCAAATCACAACCTAAAATAGTATTTCAGGAACAGATCAGAGTTTGAATTCCGGACTGTACACAATTACCATACTTTGACAAATGACCTGTGTTTCTGCCTTTTGGGTTTAGGTTGCTAGAAATACCCAGTCCTATCAGTACATCAAAACAACACTGCTTTATTTCATAACAGCGAAAAAAGAATGTTCTGATGGTATATATATATATATATATATATATATATATATATATATATATATATATATATATATATATATATATATATATATATATATATTCCTCTTGAGTTATAAGGAAACACAAAGGCAGAACAGAGAAGACAGAAAAAATAGGTTAAATGTCAGCAGCGTCTACATTACAGATGGTGGAGTCTGTGGAATTTTTAAATAAAAAGTATCCTCCAAACATAAAGTAGGAGCTGATTTTGTTGCATTATGAACACTGCACTGTATTAAAATCATTCATTTTAATTGAAATTTAATGGCATCACTGTATATGTATTGTACTGTATATATGCATGATATAAGACACAATTCTAAGAATCATCAGTTAAAAATCAATCATTTCTATAGTACATAAACTCTCTCAGTGTTTTGACATAAGCGTTAAAATTTCATGACACACAATAGTAACTGTGTAACAGTGAAATCTAAAATTTAATTTAATAAAGTACATTCATCATCCAATTTAAATCTATATTGCAAAGTTTCACATTCAGTTTTGTTATAACCACTGGGATTATACAAGGGAAAAAATGAAATAAAACATTTAAAAATCACTGAATGTTTTCCATTTTGAAATGGTCAGACATGTACTTCCATAAGTCTTAAGAATTTAGAGAAATTAACTTTGAGCAAATCCATAAAATTATAGTTTTGTGTCGTTGCTTCTTATTTCATTCAGCACAATTGCTCAAATATTTCCATCTTAAATGCTCAGCCTGCAGACAGAGACACCTTCCACCTCACGTCCTGGACTCTTCCTCCCTGAATCCTCCTCTTATATCTGAGGACGACAGATGAGCTGTCTGCAGCAGCAAGGCCTTGATCGTGCCCGTCATCACTTACATTCGATACATGAAAGTTTTTCTTTTCTTTTTTTTTTTTTCAAGAACGAGTGTGTGTGTGTGCACACTTTTATTAGAATATATTATGTGCCTGCAAATCCTCATCTGGATCCGCAATAGTCACTTATGTAAATCCAAGGGCTTTGGCTCCCTTCTTCATATATCCCTCTTCCTCAACATCCTGTTTAGCTTTCTGTGCTTTTGCTGCTTCCTCTCATCTGCTTTAACCTTGATATCGGCCGTTTACTGTCAACTCTCTTCCTAAGGGATGGGAGGCATAACGTAGAAATGCAGAACAATCCCACACACACACACACACACACACACACACACGCATGCATGCATGCACACACTCACGCACATTCACTTTTATTTCAGAAATACTACATACACTGGGGATACTTTAGTGTCCAACCAGCTCAATTTCATCCCTTTGAAGCGAGTTCGTTTCCACTTCCTTCCCCTAGTTAAGCTGTAGTAATGGCTCTAATCTGGGCAAGTGGCCGTGCAGCTCTGTTTCAAGCAGTTTACAGTTCAAGGACATTACCTCAATTATAAATGCAGGACCTGCTGGAAGCTGGGAAATGGATCTGCATTTCACCCTACTGGCCACATAGAATATCTGTCATTCTTTCAATCTTTTATTCTGTTAGTGCATGCAAACACAGCTATTACAGAGAAGAAGGATAACAGCAACATAGTGCTATTTATACACATACACACACACATTCCCAATAAAATGTGAATTCATTAGACCATATAAGGTGACTGACTCATATGAGTTCTTTCACAGGCTGGGGGAGATTATATCAAACCCCTTTAGCTTTTATTGTCCCCTTCACTCGATCTTCTCCCATTAATCCACTTGACCTGAGTTCTCACTTCCTTTTCTTTTTTCCATTTTCCTCCTCCCTCTTCCTTTACATCCTCCTGCAACTCTATGTGAGTCTATTTAGCATCTCTGTGCGACAGGTTATAGTCTGACATTGGACTGGCAAAACAGAAGCTTATCTTATCTCGCCTTGTCTTCATCCCTCAACCCTCCACCAGGCTCACCTTTAAGAACGCCTCTCACTCACATGCTCCGTGTCTGCATAAGCGGGGACACGCGCAGCGTCCAAACACGCACAGTTGTTTCAAGACAGTGAAATTGGGAAATAAATATGAACATGATTGTTTTCACAGCTGTGCGCTTGGCACAGACGCCTCAGGCTTGGGTGAGTGGTGTGTATCAGGCACGCAGGGCTCAAAAGGGTTGAGAAAAAGGGACTTGGGAGCGTGGTGTTACAGCGAACAGGACGGGTTGAGCTGAGGCGTACAGGGGAGATGAAGGTTAGTTGCAGGTGATTGATGGCGTCGCCTGCAGCTCTGTCATTGAGTAATTGACCTGAAGTCGTTTGAGTTGTTAGTATTGAATCCAGCATCTGTAATGAAATCATATACTCTCAGGCAGCGCTAAACGCAGGGATTCCTCTCTAATGCAGGAAGAGTAATGAGGTTACTGCTGCGTTTATGCTTCCTGTCCCTGTGTGTGGGGATCCTGTTTGGTCACCAGTGTGGGAGACACAGCGCTAGTAATATTTCTGTCATCACTCATAAATTATAAGTATGATATACTGGTTATCTATATGCTTTTAATTGATTTTATTTTTATGAAACTAATTGTAAACTGCAGACGATTTGATTATACAGAAAATGAGCATGACAGGTTTAGTTGTTTGCACCTCATCCTCCACATTACATCACAATTCAATATATATATGTTATCTATTTAATGACATTCTCAAATTTTCCTGAATGTATTGTTAGATCGCTCCTGTGTTACTCCTGAGGTTTCTTCCATTGTTTTTTTTCCTGTTTAAGGAGTTTTTCCTTCAGGGGACAGGGGACAAACTGTAAAGCCCATTGGGGCGAATGTGTGATTTATGATTTCAGGCTAATTAAAATTGACCTGTATTGACTTAAATTAATTATATATTACAGTAAATGTAAAAGTATTTGTCTGACAGTAATATTCATGACTTAGTTATTTAGATAGCAGCGCACGTTAATCTCTACCCTGTGGTGTCAGGGGAAAAAAAAACAACAATTCTACAACTTTTACAAGGTGGATGACTAACGGTGCGTAAATGCCGCACTCGGGATGACTAAACTGGCCTCATGGCAGGGTACGTTGTTTTTACGGGAACAGTATTTGTGCAGTCTCAGGGATAATAATAATACCTCCGTCACATGCGAGGCGGTTTAAATCAAAGCATCTTTTTTGTCTATGGGAATATTGTGTGGGTGGCTCACTCTTTCTGAGGTCTGACCGCAGAAAGTGTGTCACGCACCGAAAGAGAGCGTGGTCGTGTTTGTAAACGGGTATTTTTCTTCTTCTGGGTACTTCCCGAAAAATGACTCTCTTGAGTAACTGCTGAATGTCATGGCCTCAGGGAGCAAATCACTGCACATTCATTTATTTTACTCATTCAGTCTGCAGGATGTTCCTCCACTCACTTGTTTGTGTGTGTTGTAGGTTGAGGAAGTGCTGACATTTTGTACTTAAGTAAAAGTAAATTTACTTTAAAGTATAAAAGTACAAGTGCATTTGCAATGGGTTGTAAGTCTCTGGGCACTATGATAAATAATGTAGACATACTTATTTATTCCTCTGCCAATGTCACTGCTCAGTACTAACAAGCAATATACTGTGTGTGTACTGAAAAGATTGGTATCGATATTATGTGTACTCTCTGCAATACTGTGCATACTCACTTAAACTTCCGTGCAAGAGCAAGTTACTATTAAAACATGACACATTTTTAAATCTTGTATTTAATTTAAGTCATTTAATTGCCAACACATTAACAACAATGTGCTCTGTTAAGAGCAGTAGAAGCAACTAATCACACGAGTGCTATCGCTTTGAATTTTTAATAAACACAACATTCTGTTGAGATTCAATTTCTAAAGTCATTTACAAGACTAAAGGATGTCGATGCAGAGGCACTGTTTATGGCTGTGTTACTGTGTCTTGTTCTTGTGAATCATTCTTGGTGTGTTTGAACTCAAATAATTTATCCAAATATGGCCATGGATTGCTGGAACAGGAAGGCTCAGGCTCTGTCTCTGTGTCCATTGTTGAATGTTAGGCTGAATATTCATGCAACGCTTTCCATCTGTTTGCCTGCTTTGATTGGGCGTGTCCCGAACTGCAGGTGCCTACCCGATTGGTTGGAAGTTGCCAACAATACAACAATGAGGGAATTTTTCCATGCAGGATTTTGACAAGATAAGTTAATATAATGTAACCAGTAACAATGTCAATTTCTGAAACGCAAGGAGGAGAAAGTACAGATAAGTGCTGCAAAATGTAACAGGGTAAAAGGGGAAGTATTTCTTTTACTTAAGTAAAGTACACATACAAAAGAAAAAAGATACTTAAATTAAAGGAACAAAGTACCACCACTGACTCTAAGAAAGTAATGCAATATACAAATAACAAAGTGCACATGAACGACTGGGATGATAATACTTGCTGACTAATGACTATAATATGGCTGTTTACTGTCAACTCCCATTAATAAGAATACTTGTTTGCTGATAGAGCTCTCCCCTTCTGGCTTGAAAAATGTATAGTTTTGAATTTTTACATTTATCTGTCATAAATGTTCATTTTGTCATATTTACTTTATTAATGCATTTATTAATGATACACTGCTATAAAAAATCTATATAACAACATGATACCATGGACAATACTGACAATACTACAGTCTCCTAATGTGTTTGAAAGCCAAATTGTCAACATGTGTGACAAATGGTTTCTCAGAGGTAGAAACAATGATATGAGCAATACGCAAATCGGGAAAAAAAATGATTTAGGAGCTCCGGTTGCACGGCCTCTGTTGTTTTGGATTGCTGGGAAGAAGCAAATCAGTGCTGACTCATTGCAAAAGATGTTTTTTTTTTCCAACTCAGCAATTTGTGTTATATAAATATTACCATGTGGCATCAACTTGAACGGATATACTGTAAAGAGATTAAATTAGCAGGATGTTTTTTTCTAATATGAATAGCATGTAGGTTGCAGGTGTGTGTACTTTTGTAGAAAGAAAAAAAAGTTGCACGCCTTCTCAGTCAAATGCAGACAAAGGACATAAATGGAACTGCATTTTCTACTAAAAAAAAAGATCAAAAACAAAACAACAACAAAAGCTTTAATTTCATCGTGTTATGGCTTCATCTGCTGAGAATCTCATTGTACTGGTTTCAATTTAAACGGGTGGAATTTTAAGTGGGCGGATTGCTCGGGATAATGTTTTCAAAATATAACACGATGTATAAAATGAACTCTAGAAAGTCTGGGCTGCAGTCATCATGTAGATTAAACGCTATTAGAAAATGCTGCATATGCATATGCTCCATGGATCAAAAATTAACAAATGAAGTCAATTATTCTGCTTTTGTGTTCCAGAACGACCTGAAAAATTTATGACTACTATACACAGTGCAATCACGTTGGAGTTCATCTATCTTTTATTTCATTATCCCAACTATTTCCATTTGGTACTGTGACATATGATTGTGTGTGCATGTGTGTGTGTGTGTGTATGTGTGTGTGAGTTATCAATAAAGGACTCCTGTGTGTTGCTCTGGCTCTAAAGGTATTTGTTTGGTTAACCCGATTAACATTCTGCCATTTCCCCTCACACTGTATCTACATGGACAACGTTAGCGAGCCCATCTAGCTATTCTTTTAGTGAAAAGTGATACGTGAGAGCAGCTGTTTGGGCTCCACAGCTCGCCTGGACTGCCTCCCAGCAGCTGAGTGTGTGTTTGCGTGTGTATATACACAATCACGCACACGTACACACACACACACATGTGGCTATGTGTTATGTGATTGCATAAATCTGCTGAGGTTCACCCTGCATCACCTCCTTGTCAGACTTGAACCTTATTACCTTTATTACTTGCTCAGAACCCATGAGACGCTTCTCACAGTAGCTTGTTTGATTCCGGAGGATACATAAATATCCAAGTCCAAGTGTTGCTCTGAGCAATGAATGTACAACAGAGAAAATTTAATAATAAAGTACTTTTATCCAGCGTTTACATGAATAGGGACAGTGTTGGTGTGCGTCCCCTGTTTGACGCGCATCATCACCAGCTCTAAATTGCTGCAAAATTGGTCTCTGCAGAAGTCTGGAGGAAGTCGTTATGTAAAAGTTTCATCGTCTGTTTAGACACAGACAGCAATAAAATCCAGACCTCATACGGTTTAAATCAAATTTTGCCACAACATAAGTTCCCATCATTCAGCTCGGTAGGAACTCCAGACCAACGTGACCATGAAATGAAGTAAGTGGGTAAGAAACTGAATAAATAAAGGGATTACATTTGACCACATTCGTAAACCGACATTGTTTTCTTTTGTCTCTGCGCTAAAACATCAACGCACTGTGATCACACTAGAGGGGAAACACTTGAAATCTCCGGAAATGACTTAACGGAGAGCCTCTCTGCAGATTAACAGCATTGCACCCACCACAGATGACAGTCATTGTGTTCTCGACCGACAGTTGCACTTTTGTGACCAGGTATTTATCTTTTTTTTCTGCTTGAAGTGTCACATTCTCTTAAGCATCTGCAACATGAGCGTGTTTATATGTGTACTATAGTAACCCTGTTTTAGGTCTCATTCTGGTTTTGATTATATTCAGGATATGGTGTTTATGTGGAATATGAGAAATCTGGTTATTTATATCCCGGTTTACATGATTCTAACAGAATCCAGATTTCTAATCAACTGTTTAGTCGTATCTTGATTTCTCACCATCACAGCGATTACACTTTGAAGTAATTATCTCATTACAACAATTCGGACAAATCAAAACTCCAAGAGGCCACCAAAGTTGTTACAGGTCACCCTGAGCGAAACATGGATTTGTGTATTAAATTTCTTGGCAATACAGTCAATATTTATCAAGACGTTTCAGTCCAAACCACAAACGTAGACCTCACGGTGGCGCTAGTGAAAAAGACAAAGCATTACAAAAAGTTGCCTTGGAAAATGTCATAATAGTCCATTAATAGCTTCAGTCTAGACCAAAGCAGGGAGAGCCTCACCACTGACATGGAGAGAAAACAAAAACACCAGCAATGTAAAAGTCTCAGAGATTTACAATAGATTTACAATAGATACAGACTGATTAAATGAAGAAATTGGCAATTTGTAGCAGTCAGCAATGTATAATACTGCTCATCTTTTGAACAGATACTAACAAACATTCAGAAATTTCATGATATTGAGACTGAATCCTCAAATATCCTGCTGACCACTCAAAACAAATGAAGTTAAAATAAATACACACTTTATTCAGTCACATGAAGTAATTCATTAACCTAAATTATTTAAATAATAATAATAATAATAATAATGCATTATGAGATCAATTTAAATTGAGGTATGATTCATAAAATTAAAAAATAACTGAATTAACATATTTGTGTTCTTGCTTTCAATCTGATGCTAAATTAAGTACAGATTGTTCATTTGTCTATCGCACATAAAGAGATATAGATAGATATATATCTTGGTATATATGATACAAATAAGTGACAATAGGCATTAATGGTAAACAATGGTAAAGGCAATGGGGGAATGCATACACTATCTCGGCTACAGTCAGAATGCAAACATCATGGTGCGAACTCGTGACAATGGTGGTGGCGTTAAGGGGTTAAAACTTAATGATTGCTGTGAAGTTATTTAACGGCTGAAGTGTACGCTGGACCGCCCCCAACGTCTGTCACATGAGATATTCTTAGAGCTAAAATGCCTCGTGAACTACTCTTGTTTTTAAGAGTTTCTCCTTGAAAGTTACGGTTTGTTTATTCCCAGACGTTAGGAGCTACTTTTTAGCCAAAAAGATGTTTTGTGAATATGCCCCCAGGTTTGGTGTGCGTTTCCACGGTTAATCACTATGAGCATATTCCTGTTGAAAAGTTTCTTTGCAAATGATTTTCGCAGGGATTCGATTTTTATTGGCTCCAGCCAAGGAAGGAAATAACTGTTTGGATATGAGGTTGGGGGAAGTTAAAAGCTACAAACAACAGGTAGATATAGATTATTATATTTATTATATATGAATACAGAAGTATTGATACGTTTGTATTTATTTTGTCATGAGAAAATAAATGCATTGTATAACTTCATCCAAAATACATGTACTAAGTAAAATCTATTTCTTCTCTTAAGATTTAAATATTAATCATCCTCAAAAATAACTTTTGACCTTCCCCAGCAGCTGTATTGCCCACTGGAAGTGGAAAAACATGATTAGCACTGCAGGTATCAAACACTTTATTTCACCAGGCCATGCTTCATCTACTACAGTAACATTCTCCTGCTGTGCAGAATTCTTCACACTAGTCCTCTCTATAAACATGATGAGTCTTACTCAACACACATCAGTGTTTTCTCTCTCCAGACAGCATCCTCCCCCCTTCCTGCCCTTTCCCGCTTCACTCCTACGGTACAATTCTTTTTCTATCCCTTCCTCCTTCTTTTCCTCCCTCCATCATTCCAGCAAAGCTTCATCACAATTAATGACTTAGTTGTCTGGTCTCATGGGAGGTGCAACCAGTTTGCATTCATTTATTCACAACTGTAGGCAATAAACAACAGACCTTCAGTTTACAAACCGATGGGATGTTTCTGCGGCTTTTGTAATGACTCTCCACTGTTTTCAATGTGTGTAAATGTATAACATTTAATGTTGGTTCTACACTGAATCATACCTCAGATTATATTCATAAATAAATTTGACTTCACACTGGGTTGACCTCATCCTCATTCATGAGGTCAACATGTATATATGGCATGATTCCTTTTAAACTACACTTTAAACGGGTATATATATAGTATATGTAGTAGGCGATACAACATTTGTCAAACAATGTAAATGTTTATTTGCTGATGATTTACTACTCTATTTAGTAAGGCAAACACTTCCATCCCATAAAAAGTGTGTGTGTGTGTGTGTGTGAGTGAGTGTGTGTGTGTGTGTGTGTGTGACATATGAGTGAATATTGTGATATAAGTGGATGAGCAACAAAACCATGATAATATTATGAAATTAAGTTTTGCAAAAGAATGATTGAATTATGATTATGATTACATGACATGTTGAATGTATTGTATTCAGAGCTTAAAAAAAAACAAAAAACAGTATTTATGACATCTATATAGAAAGATGTTACTTTTTGATAATAAAACAGAACAATGTGTTGAGCTGATCCATCTTTTTATATTTTAACCCAGTCATTAAACTGAGGTCAAGTACTGCTTAGGTAAGACAGTTACTATAATAATATTACGCAGTAGTAGCTCCCAAAATTGCTTCATCAGACTTTCTTTAGGTTCACTATTTTTGCAAACTAAGGTTTTAGCTCATCATCAACTTCATTTTATATTAATTGTGAACTACAGAGCAAGATAGGCCTCTCCATATTTGATTTGATTAGTTTTGTGCATAAAAATCCGTCTCCTCCCCTTTTTTCTTTTATCTTAGAAAATATATTGACTGGCCACAAAGATTCTGATTTGTTTGGAAGCATTGCTCTACATGATGCAACATGCAACATCACTTTAGTAGTTTAGCATGAGCTTTTGTTGTTTTTCTCCAGTAATAAGCCTTGATTGGTGAATGACCTCTTTCATTGACAGCACACCACATTATACGTTTTGTAGAATTCCTCTGCACAGATTCTCAAAACAGATGAATAACCTGAATATAAACACTGAGTTGTGATAATAAAGTATGAAGAGATGTTCAGAGATAATTATATCCTTTACATTCCTGTTGGAGACAATAAATCTCATTTTCCGTGGCTGGTTTGAAAACAAAAAAAAAAAACCTCCGTTCCAGTTTGGCGCTGCGTCCGCTGGCTTCCTTCCTGTCCCTGACCTCGGAGGTCAAGGCAGCATAATGAGCGCGCTCTCGGGTTTCTCCCTCTTCTCCACGCCGTCCTGTCACTGCAGCTCTTGCAACATATCACCGTCTAAAAGCTGTTCCGCCTATGCTGTTTCAGTGTGACCCCGTGAAAGTGAGTTTTTCCACTTGTGTGTAATGTATATTCAGGGACAAACGGCCAACGCATGTGACAGTGACTTATCGCGAAGGGGAAAAACAGGACTGGCTGAAGAAATATCTGTATGATTATAATCAACAGAAACACACACCTCAGCGTTTAGCAGGAGCTCTGCTCCAAAACGGACATACATCAGCGTCTCACGGGCTAAACTGAATATGCCACATACAAATAATGTTGGCTGTCTTATGGCTGATGTCATCAATCCCAGACACCACCGCCTTATCCTATTATACTTCCCATAAACACATAAAGCTTAGTGGCTGTACCGGAGACCACAATACCATTGGGTAGTTTGTTAAATTTCATTAACGTTGCCCAGAGAATAGACCTGTTTGTAAAACCACTAAGTGAATGCAGAATGGACGGGTCAATAAAGTTTTTATTTGTCTTCCCACCAACTGACAACTGCTTCTCCGTGTTGTTTTCCTAAGAGTCACTTTTGATTTAAAATATAAACCACTTTAATAGGAGTTTGCATGTTCTCCCCGTGTCTGGTGGGTTTTCACCGGGTACTCCAGCTTCCTCCCACAGTCCAAAAACATGCTGAGGTTCATTGGCAACTCTAAATTGCCCGTAGGTGTGAGTGTGTGAGTGAATGGTGTGTGTGCCCCATGATAGGCTGGCGACCATCTGGGGTGTATCCCTGCCTCTCGCCGTAACGTGCTGGGATAGGCTCCAGCAGACCCCTGCGACCCTAATGAGGAACTGACTGACCATTTTAATACAGATCGGCGAATGCTGGTGCACTACAGTACAACTTCTATCTTGAAAGAGAAGAAGAAATGTTGCAAAGAGTGACTCAACTGAAGTTAAGTTCAGCGCAGCATTTATGTACTAAATGTGGATTTGGGCTCATACACGCCACAGCTCACACTAAGAAAGTTGAAAGATGGGGGGGATGAGAGAGCCACGGTTTCCGTAGCGATGCGTATGTGTGTCTGGAATGCCTCTTGTGTGTGCACACGGTTCTCTCTCCGTCCCACTGTGCAATGCGTCCCCACAGCAGAGGAAACCACTCGGTCTTTCAGCCGCCCCGCAGACTTGCTTTTTTGCCTATAACACAATATTATTCTCTGGCCCGACTCTTTTTTTGGCAGTATATAAAAGTGCTGGTTGTGGCTGCACAACTCATCACAGCCTACCAACAAAGGTTGTGGCCTGGCGGAGGCGGGCAGTGGCCTGCAAGTGGATGCACAGTGTAGCTGCAGAATGCACCGTAAATTAAACATGGAGATAACCCCCTGTCTCACTTCAAGGCTGTGGGTGTGTGGGTTTGTGGGTGTGTGGGAGCGGAGGTACAGAAATCATCGTGGGCGAATAGGAAGTTGACGTTAGGGAGGTACAACACATGCTGAGATGTGAAGAGGAGAATTGGAGATCCTTTGAGGAGGAGTTTAGGAAAAAAAAATTGCTTGGACAAATGAATAAATTACTTGCTTGTATTTTTTTTTCTTTTTAATGAGGAAGATTCATGTTCCTTTTCAAGCCCCGCTGGTGGAAGACTCATAGAAAGCTTAATCCAAACCAGACCTCAGCGCAAGAGCTGGCATTTCCTCCTCATCTTAAACTGATCAGCCGCCACTTTCGGTTTTGTTGTCTGCACTTTGTATCTCATCTCTCACCTCGGCTGGATCGAGCTGGAGGTCTGGCGACGGGCATCTTGATAATGAGGAGAAAATGAGAGGAGCGGAAGCCGTGAAAGGAAATATCCCTTGAAATGTGCCCCCTTCTTCTTTTCCTCTGCCTCCGCTCCCCCTCCTCCCTGTCCCCACTCCAACCTCTCAACCCTCTATTCCCAGGCTGCACAACGAGCCCGGGCCCTCCATGGAGAGCAGGAAGCTGGACTGGGAACTGGGAGCCTGTGTCCAAGCCAAGCGGGTATGAGATGTCTGCCTAGGAGAAGGTGGCTCCTTTCCCAACTATGAGTCGGAATCAAACTGACAGCCATGTACAAGAGACCCGGGGGAAATTACATTTTGAAAAACCTGAGCGCACGGGGGACAAGAGAAAACCGAGCACCCGGTGTACGAACATAATAACACACATTGTCCTCACTGGTCTGTCCATATGGGAAATAATTAAGCAAATCTCTATCTGACACACAGAGAGCCTGGGAAATATTTGTTGAGCTTATGTGTCATTTGGGAGGCTCGGTAGACCACAATCCAGAGAAATTCAAGAATCCAAGATTTGTCACCAGGCAGAAACCACCGAGCTTATTCCCCATGATGATGGATGCGCCATGTGTTGTTGCCTCCCACATGTTTTATGGGTGAAGGAAGAACATGTAAACATGTCGCTGGTGAAAAAAAGAGAAAATCACAGTTTAGTGTCAACACAGGATGGCAAATACTTCAGAAACATCTTTCTATGAACTGAGGAGATGTCACGCTGACGTATTTGCTGCTTCGCCACCACACTATGGAATAATGCTGGAGTGCAGATTTCATAATTGTCAGTGTGGCCTTTTTCCTTTGTTGGATCCCACAAAAATGTACAATTTCCTTGAGGGAGAGAATCTATTTCGGTATGAAAAGCTGATAATCCTTAGCCAGTTTGATTTGAAAATTAGAAACTTATGACAAGTCTCTCTGGCTGTCTGATTAGCAGTGGGAAAAACAGGATGCATTTTATTTTCTAAACTGTGATCCATTCACACAAAGCAAGACAAGACAGTTAGAAGAAGCATCCTATGGTTGAGCTGGTTTCATATAATTAAAAACATTCTGTTCGCTTGCATTCTTGTGGCCAGGGAAGAGACTTGTTTTCGAGAGGTTAACCTCTCTCTTCTTCTGTGTTGTGCGTTTGTGTGTTTAGTTGTAGTGGAGAAATTTTACATCCTTCACTCTGTTCTCACCCTGTGAACTCTTTTAGGATATTTCTGAACCGCATCAGCATTGCGGAATGTCTCAAGCACTAGTTAGACGCGAAGAAATTGTTTTTTAAGTGCTGTGGAGAGCTGGTTTCTGTGTCTGGTCCAAGGGTTTTCCATAAAACAAGTTTTAGATTTGTTATAAATCTAAATGCGAACCCCGTGGGACAATTGGGTTGTTATATGAATAGCCATCAGATGTTTATTTATGACATGTGCTAAGATAAAATGGACTAAATCTATAGTGTATTTGAACCACAATGTTCACAAACTTTGTCTTAAAGTTAATGTCAGTTTAATTGGATAATTTATTTTCTCTCGCTCTTTGTGGCACTGAGATTTCGTTGCAAAAGTTAAATTCAAGAATCAGTGTGGCTGTTTTCCTGTGGATAATGCACAGAACCTGTTGGAAACAGTGGTGTAGCAAAACAGTGAAAAACAGCTCCAGTGAAAACTGTTGACTGTTCTGTGGATTATCCAGAATAACACAGAGACTGTTTCTGAAATAACACTTTGCAGCTGACCCTGTCAAATGAAGGTTTTCAATGCTTTCCGGTCCACTAAAAGAAAACGCCATTCATTGTACAGGGGGTTGAGGCAGGGATCACCGGGATCTCAAAAACCTAACAAAAAGAAAAACAAAACTTTGTCATTTTGGTGAACTGGCCCTTTAAGTAGATTTAAAATTAGATTTCTACAGCAGCCCATTTATATTTAGTATCACTATCCTGTGGCTGGTGCTTAGACTCAATGAAAATGTTTCTTATATCCACACCATCAGGTCAGATGGAATTTCTAGATATCCTACGCGTCACTATTTATACAGTTCCTTGTAAGCCTGACATTTTTTTTCAGAAATGAAAATTACGGTTTTCATTGTCATAAGTATGTAATAATGGGCCGGTTAAGAGTTTATCTGGTTGAATATTATCTAATACTAATTATTTAGTGATTAATACTCTTTACAATACTCAGTATGTTAAAACTAACTCAGAGAATCACAACAAATAACCGATTGTCCCTAAGCCCCATGAGGAGCATGAGGCAGATGGTCCCTTACCGCCACAGAGGTCTTGCTAACGGGAGAGATGTAATCTCCTTTGGCTCTACAATATCTTTGAGGAGTGGCGGCTGAGGGCAAAGTGTCCTCCTGGTTGTGTGATGATGGATAACAGAGGAGTCTTTGTCTTTATCTTTAGGGATTTTTCTTTTTAATCCACTCAAAGAAGAACGACCGGCCTTATGTGCTCTTCTTCTTATAGAATATATTGCATTGTTGGAGCCTTGACACACACTCATAAAGCTGAGCGATGAAACAATCTGAAACATGATGAAATATTACAGCATTTCCAGAGCATATTTGAGGGTCATATATAGCACGCTGACTTCCAGGCAGCTGAAGCTACAAACATTTTTTTCCTCCTCAATTCTACACTTTCAACATCTCAATAAATAAGTAGGTCTGACATAAAAACAACATGGCATCACGCTGGGGTTTTTGGTCTCTCCACTCGTGGAATATTTTTAACAAGTGCAATGACAACTTTTGCTCAATATAAAAACTTTAGCGGTTCCGCTTTATAATTCAAGGAATTCAGAATCTATAATTTAGAGCGTTCTGTGCTTGTTTGCCAGGGGGGACAGCAGCGACACAACAATTCTATCATTTACTGTATATATGGATACATATTTCAACAGTTAAAGACTTTATCCAAGCTTTGTACAGTCGATGCATGAAAAACATTTGTGTGTGTGTGTGATTGTTTGAGAATACGAAAGAATGATGGGCAAGAAGAACCACAATATGCCATTATGAATCATTACACTATGATGGACTGGTGCATTTGGAAACTGGGATTAAACGTTTGGATACAGCCTGTCATGCTGGGAGTTGTCAGCTACACTGACTGCTGGACTACTTGACCCTTCCCAATATTTCAAAGCGGCTTACTCAATGAGCATGAGGTCCAGGAACGAGCACAAGCATCATGAAGACTTCAGACAAGCTTACCACATTAAACATGCAGTATTAGGGATTTTGCTTGATCTTCAGTGGGAGTAAAACCGAAAGTTATATTGCCTCTACTTTAGTTTAATTATAAGGATTCAACATCGCTTGGTACGTTTAATCATTAGGAGCAAGGGTTAAGGTCTGGAAAAGTAATAGGACCACGTCATGGCACTGAACATTATGCCTGTCCTTTAGTATTACTGCCAAACAGATGTTTGTTTGCGCCGCTTGTCCAGCGCTTTATGGTTATGTGACCTCTGTGTGTGGAAACACATGCTGACAGGTCTCCTCACTCACAGACTCTGAGTGTTTGAGCAAAAAGCTATAAAGATTTGTAAGAGCGCTGCTGTTATCACAGAGGGAGGCCCCGAATAGCCAGGAGATAATAGGGCGTATTGTGCATTTATGTGACTTTTACAGGGTCATGAAAGTAGGACAAAATTTATAATTATGTAACATGGGGCCAGAGAAGTCATTTAAGAGAGATGTAGTAACTTTTCAGTGGAATTCTCTCAGGAGTTGCTTGTATTTTGTGTTATCTGCTGCATGTTTCACGAACGAGTTATTCATCTCTAAATGAGATTTGGACTCAACCGAGAATGCAGTCAGTTATTAATGCTCATTTTAAAAACTTAAAGGGGCCCAAACATGATCTTTTTATGATCTTTTGTCACTCATATTATAATATTGTATGAACAAGGTCACAGTTCCAATAGCTCCCCACTTCCTTTCCTCTAACAGCAATCCCTTCTAACGCCTTTATAAGGTTTTATACTCCCTCTAAAATGTTTTTTTTATTACGTATTATCATTGTGTAACATCAAAAAAAGAATGTCAATATATTTGTGGAACTGCTGAATCTTGCTGTTATTTCCCCCACATTGCCCCAGTGCTGCTGAAAAGCTTTCATCATCTATCAGTGTAAAATACCTGACCCTCAGCCCTGAATGGTGGATGTAACTCCAATACACTTTACAAGGCACTCTCCTAACCTACAATACAAGCATTGCACTTGGATAAAAGGTGCAGTTTTCTGCTTAGGGTGCAGTTCGTCCCCTTTTCAAAACTGGAAAATTGAGCATACCAACATAAAATGAGGATTTAATGAGGGATATAAAAATCCAATATTAGACTACTCAAGGACCATTACTAGCAAAGACGGACATTTCATAAATTTAATTCCTTGCCTCTGGTTCTACTCACATGCCATCAAGGTGGGTCTGCTTTACAAAACATACACATGACTCACACATGCGCATGCACACACACATACAAACACAAACGCACACACACAAATGTGTCATTTGGCAGCAGAATGGCAGCTTTCCTCCAGATTCATGATGCATTTGCTCCTTGATGCCAGCAGAGGGATATGCGCTGAATCTGCTGGCATCAAGGAGCAAATGCATCATGAATCTGGAGAAAAACTAATGCTTAGCTGCCAAATGACACATTTGTGTGTGTGTGTGTGCGTGTGTGTGTGTGTGTGTGTGTGTGTGCCTGTGTGTGTGTTATTTCCAAATAATTCACTGATGATATATTTTTTTATATATTTGTGTTCTGCTTTATATGTACAACATCAGGGATAAATGAGGGTGACTTAACAGAGTCTGAAAGGTTTGACTTTGAGCAATATATGATTGTTGCAGCCAGATAAGACAAAGTTTGGGTGTGTACTTTGTAGTTTCCCAAAAAAAGGACTTCCTGTTCCTTTCTTAAAGACAGTGATTTTTGTATTTTTTTTTTCATGGAAACATTACCTGTTGCGTATGTTCCCAATTTATTTGATTTGGTTTATTTTTTTGTTTTTTGGAAGAGGACATTTTCCTCCACTGTATATTGTCAATCAATGTCATCCACAATCCGAATTAGCTTGGTTTTCCTTCAAATAAAAATGAAGGATAAAAGAAGAAAATGAGTTCTGCTGGAACTCTCTCTCTTACCTATGAGTATTTCAGCATTTCCACACTTTCAACTTAAATGAATAGAACATGCGGCCTTTTCCGGTCACTAGCATGGATATGACATTTTCAGCGAGCGAGAGAGAGAGAGAGAGAGCATGATTTAATGTTTATGCAGTATGTGAAGACAAGAAGTACTTTTTAAGACATTATGTGAAGATAATGGAAGCTATGTGTGCTTCCTGCAATGACATGCTTCAGAAGATCCAATAGATTCTCTGGGGTGTCTGCCTCCCCTCTCACAGTCTGGCCTTCTTTTTCTGTTCCGTTTCGGTAAACGCCGCCAGAAAGTACACGTGAAATTATGGGATAGAAGCTCGGAGCTGGAGGCAAGCGTTGCCAGCAAGGTGCAATCATACACGTTGGAACTTTTCAGAGCTTCAGCTGCTTCATACTGTAGCTTCAGAGCTTCGGAGGCTTGTCTCTAATCAGGCCTTGAGACGTGTGATCAGACATTACACAGGTTTCCAAAAAAATCTTGGGAATATGAAGATCCTCTGACTCGCTTCTCTGCTTTTGTCATGAAACAGATGAGGGAAATAATACACAGGTGGTTTGCTTCATTTGTTTCCATCCAGCCGTCTTGTCCTGCATTCATTACATCCGTCTTCGCTGAAAACCCGAAATCACCACTTGCCTCGCTCCTTTCTAACTTTCAACATGCGTTCACTTGTGCCAGTCCTCTCTTAGGCTCTTCGCCTAACGTCACAGCTGTTGCTGATTTCCTCTCATTCTCCAAGACTCTGCCAGCTTCACCAAACCTCCGCTGCATCCTGGATCCCTGATCCTCAGTTGGCACTAAATCACTGAAGGTGGGGGTGGGTGGGTTGTGTGTTGAGTGGGAGGGATCCCTTAATTTACTTCGAAAGTTTTTACGGTGTACATTTTCGAACTTGAGAGACGAAGGATATGCCGCTATTTCAACATAGCCTTGTATATTCAGCTTTCCCTGGCCGGGGCCAGATGTCAGAATAATGGGAACAATAAATGAATTAAGGGCAAATTCACCGATATTGAAACAAGCCCAGAGTCAGCTGGGGGCTTATATAAAATATATATATACTCCTGCAGCACCTCGTGGCGATGTTTCTAGTGTATTTGAGAATCTAATATTACACCTGCACACATTTAGTGATAGCGCCCGGAGGCTCAGACATGTTGAAAAGCTCATTAATCACCAAGCCGCCGTCTCGGCGCGATCACTGTGTGATAGATTGCGTTGTGAGAGACAGCGAACAAATGACGAGGAGGAGCCTCGGTCCCTGCGTGTGTGTTTCGATGCCAGCGTGTGTCCGTCCACCTGTGTGCGTGCGTCTCTGTTCAGATTCAACCCTTCCCGTCACTGCGAAGGACTCGACAGCTGATGGCGCGGCGTGAGCGTACACAAACATGGCGTGACTCGACAGCAGGGGCACACTGTGGCGGCCTCCGCCGGGCAGATGGCTGTGATCCTGTTAACATCTGTGTCAGGCTGCCCCTGCTGTAAAATAAATTTCCCTTCTAGACCTGAGACACGACTTTGTCTTCGGGAGCGTTAACATGCCATGTAATCACACCGGGTCTGTGAATGCCATTAGCCTCCCTTTGAAATAAGTACTGGAATAAGAGAGAGGCTCTGCTTTTTAAAAACAGGTGTGCGCACGTTTGCCCCGTCCTATGAAAATCTTCCTTCTGGTTTTTAAACTAGTCGGCCGCAAGTCCGCTTGTGTCCATATGAAATTAATCAATAGAACGGGACGAGATCTAAAAGTAGCGGTGGTGGTGACCACTCACGCAGCCATATGTAGCTTTCAGTATATGAAACAAACTGTGATTGAACACTAATGAGCCTTGAAAGAGACCATATTCCACAAAGGTTTGCCTTTAATTTGTCAAGTTAATGCTGCCTTCAACAGAGCAGGCCCCAAGGACTGACCTGGCAACCTATAGTCCTTTCCTTTCCTTTCCTTTCCTTTCCTTTCCTTTCCTTTCCTTTCCTTTCCTTTCCTCTCTTTTTCTTTTCTGCTTGACTACTTAGGTATTCCACAAACGAGGCAAACTTTCCCCCTCGCACTGGCACAGGTCTCTAAGTTCCCTAGGAATTTACAATGCTGAGGTGCAGCAGGATGTTTGCCCTGAGTACTAAAGGGGGAACGGTGGAAAGGGCATTTTTGCGAGCTGTCCTCTGACACGCCACCCACACAGTCCTAAGCGGGGTGTTATCCCCCTGTCATAAATCATTCGGGTCATTAAATCACACCCCAGACACTCTTCTGCCCTTTCTCATCACAGTGGTTTCTGTTCATCTTTATTCAATTAGGGAGATTAATGGCCCAGGATACAGCACCCGGGCTGACATTCTGTTATGGGGAACATGACTGAAATGTCACAGTGTGAGCAGGACAGGATGTGAAAGGATGGGCAGGGGACGCTCGACATGGTGATAAGCCACTGCGAGCGAGCTCCTTATCCCTGTTTATAGATTGACCTGTTGCCATGGGCTTGATATGGCTGCAAGATGAAACAGATATTCATCACCTGTTCTTGATAAAAAAAAAAAAATCATAGAAAACAAGCTTCCGATATTTTATTGCCTTACACAGTTATTGTTATAGCCTACTCGTTTGCCCTCTTCAACCTGGTTTTACAGTCAGGAGGATCTGGTAATATTTGCTTCTGTTAGGACTGCGGACAGCAGTCATGCTTTCATTGTGACTCACATTAGATGTGAGCGCTAGGTCCTACACTGTGAATCTATAACAGACCTGGAGCTTCCTCAGTAGCTCGACAACTGCCAGAACCCACAGCATTTCCCTACAATAGAAAATGGAAATTAATTGGGGATTGACCAGTGTTTTCATCTGTCAAACAGTGCACCACATCTGAATAGAAGCCTGGATAAAAGCTTTGAAGGCTTCTTGTTAGTCTTTCCATGAGAACTGCCACTGAAATGTAAATTAGATGGGTGAAAAAAATTCATTGAGGGTAGAAATATAAAAAATATGAAAGGGAAAGGCACATAAATGAAAAGGACATTCGTTTCCTTATGTATTGTTCTGTTGCTAGGGCTAGCAAAGTTCCTGGTGGATATTTGATCATGATATTATCTAAATATAAATATAAAATGCATATTTCATACATTGGTAAGCATTGCCGTAATGGCGGGCACCGGATGACAAGCTACAGAGTTGAAGGGCTGTAATGGTAGAATACAACCTTTCATCTCCCATCAAATGAAATTTTTATCCTGCTGTGTCACTGGTGCAATGCCTAGCATATACATGATGAAATGAAGGGCATATTAAGAGGGAGAAAATTGAATTTCTGTGGCTGAATGAATAAGTGCACTTCCATGAGAGCAGCCACTGTTTACTGTATTTTTATGGGAAAATAAATAAATGTGCACTTTTAGTTCGACCAACTGAAATGTGAAATCTGCATTCACATTGTGCCTGCAAGGAGGCAAATAAATTACACACTTTAACCTCCTCTCTAGGTCCTAAAACTGTTTAGAATATATATTTGAAATTACTTGTGCTGTTTTTCTAAGAGTTGACAGATAAGAAGATGATTTTACGGTGTAGGATATACAGCTAGAGCCAGCAAGCTTAGAGATGAGCTTAGTGTAGAGTGAATTAATTGTAAAGTCTTTAATACTGATAAAGGTATAAAGCGTTAACCTGTCTCAGTTTTAAACAGGTAGACTAATAAGATATGATATGTAAATTAGTGTTGTAGCCTACTAGGTGTTGGTAGGCTGATTTCGTTACATTTGGATAGAGCCAGGCTGTTTCACTCGCATTTATGCTAGGCTAAGCTAACGGCTAATTGGTTGGATCATACTGTTCTGAAGATGGTAATTTACTCAATTTCTTTTATGAAAACCAGTATGACTACCATATGACTTACTTACAGGAAGATTACAGTCCTGTAGTTAAACATCTTTGTCTTCTTCCTTGATTTTATTTTTGCTTTTTATTAATAAATTAGACTCAGCTTTTATTTGGGACTGGCGGTTATTTATCAAAATATACATCTGCACCAGGTGACCCAGTGGTTAATTGAAATTCAGCTATTATTTGGTAATTTATGTTAGGTGAGACAAAAGGTTGGGAGGGATTTGATGGGCCTATTGAAAAGTAACACACAATGACTTAACACTACATGCCTTTTTTAACAGGAAGAAAATGTCAATAACATTTTTTCATAAAAAAAACAAACAAAAAGAAAAAAAACAACTTATTGTGTTTTTTTGGAAAATATAGTGAATGAGGTGATGGGAGATATGATTGAAAAGCATTCAAAAGACATTTTGATAAGCTTCACTGATCTTGAAGCAGTATTCTCCCTCTGTCACGCAAACATTGTAATCAGTAAGCAAAGAATAATGATCCAGTCTTATGTTGACGACACTACTCTTTCCATCTGTGGAGCCTTACACACGTATATATTTTATGTGTCAGAGACAACATTAATTGTCAGTGCGAGGGTTATGTTATGCTTTCCTCTTCGGGTAGCCTATCGCACATATGAAATGTCATTCTGTGAAGAAACAGGCCGGGTCTGTGCAGTCTGAATGTCACGAACACTTTCTGAAATGTGCTCCACGCTGTAGTAGTCCGGTTATGAAAACATCATAGTTATTATGATTTCAACGTGCTTGTTTTCATTTCATTTACTATGCTTTCGAACATGCAAAAAAAACAGCGAAACATGATTAATAAGAGAAAGTGAACAAGCTTAAAAAAGACTTTTGAAAGACGTCAGGCATAGATATATTATGTGTATATCATTTTCCTGATCTGCATAGTACTATGAAAACACCTCCTCCACACAAATAACAGCTCAGTTTCTGTGTTACTGGTCTACTAGCTACTAGTGCAAACACTCAGGCGGCCATGGTATTGTTCATGTGAGGGAAATCTCCTGGGAACCCTCAGCAGCCTCCCACCAACCACACACACACACACATTTACAAGCCCATGCAAACACAGACTGGCTTGTCTACAATTAGTTAGTATTCATTTCTTCCTCTGTTTGATTGTCAGTCTCTGTTGTTCAGGTTGCATAGTGTTGTTTTAAATGTTGTATAACGTGACAGTTATTGTGAGTCAAGCTGAATGGATCCTGGCAATAAGCTTGATAAAGGCAACCGAGGACATAAAATAACAATTTTGTCTCAAACCATAAAAAAAAGATGAGATCCCGTGAAAGGTTGGGTAAAAAAATAAATAAATACTACAAGGCATTATACAGTGCCTTTCAATATGCTATACAGCTGACACGTTGCTTATATAATTAACCTTTATTCACTTGCATGAGACAAAGCACAGTGAAGCGAAACAAACATCTCCCTGCACACATATACGGTTTGTCTTTGATGAAACAAGGAAGAGGAAGATGCTGTCATGGAAAGTAATGTAATTATTAAGTGACTTGCAGGTACAACATTTCCAATTACTGCTGTTCTCGGTTTAATCAAAACACAACTACCCCAGAGCATCACCAGCTACATGTTTATGCATTAAGGTTTAGAGGGTTGGCTGCACCATGTGTTTTTTACTCTCGGTAGTGTCAAAGGTGCTTTATAGTAAATAATAGTTTCCAGTATTGCAAATGCGTTTGTGTTGTATTGCAAAAAATAGCATTCTGCTTTAGGGTGTTTCATGATTTTGTTGATTTTATTTGCAGGATTAGAAGGAGTGATTACCAGCTTGGCACCAGTTGCACATATCTAAGCTGTGAGAGTTTTGGCATTCAAACCATTAGACGATTCCAAAGTCAAGACAGCAAACAATGGCAACTGACTGCAGCTTATGGTAATGAAGTTTAACACCTGCAAGCGAAAATGCAACAAAACAACTGCTGCCATGGTTTTACTTTCAGGACAAAGAAATATTCACAATGTGCTATATTCAGTAAAACAACAACATCATTAATAACCTCTTACAGCTTATGCCCTCTGTTGGGCTTAATTAAGAGCAGGTTTGGTTATCAGTAATACTTATAAGGGCTGTCAATTAATTAAAAAGAATTAACTCATTATTATGTGCTCCATGTTCAATATGAGTTCAAAGGATCATTTTCCCTCTACAATATAAAGCCTGACTTTGAACAATAATTATTTAAGGCAATTATTAAGTCTTAAGCTACATTGCAAAAAATCAAAACTAAAACAATGAGCCTTTAGAAATAACATCTGTAATTCATAAGTAATAACAGTGCTGTAGTAGTGCCCAGTTATAAAGTTTGTGGAAGATCTGTTCAGCAAATGAAATGTGTCAAGCATAATCAAGTGAAGACATTCTCATGTTGACTGTTTGTTCTTCTTATTGATATTAACGCATTGCTCTTTGTGTCCTGGTAAAGAAAGATGGACTGGTCGTAAATCTGCAGAAAACCCAAAGCCTCACTAGTGGGAAGAAATTCAAATCCCGATCTAAAATTGGTTGCTGCAGGCAAAGGCTCTAAGACAAATAGCGGGCCTGTGCCTTGCTCGAGGCCCACGTGTCTGCACAAGGCCACTGGCAACGCTGATGATGTATGACTTTCCTGCAAAATATTTGCACTATAATAACTAAAGCACAGTTGCTCTAACTTATAACATTTGTATTGTCTTCAAAAGGAATTAAGACCAGAATACAGGACAGAAGACGATCCCCAGGGCATTCCCCAATGAACTACTGGTTCACTGACGACATAGAGAAAGAAAATAACAAAAAGAGAGAGGCTAGACCAGCTTTAAAGAAAAAAATTAAGCTCTAAGAAAAAGCCAGTATAAGGTTGCCATAGCAAAGACAGTTTATCATAAATACATTTTACTGTTAACTGATAACTGGCAGACTCACTCACAGTGTCTGCAGCCCATGTCCTCGAGGGACGACGATAAGATGCTTTTAAATACAGCTTCAGTTAAAACACTGTATAAGAGTGCCAGATGGCATATTAAGTCAGTATAATCTGCTGTTGCTGCACAGTTCCGATGCTATTTTGAAGGTTAACTAAACACTGAATGGAACTGAGCATTGGTTTTGGATGGAATCATGAGGAATACACCAATCTTTATTACATGATAGTAGAATTGCCAGTGTAAACATGGGCCAGTTCCTTGGTTTTCCAACATGGCCACTGTTATGGCAACTACAAGCACAATTATGGCTCTCCCTTCATTGCAATTTGTCAGCATGACGAGAAAAAAAAAAAGACTTCATACAGCATGTCTTCTCGGGAGCTTTTTCAACTGTCGGATGTCAAGGTGTGACTCTATGGTCTGCTAAGGAACACAGACGCCTATAACTGAATGTCTCTATGAATGGCAGGAAAATGGACTCAATCAGACTGTCCAGTCTGACCCGACGAGGCAAATGGTACTTAGAGGTAAATGGAAAGGATTTATGCGTCGTTTGAAGAGAAGGAAAATGCAGCTTCATGCCAGAATAGCTCATACACTGTGGCTGTAGCAACATAAATGATGTCATTCTGTCAATATTAAATAAATCACCTTCTGGCCAAGACTTGATTGGATCTCAAGAAAATACAAACCAGAGCTACCATTACTACGCTCCACATTTGCATTAAAACTGAGTGACAATAAACAAGGGCTCTGCTGCTTCGGAGCCAACTGTTGTCATCAACTTTGCACTGCCTCTAATTTCTCAGGGTACCTCATGGGCAAACATACTCTCTGAATCTGAGCACTGACGCTTTCACTTTCCCATTCTTCAACAGGATTGATACTTCGTAGGAGGGGAGGCAAACGGGCAGCTTGGCAACCCTATTAGCATAATTGCATCATTAATTGCGAATCCCTTTCACGCGGAGAAATAGTAGCTGGTACTGGGTGCAGCTTCTAGTCAAGAGAAAGGCTCCACACACATCGGTTTGTAACGAGCCAGAGAAATGCCTGCTGCCTCATTAGTGCTAGATCCCTGCCTCTCTCCTCTGAATACAGGGGGGTCTGACGCCTGTGAATGACAAACCCATGGTGTTTGGTAGAGAGGAGGCATTCAGGTGAAAGTTATTACACTTTTCTTCCCACACTCAGCCGCATAGCTCAGCTTTAGTTTTCCCCCCACAGGGACACTCCAAGGTCGATTGTATCTCTGCAAGTAAAACAGCTACCGAACTTGTGTTTGAAGAACCATTCCCAAACTGCCGGTCTCTTCTGTAACGAGGACGCTCTCCCCAGCATTCCTGCCGTCTGGTGCTGCGAAACAGAATGGGAGAAAGGTTGCAAGGAGGAAGAAGATGAATGAGTGAGTAATTAGGAGTGTAAGGTTGATCTTGAATTAGAAAAGGAATGACAAGTGTGAAAGGCGGCTCTTTGCTTTAACACAGAGAGGAGCCTAGTGAGTGGGCCGAACATGATTCACAACGGGCACTGACAAGTGCTTTCAAGAAACAAAGGAGAGTGTGAAAAATACATAGCATTGAAGCTTTTTTTGATACCACTGTGCTGCTTCTGGTGGAAATTCAGTGCACTGAAAAGAAGAGTTGGAAATTGAATATTTAGTATATACACACTTGCAAGTGTTTGCATAGTCTAGTGTTATGTATATTTGCATGGTAAGTACGAAGTTGAATTCAGCAGCTGGTTAGCTTAGCTTAGCATTAAGAAAGAAAACAGGGCTAAGAACTGGTCTCGCAGATAATAACTGTGGTATTTGCACCGATTAAACACAAGATTTGGCTTTAATTAAAAGACTTTGTGATGGAGAATTAGGTTGTTTCCTGTCTTTATGCAAAGTTATGCAATCTGTCTGCTAACTATTATAGATATTTACCATAATATTATTAAAATTATATTAATATTGTATCTATCTGCAGGAAATCTAGTAAGCATGTTGAGCTGTTCCTTCAATATATTTATTAGGAGACACTATGATCATGGAACATTGATGAATGGGGGGAAAAAAAACCCTGGTAACGCATTTCTAAAAGCGTTGCATTTCTGGGGCTGTTTTCACTCTCCCATTACCTCTCTTGGCTAAACGAAGAGCAATGAAATGAAGGAAATGTAGTAGCTAATTATCATGGCCAAGCTGCTCAACAGTCCACAGCCTAAAATGTCTGGTGACTCCCAGATGAAAAAAGTCAATATTATTTATGTAACTTGGTTGGAAACTAGTTTTTCATGGAGGCGTAAATGGTCTCTTTCAAAAGCAATTACTGGATACATTTCCTCAGCTTGAGTGATTGAGTAATTATTTATGAGCAGTGTCAGAAAAATGGCAAAGTTAGATGCAACATGATTCACTTGAACCAGAATAGTAGTTTACAGGATTTTAATAATTTTCAGCTTTCAATTAGGCGATCTAAGTCTTTATCTTCTTCTGTGGTTTTGAAAGCAGCAAAGAGAATTTAATAATCACCTGGCTACCCTATAAAGAGAAGTGTACAGTTTTTTTTTTTTATCATATGTCACAGGGATGTTCAGAGCTGGTATGATGTGTTGTGCATTATTCATAAATGATAAATAATGCAACAGGTGTCACAATGGGATAGATGCAGGCTACTGCACGCAGATTTCTGTGTTTTTAGAGGAAGATACAATATGCATTTTTAATGTGGTGTGATCTTTCAGTTCTCACTCTGCAATAAAAAAAAATGATTGTCTGACCTTCCACGCTGATTCGGACGTTAAAAAGCCTTCTGCAAAGTATCAAACACCAGAGAGAGAGAGACGAAAGACTTCTGGTTTAATTTCAAATGTATTCATGATGAGCGATGGCCTCATGGGAATATGGTCTCAAATTCAGGGAAAACCAA
This sequence comes from Lepturacanthus savala, assembly GCA_030544235.1. Lineage (NCBI taxonomy): Eukaryota > Metazoa > Chordata > Actinopteri > Scombriformes > Trichiuridae > Lepturacanthus > Lepturacanthus savala. The sequence continues at coordinate 19,574,413 of CM060465.1, forward strand.
ACACACTAAAAGGTTTGGCTGTGCTTGTGTTGGATGGTGAAGTCTGTGATGAATGAAGAGTGAATTATGATTTTGGCCAGTGTGTTACCACCCAGGTGTGGGCAAGGGAAAAAAAAACTCTGACACATTATGAAGGTTTTCAACAATATTTCATTCTCTGTTTATTTTTAGATTTGTTTTGAAAAGGAAAAGGATAATCCATTGCAGGATTTTGTTTGGTTACATTCACAAGGTTTGCAAATGAATAAAATGCTTAAAGTTTGATCACCTCTCTCGATGGATGATTTCCTTTCTCATGTGTGTATCCAGTGTTCCTTCAAAAGCTTCCTTAATACAATAAAAGCAATAATGCATACAACTTTGATTCGTGGTGCATCAGGCACCTCAGCATAGTGAATATTTGGAAAAAGGCTGAAGGCCACAGATATAAATGTTTACAGTGGAAGGTGTTGCTAATACTGTACATGTGTACATGCTATCATAATATTTAATACCCTCATTAGTTGGCTTCATAATAATTATATTTTATGTGAAGTGTACTCTGTGGTTTCAAACTGGCACTTCACTTTTCTTCACATTATACAGTAACTTCAACTTCATCATTGGTCCTGATGATTAAAACAGATTTACTGTCATTACGATTTCCAAAGGTTAAAGAAATTCATTTAATGCTCTCCTTCTACAGACTAATTCAATATTAAGGGCCAGATTCAGTTTCTTTTGACCATGACAGTGCTGTTAAAGGAATGTGTAAGATTTTGCCAGAATTTAAGTTTAAAACATCCAAAAGTTAACTCAAACTATCAACAGATCGTGAAGAAATAGCATATTATATTCCTGCCAAGTCTGTTCCGCTAAATGTCTAATCTTACACACTGGACCTTTAAGAAATCAAACAACAGAGGCCAGTCTAATTAACCTCTAGTGGGGGTCATGCTAGAAAAATATTGGATTCCACAATGCAGGACAACACGGCATAATTTGGATTGTATTTTCAACCTTTTGGGGATGTTATTCAACTGTTATTATAGGCTGAGTTGTGTGAGTTGTGAAGTATTACTGGCACCAATGCTCTCTTTCAGAGACCATTAGCTCTCCAGGGGGGCACCCTAGATTTATAATGTGAATTAGCTTTCTTTTCTACCTGATCCCAGGTGTGGTTGGCCTTTTTTTCCTTTTAGTCGAGGGTTCCACTTCAGAGCTTGTCTGCAGGTATTTGATACTGGATTCATAGTGTCTGCCTGAACCATCTTCTTCCAGTTTGGTCTGCTGCTGGTAGTTGATGTGTCCTCATTCACAGACCGATTATTGCTGATCTTGTCTGGCTATTATAATATAAGGTCGCTTTCACACCGAACCTACTGGACTCAGTTCGCTTGGGGGGCTGACAGTTGCAACATTGTTGCATTTATCACTCGTTTCAGTTCTGCTTTCACACTGGAATTTCTGAACTGCACCAAACTGCAGTGAAGTTGGCACATTATTGGATCACTTTTCACTCTTATTGCACTGATGAAAGAGAAACAGCACCAGAGGAAAAGATGAACACTGATGAGAGTTGTTGGGTTGCTGCTGTTGCTGCTTATAAATATTTATGCTGGGTATAGGATCACTACATCATGCAATATGTACATTTGGTCATGTGTTTGGTCTGTGGAGCTTTCAGACTGCATACAAACAGAACCAGGTTTCACTTGTAAAAAACCAAGACCCCCGGTTTCAAGCAGACTAGAGCTCATTTGTTTAATCTGACTTCATATGAGCTTTCACACCTGCCCAAAAGAAGCAAAATATCTGAGGAAATGAACTCTGGTCCATTTAAAGCGGACCAAATAGGGACAGTGTGAAAGCACCCTAAGAATTCTTCTTAGGCATACAGAAGTGCTCTAGTTGTGTTGCAGATCTTATGGTGGGAAGATGCTGTCTCCAGTGAGAAGATGTTTCAATGCATCTATAAATTTCTCTTTCACTCATTTCTCCAAGTTTGTGTGTTCCCATTAATCCAAAAATCTAAACTCTATAGCTTAAACTGAAACCGGTAACTACTGGTTGAGGTATGAGGAAAAATGAGTGATCCACTATCTAGAATGTATGAATACATTAGTAGGCTTTCAACAGGGAGGCAAATGGTACCCAGAGTTTTCTACATCTAGTCATATTTTACAAGTGAACCACACTATGCTATCCCAGAAGTCACCGGGAGGTGCAAGGTGGCGGTGCCATAGTATGTCTGAAGAAGACGCTACTAATGTGGCATTGGAGTACTGATTAGTAGGCAGCGCCTACTAAGGGTTCGGATGCACCAAAGTCTTCTATAAGGATAATAACATCTTTACTTCTTTACATCTGTTCCCAGAATGTTCTGAAGACTGTCATGGAACTCCTCTTTCACTTCTTTCCCACTCACGTTCGTTCCTGCATCATCGCATCACTTTCATTGCGATGTTTTGGTTTCTGTGTTCTGACAGATTCTGCAATTTTTCTTTAACTATGGGCCACTGCTCTCTGATCAGGTTTTGATACCATAAACCTTCTATTGGTGGAACTGCATCCTCCTCATGACCCGAACATAGCAACGTCTCACCATTCATCAATCTTTTCGGTCCCAGTTGTGTCCATCTTGGCTCAAAGATTCCCGGTAGCAGGAGGTTTTAATTTTTCGTTTCTGCTGCTATTTGGGTGGTTTCCCCCACGTTCATACACATCCTTTGCATTAAATAGCAACGTTGTTTCTGGTTAAAAGAAGGATCGTCAGTCCTGGATTGGCCTCCTGGCTTTTACCCCATGACATCATAGGTCTTTGAGCTGAAGAAATGTTCTTCTCTTGTTATTCTCTTGTCTGTGTTTTTTTTTTTATTTTATTTTATAATGTTATAGGGGTGCTAACACTAACCCAAACCCTCCTCCTTGCTCATCTGGGCTTAGGACCAGCCATGGGGGAGTTATGATTTCCCCATAACTAACATTTAAAGCTTCTGTCAGCTTTGGGCTGGTTTGGGTTATCCATTCATTATGCTACATGACCATGACCACACACAAGCTCAGTCCTCTGTTTGTTATTGTTATTTGGCCTTTGTTTTTTTTATGATACAAGAGTTAGGAGACTAAGCACAATTTGCCACAGAGACACATAAATTCAAGCTGTCTCTAACCGATTCACTAATACACTCAGCACCCATCGGGGGCTGAACACAGGCAAATAGCGCACCGATGAAAAAGGAAGATCTATCACATCAGCAAATATACGTCCTGCGTATCCACCGTCAACTCGCGGTGGGATGGATGAGCGCTTTTTTGGCAGAGGAAACCTGTTCCACTTTTTTTTTTCATGTTCATAACAAATGGCGCATCCTGCCCACTGGGAGCCTTTTAAGTGATAAGCTGCATTTATTTCCCAAATGCTATTCTTTCTTGGTACAAAGCCGCGGACATCTGTTTAAGCTGATTACCAAACCAGATCCTTTTTCATGCGTTCCTGCTTTTTTTCCCCCCGTGCCGACCTTTGGGATTGTTTATCGAAAAAATTATGAGCAGTGAAAGGAGCTATTCAGGGAGAGGATGCTTGTGATAAAACACAGATGGTGGAGCGTCAGATTCTTGATGATGTCAGGTAGTGTAGTGTAGACAAGTGTGTTCTGGTAAGTGAGGAGCACTGGCAGAGAACTAATATATTTGATTAATGTAAAGTGAAACTGCATTCTGGGTGAGAGCATAAGTCATGTTTGATAATTTGCATCTGAGGGTTGGGCCAGATTTGTTATAAAATCATTTGGGCAATAAGTCATGCGTTTCATCTGAAAGTGTTTGAGAATGTCCCCCCGGCGATGCTTAAAGAACGTGCAAGATAGTAAAATGTAATAGTAAAAAGTAATACTAAAGTGTTTTTATATAGACGTAATACATCATGCTATGTTCTCATTTGGTTGATATGTAGAAAAATGAACTGTCATTACTGTCTTCCTCCTTGTATACATCCAAATATCCTGCAAGGGATCATTGCCAGCCTTAACGACTGGAAATAGGGTGGTTTCTGTTTTTGCCTCCCTCCTTCTCAAAAACAACAGTCCTAAAACCGCAACCACCCTCTAGCAATATTTATCTCCTGCTCCGAGCCCAAAATGTTAGGATGCCTCTGCAACACATAAACAAAACCCAGGCTTGCATTTCTTGTGTGTAAACAAGCTCTTGAGAATTCAACATCTGACCAGAAAGTTAATGTAATTGCCTTTAAGTATGATGCCTAAAGTAGAGGCAGATCTTGTGATTAACAGAGATGATTACATGGTGAAAATCTATAATCATCCTGGATAAGGTTGGTACAACTACAGTGATGCGATTTGGCTCGGTGCTGAACAATAAAAGACACTCGTACTCCTTTAGTCGGCCAAGACAAAGTCTCTGACTCCTCAGATCACTTCCTTGGAAGTTTTCCAAGGCTTGTTTTGCTCACTTGTTGGATGGTCTTGGTGCGATTGGATAATTTGTCCTTCAGTGACCTCTGGCACATTCAAGGATCCGGCAGGGGAGGTAGACAAGGAAAGATGGATGTCATGCAGAATTTTTGAAAAAACAACATTCGAAAACTGTATTTTCATGGTGACAATTCATAAAAAGCATCACGTTTTGGCTGGATTAACCTCCTCCCCTCTGACACTTCCTCCTCTCGGTTGCGTTCCTCATTCTTCTCCTCATATACTACTCAACTCCTCCGACCCTGAGGAAACCATGTGCTGACAAGTGCCAAGCACGGAGGCGGCATGCACTAGTGAATAGTTGTGTTTACCTTACACACTTGAACGATAATCTACAAACAGAAGATAGTTTGCATTATATTTTACAAATTACAGTGTTTAAGTTTTCATAAAGGCAAACATTATGGGCATATATTCACTGGCAGTGCTGTTTATGAAATGCAAACTTCTACAGGATGAAATACATGCTCCTATGGCATATTCTTCTCATTGCACTGATGGTAGCACAATGATGTCTAGTGCTCTGCTGACATTTTTTTCATATGGCAGACTGCAAAATGGAAGTTTGCATTGGAATCGGTTTAAAGCCCGGAGTTGGTCTTCACCATATTTTCCTTTTGGAGCCAGAACCTTCCAAATATACTATCAAACAAATCCATCCATCTATTTTCTATACCCACTTATTGCTCACGAGGGTCACGGGGGGCTGCTGGAGCCATTTGTACTGTGGGCGAGGAGAAAACCCACGCAGACATGGAAAACATGCAAACTCCACACAGAAAGGACCCAGCTCAAGGCTTTGAACCTGCAGCCTTCATGTTCTGAGGCAACAGCACTACCCACTGTTCCACCATCAAACAAATGTGTTTGGAAAACAAGATTTTTTGGGATTTTAACAGTACATCCAACCAGATTCGTGCAAATGTGCAAAAAGAAATAGAGCCATCATCAATATAACAAATACGAACTGTATCTATCATATTTTGAAGCAAAATGGTCATTTTAAGTTTAAATACACAGTTCATAATCCATTTGATTAACTGAAATTACATTTAGTGTCTAGAAAAGAAAGACATATAATTGCTTCTTCCTCTGTGCCATTTTGCTTCATAAAACCTACCTTGGTCAAATGAATGAATTAGGCAGATAGTTTTTTTGGATTCTAATAGTTGTGATTAACCAGTGACTTAGACTACATTCAGACTGTGGTGTTTAATGCCCAATTCATTTTTTTTTGTGAAATCTGTGTTTTTTGCAGTCATTCATATTTCCAATTAAATGCAACTTGTATTTGATCACACACAGCAAGCACATAGAAATACCTACACACAACAAAATGCATGTATATACACATGTATATATCAATGCAGAAAGCATGCTCAGTGTTTACAGAAGTAAAGAGGGATGCTGGTGTATGGGGTGATTTTAAAGTTGTCGTCCTACCAGAGGCAGCACATATATAATATATTTTAAGGAGAAGATTAAGGAGGAAAAGTGCAAGTCTTTTGGGGAATTGTTGTTGCTTTTTTGCCACTTCTGCCTACTTCAGTGCAGAATAGTGAGGTTTGTTGCTTGTTGATGACGTGTAGGTCGGATGAACACGACCTGGTCATTCAGACTGAACTCGTATGTCAAAAGACGTATTGGTCTTCAAAATCAGATCAGACCTGCTTAAAAGATCAGATAGAGGTGATATAGAAGCAAAAAAAAATCTGATTTCACCTCAGGCTACAGTCTGAACATAGCCTTAGGCAATTATGCTATGAGGCTAACAATATGCGAATCTAATTAAATTGAAGCCAGCTCGTGGCCACCGGTGGCCAATGTAAACTGGCCTCACACTCAAACTGCGGTAGTTTACATTAGATCAGGCATTCACCTGCTCTGTTCTTTCGAGGGGAGAAGTTATTGCACGAACTCCCCAATCCCTGCTGTGCAGAGCGACAGGGTCAGAACCTTGGAACATAATCTACATTCATACACATTCCAAGCGAGTTGGCTGACTGAACTGTTGTGCTGGCAGTAGCTCTGAGGTTATAGAGGTTGCAGTGTGAACAAAAAGTCACCACATAAATTCCCTTCAACCTACGAAACAAAAGTCGTGCTTTGCTTTCTCTTTCAGCAACTACTATTATGGCACCCTAGAGCACTGCAGAAAACCTGCTGACCTTCAGGCACAATCTTCAAGCTTTTTTTTTTTTTTTTAAACTCACCTGTAACATTTCTTTAAATAAGCTGTGAATCACCGGCACCTTTCACATGTGGTCCCCTTGCACTTTGAGCTAATAGGGGAGTCTGCCCAATATGGCTGACAGATGTTCATTTGAGGGGTCATTTGCTGTTGATGTTGTATTAACACAAGTGTTTTGGTCCACAAGCCCAGCAGTGATTCATGGTCTCCTGAGAATTCCAGGAAATTTGTGGTGAAGATTTAATTGCAGGGGAACATTTTTAGCCAGTCACAGTTCACTGGACATCATTGTCTGGTCAGAGGTCTGGCAACCAGAGTGGCACTTACATCAAAAGGGATAGAATGATGCCATAGTTTTGATTTCATAGTGGTTTCATCTTAATTAGTTGGATTGACCGATGTCATTTCATGTAATTGATGTTTACGTACTTCGGTACGCGCACAGGGCCATGAGGCACACCGTAATTAATACAGAAAAGTCAAGTCTTTGAACTGCAGATCAGTCATGGCGTTACACCACCTCCAGCCTCCTCCAACATTTCCTCCAGGTGTCTATCACACAAAGAGCTGCTCTGTGAGTCAAATTGTTCACCTGACAGGATCCTTACAAAGGAACACTCACATACTGAAGCCCTTTGTTCAGGTGCTGCATGTTTTGGTGCATTCGAAAAAAGAAAGAAAATGTTCAAATGAATTGAGAACGGGTCACTCTGAAATCCACTGCTTGTAAAATTTACAGGCAGTCTCAGTTTCCTGTGGAGGGAAAAAAAAAAACATTAAGAAAAAACATCCACAATGAATCACAGCAGCAGCAGTTTGCTGCCTCTTTTAATTAAATGTGGATTTAAATTTGTATTTTTTTTTTTTTTACTTGTATTGTTGATGCTGTATTCACTTTGTGGCGCATCCCCTGAACAACCGACAGCTTAATGTGGTATTTCAGTATCACAATATCGACCAAAGGTTATATTGAAATTTGTAATAGTGTTACAAGGCCAAATGCACCGCATCTCCATATCAAAGGTGCTGTGGTGTGCGTGGCACTGTATGATGACAGGGAGCTTAAAAAGAACCGTCTTCCATACCGTTTGCTCTTATTGAAACATTATGCCTTTTTCCTAAGGTTGGGTCCAATGCAGATGAATGGATCCCGTTGGGATACACACAAGAGTTATGTATGTTTTCAACTAAAGGAGCACTTTTAGTTCAATGGAATAAACGTGTGAGCCAATTCTGACATACAAAAAAACACATTTTGAGCCACAAGACATCACAAATCTAAAATCTTCAATTTAGGCCCAGCTGTCAGGATGTCTGAAACGAATATACTTCTGCAAGACTTGGAAAATCACATTAAAGCAGGATTCAATCTTATTTTAAGATCATGTTGAGAGGCTCAAAACACAAAGCAGAACATATTAGCATCTGCACCAATACAAATCGGCATTGGTTTTATCTGCGAACTTTACATTTCACTGTTTAAACATTTGTATCACCTCTTAGTTCCCCAAAACAGAAGAAAGTTTAACACAAGCCATGTTTGACCTCTGGGGTGACCCACTAAGAAACAGGCGATTTCTCTGTTTTGTTTGCAAATTGAGAGGAAATCCACTTCTACGTGTGTGACCAGTAATGACCTGGCTTTAAATGCCCTAGGGAAGGTTGAATTAATCTAAATCCCTTTACTTAATTTCATGAACACACATCTGCATGGACAAATAGCCATTCGGTGTGAGTGATAAATATACTGTAAATTGGGTTTCATTTGTTTCTTTTACTCCGGCTCATTCCAAAGCAAACTGTTGCAGTCCACTGTAAACATGACATTAAGTGCAACATTTCCAAAGCTAATGAAGGATGTGAACAAATAAACATCATACGTGTGCCACTACTTGTGAGTCTCATCAACTGTGAACAACTAAACTAACTAAAACAATCACATATTCCAGTGCCTAGTGTTGACAGATAAGAAATAACCCAAAACACTATTACATTATCATTATCTCCTTTACTGTATGTTGTAGCTCAATTGTGAAATTAGCAAATGTGATTTGGGTAAAAAGACATCATAACATCATAATAAATGGAGCTTGTGGGATTCAGCGGGGATTAAACTATAACATTTCCTATGATGGTAGGTATTAAAATAGAGAACAGCGCAGCATCCAGTCTGCTGAAAAAGGCAAATAGTGCATCAACATTCGAGAAGAATTGGGGAAAAAATTCTATTTGAGATATTTTACATACACAGTACACATACAGTATGTAGAGCTGACTAAAAATATAACAAGCCTACCATGATATTTAAAGTCAATGACCTCCATCTGTTCATGTCACAGCTGGAAAGAGTACAGATGAAGAGTCTCCATAAAATGTTATTTTGTGGCTAATTACAGCACAGGTCTAAGCCTGAGCATGTGTGTTCGGACACAGAGCTAAATAAAACCTTTCTCATTAGAAGGCCAAAAGATGAACAAAGGATGCACGCAAATTAACGGTTTAAATAACGCTTACAACACAGAGACAAATGTTAAAAACAGAGACCGGGAGAAGCTGGCAGGCACGTTGCTGCACACTTTCAGCAAGACTTAGATGCTCATCATTGAAATCCCTCAAAGCCCAGTAAAGCAGTGTGGTTCAAGCAAATAAAGGAATATGACTTGGCCTGAAACTGACAGCATAATGGCCACGATAGTGAGCAGTTAACCGCCAGATGAAGTCCAACACCTCACTTACATTTTAAACTCAGCTTTATGGAAGTGAATATCATTTTGCCAAATATATAAACAGCTTATGATTGCTTCCAGGAATAGTTCTCTGCTCTCCCCACTAGAATAGAATAACACACTAAATACACTCATTTGAAAACTGATATGATAAATGAAAGCTTACTGTTGTACCTGTGGGGCGATGAAAGACATGACAGAAAGTTACTCCTAAAGTATGAAAAAAAAATGCTGCCTGCCTCATGTCTCATCTAAATAAAAGAAATTGTTTGGTTATACAGCAATTTATTATCAAAATCACACCTTTTTCATTCCGTTAGCCTCATAGAATAATTGTCTTTTTTTTTTTGGCTAAATTGAGATATTTGCATAACTTTACTCTCCTACTACTGCTGCATTATCCTGCCTTTTTGCCTATGTCATTGGGTAATGTGTTTTTTAGAATCCAAAAAGACATTCATTTGATATAGGGCAGTTTTTATACAAACTTCAGTTTATTTCTTCAGTTTTCCAGACAGTAAATGCACTTTCACTCAAACAAGGGAATTATGAACTGTGTATTAAAACTTACTGTTTCTTTTTGCATATTTGTTCACACATCTGGTTGAATGTACTCAAAAATCCAATAAATATAAAACCACCAATGTGATTTCTAAAAGTGTTTTTTCTTGTTTTCAAACAACATTGAAATATGACTAAGGCATGGGTCTAACGATTTGCAGAAAATGAACAGTGTCAGCACCTTTTTTTTATTTGCCATTGGCATCAATGGAAACTTTGTTCATCTGTCGTGTCTAATTTGATACACCACAGAAGTTGCGGTGCGTGCCTTTCTTTGGGAAGGGCTACACCTTCCAGCTACTTGCATGGCTGTGCATAGCAAATCTTGACATAATCAAAGGCATCAATTACAACCGGGCATGTAATGGGGCTATCAGCATTGTTTAGTGGAAAAAAAAGAGTCCATTTATTTAGGGGGATTAAAAGAGGGCTTTTGACAGAAGGCACATTTGCGTGCAAGACTCCACACGTGTGTATGTGTAAAGCTGCATTTAGGTCTCTTAAACATAAACAGTACAGACATGTCTTGGTGAATGATGAATCAAAATGTGGTTGTGCATGCTAATTGTTTTTCCCTCACCGAAAGTATTTGGGAAAAATAAACACTTCATCATTGTAACAAACTAAAACGACGGCAGCTCTTTTACTTCATCACCTAAAATTGTAAACATTTGTGCATGCTCATACCTCTGAAGGGCCAGACCTGAAGGCCTTATCAAGAATCTGACCTATGATGATTCCAAGAGGAAGAAAGTTGATGGTAAAAACAAGTGTGGAATAGAGATTGATTTCAAACATTAAAAGCAATGTCCAGTATCCAGCACATAAAATAATCGCTTTGCACATCACCTTCTGATAACATAAAGTAGATAAGTCATTTCAGTCCACAATATTTGTGGAAAACATGGTCATAATTATCAGCATGAGTGACTTTTACATAAGAAAAAAAATGTATCAAGGGAAACATACTGTTTGTATCAGAATAAACTCCCACTGGATTCCCCTGGAGCTCAGACAGACCCACTGGTAGCTGTCCAAGCCACAGCTTTGAGAGATTTTCCATTGGAATTCATATCAGACCTGTCAGGGGGCCTCGGGGTTGGAACCCTGGTGCTTAGCGTCCTGAAGCCTATTTGCAAATTACCTCCTGCACCAGAGTCAAGGGTAGAATAACAGAGAGCGGCCTGCCGTCTGTCCGAGACCCGGCTACCTGGGTCAGCTACCACTGGGAGAAGAGATATGGGGCAGGACCACGGGGATGTCAAACCTGGCTAATCAAACCCTACTGATATGAGACCTGTAGCTCCTTCCAAGCTCACCCACCGGTGTCCCATTTCTGTTAATATGGGAGTTTTTCAAGGAAGTGTCCAGAGCTGTTAGCAGCAGACTTTTTACTGGTTTTTGACATCGGGGTACAATAAAGCAAGACTGTGGCAGACTTGAGCATGGTGTCCATGCTCTAGATTTGCATGATGGATGGTGGCAGTGGCTGAGTGGGACAGGTTGCCTGCTTTAATGGGTCCCTGAGGAACTTAATCAGCCATTCCCATTGCGCTGAGGATAAATAACAAGCTGGACAACTCTGCGCTAAGGGGGTCCAACCAAAAAAGAGCTGACTGAAATAGCAAAAGCCTCCCGTTAGCAAGATAATGAGCTTAATAGAGAGTGAGGGCTCAGAAAGGGAGACACACTCTTTTAAAAAATACATCTTTACTGCTAAACTCAGGCCCAGATGTCAATCTGTATACATTTACTAGGCATTTCAATCTGTGGTGAAGGGGAGCATAAGGTGTGCCGATTGTTGTTTTAAACTGCATATTTAAGCCATAGACAGTTAGTTCAGGAAGGTAATTTCTAAAGAACTTTACTCACTACAGTAAAGTTCAAGGGAAACTTCCCTGGGTCTATTTAACATAATAGAATGTTGTGTTTTGAACAGCAGGACATGTTGCTATCCAGGTCGTAACTTCTACACATTCTATACATGCTCTTATAGGGTGAGGGAAGTACATTAACATGATTAGGGACAAGAGTATAGCTGTGGCTTCTTGCAATAAATGTCCACAGCTGTCAAGAATGTTTTGATGCAGTGATTAGACACGATCCTGCAACAGATGGTGCGAAAGAGCGAAGGAACCAAAGTAGACACAGCATCCATTGGCCACCATGGCTACGAGCTGCAATGATGACCTCATAGGATACGGCGATGTCTGAAATACAAGATGGTAAAATGAGAAATGGTGTTAATCAATTGATGCATTGGCAAACAGCCTATTCCTTTTTATTCTGCGGTGTACAGGAAGCTAATCTGACACGTCAAGATCAGTTACACATTCAGACAAGTGAAATACATTAATATACCAAGACAAAGCTGATGATGTGAACCAAACTGAACTGTACTTCTTTATTAGTTTGCAGTGGATGTTGTATCACTTGGCCTTTTCCTGTGCCTGAAGTTAAAAATCCTTGAAGCAGTTGTTATATGCTTATATTACATGTACACGTATGTGAAACTCTGACACTACCAAAAAGACAATGAAAGAGTTTCAGACTAAAGCTGTATTTAACAAAAAGCAGAAACTCTTGACACACACACTTAACAATGTTATCAGCAATCACTGTAAATACAAACATGTCATTATGACATAATCTTAAATAATATCACTCACAGGAAGTATTCAGACCTCTTCAATTTTCACATCTTGCAACCTTATGCTAAAATTGTTTCAATTCATTGTTTTCCCCCTCATCAGTCTACACTCAACACTCCATAATGGCAAAGTGAAAACAGGATTTTAAAAATGTTTGCAAATTTATTAAAAGGGTAGTGAATCATCACAAGTATTCAGGGCTTTTACTCAGTACTTGGTTGAAGGTTTAACAGTGTTTACAGCCCAGAGTCTTCTTGGGTATGATGTGATAAGCTTTGCACACCTGGATTTTGGGACTTTCTGCCATTTTTCTCTGCTGATCCTCTCAAGCTGTGACAGGTTGGACTGGGGACCGTCAGTGGACAGACATTTTCAGGTCTCTTGTAGCCTTCCCTAGATCTGTGCCTTGACACAATCCTGTCTCTGAGCTCCGCAGGTAGTTCCTTTTTCCTCATTGGTTAGTTTTTGATCTGATGTGCATAGTCAGCTGTGAGAATCTATATCAACAGGTGTGTGCCTTTGATAAACACATGAAGACATGAAAACAACAGAATAACACATTAAGGCATAATATGAGCAAATGACATTATTCAAACATTAAAAGCAGTACTTAAAAAGTGGGTCTTGAGTTGTGCTTTGAACATGGATAGATCAGTCTCTGATATATTTGGGAGAAAGTCGTGTCACCCCAGGGGTTTCATCCTTTGTGGTGGAGACAGAACGTTGGCGTCAGAGGAGCGGAGGCTAGTCACTGAGGTATGGGGGAGCCAGGTTATATAGGCCTTTGTGGGTGAAGAGAAAGAATTTTAAAGTAAATCCATTGGAGGACAGGAAGCCAGTTGAGGGGCTGGACGATGGGGGTTCTCTAATGTGGTCACAGGAGTGGGAGTAGGTGGGGCAGCAGAGTTGTGAATGTACTGGAATTTATTAAGGACTTTGGATGATGTGCCATATAGAATGCTGTTACAGTAATCGATTCTGGATTCATGGATAAGGGTTTCAGCAGCAGAGAAGCAGATTGATTGGTGGAGAGGGGCTATGTTTCCGAGATGAAAGAAGGGAATTCTGGTGAAATGTGTTTAATGTGATGATCAAAAGAGAGGCTGCTGTCAAAGATGAATCCAAAGATGTGGATATGTGGGGAGAATCAATGGTGAGGCTGAAGTTGTGGATGTGTTGGTGAGGGATTGATGATGATTATGTCAGATTTGTCAAAGTGTAGTTTGAGAAAGTTTGTTTGGATTCATAATTTAATTTCTGCGAGGCAGTTGGCCATAGTGGAGTGAGTTGCAGTAGTGATGGATTTAGTGGAACTGTGGAGCTAGTCCTCTTCAGTGTAGCAATGGAAGTAGAGACCATGTTGATGAATGATGTTAATAAGTGGGAGCAAGTACAAAATAAAAAGAAGATGACCAAGCACCAAACCCTGGGCACACCTAGGGCTGCATCCTAACAAATGTAAAAAAAAAAAAAAAGGTGAATGTGCTTTATTTTTCTCATGCTTTTATTATCCGCTCGTGCTGCTTGCGTCCAAACTGATTTGTCAGAAACACTTACATCAGATGGAAAGTAGAAGTGATGAGACAATTTGACCTGTTGGGAGTAATTCTTTTCATGGGAAGATTCTCTACTGAAGCAACACAGCATAACACTATAAACAAATGTACATTTAATAAATAGCCGGTGGCGCAGGGGTTAGCGCTGTTGCCTCACAGCAAGAAGGTCGCAGGTTCCTCCTTGGTCCTGGGTCTGGGACCTTTCTGTGTGGAGTTTGCATGTTCTCCCCGTGTCTGTTTGGGTTTTCACCGGGTACTCCGGCTTCCTCCCACAGTCCAAAAACATGCTCAGGTCAATTGACAACTCTAAATTGCCTGTAGGCGTGAGTGTGTGAGTGAATGGTGTGTGTGCCCCACGATTGGCTGGCGACCATCTGGGGTGTATCCCTGCCTCTCACCGTAACGCGCTGGGATAGGCTCCGGCAGACCCCTGTGACCCTAATGAGGAATAAGCAGGTATAGAAATAGGTATAGAAATATATATATATATATATATATATATATATATATATATATATATATATATATATATATATATATATATATGTATATATATATATATATATGTATATATATATATATATATATATATGTATATATATATATATATATATATATATGTATATATATATATATATATATATATATATGTATATATATATATATATATATATATATATGTATATATATATATATATATGTATATATATATATATGTATATATATATATGTATATATATATATATGTATATATATATATATGTATATATATATATATATATATATATGTATATATATATATATGTATATATATATATATATATATATGTATATATATATATATATATATATATATATATATATATATATATATATA
Organism: Lepturacanthus savala; assembly: GCA_030544235.1. Lineage (NCBI taxonomy): Eukaryota > Metazoa > Chordata > Actinopteri > Scombriformes > Trichiuridae > Lepturacanthus > Lepturacanthus savala. Next base: position 19,589,447 of record CM060465.1, read on the forward strand.
TATATATATATATATATATATATATATATATATATATATATATATATATATATATATATATATATATATATATATATATATATATATGTATATATACTGACTGACTAATAAATAGCTTGCAAATAATACCGCTAGTGGATATCCAGAGCAGACATAAACACTGTCCAAGGCACATACAAAGAGAGCAGTGCTAGAAAGACAGAGTGAATGTGAGTGGCAGTGAGATGATGCCTGTACAGGAGTAGCTGGCAGTTATGACAACCCACCTTGATGCATGACTCATAGAACAAATTCATTAAGGTTTTTAAATTAAAATTGACTGTTGTTTACTGTAATAACCAAGTTGCAAATAACACACAACCAGACTTTCTGTTTAAAATGTAACAGCACTAACTGAAGTATATTGCTCACAAAACAAGATTATAGTGATGTAGTCGTTGAATATGTTTTATTCAGTACATTTACAAATCGAATTATTGTGTTAATCTAAGGTTGTTTTTTTTAAATGCATGTATACACCTTAGTCGAATCACTACACCTAGATTATGCGATTGGAATTGGATTTTCTTCAGCATGTATACAGCTTGAAGCATAGACTAAAGCTGGACAATCCATGGGCGCATGCTCCACAACAGAGACGGCACCAAGTGGAGCAGAGAAGCTGCCAGAACCGGCCAAGTAAAAATAATAAAAAATAAATAAATAATAAAAAAAAAAACAAAGGCTGATTCAATGATTTAATGTATTTTGACAGTACGACCAGCAAATCTGATTAATTAAAAAGAAAGAGAGACAAAAGGAAACCCGTATATGGCTAGGCTGGCATGTCTGGTCGGGAACTAGATGAGATTTTATTAAGCTTATTAAGCGGTTTATGTCCAATTTTTTTACAAAGTGGCATAAAAGTAGATATACTGTACATGTGTATGTATTTATAGCCGTATTAAACTATTGAAACAACAGATGTTTCCACATAATGGAGTGGACCCCGTCAGGTATTAGATTTTCTCAGTTACATGTAAACTGAGACAGTAGTCCAACTAGACACAAAAATTGAATTTTGAGCATAGCTCAGTTAAGCTCTGCATGCAAACGTACTTGAGCTCAACATGAAAAACTGAAAAAAACACACACACTCACCAATCTGAACACATAAAGAGGTACATAAAAAACAGCATGGCAAAAAACATGTGAACATGCTGGTATTCTTTGTGCTAATATCATTGAAATCATGCGTTCAATGTGAAAATGAAAACAAATACTGTTATGTCATTTCCTGTAATTTCCTCTTCTTTTTTTTTTTTTTTTTTACACTTTTACTGTATGAGTATGTTTCATCGACGTGATGACAAATTCAGTTTCTTGAGCTACTATTCCTTAATTTGTTTCCACTGAATAGTTTTCAGAGGAATGAAAAGATAAAAACCCAATAGTATGACTCTGAAAACTGCTTTTAGAATGAAAAATCAAAGAAATTCCTTGTCCAGGCAGCAAAGACATTAACCGCGTGAAATCGACTGATAAAATCAAAGTACCCTAAAGGCTAAGCAAAGGCAAACCGCTCACCCGCACTGTTGCTGTAACAGCAGAGGACCTCCACTGTGCTTGTCAGCATTTGTTAAATCACCTGGAATCACCCCTCTACAGGTCAGATGAGTAATTCCTCTCCATTGTTCTACTGCACGACATTGATCTAGCGGCAGCGAGTTCTGCCCAGAGGAGTTCTGAGGCCACTCTGGATCGCACACAACCCGCCTATAAATATTGTCCCATAGAGTGATTTCCCCCTCTTAGCATGCATGCAGTCCCTGTGATGGTCTGAATGGAAATCCATCTGTCTGGAGAAGAGCCTGTTGTTTGCTCAGAATGCTGCAGGATCTTCACATCCTGTCTCTGCCTCTGTAACTAATCAATCCCGATGTCTCGATATGCACGAGCCTCACCTGCTTCCTCCCGATAGCACACGTGCGTGCACACACGTGCAAACACATTGACAAGCGTGCACATGATTCCACGAGCACGTTGTGATGTTCCGGTTCAAAGGACAATGCGGTTCTGCTTCTCTACATCAGTAAAGGCAGAAGGAAGACAAAGTACATTCTGTCAGTGTAGATTGGGGGAAAAAAAACAAAAAAAACGTACCATTTCCTGAGATGTGTAGGTCCCAGTTGCCAAAAAAGCACATAAAATAGTGTGTTCAGAAGGCCTCCAGGGTTTGGCTGGTAAAAGCGCTCTGTAAATCCTCAGGGGTGGCCATTTTTTGTGGAGAATGGGGATCTGGGTTGTGTCTCTGACTCCTTTGCTGTGCTAACATTGCACACCTGCACAGGCACATGTGGGCGACCCGTACACACACATACACACACGCACATACAGTGGGAAATCTAGGGTTGTGCTTCGTCAACAATTAGCCCTAATGGTTCCTGCCTGCACTGATATTTCCTCGAACCACTGGCACTGAAACTCTAAATATTAACCCGGGGAATCACGCACATCAGCAACTCTACCTACAAACCGTGAACAGAAGACATTTTCCAAACATATAATGCACTTGTAAGTAGGATGGTGTGAAGGCTAAAAGCCAAATGCAGAGCTGCTTGGTGTTGAGGGGAAGATTAATAGCACGAATGACAGAGAACCACCCAATGTGTTCATTTCCTGTGGTGTAACAGAGCTCTACACACACACAAATTTCAATGATAATATCCAAAACTCATTCTAGTGCGGTGTCCTGAAATGAACAGATTGGACAGTCATTTTGATGAATGTGTTGTCATGTTACAACAGTCGACTAAATGTAATGTGGTCAGGATTCATGAGACAGGAGGATTTGGATTGTGTTAAACTTTTATTGTGACTTAATGCTTGGTTTTAGAACGCTGCATGTGCAGAGGGCGTAAAATTCAGTTTTCCAAGGCATGCGAGCAGAATATTTATTTCATGTGTTACCACATTTAAAAACAAGTTCTTGGTGTCTGCCCATTCATACTGAACATGAGAGTGAGAGGATAGGACAGCTGCAGAAACATGTGTTTCACTTCCAACCAGCACAATGAGTCCAAAACAGTCTGCACTTTACAAATCCATTACTGTGTTTTACAGAACTGAACAATGTCACATGACTCAGTGAACTTTGCCACGATCTTATGATCAACACTCTGAGAATTTAGAAGCAGGGTTACAATACAATAGTACATATTGCATAGTAACACCAAAGAAAGACAATTTCCTTTCTGGAGATCAAAAACGCTTCAATAATATGAAACAGAGTCTGCAACTCATGCAGGAGCCTCATCCTAATGCTTCTTCTATCAAGTAATAACATGGGCTATTGGGTCCAGAGGGGAGGACTTCTCAGCATCACGCACGGCCGTCCACTCTGCAGAAGCGAGCTGTGTGCGGTAAGCGCCCAGCTCAGGCACTTCAGATCAAAGTAGAGATAGTTCATCGGCACATACCACAAACTATTTGCTTGATAACAGTGGGGAGATTTGCCAGATCACAGCATAATAAGTAAAATTCCTTTCTCCCAGTTTCAACTCTTTTGGATATAAGAGGGCATATAAAGCTATGAAGTACTCTAAGTCAAGAGAGTGGAAAAGTGATCTCATCGTGTGACGGACAGGGAATCCAGCTTATCTCACACCATGTAAGAAATGTGACTATTTTGATATAGGAAATCGAGTTGCATGAGAAGCGGTTTCCACTGAGGGAAGAAAGTATTGTTACGCCTCATTTTACTTGACAAATGTTCTGACATACTGTATATTTATCTTCGAAGGTCTCGCACAGGGGTCACCAGCGCTGGTCCTAGAGAGCCGCTGTGGGTGCAGGTTTTTGTTCCAACCAAGCGGTTACACACCTGATTCTACTAACAGCTAGAGCCCTTGCTATGGAGCTTCAGAAGTAGAATCAGGTGTGTTACTGCTTGGTTGAAACAAAAGCGTACATGCACGGTGGCTCTCTATGACCAGGGCTGGACTAGCACACTGGAATATAAACTTACTGCGCCATATTTTTCAGATCATTATGTCACTTCATATCAGGTTTTTATATTCGTGTTATTTCACTTATAGGCTTTCAGCTGCAAAAAATAAAAATAAAATGATGCTGTCAGTGGTGCAGGCCTTGGATTTGATTTTACATTATCACTGTGGGGAACTATAGTAATAACAACTGACAAAATTACATGGTTGCACATGACACGCTAAACCTTAAGAGGTTAGAGGCAAAAACACCAGTGTTTGTTTAAAGGCCACTGACGCGGAAATACAAATAAACGAGGAATAAACTTTAGGAAAGCTAAAATTACATATTGAAGCTAGATTTATGCAGGCAGGGAGAATCCAATCAGTATGTGGTGTAGCTCAGCAGCTGCAGCAGGAATTCTCAATTATATATATATATATATATATATATATATATATATGGCAAATACGTGGCAATTTTAGTCTCTATCTGTACCGCATTTTAAAACCTTATCTTCAACGACTGATAGTGTTCTAGAGTGCTCTGCCGCATTCAGACAAAAAGTTGATTGGTCCACTATCGTTGAGAATACATGTATGTGTTCTTTGCAGGAACAGGGCCATGTCTCCCTAAATAAGGCGTTATTTACTTTGTAATGAATTAATCATAATTAATGTTTTAATGTCCCCACCCCTACTTATTATATCATATTTCATGGCAATGATGTAACATTTACCTTAAAACCAAAAAAGCAGGGGATTAAAAATGACAAAGTTTTTAAACAGTTCTTTAGATATTTTGGTGCAACGTACATCGCCATCCTCACTTGTCATATCTTTGGCCAAATGTACATGTGCAGGGCATGAATGCAACACTGTTCCAAGTGCATCTCTAACATACATGTAGGGAAAAAAAAAATAAAAGCCTACTGAGGCCTATAGCAAGAAATCCTTTGTAGCGTGTCTCCACAAGCCTACAAATCAGCGAGCTTCGCTATTTCATTATTTGTCAAGATAAGTGAGGCGCACCTGTGTTATGAGAAGAAGATTCAAACTGAACCGGACAGTGCATGCTGCCTCTGTACATTCCAGTCCAATAAGGAAATCTGGGCACCATGGTGAGCTCAGATCATGGGAGCATACCTTCCATGTAGACATGTGAGAAACATCACAAGGCCGCCTGCTCGCTTCTCAGGGAGGGGCCTTTTGCTTGTCAGCGGGGTCTGAATTGTGGGGGAGGCTGTAATCGAAACACAGCAGCCATATGTAGACACTATGCTAACCGTTCCATATGGGAATATTTACATGCCTTCTTTGTTGTTCACAGATCAAAGCGGAGGAGATCCATTTGAGTTGATTTTATGACACGTTTTAGCAAATTTGCAGAGGGGGGCTTTAAATGCCTTGTAAAACCTGTTCCACAGCAGGCAAGACCACCCTATTAATTCTGATAGCCCGCGTGTATACAAAGGAAATCGGAGTAAGAGCCACGGAGCTTTCCACAGGAGTGTGAAGGAATGTGCATTTTGAACAGTGGGGGGAATATAACAAATATCAAATCCATAAAGAACGAGAGATCTACGTCTTCAAAAACAACGGCACAGGAACAAAAACAAAAGCAGAACACCATAAATTTATTGTGGAAAAAAAACATTGGGGAGGGTGGAGAAGGGAGGGGGGGGAAAGAAAGTCTATTCTGGCACATTGTTCTTTTTTTATATTACAAAAAAAGGAGAAGAAGGCTACAAATCTCGATAATTTATACAAATACAACAACTCTCAAAAAAATAAATCTTTAATTTAGTAAACGCTCTGTGTGAACACGATTCTGCAATAACCCACCGCTTGAGATCCCTGAGCAGAGACACAGAGTGAAGCGCCTTTTTTCACTCAAGCAGTTATCAGTGTTTTTTTTTTTTTCTTTTTTTCCTTTTTCATAAACACTTTATATATACAGAGGGATATAGTGAGGAATTAGCACATGTTGGACTATGGGGGTGTGTGTTAGGTGGAGGGCAGGGATGGATGTGACCTGTGATTATCCTACTCAACATCACAGTCAGAAATAGAACACTCCATGACTGCAACAGATGATACATCCGCTCCAAACTGTTCCCTCTAGTTTAGGTGTTTTGCTGTAATTGTATTTGGGGACTTTTTTTTTTCTCTGTAAGATCACAGACATATAATATCTGCTAATTTTCTTCATTTCACATGTAAAACACAGTGCCAGCTGGTTCTGTTGCTAAGGTAACACAAAGCAATAACTTACAACACAATAGACTAAAAGGACACAGATAGTTCAGGAGGTTTGTAGCCGATGACAAACAAATGCTAGGAGACTCTTTTACTCCGTCACAAATACTGTACACACTACTGAGAAGGTGTCGTTTCACTTAATGCACGCTGACAAAACAAATAAATGTTAATGACACAAAAATATATACAAAAATGAAACCTTAACACTGAGTACAGAGTTTTGCCAATATGGGAAATACTTCATGTAACAAACCCAGTAACTTGAGCTGCAACTTTTTAAGTCTGGCTACTTTATCGCTGCGTGAATTTCTGTATACTATACACAATGTAGGTATATATTAGGATTCATTTATACAAACACATGAAATTACGTTTTTATTCCAAAACACAAAGATGGGCATTCAAACACTGCCCTCAGACGTGCTCTGTCTGTGCATTATAATGTGATGAAAAGGTGTGCATCAGCGTAGCTTTTATATTTGGTTAGAAGAACCCCTTCATCTGTTCCAGCTCTGCACACGCCACTGGAAAAAGCTTCAGGCGTGCGCCCACAACTAGCGTACCTGCCTTTCTGGTGTCTGTGACTTCCACGGGAAGGTATCTTTAAGGTTTCCATTTATAGCTTCCGACTGTTGGCGCTAGATACGTTTCCATGGTGACTTGGCTTCTTCACCAGTGCTGAACAGGAAACAGCGGTACAAATGCCACCTGTACGCAACTGATAAAGAAGATTCACACCTTTTATAATAAGGCATTGTAATATAGAACAAAAAAAGAGTCCTATTTTCTTTTTTTTTTCTTTTTAGATTTTACTTACCAAAACATACTGTATTTGGCAATATACACTCTTCATGGAGCTTTTAGAGGCTATTGTTGTGCTGCAATGGCTAACAAATTCAATTCCCTTTTCAAGTTTTTCACCACATATCAGGTTTTCTGCTACAAAAGGGCTTGCAGTAATGCTGATTTTTTTTTCTTTTTTATCTCTGTAGTATAAAGTGTATGTAATCTCATGAGCAAAGCAGACTGGAATACTCAGTGATTTAAATTACATCTTACATTAATTTGGATATTTTGGATTTTTTTTTAAACTATCGAAGATAAAACTGAGAACTTAATGAAACGGTGATGGAAAGGACCCTCAGTGCCGTGTTCTGAGATTCCTTTTTAACGCTAATATATTTAGCTTTATCTCACACTGTTCTGGGTAAAAGTCACTCTCTTGAACTACAATTGCTTATTTAAAGAAAAAAGAAAAAAAACTAACCTAATTCTCCACACATGTTGAAGGATGTACCTGTTGTCTCACTGCAAGCTCAAGTGCTCTAGTTCAAAAAGAAAGAAGAAATAAAAAACAAATAAAAAGAACACAGTTGCTGTGAACTCGTTCTCTAGTTCTGCAGAAAAGTCTAAAAAGTCCAAATACCAAGTAGCACTTGCCAAACTGTGAGGAAAGCTGCTGGCCTGAGGTGTATGCAGAGCTCCGGAGGGCTGTGCAGCACAGTCATGTCCTCTCTGAGCAAACATCCTCCCTGAGTCTCTTCCATCTCTCCTGGATAAGAAGCGCGGATGAGGAACATTTGGACCGTCCTTTTCTCCAGGTCTGGTGCACAGATGGCAGGCAGGCGGGCACCGTGAGCTCAGGGGCTCATGGTCCTCAGGCCCTGTTTCTCCATGATGTTCCACAGCTTACGCAAGTTGGACTGGGTAATGGTGTCATCCGGTTTCAGCTGCAGCGCTCGGAGGTAATTGGCTTCAGCTTCTTGCAGTTTCCCGTTGAGGTGGAGGATTGCCCCCAGGTTCATCAAGGCTGCAGGATACTAAAAAAAAAACAGAAAAAAGAGAAAGATGTTCGTCATGGAGTGCAATATCAATTTCATACTAAGTAAACCTCAATCTAATTTAAAGCTCTGTTCCAAATATATTGTCTGTCCAAGAATAGCATCTGAAGACTTGTACCCTGTCATTGAGTGTAAGTATGTAAAATAAGTACGAACACAGCGATTCAGCTGCCTGAGACATAGTGCAGCAGGAGACAGCTGACGCAAACACAAAGTGACAGATTTACTCACCACTAATGGCCTGTTGAGACTAAACTGATTTCATGAAAAATTCAAATTTTGACATCCAGGGTTAATTGAAGATGTTTGTTGAGATTAAAAATGCAAATAAAGTACATCTATTCACACGTATGTGGGTATGCATACTTTAATAAGGAATGATATTTGACCAAAAATTACCCAGTCACCCAGATAATTTTGTGTTTTCCATGAAAAGTCACACTTTTATTCACCACCCTGAGTTGTAAAATGAGTAGAAAATATAGTCAAGACACTGATGAAGTTAGAAAAAATGATTTGTATTTGAAATAATTTTTTCCTTTAAACTTGGCTTTTAAGGGAGGTCAGTTTTTTAGCTTCTCTAACCAGCTCAACTGTATTCAACTGTGCTAACATGATCGCACAACGGTTTTCTAATCATCCATTAACCTTCTGACGAGTGATAGTTGCTGGAAATGGGCCTCTATACACCAAACTAGATATTGCACAAATAACATTTGCAGCTAGAATAGTTATTTACCATATTAGCAATGTATAGAGTGTGTTTCTGATTAGTTCAAGTTATCTTCATTGAAAAAAAACAATGCTTTTCTTTCAAAAATAAGGAAATTTGTAAGTGACCCCAAACCTGTTATATTGTTACATGTTATATTTCATTTTTTTAATCTATGCAAAAACAAACAAACAAAAAAAAAAACAATGTAAAAACATCATGTGTTGTGTCATTGCAGGGTTTAGGCGATGTGATTTGACCAGGTGTGTGAGGTTGCCAGGCACCAAGCATATATTTTAGGAAAGTTACTGTGAAACACTGCAACATGTCGATTTGTTATAGTCTTTTTGTACATAATTTGACATATGAAATACATACTACTCAATATTCATGAGAGTTCTTCTCATCTAACTGTTGCCTATAGCTTATTGTCATCTGGTACCTTTTAACTGCCCCTATTCATGAAACCAAAACATCTACATCCTTATACTATTTAAAATATGAAACCTATTACAAAAGATAAAGTACAGATATCACTGTAAATACATATAAAAGGTTACAGATGATACAGTAGTCTGTTTAAATGAAGTCGTCATTTTAAAAGAACATTAGGTCAACTTGTGGGGCTGTAGCAGAACACCCAGACTGCAGGGCAGTGTTTGGTAGCCATGCTGCTTTGCGTGTCTCTGTGTCTTCTCTGTGGTCACAGATGTCATAGGGAGCAACCATCACTTTGATGTGGGCCTAGATGAATATGCTGTATATTCCTGCTGGTGCCAAGAGGTAAAATCATCATCGGTGCGACGAGTGAGTCATGAGGACATAAGTACAGGAAAAGTGTCCGGGGTGCAATCATGGTAAGACCATGAAGCGCCAGGCCAAGGGAGGGGCCACATCTGATCCCCATTTGAGTTGGAAGTATGGAAAAGATGTCTAATCTTGTAGAGAAGCTACCGTTTTACTGCTTGAGACTATTGTAATTTATATAATTGTAATTCCTAGGAAACAAGGAATGTACAAATAAAACAAAAATGGCCAATGATTTGCTTTTACTGCTGTGTTTGTGAGTTTTTCCTATAATTATCACCACATGCATCATTGTCACATGGTATGGCCCATGATTAAGGCATTTTGACATTTACGGATGTGCCGTTTTCTACCACTAGGCTGAAATTCCTTCCCATGTCCCATTAACTAATCAAGAGTAATTCTCAAATTAACACTTTTTGCATAAGGGAGTAGTGTTTATAAATGTTATGAACGTCTGTGGAGAAATTAATGGAAATGTGAACCAATCACAGTGAGACCAGTACCACAGAACAATGAGGTACACTACAAATATAAAAGCAGGTGGAAAAAAAATATACAAAAACAAACATATAAATCTAATCCAGGAAGTAAGTTTTCAATACATTGTCTGTTAATCATCATGATGAAGAGAATTTGGGCCATAGTTATCTGATCCAGCAGCATATTTGTATTGTTAGCAGGGTGTTGCACCAAAATATATCAAATCCAGTCCATAAAACAAACTAAAAGAGTAACAACCCATTAAATCCAAATGAACTTAAAGTGAATAAACTATAAACTTAAAGTATTATGCTCTTTTAACAGTAATAATAACAGTAAGATTACAATAATACAATGAGTATTTTGCTTCTACTCAATACTAACACCCATATACAGTATATATATATATATATATATATATATATATATATATGTATGCAGCAAGCATACAAAGACCAGACACTTTAACATTCTTCATTTGTCTTGCTTTGTCCATATTGTACAGGAGACTGTGTGAACAGACTGCTCCATCTTTGTCTATACACTCACTAAACTTAAAAAATATTTCTCTGTTTTTTCAGTGTCAAACTCTGATGAGTGATGCCCCATGCATGAGAATTTCAATGGGAAAAATATGTCCAATAGAGCTGCTTTTCCTCATAGAGGGAAATAAATTGATGAATAAATCAAAGAGACTCTGGAATAATCCTATTGTCCCTCAGAGAGCGGCCATTTCCTCCCCAAACACATAAAACATGCTGCAGATGCCTTGGCTAAAATAAAGGCTGGCATCACCAACACTTCTCCTGTTGCTCCCAGGCTCCGAATGTGCAGCATTAAATTATTAGATACCGATAATTTAATGCCGCACATAAAATTTTTGGTGTCCAATAATTTAACGCTGCACATTTGGAACATTAAATTTGCTATATACCAATTTACTATCCTCGCTGAATATTTTGTAATGACATTAATCCCACAGCAAAAACAAAATCAACATTTACTCTCTGCGCTTCAATTATTATTCACAAGAGCAGCCAGGGTTCTTGACTTTAACGGCCGGGGTGAATTTGCGGCAGTTTGAGCTATAAATTGCCTTCTGTTTGACCTGCCATTTGAAGGTCAAACCACAAAATAAGGCCAGGGGATCAATTTGCAAGTTAAGGATTTAAACTAGTCAGAAAAACGCTAGCCAAAATATAATTATTTATACATATGGATATAGTTGAAAGTGACAAGTCAGGCGGCCACACATAAATCCTGCATCCACAACAGGTGATAAGTAGATGCCAGTTTGTGGAGTCAGTGAGGATGTTATGTTAAGAGGAGTGAATCAGTGGTGGAAGGTAACGAGGTATATTTACTCAAGTATTCTATTTAAGAAAAAAAAAAAATCGCTATTTTACTTGTATTTCCATTTTTATGCTACCTTATACTTTTTACTTCACTACATTTATTTACCATTCTCATACTCCTCAGATTAACATTTTACATCGATTCTTTTAAGTGTTGACTTGCCTGTTCTTTTATTTTTTTAAATGTCTTATGCAATTTTATGTGAAAGCTGCTTTACAAACAAATCTTATTGCAATTGGATCATTATTCTGTTTTAAATAAACATATGCTAGAGTGTGATATCATGTAATACTATTACTACTAATCCATCCAAGTTATTGAAATTTGGTGTCACACTGATAAACAACAACTCTTACTGGTATTTGCTAGTGAGCAAAAAAACATACAACAAATAAAATACACTATAATAGTACATAATAGGACCAATAACACTAAAATCAGTCTGCATGAATACTTACTTACTTTTGATACTTCAAGTACATGTTGTTGGTAAAACTTCTATACTTTTACTTCAATCAAATTTTGAATTCAGGAGTTGTAACAGAGTATTTCTAGTTTTCTCTTTTTACTTATGTAAAGGATCTGAATGCTTCTTCTGCCGCTGTTTGTAAGCGGTTCGTCAGCTCCTCAGGTAGCATGACTTATGATGTCTTTTGGCAAAGGGAAGATGACAAAAGTAAAGTAACACTTTGTTGCCACAGGGAGAAGCAGCTACAGTACACCTCCTCACATCTCGATGCTGGCAAATGATCACAAGAATGTATTACTGTCAATACGCTTTGTGTATTAAATATATTTAGCCCACGGCAATATGGAGTTAAAAGTCACAGATGATGATGCAGGAGGGACTGAGGAGAGGCAAATAGAAAAAAAAAGCAAACAAACAGATATTCATAAGCGAGGTGACATATGAAGCAGTGAGCAAAGACCCCTGGGTAGAAAATGAACAGACTCCATTCTTCTCGGTGCAGCTGCAGCTGTGGTTCAAAAGATTTCTCTCCTCGCCCATGCAGAACTTATCAATTCCTCAGTTTTCTTTCCTTCCTCCGCTCTCCCCTGTTGGCTCCCGCCTTTCCTCGCCCAACCCTTTTCTCCCCCTACGTTCACATAGTTAAGACCTCTGAGATTTACACCCCATGCTCCTGCATTCTCCTCTGCCCTAGCAACACTCGCAGCACTCTGAAAAACGTCTGTTGTCAAAAGCTTTCATTTTTCCCCTCATTTCCTGCTGCTCTGTAACCCCTCTGCCTCCCTACCCCTTCCTGAAACTGGCATGTAGCGTAGGAGCGGAACGTGAGGACTAAAGGACAAAATCCCTTGGATGGAGCGAATTGTCCTCCCTCAACTCAGAGCTCGTAGACATGTGCGCTTAATATAAAACACCAGTGCCTTTGGAGAGTGAGGAGTCAAGCCGCAGTGAGGCATGAAAAGACAAATGAAGATGGACAGGGTACATGGCTTAAGTCAAGTCGCATCGGAAAGTACAAAGGGATAATAGTAAAGAAGATGGATGAAGGTCCTAAATTATAATTGAGCATCAGCTGTAAGCAATAGAAAAGGCAAACGCTGTTTAAAAGGGACCAAGTAGGGGCAGAAACATGCCTTTGTGTTTGGATGTGGACATTAAATGCATGTTTGTATGATATATTACACTACAGATGCAAAGAAACAGTGGAAATCACACTGATCTGGCCCTGAAACATCCGGATTTTTAAAGGAGTACAAGTCTATCAGGAGACGTGACCTGTAGCGGTCTGCTCTGGCAAACACTCTTCACAATAAAAGGCTCCTAATAACACATAATTAACAGAAACTTTCCCACAATTCACCTTAAACCGTGTGATTCTGTTACATTATTCGTGTACGCATTTGAACTGGGACAATGGGAGCAATGTTTGTTTCCTTACTAGACATCTGGGTTTAATTAGATGTTAAAAAAATGCAGCTTTTAAAAGTTGAAAAATCGACATCGAGAACAGCGACAGGAGCACAAGTTCATGGTTTCTAAGGATATTTGAAAAATGTATCCTTTTGTTTGCCATTGTTTGTATATAGCGCACCAGGGTTTGTGACTAAACTTTATGTCTGTATAACATTGCCCGGATGCATTTCGGTCATTAATCCTGAGCCGATTTCTTCTAATCAAGACGCAGGAACAAACAGGGTGACCGCATGCCAAACATATTTTGCTCCCAACACGATCCTCCCTTAAACAACTGGTCCCTTCCTGTCAGAGCCGTCACAGACAGGGCTCCATTCATTTTCTAGACGTCAAAGTCCCCTGACTGAGTGCTATTATCATTATTCTTTTCAATCTACTTACCCCTGGCCTCTCCTTTGAAGATGGTGATGGATGCTGCACAAACAAACCTCTGAGCTTAGTAGAAATCTAGCCCTTTTTTTCTTTTTTCTTTTTTCCACTGATCCACTGACAATGAGGGCCGTTGTGAGGAGGCAGTAATATAGATGGGATCATTGGAAAGCCACCCAGACTGTGATTGCACAGTGTCCATCAGGGTAAATAGTAAAGAGGATGATTAGCCATACTCACATTGGGTCTCAGGCTTGCTGCTTGTCCGTAATACTTCTCGGCTGCCTCATTTAGGCTGGCTTGTCTGCAAAGGTAAAACAGAGAAAGGCGATCATTACTCATCTTTATAGCTCCCGGCCTCAGACGGGGCCATGAACCCTGTGTGTTCGCCGGCGCTCAGGGGTCATTGAGAAAATAACAGGAGGGAACAGCATGAGGGATGAAAAAAAGCTGATGGCCTGTAGGGTCCTCATCCGATAGCATCTTTAACTCCGGAACATCTGCGCCGAGTGGTGCACAGCAAGCACTTTCTGTTTTAATTGAACCTTGAGGTCAGACACGTGGCTTATTGGGTAAATTGGAGAAAGCCCATCGACATGCCGAGGCTGATGAGAAATAGTCATTATACTGTACAGCCGAAAGGGGGAAACTGTGACTTGACGTGCCTGATGGTTAGAGTCACTGATGGCGTATAAGTAATGCAGGAACATATAATCATTTTATCATACTATCATAACAAACAGGAGAGCAGATTTGCTGGCACAGGCGCGGTAAAACATGCATCGCTGCGACATAAAGGGCTTTTGGGCAGATGGCTTGCCGGCGTGAGTCCCTGGAACCAGAAATACTTCATTCACGAGGACATAAAACCTGCAGTCATGACAGGAACAACCTACATTATGCTGTTTTATCCTCCTCATAATCTACTGCTCTGCCTACTGTTATGTATGCGGCTGCGGTTTCTTTGCGACGTGGCTCTTCCTGTCATTAATACTACTGCAAACCAGAAATCACTTTTATGCTCTGTAGCTGCATGCTTTTTTAACCGATGGTAGCGATTGTCTCATTGCAAACAATTTAACTTTGACGAAGTCAAGGACAGGGGCAGCGGCGGCTGGCTGCGGAGCCCCTTAAGTCGTAATGATCAAAAGGAAGAGAGACCGCTGGAGCCGCCGTTTCACTCAGGCTGTCGCGGTCTATTAAGGGATCATCCTCCATATGGTTCCAGATGAGAGGGAAAACTTTTAATTTAGGATAACCAGGTCAGTGGCCCAAGTATACACACACAGTGCTTATGTTTTGGATTTGAAATGACACTGTGTTCTGTGTTCTCGATGCGACACTGAACAATCAATAGGCATATAACTGAAATACCCGAAGATATATGAAAATACAGAGTAATCATTTGTCCAGTTTTTTTTTTCCTGTCCAGAATCAATGAACATAGAAATATGTTTTGCTTGAAACGTGCTAACAGCAGAATGTCGTCTTCATTACTTAAAAGGTCCTATCTTAGTGTATAACGTGCTGGAAATTTCAAATATCCAAATCGCAATGTCACAAAACATTGCTCTACACATATTGTGGAAAAAAACATAACTAAAATAGATTTTGGAATGAAAGGCATTCTTTAAATACAAATTTTGAGCGGAACATGGAAACATATTGTTGGTGCCTTATTAAAAAATGTCAATATAGCACATACGGACAACATGACCTTAAAATCCACTGACAGTTGTGACCCTCGAAAACATTATTAGAAATTTGGATCTCATAAGCCTCATCTATCATGTTATCTCCACACTCTTTACATACACTAAAAAAATTACACTGTTTATTTTTGTTGAGAGCAACTGAATTTTTTTTTCCCACTGCGTTCCAAAGAAGCATTTTACATTCCAGACACAGAGTTGAGTTGCTGTATTTGTCCTGTGATTATAAAACGCGGTTTCCACGTCCAACCACAACCATATGTTTTGTTCGCCAGCATAATATTTAGAAAGCCCAACCTTCGGAGAAAAAAAAATAAATGCACACATCTAATTCTATAATATCATTATCACATTTATAAACACATTATCAGAAGGGAACTGGAGAGCTGCCACAGTTCTTAAGGCTGACTGTGGGTTGTGAGAGTGAAGGAGACAATTGACGCCAGCTATGTAAAAACCACTGCCTGGGTTGAAGCCCCGGGAAGAGTGTGAGACTACAAGAGTGCAGAAATGAAGACGCAGAGAGTCTCAGTGGGGGAAAAAAAAAAAAGCATGAACAAATCTTGCTGTACAGAATTTCAAATCAGCAGCTCACCCGCTGATCTTCTTACCCCGACATCTTGTGTCGGGATGGTTTATTCACTCCAGGCGTGCGCAAATAACAGCATCGGCATTACTGACTATAAGCGTGACACTGTTAGACAGTAGTGACTGAGGGAACAAACAGACAGATATGGTGCTTAAAGCTGCAGCCTGTCTGATACTCCCTCGTCTCCAGTGCACATTTACGTTACAGTAAGATTCTCCCTGTTACTGTTACACTGAGCACACATCTTCCCTGCGGGTAGTTTGGTATGTGTGGTACACCTAATGTAACCTGGAACCAGATTCTCTCTATTACCATTGTAAGATTACCGATTTAAACCCTCTTTGGGGGAAATCGAGACAACCAAATAAGCATAAAATCGGCCTAACATTGCATGCCTTACATTATGACATGCAGATAATATTCAATCTTTCAAAATCTATACGATACCGGACATATGGTTTGGATAGGAATCATGTACTCTACTGTTCAAAAGTTTGGGGTCACCCAGACAATTTTGTGTTTTCCTTGAAAAGTCACACTTTAATTTACTACTATGA
The DNA here is from genome assembly GCA_030544235.1 of Lepturacanthus savala. Classification (NCBI taxonomy): domain Eukaryota; kingdom Metazoa; phylum Chordata; class Actinopteri; order Scombriformes; family Trichiuridae; genus Lepturacanthus; species Lepturacanthus savala. The sequence continues at coordinate 19,606,042 of CM060465.1, forward strand.
GTTGTAAAACGAATAGAAAATATAGTAAAGACAATGACAAGGTTAGAATTAATGATTTGTATTTGAAATAATATTTTTTTTTCCTTCAAACTTTGCTTTCGTCAAAGGAAGGTCAGTTTTATAGCTTCTCTAACCAGCTAAACTGTTTTCAGCTGTGTTAACATGCACTAGGGTTTTCTAATCATCCATTAACCTTCTGACACAATGAGCAAACACATTGTACCATTAGAACACTGGACTGATAGTTGATACAAATGGGCCTCTATATACCAATGTAGATATTGCACCAAAAACCAGACATTTGCAGCTACAATAGTCATTTACCACATTAGCAATGTATAGAGTGTATTTCTGATTAGTTGTCTTCATTGAAAATTACAATGCTTTTCTTTCAATAATAAGGACATTTCTAAGTGACCCCAAACTTTTGAACGGTACTGTATGAGGTGACCTATGGACACTTTGGAGTTTTTTTTCTGTCCCTGAACATCAACACATTGTATTTGCTGTATCACACCCATTCACACAGCTAGCCAGAGCCAGTATGGAAAAAAAACACCATCACAACAAGTGTTCAAAGAAGGCACACAGCCATTATTTGTTTGGAAAGAGAACTATCAAAAAGGACCCAAGAGGGCAATAAAATACATTTGCACATCTGAAAGCTTCTGCCCCTCCCAGTGTAGATTATCTTGCGTGCCCGTGCCCCCCCACCATGAAAGCTTTTTCCAAGTGTGCAGCCAAGACAAACACATAAAGAGCATGTGCTGCAGAGGAGCAAGACCCCATGCCAAGCAGGCGGAGAAAAGTTGAGCCCGAGCGCCGCTTGAAGCTCTCTGGAAGAGGCGCTTGATGCTGAAAGCTGTTGGGAGGGAGAGGGGTGGGTGAAGATCCTGTGTGATCAGACTAGTGGGCGAAGAGCTGTGCACAAAGCAAGTGGGCAAGGATCTTACAAAAGAACAGGACAAGAATGATGAATCAGCAGCTTTACCAAACTCTGGTGATTCAAGAAATGCGATAATAAAAATGACCTCTCTTTTATAAAGCAGCTGCTATTTCAACAGAAAAGAGTTAAAACAAAAGACATCTCCATACTGAACAATATCATTTTGAAGGTTTATTCAGTCAGTGGAGCAGCAAACTGTAAATTGGCACATAGCTTTATTTACACATTTCCACTCATGGCTCCCATTCAGAAACGCAACAGCTTGTGGGCTGCTGAAGCTCATCGGGCTGGACCTCACGTCGATTTGAAAGCGAAGCTTTCGCGTATGAGCCGAATCCAATGGAGAAAGAGCGAGACGAGAGGTAAAAAGAAAGAGAGCGTGTGAAGATATGCGGCTGCACAGCATGCTAAGACAAACCAGGAGATCTCAGGCTGGCACTGCAGGGACAGAGGAGAAGCACACAGTACGGCCAAGTAAATCACACCGACCGAGGAGTAGTGTAAGCCCCCGGATAAACCGTGCAGACAGCAGACCTCCCTCTTTCATGCACAGCCTTTCCTTTCTGCTCAGCCACGGAAAAAATGCGGCCCACCCATCTCATCTACAAAGAATGGAACGCTTACAGCGCCTTTCTGTGTCTGTGCTGGGGCCTGGGCTGTGGAAAAGCGTCAAAAACGAAATGAGGCATAATTCCGATCGAACACTCACCTGAGCATGTGGGCCGCGCTGAAGACCACATCAAACTCCTCGCTGTCGAGGCGTGCGGCTTTCTCCGCCATCTCCGCTGCTTCCAGCAGCCGTGACTCTTCCAACAAAAACTGACCTGATAGGGCAAGAGAGAACAGCGGCACTGTTAAAAAACGTGCAGGGATCCCTACGGGGGCACAGAGGGATACACACAGGTCTGGAAGTGTTGCCTTTGGCCTGTGCGGAGGGACAGCCTGGCCTGACCTCGCAATAATCATGCTGAAACTTGGGCTGTCAAAGGTAAGGCGATAATAACCAGTTAAAGCTATAGTACATACTTTCTATGTATAAATGAGCGTTGTCACCCGTTACATTTAAGTCCTTGCCCTGGCAGTTTAAAGTTCTGACCAGGCCTTTCACTGCCAGGTCAACATAAGACTTCAAAGGTGAGGATCATTAAGATTCTTTAAATGTTACCGGACTGAATGGATAAAATTCTGATTAGTCAGTTTACGAAGTAAACAATTTATCCAGTCACACCAGAGGAGGCTGCTCCCGATCCTGTGATGTAAAGCATGTGTCGACAGTGTTTTTTCCTCTCACTGCCAGAGGGGGGAGTTAAAAGTTCCACACTTTAGCTTTAACGTTGTGGAAGATACGGTTCTGTGGGAAGTAATTCTGATTGCATCTGATGACTGCAGTTAAATTCCTATTCATAGCCAACGCCACCTCGAAAAATACACAACCTGCATGATGACCTGATGATTTGTGCTCACTTTCATTCAGCAAAAGGGGAAGTTTTTTTGCAGCCTTTATTTCTCCCATGTGAGGTTGAACACAGTGACATTGTGCAATTTGCTTTTGAAGTGATGGATGCAGGGAGGGATCTTAAATCAGCACTGAAGTAATGGAAAGTTAAGATGACAATGAGCACATCTGCATCCTGTTTGGCTTAAACTTTATGATTTGAGGATATTTTTAAAACTCTAAATGCTGCCAAATAGGAGGGTTTCTTAAAATGTTTTGTGGTTTGAATATTCAACAAAATGATTTCCACCAACCAATTCTATGTTGATAGGAGCACTAACACTTAAAAAATGTCTCTTTATGGTAATTTTTGAACAGGTGAAAAAAAGAAAAGTTTGATTTATTTGCTGTCAATTTAATTAGATATAGTCATTATATTAATGTTGATTCAAGATTTGAATCGATTGATAGCCCAAGTTGAAACACTAGCTACGAGTGCAACATATCACTTTTTGGCCATCTTTCAAACCCATTTGTTCAGATTAGCCAGCCTTGATAGATCTGTTTCTTTAAGATGAAAATGTTTCTCGCAGGAGTTCTTTTTTTCTTATAACGGGCGTGGCTGCGTTTGCAGTCAACCTCTCATGAGATGGGATTATGGGAACCTGACAAGGCCGTGAACTAAGAGTGGACCTGGGCCAGGTTTAGAGAGGAATTAATACCCTGTTGACTTTGGTTAGCCCCACTACTGTACCAGGATGCTAAACCACCAAGTGAACCGAAGCATATTTTCCTTAATAACTGTGGATGAAACTGAAACCGTTTGTACAGGCCTGAGGTGAAAGGCAGACTTTAAGTGGGCCTTCAGACCGTGACTGAGTGTATGACAGCTCCAGGTTACAAACAGCTTGATGACATGACTTCAAAGCCAGGCTTTTACAAAGTTAATCTGTGCATACAAACTCTGATACTGAATTTCATGTCCATCTTGTGAGTGTGACTTTAAGAGGAATCGGAGAAAGTCTGATTTGGAACCAGTACTTTTTCGGACAGTAAGAAGCACTAGATTTGAGATTTTGGTTTTGGGTGATTTCTATTCATTAATTATTAATGATTGATATGATTGTCTTCTATCTATCAAAATCCATTTGAATTTGATTATTAACTATAAGTGACTGGAAGGTGGATGGATACATGTTTGAATCTGAGCAAATTAAAGCTCAATTCCCATATTTTTTGTGCTCTCCCTTCAATAATGTATCTATTGTATAACTACATATATCCTGCTCTAATTAGGATACATATATGATAGATCCAACTGATAGGTAGACGTCATTGCAAGCTGGTGAAATAACAACAGGCCGATCAGTTCATCATGACACACTTTTAGAGGATTTTAAAGAACAGAAGTAATTAAGACGTCAGCTCATTCAGACCCAATCTTACCATCACAGTAATTAAAGTCCTTTTTTGGGATTAAACACTGCACCAGTAATTCATGCGTGAGTCACATGGTACTAATGTAAGACAAAAGAGACGCCGAAATTGTCACGTTTCATATTTCCACCAAATCAGAGAACAATAGGAGGAAATCATCCTCTCTTCTCGCGATCCCCCACCGACCACGTACAGATTAATATCATGGCTGATTAGAGGAAGAGGTGGCAAAGAGGTCGGCCAGCAGTGTTGTCTGAACCACGGGCCAAGCGTGTGCTGAACAGTGACTTCCTGCCTTTGTGCAGACAAGTATGTGTCAAATTGTAAAATTAAATATTTTAGAACGTAAGAATGAAGTCAGGATATAGTCAAAATAAAAGGTGTAAAATATCACTGCTTACCATAATGCATGTAACAGTTGCCTTTCGTAGGATCGAGCTGGATGGCTTTCAGGAAGTACCTCTCTGCTTCTGTTTTCTGCCCCTGAGAGATGGATTAAACACAGTGTCATTATTGTTTCAACTGCTCCTCAAAAATTACTCGCTGTAAAAACACTGCACTCAGCTCAACAGCCAAAATGCCTTTGTGTATACCTAATGTCCCTCTCCAAACCGCAGGCCTACTTTAACAATAAATCTTAATAAATAGACATGAGACACATGTACCACCAGTGTTATTCTTCCAAGCTCATGTGTCGTCCTGTCAGAGTACACTCTGTCATGCTTGGCACAGCAGACCAGACGGGGCAAAGGCTCATTCATTACACACTTTTATCTGTGCAAATAACACTTCCAGTGCATAACCACAGATTGCCGGTGTGTGTGGCCCGACCACTATGAAACAAGACAGAGAGTGGTAGACTAGAAAATTAAGTGGAGCAGGGAGGCAGAAATGAGAGACGAATAAAGAGACAGAAAAAGAAATGGTCAGTGAGCTCATGTATATAAATTATATGGATCTTTGGTGTTGTTTCAGCCTTTGGAGATATCAAATGTATCCATACTGGGAGGTGAGTGTAGAATGAGGACTCCCAGTGGACCTTCCATAGGCCCCTTAGGCTGCGACACACAACCAATCACAGCTCAAAGTGAACAGAGCAGCTGGCCAATAGGACAACTTCCCTGTTTGGGCATAAGATGCCATTTGATCAACAATTAACAAAGGCTGATGTTTTAGCATTAGCAATGCAACAATTAGTGTTTGCTTTGCTCTAAAAAGACTGCATGAAATATTCATAAAATGAACTTGGTAAAATGGAGATTTACCGAGTCTATGAAAGCTTTAGATACGATGCCAAAGCATCAGAAAATACACAAAGATTGCATACGCCAGTGAAAATAATGTGTTGGAGGTCAGTGTGTCTGTTCAGTCAAAGAGAATGGGCTCCAATCCAAACTGTACACTTTGGTATAAATGACTGTATACTCAGTCAAGCATATACGTTTTCAGTGAACTGTAGATTCAATAAATAGATAATTTTCTAATGTAAACATCTGAGTGTGGTTTCCCTTTGTGCTGCGGGAAAATCAAGCCTGTGTTAAGCATATGTTTAATAACGATGACGGTGTCCAAGTAGCGATCACCCTTCCAGTCTGAAAAGCATCATCTTTGTGTATTTTTATACCCATATTCACAGATGGAGGAATGTGTATGTTTGAGGGCCAGCTGATTTTATAATAACACAGGCAGTTGAGGGTCTGTTTGCTAAACCTCAGAATTAAGCTTTCACACACTGAAATGAACAGCAGTGAGTGGACCGAAGGTTTGGAAATGTAAAGTATATTAATGGAGACCATGACCAGAGTAAGCTATATAGTGAAGGGGTGTTAAACTTCAAAAAAGTAACAACTTGCTCCTTTTCCCATTACTCATCTCAAAGGAAATGTTATTACCATCCATATTAATCCCCAGAGAGGCAATTTGTTATGCTACATGCTGTATATTCCTTCACTGTTGGACTCTGTAAACCTGGCAAGTTTTCTGTCATCTGCAAATTTCTGGATTATACGTCATTTGGCTCATCTGTATTCCTCTATGAATAATCAGTGTAACCAAACAAGTATTGCTGTCCAATTTTCCTCTTGTTAAGTCAAAACTGTCACAATGCCTCCACCCAATAATAGTCAGACTCTTTACCACTTGTCATGTATGATAATATCCCAATGCTGTGTGGCTTCTCTCTGGCTCCCCAAGCTTCCTCCCACAGACCAAAAACATGCAGGTTAGGTCAATTGGGGATTCTAAATTGCCTGTATGTGTGAATGGTTGTTTGTCTTGATCTCATTTCTCTCCATTTTTGGTATATTATGTGTTATTTTATGTATAAATGTGTTGCTACAGTTTCGCTTCCGACATCCAGGGCTCAGGTCGGGATTGGGTGTGATTATCTTTAGGATGCTGCTTACAGATGCAGGTAGAGGTGAGGTTTATATTGCAGTTTAAAGCCTGTTGAGAAATCTGAATTCAGTCCATAAAGAAGTTTTGATGATGTGTGAATTACTGAGATTTACAGTTGTACTGGGCTGAGGGATCATTCCAGTCAAAATAGACATAATAAATATAATATAAATTTGTCTTTAGCTAATTGTATTTAACCCAGGAGTTTTCTTTCCAAAGTGGGAGTCATATAGTGTCAAATAACAAAAGTCCAGCTATACTGCTCTATCCTATGGTACCCCTCAAGTGAGTGTTAATGGAAGTCATGTCACTCGGTGGAAATGACAAACACCAGGATCGATAGAAGCCACTATTTGCTGGCTGTCACTCCATTTCTACATTTTGAGACATGGTAACCTCTTTGTTGATCTGAAACCACTTTGGAGGCTGATAAAACCCGGAGGGGATGGAGAACACAAAAGACATACTGTCGATAACAAAACGCTATCCTTGTCAGGGCAAAATAAGGTCAATGACTGTGCATTTCTGTGTACCTCTGTGAGTTATGACCTTTTTGCACATACTTGACATTGTGTGTTCTGCTTATCTAAGTCCAGTCATCACCCAGTATGGGTACCATACCCTCCGTCTTGTTAAACTAGCTGGGTTTATTGATGCATACCTCACACCTCAAATTTCCTGATAGCCCCAGATAAACTGCAGATGTAGTGCCGGCTCTGAGGGTGCCAAGGTGATTATGAATGCAGCCTGCATCACATTAGCTGAAGGAAATAAGTAGACGTTCAGTCCAATAAGCATCTGTCACTGTGCCCATCTCTAACCTGGACATAGAGCTCGAAATACATTCTGATCCCCGAGGGGTCGATGCACAGGGGTCGGTGATACTGATCTCTGTGATCAACTGTCCTTTTCTCCCCTTTTTTGTGCTTCCTTCATCCACAAATCACAGCCCTTTGCTCTTTGCTCTTTATGTCTCAGCTACCAGCTCAGCTCCACCCCTCACCTTTCTCTGACCCCACTGGCAAGCCTTATCTCTCAGTCTCTCAGCCTCTCCCTTAGAGATCTGAACCTCGAAAGCCTCGGTATCCGAAGCATCTTCATCACTCATAGTTGTAGCAGAGGGAGCACAGAGATAGGGGATGATAGGAGCTGGGGGCCAGTAGGTTACTGAACTTCCAGAAGTAGTTTTGCTAATGCTTTACGCGCTATTATCATCAGGGACGGAGGCTCGATCCGCGACAGAACAGAGCATAATGATTTAACTCAAAGTCATGGTTGCAAACTTTCCGACACATTCCAATCAAGAATCTACTTCCTTTTAAGAAATCTTCTTTGTTTTTAAGATGTCCTCATGGATGAAGAGGCCCTAACCCCAGTCCTGACAACTGACTCTGGTTCTCTGATGGCGTTATTTGCAGTCACGGGATCAAGCAAGCTTGAAACCCTTCTTCCATCCATTACAGACATTGAATCTACTGTACAGAGATTTATCCCTGAAGATACAAACTCTACTTTCCTCCAAAATCAATAACACTTTCTTCAATAAAATGAGTTTCTCTTCACGGCTGAGTGAATCCTTCCCATGAGTCCACTTCACCAAATAACGTTCTCCTTTAAAGAATCGCGTTGTTCTCCTTAGACCGTCCTTGCCAACAGAAGTTAATTTCATACGGCTTAGGAGGTCAGGGTGGTTTTGTGAAGAGAGGAATTCATGTCAGTTTAACAAGTGACTTTTAGCTGTCAACTGAACTTTTTGTAAAGTTGGCAACCAATCAGAGTACAGATGGGGAAATCAATCTACCATAAAGTACAAAAGCTTAAATAGCTTGAAACACACAAATTGGCTCTTCAATGGGAATACACAATGGTTTATTGCACCCATGAGAAAGAAACATGACCTACAACAGATTAAGTGCTGACTTTTAACTGATCATATAAAAACTGGCTAAAAAATTTCAAATAATCTTGGAAAAATTAGTTATACATAAAAAAATGCACCTGTAAAATTTCTCCACACATGTTGTGATACACACAAGTCAATTTCTAAGATTTAAAATGAAAAGAACTTGACTTTGTTTCCATGCAGGGAAATGAGAGGGGACAGAGCCAGGAAGAGCCTAGGCTTTCCGTGGAAACGCAGATCCCACTGCTCCGGGCTTTTTGAACACAATTGTGTCCTTTCATTAGGGTCCAGGCTGCAGGAGACCTGGGTGTCAGCTGAAGAGGCCTCCACCCTTCGTTTGACCTTCTGTGCAGCTCTTTATAATTTGTTTATTTCTGTCCCGACAGTCCATTTTGGCTCTAACTGATCCTCTCAGGCTGCCTCTATTCCAAAACTGCCTATCTAGCAGTGATCTGTAATGACTGTATGACCCCACCGCAGGACCATCTCCTCGTAAACTAGGACTCTGCTTTTCGAAACAAAGGTCAGCTGTATAACCCTGAAATTATATTATCTTTGCTGACCTAGAAAATGTGGATTTGCTTGCAGATTGTTAAGATATCTTGGAGATGCCAAGCGCCTGATTTGTTTTGCTGCTGTTGAATCCAAAGCAGCTTTTGGTGCTTCTTTTAAGACTTAGTAGAGGAATTTAGCAACATGTCATGCAAATCAAAAAAAGGGCAACTCCAAAAAATATTTTTAATCAGGAAATCATTTTTCCTTGACAAAAACATATTGAGACACTCAAAGTGATCACTCTCTTCCACTCTTTTTGCTTCGCTCACTCACACACTATTGATTAACTGTGGAGACTTTGAGAGAACAATGCAACCATCAGAAAAAAAGCGCTGGACAGAACTGATGAAAAGTTAGAGGAGATGAACAAGAGCTTAATGAAAAGAACAGAGAGTGGACAGGTAGGGAATAAGAATTGGTTCAGGGATGCAAAAAGTTTGACAATGTGCAGTCAGGCATGTCAGCAAGTCAGACTTCAGACCAGAAGTCGATACAGAGGTCGATACAGCAGACCTGGAGAAATAAATTTGCTAAGGAGGTGACTGTCTAATATTCAGCCTTCCTGCACATCCACTGATGAGCAACGCACTTAATCCCTGAGCTACACAAGAGACCTTGCTCTCAAACCTAATTAAATTATTGAAAGTATTTATTTTAGTTGACTGAAGTTGATGCTGGCTGTTGCTCTTAAAATCTTAGTTTTTAAAAGATCTGCTAGCCAAAGTGGCAGTTACAAAATAGTAGAAGCAAAAAAATAATTTTTAAAGGCCCCATGCCATGAACTCTTCTGGGTTTTATTTGAAGTTTTAATACTCCTAACATAATGTATTTGAAGTTAAAAGTATAAAAATCAACTCAATATAGTTTGATAGTGTTCTCTCAAGTGCCTCAGTAGAGCTTCAGAAAGCACAGGTTGTATTTGTTCTAACTCATAAATATTCATGAGCCTCTCTTCTAATCGTCTGATTTTTTCACTTGGAAGGCTGGAAAAAAGTGGGTGTGACAGTGAGGGCAGGTGGGCCATGCTGGGAATGTCTACAGCATGACATCAAGAAGTTAACAGCAAAGTTTCTAAATCCAGACTGTGCACATTTTTCTGTTTTTCTAACCATTTGATGCATGGGACAGATTTTTTTAATATATATTATATATAAAAAAATGAAAAAAATACATAAATGGCTGTATAAAAGATATGGGACCTTTAAACTATCATTAATGCCAGTTTACACAGCAATCGCTAATTAGCCATATCTAACCAGGATAGGTTGTAGCAGAATTAATCATTAGTGTGTTTTGTTGCTTATGAACTCAACTTTTAATTTGAATCTGTCCAATTCTTCTTTCAAAAGTCTAACTTTTCAGATCTAAGAAGGAAGGATGAGACAAAAAGACAAAACAAACAAAGCCTTACCGTTATAGCCAGAAGTTTGCCATAGGTGAGGTGTGCAGGAATGTGGTCCGGCTTGGCTCGCAGGGACTCTCGGTACCAGTGCTCAGCTTCAGTCAGCTTGTTTAGTCTCATGTAGGCCTCTCCTGTGGGAGCAAAGTGAGGGTCAAGTCAGGGGTCAAGCTGTCAGAGGTTAAGAAATCACACATCTGCCGAGTGGCTGCGAAGCCAGGAACCTAACCTCAGATGCCATGTTGTCTGTAAATAGACATAAAAGTACGTATTTTCTCTTGTCTGAACTAATACACTGTGAGCTAACCTTTGTCTCAAATGTCATGTTCATACTGAACATTAAAAGCAAAATGTTCATACAATGTTAGTAATAAATGTTGATTAGAAGTTTTGATTCGAAAAAAAAAAGAGTTTAGTGGGTGGCTTATGTAACTGTAGAAGAGTATCACTCTATAACACTCTCCCTCATATGTCAGACATGCTCTGATACCTCCCCCCACCGCAGAATCTTAACCTCTGCCTGCGAACACCTGAAAAAACAGCGACCCGTTTCAAACCCATCCAATAACACCTGTATTATTGCAAGAATTTGACAACATCGGCTGGTAATTGAACGCAACACATTTCAAACCAACATCCTAATGCATCTCAGAGAACGGACTAAACTAGAACCAGATTTAATGCGCTGGACATGTTGTTTAGACTAGAGCAGACTGGGACTTTAAAACTGCGGAGATTAGGGTTAATCACTTCCTTGATAAGAAACTGTGATTTAGCAACAGGTGACACACACACACACACACACACACACACACACACACACACATAGCTAATCGCAACTCAAGGACACTTTTAATGATCTGAAAACATACTTTCTCCCTGAATGAGCTTTTGCAGTGTGTAATGATATGTCTCAACACACAGGTATGTAAAACATCACATTTAAGACGCAACTTCCTTTTATTGTGGAAAAAAACACATCTTGAGTCTTAAGTCCTTTCCCCCACCATGTAAAGTAATCCATGAGAATATATTTTCAAGATGATGTCTCCATTGGTGCAACCTCACATTTCAGATCCAAGTGTTAGATAATCCACGGTATCGCAACAACCAGAAAATGTCCTCAACAACCAGAGCAAAATAATTCCCGTATCTCCCTGTTAATCTCCACACTAATGCTTCTCTATTCCTTTAGCTTAACAGAGGCATTTTTACTACCTGGAAAAATATTTCCAGAACATAAACCTGATAGCACTGGAGAATAATTTAAGACCTTGTACTTTAGTTCCTGTTCACAAATCCTTAATATGTTAACAGACAGGATAATCTGGATTTCAGAGGTACTGGACGTTTAAAAAACTAAATGTACAAAGCTCTATTTTGATGCAGTCTCTTCATTCGTTGACGGGCAAAAAAAAGCAGCTGAAATACTTTTCTCGCCTTCCTGGCAGCGGACCTCTGTATAAGATTAGCACAAACGTCAACGTACAATTAGAAGTGACATCGAATCCAAGGAGCTGAAAAACCAGCTCCTCGGAGTGGAACATTCCTCGGCCCACCAGAGACTGCTGGAGCGAGACCAGCGCGGAGCAGATTACCACCCAGTTCTGCCTCTGATGAGAGGTTCTACTCCTTGGCATCTGACAAGCAGCATGAGAGTGGCGCAGCGAGCGCAAACTGGAAATAGATATGAGCAGGTGTGCCAAAACATGCGAAAAAAAAAAATCCAGTTCGGCGAGGAAACGACGCTGAGCTGTGGGAATCACACATCTCTGGCTCGGTGCCTCCGTTATAGACGATGTGCTGCTGCGTAACGGTGACTGGAGCTTTCGTCAACATTTAGACATAATCTCAGTAGGTCTGTCAGATTGCATTTTGCCAACGTACAATCGAACCCACGGTACTACTGGATTTCATACTCCGATGGTTTTAACTGTGTGCGGATGTGTGTGAGAGAGATAGAGAAAGCAGGAGGAAAAACAAAACAACACAGACGCTATAATGAGCCTGCAGCAGTATCACAGCTGTAATGAATGAAATGGGTTGTTCTTGTAGTGAAAAGCAATTTAACTGTGTTTAAGACATTAAACACTCACTATAGTCTGGTTGCAAAAGAATAAAATCAATTTATATTTGTCACAAAATCTAAATTAGAACTTAAAAGTGACAAATCTCCATTTTTGTACTTTGGCAAGAGTGGTAATTGCAGGTGTGTTTCTGGACCTCACTTCCATGGAAGGGGGCGACACGGTGGAGCAGGGGTTAGCGCTGTTGTTGTGTTAGCGCTCACAGCAAGAAGGTTGCAGGTTCCTCCTTGGTCCTGGGTCTGGTACCTTTCTGTGTGGAGTTTGCATGTTCTCCCTGTGTCTGCGTGGGTTTTCACCGGGTACTCCGGCTTCCTCCCACAGTCCAAAAAAATGCTGAGGTTAATTGGCGACTCTAAATTGCCCGCAGGTGTGAGTGTGTGAGTGAACCATGTGTGTGCATGGATAAACCCCATCTGGGGTGTACCCCTGCCTCTCGCCGTAATGCGCTGGGATAGGTTCCAGCAGACCCCTGCAACCCTAATGAGGAATAAGCAGGTATAGAAGATGACTAACTGACTGACTTCCATGGAAGTCCTAGAAAATAAAAAAATAGCACGCCACTTCATACGCAAGCGAGAGATCGATAGATATCTGTGAGTTGTAGAGCGAGACTGTTTGCGTTGGCTCTGCCCTTCCTCTCTGGCAGACCAACCACTGCCGGGGAGATGGAAAACGCATCCCTTGCTTGAGATTTTCCCGGCAATAAATACTGACATTTATTTCAAGGTCTCAAATTGTGCACTTTTCATGGGTTTTATTTGAAGCTTTGATATCCCAAACAAGAAGGATTTGTGGTTTTAAATGCTAAAAAAATCATCTCAGTATAGTTTAACATCTCCCTTCTCAACCGTCTGTCTGGAGCTCTAGAAAGAACAGGTTGTTCTGCTTCTGTCTCATTAGTAGTAATGAGCCTATTCTTTGATTGGCTGATTTAAAATGGCTTCTACAAGTTTTCCATAGAAATTTTGTGAGCGCACTGCAAACTCGTAACAGCTAAAGATATCTTGTTTTTGGTACAATTAGTCCAATATTGAGTAGAATTATATCATTCCACTGAAATTTCATTTCATTTACACTGGAAATCATGGTCAATGGTTTTGTTACAACTTTAATGCTCACAGGTGTTTTTTGTCAGTGTTTCTGTGGCAAATCCTGAAAAGTTAAGTATACAACAACTGCAAGCTCCCTAATAGCTGTAAGCCTCGCTTGTGATGAGTAATTTCTAACGCTGCTTCCGTTATACTCTGCTTATCCAGACAATATTTTTCTTAAAGGGACTCAAATAATATATAACAAAAACAAAAAGAAGCATGATGTATAGCAGGAAATTGCTCCAAAAATAACCTTTCACCCTCACTTCCACTCATCTGTTCTTTTACCCTAAAAAGCAGCAGCTTCGAGTCGAGAAACAGGAGCAGCTCTTACCCATCATGTTGTAGAGACTCTGTGGTGCAAACAGCCTTGGCATTTTCTGGATTGCTTCTTTAAACACGGACAGGGCCTCCTGTGAATGAAATACAAAAAAAAAAAAAAAGGTGGGGGGGGGATGTTTGCATTAGAGAGCGGAGAGACCTCGCCAGAGAAACTGGCTCTAGGGTAATGGGGCATTCCTCCCCTGCACCCGGGGCCCTGACACAGTGAATACACAGCGTGGAATCGGGGGTCGCTGGGAGGCTGGTTCATACAGAGCCGAGCAGAAAGGGTCTATCCTCCGCGTTACGGCTGTTAAGACGACTAGACCGGCGTCACCTATTCACTCGGGGTGTATATAGAGAATAGGTCCGCCGAGGTCACCTCAGTGCTCCTCGCATTGTGAACGAAGGAGCCGGGACTAGTTTATTTGCCGAGATGCTGCTGTGGTTAGAGGTCGGAGGAAGCGGGACTCCTCTCTCTCTTTCCAGCATGCAATCATCTTAAAAAAAAGCCTTTATAGGATCTGCAGTACCACTGCTTCATTCCTGCGTTGGTGCCTGCCTTGAGAAAATAAAAAAAATAAAAAAAACTGACTTTAACTGTAGGTCGTTAGGGGCATGAGAGAGACTGAGTGTTTAAAAACAGCCTGAGGATTATCGGCACCACAACATCCCAGATGACAGAGGCGATTTTGGAAAATTTAAACTGAGCATTTTCTCAGTGCCCCCGGAGGCTTCTTTGAAAACTGTCTGCATTTGATCTCAATTTACCATGGTTTTAGATTTTTAAACAAGTACTGCATGTAAAGGAGCATTGCTCAGAATGTCCTCAATAGTGTTTGATTTGTGTTTATGTCAGGAGATATGCATAAAAACATCAAAAACAGATTTATAGTACAGGCAATGAACATATTTTATATACTGTAGCAGCCGATATGTAATAACAGCTGATAATTTAATAAATGTGTCCTTTTTAAAATGTAATAAGACAATGATATAATAATTGGCCAATAACGTAATAAAAGTCCTGAACTGATAAGGCTATAACTTTTTGCCAATAATGAAATAACTTATTACATTAGCAGCTCAGTTATTACATTTGCAAACATTTCTTTTCACCAGACCAATAAAAGTTATAACTAAAGATATAAGATTTAAATATTTTTAAAAAATGGCACCTTATGTAACTTTTATATTCTAATTAATCAACCATTGAAAAACACCATATTGACTTTTACATTGAATTCCCAATTTTATCACTAAAATACCCAACCTAGTCTGGGATATACATGTTTTTCAGGTAAAATGATGTTTAGAGCAACACAGTTGGATACTCTGGCTGCTTCTTGTAAATTAAAAGCTTCTGTCAGACTTCCCAGATGCTAAAACCTAGAAAGAAACATACATGCATCTCTTAGGACCTTGGTGCCGTATGTTTTTCCTCAACTGGGGGCATTACCTCCTGGTGTCCTTGCTCATGGAGCTGCTTGCCCAGGTTGTACAGGCAGCTGGTGACTGAGCTTTTGTGAGCATGTGGGTCCTTCAGGTTCTCATCTGGGATATCAGCGCAGGTCAAGAAGGTGCGCTTGGACTCATCCAGGCGACCCTGATTCATCAGGATGATGCCTGTGTTCAAGTAGGCCGCTGTTGGGAAAGCAGAACAGACAGAGATCATGGTGTTATGAGATGGACTGACACCGCACCTGCATTAGCGAACGAGCAGTAGCTGTTTCATTCATGCTTGATGATGATGGGTTCATTTACACACACATGTAGCTGTAGTGTGGCTATTGTAACCTGAATCACTTCACTGTATCTCTACTGATACTTTGATGTCAACACAGTCTCCTACTGCAGCTTTCAGGGTCACTCCACTCAAAAATAGCTTCGCTTTTTATTCCTAGAGTAAGATTTTTGGAGCTGATGATCTGTGTTAGAAAGTTAGAAACTGGAAGGCTGTTTTCCTTGAAAGTCCAATTTTAAGGGGAAAGATTTGCGACATCACAACTAGTTTAGAAGCAAATCCTGATTCAATAATAAACGAGTGTATTTGTGGAAACTTGCACAAACACCGACTTAACAGTGAAGTAGGAAACTTCTTGTATCCAGCAGTTAATCAAAACTTAACTTAAACATAAATAGCCTGGATTTTTTTTTGTTTTGTGGAAAAAAACACATCAGACTCAAATTGTTCTTCAAAGTGGAATATTTTCTATACATCTAAAAACATGTCTGGAAGATGATCTTTATGTTCTATTTTTCACTTTTTCTGATTTAACTAATATTTAATGTTCATGTATGTGTTTATTTTATTTTAAAATGTTTAATTTTATTGAGTGATATACAAAAATAGGGTACTATAAACTTTCTGATGTAAACTACATATACAAGGAATTTGATTGGACCATTGTAAAGTAGCTCATAACAGACTGTTCTTTGCAGTTTGTGTCATATATAGATGAATAAGTGAACAACATGACCACAGATGTGATCTAAAAAAACTAACAAGACGTGTTCCTTTCAGCTGGGCTTTCGGCATCCTTCAGGTATACTCAATGCTGCTTGGATTCTCTGGGAAGTCATGGAGAGCAACGGTGCTGACAGGTTGAGTAATGGCCATTTTATATATGAAACACACCTCAGGGGTGGGTCTTTTTCATGCTTTACTTTTGACCTTTGCATGCATCCTGTGGGATGCTCGTTAAACTTTTTCTTGAGACAACATCTAATAGTCAATATGCAGCTAGAAAGTAATGAGTCTCAGCGGACCTGCCTCTCTAAACAACTGTCTATCAGGTCTTGCTGTGGGAATAAATTAACTTGATACAGAAGATCAATTTGAAAGGCTCCTCTATAGGGTATTCCCTGGTATAATCCAGTCATGACGTGGTTGAAAATGCCTCCCCCCCCCAAATTCTTCCTCTCCTGTTCTTGGAATTTGTTATCTCAAAAACATCTCAAAAACATACATTATTCTACTCATATTAGTCACAGTCTTTTCTATTCTATATGGTGTTGCGATCAACGGTCGATATCTTGACTGTTTTACATCAGATACATGTGCATTGCAAAGGGGACAGATAAAGAAAACCACGGATGGATAAGAGTGACTTTTTTTTTTACCAGCTTTCCAACACTGTATACATTAAATGTGACAGAAATCAATAGTGCTTAATCACATACAGGATATACCTGCATATTTAATAACAGGGTACAGGTTTGCACAACTTCGCTCCCATTAGGTGGTGAGTAATGGCGTAACCTTGAAAAACACTGTCGCATTCTCGTTCTGCCTTCAATACATCTGCTGATTAGGGTAATTAATTAACCTTGTTATCGGCTCGAGCAGATTGGATAATTGCACGCTTAATGGAAATTTTCTAGTCTAACCGCGATCTTGATTAGGCCTATAATTAATCTGGGGGAGAGATGTTTAAGGTTTTTTATCTGTCTCTGACTGATGCCGAGCACAATGGTGAGCTAATTTATTGCATGATCAGGTAAGACTGGGAGCGATTTGTACTAATCAGGGTATAAACCTGCTGCAGATGACACTGTATGGAACGTGTGATTCTGGGGAAAAGAGGCTAATTGTGGTGAACGGGTGGAGGAGAGGAGAGATGAGAAAAAAAAAGATGAAAAGACATGCCAAATACTGAAAGAAACGAGTAGATGTGGGAGCTTTGACTGAATTTGTAATAAAGGAACTCACACAGTTGCTTGATCTCTTGACATAAAAAAACGCCTTTGAAAACCAGCTGTGTTGAATTTTTAATTTAGCCATATACCCGCTGCCCTTTGCCACCTATTCCTCTCTCTCCGACATAACCGCAGCCAGCGCTCACTGTTGCCTGGACACAGCACGGCCGCAAAACCACAAAAGCCGGGGATTGTCAATAAAAAGAAGAGCTGTACTTACAAGCCAGAGTTGGCCGGCTCCCAATAGCCAGCTTATAGTAGTGGAGTGCTGCTGAGAACTTGTTGCTCTCCTGTAGCAGCAAACCGCTGGAACAGACAAAAGGAGGGACGCAGTTCAGGGCTTAAAAACTCAAAACGCTGCATTGTTTGCTGATGAAAAAAAAACTGAGGAGATTTATTTAGACATTTGAGAACACTATGATTATTAGTTTGTGGATGTTTAGCGTCTCCCTCAGGCTAATACAGCGTCGTTATTATTTCTGTCAGACAGAAGCACTCTGGGGAGTACAAGACAAGACGCTCTGAGAGAACAGCGCTGATCAATGGACACAAGCGTGGCACAAAGGGAAATCCTCCATTTGTTCACACATGCTCGATTGAGACAGAAAATCGAGTGTACAAGCACACGACGGACATTTCAAAGCTTCGTGGCCCACGGTTTTTGATTTTAAAATCTACATATCAGTTACAACAAAATAAAGATAAATCACAAACTCACAGGTTATACAGCATGTCGGCCATGTTGCTGCGGTAATAGAGGGCGTTTCTGTACGCCTGTTCGGCCTCCTCCAGCTGGCCCTGGCTTTTTAGGACATTTCCGAGGTTGCCCCATGCTGAAAAGAAAAAAAAAAGTGTTATTTATTTTTTATTTTTTTTTTGAAGAATCGTAAGAAAAGCTTTTTTACATTATGGCAGCAGGAGGGAAATATCTGTGGCAAGTTATAATTTTCTGCCATTATTCACAGCCACTCACTGCCACAGAATCAGTGTGTTTTTAACCTCTTTGGAGGATGCTGTTCTGCTGCTGCAGGAGGCATTATGAGGAGTAGAGCGAGATGACACACCAGGGGAGCTTTGTGCCAAAACCACTGCTCATTCCTTTGAGAATATGCATGAAAAGGAGACCACCTCGGTGCTGTTGCATGGCTACTGTGGCATTAGAGTTGAATGGCACAGTGCAGTAACTGACAAATGTAATAAGGTTGCTAAGAGCTTTTGTACATTTTGCGCATAGACTACCGAGTGTGAAAGTGAATGTACAGGGTGTGCTGGGCCAAGATGAATTGCACTGGATGTTGAATAACCACGGTAAAAGGGAGAAGAAGAGTGTGCTTTCATGCCTAATATCTAGTTGCAAAAATAATCTAGTAATTGATTAGGATATTTTATTGCATGATTAATTTCTCAACATGACATAAATGCACACAGACAGGCCTAATGTGGTAATTGTGCATTTATGGTGTTATGCATTATTGCACAGGAGAACATTATTATATAATACCTGAGATTGTTTCCCTCTCTTTCTACTAGGAGTATATTCCTGCTGCTTCTGTTGACGCGTTTAGGAGGCTAGAGTATGCACTGTGCCTTTAAGCAATCTGCTTATTTAAATGTTGAAAAACCTTCCATCTCTCTGATCCTAGAGGATTCTTTCAAAGACCCAGTGAAACGCGTGTAAAGTGAATACATTTTCCCACTTCAAATGCTGTGTTCCTGTGTTAATTGTTCCATTATCTCTTGTTATATGCCATTTTAATGAGGGGAGAATATATATAGTTTCTACATCATAATCCTTGACTTTCCTCTTCCTGTAAAACGGTTTCAAATGTTTGATGATTCATCTTGAACTCAGCAGCGTTTACAAAAATGCATCCAATCAAATGGGGCTTTGGGGCGAGCAGCTTACCACACCCGTCATACAAAACCGCACTTGGCTGCATGTGGGTCGTAGTAGCTAACGGAGCAACATGGGGAGAGATGTGTGTTTGGATATCAGTGGCGCAAAAACTTTCCAAAACAATGTGGTCGGGGTCTAATTCATTCATCGCTGCCTCGGCCTCCCGTTCTAACAACAGGTTTGTGTGTGCGGAGCCAACAGTTCTCTGCAGTTATGTTTCTCTTTGTTTATTGTGCTGAACATGATAATCCTTGCCCACTCTGAGCGGTCCAATCAGATGCAAAGGATTTGATTCTAATCCCTCTAGTAACTGTACCCCGCTCAAATATTCGGTTTCACTAGCACATTTTTTTTTTTTTACATTGCAGAAGCTGAAGATGCTCTAACTTCCTTCTCACCGGGACTGGAATTTGAAACGAAGGCTTACGGCGGGTGGATGATTCATGCATGACATCAGAGCCTGCTAGATGCTAGATACATTTATGTATTTTAAATGTATCTAGCATCTAGCATGTATCTAGCATATATATATAGACAAAAAGTTGTCGATTAAAGTTACAGTTGGCAACTAACCAAATAATCTACCAATTGTTGCAGCTATAAAGGTGATGCATGTTATATTGTGTTACATCTACTAACTATCCTCATACGCAACACTAAAAAGTGCTGTGGGAATAAGCCCGGTGTATAAAGAATATTTCTAAATTGTAAATTGTAAAAAATGTAGTCAATCAATTCAAGCAAATATCACCCCAAAATTAGCGTACAATCAATTAACACTTTGCTACATAATCATTTATAAATAGTGACAGCTGGAAAAAAAACACCTCATAACTGCTTTAATGTTTTATCATATAATTATAGATCTATATATATCCTCACCTCCTCCAGGTGCATTTAATGAATTGGAAACTCATTTAAGATGGAAAAGAAGAAATGAATCCTTGGTCACCGCAGGAGATATGAGACGAGGAGGCTTAATTTAATTAATTGAAAATAACTCAGTCATTCAGTTGGTCATAGACATACATAGTTACTGGGCTGGCCCCGCTTGTTGTGGTCTCTCCTTCATTTAACTGTGCTTGTTTAGAAGAACTTCATGAAGTGAGGTGTTTTTTGTACATCACGATATTTCACAGTTCAAACATCTCAATGAGTGTATGTGTGTGTGTGTGTGTGTGTGTGTGTGTGTATTGGGGTCAGGATCCTTTCGAATCTCATATTAGTTTAATGAATGAGTCGGGGACATTGCTGCTGCTCCACTCGGCCAACGGCCTGCCAAAACAAACAGCTGTCACGCCTCAGCTCCTCTGCAGAATCTGAAAGGGAAATTAGCTAACACAACGTGTCCTACTGCTGCCTCCAAAGTCCCTACAGAACAAAGCGTTGGAGAGGAATCTGTGTCTGATGACCTTGGATTTAAAGGCTGTTAAATATTTCATCTCCTGCTGAAGGTGCCAATCAGAGACGGGATGGTGCCCTTCCAAGAGATATAGGGCATCTCATGTCATTAGACAGACTGAATGCCGGGGTTACCAACAACGAGTGATAAAGACATCAGACTTAGCTATATTCCTTCTGAAGACTTTAGTTGAGTAGGACCAGTTACACCTAGTCTTGTGTTGTTTTTCTGGGGCACCAAGTTCAACTTATAAGTACTTACCAGTAGTACTTCTGTGGTAAGGCTGAGTGATGTAGAGCAGACATTTTGAAGCAGCTTTACTTTTGAATTATGCATGGCAGCAGCAGACTGAGAAAAGCTGTGCACATTATCAAAAAGAAAAGAAAAAAAAAACTTTTCTCAAAGCTCACTCACAGTATCCAGACACTAAAAATATGATGTGTGAAGAGGTTTTGATCTGAGGAGCAGTGTTTTTTCCATGTGCATAAAAGTGTGAATGTGTCTTCAGATTCTTTGGTACCAACACAACAATATAATAATACTCTATTTTAAGTAAAAGTCCTGCATGAAAAATCCCACTACATTAAAAACACATATTTTAAGCTTGATGTAGTCAAAGTAGTGGTTTGGTCTAGTGACTGACATATTATTATATATAACGTCATTAGATTATTAATACTGAAGCATTGGTGCGTAAGCCACATGTTACTGTTGAGGCTGCTGGAGGCTGAGCTAGTTTAAAAAAAATAAATCATTTATTGTTTAGTCCAGTGGTTACCAATCTAGGGTTTGGGCCCCTCCAAATGGTCCCAAAGAAATCTGAGGAGTCCTGAGTTGATTAAGGTGAGAGTAAAGAAAACTAAATTCTGATAGACAAATCTCTTTCCACTATTTGGACTTTTTCTTTCTTTAATTCTGCTGGAGAATTGGATAATTTGGACGTTTATTGAAAATGAAACCATTATGAGACGTTTAGAAGTAAAAAAATCAGTATTTGGCAGAGATGTTAATATAGACATGTAAAATGGGACCTGACCACACTGTTTATAAGATGTCAAAAGGCAAAAAGGTTGGAAACCACTGGTTTCATTTAAAATTATGTGTTGTATTTTAAAAGTTTTTTCTATTATCCATTTTGCCAAATTTGCTATATATATAAATATAGTTGTATAGAAAGAACAAATAATTGTAGTATGGAAGTGTGAAGAAGCATCAAATGGAAATAAGAACTGCACTTGAGTATAAGTTAGAGCTACTTGTATTTACTTGAATAAATGCATATAGTTATTCTCCACCTCCCCTAGCATGTTAGAGCCAATATGAATACGAACATGGAGTAAGAACATTGAGTCTTACCTTTAGCAGGATTGACATAAATCCCTGACTTGTAGAGCATCTCTTCATTCTCCCAGTCCCGGTTCCTCAAAACAGTTTTCACACCAAAAAGAAGCAGCAGGACTGTGCTGCAGTACACCAGCATCGTCCTGGACGATCTCCGTCGCAGTCGCACGTACAGGGACCTCATCCCCACTGCCACCAGCAGGCAAAAGCCCATGCTGGGGATGTACAGTACTCGTTCTGCTATCACAAACCCTACATAGAAAAACAGGTTTGTGGCAGGGAGGAAAGGGATGGCTAACAGGCCTAAAGAGAACGCGATGACATTTTCAGTGGTGGGCAGCGGAGTCCTGCTCTCATAGTGCTTTTTGGTGCCGTTCTGTGCACCGCTAATGTGAGCGTTTGTGTGAGAGTTGTTCGTTTGCTCGTGTTCGTGATACTGGTAACTGTGTCCGTTACTGTTCCCGTTCCTGCCGTTGGTATAATGATGCGCTTTGCCGTTGGTGTCCTTGCCCCTGGCCGTCTGGCGGGTGCACAGGCTGAACCAAGCCAGCGACAGCAATCCAAGGTAGAAGGCTACGGTATGAAAGTTTCTCCAGTCAGCAAGGCTCCTGATCAACGGCAGGGCGTCCATCGACCAATCGAAACTCAGCATGTCCGGGCAGAGGAGAAGCCAAAAGTTGATGGCGGGCAGGTAGAAAAAGGTTAAAGTCCTGCTGAGGAGCGAGTGGGAGTCGGCCGCTGGGTTGTCAGAGTTGGAGAAGTTGGGGGGTTTGTTGCCCATCCAGTAGAAGCGGCAGGCCAACAGGACGGCTCCCCAGGCTGCCAGCAAAAACACATTCAGCAGCAGGTGGACGTTATTTCTCTGGAAGATAAATGGAACACAGACAAAGAGCTCAAACTCTCAATTCACTTCAAGGGAAAGGAAGGGCTATACAATAAAATGTACTGCACATTCAAGAGCACAAAAAGTACTTTTCTGGGTGACTGTAATATTTATGACTCTTGGTCCATACATTTACTTTGCCCGGGACTGCGAGTTGGAAATTGATCAAAGCGATGCCTGATCTTACATCACTTTGATTCGAACATCTCGAGAATGAAGTGATCGCTACACAGCGTCAATTGCACAACTGCATAATGGCATCTGGAACAGAAAGAGTGTTCCATGATCGTTTGCTGAATAAAGCGCTGAGTAGCTTTGATATGCATTTCATTAAAAATATGCTTTTTGGCTGCTTTGATTCTTATGAACCCACCAGTGAAGCAAGAACAAAACACTTCAGTGGCGTCTTTTTCTTTTCTGTCTTTCAGACTTTAGAGGCCAACCAAGAAGACAACTTTTTTTTTTATTAAAGCTGAACACACACACATTCAATTCATTGATTGTTTATGCAAAACAAACAAAAAAAAGACTTTACATCAGAACTTTCTCTTCATATCAAAACACAACTACATGAAGTCCATTCATCATAACCAGACTTGATATTAAACGCTTTCCAAAATGATGTGTGGATGAAATATGAAATATTTATAGTGTGTTTGGTGGTGCAATAGTTTTCTGGCAGGGTTCTGACAAACGACTGGACATGTTTTCCAACAACCGCATTCCACTGATGGACCTTTTTAGGAACAAATGCATTTTTTAATACATCAGAATCCACGTTTGACCTGCAGTAGGAGATTCAGTAGGATGTTTTGGCCACAAATGTTCATTTCCCTATGCAAAACATATGGCCATCAACACATTAACTACACAGCTATGGTTTGTCTTAGAAGTCTGAATCTCAATCCCGTAAATCATGTTTTTTTTTTTCTAGTCACACTTTCTTAGAAGTGATCCTTTTTATTATTCCAACTTAAACCCAAGCTGACTCAGACTAACCTCACATGATCTTCATGCTGGAGAATGTGGCCTCTCTCTGCCTCCGCACGCCGAATTGGCACAAACATGTCTCGTCCGTGATCATAAAACTTCAAACCGCCACCGCTTTGGGGGTGTAATATTGATTTCCTCGCCTGTTCATTGTCATTTACAGAATGAATTTGTGAGGAGAGGCTTGGGTAACCTCTCGGGATGTCTGACTGCTCGGGTAAAGCTCTCCTGATAATTAAAAGAGCTGCAGCCACAGGAAATGAGACTAGAAACAGGGGAGATAACACCATGGCAACACTGTGGAAATAATCGGCAAACAGCTAATTATGATACTTGTGTGGTGCAACATAGGGCATGGACAACATTACATGAGGATATAAAGCAGTCCAATACAACAAATTAATCCCATGCAAAGGTTCCATGATCAGTGGTTTGTCAGAATTGCATAGAGCTCTCACTGCCGCCTATAATATTACTGTAAAACTGAAATTACTTCTAAAAGAGAGAAAAATAATAGCTAAAAGAAGACATCCTCTTCAAAATGGTTCATTTTTTTGCAGCGAAGAAATACATCCACTGCAGTTAAAAGATTCAAACTCTAGATTCTACCTTTGTCTTGCTGAGGCACAACATTCTGCAGCTGAAAATTTCTATACAGTATTCTTCTCAGTTTTCGTAAATATCGCAAACATGAAAAACAAACAAACAGCTTGTATAAGGTCAGCTCTGTCAAAACCTTCGGGGGAGACCTGACAACAACCCGCAGTGATTCAGTATGAGAAGATATATGCCGCTGCTGAAGAATTTATTCCGTCGCTTAGCAACAAAAGGTCATTCTTTTTTCACACCGCATCACCATTTTTCATTAACGTAAAGCAACTGCCAAAAGTGTTGCATTCAGCTCCTCTTAGACATCCAGTGGAAAAAGGTGGACTGAACAAAACACATTTATATCCGATGAAATACTATGATAATGAGAAATTGTTAAATAATGCTGTTAAATAAAGTGAAATTAAAAAAGTAGTATTAAAGTGAGAACTAATGGATGTACTATTAGCAATAATTAATCTAATTTTGTTAAGATGGGAACCTACCATGACAACAGAGGTGCCAACATTAAAAAATAAGATAAACAGTGAAGCAACTGACAAAACAACGGAGTCCATGCCAAACAATCACAATTATCATTATCATTAACATCTGCTGGTATACACAGACAAGTTTCAGAAGCAGAAACCGAAGTGTGTATATTTCATGTCATAATTTAATGTTAAGTAGAAAAGTGCTAGAATCCTGCGGCAAAAAATTACTTTTAAAAGTCCCAGTGGAAAAAAAAAAGAATAAAAAAATAAGCCACATTTTCTGTTGAACAATGTATGACCTACGTAATTGGCCATCAGTGACAAAGGAATGCATCGTCTGTTCCTGCTGATTGTGGGATTACCCACTGAGGCTCACTTAAAACTAAATAAACACAAGCATGAGGAGAAGAATGGTTACAGTCTTAATGTTTCCAATTTTCTCACAAAACCACGATCTAACAGTGTCTGACAACTCAATGATCTTAACTTTGGGCATGTGTGTTGAAAAAAAAAAAATTGTGAAAAGACATCGCTCGTACCGAAAGAAACGCTGCACAGATGTTAATCCCCAAAGACTATGAGTGACATTTAAATCAACACATTCTCATCCTCCTCAAAACTGAAAACAGCAGGTTTCAATGCGCCCCCCCAATACGAGAAGGTGAGTAGAAACTCTACAAAAGACGTAGACTAAAGTGGTCTGTGAGGCCCAGCGGCTGCGCTTTTGAGCAGATTTTGCCAGGGAGGCTCACTGAGCTGAGTTAATACTGTACGTCTCAATCACTGCTTCAGCCGGATCCGGCTTGGATTTACAAGGCTTTTTTTTTTTTTTTTTTTTACAGCCTCTCAAGTCACCTCCCCGGCCCAAGCACGGGCTTAAGAAACACTGCCTCAAAGTTAACTTACAGTAGAGCTGTTCACAGGAGAGATTGGATGAAAAATCTTTATCCTCTGAAAGCAGAAAAAAAAGCTCTATTTTTGGAGAATCCAGGTCGCCCTAAAATTGGGTGTTATATGACTGGTTGACCCACCACAGATCTCCTATGAGATCATTGCTATGTTTTTTACAGCACATTTGTTGCAGCATCTTTGATTCTGCGGTGTTGAGACCACCACTCGCATAGCGTAACGAGCTGGAATGTGTTTGTATTATGTTTTATGTGTGTGTGTGTGTATACACCTCTAAAGGACCCTGAAAGTGCAGTAGTGGTTTCTGCCTCTGTGCTTCTGACAAGAACCTGGCGCTGCTCCCCACGCATACTCATACCTGGCGCTGTGACAAACAGATATGTCATCCTGACTCTTCCCAGACACAGCACACACACACACACACACACACACACACACACACACACACACACACACGCACACACACATACTCAGACACCACCACCTTAACCACATCCATATGTCTACACCGAGAGCTGTGTTTCATATATATTCTTGCGTTGCACTTGCACTTTAGGATTTCCTTTTTTTTTTTTTTTAAGTCTACGTGCAGGATAAAGTCTTTGGGCAATACTGAGAACATAAAACAATCCTTTGATTGTACCACAGCACACATTTGTAACCCCGCTGCTCCTCTCGGACCCACTTTGCCAACTGCTCAGGGAAAAAAAAAAGATAAAAAAAGTGTCAGTAAGCAAACAGGAAGTGCTCTTGAGATGTGAAGGGTAGTCTCACGGGCGACGGCGTGAACCATACGTCTATTATCTCCTCAAAAAACAAACGTGTACATCCTCTCTAATATGGCTGCGGTTAAAATATCTACCATTCAAAAGTGCAAGTTCAATTACCAGCCGTGCAACGGCTCCCCTGGTGCTGCAGCTCTATTATTCAGGAAAACCAAGGCATTCCACTTTTGTGTCTTTTGTCTGTAATCCAGTTTAGTTTGAAATAAGTGGTTTAGCACAACCCCATAGGATGTATGAGGGAAGTGTTTTTTTTTTTTTTTACTTGCCTTTTCTGTTTCAGGCACAATCAGTTCAGAATTTAAACAGTTTAGCCTTTATAAGGCAGGCGTGTGAATAAAATATCCTTTGAGATTAAATGCAAAGCAGGCCAATCATGGAATCCCTGTTCGTGCCTGCCCGTTTTTTTTTTTTTTTTTCACTCAACACTTTGATTAGCTTCAATTGACTGAGAAGAAAACTCAGTCTTAAGTTGTTTTTTTTCCTTCTTTTTTTCTCTTTTATATCCACAAGGAAATAAGTGTTGTGGTGGCAAAATAATGTGGAAAGAGCTCAGAGAGAAATCTAATTAATTACTTTGGAGAAAGCGCTCTATTCTCTGGGCGCACACAGGCTTTTTTTTTTTTTTTTGCATAATTGGCTGAGGCACACCGTACCATTTTTCAAGTGCATTTTAAGAACAATCCATCACACCATTGCGTCTAACTAGCCCATCAAACTGCAACAACGTGACTGGGTCACACTCCAGCGAGCATCTCAGACAAACTCATGTGAAAGAAGAAGTGGCATGTCTGACCTATCCCCCCCTTCTTCATCATTACTGAGATCAATTGTCTACAGAGAGCCCTTTATCAAGGTGCCGCTCCACGTTGATAGACTTGTTGTTGAAGTGCACATGTGCTCGGGTACCAATCAGAGAGTAAAAGCACGTTCAGACACACACATGCGTGCACACTTGCGCATACCATTAAAATTGGAAAAGAACACCAGATTGCTTTAAAAATGTCGGACTAAATCTCTTCTAAAGGATTAATGGATAGATGTTCGCTTCCCTCGTGTCCTTGCTCCTCGTCTGCTGCATCATCTGATCAAGCATGTGGTCGATGAACCACAAATTCTCCATCTATCTATCTTTCTTTCTTTTTTTTTCATTTATCAGCTGCAGCTGTTGTAATCGCCTCCTCTCAGACATGAAAAAAAAACATTTGGGTGTAAAACCCAACTTGTTAGCGGGCAAGACAAGATAAGGGCTTAAAGATTTTACTTAACGTGTTAAGTATTACTCACAGATGGCTCATGTTTTTTAAAATGTAATTAAGCGGATGTCTGACGATTTGTTCTCACACAAATAGTGCATATGCCGCTCCACGTTGTTTAGGCCAATTTCACAGTCATTTATGCATTTATGACTGCGGCGGTGCACCACTAATAAAACAATAACATTGTCTTGCTTGTAGAACAAGGGAAAACACAATTTAAGTTCAACAAAGACAGAAATGCAGTTTTCGGGTCCAAAGTTAAATTAGACGGACTCTCATATCTCAAAGCAAATAACCTGCTAGTTTAGCTGAGCACAGTAAAATGACAACATTTAGGATTTTACGCTGTTTTTTTATACAGACATAGGACGTGTAAATTTGTACATTTTAGAGGTGCTGGTAGGTAAATAGGCAGCAATTTTATTTTACAGGTTCCCTTATTTTATACAAAGGATTTTTTGGAGCAATTTGCAGGACTTTAAAGGCATTTTCAGGACATTCAAAGCAAATTATAAGGAAAAAAAAGAAAAAAAAAAGTGGGCATTGAGTTCATACAATGATGTTTCTTTTAAAAATGTAACCACTCTTAAGTCGATTAAGTCGATTCTTATTTTTCAATCAAACCTAATATGTAATATTTTCTTCACTTGTTTTTTTCTATATGTAACTGCTGTATGACTACTCATTCTCAGCATATTTCATTAAAAGGGTTGTATAATTCAGTATTACAGTCTAATATGCTGATTTGTATTCTGACACATAAAACATCAGACTGAAAACTAAATGTTTTTGTGTCAATTAAAGAAAAAGCTACCAATAAACCACCTTTTTTAAATATATTATGTATGCCAAAGTGCACCACCCACAATCTTGTCCATCCCAAAAATTAACAGTAAAATACCTGCAAATGTCCAGGAAATGAGTATAAAATCAAAGGACCTGTAAATGACATGTTACTCTCAAAGAAGAAAATGTTCAAAAGTCTACAGTATTTAAGGAGCCTCTGGAATATATGAGTGTGAATCATCTGAAAATTTCACTTCATGGCTGCTGTCATCACGTTAGGATAGATAAGCTACTGTAAATGACTGTGTAGCCTCAGTATTTGTCAATTGGACCACGGCTAGTGTGAGGGGTCATGGAGTCAAACCCCACAGAGGACCTGCCGCGCAATGCCCATGATCAAAGCTTTTAACCCGCTTGAACCCATCAGAAAACCCACAGAGTCAGCTGGTCTGGCTGGAGGATAGACACAGCACAAATATAGAAGGAAAACATCTGCCTGAGATGCTTAGAAATTGGCCAGCGATGAGCAGCAACCTTTCTGAGCATCACAGCACCTTGAACCTACCAATGTGCATAAAATGTGCTTCATAAATAAAACTGCCTTGCCTTGAGATTAAAAAAAAAAAAGACAAGCATATAGTAACAGTGAAAAAGTAAATGTAAGAGGACTGAAAATGGCTTCAGTGGCGAGGTCAAAACCACAAATGAAGTAGGAGAAAGTGTGAGATATAGAAGATAAGGGCAACAAGCAACATACATCACTCTGCATGATGCGGTGCCTATCAGAATGAAAGGTACTGGCAATTTAAATTTCCCTGCTGAATGTGAAAAGATCAACATTTTACACGTTTAAGTTTAACTTGCTATCTTCAAAGACCTACAGTGAAAAGTAAGGAATTTAAATCTACGTGGCGAAAGGCAAATAAATGTGAGCGAGAAAATTTCCGAACCAAGACGTCAGAAAACATGCCAGCTCATGGTCTCTTGGTCAGCTTTTATTAACCACAATCACTGAACCAACACAGGGATCCATTTCTCTTGAAGCCTTCACTCCACATTCCGGATCGTCTCACTCGGTTTCACTTTAAGACAACCTCTTTAAAACACACTCCTTCTACTCGATGGACCGATCACACGCCGTGTTTTATTTTCATGCTGAAGACCCTGGTTTATGGGTCAGAAAAGGTCTTCTCCTCCCAATTCCAAAATCAGAGAACATTTATTTTGTCATCTGAGGTAATCAGACATAAAAATCATTAGCTCTATAGGGGCATAGGAAAGACACATCTCGTCCTGTTCAAGCAGAGGGTGCCTCTAGAGGGGATGAAATGTGAACTTTTGTTTGGGACTATATGGATAACTGTGCTGTAGGTATATGGCAGGAGGAAGATGAAGCAGGGCCTTAGGGACGGAACATAAACAGCTAATCAATGGAAAATCCATACATTTGCCAAGTTCTCAGCGGTTACTGAAACTTGAGTTGATAAAATGTACGGTAAAGTAACAAAACATTTCACTACATTTTCCAAAAGTAATGACAGTTAGTCCTCTTGAAGTCCAACCCATGCACCAGCTTGACCCGTTGATTCAATGTGGTATGAATAAAAAGAATGTGCCATTTTTTTTTCCTCTGTTGTTTTTCAAAAATGTATACGCCGTGGTTGCGCAGCAGCCGCACAGTCACTTATCACAATTCATTAGAGTAACTGAAAAGCACAGAAAATGAAGCCCCTCTGAATTCATCTTCATTAGTGCCTGATATAAACTGCAGCCGTATTCTAAGAAGGCAAAAGGGTCATGCAGACCAAACAATAAGAACGTAATGACAATGGAAAACCAACGTCGACTCAAACCCTTAATATTTGAGAGGAGATCTTTATTGAGTGAAACCGCAGTAATGGTTTGAAAAATAAACGGGCTGTTCCTGATTTCTGGTCTTTCGTTTCCCATATTTATTTGTTCTGCGAGGGCCAACTAGACTGTGTGACCATGGCTGCAAATTTGGTGTGACAAGATGCTGATTCAAGCTCTACAGAGGGGGATGAAATTTGGGTTGGAGGTAAAGTACTTTATGCTCCATGCTGCTCAAGGTCTTCGACAATAAATAAGAAAAGGAATTTACAGTACCGAAAGTGTGGATTTATTGTTCCAGAGAGGAGGCGTTGCATGTTGCCAGTTAAATGCCAGAAACTGTCCGGTCCAAGCATGGATTCCTGGTTATTACTGCGCATTTGGGAGATCAGACCCATTGTATTGCAGGGTTTACAGAGGCGGTAAGCTGCTGCAGAATATGCATGAAGGACAGGGACAAAGCTAAGCAAATAGACTGTCAGATGCAGTCAAAATTGCTCCGATGCATTTTTCCCCTCACTGAACCACTTCTGGGAAATAGCTATCTGGTACGTCACATTATGGTTGACCACCACATCTCAGTGACATTTGTTGCCATTTGTTGCTGTTTATACTGGCTAGTAACGCACATGAGAGGAGCTCAGTGAACGTAAAAAGATGACTTGTGGTGTGGGGCGATGATGAACAGCAGAAATAAGCATCGACCATAAAGCAGTCAAAGCTCAAAATTCACTCTCAGCAGAATCATCAAATGCTAATATTTTACTTTTAACCAACTAATGAGAGGATGGGTGACTGAGTTTATACAGGATATGCATTGTGCAGGAAAGGAGAGGGGAGAAGAAAGACGAGTGAAACATTGTTTCACAGATAAATGGAACAGCTTGATGGCAACGTGAGAAAATCTGTTAGCGAGAAAATAGATGCTAACAGCCTTCGGAGCTACTTTTGGCTTGCTCAAAATGGGCCTTATTCAGTAATGTGTGTAGAAATATACTTATTTTATGGACAAAATAAGCATGCATGCAAAATTATGACTTTCACAGGTGCATACTGGCTAATTTGGTTTTTACCATGTTCCCCATTTATCTCTGTAAAGAAACATGTTTACCTAGAGGTGTATCACAGAGAAAGCTGTGAAGATGCATGGTCCCTAAAGCGGAAATTGTAGATTGTAGATGTAGAAATTGAAACAACAGTGTCTGAAGAGGAAGCCAGAAAAATGCACACTCTTCTGAAGTGTATCCTCAGGAGTGACAATGTTAAAACTAAATGGGGCTTGAGCTTTAATAAACGAGGTGGTGTGTTGTGTCCCCTGAGATATGAACTGTTGTTCAGGTAAAAAAAAAATAGTTTGATATTAAAGTTGGTAAAAAGAGAATTACTGACTAGAAGAAAAAAAGAAGGAAATGGGAGGAGGACAGGGACCAGCTGATCTGACTATTAAGAGACTCGCTGCAATTATTGGACAGTGTACGTGACAATATCTAGCTCCTTCTTATTATGTGCTTACGCATGGCCTGATGAAGTTCTGAATTTGTTTGCAGAGTAAGAAAATATTAATAAATCCCATATTTGTAAGACTTTCACAAGCATGGTTCTATTCCCCCAACAGGACAACAGGAAGGAATTCGGAATGTGGTGTAAGACTTTTGGACTCAAATACCTTAAAACATAATATAAAATATAAATTCCAAAAGAAAAAAAACAGCAAAAAAAGAACAAATAGTTAGAAGCAGTGTGCACTGAAGTGCATTTAGAGAGAAAGTGCATGTTTCGGTTTGATGTTGACAGCTGGTGCATGACAACGAATGACCACCACTGATTAGGGGGTTAGAGGGTAGGTGGAGGGAGGCACAGTTTGTCTGTCTTGTGAAGGAAAACTGTTTATCATTCTGCTGGATTTGGCACGGATGCTCCTGTACCTCTTCCCAGACTGCAGGAAGGAAAACAGACTGTGTGAAGGGTGGTGGTGATCCTTTTTTTTTTTTTTTTAAAGCAGGGAACTTTTTCTAGTGATACAAACTGACAAACATCATATGTGTGATTCATGGCAGAATTCAAATTGGGTCAGAATTGGGTCAGATTGGTCTCTCGCGGCATTCTCTTCAATACATTTTTTTTTTCTGAAATAAGGACCCATGGGGTTCAACTGTACTTCTTCTACATTTGGACCCCATGGGACCAACTGATGGGGAAGTAGTTAGATTCTCTATAGAATCCTAAAAGTCACTGAAGGACTGTGGCAATTTGTAGTTTTCAACATGGACAATAAATCAAAGATGGCCATGGAAAAAGAGAACTACAAAGCAGAAAATAGAGAATGACAGGAGGAAGAAGAGACTTAGCCCAAGATATCAAACAGAAAAATGAGTAACCTTTAATGTTGTGGGAGTATGCTGGACATGCCAGACATCTCTGTGTACAGTAGGTCTCTGAGCCCCCACATGTCTCCATGCAGGCTTGGCTTCACACCAGGGCATGATAACTCTATACTACACCAGTATGCCCTGAGATTACCAGTGAATCTGGGGATTGAGAGAAGAATTCCCAGATGTGCTGGCACAGAGACAGTTATGTCTCCATTTAATGTAACCCTCAATCTATCTGAGACAGGATGCTTACATGCAACACATAAACCACCCTACATCTTAATCCAATATATTCATTGAACTGTTTAACGGCTAATCTGAGTCTAATAATATACTTGAGGTAAAACAAAATTCTATGCTAATTTGTATGAATAATATAACAACCTATAGTTGCAATATTTGTCTTACAAAGAAGCTCCAGTAGACAAAAGCCTTGTAAGTGCTTGTAAAAACCAGTGTTGTTCACACAGAATGAAAGGATTTAATCAGCATGATGTTTCCTTGCACAAAACCTACTGAGGAGAACAATTCTTTCTACTATTTGCATCCATGTCTGTTGGATTATCCCAACAAACATAGTCTTTTTAGTCAACATGGTGGACCAAATTTTTTAGGACAAATCAGCAACTCAGTAGATAAATAAGAAAAGAGAGGACTGTAAGAGCAGAAATGAGGGGAAAAAAGCTGAAGAGCAGCACACAGTCTTTCAGGGCTGCAATAGCATGCCCAGTCAAACAATCTGCATGTGCTTAATCACTGAGGTTATTGAAATTCAGTACATTGCAAGAGAGCTCTCTGGTTACTCATTTATCACTTTGTTTAAACAGTTGTGATAGTTATGAAACAGCAATGCGTTTTGTAAGCAAATGTCAGGGTTTTGAATTTGATGCAGACAGTAACAGGGAGCCCCTGGTGGGTTATGAGCAGTGGGTTGACATGCAGTTTTGGGTTGGTTGAAGAGGTTTGAAAAGACAGGTCTGAAGTTCC
Source organism: Lepturacanthus savala (assembly GCA_030544235.1). NCBI lineage: Eukaryota > Metazoa > Chordata > Actinopteri > Scombriformes > Trichiuridae > Lepturacanthus > Lepturacanthus savala. The sequence goes on from CM060465.1 coordinate 19,639,853, forward strand.
TGATGCTATAAAATCCAAATCAACATGACTGAGAAATTAAGGCCATGTGAACCTTGAAGGTTAGTAAATCATCAAGCATGATGCCAAGGTTTTGGCCCACTTTGTGGGCATGAGTTGGGTTGAATAGAGCTGGATATTGATCTGTTATTGTTTTTTGGTGCTGGATGGCATGGCAAGCAGTCTGGCCTTACAGGAGTTGAGCTTAAGATGATGTTCTTTCATCCATGTGAATATATCAGCAAGACAGAGTTCCGAGTAGGGACTCTGTGGTCTTCCAGCATAAATGTTTGAAAGAGCTGAGTATCATCAGCATAGAGGTGATATGAGAAATCATGGGAGTGGATGATTGAACCAAGTGAGGTTGTGTATATTGAGAAGAGAAGGGGACCCGGCGCTGACCCTTGAGGTATGTGATCAAGTTGTGTGGTTTGGATACTTATTTACTCCAAGATACACTGAAAGATGTCCATGGGAGGTAAGACATGAACCAGCAGAGGGCAGAACCTGAGATGCAAGGCTTAATAAAGTTTACTCTTTAAAATGTACAATGTCTTATTTGTGTTTTTCTCATGGATTGATGATCAAACAATCATGTACTGATTTTGTAAACTGTATAATATAGCCACTAGAAAAAGCATACAATAGGTTTCCCTACATGAAGAATCAATACAAATCTTGTATTAGGATTGCATCGATTGTTAATTTATATTATGTATTGAAACACAAGTCTAGGGTCTGCACAGTGATTCAGTAATGATCTAATCTCATGTAACCACATCCTCTGCTTTCTAATACACAGATCTCTGTCCATGTAGCCATATGTGCTACATGGATGCTACCTTTGTGTTTTTAAGACTGTAGACAAACCAAAGACAACAACGGATGAGGTCAATCGCATGCAACAACACATTTCAACGGTAGTTGCAGGGGATCCATTTTTCTCAATTTTCATGCAGAAGAAAACCAATGCATTTCATGAAAATTGTATTCTTCCTAAGATAGAAAGCCTATGCAATAAAACCTGAGCTCTGAGGCAGGATGATAGACCTAAACACTTCAGCAGCAGGGTATCTCTGGGATTATAAATAATGAATGACCAACACCATTACTGGAGTATAGCAAAAATAAACATGAGCAATGCGCGCTACCAAAGGTTTCACATGTACAAAGTGACTGATGGATACCATGTATTTAATAGAAAAATATAACACTAGCTTGTTACAATAAATGGGTCTATCCCTCATCTTGGTATCCTAAAATAAAACAGCGGTTGATGATTTATAGGAAGTGACAGGGTATCTGACAAAAGCACTTCAGACAGACTCCTCCTTCTGAAAATATCTTGAGGATCTCTTTTCTTTGTCCATTCGCTGCCCCATCCATTACTGCCTCTACTCTCTTCAACGCATTTTTGCTCCATCTCTTTTGCGCATGCTCAGTTTTGTCTTCATTTCCCTCCCTCAGTGCTAGGGGTCGCCCATGGCGATGATAAGACCTCCGCTGGAAAATGTGGTGGTCCTTTCTAGCAGCATGCACACAGGGAATTTCTGCTGGGGACTCAGAGCTCCAGCAGACCGCCCACCTATTCAGGTAACAGATTGGATCGCTCTGCCTTCAGCGGCCTCTGTGAATGTTACGGGACGTGACGAGATGACGCTACAGAGAGAATTTACAGATTTACTCATAATTTGTTTCCCTTTCCATCGTTTGTTTAAAATGGCAGTATTCCCATTGTGCATCTGAAGGTTTCATTCCTCTTATCCATCAGGACCTTTTTGGAAGCAGTCTATAATTTACTAGATTCCTATTTGCTTGTTTGGATTTGGATTCCTAAAAAAAGCTAGATTTACTGTGTTACCATAGCTGTTCCAGTTTTCACATTCATCGTTTTTGTGTGTGTGTGTTTTAAATTCCCCAAAGGACATTTCTTAGAGGACAATACAAAGTCACAACACTAAAAACAAACTGAAATTCATTCAGAAATTATATGGTGCGTTCCCATGAAGCCTAACAACAGTCTTACGCTAGTCTTTTTATACTGGTATAGTTGCTGGAAGCCTCAAGTAATGCAGTTCTGGCTGACTGATTTTACATGCCAGTTCATTTGCTGGGACCATAAAAGGAACCATAAATAGGAGCTATGGTCAGCAACTGAAACAAAGGCACAAACTCTATTTCACTTCTGTTGAAGTTCACTATATTTAAAAATTTAAAGCACAAATTGACCTTACAATGAGCTGGCAGAAGAGTGCCACTTTGCTTCAGCATAGGCCAAAAAAGAAAAGATAAAATTCACTGAGAGTATCTCAGTTCATTAAAATGGGGAGAATTTTATTACTGTGAGTCTGTTATGTGCTGTAAGACTTCTGGGTGACTCAATTATCTCTATGAAGGCTTAATAATTTCTTTGAAAACAGAGAAACCAGCAGATCTATACACATCTCCATTAAGGACACTGGTACTGTGGGACATTCCTTTCCAGGACCGCTGTCTTACATAACATGCCACTATCGATTCTCAGACATGCCGGCTATAAAAAGAAAGCGGGGAGGGTAGGCATTCATTCTCAGCAAGACGCGAGGCAAGAGACAATGTGAAATATGACAAGGCTCATGCTGCGTTTTATTTTTTCATTCTTTTCTCTCCGTTTCCATCTTCTCACAGCAGGCAAAGTCAGGGTCACAGTGTTTGGCTGTCGCTGGCACCATGCCTGTCAGGTTCGCTTATGCCTGATGAATGGTGGGCTGAAGCAAACCCAGCTCAAGTCACTTTCTATCACTGTGGTTGTGCTCGCCTCCATTTCCATAAAAAGCTATGACATTCAAGGATCGAAAGACCTGTTCAATCAGCTGTGGGTGGAAAGTCTTCTCTATTACCCTGCTGAATGATATTCAAACAACCACTCATATCCAGTTCCAAACCACATTTTATTTAGGCTACCTAAGCATCTGCATGTATTAGCTTTTTTTTTTTTTTTTCTATTCATGTGTTTCCATTATGCACTGCCCATCTCTCTATCCAGACCAGAAGTGCTGGTGTGTATCCCCGTGTGGGAGGCAGGTGGGTGAGGGCAGAGGGCACTAGCTGAGCCCGCCAGGCCCAATCCATCACATAACGACAGAAGCACATTAGAGCATGGAGTAGCATCTGTGAAGCCCCAGGTAAGAAAGCATGGGGCTGTGTTTCTTTTTAACTTGTCTAATACACAGCATGGCTACATATGGATGTATGGATGTTGTATTTTGTATGCAGGGTCTATAGCTCATACACACGCACAGGCCTGTACAAATACATTAACATACACACACATATATTAGGCGGGACCCTCAAGGTGTTAATTACAGTTAATTACAAAGAAAACATAAAACATAAAAAATATGAACCGCATTTTAATGGAGTTTACATGTTATATATATATATATATATATGACCCTCCATTTCATATCCAACGTTACATCGCCTCCATCTCGACATCCCCAGGGTCCGGTCCCATTGGCCTCACCTGAGCTCGCAGCCCAGGTAAACTCTGTCACCAACCAGATGCATAACACACACAATAACACACAGTGTGCAGTGCAGGGACCATGCACAAGTGTGAAGAGGAAACAGGAGGTGTGAAAAGATAAAGCGTGTAGGCTTGACATTCAGTAAGGGCCAGCTGGGTCCTGTCCTAGATTTGGAAATCGTTTTCCAGCGGCTGGGCCGTCAGATGTTGATGAACAAAAGCCATCGCCAGGGAACAGCTCAAGTTTCTCCGAAGATGCACGGTATGTGAGCCCTTGTGTACTCCACAGGTACTGATGGTACTGCCAGCATTAACATGACATCACCGAGATAATCCCTCTTCATTTAGTTTACAGTTCCAAAGCATCAGATTTCCGTATTATGTTTTCAAAGGGTTGTTTCCTCATGGTCAGGAGTGTCAGCCCTTCAGGCACTTTAGCTCATAGTTTACCTGTATGGTAAATGTCAGTATTGTCACACCAGTGTGAGAAAAAAAAACACACATACATTATAAACATGGACAAGGAATGTACTATTTTTTGGGCAAGCAAAAGAACAATAGGCTTTCACTGTGAAATAATTATGAAGAGATATCAAGAAACATGAGTAAAACTTGCAGTCAAAAAGTTTATATAGTATTAGACAAATTGTTTATTCCCTATCACTAGAAGCTGTATTTAAGCCAATTTCACTGTCTTATAATTATCCAAACATTTGTTTTACTTGTCAGTTAACCAGAAATGTCCTACAATTTGTTACACTATGCTATGGAATAAACAATGTGAGTTCACATTAAAAAGTGTTCCTTCCTCAGCTAAATCAGGAGCCCTATTGTGTTTCAGTATCTCTCATTGAAAATGAGTCCATTAACTAATGCCATGCAGGAAACAGCCACATAAAAATCACTTTTTTTCCACATAAAGTGTGGTCACACCATGCACACTTTGACTTCGCCAACTATGTTACATTTCAATGCTATAAACTCATTGGCTGGGAGTAGCTCAGCACATGGCCATAAATGTGTTAATCAAGCACAAAGGCAACTGGAAAATATCAGAACTTTAAAGGTCAGCTTGAGTAAACAATCTAATAGCAGGTTTTTTGTTCTTCCCATAGTTGAAGACAGCACATATCTAGAAAAGCTGTGATTAGAACCCACTGCAAGCTTCACACTGGCACCAGTGTGAATTTCACACTAGTATATACACATTAATGACTGGAATAATCTATAAGAAAAGGACTATTGTTTGTGTGTATGTTAAAATACATCTGATGGATGACGATGGGTGACTTTAATCTGCTCAAAAGAGCTTAAAAGGATCACTGGGGCATCCAAAGGTAGCAGACTGATTAATAAAAGCCTTCTGGAGAGTTTGAATTGCTGAGAAGGCCAATAGCTACACAAGAGTCACAGTTAACCCCAAATCTGCTTATTCAATTACTGTCCAGGCACTATTGTCCTCCTGCCCCCCTCCCTTTTCTCTCACATTCTTACAGCCGGAGGTTTTGTGAACACAGAGAGAAGACGTCCTACACGGGCATATTATTCTGAAAGCGCTGCATGAAAAAAAGTGGCGAATGTTTCACATTCACGTAATCCTTTGTAGAATATGAAGTTGGCAAGTGCCTAATCCCTTTAGGATTTTGCATCACCGGGACAATTAAAGTTGATGAATGGAAGAATTGGATCCGTGTAAGCTCTGAATCTGACACTACACAGACGATCGGCTGCAAGAAGAGACACATGTGTAGCACACAAAACATTTATAGTCTATTCAATCTGACAATATGTCCTGACTTCAAGCTTACTGACTCTCTATACACAATTCCTGTTGCATTTTTTTTACATTAGCATTATTCACTAGTTGCATTTGTACACATTTGTATATGGCTAATTGCAATGCATTATTCCCCCGTCCCAAGATTTCTTATGCAAATTTCAAGATATTCATCATATGACCAATAAATCAAGCTAATATCCAAGCATTAGCTCTTCCCTCATTAGTATGCACAGACTCTGCAGTTAAAGTTGTGATGAAATGAGTTATGAACTTGCTCGCCGACAGGGAATTATAGTGAAGCCCCCTGTCTCAATTGCAGACTACCTTCAAACCACACACAGAAGCCATAATGACACAATGGGAGATTTGCAGCAGATATAAAACTCTAATGTAATTGACTGAGAGCACCAATCAGATAAGCAGGCCCATTTCTACGTCCCCAACGCTAAATGTCAAACGACTTCAGCCGAGTGGAGCACTTGGTAATAAAACATGGTACTGGTCCATTGTGGCATGTTGGTCACGTGAAAAGCCAGACTCTTTAGTCCGAGTGAAGAATGTGCTTTGTGTTCTCCAGCAAAGAACAAGCTAGGGTTATTCACAGAATATTAATGTTACAATGCAGCGTTCCCATTCTTAGATTTCGCTTTGGGGAGTTAGCGGCTAAGTTTTCAGCACCTGATAGATCTCAGACCCCAGCTTGAAGAGGGGGGAACTGCATTTATTTTCCGTGTGACCATTTTCAGCTCTGTACACAATTTAATGTCCATGCAGGCGGTTGAAGGCTCAACTTGCTCTGAGGAATGACTACCTCTGCTTATCATCAGTCAAACTGACTGCCTCTCTCCACAGAGACAGAGAAATGAACGCACATGTGCAGCAGTGGACTGTTTGCTGCTTGGAGATGACAAAGAGGATAACAGATCGGGTCACAATACTCATACATATGAATCCTCTCTATGATCACAGAGCACCGGGGAGACATGCCTTATAAGATGGAAACCTCCCAAGTGAGCGGGATTGAAGTGATGATGACAGCTCTCTGTCTGTGCTTCCTTTTATGTTTTCTGTGGCGACTAAATGACATGCTACCATTGTCAGCCCCAGAGCTGCATGTCATGAAAGTCAAAGCCAAGCATGGCAACCTCACTTCCAGAAAAATATGCCGTTTTACATTCTTCTCTTCTCTCAGAGTGAAAAAGACATTAGTTGGTTCCAAAAGTGCTCGACAACCCACGCAGTTCCCTATTTGTCTCCTCGATGCAAAATAAGCCACTGTGAGCGAACTGTAACCTTACTTCCCCTCTTTGCTGCAAAAACTATTTTTTCCCTTCACTTATAAACATATAATCTACTGTGTCGATTTTTTAAACCTGGCATTACAGTATGTGGCCTATTTTACCTAAATTTCTTAAACTCATGGAATCTCACAAATTACTCCTTATGGAATATGTTTTGCTATTATAGTCAAGACCACCAATGGCACTGCTTTAACCAGAAATGGCTTAACAATTTTTGACAAAGCTGGCTGTTATGATCACCACTGAATTGCAATAAAAGACATTTTACACAAATGCTGCAATCAATCAATCAATCTGGACAAGAAAAGACTACATTGACACAGCAGCACCAGAGAAGCTTGCCAAGTCATTTAACCACAATGGCAAACCATGAAAGAAAGCTATGGGGGACTGAAGAGCAACTATCTGCCAATCCATATTTTTTCCAAAGACAATTGGACCAGCAGGGTTTTGGGGATTTTCAATCAAAAAGTTGAAAAGCTGTCCGCTATGAGGCATCATCTTGTTTGATCCTTTTGGCCCTGGTTCCTCTCTGGTCCAGCCATGCCTGACGAGCCATTAAAAGGCCTGTCTGCCTACAGAAATGGATGGGCCATACTCCAGAGGACAGAGGGAGTCAGATAAGACTTAAATCATGAGGACAGCGTGGAGAAGGAGACCGCAGAGGCTCCCATTCTTTGGTTTCAAAGGGAGGGGTTACATTTGTTCTTGAATTAAATTGTTTCCTCTCTTTGTTCCCATCACTGTGTTTGTCTCTCTTAGTTTTTTGCCTCTGTTCTTGCTGACTCTCCTTTTTTTTTTTCGCATTACATTTCTTACAGTGTCATACTTTGCTGGGGCGAATAGCCTCGCTCTCACTGGCTGCTCTTGAGCCCTTTTGTCAGGTCTGTGCACACGTCCTGCTGAATTTGTTATGATGGGTAGAGAGTCATATTGACTGGACAGCACGTAGCGAATATTTTCTGGCAGAATTCGGTGGGGAAGAGGCTAGTTAGTGGCCAGGTGCCTCGAAAGTGACAGGAAAATATAAAACACCTATCACTTTTTGTTATCGTAGCTGCTGCTTTTGAAAAATGTTGTCTTTTGTCTCACTGTTGTCGTATGAAACATGAATATATAAGTAAGCATAGACACACACACAGAAAAATCTCAGACAAATACACACACACATTAACCTGTTTCAATTCTAATGCCTAACATGGCAAACAGCACACTTTTTTATCATTAAGCTTGGTAAAGCTATTATCCATCTTAAGATAATAAGCACTAATGGGTCTGTGAGCAGTCAGCTATTCAATTCTCATGTTGGGTTTAGTTAAATTTTCTTCTAATAATCTAAATTGGTTCTTAATTCAGATGTTTATTACAGAATGCTGATCAGAGAGGAGAAAACTGTGAGGAACATATTTGGAATTAAACAGGCACCATTTTTATCTGAGTCAGGTCCCAAAAACTAAAAAGACAATCTGTAGAGCAAGCCTGTTTGTTGTGGTTGAGCCTATGAGAAGAACAGAGCCTCCCCGTATCCCACTTTGTAACATTTTGGGACAATTTTAGTCCTAAAGATAAAAGGGTTGAGAGTATAAAATGTAAAAATCAAGCTAACTGCCTCATACTAGAATGATTTGTTAATTAATCAAGGCTCATCATCCTTGTCACTGATAGCCATCCCAGATTACCCGTGCAGAATGAATATACATAAGAATAGCTAAAAACTGTATGTGTGCCATGTACAGCTGCAGAGAAAAATACCTGCTTTCCTTTCGCAATGTCTTCCTGTGTTTTTTAATGGAAAACAACTTGACCTTAATGACACAGCTGTGCATACACTAGGAAATGTTTTCCAAGTTATATTGTGATGAAAAGCAAACAAAAGCAAACAAATCTTGTGCACGCACATTCGCACCCACCTATATCAAATTCCCGGTGCTGTTTGCCAGACTTTAGAGAAGTAGCAGGTAATCGGATACATTGGAATGAGCAGCACTGAGGGGGTGAGAACAAACCATTTACCTTGTAGAGCAGCATGACGACCTGTCGCAGTTTCAGCCTGTGGAAAACGCAGACGTCGTACAGCGCCGACACGGCCAGGACGGTCACGCCGAGCTCCTTCCACAGCATGCTGCAAGCGGCGCAGCCCAGGCTTCCCACGAGCCAAGCCATGAGCCGCCAGGGCCCGGCGTGGCCACGCAGCTTACAGTGGCGTATGTAGCACAGCAGGGACAGCAAGAAGAACAGGGCGGCTCCTTCGTCTGCCCGGCCCACCACACCTGCCACCGCCTCGGTGTGGATGGGGTGAGAAGCGAAGAGCAGGCCGGCCAGCAGGCTCCACAGGCCTTCGCCAAGCAGCAGGCGAGCCAGAGAGGTGAACAGGCCCGTCACGGCCCCGTGGAAGGCCACATTAACCAGGTGGTAACCCCAGGGCTCCAGCCCGCCCACAGCATGGTTCAGGCGGAAGGAGAGGGTGCAGAGGGGCCGGTAAGACTTATGGCTGCCGCTGTGTGTGAGTAAGGTGCCCCAGAAGTCATCGTAGAAGATATTTGTCCAGGGGGTTTCTGGAAGCAGGTCCTGATTGGTCTTGATTGCACGGCTGTAGAGAGAGAACAAAAGAAGGTTAGAGAAGGACTTCTGGGTACAAGAATATGATGAATATGTTCAGGGCGGGATTAACCATATGGGCAATTTGATGCCCTGGGTTCTTGCCCAGGGCTTCAAAGCTGGAGGGGCACCAAGGGCGCCAAGCAAAAAGAAAAAAAAAAAAAAAAGCTTTGTGCCCTTGATGCCCCTCCAACCTTGGAATTTTGGCTAGTGGCCTTGCCCTCAAATAAGTTTGTATGTTTGAATATAAGTAACCTGAAAGAAGGATTTAAAAGGAAGGCACAGTGAATTCTTAACCCAGCACTGAATATAGTGCAGGTTAAATGGATATATGATGCAGTAATTTTTGTCAATTTCACTAACGTCACACTGCATCTCTGCCTGACCACATTACCACCCTGACACATCCAATGAAAGTGCTATGTCTGAAAACGACGTATATTTCCACTGGCATCGTGCCATCGCTCTCTGAGGAGGATGCACGGCTATTCTTTAACGGGAAAAAATATAGGTTGCTGTGAATTGAAACTGTGCGTTCTGCTCACGGCAAAGAGGAGTGAGTGCGGTCATGTGGCATTCGCAAACAGAAAATCAGAGGGTGAGCTCCAGGCTCGGGGCAGCTTTTGCCACCAGAGCCACAGTTCTTCTCAGCTGTGCACTTGGGGGATTAGGCATGAGCGCCACACCCTTGACCACAAACAAGTACAGGCACGCAGTAGGGGAACGCCATGTTGGCATGCGGTGGCCTGCGGTGACACTGACATGGCAGCTCCAACTTTGTCCGTCACATTCAGGGGATGAAATGTTTGGAGAAGCAGCAATGATGCAAAACCGATACGCATATTTCAAGGGAAATTCTAAATTAAAAAGCAAACGTCTACTTTCATCCACTCTTGCCAGGCGCTCTCTGTCGGGAATGAACCCGTGTGACCTAACTTGACGCTGCTGCATCCGCCACAAGCAGCCTCCCTGGGCCCCTGCTGGGGGTGAAAAGGAAGGCACATTCAGTCCTTAAATGATAAATTGTTTCCCTCCCCGTCTTTTCTGGCACTCCGCAAGGCATCTGACAGACTGACGGGCCCCTCTTGCTTTCGCTGGGAGTCAGTCGCGCTGATAGTTTGAAGGCAACAGAATGAGCCTCCTCAGAGAGACCGAGTTGTAATTAAATGTGCAATAGATGGCACATGACATATGATAACAAGCTGTGAGCATCAGGTTGTAATCAGTCCTCACGGCAATCACAATTAATACACCCAATTAACTTAAAACGGTGCGAGAGGAGGAGAGGTGGGGAGGGAGGCTTGAACAACACATGAAAAGAAGTAAATGATACTTTAAAAATGTAAATCCAAATAAACATAAATGTAAGGATGGAATGAGCCAAAGAAAGCAGTTGACTCAAGAGTAATGAACTGCTTCCTCAGTCCTTTTGGGGTTCTATAAGCATAACACTTTACCTTGGCAAACACCTGCTGAAATTCGGCCATATCTCAATACCAGAACGCTTGTGGGGAGTTTGGGGTGGCGCGGCGGGGATTGCAGCGTTCATCAAATCACAGGAGGAACCAGGCTCTGAGAGGAGTGAGTAGAAATAGCCCTTCATGATGGATCTAAGGGAAATAAATACTACCTTGGCCTCAGGATGTGGGAAGGGGCATAGAAATAAACAGCTGCGATATTGTAGAAATGCCCTGGATGTCACGGCTTTCTCAAGTCAGACCGCCGCAGCCTCCAGCCCTGCACCAGCAGCCTTACAGGAAGAGTCGGTAGCCCGAGTCTCCTCTTCATGACTCAGACATGCCAATTTATTTCTTTTTTCTGGCCCATTTGTCAAGTAAGATCTTCATTCCGCCCGCAAGATCCTCACATAAGAGGCATTATGGGATAATTACATCTCGAAGCCTTTTTGGAGACAAGTGCACTTTTTTCCATTGCACAGTGTGGTGAAGCCAGGGAGGCCAGATACATTATATATTTCCTTTAAACCACATCAGGTTTTTCGGGCACAGACGACAGCCTGTTCCAGGTCAGTCAAGAACTCCACCGCGTCTACGGCTTTGGCGTTCTCGAGCTCGGAGAGCGCCTAACGTGCTGTGTGAATTTAAATCGTTAATTTAAACAAATGATTAAATTAAATCAGTAATTCACCGCAAACCAAGCAGGTCTTGATCATCAGACCCGACTCATCTACCAGCGTCGAGGCCGGCTTGAGAGGAAAATTGACTTTCTGTGGATGGCCAGGTCCATTTCTCAACAGCGCTGGCAGCAAGGAGGACCTCTCTGTGTACCGAAAACCCCTTTTCCAGCCACGAGCATGTTTCTGTTCACAGACTTCCAGAGGAATGAGCAGATCATGTGGCCATTAGTAAAAAAAAAAAAAAAAAAAAAGAAAAAAGAAAAAAAAACTCAGTCTACCTGCCATTACTGTACCACATAACTTCACTTTTTTGCTGACAACCCCAAACCCTTCATTACTTGTCCGCATTTAAGTCATGTGCCTCAAATCGACACAATCTGTCATACATAGCAAGGACTAAATCAGGAAATGAAGACAGAGACTAGTAAGTTGTATCCTACACACCACCACTAGGTTGGTTAGGTCATTTTAATGTCAGCATACATTGTTGTATGCCACGAATTGGGATAATTATGTAACCAACATGGTTTTATAGCACCCTCTTCTTCTTTATTCTTTCAAGTGTTGTTATTAATCATTTGTTATGTAATTTAGCATGTGTATAAATGAGCTTATGCAAGATACGGACGTGGCAAAACCTCTTGGTACCCTTCCTTTCAACAAAAAAAAAACAAGAGCTGAAACTCAAGTATAATCAATGGTTTCCATCATATTTATACAGATGAAAGTTTGCTTTTGATTTACAACTTCAGGTTATTTAAAATAAAATGAAAGCATACCCCTAACTAAGTATTTTATAGCATAGCCTCCAGAGGCAATAAATGCTCTTTAACAGCTATTTGCACAAATGTTCAATGGGATTCAGATCAGGATTCATAGCAGGCCACTTCAGAACGCTCCAGTGGTTTCTTCTCATCCACTTGGGTGCTTTCTGATGTATGTTTCGGGTCAATATCCCACTGGAAGACCTATGACATGCGACTAAGTCACAGCTTTCTGACACTGCGCCTCTGATTCCATTATGTCCTGCAGAGATTCATGGAACTCAGCTGTCTTCAAGGTAAGAATGGTGATCTCATTTTTTTTCTGTAAACATAGGGTTGGTGTGATTTACCAAAAATCCAAAAAAATTGTTTCATCTGTGCAAAGCACATTCTCCCAAAGGGATTGTGGCTTGTCAACATGCATTTTGGCCTTTTTTGGTTGGACCGCAACGGCCAGGCCAGCGCTCCAAACCCGAATGTCTGTGAGTCACTGAGTGATGAAGTTCGGGCGACCAACGGCGGTCAGTTGGATAAAACATTATTTGGTCAGTTTATCCAAATAACGCCTGTTTGAAAACAAAGTATCTGTGAGCTGTCGCCAGTGTAAGTTACTGTCAATCTCCACATGTCACATGCATTAGTTTCTTTTCAAAATAAAGCATGGCAAATACAATAAAAGCTATATAACAAACATATTTATAAATTACAAACATTACAGAAATAAATTTTAAAAAATAATGAAAACACTAGGCCTCTCAGGTCATCTGGAAAATGTCTACTTAATGACCACAGAGTCAGAACTCAATACGGAAAAGTAGTGTTCGGTTTTATGCTCCATATATCTAGAACAAACACTGTGAAAACAGCTCAAATCATTTAAATCAAGTCTGAAGATAATTATTTATACTTTTTTTATTTATTTTTTCTCACAATGAAATGTAAATTTGATTCTGATAATTTACCTATTTTATATTGTACTATTTTTATTTTCTCATCTTTTATATGATCTTTCTATTTAAATCGATCTTTATTACTGACTGCTCTAATTGTATATGAATAAAATTTTATTATGTTTCTTTTGCACATTTTCTTGCTTTACATGTTTTATGTACAGCAATTTCCCCCTGGGGCCATGTCAAGAGATGTTGGCGATGCCTTTTCCTCTTAATAATATTGGCAACAGTCGTCACAGTAAACCCAGTTCCTTTGAGATGGTTTTGTAACCTTGAACATGCTTGGCTATTAATTTTTTCAGACCACTCTCTAATTTTCCTTCTGTTTTCCATGCTCAACGTGATGTACACGGTGCCACAAACCAGACTTACGAGGGTAGCCCACCAATAATTTTTGTCCAACTAACTTAGAATGTCTTTGTATAATAAGCAAGTACAATGTTTTTTTTTTTTCTTTTCATTTCACTGCAATCCAAACAGAGATACATTGGTAATGAAAAATCGTTTTAATTTCAATCATATTCAGGCCATGTCTGGAATTATAAATTGAGAATAAATCAATGGGCTTACCCTGAGCCTATATGCGACATACCTTATTACTGAGTTCTATAGACGCTCCATGAAAAATGCACCTGCTACCTCCTTAGCTGAGAAATATATAAAATAATCACATGAGAGCTAACCTCTTTACCTCTGGAGCACTTCCACTTATAATGTGACTGCATCAGCAGGGACGGAAAATATATAGCCCCTGTCCAAACGACTATAGGATCCCACGAAAGAAGGCAATCTAAGAATTGAAGAGTGAATGGCTTTTTGATGCAGAGATTAAGCAGCGGTCACACACCGGAGATGAGACTGAATATTAGAATGGAGATTGAAAACCAAGGACATGTCATCAACACTTTCCCTCTACAACTGGTCGATGAATTTGCGATGCAGATGTGAGCGAAATGGATCCGTATGAGCAAAAATGAAACCTTTTTAAAATCCTGTAATAGCCCAAGGGCAAAGGATATGGAACTTGGCAAACCATCAAACCATTCTCATCACAGGATGTATATGCTGGACGTGCATATGAATCACACAGGAGCAAAAAACTTTATTTCAAAATAAAGGACACTCCACCTCGAGGAGCAAAAACCATTTAACACACACCAACCTGTACTCCTTGGGTAACCCTTACATAAGTTATCTTCCACTAGGTTTCTAATGCTGCCTCTTATGTCCGCTCCTACCACAAAAACGACAGTCAATAACGACATGAAGAGACCAAGTAATGAGATATACACTGATTTCAGTGGGTGATGAAAGTGTTGGCTAACTGGAGCACTGTTTGGATATTGATAAACCGAAAAGAAAGTCAGCCCTTTACAATATGAGGCTTATAAAGATTTCCTATTGTGACAGCATGTTAAAAGAAAATCAAGTCTGGTGGGAGTTTGGAGAAAGTGATCGATGGTTTGCCAACTCCATGTCATCACCCGGCTTCAATATCTGAAAGAAGCACAGTGGTATTTTTAGACTGCCCACAGAGAGACCAGGGCAGCCTGCTCAGTGTTTCCGGCAAGCTCTTTTGTCTAATGTTTCTTCCCAACGGCATGCAAGCAGGTCATTAAGGGCATCCCTCCACTGCACTTATGATAGCTAAAATAGAAAAAAAAAAGGACTATTTCTATTGCCAATAATACATCTTCAATTTGTTTTCAGACTAAGCAAGTAATATCTTAAATAATTTAAGGGTATTTAATGATTATCACAGACTAACAACATATTTCTAATTCTCTTCTCCAATCTTTTCATGACATGAAAGAAAAATATTGTCCTACTCAACGCCTGTAGGGTGCTGTGATTAATGCATTCCGCACACCAGAAAAAAAACAACTAAAAACTCATTTGAATGTATTAATTATTAACGCAGAAGGTGATGGCAATAGAGTGCGCAAAGATAAGGGATAAGGGGGGAATTGCTGTTTTGAGGTTCTGTTACAAATAGCTTTAAAAGCGATGGGGATATACGGGAGAGAGGACTGGCAGCCACAGGCACCGCATGCCAAACAACATAAACTTTAATCAAGCATTAACATTTTAAGACAAGCTTAATCAGGGAGAGAAAAAAATGCACTTGGGTCCCATTCAAGAATGGAGAAAAACATCCAGATTTGTTTTGGCTTATATTCTGAACCTCCTGTTTCTGTGTCTTCCTGCTAATATGTAATTAATACCTCCAATGTCATATTATCACCATTTTTTTCAATATAATTTAGCTTTAACAAGAGGGCAGTACAGCGAATAAAAAGAGAAGAGCTAGTTCATCAATTGGTCCCTGTTGGCTAAAGGCATGATGTCAGCTCGTCTTCCTGGACATGATGACATACAGAGATACGGGACTCTTGTTTTTTACTGTAGCAAATACAGCACCACTGAGACTGCCATGAAGTCCTTATCATCTAAAATTAATGTCTGTTTTCTAATTTTTTACATATGTGATTAGTTAACCTAGAATAAAAAAGCTCAACAAAAGAAAACAAGCTCTGAGAAGATTGATTTTTCTTTTTGACAATGTGTTATTATCTAAGCAAAAGAAAGTGTGCCGATCAGAAAATAAGGGCACATCTTTATAATTTGTTATTTCTACTTTGTAAATGTACCATTCCTGGTACATGTAAACACAGGGTGTTAAGTTGCTCTAATATCCCCGGCTGCGAACACATGGATGCCCCCCATCTATAATTGCAATTGATGAAAGACCAGAGAGCACGGATGGATTGGATACTGGCAATGGATAACAAAGAATAAAGGTCAAGGGACTGAAATAATTAGGGGTGGATCCGGGCTGCAGCTGATCCAGGGCAAAAAAATAAAATAAAATTGTAACATCACATTTCTTCAAGTTGCAACTTGAAAAATGCACTCCAATACTCTGATACAGCACGTCTCTTCTTTCTTACTAAGTGCTTTTAAAAACACACAAAAATTGTGTGCCCAGGTCATACCGCATTCAACTAATTAAGTGGAATAGGTCTTTCCCTCAGGGAGGGTATTTGCATTGCTCCACTGGAACAATCATACACACTCACTCCATTTCATGGCACAGTAGACAAGCAAACACTGGGACACTGACACTGAGTCTGGAGGGGGGGGCAGGCTTATCCAGCTCTGCAATGTCATTTGGCTCAGCGGGGGCTGTGGCTGCTGCCTGGCATCCCTAATCACTCCCTTGTGCTGTAAAGGATGGGCACAGTATAGGGCGTGACCTGAATGCTGATCACCAAAACCTAACCAGCCAGCCAGCTAACGAACCATCCAGGGAGACACACTTTTATCCAGGAAACCGGGCTGGCAGAGCAGGGAATCCTTTCAGTCCAGCATATCAACCACGCTCACTCCTCTGAAGTCTGTCGCGGCCACAGCCCTGTTTGATAAAGCTGTTTTGAAGTCACCTCAGCGAGACTGATCTTCACCTTCTACAAATGCAAACTTCTAATCTAATTTCGCTCAATTATCGCTGAGATTATTGCTGCTGAGCCGGAATATTAAAGCAACAAATCAGGAGGCAAAAAACACCCTTCCGCCAAGGTTAGAGCGTTCTAAAGAAATCATTTCAATGTCAAAGTCACATTTTCAGGCCGACTTTAAAAGTCGTGTGATGTTTATAGTCGTTTCCAGGTGTAGGAGCCAATTACAGGAGCGGACTGTGCAGAGCGGAGCAGGGTGATATACGCTGTGATTATTCTAGCCAATAAATCTGTCAGCATGTGCGGGGCTGTGGCAAGACAGAAAAAAGCTGCTGGGTCACCGCTGTAGGCCTCTCTCTCTCTCTCTCACTCACACACACACACACACACACACACACACACACACACACACACACACACACCCTTCTCTTTCTTAGCCACTAACTCTTCTTTTTTCTTCTATCTAAACAGAAAGTGTTGCTTTGTGTTTGCCACCGCCTCGGATTTAAAGGACTGTCTCACTGGGAAAAGTGTAGCCTGCAGTCAGTCAGTCAGAGCTCTCCATGGCTGGGGCTCAGATGGATTCCGTGAGAGTTAGTGCACTCCTTGAGGGTGGAATTCAAATCCGCTTCCACTTTTTGATGCACAAGCACCTGTCTTTTCAACTAAAGGAAAAGAAACGGAGTGAATTAGGCCCGATCCCAACTCACCCCTCGGTCCTACCCCTCCGTTTTGCACGGGACGGGTAGTGGGTGATGGATTGAATTTATTTAAGAAAAAAAAACACACACAGAAGCCTGCAGTGCAGTCATACCATACATTCAAAATTACAGAGGATAAAAACCCAAGAGCTTATTCCCATTGCTGCCCTCACATATAACATTTCATAGAATAAAAGTAACAAAATAACAAGACAACATGACAACATAAATAGCAAGTGTCAGAGTAGCTATGTCAGCATGCTCATGATTTCCTGGTAATGAAAGGTCAAAAGTCAAATTACTACACTGTACATAACCATTTATTTAAGGCCACTTTAAACATGCTCTGTGAAACGCTCAATTTCAAATGTATGCGTATATTATTCCATTGTACTGCTTCACAGTAAAGGAATGTACTTCACTGACTCACTTAACTTAGACACAATGATGCATTGGCCTTAATGCTGGTATTTTCTGCTGGTATAGCTTGTATATCATGTTTTCCACGTTAATGTATTTACTACCTTAATGTATTTGTGATAGCATCAGGGCTATCAAGGGTTCTCTTTAAATCTAGTGCTCAACAGAGATGTGGTAATACCTTTTCAGGATATAACTATTCCAGCATAGAAAAATGCATAAAAATCGACCAATAGTCTTTGAGGGTCCTTTTGAGTCCTAGTTAACACGCTAACACAGCAAAGAACAAGAATCCTTGTAACATGTCTGTTCCAAATTTCAAGGCAATTCATCCTGTCATTATTGGATGACATATTTCAGTCAGGAGCGAAGCGGTGGGCTCGCCAACCCACACACACACTGACACGCAGACACACACACACACACACACACACAGCGACTCTGCCATCCCTAGAGCCACGCCGCTAAGTGTAGCAATAAAAACAGTCATAAAGAGGAAGAAAAATGTTTTTCAGTTCAAAGGAATGGAAGGCAAACTCACGAATCACTATCTGACCATCATCTTTCACAGGCTGCCTGAAAAGCAATGAACTGGTCTATTCCGATTATGTTGAAAGCCTATAGTTTGTGGAATTTCTCATAATGGTGGCCAAATTGAAAAATTCAATTTGTCTTTTTTTATGCTTTATTAGAAAATCAATAACACTCAAGTGGAAAATTGAACCAAACAGGTTTTTATTAAATAAACGTCACAGCCCAAAGAGAATCAAGAAGAAGCTCTTTGTTCTGAAAGGAGTTCTACCTCCGTGTTTCCCCTCAGCCTGACCCATGTCTAATGCTGCACTAGTTACCCAGGCTGTGTGTGGAGGGGGGGGGGGGGGGGGCACTCCACAGCACTCCTCCTCACAACAGGAGGGCTTTTGTCACGCTCTGACCTTTTTGCCCGTGTGGTAATAAATTAGGTTGATTTGTGTCTCCCCTTGTGTTCATCATGCTTCTCTTTTCCGTGGAGAGCGGGATCAGTGCGGTGGAGGCTTCTCTTCCAGGGCTGTGACCGAGACTCATCCCGCCTTGCCCGCCACCAATGGGCCATTTACGCATTGTGGTCTGTCCTCAGAAGAGGACGCTGACCCATGGTCGGGGTTCAGCTGGAGAACCGCACCAGATGGAGGGGACACGCAAAGGCTAGGATGGAAAAAAGGATGGAAAAGAAAATTTCCGTGCAAGCCGTCTCTCAGACGTCTGCATGGAGGAGCTACAAATGCGTGAATGGATTGCCTGTCCGGAGTGTTCTGCCATCCTTACTCCCAAACATTTTCACATGGAGTGGCTTTACGAGGCACAGCAGCCCTGAAGGATGAGCCTGAATCATGGCACATCACCGCAGGGGCCTCTGTTCACTGATGTTTACTGCATGTGGGCTTAAGTGCAGGAAGAGCCTTTGAGAACGCCAGTCGAGCAGAAAGGAGAAGACATCTTTAGTGCTCCGGCCATCTTATAGCTCCGGCATTTAAAAACAGCTGTGTTCCGTCCCAGTTCTCCTTACTGCTCCTCTTTAAATATGAAGAAGCCCGCACAGTGCAAGAGGACACGGGGAGCTCATCCTCCTGCAGGCGTCATGATTAGTGGCTATTTTCTAGAAGCCCCGTGCAATCAATCAAAGGGAGAGAGCGAGACAATCAGCTAAAGGCCTGGAACAGTGAGAAAGCGGGCAGGCAGTGCAGGAAGAAAGAGAGCAACTGATTACTTTGCTCTTTGCTCAGATCATTCTGTCATTAGCTGTATAGAAAACCTTAAACAGACTATTTAACTTCCCCCTGTTCACCGCAAGGCAGCAACCAGAAGGCGGCATGAAAGCTTATTTAGTGAAATGGGACACACACACACACACACGAGTCATTTGCATTAATGAATGACAGCATTCAAGGATGTAGCTCTGAGTCATCTCATTAAGCCCTATCACAACAGGCCAGTGTTCTCGCACAGCTTCTCAACCCAGCCTTATACTCTTTTTTTTTTTTTTTCCTTTTCTTACTCTTTCCTATTTGGGCACCAGCTCCAAGACCCTAATTGAAGGCACATGTAGAGATGGAGTGCCCCCATCGACAGCCATGTGAGCGTGTGGAGGGACGGGGCTCAAGGGTCCCTTCAGGGCTCAGTGCCGCCCTTTCTATGGACTCAACTAATGCATCCCTAATAGCTGATATCGCCGGCTCATTAATTTTTTTCCTTGCTGTGAGATAGTCACGGCCAATGGAAAAGCAGCACACATGGAGGAAATCAGGTTAATGTGCAGTTGTAATGTGGTATTTATCTTAATTTAAACTAGAAAAGGAAAACAAGGCTTAGTGGGCTGACACGAAAAAACAGCTTAACTGTGGCCTAAGACACTCAGTAAACAATGTTTCATTATGGAACTGAAAGAAACTTTGAACAGAGACAAACAAATGTATATAAAACCCACAGAAACCCAGAGAGAAATAATGAGGAAACCTTTACATCAGGCCCATCCCCATGGCTTGGAGCCTCCAGCGTCGCCTGCCCTTGCGTGAGACCACACGGCCTTGTAAACCCATAAACATGTCCGAGAGGAGCCCAAATAGCGTCTTATGCGCTTTTAAATGCTCTGTCTTCCACATGGTGTCAATTTGCATTTTTGCGAAGGAGCTCTTTACGCATTTGAAATTTTTATGGCCACCGATTCACATAAACCGCTCCGCCTCTGTAATTGCTTGTACTTTTTTTTTGTTTTGTTTTTTTTCGCAGACTTTGGATTTCCTCGTTTAGTTTTCCATTTAGAAAGAGTAAAATCTCACATATACAAAAAGAAATCAACGCAAGAAAACATACTAGTAAGATAAAATGCGGATGGGCTCACTGTTAGATATTACCCTTTCATTGAATTCCTCAATAAACATATGCCAGCTACAATGGGAAGGAAATATTTCTGGACCAATATGAAAACTATTCTTAAGATGTGTAAATCAGGCCGCAACTTAATCTCAAGAAATTGGACTATTACACATTCAGTGTACACATATCTTGTTGAGGCTATCTGTGCCCTGAAATGACAAAGAATGGAAACCTCTTCCATTAACAGTTATGTTTCCTCCAGTGTTTTCATGTCTCTGTATTGTATTGTCTCTCCACAAAAGACTTTCCCCAAGCTCATCTCTTTACATTGAATAACATTCAGAGGCAATTTTCCTCAGTTTCCGCTGTCAGGCCAAATTGAATTCCAAACTAAGACACAACATGCATTGCACCAGTCAGCACTATTGGATTTTCTAAAACCATTCGTTTAAAGCAGGCAATGGTGGGTTTGCAATACACCACATTTTACAATATTTAAACAGAGGAAAAAAAACATATTAATTACTGGAAAATGTAATGCTGCTTGGAGCATATCTTGGATGGATGTGATAATCATAATGATAGAAATCCTCACACACATCTCAAACCTCTATTAAGGTACAGGGACTTTCTTTATGACTTTGTGAAACAACTTCCTTATCCTATACTATAGCAATATAATTATGGTCTGTGCCTTTTTGAAAATAAATGGGTCCTTGGCTATTTCCATAATAACATACAGTGACTATTTTTATTTATTTTATTTTGAAAAACACACCTCATCCCGGGCCTCCATTTAAAATGCTGCTACTCTTTTACTTTTTTTTTTTTTTTTTTTTTATTTTGAAGTAAAAAAAAGATAGGTCCTGTGCTCCCTGTTGGGATGCATTGAGTGCCTTTATAATTAGCTCTGGGTTACATTGGGATGAAGTGAACATAATCAATTGGATAAACTGAGCAGTAATCGATGTGTTGGCCGAGTCTTCCCATCTGAGAGCAGGTATCACACAACAGCAATCTATATTGTCTCTATCCTGAGGGCAGGCCTGACTGTTAAGACAGCTGCATGTTTTCTTGTTCCTAACTGGCTGGCATAAATGATAAGAGTCATGTGACTCCCGAAGGAGAGTTGCTTGATTTCAGTATTTCCCTGAGAGCCTGGTGGTAGTGATGAGATTGAGAAACAGCCCCAGGTGTTGGGGAAAATGAAATACGAATTTGAAATTGACTTTCTTCCTTCAGATGAAGTCTGTATTCCAACACCCAGAGAATATGGTGAAACTACAAATGTGGAAGTAAAACTCCGCTCACTGACCTCAGAGGTTTTGGAGCTTGTATTTTTTTTTTGATGAGGGGTTATTAAAAGTTGTGTTTGACTGAGATCTGGTGTTCAGAAGTTAGTGCCAATAAAAATGACATTTTACACAGATCAGACAGATACTGAGAAGAAGCTAACTCAGTTCTGCAGATTAAAGTTGTACAATCTACCATTACATTTACTTGGACTTTTTGTTAAATTCTACTACAGTATCACTATGAACTGACTGATTGAAATAGGAAGAGACTTTTTTGTCAAGGCTTCCAGAAGCAGCTAGTCCTCTTTGATGTTTTCCCATAGCAAATTTCTGGTTAGCGTCAGTACAACAAAGGACCATGTAGCGTAGACAACTTATTACTTGAGTGGACCGGAATTAACAGCTGCATTTTACACTTCCTTCTTGCAGGTCTGTGCAGGCAACAAATCAACAAATCAGTGCCGTTCTTATGGTAATGATTCCATGAGGTACATAAAATGACATCCCTTTCAAAATTTAAAACAGTTGCAATAAAAATCAAGTTAAAGGCAGATGGGGATTTCATTAAATTGACATCATTATGATCCTATATTCCTCATGTTAATAAAGTGTGAGGGTGGTGCCATCGCTACAGGCCTTGACAGACGTTTCCTGAATTCGTAAGGCTTCATTACAATGAAAGAAAGAAGAAAGCAACCTCCGTGATGTGTGTCAAACATCAAAAAGCTTCACTCCGTGGATAAAAGGAAACAAAAAGAAACTTAATAAGCCTCTGATTTATGGTCGCAAAGTCAGACGTGTTAGTGGACGTGGAGACAGAGGGACAAGTTTGAGTAAAATATCCAGACTTATGACGCCTGTTTTTAGCTCTTTAATGCAGTCAAGTATGATAAATATGTCTACAGGTCTGATCAAAAGAAGCCATTTCTGGGTTTCATGTGGTCTATGACGGAGGCGCTTCAACCGCAGCGGACCGCTGGGACTGATTGTTGACTTTTCAGTAATACAAGCCTGCATGAGGTTTTAATTCACAAGTGATGCTCGCATTTCACTCGTGACAAATGTTAATTAATTGTCAATTAACCTCCTTAAAGCAAGAATATCACTTATTTTCTTTCCCCTAAGGGTAAAAGGAATGCTGGGATTCCTTCTATTCTTGTGTCCCACAATTAATTCATCCACGTCGTCTGCTCAGCTCAATAAACTGCTCACATCGACGACAAAACCTTCTGCGCAACATGAAATCAAACCCCCGCTTTTCTCTGAGGCACATTCACAGCGGCAGAATAGACGTGCATTCATTGCATTTCTGGAATACTTGTTGGTGGCATATTGTAGGTGGACTGAACAAAGCTGAGGGAGTGGACACAGAGGCACCGGGCCCCTAGATAGGAGGACAAAAGCCCCGGCGGAGCTCGGCCTAAGTGAAAGGGGCCCAGACAAAAGGTGGAGAAGAAGAGCGCTTTATTGGCTGGCTAAAGGGGGTGAGGGCCTGTGCCCACGCACCGAGCCTCGGTGAACCGCTGGAACACGACCATGTGTGGTCCATTATCGCACCCGGCTCGCACCAAGGGCGCCACGCCTCCCTCAATGGGAAGACGGATGCCCCCTTGCTGATTGCTCCGAAACCCGGTAAGAAAGGCTTAAGAAACAAAAGGACCTTGCCCCGTTGGGAAAGGGCCATTGATAAGGTTGTAGATGCATGCCTGCACGGGTGTATGCGTCTTCAGGGGGAGGACAAAGGGGCTGACAGGTGCTAAAGGAAGACAGACAAGAGGACAGAGCGCGAGAAAGGAGACGTATTGGGTTTGAGCAGGGACGGACTGAAAGAAACGGGGGAAGGCAACCAAGGAGCAAATGGCTTCCTGAAGGGGGAAGACAACAATAATTTATGTTCTACATTTGGAGTTGCCTTGTTTATTGACGGGGCGTACAATGGAACCCTACCGAGTAAACACGGCCATGTTGGACTGGTAAACAGTCCTGGACGTTGTCAGCAGAACTGTCCGTCGTATGTGTTTATCCATTCATAATGACGCCTGACACACAACCACCCTCAAAGCCATTTAACAAACATGTCAATATTTCCCGGGCTCGCGCGCTCAAGCGGCAGGGGTTGTCATAACACGCGAATGAAGCCGTGACTCATCCTTCCGTTTATTCATTTGTCTTCATCCGATCCGACTGCGAACGCCACGGCCCTATGGAGCAGGAAACAGATGGAGCCACGTCCTTCATCAGATCAAAAAAAAAAAAAAATGAGGGGGTGGGGGGGAATAGTCAAAGGCCTCCGGCGCCTTGTATGCAGCCTCCGTGTCAGCTGCTCACTGCGCCGTTTCCAGGTCAGCTGCCAAAAGAGGGCAGGGAGCGGGCAGTGTCTTCTCAGGAAACCTTTCCTTAAGGAATTGGGGTCAGTGGCTCTGTAGTCCAATGACCCCCCCCTAAAATGCTTAGGGATCAGAGATCAGCGGAGAATGGAAGGAAGAAGAGGTTAACGCTTACGTCACTCCCTGTCCCCCTCCCTGTCCCCCTCCCAGCTCCTGTGACTCTTATGCAAGCGGCTTTGGAGCCGCGTTATCTGCCACTAAACGGCAGGAGGAGAAGAGGCTGCTGATGGCTCTCATCAGACGCTACAATCCCCGTGTCCTGGCTATCCAGCAGGCTATATCTCATAACTGTCACCACATATCTTTCAGCACCGAACACGTATAGCATGCAGACAGGCACGCTTCAAACAGCACTCAGCAGCTTGTTACAGTCTGGGATGGATGCCTGGGAGTGGCCTGGATGTGCTCTGGAAGCCTGACAGTCGCTCCTGTTTCCGTCTGTCGTTCCATCGCGTTTGGAATCGGCGAAGATGAGGTTAAACGCGCAGGGACGCAGAGCTCGTTCTGCTCTTGGACGGTGTAGCACGTCTCAATGTTGTAAAATATGATAGTTAATGTTACGCAGCTGTAAAATCTTACTTTTTTTTTAAATCCAGGCTAATCTCTTGGTAGTATTTAAGCGACCGGTCTAAACCGTGTGTTCACGCTGTGAGTAACAAGATCAACAAGTCACCCGAGGGCCGTTCGTGGAGCGCTGAGAGAGCGGAGAAACTCAAGCTTGTGCAGAAAAGGCCCGCGGGGTGAGAAAATATACCCATGTCTGAACTTTTCATGGACATCAGCCATCACAGAGAGGGAAAGCACATCCACAAAACTCTTCAACAGGTGCTGGACTGAACGGGAGACATCATTTAGTTTACTCTCAAATGGGACCAAACAAAACAAAACATAAAAAAAACATGCAGCAAATCTTCGCAAAAGGGGCTGGAATTATGTAATATTTGTTGTAAGGACTTTAAAAATAATTTAAATAGATGATTAAAAAATAACTTCTACTACTATTAATTGTTTCTAACAAAACAATACAGCATGAATTCTTGCTGTCAGAGTATCGTGCTCCACCCTCGATCGGCCAGGTTAGGAAAAACCCATCTGGTTCACATTGTGAACACCCTGTAAAAACAGAGGTGGTGAGAGCTGATGAGACCATCATTAGAACATCTGGAAAGGAAATATCACTTTGATAGTTCAGCGGTTTTGTCTTTTAAATTCTGTGGCCGAACCAATCGAACCCTCCCGCTGCGCGGGGGTGGATCTTTTGTTCGAAACAGAAACAATATTTGGTCGCCAAACGAGAGATGGTAAACACGCGCTGCAACATCTCTATGGGTGTGACCACCCAGGTCCAGCATCTGGGATCTGGCCTGGAAATGAATCAAACGCTATATCCAGCAACGAAACTGCCCACGTGTTCTTCCTGTGAACACAAAAAAATCAAAGCTCTTCCTTCTAAGATAAATATCGCCCCGACAATTAGATCACACAATCTTTCATCAGCAGGCCAAATTGTACAAATGTGGAAAAAAGGGGAAACAATCAGGTTTTCACAGCACGCGCAAACACCATGTTCCAAATGTCTCGGGAGAAAACGTCTGAGGAAGAACAATCAAGTGATCCCGGCCAAGACAATCTGACTGTGTCCGTTTCCAGCGCGCTAGCCTCCCTAGCTTTATTTCTCTCCGGGCTGTTTGAATTAGCCTGGGATATGCCGTACCACACCACCAAGACAGGAACACTCAAACAAGTGAGGCAAAGCCAGCTATAGAGAAACACTCTCCCTCGATCTGTCTGGCCAAAGACAAGGTGTACTTCGCTCCCCATCACTTCACTCCCACCTCACCGGCAGATAAAGACACAACATTAAAACACACACACACACACACAGAAAAAAAAAAGTGAAAAAGAGATCAAAGATGGTTGAGATGTGCTGGCCAGAAACAGTTCTCCAAGCGTTTGTCCAAACAAACTGTCATTTCTGGTATGTGCTACTGAATATAATTGGCTGGGAAGCCCTTCGCAAAAGGTATATTTTTTCATCTCGCAACACCTCCAGCTATATTTCATGCGCAGCTCTCAGGCATATGCACAATATTAATAAATCAAGACAAACATCATCTAGAGTGCTGCCTTTGGATGTTTCCTACACGCTGGGGAGTAATTTGTTATTGCAGGTGGCCCCTTACAAGCCCAGTGTTCCTTCTCAAGTATCCCAAATAAAGAAAACAAAGACTCTCAGACAGCAGCGTTTTTTTACTCCGCAGAGAGAGAGAGAGAGAGAGGGGACAAAATACAGAAGGTTTAGTTTCGGAGCTGGCTAGATAAAATAAATAGAATAAAAACAATGTTTGAGAGACGGAGCTGACAGCAGGGCTCTGTGTGGCCAACACTTTGCATAAGTAAACTCACAGAAGTCGATCTATTTCGCCTGTAATCCCTTTGTTGCCCAGAAGGGATTTGTAGGTCAACCCTGAGGGGGTGGGCGGGTTCATTCCGTGTCCACCTAGAGCGGGATGGTGAGAAAAGCCGGGATGCTCCGACTAGACAAATGAACGGGGAGCACGCACGCACGCATGCACGCACACACACACACAAAATAAGTGGCACATTGACCTACAAACCGCAACCCCACAGGAATTATTCAGCTTTCAAATCAGATTCCGTTCGAAGTCAGCTGCAGCAGTAATGCTGGGGATAGAGGGGAGGGGGGGGGGCTTAATGAGCTCACTCCAAAACAAAAGAGAGCCCGATTTACTGTCTATTGGTCAACAGGCAGAAGGTTTAAAATGCAGCTATGTATCGTTCACTCACACAATTTTGTGTTTCCCATGAAAAGTCACACTTTTATTTACCACCATGAGTTGTAAAACGGATAGAAAATATAGTCGAGACATTGACTAGGTTAGAAATAATGATTTGTATTTGAAATCATATATTTTTTTCCTTTAAGCATTGCTTTCGTCAAAGGAAGGTCGGTTTTAGAGCTTCTCAAACCAGCTAAACAGTTTTCAGCTATGCTAACATGATTTGCGATGTAGTGCAATTAGATGCGCATATGATTTAGGTAATTAACCTGACTGAACCCAATTAATACTTCTATATTGTAATTTGAGATAAAGACATTGCTGACAATAAAGCTTTTCAGGCATAATGCAGATATAGCGGCGAATGGAAGACTCGTAAAGATGAGAACTATTCCTAATGTCTCTCGCTGTTCAGCCTAAAAGGGAAACAGTTTGCTCAACATGCTAGAAAATTACAGACTGAAAATGAATGGGAAAACATCTTTTCTCACTGCGAATGTTGATTCCGTGTTTCGTTTTGTGCAGCACAACTTTGCGCCATCATTTTCACCAGGATTCGTTTTGAAAACGAGATTTCGATCTCAGCAGTCCATCCCGGTAAGATGATACAATCATAATAATAGCAAGGGAGAATAAATGCACCTTTTTTTTTGGATTCCTGTGAAACATGGAACCACGAAGGACAGCTGGCAACGTGACAGGAATGTGTTTGGCAGCCAATTTGTTAAAACAATTATGTCTTATTAAACAAATGCATTTTTTTTGCCAAAAATACGTAATAAACCAATGTTCCGGACAATCGCATACACTGGAAGTACGACTGGAAACAATTTTACAGTTTTTACAGCTCTCTTTATTCCAGCTGTGTAAATTGTGCCTCTGTTTTATTAGCTCTTCATAGTGGGATCATGAAACAAATCATCCCCCTCGCAGTTGAAATTTAGACACTCTATGAGTGTGGAACAGTGAAAACCTTAAATCAGTTAGTTAACGTATATTGTTTTCAGTTTTTTTATTAAACTGTTGTGTAATGCAATGTTCATTTTGCATCTTAGGCTGCCAATCGCTGAGCCAAGAAATATTTTGTTTATGATTCAATTTCCTCTCTGGATGGAGAATAAAGTGCCAAATCTGGTCTAAAAAAAAAAAAAAAGAAAGAAAAAGCCTCTTCACAAAGCAAATAAGCATTGAACATGCAAACAGCCTAATTCCTCCAGTTCTCACTGCTGGACCACCTGTTAGCAGCAACGCTCATTAGACTGGAGACCGGAGGCCACCATGGGGCTGTTCCATCAAACAGTCGGACTCATCCTGGAGGAATCCGGCTGTAAAACGCACTCTCACTGGGAAATCACTCAGACAAGCTCGTAAAAAAAGGCACACTAGCGTTTACTCACATGAGCGCGCACGCACACACACACAGACCTAATATGCTCAAACAAACACACACATTGTTGAATTTGATCTGCTTTCCAGTGAAGGCACAAGCAATCCCTATCAGCAGTCCTGACGGATTCAAAGGCCCATTATCCAGCGGGTTGGGATTAGATTTTCTGTTCGGGTGGCTCCAGCGTGACAAGTTACGGGTGAAAATAGATTATCTCGCCGGGGAGTACGAAATAAAAGTCCTTCAGAGCACAATGGATTATGTCTTGTAAACATTTTTCCAACCCTATTCTTGTGATGGAGTAGATGTCGTCAGCGTTTCCCCCCGCCACAGTAACTTTGTTTGTCCCTCCGAGCGTGTATCCAAGAGACAAACCAAGACCTGCTAGTCTGGGATTTGTCAATTTCTTTCTCGATTTCAAACTAAAATCCTTCACTAAACATGCTCATGATTAAATATAATAATCGTAAACATCCATATATATTTTTTTCTTAATCATACCCAAAGAGTAAGGCTGTGTAATTGAATTTTGAGCATCATTTCTATTTGCATATCTCCAAATTCATATAATTGACTTAAAATGATTTATTTGTCTTTTTTTTATATATAACATAATTTCTGAAGTGCACATACACAATAAATTGTGAAAGTGATTGGATAAGTTTTGGTTGCAGGAATACGACGAGGAGCAGAAGCAACATAATGTGCAATCTTTGCTTTAATTGTCTCAAAGCAAAAAGTCACTCATGCTAAATAAATGCATTATGTAACTAAAAATGTTTGAATCAGCGTGATTTCAACATTGACCAAAATAATGATTTCATGATACTGATTTTTTCCATAATTGAGCCACCCTACCAAAGGTGTCATGGTCGTATGAGAAATTGAGAACTGGCTCACTTTAATTCCTTCAATAACTCATAAGGTCCACCCACTTCAGTGAACATGTGAACTCACCTTGGATATTTATAGGTGTAAAACAAGCCCATGACATTCTTAACATCACCTACAAGGTGTTTTTATATATAGTTGTCTTCTTAGGAAGCAGCGTTGCCTGTGCTAAACTATTCAGAGTCTCAGCATCCGGTTACAGTTCTTTACATGAACACACAGGAAGTTTTCTTTTTCTTTTTTTTTTTTTCCACGTGGCTAACGAGAATGTGCCAGCTGAGAAAAGTGCAAAAAGCCCACTCAGCAGCAGGCCCCAGGGGCAGACAAAACAGCATTAACTATTAAGGCTGCTTAAATGGAAAGAAATTCCCTGTGTCAACCCAATTTCCTTGCAATGGAGCAAGGAACCCCTAATCTCACGAATAACACGTTGACAGGAGGTGTGCATCGGCCTTGCTGCCGGCGTCATGGTCGTTGACCTGGAGCGGTGAAGTTCTCCGAAAATGACGCTGGTCCCGGTGTGTGACCCTCTGACTCATTTCGTTGCAATCATTCAAGAGTACTGCGGGAATGATAAGGGGACAGATAAGCTAGAGATAAGCTAAATAAATGAATGTGTAAGGTATTGAATCCACAAAACAATGGTGGAGTAATTCAAATGTTACCATGACAATGGGAAAAAAAAACAGCTGGTTACCCCTCCCCCTCGCTAGTTGTAAAGCCTTATTACATGGATGTGACATGCATGTTAACGTCTCTGGACTCATGGAACACCACATGTAGCCTACAATCGGGCTCATTTCTGTTTAGATGTCCACAATAAAAAGAAGGAGACCGTTACCATACTAGAACACATCAGCACCAGCGGGGCCTTTACTGTAATCCGCTAATGTACTTAATTAGGAGCAAACGGCATAATGAGGAAAGGAGGGACGCAAAGGACACAGAGGAGGGCAGAACATGCTAAAGTGAAAGTGAGACTGGGAGGGAGTTCCTGTAAAACACAGCTGCATGCAGATGTGAACAAAGCGTTGAGCGTTTAATGATATGAACCTGCTAGCATGTCAGATCCCTGATAACAGGGTTTAAAGGAGGCCGGGCCTCCTCAGAGGAAAGATTTAACGGCGCGTTTGACCTTGAATAAGTCGTTGAATTAAGAATGGGAAGAATTTCCTTCATTCATTTCAGCCTCCTGCCCGGTGAGCCATATATTTTTCAGAATTATAGCTAAGTCAGACGTTTTTGGCTCGACTACATACTAGTCCATCTCCCTCTTATGTCTTGACTTACGGCCCAGGTGCAGAGAGCAATACATTTGCCTTTTTTATTATAACGATTTTTCCACTGGCCAGTGTTTTTCGCCATGCAAGCAGTATGGCTCTGCTCCAAAATTTTTTTCCTCTTCAGCGTTTTAGAATAAAATCTGATAGGATGACTTATTTTTAATGTTTAAGCTTGTTTAATTATTTGTTTCAAAACTTAACCAAATATTAAGCGGCATGTTAGCAGCATGCTAACAGGCTAAAGTACGATGCGGGAAAACCTATTGAATATAACCTTGTGAATGCCAAAGCGTTATTCCCTGTGAACTGTTAGCGCGTTAGCATGCAGCTCACACTAGCGTGGCTGTAGACGCTCTGATTTCTCTATCTTTTTATTGTTTCTTTATTCTCCAGATCTCCATTAGCATTGCCCTCTTCATGGGATCCATATCAATTCCATTCTTGCTAATGGGGCTTAATTTTGCCTCTTTTGTTTAACCAATCATCTAAAATCCCCAAAAATATTCTATTTAAATTATGTAAAAACTAAAAAAATGTACCAATTTGAGAAGCCAAAGCCTGTGCTTTTGGCTTTTTTTGATAAAATATTTGATATTATGTATATATTCCTTTTAAAACATCAATTAGGAAATTACTAATAAACTATTTCAGCACCTAATATCACAACAAGTGATTTCCCAATAAAGAGACTACGCCACTTGCCATTGGAACTCGTGAGAAAACTCATTTCTTAATCATGTTCACCTGAAACCAATTATTTCCTTTTATGCAACAAATGACTAACAAAGAAAAATGACAAAGTGCTCACTCTATCCATTTATAAATCAGCTCAATCTTCGTTGGCCAAAAATAGTGGTGGGTGTTAGTAAACCACTGCAGAATAATGAAATCAGCCTCCTCCTTTCCTCTGCCATGCTTGTTCTTTTAGAGCAACAGATTGCCTTCCTGGAGCTGAGCAGTTATTCCGAATCACACCCACGTACACTGGGTTAAATACCACAAAAGTGCACGCATTTAGTTCAGCTCGGTAGCCAAGTGTTCAGACCAGTTTTGTCGTTTGTGGCAAAGAAATACATACTTTAGCACTTTGGAGGGTCAACTGGCAGCTGTGGCGGCGCAGAGGAGCCAGCAGGATAAGGCTGCGCTCAACACATAAAATGGAATTCATGATGTCCTGTCATCCCCGTGTTACACATGTGGTTCACGGTGAAGGACACAGGAGAAGACAACTAAACGCACATATCAGTGATCGTCAGCATAGCATCCTCCGGGCCCGCCTTGTTCGCCCTTGTAATCCTCGGGGGCCGCTTTAACGGCCCCCTTCGCCGAGAGGCTCTTGGCGGCAGCACTCAAGGTGTGCGAGCGTGGGTTTTTACGAGGTGCAAAGTGAGCTATTACTCCTTCCAATCCTTCAGCCACCTTTCCTGACGGCTCAGAATTCTCTCTAAAAAACGCGAAGAAAAATACTTGTATATGTATTTTTTATGACTTGAAAAGTGTACGTGCAATTGACCTGTTCGCCCCCCCCACCGACACCCTCACAACCCTTTTGGCTGTGAAAAAAATTGGCTGAGTAGGAAGACAACGCTGCCAAAATACCGCACTGCATGGTAGGATTCTACACATGCGAGCAGATGAAAAGCTCATTTGGAAAAGTCTCAGCTGGACGCAAGTCTCCTATGGTATGCGACATCTCTTCATTAGTGTCCTTCGCTTGGATTATTCATGTTATAGCAACAAATTATTTAGGCTTTGCCTTGAGCAAATGTCCGTATTTGGTAGAACTAATGGACACAAGGAGACACCATTTTCCCCCCCTCACTCATCATGTATTATACACTGCAGTCGGCCTACATCTCGATGCGATCTCCTCTCCGTCGTGTACAGCGGAGTTGTGGTTATTGGTCTTTATTCTTTTAGTCTTCTAAGGAAGAATTAGACCGACCCGCAACAGCATAACTCTATGCTGTCTGTATTCCCTTCTTGTTGTGGGACTCCATGTCATGGCATATTAAACGGCTTTGTTTGGGATTCACTTTGCATTTTATGTTCTTGATATTATTTACAATGAGCGGCAGTTAAAAAGGATTATTCTCTGTCTGCAGTATGAAAAACCACATGGTCAACCATATGGCCAGTAAAAACAAACTGCCCGTGTCACTGTTTCTCTAATAACGTCGCGAGTGTGGTATTGCAAGACGGTTGGTTGATAACAAAGGCGTTTCCACCATTTCCACAGCTTTGTCACGTTATATTGATCTTCCTGTGGGTCATGGACTCCCACCCCCCCACATCCGCTCCACCATGCCTCCGGATCGTGCGTGTCATCTCATCTCGTTCCACCGAGCCAGCGAGTTGGGGGCGGTGGGAGCAGGGTTAACAAATCAATTACCAGGCGTTCACTGGTTCTAGACCTATTAGTGGTCTCTGATTTGGGGGCAAAAGTATGATTCTATTATTGGTTCATACAGATCTGTGTTAACTGATCTGACTGGCTTCCAGTGGAATTATAAAAATAATTTTAAAAATGTTTTGTACGTCTACCTTGACTCAAATACCAACAGTGTCCTTTAAATGGAATGTGTTTAATCTACTATTATAAGCATGGCAAGTTGTGTAACTTTATTTGATTAAAAATATTAATGGCAATAAAGAATGAATGAATTATAATTGAAACAATCGGTTACAACTGATTGATTAGTCAGTTGACAGAAATGTAATGTATTTCGAATGAATCGATTGAGCATTTCAGCCAACTAAATATGCAACATTTTGTAGTTGCAGCATTTTAATTCTGAGGATTTTAAGCTTTTATCTTAATTTTTTTATTGAAGTTAATTTCATTTTAGAAAAGAAGCAAATTAAAGACCTCAGGCATTAGGTAGCTGATTATAATACTAGTCTACATAAGCAGATGACACAAAATAACTATGACATTATTAATTTGTTTATTATGCATTTAATCAATAAATGACTGAGAAGATTAATAAATAATGAGAATAAACGTTAGTAGAGCTGCAGCAATTATTTGATCAATTGACTACAGCTTCTCACTGTGATTATTATTGGTTTTCTTTAGATGCTAAACTGAATATCTTTTACAAAATCATTTAAGGATGTCACCTTGACTCTCATGTCACCAAAAACTATCCATCAAATTCACAGTCACTCACAATCAGATGGCCTTCAGAGGAAAACAGGTAATGTCTGTTCAGGGTGAGCCAGCTGCAACCATTCCATGGTCGTCAGTAAGAAAGCAGAGGATTTAGCTGCATCAAAAACTCTCGAGGTAAACACTACTGAACACGGGGCTGGCATTTCATCCAACATGTAAATATTCAGAATTATCAGACTGGGCCTACTGTATACTGCAGACATGGGTCCTGGATAAACAACCTTAAATCCGGCTCAAATAAACAGTCCCTTCAGCCATAAACACAAAACAAACCGAGCTACAGTGCCGTGATAACCCAAACCAACACGGCTGAAAATAACGCACGCAAGGATGTGCTGTCAAACTTTGCAGACATATACTGTACTATATGAGGAAATGAGGAAAAAGGAAAGTTTGGTTGACTTTTGCTGGAGATATTTCAGTTATTAATGCTGTCAATGGGGTTCAGTAACTTTTGAAACCGCATTGAGACTGTACATATTTAGTTTCTAATTTGCTGAACTGCTGTTCGCCCTATTAATCTGCATCATTTGTAGTAAACACCACGAGGCATCCGGTCTGACTTCATATTCGATTTTTTTTCCCCTTTAAAATTATGCAACCCGTGTGTTTTACTGCAAAAACAAGATGCCTGACCTCCAATTCACTAATGAGGGCAATAGAAAAACACAATTTGCATTCCACGAAAAAAAAACATGTCGAAAAGTGGTTGAGCATATCAAACGTTTATGACGTCTCTTCATAATTAGCCATAAAACTAACGCTGGCTACTGTACAAAAGCTGGCGGGGAGACTCGTAGATCAGCCAAAGGTTGCATCACACACACAGCTAAACTTGCACCAACATGGCTTTACTGGACTGACATGGTGAAAGCTCTCCATTACTCCACATTTTGAAGTATGGTGTTGTCATCTTGGAAACATTTTGGTTTTGATGGATAGTGTTTACTTAGTACACAGAGACCAACAAATCTGGATACATGATGAAACACAATATACTGTGTGCCACTGTATATGTTAACACAGGGAGCAGTTGCCCTCATTTAAAAAGAGCTGTGAAGTACTCAATGAAGTAAGCATTGCTACGTTATCTGTACATATCATTTTTAGAGACAGAACAGAACCAACGTTTATGAATATGCAAGTAACCTGTGCTTCAAGATTTCCAGCTGTCAGAAGGTATAACAGTGTTGAAGTGACCATTTAACATGGTTTCAAAGTAAAGCTACACATGATAATATCCCTTAGAAATCAAGAGCGGTTTAACTGCCTCACAAATGAGTAATAAAAGGTTTAGAGTCTTAATCTGGTTTGGACTGTGGGTGTCTAAAGCCACAGCTGACTCACCCTCAGGAGTCCACTGGCTTTTATACAGAAAGCCACCTCAGACAAAAATCAGACTAATCGGCAAATAATTCAATCTTGCGATGAATAGCCTGTTTTATTAATGAATGTATCCCAAACCTGTTTTAAGAGCGCAAACATGCATGCATCTGCTTTATGGTTTTAGAAGGACAAATGACATGCAGAATCACACATAGGAATCAGTTTTTATTAAAAAAGAAAAAAATAGGCTGTTATTGTCAACTGAGAAGGTTGGAAAGGGTATCATTTTTTAAAAAAAAAAAGACTAAAAACATGTAAATGCTTTCCCAAACGATACACGTAGTGCCTAAATCCACAAATGAACACAAGGGTTTATACGACGTGCAATATTGAGTCGAGATAATGGCTGGCAGTATTAGAAGAACTATTTGTATCGGTTGACTTAACCTTACACATTTTTTTAAGCTGAGACAACATGTTATATTTTACAGCGTGGACATGATGTGAGACAGCAGAGCTGGTCTCCTGAAGAAAACCAGAGGTTCCCTTAACAAGTGCCATGAGATCATTTAGAACGATGATTATGTGATTATGGCAAAGACTTCGAATGTGTCCATTCCAACAATGTACAGCACTCACGCAGGCGGTGTATTGTAAAACTATTAGGCTTTGGTAACGTGCAGCATTAACGTCAAGACAAAAACCCAACGAGAAATATTCTTATTTTCATGTCAAATGTTGGTTAACTGCAACAGCTAAGCTTGCCCACTTTTGAGCAGGTTGTGGAGACCAAACATAGCTCAATCACGGCTCTCAGATGGGAAACTGTAATTGCGCAGGGTGAACGCCAAGTTTGCAATTTAGTGTAAAACACAAACTTCCCATGATTACACTACAAGAGCCAATTACACTGATAAAACTAATGTGTATAAATAGCCAAACACAGAACAAGGGATAATTATGTGTGTTACATAAATAAATCCAATAATGATGAATAAACTAGCCATGGTAGGAACTCTAAATCGTTCTGAAATAAGTCAAAGGGTCCACTAACACTGGCTCAACTGGCCTTATACTAATGCCACAGCCTTTTCCCCAGATGCAGCAAAACATTTTTTATTTATATTTCTCCTTTGTCCTTTCCTTAAAACGTTTACTCCCTTAAGAAAAGTATGGAAACAGAGATGCGAAACGGCCGCTTTATTTCACAGAAGTCTGATTTTGTTTGAGTTTCAAAAGACCCTAATTTGCTGATTTCAAGCTGTTACCGCAAATTTAAAGCTCATTGAGCGGGCAAGCGTGGGCCGGCGTGGATCCTGCCAGCTCATCTGTTCAGTTTGACACCTGGTATCCATCACTCCTTCATGTGTTTTACAAACAAACTTCTCAATCAATAAAGTGTGAGATACACCGTAATCTTCATAAATGTGAGTCGCATGCAATAGATCGCAAACTAAACACTAACATTTTAGTGTCATTTTATTTCCTTGTGCCTGCACAAGTTGAACAGTGAAGATAAACACACTCTGAGAGAATATATTTCACAAATGTGCAGTATGCTGCTCTGACACTACAGGTAATAGACTTTTAAGTAATTCATTTTCCTCTATAGACATATACTTCATTGAATGGATGAACAAATGAATTAGATGAATGGGCTTTGCATCCCTAAATGAAATCCATATTCGCCCAATAAGAGGCAGCCATCTGCGTGCTCGCTGAGAAACTATGGTGGATTATTTCTTCGCTAAAATCAATAGCTTCTCAATGAAGCTGCCTGTGGTAGATGCTCGGTCTCGATGAGTTTGAGAATAAGAGCTGCAGCACATTTGATTTAGTATGTGACATAATGATTGCGAACAACAACAGTGCCCTGTCCAGAGGGTGCAAGAAAGCCAACGTAGCAGCTAACCGAGACCTGCCTGCTTTACTTCAGCCGTCACAGGGGACAGTCCGTCAGCTCCATCCGTCAAGTGGTGTGATGCACGCGCGGAATTAGCAAATGTTTCGGAGCAGTACTAAATGAGCAGCGGAGGCAGGGGGAACGCTGCGCAAGTCATTTAATCTTGTGTTTAGTGCTGATAATGTATTTTTCTTTACACGAGTAAAGGAAATCTGCCAGCAGAATAAGATAATTTCACTTCGTTCCCAGACAGAAATTGACTTGCCTCGAGAAGTTTCTTGATATAAGTGTCATTCTCTTCAAAACACAGTTTGTCTTCTTACAAAATAACGTCTGTTTCGGGAAGATAAAACGTTAACCCTGACTATGAGGCTGAAGGAGTTTGCGAGGGTCAACGTGTTTTTGGCAGCGGCAGGCAGAAAGAGAGATGGTCTGAGGTTTTCTGATTGGCAGTTTGTTTGAACAGCCATGAGCCTTGTGTATCTGGAGGTTAGGGTCTTCGTCGGGGACCCCGGCAGTCGCTCAAACAAAGGATCGCAGAAGTCCTGCGAGCCAGTGGCCCACGAGGATGGATTTTCTTAAACTGCTCCCTAATTAAAACAGCCGCTGATGTTTCCACCATGTGGTGGCAAGAAATGTGTCTACTGTGCAGGCCGGACACGTTTGGAAGGAGCCGCCTGGGGGATCCGGTGTGGTTTTGGAACCTCTTAACATCTCATCAGGTAAATGTTGTAAGACCCTTAGCAGCTGGAGTTCACAGTCAGGACAACATATGCTTACCACAGGCTGAAAGAGATAGCCTCAAGGCCTTCAGAGCCACACTTAAGCAATCATGAATCAGACCTCCGTCTAATGCCATAATGCTCAATCAGCCAGTCGCTCTCTTCTGCCAGCTCGGCTCTCTCTTCTTTTCTCGCTCCAGTCGCTTCCTTTTGCATACCCTCAGTCTCTCTCCGATTAGAAATTTATTTTTCTTGAAGAGCCTATTTAAGAAGCCTCATTACTCCATCAGCAGCTGACAGCGCTTCTCTCCGGCTCCTCGAACCTCGGGGGCTGGTAAAGACAAAACAGTTGCGCACACTTTCCCCCAACCCAAACTTCCTTTCTTGGATCAAAAATAAACTTCGGCCAACTGTGCGTATCCATCCCCTGCCCGAAGAGGAAGACCTCACTTGGAAGAGTAGCTGGAGGGGAAAGTCACACATGCGAGGGTCAGAGATGTGGAGAAACACCATGGAAACAGATACCGGGGGTGAGTGCTCAGCCAAAATAAACCACTGAAATCAACCCTGTAAACCATCATGATTCCATCAATCTGTCACCAGCGTGATTTTATTCATGATGACGGAGAGAGGGAGAGCAGGCAGGAGAGAAAGAGAGCAGACGAGAGAGTTGGCTCGACCCGTGAAATACAATACAACACAAGCTGTTCTCCATCTGGAGAGATGTCAGACTCGTCTGCTTCACCAAGACATGACAAGCTACATTAGAAGTAGTCCATTTACACCTGATCTGATTGGGTTTGGTAATGCCATATACACACTATCTCCATACACACTCACACAAATATATGGCCCCAAACCTTACTCAACAGGAAAAATGAAATCTTCTATTTTAAACAACTCGGAATATGCTACAGGTGTAGCTGGTGAGGAAAAGCAAGGGTATATGAAAATAAACAGTAGCAAAGAGCCAGCACCCGCAGTAGTAACTTAAACCACATATATATCTGGTTTCATTCTTTCATATTCCACACCAACCATTTAGTAAAAAGCCCCCTATGGCTGAGATTACAGCTCTGGATTGGATTCAACTCTCAGTGAAGACATTTGATTAAAGGTTTGGAAAAGGTCACATCGAAGTGCGGTATTTTTTTTTTTAAACTAACTTAAATGAAACTATACAAGAAACCTGGGCCAGACTGCTCGTCTGGTTGTAAATAACCTGTGGTGTCCCAGAGGGTGGCATTCGGCAGCCTGTTGTGCTTTGCTCGCATTTTTCAGAGTACTAAAACCACGCACTGGGTTCCCAGTGCTCAACAGTATCAATTAGAGGCAGCTTGTGAAAAGATGTGCTTCCTCCATTACTGTGGTCTGGTCGGAGGTAGGAAGTGAGGGAACAGAGGGAGAACGCGGCAACTCCTACATCTGGGACTGTTCGGGTCCACAAAAATTCGGTCTTCAAATGCAGTCCACAAATAAAGAAAAGCATACTAGAATACACACCCACCAATCGTCTCTCACTCGCTCTAATACAAAACGATACATATTGTTCCCTCTAGATATCTGCTCTCGAGTCTGACTCAGTAACTTCAGAGAGCACAAAGAATCAGAACAAAGGGCACAGGGGCCACATGTTCTCTTGTGTCCCAATGTTACAACCCCCAGGGGAGCAGCAGGTTACCCACAGTGGCTAAATTGGCCAGACCACAGGCCCTCATGTGTTGAATCTGACTCATTTACCACATTTAAGAAACACCAGATACTGTAATAATATTTGAAAACCGCTTAAGCCACAAGAAAATCCCAACACAATGGAAACGAAACCTGACAACCGAGAAAAGTCCTCAAGCAAGATAATGTCAAATTAACTGAAAATTCTGCTTGTTCACTTGTCTTCATTGGTGGCCTGCTGGTTAACTGCTGTGAGTTTGTTCCCCCCCTGAGATCATCAATAGCGTGTGCCTTGTCTCCCTAGGCTCAAAGATTAAAATAGTGCTGTTAAGATGTTAATATAATTGTATCATATACTATCAGAGGCACAGAAACTTCTTCAAAATATGAGAGTCATAGTTTCTCTGATAAAGGGAACAGCAACAGAGGTCTACAGTAGTACCAAGCACACTTTGAAAAATATTTATTATTGGTTGGAGAATATATGATATCTAGAGTTGACCTTTTCAAGAGCATCCAGAAAAATTTAAAGATTTCCTTTATTCATCTCAATTTATTCCCATTATGCCATTGTGATTTTCTTTTTGAGTTCTTTTACACCTACCTAGGGCTTGTGAAAAAGTACATTTAAATGTACAGATTTTAAGAAATTGTCACAGCTCCATGAGATACAAAATATTATCTATCATGTTGCAGCACATTTTTGGGGGGGTGCTCATAGAATTTCTTCTCTCTGGTGCATAGCCATAGAAATAGGCTTATTGGATCTATTTCTTAAATACCCTAAATGTTGAGTCCTTTCTTTAACTCCCCACTTTATCATCAAATACATAAATATCTAGTCAGCTTCCCTCTATCTATGCCCTTTTATTTATTTTTTCTGTATTTCTCTACATGAAATAGCTTTAGTGTTCATCTACCTTTACTTCCTTTACCCTTGCACTTTCACCGAGGTCTACCTCTCCAACGCTGGTAGGACACTGCTCCATGCTCCTTTGCTGTATTCTGAAACGCTTCACAACCAAATGCAAAAATTGAAAGTGTGAAAACACCAACAGGACCATTAATGCTCCAATTATAAACAACTAACACGGCAACCATTGTGTCAGCTTTGCAGAACAAAAGCTGATGGCTGCTTTCCAGGCTGGCAACCAGCTCTAGAACCTGCCATGCTGCATTTCCTCAAAAGCGTTGACTGACACATTGTTTCCCCAGCTAAACATCCATGCCACCCAACCAGTTGAGCTGGCATATTCATAACACAATTCCGCTTTTGTTAGCTCAATAACTGTGAATCCCTCTTCTGTCTCGCTACTTTGAAATGCTATCCAGAGCACGTACGGCCGTAATGAGTTCCCCCAATTGGTTTTGACAGGTCTGGTCCGCAAAGTTGCAGCAGTTCTCTGCTCTGTTCAAACATTGAACACTGAGGTCTTGCTTTTTTGTCCTTCATAAACAACAGGCCACCACAACCAGGGTTTAATTCGCCTCTATTTAGAGACAAATGGCCTCCTTCATTGGGTCCA
This sequence comes from Lepturacanthus savala, assembly GCA_030544235.1. Classification (NCBI taxonomy): domain Eukaryota; kingdom Metazoa; phylum Chordata; class Actinopteri; order Scombriformes; family Trichiuridae; genus Lepturacanthus; species Lepturacanthus savala. The sequence continues at coordinate 19,680,690 of CM060465.1, forward strand.
GGAAGAACAGAACCCCTTCTTCCTACAATGGACAAAGGCATCGCTCCCGAACGGGCCAACTTGTGTCATAACCTTATCGAAACGAGCCAGTGCTCCTTGTCAGAGAATAAGGCCACAGAGAAAGAGAGGCTTGGTCAAGAGCCTTCTCTGCTTCCTTAGTGAAAAAAGTAAACTATAGCATCCTTGTTGGATATGGGGGACAGGGGAGTTTTTGTTTCTAATGGCTCAGGGTTCTCTGCTTACAAGTTGTGCCCCCTCTCATCCATAGCCCTGTTAATCCCATTAATATGAAGAGGGCCAAAAGCCTGAGAGTGGCCACAGCTTAAGAGCCATCAGCCAGCATTAGCCCTCGAAATCCAAACCCTTGTCTAGACCCATTAACAACTTAGCCCAGTGGAGTCAAACCATTTGAGACCAATGTTTAATGATGGGAATATAACCTAAACTGTTATAAACCTAACCTTTACCAACCACTACACACCTTGAAAACACTGTTGTCAGGAACACACAGAGCTGATACGCCGGATGCATTACATTATTTGATTATTAATCCCATTGCATAGATACACATTGTATCCATCATTTTGACTCAGTGTGTTCCTTGGCAGCTCCGATGCCTTTCTCACAATATTGAGTAGCTGTGTTGAACGTCTGCCATGCAATGTGACGGATTTGCTTGTTGGATTATCGAGGCCGGTGTTGCACATTATTCCCATTTAAGGTGATTATAATCACTGTGTGCATACGTCTGTCTGTGTGGAGGATACTGTATGTGTGTGTGCTGCTATAGCCACATGATGTATTAGGAGAGATTATCTGCCAGCTTTTAATTAAATAGCCAAGCAAAGAGACTGAATATACTCAGAGGTCTAAAAGCACAGGTTAACATCTTGTGTGTTGCAGCAAAGACAATCTCTAATGCTTCAATCCACCACCAGGCAGCTAACCCGACATCTACATATGGCCCATTTCTCATCCACTGCGTACCAGTCGGGTGATTACAATGCATCAGAGCCTGATTAATGCAGCTTTGAAGCAGCTTGCTCTGGCCTGGACGGAGCACAGCAAGGGCTTTCAAGAAATGGTGGGCACGGTGGCTGCTAATGAGCAGCTTTCAGTTCCACAGTAAGACCACTGTCCTGGTATTCAACCGCAGCGTATCACAAACAACAATCAGCTGAAGTAGACAATCGCCAGAGTGATTTAGCTCCTTAGAACCTGCCAGGTATATTCAGTTTCATCTGGCAGCAGATAGCAACATGCTCCAGTAGTCAAAAGGAGTGTATAGGTACCTTCAGCTACATGCTGTGTGATCAGCTCCACATCTAGCTATCACAGGTATTTAAGACTGATGTTTGGATCATGTTTCGCAAGAGTCTAGATACCATCTGGGCCTGGAGGTTAAAGGAGGCCAGTGGCGTGGTAGGATTATGGATAAACATGGACTACAATTCAGTGGCACTATTTTGCTCAGAGCTACAACTAGCTACTGTTCACATTAATTTGCATGTTATAGAGTTAATATTAACTATAAAACAAAACCATCTATCTATAAAGCAAATAATTGTTCAGTCTATGTGTGTGTACATGTGTGTGTGTCAGTATGTTTTTTTTGTGTGTCTGTCACATATCTAAAGAACAGTTCTTCCCATCTTCTTCATAATTGGTGGGTGTATCACTGAGGATCTGAGCAAGAATTTGGTACAATTTGGCCAGATGGTGGAACTAACTGTAAATTTTGGCCGATAACTTTTTAACCATATATCCCAGAATCAAAATGTTCCCTGGATTCTGTGGGTACTCATTTGTGCACCCACATGGGCACATGTGCAATTAACACCATTAATACATAGTAGAGAACATCTTTGGATCAAGCCAAAAGAAGTCTTTTTTTGATATATTTCATACAGTTTTACTGGCTGGTCCTCAAAGTGTATAAATGCTGTGGACAGGATTTATTATTTTTTTTATTACAAAATCTGTCATATCTTCTGACCCACTGCATCTACATTTAGTGAACATGCGTAGATATGAGAGATTTTGTGTGGTTTTGCCAATAGGAGGCAATACAGCATCATCGTCTATCTTTAAAAGGAAGGGATCTCTGTCTGTATTTATGTGTGACAAGTATTTGCATATTTCAGGAACCAGTCATCCACTCAACTTCACACTTGGTGGGTGTATTGCTGAGGACCCAAGTGAGTGTTGTGTCTAGTGTCAAGATGATCAGATGAGCAGTTCTCTTTGCAGTTTGAGCCATCTGACATGTTTACTAATTCACACAGCAGCACTTAAATTTTCTATCAAGAATCAAGATTTATTTTGTAAGGAAATCAGGACTGAAAAGTTTTAATAAATTTTGCTCATACATTGACAATTGATGTTGAAAATTTTTATATCGTAATGTAAGCACTGGTATAGGCTACTCACTGTTCGTGTCTGTGTTAGCAGTGTACCTATTACCAGAGTTATATGCACACTGCAATATTTGTTTGTCTATTTGCTTGCTTATGTTACCAGGCCTGAAATAGATTCTAGGGGAAACACCTGAATGTGACAACCGCCATCGAGTGTCAAACTTTGCATATACATCATTCTGCACAGTGAAGTTCAAACTGAAGGAACTTATGAGCAGAGGGGGACATTAACTGTTTTGATTGTCAATGAGAAACCTGGTGACCCAGACTGGGAGTGGTGGGAATATTGAGGTCCACAGTTAGGCAGTAGGAGTGCAGTGTTCTGCTGCAATGTGTGTATTTCCACACATTTCAACCTGAATCAATAAAACACTCTCTCAAATTTAATCTGTATTGCACATTTTTCAAATATGCAGGTATTTATGACTTTTCCTATCTGCCCTCAGCACTGGGAATACAACACCAAGGCCAGGAACTTCATGAGGAGGAATTCAAAAACCAAGATAGAGTATAATTGCATCTAAACCTGACCACAGTCCTGGAGAAAAGGGAGCATCATATCTATTGATCTAAATATGAACTACCTATCCGAGACTCCAATGCTTTAAGTGACTGTAGGGTGTGGGGGGTAAGAGAAGCAACTCACAAACATATTAGAACCCTTCTTTATTGTTATTTTTAGAAATAAATGCATTTCTGCCAGGCTGTGGCTTATCTTGCAATTCTGGCAAGGATGAAAATAATAATTTCTACCCTTGACGGCAACAGTAGCTGTTGGAAAATGAAAGCTTAGGAAAATGGAGATCCAATCTATCTGTGGTGAGACACTGAGCTGATATTTCCGGGCTTGTGTAGCTTGAGTAAAGATGGTCACAGCGGTGGGAATTCTCTAAAAGGAGAATCATCAATTTCTCCGAACTGACTAGATGGAAGGAGATTGGCTATTTCTTTTTTCCTGTGATGTTGACGCAACTTGAGAGAAAGATGAGAAAGAAAATCAGACTGGCAGGGCCACAGGTAGCAGCTACAACATACTTGGAATGTGAAACGTCTCAAGTTGCCACCCAGTAACTGTTTCTAATCTGTAACTCCTGCTCACAAATCGCCACACACCCTCTTCCCCTCATCTGAGAAAACCTATTAGAGAAAGTGTGAGGCCTACATAGATTGAGCAGGATGCCTCCCAAACATCTCTTTCCCCTACTGCCAACAGATTGTACTCCCCGGTAGTTTGAGGGAGGAAATACAGAAGCATCAAAGCTTCCTCGTCTAGACAGCAGGTATGCTGCTTATTGACAATAATCGCTACCATGATAGTCATCAGCATTTGCCACCATTTGTTTGTCTTTTTAATTTGACATTTATTGGAGGAAAAAAAAGATCATATAACTACGCTCTAGTCATAGGGGCCATTTTCACAGACTCTATTATGCAATGTCTATGTCATCAGAGAATTTAATGTCTCTATCCTGGCAACTACAAGCAAACACAACATCCTCAATTTGAATCCGCTTCAAGCCTTCCCTTCCAAACTGCAGAAGGGAGGAAAACCCTCAACTGCTCACCAAACGGGACCATCTGGAGGCATTCGTTGGATGATGCGGCTGGAGGCCTAAAAGGCTTTGGGGGGTAGTTGGAGAGCGGGGAAGGGAAGAGAGGGAAAGAGACAGCGGAGCAGCAACGTCTAAAACCATGCCGTGAGTCCCTCTGTGCAGGCAGGATGATAATTACAGGGCAGAGACAGAGAAAGCCTGACGGGGAAGAAAAGCGGAGATACTCAGACTGCTGGGTTGCCGCCCTTGGTCCCTCAACATAACCGCAACGCTAACCAGCCCATCCTACAGTATAGGCCACGAGAGCAGGGTTCCAGATCACTGCAATGACACACAGAGACAGCCATGAGCGCAGACGGCGGCGCAGACTAGTCCACGTCAAGCCAGGTAGGTCAATGCAGGCTGGGCGCCGTGCCTCACAAGGACCACACAGAGCTTCCGAATCAGTAACATAAGCTGGGAGCATTTGAGACGCTATGTATGAAGCACACAGCACAAACAACAACTGTCTACTTTTCTCTGCAATAAGTGGCAAACCAAATTAAGACTTTAAAAGGCTGCTGACTACTAGTGCTGTAACTAATGGCTATTTTGATAGATGATTATTCTGGCGATTATGCCTTGTTTGGTGCATAAAACGGTGTGAAATGTCGATCACTGTTTCCTAAAGGTTAAGACGTCTGCCCAACAGTCCACAACCCAAGGATCATCAGTTTAATATTATAGAAGACTAAAGAAACCAGGAAATAATCAGATTTCAGAAGTTGGAACACTGTTTGATTCCTAACTTTGTAAATTCATCCTTATAGCGTTATCCACAAACTCATGTCAAACGTCATTACATCCTCAGATATCTTACCTTCCTAATTCCCTCTTTTCACCATGGGCTTGCCCATTGTGCCTCCTTAACCAACAAGACAATTCACGACTACAATCAATTCGGTATTCTCCCAACCAGAAAGTCTTGAACTGCCTTTTCATTTGTTTTTACTGCTACAGCAAAAAGTAAGTCAAACGGTACATTTTTTTCCACCCCATCGCTGGGTTGGTACATCTTTATGAGTCACCGCCCAAAGCGGTGTGTGCGGCTTATTTGCCATCGTCGAGTCCCAGCTCCCATCAAATTGCATCAGCGGGAAGCGTTCAGTTCCACTTCCCTTTTTCCTAACTGTCTGGGCGTCATAAATCATCGCCCATGCCCGGGGAGGCTGCGTCCTTCAGCGTGACCCGCAACTCGCGCACATCCTCCATGCACAATCAAAGCTTTAACGGCATCACAGGAGGGTAGCGGAATGAGGTGGGCGCAGTTCATCACATCCATCAGCTCCTGACAGGGAACCATAATCCATAAAGCCAGTGCACTTGGGTTGAGCACTTTGAGCTGAAATATTTTTAAAACAGCTCAACATTTTGTGTTAACGGAGAGAGGTCATCACAACTGGTGTATTTCCCTTAGTTAACCTGGCAAACACAAGCGTTGGACTATGCAACATAGAGATAGGGGTCCCCCCCTACAATCAAGCTAATAATGCACCGCCTCCACCACGTTTTGCTGCAGGCGTCTAACGTGCATGCAGGCTCACTGTATAGCAAGTCACGGAATATTGCGCCAGTATTTCTCCTCTGACATTTATCTGGGCTCTCCACTTCCTTCACTCCGTCCTAACTGTAGATTATAGCAGCAGAGATATGAACCACGTGACGCATGATTCCCATTTTCCAGTGCAGGTGTCAAAGCTGTGTATGTGCTAATGATGAGTGTGTCCAGGGGAGTAAGAGGAAAAGCTCCCCAGGGCGATTTGGCACCACGGAGTAGGCCAATCTTCCAGGTTGTCATTTTTATCGAGGGAAGTATGATGACTGACTGCATATGATTTTTTGGGGGGATTTTTTTTTACAGCTTGGACAATAACATGTAAACTGTTTTTCTTTTGTTTTTTTTTAAACTGTGACCTACTGATGGCCTCAGGTAATAAACGTAAGAAATGTCTGCAGTTTTTTTTTTCCAAACACACATGTAACCAGTGATCCGAGCTTTGATAAGAAAGCGATTAACATAATAAACAGCAGGAGGAGAAACAACTCATGTATTCCAGCGACATACCGAGACTACCAGCTGATCCACTGCAAATCCTCAGGTGTCTTTCATGCCAGCTCTGTAGCTATTTAATACGCACACACACGCACGCACGCCACATCCTTGGTTCTTAACTTTTAATCACCAGCCGAGTTAAGCACTGCTTTTATAGCCAGCAGCAAAAGGGAAGTGCTATCTGTCTTCTCACTGAAGGTAATCAATGTTGCACTGTGACAAATTATCCATATTTATTTCCTCTGTGACTATTTTTCATAAACATTCAATGTGAACCAGGGAGTTTTTTTTATTATTAATATTCATTTCTTTGAGAGTCAAAACAACCCCTGCATGTCTTTTATTATTTTTTTCCACCCTTTTATGATATTGATGTCATCTAATATTTTGAACAGATAGACAGATCTATGAAAACCATAGTCTGGGAAGATCCATTTAATTACTGTCAATTTTACAGTCCTAATAAATCTAAAGGCTACAACCTGGCCGCCTGATTTATCATCACAGACAGATCCAGCGTTTTTCCGTGACAACAGCTTCTTTCTCTTTTGCTCCACATTTGTATCCACTCCAGGACTCTTTCACTTAAAAAAAAAAAAAAAAAAAAACCTCAGTCACTCCCGTCTATCTCTCTCCCCCATTGGAGCCTGAGGGGACAGGAGACGGCTGCTAATTATTGCGCCGCCTGAGTCAAACATGGTGTTAAAAACAGATAACGCCAGATCACAGATAGCCTGCAATGAAAAACAAAAATCTTTTTAACCCCCCTTCCCTCCTTGGTGGGATTGGAGAACTCTGTCATTCATCTTTTCCTAAGAAGCCTGACTTGGACCAAAACTCATATGGTAATAAAAAACATTATTGTTAACATATCAGCACAGAATAATCAGGGGTATGGGCTTTCTGTCTTACATTAAAATTTGGAAGCTGCAGCTGCTACACAGCAGCAGCAGCAGCGGTGGCCTCTCACCTCTCCGCCGTGCTGCCACTCCCTGACAGGTTTATGGACACGGAACGCCATCTCTCATGCACAGGAGTGGCTGGATCTTCTGACCCGAGTGCAAAGTGCAAAAGCATATAGCGACTGCACCACAAGAAAAGTATTAAGCGGGGAGGCCTCGGGGAACACGTTCCGCAGGAAGTGTTGTATACACACGCAGCAGTGAGCGGTGTTGTAAAGGAAAACACACACACCACCAGTTGATGCCGAGGGTGTTAATGTACTGTTTGTTCACTAAGCTGTATCCTCTGGGTGTGTTTTAACTTAATAGTCGTAAAAAAAGGGAGAAAAAATGCCAGAAAAAAGCAGATCGCTATTATAAAAAAGGAGTAAAAACTGCACCAGATTCTGTTTCGACCAGGTGGATTTCCGTTTAAATACCTATAAATATTCAGATGGAAATACATGTGTATACACTTTAACGTAGAATGAGGATGAAGGCAAGAGACGGAAGATGCCTCTGACCTACATCATAGCGTGGATGGTGAATAAATAAGCCTCAGGCACTGACAACCGTTCAGCCGTCAAATATCAAAAGGCCAGCTATGAGTAATGCATTGCAGTGGCTGAACCAACGCTCCCGCTCTCTAACTGACGGTTTCCAGTGGAGGGTGACAACTCGGAGCCTATTTTTAAAAAGTAAGTTCATCATGAAACACTCCGCGTAAAAGTTTCAGACATGCTGCACCAATTTGGACGAGTTTGCTCGAAGGACCTCCTCGTGTGGAGTGAGAAGACATATATACATTCTCCAGAGATCAATTATTTCCTCAGAACAACTGAAGTCTTGGAGCATTTCCACACTGGAGACTGAAACACTTTGCACTGATGCATCCAAGTACTACATTACTGATGTCATATGCATCCGTTGGAAACTAATTGTAATCCTACAAATGTATTACTACAGGGATGCTGCAGGAATTTAATGGTTATACTTGTCTACATAGGGGCAGGTTTGATTTAGGGGGGGGGTTTACGCATCAAACATTTTTTTTATTCTGGTAGAAATATTTTCATATATGCAAATGAAACCATTAAATTGACACCAATTGACATAATATAAACTAATATAATGCAGTTAAGCTGTTATTCTGTATTGCTTTGAAATGTGTAATATTGAATCATTTGATATGAATCATTTGAAATGTATATTTTCAAAATAAAAGTCCTCTGCTTTTTTCATGATTGTATGTTATGTGTTCTAAATATTAATATTCCTGACATCTACACATATGATTGAGGGTATAATCTGAAAAATACTGATTCACACTGAGTAGAGGAGTCCTTGGAAGCACCATATACTGTTAATGAATTGGTTCTTGCCTCCAGGCAGACTGCTTGTTCTGTCAGTGAGAAAAAGCTCAACTGCTGGAAGCGATGAAACGCCGCTCACTCCGAGTTGTGCCAGCATAATGAACGGAGCCCATCAGGATGTCTGTGCACAACTGATAGTGTAGCGGAGGAGATAGCGCGGAGACACGGATCATTCATTCATCCAAGTACCTGTCATCGTAGCAGAAATCGGCGCCCAGAGTGTTGACATACAGGACCAGAGCCACGGCGCCGCACAGCAATTCTGCAAACATTTCTCTGTCTCGCACACACACGCGGAGGGGGGAAATAAAAAAAAAAAATCGAAAAAAAAATTAAATATAAAAAAGGGATGCGAAGCGAGACGGACGGACACGGGCAGCGAATCCAGGGTCCGCGGTTCCCTCTCAGTCCCCGTCTTTGTCAGGATGTTTCTGCGAAAACAAGTCCGTTCTCCCCCCCATCATCCTCGCTGAAGTGCACAAAGTGGATAATCCATAGGTCGCCGCTTTCTTTCTAACCCATGTTGGGTCTGAGCTGGGAGCTTTTTATCCTGATGTGAGTTCCGGCAGAAAAAAAACAAAAAAACACACACACACACAAATAGGAGCGGCGTCTGTGAGTGTGTGACAGCGTAACGTTACCGCACGCCTTCCCGACACGGAGGAGGACCAGCGCTCTGATGCTGCTCAGCGGCCGCTGCTGGATGGACGTCGTGATTGAGAGCGCGTCAATGTAGCGCTGCTAGCGCGCGCCGCTTCCGGTTACGCTTTCAAAGTAAAAGCGTTTTGCCCAGCGCGTTACGAACAAACACTTCAGTCAGATTTCTGCTAAACAATAACAACAGCGTTTAAATGATCCCTCCATAACTTATATGCATGGATCTGTTTAATCAGTTACTCTCATGCATAATTTTATAAGCGAATGAGACAAATGCTCATTAAAATAATCTATCCGGGCCTTTCTGTATGAAAGCTACTAAGCTAAAGCTCCGTTAGCTTTTTTGAATAACAATAATCATTTGATCAAATTTGACTTGCGTGTTTATATCACGTTCTGATTCGTCTGGGGTTTTATTTAGGAGAAGACACGCTCTACACTTCCGGTTCTACTCTCGCTCTTTCTGTGTAATTGATGAAATCGTTATCAAACGCATGTGGTTAGAAGATCCTCAGCGCATGCGCACTGCCCTTGGTCTGGAGCTGGGGGATAAATCCATAGGGATAAATCACACTATGCTGGTGGACTTGTGTGTAATGGTCACTTACAGCACCAGCACTCTATAATATGGAGGTGGTCCGTCCTCTGAGCAGAGCTATGCAGGTGGTACTGTGTTGAGTTAAAGCATGAGCACGAATGTTTTATTTCACCAGTTGGCTGTTTTATTCCTCAGGGGGTTAACTCCCATAGCCTAATGAATGCAATATTATTTCAATCAGTGTCACGTAGCCTATAGAATAAATAGGGGCAGACTATAAACTGATTTGTGTCTCTTGCTCTTTAATTAAGATACATGATAATTAGAATACCCCAGGCTATATAAAGTGCAGCTGCACAGCTGAAAAATCACTCAGTGTGTTCTGAATTATTTTAGAAAATCCCACAACTTTCCCCATAATGCTGATCTGGCTTCAATATAATAAAAACAAATGATCACAGCTGCAGGAGACAGCAGCTACAGAAAGAACATTGTGTGTATTTGCTTTGGCTTCCGATCATTGAGAAGAAAAAAAATCACAGTTGCTTATTTAAAGCAATTTTATAATCTGCTTTTAGTTGAAAGTATAGCTCTGTGGTCCAAGATGAGTAGATTTTTGTCAGTTTAGTGATCTTTATTTAAATTTTTTTTTTATCAAAGCACAGATCTCTGATTAAAAACCCAGGCAGTATGATTGAATCATAAAAGGAGACATATTTTCCCTTCATCGGTATGAAGAATAGGTGTCCATTTATCACACTGGTCCCTAAGAATCTCTCCAGGGTCATTTGTGTAATTGCTTTCTATTGATTAAAATCTGAGCAGCAGGTTAAACGTGAGTGCATGCAGCTGGCCCCACAGTGACCAGTAGAGGGCTCACAGTGCATGGAGTCGGTGGAGGGAGTCTGCGCACATCTAAATGCAACTAAATGCACTGTCCTTAACTAAATTGAGAGTTGTTCCACTCATAATCACCAGTTGATTGGGTCAAAATGACTCTGATATAATGAAATAGCAGCACAATTATTGTTCTTTTTCATGTCTGCTTATTATTACATGATCCTGGATTAGATCTTGCGTCATCATTATCAGGATGAATTCATGATGGTTTGAAGGTTCTTGGAGAACTTTCCATGGAGGATATTGCTCAATATGAAGATGTAAGAGGCCGGCGGCAAAGAAAGAGGGGGGGGGGAAAGTATAATTGTAAAAGTGTTCCACAGACAAAGCAAGTAGCCTGGCCCACTGCATATTGATTCAGGGCTGTTTCAATAGACAGACCCCATCTGTCGGGGCAGACTTCAATGTAGCCTTTCACAGGACAGCAGCAGGACACTATGATGTAACACATTTCAGGAATTAATTAGAGTGATCAGAGCAACCGGCACAATGATGTTTCTTCTAGACTACAATTCTCAAGAACTTTTTAGAAATCTAAATATAAGTAACCAAACCATTTACCTTATTACCATAAATCAAAAAGCAAAACAATAATATTAATAATTTGATCCAAATAGTCATTAACCTCCGATCAAATGATTCAGTTGTTCAAAACATTCCCCATTTGTGTTTCACACGTGCAGCTGCTATATTACTTGATGCTAATGTGCAGTTTCGCATCTAAATAATAGACCTGAAATGGTTGATCAGCAACTACGATAAATGATTATTCAGCAGTGATTTTTCTAGCAAAAAAGCCAAAACATTACACTATACCTCCCTTTTAAAAAATAATTATTACTCAAATGATGAAGGCCCTCAGCTCAGCCTCTGTCTGAAACAGGCTGCTTTAGCTTCTGTCCCTTTAAAGCTCATAGAAAGGTGGTTTCTATGAGTCTGCTCTTGATGAGTCCACTCTGCTCTGATTAGCTTCCAGAAGCTACCAGAAGGCTACAGGAACTAACTATAGCAACAGGATTTCACTTCTTTTTTCTCTTTCTTTACTTCACCTTAGTTTCTAAAATACATCATGTATAATCTCATTAACTGATTAAATGCAGGACATCTCTGTTTGGTAAATATTACACTTAACACCTGCTTATCATGTGACATAATTGTTATGTGTGCATGAAGTTATATGTGGGAAATTGGCTAAAATATATGTAATTGATAACGTCATGTGCCAGGAAATAACAATGCTAATGTTTGTAGTAAAATTTAATTCTGCTTTTGCCAAATGACTGTTTGTACTGTATTATTCTCTGTGCCCAGAGCAGATGACCATATAAAGAAATCCGTTGAGTTGACATTGGTGCTTCCCAACAGTTGAAAAAAAAAAATGTCGGGAACCTAGAATTCAGAGCAGTCTGATGCCAGGACAGCGATTACTTTTACATATGTTTACCTCATTATTTCAAACTTTGGCGACATTTAATATGAACATCTGACATTGTAACATTATATACGACATAAAATAAGGAACAGCATAATAGGTCCCCTTTGAAGTATATTTGGTGGATAGCACTACTGTGCTTTTACTTAGGTAAGCCTTTGAGTGCAGGACTTTGACTTATTTAAGTATTCTTTGTCCTAAGTAAATAATCCCAATACTTATTTCATAACTAATCCCCGAATCCTCGTGTGAATTTATCATAAAGTGACAGTTCAACACAACGATCTTCTGTTGTTGTTCATGGAAATTGCCAAATTGACCTCAACCCTTCCTACAGTAGTCAGTTACAACATGTAATTTATTGTTAAACATTTTTGCATGGGAAATTCCATAGTGGACAATATAATAGGTTCTCAGCACTGCACATGAAGTGTCTACCAAAGTGAAAACATGTGTATGCACGTATGTGTTTGTGTGAGCGAATGGGAAAAAAAGGTGCATGGGTACTTTGCCGGCATGTGACAGAGGAAGACCTCCCTGAACGTCTTTGGATCCTGGATGGTCTGAAGGAATTACAGGGACACTGCTCTGGCTGTTAGATAATTACATGTTCAGACCGACGTCTGAGGGCGAAATCACTTCTGTATGGAAAAAACGAAGAAGAAACGTGAGTGCGGTGAAACAGAAAGTGATGCTTAACGCAGGCTTTCTTAAATATGGCTTTGCACAAAGCCAAGGGGCTTAATCTACTTTGTGGGTGAGTTGGAAGGGACTGACGCTCAGGGGAATATCAAACAAGAAAACCGATAAACAATGCTGGCTTGTGATAATTTATAACGTGAGTACAGGTAGTGTTTTGTGACAGACCCCGAGATGAAAACAGAAACACTGTCACCGCTTCTCCCTATCTAATGTCTCTCTCCATCTTTGCGATCCGAGCAGCTCGGCTCCTGTACTCCAAAAGAGACTCTTAGTCATCAGGAAAAACATGAAATCATTAGTTTGAATAGTCATCTCGACACGGCTTGCTCAGCAGTAAAATATCGTGGGTAAATTGCTTTTCATTCTAGAGTTGACGGTGCCGTCGTAATGCTGATGGACAGGCCGAGTGAAGGTGGGAGAAACGTGTGTTCGTCAAACGCGCACCGGTGGCGTTTTCATTAATGCGATTGGTTGTTCTCTTTTTCATTAGGGAGTAAGTCTGTCCATCCATGTGGCAGGTCCATTAGCTCTTATGGAAGCCAAAGGAGCAGCGGGTTTGATGGACCTTGTACGGTGCGTTTGTATCATTTGAGAGAAAGGTCTTGGGAGATTCTGGTCGTGTGATGATAAGAAGACTATCGAAAGTGATTCGTTGAAATACACATGGAGATAACTGTTTCTGCACACACACACATAAAATGTATCTCCAACCCATCTCGGTGTTCGATGGTGTGTGGAGAACAACATTTCCAATTTAAAAAGCAATTAACTTCTGAGCAGTGAGCAGAGAATCCGCTGTATTATCGAAGCTCCCAACTGTAGCTTGCTATTATCTTCATCATGAACTTGCCTAAATCAGGGATACATAAACCAAGGATACCTTTTTTTCTTTTTTTAAAGAAGCTGCATTACTTGTATCTCCCTTTAAGTAACCATCACTGTCTTAGAAGTCCATCAGCACACTCTGCGTTAAGTCTCCCTCTTTGAACCCTGATGCCCTCCCGCTGCGGCAGCCACATCGCCGTCTCTCTCTCTCTCTCTCCAGAGAATAAACAGTGAGGGAAAGTCTTGATCTTTGGCAAGGAAGGGGGTGCTGTCTTTTCTCTTTTAAGTCGTCAAGTTCTGAGGCAGATATTCTTGTTATTTGCCAGGTAAAATTAAAGCAAGCTGGAGTGTGTAAGCCATGGATAACTTGGATTTCTTTTTCTTTTTTTTAACCTCCCTTTTCCCACATATCAACAGCCTCTACAGTAATAATAAGTAGGAGTGAGTTTGCCATACATGTGCGCTGAAAACCGCTCACATGCACCGTGAAAATCCAAAAGATCAGAAACAACGGGACGGGAAACAATGCCTGCGAGAGACAGAAAGCCAACATTTCATCCACGAGACAGTCGGTTTCCACTGTGCATTTTAACACGTTGTATGAAACCTGCTATATTAAATGTCCCCTTTAATTCGTGTTATCGTTAGCAACGGCGGATTCGGTAACTTTCAATGGTTGTTTTTGCTTTTCGACGCGAATGCCAGCACAGCAGCAGCTTTCCATAAATAAAAACAATAGATGCTAAAGTCAAGTTAAGCAGGGGAGCCAGCGCAGCCAAGAAATCCCATCTGTTTATGCTATACCGACATAGGCATTGTGAGAGGAATGCTGTGGCTTTTTAACAGAATAGCATTTTTTTCCTGTTAACTCAACCCAAGGAAAGGGGATAACTGCAAATGATCAGGAGATCGCTGTGGCGATGGTGGCACACTGCCCCACAAGTGCACGGATGCCTCTGGCAGCCTTAAGTGCCCTGCCAGCCGCACGCCTGCGTCCTTTTCAGCATGGTCACAGGAGCACTTATCTATGTAACAAAATCACCCGGTGCGACGTCTTTCCATGGATGAATCAACGTCTCTGATCCGGAGACAATCGCCCAAACCTTGGCTATTCTGTAACCTCTGCCTCCAGACTACAGGCAGTATCACCCAGTGCATACTCCACATTCATATTGGATACTCTGTAACCTTTCAAAAACGCCACTTTCTTGGACAGCGAGTGACTTTTAGCTGACCGCATTTCCATACAGCAAACTGTCCCCCTGCTGCAATAAGCTTTTGTTTTTGCTTGAGAATGTTCTTTTGGATACTGGATATGGTCGTGAGGTTTTTTTTTTCTCTTGGAAGTAGATTTGAAGACATTCAAGTGATTTTTTTTTTGTGACAAATATTCAATAAAACTGTGCCCTGTGGTCTATAAATAGGTGATATAAAACAGAGATTGTTAAAACATGAGTAAGAAAAGAATATTTAAAGTCTCTCTCCATACAAAAATGTTTTTTTCTCCTTGTTCCTACAGTTGGATGTTTGAGCACCCCTGCGCAGATGATGTAAGTGCAGGGTTTGACAGTAGAAGGATGTTTTCAAATTCACATTCAGCTGCAGAAAGACGAAAGTTTCTGTGCTCACTGAAAATCAAATTTCAATGTCTGGTGTATGAGGATCTTTAAAGTTGTCTGTAAAATGCAAAATAAGTAAATAAATAAATAAACTCTCTCTCTCTCTCTCTCTCTCTCTCTCTATATATATATATATATATATATATATATATATATATATATATTTATGATATATATATATATTTATGATATATATATATGATATATTTTTAATGAGACCCAGTAGACTGCTTAAATGTATCTGGTGCATCTCTCACCTAAACACTATAAATATGGTCAATTAAATAATAATGAACGCACTTCTCCTTGAACCTGTCCACATAACCTGAGCAACCTGAACAAGTGACTCTCAGGTTGTAGTGGTGTGTATGAATGGGTGTGTGTGTGTGTGTGTGTGTGTGTGTGTGTGTGTGTGTGTGTGTGTGTGTGTGTGTGTGTGTGTGTGTGTGTGTGTCGGATGTTTCGCACATGTGCATGTCCATGCCCAGTTTAGTGCTATTTATAAGAGCATGTGTTTATACATCAGTGGTTTTTTGATGTGTAACATTTGGTCCTTAGCCTGAGCGTGCCTCTAATGAGAACCACAGCTGATCTGAGCTAATATGTTCACCAGAGGATGGAAGAGTCAAGTCCTTTAAATGTCAGCTAAAGTGTCATCTGCTCTGCCGCAGCACCCACCTGAGGAGGGTTAGATACAGCATGAATAAAAGTCCTGCTGATGTTTAGGAATTCTATATTTTTTGATGTCATATTGTGAGACAGACTTACACAGCCACTGGTCACGAGTCTCTTGGCTCTGCTACAGTTTGGCAGATGTTTGAAAGAGCAGTATTTTCTGCAGATGACACAGAGACAAGGAAATGAGAAAATTACTGAAAAAATACCACCAAGAAAAAAAATTATAACGTCTCATCTTGCTTTGTTTTTTTTGGTTTGTTTTTCTGCAATGAAATATTGTCCCGATTTGGAATTTCATTTCAAGTTTTTCAGCTTTAAGGCTCATACATCCCAGCACAACTCTGCTTTCTATTTCTGTAGCTGTTGACAACATTTCTTGGCCTGACCGAGTGGACAGATTTGGTTAGTTGTCATGGTGATTGTTTAGATATTATGTGTCAAGAACAGGTGGATGGCTTTCGAAAGATCAAGGAGGCCATCCACATCTAATGCTAGAAATCACCCTGAAACAGAGGCAGGGGTTACACACCTCTATCTGCACGGATTCACAACCACCCTCAATCACTGGATCCAAACTCTAGGTCACAGGAAAACACATTAAACCATCTCCATGGCAACTGAGCCACTCAATCAGCTGGAAAGAGGCTGTAACCTTTGCAAACACCATGTAAGTGGCTGTCTGCATTCGTAATAAATTAATAATTAATTTACTTAAAAAATTAAACTTAAAAAATATGCCTATGTAAAAATGAATGTTATATTGTTGATATGACTTTAGCATCTTGATTAGAACTAAGGTTCTGGTTATGATTAGGTGTGGCAGAGCTAACTGCTTTGGGCTTGGGGTCACGTTTAGCTCTTCAGAGGACGACTGGTTGGAATTAGTAACAAGTGTTTCCCTTTACCTTAACCTGCACCCAATCTCATCTCTGACCTCAGTTCTATCAGCAAAGATTCCAACAGATGATATATTACATTTGTATGCAAATTCTGCCTGCTGGGTCTGACAAAGCAAGTCAGAACATCAACCACATCGGCAAGAAATGCGAAATGACAGATCGGGTTGAAGCATCCAACCAGTCTTGGGAAATATGGGCCAGTGGATGACAATTGCAAGAAATCATAAACAGAGGGTATGAACACGAGCCAACAGACACAAGGTTCCTACCCCAAAGTCAAACAGAACAGAACAAATGAACCTGAGCTAGTTCATTTTTAAACTGTGTGAAATGAACTTTGTGCTCTTGCGTGATCTTGCACAATCCTGGTTTGTGTGGGGCCTTTAAAGCAGCAGCTATAATCAATGTCAGTCAGACAGTCAGTCATTTTCTATGCCCGCTTATTCCTCATTAGGGACATGGGGGTCTGCTGGAGCCAATCACAGCACATTACAGGCAAGAGGCAGGGATACACCACACTCACACCTATGGGCAATTTAGACTCTCCAATTAACCTCAGCATATTTTTGGACTGTGGGAGGAAGCTGGAGAACCCAGAGAAAACTAACGCAGACATGGGGAGAACATGCAAACTCCACATAGAAACGTCCTAGACCAAGGTCTTCTTGCTGAGAGGCAACAGTGCTACCCACTGCTCCACTGTGTCGCCATATAATCAATGTATTTTAACAAAAAATAATCAAATGGTTGTGTAAAGTCAAAGCTGTTGCTCATAGTGATGAACCCACACTTGGCCAGAAATAATTGTTGGAGAAACGCACCCTTTATGTCTTTATGAACCGTGAGGTCCTGTTAAACTTGTAAATTTAGCTTCTATTATCTCAGAGAAGCCAAAGATAATCAGCGAGACTGTTATCACAAATCCTTTCACAAGCAAGGACTTTCTGGTCAAATCAGCTAATTGAATTCCATGAATTACAATATTCCTGGCATAAGGGGGTTTTATTGTGTGCCGGATGCCAATTATCAGTCAAATCAATTTCATCAAGATGTTCCACTAAATGTCATTTGCATAGAGAACCAGCTCAGACTTCATGCTTTGCACATAAAATCAAAATCAAATGTGAAGCCCACAGAGTGGTCTCATAGTGTGCCTTGCATCAGCAATAACCACTCTGTCGGGGCACTCCTACGCCTTAAACATGCTGTTTGATTTAGAGTGGAGTGAGCACATAGTGGAGAGTGACTAGTCACTGAATGCTAATGTGCCAAAGTTAAGCCTTGCATGCAAATTTCTTTCCCCTCTTGCCTTTGCCAACACACTTCTCGCATTATTTCTCTTTCGATCCCCCTCTCGCTGTTTCTCTTTTGTGCCCCCTCTCCGGCTCTTGCTGTCGTTCCTGCCTTACTTTCCTGCTTTCTCCTGGGGCACAACACACAGCAGACAAATCGCTGGGCCGCGCACACTCATTCTTTCTATGTGGTGGAACAGTTTCAGTGGTGAAGACAACACGCAAGCGAGGAAAGGCAAGTGGCTCCAACGGTTTCCTTTGTTCTTCGACCGGCTTTCTGTTCCTCGTGGATCCAATAGCGTTCAGAGCCAAAAATCCACATGCTGCCTTATTGTTTAATTGGAGCCACACATCAGGATATCTGACTGGACTGATACGGAGGGGGCAGAGTAAACCTCTGTTTGAGGGCTCAAAGAAGTGCTCTCGGGCTGTAATTTGTCCAATAATGTGGTTTTAGGGGATTATGTGCTATTATACTTCTGAGAAACCCAATCTCTTGTACACAGGGAATTATGCCATTACATGTATGAAAGGGCAGAGTGTCATCAGTGACATGTTCAAAGATCAGCTCTTTCCCCAACCAAACATTTAGTAGCTTTCACGTGTTGGGGTCTAATTCTGGAATCTTGTGACACATGGCAATAATTTGGTCTTTTTTTGTTTCTACATCAACATAATCTATGTAATGCATGGCCCTCAGGGTCCTGGTCGAACAAGACAGATGACAAGAATATTTCCATTTGTTGTTTAAAAGTTGTAAAACAAGGAAGTTTCAATTCCAACCGACTAGAAGCTAAATGCTGCGATATAAAAGGACATGTCAGTGTGATCCTCTTCAAGCTGTCTACATCACAGCAGAGTCGTGCTGTGGCTTCCTTTGGTGCATACACGAACGCCAGAAGAATGACGAGAATGCGTCCTTTGCCACTTGACAGACTGAAAGTAAGCCTGAAGGATCAGTCCTGATATACTGTAGAATGCAATGCAACATTTAAACCCGAATAAATGAGCAACTGAGAAACACAGCAAATGCTTCTGCACAGGTGTTGCGAAAGAGGGGTTAGCCAAAGGTCTTGTTACTGAATTCCTCAAATCACGTTACTCAGAAACTTGTTATCCAGCCATTGTCAAATATTTAGTTGTATTGCCTCATCATAAACCTTAGTGCAACTCTGTTCTTGTCTTAGCCTTGGTTCTAATCTTTATCAGGAGGCAGAAGATCAAGGGCTGACTGGACAGACTAAAGTACTGTTATGTTATATATCCACAATGGTGTCATATGCTTAGTCAGGCCATCCCATGACTTTCCTGCATATCAGTTGAATGAATGCAACTCTGAAATGTTAACCAATGAGACTTTGTCCTCTAGAAACTGGGAAAGGTTTCTTTTGTTCTTTGTTGAGACAGATGACAGCTTGTGTAGGTTTGCTGTCTCCTGTCATCGATCAAAAATAATATCTCCAAATCCATCGTTGTTTGTGTCTGTTATATGTCCAGAATGTTTTACCAGAATTCCCAGGCAGTGTACTGCATAGTACAACTAAACAGCTATCATCCAATCATGCGCTGTGGCATGTGCAAAAATGCTGCGCAAGCCCAGGTGATTCTGATTATGCATCGAGATGACAAGAGGAAAAGATCTAAGTGACTTTGAAAGAGGGTTCATTGTTGGGGCAGAAGCTTCATTCACAAAGACTGCTCAGTGTTGGTTAGTGTTTCAAAAGGAACAGTGACTAAAGTAACATTTGCATTCAGAGTGAGAGGAAAACGAGGTCCAATACTGTGGTTGACTGTTCACATTTGATGACCCTGATGCTTCTGCAATAGCGTGATATGCAAAGGAAAAACAGGAGAGAAACTTTTCCTCAGGTAACCGAGAATTTCAGCGCAGGAGGCGATTAAACTGTGCCAGCAAAAACAGCCGACAATTACATGGAGGGTGGAATTATAGTAGGGTTGCAGTCCATAAAACCACTCATTACAAAGACAAATGCACATTTGAGAGTTCAGTGGTGCAAACGTCATAGGCTAAGTTCAGACTGCAGGGCTTAATGCTCAAATTGGAATTTTTTTTGTGTGAAATCTTTCACATTTCCAATTAAATGTGACTTATATGTGATCTCCAGTGTGAAGTTTAAACACTCCAAAAGCATTCTGCATGCACATTGGAGGAAACGATGACGTCACACACAGCGAGCGTGCTTAGTGTTTATGGAAGTAAACATGGACGCTGGTGGTGGGTATCTGGTGATTTCTGCCGAAGCCAGCACATGTGCAACATATTTGTATTAGGGGGGTGTTTAAGGAAGAAAAGAGCAAGATTTTTGGCCATTTTCCCGCTTCTGCCTACTTCAGCACAGAACAGTGATGTTTATAACTTATTGATGACATGTAGGTCGAATGAACACGACCTGACTGTGTCAAAAGATCAGATATGTATCAGTTTTCGGACCACATATCCAACAGGCCTGGGTCGCATTTGAAAAAATCTGATCTGTGTAGTTCATAGAGGTACATAGAGGGCAAAAACAATCAGATTTGGGTCACTTCAGGCTGCAGTCTGAATATAGCCATAGACACTTTTAAAAAAAATTGAGTCAGATGAGTCATCCTTTGGTGGAGCAGTCGTTAGTGCTGTTGCCACGCAGCAAGAAGGTCACAGGTTCAAGACCTTGAGCTGGGACCTTTCTGTGTGGAGCTCCCTGTATCTATGTGGGTTTTCTCTGGGTTCTCAGGCTTCCTTCCACAGTACAAAAACATACTGAGGTTAATCAGAGACTCTAAATTGGCCGTGTGTGCCCCACAATAGACTGGCGACCATCTGGGGTGGACCCCTGCCTCTCGCCTGCCGATATTGGCTCCAGCAGACTCCCATAACCCTAATAAGGAATATGTGAGTATAGAAAATGAACGACTGATGAGTCATCCTTCACCATAATCTGGATAAGTGGACAATTGCATGTTTGGCTGACACCAATAGAACATTACAGGCCTTAATGTGTGACCCCTAAGACTTTATATTGTTTTTTTCCTTTTTTTTTTTTCCAAACAGCCATTTGTCTAAGAAGATGTCTTCAAAGTAAAACAATCTAATCCTATCTAACAAATCCACAGTGGTCTGCTGCGCTATTTTTTTTCTAAAACAAGCCAAGGACAGCAGCACATGGGATCACAGTGCAGCCATGGTTGCCAGCTCACGCAATGCAAGGCGGATAGATGACAGATACTAAACAAAGGCTGAGTGCTCAAAATCCCACAATACTACAACCAGCTTTAGGATATTTTCCGTCAAATGTAATGACATTGGTCCTAAATGTTGCATATATGTTAGAATGCCTTCCAGGCCCAATATACATGGGCTCAGACAGTAGACGATCTAATGTGAGCAAGTAAGGCAAGTAAGAAAAAAAAAAAGAAATGAATAAATGTACTTTTGTTTTTTTCCAAAGAAAACTATTCATACATTTTTGGCATATCTCAGAGCTCTAACTAATTGCTACAGCAGGCTATTTCAACCATCGTTGTTTTTAGTTTTCGGTAAAAAAAAAAAAAAGCAGATCAGAGGATACTGCCATTATATCCTAAATTGAGAAGCTCAATATGAAAATCTGCTTTAAATCTGCTCCTAGAGGAGATATTATGTATCCTACTTCCAGCATAAATGCAATATACAGTATGTTATTATTAATGGTTGCATCAGTGACATTCATTGTAAAAAAAAAATAACTAAAAAAAAAGAGCATGCACCAGCATCTCCATTGCCACTGTCTGGGAGATAATGAGAGGAAAAAAAATGGTTTCAACTCCCATCTGAAATTACAGAGAGAGCTCTGATAGTGCAACTCAGCAACCTCATATCACAAGTAATGAGCATGAGTGAAATTGATGTTTTTTTGTCCTTGCTGCGCTTTGGGCGCCATGATATTTCAAACTGTTTACATCGTCAACTACGATTACACGGACCCTCTGCTCTGCAGTCCGACCACACGCCTCTGTGATATAGGATACAGTGTCACTGAGGCTCTAATGGGCCCTTTAATCTGCACATCCTTTCAGCGCTGCAGCCGGGTGCAGCAGACATGGGTGGGGACAGATGTGGAGGATGTTGAGGAAAATATTTGGACTGGCGATAAACAGTGGCTTGATAGTGTTTGGACATTTTTCTGCAACATTTCAATTTTGAAGATGATTGTGTTGAGCATGTCTATGTGTTTGTTTGATTTTATTTTTGTCACGACCATCTGGAAGCAGTTCAGTGAAGAATTTCTGGGTTTATGTGTGCAGGGACAACTGGTGTGATTAGGACTCCTAAGTTTGTTGTTTTTCTTTCTTTTTTTAACTCACCAAATGATTAATTAAAAAATTTAAATCACAGGACATCTTGCAACTTTGTTGGTAAATGTTGCATTTCAACAAAACATTGTTAATGTGGATCCTGCTGTCACGTGGTGTGGCCTTTTGCATGTGAATCATTCTCTGAGGTTACATTGGGGTTTTTCCCACACTCATACAATTCAAATTGTATGTCCAGTACAATTGTGTTTATTTGGTCTTACATTTGGACCTCATCGACACAAATCTGATAAATCTGATAAAAAGGAAACCCATGCACTATCCAAAACTTGCAACAGCTAGAATATTTTCAATGAATCAGATCAAACCTGTATATGCTAGCGCTAGATCAAGGCCAATAGTTATGACTAATTAGAAAATAGAATTATAATTTGAAAAACTACATTTTGAAACTGAAAAGTGTTTTCAGGTTCAATATCATTTTACTTAGTTTGGGATTTTTTTTTAATAAACTCTTTGCTCTTTTGAATCAATTTTTTTTTTTTTTCACTTTCATATACAGTACATTTTGTTAATTGATATAGGGGGCGTGGAATCATGAGTAATAGCATAACAATGAAGGCTGAGGAAATGTAGGTTGTAGAAGTTATAAGTAAGTGTATGATTCAACACTTTAAATAATATACATTCACATCAATATCAGTGGAAAATACTGACACTAGCGGGACATTTCTGTTTAAAGAAATGTTTTAAGCCGTACCTGGCACCATTTACATATTAGTGCCAATTAGATACTCTGGAAAACACCTGAGCTGTATTAGAATCACCAGCTAATAGCATTAAGCTAGTTAATGTTAGCCCTAGGCTTAATTTCCAAGTTCCTTTTAAGTATGTACCTATTTACACAGGATACAGATCATTTTAATTTTAAAGAGTATCTACTGAAAAAGTGGCTAACATTTCTTACCTCAGTAGTGGTATCAGCAACTTGTCCTAGTGGAGTGGATACCATCACAAATGTATACTAGGATGTGTACATTATGTGGAAGTGTGTCATACAGTGTAGCTGTTTAACTGTACAGTATGGTCTAAAACAGCTCTTGTAAGCTTGAACTTTCAGTTTCAAATTTTAGTTTGTTTTTCAATTACAATTCTTTTTTATAATTAGCAAAGCCATTGCCCTTGATTTAGCTCTATGGACCAAAGGCATTACACATTGCTCTTTTTATGACTTTCCAAATGTCTCTATAATGCTGGAAACAGCTATAAGTAGTCCTGCTATGTAGTTGTTACTCACAATATTTCAATATTTCACAAAGAGAGGAGATGATTTGTACCATATAGGGAAGTAGGTACTTTCCATCTGCTGTCTCTGGGCACTTAGGGAGGTGATCTTTTAGTATATTTCTGAATCACAAGGGGAGAACAATTCAATTTAATGCTGAATTTGTGTCTGAAATGAGAATTGGCTTGAGTTATGGGATCCGTTTATATCTTGCTAAAAACACACTGGAAATGACTCACCACTCGATAATCTGGTCTTGTAAGTCAGTTTTCAGCACATTCATGCAAATATATTGTGTGCCATTTCAACATAGTTGTGTTGTTTGAGTTAAAAGCTCCATCACACAGTCACATTCTCTACAGTGCATCTGAGCTACAGTGGGGAAAACAAGTATTTGAACACCCTGCTATTTTGCTATTTCTCCCACTTAGAAATCATGGAGGGGTCTGAAATTTTCATCGTCGGTGCATGTCCACTGTGAGAGAGATAAACTAAAAAGAAAAATCCAGAAATCACAATGCATGATTTTTTAACAATTTATTTGTGTGATATAGCGGCAAATAAGTATTTGAACACCTGTGTGTCATCTAGAATTCTGACCCTGAAGGACCTGTTAGTCCGCCCATTAGAAGTCCACCTGCACTCCATGTATCATCCTTAATCAGATGCACCTGTTTGAAGTCGTTATAAAGACATATAAAGACATAAAGACACCTGTCCACCCCATACAATCAGCAAGACTTTAACTTGTAACATGGCGAAGACCAAAGAGCTGTCCAACGACACAAGAGAGAAAATTTCCCCCTCACAAGGCTGGAAAGGGCTACGGAGCAATTGCCAAGCAGCTTGGTGAAAAAAGGTCCACTGTTGGAGCAATCATTAGAAAATGGAAGAAGCTAAACATGACGGTCAATCTCAATCGGAGTGGAGCCCCATGCAAGATATCACCTCGTGGGGTCTCAATGATTCTAAGAAAGGTGAGGAATCAGCCCGGAACTACACGACAGGAGTTGGTCAATGACCTGAAAAGAACTGGGACCAACGTTTCCAAGGTTACTGTAGGTAATACACTAAGACGTCATGATTTGAAATCATGCATGGCACGAAAGGTTCCCCTGCTTAAATCAGCACATGTCAAGGCCCGTCTTAAGTTTGCATATGACCATTTGGATGATACAGAGGAGTCATGGGAGAAAGTTTTGTGGTCAGATGAGACCAAAATAGAACTTTTTGGTCATAATTCCACTAAGCGTGTTTGGAGGAAGAAGAATGAAGAGTACAATCCAAAGAACACCATCCCTACTGTGAAGCATGGGGGTGGTAGCATCATGCTTTGGGGGTGTTTTTCTGCACATGGGACAGGACGAGTGCACTGCATTAAAGAGAGGATGACTGGGGCCGTGTATTGTGAGATTTTGGGGAACAACCTCCTTCCCTCAGTCAGAGCATTGAAGATGGGTCGTGGCTGGGTCTTCCAACACGACAACGACCCAAAGCACA
Organism: Lepturacanthus savala; assembly: GCA_030544235.1. Classification (NCBI taxonomy): domain Eukaryota; kingdom Metazoa; phylum Chordata; class Actinopteri; order Scombriformes; family Trichiuridae; genus Lepturacanthus; species Lepturacanthus savala. Next base: position 19,705,686 of record CM060465.1, read on the forward strand.
CAGCCAGGAAAACCAAGGACTGGCTCCGTAAGAAGCATATCAAGGTTCTAGCATGGCCCAGCCAATCTCCAGACCTGAACCCAATCGAAAATCTTTGGAGGGAGCTCAAACTCTGTGTTTCTCAGCGACAGCCCAGAAACCTGACTGATCTAGAGAAGATCTGTGTGGAGGAGTGGGCCAGGATCCCTCCTGCAGTATGTGCAAACCTGGTGAAAAAATACAGGAAACGTTTGACCTCTGTAATAGCAAACAAAGGCTACTGTACCAAATATTAACATTCATTTTCTCAGGTGTTCAAATACTTATTTGCCGCTATATCACACAAATAAATTGTTAAAAAATCATGCATTGTGATTTCTGGATTTTTCTTTTTAGTTTATCTCTCTCACAGTGGACATGCACCTACGATGAAAATTTCAGACCCCTCCATGATTTCTAAGTGGGAGAAATAGCAAAATAGCAGGGTGTTCAAATACTTGTTTTCCCCACTGTATATAGAGACAGAGACTATGCTGATTTGGATGTGCAAAGGTCAGAATGTTGATAAATGCAACCTACAGCCAAACGATTAAGCAGTGTCTATGAAGCAGCATTCCTTATGAGATTAAACAATTACCACTCACATTTTATTGGTTCTCATTTAGCACAAGTGTCCTTTTTAGACATATTGTAAATGCCTTTCCAAAAGGTCTGAGTGTCACTAATTCATCACAGGGTTTGTTGCTGGGAAATGCTAATGGTAGGCTGGGGCTTCCAGACTTTGCATGCGTGGAAGAACTAGCGGGGTAATAATGATGATGATGATGATCAGTGGTGGACCAGCCTTGAATTTTTCATTGATAATTACACAACAAATCATCTCTAAGCAATTTTCTGTCCTTGCTGCAATCATTTAGTGCAGGTTGTGCAAAGTTTATGTGAGCAGACTGTTTTTTTTCTTTACTTTTCCATTTCCACCCAAAAGTCACTTCAAAGACCCCCTGCTCGAAATGACACATACCCTTTATGGCCAAAAATATTTGGACACACATGCTTTTGTCTGGGGTTGTTCTCTATTGTTCAGACATGGCACCATTACAGTCCCAATTAAGCCTTGGCTGTCAATTTTTCCCTATCTTTTTGCCACTGTTAGTCCCAGCTTTCTGTTGACCATGCTTGTTTTCATGTGCCTGCCACAGCCTGTTAACAGCCTGAGTTCTGTGAGTATGTGTGGCTGAATCGTTTTCACTCTCAGCATGCTATAATGCCATCAGAGACTAACTGCTTTCCCGTTCTAGTGGAACGGTAAGTGGGAATGAACTTCGGTACACTGAAATGAAACATGCTATTTCAGAAATCTTCGGCCGCTCAGAGAACACAACACCAGGCTTTTGCCTTAGGACGTGTCACTGTGGGCCATGTGCTGCACGCCTAAAATTAACTAACCCAACCGCATTTGTCTGAGACATTAAAGTCTTTGCTTTGAAAAGTGAATGACTGTGAAATTCCTGCCCTGCAATATAGTTCAATAGCGGGAAGCTATTTATGCCTGTGGAGCAGGTACATAATGTATTTAAGATGGTGAAGGAGATCTTTCGGACCCAAAAAGACAATTTTCCACTCTATTTGTTCAGCACGTTCCCCCATTTGCTCAATGAAATGTCTTTTTTGATTCATTTGTATCTATTTCTCTACTCCAACACAATATTCTTTAGCTCCTATATCTGGAGGCAGTGATGGAGATTGTTTTGCAGCTTCCAGACTCACCAGGACAGTGTGGCCATGTATTTGCGTGAGTATCGAAGAGTAAGGGAGCGCACGCAAGACTACAAACAACAGGATGTGACAATCCAATGCCCTGAATGGCCCTTTCTCTCTTGGCTTTTAAGCAACATGCGAACATCTTGAAGCGCTTAATCTCATCAAGGCTTTTGTTTTTTTGTACAGCCGCTCGCCTTTAGAAGTGGCGACTGGACTGAACACACACTATCCATATGCAGCATACCAGAAAATATGGACTGAGGTTTGTGAGAATCCAATTAGCTCCAGGCTAAATCCGTCAGTGGTGATAAGACTAGTTGTTTTATCAGTGAGGAACACAACAAAGAAGATATTCTTGAAGGCAGATAAACAGGACTTACTGTAGTAGTGATTGAGTAAGGGAGCAGGGAAACGTGACGAAATACAGGTATACTCTGTTGGAGAGAATAATGAGTACTGTTCGTGTACAGTACCCTTCCTTAGTGACAGTAAAATTCACAGCAAAAAGCTGGACAGAAGTAGAAGAATATGCAGAATTCATTTCTCTCTGGAATAATAATCATCGCCAGACATTTTCTTGTGCCAAGTGTCCCAGAGAGAAGCTTAGGGACAGGCAATCAAAAGGAGCCCTGTAGGCAGAGACGACCTGTAATGTGAAGGCAGACCGGTCAAAGTGTGGAAGCAGGAGCTCTGAGGTTACAGATCTTTCTCCCATCCCACACGTTCACATTACAAAGCCACTGTTCATCCATAAATATCCCACATCCACCCATCTGGAGCCCATCTTCACACTCTGACACACAAACCCCTCTCACAGGCACTGACCTCACTCGCACACTCCCATGTACAGCATGATATCACTGTGGTTTATCTCATTGTATAAACATACATTCATCTGTGCACACACACTAAATTTCTACATTAGAAAACAAATACAATGCACACATGTGAACCAGAGGGGGGGTGGGGGGGTCTCATCCAGTAAACGATGATGATAACTTAGGAGTGGAAAGTTCTGCAAAGCCAAGCATCGCTTTTCCACGCTTCAAAGCAGATTAACTCGGTAAGATCAGTTTAGTATTGGCTGCGAGTAACTCATAGGTCTGTGTGTGCCAGGCAGGTATTCCTTTCCTTCACGTTGAAAGTCTCCTGCTGGCAAGTTGCATATCTCTTTGACATTCCACTCTTCAATGTTTCATATTTTCAGAAAAGCAAACAGGTGCAGGTCCTGGCTGTGCACCAAAACAGAACACATGCAGGAATGTTACTGACTGTTTGCTCAAAATAAAGCTTCTGAAATGTCATATAAATAAACTGATTTTCCAGGATGGATTTTGTGAAAACAGTGACGCGTTAACAGATGAACATCAGAAGGTGTAACTGCGTCTAACTCATGGAAACAGGGACGTTGGGACTGGCATTGAAAAACTGGTTCATGAAGTAAACAGGATGTATCACTGAACATAACATTCCATCACATGTTCAGGTTCCATTGTCGCTGTTGGTGACTTTGGCCCAAATGGGCTTGACATTGAATGGCAGTCACTGCAAGCACCCTCATGGTAACCTCATGAGCTCAAAGATTGGCAGCCTGTAGTCTGTTCCTGAAGGTCTGCTCAGAAAGCTGTCCGTCCTAATGTCCTGTAAACATTGCATAAAAATCTCTGGTAGTCAGCCCACAGTGATGTAAGGGTGACGGGCTGGATGTCTGGGTGTTTTGTCTTCTTGGGACACCAGCTTCTTGGCCTTTGGTCTGGGACCTTTCTGTGTGGAGTTTGCATGTTCTCCCTGTGTCTGCGTGGGTTTTCACCGGGTACTCCGGCTTCCTCCCAAAACATGCTAAGGTTAATTGGAGACTCTAAATTGTCCATAGGTGTGAGTGTGTGAGTGAATGGTGTGTGTGCCCCACGATATGCTGGCGACCATCTGGGGTGTATCCCTGGCTCTCGCCGTAATGCGCTGGGATAGGCTCCAGCAGACCCCTGCGACCCTAATGAGGAATAAGCGGGAATAGAAAATGACTAACTGACTGATGCCTTACTCCAAATAATGCTACACCTTGTTTCTAGGGAACACCAGCTTCAACTTACCATATTGCAAATGCCTTATGCAAATTAGACAATCATATAATCATGGCACACCAACATTTGGAGCTAACACTATAAGCCTTGTTTCCACTGTCAGTATGGTAAGTGTAAGGGGGCCTTACACTTACACAGGTGCTCCTCACCTGGGGTAACGGTCCTGTGTGCTAGGTACCTCAATCAAACGGGTTACACAAAACGCTAATAGGTACCATTCTGTTTGTACCTCATAGGGTATAAATTATGGCATTACACATTTAAGCACACAGGATGCTCCAGGTGCTGCCAATCAGGTGCCAATCGTCCAGTCCCCCAAATGACTCAAAACATTACAGTCAATTCCAACAGGAGAATAAACCGTTCAAAGGAAAATTTGGCACATTTCACTTGGAATACTTTGCATCTGTTCTTCTCATCCTATAACTGCACATGATCCTTACAAATGGGAGATTGTTTTAAAGGGAAATGCAACAAGCTTTGCAATGATATAAGATACAATGTGTAATGGTTTGCAGGAAATGTATTTTATGAAATAAATCGTTTAAAAAACAAATATGCCAAAAGAAAAGATGAGTGGACTCAGAAGGAACATTTTAATGCTGTCCATAAATAACAAGTAAACAAGTAATCATGTGACAGGCAGCACCTTTTCCCTTTTATGTAGGTCATTTGCATTACAAAGCTATTGATCAACGACACATACAGGCGATAAGGACAAAACACTGATTTAAAATAAATGCTAATGACATACAGGGAGCTGACCTCTGAGAGTCCTAATCTACCTTTGGAACACATTCATCAGGATTCAGCAGCTCAGATACACTATTGTATCTCACAGACAGAACATGCTCAGTGACATTCAAAGGACACTCGGGAGATGAATGGCTTGTAATTAAGCTTTTACAGCGAGATCTGTAATTACTGTCTGTGTTACACTGACACATGTATTACCTCTCCATTATGTATGTGTTTGTCTGAGTGTGGGTAGATGTGCATCCAAACTGGTGTCAAGCTATTCTGGCAAAGTCCAGTTCAAAATTCATCTTAAAAGCATCATGACTAGTGGATAACGTGTAAATCTTTGACATTTGTATTTAACCTTTTAAGACACACTGTACCATGAGTGGTACAGGGGAGTGGTGGGGGGTAATTCACTGCAATACTACACTTCAGTTGTTGGTTTCTATACACAAATAATGCAACAATGATGGTCTTGAAGTTGCTTCACATCCATTGACACTATGCACAAGCCAACCGAAGCATGGAATCAGGAGAAAAAGCTTGAAAGCCACAGAGGATCAACTATGAATGTTTGACCCCCTTTGGTTTAATGGACAGCAGTGCAACCCAATGAAAATTTCCACTCTTAGCCATAACTATAACATGGTCGCTGCAAAGGTTGCATTCTGAGCTGTGAGTGTTTGATGACTAAAACCTACATTCTACAAAAAAAGGGTTTCAAGAGTCCACTATTTAGTTTGCTATAGGATAGCTTCACATTTCATGATTTGTGCAGTTTGTGTCAATGTTTTTAATGTCCTGTTGGCTCTTTTCTTTCTTTGCTCTCTCTTTCTAGAACAATACTGTTTTAAATAGTCCCACAGTATAAAACGCTCTGATGTTTAAAGTACCTCCCCCGGGTCTCCTAATCCAGTGAAGATTGTTTTACAGTAATAAGAAGACATAAATATTTTGAACATATATACTGTGCATTTATACCAGGGATTCTTAAATTTCTTTTAGCTCAAGATCCAAAAGAGAAATTTGGTGCTCCCTCAGGACCCAAACTCACAAAACAAATCATAACTTGCAGTAACATTTACATTTCTAAACTACTGATCAAGAACACAACAAATCATAAATTTCAAATGTATGAAATGCAGGCCTGCATATTTTGTAATAAAAGCCTCACCTCATAAAAGATGCACATCCAATTATGAAACACTTTCGAATGAACAATATGCTTTAATGTTCTTTCTATTTTTGTTTCTATTTCTTATCCCTTTCTCAACTCTGAGGGCTGCACTAAATCAGAACTGCTGATGGATGTGACTGTAACAGTAACTAAATTAGAACATTTGGAAGTATCAGTGGTCCCTTCCAGGAGGGTTGACCACAGGGGGTTGGGGGAGGGGGGGTGACCCCCAGTGACAAGCCCTTCCCCCACTGAGATATGCCCTGTCCATCCTAAAAAAATGCTAATCTTTTTAGCTCTAATTTTCATTTCATTAAAACTCAATTCCCTCTGCTGTCATTTTCAGAGGCTCTGTATATGATGTTTGGGTTAAAGAACGATTGTCAAAACCTCACTGCTTTCCAAATGGTTTGTTTGAATAGGGGGCGTATTATTCAGTGCCTTTTCCTTTCAAGTAGCAGGGACGCTTTTGTGTGCCTCGCTGTGCCCTTACAGTACACACGTTGGTGCTTCTGTAGACAGCTGCTTGAACCTTCTTTAACCCTCTTTAAGAATTTTTTGTGCACATCACGATCCATGATTGGATTGAGAAGCAACAGCTGGCTTTCTCTGGTATCTGACTGCTAAGACCTTTATTACCGAAAAAATTAGATTCCACTCGGCACTAACTGCCGTGTGTTTTTTTTTTATATTTTAGCTTTTCTTTTGTCATTTATTATTATCCTTATTATTATTATTAGGCTGAGGAGGGCTAGTAGGAGTAGAGAGTGGTGGTTTTGACATATTTTGCAGGTACTCTTTTTTTCAGACACCCAAATGAGCTACCTGCCCACCCACACATGACATTCTGGTCACACCTCTGGTCCCTTCAATCTGAGATTACTGCAGAGACAAACACAGTGCTGGGGTTCTCTATTACTACTGTGCTCACAGGACACAGTTAAAGAGATTTATTTTTTTTTTATTTAAAAATAAAAATACAAATACATCTGTAGTTCATGTGTGTCTAAAAGGTTTACTCAGTACACTGTGAAAAGAAATTCCTTTCTGTCAAGCTTCATTGCTGTTACAGAAAGACACATCTATAATAGCCTAGTGCACCCTTTGTTTTTGTGCAGACTGAAAATCAATAACAGCTCTGTCATTGTTATTTGTGATGAAGCAATTCACACAAGATTCTCACCTCAAAGAGATGATCCCACCTTACCTGTATATAGTCATTCTGAGCAGCCTTTCTCTTATGGCTAAGACCGCAATCCTGAATGAGGAAATTATTTGACTTGCAAACAAATGCGGCAGATGAAGGAGGGACCTTAAATCAGCCCGGCATGTGGGAGCCATCACCTCTCTAAGGCATTGCATCATCTCCATAACTCACCACTCCATACTCCCACATAGCAATAGACCGTCTTTCTTAGAGAGCCTGAGATCATGAATGATGTTTATGGATGCATGAGAGGAGGTCCAGCTTTTCTCCACCAAGGCCCCAGGTGTGAGTGTTTATGGAGCAATTATGTGACAGAGAGACTTTGCCTTTGTGTTAGAGGCGCCGCCTGATCCAGTGGCCTTCAAGCTTTAAACTGTAACAGGTTGCTATGATGTCTGTTGTTTCTCCCGTGATTTGGACGGCGGTAAACAAAAGCAGTCGGCCGTGTTATGTATGCAGAACCCGGCAGATGGCTTTGCTTCGACTTGTCCCTAATCATGTGTCATTCCCCACTTCTATCTAATATCAGTGTTTGATATGTTGATTAAAGGGTAATGATAATAAGATCGTGGCTAATAAGGATCCACTGTACATGATTAAAATCACATGTAAACTATAAAAAGCTGACAGTTACAGTTGTGGGGAAAGATTCGATGCAGCTTAGCCAGCTTTAATACATTACAGGAAATTCCACGCAATGAAGTCCATGAGACAAACAGGCGTAAAAATGAGGGATAAATATAATGCACACACTGGGAAACATCTGACCTAATGTGATCTGAATTTCTAAAGTCTTGCTAAAAAATGCAGTCTGGTCTGAATGTGCTTTGCCAAAATGAGAACAAATAAAAGCAATTTCAATATGTTACAGTATTTCCATCCACACGTTCGCTTTCGTTTCCTGCATTCATCCTAACTGTGACTCTCATAAGAGTATAGCCATTGACAAGGGACACATGTAAAATTGCAGCAGCTTTTCATGTTGTTTTCTCACATGTCTCTAAATAACCTTAGGAACAGAATCTCAATCATTTTCTATTTTAGAGTCAACAACTAGTGCATGTGTAGAGAAAAAGAATGATTTCCATTGACCCGTAGGCTGAACTTAAATCCATCTGATTAGAATGTGTTGATGCTAATTGGGTATACATTAAATGACCATGAAAAACAAAGCCTTTCCTTTCCCTAGGTTACAATAACTCAGATCTGTTGGAGCAGATAATTGTGTATTCCCAGCGGGAAACATAAAGCTTGTGACATAAATATTAACACAGCCCAGATCCCCAGTTTCATTAGACATATATCTGACAGAATCCGCCGAGCCCATGTGGAAAAGTATGTTTTAATAATCATTTCACAGAGTCAAAGAACAACATCTGGTGGAGTACTGCTAGAGCCCCACAGCATCCTCTGCTAAACAAGCTAAATTACACAAAGTCATTTACAGTATGGTGCTAGTGTTTCTGATTTGATTTGCTTGGATGCACCGGCAGTTTGTCTTAAACTCTCTAATGAGAATATATCATCCCCAATGGGTAGAGGGACTGCTACTTTTACAGTCGCCTCTGTTTATGTCATGCATAAGGCTTGTATATCAGTTTAATTAACAATCTGCATCTGTAATAGCTTCCCACTCAATGCTACTCCCATCAAGTCCCACCCCCACAGAGCAGTTGTGAGACCCTGTTCTCTTCCTTCCACTATTTATCCTTCACCAGTTTGACAACTGGATTATTGTGTGATCCCACAGCCCCTCTCCCAGCTCCCCATACACTCCTCAACCACGATACACTGGGTGTGGGGTTACGAGAACAACCAGGGGCCATTGTGGCTTTTTTTTTTTTTTAACGGCAGCACCCCTGTCAGTGGGATCTGTGGCGAGACACACCGCAGCGGGGTGCCATAAATCCACAGATATTGGATCTCAGGGTGGGCAGTAGCTTCCTGTTCCCTCAGACTTTCCACGACAGCGGGACCACCCTCCGAACAGGTTGGCTTGAAGTGACATGTAACCTTTTTTGACATGACAGAAATTGCCTGCAGACTGAATTCAAATCAGTCTCAGAAACAAAACCGTCTTGTAGGGAAGGGTTTTATCGCCGGGGACTTTGAAGTGAGGTTGATTTGAATTTTCCAGCTGAGATGGATAGACATCAATATGTGAGTGTGAAAATGACAGTCCCAGATAGTTTTTTTTCTCTGTTTTTCTACCTTTCTGGCGCTTCTGGAGGAGGATACGCCAAGCTGTAAAAATGCAAAGGGATTTAATTGCTTTAAAGCTGTAGTGTGGAACTTTAAATATAAATCAATATCTGTAGCATCCAAGCACTTGCCAAATGAGTTTCCAAAATGCTCATTCGTCCTGTGACCCTCAGGTAACTCTCTGCATTTCCCAGTATTCCAAAGTTTCACTTTTTGTGTCAATGCCAAGACTTCCTGCCGTCTGGATGAGCTATACACGCTCACCGCCAGCAGATGGAGACAAAGCTCCTGCACTACAGCTTTAAATTGCTATGAGTTAGGCTGTGATAAACTGTATAGTTTCACAATAAAAACATAGATATTACCAGAATTACCAGTTTATACGTTTTCTACTCATTTATTATGTATCTGTACCCAACAAATCTTTGGGGTGATAATTTATTTTTATTTTGCAAGGGCCACTAAAGTAAACGTGCATTTCAGATTATTTATTTTATAGATTGTTTTACAGTTAATGGGTTTAATAACTTATAATGTCTGCTTAGATTTCAGTTAAGAGACTTTAATGAGTAGCTTTTTAGCAAAGTTGACAGCACCAAAAACGTTCTTATTAAGCTCATTTTATTATTAACAATAATATCTTTTCTTGTAAAACTGATCCTAATACTGATACAGTTGTGTGAAATTAAAATCGCAAATTTCATCAACATAAAACTTACTGTAGAAGATGCAGCCATATGATATTTGGTACAATAATACAAATAAGCAGTGACTCACGATCAGTAGCGACCTCACTCATTAGCTGTATGTGCAACACTTCAAACATAGAACTGTGTATTTATTTAATCAAGCTCAAATGGCGCAATTTCCTGTGTTTAGAAGAATGTAATTTCGCACTCAAGCTTTCAACAGCAATAGCCTTGGGGGTTTATATTGTTTCTATGCGTGTTTCTTCTTTCTTACATTTTCCTATACAGTTCCTCTCTGTAGGGAATGTGTAAACAGCACTTAGATTGGGCTGAAGGCATAGAAAATCTTATAAATACACATGTTAGACAAATGTCTGTGTAAAGCGTCCAGGAATCTATCCATATGTTTAATGAAGACCACACTTATTGAGGGAAAACATAAAATAGAAAAGTCAGAAAATTGAGGGGAAATTAAGCTGTACTGCATTCATGCTGTATTTTATTTGAAAAGCAATGCACCCAGACCTGATTTACATTCTCAATCTGACAGCCCAGCAGCTGCTTTTGATTTTACTACACGCCCAGATGTAGCACATATCAGCCACTCGCATTATTTATCTTGGTGTTTACCAGTATCAGTCTTCTTATTATAAACTTGGCCAAAAAACAAAAAGAAATTGTTCACATCTGATGCATTTATATGCGCTTCTGGGGGGGGTTGAGCTTTGATAAGATGATTAATATGATATAATTGAAATGAAACTATATAAGATAATTCTAACTCACATCTTTACAATGTTTTAGTCAAGGCATAATAAATCTACTAATCAATGGTTCTCTTTCACAGAAACAAAAATTATATAACCATGATCTATTGAAATTTTCTTTGGTCTCAACCTCAAGCAAAATGTGGAGCATCAACCAAGTTTCTCTAAAGTTGAGTCCATGCGAGGGCAAGTTGCATCACTGACATTTACAACCACAGATTGAATCCACTGATTCCACCAAAATGCTTATTGCAAATATGATAAAGTCTTAGAATGTAGTAACTAAATGTATCCCACTCTTGTATTTTACCTTCTTATTCACAAAAAGAAAAATAAATAATTACATTTTCACTAAAAACATATTCAAATGAAATCACTGTTCACATGCTAAATATGTTTAGTCATTGTTCCTTTTCTGCTAATTTTAATGTCTAATGTAAACTGTCTTTCTAATGTCTGGATCATCAGAGACTCCTTCATGGTCTGTCATAACAAAGTACTCTCAGACTTAAAATGATCTACTAAGATGTTAATGACAGCTTCAAGTAAGACAACAACTGCTTGTCTTATGCATGGGGAACCCACATGAGCTCAAGAGCCAGCTAAAAAAAAAAATATTCCATCCTCCGGGAACTTCACGAGAAGCCGCATCGTCTTAATGTTGCCATGTGAAACTCATTGGCTTTGAAATTACAAAGATTTCACTCTCTGTGACTGACGTCTTAAAAGCTGCAGAACTTGTTTTTTAATGACCAACGCGTGATAGCTGCGACACAAGACCCAGGTTTGGTAAGAAATGATTTACAGGAAGAATTGGTGCTGAAAATAATAGTTAACAGAGCAGTGAAGAGTCTTTTAAACTTGTTGCTTCATTTGAAACGTCTTTTGTGTGGATGTGTGGCATGAAAAATACATCTCTATTAATCCTAAAATGTTAAAAGAGTGGTGCTGCAAACATCCCTCCACAGAACACAAGTGTCCTACCGATGTGATGCCTTTCAAGTTGATTAAAAACACAAACCATGAACATGCCTATGATATCCAGGATGATGGATGTTTTCAATCTGGCACCTCTTGAGGACATGCTCATGACCAGGAACAGAACAGAACCGCAATAGCACATTTATTTACTCTCAGAATCAAGTCGAATACTCGCTGTCTTAACAATCCCACATCCTCAGGGGGATGATTATCCCTCATGTTGTACTATACATATTATTATTGTTCTTTGAGAAGAGTGACCCCAACCAAAACCAGATGATTCATCTCAAGGGGCTCATGGTTATGAATAGCTTGTACAACAACAGCAACAGTGACCCATGTGGACAGCTCATCACATCTTTGGGAGAAAAAAAAGCTATCCAGAGGACATCTCAGGCTGGGAAACAACAGAGAGATTGGAACACATCAGTATACGTTCATGTATAAAAGAATAAAAGAGGAACTTTGAACAATATTGCAAGCATATTGCAAGAATGCCTTTTTGTGTTGTTTAACCCATTTAGGCCTAAGAGGCACTCGGTCTGTCATTTCATACTTAACCATTTAAGCCCAGATTTTTTTCCAAAGATTTCATGCATATAATTATATCAGTTGCATCGCTAACAATCATTTTATGTATCTATTTTTTCCATTTTGTATTATTGTCTTCGCAGAAAATATAATTTTAATGGTTATTATAGTTGCCGCTTGCACAAATATGACCATAAACAAAAACGTATTTATTCCATGTACAACATTTTTTTTGGCGAGGGTTATTCCAGAGACTTGAATGATTAAATAGATATATACATGTCAAGGTTGAAAATCATAATAATCTAAATGAAATGACCTCATTTTGGGGGACAGAAAGTTGACGTCATAAGACAGGAATCACTTGGAAACTAAAATTATCTGTTAAAAACCTTTTGTATACATTGTCTACTATTGTGTCATTAAAAAAAGCTGTATGAGTAACATTTAGATTTTTTGAAGTATAAAACAACAGTCATAGTCTTAAAGGCTCTTAGGCTTTAATGGGTTAAAATGAGTGCAACAAATCTATAAATCTCATTGTAGCTGACCTCTCTCCATCACAGAGAAACCACTGAGGGGGGGGGGGGGTGGTTGCATGCAGGAAAACAGCCAAGCCTTTTCATACAGGTACAATCGGAGAGAATTTATCGACCATGTGGCGTGCAGATTCATACAATCCTTCATCTTAGGCTAGGAAAAAGAGGATGTTTGATTCATGGTTTCTTGCTCAGCTTGATGGCTCTTATCTTTTTTTTTTTTTTTTTTTTTTTTTTTTTACATTTTTTTTTTTGACAGCACTCTTTGCTTCTCAAAACTAAAACAATAAAAACTGGAAACACATGTCCAGATGGAAGGAGACCAAAATGACCTGCTGCGCTCTGCTCGTTCAGCCACAAAAGAGCATTTGTTTTCTAATGCTTCCTTAATTCATTCATTTAATCAGGGTGCGTTCACTATGTGATTAAAGTGTGAAGAAGGAGTGTACTCCCCAGTTAAAGACAGATGGCATTATCTCCGACAACCCACTGCCAAGCTGGAATGGTGCTCGTGAAGTGATTTATGGAGGAATTTGTTAAATACATAGATTTGATTAGTGATTTACTCCGGCCCATTAGGGAATTAAAAGGTGACAACTTATGAAAAACTGCCTTTGAGGTGCATGAGCCTGAAGCCCGAGGATCATTGGCAACAGGTCTGCGCGCATACAGTACGTTCACTAGAGAAATGCTCCCACTGTCTTGCTAAATGCTTCAGCATGTGTTTGAATATATATCAGCTTTCCGAAGTAAGAGAGTCAGCACCCACTGTATTTATCCTTCAAAGTAGGAAACAAAAATCAATTTTCCAGGTCATTTAGCCTCATTATAGCTGATGAAATACTGAATACAAAAGATGAAAATGACATTGAAAAAAAAAAAGTATTGTAATAATCAAACCCACATGTTTCCTTATTTGTTATAACTAAGTCAAACTGAGTGGATTGTTTTTATATAGCCTGTTATCACATATCACAGACCGCCTGAAGAGGATTTACAGCCTGTACAGCATACGACCCCCCGACACAGTTAGAATAATGACAGGGAAACCAGACGGATAGTGTCAACAAATCAGTACTTCAATCAAGAAACACTCAGGAAAGTGGACCTATCTCATCCCCCATAAGAATATCATTCCCAACTGTTCAAAAATATTATTTCAGTAATAGACCACGTTATTAGTAATTCTTCAATATGTTCTGCAAAAAAGCACCTCAAGGGAATGATTGATCACAATCAGCGCTGCATTGTAAAAAAAAATAATAATAATTGTCTCAGTATGAAAACATGTGTCAAGAAACAGAATGAGAAAATATCTGTTATATATCTCAAGATGCAGACACCCTACAATTGTTTTCCCATTGACTGTGGGTGTTTATAGGGCCATTTGCAGGACAGGGGATTTAAAAAAAAGTGTTAAGTGTGAAATTCTATGAAATAGTCTAGAGGAATTAATGACGTGGCACAAATAAATTCACCATCTTCATATTTAACCATAGACAGCAGAATATATGCTGGGAGGGGGGGATTCCCTCAGCAATGCCAGGTTCCAGTGAAACAGTAGATTTCTGCTGATTAAAGTCAAATCGCACCCCTCCACCATCAGATTATAACTCCTCACGGTTTATTTCCTTGCATAGTTTGCACTTCCTCTGCCAGAACTAGAGCTTGTTCAAAGCCGGTTCAGAGTGTTCCCCTGTACAAGCAACGCTCAAAAATGATTAATATGCTGAGAGGGACCAGCAAAACACTGCTATTAACATAACTTGAGCAGCGGAAACTGAAGTCAAGACGATGTCATCCATCATGGATTAAAATTACTTCATTTGAGATGATTACCTGCAGGGGCGTTGCGCATCCTGCGCTTTACATAGCTGGACGTGTTTCTCTTCAGCAGACATTCATTTCAATTGTTTTATTTCAAGGCCCAGTGTGGGAGTGTTAACGAAAGAATGGTGCAGGTGATTTTGGTTATACGCTTATACATAAGGGGCAACACAGAGCGGCTGTTGCCTCACAGCAAGAAGGTCACAGGTTTTAAGGCCTTAAACCTTTCTGTGTGGAGTTTGCATGTTCTCCCTGCGTGGGGGTTCTCCGGCTTCCTCCCACAGTCTAAAAACATGCTTAGGCTAACTGGAGACTCTAAATCGCCTGTAGGTGTGAGTGAATGGTGTGTGGGTTTGCTGAAGCCTATCTTTCTGAAAATGACTGACTGACTGACTGACTTATACATAAGTGCTGAAAGCATTCACTGTGGTCTAGCAAATTGTCGGACGGGCGCACAGGATTGATAGATGCCACGTGCATCCGCCTATAAAAGGGATTATTATATACCCCCATCATTTTGCTTGGTTTCTGTAGAGCATTTTTGCAAATTGAAGTTAGTTTCAAATGAAATCAAAGGAACCTTCACTGCGTCCTTGTTGAGGATATATATCATCTCTGAGAAACAAATCTGTAACTTAAAACTACCCAATTACTTTATTCTCATGGCTGGAGGCCTCATTGCACGAGGTGTGTGATGTAGAAAACAACAACCTCTGGAACTCTTTCAATTTGACAAACAAAAAAAAGTCTCTGAAAAGCTCATTAATTGGAAAGTGGGCGCATTTGTCTTGGTATTACATCATGGTCATGGGTGCTTTGTTATTGTTTTGAGAACGGTTCAGTGATTGCGCACAGAACACCTCTTTGTCTGGTATTTTCCTGTCGGACAAATGAGTTCACGTCCATGACTCACACAACAACTTTCGAACCGACGTTCCCATGACTGAGCCATAAGAGCCGAGCAGGAAAAAGCTGTGTAAAACTCGCAGCCCCCGTAAATCCATGCGCGGACGCCGACATGGCAATCTATTCAAATAATCCATAACAAGTACCAGAGTACTTCACACGCAGTCTGTTCATAGGAACATCTGCAACAGCTCGGGGAAGTTAGATTTATTTCAGGGCAGACTAGAATTGCAGCTAAGTGGCTTGGCTTTGCAAGAGTTGTGACAGCTCTCATTTCACTTTGCACACTGACAGCCATAAAACACATCAAACATCCGAATTTCTGTTGACCGGGAATTACGTTATATTGTTCAAAACGCATCTCTTTTAACTTTGAACGTAATCACCGAGAGCATCCAGGCCTCCTGGGGCTGTAAGGTCAAACCAAACAAGTGTTGTGTTGAACGCTGCTTTAACTGAAGTAGATAAGCTACGCTTTCCTCACTACCGCAGCACTCGGGATAAGTGTATTTCATGGCGTGAATGTAGACATTTTTATTCTCAGAATAGGTTGTCCTGCCAGCCGTTGGCTTCCAAAACCAACAGCAGCCATTCAACACCTCCAAAAAGGATCACTGACTTTATGTCAGTGTAGCTAGCAGCCAGCTGTGAGGATGAAGACGTAAAAGATATTTACCCTCTTTTAAAAGAAGCTGATGGACATGATGAACAAGAACCAGATTTGCATAATGTTATTGCAGTTTTTTGATGAAAGATGAAAGTTTTTCTGAAACATATCCATCCTCTGTTTCCAGTCCAAGCTCAGTCAGAGACGCGCTGCCAACCGTAAAACTGCTAGGTGACATGTTGAGCTGGCAGGAACACCTCACTGAAGATTCAAAGAGACAAGATCGAGACCTATTCACGGCTTCTGGCGGCAACAAGAAAGTAGCGACTTTACCTTGGAATAACAGCAACGCTTTCACATCTATGAAATACAGCACATACCATAACTGCTTCGTCCCATCCAGAAAACATCTTTGAGTTACGACTCAACGTTCGCCTTTTTTTTTTTTTTTCCAGTTATCACCTTAAGCCAAAAGTTAATCTATCCAATTGTTTTAAATTATCTTTTAGATTCTCAGGTGGACCAAAGGACACATACACTAAATCACCGCTTGCACGAATAACAGAACGTTTCTGGTCTCTGGAAAGAAGGCTGACGTAACATAAAAACCTTGCGGCAACGCATGATAGATATACGAGTTGGGAAATCTATCAAATCAAGTGCAGGAATGGGACGTATAATGGATAACGTCAATGAAATTCAGCTCCATTTAGAATAGCCATGAATTTAAATTAGAAAGAACGCATTTCAGCTGCTTTAAAGCAACATTGACTACATTATAGCGCAACGCCTGTGCGAATTCACATCTGACAGACCAATGGAAGCCATCCCGCACCCAGAAATCCAAGTATTCATCCCTCCCTCAGGATAGTTGAAATAACAACCTGCTGTACATCGGCCTCTGAGTGTTTTCGGCCTTGGGTGAGGTTGGGAAACCTTTCTTATGTGGTCGCCGAGACAGGAGTGTGATGCCGGCGGCCTTCGGGGGGCACGGCCAACACGTGGCTGCTGCTGCTGTGGTATTTGCCTTCTGGTCAGTGCAGACATTCAACAAGCTGTGCCACCCAGAGAGAAGGCAGCGCCCGTTTAGCACAGCGATTATCAGTGGGAGGTCCGGTCTCTCCCTCTCTGTCTAGCTCACCATCTCGCCCTTATCTGACAGATACATTCCTTATTACTGACGGCATTGAGTTCCAACTGTATTCAGGTCAGGTGTGTTTAATAACACCCAACCCGCGCGCTCAACAACTCTCCCGAAAAACACTGCCCGCCTTCAGAAGTTCGGAGCGAGATGCTTTACCCCTGCCCCGCGGACAAGCCGAAACTCTCTCGAGGCAGCTGAGCTATGTGCGCCGCGCTCTCCACTTTACAGGCCCTCGCTGCGTGAAATAGATTGTGTTTTGGCAGGAGCGCTGAAGCAGGGCGAGGATGGAAAGTATCAGCAGGAGCCCGGCTATGGAACAGAAGCTGTTGCTCTAATCTGAAGGCCCTTGATCCCTCGGGGAAGATACAGTTCTCACCGCAGCCTTGCTCTGCGGAGCTTCGGGGTGATATTAAACTTATTGAGAGCTTTGATACCAGTTACTTTCTGGCATTTCACGCAAGGGAAAGTTAATTTTTTTTTTTTTTTCCTGAAGATCGAATGGAATTTATTCCTAATATGATGATATTATTTGGTATTTGTAAGTGAACAATCCGGTAAGGCTATTACACAACCCACAATAGCCCTGCTTAAAGTAATCCAGGACAAATGGGGGTTTCTTTACTGTTCTGTATAATGGGCCACAGTATGATGAATGAAAAAGCAGGAAACCTGTATCCTGAAAAAAATAAGTATGTGTCTGGTATTATGCGAATAACAAGTTAATGAATTATCAACATGAAGAGATTACATACTAAAGGATATACAGTATTGTATATTTAGTTTCAAACTCTTTTACAGATGTTTGCATAAACATTCTCATTTAAATTGTTTTTTATTTCCTCCAAACATTCAGTGTCAAAACATCTGTTGAGGGGCGTGATGTCATGGTGTATATAAGGCCCTGCCAACCAGCATGGAGACCCGCCCAGCGGATCAAGCTCCTCCTCCTGCCCTTGCCAGCGCCAGCCGGGTTTCCCAGACCGGGTTCGGCCTCGAAGCTACTTGAGCCTTGTGGCTGAGGCCAACTCAGGCTTGAAGGCCTCGCAGACAGATCGAGCCCGTGTGCCTGACAGGTCCCCTCGTATTGATCGGTCTCTCCTTGCTGGGTTTAAATTTTCGCAGGTTCTTCTGACACAGGTTTGTAAAGGAGCCGGCGCAATGAACATCAATGGTGAGAAATGTAAAGTTATTACAAACCCCACAGCAGGCAAACAGGCAGAAACATGTCAAACAAAGCAGAGAATCCAACCAACATTTAACAGAAAACAGGACATTAACACTAGAACCGCTAATGGGTCAAATTGACCCCTGTAGAGGTTATAGTTTTAATTTCAGTATTAGAAACATATTCCATTATTATACTAGTATTATTATAGTATATTTTTATAGTTTGTTTCTATTAGTATAAGAATCCTTTAAAAAAAAAAATTAACTATAGAACCGCCAATGGGTCAAATTGACCCTTGTAGCGGTTCTAGTGTTAACACACAAAAATCTAATTACTAACGACAGGCAGGTGAGGGAACAAGACACAGGTGAATCACATCAGGCAATTAATGAAGGTGGGAAAACACAGGAAGTAAAAGTTATTAAAAATAAACTATTTCAAAATAAAAGAGGATCTGGACATAAAAGCAAGTGAAACAACCAAAACACAAGAATACTCTTTTTTTTTTTAGAATTTAGGGACCAATATCAGTCCACAAGAAGTATTAACTGTTTCACAAAAAAACAAAACAAAACAAAACAAAAAAACACAAACCAGATAATAAAGAGAGCAAAAAAGTCTCTCAGGCTTCTAAGCACCATTAAACACAAAGCTTCGCCCAGTTTTCCTTGTGATTTTACAGCCAAATCCAAACTTAAAATATCAAAATGGTTTAAATAAAAATATTTTATCTGTAATTTATTGTTTTGTAAATTCAATCTGTCTCTTAAACTGAAATTTTCAATAAAGAACCAAATGGCATCAATGTGGATGGTGAATAAAATGTATTTCTCAAAGATTTGTAGGGAACATGATATTATAGTATATTATACAATAATTCCATTTGTAAATATTGAACTAAATGTAGAAAACACAGTTTCTGTTGTTATGTCATGTAAAAATCATTTGTTTCTATTCACTAATTCCTGCAAGTGCTTTCCGCGCTTAACTGCAGCAACAGTGAAGTAAACCCCATCGGCTCAGTTTGTTCTTTCACTTACAGCGCTGGCGCAGCGTTTTTTTAAGATATTTACTTTAGCAAAAAGTTGCCAAGCAAATTACCCCCCTCCGAAGGAAGGAAAACCCTGGAACATTCACAAACTTCACCGGAGTCTGTCACTCTCATTTTCCCCTCCTTGAACATATAAAAATGGCAGATTTTTAACACTGTACTCACCAGCACTCAATTTTAAAGAGAGGAGCCGTCACATCCTGGGTTTGTTGACCAAATAATGTATGCTGCTGCACACACACATCTGACACACTGCTGACTATAAGGAAACTTCACAACCATTTCAAGATGTGTAGTGCTGTTTGAGGGATACCATGCATGCTATATTGACATATGCTTAACTTTGTCTTATTCACCTCTTAAAGTGTTTCCTTTTAACACGTACTTTGTCTTGCAAGATTTTTATTCATTCAGCCTCAAGGCCCGATCAAATTCTTGGACTATTTATCCTTGATAGATGCTAGAGATATAGCCAAACAAGAGAATTCCACTGTTTATGACAAAAAAAAATAGACCTCTGAAGCCTGTTTGAAGTAAAAGGCAGAAACGAATGATGTCCTATGCATGGCTCTCAGGTTCATAAATCAAACATGTATTTATGGTCAGGCCTGTAAAAAAGAAAGAAAAAAGGCAGCATGGGACATTCTTTTTTTTTTTTACATCTGTACCACCTTAGAGCACTGATATAAGCTGGTTTGAAAACTTTAAGAGACACCGGGGAGGTAGAAGGGCTGAGGTTAGATTGATAAAAAAATAGTGTCTGTTAAATGGTCCAAGACACGGAATTTCATGGAATTTATTATCAGACACGCCCGAACGAAAATGTGAAAACAAGATCTGCTAGTTTGATAGAGATTAAATCGCTTCATAACAGCATTGTGTTGAGATTAAGCTGTACGGTGCTGTGTTGCCAGCTCCTTCTGCCAAAGTATGTTTCATTTCGCTTATCCACCTTCTGCCCTGCCTGCTCTGTTTCATAAGCCAGGAGGGGTGGTCAGATACCCATCCATGACCCCAAACCATCACCTTTACATACTTGACTGGGTAATGACCATGTCTGACGACCATGTTCATAAGAAGGTCAACGGTTAACGTGACCACAACCCTTATTTAGAACATCATAATGTATTCTCTTCTGTCAAACTGAAAAAAAAAACAAAAAACAAATGAGAAGCTCTGTAAACCGCTGTGTGAAAGGAATTTCTAAAAACAAACATGCTTAGCAAAAGTGTTGAGCAACAGAAACAGCAAATCCAGCCCTTTCCGAAAACTGTGAAATTCCGATTCATCATTGGGAAGGGTGTATTCTCAGTTCAGATGTGAACTGCGACCCCTTGCTGTGTGAGGAATGGAAATAAGGTTGTATCCTGGTTGCTTCTTTGTCTAGCCAAAAGGATGTAGACTACTTAACCTTCATAAAAATTCTGATAATCTATCCTAAAACAGGGCTGATGCATGATTGAAATAACGCCTGAGGTTCATTTCTGCAAGTGACATTTATCTTAAAGCTGTGTAGGCCAGAAAATTGGCCTTTTTCTTCCATCGAGCACAGATTTGACTCTTGTGGGTTGTAAAAGGGACTTGTGAAAGTCTGAGCCAAATCAAAGATAAAAAAGATATTGTTTTCACTTGCCCAGGTTATGGAAGCGGCTGAAAACAAAGCAACTTTAAGGGAACTGGAACACATGTTTAAAACACCACATCTGCAGAGTAAGTGGGAAAATGAGACTGCGAGGCTTAAGTGTTCATTTATATAAAAAAATAAATAAATAAATACAAAATAGAATTTAAAAAAATAACATGTATTTTATTGTAGGTTTAAAAGTCAATTTGCTCCCGATTACAGTTTATCAGACTGGAATCTGCTTTGTCAATAAAAATGTCAGCTAAGGGACAGAAAGTAAAAAGATTGAGGATAAATGTGCAAATGATATTTTGGGAAATAGGCTTCACTTTCTTGCCAAGAGTTAAATAATAAAACTGGTACCGCTGTCTTGATATGAATAGCTCAAGCTAGAAGTCGCTAAAAGTCGCTACATTGGCATACACACTGAAAACAGGATTCAACAGCTAGCTTTTAAAAAGCTACATACTTTTTTCCTCCTCTCAGTAAGTACGAACATATTTGCCATTTTCCTTTGTATTGTCTGATTTAATCCATTATTGTTACATTGTTACATGTGAAACTGATTATAATATGGATAAATAATGAGACAGATCCTGAATAGAGGTCTGACTTGGTTGAACCTCTCAGCACTGTGATTTTCAGCAGTTATAAACACACACACACACACACACACACACACACACACAGAGAGAGAGAGAGAGAGAGAGAGAGAGAGAGAGAGAGAGAGAGAGAGAGAGATACATAATTGCTTTATATATAACATATTTAAAAATCTGTAGAGAAATATATGACAAATTGTATAAATGATGTTTTCAAGATATGGGAAGGTGATGATGGATGGATTTTTTAACAGCTATGGTTTCTCTATTAACCACTTCTATTGATATTTTCAAGTGAGAAGCTATTTGAGAGAGAAAAAAAAAAGATATACAACTAAGCAAATCCATAACCCTCAAAACACAGCAAAATTCTGCCAAATACTTATTGACAGTAAAATCTTGGATTTATTAAAGATAAATTGAAGAAGGTTCCATAGGAACAACTTTACCAGATAATGAGTACAATCAGAGCTTTACATATATTTTCCTCTATGTATGATGGCAGGAATTTGGAAGGAGAATATACAGCGATTAAGAAGATCACCATCAACCACATACGGTACACAAACCAATTCCAGTTGCTGGAGGGAAGTGGGGAAAATAAAACTGATCATACACTCACTTATATTCTTTGAATGTAAAAAAATAAAAACTAATGGACATTTTTCATAAAAGAACTCATGTAAATCACAGCACTGTATATATGGGAACATGTCCCAAGTCTTTTTTTGATCCTGAGAATTACAGCAAATTACAGCTAATGACAAGAGATTGAAAAGAAAACTGGAACCTCCCAACCTAAATAGTTGGCTATAAGGAGCGAGTGTAAAGGACACATACAGTATGGGGAAAATAATTCAGAAAATCAATAAGAATGACAGGTTGTTGGATTTTCTTTAAATTAAGTAAAGGCAATTGAGAAACTATATATACACATTAATGAAATATAATTTTAAACGAATCATGCTTTAAGAATATGCTTGAAGTAATACATATGATACTGTCATATAAAACATTGCAGTGTTTCTATAATGAAACATCAAAGCCTAACTTTTCTCCTTTTATCTTTTTTCGCTCTTCCTTTTAATTATGTGTATATTTATACGTGTGGGTGTATGAATATATAGACATGTATGCAATATGTGAATATGTTTAGAGAGCCTAACATCCATGCTGCTCCTTACTGTATTGTTTATGTGTGCACTGCCAAATCTTTTTCGGGCTGTTGAACATACTACCCAAGTTACACAATTACACTTATTTACGGCTTGGATTTGCTAGAGATACCATCTAAAGGCAAAGACGATAAGAGGGTTCGTAGGTAGCCTACACTGCACAGTGAGACAATAAGAAAGTCAGTGTGGTCAGTGTGAACATACGAAGAAACCAGTGGAACAATGGAAAACACATGTTCCCATAATCCCTTGGGTAGGGGCATATGGCAAGTGGTACTTACATGCAATTATAATGGCACGAATCCAGTTTCAAGAGGGAATGGAAATCCTGATGCAAACGTAAATGTGTTTTAGTGTGCTGGTTACCATGAGAGCTTCACTAATCAGTTAGAGATAATTTCATAATAGTGGAATCCACAGAGAATGCATGGGTTGGATGACAGTTTTGGAAGCTTCCATTATGTCAAACATCAAGTTAAAAAAAAAAGGCGTTCTGTGTATCAGCAGCCACCCTGTAAATGAAGCGTATAATAGCTTGTCTTGCACAACAAGTCTTTGTCTGATAAGAAGCAATAGCAGCGGACACGCTTGCCTTGGAAGCAACAGTTAGGCACGAGGTTGCCACATAACTGCACACCACCCATCACCACATCCCCTAGATTCAGTCAGATTGGTCTGATCTTTCACCGCCGCTATGTAAAAATGCTTGAACGCGGAGGCACAACATGACACGTACAGTTGTTTGTGACGTCGGGGTATGACACTTGTGGTGTTTTGCTGTAACAGCAGATTACAGTGGCTCCCATACTACATGAGCTCAAAAACAATTCAACCGCATCCAATTTATATGGTATTTACCCTCCCAGTAAACTGCGAAATATTTTGCATTTCCCTTTAAAAGACCGTCTTTTTTTCCCTCCACAAACACCATGAATGGGCAGCAGCTCTACGCTGTATGTGCTTTTCTTTGACTTGCAGAGACCTGTGAATAACAGAATGGAAGAATTTAGATTATCCATTCATAAAATTATATTTTTTTTACTCAGCAGCGGTAAATTAAGCATGGCACACTCAATCTCCATATCCAGAGCTCATTAGTGCAGCTGTTTTGACTGCAAAATGAAGTCTGCAGGTGCTGAGGTGGATTCTTTTAACTACATTCACCTACTTTGTAGTGCCACCTACAGGTTCCAGTAAGACAGTGATGCCCCCATTCAGGAGGAATCCTAGTTAACCCATTTAAGCCTAGATTTTTTTCAAAAATAATACATCATTATATCAGTTGAGGCACTATCAGTCATATTATGTATCTATTTTTCGCCATTTTGTGCCCTTATTTTTGCTTAAAATCTCTTTTATTGGCTATTATAGTTGCTGTTTGCACAAATCTGCCCATAAACAAAAACCTATTCATCCAGTTCAAAATTCTTTTTTGAACAGTTATAATCTATATAAAATGACTCTTTCTGGAAGGGTTTGTCTTCGCCATGTTTCCAGGAGGAGTTTTCAGGGAGTCGACGACGTCATGTGATAGGAAGCAATTGAAAACGTGATTTTTTTTGCTTAAACCTTTTGTCTATGTTATCTGCTGTAATAAAAGAAACACTATATATGTAACATTTCTATTGTTTTATCAGTCAGTCAGTCATTTTCTATACCCACTTATTCCTCATTAGGGTCGCAGGGGTCTGCTGAAGCCTATCCCAGCGCGTTACGGCGAGAGGCAGGGATACACCCCAGATGGTCGCCAGCCAATCCTGGGGCACACACACCATTCACTCACACACTCACACCTATGGACAATTTAAAGTCTCCAATTAACCTTAGCATGTTTTGGGAGGAAGCCGGAGTACCCGGTGAAAACCCACGCAGACACAGGGAGAACATGCAAACTCCACACAGAAAGGTCCCAGACCCAGGACCCAAGGAGGTCTTGAACCTGCGACCTTCTTGCTGTGAGGCAACAGCGCTGACCCCTGCACCACCTTGTCGCCCTCTATTGTTTTATTTTAAGTATAATATGACAGGCTCATAGGCTTCAATGTGTAAAAAGGTGATAGAACTCAATCATTGATTACAGAATGCCTTCATTTGTGTTAAAGTTTCAGTGTAAATAGCTAGATAATCGCTGTATTTACAAGCATATGGTTATATGCATGGAAGACATCCATTATGCATTGAACTTAAAGTCAAGGCAACTAGGTTAAAGTTGTCTTGAGGGAGCGAGAACAATTGCGGGTGAACTTTAAGAAAAGGAGCACTATAGTTAAATAAAGCTTGTATGCCAGTTGGGAACGTCTATGTGGGTGAAAATAATAGCAACCTGCATCATGGCGTCAGAAATGGTCTAAATATGGAGGCCTTTGTAGGTGACAATAACCCTTCAAAGTAGGTCATGGAAGTTTTCATTTGTTTCCTCTGGCTGCAGAGGTGGAAGGATGAAAGATCACCTCAGCTTCATAAAGTTTTACAGTCCTTCTGTTGCAGCATGAAAACATTGAACAAGGTTTTCAGTTTGCTTTCAGCCACACAAAGTCCATGGCTACGGCCAAAATAACACGCTATGCAATAAATGCTCAGCAGTCATCCGGATGCACAGAGCATCCCGTCGCTTCCTGAGAGCCTCCTTGGTGGTTGTGGATAAGTAACCATGGTCACCATGGTAGCTTGTTCTAACCTAACGTCTGACTTAATAATTACAAAAAATAGATTATGGCTAGCAAAGGCAAACCTTATACTATTGAAGTGTTAGTGACTTCACGCCAGAGCTGCTTTGGTTGTCTACTGCACAGCATTGTGGGATATGTGGAGTAATGTCCAGTCTTGCATACAGTGATATTTCTCTAGAAATATGCACCTCACATGCTATTAGGTTCATACTAAGGTTACAGACATAGTAAAAATGTTCTGTTTTAGCATATTAAATAGGATGTTAGTGTGGAATTTCATGCCCAGCCTATGGTTTTGAAAGGAAGAGCTGTCCCCAGGCATATAGTCACTGGCATATCTCTGATCATAGCCCTTAATCTGATCGCAAAAGCACTGAAAGACCACTAAATGACTCCAAGCCCCCAACCACACAGCATCCCATACTCTAGGAATGCACAGCTCATTGAAACTCTCCAAGAGTGATGTCAGTCCTTCCGAGACCTTCAACCAGAGCAGTACGGCAACACTGGCTGCATAGACTCCGAGTGTCTTTCCCTCCTCTTGGTTTTTGTGCCACACTGCCCTGGTTCTCCTCTCCTCTGGGGAAAATGGCTCCCAGAGGTCCTGTAGCAGTCTGCTCGGCTTCAGTGCCCGGCTGTAGGGTCTTATCCAAGTGAACTACATGGATGATGGCTCTGGAAGAACTGCAGCCCCTATAAGAAAACAGTAAGAGGTTCTCACTAGTTTTAAAACAGATGCATTCACTCAGTTTTCTGTATTTCATTGAGTCTAAAGAGGTCAAAACTCTTGTAACACTTTCAGTGTAGAAGAACAAGAACATATTTCATGATGACCCTGACGAAGACCACAAGTTTTTACATCTATAGACTCGTTTTCCTCTATCCCTTATCGTTTTCCACTTTCCCCGCACCTTGGAAGTAGGTGAAGTAGTCCCCGAAACCCTATAATACTCTGCTGCTACTCAGGGTCCACAGGGTTAACGCATCTGGCTCTGAAATTTCACCTGGACCGCCGCCTCACATGCATCTGTTTGCTGCAAATCAGGCTCTTAAAAACAACTTGAAGAGGATACAGGGTAAAGCTCAAGAGCCCTCATCACCGCCACATTATTTGGAACATCCGTGTAGTTTCAGTTCCGTGAAATGGGAAACAGTGACATCCGTGGACAGGGAGAGTGTTTTTACACCTGCTTGGCCGCTGTGCAATGGAGCAGAGATATATTTTATGGTCCACTATGAGACTGTTCCCCTGTAGATTAGACCCACTTGTTTTAAGACCGGGTCCAGCTCATCTGTACAATTTATTAGACTATATCTGTCCAGATGGAGAGTATAAACCTGCAACAGTATGTTGGAAATTTAATATTAACTTATTTTAAAGCAGCTGATTAAACATGAGTTTCCTGGTTTATGATCGAAGGACTGGTGTTGAAATGCTACAGTTTTAATAAATCCATAACTTGTACTATAGTGCCCTCATCTGAGGATTATCGGTATTACAAAGTTTTATGATGTCTTATAATCAACATGTTGTTACTGTAATTGACACCAAAGCAGCCTTTATTTGAAATTGTTTTTCATAGTTTCAGATTCAGTTGCCCTAAAATAGGCAAAGGTTTAAACACAGAACTTGAACAAAAACACGTTTTATTTGAAGTTCCTTATTTATTTATTTTTTTTGAAGTGACTTTGCACTTTGCACCAGTGAAGCAGCATTACTTAAATTAACATAATTTTTTCAAGGTTCACAGTTTAACTGAATTATTCTTATTATTTGCACCACAGGGTGTCACTTTTCACAAGTATTTGCATCCTGAACAATATTTGAATATTTGGGTGTTGCAAATATTTTTGTTACACACAACATCTATAAAACATTCTATAAATACTTATAATTAATTAGTTAATTATAAAGTAGATTGCTCCACGCTATATCAGCAAATGTATGAACTCAAGCTACAACATTCAAATGCTGCTAAAATCAGTTGATACTTTAATTATAGTGGTAATATAATGTCATAATATACTAACAGTGATATTGACAAGGCCATTTTTCCTGCATAACAAATCCTTGCTATTTGCAATGGAGCCATGGAATATTGTCACATCAGATATTATGAGATGTGATAGTAGAAATAGCACAGGTGTATTTAATTAATTATGGTTGCATCTGATTTAAATGCATCTGTTTCAAGGCACTGTGTAGTGCTCACTGGCATAGCTTACTGTCAGACCTAAAGGAAACAGAGGGATCGTTAATGTTATTAGTACAACCTGGGCTTTTCCTGCTCTAACATGTCATAACGTCTGCTGTTATTACTAATGTACTCAAGCGAGGATCTGATTATTTCCTCCCTAGTCAGCTTTTGATGTGTTCGAGCAAATATGCTTTCTTCCTTATGATATACTGTGGATCCTTGATTCTACTGCAGAAAAACATGAATTAAAATATTCCCTCTATATATTGGTCCTCATGCATTTTAATATTTAGCAAAAATAAGATCATGTGACATCAGCAACAAGTGTTAACCAGCAAATACAAATGTGTACTTGTAATGGGGAAAATAAATCCATGCCACATTCAATTTTATATAGCTGTTTGATTTTAATATTACCTTTACAGTATTGTCTTTTTTTTCTCCATTGCAGTTCCATTCAAATTGGATTTCAGTTTATTGGGCTTTTGCATATATGGAACACAACTACATCTATCAACTCAATTACTAATTTTGAGGTAGTTGTACTTAACTTGAATATTTCCATTTGATGCTCTTTTATACCTCCACTACATTTATTTGGCAACTTTAGTTACTTTTCAGATGAAGATTTTAATATTTTACACCACATTAATACACCTTAATATTTATATATATATAATATATATATAATATATATTATAATATATATAATAATATCTATAATGTAATAAATTGTTTCTCTTTTCTTTTTTAATTTCCTTTGCACTTTGTGTGAAAGGGGCCAAATATTATGATGCAGTACTGTTAATCTATCCAAAGTATCTCAAATTGTCTCCACATTGATAAACTAAAACATTAAAACATGATGTGCATTTAGTGATTAAAAATAAAGTAGTATAATATACTATAATAATAAAACAGTCTGCACAAAGCATACTTTTTTACTTCTGTAGCCTACTTTTACTTAAGTACCATTTTCTATTAAGGACTTTTACTTCTTAAATGACTGTTTAACGGCAGTACTTTTACTTAGGTATCTGAGTACTTCCTCGACCACTGGACATCTGTCGCAAAACATACAAGAAATAAAGGAAAGCGGCCTTTTCTCCTCGCTAACTTCCTTGTTAGTGTTGTCATGGTGACCGGCGATGAATCCGTTGGAGCCACGCCCTCCAGGCTCGTGAAGTCGGTGGTCAGTTAAATTCCTGCACTCACACGACAATTGACACTTATGAGTTGAGAAGTTCAAAGCGGATACGGCTGCTACCGGGTGGACTTCTCCAAACTGCATGTTCACGATTCATTCACCGGTACGTTATCTTTTCTTAATGTGGCCTTAAGTAGTAGTTAGTTCTGCTAACGTTGACTAAATAAATACGTCAGTGACATTAAACACGTGAGTTTAGTTAATTAATGCTTACATCTACTAGCATGTACCTGCTTAATGCTCCTACATGGAGGTATTTAGCTAACCGCAACTTTACACACAACTACAATGTCAAGGAGTCTTTATCTGTCACAGGAAGTTTCACCAGAAGAAAGTTTGCCCAAGATATCAACAAGGAAGTGGGTTTATCTTATTACACGTGTCTATGTTTAACAAGCAATTCGCAAACTATAATTTTATCAGCTTGTGTTTTCACACCCCGTACGTGTTTGCGAGGTTTTGTAATATAAGGAAGTAAGAATGTTAGGTTGTTTTTGAGGGTAGTATTTGTACTCTGTTTTTTAAAGATTTTCCTATTTCTATTATCTTTCACTTTTACTCCACTACATTTCCTCTAAACATGTTCGTTTCTTACTACAAAAAATATATATAAATTTGGTAGAAACAGAAAACAAGTATGACTTGTTACATCCCAAATAATTTGGAAGCTAATTCTGAATCAATATTCAGTTAACACAAGTGTGACGTGAAAGTGTCCAGTGATGCACAAACATTGTAATTTTACTTTAAAATTACAATGTTTGTAATTTTAAAGTTAAATTAGTACATTTAATATCAGAAATGTATTTTTGGTACTTAAGCATAATACATATCAAAGTTGTATTTATATTTTTAATACATACTTATTTTACTTACTTTACATATACATAAAGTACGTAAATAAGAAGAGAGGAGAAGGGTAAATAAAGAGCACATACATGAAATAAAGGAAAGGGCAGACAGTTCTGATCTTCCAGGGACAGTTTATGCAATGCAAAGTTTCCCTCCAGAACCTGTCTGAGTTGTGTTGAAGGTCATGAGTCAACTTCTCGAGAGGAATAGCATCAGAAATCTGTGATCTGTGAACTCCTGGGGAAGTTTTATTCTAATAGATGACTATAACATAAAAAATGTGGGTACAATAGCTGTACTTTTACTGAAGTGTGTCGTTCGAGTACTTCATACAACACTAGTCAGGTGAAACCTCTCAAGGAAGTAATATGAGTGTATTGTAATGGGGTGAACTGACTTGTTAAACCTGAAATACACTCATTGTTGGTGAGGTCAAGAATCTTCAGCAGGATCTTTTGAACATCCCCATCTCTCATCAGGTTTCATGCAGTTTAAAACATGACCATAAATGAGAAAATGACCTAATTGTAGTTAGGGATAGTCACAAAACAGCAAAATGATCAAAATTATATAAAAAGATTGTCCTTTCTTTCTCATTAATAAATCAACAGTGGTAACACATGGATATACAGGCAGAATAATCGTTCTCCTCTCCATCCTCCCACTGTGTTTTAAGCAGGTTCCATATTAGGCACTTTATTTGTGTCTCCTTTGTTCAGCTTTGTTATGTCATAGAACATTGATATTGCTGTAGCTTTGCTAAATAATATGGCTGTTGTGCATTGTGTCATGAAGTGATCTCTATTATGTTTCTGCATAATATAGAAATATATTTCTTTTGCAGAAACACATTGTGGTGAGGAGCATAGCCCACAAATTAAATGTGTCTTTCTGTAGTCCTGACCACAGAGTTCCTGTCTATTTAGAATGCAGATTGTGAGTGTGTGACCTCGGTATATGCAGGTACAAGATAAAAACGGTCTGTTGAACTCGTACCTTGTCTCACGCACGCATACACACACACACACACACACACACACACTGTCAGCCTGATCAGTAATTTAAGCAGTCAGTAACTGGTGTTGCTGTAACAGCTGTTTCATGTCAAACACTAAACAGATAAGGTAACTGTATGCAAAGCAGTAAGGTCCAGCAGTTTCAAGCTATGGATCATAGGCAAACATGAAATGCTTCAGCTTCACTATTCCTCCCTTTGCTAAAAGAAAAAAACTGTATAAACATAGTTCTATTTTTTGTTAATTTCCATTTGTCCCTTTTATGCAGTATTTCCCAGTATTAACACATGATGGACTAGAAAGTAGTAAAGTTAGTAGAGTCATTGAGTATTGATTATTTAGCACCAAAAATTCAGTTTTGAATCCTATACCAAATAAAGATGTGATTTCTGGGAACAGTGTCTGTCCATAGACTGTCCATGACAGATACTTAACTTACTTTTCTTAGTTGACTAATTAACAAGAAAACTGGAAAGTCTTGGCATAAGCCATCTGTGTGTTATTCTTTTAATTAAAATCCTAATCTAGTTTTAGGCCACCTTTCTCAACACATGTACAGGATAGAAACAAAAGGGGAGGGGGGGGTCATCATTGGCGACTTAACTATAGGTCTGAGTTGTATGTGCGTCTGTTGATCTCTGCGTGTGAACAAGAATGACAGTATGGTGTTTGTGGGGAGAGGTAGAATCAATTTGTGGCACCTGGTTTTCATTCTGTGGTGCTGTGCCACAGATCGGTCTATGTGTGGAAAACCCTGAGACAATGTTGTCATGTGTGCTAGAGGACAAAAACACTACGTCACCCTTTTCAAACTGCAATTCACGTTACTTCCCTTTCTTATTTCCTGTCTCATGCTCTCTTGAATCATGTCTGTTGCTTGCTGTGGGTTTGTGACTTTTCTCGTGAGCAACTAGGGTTCATGTTATCACCACTTTAAACCTCCATGCATGACTTTTTCAGAAAACTTATATATATATATATATATATATATATATATATATATATATATATATATATATATATATATATATATATATATATATATATATATATATATATATATATATATACACTGTGTACACAAACTCGACTGTGCCAACTCATGACACAAAACAGCCGAGGTTTTGAAGAAACCAGTGCCGGCATGTAAAACGCAGCTAAGTGAGTTATATCAGTCATTATTTCCAGGCGGACGGGACCCTTCTCCTTGTGCCACAACTTTCTTTTCAGTTTTGGGCTTAGACTTACCAAATTATATTAGTTTCAGTAAGGGCCATCATCTCTGAAATAAAAAAGAAGGGCAGCTTTAGTTCTGAGTGTGCAGCAGCACACAGAGGGCCATGTTTAGTGTAGTGCGAAGATATCCTAAAGCTGAGTTTGAGAGTCCAAAAAAAGAGAGCAAGTACTAATAAACATTCAAGATTGCATTGTTTTGTATGATCAACACAAATTCACTTAATTGTTTCTGCTCTGTAAATGCATGATTTCCACAATTATAACTGATAAAAAAACTGAATTAGGGTTCTTTCCGGCAGTCATCTTTTAGTGTATTTGAGTTATTTATGTATTGGAGACAATGTTGATTTATCTATTATGTTAAATACAAGGAGTACATTGATTTGATGGATTTTAGATTTAGAACAATAATGTGTTTCCAATGAAATATTTGCTTTAGAACAGGGTTTTTTAGCCCATGGACCCCTTGGGTGTCAGAAGAACAGAGCAGCGACCCCCACTTAAAATTCTTATTTTATTATTATAATTAGTAGTAGTAGCAGTAGTAGCAGTAAAGGTTATAGTAATAGTATGATTAATAATTAGAAGTTTATCCATCAGGTCTTTAAAACTCTGTGTCTTTAGCCAACAACAACTATGGTAGCTAACTAGCTTGTTTTTCAGCTCTGAAGTTGACGTTAGTCACATAGTGCTAAGACTGATGTGATGGGAATCATGTCTCTGTTAATAGACTGAAATAGTTTTTGTCAAAAGTAGATTGTTATTGTCAATCATATAATATATATATATTTAAACTAATTATTACAAATTATTTTGGTAAAAATTTTGGTAAAAATAAAAATCATTTCTTTTTCATTTGAAGGACCCCCTGCAGTACCTCCACGGACCCCCTAGGGGTTGCGAACCCCCTGTTGAATATCACTGCTTCAGAATATTAAATCCCATTCTTTGTGAAATGGGCTGCATTTATTTAAAACAAACTGATGGCTCTCCTCCCATCTCTCTCTTAGGATTCATCCACTAATTAAAGAAGTGGTTGCTAAGAGATGACAATCGGTGACACTGGTGAAAGCCTCTGATGCACAGCAGCTCAAAGCCCGACTTCTTCGTGATCTCCTTCCTCCACGCCTCTCTCTGTACCTGGCTCATGTGAAGAACGCGGGTGGGTGGGGAAAACGCACTCGAACCCACGGCACACACGAGTGCCATGGCAGCCTTCACGACCCCCTGTGCCGCCACCGGTACCACCACGACCGCCACGGCGGCCCGGACCACGTGGAGAAGGCAAGGTAGCGGCCAAGAGGCGGGAGAATGCGAGAGTGGCTGGAGGAAGAGCGAGAGCGGGGACGACATGGGACAAAACACTATCCTGGAGAAAACCCACCAGTTTTTCCAGATCTGTGACATCGAAGGCAAGGGCTTCATCACCCGACGTGACATGCAGGTGAGGTTATCGAGACTAGTATGACAGCCATCCTCAATTCTTATGATCTTTATTGCATCCAAGTAAGTAAAATTAGAGAACTTAGATCATTTTATTACAGTTATACATTTTGTGTCATTTTAATCTGTGGAAAAAATACACGTTATTGATTTGAGTTACTTGTGTACACGGAGTAGACAGTGTCGCTGTTTTTTTTTAACAGAGCATTGGATTTGTATTTTACAATTTTCTGAAGTCCTCATTTATGCAGAATGGGCAATGTGAGGTGGGTCTGTGCACCTATTGATGATGCTGAACAGGACATGCATCTTATTCAAAGCGGCATGAAAAGAGACTGAAAAGGGGAGACGCAGCGAGAGCTGAGCACCGAGAACCACGCGGAAGCTTTGTCATACAACTCCTCCGCTCACATTATTGTGCAGATGCACTTGCCCCCTCAGATATTCATCCCCGCCGTGGCTAATCCTTTGATGAAGCACTTGTAGGCCCTCGCTCTGAGGAGCATAAATACATAGAGGATGAGCTTTGATCCGGTGTTTATGATAATGGCTTGGAAATTAGATCTCGCCACTTTTTTATATGACTGTATTTATACGGCAGCCTGTACTGATGGGTACTGAAAGCATTTCTTATTTTTCATTTTTACACCTTCGTATTCAATTGTCAAAGTTCGCGGAAGATGTAACTAGCTGAATAGTGACACTGCTTGGATTTATTTGTGTTCCTGAGACAATGTTTTCAGTAACAATATCGTCACAGCTTAAAAGTAGGTTTCACACTATGACACCTAACAACTCTTCAGTTTGCTGACATAAGGGATGTGTTCTGCTCAGATAACACACTTTACAAGAGCAGCTGATTTACAGTCCTACACTGATGCTATCGTCTCCATGTCCCTCCCCTGGATTGTATGCGTGGCCTCAGTCAACATTTTGCAGCAATGTAAACACGGCATTAAAAACCAAGCTGTTTACTGAGGTGCGGCTCTGTTGGCTTTTCTTGAGAATGGTCAACGTTTACTGTCATAGTTTTTTTTTTTTTCCTCGCCCACAGGGTCTCACTCTGGCATGTACCTCTTGGATTAACCCCTCATGCTTATGGAGCAACTGTCACTCCTCCGTTCGTCGATGTAAAATATTCAGTCAAAGGGTCCTCGATCATATTTTGAGCCACTATCTCTTCCGGTGGGACCACGGTGCTCAGTGGCCAATCATACTGTAGCTGCACTGGGAAGAGCCCAGCTGTTAACGTGTTAAACAGGCACAAATGTGAAAGCCCTGGGTTGCTGACGAGTACGCCTGCGCCTTCAATGTGTTCTGGTTAAATAAAGAATGAGAGTCATTTATAGCGTGACTTGCATCCTGTGTCATTGGAAGTAATTTAGTCCAATATAGACAGGCGAGGTTTCAAACCGTAGAGGAGATTACTACCAACTGTTCCGTTGCATATAATGGCCCTTGCACAAATCACTGTCCTTATAGGACTCAAGTAGCAGTTGTTATAGCTACAGTATAGTTGATGTCCTTGACGCCTTCCTTCTGCCAATAGCAGCTGTTTTGTGTCTTGTTAAATAGAGGCTGAACGGCGAGCTCCCTCTCAGTGCGGAGGAGTTGGAGAATGTATTTGTTACCCTTGATTCGGATGGCAATGGATATCTTACCCTCGACGAGTTCTCCACCGGCTTTAGTATGTTTCCTCTCTGTCCCTACTTGAAAAATTGCTACAAGCATTATCAGTATGGGTAGTCTGAGGCTTTGAGTTTGAGACCTAAGCTCTTTTTTTCTTTTTTTTTCTAGGTGAATTTTTATTTGGCCGAAAGATTTCTGTAGAAGAAGCCATGGGGGACAAAAACCATGGTGAAAACACATCAGAGCTCCTGTATCAGTCCCAGTGGGAGGAAAGCAGGGTGACCCCAGATGATGAAGAAGAGAAGCATTTTAGCATGCTTATGGAGAGCCTTGGAGCCAACACTGCCTTTGAAGAGTGAGTTGTGTGTGTGTGTCTGTGTGATTACAGCCTGTGTTCTTACGTCAACTTCATATCTTTGAACACTTTGTTTTCTTTTAAGTCTCCACACAATATAATCAGCTGTGCAAACTGTTGGAAGTTTCCACTCGAGGAAAGTGCGTTCACTCTCTATGTGACTGAAGGCAATTTTTGTAGCTCAATATCATCCGATTTGAGAAAAAAAAAGAAGTAAAAAAAAAAAAAAACATATAGGATAAGCAAGACAAAAGAGATCCTTCTTCCACGATGGAAGCTGCAATAGATCTCACTCAGACAGTGTTTTGTATGAGTGAAAGATATACAGCATGCATGACTGCACTCACCTTTAGCAATAGGAAGTGAGCAATAGTGGAGGTGGATGCCACATTTACACATCCTATTGGGCTGAGCATTTACATTGATGTTGGCCAGAATTTAACGGAAAGTGTTTTCTAACTGTTGAAGAGCTTAGATGGATTTGTTTGACTTTCTTTGACTGACCATAACACAGAGCCACATGTCAGTGTTTCATGGGAACACAAATGACATTCAAAGGACAATGTATTTCCTTCTTGTTCTCAAAACTGATTTTAATGTACATTTAAATATGTCAGTTATTATTTATGCCCTGTGTTTAGGATCACACACTTTAAAAAACACAGTTCTGGCATTAGTGTCTGATTCCTCTGTAATAATAAATTGATTTTTCATGGGAAAGAACATGTTGACCTCCTAAAAGCAGTTTGGGTGAGTACACCACTGTAAACTGCTGTTTGTCATTGTGCTGGATTGACACTGCTCACCCATTACTTTCATTATCCTCACCACTTTATTTCTTTTTTTCTTCTGAAGAAAAACAAATCAAATCTAATTCCTGGCTTGGTGAAACCTAATGACAAAGAATGAACATAAACCCATTATCTTTTGTGTTTATTTCCATCTGCTCCTTCATTCTATCCAATCAGTCCTGCTGAGGTACGCAGTTTGTGGGCACAGCTGCGCCGGGATGAACCACAGCTTTTATCCAATTTTGAGGACTTCTTGGCCAGAGTGACGTCCCAGATCATAGAGGCGAACCAGGAGAAGAGGGAGATGGAAAATGCTCTTAAAAGGTCAGGGGACATCTTTGTATATTTCATTATCAGTCCCCATGGAAGGTTTGTTCCATTCTCGGGTCTCCATTGAGGAGCATTTGGCTGAATCGAAATGAGCTCTGAAGTGGCTCCTTAATTTATCTGTGCACATCATTTAAAGAAGATGCTTCCATGTAGTTCTGTGATACAGATATTTATCTTAGTGCTCTGTCCTGTGATGTTTTTTTGTTTCTAAAGCTATATGTTTTTATTTACTAAATAACCTGAATTTGACCCATACAGGAAAGCGGCAACACATGATAACGAGATCCAGCGTCTGTATGAGGAAATGGAGCAGCAAATAAAAAATGAAAAGGACAGAATTGTACTGCAGGTACATACTTTTTAGACATGTGGATTAAAGTTTGTCTCTTGCATGTCGTTCTTTCTCTTCACCCTAGTGTCTTATTCCCATGCTTCATGCTTTTTTTTTTTTTTTTAAACCCCTGCACTAAAGGACTATGAAAAGTTTCTGTCTCGGAGTCAAGACCTGGAGTTGCAGCTGACCAGTAAAGAGAAAGAGTTGGATCAGCTCTTTCAGAAACAAAAGCGGGTGAGTGAGAAACAGCAGGAGAGATTTTCTCCAGAGTATGATGGTGTATTCCATTAGGAAGTTCATCAATGTTCATCTCATCTGTGACACACATAGATGACTGATAACGGATGCTGTAAAAAATAATAAAGTAATTAAGATTGTAGTACCATCGGCTCACACATGACACAGTGATAAATCTGTATGACTATTGCCTACTTGCCTACTCAATGTCTGAGTTTACTTCCCAGTAATGGAACACTAAAGTGCCCCCCCTCCATTCACAGCCATTCAAATCAACACAAATATATATAAAAAAAAAAACAGGAAAAGTGTGCAATAACAATTGATATGTAAAGGCAGAAGGGTACAATATAGATATCCAACCATACTCCCAACTACAATATTTCTTCTGCTGCTGCAGCAGCTTTTGTTGATGCATACAGATATACGTTAATAGGTTCTGTCACACCTCGATTTACAGACATGCACTGAGGCTTTTAAGGCTAATTAGTGAAATTAAATTAAATCCGGTCACGCCAATAAGGACACTTTTTTCCTACACAGCTCTAATTAACATGTTGGCTGTTTCGTCTAATATCTTGTTTGGTACAACTGCAAAACAGTTCCACTGCTCTTTGTTCCCAATGTTTTGTACACTACACACTGGTATTGGGTGTATTTGAAAAATTCTTATAATTAAAAAAAACACCACCTGTATTCAGTATGAAACTGTTTACTGCGCAGCCCTAGATGGAGTCAATGATACATTGTCTGACAGATTATTGAATAATACACATAATCTAATGATATCAAATATATATTTTTTCTGTCCATCTCCAGCTGGAGCTTCAGTGCCAGGAGCTTCACAGTGAACAACATGTGACCAAGGTGGAGAACGTGAAGCTCAAGCAGACAAATGATGAGCTCGTGCGGGAGCTGGACCACACCAGCAAAGAGCTGGACCACACTAGCAAAGAGCTGAGCCTGGCACAGGAGCAGCTGGGTCTCCTGCTGGAGCAGTCCTCACAGCTCCATGAGGAGAAGGAGTTGTAAGTTGTAGAAAGTCGTCTTATTCAAGCTTCTTTATAAACCCAAATATTCTTGGATCCTGTACCTTGTTTAGTATCTAATCATATGGTTTTGCTTGAAACACGTGTGGTGTACAGAACATTTACCTTCATTCTATTAGGGAAAAAAAGAGGGAAAGGAAAGAAGAGTAAACAGTAACACACTAGTCTAATAACTCATTTTGCTTTCCTTTGCTTTAGGTTATATTTTCTCAGGTTTTAATATAGTGTGTTCACAAAGCAAAATGTCTGTTTATAGTGCATTAGTAATAATGGATGAATTGTTTAACACAGGGAAGTATACAGACTGACTGAGGGACTGCAGCGTGAGCGAGTGAGCCTTCTCAAGCAACTGGACCTGTTGAGGTATGCCTCAGGAGAAAAATAGATATAGCTGAGATAATAACCACACAGTGTGCCCATGTTCTTGCCAGATATTTTTTCACTTGGGTGAAAATAAATCATAGGATATAGTTGGTTAGTGTAGGATAGATTTTGTTTGTGGAGCTGTCGCCAGTCACCTGGTGATGATGATGGTACCAGATTTAAAAGGTACACTAGTGGGACATGAATGTATACAGATGAAGGAGAGCCTCAAGGTATGTCATGAAGCCCCCTGTCAGTCTAATCCTTTAGCAGTATAACTAGGTTATACTGCTATAGGAGGCAAGCTCAGTTAGGTGGCCACACTGAGCTTGGCACCTAACTTGGTTTAGAAAGGGTATGGCTGAAGGTGACTTGACATTTATATTCATAAAGATTTCAATCAGTTGCACAATGCTGAAACTTCAGTAGTCATTCTGTGATATAGAAAGACTTCTCCTTTTGACTTGAATATTTCTATTTTTTTGTTTTTCCAGGGAAATGAACAAACATTTACGGGATGAAAAAGACATCTGCTATCAGGTATGTGATGTGCGTTATGATGGAAAAACATTTGCTGTATTATTGAAATAACCACAGTCTACTCTCGGCACCTCATGCATTCTGTTTTTGAATGTTAAAGGTATAGACAAAGAAGTAACCACTAGAGTCCATAACAGCCAACCAAGAAATTTAGATTGAACTCTGGATCTCATGCTGCATTATGACTAAAAGCTTTGTGTATTAACTCTCAGAAACCAAAGAAAACACCAGTTTTTCAGCAGAGGCCTTCGACCCACGTTGGGAAACACACAAATGTCTTCAAAAGGTAAAACCTCACCAGGTGATATATTAAATGCAAACTGAATCTGTTTTTGTTCAATGGAATACACACTACCGTATGTACAGTAAATGGCTTTGTTGGTAGCATCAAATGTGGATCTGCCCTGTTCTCACTAATTTGTCTGTGCAGTGAGGAGGAGGAGGATCTGTTCACCAGCTCTGCGAGGCACAACTCAACAAAAGGGTCATGCCAGCCGTCCTGCTCGAAGATGACAAGAGGGCACCTCCAGAGGATCATCTCCATCGAGGAGGACCACCTCCCCCATTTGCTCCAGAATAATAATCAGGCTCAAATCCCACTACAGGAGTGTAGTGAAGGAGACGAAGTGTCAGATAATGAAGAGGATATAGACTTGGTGATGAGTGACGTTTACCATTGTGAATCGTCTCCCCAACTGCAACAATCAAAGAGAAATGTGGAAAAAAATGAAACTCCCACCTCACCAAGGGGTCAGCCTGTTGGCAAGGAGACTAGCTTACATGTAAGCATGTGACCAGAGTGATGTGCTGTATGTTTGGTCTGCTTGGCCATACATTTAGAAAATATGCATGTTTCTTAATACATTTTCTTCAAGGGAACAACAATTAATGACCGCAATGCATAACTTGCATTTACGTCATTAATCTTGAGTTGCAAAAAGCTCTTCCTTTCCTCTGGCACGAGTATTCAGTTTCTCTATTAGAGGGCAGAACTTTTTATTCACACAAAGAGGAGTCTTCAACTTGACTGATTGCTTCTAGTGCATCCCTATGATCCCTCTCTTTATTTAGGAGGAAGATGACCGCCTCTTCAGGATCATTCTGGTGGGGAACTCTAGTGTAGGAAAGACCTCCCTCCTTCAGCGAATTTGTCATGACAGCTTCCACCCTGGCACCTCTGCTACTGTTGGTGTGTACAATGCAAACACATACAGTTGGTCCCCTGTCGGTTTCCTGTAAGCAAAGCCACAGAGAATCGTAGCCCTGGGGTTGATCTCTGGGTTTTATATGCATTTGCCTGCAAAGCATTTTAATGTACTGGTTGGTTTCAAAGTTGAAAGTAAAACTATAAGGCTCAAATACTGGATAAAGACATGAGCTAGGGCTTAGAAGTAAGCGTCCATGCTAAACAATCTCTCTAGTGTGTACACACTGCATTCTGAATAGGAGAATCTTCTTTTTCACTCTGAAGGACCACAATGCCAGCTTTTCATGTTTTCTTTGGTTGTAGAGTAAAACCCGAGTTAATTCTTAAGGAAAACATTCAATTTAACACAACTGTTGTAGATTTCCTTTTGAATTGAGGCACAGCAATAACAGGAATGTGCTACAGAAGACTGACAAAGTGCTTCACTTCAGCCATTGTAATTCTATTATCTGTTAATATTTTAGTAGTACAGTATTTTTTTCTTAAGCTTTCCCTATAGCTAAACATATTATTCCACCATGAACATTCTTCTTGATTCTTGATTCTAATTCATTACAATACTAAATAATGTGTCAATCGTATAGGTACAGGTCATTATGTATGCTGCAATGCATATTGCATACTTGTACATATTTTTATAGTTAATTCTTGTTGTTAACCAACAGTTTCATGTATGTATGCAGGTATAGACTACATTGTAAAGACAATTACTGTGGAAAACAGCCAGGTGGCACTGCAGATATGGGATACAGCAGGACAGGAAAGGTGAGGTATCCATGAGGTGAATGCAAAGTGATTATCTCACTTAAAATGAGTATTTTGAATGCAGTTACTCTAGTTTACACCTTCACTACTTGAATAAGGTGAAGTGTGCTTGTTCTAAGACGTTTTATCAAATCAAACAGTTTCCTTATCTCAAAATAAACACACCGCACAGTGTTTCTTTCTTTGTATGTGCTAGATCATTCAGTAACATGGCATTTTGAACAAGTTGCCTATTTGAAGTCATTATTCTTCTATTTTTACAAGTTAAATAGATCCAAAGAATGAAGTTTTTAAGGATTTTTCAAAGTACCAGTGAAAGTAAGTCTTTTTGTCTATCTCCTCTTTCCTCCCGCAGGTATCGAAGCATCACCAAACAATTCTTTCGCAAGGCTGACGGTGTGGTTGTGATGTATGACATCACAGATGAGCAGAGCTTCACAGCTGTTAGACAGTGGCTGACAAGTGTGAAGGTATGACAGCAGCTGTCACTACTTCACATTATTCCACAGGAATATACAAAATATTCACATTCTGTTATTTGTTAGTTCATTTATTGAGCAAAACAATTATAAAGTGAAGATTTATGTTTTACTTTTTGTGTGAAATTTGATTGTATTATGGACTAATAATATTTTTTTCAGAAAAATTAGGGTTAACACTGTATAGCTCAGTAGTTTAAAGCAATTCTTCTTCACACTGCTGGTTAGTTTTCCACTTGGGAGCTGAGGGTAATGGGGCAGTTCAGTATTTTAACTACAGTGGACACTGTTATGCTGATTTATGTTGAGTCTGGATTATTTCCTCCTCCTCATTTACAGGAGGGTGCAGGCGAGGACATAACTATTATGCTCCTGGGAAACAAAACGGACAGGGAAATTGATAGACAAGTTCAGAAGGCAGTAGGCGAAAGGCTAGCCAAGGTGGGTTGTTTTTCTTTGTTTTTTCTTTTCTTTAGTTTTAATAGATACGTGAAACAAGATCATTGCTGAATTTCTAAGTGTAAGTGAGTCTATTCTTCTAGTCTCTTGTTTTGTACTGTGGTGATCAAAAGGGACTATGTGAATCAGTAGTGTTGGATAATTATTATTTTTCAAATATTGATACAGAATTTACTTAAATGATTCCTGACTAGCCCACCCTTATCAGTGTGCTAGAAAAGATGAAACTGCTCAGACAAAACTGATGGTTTCAGTCACAGCAGTGCTTCTTTTGTGGAACAGCCATTATAGTAATCATCATCTTTGATAAAATAATAATTTAATTTATTTAATAATAATCATCTATTTCAGGACTGCCAAATGCTATTCTATGAATGCAGTGCATGCTCTGGACACAATGGGATCGAGTCCATGGTTCATTTGGCCAGGTGAGCAAAAGTAATGTCCTTACTGTCTGTTTTAACTTTCAAAGTCTGTTAGAAGTTTGCACTAAAATAAGTGTTGGAGGCCCAGTTCATTCAGTTAATTATGGAGCGCAAACAAACATCATTTATACTACAGGATGTAGTATAACTGATTTTTGTAGGTGGCATTAGAGTTTGACTTAACATTATGGTTTTCTCCTTGGAGTCACATAATGACAATAGAGCAAAGCAGCATTTAATACACTGCAACACAACAAATAACTTTAGGGAGTATTATAATCCCCCAGTAGGAAATAAAGACAATTCAGGGTTTATACCGACCTGATGCAGACGGGGCAGAACTGAAGCAGGTGTGGGTTTAGATGCAGTAGCAGCTGTAAAACATTGTTTTTCAGAGCAACCGGATACAAAGGACACAAGACACCAGTATGTGGAGTCGATTCAGGCTTTGTGCCAGAACTGCTTAATTTTGTTTATGCTTCGCTCTGTCTCTCAGAATTCTGAAAGAGCAAGAGGACAGAGAGAAAGAGAAGACTGTCCAGCTGGTCAGCAGCAGCCCCTCAGAGAAGAAGAGATCCTGCTGCTAACAGACAGAAACACACATACCCAGACAGTAGCACTACCCTTTACTAAGATACACAATGTCAAGATAGGGACTGTCAGCGCAACTTCTTCTTCTTCAGTCTTCATCTCATACAGTAGCACACCAGACTAAATACTGTCATTTGTCACATGTTATTGCACTATTATGAAAGAGTCTACTATATATTATTTCCCAAAATAGCTTCAAATAATAATGTAAGCTATAAATATTCCCTTTCAGGGATAAATATAGTCAAACTGAGACTTTTTTTATATTTTAAATGTTGGATATTCGTTCAGACTCTGACTGTATGTCCCAAATATTTATCTGGCTTCCAAAAGCCTTTTTATCTGTCACAGGTGTACATATGTTTGACTCTATGTATTAATATATTCTTCAGTATTAGGAGTAAATTCAGCTGTTTTGCTTTTTCACCTTTTGTAGTACATGTGTGTGCTGGACGATAACATGAAAACCTGTAAATTCTAATAGAAATCTTGTGTAGTCTTACATATTTTAAGCTTTTGGTGTTCAGATGTGGTTTAATGAGAGGTATTAATTAATCTATGTGTTACATTCTAGGACAAAGACTAGCTATGGTGTTATGTGGCCATTGTTGAATGTGGTGCCTCAGTTTCTTTACCTGCTGGTGATCTTTTAGTCAAATCAGTAGCTCTCAGACACAAAAGTCTAAATGTAGTATTTATTTCTGGGTAATTTATTTGACAGGTGTTCATGTTTTTTTGTCCAACATCATTATATTGTATTTTGATTTCTTTGTTGTTGTCGTCATTGTTGTGATAATCAAACTGAGGATTG
This sequence comes from Lepturacanthus savala, assembly GCA_030544235.1. NCBI lineage: Eukaryota > Metazoa > Chordata > Actinopteri > Scombriformes > Trichiuridae > Lepturacanthus > Lepturacanthus savala. The sequence continues at coordinate 19,749,431 of CM060465.1, forward strand.
GTAGGCTATCTGAGAGTAAAGTTGTGTAGTATTTTAAGAGCCAGATAATAATACAGAAACCTACTTCTCTCAAATGGACTAAGTGAAGTTTAGTGCACAAAATATTTACTTCGCCTTAATCTGCCGGCCAATTCTTTTATGAAAAGGATGTCACTGCAACCGGTGTTCCGTTGTGGAATTTCACTAGTTACTTGATTCACTACTGCCAGTGTCTTGCACATCACTTGTTTGTAAACATAGACTTGTAAATGTAAATAGCATAAGAAAAATAAATAAAAAGATAATTGTTTCTGTTAATATACTTTGTAAAACCCTTGATGATTCAGTCATTTCTTCCTTGTACTATAAAATTGTTAAGAAGTTATACAGCACCACCCCGTGGATAGGTTGACATTTTTTTTTAATGTTGACATGACAATATGTGAAACACTTTTATATAGATATTAATACATGTGGAATTAACATGCCAATGTATTAGAATTTCCATAACGGTTAACTAATGTGGCCAGCAGCGTTTGTTTTTTAATTTAAGCCACCAAATCTTCATCACAATACTTTTTTCCTTAGGTGTGCCTTTTAATTCAAGTATGATTTTAGATAAATAAGGTGATTTCTTATGTTTAAGTGATTGTAAGCATTAAGTATTGTCTCATAAGAATATTGCTAATTGATAAACCCTTCGAAGGCAGCGTTCAGTTTGATAACATTTTCTTGTTGTTTCCTAGCATTAGCTGCATGCTTGGCTGCATGGACACAGCAGTGTCATAGAATGCACAATTACCAAATTCTTTCAAAGATAAAACTAACTGAATTTTATACTTTCCTTCAGTGATATTGGAAGCTAGTAGGAACATCAATGTGCATTTCTGAAATAATCTTTTGTTTTTTGTTTTTTTTAAATAATCCAGATTCACTTGACTGAAGATGACCCATCAGTGAGGATATTGGCAGCAAAATATTATGGTGTGTGCAAGTGCAGTCAATTGGGATTGAGTCTTAAACACCATTAGCATCTTATCATAGTTAAGTGCTACAAGAAGCATGATTCTCAATCCAAGATATTAGTGCAGGTCCTTAAGTATCACAGGTTCTCACCTGCTTACAAAGGAATTTATAGGATATTTATGCTTAAACATGGACTCTGCCCAGAATTATTTTTAGTCCTTGAGCTATTGCTTTAAGAAACCTCAAATCGCAAACAAATACAAGGTAAAAGGAAAGTGGCTTGTGTCTATATATATATATAAAACTATAGGAACAAAAAGCTAAACGCAGCAGTGTTAAAAAAAAAAATAGGGTTTGACTTTAGCTCTTGTTGAAGGCATTTACGATGGAGGAAAGTATGTTATTGGCATGTCAACATCCCCTCTCATACTGACGACACAGGGAACATCCGGAGTCCAAACTGTGCACCAGTGTGAGCTTCGACACCTTCATTAACACAACCTACACATACACCAACTATGCAAACACACATTACCTTTCACGTTGAACAAACAGTGTGCAGTATACATCTGTGCAGGCTTCTCCTTGGCTGCGGTGTTCACTTCCTGTTAGTTTCCTAACGTTGCTGATTGATACTAAAGTGACACACATATGAACTTGATTGTTTCCTCCGATAACCACTCCCTACAGTACATTATATGACATAAAATCTTAAATTTGTTTTCTACCTACAGCTTTGACAAAATGTGAAAAATACAGTACTTGATTTATAAGCTCTACTGTATTATTATTATTATTATTTTTTAAACTCCAACTATCCCTCCATAAGGTTCAAGTTTATGGTGGAAAACAAATACTGACCAAACACACACGGGTACATTACTCCATCTCACGTATTTTCACAATAATCAACACTCACCAAGACTAGAAAATATTCCTGACCTTTTTTTTTCGTTTTTTTTTTTTTTTTTGTGCGCCAGTGTTACATTCAGAGTTGTTTAACAGTCAGAGTTGATAACTTTCTGTCTTTCATAAGAAACCGCGGTGACCATGGTGACATTGTCGATCGGGCCGCCTCTGCCCAGTTTCTACCCTGGTCTTCCCTCTCACTCTTTGCCCCGCTTGTATCACACTGTGTGTCTGTGGATGGAGGGAAGAGTGTCTGTCTCCCTCTGGTGCTCGGGTGTGGTAGTCGGTGGAGGCACCAAGTTCCCTCTTGACCTTAACGCATCTTGTAGTCGTGGGCTATGGCTGCTTCACACAACTGTCCTTTGAAATCCAGCTCGAAGGTAAAATCCAAGTCACGCTGCAGGACGGACAGAAAGAAGAAAAGAAATGTGAATTTTTCAGAGAGAAGCAAAAGACTGAGAAACTGACAGAAAATACACCTCTGGAAAAAATAAATAAGAGACCACTGCAAAATTAGCAGTCTGATTTTACTACTTATATTTTAAATTAGATTTAGGTTTTACTTATGTGTTTAGGCAAAAATACTAATGTTTACACTTAAGAGTTCCAAAATCAATATTTGGTGCAATAACCCTTATTTTTAATCGCAGCTTTCATGTGTCTTGGCATGCTCTCCACAAGCCTTTACCGTTTACCGTACTTGGTTAAGGTGTTCACCATCAGTACGTCTTTAAGCAGAATGAGGTGTGCATGTGTTGGAATTCAACAGACACTGGAATGGAATGGCTGTAATTCATGTAGAGATGCTGATTTCAGAAAAAAAGGCAGTGGTTTCTTTTTTTTCAGAGCTGTATGCAGCAGAAGGTAATTTAACAACAACAAAAAAAAGATCGGATCGGATTTTCTGATTCTCCCTGACAGCGGAATACGGTGGCAAATAAGCACATACTGTTTGTGTCAGAGCTGAGGGATGGGGGGAGAGAGAGAGGAGGACACTGACAAGGTCAACAATGGAATCTATTGTTGTTTGTCTGGGAGTCACCACTGTGCCGTTGCCTGCTCGACCACTATCCAACGCTGAGGAGGGAAACTATCCCGTGGGCAGACAGCACAGGAAATTAATCACTTCACCACCTGGACGGAAGGCCAAATATCAAACTTCTATGTACCATATTGCCTACTTAAATGGCAAACATTGGATCGCGTGGTACTCACAATGTTTTTCTCATTGGGCTTCATAGCGATGCTGCCGGTGATCTCCTCCCCTCTCCGTACTGTCAAATACTCCTCCAAGTAAAACACTGTCTGCTTCCAGTGGGTATATGGAGCATCAGGAGCTGAAACACACACACACGCACACACACACACACACACACACACACACACACACAGCCATTTTAATCTTTTAACCCTAATGTTCTGTTTGAGATCCTGCCCTGTTAACAGCTACTGTGTTGTAAAATGAGTTATTTGATGAGAATTGCTCTACTGTAAATTACCAAAATAACTTTCAATTAAACGCTGGGTGTATATTTTGAAAAATGCCGCTGGTTCCAAATAAACGCTGAGTCTAATTTATTTAAAAAAAAATATCAAGTGTAAGATGTGACCACTGATGCTGCACGTTTTTCTTCTTTGCCTTTTTATTACAGACCCCTTGGTCCTGACTGCATCACTGTCATGCTCAAATGACGTTAAAGGAAACCCTCGCGGGTAATATTGTTTAATTGTTGATCGTGATGATTCCAGTGCAGGGCAAAAATAAAACGTTCGATATGAAATTCAAACCTTCTGTCATAAAAAAAACTCGTAAGAAGCAGCCACGAGACTTTACATTTCCTTAATCTTGCTTTTGAAAAGTGGAAGTTATGCGGTAGACATACTGGTAGATACTGATACCAGTTAAATTAAAAGAATTTGAATCAGTTTTTAGTTAGTTACAGTGGCACCAGTGTTGCCTTCTTGGTCTGGGACCTTTCTGTGTGGAGTTTGCATGTTCTCCCTGTGTCTGCATGGGTTTTCACCGAGTACTCCGGCTTCCTCCCACGGTCCAAAAACATGCTGAGGTTAATTGGAAACTCTAAATTGCCCGTAGGTGTGAGTGTGTGAGTGAATGGTGTGTGTGTTCCACGATAGGCTGGCGACCATCTGGGGTGTATCCCTGCCTCTTGCCTGTAATGCGCTGGGATAGGCTCCAGCAGACCCCTGCGACCCTAATGAGGAATAAGCAGGTATAGAAGATGAATGAATGTGTCAGTTTTCTAAACAAGGTTTCGGTCAAGAAGGATTTAATTGCCTCTCCGTCTGTTTGGATTTGTAACGCTCGGTTAATTATAACAGCAGCACAATCCTTCCTGAAAGTTAGAAAGTTTGAAAAGGGAGTCAGGATGTCTTTATGATGTGATTGACCCCAGACAGAAGTTATATCACTATGCAGGATAAAATACACTACTTTTGAAAAACAAAATCAGTATTTCTTAATTGTTGTATAGCCCATAAAATATGATTTTCCTCATAGAAATGCCTTAAGGTCATTTCTGTATGGTGAATACTTTCATAAGGTCAAACGAAGAAATAAAACACATTTAGAGCAGAAAATATTTAGTTTATTTTCTTTACTTTTAAAAGCCAATGTTAACAAAGCAACCAGATTCCCAAGTTAATCGTCTTGGATGCTGAAGAATCTGTGATCTGTGCCAATAGTAAACACTACAGACATCTTTCTGGTGTAACTGTGAAGGTGGAGAGACTCTCTGGACAGGTTGTCAGTCCGTCATGGACTCATGGTGTTGCTTGTCTACCTGACATGTACGTCAGGAGAACAAAACGCTCAGCACTTTACAGAGCTTAGGCAAGTCGATCGAGGGAACCGTCCCTCTTGAGTTGAAGATGACAGCTCTGAAGTAAAAAGGGTTGAAAAATGCCTGAAAAGTGACTCGCTCGCCTGACCTCTCCACGGCTGCTCCAAACAATCATCTTTCATCACCCTTTGCACCGTTTCACTTGGTATCTAGTGAGCTGTCTCCTGTGCATCAAAGTGTAAGGCGGCTGTGTGTATGTATGTTGCCGTCCGTGTGCTTGAAACACAGACGGGTAATATCCCGAAACACCCCGGCCCCAAAAGATATGTGAGCATTCCCCGGTGACTGTTACTGATCGCTTGACTGAGATTCAAAAGGTCAGCTGCACTTGAATTGAATTTCTGCCAGCTGTCTTGGGGCAACTTGGTAACTCTGCCTTTATAGACGAGCTCTTTGAGAGTCCATAGATAAAAGGAGCTGTCATTCAGCACGGCTGCAGCAAAGGCCCAGGGTTTTTTTTTTTTTTTTTGGGGGGGGGGGGGGGGGGGGGGGTATGGTTCGGCAAAGTGCTGCGTTTCTTATGCTAATTCAGCAGATGAGATGGCATTTCCACTGACGAGCATTAATTCTAATCGTTGACCCCTACTTGCCCTTTTCTCATTGACTGAGAGTCTGAGTGTCTATCTGTCCTTCGGGGGAATATATGAGGAATCAATGGCAAACTTTAGCAATGTTTGTGTGTGTTAAGTTGAGGCAGGCGAGGAGCCTTCAGGTCTGACTTTGGGAAACCTGCTGGATAAATTTACAGAAAGGCAATAGAGCGGAGAAAAGAAGGGATCTGGGTGTGGCAGAGGAAAAAAAATGAATTAGCAAATCATTTTATATGGTAGAGATTAAATGTCATGATTGTCTCATTATTTAATAAATAAAAGATGCACATATTAATTCACAAGATCTATTGTGGAAACAAACATTTATAGCAATGCATCCTTTAACTATTTTCCCTACCCTGATGTCACCATCACCCCTGACCTATGCCTAAAAGCCTTATCACAGGCCTACAACATGGCCTTTGATCTAAAAGTATGTCTATGCACTATGAAGAAGGCTGCTGAATGAGTTCACACAGACAGAACCTTCCCAATGACCTGCCTAGAGCCTGCTGGATTTCTTTGCTCTCATATCCAGGAAAAATAACTATTTACAAATTGATTTAACCACAATGAACTTGAGAAATGTTAAACCTGGGATATTTGGACACAAAGATGTTACTGTAATGTGAGTGCATTAATAAGACTGGGGCTGCTCCCACCCCAGAATTCACTACAACATTCAATACAACGGGTAGCTTTGGCAAGAAGGTAAAATATAACTTAATTTACAATGCAAATGTTTTTTTGTTGGTCCGCTTATAATAGTGGACAAGTTTTAGATATAGAAACATTTGCCTGATATCATTATCATAGAGTACTTCACAAGAAAGTTAATATTTGGGTGTAATTTATTTATTTATTTTAGCAACTATGCTTTTTTTTCAGTCCTTTTAAACACTTTTCAGTTCATCTGGTCAGATCAGCTTACATCCTTTCAAAGAAACAAAGTAAACGTATAGATGGTTGTCAGGGCTGTTCCCTCACCTTTAACTGTACATCAAATATGATCTGCTCTTCGAAGAGTCAAGGGAAGACATTGTGTGTCTGTCTGGGGGTGAAAAAGCACCTGCGAGTTAAGTAACTCTGCTGTCGAAGTACAGAATCTGACCTCTGGGGGGTGCTGTTCTGTTGCTGAAGCTTTACTCTTACAGTGGAGGAAGGGACCAGAGAGACCAAGAGAAAGACTGTGTGGCATCTTACCAGTGGAGAAACCAGTCTTCTTGTGACACTTGGTGAACTCAATGTTGAAGTAGGTAACTAGCGCATGGATGTAGTCATTCCTCTGGATCTGCAGGCAGAACGCTGAGGTGAACGATAGGTCTTCAGTCTTTACCGTGTAGATGTCCACCTCCTGTTGGAAGTAAAGAGACGGGCGCTTCTCAAATATCTACAACAAAAGACAAAACTCTTACACCACAAGTCAGTGGCCACACAGAGCTCCTTTCTGTCTAACTATCTGTCTTGTCTAGACAACATGTTGCAGATTTAACAAATGTATGTGCTATTTCGTGAGTTTCAGATGTGCTGGTGTGGGCGGATTATTTTAAAATCAGACAGAACCAGCTGTTTCACGTCCAGTCAGCTGATGTTAGCTTCATATTTATTGTGCAAATGAGAGTGATACAAATCTTCTTATCAAAGTTTGGCAAAAAAGGAAAAAAAGCACAAAAACTCATTTCACAATATTTCAGCTACCCTTGTAAGTTGCAGTTAGTTTAATTCTGACCTCAGTCAGAACATTATTTATTCAAATCATCAACCATCCAGACATTTTGTGATGTCATTACAATACATGGGATCTGTGGTCATCTGGGAGTTTGAACTTTTGTCAGGCTCCAGGTGTTATTCATGTATGGTGCTAGGAGGCCAAACCTTTAAATGTGTCCAGGTTCCAGTCAATTTAACAGGGGAATTGGATACCTCGTCACCCCCAGTACATGTTGTTCCAGATCCTTGTTTAGTGCTTATTTAAAACGGCTCCGTGCCAACATATCATGCTGGCTTCAATCGCTGAGTAACAGCTGGGCCTGTAGCTCACCTGAAACCTCCAGTATGCTGCAAGGTAAACATGTGAACAGGAGGTGTGATTATCTTCTTTCATGTGCATCATCCATGCTAATGGATATCCACCGCTATTTTCCTGGCTTTGGTGCCAGATGCTGCACTTTCTGTGGCATTTGCTGTGGTGGAATGAGCCTTATGTTTCCAGGGCAATAAAAACAATGCAATATTAATGTCAAATTCCCCCTGCTGCTTTTGCAAAAATAATCACTCTCGTAAACACATTTACCAGTTATTTAGTCTGGTCATGCGAAATAAAGTTCTCAAAGTCGAACTTTAAAGTTTAGGACAAAAATATATATATATATATCTGCAATATACCCACTCTTGCAATTAAACCAAAGGCAAAATACACACTTTTAGAGCCCTATCAGGCAGGTTGTTAGTATAAATTTATTATTTTCTGCAGGATAATACTTGTAATAATCCTTGCCGAGCATTGTTGCCAAAGTTTCAAGTGGTGGTTTAATAGCATGAGGTCCTACGCACGGAACACCACGGCTGTACAACTTTAATGAGGTCATTCTTTAATCCATTTAAAGACAATAACGGTTGTCAATGGGGTATCGTTATTGCGAGGCTTTTTCTTGATACAAAATTTCATTAAACTCTCATGACTGTGCCAATTTTCTTCTCTTTCATAACTCACAGCATTTGAAATTAAATCCTATCGGATGTCAAAGAAAACAAACATGAAATGACGGTATGCTCACAATATGGCAAAATCCCACCAGGACAGAGGTGAAATAGGGCCTGGGTGTATAATCAATATAAGAAGGCCAGGAGGAGGAGGAGGAGGAGAAGGAGGAGCAGCACAATGAGACTCGACGGGCTGCTATTGACATGCATGGCACAGCAGTTTAATCCACGCTGTGAGAGGCACAGACAGAGTAGCAGCCACACATCAAGGTCAAATGCATACTGACTGCCGCATGTTATGCAATGGGTTTACCAATCAAATATTGACATTGAGTAGTTATAGTAAATATATACATGTTTATGCATTCGTGTGTATTAGCGCTCAGCATCCTTGATAGGATCTACAGTACAGTTTGGAGAGCAACATTTGCTTAAACCACATAAAGTTAGGAAATTTGCGTTTTCTCAATCATTTCTCTGTTGTCACTGCACTGGCATTGTATCTATCACTGGATGCCTTCTTCATTTCCCTTTACAATGTTATCCCATTTATAAGGATTATGCAATTATGGGATGAGCAGCCTACAGTGTAGGGTTTCACACTACATTGTGCAGTATAATCATTCCCCCTTGCTACCAAAGTTGTTTTTCAGTTTCTTTTGGTCCAGTTTTCCTCCACAGATGAAGCGAACAAGCAGTAGTGATAATGTATGTAGAGATATCTCATCACAAGCTGTATTTGGCAGCCAGAGCGTTCCATCGTATCACACAATCTTCATCAGTAAATGTTTGTTTCCATTTGTTTCTGAGGCCTTCTGACTTGCCGGTATTGACATAAAAGTTAAATAGACTGACTGGGAACCTTCAATAGCTGTTTCCAGGATCAGAAATGAACTTTGAAGCGTTTGGAGCACTGTGCTCACGGGGGGAAAAAATGGAAATTTAACCATCTTCCACTCTGTGGTAACTGAGCAAACAATCTGCTGATAATGTGATATGAAAGCGAACTCCAACAGCTACTAAATGTATCTTGTAGTGAGATTTTCTCTTCTTCTCCAGGATCAATAATGAACTGAACTGAACCATAGCAGGGATATTATTGTGATAAAGGTTTTGCTGCTGCATCAACCGACTGTCATCAATACCACTGACAGAAAGCAACTGCTTCCTGCACAAATTCCTGCACACTAATGCAGGATGATGAAGCCAAATATTGCAAAAAAAAAATATTGCGGACAACAATGAACATAAACTCGATATATTGCATTAGGTCTACAGCTGCTATAACTGACCATTACCCGTAATATGATCCGGATTTTACCAACCTTGACCAGGCAGGAGTTGGTCACCACCTGTTTGGAGTCCACTACATCCACCAGTGGTTCTTTCATGGCCACATTGCGGATACAGGTCATGTCAAAGCCATACACGTTCTCCCACCCTGTTAAACACAGTATCATTACTTTGCCATAGTCAGTTGGTGCTTAAACTGCAAACATATGTTTCTTCTTTCAGTTTTTTTGTTCAGTTGCTTGAGCAGTAAAAGCTGTTGGAGGTGGAAACAGTCAGGCTGCAGCTTTAAAAAAACAAAACAAAATACAACAATAGACCACTCAAAGCGTACATTCATACTCAGATACATTCATACACCGATGGTAGTGGCTGTCATACAAGGTGCCAAAGCTCTTATCATTTACATACATTCAAACTCAGATGGTTCAGCCAACAGGAGCAACTAGGGGTTAAGTATTTTGCCCAAGGATACAACAAGATGTGGTCTAGAGAGGCTGGGAATCAAACCACGAGCTTCCGTTTGATGGATGATTGTTCTGCCCCTGAGCCATAGCCACCCCTGACTTATACCTGTGATTTTGAAACAATGTGTGCAAGTCACATTATTTTCAAGGAGACACCTTGAGTCTCTGAGTCTTTCCCCATATATACTTGCTGCTTAGGCTAAATCGCCCCATATATCATTCATTAAGCTAATTAAACGAGGGTCTAATTGTGACACAAAAGGAGAGAACTACTGTACTCGAGTGCACCAGAAAGCCGGTTCTAATGAACGGCTCGCACACCCTCAGGGTCTTTTGTAATGTGCTGTTTTTCATGCCGCTCACCTATAAGACAGCGTGCAGGTCAGATTCGCTGTAGCGCTAATGACCACAGGATGCTCTCAGAACACTGGAGTGCTGCAGAAGGCCACTTCTATCTTAGGGCCACAGAGAGAGAGGCTTGCGGTCAGCACAGTGTGAGCATTTGTCTCGTCACTCACCTGAGTCTGGCCAGAATAATGATGGACAAAAGTGTATGCAGGCATCATCGGAAAACTTAACGGAACCGGGAAGTAATTTGATATGACTTTCCGGAGATATTATCTGGTGCAGTGTGGTGTATAAATTCCTTTCTCGGACATTCTGTTTCAATGCCTGCATAATCTAGGTGACCCCAATCACGCACTGGTTTCATGCTGACTTTGTCACAGCGTTTCTGTCCGGAAGCAAAACATCGCCGACAGTCCTCACGCTGGCCTCAGAGTGGGAGGATGCAGGGATGGAGAGGATTGTTGACTTATAATATCAATTATTTCCCCCCGGCGTTACATCGGAGGAAAAGTTCAAAATCATTTGCAGCACTGTAAAGGTTGTGTTAATGCATCAATGTAAGGGATGCGGACCTTGCTCTACATCCCCGTTCATTCAGTATAGACAATAATCCTGGCTATAGCTGCCTAGGGGGTAAAATATAGCTGCATTGAGTGCACCTGGTGTAGTACATGCAAGTAACCTTTTAGAATCCTGGATCAAGTAGATACATACAGTCCCACATTATACATACACACCCTCACACTGAGCTTACAATGGATCTTGAAGTCTTTATACTGCCTGTCCTCTATGGCCACCACATACAGAGAGGCACGGTCAGGAAACATTAATCCGCCGGGTTTCTGTTTGACAAATGAGGCAAGAAAATAACTCAATTAATTAATGAGGGATTAATTCCGAACACATTATAAAAGGTCCACATTGCAGCATTCGCGCCCTTTCATTCTGTAGCCTAGTACAAATTTAAATTATTGAGGTGTTATTGATGTAATAATGCTATAAAACACACACACACACAGATCCCACACAGCATACCAGCCACTTGTCCCTGGCAAAGATGACAGTGTTGAGCATGGATTCGTAGAAGAGGCAATAGCCCATCCACTCTGATATGATGATGTCGACCTTCTCTACAGGGAGCTCCACCTCCTCCACTTTACCTTTGAAGATGGTGATCACTGAAATACATAGGACATCGTTTAAATCATAAATCATTAGCAATGCCATTTTTTTATTATTATTATTTCAGCGGAAGAGGGGTTGACATATAAAAAACATCTTTACAAACTCCTAAACAGGAATGGTGTCAATATAGAAAGGGAGAAATGACAGCCATGCGGTGCTGATGGGAATCAGCAGCACAGCTGGGGTTTCACAGAATAGCAGCGGACCTTTGCCCTGTCTGAGATTAGCTCACTACAGCTTTATTTGTTCTGCCTTGGTGAGAGGTTATTGAAGAGTTTTCCTGGTGGTGCAAAGTGTCTGATTGACACGTGAAGCCTCTGTTACTCGCTGGTGATTGCTTTCTGCTTATTCACTGTCTTTGCAAAAACTCGGGGGGGAACATTGTGTTAAGTCCCTCTTCCAATTACTGGTGCATACTTGATATTCAAAGGTTTATAAATATAGGACATTTGCTGACAGCGTGGTTCATGGAGGTATTATTTGGCAGATGCACAGTCAGTAAATTTATTTTCGAAGTTCCGGGGTTGTTAGGGTAAAAACAACATAAGCTTTGAAGTTATATCATTTGGAAATATGTTGGTGCAAATCAGCCAGTTCAGTGCAGTATGAACCTGTGAATACAGATTCAGAATTCAAGCAACAGTCATTCAAAAACCCTAACATTTGAACATCCATAAGCAGCCCTCTTCCTGTTTAGAGTAGAGAAGTCTTCGTTATCCTCCCTGGGGTAATTATTTTGTCACCAAGTGCCTTTCAGACATAACAGTACCAAAAACAATATTTTACTAATCAGTCTTAGTTCACAAACCTGCAATTATGCAGTAAAATAGTTTAAATAAGTAATGGTTGGAAATTGGGGTGGGGATGGGCCCCCTTCTTCCCCTGGGACCAGTCACTTAAAAAAGCTCATAAACCAGCACAGTATTAAAATCAATAGCAGTTACTCATGAGGCTGTGTGCAAGAATTTAGGGCTGTATGCAATTAAAACTAATTAAAAGTCAATAAAAAGCAACCTACATATTCCTGATTACTAAGTTGAGGAGGGTGATGGTGGCATCCTCTACCCCTCCTCCACACCCACCCTCCCCTCCTTCTTCTGTCAGCAATCTGAGAGATCTTTAGTCAAATCAAGTCAAGTCAAGTTTATTTGTATGGACCAAAATAAATAAAAAGGATGGACAAACTTTGCCATAGTTGTGGTGTGTACATAATAGGACAGATTAAAGTGGTCATAATAAGGACCCTGTTTCTAATAATCCTCTCAAAAGCCTTCATAGACAGAAGTAAGGGCCACAGGATAGTGATCATTTCACGATTCAGGAGTCCTACCCTTGGCCACTGGCACTATTTTCCATATTTCTGCAACCTCTCACTGTATAAATGAACTGGAATATAAAAGAACAAATGCAACATAATTGCCTGGCACTGTTTTCGAATAGCTTGGCCCCAATACCACAGGGGCTGGCACTTTTTTTTCTCTCCTTAGTATGCATGAGATATTTCGGCACTCATCAATGATAATACTCCTCACAGGCAGCTCTATGTTATTATTATTTTTTTTTTAAATCATGCTCATCAAAATGCAAGTAAAAATGATTCAGTTCATTGGTCAGCACCCCATCAAGTTTGTCGGATAAAACACCTTTCTTCTCCATCTCCATCCCACCAGTGACTTGGATCTGCTCCCATGCTAAATAGGGACTCGCCTCATTTCCTTTTTCACACTTTTAGGTGCTCCTAGGTAGTCCAGTAATTTAAAGTCAAAATGGGGGTCAACCTCAAACAAATTGCAGCAGAAGCAAACTCAACTGATTTTGTATCCTCAAAATGTCCTCAGTGAGGGATTAAAAAAGCCCAGAGGAATCCTAGTAGGGGAAAGTTTAAAATTGAATACCTTTATAAGCATTGCCGAGTTGATTACTTACATTAAGCAAACAAAAAATGTATTGCAAGTGTTTTGAAATTCTTTGTTAACATAGGTAAATTTACATAAATGAGCATAAATTCCACCATTTTGACTGCAGGGGTGATATTGTGATACCAGCAAAAAAACTGTGTTGGGTTGATTCAGTGCCCTACTACCATCAGATGCAGCTGTAATATAATATAATATATATATATATATATACATACCCTAATCTCTGCATTAATTATAGTAATAAAGCCTGGTTTAAAGTTCTTTCTTCCTCCAAGTCGCTTTGCAAATAGGAACTTTAAATGGGTTCCATTCAGACCAAGAATTTCAAAAACCTTAATTCATTCATTCATTCATTCGTCGTCTATACCCACTTAATCCTCATTAGGGTGACAGGGGTCTGCTGGAGCCAATGTAGCGCATTACAGGTGAGAGGTGGGGATACACCCCCAAACAGTCGCCAGCCTATCGTGGGGCTTTCAAAAAACTTGCAATAAAATGTTGTTTTGTAATGTTTGTCTTAATGTAAGTAATCAATTTTCATGTTGCTATCTTAAGAAGATTTTTACTCTATTCACGTGAGAAAAAAATGCATTATGAATAGGAAATATTTTGGTCTTTTTTCAAAACTTTCCCTTATTGGAATTCTTCTGGGCTTTTTTTCCCTCACGGAGGACATGTGGAGGAAACATAATTCTTTGAGTTTGCTTCTGTTGGAATTTGAGGTTGTTTGATGAAATGACTTGACTAATGTGCTTATTGGGTGGCACCCCTACCTTTTATAAACCCTCTCAAAACAGATTTGACAGATTTAGTTGCTTGTTGTTAAGGAACAGTATACGCAATTTATGAGGGTTAACATTTTCTTCACAGAAGGTCATATAACCAGTAACAAGTCAATTTATGTAGACAACTGCAGGCATCTACGTCCCAGTCTGTAGATTCAAAACAACATAACTTCAGTCTGAAGAGGAACCTTTCCTTGCTTGATTATTTCCCTCTTAAGAGCTGTTCTGTAAGTTGGAGCGAGGAAAACAACATTATATTATCAGAGGTGTGAAGTGGTGATTTAGAAATAGACCTGCAGATTCCTGTAGTAGAGGCAATAGCATATGTCAAGGACCATGTCATGCTTTGCCTGTTAAATTACAGTATTATATATATATATATATATATATATATATATATATATATATATATATATATATATATATATATATATATATATATATATATATATATATATATATATATATATATATACACAAAATGAAAGCAGTGGGAATCTGTGAGGTACATAACAAGGTCTGAGCCTAACAGAAGGATTTTTTCTTCTTTTCATCAGGCATACCATGTCAATATCTGTAATCCTGTCTCCCTTTCTCTACATCCACTGTCATTAACATAACCTAATTTGCTGCTGTCTTTCACTGAGATTAAAATGCAGTGGCATCTGAACAGAGAGAAGAAAACACTTTCAGCTCTTACCACTGTCGAGATGGTTGGACTTGATGATCCTCTCTGAATACTCTGATATACTGGAACATTCAATCTGGTGGCGAAACAAAAACACAATATCAACTGATCATAGATTAATTACTGTTTACTGTGCTTTGGGCAGATTATCTCTAAGAGAAGTAGTGCAGTACCTATAGAAGTTATGTATTCCTATTAAAAAGTGAAAGCTTAAGTATATATATTTTTATGTTTGAATAAATGAGGGTGTGTTAGTCTGTTACATAGTCATAGACAAAATTTTTTAATTTATGTTGAAAGTGCGGATGTGATTCTACATATCAGTTTTGAAATTGTGTTGATAAGACAAGTAAAACCAGATTTATGATAATCCCTGACTGTGTACTTTTTTCCTGTATAGTGTAATGACCTGGACATGTTCCTATTACATGAATAAATTAGTTTTGGCCCAGATTTTGTTGTTAGGTGACAGTGCTGGGATTTCCTGAGTATGTGCACTCATCTTGGAGTAAGACGGCTATGGACCACAGTAGTCTGTGTTAGCGTGAGGGATAAAGTAGCAACTAAACTGGCTACTGTGTTAGTATTTTTGAGAGACATTAGATAACACCTTTGCTACGCTGGCTGAACAATCAGTGCAGGAAGAAACAGGACAACCAAGCTTTGAATTGTAACTGCTGGGAAACAACATGAGGAGGAGCCATGGTACGGAGCTTTATACTGTAAAGGTTTTTTTTCTTTTTGTATTGCTGATGTACTCATGCAATAAATAACCCACAGGTGTCTGTTCTTTTAGATAGTTTAAATTCTGACATGTGCAGGTCAGAATAATGTGCTTATATGCTAATCCCAGTGTGCTACTGCATAGGTCCTTCTTTTTTTCTCTTGTCCTAAATCTTTTATTTTAAATCACTGCTGAGCATGTCTGTCCAACACCGCAGCCACACATACAGTAAGGTGAACTTATGTGGTACAAGAAAAAGGTCATTTTTATTGTTTTGTATCTCTCAAATCAGCAGTTTGTTTCTGATTGAAACACTGTAGGTTTATATAATATAAAACAAACCTATTTTTTTAGTATAATTAAGAACTGATTCTAACAGTCTGATTCATTGCAGTGTAAATTTGCACCACCAGTAGATGGTGCTGTAGCACTTCTGTGGGTTTGGGCAGAGAGACCGGATACAAGCTCTACGTAGCGTAACGTTCTGTAGCAGCTAGAAATAAAATGGCACTTGGTGAAGACCTTCATCCTCTCTCTCTTGCCTACTTTACAGGTACTGCAAAACATTTAAGAAACTTTCTACCTTATTCTTCTTATTATTCTTTATTATTCTACCTTCTTCATCGGACAATGTCTCAAACAAAACCTTTAATTTTTATTACTTAATTAATTACTACTTAATTTATTACTTAATTACTTTCATAGCCTCTTTCAGTTGCCATATTGAATATGCACTTTGTCAGGATGTTTACCGTGATAAATATGTGATAAATCTACACAATAGAGTTGCTACAATGATGTCAGAAAGGTCTCCTTTGCTTGGAATTTGATATTATGATACAAATATGTTGCTGAATGTAATACTTGTACTTTATTTTTGCATATGAGTAACAGTAATGTTATTGAATATAATACACATCTGCTTATAAGACACATTATTATTATTTTCGGAAGTGAAAATGAACATGAAAGGATGAATAACAGATATATTCTGTTAGTCACCCTTTTTTGATAACTTGTTAAATCAGACATAAAATAGCGCTGGCTGGGTGAAGACGTTCATCCTCTCCAGTCTTTCCTGTCTACTTTACTCCATAGTGACCAGTCATCGGTCCAAAGATACACCATGCTCTGTCGTAGCCTGTGTGTCTCATGAACCGGCCTATATCACCCAAAAGTGGTTTGTTATCACCACACAAAGGAATGATTGAAGTCAAATGTCAAGCTAAAAAAGAAGAAATCTAATGGCTGCTACTATAACACTGGCAGTGTCTTACTTTCAGTAATGATGGTGGAGATTAGTCATTGCTCAACCACAACCAGCCATTTAGCCCTAATGGACTTTGGACGTCTACTTTCATTAGGGCCTACTCTTTTGACATTTCAGATTATTTTAAACTGTCTTCACCCGGCTGCTGCCTTTCTCTCCACTGCTATCCTCAGCCTCCCCTGCAATACCCGCAATGATTTCCCTGAGCAGCATCCTCTCTTTTTTACTGAGTTCTCTTGCTTGACATATTTTGCACTTTCTGCCCACCGCCGCAGGACGCATTTCTGATTTATGGCGGCACCAGAAAAAAAAAAAGAAGAAAAAAACAGAGTTACAACATAATAAAGGTCCTTCATTCATCAGAATAAACTCCGGACACTTCTAGTAAGCAGCTCTCAAACAAAATAAGGTTATATTTCAGTGGGAGTCATTTGTCAATACCGGGCTCTTACAGCATCAGGGAGCCTGAGAGTATAGATTTTCTGCTCAGTGTGTACACTGTGTTCCACCATGCCAGGGACTCTGTTTGTCAGAGGTGTGCAGACTTATTCATGCAGCAAGGGATCCATCTGGTCGCAATCAAGCACACGACTCTTGAATGAACGAACTCCAGGTGCTCCGGATCATAAAAAGGCACAGCCAGGCTGGGACCCTCGCGGTGAGAGAGGGCAGGCTGGAAAATAGAAGCACTCGGGTGTGCCTTGGAATCTTTTGGAAGAATGAGATCTGTTTCACTTTTATTTTAGCAGCAGGAACTGAATAGTCCTACTCAATAAGAAAAGCACCACCTGTGAGACAGATATCAGAGGTATCATCTTGGATATGTATATGTGATTGTTGCCACCCGGTATATGGATACTGAAATTAAACTCTGACCTCTGAGTAGGGGAAATGTACTCCACCTCCGGAACACACACACACACACACACATGCACACTGTCCTCTGCTGCCTGTAAGTAGAGGAACATTCAAGAACGTGCTAAGGTTGCCTGCAGCTTTCTGTCGGTATGTCTGTCAACTACACGTACACCCATGAATCTGCCCAATTAAAAAACAGCCTGTATCAACTGCATAGGCAGACACCTACAGTAATGCAGCAGGTGTTGTTTATGTGCCTCTGTGTGTACTTGCAGGCGTGCGCATGTGTGTTGCCGTGCTGTTCGCGCATGCCAACACCAGCCCCTCTAATTGGCAATATCCCCTCATCTCTCTCTGAATCTCCATGAGAGGAGACAGCCATGAGCCATGTGTCCGTCCGAGTCGCTCTTCAAGTCGGAGGACTGAAGCCTCGGGGAGCATTCAGTCAACACCCCCTCACACGGTGCCTCCTGCACCTCTCACTATTGTCAGGAAGAGTCACTGTCACTGTATTTATCCCTGTGGGCACCGCGTTCTTCTCTCCAGAGTTTATAACTTTGCCTAGGTGTTATGAAAATGAGTTGGAAACGCTCCGGTGTGCGTTAATTAAGTTTCATTCAGTTTTATAAGAATTGGAAGCAAAGGGCTTTTGATTGCTGGGGCGAAATTGTAAAGCAAACATGATTTATATGAAGCGTTAAAACTACTGTGTATAACTTTTAATCTTCTTAGAGCTATAACATCCCGAGAGAGGTACCTGGCTCACTTTTGGGAAATTGTGGAGAGATGAATTAAATGAGTGGCTGTTCAGGGATCTGTAGTCGTTTCACTTCATCACTGTTACACCTTTACACACGACAGTGAATGGACATGTCGCCACTCGTAATGCTGCTATGTTCAGTGCAGATTCAGATAAGCTTTTACTCTTCGATTGGTACAAAATTTGCAATTTGTTTGTAATAATGGAGGTTAATAGCTCGGCAATCGACGATTTGAAGTGGGGTTATTTTACTTTTAATGAGGAAGCAAACAGTGTGAATCACGACTGAGGGATTCAGGTCATCTCTGACCTCTATTAAAATGGAGGAGAGGTCAGAGATAATGAAAAATGAGCGACCCAAGGAAATAACTGCTGTGTTCACATCACTGATTAATTCAATATGCATGACTGGAGACTTGGATGTCTGAGGTTTAAAATATTCCACCTTATACAATACAGTATTATACCTATACAATTTCGATTAAATTGCCTTGATTGATGGACTTTGGCAAGGTAAGTGTTGCATGTTGCATATTATTATATGCAATAATAAAGAAAACAAATGCCTTTTTTAAAGCTGTTTCAGTCTGCCTCACCTTGCTGCTTGCTCTGCGACTTGCTTGCAGGTGTCTGACTTAAAAAAAAGTCATGAATGACGAGGAAATTCCTAATCAAGCCTTTAATCAGTAAATTCGGCAACTTCAGTCTAAATTCCCCTGTGGTCTGGAGCCTCACCGACAAACTAATCAAGGCCTCTATCCTGAAATTGGTTAAACACAACGACCAGACCCTCTCCATCCTATGAAGGACAATTATTGGCTGCAACAACATGTTTCTGTTTTGGATTATTACATGTCTATTAAGTGTTTTATGTTAAACATTTATTGATAGGGTACAAATGTGGGGCATTAAATGTCGCCTTAATGTATCATTGTTATGTGGCTCTGACAAGTGGGATTTCGTACCAAAGAAGTCTTTTACTGGTACTCTGTGGTTCCAGAATGGAGATTATCAATTTCCCTCCCTCTTTAACAACATCCATATGATAGAGTAATGTTCTTGTTGGCCCACAGCCCAGACCTTCCACCTCACAAACCCATCTTTTCGAATGGAGCTTTATTAGGTTTTGGTATGATAAAGATGTGAGGCTTTGGTGCAGAGCAGAGCTCACTCTAAGAGCATCAGAGTCAAAGGGGAACTAAATCCCTGAAGTCATAGCCCCATTTTATGTGTGTGTTGTGGGGCCGTGCCGGATGGGCAGCAGCACTCTAACACAAAAAAAGTGATTAAATTACAAACCTTATGTACAGAAGGATGGTAGACAGGAAGGGAAAAAAACAGCATGA
The DNA here is from genome assembly GCA_030544235.1 of Lepturacanthus savala. Classification (NCBI taxonomy): domain Eukaryota; kingdom Metazoa; phylum Chordata; class Actinopteri; order Scombriformes; family Trichiuridae; genus Lepturacanthus; species Lepturacanthus savala. Next base: position 19,769,079 of record CM060465.1, read on the forward strand.
GACAGCAGAGGATGAAAAGTCAAACAAATACGAGCAAAGCCAAGTCACACACACCTAAACACATAATGTCAACCAGTAGTTCAACAAGTTGCCAGGTGATTCCAAGTTAATCGTTCCTCCCCTGAAGCAAATACAGGCTGTCTGGAGCCACTGCACAAAAATAAGTTCCACATGGTTATCCCAGGCTAGTGGTGTGCATCCAGCATATATGCTCAGACCTGCCCTGACTAGCAATTACCTGCACTACACGATAACAGGGAGCCCATCAAATTGCCACGGCTCAGCCTGTCAACCTGAGGCCACAGACTTTTATCACTTGCCTGTCAGACAGTATATTCCTTGAAGATTATAAGATGTCTAGGGGAAAGGGTTAAAAATGTATGTGAAGGCATGCAGTGAAGCAGCCGTCCACATGCACACAGCATGGACAGGTTGTCTGGCTCGACTGCACAACGATTAGATCCTTGTGGTTCAGCTGCGATGAAAGGAAGACATGTCTTACCCCATATACGTGCTTTGCCCCGGCTTTGGCAGCGAACATGGACAGGATCCCAGTCCCGCTTCCGACATCCAACACTATTTTGTCCTTGAACACGTGTTTGTTGTGGTACATGGAGTTCCTGTAGGTGAGCGTCCTTACTTCGTCCTTCAACATCTCCTGGTTTTAAGCACAAGACAAATAATATCAGGAAGATGTTGACAAGGGTAAAACCCCTGCAGAAAAGTGACAATTTGTTCTCTTGGATTTAAAGCTGGCCATCGGGGGGTCTGGTTTTGCCGCATTGGCGCATAGACAAATAGCACGCTGCCTTTGCCTAATCTCACTCCGTCGTGCGGTTTCACATTCAAATCCATAGTTGGGTGTTTCTGATTGTACCCCATGAGCCTGCAGGATCAGCCTATCTGCATCTGTTCTCTGTCTCCCTTCATTGTGTGTGTGCATATCTAAGTGTGTGAAGAGCATTCAGAAATGCCAAAAATACACCTGACCTACATTCTGAAAATATGAAAAATTCATTTCACAGGTCACACTTGTAAGGTACTCCTTTTATGCAACCTTTAATACTTTCTGTGTCTCCACTGATCTCTGCTGGAGCAGGTAAGCATGCATAAATCATTCTGAAAAGTGGAAACAAACAGCATAGATAAAGAAGTAATGAAATGTTATATCTACTAATCAATTCTTTGTAGCGTTGTAGAAAAAAGCAACTGGACTTTTCATATCTCATTCAAAAAAGCTTCTTCCATTGTGAGACTTCTCATCTCATCTTCTATACCCGCTTATTCCTCATTAGGGTCGCAGGGGTCTGCTGGAGCCTATCCCAGTGCATTACGGCGAGAGGCAGGGATACACCCCAGATGGTCGCCAGCCTATCGTGGGGCATACACACCATTCACTCACACACTCACACCTACGGGCAATTTAGAGTTGCCAATTAACCGTCTTGAACCTGCGACCTTCTTGCTGTGAGGCAACAGCACTAACCCCTGCGCCACCATGTCAAAATCATCCCCAACAAGACCAGAAGTAAGAACTTACCTCATGGATACCAAAGTGAGCGTAAGAGTCAAAGTAGTAGTCTCGTGATGTCATCTCCTCAGGGTTAAGGAACTTGGATATCTTGCCCCGGCCAGGACAGTTGGGGAGGCTGGCAGCATGGGGTGTGTGTGGCGGGCGAGGGGGCCGCGCAGCATGCTGGATGGAAGGCACCGGCTTGGGCAACGACGTGGGCTGAGCCGACTGGGATGTAATTATGCGGATTGGCTGTGGCTGTGGTTGCTAGGAAGTGAAGGAGGAAGGAAATCGCATCATTAAGCCTCAGGCTGTTGGGAACAGTTTGGATTTATAGACATAAAACTTATCAGCCATTCCCCTAAACATTTTCATTTGCACCCATGCCTCTCAGCCCATATGTCAGACTGCTGTTCTGTGAAGCCGTCTGGGGACTTCTGAGAGTCCAGAGAGCCGAGTGAGTCTGGAGGACGCTCTGATCAAAAACTTGAAGTCGGTCTGTCAACAGAAGGCAAAAGGCTAGGAGGCTCTGCTCTGTGCAGAAGGTACACCCATAATGTCCTGATTATCACCTCTGAGGCCTGCTGGGAAGGTCTAACCGAGGTGAGAGAGCCATTAATCATACTGAGCCAGTAAGCCTTTCTGTTGTTTATTCTCATTCCAGCTCTTAGGCTTCTAAATAAATGATGAACCATTCATGTTTTTTTATTAGAACGGTATATCTGATATTTTTATCTGGAAGAAGAAGCAATGGAATAAGAATAAGACGTCCCCACTAGGGTTAACGTACTTCATTTCCCTTTTATTCAGCCTGATCCTGCATGACATTGTAAAAAATGCTCCTGCTGGGATTTTCCTCGCATGTTTTGATGTTGCTATATTTCAGAGCTGTTGCTTATGTACCATACACCTTCTGCTGTTTATCTTTATTGACACAGCAGCAGAGAACAGAGATTTTATTTTGGACCTTCAGCTCTACATTAATTGAATCTGGCAGAACAAAAACCCAGCCCTGATAAATTATACAGTTTCAGACAAATGTATTAATTGGTAATTAGGTAATTAGGTTGTAATAACAATGTCGAATTATCACCCGACTGCAGTTCCCCAATCAATCTTTTTTTTTTTTTTTTTTACATATTTCAGCTCACCCTTTTAGTGTCTTGAAAGTTGTGCTTCATTCTTCTCAGGCAACTGTTTTTAGTGAAAACTCTCTGAATTTAACTCTAAATTACCAGACCTTTACTAGAGACAAAGTTAGTGATTGGCTGGTGGAAAAACTTTTATCAACTAGCAGCTAAGATCGTCAGACCAGATGGCCTGCTGGATGCATAATAATGAACCACTCTTTCCTAACAGATTCACTTTATGGTGATGCCATGTCAACTGCTTCCCCCAAGTGGGATCGAAATCAAAAAATCTAATAGGATTGACATGTAAGAGAGTCAAGAAGGTGGATAACCTTTCTAACAAATGAAGTCATTTCTTGTCTCTTGTAACTTACAGCCACATAGATCTAGTGGAATTACAGTTGGATTTCTGTTGAAGGCAGTGATTTTCTTATTTTCAGAAAGTCGATTATCCTCCCTCGCATTTTTCCTCCCTGTACTTTTATCATACGTATCCCTTTAAAATGATCATTATTATTCTTTGTCCTCTCGTTTCCTGCTGGGTTTACATGGCAGCGACAGGCACAGAGCGACCGAGAAAATGATGAGTGAAAATGCCTGCTCACAACATGGTGTCTTCACACCAAAGCTGACCACTTATAATGCAGTAGAAGTGTAGAAACCATGAAAGAGACCATTTCATGGCCGCCCAGTCAGATTACTGCTACTGTACATTCCACCTGCAACATACAAACCACCGTAAATGTGTCATGCTGAGTAACACAATACTTTTATCATCCATTACCAGCATGTGAAATGCTGGGAATCAAAAAGCAAATTATCTAAGCCATGATATTGTCTTTATGGTGTATGTTTCATTTCTTCTTATGTGATGTTTTTTTTATTGTATTTTAGTATATTTGTTTTTGCATTTAGGCCATATTGTATGTTGTATTATATCTTACGAGGTAACCTGCCAAGGTACTACAGATGTAAATCTTCAGATCATCAGCTTACTCTAGTTTATTTCGTTTGAAAACTGAGATCTTCATTCATTTTCATTGTTCCTGATAAATAAATCAAATGTGGATCTGAAGATGGATCACTTCAATGCAGTGCAGCACATCCTCACATCATTTTGGTAATCAATTACCCCATAATGCACTTTTTCAAAAATGGCTTAATACGTTTTGCCTTTCTAACATCTGACCTATTGTTAAACTCTTTCTAGCAAAGAGATCCACATGCAGTTCACGTTGTGAAGACTGCACTTGATTCTCAGCATATTCTGGAATAAAATGAACAACTGCGGCGACAGCAGGATCTGATCAACAGCTGGCTCCGAGCCAAAAGCGGAGTCAATAATTATAAGACGGGGCCACCGAAGAGGTGATTAAGGATGCCAGGTTCAATATAAAATCTGATGAGCAGGCACTAAATCTAAAAGATGCACGGAAAAAAAAGAAAAAAAAAACAAGCTGTCATTGGAGAGAGATATATTGAAGTAGACTTGCAGTACGCTAAAAGAATAGCAGCTGCAGAGAGTGTAACTGAGATGCCCTGACACAGGAAAGAGAGGGTGCATGTGTCCTTGCCGCTGACCCTTGAGACGGATAAACACATTTGAGGTTCTATTTCAGACTGGATCCTCATCCGTACACTGAGGTGAGATTTGACATTTGAGAAAGACGGTGGCTTGCTGTGTCGCCGCATGGAGAGTCACTTTGTTCCACTGTTGAAGTTGAGCCCCGTTTGTTCCCAATGATTTAATTTCATGGATTCTTTTTTATAAATTCTGTATTGGAATATTTCTGCCACACATACTTTTTGCTGCAATATTTATTGGTGACAAGGAAGGCTTTTTACTTAGATAAAAAAAAAAGCTGATTCATCATTTCATGGAAAACAGATCCTCTACTAGTCAGAAAAGACACTTTTAGCACAGGTGGAAAGGCTAAAAGTCTTCTTTTTTTTCCATTGGCTACTTCCTTTGGGCCTCTGCCATTACTGCACTTAGGCACCTCTGATAACACAAATATTCCAAAACAGCAGAGAGAAAGGGAAGGGGAGAGATCCATCCATCCAGTCTCCTCTTATCAGGTGCCTGCTGCCTTCAGGAGGTAAACATCATGATAAAATACTGTGAGTTTAAAGACGTCTTTAGAGGAACTTTTTTTCGTGATAAATAATGTATAGCAACATGGAACTGTCTCCAACTTCATGGTGTTACATCACCGTAGTAGATGAATACCTCTATGAAAATGCGTCCGAGCATAAATCACAATTCAGATAGTAGACTTGGCTGATATTAAATTTTCTATATCTCGATGCTGTCCAGCCCAAATATTGTGATGTACAATGTTATAAAACAAAACAATGCTTCATGTTTCACTTAGTTTTTTCGTCAGCTCTGATTCAAAAAGAACTGAGAGTTGCAGACCTGCCGTTTGTTCCAGATATGTTGAGCATAAAAAGCCCTGCTTCTCTATGAAGTTTTAATATACCCACATGCCAGGATACATTGTTGAGTAAGCAAAGCAGAGACTCACAGCCGTTCAGGCAAAATTGTAAGAAAAACAAAATTGCACTAGGCGGGAAATATTGTGACTGTTCATTTCAATATACTGAAAATCGTCCCAAGCCTCAGAGAGAGATTTATTGGGGGATAAAACTTCTGGCTGCATCCTTGGGTTTACCTATTTAGACAGAGACCTCTGAAGGCCCCCTAGGCTCTGAAACACCATGTACTAACAATGCTCACTCCACTTTCTACAAAGCTGCCCTGCACCTTTAAGTGGCCCCTATTTTGCTATTTCCCTATATTTTATATTTTGTGGTTTATTTATAAATAATGGGCGACACGGTGGGGCAGGGGTTAGCGCTTTGCCTCACAGCAAGAAGGTCGCAGGTTCAGGACCTCCTTGGTCCTGGGTCTTGGACCTTTATATGTGGAGTTTGCATGTTCTCTCCGTGTCTGCGTGGGTTTAATGCTCAGGTTAATTACCGACTCTAAATTGCCCGTAGGCGTGAGTGTGTGAGCGAATGTTGTGTGTGCCCCACGATTGGCTGGCGACCATCTGGGGTGTATCCCTGCCTCTCACCGTAATGCGCTAGGATTGGCTCCAGCAGACCCCTGAGATGAGAAATTTATAAATGTTTTTTCAAATGGTCTCAAAGCACCTAGTTAGACCTGCAGCAGCAATGCAGTCTGCCTTCTCACACACCCACTCTGAAAAAAAAAAAAACTCTGCTTGGCTTCATGTTGTCCTGTTAATCCCACCCATCAGAAAGCTGGGTCCAGTTGAAGAAACAGAAACTCCAGCACTCCAAGAGGGTGTGGCTCCACGGGTGGTTACTATTAACTTTCACATTTCTAAATGTATTCAGCTGGAGGCTGACAGAGGCTGTCAGACCACAACAGACCCAGTTTCCACAGAAAACAGTGTCAGCATTTCATTTTTCAAGTATCATATCAATATTTTTTTTATACACATGGGTTTTCATATGGTATCCCGGCTAGCATGTCCATGTGGGTCCCATAAGGGTTTGGTTTGGGTTGTACATATGTGTGCCAAGTGGGTTTGTCTCCACTTTCCATGATGGCCCCGCTTGTGTTTTCTCATAACCCTTATGGGCCCCACAGGGACATATTGGCTTGGATGTGTGTGTATATGTATGGTGTGACAACAGGTTAGAAAAAGATAGTTTGGGTTAAAATAATCAATGTTGGCATAAAATGTCTGGTTAACAGTGGTGTTGAACAGGTATCCAGGCCATGAAACAAAGCATAGAGTCATCCGCTCCTCCTCCTTCCGCTGCTAAGAAAAGTGAAACTTGTCAGAAACGCTGAAAGTATCCATAGTTTGCAGAAACACACCCTGTCAGTGATGTAGATATTACACACGAGCACTGAAAAAAAAGTGCAGACGTTGATTGACATCAGGGCCCCTTTAAGGGTTATAGGGTTAGTTGGTCCCAGCCTCCCCCGTCTGCAAGGTGCTGCAGTACCTTGGACAGCGCAAGGAGGAAAAGCAGCAACACACTGTCCCGTTCAACATCAAACAGCTCAGCAGATTATGCATCATTAAAAACAGATAAAACACCATCAAATAGCCTCTTTCCCCCCCTTATTTCCCCTTTTTACACAAGTAATCGTGTTTTTTTGTTGTTGCTTTGTTGGACAACTGTTTCTCCTGTGAGGGAGGGAGACAACACATCTCATCATCACTGTCTAGTCTCATCATAAAAGTGAAATCACGCTGCTGCGCATCAACCGTTGGTTTGTATTGGGAGCAACACGGTTAAAAAAAACAAAAAACGACAAAACTCGTTTTGTCTGGCGCCTGTTCTGCACGATTAACGCGAAAGGGAGAGGGGGGATCCTTACTAGGGGGATCTATCACTCGAGATTGCTGTGTCACAATCCGGGCAGTCAGCATCCCGCATTAGTCGGAGGTGCAACTTTTAAACACACCCTGGTCGGACACATGCTGCTGCTGCTGCTGCAGGACGCGTTGCACCGCTGCTGAGTCCGAAAAAAAAGCACCGAGCGCAGAAAAACCAAAGGCGCTCAATCATTTATTACACTTACCTCGCTGCTCTCAGATTCCGCCATTTTTCTCCTGAGGAGCATGCAGCGGGACGAGTGCTTAATTCCCATAAGAGCCGGCAAAAAATGTGCTTACACTTGTCAGAAGTGGAATAACAACAACTGCAAAGAAAAAATGTGTGAGGAAGATTCCCAGACTCCTTCGGTAGTTCTCGTTCACATCCCACACTGCGATGTATTCTTTTTAATTCTAAGATTGTCAAAAAAAAAGAAAAAATAGAAAAAAAGACGTAAAACTACATGAGCTCCCTAACGCATAGCACCCGGCGTTGCAACAGTAAAGTGCCAGATTCCATGTTGCAAAAGTTTGCATTCCACCGCTGCTTTTCCTGGAGAGCGCAAGAGCATGATCAGCTGCAAAAAAAATACAAATTAATTAAAAATAAATGAATGAAAAATCCTATTTTCCTATCCCATGAGCCGGGAATATTTCCTGGATGAGAAGCGCAGTTACGATTTCTGCGCTAAAGGCGGCAGATTGTCATGGATTCACTGATTTATCCCCAGTTTCATTGATTCCTCTACCGCAACATTGTTTCTATAAATAGTAGCTACACGGCTGCTGCGGCTGTTACCTCACAGAGTGAACGGACTACACGCACGGAAATCTGATGAGTAGCAGCACTCTTGGTAAAAGAAAAAAAAAAGATAAAGAAAACGTGCCCGTGCCAATTTGAACATGTGCACAGCCGTGGATGTCCTGCTGTCCTGGCCCCAGTTTCCCCTGCTGCTCCTTATGCAACTCATCTGGATTCGAGGATCTCATTCTGCTCCATCGTGTGCATTCGCTTTCCGTGCACACAAAGTGCTGAAAGCCGCCTGCCCAAAAGAGAAAGTTGAGGAGTTGCTTTCACTCGCTGTTGAAAAAGCCGAGGACTCTCTGTGCCCGGGCTGTACGCGCGCGCGCTCACACACACGCGCACACACGGTGTGCGAGGAAGTGACCGGTCTCTCTTGGAGGGGTGGAATGTTAGAGCTGGCTGCTGTTTGCACTGACGATTATGCTTCACTTGCTCTGCTCAGTCCAGGGATGAACCGGGACAACCTTAAACATGCACACACAAGCACACGCACACACACGCACACACGCACGCACGCACACACCCTTCTCCTTGATCCTTTTTTCCCCTATCTCAGCTGTTCAGTATCTCTCTGGGATATCAAAGTGCAGTAGCACCTTGTAAAGTTTTGCCAGTGCTGTGTTTGCATTTTTTTTTAATTATTATTTTTCTAATTTTACCTTTACTTAATAGATGTCTTCTTTTTACTCATATTACACTCACACTGGCTGTAAATGTCATTCTCCGTGGTCGATTGGCCCATGCTGCAGAATGCAGTGTCCGCATGTTTCATAACCAAGCATGATGTGCCACTGCTTGTTGTAGTCTATTTTGAGGAGAGGCCATCCCTCCCATCCCTCTCTGCCTCCACCCACACACCACTCATCACTTGTCCGATTGTTCGGCAGAGGGGGAGGGGGAGGGGGGGGCGCTCACCAGGATAGAAACCTGCCCAGCCTGCTCTGTTCAGTGCCCACACCTTCAGCCACCAAACATTAATCCTGTTATATGCATGTGCAGAATGCACAGAAACATGGATGCATCCTATTATATTGTTCGCGTTCAGGCGAGTAAACATGGCAAGCTGTGCAATATGTCTGCAAGCCTAGAGTATGCACCTGAAAAACCGTGCACACTCTTTGTGTCTCGTGCATAAGGCATCAGTATTTCACCACCCAGACATTTGATCATGCAGGCGAGCAGATTACCGCCAAAATGTTCTTTGATCTCAGAGTAATTACCCCGCTATAATGTGCCGTATCATTTCTGACAATAGCTGCAGATGACTTGGCTTTCTCACTGGGTCATCGCTTCTCTGCAGCCCCACAGCGAGAGGATCAGAAACCCAAGATGCACCGAAATCTCTTCAGTTACATCATTTTGCCTCCGTCTGCTCCGATGTGTATCTTCTGGTCTTTTATCATTGCATGGTTGACCGCGGTAGAAAATACCTTGTCACTACCTTGTTTCTTTCACTTTTTTTATTCAGATAAAAGAGCGATTCTGAGATCAAGGTTCATCCTATTGTCCAGAGGTAATGCATATCTTTGATTTGGTTGTACTGCCGCTTTCATTTTAACATGAACTCTTTGAAGTGTGGATACGCACATGCAGTGGACATAGAGGCAGCAAATGGCCTGTGCGTCATTAACTTCAATGTACAGTGAGAACAATTGGAACAGCTGTCAGATATTGTTTAATTCATTCAGTTCAAAGGAAGCCTGTGAACTTAAAGTCTCTACTCCAGTCCAAAATGTGCTTTTATTTTTGTTCCAGTTGAATGTTTAAACTTCACTGTGCAGAATGTAAAAAAAAAAAAAAACTTTATACATACAAATGTACGAATAGAAATGTATATCTTATGTGTCTTTTCCACAAGACACATAAGATATACATTTCATTAAATTCTTTTTCTACTTTTTCTCCCTCATTAAAAACAAAATGTAAATATAGAAATATGCATATTATATATGATATATGAATAAGCTTCCAAACAATTTTTGATGTCACAAATCATGATTGTAGATATAATGCAGATAATCACCTAATACTGTAAATACAACTGAAATAACAGTATTTAATTTTTTTTTTCATTTTACAGCGAAGACGTAATACTGTAAAAAGTAAAGTACAGTACTTTTACTGTAAAAAATAATTACACTAACTTTCTGGATAAATGCTAGCAGTTACCTACGTTTTAGGGTAACGGTTTTACAGTGGAAGCAAATAACCACCAGCTCATAACTCGTAACATAGTGTCAATCATTGACGTGCATACATCGTCCAAAATAAACCTTGGCCATAATTTTCCTTATCAGGGAGGTGATGATTTGTCTTTTGTTGCCAATCATAAACACATGAAACCATTGGAACATGAATGCTGTAGTGAGGCAGCTGGATTCTGTTTACGTGGGTTCATCGACCGCTTACCTGACAAACCAGATGACCTGCTACATGGAGCCGTCTAAGAAATAGTCCTTGAAATTGTTTGGAAGAAATCTCTTGCCAAAGCCAGGAGAAGAGCCATCACCTATTTTCAACAGCTGTTTCAAATGTTTATTTCGCTGAAAGTAAATATGGCTTTTCATACCTGAATTGTGGTACCGATAAAACCTGGAGCTGTCTGGAGTCTGTAAGTTTGTGTGTCTATTGTAACAACAAAACGTCAATTAGCAAAAAAAACAAAAAAATTATGCAAAGCGTGACCGGTTGGGTTCGGACCAGATCTTATCAATTTAATATGGGCCGGCCCATTCATTCATTATGATGAGGAAAATCATGGTCAACATTTAATGCGGAGGAGCATGATTATACACTTCTGGATTCAATTATACTGGAAGCATTCCCTTCATGACGAATGCGAGGCCTCGGAATAGGAACCAGTTGATTTACAGTCATAATGAGTCGGTGGAGAAGTTGACTTTGATGTTGTATTGCTGTTGGCACACTTGTTAAACTGTGTTTCTATGTCTGTGGCCACACTTCAGGCTCACTTACTGTCAACATGTAATCGTAGGCTGGAGGCAGAGGGAAAGCTGCGTCGTTTATCAGCCGTTTGTAAAGTTGACCATGACTGCTGTTCAGTGTCAAATGTCTGTGTGCATCTATGCGGCTGTCAGAGTACTTCAACAGTACCAGTCAACTACTTCTTAGACAGGGCCATAGCCAGGATTTTTCAAATACCAAGGTCAACATTCTATATATAATATACAATATATTGGCCGACTGAGTGATAAGTAGGCTACACTCTGTGTTTATATACTCATTAATATATTTTTAATATTAATTTTTACTACCTACACTACAATTTGGTGTTTTCCATAAAAAGTCACACTTATTTACACACACAATTTTATTACATCAGCCTTCTGACACAATAAGCGAACACATTGTACCATAAGAAATGGAAATGGGCCTCTATATACCTATGCAAATATTGCACCAAAGAAATGGGCATTTGCAGCTCAGTCATTTACCACATTAGCAATGTATAAAGTGAGTTTCTGATTAGTTTAAAGTTAACTTCATTGGAAAAAACAGTGCTTTTCTGTCAAAAACAAGGACATTTCTAAGTGGCCCCATCCTTTTGAGTGGTAGTGTATATCCATTCGAACATTCAAATCAATCTTATTATTAATGGATAATTCATACTGTGACTGAACATGACCTTAAAATATTCATAGTAATTGCATGTCTTTTCACATTTTAGCCAAGTCTATATTTCCAGTAGGTTACAGGTTAGCATCTCTATTGGCTATTTATCATCTCTTTGCTACTTCACTAATTTCTCATTCTCTCTCACTCTTAGGATATTATTATTTTCACATTTCCTCCACTTTGCCGGTCATCCTCTGCCTTTCTTGCTGGAGGAAATACTAACTTTGATTGATACAGCCTCTCACGTTGCCTCCTCTGATTCATTCAAATGCATTCTAAAAATAGACCTGCAGCTGGCAGTCACCTCGCGACGGTGTTTACTTTCCCTTTTAATGAGGGTGTGCGTGCCTGTCACGTGAGGCCGCATTGATGTTATGATAATTAGCTGGGCTTTATGTGTTTGGTTTTCAGCTTTGTGTTAAGATGTTTACTTAGTGAAATGTAGCATAAGGGCCTAAATTTAAAAAGAAACAAAAAATTAAGGAAAAACATAGCGAGGTCATGACCGCGGTGTCCTCAGTGGTGTCTACGGCCCTGTTCTGAGAATAATGTTTCCTTTTCTACTCAAATCGTCACTGGTTTACCATGTTGTTCCTGCTGGCTGTGAGAAAAAACAATAACCTTTAGGTGCCTTGTGCGGGTTTTTGGGGAAGTGCTGAATCCATTCATACCAGCGAGCACCCAGAAACGGACAGCAGCACTCATCTCGTTATCCAGTCAGACCTTAGTCACCGGACTCATAGTCAGACTGGTGTCCAGGTGGATGGTTTGCCTCAGTGCGGCAGGTAAACACAGTGTTTTCCATCATCGGGTCTAAGAACTGATGCTCTGCTGCTGATAGCTTTCTTTCCACAATTCATCAGTCTCTCCCTGACAGTTTGCCAGAGACCGGCCTTATTTATTTCCTTCCACTCTCCCTGATAAGACATGAAGCAACGGTGGACCCGATAGCTTCTTATTAAAATGTTTTCTCATTGAAGATTGGCCTCGGTGTTTGCCGTTGCTGGTTATCTCCACATTAGAACAAATACTGAATAATTCTGCTCCCACGCGCTCCAGTGAAAGGCTGCGGAGTGGTAGCTGCGCTGTTGTGGCTCTGTTTTGTTTCGCGTTGATTAGACCCAGTGTTGTGAAGCGAGTCCGAGGCTTAGAGCAGGCGTCGTTCGCGCCTGCTGCGGAACAGTGTATGAGAGATGATTGACAGATCAAAGGTTGACTGGAACCCATATTAAGCTCCCCCCTGTGTGATGTGGTTAAGTGATGCCTGATTGTATGAGGTTGTTTTTAGCTGAGGTTGTTATGCCTGCAGTCACGGATTGGGACAAAGGCAGTGATTGGCTTCTGATGATAAACTGTGTTTTCTTTGGAAATTCAAATGAGTCGTGATGATTTCTGAGGTTTTTGCGGCGGATCATGTGGACTTTAGCCGTTGGATGCTAATCCAGTGAGTGGTCTGAAACGATGGTCTCAACTGGTGTAAAGCCCAAATCCTTCAGTGGAAACGCTAATTAATGATGCTGTGTACTGTTGTTCTACTGTCGCTACCTTCGGATAAACTCTCACAAACACACTAATGAAGACGGGCATCAAATCACCATGCAAAACCATTGAAAGTGATAAACAAGTCAGTCTTTCATGCAGAGATCACTGGAGGCACTGATCGTGCATGCGGGTGTATTTTTATATTCTAAAACACTTGCCAAACTGGGAACGTTATATTTTCTTTTGCTCACATGTTGACAAAGCTTTGTGTTCCTAACTCATTATCAGCCGCTCCACGGTGCACTCTGTGGGATAGGTCTCATTAGGCATTGGAAATGGATCAAATGCAGCCAGCTGAATTAATTGACTGTCATGTGTGTTTGACTTTGCAGCGGCAAGGTGGTAGTTTGAGTAAACTCACATGGGGGTAACTGGAAAGTACAGCCTGCTCAGACAAATATTCCTAACAAATATCTTTATCACATATTGTGTATATGCATGGCTTTTCTCATTCACTTACTCATCCTTTTTTTTTTTTTAAATACACTTTATGTTTGCATTTTTGACCTGAGCGTTAGATGCATGGCATATTGACAGATTCTTTGTTCTGCGTGGCTTTGAAGATGAACCTGCTGCTGTTCAATCTACTTGATTGTCCTACATATGAAAATATCACACAAAAGCATATACTATTATATAAAGAATATTGTAACACAGTGCTATTTATCTTTTGATACTTTAGCTGTGTGTGGGTAACTGTGGCAGATAGAAAGCTGGCCCTGCAGTCATACAGCATATGTGCTAAATGCATAAGAGAGAGTTGGAGTTGTGCTGCAGCTTTGGAGATTAAGACGCTGCAAAACAGGCTGAGATCAAGACCTCTCGTAGAAACGCTTATCTCATCGCAAACCAAGATCACCCCATGGGGTTATTTCTCAATTGAAGTTACAGATTTCAAATGTTTCTTTAGTATGTTGCCTTACTAGTGCTACTCCCTATCCAGTTTGCCATCATACATTAACTTCAGTATCAGTATTATATCATTACATTTTTGTACAACATATATGATGTACCAGGTTATGACTCATTTGCACATATAGACAAAACTTGATCAACAAGTAGGACAACTTCAGTATAATGCACAATTAAATAACTGTCAACTGAATGAGGAATGCTGCATTATTACAACTATCTTCAGTCTGGTTATGTATATTCTCAAATCACGAGATGTTACATATTGTCAATCCTTCCATATACCTTTCAATTATAACTAAAAAACGTTCACATTTCACTTTTCCTGTGCTCACTAACTTGTTAATGCCAGAGGTTAATTGGTGGAAACATCTAAAATTGAAATGTCTAATTTAGTCTGTGTAGACATAAACAGAAGAAATGTAAAATGTATAGATTCTCCTTAAATTGATGCTCAATAGACTGCAGCAGTTATTGTTTCTCTTTCCCACAACCCGCAACGCTCTGTAAGATATTGAGGTCACACCGAGCGGTTAGGTGAGTGATGTTCCAACCACCTAGGAGGGGTATGACCTATATCAATTGGCCCTGAATCTTCCAATTGCTTGAGTTGCTTTAGGGCAATCTCTGGATATTTGACATACAATCAATGTGTTTAATGGAGCTGAGGGAATTGGAAAACAAAGCCTAAAGACTTAAAAAAAAAGAAAAAAAAAAGGTGTTCTTAAATCGATTGCGTTTCTATTCTGTTTTTTTTTATATCTCACCATCGTAAACGTAATCGCAACCACATTTTTTCACACCTCTTAACAATCTGTGCTTGTGAGAAAGGAAACTAAAATCCACAAATCAAAGTTCTGGTCGGTATCCAAATGTTTCCGAGACGCAGACGGTTAAATGTTTGTTCCTTGCTGCAGTTTTTCTTGCACTCAGCCCTTGCTCTCTTTCTTCCTCCCTCTCGTTTTTCTTCTCTCCCACAAGTTCCTGCAGTTGTGACTCTCTCTGGAGGAAGGATCCATATTTAATGACCCAACAGAAGCTGCTTGGAAACGGAACACTGTAGAACCCAGCAAGAGGCCCACTGGCTTTTTTTTAAATGCTGCACAGATATTTTAGGAGCTTGTCTTAATGAAAACACATCCGTTCCCCAGTGGGACAACCATAGAGTGCTACAGAAGCTTGAGTACTCAATGAGTCATTGGCAGAGATTGCTAAACGGTTGTGGAGTAAACAAAACGGGACGGGAGTCTTTTTACTTTATTTGGATATAATATTCTTAAAGTAGATCTGTGTTGTAGATATGTAAATTAGCCACAAAAATCTAGACTTTCTTGTGAAGTATGTGACCCAATTTATCCGTGTGTACGTGTGTGTGTGTCCTCCTGCTTGGCTTCTGAGGCATTTCTAAGTTATTACTGATGTATAGTGCTTTGCTCTGGGTCAGATGAGCCCGCTGCATTAAAGCAAGGTATCCAAGAACACAAACCTAATCAGATGCTGAACCATCATTGGCTCATTTTAAAGTGGAGAGGCAGCTAAAATTATTTTTGAATTCCTACCTCTGTTGCTGTTGTTGAGGCAATATATCCTGCTTTATTTTGGCCGTTTATAACCACCCTGGCTTCACGGGTCTCGTGATCATACAGTAGGCCGGGACTGTAATGCAGATAAGTGAATGGGCTCTATGCACTTGGCACCCTTGTAGCACCGAAAATGAAGTTCGGTCTTTTCCAGTCGCTTTTCTATACAGTGTATACAAGATTGCAAGGAATCAACATCACATTTGTAAGGCTTCCTCCAAGGCGTAACAGTGGATATGAAGGTAAGTTTATATTCTTTAAACTGTGGCTTTATTAGCAAAAGACTAATAAATTGTCTGTGACTGCATATAGTAATGTATTACTGTTTGTAGGCACATCGCTAGTCATTTAGAAGGATTCTTCACCCCTATGTGAAATTTAGTCATTCCTCGCAGTCCCCAGAGTTAAATAAGTGAGCAAAATTGTTTTTAGCCAACTCAGCCTGTGCCCTAAACTGGCAACGTTGCCAATATCTTAGCATTGCAGAAGCGCTGTAATGTAGAGTTGCCAGCTAGCATGCCAGCCGTTGCAACTCTGCATTACAGCACCTATGCAATGCTAAGCTAACTGCAGTTTAACAGTAAAACATAACCACACGCAACATTTTTGCTAACATAAGCCACAAACTTTGAAAGAATATATACTTGCCTTCACATCTGTGGATATATGAATATGCGTCTTGTATACAGCACATATAGCTCATTGCAGTAAAACAAAAACCTGTAACCAAAAAATTTACTTTTTTATTAATTGGTAGATTGCATCTTTATTGAGACCACACCATAAATTATTCTCATTTACTGCTCAGCCACAGCATGCGTCTGCATTAAAGAATTATACTAAAAGTATAGTTTTGCTTCATGATAAGAATTATATCCTGGTTTGTTACTAACGACTTGTTAATTGTATCAGATAGGTGAATTAAAAAAAGCCAAACAACTCATCAGTATTCGTTTTTGAAATGCTGCAGAAATCAAAAACCTCATCAGTCCTCATCTATTCAGGTAGACTAACTTCCCCTCTGCAATGACCATATTTATTTCAAGCCTCTATAATGAAGCTCTTATCGCTCACTTGTTTTCAATAAGCGATATCCATCACCCTGTCGGTGCAGCTCAGCCACAGCTGTTTGTTTTGTTAGCTCTATCATCATCACTGATCTCAATCTCATTATAAAGAGACCAGGGCAGCAGCTTGATGTACAACATGCATTTTAAGCACATGGTGTAAAGCAAAGCTGTCGTGGCTTAGATCGCATTGCTGAGCAGAAAAGTTTGTGGGATATGAATCATCAAAAACATCCAGCAATCATTTAGACAATGAAAAGATGTTAATGAGAGAGTCTGCATTAAAGTTTAAAATTTAAGTACCATGTACTACTACAGTAAATCGTTTTGTGGAATAAATGTCTGATAATGATATTGGCAAGTTAGACACAGCAAGGTAAAACATTTTGGATCCAAACCATACAAAACAATCATAATAAATCCATCAGTAAAGCTATTAAAAGTAAACCACTTAAATCAAATTCACATCACTCAGGCCATAGAAACATTGTGGTGGTTCTATAATCACAACTTGCATCTTCAATTTGTCAAATGGTTTGTAGTATTTAGGTAATATCTTTGGAATAATAGTTAGTATTTATTGAGCGTTTTGGCAGCTCTAATAAATTCCTTTTTTAAAAAATCTCCCTTTTCTTAAACAAGAACAATGCACAAAATACATTAATGTCAGAATGAAAAGAGATGATGATTTATACCAGATTTACCTATTCGCCAATTTCCATCTGCAGTCCTTGGCATTTGGCATTTTTGGGTTGTCGGTTGGACGTGGCACCATTTTAGCGTTTAACTTTTACATAGATCTGTTTGCAACTGTTCATAAACCCCAAAGCCAGGCTATAAAATCCATTTCATGGGTTCATCAGAGCTTGACGGAACTGCAAGCACTCACAGTGTTTGTTATGACTCCTGGTGGAGTCATTTAGCATTAGGCTGCAGCCACTTAGACCTAAATGTCATGTTCCCTTTTGAGATGGGATGCAGCAACCTAAACATTTGGAGATGCCGACACACATTACAGAAAGCTATCAGCCTGCGTACGTGCCACAACCGCCTGTCTTACATCGTCGCTTACATCTCGGCCTTTAAGGTTTTTAATATTCGGTTAGCCTTAGCTGGTGTAACAGAGTTGCGTTAATCACCTTTTAATCTGGACTGTGATTACCAAAATGTCAATATGCTGTAAAACCTCCAACAATGTATTCTGACATCCATCAGGCTCTAACAGCCGATTGAGCCTGCTTGGTATGCAAGAGCGTGGAGGGCTATAAAACGGCTCATTGCAGGTGACATCCTCCTGAGGGCATTCTGCCAATATAAAGGCTGAAAACTCATTCATTCTGGAGCACCAATTCATATTCATTACTCTCACACATCTGTGGAACATGACAGATTGATTGAGACAGCCTGGAAATGCAGACCCAAACTCTTTCTCCGTTAGCCTTTCCATCAGCAATAACCGCATGTGTGACTTGATTAATTATCGCCGGTGTCTCTGGAGCCCGTCGCCAACTGGAAAGGGTCTGGGTGAAGACAGGATGAGAGTGAGCGTGAACACCAGCTTTGAGAGGAGTTCATTCTCAAAGCCGGCAACGTTAGCTGGGAAAAGGAAATCCTTGAAGGAGAATGGCAAACTTGTTCACTCTATGAAAAGACGCGAGTAGGCGCCGTTATGTGCAGCTGCCTTTAGATATGATATAAATTGAAGTTTTGCATTCAAAAGATAATTAGGAAAATGTACTTACTGGAAGTAAAGGTATTTATCATCATAAGTGTGGCCTCTGTTAGTATAATAAATGCTGGAAACAAGAAAATGAGCTTTGGGATGGATTAGTTGGGCCCCTGATGTAACATTATTCACTTCAATTCATAGTTCAAGAGAGAAAGCCAAAGCAGATGCTATGGAGCTTTTGTATGAGCTCACTCAAGCTGTAACCACTGTATTTGGAGTTTGCATTTCACCTGGAGGACGAGCGAAGCAGGAAGCTGGAAGTGTTGCTGGTTGCAGAGCGGTTAAAAAAAAGCCTTTACAGCCTCCCAGAGGAGGGAAATTTACATCAGAATGGCTGAATTTTATTCTTGAAGACAAAATCCCCTTCATTATTGGCGAGTGGTTGTGTGTGTTCTGCACACTTTACAGTTGACTGTCTGCTTAATGAGTCTCAGTAGGCTGCAGGGCTTAGAAATTTTTCCTTCTTCAATCTTTGGATGAGTTAGTCGACTTATTTATTTCTGTTACTCAGCCAAAGAAATTGTTGGAAATATTCTGTGCTCTTTATTTCTATGTGTATTTTATCCATTTATTCTGTATTATTTACTTACTTTCACAAAGACACTCATTATAGTACAGAAATCAGATGCAGGGCAGCTTCCAGGTCATGATGATAAGGTGGCTTTGGGACCATGGTTTAAGTCCTGAGGAATGCATCACATGGAATCTTTAACCTGTCTCCCACATCCTGGTTACCGTGGAGACTAAAATATGCTACTGTACAAAGTTCCGTGTGTGTGACCAGTTTGTTTAAACTAGACTGACATTCAGTTGCCTCTGTACCGTGCACCCCTTCAAAAAGGGAAATAATTTAATTATAATCCATCCATAAGTAACAGTGATTTTTTTTGTCATAGGTTTCATACACTTTCTTTAATATGTAAAATCTAAAATCCTATCAGATGGGGACCCTGTCATGAAATCTTGTCAAACGGGAGTCTCTGGTCTAATTTATGTTAGTTTAAGACTTCTTGACATGAAAAAGATTGAGAACCACTGCTGTATCTGGAGTTGGTGACATCCAGAAATATTTGACTTAAAGAAATGACTCACACTTTCGGAATGGACATCTAAAAGTTGTTTGGATAGAAATCTAAACAACTTTTGGCGAATGAATGAATGAAACTTACTTACTACTGTTACTAAATTACTGTTTATGCTATTTAAGCACACAAAGTGCATTTGACGATGACGTTCTTCGAACCCTAACATAAAGTAATGAGTGTATGCCTATTTGGAAAACGCGCTATCTCATGTTTCTGCAGGTTCACTCATTTCCATCTTCTGTCCGGCGAGCCAAAAAGAATGTGTGACTGCAAATTTGTATGAAGAAAAACAAAAAAAACACCACTTTAATCCAGGTTAAAAATGCATTGTACTGAAAAAATGAATTACTGACATGTATACGGAGTAAAATATTGTCCTTTTTTTCTGTAATGCCTTATGTTACTGTGTTACAGCAAAAAACAATGCGGACCGTAATTAGTTAATTTTGGAACTCATTACTCACAACACTGATCACCAATAATGGGATAATGGCTACTGATGTGCAGCAAATTTGACCAACTTTATATACCGCTTGTCTCTAATTTTCCATTGTATTTTGAAGTACATCACAGGGTGATATATATATATGTTAATTTGAAAATTAATCTGCAAAATATACACTAGCTGTCCACTGTAGTGGAAGAAAAAGGAGTGTATGCAGCTTGGACTATTAAGCCCAAAAGCCTTATTCGTTTTATTTTTAAAGGAACTGTCCAAAGAAAGGTTTAGATGTGGATTTTTTAAAAATTTTTTTAGCTGAAGAATGATACCTCTGTGATATAAATCATATTCTGAAAGCCTTGACCTAGTGTTTTATGATATGAATTCATCCTGGAATATGTAAGAGCAATAATTCATGATCTGAGTGAAACCGTCCCAATTTGAATCCATGTTTTTGTCAGTCCAGATTACAAATCGTAGTTAGATGGTTCTTGATGGGTATTGATGTTTCTGTTTTTGCCTGTGGACCGGGCGGAGGTGAGGTCTGTCTATCTTGGCCCAGCTGTGGCTCAGCAAGATAAGGGCTACCTGGTTGCTATCTCTCTAATGTCGATGGCCACAGATGAGTGGATGATGGGCAGCAAACTTCATTATGGATTTGACATTCACATTGTGGCGGATCAGAAAAACAGACGAAGGCCGATTCTTGCATTTGGATAATAAGATTCAGAGCTTTGCTGTCATTTTGTTGAGATTTTATTGATTCAGATATCGGTGATAAAAGCCCAAACGGACAAAACCAGCTATTTTAAGCGTTGATTAAAGATGAAGAGTTGCTCTGAAAAGCTTGTTCTTCCCTTATTGATTTACAATACTAGAAATGTTGGATTTAGTACTATGGCCTTGTCTTCTCTGGACTTCTATAACATTGCTCAAAACGTCTTCCAGTTTTATTTTGTTCTGTTCTTTAGTTTTTCTGTCAGGCACCGCACCATCTGACACATAAATGCTTTCTGCGAGAGGTAATCATTCATCTTGAGGCATCAAGGTGCCATTCCATGGCTCTTAAATCTGATCGAGACATTGTGATGCCACATTCCTCCAAGATAACAGTTCTCATAAAAGAGGAGCACAGACAGCTCGCACTGTGAATCAATGGCGGTAAAGCGCCAAGGTCGTCTGACCTCTATTGCCCAAAAGAAAGTTGATATTTACTCCTCCGGTCACAGTTTGAGACATCAGTGAGAATTTGCCTGGGATTTTGGAGCTTAGAATAGTAAGGACAGAAAAATATGTCCATTTTTATCTGGTTGTATAGCATAGACTAATTTTTTACTATATTCTCCAAAACACACATGTGGAGTACATCCTGTTAGCAGGATAATCCTGTTTACTGTATGAATTATAGGTCAGAAGCCATTAGCAAAGTAATGGGCTTCATTTTTTAGCTCCCTAGACTCCATGCGATATTCAGCAACAATTGATATTGAGCTTGACGGTGGAATAAATAAGAGACTCGAGTAAAGTCAACCGAAGCTATACTTGCTTGTCACTCAAGTCAAATCAAGAACAGAAGAACAATACAGATCAATATTTGAAGCTGTGTTCTTAAAGCTTTAAATAACTTTGAGGGGAGGGGATGTGGGATTGTTAGTGAGGAGAGGTCAGCTAACGGGGAGATGGCCAGAGAAGCTGAGGTCAAGGATCTCAGACAGCATCGTCTAATTGGGATGCAGAGCTACAATACATAGCAGTGGTTCTCTGTTGCAGTTGAACAAGATGTTGCAGGCCTGTGAAACCCATATGAAGCATTTAGTGAGTGGGATCTGATGTCCATTTTTCTATTGAATAGAAATTGAATTGTCATGGTGTGAGAAGAGTTAATCTATCTGACATCAGTTTTTTTTTTTTTTTGAAGATTGGAATTAATTTGGTTCGAGATAAGGTAAGAAAGAGGTTGAAAGATTTTAATGATCTTTCAACTGGAGGTACTGGAATTGATTATGGTGGGGTAGCTTGTATGTTTTAAGGTCAAAGGTCATGAGAGAACCACACAACTTGTTCTATCCTGCACATGAACAACAATTCTACCCTTTTTTTGTTTCAATGGAAATTTGGGCATTTTTTAAACCCTCAACCCTATTTTCCTATTATTTAGTGTCCATTAGAGTGAGCCGATCATAAATGTATAAATTTGGTCCAGTACTGAGCAAGAAGCAGCTGCTCCCTTCACAGCCAACGTACTATAATGAAAGCGGGTGGGATGTGTATGCCCAGCTGTGTTGTCCTTTATAAGTAATATTTCATACCTGTACCAGGCTCAGATTGATATCATAAGGCAGAGGAGGAGATGGTGGAAGGCTCATTGAGCTCCAAATGCAACATGTCATACAAAACACACACCGCTTTTTATAATGTAAGAGCAGCATTCTTAGCAAATCTGCGAAATGTGCATGTGTTATTTGATGATTGCATAATTCATTCCCTGTTCTCCTTTGCATCACTGAATCCTTTTTGTCTAAATCACACTTAGCACTTTTTAATATCAAAGGCCACTTAAAGCACTCTTACTTTTTCATGATGTATTTAATCCGAGTCTTTAATGTGACAGCTGTATTCCATAGTGGGTATTAGATAATATTCTTTTCTGTGCATTTGAGATGGTGATGAGAAAGTTAAACCATTAAAGAGACTGAGCGGCCGTTGTCTACCATTAGTTCTCACACAGAGGGACATGCTGATTTGGGTTTTCCTAAGTCTGTAAAGCAGCACATTAACGCACCCACAGTTCTTTTCCAAATGCATTTATGCCAGACTTTTTACTAAATCAAAAAAGCATGATCATATCTCCCATAGTTTAGCTCCTCTTCAACGGCTGCCTGTCAGTTTGATAGAATTGATTTTAAAATGTTACTATTGGCTCTCTGGCTGAGCACCATTATTCACTAGCTCATACATTGAGATCATCAAAGGCCAGAGCTATTCGCCAGTCAAGGCTGACAAAGCTTTTACTGTCAGGGCTCCACCCTTTTGAAAGGAAAATTCATCTTTTTCATTCGTTTTAAATCATCTCTCAAAACATATTTCTGGCTTTAGATTGTCATTTTCATTAATTATTTTTATTTTTTATGCATGTGTTTTGTGCTCATCTAGTTTAATTTCAGTTTGCTTATAAAACATATGTTTTGATTATTGTGATATATATATTTCAGATAAGTTATCTGAAAGTAGCTCATTGTTTGACATGTTTTCGCACACGAGATATAACCGAAACACATACATGCACTGTAGACACACGCAGACAGACACAGTTCTGAGTTAATTAGAAAGTGGTGCTGTCGGGGAAAAGAAGAGCTCAGAGGGCTCTTTCTCCATCACTGGCTCCAAACCAATCTTCTGTAATCAGGTTTAACTCTATCTGACTGTGAGAGGAAGGAGACGATGCACAGTCACAGTGCTCAGACTGAGTGCTGCCCCTGCTACCTGCAGAGGATGATGCACTCTGTAATGTGATTAAAGTTCATGGGAAGGTTTGACATCACATCCAAATTCACTCTGCGGTTGGAGGAAATAAACCACAAAAAGTTGAAAGGGTTTTTTTTCTAATGTATTTTGTTATTGTTAGCATTTTATTTTTTATATATATTTCCCTTTGTGGCCAGCATGAGGAGGAGGAGCCAGGCTGCTGTGGCTGTGTACAACTCTTCCACACACTGCTGAGGCTCCAGACTATTTTATTCTATGAATTATGTATAAAATTACCAATATGATAGAGTTCAATCATTCAGCCTCTAAACAACTACTAAGAACAAAGTCAATACCAGCATGAGAATAAACAGTTTGACAATCGCTGAGGAAATTAACACATTTCACTTGGAAATTTACCCATTTCTCAGCTGTGCTGCTCGTCCCATATCCACATGATACTTACAAATGGGACATCATTGTAAATGGAAATGAAGACGCTTTTCAATTATAGTAGTCAGTAACATGACTAACAATTCAGTGACAACAGAAAAATGATTGACCAAAAGCACATTTCACTACACAAACTGTAGACATTTTTTGTTTGGGATTGTTTGAGCATATAAACTCAATATTATTATGGTACACTCAACAAGACATAAGTTGTTCAGTAGTGTGAGTCAGGAGATATATTTTTTTTAAAGTAACATTTTTCATGCATGTTTTAGCTGCAACAGGCACTTACATGTTCACTAATGACCACTAGATTCAAGCTACTGCACTTTTGGAATGAACCTTGTCACATATTCTTTAAGTTCCCCTCCACTCAAAACAGTTTTTCTTCTTGTTCTTCAGTTGGATGTTTGACCTTTACTGTGCAGAATGATGTATGTGCATGGTTTGACACTCAAAGGCTGTTTTCACATTCATCTGCAGAAAGTGGAAAGTTTCTCTGTGCTCAGTGAAAATCAGACAATAAGCATGATTTATGATATCAAAATCCATTTGGAAGCCAATCCTGGCCCAGTATCCAACTTTTACAAGTGCAATGTGGAAACTTGAAGCCTCTAGTGTGCACGCTCTGAGAACGAATGAGATGCCTAAACTTATGAAATCACATATATTTACATATTCCTATTTCAATGACATTTTTAAGGATTTAATGTGCATGGTAATATTTTTTTGGGGAAAAAAAAAATCAGATACGTTATTGTTCCAAGCAGAGTATTTTTTTCATGTCTACAGGGGATCTATAAAGAAACAGGGGGGGTCTAAGCAAGGCTGTTACTGTACTTAGTCTTCATGCTCAACGCGAGCCAGCAGCCAGCTGGCAGTAACATATTTGGCATTCACATATGAAAATGGTGTCAAAAGATAACCGAATAAGTGTATTATTCCAAAATGTCAGGCTATTCCTTTAAATACCTTCCATTCAAAAAAATCCCCAGGCAGGGCTCAGCACATGAATATCATTTCGTCACATTTACTCCTTCTGTAGCGTTCTGGACGCTCGTGGCATCTGGCAGATGTCACCGGGTATAAGGAAGGCAGGTGGTGAGCGTAATGTTCGCTGTCATCTCTGCATTGACGCATCATTTCACAGGACACAGCAACAGTTAGGGCACTGCAGATGCTCTCCCATCTCCTCTTGTGGTGAGGACCACCTTTCTTTCTCTCACACACATTATCTCCCTCTGCTGCCATGGCTAACTTGAACAAATCCATCAGATAGCAGCAAGTGAAGGAATGCCAGGAGCTCACCAGACTGGCACCACCGCAGGTTGGTATAGTCAACAGGAAGCAAATCAGTGATGCAGTTAATCTCTCTGAGGAACCCCCCCCCTCCCCAAATGGCACTATCTGAATACTAATGAGCAAGAGAAGATGTTTTATAGCTAGATCCTCACAAAACGACGCGTTAAACACTTTCACCCTGCAAACCATGCAGCGCACAAAGGTAAGAGAAATTATAGATACGCTGTAACAATCAGATTTTGCTGGTGGTTTCGCAATGGCTGAGCATTTGTCACTTTACTGACAAAAAAAAAGTCTCATCCAAGAAGGAGCGCTTTCTAATGTTTGTCGTCTTGTTGGAGTAGAAGTAGGAAGGAATCCAATTTCCATCTGTTTCTGGGAGCTCTCGATCCCTCACTCCACTAATTAATCTGAATTAATTACAATGTAAAAATAGCGAGCGTGTGTTATAGCCTACTTTTAACATGAACCGATTTGTCTAACCATGTCCCACTGCCACGAGCCACTATACGCTCTGATTGAAGTGTTTTATTTGATTCCGTTTATGCTGCCACAGTGTTTGCCCACACTGAAGTTCCAGCCACCAGTGATGTATGCAATATACCGAAAACACAAACACTCTTTTCCCAAAGACCCAAGACAGGTTGGTTGGTTGGTGTGTGTGTGTGTTTCCTTCTCTTCAATCCACAAAGAGTGAAGATATGAAGATATTCAGTGTCATTAGAAACACTCAGATGACATTTGTAATGAGTCAGCCACCACTCAGCGATTAGCATCATTAACCGCTACTGTTGCCATGACTTCTCCAGGCTTCTGTGGTGTTTCAGCCCTGGCTCTTGCATTAGAAACGGACCATTTTAAAGAAGGCTTACATAGACTCCTCCCCCACACACACACTCTCAAAGGTCAACATTTGTGTAGATTTTGCAGCGACTTATCAATAGGAAATGATTAACTGTGGTGGTTAACTTTTAAAGGATAATTCCAGCTTATTAAAACCTATACCCAAGAAATTGTGTTTTTGTCCTACTAAAGGGTTTGATCTTTTTTTTGTATTTTTCTCTGGAATTGTTTACCAGCAGCATTATTTTTTGGGCCTCACAGTTCAGCATTCTTTTACTGCACAGTAATTGTTGGGAAGCGGTCGGGGTGTTGCAGGACTTCGATCCCAGGGCCTGAGATTTGCGTCCAACATGTGGTTAGATTTATGCTAGAAAAATACTTTGGCCAAAGGAAAGAACGTGGTTTTGGTTCATGGGTTTGACTCAAAACAATAATCGTTCCCTAACCCTAGCCAATTTTTTGTTTCAAAATCATCGTGGACATGCTTAAATGTGCAGAACATTTACATGTTAATATATATCTATATCTATATATATACAAGTATAAATTCTTCAGCGGATCCAATGAGATAATCCCATGGATACAGTGTTTGTGTTCATCAGTGCCAGAAGGGGGAGCCAAATGTCTAGCGCCTCAGCTTTAAGTTGCCAGGAGCGGATATTAAAATTTTCAGTGTGAAGGTCTTGAAACTTCGCAGACGTTCAAGTTCATATCTTGTCATATTGAGAGAAATGAGAACACAACAGCATCATTATGGGTCAAGAAAAATGAGGTGATCAAACAAGTTGCATACAATCTAGTTTTTAACATCTGTATGCCTTTTATAGGTTATATTAACAACTTTGCAGATAATGCCAAAGGTTAGACTCCCTATCCAGGAAAGAAGATAAGATAGATTCCATGTTATCTTTCCTCACTCATGCATCTGCCTGAAGCTTTTCTCCTCCGGTGCGTCTCATCCATTCTCACCACATGATATATTCTCTCAGAAAAGTGTCCGATGCCAGCTTTGCCCGGAGATTTAAGGGCCCCCAGTCTGACCAGAGGGTGACATCCATGATGGCTACAGCTCCCCATAAACAGTGACCACTCGTTTATTTTCACCCTGTCCCCCCATGCACCATGGCCATATAATTTAGAAAGAACCTTGACAAACAGCCAGGGGCCGGTCCCAGGCCCTCAGTCCCACAGCATTGATAGCACAGAGCTACACATGGACTGCCAGCTGATAAATGAGCTGACAAGCCTTCTCCCCGTTACTCATTTCCCTCCTGAGGGAAGCGTGGAAAAGAGAAAAAAAAAATCTGCACATTAGAAAGAGAGAAAGACGGAAAGGAAAAAAATGAATTGACTTTGCAGCAGAGCTATTTTTAGCAAGCCTGTAATGTGCTCCATTACTTTGAGAGGATACAAGAGGGAGAAGGAGGCTGAGTGGGTAAGGGGGGGGGGGGGGGGGGGGGGGGGGGGGGTTAAGGGGACAGGTAGGAGATAGGGACTGAGTTGGAGATAAAGGAAAAAAGGAAGAATGTGATGCTTGATGCCGATACGTGTTAAAGTAACTAGACATCCACTTTACTGAAACGTATAAGAAAATCTGTTGCATGTTGATACCACAACACTGAAACGTCAGAACGTATTGTTCCTTTAATTGTTAATCTCCCTTATCCTTTTTTTGGGGGGGGAGGGAGGCTCTTGCCAGCCATGTTGGCTCTGTGTGGCCTCTGCGGACTTTGATTTCCTGGCAGCCCAGCACTGCAGACACATTAGCAGTAAATAATGCAACATGTTCCTCACCCTGAAACTCCAGTGGGTCTTAAAATTGGAGACATTGTCACCCAGGACTCAGTAATATGGGCGACACGATCCTTTTAAAAGGGCTTCTTTTGGAAATCGTGAGAGGTTACAATAAATATACACTGGTATCAAGTGAACTTTAATGCTTCCTCAACATCTATCATACAGGCTTTTACAATACAACTCAGACAAGGTTCCCCATCACGGTGAGAGGAGAGTGCTTCAATCTGGCGACAGAAGTACCAGCCATACTTCATCACCAGAAATCACTTACCAATTATTTGATTCAGTCAGTCAGAGATTGGAGTTTGGACCATCGTATATAACGTGCTAGTTCCAGTGCCCTGGCCACAAATCCTCAGCTTTGCTTTGATCACGTATGCATGTGTGTTTGAATAACGCTTGCAATAACAATGCATTCTTATTGTTTTATCAAAGCAGTGTGTTTAGGAAGCCAGTGGGATGGGGGAAAGGGGAAATTTAGATGTGGTCTGCTGCCCACAACCCCCATCCTGCAACCTGTCAAAAGTGTCACAAGCTGAATCTGCACATACAACAAACAGCCTCACACTCCAATGAACCTGAATGGAACAAACACTTTATTTTTTTGTCTAGCATCTCTGTGGGAAGTAACAGGGCTCATTTGGAAAAAAAAAAAATTCCCCCTTTTTTAAATGTTGGTAAGCATAAAATATGTATATATTAAGGCTTGCAAAAATCTATACAGCCATACAAAGTCATATTAATATAGCTTAATGTTAGCTTTTTACTTCTGGCGATTGGCATTTATGTTAAACAAAATGTTTAACTTTAGTTTGTCACAGAGTTCATATTTTGCAATTATCCAAAATCCAATCAAAAAATCCCATTGGCTTTTTGATAAGGGACTACTGGGCCACACAACAGTTCAAAAATTAGATGACCCGCTCTGTCATCCAATTTTTGTATTCATAAAACAGCACAATTTCAAAGCGGCTTGTTTGGTGCATATGTCTCATGAGTATTTATTGATGACAGTATTTCTATTTTCACTTAATAAAGGCTCATAATACTTTGTCTTTATGTACAAATGGCTGCTGTGGAAAAAAAAGTCTATTGGCTGTTGAACTGAATTTACAAGTCGGTCTCATAAATTACACTAATAGTATTGGAGAGGGTCATGGAAAATTTGAAAATAGTGCTCGGAATCCCTTCAGTGGCTTTGACAATAAATAACCAACGGTCACCTAAGGGAACCAGGATGATGATCACTGAGGTTTAAAGCTGTCATCCCAGGAGCACTTATGAGACATAATGGAGAACTGTGAGGCTTCCACTGCTGCTGTCATTTAATGTTGTAGAATTGGTTATTTGTAACACTGGGATTTAGTTTTTATCAAATTTTAGATGCCGTCAGCAGACACAGCTGCTGTATTCTGACTCACCATTTTGTCATTCTAAAAGTTAGGGCAATACGTGATAGTTTGATATAGGTTTGATTCAGACCATTTTGGTTCACTCACTACTTTTCATTAACCTCATTTCCCATTTCAGTATCTATTTACAGAAAAGGTTCTTCCTGCCTGCCACTGAGGGGCAGATAGTCGAGGCTCTCAAAAATCAGAGCTTTGACTGGGAAACTCCTGCCTAATTTCATGGACTGCGAATTCACCAAGAAGCAGATGCTCTGAAGTCACTGACTGTGGCAGCGTCCTTTTGCCAAGAAACTGTGACTCACTTCATCTGCGGATATAATGACAACATGTGTGGGAGTCAGAAACACAATGGCGAGAATGGCAAGTCAACACCTTGTTTAACCCATTTGCGTGTAACCATGGACTTGTATTTTATTTCATTCGTAATTAACCCACACCCCAAAATGTAGGAGTTTGCTGCTTAGAGGATTTACTCTTTACTGTTCCTTCTTCAAAGGGTGGAAAATTCCTATCCATCTAGAGTGGAACTGATGCTGTAATGTTGGACCAAGAAGGAATAATCGGTAAGAAGGTGCCCCGCAGGGTGTTTGTAAAAGCAACATCTCACCAGATGTTCTCCTGTTGTGCTTCAAGGTGGGAAATAAAGAAAAAGTTACCGTCTGTCCATCTGGCTCCCCTTTTGTGGTTTTCCCTCTATATTCCGGCTTTTATTTCTAAACGCCCAAAGGAAACGGCAAATGTGAGGATCACACTAATAATAATAAAAAAAAAAAAGTGTGCCGTATACTTACGTGGCTGCAGGAAAGAGTGGGTATTCTTCTCTAGGAGACGGCAGGAGTCTGACAAGCAGCCTCAAGGGTAGTGCGGAAAGAATGGGTTTAAATTGGACCTAGAAAATGACGGGCCGACGTACAGGCAGAGCACTGGAAAGACAGAGTTGAATTGAGGTCTGGAAGAAAAGTGGACTCCAATTGCCGTGGCGCAAGGACAATTTAGAGCCAACAAATTGAACAGTGGGTCACCGCAATCTGAATCAGCGCAACAAAAAAAACATGTTTACAACATTTTTTTTATGTTTCCATTAAGTTTTCTTGGTGTGTATATATAAAGTACACGGCAATTTAAAACCCTGCCCTCAACCTAAAATATTTTTATTCATTGGATTTGACAGAAATTTATTTGGAATCCAACAAGAAAACAGATGCTTTGTTTAACAGCTCATCCTTAAACAGTGACCTCAAAACAAGGACAGGAGCAAAACCCTCAAATGCACAAATGCTGAATCAGAACCACCCTCATAATTATGTGCTACAGCAGAGAACACAATTCCTTTCTTATTTTTCCCATGCAGCAACTACAAGAACCATGATCGACCCATCCCTGTTCCCTTTAGCTACCACCTGGTAGTAAAGTGGAAACCTATTGTGATTAAATCTGTCCTATCCTCTCTGTTTCCACTTTCTCTCCTATCTCCTCTTTATCAACGCGTCTCCCTCTCTCCTCGGCACGCTCTGTCCATTTGTTGTTTATTCAGACCGTCTTTTCTCTGCCCGCCTAATCCAGCAGTCTGAATCCCTGCTTCCAGTCGCTTTTGTTAATGACGGTGCCATGTGTCACTTAGGGTGGCTGAGCAGAGCAGGGAGCGGGAATACGTTTTTTTTTTTTTTTTTTCCACCTCAGTCAATAACAGACTCTCAGTGACTAACTGGCTTTTTTTTAAAAAAAAGCCTCTATATTACTGTATCTGTTCAAATATGTCCTTTTGTTGAGCTTATACGAGGAATTTCACACACATGTAATAAGCAGGAGTACAAAACCGGGCCTGCTGGTTTACGGGATGTTTTAATTTCCTGTGTGCTGGCTGGCTGCCTCTCTGCGGTTTACACAAAGGTTATCTGAAGCGTTGTCTAATTTCTACGATGGAAACAAAAGTGGTGTTGGAAATTCTTTTCCAAACAACAAACGGTGCAAAACGAGACCATCTGCTTTTTAGTTCCAGATGGCTCTTGAGACACGTATTTACTTGGACTCACAGTTAATTGCAGATTAAAGTCTGCCACTGATATACAAGAAATCCATACATAAAAAAAGTTTACTTCTTCTTCCTCGTCTAGAGCTCAAACACATATTTTCCATACTGCAGAGAGGCAGGTTAACTCTGCCACTTCTGACATTTTAACAAATTATTTTATTCACAATTAACTCCATCCATAGCACTTCAACCCAAGATTTCATGCATATAATTATATCAGTTGAGTCACAAATAATTATATTATGTATCTATTTTTTTCATTTTGTACAATTTTCTTTGTAAAAAATAGCATTTTAATGGCTATTATAGTTGCTGCTTGCTCAAATCATCTCATAAACAAAAATCTACAAAATTCTTTTTTGTGGGATTATTCTAGAGACTTGAAGATTAAATGCATATATACATGTCAGGGTTGAAAATCATAATATGGGCGAATGCAATATTTTAAGCCATTTATCAGCCAAAGATGATAGATGCAAAACAACATGAGTGAAACCTGCTATAACACAGAACCTATAGAGTTTAGGGGGTTAACAGCAGAGGTTATGCTCCACAAGTAATTTAAGAAGATAATAAGAAAAAGTACAAACATTGTAAGGCATCTTTCAAGTCAGGCAGTATGACTTTAAACTCCAGGCAGTGAATCATTTGGGTAGAAAGTGAGCCATTGTGTTTTCCCCATGGAGTGCTGTACAGTTGGCTCAATAAAAACTAATGTAAACCCCCCGTTCGGTTTGGTTGTGTTTATGCATCTAGTTTGTCACAGAGCTAGACTCGCCTCTAGGCTGGACTGAAGTGACTCCACTTGCCTTGCCTGCCAGCCAGCATCATGCAGCTGCTTGATAAATATAGCAGTCAGGGCTCCAGTGGGTCAATGCAAGGGCAACTGCAGACAAGAAGCTGCAATGCAAAACATCTTTTCCCTGCCTCTCCGTCTCCCCTGATTTCCCCTGCCTCATTCTGCTCCTTCTAGTCAACGAGAGTGCTTTCACACCAACAGTTGGTGCACACCAAACAGTCCATTCAAACCAAACACGCTTATTTTGCACCGATCGCACTCAGGCGTGCCCTAAATCAAGTGGACCAATACCTCCAAAAAGAGGTTGTCTCGGTCCACTTGACTCCACAGGATCCGTGTGGATCTTTGGAACAATGTTCGTCCCATATGACCTCATTCAAGAAAGTAGCATGCCTTTGGTGACTAGAGTGCATCCGCAGATTGCTCTCCAGACGCAGCCATGACTCATTTTGGAATTGGGATATTTTGCCATTAATGGCCAATACAGAAGAGGTAATATGCAAAAATAAGAGCAAGAAAGAGTGCAAAAAAAAAGAGATGTGCGAAAAGAAATGTGTTGCTCCATAGTCGGAATTAGCGGTTGACGAAATATTAATTGGACCAATTTTGGTTTGTTTGTAGGTGTGAAAGTGAACCACACTATTTAGTAATAATTGCCTGGGGGAGGCCAAATCCTCAAACTTGTGGTGTGAAAGCGCCCTTAGTCTCATGTGATGTCTCCTGCTGCCTCTCCCTGACACCACTTGTAGAAATTAAACCGATACAAGACAGAGATTTTTTGTGGGGGTCTTTACTCTGAACAGGAATATTTCGTGTTCAGTTGAGGGAAAAAAAAGACTGAAAAAATATTTAAAACGCAAGTTCTCTGGTGTATATGCAGTTCTTGGATGAAAAAAATCAGTACCAGCTGGGGACTTTCTCTAAAAAACTAACATTAGAGCCATCTAGGTGTAACACATAGGCTCTTCACTGTATTCTGTGCAGTTGCAGTAGCAATTACCATGAACTACTGGTGCTAAAATACTGTGGAAATAAGTATGCTAGTAAAAAAGATTTAAACAATAAAGATAATGGCTCATTTGACATTCACAGGTCTTGTAATATTACAACGAATGTGCAGATGTTGAACACAAATGGGGTGGTGGGAGGACGCTACACCAGTGACATCGGATTCCTCATACGACAATGCTTTAACTGAATGATATTAAGAAAAACACACTTGAGTGTTAAGTGTTTTGCTGCTCTGTGTGACAGACTTAATGCAGATGAGTGTTGCTTTTGTGCCACAGTTACCTAACATGTTTTTTTTTAAAACTGGGAAAAGAAACATATTTTTGAAAGAGCAACTCTCTCACCATTTCTGAGCAGTAAACTAATAGTATCAACATATCAAATATATATGACCAGCAAAATCAAGTCAAAATATCAAGGCATTGTTTCTCACAGAATCAGATTCTGCTTGTGGTGGCAGTTGGTGGGGTTGCTTTTGATTACGTTATGGGCTTTTGAACATTGGAATCTATGGTTTTGCTTTGCTATGTGATTATTAAAATGCATTGGTTTGAAGCTGGAAAAAGGTGGTTTTCTGGGTCTTGTTACTCTTTAAATTGCCACATAGAATTATAAATCAGATAATCTTGGTTTTACTCATGTTAGTAGAAAGGTCTCGACAACCACTGGGTGGATTACCATGAAATTTAGTATTCTATGGTAATATCCATGATGGCAGATGAATCCTTGTGACTTTTTGTGATCTTCTCGATCTTTATCTAGCGCAACAAGTAAAAGTTTTCATTTTCCATTAGATGGACATTCATGATTCCCAGAACAAAAGTATTGTCATGAATTACTCTTCTTATTTTTTTCCAAAGGAAAATGTCCTCTAGTTGCATGTTAATTTAATTTAATACAGATGTTCATCTTTCCATGAATTATAATCACTTGACTTGGTTCTAAAGCTATAGTCATCACGTGGTCAACATTTCATTTTCATTTTGCCTGATACTTTGGTTTAAATACCTACAAAACAAATACATTTATTGGCCTTTTTGTGTTACTAATAAGACATATTAGTATAATAATTAGTATAAATAACTATGTTGAATATGTTGAACTTTGCAACTTTGCACCTGTTTAACATGACAGCTGACATTTTATCCTACAAACGTATATTTGAAAAAAAACCAAATAAAAATACACAGCAATCAGTAGTTATTTATATACTCGTGTTAGCTACTCTATGATAAACTGTTAAGTTCTATTTCTCAAGATTTGAAACACTTCACTTTTTTTTTGGGGGGGGGGGGTATTTCCATTGGGATATTTACTAACAGGAATATTGTGTATGTGTATAAGCTCAAGCCAGCAATCAATCAAGTCAGCCTTCATTTTGTTTACAGCTGCACATGAAAAAGCCTGTTTGTATTTGTTATACAGTTGTCTGGAGGGAACTCATCTGTGTCAGAAAGGGTAATAGGAAAAAAATGTGGAATAAATTGTACCTCTGCCTTCATCAAAAGCATAGTGATCCGTGAATGCGTTTGGCATAGCAATTCCTTTAAATGGGATGAAATATCTTTATTATAGGACAGGAGGATACAACTTAAACGCACTGACCATGAAGAAACCTGTCTTCACATGTATCTTTAATAAGCTCCAGTATCAGCGCTCTTGTCCCCTGAAAATAACCGATTTGGAATAAAACTCCAAAAAGGAAAAAAGAAAGATCTATTATACTATATTTTACTTTTTCAACCCACTGTTCATCTCAGCAAGCACAAATATACTTGATTCATTAGCAATAGATGATCATATGATAATAATGAAGTTAATGTCTTTTAGTTTATTTACATTATGCATCATCAGAGTCGGTCTGGAAACCTCCATGTGGAAACAGATGTATTTTTTTTTTTACATTTGTGTGTGCTGCTTGTATGTTATTTCACTCATGGAGGGCAACATGTGGACAGTTAATTGTGTCGATCTGTACACAGTGAAATTCAAAGTGTTAAGGATACTTAGACGTGAATAAAGCTCACTAAAAGTAATATCCCTGATTGAATGTATACAGGACCACAGCACAGCAGAGCTGAGAAAACTTTAGACTGACCAATCAGGGAAAGGTTTTTAAACCCTGTTGGAATGTGGATTTTGCTAAATCATGATTTCAAGGCGATTTGTGTAATACATTTTATTGTTATTGTATGCGAGGGAGTAAGGAAAAGCCAAGAACTGCGCCCAAAAGGGTCATTGTGTGTGATAAACATAATAGTTGTGGTCCAAACTGCTGATTATAGAAAACAATGGAAACATTAAGAAATCCAATCTAATGACAGGATCCCAGTGTGTTAACAATATGCTGTAATGCGGGTTTTGAGAGGATTTGTATGTCTAGGGTTATTGCCAAATCTTTATCCTCCTGTTAGAGATTTTACACTGATGTAGCAGCAAATTGGATGAATGAAAAAAAATACTGAACGACAGCCTCTCACATCCCATAAGACTCTCCAGGAGACTCCTGACATGCTGAATGCAGCTGTTCCTCTTTGCCTTCTCTTTTCATTTCTTTTAGAAAAGAGGTTTTGCTAGAAGTTATAACACTTGAGAGACTGACACTGAAACTTCTGTTCTTCTCCAGTGTGCAGCATGGATACCGGATCAGAAAATAACCACTGTTCATTTCAATAAAAGTTGCTCGCCTGGTGTATATGCCCACAAAGTTCCTGATTTCCAGGTTTATTTCCATGCTATGCGAGCCATAGAGACTGCGCAGTAGAGTCACCCCCCATGATACTCTGATTCCCATCATGCCCCGGGGTGATGATAACGTGCAAATTGGGAAAAAAACAAAACACTTTTGAGTCATTAAATTCACTTTGCTGACCACGTTAAACACTGTACGGAGCCCCCATTAAGTCAGCAGGCAGGCATCCTCACTCGACATTGTGATGTCACAATGAGAAGAGATATCTTTCCATAGTTTTTCTTTTGTCTGTAGGATTTTAACAGATAAACATCCATGACTTAAAAGTATAGAGTACAAGGATTAATAATTTACAGAGGTTATAGCTGGGGGTGTCCTGTCAACAGTTTTTCAGGCTTTTTTTTACTATAATGCTTTTGGGCCACATGGGATTTTTTTATTGCAGTTTCACAAGAGGCCACTAGGGGGAAATTGGGAAAATATCCAATATGTCCCCCACCTATTAGTAAAGTAATACAAATGCACATTTTTTGAGCTCAGTTTCCTGTTCTGATTATTTTACACACTCACCTGTCTATAGTGAACTAGATGGTGGAAATCTAAGCATTTTGCCTATAGACAGACATTCTATTCACAGCAGTGCATTGAATTATTAATTATAAGTAATTAAATTTCAAAGTTGGCTGCAGGTAATTTATATCTGTTGTCCCATAGGCAGGTAGACAACCGCAGAATAGCAAATGCAGTAAATTCAATCCTCATTAGGCCCCTTAAGGACCTTTCTCTTGTCAGGCTTGTCAGGTGATATGTCATAGCATTGCAGGTGTTTTATTTTTGCACTCATAATAGCCTTGATCTTAGTGTAGCCTGCACAGTTTCAATGAACTAATGTGAAGCAGTATCCTGCAGCACATCATGGTGAGAAAACACAGATGTTTTACTTTGGCTTCTGGATTCTTTCTATAGTATTTTTTCTCTTTATTTTACTTAATGTCCAAATTGATTGTCTGTTAAATCACTTTCATATTTTATGCTTCTAACACTGCTGGGTTATATTCTTCAGACAATATTATACAGGAAGATAGAAGACGGTTTTGAACTTCAACTCTCTCTATGGATGTTATCTTACAGAAATATATCCTGTCTGTATCGGTCTGTAAATGCCTCTGATTTGAGATGTGAGGAACACCGGAGTCTCTGAGCAGCGATTCATTACTCAGGTGATATGTGTCAGACAGCTTGAAATTGAAGAGATTTGACCTCCCCTTTCCTTGTCTGGCGCTATTTATAGCTCCTGCAGTTACACATTTTAATTTTGGTCCCCGATTGACAATAGACTGTGATTTTTATTTCTGGAATGGCTGTTTTCTAAGTGTTTTTTTTTTTTCTACAGCCTAGTGAGTAGCTGCACCAGCAGTCATCATCATTCACATCAGGAAAATTGCAGTGACTAAGAGAGAACAGTTTTTTTTTTGTCTGTGGTAGGTAGGACAGTGTAAGGGAACAATAGATGATGTAAAAAAAAAAGAAAAAGAAAAAGACAGAAAAGGAGGAAAAGCTGTGAGAGTGACTGAGCAGGGTAGAGGATAATGGGCATGATGATGTTTGGAAGATAAGTGTGACGGAGAGAGAGAAACAGACAGGGAAGGAGGGAGGGGGAAGAAAACATGGACCCAGCAAGCAGACAAAGCAAAAGCTGAGAAAACAGCTTCAGGTCCAAACATCTTTGTTACTAGAGAGGCATAGAGCTGCAGCTCTGTCAGCACAGGCTGTCCAACCTGCTGCCCTAGCAGCGGTTACAGCAGCCCTGATGCACCCCAACACAGTCAGGTTTACTGCAGCACACACACATGCACAACCAAGACTATAGGGTCAAGCAGGAAGAGGAGGCTTCCCTCATAAAGGAACATTCCTACCCTTTACATGCCATGTGTTAAATACTTAAAGGCAAGTGCCTACTTCTTTGATCACACAACTAGTTGTTAAGGAAATACTGAGTTCACCTGCTTTTTTATGATTTTGTGATCGCATGAATTCAGCAATACATCACAAATTTTTGCTATTTCCTTACGTGTCGAATAATTCTTGCAAAAATAAACCCAAAATACTGCCCATCTTTCACAAAATCCATATCTTTTCTACACCCCCTGCTGGTGGCAGTGCATTTGCACATGAGGTCATTTTCTTTTCGGTCACACACCCATTTCATGTCATCTGCAGACAAAGACTGATGGCGAACAAATGACGTTTTCCATTGTTTATTTCTGCGAGGGACCAAGCTGATCAGTATCCAGTGCAGTGCATTGACTTGTACAGTGCCCAGAATTCAAGATGGTAGTACTGTCCCAAATGAAACACTGCTGCTGCACATTTACCTGAAAATCTTCTTCTTCTTCTACTAGGTTTTGAAGAAAACTGGCCATCAGAGTCCTGATCACCAAGACTTGACAGCCAATTGAAATGAGCATTGTGTTTTACCTTTGTTGTATAGTTTTTTTGTGATATTTATGTGGATGTGAGCTCTGCAGATGCCTTCCCTGCTTCACTGTCTCCATTATTGCTGCTTATGCCGCTACATAACCTACGCTATCTTCTGCTACGTAGTTGCGTAGCCCCACTACATCGCTACGATCTACACTCAAGAGTTTACGAAGTAAGTGTGCACCGTGCACTACATTTTCACACACTGCATAGAAAAATAGATGGATAAGTTTAAATTAAGGGTTTTAGCAGTGAAAAAAAAAACATAAGTTTGGATGAAGTGTTTTGTGCTAAAATATACTGTGGGAGTGAATGAAGTTTCAAAGCTTGTGTTTCAAATGCTTGAGACTTATGTCTCTTAAAAAACATCAACAGATATTGACCCAGATATGTAGCCTGGCTTCATGTCAATGTAGAATGGGAATCATCTGATTGTATTGGAGGTGTGGTTTAGGAAAGCCCAGAGCCTTTTATTGGGCGCTACAAAAATGCTACTGTATGTAGCTTATAGCCAATTGTATCAAACATACCCCATGATGTGTCAGATACCCAATGAAGGTAAAATAGTATAGCGCTAAAAATTGCGAAATTTTCCAAATAAAATTGCAGCCTGAATTACTTAGAACATCTTCTAACCATCTGCCACCAACTTTGGATCCACGGTTATCAATTTAGCTTCCATAAATAGCATATAATTAATTAGCATCTGTGTTTCATCACTGTCTCGCTGCCCCCGCTGAGGGTAAAACTGTGTCCTTGCTGTCCAGAATGAAGGGTTTGTCCACAACCTAAAAGCTACTTGGCATCATCCTGGAGCCACATTTATCAGATATTGTCCTAATGTCATTTATTATTGTCATGATTATTCCAGGAAAGCGATCCCTCCTATGTTGCCCTTTCTAAAGTAATTCCTCATAAGAAATGGATTATTTCTCTCATGTTCATTTGAGAATAAATAACCCGTTGGTGATTGGATACAGTAAGAGTGTAGTAAAAATCAACAAGAGGGTGAAATAATATCAAGCACCTGTGCATTATTTATTTATGGGAAATGAGGATCTGTTTTTCTTGCATGCTCCTATTTTTTTTTTCACAAGGACATTCCACTAAAGCAAAACCTTCTGCCATCTGGTCCTCAGTCGTTAGCTGTGGGCAGCCTGGTTGGGCTGTCGAGCTGTGACCTGTCAGGTACAGTCCATCACGCATCCCTGCTGGATACAGCGCGCTGGCGAGCAAAGGCCTTACCAAGACAAATATGTGCCTTCCTTTTTCTTGCGGGCCATCACATCAGTCTCCTGCATGTAAACAGTGTCATCCTCATCAGCCAGGGTTTAAAGTGCTTAGAAAGAGAGAAACTAGGACCCGTGCAAATTGACAGACTCGTCTAAATTGAGCTGTTGGATTATTTAATCCTCAGACCAATAATGGAGATGCTTTCTCACTCAGCATCACAACACCTGGGTGTAACAGTATGTACTTTCTCTCATAGTTGCACCATTTCCATACTGTGTGCACATATTTTTAAATGTATTATTTAGCAGACAGAAGAAAAAAGGAATCAGACAGAACCACAAAGGAGTTGTATTGGGGAACATTTGCATCCAGACATGGTGAATTTAATTACGTCTGACAATTTACTGAATTATTATGTGTAATTCATAATGTCAACAGTGTTACTGCTTTAATTATTACATTTATTTTCTGTTGGTTTGTAGACATGATTAATCTGTTGTTGCACAAAGTGCAACTGTTTAAGACTTCACATATAAATTGTCCTGAAATAATTTTTTCTAATTTGACTTTTTTCTTGATTTTTTTTTTTTTTTTCCTATTCTGGTGGTCTATTACCCGTTTTTACTGGAGTGCAGAGTTTGGCCAAATAGTCAGTTGAACAACATCAGAAGAGAAGGTATTAACAGGGCTGACTCTTGTCTTTTGATCGCATTTTCAGTGCTTTGGCCCATTGACCCTATTTAAGGAAACTTGAGGCATTTCACAAGGCCAGGTCAAAGCTATTTCCCTCTTTAAATCGACCTACACGCTCTTTCTAGTTAAATCAATCAAACGGCACTCCACAGGTTTCAAGAAAATGGAAAACAAGCTTGCTTAACACCAGCTACATTCCACTCAGAGGGTTGTTTCTTTTTTGTACATCAATACGTTAACTTTTCTGAAGGTTCAATTGCTGCCTGTTGTCTGTGCACTGTGAAAAAAATGAATGAATGCTAGAGCTGCTTCTAAAGGTGGATTGCTGTAGAAAGATGGAGACATAAAGATGGCTTAAATAACTTCTGTTACAAATAAATGCTGCATTTAAATCCTGTCTCAGAGGTCCTAAAATGATCCAAGTGAGATCGGATTGAGCGTTTTAAGATGAAAACCTTTTCAGCCACATGGACGGAAGCAGTAATCTTACGATTGGTGGATGTCCACATTCCCTCCTGAGCCACAGCAGCTCTCTTCCTCTTATACTGCTGGGCATGAGAGTGACATTTTGGGAAATACATTTTTTTGCTTTCT
The DNA here is from genome assembly GCA_030544235.1 of Lepturacanthus savala. Classification (NCBI taxonomy): domain Eukaryota; kingdom Metazoa; phylum Chordata; class Actinopteri; order Scombriformes; family Trichiuridae; genus Lepturacanthus; species Lepturacanthus savala. Next base: position 19,809,691 of record CM060465.1, read on the forward strand.
GTCAAGAATTAGATGGGAAGTTTGATACCAATACCGTGTTTGTACGGTAAATATGAAGCAATCAGTTAGCTTAACAAATCTTTTATTTATAGGAAAAGGGCACGCCTTGCATTATTCACATCCCTGAACTTTAAAGTGCTGCTGTTCCAACTCAATATATGGTAGAAATCATCCCAACAAGGTTAGCATTGTCCTTTTGGCTGAAGGTGTATAAATAAGAGAATATCCCGAGAGGGCAATTGTTCCCACATGGCTCCATCCACACTGATGAATCAGGTTGATATAGATTGTGCTCTGGCTGGTGTCTATGTTGTTTGTTAGCGAAACTCTTCAGCTCACATGGATCCGTTTAAAAGCAGCGGAGCTTAATGTGTTATTTAAAGTTTTAACAAGCAACCGTGTGGATATGAAACCGCTTGTCAATGAGGTTGTGTTTTTTGATAATAACAATGTTCCCGATCTAGTTCAAGGTTTTGCAGCTTTCTATGCAGGTGTTACCGATAATTAACGTGAGGATGTCTCAGCCATTTTTAGGTTTGCGTGTTTGTATTTTTCTGATGCAGATGATGATTTTTTGACACACAAATACACTCACACACACACGGACAGACGCGGCATCACTGTCACCAGCAGATGGGAGCTGAGCAGCTTCATTAATCGTACTCCGGTAGGATCAGATAATTAGACACCTTAATTGGAGTTTAAAGACTTTAATAAGTGAAATGCCACTTTTCATCTCCCACGTCGTCCCAGCTGAAGCGGGTTGTGTTCTCGGTCTTGGACTCGCTCTCTTCCTCATACTCGGAGTAAATGACTTGTCACAAGGGAAATGGATATTTAGCCTGTTGATCAGTTCCACATTTGCCTCCGGAGCATGAAAGGGCGGACGTTGTTCTGTTGCAGTTCTTTTGCTGTTTAAGAGTGTAAACTGCCTCAATAACAACACTCCTCAAAACTCAAATGTGATTTGAGATTAAACACGGTTTAATTGGATTCGCGAGCTTGCTTGTGGTCATGGGTGTTTAAAAGAGACCTTTCTGTCAACCAGGACACTCCAAGCTTCAATAGTAATGAGTGAAAAAAGAAAGATCGCCTCCAGTGTTGCACTTGCCTGCACCGGGGCAGCGATACAAAGAATTAAATGAAGCGAAAAGTTCAGAGCCAACCCGGAACGCACCAAAAGCTCATTAAACTTTCCTCCCAGAAGGCAGATAGCGGGCTCTACGTGTCAGCAAGCTACTGCCCTCGCTGCATCGGCATGGGAACCGGAGGGTCCTCATTCTGCTTTCTGAAAATATCACAGCCTTTATGAATAAAACATCATGTACTGGTACATACTGTGAATACTGTGAAAACAGAAAGAGCTATACAAAATGACATGACTCAATATAATGTAATAACAAAACTGATAAATAATAAACTGGATGTTCAATTTTTCTTCCCCCTCATTGAGCTCGACGTGGTCGCCGACGATGTTGACATATGATGCTTGGATTTTTTTTTTTTTTTAACGCGTGCATTTCTGTTTGATGAATGGGATTCATTTACTCATATCAGTGATTGATGGGGTTGCCACAGAGGACATATAAACAGGCCTCCATCAGACAGTGAAGAATAGTGAGTTGCACTCATGTCATTCTGCTTCACTAATCACTCCTGTTTACACACTTTCACTTTTTTTCATCATATGTTGTATTGAGATTCTCATTGGATTCCATTGGTTCGATCTGTATAGTAAAGCTATGAATGAAATTGGCTGCCAAGAATTTGCTTGTGATCATCCAGTAGAGATCTGATCTAAGACCTCCATTAGATCTGAATTAGCCATTAATGTAATACATGACATAGGCTACTGCTTGATTTATGTGACAGTCCACTGCTTCTAATAGCAAATCATGTGTTGCAGTTCTTCATCTCAGCTCGCCAGCTGGTTTAGAAGCACACAGTGATGCCATAAAGCAGAGAAAATGCACTGCGTGAATCTGAACACCATGCCAGGATAAGTCCAGGTTTGCTCGTAGGTCCTCATTTGTGTGCCAGGAGTACTTTGATTTGCATCCAGCTGACATCTGCTGGGGTGCATTCATGCGGTTATTCAGTGTAAATTAATCGCAGTGTCCTGCTTATAAAAATGTTATTGCCCGCTATTTTTTTCTGCACTAATTAGCAACAGGGAAAGGTTAACCGTTACCAGAATACAACCGAGTTTCCAGATCATTTCTGTGCATGATGCTGTTCACAACACACATACAATTTTTTGTCCTTTTAAAGCAACACATTCATGTTTAATGTATAAGTAGCTGAGATATTTGATTCAGTCAAAATTATCTGCGTTTCACACTGTGTGTCCAGATCTGCTCCAAAATCAACACATGGCTAGCAGGAGCAGAAAATGTGCTGACAAGAGTTTGGTGGATGGACGTCATTAAGTGATGAATAATCAGCCAATCACTGTGTTGACATTACTGATGACAGTAAGCAAAGGAATCTTGGAGTGGATTACTGTATGTGATCATGCAGGTGTAGTACTGTAAGTTTCACTAATATTACTTAAGTACTTTTTTTTGTCAAGCATGTGTCAATGCAATGTTTAGAATTTAGTGTAGACTGTTGGAGATTAATATGTAATATGAAAAACATGTTATTATGTTATGAGCACAGAAATTGATTTACTCAGAGTAATAATTACAGAATATCCATTTTTTCAGATGATTTATTAGCTTCCACTTCCACTTCTGCAGAAATGATTGAGTACCAGTACATGTTATACATTGATGGTTTTCTGCACTCTTATCATTATACAACAGATGTCAACTGAGTTAATATTCACCTCATAAAACAGTACTTAAAGGCACTCAAAAAATAATAACTTAATATATATGTGACTTCTGTGGGATTTTGATGCCATAACCTCCCCAATCACAGCCGTTTGAATCAGGGAGAAGCTTGAGAGAACATTAACCCTCTATTACATGAAATATTACTTGGACATGATAAAACATATTTTTAATGTTTTTATTACTCAAAATGGTCTAAATAATAAATATATATATATAAGAAAAAATTGTAAACATAGTCTCAGGATAGGTTCAATGCACTCAGAACATATTAGTACAAATATATAATAAATATAATTGAATTAAATGTCAAGAAATAAAAAAATAAATAAAATAAAAACTAAAAGTTTACTTCCCCCAGATAGTGAGTTCAATTTTTTATTTGGTGAAAATATCCCATATCCATGAGTAAAAGGGACCGATAAACCGGATATCGTGGGCATGTGACCTTATAAATTGTATATCCTTCAAAAATAAAAGTCCCATTTTCACACCTAACTGTAAAAACACAGACTTTTTTATCTTTTATTTTTTTATAAAAATGAAGATAAAGTAATTACATGGCAACACTATGCAATAGAGAGATAATAAAACTCAGGTGTGCAAGAGACCTTCACAAACTGAGTTGTCAGAGCAAGCTTCTTCTTTCTATTTCCCCAGAGACATTCTCTGACCCTTCTAATGTTGCTTCGAGCTTCGACTCTTGGCCGAAACTGAGCCTGACCTGACCCGAGCAATTCGGATCAGTCTGAGTAATTTTCTCAACTCTCTTAACCCCATGTTCACCAGATTCCACATCCATCCAGGTTAATGCTTTTAGATTTAAATGATAAAAGTCATCAGGATGTATCAGGAGCCCCGCGACGGATGCAAATGCTCCAGACACTATTTTCCCCAGATGATTGAATTACTTTCTGTCATGTATACAGGACGATTGTATAGGGATGAGCTGCCTGTTTCTCCAGAAGCAAGACAGGAATAATGGATTCCGTTTCTTTGGGAAACATGACGTCACAGATTTCACTGAGCCTGAAATATTAATTCAACTTCAAAAGCGACATCACCCGCCACTGCCAGCGATTGTGATTGCAGCACATTGGAATGTGGGCTTCTGTTTATTTGGGCCTTGGGACTGACAAGAAATAAAGGACACTTTCCTCTTAGGACAAATCAGCCTCTGGACTCTGCTCCAAAGACACAAAACGATAATTACGGCAGCGTGTAGGACTGTTTTGAGAGAGGGTGCCTGTAGCAGAGAGACTAGGCCAATATTGAAGCCCACCTTACCTCCAGCTGGCTGCCGATGGTACACTGTTTTTTTTACTAAAGGTGTTTTCATCCTGCTCCAGTCGCCTTTCCCCGGACTTCGAGACTACCTGCACCTCGTCTTGCACTTGTGCCAAGTGTTGATAACTGTGCCTCTGGCTTGCACAGAGAGGAATGTGACATTTTTACATAAAAAAGTAATTTCTCAATTTAACAAGGTCTGAGGTGTGCAGCAACTTTGCATTACTGTTTTGCTGTCCTGACAAGTGCAACTAATCTGCTAATGTAAAGGTCAACTCTACCGCATTGCATCACATTGATGTTAAGTGTTTCTTTTAAACACCCTTTTCTGAAATCATGCCATGCTCTCAGAACCCTGCAGAAAAAATGCACACACAAGGGGCAAAATCTCTCAGTTCTCCTGAAAAATGAAACTTTACCTTCAAAAGTTTGTTTTGAAGGTAAAGTTATGTGTGTCTGTGTGTAATTGATAGCATGTGTTTTTAAAACCTTTTTAAGAGAGTTACACTTTTGTCACTAGCATATATATATATATATATATATATATATATATATATATATATATATATGTGTGTGTGTGTGTGTGTGTGTGTGGGTATACATATATACACTTTGGTAAAGACAAGGCTATGCTGATTTTTGACACAAAAGACTAAAAATTTAGCATCAATCTGAAACTTCAGTCTTGTTTAGTGATTCCATGTGTTTGCTCTGATGGAAACAGCAAAGGCCTCAGATCACACATCAGTGGCTTCAAGCTGACTTTAACATAAGAATCGAACATTGACTGTTAGTGCCTCTTCTGTGATCAGTGTGGATGTAGTTTCTAAAGAAACCAGCTAGAAAAAAGTTCTCCTGTTGTTCCGAACATGCAGCATTATATCTTGACCCATCTTGACTTCAAGCTAAAATTGAAAGGAGAAAAAAAAAGAAGTATTTTTTTTCTATACGGTTCGGCTCTCGTCCTTAAACGTAATGAGATTTTCAGTTGAGCGCCCCACATTCCTAATGCATTGTACTAAATCAATATCTCTTTGGGTCACAATGTGTTGTCAGGCACCATATAATGTATTTCTGCTATTATAATGCTATTAAGTTAAAATCCTGACTCACTGAGGGGTTTTTAGAGCATGACTTTTTGTAACCTGTAACATTTCTAACAATAGGACATCTGAGCCAAACCGATTCGTCAAGTCAAATATTGTTCTTTACGTAATTCTTTCCAATAAGTCCCAGGCCAGCACTCTTTATTTTTTTTTCCCCCCCACTAATGAGCTTTATGACTAATGCCGTCAAAGACGTTGGCTATGTGTAGACCTTAATCCAAACAGCTGAGGCCCTCCGGCGAGCTCTGACAACCTATTATCTGTTGTTACCATCTGTATCAAAGACGCGGAGAATGTACACTGCCATCCTCAGGCTGAAGCAACAGACTCATTACGGGTTACATATACACTACTGTATGTTTACAGGGTGTGATTAGTGGAGCATGGCTGCCAAGGTACTCCCCTGTGTTCCAGATGGCGATGCTTCTGACGCTCCTTATCATGCACGCTCAGACACTCGTCACAGGGGCCCAGAGACACCCAGGCGGCGCTGGGACATCTGCATTATCCCTCGATTCGCAGCACAAAGAGATGGTGCTTTGGTGATAATGTCAGGAAATAATTATCTCGGGAGCTAAACCCCCTTTTCCGAGAGCTTATCTATAAGATGGATGCATAATTACGACGAGCTCGGTTTTTTTAGCGTCGGATAAGAGAATCCGGTCAGATCTTGAAAACGCAGCTGTGCCCTTTTTCGGTTTGTACGATTTTTTTTTTTTCCAGCTCTGCAGCATATTTTTTACAACCACTCTGAGATATTTTTTTTTCCTCATCGCCCTTATTATAGCAGTAGGCAGATGTTGACATAAACTCTCCTGTCATTCTCAGTTCTCCCTGTGGTTAGATTAGCCTGTTTGCCGACACATAAGGAAGAAGACAGACTCGAGATGATCGGGTGAGTCATGAGAAGGGAGTAAATGAACAGTGGAGTGTAAACTACAACAATCTGTCACGACTCCTAATTAGCCCCATGGTGGGAAAGGCAGGTTCAGCCCTCAACCTCAACCTGGCCGTAATTGTTATAACACATGAACATGTATGTGTTTGCGTTTCTTCTTGTGTGCGTGTGTTCACAAAACTTCCTCGCCACTCTTTCTTCCTTCTCCCCCTAGTTTCTCTTTCTTAACAGCCTAATTACTGCTCCATTGGAATAACCAGAGTCCCAGTTCCCATAGAAACTGTAATGTGCAAGATTTCACGCCATAAAAAAGTCTCCCAGGTCACCCACCCGCCTCATTTTATGGGGAATGCAACCTTTCACTGCGCAGTGACAGAGATCGTATTTTAAATGGAAAATCTTGGGGTGTTCTTCAGAAAAAAACATGACAACGTTTTTTCGGCGAAGGAGACATAAAAAAGCGGAACCAGGGAGCTTCCTCTGTGCATGGGAGCTATAAAATTCAGCCGACTAAACCTTGTAGGCCTTCATATTTGTAGTCTCCTTTTAGAAATCATGTTTCAATCATTTGGGTAATTAAAATTTGAGTGCCCTTCTGTTGGTTTGTTGTGTTTGATAGCCTGTGATCTAACAGACAGTTGATCAGTCTAGTTAATTTCCTTGGGGAGGCCACATCCTGAGGATGAGTCACCTTGCCGAGCCTTCGTGCCTGTGTCTATCACGTAATAAACGGTGTCCGCAGATTATTGATGCGGATGACGCAGCGTAATCGCATCAACCTCATTAGGCTTTTTCAGTGCATCTTCACAAGGCCTGCTCCGAGAGAGCACAACCTCTGCTCTAATTGCACAAAGATGGTGGAGTGGATGTTTGTTTATTTGAGGGCTGGTTCTCGGTGGATTGTAATGCGTTTATTTGTTTTCAATCAACCTGTGTTTATACCACTGCAGCAACATGTGGCAGGAAAGCTGTAACTCATAAAAAAAGATTTCTTTGATGGCAGTAAATTGCGCAGTAAGCGAAAAACGTCGATTGAGTCATTTCATATCACGGAATAGTAGAGCAAAGGGTTCGAAGTATATTATAATGGTAAAACCTATTATAATGGTAAAACCTTTAAATTTACTCTATATGCCATGTGCAATGATGGTAATAATGGTGATAAAATAATTGACTTAACAGGTAAAGTAACGGGTAATCAAACTACTTACTTATTCTATTGTTACCATTACCAACACACCGTTACTAAGCATTACTGGCCTCGCTGGACAGTGTAAAGCAGCAACTTACCAAAGAAAAGATGGAGTTAAGTTATGAGCTTTCCAGTTAAGCTGCTACTTTATTCCTCACGCTAACACAGGCTACTGTGGCCGTAGCCAACACCTAAACGTGGGAGCCAGTGAGCTGAGCTCCCATTCCCTCAGGCTCCCATGAAAGAAGCAAACTTAATTTGAATATATAACCCACCTAGAATATAAAGCTAATTGATAACATGTGTTTTACTTTTTAAGAGAGGTACCATCTGGTACCATGGCACCACTTGACAGTTTTGTCACTAACATACACACACATATATATATATATATATATATATATATATATGGAGCTTTTTGAATTGAGTCTATATTTGATTATTTCCAATATTTTTGATGATTACTCCGTGGGAGCAAGAAACTGGCTTTTAGTTTGCGATGAATCCGTGGCTTGCAGCAACAGCACATTCTTATACTTAATTCACAGGGCTGTTGTTGAGAAATTGCTATCTTGAGATACCTTTTCCACTGTTTAATCTCTCTCACAGTCTGTCAAATCACTCTGCTGCGATTGAGTGAGCTAATAATCTACGATATGTGCTTTCAGCTCAGTAATAAGTAGAACAGACAGCCATGGCTGTTCAGTGTCCCTGTCAAAAGGTCAAAACAGGCATTCACAGAGGTCTCAGTGCTGTAATAGTGGTGTATAGAGCTGTGTCTTACCGGTCTGTGATAGTCTACAGAGGATCACTGTTTAACAAACTCAGCTTGGCTGCTTTCTTGCAGGTGTTTAAATGTGGCTAATACGGTTCCCGGGGAGCTTCTCTCGAGGGAAAATCCTTTTCCCTAATCAAACTCTGCTGCCAGCCACACATTTCATTCAGTTGAAATCAATTTCTCATGCTCTTTTCAAGGTGGATTTCAAGTAGTTTAAAGTCTCCTAGAGGACAGAAAGTATAAACAAACTCAGAGTTTTGCAGAAAACTGGATTTACTCTTATATACTGTTATCAGTTTTTTTCATGACATGCACAAACTGTCTGAATCTGAATTCACATTCATTACTAATCTGTTTTTAAGGAACAGTGGACATGGCATGGATTGTATTCAGTGGCATTGTTGTTGTTTTTTTGTCCTCTCATGTGCTATGTTTTTTGTCTTTGGGGCGACACGGTGGCACAGGTTCAAGACCTTCTTGGGTCCTGTGTGGAGTTTGCATGTTCTCCCCGTGTCTGCGTGGGTTTTCACCGGGTACTCCGGCTTCCTCCCACAGTCCAAAAACATGCTGAGGTTAATTGGCGACTCTAAATTCCCCATAGGTATGAGTGTGTGAGTGAATGGTGTGTGTGCCCCACGATTGGCTGGCGACCATCTGGGGTGTATCCCTGCCTCTCGCCGTAACGCGCTGGGATAGGCTCCAGCAGACCCCTGTGACCCTAATGAGGAATAAGCAGGTATAGAAAATGACTGACTGACTGACACAAGTCTTAGATAATCTGGGAGGAAAAAGGGTGTAAAAAGGGCCAGACTTTGACACCAGAAGTAGAACGCTGTCAGGCTTTTGATTCAAGTCACTGTCAACTTAATCGATATTAGCAAAGACCACAAATATTCCATTATGCAATGTGTTGAACAGATTTGTTAAGTATGAAGGTGTAGCATGTTTCTCCCTATGCTGAAGTGAACATCACATTCAGAAATGGCATCCCAATCAGGATCAGAGCAGGTACCTGGGGGGTGAAAAACCCAACAGCTAAAGTGATGGGTCGATGGCAGAGGTAAGCCATAGGAGCAGCTGCAGCAAATCTTTTCTGCTTAGTCATGTGACCGTTTTCGAGTTTTCGACCACTCAACTGCTCCCTGCGGTCGCCAGTTGTTGCCGATATTCACTGCGAGTGGTGCCACAGTTTTAGAGGGTTTGTCTTCAGGAGGTTTTGGGAAAGCCATTCCTGTTATACTCACTGATTTATCGTTAATCTGTCAGATGCTATGTCAGCCTTTATTGCCTGCATTGAAAACATTGGTTTGGCGAATGTCAATTACACATGTTTCGAAGCCCAAAGACATATAAAGGGGCCACAATTTTCACTTACCTCAGGGCTCATTTGTGACGAAGATGAATGGGGTGTGTTACTGTAATAGCTTTTAAAGTAGCTTCCCACAGCGCCAGTGTCAACTGCGAGCATAACGGGCCTCGTTGTTCACAAACTGCTGGATGTTAAAACCAGCGAAATGCAGCATGTAATCTAATATGAGCAAAGCTATTTAGGATATTATATGAGCTGCCATGGTGCGGTCCCTGTTGAGATTTTGAGTCATAAAACCAAAGCCCTTTTCCACCCTGCAATCAACAGTTAGTGTGAAGGTTTAACTACTGAGGAAAAAAGCCCTGGTCCTGTTGCTCCCCGGGACACTCCCAGAGAGGGGAACATTTTGACATATAGACACATAGGAAGCTGAGCAAAGAAAACCTGTCCCTTCTGTTTTCATGAATGGACAGTTAGCATTTCTCCATGAGAGATTTGCATAGCTGGTTGAGAAAGTGATATATCGGGTACTATTTTTTTCTCCCTGAGTTAATTTCTTAGATAATGGGACTACCGGGGATGCTCATTACCTCACACACAGTGTTGGAGACCTAAATGTGTCCTGAGCGCAGCTGTGATTCTGTGCCGAGCTGAAGGAGCTGATTGCCTATTGACCCTTTGATTTGCACGCCACCCTGTAGTGACAGGTGAGGGCTGACGGCTCTTTCCTCTCCACTCCGCTGCGTGAGGTGCATGCCGTCGTTACTGATGTATTGTCCCATGTCACGTGGCATTTGAAGAGCATTGGCTTAGGCAGCTGAGGAGTAATGGTGCCACAAGAAGCCTCTGAATATTTTAACACAGGGGTTCACTTCTTTTCTTTGATCATTTGCTAGCTGCTCAATGTTGTATGAGGAAATAGTATGTGTATGCTTAATTTTTTGCGTGCAATAATATCGTATAACACTCAAGGGTTTCGTCTTTCTAAATACATTAAATACGTTTTGATACCGCATATCATGTAATACATGCTTATATTTAGAGAACAAAACCTTGTCTTTCAATTATTCACAGTTGTAATTATAAATAATTCAGTAGAATGCACAATGACTAATATGAATAATTGTTTAAATTAGTAAGGGTATCAGTTCTCCAGTGCTTGTCTCGAGGCAGACAGAGCATTAATCTACCGCATCGCCTTCGAAGCTATAATTCAGTCTAATCAAATGCTTTTCAGACTATTAGGAGGGAAAAAAAGCCTAGCGTCTTTTTAAAAAAGCAAGACAAATAGCCGGGAATTAAGACGCAAGGGTGAGTGAGGACCTAAGCGCCTTAGATCCGTTCATCCAAGGTCGCCACCGAGTCTGTGCTCTGACACATCCGTACACCTTCCACCTGTGCAAGTCAGCGGTCCATGCTGAGTGCCCAGCGGCTACATCAACAAACACACCGTGATTGGACAAAGACTGAATCTAAATTAATGAGCTGCACCTAATTGGGTCTGATGAAGTCCATTAAAGTGTATTTGCGGGGTTAGTCATCTGAAGATTAACCGTGGTCTGTAAGTCACAATCAAATTAGCAGGGGAATAGACCAGATGAAGACAAAGGACTGAATACGTCCTCACACACACATGCAAGCATATTGGCATTTATGTGCCTGTATAAGAAACGTAAACCAATTTGAAGACTTGTTCGGTCTCCATTTGGTAATCTAAATATACATTATTCTTGATTTTTTTAGAATTACTGCACTGTTAAGTGCAATAGGTCTGCAGTGAAACATTGCAAACCTTTCACTGACAGAATTGAGCTCTAAAGATACATATAAAGAGGCTATACAAACTGTCAAGAATACTGTCAACGGTCAAGCTACTGCAAAATATTTTAAAGCAAGTGTTCTCACTTGATGTCTGGTGAGTATAAAATCTGTCTCATACTGATATGATGGTGATGATGGTGGTGATAAGCTCAATAATCAGCTCAGTCTCCAGAGGAAAACTTGGGATTCACTTTTTCTGTGGCAGGGGAATGGGGGGTTGGGTGGATGGTTTCAGGCTTTGTCAGGCATTTTCCAACTGGGATGTTTTTCTCGTCACAGGCATTTAACTAGTGTTTAATAGGACATATTAATGGATGTTTGTTCCATCATGTTACGCATTTCACTACCATTCAATTGGACATTTTAATGGATGTTTGTCCCAGTGTGTTGCACACTGCTGTTCAGCTGGACATTTCATCACGGACGTTTATCCCATCACATTGCGCAGTGGTAATTTTAACCGAAACCATTACATTTCTCCTAACTCTAACAAAGTGTTTTTTGGCTATTTTTTTTTTTGCCTAAACCTAACCACAACTTAAACGCAGTGTTGTCATGCCATAAAAATGTTCTTTTGAAAGTCTGACCATTATCAAAAAGTGTTGATATGATAGGTCTGAAATGTTAACATCATCATCTGCAAACCATCAGTATCTGTGGTTTTCAGAAACTGTTAGTGTTTCCCTCCCGCCTACTGGGTTGCTATAATGGTATAATATCATGACACCTGCTGTCAAACCTGAAAGAAAAACTCAGCTAAAACCCAGGAGAGTATTTGGAATCTGGTCAATGAGACATATATAAAAACTGCAGCTTACATTTCATAAACTATAATGCTTGACAATTTGAAAAATTAGTACTATGAATTACTTGATAGTTTCATAAGCAATCTATGACACCAAATGACGCCTAAAGGGAAAACGCTGCTTAGAATTGAGCAATCAGACTACATGTCAGGTTTACTGCAAGCCTTGCTGTGCACTGTGTGTTCATCTTTGTTCTGAATGAGAGTGAACCACACGATAAGACACTAATCATGGCTGTGTAGGTACTTTAATTAGTGCAGATTTGGCCCTATTCCAGGTGTATCCCATGCTGGCTATTAAGTCATTAACCTAGCTTGTTCTACTTGGTGGTTCTCCCATTCTGTATATATTAGTGCTGCAGAGAGGAGATGCCAAATTACAGTCTGTAGCCTGCTGTGTTTCAAATTATTGGTCCCATTAATATAAAGAGTTTAAAATGTTTTTTGTTGGTCTTTCAGACAGTCAGTTGTGATACACCACAGCTTTACTTTTTACAGTATTTAACCCCTTATGGGAAATGACTGGGGAATGTATGACACGCCTATGTGAATTGACATTCCCGAGTCAAAAGGGTGCCTGACCAAACCCTGGCTGGGAATGTTTGTTGCTGCACTACAATGATTCTCAATTCATTTATTCTTCTGAACATGAATGAAATAAGCGCCTTTCAATTTGAAGGGCTCTATGCCAAGTTTTAGCTTTAAGAATCTGCAAACATAGAGACATAAATCCTTTTTTTGGTACAGAGGATTTAAGAAAAAATATATTTGGTATTTAAAAACTCTGACAAAGGATACAGATGTTTTATTGAACCCAATATGCATTTATTAGAATCGGTCTGTGAGCATTTCTGAGGGAATATTTGGTATCGATATGGGTCGACCATGGGAAATAAGCTCATTTCTTGTTTCTTGGCTGGGAGTGGTCGCCAGGCTTATATGCTCCCAGCACATAAAACTCTATAAAACAGCAAATTGTAGTTTTCCACTTATTTATTTATTTTTTTTAATAAGATATAATATGTTAGTATGCATTAAGTCTGTTGGTAAATTGATTTTGTTTCATTCAGACAGCAGTTCCCCTCTGCTTTCCAGCCTTCATGCTAAGATAAGCTATATGCCGGTGATATCGATTCCGTCATCTAAATCTTTGCCAGAAAGCCAATGAGCATTTTTTTCCATGTCAAACTATTGCTTTAGCATTACATTATTGCTACTGGCCTTTAAAAAAAACAAAAAAAAATACATTGATGTGAAAGGCCAGCAAAGAGAGGAGCTTTTAACAACAGTGTCATTACATGAAGTTTAAACACATCACATGATGTCATCCATCAGAGGACCAAAATGTACGGTTTAATGATTATGTCTTTTAAATTTGTCTCCGTAACACACGGTTAATAGCGGTGTAATTATGACAGTGGGGGAATCCACAGACACTCATGATGACTGATGAGTTCACGTTTTCCCACCACAGTAGGCCTTCTACTAGTGTTCGCTATAGAATCTAAATGAGATGATTATGTTTACGAAGGTTATCCGAAGGTCAAAGAAGAAACCACGTATATAAACCAAGAGCAAATGTTCCAGTTTCAGCTCTGCTGCTGATTATAATGGCAACCGAGGGACTGCAGTAGCACAGCTGACACAAGAGAGCAGGCCCCTAAGCGGGATAGGGGGCCTGCCTCTAAAAATGTATTGATAAATGGCGGCAATGATAATGCATGCGACTTGAAAAATACAGTGATACGTTGTCAAGTGATTTGATTAATCTAAAGAGCGCAGAGACACATTTCAAATTTTCTCTGTTGCATTCATCATTTGCAAGAAAAAAATGCTGTTGTAAGAACATGGAAAATGTCAATTAATTTGGTAAACTTGAGTGACATTTTATGTTGCCTTTAAATTAAACTGCCTTTACACACACTACTTCCTCCTGGTAGTCACATTTCCCATTAATGGACGAAAATAGAAGAATTTCCTGCATCAGACTACAATGGGTTGATGGTTAAATCTGGTCAAATACAGTAAAAATGTCAAATATCACTACTTTGCTTTAAAATAAAATGCATGGTTTTATACTGTAATGGTAATTAGATTAAAGACTGTGTTATAATGGAAGTCAATGGGACGCTTTCGTCCAGAGGGAGTATCTGGAACTACATAAAAAATACTAATGCAAACAAATAAATTTCTTTGCTAATCTTTGACATATCCAAGGCTCAAATTACCACTAAAGGTCCATCCTTCTACTATGTCTTATATAAAAATATTCAACTTTTCTGTTTTGTTTTTTTTACAAAAAATAATTAAATAATTATAATATATAAACAAGAACTGAAAATGATAAAATGTCTGTATGAATGGATGTATGATGATTTTATAGCATTTTTGTTTGCGTATGTGCGTTTTTGTCCCAAAGGTCCCGAAAGGGTGCAAAATGTGTCCACAAGTATAAAAGACATGTAAGAGTAAAAGGCTGTAGATTTGAAAAATTAAAATAAAAAGAAGAGTTTTTGCAAAATTTCAGGCCAAAAATCTGTAAACCAGCCAAAATATTAAAATCAAAATTAAAATCTGATAAAAAACAGCTTTGGATGACTGTTACTAGTATAGTTACTGATGTAAATAAAACACTGCACATGCACACAGTGAACATATACAGTATGTAAATGGGGGTATTGATAGACAGTCATAGTCTCTTGATTAATTTATACTGCATGTCGTTACACTTTCCCAGCAGATGGAGACACAACTCCAACACTACACCTTTAAATAAAAAAAATAACTATGAATTTATGAAAATGACATATTTAAAAGTAAAATCACGAAACTGTTTTTTGTTTTAATGGATGTACCTCTCACAATACAGTATATAACATAAGTTTAAATACTTTTATTCCACAATTTTAAAGAGAAAAAAATAGATATTGTGGCTTCAAGATGAACTCAGTTGAGAGGACTTTTAAATCAGGTCACAAGAAATGGTAATTATATGTATTTTTTTTAAATCTAATGATAGTCTTGCAATCCTTTCTTATTCAATCTGCCATCTTGTTATGCAAAAAAGACCGCAATGGAAATTAGCCCAAGGGCTTGTTGTGTATTTTAATCCTCAACAAGAAACAACAAGCGTCTTATACAGGTTAAAATCTTTTCTTTTTTATTAAGTTTATAGTTAAGGCCCGGCTGGCCTAGAAAAATGTTATGCTTAGACCGCTGGGACCTGATGAGATACTCTGAGTTTCTCTTTTTTCTGTCATGATCCACTGATATATCTTTTAAATCTGTTTTGTTCCTGGAGTCCTGCCTTGTGTTTTCTCATTCACGGACTATGCTGCAATGCAGCCTCTGCAAGGAGCCTTTAGTATTTGGGGGGTCTGATACTGTCCTGGTTCACCTGGAAGCTGCAATGGATCCTGGCACCTCATCCTCCTCATATACCATGAATCAATATATTCAATTATTATAGATTGTTATTATATTCTTCCTTTTTTAGGGGTTTAGGGGTTTTAGGGAGATTTTTCTGATGCATCCTACAGTAAATCCCTCAGTAAATGATGTATTTTGAACTGAGAATGAACCAAGCTCATCATCTCTCTCTTCAGGCGCGATCCTGCAAACAAACAACTCACCCTAATTAAAACAGGAACAAAATTTTATTTAGTATTAATTAGCAGGGAATTTACATATCACTTTTTTATATTTACATTATTGCAGTCTCCAGTACTGGACCTTTTTCTCACATATAAATAAAGAAAAGTGTCAGAGCAGCAGACTGGCACAGGTGTTGTAGCACCATTCCAATCGATCATCCTGCTGCTAAAGCGTCATATGATGACGCCTCTAAGTTTGTATGCATGACTGCTGTTGAATGTTGGCTGGGTTGCACTTGTTTATGCCAACATGTCTGCCCTCAAGAGTTGTACTGTGTCTCGATGTTGCAGAGACCTCTGATTTAAGGCCTGAGAGCATAAATTCTTAATGAACGTCTATTGAATAAAAGCATGTTTACTAAAAGGGCGTGTTTTATGTCCTACAGTAATGTCATGCAAGGATGATGCCCACTTTATATGTGGCAGGAATGTTCTTGCTACATTATGGTAGTACAATATATAGAATTCCATATCAAAAGATATACAAGATGCATGTGAGGATTTTCAAACAATTGAAAATAGATTTTGTGAAACATTTCTCTTAACCATATCTTACTTTTCCTATTGCTTTATTCTCATCTTTTACATATTTTTAACGGTCTCTAGGCATTATATATATATATATATATATATATATATATATATATATATATATATATATATATATATATATATATATATATATATATATATAAACTAAACTACAATAAAATGATAGTTTAGTTTTAGTTCATAATTCTCAGCTCTTGACAATGTATTGCAGGCCCCAATAGAAAATGTTGCTTTAATTCTATATTTGTATTGAACAATGGTGTGTTAAAATGCATTCTGTAATTCTGTAAAAGATGGATTATCCTTTCAAAAGCACTTCGGGGATCCCTAAAGTACATGTTGCCCGGGGACCCCTGCAGTCTGGAGCCGGGCCTGCTGGTCTCTACGGTCCCCTGTCAAAACTTACTGTTTTACGTCGGCCAAATTAAACAGTCCGAGCTCTGGGCATTATGTTAATAAATCTAATGTCTTTTCATGGGCTCCCCAGCCTCTGTAATTCTCATATAAAGCCGCGCACCGGGGGCTCCGACACGCCTGTAGGAGTCAGTCTTCTTCCTCCAACTTCATTTCCTCCTTTATCCGACCACAAAACTCACTTCCCCGGTTTTCAGCATCAAGTAAGAGAGACGTAGCGGGACGCTGAAAGTTATCCGGAAGAGCGATCCGACCCGTTTCAAACACGCACGTTTCTTCTCGTCCGTGAAGGCGGCGGGAATTTAACTTTTGGAGCCGAAGCTCGTACCGCGGGCTCTGAAGTTACGTCCCGTTGATTCCCGTCTTCTTCTTCCAGGCTTTTGTCTCACTTTCTGTCGCCTGACAGGTTGCAGCTGCTGAGCGGCGGCGACCTGAGAGAGGAGGAGGACGCTCAGCAGGTAACACGCTCCTTTTTCTTTCTCATTTTCTATTCTCTGTTTGTTGACACAACTGTTATGTGTTTTTTTTTGTTTTTCGCTCACAATCAGTGAGCGGCTTCTCTGCGCGCTGGAGCCTTTCCAGCGATTATTTTACTGCCTTCAAAACTGTCCCAGCGAGAGGATTTCTGACATCTACATCATTAGATGCAGTACAAAAAAACAAAAACGACCACAAGATGACTTCGCTATAACGAGCAGGAGAAATAATGTGGCAGTCGGTTTTGTAGCCTATAGTGTCCTTAATGTAATTTAACTACAGCGGGGAATGTTCCTGTATTACTCAAAAGTTGTAATAGTGCGTCTAAAGAGTTCTCAGTATCATTTATGAACTCCTGTTAGGACTAATATCCCGATCATATTATGTGTTGACCCGAAAGGCCACTTATTATATTCTCGGGTGCCCACATGCTGAGAAGCTGTGTGGAGTGTAGCCAAAGTCATTGTGGTGTCATAAAATAAAGGCATCACACACACACACACAAAGAAAATCACTTTGCTGTTCATCAAAAGATGCTCTGTTAAAAAAAAAAAAAAAAAAAAAAAAAAAAAAAAACTTTTGCCATGACTTGTCATCGTCATGCCTGAAAGCTGCCAAGGATCGTAAATACCCTCGAGTTGCGACAGCTGAATGAGATGCTGCCGTGATCCGCGCAGGGCAGCACTCCTCATTCACCCCTCACAGGAAGTTCCTCACTTCTACTGTCCCGTCTACGCAGTACCCGTTCATATGGATGCCATTTGCTGCAGTAATAAATAAAGGGAAGCGCGCGACGGTCTAGACGGTGCACAGACGAGTATGAAACGTGCAAAACATATGAATGTGACTTTAGGATAAATAAATCTGAATATAGAGAAATGATTACGGCTGAGATGCCGACTGTTTGTTGGAGTTTACAGGGCTGTTTTTTTTTTGTCTCTGATGATTCTAATCACTCTGATTGTGTTTGTTTATGACTTCTGAGGAGTGAAGTGTTTTCCATCCACCCCCCCACCTAGCAGCCACGTTTGTTTTTCCAGCGCTGATTTTAATTTCCTCTGAATTGGCCCCCCTGTGTGTGCGTGCATGTGTGTGTGATGGCTCCTGTAAAGCACTAAAAGTCAGAAAGTCTACTTTTTTTTTTTTGTGAGAGCATCCCAGTCATTGATGAAGTTTCCAGATGTTCACCATTGTTCGCCTCCCGTAGTATCTGACACATTTCGCCAATTAGTGTGAGTCTTCGTAGGCTTCATCCTTCAATTCATCACCTGCTGCACTTAAGGCTCCATTTTTCACATGGCCCATGCAGGTGAAGTGTTGAATCCACAGTGGACACAGTGGAAGAATTAATCCCCTGAGACCCGCCACAGACGTCAAGTGGGGCCATATCTAAACAGCAGGTTTACCTTACATGCATGGCCACGGTGCTATGCCGTCTGTTCTGAGCTCTTGCACCATCTGACCCCGCATTCCTGCCTCTCTCATGGCATGGAGGGGGGTCGCTGACCTTTCGTTCAGAAGAAATATGTACACTTTTCTGCTCAATTTCACTCTCGTGGTTAACCATTTCACCAACTCTGGTGGCTTTCGCCCTATCGCCAAACGCAGATCTCCTTGCAGACGCTGGCGTCGACTTTTTTTTTTTTTTTCTTTGAATGTAGCTTTCATCATTTCCCAGTCGTATCTCGCCATAACCACCAGCAGAGAAACATACTATAGATGTATAGAGGCCCATTTCCAGCAACTATCACTCCAGTGTTTCAAATGGTGCAATGTGTTTGTTCATTATATCAAAAGGTTCATGTAATACAATTTTACAACTCATGGGGGTAAATAAAAGTGTGGCTTTTCACGGAAAACACTAAATTATGTGGGTGACCCCAAACTTTTGAACGTTAGTGTACATCATACAACAGTGCAACCAGGCAAGTGTCGGCTCAATGGTTGGCTATACATGTATGTTTCATATTAAATGCCTGTGGGAAAACTTTTTTTTTTCCACATTGTTTTCAGCTTGGATCATTTCAAGCATTGGTTCATGTGCAACAGCCTTAATGTCCCATATGTTGGGCAGGAGTCAGGAGTTTATTCTCAAACTGTGTCAAGACAGACAGAACAATGAAGAGCTACTGACAAAGTGCAGTGGGCTCATGTTTAGTTTCAAGATATCCTCCTCTATCTCACCGGCATGAACTCGATGAATGGCATGTTTAGAGTGCATGACGTGCACGTCATCTTTGTGGTGAATAAGCACATGGAAGTTGTGCCCTGTGCTGTGCAGACTGCAGTGCACTCAGTGGGATTTGCAACGTCAGACTTGTTGACTTTGACTGGAAGGGCTTCCTCTCCTGATGGTCTGTGTAGCTATAGCCGCTGTTGGTCACCTTTGTCTGTGTTGGCAGGCTGATTTTACATCTAATCTCTAAGGCAGGAGCTGCCATGGTGGTGTCATAAAGAGCTTCACATGCAATATTTGGGTTTGACCTATTCTAGCTGAGGGCTGAACGATTTAAAAAAAACTTGAGTTGTGATATTTCTGGCAGATATTGCGATTTTGAGTTCACTCACAATTTTTGTCAAATCAAGTTATAGCGCACAACAAAATTAATGTGCATTACAGAAACTCACATCATACCATGTATTATATCATAAATGCATTAACTCTCACTCTTTAGCATGACACGTTTTGCACGGCACCTGTTTCTGATGTTCGTCTGCAGCCTCAATCCTGAAATACTGCCAAATGACTGGTGTTTTCTTTGGGTTTAAAACCCCTGACGCCGCTTGTACTCCCGCTGAAGCCATTTTAGAAAGTGATGAGTTTCCTGCAGAAAATTTGCTAAGCGAGGTGGTGACAGATTCTGTTCTGTTAGGTGACAGTGCTGGGATTTCCTGAGGATCTGTGAACACATCTTGGAGTAAGATGCTGCAGCTGGTTCTCGTCTAAAAGAAGAAAAGACGGCTAATTGAATGTTTTAGCTTGTAACATGTAAACACTGAGTATGCTAGTATGTTGAAATAATAAAAAAGTTTAATAGTCACATTCCAAAATTTTATGAATGTTATAGTGATAAAAAATGTGATATGTAAAAAAATTAAAAAATAGATAGAATCAAATTTAAATGAATTGAAATTACATTATTTCAACTATATTTATCGATGAATTTAAATTATGTCATGTTTTCATCTTCTTTTTCCCTTTTAATGATAAAATGTGACCTTATTTAAGCAAATGTTGAGCAATGGTGGAAGTCTAACTGCAACACTGCAACAGTACACTCATATTGTACTATTTGGATTATTTTAGATTTTTGGCAAACTTAACAATTTTCTGACATTCACAGGGCACGAAAAGAAAGGCACCATCTGTTTGAATTCATATGTCACAGTTTGCTTTTGAAAGGAATTGTTTTACTGTAACTGTTTGATGGGATGCCACTTGATTCTAATCAGTA
Source organism: Lepturacanthus savala (assembly GCA_030544235.1). Classification (NCBI taxonomy): domain Eukaryota; kingdom Metazoa; phylum Chordata; class Actinopteri; order Scombriformes; family Trichiuridae; genus Lepturacanthus; species Lepturacanthus savala. The sequence goes on from CM060465.1 coordinate 19,830,275, forward strand.
CAATGAAAGTAAAATAAATCAGTGTTTCCCACAGAATCTGATCGTCTTTGAGCTGGTAGCTAACTAAGGAGGGATACAAAAAGATGTTGGACTTTGCTGATACCAATTTGATTATTTAATGGACTTCTGAAGTTGGGAATCTATTTTTTTGCTTTGGTATGTGATGTTAAACATCCTGCAGTGAATGAAGAAGAAAATAAAGAGGGATATATATATCGATAAATAGAGAAATAGAGAAACCTTTCTTCACTGAATAGCCTTGGTATCTGTTTAGGGATAGATTCGAATGCACCATGAAGTCTTGCATGCTTTGCCATATGAAGCCACATTGATTTCGGAGTTTACAAGGTGCACATGATTGCACCATGAAGTCATTTATTTGTACAGTTTATAGTTAGACACACAAGTGTTCAGGTTTTTAAGTTGAGATAGTGTGACCATGCCCCTCGGGAATGAGTCATGGTGCAGGTGCAATCGCATCTGTTCGGGATGGGCCACTCTGTGGAGGCCAAAGTTTTATTTAGGCCAGCCACCACAAATAAATGAATGAAGGTGAAACACTGAATCGTATTGCACAAAGATAATTTGGGTGGTTGAACAGATCCAGGTACAGATAATGGTGCACTCACTTATCCCAAGTACTGACACATTTACCACAAGCACTCTTTAAAGTGGAAATGATTTCTGTTTCATTTGACTGGACATAGGCTGTATTTTACTCTTTTAAATTGAGTTATACTTTGCTGGGATGGAGTGGATCTTATCCTGCTCCAGACCAGTTTGTCCATTTTGTGAGAGAGATGGCTCCAGTGACCATAAACAGCACTTTGATCATCATGGAATATCGGTGAAGGACATGAAATGTCTCAGCTTTCAGCACTTAGCTTTATAACTGAACCATATAAAGTGTGACAGTTTATTCAGTCCAAATGATATAATGTTTGGGGAAAAGGGACAAAGTGCATGAGACTCAAATGTTAGCAATACAGGACTTTTAAATCATATTAGATTGCACTCCATTGTTTACTGGAAATTTCTCTGGAACCGGTCCTCCGTTGCAGGCATGTTCTGTTTCACATCGGATATCATTAACTTACTGTATGACCTTCTTGTTTGCCAGATTGAGGAAATGAGTTATGCAGCCTTTAAAAACAAACCTACCAAATCCCAAATTATATTATTCACAATAGACTTCACAAAAAATATTTAATATAATACAACACCACAAACTGACAATAAAGTTTTCAACAACTGTTAAACAATTCACATAAAATAGGTTTATTGGAAAACCTTTGGATTTGTTTTACATCAAGACTCCTGGTTTGTGTGGAGTGTTTTTATTGCGTTTGTATGTGTCGGATTTGTGAGCAGAAGCACTGGCGCAAGACTCGGTGAAAGGATTGTTTTGGAAGGATTACACGTTAGGTGTGACGGTGGCTGGCATCAATCATAGCCTTTCAATTCGGCACCTGTAATCCTCTTTCAAGGCTCCTGTATACACTCCTGTAACCATGCGGACTGTGAATATTATGTATGACGAGAATGTGGTTCCTATTTCAGTCAAATTGATGGTTCTGGAAATATTGAAAACATGGTATCCAGTTTTCTGTTCATGACAATGCAAGTTGACAAACCACATACGGCCCTGGACTGTGTCATTGAGGCAATTCCATCTCATTGCTGTGCAGCGATGCAGTGCTTCAGCTTCTATTCACCATTATTGAGATGTACAATACAGTGAAGTCGAAAGTTTCTTATAAATATCTTGAGGATTTTTCATGAAGCTGTGTGATCTGATTAGCACTCTATTTAAATGGGGGTTCATAAGACTGCCATAATCATAATCATGACATGACACCTGTCATGACCATTAATGAATGCTTAAGACAGCTGTCGTTAAGTGTAAATCTGTAAATTATGTCACTTTTGATGCAAAGTTACCATTTTTTGACATGTCTTTGGCATGACAACTCAACATAAACCAAGACAAAATAACCACTGCTGTGTCATAAACATGACACAGCAGACCTTACTGTTTAAAAAAAACTACTGAGGTTACATTGACAGTAAAATACCATTCACTGTCACAGGACCATTATGACTGTGTCCTAAATGTGCCTTTCATTATTATGTCATAGGCTCAGTAGTTTTTAAAGTTTAAAAGTAAGGTCTTTACTTAATTTAATTTTTTAGAATGACACTTAATGACGACTGCCATAAGCATTTATTAATGTCATCACCTGGTATCATGTTATGATGATGACAGTGTTATTACAGTCTTATGTGTTACCATGAACTATGATGGGATGAGCTATGATGATCTATTGTATCAACTGTGCTACAATTGTGTAATATTTTATGGCTTTCTAAAGTGTTTGATGTCCATGTGTACCTATGTACTTAACATTTTAAAGAAAAAATATCTAGGCTACTTGAAATATATCCCTGAAATTAAATGCTGTAGATGAAAGAGCTACTTGCGTCGCCACCCACAGATAGTCAAACAGAATTTATCAAACTAGTAATTCTTGACACGGCCACACCTTTCTCTAGACCTTGCCTCACACAGGGAATTTCATTGTGAGCCATCAAAATGTGAAAACCTGTTCCTGCCTGATGCAAGTATCACTTTTCCCTCATCCTGCCACCCTTTTTGTTGGCACAACTTCGAAGGCCCGGCCCCCCTCCTGTCCTGTCTTGTTTTGTCTCCTGATTGCTTGTTGGTACAATTAAAAAGAAAAAAAAAGATTCAGAGAGAGCAATTTTCTACCAGCTTGAAACTGCTAATTGTGCACAAGGGAGCCTCATTGGCAAGGCAGAGCCAGCCCTCCTCCTGTCTCACACCAATGCTCTAATCAAAAGCACCTTTGTGAGTCACTACACAGCCTGTAGACCTCACCATGGCAATTTGAACCCTTTAAAAACACAATCCTTTCTGTTTTAAGATCTTGTTTTGCCCCTTCATTGGTGACAAGCTGTTTCAAAAACCGGCCCTTCCTTTTTCATCATCATTCAGTTGGGGGTTAGACAAGAGGTCATCGATAAGCGATACATCCACTTGATACTAAACATGACTGGAAGAAATTCTTGCAGCTCGTTTGTGGGAACACTGCCCCTTGTTTGTCCCACATGTTGATGAATGAGGGGAAGATTGATGGATTGGAGTGGCTCCATTAATCTTCCATTCATCAAGTCATGGAAAATTGTGCAGGATTCTGAGCTGAATTGACTTTAAGACATGACTGATTCATGAAAAGTTTTCATATTACCAGAATTTAGTTTAGGTTTTTGCTTTTAATGCAAAATCCACAACGACCATTAAACACAACATGAGTATCGGGAGGACATTTATCTAGTAAATACGGTGTCTAAACTTGACTTTGTGGTTAAAAACTCATCATTACTCCTTTTATATTAACCTGGCAACACTCTCAACACTGAGGGAAACATGTATTTGCGTTGCCAAATGCTCTGTTTTAATGATACATTTAAAGATCCCAGATGGGCATAAATTATATTGGATGTAGTTCTATTACAGTAACCGGACCACATGGAGCCACACAGCATTGAGGGCTGTGCTTTCTCCGGCCACTATACCATTGGTGAAATATAGGCTTTGGTCTCCTGGATCATTTGCTTTTCATTTTCACTCTGATTTGTATTCCTGACATACGATTGGAAGCTGAACATGTGTTGAAATCATACAGTCTGCACCTTTTTTTTTTTTTTTTTTGAAGGTCGCCCGCCCCTAAAGTGGAATGGTGCAATCACCCATTCGTCAAGGCTCTTCAAACATGACTTTTAACATGTGTTTTTAGTTGGCGTGGCCTGTTTCTGTCTGACTTGTTCTGCCGAAAATTGATGTCCTTGTGTGACCTCTGAAATCATCTGTTGTCATCATCGTATCTTGGGCAACAGACTTGCCCCAAAGATCTGATTCCCAACAAGAAATCTCTTTTTTGTGTTGTGACGGATTTTTGTGTTTTATATATGCATTTGATAAGGAGAGATCAACAATCCAAGCATGAAACGGAGAGTCCCAGACCAACAAACAGTGAAAGTGAAAAGAATCTAAAAGTCTGATGAGTGACGTGGGCTACTTACTGAGTGGGAGGCTGCAAGAGGATCCTTTTAGTGAAGTTATTCCAGGGCTTGTATATCCTGGAGCCTCTGACCTCTGAGTTGCTAGACATGGTTTAATACCTGCTATTCTCTAAAGGGTAGGTGACAGGCTTATTCAACCGTTTAAATGTCAAAAAAACAGGGTTTCGTATTTTTCAGCTTCGCATCCTCTGATTGCAGAATGAATACAGTTTCCCCCAAGATCAACACCAGTTTATCAGTGTCCTGTCATTCATGGTAGTCAGAATGCTTTTCCAATTTCCTGCTGTGTGTATTTGTGTTTATACAAAAGCGACTCCCAAGCATTTCATGTTTATACAAGAAGAGTGAATTATATTCCCTGGTATCCCCTAACTCTATAATAGGCTAAACAGGCAGTTTGGTTATTTTTGAGGTCCTGGCCTTCATCATTTGGGGAAAAAAAATGCAGCGATAGCACCAGAATTTCCCAGAAGCCTGCAGCTTAACTAATGTCCCGACTGATTTTTTTTTTCATCTGTCAAGTAGATATTTTATTATTTTAAAAAGCCTTGCCTTCTTTGTTTGTGAATTTAATTGATTGCATCCTTCAGCAGTCACTTTACAAACTGAATCTTTGTTCTTTTAGACAACCTGGCCTAACTGTGAGGCATGGACACCTGGAAAAACACCTGACTTGGAATAATAATTGTGAAGCCTAACGAAATTTCACCGACATGTTTGCATTGCAGCCGTTTCAATTGCAGACATGCTATGTTGTTAATTTCTGAGACTGGAAATGTATGTTTCAGTTTTTTCTTTTTCGTTTTTATTTGTAGAAGTCCATTCAAATCTTAGAATGAGTGCTATTTTGAGAAGTGGCGATGCCTTTTTTCCATTAAGGGCAATGAACCAGTGTATTGTGTTGAATAACTGTTGTCCCTCCATATTGTTGTCGCAAAATGAGATTCTGTAGCCAAGCAGGCAGGGATACCACATACAAAAGCACATATAGGACAGAAAATTGCACTTTTAACGCTCAAGCTCTAGACGAGCTCTCGGTGTGTCGAGGGGAATGAAAATGACTTTGCTGGACTCTCAGTTGTCAGCCTGTCTGACTGCTTCACAATGTTTGCCAGGGACATTTACAACAGCATTCTCAGTAAGGGCTGTTGTAAACTGTTGGCTCACTGAACAATGCAATGCTCTCATTCAGGAAAACAAGATTTTAGTGGATATTATTGAAAACCGAGCAACTATTTCCTGCAAATGGGAGTCATTGGAAAAACAAATCTGATCCTTAATAGTGAAATATTCTCTAGCAACTCAAGAAACCTCACACGTGGCAACCAATCTGAGCATCTGTGACATTTATAACAAATCTAAGAAAAGCGCTAGTGTCTATTGCTGATTGTTGGCTGCTGTTTTTGGGATACTGCAGTCATTATTTTTTTCTTATTATTAAATAAAAGGAACCTTCAGGTGAAATGATGAGTCTGTATTCTCAGAAGCTGTTTTTGACAAAGCTTAATATTGCAAGATGTTGCCAGACAACTAGAACCCCTTTTGGATTTAGCAGGGATTAAAGTACTAATACAGTTGATTAGTAATGACTTCACATTCGATATATGAAACGCTGCCATTGTTAGTATTATTAAGTGCACCTGTGCTTCTGACAAGTCAAATGCTGTGAGAATGGCTGATTGGCTACAGATGGTGGAGTCTGCAGCCAGCAGAAGTCATGACAGGTAACCATACATGGCTAACTATGCTTATGTTACTGATATACAATAAAATATTGCTGCAATATTGTAAAGCCAAGTTATCTGGAAAGCCATGTTATCTGGAAAAGACTGATACTTTGGTACTGGAGCCTTTTAGAATATGACTGATTTGACATAGATGCATAACAATGTGAAATAATAAATTAATTAACAATAATTAATTAATTATTCATTTAAGTCATCTTAAAGCTTTCATTTTTAAGGAGGAAAATGTCCAAATTCTCTGGTTCCAGCTTCTTAAATGTGAATTTCTTCTGGTTCATTTTAGTCTCCTATAATAGAAAACTGATGATCTTTTGGGTTGTGGGCTGTTGGTCAGGACAGATCTAGAGATAGTTTTAGGTTGCACCTGCAGCTTTGGATACAGTGATTAACAATTTACACCATTTTATTATCCAAACAACTAATTGATTAATTTTTTCAGTAATCAATGCATCAATCGACTATCAAATAGTGGTTAGTTGCAGACCTAATGATTATATTCTTTATCCACCTGAAAAGTAGCAGAGAGCTATCTACAAGTAGCTGCTGTGAGGATGTTACCACAGAAGATAAAAAAAAAAAAAAAAAAAAACTAAATAAATCAGTCTAATGTGGAACAGGGAGATTTACCTGGTGGTGATGGGCTCAGTCAGCCTTGTGAGAACCCATTTAGCCAGGACTCATGGTTCAGACCTTCATTTATATGTAAAAAGTTCTGCGCTACAGCTTTAAGAAACCCTCTGTTCCTGCACTGAGCTTGTTTGACACACGCATTCACATATTTTGAGAGATCCCATTTAACATGCAAATCATTTGGACCCAGGGCACACATGGTGAATAGAATGGCTTATACTCCACTCACTCACAGAACAGTATTCAGGGTCACAAAATGAGACACCGGTGAACCATGTGAATACTCATCGTGGGTGTGAGGACACTATATTAAAGTAAAGGTGAGCTCCCTTTCAAGACCCATATTATTCTTTTTTTTTTCCGCGATTTTCACAAGACGCTTTTCCAGCGAGTATTGATCTTTTATTTAGACCCTGTGGTCAGGAGCGATGCAATGCAATGTTTCAGAGTGACCATGGTGGGTTTGCTGACTGAAGCTTGTGAGCTGTGTGAGTGCTGCTGGCACCGCTGATTCCAGCCCTGACTGTTACAGCTCATATGGGATAAGACTCTTTTGTTTTTGCATTGTGTTTCTTGAGTCAACCGTGGCAAAGAGTTTCTTCGCTGGAAAATATAATGTAAAACACTCAATAATCAGGAAGACCGAGCGTTGCTTTCTGCGTAAGCATGAAATGGCCCGTAAGCATGAAATTAGCTATGGAGCAGGCAGGCCTGTCTAATTGTACGTCAGAGGTATTTGATATCCAATTACTACCGTGAAGCCTGAGAAGACATTACAATTACAGGCATGTGCGCAGTCATTTTGTGATTTTTACATGTTGACTGTCACACATCTCTCAGTCCCCAAGTTTACTCTCAGGGGTTTCCGTGGTAATTATGCAGAAGACACACTTTTTTTTTTTTTTACCACTAGAAATAAGTTCATACAAACAAAAGTAAGCTCCCTCTGTTCAAATCCAAAGCAAATCCAGCTTTGGCAGCACTATCGGTTTGGAAAATTTTCTCATAACTGAGTTAAGGCTGTTTTACCAGAAATAGATGTATGATGTTTATGAATGTGTTCACTAACCTCTGTTTCACAATCAAGCTGTGATAACTCCATAAACAATCATAACTGGTGTCATAAAAGCTGCAGCTCTGCGCTGAATTGTGTCCAGGCTTTGCACAATGCCTCCCCTGTCAACCAGTTTCCACTGCTGCCTGAGGTTTGTTCTGATGATTGGGTTTGTGGCAGAGTCCAGCTGCTGTTAGTCACAGCTCTGGTGTATTTCCGACTGAGGGCTGTGGTATAGACGACACCGAGGTTTGTTAATGAGGATGTTTCAACAACTGTGTTGCCCCTTCTTGGTAACCAGGGTGCAATAATAACTTCAGGAGGAGAACTTGACTCAACACTTGGCTTCTCTTGACTCATAAATGTCAGTGTCCTGGTGCATCAATGGCGGTGAGCATCATCATCATCATCATCATCATCACTGTGCAAACATATTCCCGTTTCATTTGTCTTTTTATAGAAGTATGATCTGTATGTGTCCAGCATCATCAGTTCCAGTCACTGTAATAGCAATTTAATTGTTTTATTTTTTTTTTTTTGTTTTAGTCCTTTTTTCTATATTCTTTGATAAAAAAAACTGATATCAGGATTGTAAAATCTTTCTAAAGCCTTGCATGTCCAAGACAACCCAAACTTTGGAAAAGAAACAACAGAATAAAGAGAATAGTCTCACCAATGTTACTTTATACAACTTAATTAAAAAAATATATATATATTTTCATTGGCGTTCGATCAGCAGTTACATAAATCTCTGTTTATATTTTGTTATCCTGTTCAAATGCTGCATTCTGTAATAATATACTAATCTGTACACAAATCTATTGCAAATCTGTTCTGGAAGAGGGATCCCTCCTCCGCTGCGCATGCTGAGGTTTCTTTTTCTTTTTTCCTCTGTTCATTTTTTTTTTCCGGAAGTTTTTATTTATTTATTTTTTTATCTCATTGGATTTGAGAGTCTACGGACAGAGGTTACATTGCTGTGCAGAGTTTAAAGCCACCTGAGGTGAATCTGTCATTTTTGATTTGGGGCTACACAAATAAAACTGACATGACTTCCAATTCCAGTTCCAAATATGCACTGAACTATTTTTTACCCATATTTTTAAACTACCTTATCAGAAAAAAAACAAAAAAAACATGGCAGGCGTCATGATTTTACAAACACAAAACAAAACAGAGAAAAGGAGAAAAAAAGAAGGGGGAAAAAAACCACACACACCATCAGACTGATGTAATTGCATTGAAATTACTAGGGTATGCTACAGTCAGTTCCAATGTTTTTAATTGGGTAGAACAAAGTTCAGTCCAGACCGTGACCAAGACTAGTTGCCATGTTTTAATAAATCCCTTGTCATGAAGGTTGTAGCTCAGTTTTTCCAGAGAGAATATTCTCAGAACTTCCTTATAGCTACCAACTGCCCAGAGCAGGAATGTCCTTAGAAATCCAGAATTTAAGAATAGTTTTTCTCCCTTTATATAAAAGTATTCCAAACAATAAATTGTTTTGTGGCAATGTAGCATTCTGGCTGCCGTGATGTTACTGTCTTGTTTTAAGCACTTTTTTTAAAACAATATGCATTTTTGTTTTCTTTTTTATATTGTATATATATCAAGAATTGAAGTATCTGTGATGAGCTATAGCTGACTGATATTGTCTCTCTCTACAGTATGGATCCTTTATATCATTCAGCTTATAACCTGGACAATTTCAACCAAACAGCAGCTGCTGCTGTTTATTCACCATGCTTCCAAGGGAATTGGGGGATTTTTTTGTCTTTTTTATTTTTCTGTATTATTTTATCCAAACATGTTCTTCTCATTAGAACTAATTTTCTGTTTCAAATTCAGAAATTCAGTTCGTCTGGGTTTACCCTAAGATGGCTTTTGAGAGTAAATGAATGATTTAATTTAAGCACTGCATTGCATATTTTCTTTTTTAACAATTTAACCATATTTGCAAGCACCGTTGGATCCTGAGATCAAGTTGGATAATGCAGCATAAGCTGAAAACAACACAAACACTGTTTTTTTTATTATTTTTGTTGCACCACTCATATGTTCTTTTTCAAATCTGTTTAAACAGCTGGTATTTAGTGGTATCTCATGTTAGTTCGTGCACTACTGTAGTTCAGCATGCATAGTAATTATAAAATTTTTCCAGTGTCCAGTGGAAAACATATTGTAATAGTGAAGTGCCTGTCTGATCTGGTATTGCCGCTTGTAGCATTAATGGGGACTGTCCTGTGGCTGCTTGCACTCTCTTGAGTCTTTAAAATGCACCCATGAAGTATAGATAGATGATGGTGCTACAGCATCATCTGTAAGCCAAATGGAACCAAATTGGTCATCGTTACTCAGATACCATATCTATACATGTTTACCAAGTGTGGTTGCAACAGAACAAAGCGTTCAGGAGTTATATTTGTTGTAATGTAAAGCCTGTCCACAATGTGATAGTTACAGCAGCTATCAGCAAAACTGTATTTAATACATTAGCTTCTTCCTGGTCCAGAGATGTTCTATACCAAATCTGGTGATGATTTCTAGGAAATGTGACGAAAAAACGGATATGGACAAAATTCAAAATGAAGGAATATTGATGTAGACATAAATGGGCAGGGAAAGATTTGTCTGGACCAACAGAATTCATGGAAACAAATAGTTTTGTTTCTGATGCTTAGGGTTGAAAAGTCGCAGGCCAAAATGTAGTTATTGTTATCGTGCCACGATCTGGCCAAATTGCTGATGCAGCATTTGCTCAGATCCCCAGCAATACAACTACCAAGTGTGAAGTCGATCAGATGAACGCTTCTCCAGATATGTCAATAATAACCCTGCACAGAGATCCTGTTTATAGAGACTACTACTGTATGCAGATATCTACAACTATGGGTGATCTTTAACAGCTGTGTGCTGTTCTACCTTGCTTGTATGTGTGTGTGTGTGTGTCAGACCAATGAAATCCAGCATAACTGAGGGCTATTACAGAGAGAGATTCAGATGATCACTGTTATGCCAGTCTTCCTTGAGGGTAACAGGTCTGTTGTTTCTTAACTGAGGTCATGAATGACTTTCGGCATCAATTAGTCAATCCTCTCCATCAGCCTGTCCTCCCGTGACCCCACCTTGTGTGTGTGTGTGTTTTTTCCCCCCTCTCCCTTGAATACACGTGGCTGTATATGCCGATCTTGGAAGCAGGCTATAATATTCTAAAATGCAGTTATAGGAGTAACAGTTTCACTGGTCGCACTCTGCATCATGATCAATTAGTTACGGAAAGTGAGTTCCCAGTATTTGATGTAAGTTGTATTGCTGCTCCTGTAAGCGCCAAATCTTTTTAGTGACTGATCACCACTACATTTGTATTGGTGTTCATCCAAAAACTGCGTGTGTGTGTCCAATCCCCTTCTCTCGGCGATGCCTGCGTGTCATTAAAATTGAATGCCTCACGACTTGGAAATAAACCTAACTGTTGTCTGAGTGTAAATCAGTGTTTTATGCTTCCTTTATAGCTTTTCCTTCTTCCAGCATCTCTATTTTATATCGTGGAAGAGAGGGCACTTACCAAAAACCCCCCCCAAAAAATAGCTGCGTGCTTGTATTTTAGATTTTTGTACTAGAACTATTATATTTATGACTATGGTGATGATATTCACTGCATCACATACCCCATAGAGTACAGTAGCTCATCATGTGATCATCTGATCGGGATGCCTGCCTGCGGAGAATATAAATAGAGTTTTATCTCCCCTGATTTGGTTTTCCTGTTTGGAAGGAGAACTGCTCCTGAAGGTTAAGGGGCTGTCTGGCTTAGACGAGCCACACTGCAGTACTTTCTCAGGGTAAAGTTTCAGTCCTACAGTAATAACCTCAGCCGCCCAAGCTGGGGGGGGGGGGGGCATAGAGGGAGGAAGACAGTTCATTTGATGGGAGGAAAATAAACACAGCAGATACTGTAGGTAAGCAGGGGGGCAGGGGGACTTGCAGGCAGCCAGATTCTGCCGAATCTGTTGTGACCACAAGAGTGCATTACACAATTATAGGCCCCAGACCATATGTACTGTAAATTGTGCGTAGGACTTGTAATCAGGGAAAGAGCATTATGGTTAAAGGGAGGGACTATTTTTCACTCTTTTCTTTTGCAATTTCTGTCTTGATTAAAATCAATCATTTACTCAGATAGATAGATTGATAGATGACTATTTATCCTTGAAGGGAATGTCAGTTATCATAGCAGCCCAGTACATTTAAATCCAATAACACAATTACACAAAACACTAAGGTAGATAAAAATTGAATAGAAATATTAATGGAATAAAAATACACAATTCAATACACTGTATAAGTTGGTAGAAGAGGCGCAGTGGTAAGATGATGGTAATCATACTGATGGTTGTAGAATGATGATTATTATAATCATAATTATGTACTAATGAAATAATACATATAAGAATAAACACACAAAAATAAAGCCAGAGGAGATATTTAAAGGATTACCTATCAAATAAGACAAAAAAAACTATCAAATACTTACATTAGAGAAGCTGGAATCATTTTGTTTCCTGTTTTTGATTGAAAATGTGTTCAGATTTCATATGAATTAATTGCTGATTATTGAATTGACCAAGAATTTCAAAAGAATAAATCTGCTTGAAAAAACGAATAATAAACCTACATAACACCTAGCTAGTTGTTTCTTATGTAGACGTTTCAGATTCTTTTCATCTATTCTATTGTTGGTGTATTTGAATCAACTGGCATGTTTCTTCACTCAGAAAATAGTCACAATTTCAAAATGAAAAGAAACTGGGGTGTAACAGAAAATGAAGTAGCAATATATGCAACCATATACTGTTTTCACTTCTCGATGTTGCCTAAGCATTGTGAAACCCTGCTGCTGGCAGATTCCACTGTCACAGAGAAATAGAAAAATAAAAGCTTCTTTTTTTGGGGCAAAGCTTAAAAAAGCCCCCTGGGATCTAGTGAGGGAAGAAAGGACAGGCAAGGAGGGAGAGGCAATACTAAAAATACACCGAAAGAGCTTCTCACGCTCCTGTCTTTATTACAAGCAGCTCAAACCTCAAGGGGATATACCCCACGGACCTGCCGACTCTACCCATTCACAGCGAGAGCTTGGGGAGCCGACAACTGCTGGCTGGCAGACTGCTGGTAGCATCATCAAATCAGTGCAGCTTCACAAGCATCTCCATGTCAAACTGTTATATCAGATGTTGCTTGAAATATTTGATGCTAAGTAATTATTAAAGGTGCAATTTAAATCTTTCAATCACCAGCATCAGTGTGGTTGTTCAGATGGCGTAGTTGCAGCAAATGTTGACATGAGATGCTCAGCAGACAAAACTGTCAGGGTCATTAACTCATCACACAGTTCAACGTGAGTGCTGAGCATAAAGGAAGGTTTTTCTCTCCTTATTCTTGTCATTATCTGAGGTGGATGTGTGACATGGTTTCCTCTTGATGCTTCAATCCTTAATGTCAGATATGGTATTAATTCAGCAGCAAGGATGACTTAAAAGAAAAGAAATGTCAGTGTGGCAGTGTGATAGTCACTCGAGCAGTGATTCAGATGTGATTCTTCTTAATGAATCAGCTAATATATTCTAATTAGCTGTTCTTCTTAAGGGGGCAGGGGGTATGTCATATTTATTTGCTCAATAATTTATTTTTTATAAAAAAAAAACTAGAGGCTTGTAGGCAGGTTTATAGGCTAAAACTTACCTCAGTGAACAGAAGTCTTCTCATCTGCCAAAATATGCAAACACGCAACCATGGGATTCAAAAGCAAACAAGGAGGCCTCAGAAATCAAGAAAAGACATGAAATAAATGAAGTAATGTGACACGGGTGTGCGTGCTTCCAAAACTCTTTGTTCTTTGTGGGGAAAAAAAAAACAAAAAAAAAACAACATTTTCATTGTTAATGGAAGATTGCAAACCTAGAAGGGAAATGTCAGTTCCTGGTCTTTGTTACTCATATCCCACAAGCGTATTTGAAGCCACAACAACAAAAAAAATTAACTTAATGACTTGCTGATTTTTGCATTGGGCTGCAGCGAGGAGGAAGATAAATAGCAGCCATGTCTTTTAACTAACATTTGCTCCTATTTTTTCTCCATTTTCTTCTTACTTTCATCCCAGCCCCCCTTCCTTTCCTTTTCTCCCATGATCTTCTCTGCTTCCTCGTTATATTATCGTGCGTCCTTCCATAATTCTTTCCAGTCATCTGCCTTACAGCAGCTCCAGTCGTTTAAATGTTAAGCGAAGCACCTACCGCTGGCTTTGTAGTGGCACTTCCCATCTGACCAGAAATTCAATGAGCACGGCAAGTGGAAAAGTGCAGGTTGTTGACATACTCTGCCGCTGGCTCTGGTTTTGGACTGCTTGACATCATATGGGGGGGGGACAGCAGTGTCTGGTCACAGCAGACACTGGCCGGCCGTCTATGGATTAACATGAGCTCATAAGGAACCTGTCTGCACCCTCAACCTGGGCTCATTATAGGTCACTTAATGTAACGAAACACACTGTCATTTTCTCATCTCAGCATGCCTAAAAGCGTGCCTTAAATTGTTGCGTGTGACTGTGATTATCAGCCAGTTGGACTATTAGATCTTGTAGCACTCAGTTATTTCCATAGTGGTCAGAAATAGCACCTGTGAGATGCCTGGGAATTGCCATGCCACGTACTATATTTTTTCCTCTCTGTTCAGTGGATACTGTCATCTCCAATGTCTCAGATTGGCCCTCATGGTAAATTTGTGGTCAGCAGTAATGGCCCTGCGTTGTGAGGAAGGAGGCTGTGTACAATCATCTGGCTTCGTTTCTATGTATTATTGTAGTATTGTGCTTAATATACATGCTTTTAATGGGATTTTTTACGCACGTTTTCATGAATCCATATCAATCGCAGATAGTCATGCTGATGTCAGGGCCGGAAACGCAGTTCTCCTCTCTCTTTTTTTTTTTTATTTTCATAAAAAAAGCTGTGTGCGCCATTATCACCTGATGAATTTTTCTAATCAGAACTTGATTTAGTCAGAGGAGGCCCTTCTCATTCCCTGTTTCCTTCCTCTGTTTGAAAGGCTGTCACAGGCGAGCTGGAGTAGCCCGAGAAGCCCACCGCCTCCGTTTCCGACCACATCTGACCTGGTGAGAAATTACACCATGCTCTGCTCTGCTTATTTTTTTTGTTCCAGGCCCTGGTTTTCTTAATTATATCTTTATTCTTTCAGACTGCAATGACTGTTAAGCATTTGATTGTTTCTCACGTTTGATTGACCCTTCAGTCGCCTTCATTTAAAACGAGAATGGACGAGATCGTGGATCGTGGTTTCAGGAAATTAAGATGTACTGAAGGAATAAGGCAGAAACAGCCAAGTCGCATAGCTTAGGTCTCATGTAGCAAGAGGTTGTCGGTATTTCCCCGTTCTCTTGGGGGTGTTGTTACAGAACAGACAATCGACCTTCCAGGAAACTCGCTCTTGGGACTAAATTACAGATTGTTCAGAGCTGACTTGCCGCTCTGGTATGGGTTTGCTTCCTGTCCGCCTACCTCCAAACCTTTGGGTGGGTGTCTACAGGAAATAGCCCCTTACACACACACACAAACACACAGTCACACACACGGACATGACCTCCAGCATTGCCTTAAACAGTTATTGGTTGCAGGAATATTTTGGAGCATAAGCATTGCAGACATACACGGACACAAAGGAATTCTCCTGTTTTGTCAATAAATGTCAGCGAGAATAGCACGGGCCAGGAATTCTGGACTACCTACCGAAGTATGGTCATGCAAATGTTATTTAGAGAACAGTCTTACCTATTTAAATGTCTGGCCAATGCTTTGGTCAGTGCGCAGTCCAGCTGTGAGCTATATAAGCTGTATTGTGCCTGCAGAGATGCACACTTCGTGCACACTATGTTTGGAAGCACACATTAGCATGACTCGGCTAGAATGCTGCTGGATAAGGAGCATTTTGATCCAGCCAAGCAGCATTCGATGTGTTGTCCTTTACAGATCTGGCCTTGAACTTTAGCGGAGGAGGCCTCCAGTTAAAATGATGAATGATGCCACCAGGCTGCATTATGGGAAATATAGGAGCCAGGTTTTTGGAGCTTGAGTCACACTCAAGAGTAACAATCAGGATGTATGGGCCTCTTGTTCTTTTAAAATCTGTCTCTTTGGATTTAACTTCATTAAAAATGCGTTATAAATCATACAGTACCTAAGGGTTATACTACAGTCCAGGTCTACACTATATACAACCTAAAAGTTAGTCAACTTACAAATAACTAAAGCAATCACTGAACACTTCAGTGTGAGGTCGGATTTACTGCAGCACTTTTGCATAGTCTTAGGTTGTACAGGTGCTTCTCATTTTACGGTTACTCATAAGTATACTCATGCTTAAAATATGAAAGCTAAAGAGGGGGAAATGATGTAAGTGATTTACCTCTTTCATGCTTCAATCCTGACTGAATGACGAAGATGAATATGGAAACACTCTGGATCATGACTATTCATGTAGGGGCAAAAAAAGAAAAAAAAACAGGCTGCTGTTTTTCATTCTGAGTCACACTGTTCAGGAAGAAGAAGTACTTTGTCAGCAGCGACGCCTTTTCAGGGACCTGTGCTCCAAAACTTTGTGTTTCTTAAATAAAAATGTTCCAAGCTCTGCTCAAACACTTTATAATGACCCTCGGTGGCTTCAGTTGTACTTTTCAGTGATGGTAGCGGACAGTGTAGCATGGCAGCGACGTCTGGCAGGAGCTGTGGGTCCTGCAGTCAGTAGCGTTAACACCTGCTGATGTTCAAATAAAACATAAAAAAAGGGCTTAGTTGCAGAAGTCTTTACAGATTTAAGCTGTTTCTTAGAGAGGCATGAAGACACGATTCAGCATCCATCCATACAGCCCAGCTAAAATGTCATGGAGACAGCTGCAACATCAGCACACAGCTCTTTCCTATCGTGATTCAATGGCAGCAACATCTAGGCCCTCACTCAGCTCTGAGCAATTAAAGGAAGTCATCCATGGAGACCGGTTGGTCTGGATAGGCCTTTTCTGCCAGGAGAAAAGGAAATTAATAACCCAATGTTGTCACTATAAATCCCTGTGAGGCAGAGTAGATGCTTAGCTTTTTTTTTTTTTCCTGTTACGCCCATTCACTTTGCTTTTTAAATTCTGCTCACCGTTCACTTCTGCAAAGGAACAAGGAACAAGGTCATAAAAGTCTTTTTTTTTTCTTTTACATCCTAGTCAAATTTTTTTCCCTTTTGCTGTTCAAATTGGCTTGATGAGGGGAAAACTTTGTTAAGTTTATTCTGCCAGTTCAACGGTTTACCAAAATTGCTTCTAACACTTCAATCGGAATGTGAGCATGTGAAGTTACCTAATATATATTTGTGTGTGTGCACACAGGTGCTTATACTGCCAGCCATTCCTTTTTTGTGTGATAGTCCTTATGGAACACTCTTCCTGCCTCTGCTCTGCTCACAGCCCGGGTTGCGTTTCAACTTAGGAGATCGCTGGTTAAATCGGATCAATTGAACAAATCTAAGAAAGTGAAGCGTGTCAAGCTTTTCTGATTGATTGGCAATGAGCACAGGCTTTGTAATGGATATCTCGAGCCTGAACCTTCAGGGCATCCCTATATATCATAGTTTACCTTACTTTCATAGCCGCTGAAGTTGACAGAACAGCACTGAAGCAGACCAATTCTAAAGTCTACAAACAGCTGATGGTGAGAAAGCAGGCAAGAACAGCTGATGCTGAGTAAAAAGGAGCTAATAGCAGGATCTGTCTGAAGAAGTCTACCAAAGCGCTGCAAGTGTCTATAGCTGCTCGGCATTCCTTTAAATAAAAATGAATGAATAATTCATTTTATTTTGCTTTCCTTTGAATATTGTTTTATCCTGACATCAGCTGCTTGTCTTTTCAGTCACTGGAACTGGTAAGGACATCCTCTGGCTTTCAGTTGGAGTAACAGGCTCAGCTGAAATCGCTGAGGGATTTCAGGCAGCACCACTCAGTGTTCACAGTAAAAAAAAAAAAAACTGACTGAGCACAGGGGGGGTGGAAGAATGAGGGGGACGGGAGGGGGTGAAGGAGAGGGAAAAGGGCAGTGTATTTCACAGCCCCAGTTATGTTCTTTCTGTAAAAACATCAAGGCTCTGCTTCACAGCACGGCTCCCCCTGCCTCTGTTTGATGGCAGTATTAGCAGACCAGAACAACACCCTTGCCTTGGCTGGGTCAATCCTGGCCTTTAATCAGACTATACAGGATGCTGCTGCATGTTGACTTGGCTTTATAGAGCAGTGCCTCTTGTTGGGTTTCTACAAAGACAAATAGTATTTGATGCCAGGGAGTGCATTGACTTTGAATGGGTGGGTGCATGTTTATTCCACTGTGGATATTTACATTTGTATTCATGTTTGCATTAGTTTCTCTTTAAATGATAACAGTTAGAACAATCTTGTTTTTAAATTGCATTTATTGGATTCATGTATTAATTTGTCATGGTGCTTCCCTCTAGAAGAGTAGGCTGTACTTTGTGTTTTGCATTAAAAAAGCTCACTTTTTGTCCTAAATAATTCTGCTAAAATTATAATCATGTTATAATCATCAAAGTTTGTAGACATGATGTTAAAACAAACCATCCCGCTTGCTTGACTGTCTGGTTTTGGGGCAGCAAGAGTTTCTAATTGGGTCAAAGAAAGATTTACTCTCATCTGTTAACTTTTTCCTAATTTGAAAACTGCTCAGTGTCTCTGCACATCTTCCAGCTTCTTTGGAATATTTACACTCTCCGCCTGCAACTCCAGATGATGATGATATAATATATGTAAGTTATAATTCCATATCTTCAACCGTGGCTAATGAGCTCTCAGAATGGACACAGATGAGCAAGTTATTAATCTCCCACGACTGCTCAGACTAATTTTGGACTTATCAAATGACTGATTATCTATATTTTCCTCTGGAAGAGAAAGAGTTTGCCCTTGAAATGTCTCCTGCTGCTTTGGTTTAGTGGTTAAAAAAAAAAAAAAAAAAAAAAAAGCAGGGAGATTAAAGAAAAAAAAAGTTTTAAGATAAATTGGATGCATTAAAACTGAGCAAACTTTTTAGAAAAGTTATCTTCTTGTAAATGTTTGAATGCTAGACAGCATTGCAATGAACTCATCATATTATCATCTTACATAAGGAGAATGCACATATACACACACATGCATTTATGACCCTGTACCTCTCGTTGTTTCGGTGATTCAAAATTTTTGAACAAAAAATGGGAAAAACAGGCAGTGTCCAGGGTGGGATATGTCCTTAGCTATATGCAGCCACTCAGTATATGTGTCATTCTGCAGAGGAAGTGTGGTCCCTGTGACACGCTTGGCTGTCTTCACCATTTGCTGCAGGTCCCTCCTGTCTTCCGCTGTGCAGCTGCCAAACCACACAGTGCAGCAGTAGGTGAGGAGGCTCTCGGTGGAGGCTCAGTAGAAGTTAAATGTGGGAGCTGTGGTGGGAGGTGGGACTGTTTTAGCTTCCTGAGAAAGTAAAGCCTCTGCTGGGCCTTCTTCACCTGGTAAACGCTGGTAATGGACCCGGTGTGATTCCGCTGAGATGTGGACTGGAATTGGAAGTGCTCGATATGCCTGGATCTCCTGAAGTCTATTCTGGTTCAGCGTTGTTGTAGAGGCACCTCTCTGCCAGATGTTGAACCTTCTCCCCGTAGCCTGCCTTATTCGATGATCAGTTCCACTGTGGTGGCGTTGTGAGCAAATTTAATGATTTTTTGGGAGGAATAGGTGGGGGAGCAGTCATGTGTGAAGAGAGTATAGGAGGGTCTGACAACACACCCCTGTGGTGCTCAGGATCAGAGTTAGTGAGGAGTGGTCTCCCATCCTGACATTTTGGGATCTGTAGCTCAAAAAGTCCAAAATCTATGAACAGAGTGAACTGTCAACTTGCACAGCTTGTGGGGGATTATGGTGTTGAATGCAGAACTAAAATCAACAGACAGCATCCTTGTCTATTAGGTATTTATATTAGGCATGAGATGAATAAATCCCTGTGTTTTGTTTTCTTTGTCACCACCCTGACACATCTGGCGCACATCAACTGAGCCAAAGGTAGTGTCTCTTTCAAACTCTGTCTCTCGAAACTTTCTCTCACTGCTCGTGTACCAGTTTTGGTTGTTCAACATTTAGGCTCGGTCTCCTGCGTGGATCCGAATAGCACATAAAAGCCCCAGAGTCGCTGATGAGTGACATTTTAGTGGCTAGTGGAGAACTCTGAACAATGCCTCAGCATTTCTCTCCTGCTTCATCTGTCTTGACTCTTTCTTGCTGTGATGGAGAGAAAACCAGAGAGAAAAAGGATTCATATTCAAGCCTCCAACAACAAACCCTCCTGCATGCTGCATGTCACTGGCTCTAACATAACATAACATAACATAACATTATTCAATTCATTCATTTGACCAATCTACAGTATTTTATTAATGAATGAGCTTCATTCAGGCTGGCAATAAAGACAGGCTAAAGAAGAAGCCTTATAATCATGAATCAGATTCTACTCAGACAAGTGATAAAATGAAATAATCCTACAAATCACAATGAGTTCCACTCAAATAGAATTCCAATTCTAACAAAATGATGCCCATATTCTAGAGTAGCGTTGATTAAAAAAAAAAAAAAAAGAAAATCAGACTGCAGGCTGAAATGGGGAGACTGCAGTTCAACCACAGCACCATGACGACCTTAATAAAATATTCTGTGACAGCCAACTTGACACTATCAGTTAAAGAGGACTGTTTAAGTGTTTAAGAGGGTTAATTTAAATATACTGCAGATATGAACATTCTAATAATCACAGGTGCTTCGTTGAGAGTGATATCTTTTAATGTACTTTCTTTATGGAGGCCCCTTTTTAGAATTCTGTGTTACCTAAGGGGTACCATATAATACTCAAGAGACTTATGAGATAATAATTTAGTTTATAGGATATAAGTTATGATTTGATTTTGAATATTTAGCCATATTAGCAATGCTGATGACCAAGAAACATCCCTGATGAAATTTACTTTGCTGTGTGCGCCATCTAGTGACCTTTGAGGAATATAACACAAGTGACTTTTTTTTTTAATTAATAGACCTTGTATAGTATGCACCACCTTTTATTCAGTAGTATTTTATCCCAGATTATTGTATATTATGGGAAGTTTTTTAATCATTGTTACATGTTGCTGTTTGAATAAGAAGCCTATCTCTGTTATCCTATTCAATGCTATTTTGTCTTTTATTCTGTACACACACACGCACACACACACACACACACACACACACACACATCTATTGCAGGCTGTCCGTCCTGGGAGAAGGATCCTTTCTTTGTTGGTCTTCTGGAGGTTGCTTCCATCTTTTTTTTTCTCAGTCTAAAGATGGAGGATGTTGTACTGTATATCATATTTGTCATGGTCTGTCACAGTCCTGTCTGGTTTTATTGTGTTTTTTGGCTCTGCTGTATTTCCTCCCTGCGTTTCCTGGCAAAACTGCCTTGTATTTGTTTATTTGTTGAATTGGATCCCCATTAGTTTCTAAACGGGCAGCAACTAATCTTTCTAGGGTCCAGGAATGTGTATCAACCTTGATAGCTCCGCCCCCCTCACCTCTGTTCTGATACCTCATTAGTTTGGTTTGTATTTGCCTCCGTTTTTTGTGTGTCCTGTTTAGTTTAATTTGCCCTTGCCTGCATTGACAAAAATAAGGATTTATTCTTCAAGCTCATGTTGCCTGCAGTCTCCTGCTACACTCATGGCCATATTTGCCTACATCACTGCTGGTGTGGGTGCAGGCTTTTGTTCCAACCAAGCAGTTACACACAAGGTTTCTATTAATCAACCATTAGAGCCCAGGGTTGGTGACCCCAGGCCTATACAAATCCTGTACCTGATTTGACTTAAGTTGGTGTTTGAAAATATCTATTAATGCACTCTGCACCAAACCTCTACCTTCATTAAACAGCACTAGAGAGAGGTCAAACTTTGAAGTTTTGTCAAGGTTTTGTGGTAGGTCTAACCCATGGAATCAATAGTGTTCAAATAGAAAATGTCTAAAGTTATCTAAGGAGGGAGATGGAGAGAGATGGAGAGAGATGTGAGAGGGAGGGAGAAAGAGAGATTGTTCACTACTGGATAATTGGAAAGCAGGGAGGCTGAGGCTGCAGTTCACACGGTGTTGAAACAAGCTGTTCCCAATGGCCATTTATCCATATCACCTGAGAGGTACCAGTGTCACTGACTTAAAGTCAATTTCCTGATTAAATGACTTCAAGTACAAATTATTTCTCATTCACCGCCTGCTAACATGATCCCTGTGTTCTTGCTGACACCACTGGAGGTCAGTGTGACCCTGAAATGTGCACATGAGGGAGTGAAGATGTCATGTACTGTTGGACTGGTAGGAGGGGAGTTGCTTTGCAGCATGCTTCATGGTCCTGTCTGCAGAAAGACTTCATGGTGCAAAAGCTTTGGGCTTTTTTAGTTTGAAACAAAATCTTCTATTTTTGTTCTCCTCTTGCACTGTCTCTTTATCTGTTCCTTCCTTTGCATTTCAACCTGGGATGGGTTCAACCTGTTTATGCAATTTGCATAAGCTGGCTAGAAATCTGTGCTTACCCCTGTGTATTGCTCAGTCAGAGTGAGCTGGCTGTTCAAAAGGAATAGCTAATGACTCCATTGCCCTCGTTGACGCATGTCAGTCTATTTCAGGCTCAACGACTAACACTCTCATACATGGCCAAGTAAGAACTGATGATCCGCGTGCTGGATTGTCCCTGCGATGTCAGCCAGCCACTTGGTTAGGCAGGAGAGGGTTTTTCAACAGGGTAGGGCACTTTATCCTCATGCCTCGGAAACATCACCGAAGTGTATATTCTAGCCTCATGTCATGCTGCTGACAGCAATCCGCCCATGGAAGAGACGTACTGGGATATCAAACATGTGACTTGACCGATGGCATTTCTTTAGCGCCATCCCTCCTCGTCTTTGCCCATAACAGGAGCCATTCTTTAGCCCTCATCTCCTTATTGATCCCTGTTTGCTCCGGGCTTCAGTCCGCCTTCTCCGTTCCCTGCCATCAGCCTCGTTCCTAATCCCGTCCATGGCTGACCCCTGCTCTCGGGATGAGAGGAACCGTAATTGGAGGGGAACAAGGTTGAAGAGGGGGGATTTGAGAGTCAAGCCATAGAAGGGGTGAGAATGAGCGAGGAAGAGGCGAGATAAAAAGACAGGGGAAGTGCGAGAGAGCGATTGGGCAGCTGGGTAGAGACGATTGGCATTAACTGGGCTGAATGCTTGGGCAGGAAGGGCCGTAGAAGCTTGTGGCCGGCGTTCACATGACTATCTGTATGCTGGGACGCAGGAGAGTAATAGAATCCCAACGTGATGTGCTGGGATGCTTCTGGAGGGGAGAGGTGGCGGGGGGTGGGGGGGAGGGGGAGTAAATTTAGCCACAGCCGCAGGCGAGCTGCTTCGCAGGGCTGGGGGGATGTTCACAGCTCTGGGACCTTCTCTGGCTTACCCCTCTCTGGTCCTCTCTACCCTTCTGGAAGAGTCATGGAGGGCAGTGCCGCAGTCACAATATGAATCACCTCCTTTCCATACCTTAGCAGGCTGAATAGCCAAATGGCGAGATGTATCGCATTGCAATGTGATGTCAGTGGGGGAAGGGGGGAAGATAAGTCAGCCACATTTTATTTTCAGGCTCTGTTAGGGTAGCATCTGTTGGCTTACGCAGCTATTAGGTTTCAAAAGCAATAGTGCATGTCATGAAGAGATGTTCTATGATAGAATAGATGTTTCATGGTTTATAAACAGCCAGTTAAGCTACAGTAAAGCTATTATTTTGCCTCCAAACATGCGTGGGATTTGGCATCTCAATGTCAGTGGTTTTTGTCCTTAAATACGTCACCCATCTCCCCTTCAGAGTCCTAACTGAGCCCTGCTCCCTGTCCCTATCAGTTCCCCTACTTAATACCTCCTCTCGCAAGATCAGGTGAAGATCGAAAAAGGGCGACGCAGCTTTGAAGTGCTCATATGTGTGTACGTGTAAATCTGCCGTTCTAAATTTTAAATTGATTACATTTTCTCTTTACAGAACCATCTGACAGCTGATTAGCTTTCAGACAGTTTGTCATTGATGAAGGAAGTTATTTTGATAGTCCATGATTGACACCAGTGTGACAATGAATTAAATATGAAGCTTTGTTTTTATTTTTAGAAACTCAGTTACAGAGTAGCTCACTTAACTTTTAGATGCGTTAAGACAAAATTAAAGCCTGTTGTCATTCTCTGTCTGACAAAAAGACTGGTTTTAGGTATGTCTGTAATCTTCATGTGTCAGGTTATAGTTGTGTTCACCATTCACAATTTTTCAGATTAAACAAAACACTAAACCTTTGTTAAATGTTGAGATACAGTGGATATAAAAAAGTCTACACACTTCTGTTATATAATTTGACAACAAGCAATTGCAATTGTGGGGGGAAAAAAAACTGAAGCATTTATAGGAGAAAAATAAAAAAAAATAAAATAAAACCTTAACTGGGTGCTTCAATATGCACACCCTTAAACTAATGATTTGTTGCCACGCCTTTGGCTTTTATTACTGCACTCAGTCTATTTGGGGTAGGAGTCTATCAGCGTGGCACATCTTGATGTGGAAATATTTGCCCACTCTTCTTTGCAAAACCACTGCAAATCAGAGAGATTGTGAGGATATCTGCTGTGCAACAGCCATCTTCACATCACCCCACAGATGTTTGTACAGATTCCGGTCTGGACTCTGGCTGGGCTATTCCAAAACCTCAATATTAATCCAGTGAAGCCATTCTTTTGTAGATTTGGATGTGTGCTTTGGGTGATCATGCTAAAGAATGAAGTTCCTCTTCATTTTCAGCTTTCTAACAGAAGCCTAAATGTTTTTGTGGCCTGTGCCCTGACTAAGGCCCCATTTCTGAGCAGTGTTGTTTTTGCCCTAGATAAATATTTTGTACTTATGGCCAAAAAGTGCAACCATTGGACCATAAAGGATTTCAAATGTCAGTCAGTCATTTTCTATACCTGCTTATTGCTCATTAGGGGTCCTCGCAGGGGTCTGCTGGAGCCTATGCATGCCAAGCAGGGATACACCCCAGATGGTCGCCAGCCAATCATGGGGCACACACACCTTTCACTCACACACTCACACCTACGGGCAATTTAGAGTTGACAATTAGCCTTAGAAATTACTCTGTAACCTTCACCTTACTGATATGAACAATGAGATCCCTCTGATGATTGGAAGCTCTCTGTGGACAATGGCTTGTGCTGGTGGATGAAGAGAAGCAGAAGCACTTGAAATGGTGTGGCATGCATTCATTGTGCGTAGGTGTAGTAATATGGTTGTCCATTTGAAACTGTCATGAATTGACTTTTTACACAGTTTCAAACCACAGATTTTACGATTTACACATTTTTGTCATGTCTGGTCCCGTGACCCTAATGAGGAATAAGCGATTATAGAAGATGAATGAATGAATGTCATGTCAGGATCTTGAGTTCAACTTCAGATCAAAGCAACAGGTTAAGATAACACGGGTAGGATTGCTGGAGGAAAACACAGATTGTTAAAGTGAAGCTACTTTAATCAGTGTTTTCACCTTTATTCACTAGAACAGTTTGTTTTGGAGGAGAAGACACCTGCAGATAACCTGTCTTCTGGTAGAAGACAATCTTCTGAATGTCGGAATCTTGAGTTATTGAGGTGGAAGTTAAGCTAACAACAGTAGTGTTCCACATGAACCTATGTCTGGTCATGACATCATTAATTCACACTTTTGTTATTGCTCAATGGGAGAGCCGCCTAGCTGCAGAGAGGTTTGCCAGTTTGTATTCTTTTACTTAATTACTTTGCTGAAAATCATGTAGCATGATGGAAGGTAATAATATTTTCCTATGATGGCTTTTACTACATAAAGCTGCCATCTAAACAATCAAACATGCATCATCTCTAGCCATTTACTTCAGAAAAAAAGATTCCTCAATCGAAAGCATACCATCTGACCATGGTATTATCAGGTCCTTTGAGCTAATTACCTTTGTATTCATACTCCATTAGTTTCCAACCACTGTCAGATTTTGACGCTTGCTGTATATAATTGCATGTTTATGGTATAGCTGAATTATCTTAGATGAGGGCTGCAGTCGTGAATAGCAAAGACCATCTGTGCAGTTTTGTCAGAAGCTATGGCACAGATGATTCATCCATTCAAAGGAGATAATGTTTGCACAGTAACAAAATAATTCACTGTTAACCAAATGTTCCCCACTTTTACTTCTGTTGGAAGAGCTAAGGATACAGACTTTGAGATGGCAGGAGGTTTAGATGAAACATTGTGTGCGTGCTGTGTGAGTGTATGCAGTGTCAACACTACAGCTTTATTTTTCCTTCCCTCTCATTTGTCTTTGGCTGGCAAGTATTTGTCTCCTTGGCCCGGATCTTAATTTCAAGCCTTACTGACAGAAATATTGGCGAATTCTTGTAGTGGGATTCTCTGAGGGATTGGGATTTGGCTGCGAGAAATAATGGTGAAAATAAAGATAAAAAAGATACCTGAATTTCGTCTGCAGCTCTACACAGACCTGCTTGTTTTGCTGCTGGATGAAAAGATGATGCAAATACTTGGCTTCATTTTTCTGTCTTCAGTAGATGTGGATTTGCATATTTGGGTGGACAAATTCCCTTTTTTAGCAAAGGGCTGATAAGAATACAAATTGGTGGATTTTATTACTGACAATACACAGTACAATATGTTCAGCTTCATTATTATCTTTTGTCTTTGCGTTTGTCTTTGGAGAGTCAGTTATTCTTCTTAATGTTTCTGCCATCTCTTCCTGATCAAGATGGCAGCAGGAAAAAAATAAAACGAATTCTCTAACACTGTCATCTCTAGGTTTGACTTGGCAGAGACTCAGTCCTACATGGCCCTTATTGATTTAAATAAGACTTTATTGACACACACACTCAGAACATATACTTGCTTCTGTATCTTGGCTTCTCCGCTTCTCTGCCTGGTGCTCCCAGGGGGCAAGACCTCACAAACACAAACTCAAGTACAATAATCACTTAGGGCTGAAGGTCCTTCTGCGGCTGCAGCGAGTGCGTGTCTCCTTCAGCTCCAGCTCACTACAGCATGGCAAAAGGAGAGTATAATTAGACGGCAGGTAGCACCTGTGCTGGTCAAACTACCACTGGCACTTCTCCCGATGAGCCGACACTTCCACACATCTCTCTCTCCCCTGCAGCTGAGCCCCAAACCGCAACCCATCGCCACACTGTCATGTGAGTACGCATGAGGACAAATGCAAAACCAACATTTTTTTTTTTTTAATTTTAAACATGTCAAGGGAGGGTAAAGACGTCAAGTTAAATACATGTTGTAGCTCATTCCAAGCTTACAGGGTGTGAAAGGAAGGAGGTAATGCAGGAAATCTCTGACATAAAGTTTTGCCCCTCTGAGGTCTCCTTTGCAATAAATCTTATGCTGCCTTCCTCAGTTTTGACACTTTTTGGACACAAAAAATAAAATAAAAATAACCTAGGTGGAAAAAACTACAGTACAGATGTTCTCAGTGGGCTGATGCTTGTGGTAAATTCAATTTAGTAACAGAGGCATAGCCTTTAACGGCAGTTTTCATATTCATTTTCTTCATTTCCAAATAATTAGGGGTTATAAGTCAGCTGCTCATTTTAAGTCCTACTCTTACAGTATCAAACAGTCATAAAACTAAAGTTTTCACATAGATTTACTGTTACCTCTGTCTTGGGAGCACCAATTCCTTGATTTTTCTTTTATATTATCAATTGAATTGAGAATATTAGCCCTTTTCCTTAATGCTCATCAAAATAGATTACAACCATTAGGATATGGTTTTATTTAGTAGTAAACTTAGTGTAGACTGGCTGCTGTATCTTTTAGGACTAATGCATTTATGTGATGTATATTGCAACACTGTAAAGTCCATAAGTAAAAGGATAAAGAACCGTTGCTTTTATAGCTTTTGTAGACGCTAAAACTTGAATTCCTGTAACATAGCAGATGACTTGTTCCATGCTGGCAGGCCCATTTGCTTCCAACTAGATCTGATTGATGCCACTAACTCTTGTATGCAGCAGTCTTACTGAACCTGCTATAAAAGCTATGATTGCATACCTCATTATCAGCTGCTTTTGTTGTTGCCATCACTTCATAAGACTAAGGCTAATTCCTTTAATGACTCATTGTCTAGACTGAGCCATCCGCACTTTACAACACTTGAGCCACAGGTGCCGTTGTGGCTCTTTTTTCAGCTGTTTCCGGGCTCTCTGTATTCGCTGGACGACTCCACACACACACCCCAACTGGTCACTGCCTGGGTGGTCAGCCGGGATCATAGGTTTGAGGACTTTCTCATTAATGATATTCAATATCTTGAAGAAGCTTGCAAGCAGCATTTAGTGCTCCATATTTATTAATCAGTGGATGGTGGACAGTAACATTCACAATCAGGCAAACCCAACATATGAAATGGATTAGGAAACTTCAGAAGCTACTCAGCTTTTTATGTTCTGTGAGTTTGTGACTTCATACCAAGTGGGAAATGCTGAAAGGTACCACAAAATCAGCCGTTCACAGACAATTTTGCCATTTGGATGTAACCTTTAACTGCTTTTGAGCCATCGCTTATCTCCGTTACGATTAATCAGCAACACAGACATGTTGTGACTGAAAGCGACCTGTTTTAAATGTGTCGCCATTATCAAGTTAAGCGTGAGATCGTTCCGCAGGGACGAGGCTTTAGAACGCATAAAGTTCGGCCCCTGAAGCTCTGCCTGTGTGTCAGACAGTGAATTAATATGCAATGAAGGTAAGCACTCAGGTGTGGAAGAGGGGACCTGGCACTTTGCAGCGTTTAGAAAGTGGGCCGTGACTGATGAGGGATAGGACCGATCCAGACACTTTGAGTCAGCCTTTATTCAGTGTGCACCTTCTGCTATCATGCACCCGCCACTCCTTTCATCTCTGTCATGCACAGAACGCCGTAAATCCGTCGGCGACGCCCACAGCTAAATGCAGGCCAGTCCGCCTTCAAATTGCGCACATGTTCTCTACCGTGTGCATCTTTGGATACATCTGCCCGCCATCTGGAGTCACCAATCTTTAGCATTTTAATGGCTGTGTTCTGTATTCATTCGCTGTTCAGGAGTTCCTCTAATAGCTTGTTCCTGGACAATCTCGAGACCTCCAAGAAGGCTTCTTGTCGCCATAAGTCATCTTTGCATTCATTTTATTTCCTCTGCCTAAAAGCTCCAATAGGTCATTTTCTTTTTCTCCTTCCTATTACCCCGGAGAAATTGCAGGATGCAAGATAGATTGATGAAGGTGACACTTGGCTTCTAAATGAATCCTATGCTACAAGGAAACGAACACTGCCACACTCCCACACACACACACGTACACAAAATGCACATCTGGAGAAAGAATAGTCACCCTAGTCACAGACATATGGTACAGTACTGCACACCGCGGCGTGTGTGTGTGTCTTTGGATCCTTGTCAAGTTCCCCAGTGAGCTCAGTTAAACATTTTAGTCACCAGGACACCTAAAGGACAGACTCTGGCGAGGTGCCAAAGAGACAGAGAGACGCCTGATACCGTCACTACTCATTGCCGAGCGACAGACTGAAATGACACTCATACATTATGTAGTGTAGGGCGCTTGTGACACGACTCTCCCTCTGTTTCGCCATCTTTCCCTCTCATTACGCGGAATAGCTGGGAAAAGGCTAACATGGCACTATAATAGCAGGGCATTAAAATCGCAGGCTGAAGCGTGTCATTAAAAAAAAAAAAAAAAAAAAATCCTCTGCTGCAAGCCACCTCCGTCTCTTCCTGGACTCCCACATGCGCAAACTAAAAAGTGCTTACAGTCTCGCTCTGGATTTATCATTGCATCACTGCAATCCACTATCTGTTTTTCGGTCTGCTCTCTCCCCCGTCTCTGCCTTGATAAATAGGCAGCAGGGCCAACGCGGCTCCATCAGTCACTCTGTCAATCCCCGAGAAGTGATCAAAGCCGCGGGAGAGGACCTGTCCCCGTCCGCAACATGATTTAGCCGTAAGAGGGAGAGGATGCAGACATCTCTGTTCTTCACTGTGTCTGTCAGTGCGTTGATAAATACAAACCACAGAGATGGGAGCGTTAAGAAAGAAGGCTTGAAATGCACCGCCTCTGTGGAATTGTCCCGATCCTGTTATTTCCTCTGCGATTGGATAGTAAATAGACAAGGATAGAGCGCGAGCGAGCGCAGGACAGTTAATATGTGGATTTGCCTGAGGAGAGGATTTTGCTCAGTCACAGGGCAGCTGCAAAAGTGGATGAATCGCTCACTTACTCTCTGGCTGCCTGTTCAACACTCATCATCAAATAATGTAGCTCTCAATCACCTGACCTTGTAGATGTGAGACTCTGCAATTTACTGTTATCTACAGAGTGCCCCTCTTATCCTCTCGTATCTCCTTCCCTTCCATCTTTTCCAATGAATCATAGTGTATGTGTGTGTGTATGTCTCTGTGTTTGTGTGTGCACGTGTATATTTTTTTTCCTATTTTTTTTTTCATTTTCCAATTTTGAAGTGTATCATCAGGCCATGTATCCATCCAGCAGCAGCTCCAGTATTAATGTCCCTGCCAAGACACACTTCCTCAAGCTATATCTCATTTCTGCCTGTAACTGCAGATCCTAAATAATGCCGGAAACATCAGAAAGCTGAAGTTCTGATGTTCATATGCAATTCATCATGCGGTAGTTGTCCCTCTCACACACACAAACTCACAGCTACAATTAACAATCCCATTAAGAGACCTTCCCATGTGTCTTCCTGCGCAATCTGACTGCAGATCTGCTTATTTTAGTCTATCTGTAGAGGGAGACTTACAAGCTGCATTCACATGGACCTTAATATTCCACTGTTAATA
Source organism: Lepturacanthus savala (assembly GCA_030544235.1). Classification (NCBI taxonomy): domain Eukaryota; kingdom Metazoa; phylum Chordata; class Actinopteri; order Scombriformes; family Trichiuridae; genus Lepturacanthus; species Lepturacanthus savala. The sequence continues at coordinate 19,860,885 of CM060465.1, forward strand.
GGAATAATATCCCAAACAGCATAAATAGGCATCACCACCGATTGGAAGGAATTTACAATCAGGTTGAAAGTGATGGTGAAAATCTTTGACAATCTGTTCAATAGGAACATGTTAATTGTTTCTCTCTAGTTGGAATAAATAATCTATTCTTTGTGCGTATGTTTGCTCCGCATAACATTAGGTGACGTGAGCAAGTTTTCTGGAGGGTCAGAAACATGGTGGGAGCAAAACAAAACTGCTCTGTGGCTGATACTGTGGCTGGTATTTATTTCTTTATTTTTTGGAGATCTTAAAAGATTTTTAAGGATTGTTGAATGCCTCAATGGTCGAGAGGCTCAAAACAATGAGTTGTTTCTTTCACTTCCCAGCACATTAGGCGCTTCACAGCGTCAATGTCAATAAAGTTTTATTCACCATGTTAGTCTCCGGACAGTCGGTGGATGTCAAAGGTCATATTCTTTTCATCTGCCAGTCTTTTGCTCTTTTCTTTCCTTTGCTTCAAGGTCGTTTACCCTCGAATTCTTCGCTTTTCTTAAATCTTTTTACTGACCTCACTCTCTCCTTGTTTTTTTCTTTTTTGCCAGTTTTTATCCACCTAAATCTTTACCATTTTCACTCTTAAATCCCCACTCTTACATCCTTTGCCCTTGTCTGCATGCACTTCATCTTTCCTCTCACATTCTCCTGTGTCTGCTGACACAGTGCCGAGCGGATGCCTGACACCTGGGGTTGGCAGCATTTCCTTTCCTGCCTAAGATGGCCTGGAGAATGAGAGGGGAGAGGGAAGGCGAGGGCGAGCCTGGTGCCCCTTTTCTCAGCTGGGAAGGACCCGTGGGGATTTGTGAAGATCTAAACACCTGCAGGGGGCTTTGGAACATTGCCATGACACACACAAACACACACACACACACACACACGCACACACACATATACAAACAAACAGCACCAATAAACCATGTTGACATTTTGCCAAGCACTGGACTTGTTTGATTTGGTTCATTCGCAGGTGCCTGAGTCCATGCTGTCAGTCGTCATCTGTAACAGATAAAGCAGAGGAAATGGAAAATAAATAGAGAGGTACTGGGAGTGTGCCATTTAAGAGACAGCACTTGGGGTTTGAATAAAGGAAATCTTTATAATCTGGACATAAATCATGTGGAGAAAACTTGCTTTGAACCTCACTTGAAGTACATACTGCAATGTTTTAATTAAAATTTCTTTTATCAAGATATAGCCTGCCGCTTTCAAATTCTTTGACTGTCAGTGGAAATATGTGGCCCCACAATCCTCATAAGGAGCCTGTAAAATGGATATAATCATCAATGTTTTGAGGACAGGATGTTCCCTGTGTAACTTTATGCAAAAAATATTATGTCTGTGTTTCTGTGAGTGCATTGGGGGAAAATGAATCCACTCAAGAAATGTGTTTTAATTGCTTGACAGGCCAGGCGATTACATCCTGTCAACTATGGAAACTTGTACCTTCCAAAATAATGTTTATGCTCTCAACAAGGATGGAAAGTTGCTGCTGAATCACAGTACGTGTGACAATATCTAAAATTGACCTGTGTTTTATTTGAATTTTTGATACCCCTAACATGATATATTTGCAGTTTAAAGTACAAAAATTCAACTCCATATCGTTTCACAGTGCTCTCTCAAGCACCTCGTTGGAGCTCCAGAAAGCACAGGTTGTTTTTTTTTGGGGGGGGCTGTCTCATAAATATTCATTAGCCTCTCTTCTGATTGGCTGATTTTCACTTGGAAGACTTAAAAAAGTGTGTGTGCCAGTGGCGGACCCGCTTAAGGCAGAGGGAGCTACTGCCTGACATCTCAAAGTCAAGGAAGTCCAAACAAGCTGTGAAACGGCAAAGTTTCTAAATCCAGGCTGTGGGCATTTCTTTGTATTTTCTGAGTTTTTGATGCATTGGCCGTTTTTTTATATAACCTGGGATGAAACTGAATAAATGAGTAGAAAGATAGTCTTCCTGCTTGACCTTTTTTCTAATTGTATCCATTTTACAGCTTTACATCCTCTCTGACACACACCTCAGCATGAGCCCTTTTCCACGTTTGAACTTCACCTCAGAGGAGCTTGTTTTACAACGGTCCTGCTGGCTTTTTCTGTGATGTTTTTTTTCTTTAAATTATCATTCCCGTCGTGGCCGGCGACAGAAGGAACAGGTGTTCAGCAAGTCATCGCTCCCCTTGTATGGTCACTCCAGCTAATCTCATTCACAGTCCCTGCTGGCTTGTCTCCTCCACTGCCCCATGCCAAAATACACATTTAAATAGCTGTTTTGTGTGCAGTAATTTAATTTATCACAGAATGGGGACATCTTTATGATATGACGATCAGTGGTGCAGCCTGAGGGTTTAACTACTACATTTTACTCTCACTATGGACTGACTTTGGACTGTTTTGCCCCTTTCAGAGCAAACAGGAGGAATACCAAGCGTCTGTACCTTGCACTCCGAATCCTCCTTTGGCTTCATAAATGAATTCTCAGAGCTCCTATCTATAATCCTATGCAGATATGACAGGATTTTAATTCAAGGTAATATTAATATTCATGTCTGTTGCACCTCTAACAGTCTAAGTGCTGAATATTTTACCCTTGATTGATTCTTGATTTCTCTTACCTACTGGGTCCGATCACCATCAGGAACATAATTCTGATCACGTATAATCTCATGGGTTTACATTATCTGATCACGATTGTATATGTTTTAATTTGGTTTTATGGCTCCTTTTTTATTTTTTTTAGCTTTTTGCATACATGATTTTTAATTCTACAGGTGGTGATATTTTGAATTAAGCTTTTATTATTGTCCATTGAGTGATAAAATCCTTAGTGGACGAGGACCTAACTTTAAAATCAGTGTCATATACAATTCCTTCCTTGGTGAAATGGAAAAAAGTCGAAGTCTCCCATTTAAAGTTCTTGTCAAAATGAACACTGGACATGTGGGAAACCCATACATGCTGTGTGCCTATATCAACGCCTGCTGTCAACAGGCATTATGAAGACAGCAAATTAAGGGCATGTCTGGAATCTGCGCCGGCCGCTAGACTTTCATCTGTCCATCGATGGAATCACACTCCACGCTGTGGAATGAGGCAATGTGGGTAAAAGGGTGATCAATATGTATTGTCTTCTTCTCACCACACTCTGTCAATGCCTTGTAGCACCGCTGCAGTACTGTGTGTGTAAGGTCTTTTTATAGCTATTGTGCACATAATCCCCCCACAGGATATAGCCTATAGAGCATGAAGACGAGAAACTATAGGATATCTCTGCTCTGCTATATCTGTGTTTGACAGTTCGTAAATGGGCGTTTGTCAGCCGTTTTTGCTAATTATGTTTTCCAAGCACATATCTCATCTGCTGCTGACTGTTCCCTGTCTGTGCTCATCATGCCCCCCTTCCTCCCTGTTAATTTGGCCCTCACTTTAATTCTCTAAGACTGTACCACCAGCTTGTCTATTACCTTAATTTAAAACTTGGGGGTGTGGGGTGGGGGGGGGGGGAATGAAATGATAGAGGTTTTATCTGCTACAAATCCAGTATAGCATTACTCAGAGCAGGCAGACCCTCTGGAAATTAGCATGAAGGATGTGAGCCACTAATACCGCATTTCGTGTCAGATTGATGCGTTTCTTGGGGTTCATCCCGAACCTATTAATCTATTCTCCACTTATTCTGTCGCCCTGTCAGGGGAGGTAAAGGGCGCAGGGGGTTGAGCCCCGGCATGATCATCGGGAGGAAGAGCAGGATCTATTTTCTCACTGTTTGGCTGCACACAAAAACAGTTTATGCATCTAATTAAAAGGAGAAAAAACAGCTCATGAATAGCCTCATTCAGCGGTCTGAAAAGTCCGTTTGGAGGCAAATGTAATCAATCATACCTCAAATGTTTCAGATGTTTTTGAAATCTTAGGCAGCGCTTGAAGTCCTGAGCTGAGCAGAACTGTGAACTGCGCACTGTGAACTTTGCCAACTGGTGATGATATGCCGTAGTCAATGAGGAGATGGATTCTGTTAGGTCATCAGCGATGACAGCTCACCCCAGTAGCATTGAAGCACTTGCTCACTTCCCAACCCCCCTGTGTGCGCTGATGTCTGATGAGTGTGTTTTAAAAAATGTGCGTGTGTGTGTGTGTCTGGGCTAGTGGGTGCACAGCTGCGCCTCTCCCTGGCATGAGTGTGTCCTAACAGATGCTGTAGCATGTCTTTGTGCATTTAGGGGAGACGGAGGAATTCTGGCAAAGCGGACGCTGCAGATGCCTCTGATTGCACGCTGGATCAGGAAGGAAATTCCTCTAGGACGAGGACAGGGGATCAACAGCTAGAGCCTGCCGGGCCAACTTGGCATGGCCTCTGCAGTGGACGAAGGGAAACACACAACAACCTAGGCATTTAGGCACACACACGCACATAAACGCACATACACACACCCACACAAACACACTGTGGGGGGTGGGAGGCATCAAAGCTGGACCCAGTCCAAACCTCTGGTGATGATTGTACATGATGGCCGCTGTTTATCTACTGGCCAAGGTGATAATCTGCTCTCATGACTCCCCTGAGACTCTAAACCTTCTCTTGTGCATTAGAGTCACGGTTGGCCAGGGCCACAGGGGATAGTGGTGGGGGGTGGTGGGGGTTTGCAGTTTAGAAAATGGATAGATTATTTGTTGAAGCACGGCCTTCGGGGGAGGTTGATGTACCTTGGGAATTTTCCCAGCGTTCAGAAGATCTACAGCTCTTAATCTCTTAATGCAGTAAGGATCCGCAGGACTTGCATCCCTTACAATCTTCTCTGAAAATTTGATTAAAACGTGATTGATATTGGGTGCAAACAGCAAATTGATCTACTGTGTTCTTAGATTCCTTAGCTGCTGGGCGGGGGGCGACATGAAACTGTAGTAACAGCTACTGATGCAATTGCTGGATGTGACAAGAGGCTGGGGAGTGGATGCAGTCTCATGTAGGAGCGGATGGCGAGTTCTTCACAGTTGGCGTTAAATATGTGAAAAAGAAAAAAAAACAGCATATCCACAGTGCCAGCTAGCTTTGCGTAGGATAAATTGGTGTTTTACCCTGGAAACCTGGCAGTGGAATGTTTGTAAAGACAGAACGTTTGTAATAAAGTCTGCAGCTCCAGACAAGCTACATGGATGAATGATTATAATTTGTCATCAGCGGCATACAAGCTTGAAAACCCCCCATGTGCAAGTACAGGCCTGCAATAATAATACATCTGTATTGTTGCTGTATTCATTTGATTGCACTGGGTTGTGCTGCATAATTGATGAATCATGATGCGTGCAGAATGAGCATACAGAATATATACTATATGCGGCAGAGCCTTCATTATTCAATTTGCCCCGAAAAAAAAAATCAGTTGAGCGAGGAGCAAATCAAAAGTAACCTTCAAAAAAAAAAAAAAAAAGGGAAGAAAGTTCAGCACAACTTCCATCATTACTTCCAAATTTATGACATATTGGTGTTTGTGTTGACGTGCATTTGTGAAAAACTTCTCAAACTGCCTGGAGCAAAATAATCTATGACGGCCAATAATCCTGGACCAGCATTTCTGTAGGGAACGCAGCACATCAACAAAGCGTGAGAGCGCAGCCGCTGCCTTGGGTAGCCAATTCTCACCCACACACAATAAATTTTGAAAATCCTGTTTTCATTTTTGTTGTTATGGGATATTGAGTGTAGATTGATGAGGGCGGAAATGAATTTAAACGATTGTAGCATAAGGCTGCAACATGATAAAATGCGAAGAAAGTGAATAGGTTTCTGAATGCCCTGTATATCTGACACGTGCAGCCTGCATGTGTCCCATACAAATGACTTCAGGGAATGGGACTTGTGAATTTAAACACAGTCTCATTAAACAGTAAATCTGTACTGATAGAATTTTTTCTGCTTTTTTTTTTTTCGTTTGTTTCGGTGTGATTTACTTAGCATTTTTTTTGCATTCTGCAACTCTGCTCGGAGTCCATCTGCTTATTTACCTCCTACACACCAACTCGTGTCAGACACTGAGGGGGGAGAAGACACAGGGAATTAACAAGAAGCAGGGCGAAAACTGCCTCAAAACTAAATATTTATCTTACAAGATGCTAGGATTATATCACAGTTTTCACAGAATTCACAGCATAAGCGTATTACAATGACATTGACCCTGAGACGTGCGGGGGCTAAACTCTGAGGGTGTATCTAATATTTAGCAACCATACTACGACTGTCTCAACACAAATCCAAGGTAAGCTTCAGAAGGCTGTATTGGTGAAACACAATTAAATTGTATTGGATTGTGCACCCCAAGTGTCAAAAAGGGTGTAATGGAAAGCACTTAGCACATCTTGCAGCCTGTCAATAAAGCAGCACCTTGCTGCAGGCTGTACAGGCCCAGTCTTAATGTTCATAATAATTTGGAGATTCATTTCCCTTTCTTTGCCCAATGAGAGGCTAATCGTCGATAATCACAACAAGCCTGCTCGAGGGCCTTCGTACACTATCTCCCTCTTCTTCTAACTGTTAGCTCTGTGCCACATGTTTCCCAATGAGATAGCCATCTGTTCTACGGGCACGCATGCACACACATACACACACACACACACACACAGCACACTGCATACTTTACTGAAAAAGCTCAAGTTTGTTTTGAAGGGCGAGCATCTCTCTATAAAACAAATGTTGATTGAGTGCCGTGCTTTGCATTTGTGTGTGTTGATCCCTGCATGTGTTTATGATGGAGTGATTTAGACGAGGCCCTTGGCTTCTCCACTCCTCGCTGAGCCGCATGGATTTTGATCGTGGGGGTAAATTGAAAAGTTATATGCAAAGGTTTAACCAATTTGTTACCCATATAAATCTCTGTTCCATTAAGTTGCGTTGCCTTTGTTCTTGTTTGTGTCTTGTGGTTTTTCTCGCTCGACCAGTAGCTGTGGCTTTTAATTAGCTTATTTAAATTAGAATCTGGCTCCTGTGGCCCCACCCATCTCTAGACCTTTACTGTTGGAAGGAGCCCGCATCAATTCTGCGGTGCCACGCACACACTTACGCACGCACGCACACAGACACATTAATGCTGCTATGTGAGTTGACAGTGAGGCTGATGAGATGGAGTAGAGCTGTCATAACTCTTCCTCACCAGCACATCATGAACCTTGGTACACAGCTGAACCCTGAACCCTCTCAAACGGCGGCGGCATATGTGTGTGTGTGTGCGTGCATACTCACAGTGAAGTATTCAACGCGACAGTACACAAAGGCGAGAATTGAAGAGGCAGTGTCTGTCATCTAAATTGTCTATAAAATTCAAGCTGATGAATTGTGTCTCATGGTAAAATAATGATCTGTTGAAACCAATGATTGCTTTATTCATATGTGAAATCTGAAGATGTACCAGCAAGACAAATGAAAACAAGCCTGTTATTACAATCAGCTTGACGGCCCCAGACTCTATTTCTTCCCCGTCTTGTTTCCTATTGAAGACATGTCCCGTGTTGTAGCTTATGCTGACAGCTTTTTTTCAGTCATGTAGAAACTAATTGAAAGGTTAAAGCTGTTCACCGAATTGTGTCCTGCCGCTTCTAATTCAGCTTCTGCAGGAAACTCCTAGCGTGTATCTCTTCATTCAGCACTGCCACACAATCTGGTCCGGTGTCAGATTCTACGGTAGCTTGCCTGCAGCCCTCCCCAACCAGCTAACCAACTTCCCCTCGCATCAGCCTGCAATCAGAGCTCTGCCAAGCTGCCCACTGGTTTGAAATACACAGCAGGTCACTCTGATAAGTACCTGCGCTTTAGTTATATAGTATTCTGAAAACCCATGTGGTCTCCTGACTGGGCTGGAAATACAGCAAGTATAGACAACCTTAAGCCTTTTGTCTCAGTTCAAGATCCCCCTCTTTTCCGTTTTTCATTTTCACATCCCCATGGTGCCAGTGGGTGTGTGTGTGTAGTCTGTGTAGTGTGTGCGTGTGTGTGTGTGTTGCATAGCCGCACGTGTTCGCTCAGGCATCCAAGATGCTTGTACACTCCATGAAAGAGGATCTGCTCTGGCCCCTTTCCAGCATTCCTGGGTCGCGGCGTCATGCCCTTCCATGCCCCATCCCACTGCGAGCGGTGGCGCGAAGAGGCGAAACTGGGTGAGACCGTGGCACGATGACAATGTAAAGAGACTAGGGACCGGGCGTCCAACCTCACCGACGCAGCTGTCAAGGATTTGGAAAGTGAAGTTTCCTCCTCCAGCGCCATAGAGCGGGATTAAGCCAGGACAACACTTACTGTTGGAGAGGGCTTTTGCCCAAGAAATGTCGTCATGGGGAGGGAGAGATGGTGGAGATGAATTGATTTGAGCAGATATGGAGGGACAGCTGTTGGCTAGTCGAGGAAAAGAGAGATTGGAGAGAGGTGGAAGCAAAAAAGAAGCAGGAAGGTGTGTAGACCCATTTACATATAGTGGTGGTCTTTTGGATTGCCCTCAGGGCTGAGTTAAAACCACACAGTCAGCAATGTATCTTCCACACCTATCTCACACACAGTCCTGGTGGGACATCTATTTGAATCTGAAAGAATGATCAATAGCCTGTCAGTACCTTAAACAAAGCAAGGAGTGATACCTTCATTTTACCCAGAGGTGCTCCGCTTCACGTCCTGTCGTTTCAATTTCGCCCCCCCCCCCCCCCCCCCCCCATCCCAAACCTAACTGCATATGGAACGCAGATTAAGCATTGCGGTCTCTCAATTTGTGCAAGAAAAGCATATTGTGGAATGGATGGAAGGCGCTCTGCAGCATGTTATTCATAATGTTTACAGGGTGTTAAACCCTCAGATGGCATGATTCATGCAGGATTCTTGCAACAAAAAGCCCCAAAATAAAGCAGCCTGCTTCACACTAATATCAGCAAATGTGTCGCAACTGGACTTTTGGCATCCCGTCCGACTACTGGTCCCATCCAATCAGGCGGTTCTGCAGCATAGGCTCCCGCCGTATTCTCAGCCCATTGCCGTCCATTTATATGTTCATCTCTGTTGAACACCTTTACTGCCAACTTTTCATCTTGAACAATATTACCGGCCCAGTAACTTTTACCTCCAGACCTCTCTCCGGCAGTGCTACGTGTCACGGGCACTTTTCTCTTCCCCGGCCAGAGCAAAGCCAGCCGTTCTCAGCTGACTCGCCGTTGTGTGTCAGCGCTGGCCGACGCCGACTCACTCACAGCTGTGTGAGCTCTGTGCGCACCACAGCTGCAGGGCTATCTGCGCTCTCCCATGAGGCAAATGATACCCCATTATCCACACACGGCACAGCAGCAGCCTTCCAGTGCCTCTCCCCCTTTTGCTTTGTTATTAAAACGAGCTTGCTAACTCAAACAGTTCTCATTGCAAGGCCGCTCATTGTACTCAGAATCTGCTCGAGTGCCTCTGAGTGTCCCTCTGAGTTCAAAACTCTCTGTTTTAGATTCTTGATTTGTCACAGCCTAGAGAAACAGACGACTGTGTGTGTGCGTGTGTCGGAACGTCAAGGTCGGTCGACCCCGTCGGATCTTGAGGAATTGTGTTTGAATGCTGACATGCAAACACCCACAAAGCTGTGAGAAGGCTCTCAGTGTCTGCAGTGTAAAACAGAATGTCATGTATGTCTCTCCAGATAACTAGCTATCATCATGCTTGCTGCTGGGATCTCACGGAGGGGAGGGGGGAGGGGGGCGCACATTGAAGTGCATTTACTCTCACACACATGCTCCACATGCTGCATACAGACACATACAGGGTAAAGGGCCACAGATGGTAAATATAGCTCACAGGAGTGAGTAATTACATCTCAAGCCAAATTACGTTGTGTTTATTGCTATAGGAGCATTGGTAACCCAATAGGTTCACGCCGCTACATCTACCACTGTACTGTACGAAACCCGTTGACCAGAAAACAATAACTATCCTCTGGGAATGACTTGCTGTGGAAATGTTGTTCCAGCAGTCTGTGTAATGAATGCTGACAGCCATTTTGTTTTTTTTTGTTTTTTTTCTCTCGCGGCCCACTGTTTAGAGTTGCCTGTCCACTTGTCCTGTCCACAGTCCCCCCAGGGAACAAGGAAGGAGGCAAGCATGAAATGATGAGGAGTAATGATGTAACATAATTATATTTGTCTTGTTACACAGTGCGTCAATGGGGTCCTAATTAATTCCGCCTGCTAATGGGGGGAACAAACCGTCTTGTTTTACAGGCTGTGTCACTCTTTGGTTTGTTCTCCTTTCATTCTGTGCAAGTGGTTGGCTTGTTCTATTGATCGTACCATCTTTTTTTCTTCTCTCTCTCTCTCATTATCGCTTCGTTTCCTTTTAATCTGTGTCGGCACACGCCGCGCTCACGCTCAAACGCCGCGCTCGTGTCTCCTCTCGCTACTTACCGCCTCTCTGTTCCTCTCTCCTCTGTCGCGCCTGCCCACCCAGGCCACGCAGCTCTTTTTTCTCTCCGCGTGACCCCGGGTCTTTTGACATATCTTTTGATCGAAATTGAAAACCATCTTGTCCTCACCTTTTGAAATCCTTTATGCAATATGTGTGTTTGTAATGAAAAGAGCTCCCGACACTCCTTGAGTTGCATAGTAAGTATCGCACCTGACTATAGGCTACAGAGTGCTCCTGATTAATCATCCTCAGACATTGGAGAGGGGGGGGACAAGGTAAAGTCAATGTCTGCTCAAGCACAGTGTACGTGCGGAACATTGCGGCTTTTATTAAATCTCAGTAAAGCCAAACCTTCAATAGATTGTGCTGGAAATTGAAGTTATGTCGAGCTAGTATCCATATCCCCGCCGAGAACATGACATCGCCATACAGGAATTGCCCCTTTGGCACTGGTAATGGTCATTGTCCTTCGGTAAGCTCATATGCAACAGCTTCTACAACAGATAGAAGAGAACTATAGCCGCCATTCCTCACAATAAAATGGAAATGAAAGCAGCGGCTGTGCCCTCGTAAGTCATCCCGCGGGGTGAAAAGTCACCCCTCTTGTATGAGATTGAGCCTCTAAATCAGCCTACAGACACCTCCTGCCCCTCTCATCTAAAGGTGCTCCTGGAGAACCATCACTCACGCTGGAGAGCAAACACCGCTTTGATGTTGTGTGTACCTATGCCATGAAGCCGCGGCGCATATGCCCCCATGTCCACTTGTGCGCCTGTGTGCGTTTGATCTCGGTAGTGTACTCTAAAAAGTACTGCATCGAAAGCTCAAGAAAGAGAATCGCATATGTGCCCCTGCCGCATAGGTGTGAAACACGGGAAAAAAAAAAAGAGTATGTTTCGCTTTTGGGACTCAACGTCCACCCGGATGCGACGCCCCACGTTCACGTTGCGGCGGGGCTTCCTGCCACGCCGTGCAAGGTCACGCTCTGAGGACTTTACCATCGGACAGTTGCGGAGTGTTGTGTAACCCGCTGTAAAGACATTCCTTCCCTCAGGTTGTGCTGCCGACACTCGTCAAATTTTAATAACAACTCCCAGGCTGGTTTACACAAGCCTAAAGTTTTTATATTCCTGTTTTTATTGTTTGGATGAGCTCTGGGACATTACAATTCATGGCAGTGCGTGAAGCTGAGGTGGGGAATAAGCTTGCAGGAGCATGGACTGATTGAATATAAGAATGGTATTTCAAACGTGTGTCCTTTTACGAACAGTGAGCTCATGAGAAGTGATACACTGATTTTTTTTTTTTTTTGGCAGAATTTTGAAGTCTACAACCTGAGACACAGACGGTCTCTCTTCCCCCTTCTCGCTCCTGCCTTGGAAAGGTAAGATTTCCTGCCTCACTCTTCCTCTGCACGTTATGACTATATCGGTTGACATCGCAGCAAAATGAAACCGAAAGCCCCAAATCACCTGGGAGTTTGATAGCACGCCTCCTCAAACGTCTCCTGTGTGCTGTTCTGTTTATTCAGCAAGCCTCCGCACACCAAGGCGATTTCAACGCATTCTTTAATGTTGGCCCCATTCTGCTACACATGGGTTTGCTCCGTGCACGCAGTTGATGAGGATACAGATGTAGCATGTAGTACAGATTACGGAAGACCTCCATGTGAGGGTGAATCCCGTTTCCCTAAAAAAAAAGTGTAAGGATAACCAGAACTCCCTACTGCATGCTTCAAAGAGAAGCACAGCTTATATGGGCTAACTAAAATTACCCGGGCAACAGATAACCTGCGCCTTGAGATCAAAGCAGAGGCTGAACTGTCAGGCTCTCCAGCGGCGCCTGTGGTGGCAGGGTATGCAGAAGTAGGAATGTGAAGTGGGGAGAGATACAGAGATGAGGAGGGAGCGCGACGAGGGTGTGATGCTATACACGCAGGAGATGAGCATCCGAGAGGCCCTGTATCGAGGTGTAAAGTTCCACCACAGGAGATTATTCATGGGGTTTTGGTCGGATAGGGGTCAAGGTCTTGCATGTTGAAGATCACGCTCACTCCCACAATGCATCTCTGTTACCAAGAAATCTAAGCATTCCACACTAGACTTCACAGTATATCAGCAGGATGTTTGATCTCTGCACAGTATGTTTGTGTACACATATGTGAGAGACAGATGGCTCTTTTTCCGGATCAGTATATAGTTCATGAAACTTATTTTGTTCCACCTCAGTCGGTTAGATCTGTTATTTCTTCCTGACCAAAGTCGCCCTCCATCAACAGCACTCATGGCATTCAGAAATGATTTTTAAACTGTATGTCTTTTCACACTTTTAAACTATAGAAAAGTAAATATTGCTACAATATGCTTTCATACAAGAGATGAAGTTAGTTTTGGTCAAATTTGCATATAGTAGCAGAAGTTAAACATCAAACTTGTTCATCTGTTACTTTGATCCAACTGTGTTAGCTGTTCACCTGTTATGCAGTATCTTTAATTTCATTACTGTTAGTAGTTTTCAAACACTCAATAGCATGCAGTGTTCAGGTGTTACTGTTAATTCAATATCTTGCGGATGCATTTCTGTGTTAACCAAAGTGAAATTTCTGTTTGTCTTCTTTGGCAACTGCTCACAAGTAAACGAAAAAACGCAATTTAAAGTACCATTGCAAGTAAAACCTTGCATTCAAACATGATCTTATGCAAAAGTGCAGTTATTAAATACAGACGATATTTACTAGAGAATAGATGTAATTGTTGCACTCACATTTAAGCAACCTTTTAAAGCGGTAGCTGCATAATAATCATAATAATAATAACCATACGTTTATTTTGGAAAACACCTTCCACAGAAATGTAATGTTCATAAGCGCTTCACAAAAACAAAATTAAAAAGACAAAGTCAGTAAAAACAGGCAAACAAGCAAGCAAAAGTGACAAAACAATAACATCCAAGCCACAAAAAAAAATGTTAAATAAACAGAAACCATAGAAAGATAGAAGAAAAACACAGAGGTCCCAAAGAAACACACCGAAGAACAAGCATTGTCTCTGTGACAAAAAGGCCATAGTAAACATGTGGGTCCCAATCTTTAAGCCATGAGCTGAAAGGTCTGATCGCCCTTTTTCTTCAGCAAAGGGGCAGCAAGCAGGCCCTACTGACTAGAACTATGTGACCTACTGAATATATATTAGTATAAAGAAGGTCACTAATGTATCCAGGTGCCTCTCCGTGCAGGCCTCTGTGGTATTGTGAGCACTTTACTTGACGGGTGAGTTAATAACACATTCTTAGCAGCTGTCATAAACTGCACATAAAGCATTCGTGACTGTTTCATGTGGAGGGATGGGAATCGAGAACTGGTTCCTGTAGAGAACTGGTTCCGTGTGTTTCAATTCCATGGAATCGTTTGGCAGTTTATCTAATGATTCTCTTATATATCACCATGAATCTACACCACGTAACTTACGCAAGTTACGCACGCTCAATTCCAGCAAGCATGGCTAATTACGTGATGACGTTACGCGGGTTTAGCACATTGTAAACAACAATGGTGCCCACCAGATTCAAAAGCTCCAAAAGTTTGGCTTCACGTCATGAAAAAAGGATGGCAACAGATGTCTTGCAGTCATTGCAAAATGGACATAATGTCGGGAGGGAACACGACAAATATGCACACAACAGGGAATAATGTTAATGGAAGTGTCATGTTTTTGGTGTTTCGGAGTGATACATCTCAACCCAGCAGCAGCTGCAGTAGCCAAACTATCACCTCTGCGGTTACGTATCCTTCCTAAAAAAGAAGACATGCTTATTTTTTTGCAAGAGAATTGTTAATTCTTTATTGTATTTTCCGATTGCACTATGCACTGTTCCGCCGTATTTGACAGTATTTATCTTTCTTTATAGTTATTTTTGAGTGCATAGTCAGCTCATATATCCTTTTAAAAAGAGATTTTTTTTATTTCTATTAGGAAATATCTATTAGTAGAATGCTCCACATTCTTGTATATTTTTACAGTTACATATTGCTACAGTTAACAACTTTATCCGAATCAAACTCCTTTTTTTTCCCGAAATTAGAATCCATAAGAGAATCGATAAAGAATCTTATCGTTAAGCAGTATCAATAATAGAATCGGAATCGGAAAAATCTTATCAATTCCCATCCCTATTCATGAGACATGACTCAACATTCATACTAAACCTTTCATGAATGTGGAAGACAGAACAACTTGTCAAAGTAGAAGTCCAACAATTGCAGAGCAGCATTGTGTTGAATAGAATTGATTGAATCTCTGCAGCCTTTGTGAGTATTTCACAAATATCTCATGAAGTCTACATCGAAGTTTAACACTGGGAGGTAAACTAGCTGCATTCAGCTGACTCGTATTTGTGTAAATGTCCTGGTTGGACATTTCCAGTAGGAAAAGATTAGAAATCATGTTACATTTTAAAATAAATACATTTTTATGAAACAAAAATGATTTGACCATGTACTGTCTTTTGGGCACTGGACTAGCCCATTGGCTCAGATGTGTCATGATCATGGAAGAGGTTTAGAACAAAAAACGGCAATGCTGCTTTGCAATTGTTGGATTTCTATTTTGAAAAGTTATCATTGTTCTGTCTTCCATGTTCAAGAAAGGTTTGGTATGAATGTTGTCATGTCTCATCAAACAGTCATGAAGGTTTCATGTGCAGTTTGACAGCTGCAATAAATGTGTTGTGAACTCAGCCGTCAAGTGTTAGCACGAAGAGAATTTAAAATGGGTGTGATATGAGACCTTCAGCTGGACCTTGTTAACAGACAATCAAACTGCATGTACTCTGATTGAAAATGATTTGATGACAGAAACCTTAAATTGCAGCGTTTAGCTGAGAGAAACCAATACTCTCTGAAGCAATAAACCAAACATCCATCTTGTCCATGTTGAGGTAGGTGTACGAGGTGAGGTTTGTTTGAACTACTTTATATTTGCACTGATGGCTAGTTCTATATTAATGTATCATACTTTATTTGTTGATCAAGTGTTTTGGATGTAAAATCCGAAATTATATCATGATTATTAACTACAGCCATACACTATAATCTTGCATTCAATGGAAATAAATAAATAAAGTACAAGTTCATTGCAATGCTGCAATTGAACCCTTAAAGCCTTATTAAATCCTTTTCATGACCATGTGTATTTCTGCTTTATTGGGCAATAAAATGTTAATCATGCCATCTTGTTAATGATTTATGTCTTTAATTAAACATATATTGGCAGCAGATTGGGCATTCTTTTGTAGCAGATCAAACAACATCTTAATTAAAGGAGTCTACTACTTTCATAGAATATAATGTGATAATCCCATATTGTTCCAAGCTTGAAATAAATTATAGTAATTACATTATGATCATTTGTAGTTAATTAAAAATGGGTTCCATCCATCACCATCTGCATATCGAAGCATATATAATGTTCTCATAGCAAGACAAGATGATAGGCCCCACGTCCTCTGTGTACATTTCCAGTCCTCCTCTCGCTTTGACATTTTCAGCATCACTGTGGCTGTTTTTTTTTCCTCCATCTTTTTTTGGACTGTTGGAGTTTGAAATTATACCGCATGCACAATTATTAAAGAAATGAGTATCCTGACCTTCATGGTATTTCTATGCGTATTCCCCACATATAAGCTTGAATTATCAAATACATGCATCAGTGTTTTGTTATTCCTGTCATCATGGCGATGATCCCCATCCTTTCAGTTTAAAAGTTGACTCCACTGACACCGTGACTTGTTAATCAGCTTTGACATTTTGTTGCATTTGGCGTAATGAAGCTAACTTCCACTGTTTCCCTGTTTGCCCTTTTTAACTATAACGATCGCTCGCATTGCTAATGCTTTGCCATCGTTGCTCTGGGAGCAACTTTTTTAATAAACATTATATAGAGCTTGGGAACATCCAACTCTAACTTCACTGCACACAGTTTTATATTATCTGCAAAAGACATGAGAAGATTTAAACACAAAGTCACACAAAGTCTACCAGGAATCCATTATCTTCCAGTGTCACCATCTGCTATCATGTGGATGATTCAGTTGGGATCATTGAAGACAGCCTTGGGTAACAGCTCCTTCAAGCCTCTCTGATCACCAGTGGCCTTGCAACACACATCTTGGAGGTGATGGAACTGGCCACGGGGGGTTGATGGGACCATATGAGTGCATGTGGCATGCTATTGACTTTCCTTCCTCATATGCTTGGCGAAAGATACTGACTCATGCTATTCCGGCAGTGAACCAGTTTACATATTTATTTCCCCGGCCAAACCGTACCACATGCACCAGTGGCCATCCGAGACTTTATATGTCTGTCTTTAATTGGCTATTGATTGACTCTGCTATGGCAGTGAGAGACAATAAATTACTGCCTGCTTGAGACAGGGAGGGAGGTCGCAGACAAGTCGGGAGTGGGAGTGTCAGTGTTATCCTGCGTGTCAGCTATGTGGCTGCATTATTCATCTCTCATTTTTATTTATGTCGCAAGTCATAATACTGTGACATTCTGTATGTAGCATGTTTGTTTGCATGTTTCTGTGCCCTGGTTTATATTTATAAGTGTGGAATGTATGTATTGCTTGTCCTATGATACAATATGTTGATCTACTATTGAATGAATATAAATGGGTAGGAAAAACATACATAAAAATGATTTTTCTTTTTTTTTAATGTTGCACCCAATCAATATTTCTCAGCATTTGCATTTTATTACGGTTGTCTAATGAAGGTCTCTGCACTGGAGAACTGTGTTTGGGGTAATCATACTGCCTATTTGTCCCTGAGTGGAGCCTGAAGTTGAAGAGTAGTACTGAGTAGCATTGTCCTTTCACAAAATAAAGCTATCTCATTATATCAAAAAGAAACATATCCAGCAGCATAAGACTCTTGAACACTGTGTGTTGTAGTATGTTGTCATTAGTAAATATATATCCGAACCTTTGTCTTGCACCGCACATTCTCAACTAATGGGACTACAAAAGAAACGTATTAGCACCAACCCTCAATGACGTGTGTGTTGACACAATTCACCACACACACACACACACAGAATGCTCCCTTGGATGTTTAACGGCCACCCTGACACACACCTCTTGCTTGTTCCTTCGACCTGTTGCTTTTTTCAGTCACTCAGTCAGTCACTCAGTCCATCTGAACTGCTTAATTTAACCATCCGATGGAGCCAGTGGAATCCATGTGCAGACATACACAGATGCATCATCCTTCATTCCCGCTAGTCCTCTATGCTTGGAAGTTATCCGGGGAATGTCCCCTCCTGCTGTGTTGAACACATCCGGGTCCTGTTCCGGTAAATGCCAGACAGCTCAGATGGGCTTTGATGGTTGCCTTGCACGTATATGCCTGTGTGTGTGTGCATGCGTGCTTGCGTGCGTGTGTGCGTGCGTGTGTGTGCATGTTTCTGTGAATGCTGACAGGCAGCCAGTTCGAGTATTGATCTGTAGCCATTCCGACTGGAGTCCAAAGGGCAGGCTGTATCATCTGTCAGTGTACTGAGAAGGGCATTACGGCCACACTGATCTTGGATCACAAATCCCACTCAGTGAGACAGAGGGGGTGGGGGGAGGGGGGTGAAGGGTGAGGGATTCAGTGAGATAGAGGGCAAAAACAAGAGCGAAAGAAGCTGAAAGCATGAAATAAGTTTCGTGCGGTGCTCTTCCACTTGATTGGTAAAGCAGCTCTCCATTCACTCCTGTATGGCCTTTGTTGATTGAGACAAACAGATCCTCTTTTAGGACCTGTGGGTGCAGACAACACTCAGAGCTGACCTTTTCACCTCCATGGCCACCCACACACTTTGGCACCTACACTCCATGCTTGTTCTGCCTCTCCCAGCAGCTCTCTCCACACCTCAGTAACAACACAATTACACAGCATCCAGGCGGTATACAACACTGACACATTGACCAAATTACATGCACAGAAGAGGTAAAATGATCCCAAATTTGGTGTGGGTTAAAGTAACTACTTGCATAAAGTTTTGGCGACCTGTCCTGAATCCCAGTATGAAATGTGGTCTCTTGTCGCCAAGTCTACTTTTTGAATTAAATAAACATTAAATAACATTAAATAAGCTTTTTTTTTTCTTAATTGTCCTGAATCACAGTTTAAAATATGGTCTCTTGTAGCAAGCAACTTTTTGAATTAAATAAATGTTACTTCTCACTCAACATACCTATATGTCATTTTTAATGACCTAATTTGCTACCTATACTGTTGCTTTTCTTAGGCGGAAGGGCTGCATGTGCACATGGCTCAATGGACAAATAATAAACTATTAACAATAATCATCTGTTGACATGCCACTGCTCTGCTTATAATGGCTGTAAAATGCAAAGGTTACAATATATCTTTCTAAAATAAGGATGTGAATTTATCTGTTTTTAATGCTTTAGTTGTTTTGTTTTGTTTTTTTTTCCTCCTTTGAAGCTGAAATTGCTCCGCTTTTGTTAAATCCTCCTCCAAATAGATTTTTTATATGCTCTCTCAGTGTTATTACCGTCATTGTTCTTCACAGGCGTCTGGTATAAAATCTATGCATTGTAATCATGACCGAGATTGGTTTGAGTTTAATTTGTCTGAAAGGCAACAAGCCTTGTGTTGTTTGTTTGAGATGGACACAGCTGATTGTATTGACGAAAGCCAAGGTCGCCACAACTAGTCTTGCATGACTCCGCTCTGCCGTGCTCCTTCACAGTGATTATTCCATTTCTCTAAATCTTCTAAATCTGTTCCCACCACACATTTAACACGCTGATGGGTCTCCGTGTGGCTTTGGTTTAAACGTTTCATGGCATCAGCCTCAGAGTGTGGGAGCCGCTGAGACTCATAAAGTAGGAGCTCCGATAATGGATAGACAGAGGCCCATTTGTGTTATGTTTTTTTTGTTGTTGTTGTTATTAGCTTTTTGTCCCTGCTAATGGTTAAATGGCCTTTCTGGTCACAAACACACGTGCCCTTTGTGTTAGAATCGAAAATTAACAATTACTGTACACATGCTTGTTTTGGTGCGTGTTGCTTTACTTCCTCCAAAAATTGCAAAATCTTTCGGAGCAGCATGGGGTAATGGCTCCTTCAGGCCTCTTTGAAGTGATGGGACTGACTGTGAGAGGTTATGTGACGTGATGCTGATATCTCTCCCTCGAGTGCCTGGTGAAAGATACCAACTGAAGCTATTCCGCTAGTGAACCATTTTACATACTTATTTCCTCGGCCAAACAGTATCACGTGCACCGGTGGCCATGGGAGACTTTCTTTGTCTGTCTTTAATTGGCTATTGATTGACTCTGATATGGCAGCGGGAGACAATAAATTTCCACCTGCTTGAGAGAAGGGGGGCTGCAGTCAAGTTGAGTGTGGGAGTGTCAGTGTTGTTCTGAGTGTCAGCTGTGCCGCTGCATTATTTATACGTTTCTCATTTGTATTTATGTAGCACGGATCAGTGACGCAATGCAAGACGGAACGATGGCAATACAAGCTCTCTGGTGGACACTGTTTATTTGCATAGATCAATGCGCATCGGGTCTGTTGAGAAAGATGATGTGAATGTGCAGAGGCATTGTGTATTTGTCCTGGAATGAAATTGGTTCCACAGCAGTCCTCATTGTCAAAATAAATAATGTGAAATTCTGTATGTAAATTTATGTGCAACTGTTAGAATGTGTGTTTGCATATTTTGGCGCGTGGGTTTGTATTTGTACATCATGATTGGAAAAAAAAGAGGAGGCATGTATTAGGTTTGCACCTAATAGAAACATGTCATTTCCACAGTACAAATGCTGGAGCTAAATGAGAAGTCACTTAAATGATAGCCAAAGTGTTTTTACTTGGCTCGTTACTAACTCAGCCAGATGAAATGGTGAACGGAGCACAGATGAAAGTGCAAAGTCCAATAATTTATCAATCGATGCCTATAAACTGTTGGAGGCACAACTTGTATCACTGAGAAAATTTATAAAGAAGGATTTGAAATTTGATAATTTTTATTGATTTGTTGTATTGCAGCAACTTTAGCATCCCTTTGATTGGACCCAATTTTGCGTTCTCACCAGTCAAGCAGACCAAGACCTCCTCTATTTGGGGTTCTCGGTCAGCTTGATTTAATGCACACTGTGCAACTGATGCTTTCACATCAATGAAAATGAACCAAACTAAGCACGAATGAACCGTTTGGTGTGCACCAACTTCTGTTGGTGTGAAAGCACCCTAAAAAAATTCTCGCTCTTTAACAACTGCCATGTCCCCTCTCTGCAGATGTCTCACTTTAATATTCTCCTCCAATTTCTGTCATAACCCTTGACTGCCTCTCGTCATGGATCGCTTTGCTTTAGAAAAATGTTTTGAAGCATCTAACTGCACGTCAAAACCATTCCCTCTTTATTTGTGTCACAGTACAGCGCTGCTGTGATGACACGTTGTTGATGTCTTCATAATTGTCAATTGTTCCTAGTCATGTCCTACTGACCTCCCTAAAACTTTCTATTATGTTTCTGTCTGCTGATTTCTGACAGGACTTGAATTTGCACGTTGTGAAATTCTTGTTTTTTTTTCCTCTTTTGTAACATTTTTGTGAATAAAACTGGACGAGAAACAGTGGAACATTTAGCAAACATCCAAATTTTATCGCCCTTTATTATGCTAATCTTCTTATGAATAAGTGTCATTTATCAGGCTGAATATTTAGAGCAACTTTCAGCATGTTAAGACATTTTGTTGTTCTTAGAACACACACACATGGAAAAAAAGAGAGTAGAATTATCATTCTTAAGTCCAAAATACACTACAATGCAAAAATACAAAAAGGTTCATATCCACTACATTCTAAATGATGGATGCAGCTTTATACCCTAACTCACTTTTCCCCCTAAATATATCTTATAGGCACACAAGCATGCAGGTTGTATTTCAAATTTTTATAAAATAACTTCAATTTACATCAGTCTTTGCCCACGCAGTTGCAGTTCATAATTCACACTCTCAGTATTCTGGCCAATCATCTAATGAGCTGAAATAATAATAAGAAGAAACTTCTGTATCTGTCTGCTAGTAATCCTGCCAGATAGATTCTCTGGGTTCAGGAAGCAAACATCAATAACAAAAGGTTACTTCATATTTTGAGCTACATAGCACATTTTACCAAATCAAAACCATCTCTCGCAGGGAGGTATCGACCCAAAAAGTCACAGAGATCAGCATCTGCCTTTTGTAAGAGCCCCAAAAAGCATCAGGAGATCAAGAAAGATGATTCAGATAATCTTTTATTGTCACAGGAATGCATGAATATTGATTAAAGGGTATACTATGTACATAAGACTTGGCCCTTTTACCACATTTAGCTATTTTAGATATTTGCACATAAGAAGGTAAAAACTGGGTGGATTAAAGACTTATAAACACATCTTCACTTTTTCAAAAGCTACCATAAATATCATTAGGGAGCATAACAAAGCACAACACCAGTCCATTAGTATTGAGAAAATGACAAAGAAAGTCCCTAATTTGCATTTGAAGTTAAGGACTTAAAATATGTTTCCCAATTCTCTCAAGAAAATAACATTTAAAGATGCAAACTATGCAATATTGTCATAGTCAGGGGACCGACAGATTGTGAGTGAATATAATTAGACTCAACTTGTCTTACATCAGCTCACACCGCAAATGAAAGCGGCATCAGCACTAAAATAAAAAAAAAAAACTCTCTGATCCTCAAAAATGAAAACATCTCATTCCTTCTCCTTTGAACCGCAACCTGTTTGCTGCTCTCGCTGAACATTTCCTTCACCTTTGGTCCACTTGTCTCTTGTGCTCGATTCCCAGTGGAGATAATTTAGAAACAATGCTTTCATACTTTAGTGGTGAGAGCTAATCTACTCATGCATTCCCTTGACCCATGAGCGATTTTGTAAGATGTGTTGTAGCAGAGTGGTGCAGTGTTTTGGCAGCGTGTGTGTATGTGTGTGTGTGTGTGTGTGTGTGTGTGTGTGTGTGTGTTTGAGGGTGGGGGGGTTCAATTCTGAACAGATCTGTGTGTCGCCATGGTGAGGTGATAGGCTAGCCACCATGGAGTCGGTGTGTGTATGTATGTGTGTGTGTGTGCATTCTACTAGTATATCTGAAGATGTTATAATTAGAAAGGCTCATCTCTAATTTACACCTTCCTTTAAAATCAATCCTTTACAATCTGATTCTATTGATCTAACTCCTTCCTGTAAGATGTGTAGATGTTTCATTAGCATTATTATCAGCATTATTGTACAGTCACCCTCTCCACACTAATCCTCTGTCAAGAGAAACCTTATTTATATTTTAATCTTAATGCTGGCACAGGTTTCCTTGTATCACTACCATATATCTAAATGCTATGTTGCATAATAACTGACACCATCTCTTTGATTGTTTTCATAAAGTGACGTCCTGGAGGTGGATGTTAACACGGTCGAGATTTTAGATGTTGAAATTCTTTTAAACAAAGGATTATGCAGAGATATAGGTCTGCGGTTGCTTTAATCCGTTACTGGGTTGCAATTGTGTATGCTCAGTATGATGTACGTTGGGCTAGAAGTGTGTGTGTGTGTGTGTGTGGGGGGGGGGGGGGGGGGGGGGGGCTGTTAGATTTGAATCCCAGAGACCTGGAAACAGCCAGTGTAGACGGACAGATGGGTTGATTTTAGTGATGCTGTTGAATATTGCCACTAATACCGAGGCTCAAAGGAGATCAGAGGCAACCTTTCACCTCAGAAGCAAAGTCCATGACAAAAGGAGGCTGACCTGGTTGCTGTATAAGTGTTTGTGTGTGCGTGTGTGTGTTATCAAGTAGGCAACTGATCAACCTTGATTTCACCTGAAGCAGTAACTTCCTGGAGTTTCTGGGGTTGCCTGGCAACAACTCACAAGGATGAAGTGACTGCTCCCAGGCCAAAAAAAATAAATAAATAATAGTAGCAAGACATGCGTACCTTAACCCTGTATAAACCTGCTTAATTTTCATATTGATTAAACATTTAAGTGAGCTTTTGATGATAGTCTAATTTATTTATCTTTGGATACATCAGCTGACTACAATCGTTGAGTCAGATTCAGTGCATCCCCCCATCTCCCACCCAACTTCCGCTCCCTCATTTTTCACCTCAGTATAGAAATTGCACACTACTATTCTAGGCAGTGGACAGAAATAATGAGCTTTGGAGCCATAGAGTCACACCGGGCTGCACACACACAGCACACAACAAATAACTGATTTCACATGCTGCATTTTTGACTCACTTTATTTCTTTTTCACGACGAAAACTTAACCTGAAATACGTAAACTTATCTCCACCTCACCATCGTGAGACGCTAACGGTCTGAGAGGGCAGCGGAAATGTCGCATCCGGGCCGAGACCTTTCCTGCCTCTGCACATCTGAAGCCAGATGTGGTTCATATATGAGATTCTGCGAGGTGTCTGCGAGGCCCTGTCAGCACCTAGAGATTTAAACAGTCTGTTTATGAATAGACAGATTATGCATGTGGGAGGGGGGTTACTGGTGTTCCCCATCTGCACACATTTTTTAATTTCTGCATGTACATAATGATTTGCGTGTCGAGTGAGCAGCTGCCCTCATCACGGGGTGACAAGAGGGAGTGTGACAGGGATAAGGTGCAGTGGGCTTTTGCTCGTCCCTTGCGGGGCTCCCTTTGTCTGCAGATCATCCACTATCTCAGCCTTAAGAGGATTACCACGTGTTATGACATTAAACAGGAAGCTCAGTTATCATCCCCCTCTAACGACAAGCCATGCGCCACATAAGCGGAATACCACATCGACGCTTTAACTGGGCGCATATATCACAAGAGCGCCTCTCTCCGGTGTCTGATTTATATGTAAACTGATTTATACACCGGTGCTATCAATGTCAGTCATGTGTTCAGGGTTCTGTACGCATGCATACATTCCAAAACAGGACTCTTTAGCTATTTGGATTTATGATGTGCATCCGCGTCTCTGTCTCTCCAGCAGACAACACATCAAGGTTCCTCCATCCCGTCTCCGGTGCCTCCTGCGCCCGGTTCACCGCATACCAACACATTTGTTTTTTTGTTGATATCCCCTTAGAGCTGATGGGTAAGGAGAGAAGGGGCAGGGATGAAAGACGAATTGCAGGAATAAATGTTGGATGAGACATGAAACACGGGCAGAAGGGGGGATATCCAATTGGCAAGTTGCAGACTGCTTTTTTTTTTCTCCTTATGACACTACGAGCTGCCATATAAATTCGAATTGAAACCACAGCTGGTCATGAGAAATCCATTGTGATTTTTCTTTTTTTTTCCCTCAAATCTCGTCTACCTGGTAGACTTATTATTTTTCTCCTTCATATTACACCACTATAAAAAAGTCTCCCTCCTCCTTCGCTCTTTTTTTTATAAGTGGAAATGTTTGGCTTGTGCTTTGCTAAACAATGAACTGAGGAAAAAAAAATGGTATTTTCTATAAATAATTGTTTGGCTTTTCCTTGGCAACCTTCGAGGACGGGCACCTGGCACAATGCAGCCCCCTAAACTGTCTCCAGAATTTATCTGGTCCCGCACCCAACAGTATTCATCACAGTGCAAAATGCAGCGCCTCTGCAATACATCACAATCCGTCTGCAGGACCACAGTAAATCAAAACTACAATGCCCTTGACGTCTGCATTAGGCCCATAAACTACCTTTTTTCCCTATTCTGTCCCAGTGGACAGTGATCCTATGTGTGGTGCATGTGTGCTTGCGTGTGTGTGTGTGAAAGTAAGTGTTGTCATGTGTGTATAAAGCTGGCAGTCGTGAAGGTAGAGTGACAGAAGGCGAAGACTGACTGTCTGTTCCTTGTCTGGCTGAGCGGTGATTTATGTCCTCTACCTGCTCAGTGACTTTGGTTCAGTCGTGGTGTGGTCCCTGTGCTGCACAAGCAGACGGCTTGACAAGAGTCATGTTCCCTTAGTGTTCCAACAGACCATACAGCGGCGCCCACACCTGTGCTTTTGGTGATTTCTGTCGTATTTAAGCAGAAGAGGCACATGCATAGACGCGTGCAAAACACATTTTGGATGCAGCGTAGGGGAATAGTCTCAGCGCAGGCGAGTATTTAATAGACTGGAGTGAGTATTTTGGACTTTTCGATCGACTTAGCAGCTTCAGCGATGGGCGACCAGCTGGTTTCCACATACACGCCAGCTCCTATGTCTGCTGCACATCCGCGATCACTTTGTTCTAAACCCCCCCTCCCCCCTCCCCTTGTCTCCTGTACCGCTGCTGAGACATCTTAACTGAAACTGATGTTTTATGATTTGGTGTTTTTTAACACATCAACTCCTTCACCTCCCAAGGACAATGGAGGGTTACACAATTTTTAAAAAGCAACAAGCATAAGTTCTCTGCATAAAAAAATAAAAATGAAAATGATTATACTCTCGCACTCCAAAGTCATTTGTATGCTTGATTTTTTATTTTTTGGTATTTTCTGTCTCGGAGGAATACAGAATAACAGAAAACTTCCACTATTTAGCCAGCTGAATCGCCCAAAAACCTGTAACAAAACAGGGTGCAACAGCTTTGGCAGTGGATTAAATACAAAGCCTTGGGCGTAGGAATAAAATGCTCTAAATTGATTTGGCCTGTGCTGTTTAAATAGAGAATGCTGCTAATAGCTTTTCATTAACACAGGTCCATTGCCTGCATACTTGCTGATATTTAGTAGGCTCATTACATAGAAGGTAGATTCCTTTTATTTTAAAGGCTGTATTATTGATACTTGGGAAGGGAAAGGAGTTTCATAGATATTTTATTTGTACTGGTTTCAGGGACTCCAGGTTTAAAAAAATATGATAGTGCTGTTTTCTGCAATGCTTTATTTTTTTCTTTTATCTCCTGTTTGGGGATTCAGAATGGAAACAAAGCATGGACTGAATTTGTGAGAATAAATTCTTGCCGTTAGACACATCAGCAGCACCATGAAGAGAAGAATGAACATCAATCTAGACAAAACAAAAAAGGCTGCAGCCAGAGAGGGTAGATAACGTGAGACAAGTTCACAAATGGTGAACACAATGGGCCTCATGCGAGAACATTTCTGTGTTCGCTCTTTTTTTGTTTGTTTTGGGAGGCTTGCTCTTGCTCCTACCAGGGTTTCAAATTGTATTCACCAAACTGTCTTAACTGCATAAAAAACTCATAAAATGCCACCTGTTCATGAGTAGGGTTATGTTTATGAGATGTTTCATTCACAAAGAAAAAAATACCCAGGAGTAGAAAGAGGAATTTTAAACCTCAGAGCTTCAAGTCCTTCTGTCCGGAAATGAGCAGAAAATCACGCTACAGCTGCCAATGATGTGTCATCAGAGCAAAGCCTATAGCAAAGTGGCCCTTGACTCAGATGTGAATTGAATTATAATAGTGGTGCAATCAAAAACTCAATCATGAGTCAGGGGTTCATAAATGTTGCTAAGAGGCATATGTATATGTGTGTATATATATATATATATATATATATATATATATATATATATATATATATGTGTGTGTGTGTGTGTATGTATGTGTATTTATTTATATGCATTGGTCTGGAAAGTTATCTCTACAAACAGATGTGACTGTAATTCCCATTGGCATTTCTGTTTGCAGTATTGACCAATCATGTTTGAGCGGGCTGTGGTTGCATGCAAGTACAAGATCGTGTGGAGAGCTGCAAAGAGGCGGAACATACTGGCCAAATGGTATCTCAGGACTCATGGGAGGAAGTGTCTGACTAACACAGAGACATTTACGAACCCCAGAGCCACGCCGGTGGCAGAGCTACGTGCACCAAAGCAATCAATGCAGCTCAATCGCATAAATGCCCTCAACTTTAAACTCCACATCTTGGTCTATAGCACTGGTTTTCTGTCTTTTTCTTCTTTCTCTCTCAAGGTAGCCTCAGTGGCATCATCGTGGTTGTTTTTCTAGACTTGAGAAAGCTCCCCCGACAGAGGACACTAGATTCATGTGTAAAATCAGTGTCCACCTTTAAGGCATTATAATTCTAAGTCAGTGTTTCTCCCCCAAAGGAGGCAGGGCAGACTATCTGTACATGACTCGTACCCCACTCTCGAATTTCATTTGTACTTTTGAGGAAATGAGATCTCATAAATCACTCCTATGTGCCGCTTAAGACCAAATCTGTTCTTGTGCGTGTGTGTGTGCTTCTTCGCCATATCTGCTACAGTACTTGCTGGTCTGTCTGCCATACATAACAGAGCCATTCGCCCTTATGATTCCACACAATGTTTTCTACATCTCGACCACCTACCAGCAACACACACGCGCTGGAGTCACACACACCTGCTCTCCTCTCAGTGCGCCCAGCAGGCCTTCCGCCAGTCTTCTCAGCAGTCAGCCAATCAGTGACTGCTCTGTAGTTTAGATCAGAAACGGCCCCCTTCCAACTCAGACAGCCCGCCTCATGGCAGCGTTTTCTGGTAGAGCTCAAGTCCCATATTCAGGGCAGGGCTGTTTCATTAGTTTAATGCTTCGGCGGGTGAGAAGTTTAATTTGCTAAATGCACTCTTTCTTCTCTAATCAGATCAGCCAAATCAGATCAGTCTGCATCATCAGCTGCTTTTTTTTCTCACGGAGGATCTCCTGCTGGACACAATATTTGAACTTCAGTTCCCATCCCATGGGACCTTTTTCAAGCACTTTTCTGGCTTTCACTTTCCTCGCCCTCACTTTCGTCTTCACATTCAAGTTATTTCTACCCTTCGCAAAGGTTTCGCATGCCAAATATGTCAAGAATTGCATTATCTCATGCCTCAATTCACTTTGCATTCTGTAAAGCTGCGACATCTGTCTGTGTCTGTTTTGTGTGTATTCTTTTTTTTTTCTCTCCACTGTCTTCTCATTCATTCTTACCCAGAGCCGCAGTCGTGGCAGAGGATGAATCCAGTTGGCCGATGGTATTTCTCAGAGGACTAACTCAATATTCAAAAATTATCATTCCAAAAATGCACATCAGCAGCACTGACATGAATGTATTTGGCAAAGACGGGCCTTGAATTCAGCAAATGGAAATTACTTTTACCCAGAATGCAGCAGATAAACATTGTCCTGCATCATTCTGGAATTTAGACAGTGCTGTAGGTTCAGGGTAATGGCTGCATAAAAGAGGAAGCACAATTGAACAAAATTGCTGTCCCCAAAGAATCCTTATGGCTGTATGAAAAGAACCAGCAGCTGAAGCTCATTTTAGCCTCCCTTTATCACTCTAATGTCAAGCCCTCGGGTATTCGTGCACCTCTGACCTCACCTCCCTCTATCCCTCCCTTCCTCTACACATGTCACCTCCTTCCTCTAGGGAGATGCAGTAAATTGATGAGATTTCTTTCTAATTTTGTGATGTAATGTTTCTAGTTCAAAGTTTTTTTTTTCTCTAAGCGGGAGTGATTCTCAGCACATCAGACTCGCCTGTGCAGGCTTTTATTGTGCATAAATATTGTCTTGTGATCATGAAAATGTAAAGATGATGTAAATCCCTTCAAAAAGGTGGTATAGCATTATTTTTTTTTCTTCACCGGGAGATATTTCACATTAATAACAGATTTATAATGCTCTGTATAGGTATTCATCATTTCCTTTGATCAGTGCATATCAGTCTGTTGTATTATATGCTGTCAGGAATGAAGAAATGTTTCTGAGGCTGCTGATTAGAGTAAATGATCCACATGAAAGAGTGGACTCTTCGTTTTCAAAGTGCATGTGGTCCAGTTACATAAACTCCTAGGAAACTACATAAGAGGGGAGGAAACATAGCATTCTATTTGCATAGTAATGGATTTTTGGCCCTCTTATATGTTTGTAAACTTCACATGAGTGCATTTGCAAAAACAGAAAGTGATAAATAAATAATGTAAACTAAGCCTGCTTCCCTCAGCTCTTTGAGGAGCTTCTATGTTTTTGAATGTTGAACATGTTGGGTTGTGGTCAGGGATTCTGATTTACCTGCATTACATAAATAGTACATAGTTCCACCATAATTAGAAACATTTCTCATATTTTACTATATTTTTCCCGCTTTGAAAATGCTTCAAAACACAGATTCATCTTATACCTTGACCACGCCGCTGCATTTACATGCAGTTCTGTCAGAAAGTGTAAGGACAGCGATCTGTTTTTCATTGTTTTGGCTCCACACCACCACTCGGGATATATAAAGGAAAGTGCTGACTTTTAGCTTCTCCAGAGGATGTTGTCATCCATATCGGGTGAACAATGTACGAATTGTAATCCTCTAGTCCCCCACCTGCATTTCAATGCAACAGGACAGTGTCAACATGCAGATGAGGCAGCTAAAGAAGATTTTCATGGCCCAAGAGCATAATGTCCTCCCAAGTCAGGCACATGGCATCAATCTAGCTGTTTCACTTGCTAAATGTCAGGCTGAAGGCCAGAAGCCTCTGAAATAAGCAAGAAGGAATATGGCTGCAGTACATTAAGGAGTATGGTCTAGACCTGCTCTGCATGAAAAGTGTCATGAGCTAACTTTTGTTGTGATCTGATGCTTTATGAATACAACTGAATTGACAGCAGCATATTCATAATATTCCAAGAGTCTGCTGATGCCTGTTGGTCTTAAGCTCGATATTGACTACTAGGGATTTGCAACCAAATATTGATTATATCATGACTAGGGTTGTGACGAGACACTCAGCTCATGAGACGAGACGAGACCCGAGATTGGGTTCAAGAGATCGAGACGAGACAAGATTTTAAGAAAACTAAATTACAAATTATATGAATGCCTGGACAACAGACTTTTATTTAACTGAGTTGCACATGGATTTTATAACTCTGTAAGCGTTAACTTTTAATGAACTTCTTTTTTTTAATGAACTTCTTTCTCTACAAATTGAAACTAAAATAAAATGTTATAAAAGTTAAAATATATAGAAAAAAAATTATACATTTGTCTTTTTTTCAAGTGCAAACAATATGTGCAAAACAAAAAGTTCTTCTCTGTCAGCAGGCGCAGTTGTTGATTTGAGTACTGAGCTGTGGTAGTGCTGTAAATGTCTCTGCATTGTGCTCGTACTCACCGCGCTGTACGGCATTGTTTGCATACAGTGTCTGCATATTGTCCGTGTCTTATCAGTCACTCTCTTACCATTTATCATTTCTGCCGGGAACCCAAAATGCTGCCAAACAAACGATTTGAAAGTGGCGGGGGCGTTGTCAATATTAATACCTGTGTTTTCCATCATTCTGGCTGCTTGCTGGATAAATCTTGTGAGACAGAATTTTAACGCGACGAGCAATCTCGTCAAATCACATCTCGCGAGATCTCGTCACACGAGATCTCATCACACCCCTAATCATGACCTAATGTAACTGTTGCTACATCTGTCAATCTTTCCATACTCACCTTAGATGCATTAGGATGCAAATATCAGACTCCCAGATTGTGCCCATTCACTCGTAGTGCATGAGCCAAATATGTTTTTCGGCTTGTGGGGGTTGCCTCCATGTTTTTCGGGTTAGTGTTTCTCCCACTGGCCCGACAGCGTGTTCTGGCTTGGCTTAGACTTTAGATCAGGACTTGGCAAATTTGGCACCTTAAAATTGCTTTTCTCAGCACTAGCACCAGTGTAGAAATGTGAGTGGCCTCAGGAATGATCTGCCAGCAAGGAGTGGCAACGCTATATTCACCTTTCTTCAATGGTTCTCGTACAGCATTTTTTTTTACAGTAACGATGACAAATTTACCACTCAAAATAATATTTGAAGCAAGTGGCTTCCCAAAATGGTAAACAAATGCAGGTTTACCATATCTAGCCAATGAATACCAAATTCAGCCAAGTTGTGTATTTTCAGCAAACCCGGTCCATAACAAGAATCTGTAGTTTCTAGCACTGCAACCCTATAGCATATGCTATTGATGGTGATGATCCTTATCCTTATCCATGGAAATAAAAAAAAAAACATTGTTCTTGCTTTGGAGGGCTTGTTAGTACTTTTCTTAAGACAATCATTTTATTTCCTAACAACAGGAGTTTGGCTGCTCTCCTTACATACAACTTTTCATTTTTAATGTTAGAAAAGGTTTTTAGGAATGATGTGTTAAATGTGACTCTAGGGAGTTTGTAGATGTTGTAGACTTCCCTAATTCCCCTGTAATAATCTGCTGCAGGTTCAGATCACATGGTACAGATCAATTACAAAATATCCACTACAGTTTGTCGAAAAAAAACAACAACACAGAATACATACATCCATATAGTAAGAAACATAGCACAGCATATGATAATGATCAATATAAATTAACTGACATATCCTCTTGTTTTAAAAGACAGCACCGGCATCACATATGGTTAGTTTTATGTGTCACTCTATGTGTGATTTATACTAAAATCTTCACAGTGTCAAACATAGCCTGAAATGAAGTGTTATCTGGATCCCCTAGAAATTAGATGGCACGCATCATGATTGTAAGGTGTCATGTTAGTGAAAGATTAATTCTTGATATAGACTCCAACATTCTCCCTGCGGGTGTCAGGTGACTGACAGCAGGTGGAGTGTAATGTAATGCAAAGCACTGGTGTGAGACCGTTTCACTCAGCGAACGGCAGTGAAACCTAAATGTTGACATATCCATGTGGAGCCTGCGTCTTTACAGCGAGAGATTGTCAAACTTCCAATATGAAACACTGTGTATGTTTTTCATGCTGTGGGGAACAAAAAAAATTAATGGAGCCAAATGAATTCTGCTGAGAGGACAACCGTGATATAACTGAGAATAAGTTACGAGAATTACCTCAATCTGAACTCAACAGGATCAGCTCAATGGTTACTTCTCCATCAAGACCATATTATGTGTTGGTCCCTCCTAAGTTTAGCTTGCTCAAAATGCACCACACCTACTCTATGTGCTCAAAAAGTTGTGGTTGCTAGTGATGTCCTAAAAAAAATGTCAACTAGATTATCGAGCAATACCGTATTTTCTTCACATGAGATAAAAAAAAAAAAGAAAAAAAAAAAAACAAGAATCATCCCTGTGAACATGGTGTATATTGAGGGAAGGTTGTTTTTCTAAAATGACCGGCCATTACATCAGCTTTTCATTGCTTGACACTTAACTGCATCATAAAGTGAGTGGCATCAGTCTGAAGGGAATGAAGTGTCGCTTACTCAGCTCCAAATTCTGCTCCGCCGACACTGCCAAGATGGTGGAAACGTCACAAAAAAAAAAAAAAAAAAACAGAACACACTAGGGGAAAATGACCCTCCTCCCAGCTTCAGGATGTGGCATTTGGTCTTTGTCCATTTTGCAGAGCGAGAAGTCACCGGCTGTATTATAGCCTCTAATGCTGCCAGAGCCGACCTTGAGAAGGGATTTAAATACTGTGTCACCAGAGCAGGTCACGTTGTGTGGAGCTGTTGGAGCACTGAAGCAAAAGCTCGCTTGCATGGTCATTACCTTTGGAGCACAGGGTGAAAAGGCCTGCCAATCTAACTGAGTCACTGCAGCACAAATGAGAGGAGCTAGCAGCGAGGCATAATGTTTGGATTGTAAGGGTGCCAAAGTTCTCTGTTTACGCGCTGCTGGACAGACTATTCAACCTGGATGAGGTCCTACTACTGGACAGGTCTCATACAGCCAGCAGCCAAGCAGGGAGACCCACTGGGACTTTCTAGTACCACCACTGTCCAGTACCTCTCTGGAAAAATACTGACTGTAGTCTGCACGTTGGTCCAGGCGCAGCGGACACTTCACAAGGCCAAGCAACAGCTTCCAAAATGGAAGAGGGGTTTAAATCAAGCATCGTGCATCCGGTCTCCCTCTGTCTGTGTTACCTTGAGCAATGTGAAAAATATTTGTTTAACCTTGGAACCAAGGCTGACTCCAAAGCAGGCTTCCATGCTCTATATCAATGAGTAAGGCAGGAAATATAACTTATCCCCATAATAGTTTGTTGACTGATCTAGATGTTTTATTGCAATGGACAAAAACATGGCCCTGATTTGGAGAAAAAAAAAGTTTTTGTTTTGGCTCTTAAACATTAGATTTGTGTCTGTAATGTTCTCAGGGGGGCTTAGTCTGTGCTTTGGTGCAGGATTATTGGGAAAAAAAATCTGTTGTGCAGCATCTACCCTTGAAAAAGCTTTGGAAAAAGGTTTAAATATTTACTCATTGATGACAGCAATACGAGCATAATGAAACCTGACTTCGCTCAGTACAGTTATAACCTGTGAGCTGTAATTGAATTTTATTTTTTTGTTTGATTTATTTTGGGAGGAAATTACCTGTTGAACCTGTACCTTGTATCCTAACCATTGTGTGTGGAGGCAGATGGGGTCACATCATAATAAATTGCTAATAAATTCTTATCATGAATAATTGCCATGTTTTCAATAAGCAATGAAGCTTGATTTATGCATGAACAAGTTCTCTGTCAGGATGCATGAGCGGCAGAGGACTTTCTAACAGATTAGTTAGAAATAAATTCATGTAGCCCATCACTAACATGGTGGCCATTTGCCGGTTGCCAGCATTCGTTTCAGCCAGAAAGTTGTGCGAACTGATTAAACCATTTCTAGCTCCTCTGCTTGCTGTAAATTATGAATCCATGGTTTGTTAAAGGGCTTTAGCGTTGGATTTCTGAGAAGCAAACCAAAGGATCCCTGTTTCTTTGTAGGACCTTAACTTTTCAAACCCATTGTGTGCACATTTCGGCAACGCACCCCAGCTCCTTGGCAGCCGCCATCAAATTAGACTTGTACAGTAAATGCTTGGTTCCTGTTGTTTGCAAATGTTTGAATTAGACCTCTACAAACATGCCGCAGGGCCGTACAGACTATTCACGCATAATTACAGTCTATTGCTGTTTATCCTTTGCATCACGCGTGCGATCTGTAGGGTGTAATTTCAAACGTTTGATGGAAGTGAGAGAGTTCTCACTTCACCATGTTGTGCTTTCAATTTACCAGAAATAAAATGTTTTAACTGGATACTTTACTTCATGTAATTACAATGTGTACTGATGTTGGGCTATTTACTGTAATTTTGCATTTGCATTTTTACATCAGTGGCAGAAGGTCCAAAATACTTGCTTATGATTAGATCAGCTTGAAACACATGTTCAGTTGCAATTCTGATGCTACAGAAAATGTGTGTAAAGGATGGAGACACAGATGTACATAGAAAAGAAAGAACAATATAGTCTACCCATCAGCTGCAGCTCATCATCTCTGTTAATTAGAATCAGTGATTGATTAAACAAGGGGCCCAAATGAATGTATGTTTATTATATTTGGGAAAATATACATGAACCATTTTTCTCTTCTTTTTTGGGGGGGATTCCAAGCTGTCTTTTATCACTCTGCAAGCTTTTATAAGAATCTGTATCCATAAGTTCCCTCCAAGGTCCCCTTTTACTGCCTCCTGAAAGGACTGAGTCTGGAACAGGGCATAGAAAATGGTTGCTCTTTGACTCACCTCAAAGCTTGACACTTGGAAATAAAGAGTGCAGCCCACTGTTGTCTTACCACTTAGAGCTTTAAAGCTTTAAAGCTTTTAAAGCGATTTACAGGTAGAACTTCTTGTCACCATTTTTTCTTTGAGGAAATACAACCTGTTTTTTTTCCTTTTCTCTTTTATTATACCATGATAAGGACACATCTATAGTCGTGTTACAGCCAGTGTTGCTCCATAAAAAGCAAATTGAACCTCCTGATATGACCGCAGCTACACGTTGGGTTCTGTGTTAGGTTGGTATGCCCCTACCGATTGCTGGGCTTATTTTACATTGCAACTCACATCTTTCAGAGTAATGGGCCTGTAGATGGGATTTGGCACTTGCACAGAGCGGTAGTGAATGCATCCGTCTACCTCCGCCCTACCCCTGAGAACATGAAGTGCTGCAACGTGAAGAGGGTTGGTGGAAGGGAGGGAGGGATGTGTAATAGCGATGAAAGCGCATTTCTGTTTTCCAAAAAAGCCCCCCATCACAATTACTTGTCTCAGCCCGTGATTGTGCCAGCTCGATGAAGCCAGCGCTACCCCGAGATGACCACAGAGGAAATTTTAGCACCGCTGTCACCGGGTCCTTCCCCGAGCGTCACAATTACACAGCCCCTCATGTCACAAGCGATCAGTCGTTACGTTATGTAAAAACATTTTGCCATCAGGGAGAAAAGATGTTCCTGCTCTTTTACCTTGTTAAAAAAAAAAAAAATAAAAAAAAAAAAAGAGGGGGGGGGATCTCGGGCATGACGACACGCTTTCAAGTCTGTAAATGAACATGGACTTAGGTAACCTGGTGAAGACGTGCCGCAGCATATTCTGTCTCTTCAACTCTACGTCCTACTGTCAAACCAACCCTGAAGACTACTGTCGCTCTATATTTGTCACTACCTAAATAGGAACATGATTATCCTTCACGTTGGCTTCAGCTATTGACTACCCACCCTGTAGCTTCTCCCCTTTAAAAAAAATACATCACCTGACATGTGTCCAATCTTTAACTGCTCTTCAAGACTCAATGTCTTATTTCATACAGATGGTGTGTCGCTCATGTATTTATGCCGATGTAAAACCACAGCAGTGTGGCTGCCTGACTTCGCAACCTCTTTCCTCAACCTGAGTTGACCTCAGCTTTGGTTAACAAGCATTTGTTCTATTATTAATGTTGTTTGGAACAACATTTGCTTCCTGACTCGTCTAAAAAAAGAGTCGGAGGGAGACTGAGACCAAGATCAAGAGATCAAGAGATCAAGAGAGAGACAGAGCGCGCAAGTGATTGTGTAGACTGCTGAGACTGAAACTTAACTTTATTTAGGACTTATGTAATGTAGTTCCGTGTAACTCTGTGGTTTAGCAGTGATGTGTTTGGAACCGCAGTGTCAGACTGGAGTCTCTGCGAATGCAGCCCGCAGTCTCATATGAAAGGGCCCAGGCTTCCGCGGACCCACATCATACGTACACACTCACACCGGCATGCGCGCAGTATCTGTGCTATTTGGTGTTGCATTTTATTACCACATTTGTAATGAAGACACTAGGGAAGCGAAAGAAGACTATATTAAGTGGTAGTAGTGTGCGCAATAGACGGTAAAAGGAGGTTTAGCCGAAAGCCCTTCCACTGTATCAAATTTAGCAAGCCATGTCAGGATCCCTTGTCAAGTGAGCTTAGTTGTTAACCCAGATATTGAAATGCATTTCTGCTCAGTGCATGTGGATTATATGGTCATTGTTGGATGAGGATGTGCAAATGTAGAGAAAATGGTACTTTGGTAAAAAAGAGAGCGATAGTCACTGTGTCCATGTCTGTGTTTCTGTCAAGACCCGTATAGATTCCGCAATGGTTTTTGCTCTCCCTAGCGACAGGACACGAGCGGAAAACGTGACCAGTCTTTTTTTTTTTGTGAATGCAGGGTACAAGGGTGCAAACTCAAGCGAGGGAACAGGTGTTGTTTTAAACGTTAGCAGGTGATCGGGGCCTGGTTCGGTGTGAGTCACCATATGTGCACACATCTTCGGAGCGGCATATTTCTCGCCCACAATTCATCACGCTTATGACTATTTTATAAATAACGAAGTTCTGAATGTTTTCAATGTTGAATATAGACCTGTGACGATTAGCCAATTAATTGATCGATTGCTATCTGTTGCACTAATTTTGATAATTGAGAAATGATTTAAGAAGAAAATGTCTAAATCCTCTGGTTCAAGCTTCTCAAATTTGGTTTCTTTAGTTTTCTGTAATAGTAACCTGTTGAATTTGGGGTTGTGAACTGTTTGTCTGGACAAAAAAATTTATATATTACATTATATTATTTTATATATTTTCGGTTGCATCTTCAGCTTTTACAGTGATCAACATTTTACACCATTGAAGCAAACAACTAATCATTTCAATAATTGATTGCTAATTGTTTGATTGACTCAAGATATCAACTATCAAAATAGTCATTAGTTGCACATTCTTGGACTACATTTAATGCATAGAGTGTCAGGCGAGTGATAAACGAAATATAAATGCAGCCTATGTTGTACCTTTTATAGCAGCATGTCAGGAGGAAATGTTTCTGAATGAATCATGACTCATAATTTGGCGTATCTCACCTGCAAAAAGCTTCTCTATTTCTTCCTGACAATTCCGAGATGGTGACATCCCGTCTCTGAAATTGTCAGGAAGAAAAAGTCGCTAATTGAATAGCAACAACCCAACATGTCAGTGGCACCAGTGCAGGAAACATTGACGCCTTTGAGAAAACTAATATTTGGCTCCGGCGCAGAGAGTGCAACGCAGTAACATTTTAAAGCCAGCAGCTTGACTTCACAGCAGGGATGAGGAGCAGGATGCTTCCCCCTCATCTTCCTCCTTTCTAACCCTTAGGGCTTCATTGTTTCAAGGGGAATCATGCGGAGGTGTCGGAGTCCTATGATGCACCAAATATGTTTTTAAACATCTTTTTTTCCCCCTGCTTACTCTGAGGTGCAGATTCATTTGGATTGTTTGTTGTGCTCTATCTGCAGTGATGGCGGAACGCATGCGTGACTTGCTGTGGGTGCAGGGAAAGGCAAGAGTTTTTGTGTACAGAGAACAAAGTGATCCTTCCTAATGTGACAGTGTGGGACCTTCCAGGCACAGACAAAAAAAAAAAAAAAACATAAAATCCACATGGATGCACATGCAAATCCAAGAATACACAGCGGTTCAACGAGGAGAGGAGGCGGGAAAAAAAGGACCTGCAGCAGGGATGCATTTCTCTTCCTCTCATGCATAGACTCTGTCTCGCGCACACAGTGTGTTTGTTTGTTTAGCAATCAATTCACAAAGGAATAATTAAATTGAGTGGAGTTATGGCTACACAGAATAATGAGTCATTAAATGTAAGCCAGAGTGACTTACATCTCGCGCTGTTGTGCACTCCCTCTTCGCATTAGCTGCCTCTTACAAGCCGTCTGACAGCAGGACCACCATCTTTCATCTCCAAACAGAGAGGGCACCAACAGGGCTGGCTGTAGGGGGATAGATCAGGAGAGGAATTGGAATGCTGAAAGCAGTCAGAGGAGATGAGAAGAGGACGGACGTGTGTGATATATTTTCCGGAGAAATTTGGTTATGCACAATGTCAAAGGGGTTGGGGGGGGGGGGGGGGGGGGGGGGGTCTGGCAGGAAAGATTGGAAAGCATAAACGAGGAGATAGAAAGAATTTGGAGGGGGGGGGGTTGACACAGATGGAGGGATGAGAGGAGATGTGATTTAGGAAGCAATGAGTTGTTTAGCTCGCTGCGTGCCAACTGAATGCCAGCGATGGCGCCTGCCGCATTGGCCTCGGCGAACATTTCAGACAGCCATCCACTTAACTCGGCGACCTGTGTCGCAGACGCACAGTCCCTTTAATCGGCCCGAAAGCTGCTACACGCCGGCGGGAGGACCACGTCGCATCCAACACACTTACAGTGCTCTTCGCTCACAAAAATCTGTCTTGAAGGCATATGTGATTACCAGGTTAAGCCCTCGTTTGACTCATTGCTGCCTAGTGATCGTCGACCTGTTATAATAGAAGGGTACAAAACAACAAAAAGCTAAAAACCACAATTATGGGTGCAGATAGAGTTGCATTCATTTTCATAATAACACAAAGATTTTTAGATTTGTTTGGGATGCTCATCATCTGACTTTGTGACAATAAGATCTCACCCCGGTGCGCTCTGCAAAGTTTTCAGCCAGTCTATATCTTTTTCTTTTTTTTATTTAGGCTCATGACCAAAAAAAAATCATTTACTAATGCATCTTAAGCTCAAATTAGCCCGGTCCTACCACACTCACGTACTATGTTTCACTTGTACAGACAGTCTGGCCACTCTCCATTGACAAGTATTACTCACTTGAAGGCGGGTACTCGGTTGAATTTTAAAACTGTTGGATCTGTCCAGAGACACTCTGCTATAACCGATACGTGTGCCGAAATCGGACAGGAAAAAAACTCGCCAAAGATTGTTCTTGTTCCAGCTTTAATTTCTGGATATTCAGGCAGCAGTGCTTAATATTCCACTTGCGTTTTTTCTCTGCTGCCATTACAGAATTTCAAACATGTACGAGTAAAACCCACAAATATACTGAATACCCAGACAGGCTACTGAAGGAAAATGAAAATTGAGCCCAAGTAGATAGGAGGGCGGAGCCAGGCTAAGCTAAAATGTGAAATCGCCATAAATACTGTCACAGCCTTTCTTTTTTTACTGTGTTGTTTAAAGCAGCCAGCGCCTCAAGTGCTGTTGCTGAGGGTGGTTAATGGCAGAAGTTGCCTCTTTTTAAAGGGACGATCAGGGCATTGCAAATTTTATTCCCTCTGCCTCTGCATCCAACCAAGCCATCAGAAATTTATGGAGCTCATAGCATTCGTTCTTCAGTGAAAAGTTACCTCAAATGACCCTCTTTTTCTGAACGTCATAGCACCAAAGCCACTGTCAAATGGCAAGCCAAAGTAAGAATGGCAGCACTTCAGAAGCCCATGGGTAGTAAAAATGGTTGTGTCCATCTAAGACACATATTAAAGCAGGCTTCTCTATTTTAACTGCTGGTCTGATGCTTTATTGAGAGAGTAGCTGAGGGGAATTGGGGAGGAAGAGGAAGATGGAGAGGCTAAGTGACAGAGCGGAGACGCTGGATGTGAACTATTGAGCCACTCTCAAAAGCGGCTAAAAGTAGGCCACTTAACATATGCCCTTCTTATCAACATTTTTGAAGTAGTAACTAGTTCAACTCAGCTCAACTTTCCAAATAAATGTGCATCAAGGCAACTTGAATGACATTCTTCTGAATTCTTGGAAATGTATGTGTACATCATGTTTCAAAACAATCGCCCTGACAAATTAAAGGAGGAATATTTCTAGTAGTAGAGCACCTTTTTAATTAAATTGATGGATCCGATTTCATAACTTTGTAAGATTTTATTCTGAAGATTACAGAGTAACACCAGTCATCCCAGTGGGACTACCGTCTCAGACTTAATTATTCATATCTAGCGAGCAGCGAGGACTGGTCAACATTTTTAGACACAAAATAAGAGGAGAACCAACCATTTAGTTTCCTCTGAGGTATTAAAAGATTCCCTCCAAACATCCTCTATTTTAAAGTAGTACTTTGAATGTTAATGCATTAACGATTAATGAGGAAACTTTTAATGCCTTCATTTAACTTTAAACACAAACTAATCATATCATTAAGGTTGACCGCAATTTCCTCATGTAGTTCCAGGGCGGATGTGAGGAGCACAGAGCAGTGTCTCTCCTTCGCCCCTTTGGAAAATCATTTCAACTACAACTTACAACAACAACTACAACCTTGCATGCTCTGCTACAAAAATCTTTTATCTTTGCAGAATATTAGCACTGAAGTAGGTTCAAGCATTATTTTATCTACCTCCAACACCTAAATATTAGTAATATTGTGATTAATCACAAATAATCACAGGATATTATTGTGATTTGAAGTGATGAATTGTTTAAACACTGTTTTTAAGATTCATGAAAAGCATATTCTGCTTTGTCAATTCAAGTTTGCATCCGATGTGTTTATTCTAGTAGTCGTGATGTTAAAAACACTCTTGTAATCACACATCTTTAATTCTGATTTAAGGAGAGCACAGAGAAACTTTCCCATTTCAACAGAAAACATCAGAGGCAAACTGCCTACACTGTACATCCTTCTGAACGGTGGTGGTTGAACATTTACAAGATGTCACAAGAAAAAAACATTTTTAGTTTATTTGAAATTACACCGAGACAAGAATATAGATACATCAAGGCATCAAGAAACTGTTAGGAGACAGCTGCTAATGGCACCAACATCACTCAAAGGAAAACCCCTTAATCTGCTCCTATGACATTTCAGTGGCAGGTCTGATGCCATGGCCTGTTGGCTAGCAACCTCAACTTTATGTGCAAAATACAAGGCAGTTCTATTTAAAGGATAAGCTACCATTCACGCCACAGTGACTGGAGCCCAAATCTGTAAAAAAAAAAAAAAAAAAAGAAAAAAAATAGTCGACTAGACTAGAGCTGAATGATGATGATATGTTTGACTGGGCTAACAAAGCTTATTGTAAGCAGTGAGCCAAAGGGACCAGAAGAGAGCAAGCTGAATAGCTGATTGCATTGCTGAACCGTAAGCTAAATTTCAAGGGAAAATGAGATTGTAGTAAGAAGGTGCCAGCTCATAGCCAACACATTAGTAATCCATGACCATACAGATACCCCTCCGGAAGGTAGGCAATGACATTTTTCTTTGGAGTGAAGCAACAGCGTACCCAGACTATCCACTGCTTTATATTGTGTGGCAGTGAGTACAGCCATCAAACGAGTGTTTAAGGGGTTGTCAAGGAAATGGTTCGACTTTAAAACAGAATTCTTCACATGCTGCACAATCCTTTCTAGGATGTGACTGAAAGAGATTATTTATATCCTCAGCCATAGTATATTTATGACAACATCATGAAAACGTAATAATGTTAGAAATAGAAAATGACATTTTGGGTTCTGTTGCTACCATTTTCCTAACATGCTGTCAGGTGAAACGCTTGATGCTGGAACTTCCGTACATCCTGGGATCTAGTTATCTCCAGCGGTGACTGATGTTGCAGTTTCTTCCCCTGCTGACACTGGCATAATTAAAACAGAGGTAATCAGAGGGCGCCGTATCAATGAAAAACACCTGTTCATTATTCACCCAGGCTGTTATGCCCACACCAGCTCTACCTTCAATTTCTGTCAGATATCTTAGGGAACGCTTTGGTTCTGAAGTTCCCCCATGTAGATGAACGTTCTATCTGGTAAGAAAAAAAAAAACACTTGTTAAAGCATCAAAAGTGAAAAATCAAACTCTAGATTTGTTATAACTAGGGCGGTTCACAAAAATCACGGTTCGGTTCGTATCACGGTTTAAGGGTTTTCAGTTCTGTACGGTTCTTATTTAGAATCCACTTTATATCCATTTAGCTTAAAAATCCACAATAACAGGATACAACATTTTAAAGGCCATAAGATGATACGAATACAATCTAATGTAATGTAAAATCTTATGTCAATGTCATAATAATCATATGCAAATTGAATTTGATATGACATTATTTGATGGTTGACATTATTGGAACCATCTCTGATAGCTAGGTGATAGCAAGAGTGGGGACATTGATGATTTTTTCTTTATTTTGACAAAAAGGGAGGGTGTATCTAGACTACAAGAAATTATGTTCATTTTTTTCCCAATTGATACAAGAGTGCAGTATTTCAGAACGCACGGCTGGATTTATGAAAACAACTTGAAAACTTATTAAAAACAAAAAAGTACTGGAAATCCATATAAAATGTTGCATGAAGATCAAACACACTGCACTATTTAAAGACTCATTTGTTCACTTAATTTTCATATTCTTCTACAAGAAAATGAGTTTGTCCACATTTTGTGCCAAAAGGCGAGACCTACTTGCAGTGACAATGTTTTTTACATGCGAGCGTCAAAAGCGGAACTAACCCACTGCGACGCTCTACATGGTTAAGTTAGCGGGGCGCACCCAAACACTGTAGATTCACAAACATGGCAGCGACTGAGAGAAAAAATATTAACTTAA
Organism: Lepturacanthus savala; assembly: GCA_030544235.1. Lineage (NCBI taxonomy): Eukaryota > Metazoa > Chordata > Actinopteri > Scombriformes > Trichiuridae > Lepturacanthus > Lepturacanthus savala. Next base: position 19,904,012 of record CM060465.1, read on the forward strand.
AACTTGTTTTGAGCCATTTATTCATCATCTGTTATTTGCTTTTGATTAGGGCAGAGAAAAATCTATTAAAATCGGAAATCGGATTTTGCTTTTAGGCCATATCGCCCAGCTCTACATGCCAGAGGCACGTATACAATGTGCATGCCACCACTAGTATATATATATATATATATATATATATATATATATATATATATATATATATATATATATATATATATATATATATATATATATAAAGACAGACTAACTTGGGCACAGGAGTCTTTTTTTTTTCTTCTCACTGATTATTCATAAAAGTAACAAAAATGCACACACCTTATTCACTGTCCTTGACAGACTGGCAATCCCCTCAGCATCAGTCCCTCTTGAAGTGCTATCCATCTTTTTTCACCAATAAATCATCCAGAACGCTGCTGCTGCTGAGTCCTCTAACACCATGAAAATGGAGCACATTACACCGGCCTTTAAATCACTGCACTGCCTTCCTGTGTGTCAAAAGATAGATTTTCAGATAGATTTTACAATCCCATACCTACTCTATGAAGCACTAAATGGTTTGAGGCCTAAATACATTTCTAAATTAGTTATACGGGCCCCTCAGGATCAAACCAAGCAATGTGAAGCCGCTTTTAGATTATTATGCTCCCCACTTGTAGAACAAGCTTCATGAATACCTAAGGTCATCAATACATAACTTATTTTTAATTTGTGAACTATTTATTTCCTTGTTTTTTCCTTTTCCTTTAATGTCTTTTTGTCTTTGACGTCTTCTAAATAAAAGCTAATTAAGGTTGTGTTCCATTTAGTGTAGCATTAGTATCACTGGTAACACCTGTTTACTATTTCAGGTCAATAAGGCTATTGAATGGAGTAGAGAAGAGAGAAGGTGGCAGCTTGCTGTGAGGCTGTGAGGTTTCTTTGTTAATTTGTTTTGTTGAGCTTTCCCTGGGGTAATTTTTGCCTCTGTTTTGATATTCTGGCCAATAAATTACTTTTATTGACAAAATCCACTCTGCGTCATTTACCGCCTTTGTGCTCAAGGTAGCCTGGCTTTTTAAAAATGTTTCTTCTGTTACTAAATTTCAATCTGGCAGCTTTGATCATACTCCGCTTTACAATTGAGCCTAAAATAAAAAAGTGGGGCCAATTTAAGGGGTAAAGCCATATTGAAAGGTGTGTGGCATTTTTATAGGGGTGGGGCCTAATTTGGTTATGGAGGCTTCATTGAAAAGCTGCAGCATGTGATCGGAAACAATTGGAAAAGGGCAAGGTCTAAATTGAACAGGGGTGGGCCTGAGTTCTACGATAGCATAGCCTGAATCGCTTGCACACTGCAAAATATGACCAGATGTAGAAAACCGGGTACCATTCACCTACTTGCTGAAAGCCTACTAAGGTATTCAGATGCTCGACATGGAGACGCAGCTGTGGGGTGGGGCTGTGGCAGCTGAGGGGGTCACCAACTAATCAGCCTCTCTCTGTGAAGAAGAGGGTTGGAACAAACTGAAGGCGAATTGGAAACTCTGACTGATTGATTGACCAAAGAATGCCAAAAATTCTCTTTTAGCCCCTAGAGAGGTATAACGACGGTTTGTTTGAGGCTGTACATCAATACTAGAACGCTCCCTGCTCAAACTTCACATTATTTCTACCCGAAGCTGTTGCAGTTTCTTCTCTAGTGTAGCCACATTTCCCTCCGGACGGAATAACGATGCCAGAGTGGCCTGTTCTTGCTCCAGCCAGCCCTTTGAACACATACAGCCCTGTTGATATTCCTGATGGATCGCTACCAGTCCTTTGGCCTTACTGACTGCATAAAACAACAAGCGAGAGACATTACTGGAACAGAGCGGTGCACCTACTCAATATCACAGATGCAGTGCACAGTGGAACTGTTGGAAAGTGATTTGCCTGTTTAAAAACGTGGCGGCGTGATTAAAAATTAAAACGGGACACAATAATTAAGAGCCCTCTCTTAATGTCGAGTTGAAAAATGTTGCCTCAGTACAGTTTGCTTGTTTGAAACTGAAAAAAAAACTGAACTACATCTGAACATAATTTGTGAGCAGCCTCAGGTCTGGACCTGAGCCTGCGCTCAGGGCTGCATAAAGCATTTATGCACGGATGGGGAGAGCCAGCTAAATAGAGGTCCTGGCAGAGAGCTTCCATCCATACGGTAATCACAACTCAGTCTGGCTCTACATGTGCAGTGTGCTGAGCTCAGATTCCTCTTATCACGGAAAGGCATAGTCCAGAGGGCAGTCAGATCAAACCCATGCATTAATCCTTCCATGTGGACTAGGGCTCAATCTCGAGTGATGACACTTATACGCTATGATCCTTCTTAAGTTTGCTCTGATCTTTTTGGCTTAACCTGCGTCAGACATATACTATTAACAACAATGCCCTCAAAGAGGAGCTTTAGACGAATCTTCTTATTAATAGAAAATAACGAGGGCTTCTCAAATGTGTAGCTCAAGCTTTTTTTTTTTTTACATCCCTGACACTCCATCGTCTATCGACAGGTGCCGGCACCTAGTGAGTAGAACAAAAAGTTTAACCTTTCAGCGCAATATGTGTTACACTGTTATATTTTATGTCAAATGGTGCTGGCTTCATTTTCATCCGTGTAATGTATCCAGCGGCCTGCAGTAGACATCCTAAGCAGTTACTTTTAAGTAACAGCCGAGCCTATGGTAATTACGTAATTTACTTCTGCAGAAGTCGTCACAGATCAAAAGGATTTCTCCAATTATTTATTGGGGGTTATTTAGGAGTTGTTGTGTCTTGTAGCAGCTGTTTATGTCTTTAAAAAACACAAACACTGATTTTATTTCTGTGCATTTGCATTGTATATTCTCTCCTTGTTCTCATCTGTTTGACCATGTTATAAGCTTTTATAGAGGTGTGTGTGTGTGTGTGTTTATAGAGTTATTAGTTGTACACATTGCTAACTGATTAGATTGAATTGGATGATTTGTTTGTTTTTGTACAATATATCTCAAATCAAAGATTAATTCCTCACAGGGTCCTTCAGTGATTACTCAATTTTCTTCATTTCCCACTATGAGCCGTTTCACAGCATCATCCATATTTGTTATAATAAGCCCCCTGTATTTATTTTTTCTATGCCCTGTAGCTATGTTTGCCTCTCTGGACATATGTATAGAAGAAATCCTTGAGCAGAAAAGGAAAAAAATATATATATTTAACTTATCTCTTTGAAAAATAGTTACTAATTATCCATGCTGCATCCAGCATCCATTACATACAGCATATGACTCTGGACTCCCACAGTGCGTTTCAGTAGTCATTTCCCAAAACAAAACAACAGGAGAGTGCTCGATGAAGACGTTTCATTATTCAGAGATGCTGTGAACAGAGCATCTTCTTTATGCTTCCTTTGATCTCCAGGTTTTCTGTTTTGATTAGTGTGTCAAACCCACTACACGTGGAGAGGGCTGAAGGCCCTCACATCTATTTCCAAAGCCCGTTTTCAGCACAGTTTAATTCCAGGTGACTCCATTCTCTCCCGCCAATTCAGTCAGTGTTTGAAAAGGTGCAAAGATAAGCAGAAAGATGGTGGCGATATTTGGGGGTCGGGAGGGTGCGAGTTGGCGAGAAGCGTGTGAGAATACAAAACAGGCGTGTGATGTAAAGCTACAGGCAGTTGGGGAGCCGACGGAAACAACCTCCGACCCTGATTCCCAGGCTGTCACAGATGTTGACACCCTGCGGATCCGGCCTGTCATTGTAATGCTGACATTCAAACCCTCAAAGTCACCCTGTCCCGCCTGGAGCTTAGAACAAACCTAAATCCAGACACGGATCAGGAATGCATTAAATATCTTACAGTGCAGCTAACGTCGTCACGTGAGGCAAACAACGATCACAGATCAGTTCTGCTATTCCTAGAAGCTTCATGAATAAGAGCCCCATAGGCTTGTTTAATAGGGTGTATCACATATCCATTAAAGCTTCTTTTCTGAATGTGTCAGCTTTAGGCGACTGTGATTTGTGGAGACAATCACAGCTCAAAGACGTTGCCTTTTGATGAATTCTTAGGGGGAAAAAAAGCTGAAATCCTTTCTTTACAAAAAAAAGCATTGATAAAATAATTATGGTTGGATGCAAAAATAGTATCTATTAATGAAACAACTAATGATAGACAAATTGTAATTAGAATACATGGGAGTAAATATACTTCCCGGTGGAGCTGTAAAGCTATCCCCTGCATTTTTTTTTATTTATTTGGTTTAGTGGTTAGAGATACATAAAGTATGAAGCAATATTCTTACCAGCATGAGGTATTATATTACTGCAATTGCATTTCATACGGAATGAAACACTGTAGCTGAAGTTTCAAAGTGTTGTTTTGTGAATGTTTGCTCAAACATTACCCTTAAATTACACATACCCTTCCCTGTGCAGTCACCTTGAGTTCCAAAATGCTTGGCTGTAATGAATTTCAGTATGAAATTTGAGCTGATATTATGAATATTAATGTGGATGCAGCACGAATCCAGAGAGAGAGGGGAGTAGAATTATTTAACCTGGAAAGTCAGGTATCCGTTTCCCTGCGTGGCTCAAAATTTAGTTAAGATAAAGGGCAGCGAGACCTTTAACTCCAGTCTTATTTGTTCTGCTGCCTCTTTATAAAGTGGCATGATTCATAATCCAGGGGCTGCATTCTCATTGGTGTGGACAACACTGTGGTTTTTATCAGGAATACTAAACATGTGCAGTGCCTTATCAGAGAAATCTGAATTCAAAAATGTCTCATCTCCCTGCAGTCTGAATGTCTTAAAACGTGGTAAACTGACGGGACTCATCAGCAGCTGCACGCCGGCGTTCAACTTAAACGCTTCGCCGTCAGATGCTAATGTGAGATGCAGCCTTTTTAAAATGGACGGCGGCCACCGTGTTGTGTTGAAGGAGCGAAAATGAAGGACAGTTACCTTCTCCTAATGCTTCCTTGCACTTTTAACATTCTGCACAGTTGCTCTTTGCCTCCACCTGTGATGTGGCAGGAATACCGCAGTCGAGACAGGCTGGAGCCGAGGAGAGCTCACTCCGGACAAGAAATAACACTCCTGACGAACTGAATTAGGAATGTCTGACCCCCGCTTGCCCGGATTCCACATTTTATGCTGTCACACAGACAGACAGATAAACCACAAACAGGGCCACACAAGCAGAGTGACATTAAGTGCACTTTGGCGGGTTAATATAAAGGTCATGGTGTGACAATGCTGTATTATGTCAGGAGACAGCATAACATTTGACCGGCCTGACAGACAGCTAAATGCAGAAGCATGACTGTCAATGGTTGAATCACGGTGAATTTTTATACATGACACGTTGACTGCGGAGATTTGTATCTTTAATTTAACATTAATTCCCTTATCTTTTTTTTTTTTTAATCTCCCATTGAGCTGAAAACATTAATACAGGTATACATGTGAGTTAATTTCCAATCCCTAAAGTAAGTGCTGTGTCCCTGGAAGGATAAAGCAGTGTTTTTTGGGGAGTTTTTTCTTCTCTTTATGTAATGTGAATCAGTAGAGTAAAGAAGTTACTGAGGTTGTTGTCTCACTTGGTTGAAGGTCAGTGTGCAGGCAGGGAAATGACAGGGGAGGCAGCTTGAGTGTGTTAGTGAAAGCAAGAGGGACCGAGAGATGACTGTATAAAATATACAGCGGTGTGTGCTGAGAAGAAGGAACGGAGATACCGCATTAAATGTGCTGTAACTGTGCAGGCGGACAAGCAAGTGCCCGAGCCCCATATCTGGTTTCATGTGTGGGGACATAGATTTAAAGATCTCCTCTGCTCCCTCCATGCTGTGCTGTGTAATAGAAGGAGCTTGTGCCCCGGGAGTGGCGGAGACTTTATATGCGGTCCACTGTCACCCCTCTGCAGCAGCTGCAGAATATTGGTTTTTACCTGGCTGCGGAGTGCGGGGCAACATTATCAGATGTAGCATTGCCCAGGCTCGCTTTAACAAGCAACTATATAGGGTATCTGCAGGAAGAAAAAAAAAGCATTGTTGTGAGTGTCGGTGAGCGTGTATAAAAGTGGGTGTGCTTCAACACAACCTTGGTAGTATATAATAAAATGTGATTACTTTTCTCTCCAGAAAATGAGATGACGGTGTTGAACCTGTAATTTTGGTAACATTGTATCCTCCTGCAAAAGGCACAGACACCCTCAATGAGCTGTTTTCCAAGCAGTTTGATGTGTGCAGATTATGATTCCAATACTCGAGAGGAGAATTATTATAATCCATAGCCTCGGGTGATAGGTCAGGGGATAGCTATTTTCTGGCAGTGAATCATTTTTAGGGTGACCCCCCGTGCTCTTGAGTGATGTAAAATTGATGACTGAGTGGCAGAGTGGCTCACATTACTTTCCCAGTGGCCGCTCTGCCTCTGAAGTTTTTGGAGCATGTCATGGCTAATCTTGTTCGTATTCAATCATTTCCTCCGAGAAGAAATATTCATTTACGCTGCTTATTTACATAGCGTATTTTTATATGTATAGCCATACAATGAATAATGTTCAACTCATTAAAGCTCTGCATAAATTGCTTTTGCCTTCCTCATTATGTTTTTGGATTCGTGGGGGAAACAAAAAAAAAAAAAAAAAATTAATTTAAATCATCTACAGGCAATTCTGTTCCAGTATCTCGCTGCCAAAAACATGACATGGGGTGTAAGAATATTGAGTTGATTTATAATCATCAGTCCTCAAAGGGAATGAGCAGAATTGGGAGCTATCAGCACGAAATGTTTAAGTAGGTGAAATCAGAAAAGTAGCCGGAGCCAATTTCAGCCCAGACTCTGGAGAGACTTACTGTCTGCACACTTTAATTAAGAAAATTTGGCAGCTAAGCAAATAGTCTCTTTCTATGTGCATAACAGATGTTTTTTCTAGATTTCACATAGGTAATATATCATTTACTTTTATTATATTACTTTAGTCATTTGATTAACATTAAGATGTAATTGTTTTATTTATGCTCAAGCCATGTTGCAAATTACATTTTCTGCTTTTGCAGTTGAACTCCATCTGAGATTCAACTGTGCTGCTGTACGTTTTTGTCATGTTATGCATTGCTGTGTATGTGTGTCCATTGTGTGTCCTCTTATCTATCTGTTTGTGCAAGAGTGCGACCGATTCTGTTTTAAAAGGTGAGGGATATGGGCAGTAAAACCTTTGTGTGGTGCATATGTAGCCACCAGCCAACAGCAGCACGCAGGGTGCATCCTGTTCTCAGGTCGTCAGATGCTGTCACTCTGACTCATGCACCCATGGAGGCACCCTTTTTGCACCCATACAGATACAAACTGGACATATTTGACAATCTGGGATAAGGACAGATTTCTACATCACTGTTTTTTTATCAGTGTTGGACACGTTACTTTAAAAAAGTAAGTAGTTATAGTTAATAGTTACTTCTCCCAAAAAGTAACTGAGCTAGTAACGGAGTTACTCCACTATAAAAGTAAATAGTTACCAGGGAAAGTAACTATTGTGTTACTGTTGTTTTTTTTAAGCTTAAAAATGTCAAAGTATTTGGATTTTTTAGAGTAGGTTTCCCAAGCCAGTTGGATAGAGGAGAACAGCAGAGACATTACCCACATAGAGGTTTAAATATTCATTGCACCTAACCGAATCAACTGGTCACAATGGCAGCATGTTTTCAACAACATAACGACCTATCAATTCATTAAGTTCTATCTGTGTCACAATTTTTTAGCTTGAGCCGAAAAATCCAACTTTTTTTCTGCTAGGATGTTAACAGCACTTGTCTTGCTGTCATCATTAATGGTGTCAATGGAGTTTTTGGCCACTGCTTCATTAAATTGGATGTCAGCAAACTGTTTGCTCTGGGATGACTTAATGTACACTCTACACGTACATTTACAGGGATGAAGTTAAAGTAGCGCCTATATTTTCATCTCACTAAATCTAGCTTTCCCCTCGACTCCAGACTCCCCATCTCTGATAGTTTGTGTGTGTCTGTGCTTCTATGTTGATCTGATCTCTCTGGTCAGTTTAATATGAAATCTTACTCTTCCTTAGCCAGACATCAGTACTTAGGCAGTTATTTCTCCCATTGCACCAAAAGGAAAAAAACATATTTGCAGCTCCTGTGTCTGTGAGCCAAGTTGAAATCGTCAATGAGTAACAGCGTTGTAACCATAGACCAAGTAATTAGTTAGATTAGCAATTACTAGGGAAAAAAAGTACAGCTGTTAGTCACAGCGTTTATTTTAACGCTGTTATGTCAATCGCTGTTTTTTATGTGCTTCAGTGTGAGTAAATGGTGTCTGTGTGTCTGTTTGGCAGACACATGCACACGTGCAAAATCCAGCAACGAGGACCCTCCTGCAGGATTGTGCAGAGGCGTGGGTGTGTTAACAATCAGGAAAAAAAGACATTTTATTTCTGTGTTGTTTCTTGTCACTGTGTTGCTCTTGTCACTCGCTGCTCTTCTCCAGCTCTGCGTGCAGTCGGGGAGGAGGAGGGGCCCTCAAAGGCCAAATGACAAATCTTACCTTTTAAGATGATTAGACTGCTGCTTCAGCATTTAGCACATTGTGACAAGAGGAGCGTCTTGGCTTGTTCCACACCATTCATGCAGCTCTGCAGACATCTGCTGTTTTCTTTCCCCCCCCCCAACGCGGAGGGTGACGAGGCTAGGCATGTCGCTTTGAGTTGTTTACATAGAGCGTCCATCAGCTGTTGTTCCCCGCTCCTCGCCGTATATACTCTTGTCTGTTCAGAAGAGCTGCGCAGCCATTCTTGTGCATCCTTACAAGAGCTGTGATTTTATGTGGCATGAGGCTTTATATGTTGCTTTATCAGCAGTTGTTGATTTATGTCTAGAGACTGCCCCACACAACACAATGACATGGCAGCTGTGTCTTTAGAGGAGGGTATTAATCCGCAGCAGGGCAGTTCCTGCAAAAAAGGAAAGGATCCAGGGCATTTTGCCAGTCTGCTACTTTTATTCATTTCTATGTCTCCTCTCCTCTCCTCTCCTGTCATGGCTTGTAGCCAGTGCAGTGCCCCCAACTCTGGTTGGCAGTGACAAAGCAGCTGCTCATGAATGACCACAGCCATATTAATGGTATCTACACGCACACACTCTCCCACACAGGAGAAGGGCTCGCCATATTGCGGGGAGGTACTATCCAGCTGGTGGGGTTGGAGCTGAACTCTTTTCCTCTCCGTAGGCTTCCACCACACTTGGTTTGATTTTTTTTTTTTTTTTTGATTTTTGTTTTGAGATTAAATTTCTCTTCACGCCCACCTCTCCCTGTGTGCGTTACTCTCTTTTCTGCTCCTTTCTCCTCATACGTGAACGTGCATACGCCGTCTTATGATGAGATCATCTTAATGGGAAGCCGCGTATATGTCAAGATTACGCAGCAATCAATACCCCTGTGGTACAAACAACAGTTGTGATGACAGAGATGAGATGTCTTTGTGGCGCGCACATTGGCAAAGCTCCTCAGGCGTTCTGTTGCGCCTTTAATCCATCCTTCGCCTTTGAATCCTCAGCCAGGAGCCGTAGCGATGTGCAGCACAAACGGCAGAGAGATGGATATGTTACCATCCCATGCTCTTGTTTTTTTTTTCTTCTTATATCTTGTATCTTGCATTTTTTCTTGTCCATCTCCAGCTCTCTCCAACTGTGTCCCAGCACAGCAGTGAAGCCTGCTCTTCTTTTTGTTTGCATTTCAGCAACAGCCAACTAAAATATTGATGAACCCCATCTGACCCCTCATTGCTGCGTCAGCAGCTTCCTTAACAGTCTTTCAGAGCGGCACCATGCTCATCTGCTTATTTACCAGAGCTCATATTGGACGGTCCTCACTTGATGTGGACATGTGTGGTGTGTGTCGCCAGCTGCTTCCCACCTCCATGCGTGTTGGGAGCCAGGGATAAAACGTAATGTTGGTCTCACTCCCTGCGGAGATTGACTATTTAATGCATACATGGACAGACAGAGATCATACAGTGGCTTAAGATGTGGCGGTTGCCACATTATACAGCCATACGGACAACACTTAGTGAGAAAGGGAATCTCTTAGTACAACATAAAGGAGGCTCTGGGCTCTATAATTTCAGAAAACACCACATGTTGCCTGCCTGGTGGTGTCTAATGGTCCATATGTTTGTCTCCCTTCTACTTTATTTCTTTTTATGCGTCATTCATCCATCTCACCCTGTCCAACCGCTGTGGTACTCGGAGGACACATTTGGCTTTAAGCTCTCCAGTGTGCCCTATAACCTGAGCACAGGAGGAGATTTAAGCATGCGTTTGATTGCTCATGAGGCACCACGCGGATACGGCTTACCCACAGGGATTTCAGGTTCCAGAGCAAAGAAAGATCCGACCACCATATACTCTTGTTCCTCCACAGCCTTAAATAGGTCTTGTGTCGCACCAGTGGCATCCACAGGTTCTGGAAACTTGAGCTGTGTGTGGCATCGCTTCCGTTGTGGTTGCCATTTTTTCCATATGACTCGGGTATAGAGTTATAACTACATCCTCTTTGTCCCATCTCGCTTTCACTTCCTAAAGAACATGAAGGACATCAATCCGCTCTCCTTTCCTCTCCAGGCCCTTGGAGGCCAGTAAGCTAACTTAGGCTGCACCACAGAAGTATGCAAGAGTTTTGTTTTTTTTTTCCTTTAAAAGTTATTGCTCTTCCTCTCCTATTAAAAACTCATAATGTGGCAATGTGGCACATTGGATGTGTTGTACCTGGGGGTAGAAAGGCAAAAGAAAAACTTCAGAGATGATTGACACGTCTGATTGCATTATTCTACAATTTTGCCTCTCAGTGGCGTGTATCAAGATCTAGATGGACAAAAACTGACTGATATTCAGAGCATGAATTGTGTTCCTTTGTTTTTCAGTACATGATATAAGATGCTTTCGAAAAGAAAGCCTCACTAATTTGGATGTTTGATGATAAAAAAAACATGAAATGCTAAGAAATGAAATATCATTCTACTGACAGTCAAAAAACAATAACAACATTTAATTATCGACCAGCCCCAAACAGTATACCATTGTTACTTTAACTGATGGATATTTTTGCTCTAATTACTGCTTGTATCCTCGTTAAAATATTTTAGTGTACACCTTTAAATTGTTGTAAGGATATCCCGGTTTCATTTGTACAGTTTTTAGTTTTTTTTAACCATTGCTTACATTATACCATATATGACAAATCTGACATGTACCTTTTTAAAATCAAGCAATAAAAATGAAATTCAGCTTACCCTTCAAAGACCCCTCAGTCAAGTTTAACTGACTCAGAGCCAGTAAATCAATAATCGAGGCCTCTCCGTGGTTCCCTCCTTGCATTCTCAGTGAACTGGATAAGATTCATATTGCTGACGTTCCATCTTTTTTACACAGCTATGACTCTATTAAATATTGTATAAAGCTCAGAACACTGGTGGACTTGGCTATTCACCTCCTTTGATCAACATTATCAGAACACTGTGTCACTCCCGATTTATCTGCAAGGCTTTTCTGGGATCATATATCCTGCTGCTACAGATATCACAGGCATGTGACCTCTGTGTGACAGCCTTTATTGAACTACTGCACTGTGATACGGTGTTGCATTTTAATGGAAAGAGACACTTTCTGACCTAGATGCAAATGTATTGTCCTGTGTAGTTTTTCTCTAAATCCAATGAATAAAGAGTTTATATTAAAATGACCACATGGAAAGACCTATTTCTTATTGCATTTTAAATTATATACTCGACTTATTAAAGGTACAGTTGCAAAGTACGGTTTTCTGATTCATGTCTGAGTTTTCATACACAAACTATGTCCTTGCAAGGTATACGTAAATGTTGTTTTTTTATTTCTAGGATTCTCTAGGAGTCATTCTCCTGTTTTGCCCTGCATCATGTCATGTTCACTCTCCTCCATGTTTTATTAATATTGTATCATCACACAATATTAATCATCTTATATCATGGTCCAGGTCAATACTCTATTCTCATTGGCTGCAGGGTGCTCATTTTCTCCTGATGTAGAACACCTAATGTATAGTTATATAGTATAGAAACTATATTCGAAATGAGTTAGTTTTATTTGGATATTATTAGTGTATCTGAAATAGCAAAACCCAAAGTAACAGTGTACAGTCCAAGTCTTGTTGTTAAAAGCTAATCTAGCAGTCTTAACAAGCTATTTCAATACAACAATGGGGGATTTCAACATTAATTTTACCTATTTGGAGAATATGATAACTTTAACAGGATACAGTTGAAGAGAGAGGCATTGAAAAGAAAGGGAAGAAATGGCACAAGGCATTAACACAGGAAAGAATTAAGTAAAATGAGTCCTTCAGTGCCTCATCCTTCTGACCACAGGATAGCACACAAGGTGTAAGAAGTACACTCTGATCCTCTCATATCGCTCTTTCAGGCTGTGGCTGACACTAATGTTACACATGGCTGATCATTTGTTTGTGAAAATCTTGATATTGATTCGGCGACAATGAAATGTCCGGTCAGCTAGCTTGTCTTGTTTTTCAACATACGGTCCAGTTATTGAAGTATTGACTTTGAATCTTGCTAGCATAGTGTTAGCTTTCTGGCACATTGAGCCTAACTGATTGGACTACAAATATATAGGTTGCCTAGTGTTATTGAAGGTCTGTCCTATTTCCTGGAGTAGTGAATAATGTTTCCATTGCATAAAAAACCTTAAGGGATAGTAATGATTGTTCCAGGTATTAGTCAAACCCTCAGGTGTTACCAGGGAAACCCAGTTATAACAAAACAAAATGATGGACGCTGGAAATATAAAAGAACTGGTCTTGCTTTTTTCTTTAGCAAGTGGCAATTCTATAACCAGGATGTATAGTTTCATCCTGTAAACAGAGTTTGCTTATGTAGCGTGTAAACCCTGCCTGTCTGTCATGTCTACCTTATCACCCACAGCTCTGATAGACGTGCCAGCAGGAATTAGGTTTAGATTGAGGCTTGGCTACAGGACTGGCTGCTGGGGGGCTTTGGGGCTTTATGTGTATTTAATTTTATGTGTGTGCGTGGGCGCCTGTGTGCAACTCTGTGTCTGTCTGCAGCTCTACGGATAAACTATAACTGCTGCTTTTTCGCCTACATCCCGATGCCCAAGTCACTGACACGTCTCCGGTTCTCAGCTTCGGTTCTATCCTTTTCCCGCAATGTGGCTGTCAGCTGTTTTCCCACTTGACAGAATGAACAAACAAATTCAAAACGGTTCAGTAAGTTAACATGCAACGTCTCGTAACTAAACGGAACAGTGTGTAGCACCAACTTGATCCTCCCGAACGCGATCAGTGGTCAAAGCGTTTGACTTTCAGAATCAGTGCTTGATCCTCGGCGGTGTTTTATCTGGAGCCCTCACATGTTATCTTCAGGGGAGCATGGGGTGATAAATTCCTAATTAACACCTTTTCCAGACACCTTTATTGACCTTTTGGTTGCAAATCGCCCAAGAATGACTGAAGAACGGCAGCACTGTCTGGCCAACCTTATCTTGGAGGGTAATATTCTGACCATCATAAAAGGGCAAAATGGAAACATAAATATCAAAGCAGACTGACATCATATTTTAATGTAATTAAGACAAAGTGGACATCAGAATAGATAGCTTGTTAGCACATCTTGGCATTCTGGCATATGCAAATGGAGCATCTTGTCTTGTCTTTGTCTCGTTGGGATTGGATATGTTGTCAGCGGTGTCTGTTTGCATCCACAGCAACAGACGTGGCCAAACTTTCAGAGGATCTAGAGGCCACTGGCAGTGACATTGTGTGGGAGGAAACCCTTTGTAGTTTTAATCCTCTCCTTATGCCCTGGCCTTGATCATACATTCACACCAGGATCATGTGCTGTTGCATGTCATATAGTGTATGTCTGCGGGTCTGATACAGTTTCAGATTGACTTGGTAAAGGTATTCAACAGGAATTCCTTGTGTAATATGAGCAAAGAATTAGCCGGTAATTATGTCGAATAGATTCTTACTTTTTCACACTTGTGTCACACAGTAAGCATCTTACATGATGTGAGTCTGCCTTCTTTAATACTTGAATTACTACACTGAACTATTGCGACTAAAAAAAAGGAATATTTTCTTACAGTTTGATCGATTGACAATTTAATGGTGCGGGCGCTTTATTTTTGGCACGCCGCCAATGTGTGAGATGACCATGTGACTTTGGCTGTGATTGACATCATGCAGTCCCAGTCAGTAAATCATATATAAGATATATTCAGTGACAGGATATCAAAGACATAAAAAAATGCTGACAATTTTCCCCATGAAAGACAATATTCTGTTTATTCATTCAGCTAAAAATAGCGGTTGAATTTTTGTATTCCTCTTAGGGGCATCCTGGAAGGGTTTCATGCCTGAAAGGTGGTTGAATGAAAACATATAAAATTAAAAAGAAAACTAGATTAAGTCTTTCTCATACTAAAAATAAATGTAGGTCATGAAGGATGAATCCAGCATCAAAACACCACAGATCTGAACTAGATTGTATGAACAAAGGCATAAATATGTTGAGAATATCGTGTTTGCAAGCACTTCCACCTCCACCATCAAATGTTATATTTTTCCATGTGTGGAGTACTCGTTCATCTCCTATGTAAATTTGTAATTATCTCAGATGTTTATCTCATAATTTATGGGGTAAATCTGTTTCATACGAAGTTAGTAATGAGCTTGTTTTAATATTTTTTATTAACAATAGAACATTTAATAGAGCATATCAATTATTTTTTTATTGATAGACCGATTCATCATGTAGTCAATAAAAGGTTACACAATGATGAAAATACTCAAATGATGGTATTTGGGGACCAAAGCACACAAGGGATTGTGTAAGTCTGACTCCATTTTCCCCGGTTAACTCTGCACCCATGACTCCAGAAATCTGGAAGTAATCTTTGATTCAGACCAAATCATAGAACACCACAGATTATATAATTTAGTTCTGTTCAGCGATACGCAACATCTCATTCATGCTTTTGTCTCCAGCCATCAAGATTTCTGTAAGACATTATTTTGCCATGCTTCCCCAGAAATCTGTCAACCAACTTGTGCAAAAGCGTAGCCAGGTTTCTGACAAGAACTCGACAATATGAGCACATTTCTCTCATTCTCGTCTCATTGAGTCAGTTACCTGTCTTCAGGATTTACTTTAAAATGGTGTCCCTTTTTTTCTCTTTCTTTTTTAAATCTCTGAGCAGCTTTACCCCATCTTACACCGACCTTCTCACCCTTTACCCCCCCCTGCTCTCATACTTTCAGATCTACAGACCAGCTGTCGCGCTCGGCCAACAGAGAAAGGCTTGGTAAAGAAGGTAGGAGGTCTTTTTCTGTAAGGGCTCTGCAACTGTGGGATAAGTTTCCTAAGTTCCCTTGGTGTCCTCTTTCTCTAAAATGACTTTGAATTATAGTTTTTTTGTTTGTTTGTTTTATGTTTTTATTCATTTATTCAATCGTACATTTCTTCTTGAAAATGTACTATACTTTAAATTATTATTATGAAGGTCTAAAACTTGAGGTGAACAAAAAAAAAAGAAATACAGGGTTCCAGGCTGCTCTGAAAGCTTCATTTATTGTACTTCTGCTTTGTGATGACATCAGTTTTTATTTGCACATACTGACAAATAGCTGCCCATGTTGCTGAAGTTGTTCCATGGGTTGTTCATATCATCCACTTGTATATTTCGAATCACATTCAGCCTCAAACATACACCAATTTTTATATTTTTTGAGTAAAGAAAGATTAAAAATAAGTTAACTTGTTCACCCCTCGGCCTATTTCTCAGCCTACCTGTCGAAAATGACATGCCCAGACTTAATGTTGTATATCTCTATAGCTGTTGGGGTTTTTTGGAATGATTTTGGGTTCAAAAGAAAGCTAACGCGTGTTAGATTGTTGTGGAATCAATTTAAATGTACTATGTTAGTGATAATTCAGCTAGAATTAAGGAAAAAAAGAACATTTAAAATTTAAAATATTTTAAAAAATAAATTGGGCTCATTGATAGGGCTGTCTTAAAGGGACAGAAGCTAAAACGGCCTGTTTCAGACAGCGGCTGGACTGAGGGACTCAGGGACTGAGGGACTATAAAGCGCCGCTACTAAGAAAATCTCAGAGAAACGCTTCTATAAATAAAATCTAAAACTAAAGCCATCAAAAAGACACATGGAGCCACACAATACACCCAGAGACAAACACAGTCCCTACCTGACAGGTTCATATATTATGCTATGGTATCAAAACCATTCTTTCTCAAAAACTCAGCTTTCATATAAACAAACTGCTCTGTCATATTTTTATTCTAGGCTTCAAAGACAAAGTGCACAAGAACACATTTTATCAAAAGAATAGTTCAGCTCATAATGCAAAACACTATATTATATGACTGGGTTTCATTTTTTAACTTTCCCATTTTCGGACCCTGTCATGTAATGTATATGAAATTAACTATTAGTGCCGCATGTAGTTATACATTATCATACAGTATTATATATTGCTCAAAGGAATCAAGAGCTTGATACAGCACCAAAGTAGATTTGAATAAATCTGACTTTTTGTGTTGATTGAGATGAGGTATTGATGTTTGTGAAGTGCCAGAGCGAACACCTATTTGACTGTTATGGGTGACATTAATATTCCTCTCACTGTGTTCAGTTTTGATTAGAACAGGACCACCTGGAACAACCAACTGTTCATTTCCTGTTTCTGAAAAAAACTCTGGATTACAGACTGATCTGACAGAATAAGCTACAAACAAATTAAAAAAATGCAGCAGGATATGCAACTGCGAAAAATCCCTTAAATCCACAGAGTAGCTAGAAAGTGTGTTAAGAATGAAGAAACTGGTTTTGAATTCATTCGTGAGGTCTGAACACAGAGAATAGTCCCTAGTTAGAATAAATGCGATAAACTGGGTTACTGCTAAGTCCCTAAACTCTTCCAAATGTGTAATAAAGTTCAGGAGGTCAGTAAGAAGGCTTGAAATGATAAAGCAGGGAAACATAGCGCTCCGGAAAATATATATTCTGATCGTGGCATTTTCCTCTAATGCTCGTCTCCAACACACAAATTGAACCAGCAAGTTGTGAGGTTTATTTATCAAGTGTAACCTCTTTTATTTCTTTGAAAAAAAAAAACTCTTCTTTATATCCCTGTTGGATACTGCGACCGAAATAACAGAGGCATGACTATTAAGGCTCTGGCTTTTCATCATTTTTCCATCTGGTCGTGATAAATTATAGAGCACATGATCTTCTGACACAGAAATCCAACAGTACGTAAAACATTATAAGTTTAATTATTATTTGTAAGCGCAGCAGAATGATATAGCGTAGAAATAATATACTCCGATTGGAGAAGGAGAGGTGTTTCCTCACTTTAAAGAAGATATTTGAGTCATGCAGCAGCAGTTTAAATCGTCTCTGACAAAGGGTTTCATTGCGCACATATTTTAATATTTAATCATTATTGTAATTATGATTAATATTATAGTACTGTTCTTGCATACTAATCCTACACATACATACAGTAAAATAACAAAGCTTTTACAGTTGACCTCTTCTTAAACATAGAAGTGGCACCCACATGTTAAGGGTTAAGTGTTTACATTCCACTTCACCTTTTGTGTAGTAGTGTCTGAAGAGCTTTGGGAGAGTCTCTGCTGGTTCCCTCTGAACTCGTATCTTTTCAGTCCTGTCTGTCTTTGCAACATGAAGAAGCTGCCAGATTTACTCAGCATCAGAGAGAATGTTTGAATACAATCTCATCCCACTTTCCCGCCCCCACCCCCACCGCCACCGCATCTCAGCCGAGACTCGCTGCTGCATATTTTTCATCTTCTCTCCAAGCCCCGTCTCTTCTGTGTCATCCCTCCAGAGGTCCGCTTCTCCTGAGTCTCGCTTTATCTCCCTCGCTTCCCCTTCGCTGTCTCTTGCTTTAACCCCTCAACCTGATGCTGCAGTGCAGAACCCCGTTGACCTGTGTCGGAGGACAGATCTGTGCGCGGCTCATGGGGGAACTGGCTCGGGATGTGTCCTTGAGGCTACTTGAGGAACCGGTAACAAGCCCCCACTGGGCTCTAATAAATGTGTGTAACTCTCAAAGAGAGCAGCACTGACATAGGCTGTGTTGAATTTGAAGTTAAGGGCCTAAGGGCCTGTGGGCTCACTGGATGGAAAGCGCCTGGATTCTGACCATCTTTGAAGCTTTTCACATGTTCTCAGAGGGGCTAATGGGAAATCCTGTTGCTTGTAATTTCTGAGCCATTTTCAGCATGCGATGTGACACACACACACACACATATTAGGGGTGGCACGGTTCATGAAAAAAATGGAACCGTTTGGTTCGCTTGTCACGGTCCAATACCTGTGCGCACCGAATGGTTCCAGCACGCACATTGTGTACGTGCCTCTGGCATGTAGAGCTGGGTGATATGGCCTAAAAACAAAATCTCTGATTTTTTTTTTACAAAAAATCAGATATCCGATTTAAATCGATGTTTCTCTGCCCTAATCAAAAGCAAATAAGAGATGATGAATAAATGGCTCAAATAAGTTCAAAACAAGTTTTAAGTTTATTTTTTTCCCCTCAGTCGCTGCCATGTTTGTGAATCTAAAGTGTTTGGGTGCACCCCTCTAACTTAACCGTGTAGAGCGTCGCAGCGGGTTAGTTCCGCTTTTGACGCTCGTGTGTAAAAACATTGTCACAGCAAGTAGGTCTCGCCTCTTGGCACAAAATGTGGACAAACTCATTTTCTTGTAGAAGAATATGAAAATTAAGTGAACAAATGAGTCTTTAAATAGTGCAGTGTGTTTGATCTTCATGCAACATTTTATATGGATTGCCAGTACTATTTTATTTTTAATAAGTTTTCAAGTTGTTTTCATAAATCCAGCCGTGCGTTCTGAAATACTGCACTCTCATTTCAATTGGAAAAAAAGACGCATCATTTCTTGTAGTCTAGATGTCACTAAATGACAATACACACTCCTTTTTTGTGATAAAAAAGAAAAAAACATGTTGAAATCATCAATTTCCACATTGTTTCCGCATGTTGTATCCTGTTATTGTGGATTTTTAAGCTAAATGGATATAAAGTGTATTCTAAAAGAAACAAATAAGAACCGTAGAGAAGCGAAAACCGTGACCCTTAAATCGTGATACAAACCGAACTATGATTTTTGTGAACCGTGCCACCCCTAATATAGATATCATCAACCACAACTTACAACCTTTTTCAGAAAATATACCTGTCTCTGGAACTGTAAAACTGTGGCTTTGTGGAGAAAATAAAGTGAAACATTCATTTATTTAAATACTCTGTCAATTCAAAATGCCCTGACTCCAGTGTGTGAAGTTCCATTATGTTAATCAAAGCTTTTCAAAGCCCTTTGTCACTCAAAAATGCATTGTCAAGATACAAAATAAACATTTTATTAGTCAATGAAACTTTGAAATGATAAAAATATGTAATTTTTTTCCTGACAGCAGACATATAAATTACTTAAACTGTGAACTATGAGAGATGTATTATACCATTCATATGTCTTCTCTTGATGGCTACCTATCAATATCCCTTTGTGCATGCTTAGTGGTGCGGTTGTCCATTCACAACTGTCTCAAATTGACTTTTTATTCAGTTATTCAGCCACATTTTATCGTAACTCATCAGAGCAAGAAGCTGGACTAGCTTGGTTAGCAGCATTTTGGGGAAACACAGATTGTTAACATGAAGATGCTTTAATTTGTGTTTTTACCTTCAATCGTCCGATCTGCAGAGAAGACACCTGCAAATAATCTACCTTCCAGTAAAAATAACATCTGAATGTCTGACTCCTGAGTCAATAAAGACAGAAAGTAAGTGACGAACAGGTAGCATTTCCTATAATCGCATGCTACATGATGATGTCATCAAACCGTTTTCGCTCAGACCCCTAGCAGCCCATAATATATTGTGCTTTTAAAGTGCACTAGTATTGCTAGATTTTGCATCATTTCTCTTTCACTTCTGATACTCGTGGGCTTCCTCGAGGCAGTTT
Source organism: Lepturacanthus savala (assembly GCA_030544235.1). Taxonomy (NCBI): domain Eukaryota; kingdom Metazoa; phylum Chordata; class Actinopteri; order Scombriformes; family Trichiuridae; genus Lepturacanthus; species Lepturacanthus savala. The sequence goes on from CM060465.1 coordinate 19,924,141, forward strand.
TTTTTTGTTTTGTTTTAATTCTACAGTAGTGAAACAGAAGAAGGTTGGATTATGTTGTCTATGCCAATTGGGGTATTACTGGACTTACCTTTAAGACCATTCAATTGAAACTCTCCCTCCATCTGTCTGAGGCTGAGCCAGTTTATTCAGCTGACAGAAGACCATTATCACTGCACAACTATGTGAAGTCTAGTGGTTGACCCTTTTTATCTAGACAATCCCAGAGAAAAAGCAGATTCTAAGAATCAGTAAATCAGGAAATTATATTACTATTCCAATTGTTTCAGTCAACTAAGGTCACAGCTAAGCTCTGGCAAACTCCCACAGCCAAACAAAATTTAAATATTGAGGTAATTATCCTTATCCATTGAAATTTTACCCTCTCAGCGGCTGCCTTGATCACTCTGTATTGTTTAGCCTTTGGTCTGGTGATTCGGAGACGTCTGGGGAGGCCTTTCAGATCAGAGAGCTCGATAAATTTAAAAATCAAAGCTCTATAATATCTTGTCAGCTTGGTGTGTGAATCAGCAGGGCTATTACGTGTTTGACCCTGGCTTTGCATCGGCGAGTGTTCAGCATCTTAAAGTCACTATCCCCTTTCCGTGCTTCAGATGGTGCCATAATTCCAAAGCCTGGACGTTGCCAGTAAATTGGGTCCCCTTACATGGATGTGGACATTGCGGTGAATAGCGCAGGCAACAACAAACTGCAGCTCAGTATACTGCTGCTGCTACCCACGTCAGGATGTAATCACGCTCCAGTGAGACTTGCACGACGTTCCGGACTAAATCACCTTCTGTCGGCATTAACCTGCTAGTTTATGGCGACAGTAATCAATGAAATTACATACTATATACGACATTAACAGTATGAGACTCTAGGCCGTCACACGCATTTGTGTATATCTGTGTGTGCACACAATCACAGGTGTCGATGTCATCATCAGACTATCAAGTGAAAGCTTAAAAAAAGAAAAAGAAAAAAGCCTCCCAGCATTTCTCACCTCGCACACCGCTACACACAAACTCTCAACTCCATCTCCATTTACCATGACACTTCATTTTCACTTTTCTTTTTTTTTTTGTCATGATTAGTTAATATTGTTAAATTAATCTCTGGCCTCTCAATTCCCCTGACAGCAGAGATGAAATTGCTGAACATGTATAGTCAAAGCAAACACACCGATGGGCTTATTAAAGACACGGCCAGTGAAGAGGAGGAGGAGCCCGGGCCCGTCTGCAGCTGCCCCATTGGCTGCCTGCTCGGCAGCGGGGAGGGGCCGAGAGAGAGATAGGGGCTGAGACAGAGGGAGAGAGAGAATTGGGGGAGGAGGGCAGCGCTCTTCTCAGGAGATAGGGAATGCCTGTTAGTTGCATCTGCCGATAATAGCACATCAGCCAGAGCGCTGCTATCGGGAGAGCAGAGCACAGGCAGTGCAGTGTACAGAGCTGCTGCTGCTGCTGCTGAGCACAGAATGGTACACTAGAGAAGACAGGCACACTCAGAGAAGAGAGACAGAGCAAAGGGAGGAGAGAGAGAGAAAGAGAGAGAGAAGCGCATCAGAGCGCGTCGAGACGGCTCAGAGACGAGGAGGACAGAGAAGGAGCAGAGCAGGGGGGAGAGAGGACAGGAAAGTGAAGAGGGGAGAGAAGTTACTAGGTCAGCAGGAGAGCGTGGAAGTGGAGCAGCTGAGATTCACTGGAGTCTCAGTCCCGCTGGAGCAGCCCGGCACGGCAATAAGCAGCACAGGAGGAGGAGAGGGATTTTGTAAAAGGGGATAGAGGGAATTACTGTAACTTCTTCCTGGAAAGACGGTCCTGTCAAAAGACAAGGGTAATGCGCCTCACAGGACCCTTCTTCACAGCTACTTCAGGACTATCAAAGCAACACAGCAGCAAGCAGGAGGAACATAAGACTGTGAACAGCTCACTTCTACTCACTTCTGTCCTGGACACTTTTTAACCTGAGTTGCTGGGTTGAAGCTGTGTGCTTTCCAGGTGGATGCGGTTGTGTTTCAGCGTGGCTTTGATCTGCTTTCGCTTCAGAGTGTGGAGCAGTGGGGCTTTGGAGGGCGAGTTGTTCTGTCCCGTAATCTCTGAGACTATGATAGACTGTGCGTCAGGGAGACCTTCATCAGCAGCTGCAGCCCTAGAGCATGGAGAAGTCCAGCAGTGAGGAGTCAGCCATTCACCGTAGCCCCTCCGTAGACAGCCGCGACTCCGATTTTGCTCAAGCCTCCACGTCTGGCCGCCCATTTGGCGGCCGCGGCTTCACTGCAGGCGCATTCTACGGCTCCACGGGGCCACGCAAAAACGCACAGCAGGGGCAGGCTGGAACGGCGACTGACGCCGGCGCAGGAGACAAGAGCAACAACAAGTACAGCTCACCCAAAGGCAGCAAATACGTGGTCTTTTACCTGGATTTATCCTTTGTGTTCCTTTTAGAATTCAAGAAGTGCAACATGGCAAGAGGCTGCCTCTGCTGCTTGAAGTATATGATGTTCATCTTCAATCTCATCTTCTGGGTAAGTGGCTCATTATTTTGTTTCATTATACTTGTTAACACTGATGTTAGTGATATAAATGTGTAGACATGGCACAAAAGACACTGTTGACAGGGAAAATTGGAGTAACGTCGCTATACATATTTTACAGTGTGTGTTTTTCTCATGTCAATCATGAAACCTTTATGGCAAAGTGATGGGTTTAAGCGCAATCCTGAGTTTCTAATTATTACATCAGGGTTTTTATGCCCGTTCTTCCCTGCGTGCAAGTTGCTATTCCTGGATGTCATGACAGAGTATGTGGCATTGCACCAGGTCTCCTTTTGTATGCGACGGGCAGAGGGGGGGAGGTGGTCGGGTTCTGGTGGCAAAGGGGGCCGAGGGTTCGTTAGGGTCACAGTGATTCACAGTATACACAGAGCTGAAACGCTGGTTTTGGCATGTTAGTGAAAGAGTATATGGCTCCGCAGTTTCACAATGACATGCAACCCAATAGTAGCAGATGGGACATGAGTTCAGGTGGTCAGCAAGAGTTTCAAATCATTCGGGAGGAGTTCAGCTGTGTAAATGTTGTAATCATCCATATTTGTAGCAATATCAGTAGTGATAAGGGGAAAAAAGGATTGATATGTAATAGTGCTCTCCTTGCCTTCACCTAGAGAAAACCTGGCCAGTGTGTGGCAGGCTCCGCTGTGTAGCCATGCATGGGCATTTGTTGTAAAAGTGGGCATGCCTTGAGTGTTTACAGAATGGATTATAGGGCTTATGGGTTAGAGGGCCAAGTCTTTTGTGTGGATGCAGCGAAGCGTGAAGCGTAAACATCCCAACACTGGAGACTCTATCAACCCTGGCCCAACATGTCACTGGGTTGTGAGCTTTTCTAACTGGGGCACATTGGAGGCAACATTGGACTGGGCATTAGCTGGAGCCCAGCTGTGAACAGACTAAACACAAACCCACACACACACACACACACGTGTCACAATCTATGTCATTGTATGCTGCTTAAATATAAATGAACGGTAGGGCTTATGCGGGAAAGGTCTCCGCTGCTTTAGGGCATTATCTCCATGTCATTCCCATATCATTGCCCATTCCAGAGAGGCAAGGGCAAAAGTCAGAGAGTCATAGAAATGGCTTGGAGGCTGGTCACTGGGCTATGCAATGATGTAATTGTGTGTTCATGGGAATGACAGGGTCAGAAAAGCTCCGCTGACTATCCCTTGAAATGAGCACCTCTCTTGAACTCAGTATGTCAAGTGACTGTTCATGGCTAATTTGAGACAAATTAGTGATGCAAATTTTAAGCAATTCCCCAAATTGATCTTCCACCTCATGAATCACCACCAAGGAGTTAAAATACAAAATGGGTGTTTTTTCCTCATCTAAAGCTTATTTCTAACAGCTTGTATTGGCTATTTTCACAGTACATGTCGGGCAAATTAGATATTTGTCTCATCAACTAAATAAATTACAACTAAGAAGCCCTTCTCTAGCTTCTATTAAGATTTGTGTAGATAAACTGGGTTCAACAGACTCAAATGTTCCTGTTTTTTTAAGAACATGTGCATATCTTATGTTCATTGTAAGGCCTTGTTGATATTAATATGACAGACCAGTTTTGCTAGCAAGGGATAATAAAACAGTGAGCAGCCACAGTGAAGATATGAGAATCTAATAGCTGCTCACTGCACTTCGGGTGAACTCCATTTTTCAACATATCATTAATGTAAGCAGCAATAGCTTTTACCCCCATACTATTCTGTATAATAGGTCATGCACGTCTTCATGTGCAATACCATCACAGGCTCTGAACACTAGTAAGTCCAGCCACTAAGAACCACTCACACTTACAAAATATACCTCCTGGGAATGTACAAGTAAGGGTTGCTTCAGTTTTTTTCATTGACACTTGACTTGATGGATTCAATTTATCATGGTAGAAGAAAAAAATCTTTAATTGATGAATAAAGACTTCTTATCTCTCTTTCTTGGAGGGGAGAGCAAAAATATGACAGGTCAAGGCCTTATTAGACACTCAGTTACCTGTACGTCAGTTCCGGCCATCTTGGTTCATTTAATAGAGCAGTAGCTGCCTTGGTGCGCAGCCTTTAGCAGAGGTCATGAGGTCATTGTTATCCACTCTCTTATGGCAGTCAATGGGGAGTTGTGTGATGGCAATTCCTCCTCTGTTCTTTCAAAGCTCAATTTGTGTTTAACCCTTTAGAGTGGCAAAACCCTGCCACTAATAACCGGCTGCTGCACACCACTAATAAGGAGGTGGAAAAGAGGCTTTGGATTTCAGAGCTGTATGCCTCCAATTCGTGTGGAGCCTCGCTTGTTACCTTCCATGGAAATGCACTGCAACCAGCCTGAGTGTGTGCAGTGATTTGACGAGTCTCTCTATCATCGTGTAGCAACACACGTGTGTGTGTGTGTGTGTGTGTGACTATGCATGGGTGCATAGGGACCTTAAGTGGTTCTGGACTTTCCCTAACATATTACTTCCCCCTGCTGTGCAATAATTACATTTTTACTCTGGTAATGCTCATTTAATGAACACCCACGATGCATATTCCCATCTATTCCTCCAGATTAAAACTATTGTTTCCCTCCCACCTCTAGTTCAGTTTAATGACATTTTAATCAGTGTCTCATGGGAAAAGAGAGGGGTGATGATGGGGTTAGGAGGCAGCATGTCACTGGTGGGCCTTGGCCTATCAGCATGCAAGAGCTCGAGGCTCATTGGCAGCCGGCTGTATGGATCCTGGGGCAGCAATGCGACCATTTGAAGGTTAGTGGAGCTGGGAATAAAGGGTTTGCTTGTCAGTCAGAGGTCAGGACAGGGTGCCTGATCACTCTGGGATATAGGAGGGGGGAGGGTGAGAGGCATGTTGTATCCTGACACCCCTGAGACTGTCCTGCTCTACCTCTGACACTCTAGGAATCACAAGGTTACCGCAGCTGGTAGGGAGGTTTGCCGCTGAAGATCTGACATCTCCTCCAAGAACTGTAGGGGGAATGGTGTGCTGTGGTAACCTGACACCAGGTACAGCAAGGGTCTCCTCTTTCTGACTGTGAGCACATGCACATGCACTCTTGCCATGCAGGCACACACACAAACACACACCAGCCACCCTTGAAACGCTCATCACCCACACACCATCCGCTCCACGGGGCTTACAGTGGTAACTTGAAGCACAAGGTAAACAGCAGCAAGCACTCGAGGCATCTCCATACATGCGCTCATCCTCAGGCCCCCCAGCAGTTGTTCATGACCATCTGGCTCCTCTTTCTTATAAGGGATTAGGAGAGTCTGAGCTGAAGGGGGAGTCTCAGGCAGATTAGAGCATCATTGGGTGGTGCTGTTAAGATTGGGAGCACGACTCTTTCGGACAGCTCTGCACTAAAGCCAACAATCATCAAAGCAAATGGCCTTTGTGCTCTGACAACGTGTGACAAAGTGTTTAGTGTGGAGGGGGTGTATATATACACACACACACACACACACACACACACACACACACACAGACACATACTCAGTGACTGACTAGCGGGATGGGGTGATTGATGTTAAGTCCTACTGGTGTCAGTCTTGTGACCATATCAGCGTCGATTCTACTTGCTGGGAGCACAGATTTCAGCCTCTTACTCTTGTGTCCTCTGTAGCCGCAGCCTCCACTGTTAATCTCCTTCCATTCAAGAGTCAATTTATCGTCCACCGTCGCACTTATTTATCTTGTGCAGTGATATTGAACCAGCATCGAGAAATAAAAATGATAAAAGGCCCGAAAACACAACACAAGGGTTTACTCTGATCACTCACTCACTTTACTGAAATCAAAAGCACCATCACTCGCACGCCGTCCTGTGTCCTACCCCCCACCTCACGGTCTCACCACAGTCGTAATGAAGTGCACACAGGTGGACTCTATTTAGCTAATTATTTAACTTCTTGTTGCACCTGATCTTATTTAGGGGTTTCACAGCACAGTATGTAAGAATGCACACAGTATGCACTCAACATGTTTCAGATTTGTACTTGTAAATCCATGTAATACACCAACACTAGCACCCGCATCCAAAGCCTCATTTGATATTCATGTTTAAAAGAAAATTGTCAGCTCAGCAATCTTGTCCTAAAAGTAGTATGCGGTGCTATCACAGCCGCCCCTTTTGTTAGGGGAGATAAACACCAAATGTGTTTAGGATTCATGAATTCCTCTGCTTACTTAGGGGATTGCTGCAGGATTTATAAACCATTTGGTCTGAGGCAACTGAAGATTAGTTCCCCTATCGATTTAGTCACTGAATTTGACATTTAAGGTTTCAAATGTCCACGCTCTTGATGCTGCAAAGAGTGGAGCTATTGACAGACTCAAGGTGGCTTGTGTGTGTATACGCCTGCACGTCCGTGTCTAACACAGTGGGATTCCATAAAGCGTTTCAAACCAGAGCTCCTTAATTTTCCCCTGGGATTTTGATGTCTGTATGCCACTTTTCCATATTGACACATGAAAAGTTCAGGCATCTTTTATGGTTCAAGAGAGACCTTTAAGAGGCCACGCTTTGTAACAAACTTTGCTCTTGTTTTTTCCTCCATCGTGTTTCACAAGAGGAACAGCTGAACTCCATCAGTCACTGCCAGGTGAAACAGCGATTGGGGCACAGGGAAATGGATGAGGGCCGAGCGCACGCTGCAAAATGATGAAACAAGCTGTATATGTTGAGCTGTCACATGCGTTTAATTCCATCAGTCCACCACCATGAAAATCCGTCTCTTGAATTGGCTTTGAGCTTGAAACGGCAGAATGCAGTCTGTCCACCTAAATCTTCCGCTTCTGAATGTGATATAGGCAGACAGCGGATTTAATCAATACAGTCAGTCGCAGGTTATGCGTCTTCAGAATCATCCAATGAATCATTTATACTGTGCAACATGCTCGCATTCTTTCAACTCTACTGTAGCCAGACTGTCTGATGAGCTGCTCCATTGATTTTTCTGCAACATTTACATAGAAAACACCGCTATATTTATATGCATTTTAATCATCTCTTAATTAGCGTCCCCTATAGATCGTTGGGCCTTGATTCAGATTGGCTGACCTGCTTGGTAAATATCTCCCAATGCCTGCCATTGTCCGGTGGATCGTCTAGGGAGATCACTCTAATTTAACACATCTCTCCGGCTGCTTCGATTTCCTGGCTGTGTTGTGCAGCGCCACTGAGCTCATTAGCTCATGTTGCAGATCAACTGGGATACGGAGCTGTTGTGTTTCACCCTAGGGGGCTGAGGTAATAGAGCAGGAGAATTGGAGGTGCGTTTTTCTGCTTGGACTCCGTAGGTAGGTGGTGCTTTTTTGAAAGGGCATTAATTGTCCCACCCCCATCACTCATCGGTATTTCATTGGATGGGATTGCCAGTGCTGCTGTTTGGTCTTCTAACAGTGTGACACACATAAGAAGCAGAAAACTGTTTCATTTGAGATAATAATTAAATAAACACCACTCACAAATTATGCATAATGGTGTCTTTTTTTATCTTATTCATTAATCCCTTTGATATATACTTTAATGCATAAAGCAGGTGCAGTTTCAGCCCAGTCTCTTAACGGTGTCAGCTGTGTGCTGCTAACAGGTGAAAAACTAGACACTTTAAACAATGTATAGGAATCACAGTACCTGTTGTGACAAAGATACAGTCCAGACAGAACCTTCCTCATCCACATTACAAACCAATGTTAGATTAAAGCGGCTCATCTATCTACTTTCTATTCTTCATATCTTCTATATATAATATTGTGTTGTGTTCCAGCACATAAACTAAAATTTGCTTTTCAAAAATATAGGCCAGGGGAGTTCAGCACAAGAGAGAATGAGAGCGCGAGGGGGAAAACAATGATGTCATTAGTTCTGCATACATAAGAAGAGTCTTTTGTAATGACTATGTGCTAAATTGTGCACCTCTGGCAATAGGGAAGGCAGCGTGACTGTTGTGTGGTCAATGTGTTTTATGTTGCTGGACTGAAAAGCTGTAACAGGTCATGTGTTTGGATTTTTGATTTAAAAAAAAATGCATTATCCATTCTCTTGTATGTGTATTTGAATACACTCCAAGCAAGGCTCCCATTCATCGTAGATATTTCTGTGTAGATGTGTAGGAAAAACATGTAGAAAAAATAAGCCACATTCAGTCGGCTCAACTCTACAGTTCAAGATGATATTACATTTTTTAATGGATTTAATGTTGGATTTACAAATTGGTACAAAATGATTAACCACAATAAAAATACAGTCGTCTGCATAATCCACAAGCACAATTACTGTAGTTTTTCAGCTTCATGTAGTGACACTTTGTAGTGCCTGTAGACTTGTATGGATTCTACCAATACAACAGACCCACTTAGCTATGTGATTTGATCAGCTCGAGCATTTGATGTGCTGTTGCAGTCTCTCTCTGTGACAAATAGCTCTGATTGTGTTTACCTCCAGAACCTGCTTTGTTAGCCATTTCTAGTGATGCAGAGAAATCCCCACTTTTCTTTCAGTTTGTGTTCCACAAAATGTTTCATTTAATATCGGTGCAGCAAAGCATGTTAGAGCTTTCACATAAGGACTGTTAAAGATGAAAAGTGCTCCAGTGCTACTTTGTGTCCTTGTACTGCATGAATGGCTGCAGTATCTATCCTCACCTTCTCACTTCACCCCAGAAAGACCAATCAATGTTAATCTGCACCTAAGCAGTGAATTAATGTAGAATGTTAGCTAACAGCTTGCTAGTTGAACTACTCAGCATTTTTCTGACACCTAAAGGCAAATTACTGTGAAATCAATGTTTCCCAATCAGGCCCTACCTCCAGCTCTGCCTGGGAAGCTTTAGAGAATATCATTTTCTTGGTCGTCTGAGAGCAAACTAAATTAATTTAAGATTACCCTGCTCGTGTTTAATTAACAGTATATGGAATGCATATATGAACTGAGAGTCTATAAGCCATACACACACTGTGTTTTAAATGCTGCACAGGTTGAGATCTGCTCTTTCATTTGAATGGAGCCATGCAGTCGTCTGGCAAGGTGCTGCACTGGCCTGCTGTTTTTCGCTCTGAATGCAGCCCAACAGTCAAGTGGAAGAGCTGTTTCCTCTGTAAATAGCAGAAGTCTTAGATGCTCTGCAATTCAGTTCATCTGCAGTTGATCTTTAATGGCCTGGGTCCAACTCCCCAAGTTCTGTGGTTATCTGCTGCAGGCTAAGGATGCATCAGTGACTCAAAGACCTATTTCCCTAGGGCCGCTATCTCAATTGATTCAACTGGGCCATATTCTTTTCCCAACAAGAACACACTGACTCACCACTCATCTATCTCCTTCCTCCCCTCTAAACAAATTGTAGAGGCGCTGGACGCACAGGGCAACTGCGTCACAGCCCTCTGAAAACACAAGTAGCAGATTGACTTTGAATCAGTTTAAACATATCATCTTGAATTTAGGTCAGAGACTCAGGCATTCATTGCCTGAATGGTAATGAGCCCAGGACCCATCTCCAGCAGGGCCCCACTGTGCAATGAGCCACACACTGATCCATGTTGTTAGCTATGACAAATGAGAGACAGATTTATGCCTTAAACATGAGAGTATATATTGATTTATTTAGCTGAACCGCCGCAGCTTACTTCTGCGTTATTACTCATCCATAAAATGCAACATATTGTAACTTGATGGAAACGCATCAGTACACACCCAGACTAGATGATTGTGGAATGTCTGACATGGCGATTTTTTTTAATGGGGCAATTTTTACTTGGTGTACGCAAAATGCTGTACATTTCCCACCCTAAGACACTATATTAGGCTGTTTGTCACGGTTTGCAATTTACGCCTACACGTTGTTGTTTTTTCGGAGCAATACCTAGATCTTCATCAGAGCAGGTTGCTGCGGTGCTCTCGTTATGTCTCGTCTAATTTGAGCTTGACTCTTTTTTTTGAAGTGCACAAGGTTTTGCTCACAAACGCCTCTGATTTTCTCCCTGAAGAGGGAAAACACAGTAACCAGTCAAGATCCTTCAGTGCTGAAGTAGCAAGATAACTGACTGGCTGACAGACTGTGTAAACCTAACAGGGATTATTGCTAGTCTTCCTTCATTCAACCTCTTCCTTATCACTGCGGAGTTTGAAACTGTCCCTTTGACTTTGCCCAAGTCTTAAAGCAAATCTGTCTGCTTGTTTGTTTTACACCAATTTGCAATTATCAGTCGTCATTCTGGACAGAAAAGAGCATTTGCTTTGTGTGCTGTGTCTGTTTTATTTCGGAAGACATTAAGTTTTATGTGTCCTGAAATTGGAAATCGGTTACAGTGTTGTTGCCTGCAGCATGCATAGTCTTATATAAAGAGGAAGCATGTGAAAGCAGACTTCTTACCTCACTTTTGTGCATTAGGCCATAGACAGAGGGGAGTTCACAGTTTTATTGCATCTTCTAAATGCATGAGCTATTCAATTAAATTGTCAGTAATTGCAGATATTCACCTCAAATGAATAAATGATCAGGTTAACGAGGTCCATTTCCACATTATACATTTCCTCTCTCTGCCAATACAAAAACATACAATCAATTGTCTTGAGCCCATTTTCTCTAAATCTCAATTGACCCTCTAATTGAATTAATAACAGACACTTCAAACTAATAAATGTAGCTTCTGTTATATAAGTGTACAGTTGTAGAAACGGCAAAGATGCATAAACTGTGTAAAACATATTTCACAGTTTGTTGCACTTCATAATTTAAGGGATAAAAGACTATAAATTACCTTGCAGTTTAGCACTGCAAAACGCATTAAAATTAAATAAGTAAAAGGTTTTGTATGAAATATACATGTACACATAGTTTTCTGAGGGTGGATATTCCTGATTTAAAGATCAAATATAGTGAGAAAATGGTGTAGAGACCCCCCCTCCACTCTCCATGTGTCATTTTCAGTCCATGTCAGTAGTCATTATTTCTGCACAGATGTCTCCATTTCTTTTATTAAGGCAGCCAGGCTTCAGTAATGGGTGACTTGGGATGGTGGCGGAATACAAAAGAGTGAGTTTGAGAGGAGCTCTGTGTGGGCAGAGTGAGGTTAGGGTAAAGAAAAGTCTAATTTGAGAAAGTCGATTATAGGGTCATCTCCATCGTCAGTGAATGATCTAATTCATCCATTTTGAGCCAGAGTAATTATTAACACAGACCTTTTGTCTGCATATTGTGCTCATCAATGCAGTGTGGGGAGATGAATCCCCATCAGTGCGTATCATCCAGCGATTATTTCAGCAAAGGAGGCACCAGCATGTTTGGGGTCAGTCCATTAAAGCCCCTTCCATTTCGTACACATTTCAGGGTCGGTTTATCTTTATTTCAGATCCCTGTGATGACAGCGGTTTTGAGTTCCCTCGCACTGGTTTGCACGCTCGCTCTTAAACACAGTTGGGACAGATGGGGTTGGCCAGATTTTTCTCCCAAGTCCCCTACTGAGAGGACAGACTGGTAGACTCAAAAACGCTGTCATTTTTCTTGGTGGGAAGAAGCCAAGCATGAAAGCAGAGGGGGGAAGGGGAGGAAGGGGGACAGCGAGCGTGGGTGTGGACCTCTTTCCACGAGCGAGAGAGGTGAACACATTGATGACAGCTCCTCAAGAGGTGAGTCACCCTCATCTCGGATCAATCTCTCTCCGTCTCCCAGGCATCCACAACATGACAGTTTTGTTTTTATCCCGAGGACAAACATAAAAATCATTTGGTCCATTTTAGCGGACCAAAAAAAAAGGAAAATGCAGAAATCCATTTCCGTCTAGACTGGAATAGTCTGCAGTGCAGCTCTGTTTCCCCCGCCTTTTGGTTTATAAATAGGTGATACATACGCGTTTGATGAATCGTTTCTTATTAGCACATCATTTGCTGCACACCATTAATGATGTGATTTTATCAGGTAAACACTTTTCGAGGGCAGCTCCCTGGTAAATCTTTTATGAAGAAAGAGCAGTGTTGTACTGACCTCTGCAGCAAAGCTGAACCTCTGACCAGCAGCATCTCAGGTATGTGATGAACTGCTGCTAAAAAGTGCATGTCAGCAAAGGCAGAGTTTTCACATGGTGTGTAGTTACTTACTTTATCATTGTTTGTCATCAGTTCCGTAGTAACAAGGTATAAGTGGAATACCCAGTGGCTGGACCATACAATCTGGTAATATTAAATATTAGTATGAAGTTGTTGTTGTTGGTTTTTTTTTTTTTAAAAAAAAAAGATAAAATAAAGAGAATTGGTTGAACGGATAAAAAAGCAAACACAGAAGTACCTAGAGGCTGGCAGTCGGTAGAATTAAAACGACTGAATAAGTGAGTTGCTCTTTTCCATTTCCACAGCTCTGAACTCCCCTGCCTGATTATCTGTGCTAAGCACATACAATAGAGTTTAGGTTCATTTTCTGCATTATTCATCTACCACACATAGACTTTAAAATTCTATGACGCTGTGCTGGGTTTCATGAGAGTAATTAGACCATTATAATTAATTAATAGAACTAATCAACCCCCATTTATTCATTCATTCAACATGTTTCAACCTGCAGCCCTCCATACATATAAAATACATGAGTCTCAGTATCCAGTCACTTGTAGCCGTGTTACATGTTACGGATGTGCGTGAGCACCAGCATCGTGAAGTGATATTGATTTTTTTTTTTTAGAATTCAACTCAATCAGGAGTCTAATTGAGTTGCAAATATGGATTGTGATGAACAAATAACCAAGTGATGAAGACAAGGGCACAGTAGCAGCCCGCATCTCATGTTTGAAGGATGACATGTCTGTTTGCTGGCCTCTGTCAATATTATCGAGAGCACTGTAATTGGTACATAAAAGCACGTCTTTGTTTGTCTCAGTTATTCTATCTTCAAACCCCCCCCGCCCTTCCCGTACTACAGTTCATTTTTCATTGAAGTGCTTACCTTGCAAAGGAGATGCGAGGGGAAGGATACACTGTCCTGCAGCTTGTTCTCACTCAGTCTTTAATTCGTTCATAGATGCAGGGAATTCACTGTAGTACTTGCCACTCTTTCAAATGCAAAAAACAAATGTGCTTCAACGAGTACATAATTGAATAATTCTCCCATTGAGGACAAATTTGCAGAATGGCCAGTTTCTCTCGACAGGTGGCACCATCTTGTTAATTTGTTAGAAAAAAAAATCGTTTGACCATCTCTATAGTAAAATGGCAAGACGTCTTCCTCTAAAGCAATCATATTTCACGCTGGGCCACATCAGAATCGCTTTATTAGACCGGCGTTGCTGCTGATCCAATATCGCCTTAGAACACACTGTGCCTCAGGAATCTGGCTGTTTTTCATATTAACTGTGGTGGGCGGTCAGCTTTATCGCCCATAGAATTCCTTAGTGATCAGCAGTTTCCTTTTTCATCCGTGAGACAGGAATAACTTGATTCAAAGACGCATTTATTTGCAGAGGATGACGCGCTGTGGTGTACGAAAGACAAACAAAACATCAATATGCTTTTTGAAAACAGTTTGACTATGCATCAGTGGCGATAACATGGAGAGAGGAGTGTAGATGCAGGGATGCGGATCACCATTACATCCATAGAGATAAACAGTTCCATCTCTAGTCAAATACATGTATGGCATGTATAGCTGCCTGCAGTTTACCATGAACATTACTGTGTCTCTGCATAGTGAAACAGTCGACTTGCAATGAAGTAAGAATGTAGTCAAGGTCAGGAATGCGGTGCCCATGTATATTCATGTAAATTTAAAATGCTGCATTTGCTGTTTGTATTTCCCAGCATGAAAAGAAGTTCTCTGTAATCTCTTTGCTTTTGGTACATACACTGACGGACTCTCAACCTACACTCCCAGCTAACTGACTGCACGTAAGCACTCAGTTCTTTAATCAGTCTGATAATATACGTCTCAGCTGGTTTGCTGATACCCTTTTGTTCTTTTTAGTGGGTGAGTGTTACATCAAACAAAAGCTTCTGTGAGAACGGTGCGCGATAGGAGGAAGGCGAATAATAATAAATAGGTTGCCTTTTCATGTGGCGGTGACTCCTTTTGTCTCGACCTGGGATAGAAACAAAAGAAGTGGGGTTCAGGTGGTCTGCCCATAGTCGACAGTGTAAAACTATTTGTTTGGGTCTTGCTTTTTTTTTCTTTTCACCACCTTTAAATGAAAATCCATGCCCTATTGAGTTTTTGACCCTTTTTTTTTCTTCGTAGTTGTTGCTAATTAATTTGCTGTCCTCTTTCAGTTTCTTTAAGCTGACACTTGACTATCCTGTTAGGGGGAGTGTGCCAACAAATATGTGATTAAAGTTGACATGGAGACTACAGAGGCTCGACAAGCTAATTAGTGTCATGTTGGTTACAAAAATCAGGTCATTTAGAGTAGAGCAGCTAACATATAAGGTGATGTAAGTCGAGGTGAGATTTGAATGCAAATGTAGACGTCAGAACATTTTCATATATAATCTCAGCAAGGCATTTAGTTTTGCATACCGGGGGATCGATTTTGAACTCTGTCACCTATCACCCTGAACGTCCTTTTTGTTCTGCCCTGTGTCAATTGCCAAGGAGGTCCCCCCCCCCCGTTTATGGAAAAGCACTGGCTGCACAATAGAAGGCCGGGGGTTGTGGCATCTACAGCCAGACACCTCCCGAGCCAGCTTTTTCCATGTCATAAACACCATCTCATTATACTTGAGATACACAATCACATATGGGCCTTGCAGTGCATGCAGGGTATAAATCAAGCAGCTCAGCTCGAGGGGAACAAATGGTGCCCATCAGTAGCTGCACCAAGAATACTTCCCCTCGTGTTGTCTGATATTAAAATCAGAAATGGAACGATAAACCGATGCATGTTTGGGAAAACGTGTTATTTTTACACACAAGGGAAGAGAAAACATGAGGCAGGAATATTGTTCCCGGAAGCAGCCAGCATAATGCACAGACCTCGGTTTGAAATGGCCTCTGGACACAGCGATAAGTCATGATAGCATGGATCAGCTTCAGCTGTATCTTCTGCCTCATTTGTTCCTGTCTAAACGAGATAGGCCCCGCTATCTGCTGGCAGCCATCCCGCAGTGACACAGTGACAATGCGACAGGCTCTTTAGGAGCATCACCTGCGCGGTACATGTGGGACAGAGCAGACATGTCACTGCTGTCTTTATCCAGCCTGTTGCAGCCCAATCCTCCCAGGATTGGGGGCAATAAGAGGACAAGTCAGGCATGGGGGGGGGGGGTGTCGAGACAGCGGGGAGCCGGGGATCTAATTAACAGAGCCAGCACCTCTTGATGTTGTTGCCGGAGTTGGACAGGTGGACAGACAAACAGTGTCCCTCTTGAAACTATCCCTGTCACTCCAGCAATTGCCGGGGGAAGTGCGCAAGACGGGACACAATGTTTATCGCCGCCGCATTTCAGCGAGGAGTGCTCTCTAAGCGCTGATTGGATCCGGAACCATCTGAGGTGGCCTACTTGAGAGACACTCTGCCCGGCACTCGTTGTAGCGCGTGCCTGCATGCACACACGCACAGGCGTGTGTGTGTGTGTAATTTAGAGACGTTGCTTAGTAAACAAGCCTACACCAAGGAGGCTTATTTGCATGCTAAAGCAGGAGAGAAGGAGGAGTGAGACACTTGTTGCAACAGTGGCTGTTGGATGTCTATGATGTTGTTTGATTTATGAAGGATAGCAGTCTGGCTCAGTCTCGCCATTCTCCTCCAGAGAGTTTATATTTTTCATCAGCTTTCAAAGGACTTTTTTTTTTTACTTTTTCCTTTCTTTCACGTTGGCTGGGTGTAGAGAACGGGGGACGGATTAATTTCAGAAGTACACGGGCCAAAAAAAAAAAGAGTGTGTGTGTGGTAATGTGTGTAGCAGAAGTTAGACCAGAGACTCTCACTAAGACTCTGCGGGGTAACTATAGTTCGCTTGCACCACAGGGTGGGGGTATAATTTCAAACACATAGCAGCCTAACTAGTGCTTGTGGGATTAGATCGAGTGGTTACTGCTTGCTATTTTAGTATCATTCATTGAAGAACCTTTCACTTTGACCAAATGATATAGTGGTCTCCTGTTCGGTTGATAATTACCTTCTCCTGCCTGTACTGGTTCTAGGGTTGAAAGGACCAGTCTCCCACAGAGTTGTGGAGGGTTAGGGATGAAACATCACTAATGTTCCAGTTCAGTTTTTTCTTTAAGTGTATGTACTGGTTCTTTTGACACATTTGCAGAAGCATTCTGTTTGGAGTGTGCATCACTGAGGGTAATTCAGCTAGCTAAGTTAACACCTCAAATGCAACACACAGCATTGAAATGGTTTCATCAGTTGCATTGCACACCCTTATAATTTGATTTGTGTGACAACGTCCTCTTTGATTGGATTAAAAATGCCAATATTCATCCGGTTTAGGAGGAGACTAAAGTTGTGTGGTCCCTTTGGGTCCTTTACTTCTGACACTCTTGGTTCAGAAAGTGCAGTCTCAGAAACTCATGAGTGCAGCTATAATTGAGGCAAAGTGTTCACCTTCAATGTGTCCGTGCTTTCCAATGATTTCACATCAAGTCTTCAGTAGACTTTCACTCTGCCAGTCCATCCTCATTCTTCCAGGCATTACCCAGAACCTTTCACTTTCAAATGTCTGGTGCATCCTTTCATTCTGATCACCCAGCAATAAAGAACTCTACAGGTGGAATCTTCCCTTATAGTGCCATGATTAAAACATCCATGCCCCTTTACAAATTTCAATAGTTTTTTTCTTCTTTCTTGGACTTCACAGCTTGTAAATGCCAATTTGTAGATGTGGGCTCAGGCTGTTTCTTAATTTATCAGATTCAGCTGGAGTACGGGTTGAGTATTAATAGCATGAAGAGCAAACTGATATTTTCTGTGCCTAGGTTATCAGCTCCAGTAACAGTGTACTGTAGCAGGACCGGACTCGTCAGCAGTCGCAAATCTTCTAATATTTGCCACATCGCTGCACAATCTTCCCACCACAAGCTGTTCCATTTCCCTGAAAATGAAGAGTGAGAGAGGTCAGGGCAGTCAAATAAACAATTTTAGGTGGAGAATTTCATTATGTGTAGACCGAAGAGAATGGTTTACTGAGAGATTTGTTTCCTCAATTAACTGCTGCCTGCGGCTGCAGATGGGATCTTTTTGTTACCTAACCACAGTGATTAGCAAGCAGAATGCTTGTCGCCGTCAAGGGACCCTCTGTTTTGTCCTTTGACTTTTAAGTGAACTTTCACTGCTCAGTGGGCACGCTGCTCTGAAGGCAACGATTATGCTAAGCAAAATAATTGTTGGTTCAGTTGCACTGTCCTCCGCCTCCATCTCCTTCGTGATCTTTGGATCAACACTCCCTCACAGCCGCGGTTTTTAGTCAGTGTGTGTTTGTTTGCCACGCGATGGCTTTGATGTAGGAAATACAGAGCTCACACTGTCCCTTTCAGGTCCGGCTCTGCTTCAATTTTCAGCAGCAAGCTATAAGAGATAGATGCATGCATTCAAACCAGCAACGGCCGACGACTCAGAACACTGAAGGAGGGAAGAAGAGAAAAAAACATTATTTTACACTAGTTTACTTATCTCAACTTTATTCTATTCACTGAAAAAATAAGCAGGACAAACAATGACTTGTATTCAGTATTCTTGTCTTGTCTTGTTGTTTCCAGACAGAAGACGAGTATTCACACAAAACCTGTGAAGGTTCCCAGTATATTACAGCTGGGAGTTTACACAACAGCATCTGATTTTAAATAAAAAATCATGAATCCTGGAACTATCTATCTATCCATCTATCTATCTATCTATCTATCTATCTATCTATCTATCTATCTATCTATCTATCTATCTATCTATCTATCTATCTATCTATCTATCTATCTATCTATCTATCTATCTATCTATCTATCTATCTATGAAACCAAGGAGTGTTTCTGTATCCTTACCTCACATATCTTTCTGTTTGTCAGATCAACCTCGTCAGTGTAAAGCTCCACATCACAGCGCTCCTCCTCATGCTGCTTCCCAGCACTTTAGTAACAATTCAAAGCTTCCTTGTCCTGTCTCTTGCTGCATAGATCTTTCAGCATACATAATAAAACGTATTGTATTGTTCTCTCCAAAACCACACGTTGGCCGGTTTGGCTGCTTCTTTATTCTAAGATCTTAGATCTTAGATCTTTATTCTTTATTCTTTAACACTGGCTACTGTGAACCGTAGCCATCTTAAACATGATCGCAGACCCTTAGGAAATCCCAGCGCTATCACCTAGCACAACAGAATTTTGGCCGATATGTTAGATTGAGATGCAAACTTTCATCATAAACTGTAGCCTTTTTCTTACAATAACTATATTTGCATGTGTTTCCTTTTCTCGATGTATGTCCATATTTTACCCAATGTACAAATTGCCTGTTATTTACACTATGTAAAAGTCCAACACACCCTCATTTGGCCAAACATGAAAAGTCTACTTAAGCTTCCACTTTTCTATAGGAATTCATACTTCCCACGGGGCACTACACTTGGTAAAAACAGCAAGTGTTATGAATTATTCTGCCTGTGGGCAGTTTGCACTAACTTTACATGTCTTCAAGGAGCGAGAGGAGTAAAGGTAAAGTCTACTTTGGCTCTTGTAAGGTCACAAGGCAGAGTGGCTGTTTGTTGAAAATATGAAGGGTTAAATTCATTGCCTGTTATTGAGAAAATATTAAATGATATATATAATTGCAGTATTGTCATCTAGTTTCCGTTTATCAAATAAGTAAATAATTTGCTATTTAATTTTATATCAAATGTTCATATTTATATTTCCTATATATATATATATATATATATATATATATATATATATATATATATATATATATATATATAATCTGGTTTTTGCCTACACAAAGTGCTGCACAGTCTACAAGCTCAGTAAAGGCGAAAAATAGCCTTGTTTCCTATTCTGAAGCTCATCATATACAGTAGAAATGCAAACTTTAAATAGCCACGGTTGCTTTCAGAGAAATGTCTGAAGTAAGAACATCTATCTAAATGTAAATTTGATCCATTCACTTTGTGTCAGCTGTATATCTTCTTGACTTCCTCATCAACTCTAACCCTAATTTAAAAGAAAAAAAAACATTATATTGAACTGCATAATTAATCAGATAATAAAAAAGAGAAAATATGAATTACAACATTAAACCATCAGAAGCTTCATATTTTAATCAGCAGGAGAGGACAGAGTTTGGAAACTCTTTGTACTTTTCAGCCACATCAGTGTTGAGGCTTAGGATTTGGTGCCGGTCTGTGACATCACACTTTCAGATTGTTTGTATTATAGTTTGTTCATCCAAGGTGCCCAGACATGAACACATTTCTGTACTGTGTACTCGTCCAATAAATATGCACGGTAGTGTTGCCCCGCTCAGCTCATAGACTTTACACTGTGGTGATGTCTCTGATTTTTAAATTGCTTTTTTATAGCTCAAGGAAAATTTCACAAATATTAAACTTCCATGGATAAAAGATTAAGTATAGAAAGAGTTATAATTTATCCTTGTTTGCAGCTTGAGGTATTTTGTCACCAGTTTTACAGATATCGCTTTCATAAAGGTGGTCTATGGGGAAAATGCTTTTTGGGCATTTTGGGGAGTTTTTTTTCTGCAGCACCGCAAATTGACTACAGGACTGATCATTGTCAAAATTGGGATCTCTCCTTCATGACCAAGTAACTGAAAATGTAAGCATTATTAATGTGATCATGACGGACTGTTAACATTTAGTTCAAAGATCAATCATATACCATTGTAGATTATTTTTACAAACTAGATCAGACACTTTCTGCAAAGCTGCATTCTTAATCATTCATTGTTTGTATTAGAAAAGGATAAGATATAATCATGTTTTGGCTTGACTAAATTGCAACTTGCATTGATTAAAACTAGACTATAGCAGATGAGATGAAAATACTCAGACTTTTAGTCAACTAAAATTTCATTTCATATTAGAATCAGGACTAAGTCTAAAGATGAATAAAAAATCAGCTGACAAATTCAATGTTGCTAGGAAAGTATTACTGACTGTAGTAAACCATTCAGTCACAAATAGCTTGCTTTTTATCAAACCCTGTTGTAAACAGCATGTTTGATTAATAATGATGAATCCCAACATCGTGTGTCATGTGTCTCATGCTTTCAATTGGAGCTCCGGCCAAAATGATAGATTTCAGATGCTGTTTACCCAGGCCAGCCACATGAAGCCTGGATTTTTGTCTGCATGGAGGATAAGATGTAGCCAGAACTGAAAGCGCCTGTAGTCAGGCAGCCTGCACCGGATGCTGAGCTGCGTCTGTATAGGGATGGTGGAGGGAGGAGGAGTAAACTGAAGAAGAGACAGGTGTTTACAATATGAATGTGAAGGGGAAGCAAAAGGGCTCATTGGGAAATAGTGTTTACAGCAGCCTTTTTCTCTGTCAAATCTATTACCATTCATCCCTCCATTCCATATATCTCCACATCCCTCTGATGCACACCGCTGTATTGGTTAAACACTGCTGACCTCGCCGTGATGGAGTACACAAAACCTGGACTAGATTAACATCTGCTTGAAAGTCGACAAACATCATCAGCATATTTGTTACAATTATTATTATCACAACCTCTGCGTGACTCCCATTTGTTAGGACTCGAGTTGTGGGAGTACACATAATGGAAACCCCATTTCAGAAAGATGTGTTCCTCTTTGATGTTGTATTAATCCTCTTTCTTAACAGACACACCCAAATGTGTCAAACATATTTCAACTGGATGACCCAGATGTTATATATATATATATATATATATATATATATATATATATATATAATGCTAGTATAAAAAAACATTAAACCAAATATTTAGTTGTTTATTGTTGTTTTACATTATTTAAATGTCATTCAGGGGCAACACGGTGGAGATTGCCAGGGTTGCCACTGTTGCCTCACAGCAAGAAGGTCACAGGTTCAAGACCTCCTTGGTCCTGGGTCTGGGACCTTTCTCTGTGGAGTTTGCATGTTCTCCCTGTGACTGCGTGGGTTTTCATCAGCTACTCCGGCTTCCTCCCAAGGTTAATTGGAGACTCTAAATTGCCAGTAGGTGTGAGTGAATGGTGTGTGTGTTCCACGATAGGCTGGCAACCATCTGGGGTGCATCCCTGCCTCTTGCCGTAATGGGATTGGCTCCAGCAGGCCCCTGCGACCCTAATGAGAAATAAGCGGGTATAGAAGATGAATGACTGACTAAATATCATTCATTTATAACTATTTATTAAAGAAGAAGGGTTTCCAACAAGTGCAGATATCAACTTCCTTATGGATGGTAACCTTGATGAATCATAATACAGCACAAGCACAAGAGGTAATTTGTTATGCATAGGAATGGACATGTATAATTCTCCAATGACAACATCAACATAGCTGCTATGTTTCCTTTACTGACAGGTAAACACCAGATGGAAATTAGCTTGATTTCCCACTGGCTTGTAGGGAAATGTTAAATAAGAATCCACATGTTGACGTTTCATTATCTTAAATAACCATTTCCACTAAACAGTATAGATTTATTTATTTATTTATTTTAAATTAAAACATAATTATAATATGAATTTCTAATCCTCCTGCAGTGAGTTTCCTTTACGCCTCACAGCCAGGCCTGACGTTCATGCCCATTAGTCAAGCATTGTCCAAAAGGTTTCTGGAAAATTACTGAAGCAAAATCACAAAGACAGGCAAGAAAGAAAGAAATTGCAGCTTTTTATCACAAAATGAGCCAATAGCAAGCTCACGAGCAGCTTTTTTGCAATTGCATCTGGTCTTAAAGCACTTTGAATTGCCTCATTGTTGAAATATGTTTTGCAACCTTCCGAACTTGGTTTTGAACTTCTACCAGGACGTGGTACAAAAAAAAAAGCAATCTTATTTTCACGTCTTGTAACTTAGACCCAGTCTGTTTTAAATGCGTGGATATTTATTTATAATATTTGACCATCAACGCTTAATGTCTGGCTCATGTCTAGTATTTCATGTCCCCCTGACATTTCCAAATCGAGACACAGACTTGAGTCTGGGTCATGTCACCCAGACCCAAACTTGTGGTTTTAGCTAAGGCACTTTAACTCCCTCCTCCCAACCCAGACTCCAGAGGGGAAACACAACTTCCACAGATATGTTGGATGTCAACATTTCATCGTATCATAGAAATGATGTTGACACATGCATATTTCCACAAACTCAGTGGGTTGGCTTTAGGCACAAAAACATTTGGTTAAGGGGCTAGGAAAGGATCATGAGTTATAACCTCAGTAACGCTGGTACAAAGATCCGGTAAACAGGCGTCTCTTGTAACTTTTCCATGAAACAACAGATTAAGCCATCCACCCAACCCTCCTCTTCCTGCTAAGAAAAGTTCAACGTAAGAGGAATGTCATCTGAAATATGTCACCGCATCTAAAACCTTGACATGCATCATATCCATAGTTCACATAAACGTAAACTGTTAACGTTTCCGCACTAGAGCCTGGGCTGTTTCTACACAACATTTGCTCTTATCACACGGAACAGCCCCTCATGTCATTCAGTGACTCATTGACACTCTCACACAAACACACACACAAATGAGATGCAAGTGAATGGTGCATATATTCAGAAGATGCCCGTTTAACCTCTAGAGAAATTAGCATTGTCAAACTGCATCTAAAATAATAAAATAATAAAAATCTAATCCTGGTATAAAATCACATGAAAATAGGTTTTGATAGATGATAATGAGCAGTTTAGACTCAGAAATATTCAAAGTATTCTTGAGTATTTGACATTCCTCTTTGCGAGGGATTCTGCATGCTGTCTAGAATAGAAAATGTGCTCTGACAGAGGGATAATTGAATTGACCACCTTCACCACCCACCGCTATCCGCCTTCATTTCACACCTCCTCTGTGCGGCGGATAGTGATTTCTTTGAGCTTCAGAGAGAAAATAGTAAGATGGGAGTGTATTGATCATTCTTCTCGAGAGTGGGGCTTCACAGATCACCGAGTTTCCCAGGCAAGCCAACATTTTTGCACGAGGAGGGACGCTCTTCACATCCAGCCTCTGGTTATCGCTCACTGAGAGCAGCGACCACTAAGAGGATTTACCTTATCATTGTCCGGAATATAAATCACCTTTTATATACCCATCCTCTTGTGAGTAAACAAAACAGGGAGATATCAGCTACTAGGCCTCTGTGTCCCTTTATTTCTTGCAGCCTCATCACTCTGGCCAGAACACGCACAATGAAATAATATGTGGCGTTTAAAAAGGCAAAATAGGAGCTTTCTTGGCAGGCATCATTTTCCAGTAGTCCATATAGTCTGAGGTTTCCTGCAGTGAAATATCACTAGAACTGAGGCATGAGCTTTAATTATTAATACTCAGCCAGTGGGGGTGGGGGTGGGGGGGTGGGGGGGGGGGGGGGTAGCAGAGAAGTAAGTACAGCACTCTACAGTAGGTGCAGAGAAAGTTTCTGTATTTTTTCACATCCCAGAACAGCAAGTAATGTTTATATTTACAACATTTTCAATTACATTAGGAATCAGGGAGATCTTCCTGCAGGGTTGCACTGTATCACGTAAATGAAAGAGCAGGATTTCTACCGGGCCTGTATATCGGCTCGCAGGTTGTTTACCGGGCCTAGCTATTTGCTGACACTTCCAGTATGACTTCATGCATCTGATAATATGTAAATGTGTGTGCAGTCATGTTTATTGTTTTTTTTTTTTTCTTTACCGAACCCTATAACGAGGCCTGATAACCAGCTCGGATGTGATAGGGCGGTATTTCATCTGAGCTCTAGTATTATATGACCCACCATCTGCACACAGCATGAATGAAACGGTGTGTCCAAATTGAAATAGAACATAGTTTCACCTTCCTTTTCTCTTTTCAGCATTTTCTAGAATTAGCAACATGCAATGGGCTCTAGCCTTAATATTTCAGAAGTGTGCAGCTTGGCGTGGCACCATCTCCCTTAAGGCGGAATGTGGAAACTAAAAGCAGTGATGTGTCAAAGAAGCGAGTTCCTCGAACAGCCTACTAACAGAAGGATCTGTGTGTGTGTGTGTGTGTGTGTGTGTGTGTGTGTGTGTGTGTGTGTGTGTGTGTGTGTGTGTGTGTGTGTGCATGTGTGTGTGCGTGTGCGTGCATGCATGCGTGCATGCGTGTATCTGTGTATGTTTGCGGTGCGTTTCTTATGACTATCCTCAATACGCGATCATGCAGAACAACTACGTCGAAACGCTTTTTTTTCCCCCCTACAGCACATTCCCAGCGGCGATACACCGACTCCGACGCTACATGACCTCCTATGGTGTGTTCTCATCTAATTACAACCCAATTATCTACACTGTGCAGCTGTGATCAGGATGCCAGAGAGAGGAAAAGACTCTTGACATGTTGACTTGGATTGTCTGGATATTCCTTTATGTGCACCGTATCTTCTTGCAGGGTGTGTGTGTGTGTGTGTGGGGGCATTCTATAAATGCATACTTCACAGTAATCAGCCTCAGTATGAGGAGACAGCTCAGCAGGGTTGCTGGGTCAGATGTACAGATTAGTACCACTAGACTTAGGGGTATTTGTGTGTTTTAATTGAAATCAGGTCTAACAAATGCACAACGGGGTGCAGGCCGCCTGTTCCCTAGCTGTAATTTACATTTTCATCCTCCATAGTTAGTCCACCATTTAATTCTCATTGTTGCGTCCCAAAGGAACTGATTTGGTTCTGATTACAGGGTATCTCATTAAAACAAAAGAGAATCCACCATAGTAATGATTAGAAGAACTTGCACCCACACCGTGTACCTCCACTTCAAACCAATTATTTGTATGAGACAATTTCTTCCTTTCGTTCTTTCTTTCTTTCACTTCTGCTACAGTATCATCTTGTGCCCTGGTCCAGGTTTTTTTCTTTTTTCTTTTTCATGGATATGTTGAAGAAATCTTTTGTTGAAGAAGAGCTCACTCGGCTCCCAGATTGAAAAACTAATTAATTCTCGCTTTTAGAAGAATATAGGTGGTTATGGTAAGGTATTCGTGCAGCATGGAGGGAAGAACAATCGTAGTAGTATCTGCAGGTCTCTGCACTGCATTCCTGAAGACAGAGTATTTATAACTTGACTAACACACATTGACTGAGGTGATGAAAATGGCATGAAGTTTGCAGGATCAGGCAGTGCAGGGGGAAATAAAATGTAAAATCTGTGTAGTATTGAACGTAGACAACACAGGGTGCTGGAAAAAAATGCAGTGACCGCAAGAAATTGAAACATGATTAGTCTTGTGATACTAAACTGTCTATAAATATCTGGAGATGTCTGTATGCAAAATAAGTTACTCGGATGGTGGCGAGAACATCCTGCTAACAAATCTACAACACGCTTTACTAGAAATGTTGCTCTTCTGTAGTTTACCTACTGTCGCCCCAACATGAAGGTCTCCCCTGAAGACGTTTTTGTTGTTGTTCTTTTATTAAAAACTCTCTGAATGTTTCCATCCAGTTTTAGCAACAAAATGTTACAAAGTTAGACGACTTTTTGCTTTGCAGTCAGCTCCCAGACTTGTTTTAAAAAAAGCAATAAGAGAGACAGAGAGAGACAGGGCAGCGGTGAACAAGGAAAGGGAGCTGTGGTATCTTCAACAAACCTGTGGCTGAGGTAAAATAAAATGTCATTTGCAACATGATTTTAATTTGTACCGTTAATGTATCAACATAATCAACATTACTAGTTAGGAATAGCTGGACCTTGAGGTCAGGTCACTTAGGTTTCTTTAATGTTCCATCACAAGGGAATACTTCCAGTTTTGCAGGGCCAATGAACCGTTCTCAAACCTCAGAAAAAATAGCAAAGATACAAATAAAACTAAAGCCATTTTTCTTCTACAGATCTAAATCACAACTCCTCTCAGCTCAGCGTGATGAAGAGATAGAGTGGAGCGGGAACATTGCAACGCTGTGCACCACAAAACAGTTTATAGATGCCAATTTAGATGTGGTTTTGTCTTGTCTTTTGAAGTCCAACTTGTCTAATATCAGTTGAGAGCGGGGAAGCAGCGAAAAGCAGTTATTGCCTCCGCTGCCTTATCGTTCACTCATACCTGACAGCCGAATGTGGTGAATCCAGGGATTGGAGCGACCGTGATATAACAGCAAGCAATTCTTCATCCAGCCACAATGTCTGCTTGGTGTTTGGCACGCCAGCCCGGCAGATAGGCGGAACAGTTCTGAATCCCAACCTGCAGAATCCTAATGTGAGGAATAAATGAAGCCGAGTCACCCTTTTACAGCTCCAGTTGGCCTCTTGTCTCCTGTAATGTCAATCCTGGTGCAATCATTGTAATGTAAAAGGATAAGGTACACTGCACCGCATGTTTTATTCATACAAGTTTTTTTTCCTCCCACAAAGAGACCAAAAATACTAACCAAAATCATTCCAAAACATTCTGTTAATTAACTGAGAGCTGAAGTGTTGCGCTCGGGCCCCAGAGGCTCGGCTGGCTCTAACGTGCGACCTTATTTTTTTGTGCATTTTCCTCTGCAATCCTCTGTCCCTGGTGTGCTGTACTGAGGTTGGAAAGCACTAATAGGCAGGCTCAATCAAGAGGAAAATTAAGTGTGCACAACAGTGCCAAATGGAGTGTTTCAGTCCTATAATGACTATATAAGTCAAGATGAAATGATGGGCCATGCGACTAATGGACAGTGCAACAGTAGCAATGCATTTCAATATTGTCACCCCGAATTGGATTTCCTTTTATTGCATTTTCCTAAATTTTGAGTGTTTGTTCCACTGCATGCTTGGGATGAATCTTTAATTGAATCTCTTTTCTGCATTCCTAAGTCTTCTTCATTCATGGCCTACTTGTTTCACCTGTCTCACAAGGAGTATTGACAGTCATTCATAATTCATCGGCCAGACTGCTCGCTCCGCTGTCTGCAGGGGAGACGGAGGGAAGAAGAGAGTCAAACGCGTGGTAATGTGTAGGAGAGCGCTCGAGATTAGAGTGACAGAAACAAGCGTGGCCATCCGAGTCTTCCTGACAGAAGTCACAAGGTTTAATTCATCCCATGTGGTGTCTTCTAAACTAGGAGTGTTTTATCTAGTCCTGCATCTTCCCCCTACCGAATTATAATCGCTCTTCATTTTCTCTGTGCAGTCGGTGTGTGTGAGCGACGCCCCAAACACCCAGTCCGAGGCAGGAGATGCCATCTTAAATTGGATTTGGAGAAACCCTCAGAGAATATATTGTTTAAGTGGTAATATTATAGAAGGAGCTTTCCGTATACTGCAGGGGTTGTTTGAGAGTTCAGCGTTCATTTGAGGATAGAGATACGTTAGATCTCTGTCTCTTTCTCTCTCTCTCTCTCTCTCTCTCTCTCTGTATACCCCCTCACTCGCTCTACCCCTCTCTCTCTCCATCCTTCCATTGAGAGACTGACTGCAGATTTTCAATTAGCTGGGGCAAAGTTGTCCTCATTAATCACACTACGTTAAGATGATGCAGGAGGAATTTTCCGTGGGAAATTATGCAAGAGAATTATGCAAGGGTCCCTGGAGTGGACCTTCTTCCTGTTGCATGGCTGTAATGTCCCTCGCGTTGCACTTAGCCGGAGCCTTCGCTACATATGAGGAGCATTAGCATCCGTAACCTGGGCTTTACAGCTGGTTCTTAATGTGGATCCATAAAACGTCACTTCAGACCTTTCACTCACGCAGAATCCACTCCATAACAAAGCATTACCGTGCAGCCATGTTTGAATTCTATCCTCTGTGAGCTCCAGCTGTAGCTACTGTGCATCTTCATATATTTATAGTCTTGTATCGGCTGTTTGAAGACAGACAGCAACCTTAGCCCTTTTTTCCTTTTTTTCTTAATTGCAGGTTCAAGGTGAGCTGCAGCATACTGCAGCTTTTTTTCAGTCCTGACATGAATGCAAAGCAGCATGAGAATTCTTTTTTTCTTTTCTTTTTTTCTCATTCATACATTGCCACTATTAAAAAGGGGGGGAGGATGCTGTCTGTATCGTTTAGTTTTAATTTTAATTAAAATTACAGCATGGATCAACAGCCAAGTACACGCTAATGGAGACAAAGATGGGACCAAGGTGTAAATAGGCTCGACAGTGCTCAACAGACAAGTAGGAGCAACCTGTAAAAGAAACTTCCATGAATCAGTGGCTGCCTCATTATTATTATTAATATCAAAATATACTAGTGGAGTGTCCATAGAAAGTATTTATTCCTATAGAAAAGTAGAAGCCTAAGTAGATTTTTTATGTTTGGGTTATTGTGCATTATTTATGACAAATCTCTTACTTCATACTTTTCCTGTATACTGTAACAACCTGGACATGTTACTGTTATGTGTTTATAAATAAATGAATTTAGGCCCAGATTCTGTTCTGTGAGGCGATAGTGCTGGGATTTCCTGAGTGTCTGTGAACGTGTGTTGGAGTAAGATGCTGCATCTAGTGTGTAGAATGGTGTTAGTGTAAAGAACAAAGTAGCAGCTAAACCAGTTAATGGCTTTAATTATACCAAAAATGCTTGGAAGAAGTATGAGTATGAGTGCCGTGATACAGAGCTTTACACTATAACTAAAGTGCTGCTGCTGGATAGCGCAGTGATACGTAAGTTTATGGGATGTTAAATTTGAATGATAATAATGATGGTTTAAATATCCATCCAGAAAATTCCACAAAAAATTATATTCACCATCGTGCCATGCGCAAGTTATGTCCAAAAGTTAAAGTTGATAAACAGACAAACAGAGAGATATGTGAGGGACAGACTTCACTTTATAGATAGATAGATATCTGGAAGTTTATACTGCATATGCATATATGTGGAACTATACATTCATATTTACCTTGTCCTTATTCAAAGAGAGAAAAATAAAATATTATATATATATATATATTATATATAGATTTCTACATTTAGAAGAATCTATTTTTATATCTTGCCAGCCATGTTATCTAATTTATTTTACAACAGAAAGTCTTATTATGGTGGAGACTGTAGAATGACATCAGAAGCTTTGGCTTGTTGCTCATACTTCTAATGTTATTGCATATGTGTTCCACTTTTGCACATACATTTACTGCTTGTGCATGAGCCACCCAGGGGCTTTGGGTTTCTTCCGTGCTTTTAGGTTGCTCTAACTTTCTAGAATTTGGTAAGTCATCAGGTGCTGTAATGTAGAAGCCCCTGCAATGAAGTAGCACAGGATAGGGTAGCCATAGATTTGCAGCGTCATGGAAGAAGAGGGAGAGAGAGGGAGGCTTAGATTGTCGGGGCAGAGCAAGGCATTAATGTCAGCTAGCAAATATAGCTCAGGGTTGTAGCAGCTCCGGCCACATGGGAGTGATATGGCGATGTCAGGTCTCCGTGTGCCAGGCCTGATGGATGAGGTGGAGCAACTCGTCAATCATGAGGTCTCCCGTTTCCCCTAATAGATCAGGCCTCACTTTGGGAGAACTTGTCCTCCTGCCACCACCGCGGTGTCTCACAGAGGCAAAAAAAAACAAAAAACACCAACCTGCAGCACAGAGGCGCTGCCTCTTGGAAACTTACGATCAGGAACCCTACATCCAGAACAGCTATCTCTTACACAGCGTCAGTGTCAGTGTTTTGACTGTGGACTTCATAAGGTCAGGCGCATATATTAACGCACTAATCATTTTCCGAAGGCCTATTTCGGACCAGCTCCGGTTGCACGCTCATCAGCCACGAGATACGGCACAGCGAGCATTTGACACTATAGCAAAGGCCAGAGTAATTAGACGGGTAATGTGTAATGAGACGCCGTCCCGTCATTCAGATCAGCTGCCGTGTTAGCGTCTGTCCAAGGAATGATACGAGACTCCTCATCAGACAATGGTGTTATTTGACTTCCAAGGTAAATACCACGAGCGATTTGATGTCCACCACCACCCCAATTAACCCTCAGTGGACAGTTTGCATCTATATCACACGTTTGAAGTCACCCCGCACCATTCCGATGCTTTATTCTCTCCCAGAGCTCACACGTGAAGACATTTCTGTCTGTACTTCCCTCCTAACATGGCTCTTCTATAAATTTGCCTGCTATTGACTATGTCGGTGTCAATTAAAGTGAGACCTAGAGGTATAGCTGACAGCTCCAGGCTGGCACCCTTCGCCACCACTTGAGCATACATCACATATTTGGACGATATGCTGAAATACACACAAAAATTATCTCCTCTCAGCAGGAATATTCTGTCTGTAAGCAGTGACTTGCAGCCCCGGGTTTGCTCGGGCTGCTGCTTTAAGCCTCCTCATCATCCACACACTGAAATGCCACAATATACCAGCGCTCAGGTGCCACAGTAATTGCACATGTTAAGTACTTATCCCTGTTTGCTCTCTGTCCTCAGCACTTGTACCACACGAATCCAATTTTGAAGCCTCTTTCTTGTGAAGATTTTTTTTTTTCTCTTCTTAACAGCTTTTTCACAGAAGGGACTAGTTCCACTGGGAATGTGCACATTAGTTAATGTTTCAGGAAGTGTAGACACGGTCATAGTGTCATATTCAAAACAGCCATTTATAGTACACCTCTTAGTGTATGAGTACCTTTCAAACTTCAGTCGCTTTTGTGTCGCCGTCTTTGCCCAAACAAGCTTCAGGGTTAACGCTCCTTACTGAAGAGCCGCATGTGTTAGATGGTCGCGGTCTTCACAGACTCACAAAATAAAAATATCACAGCGTTTGCTTATTCAGCCGCACAGAGGGAATAAGAGCGAAGGCATATGTGTCCTGCACGCAGGTCTGATCTTTAATTCCTTTCAGACATGTGTTGCTTTGTACCACGTTCGAGTCATGAGCGGCAGATCTGTTATGTTTAGATCTTTTTTACTTAACCACAAAAATGACACCACCACAGATTTGCACATTTCTACACTTTGAAGACTATAACGCTTATAAGTCAATGCCAACATTGTAACAGACATCTGTGCTCATCGCCAACATCTGTCGCGGATGTTGATAATTTGATGGGTTTTTTTTGTTGTTTTTTAAAATGTGTTATTAATTCTTAGCATAGCTGAAGCGTGCTCATGTTTGATCAGTTACAAAACAAGTTGTTCATTAAAGAATTTAGCAAGAGCCGCCTGTGTGATAGAAACACCCTGCTCAGTTAGGGCCAACTGGATTTTTAGCAGAAATCTGAAGGCATTATTCACTTTGCTTTTGTTTTTTTATGTTTTAGATTACATGGGATTGACTGCATGAAGAGCACAGAGATGATCAGATTATTTGAAAGGCCTGCTCCTTTATAATAGGAGCACTCTCCTGGCACAGGGGATTCAGCTCAACCTCTGAAGGAGGATCATAATGGAGGGCTCTGCAAAATGAAGTGATTGTTGCCTTTTTCAGAGAAGTGGCGAATGGAGATTTCTGGAGAAAATGGTGTGGAACCACTCAAATTTAATTCACTTAGCATTGTTTCGCCATAATTTCCACAAAGAGGTCAAAATGGTCTTTTCCTCTCGCGGTTCAGTTTTTCTGCTCCAGTTTCTTTTTTCTTTTTTTTTTTTTAGTTTCTCACTAATGACATGGAGCAGCTACAGAGCCTTTCGCCACACCTGGGGCCAGACACATTACTGTAAACAATGCATACGCACAAGAAGCATGCATAATGCCATTTACCGCACATGAACTGGTATTTCTAAAGGCAAGAATGTGCGTACCTCACATATTCATCAGAGCAGGCGTACACATGTTGTGTGTGTGAGAAAGGGAATCCTTGAATAAGAAATTGTCTGTTAAGAAATAGTTTGCTTTTGTTGACAACTAGCTGCACTTATTGTGTGAAGTGAGACTCAAAACATCACTTAAAGGTAAAACTGTTATGTTAAAAGCATCATATTGATCAATCGTTATTGTGTGATTCATTTTATTCTGAATTATCTTTTTATTTTGCTGTTAATCTTTTTTGGGGGGCCTTATTTGTTACACGGCTTATACAATTTTTTTTTAGATATGAGCTACAAACTCAATATTTAATACACTTCTGATATATCACTGCTGCTGATGGATTATAGGTCCATGTGATGAATCGCTGGTATAGACACTATAAAGAACCACTCAGCCGTGCATAACGGTCAAAATGGAAGGTCTGTTCTGGTTGTTGAAGAACCTGGCCGGTCCAACACACTCCATGAAACTGCACTTCTTCTTTCCCGTTAGTTTCATTGCCTGTTGTACAGACCGGCGGAGCAGGCGGTGAATTGATCAGAAAACGGCCGGTTAAGGGCATGCCTTCGCCCATTTATCGCTAATCGTGGGAGTGGAAACGAGGCTTGTGCGCGTACCCCCGGTTCCCATATGACGAAAAAATCCGATGAAAGGCTTCATGCATCTGGCTCCAGGCTGTCTACCATCTGTGACGTTTAGAATTTTTTTTTTTGAAAAGTATTAAAACACAGAGAGTTAACAGTTCTTTTCTTTTTAATTACGATGATGTTGTATGTTGATCTGGACTAATTAGTTTGTTTTCTGGAATTCAGGAGTGCATGTTTTGTAATGATTAACAGGCAGACTTGTGAACCAAATGTCCTTTCTGGCCTCTTAACAAATGTCTGTTTTGTTGAACTTTTCACTACAAATCCATTGAGCTCTCTTCCTTTTCCCTCAGCTTCCAATCTCATTTTCATTTGTATTCATTCTGAATGGAGACCATCATCCATCATATGTGAATTCTTTTGCCCTCAGTCGGGTGACATATAAAAGATTGGTCGGGTAGAGTAATTCCCTTATTTGCCCTCCAGTCAGGCAGTCCTTACTAACACTGCCTGACTGGAGGGCAAATAAGAGAATTACTGTACAGTCTGGCAGTCATAGTAAGGACTTATCCAAGGAGCCTGTGGACACAAAACCTGCATATTAACCAGATAAAAGGAATAAAAGCAGTTAAGGCCAAGGTCTTTTTGATAATCAAATACCCACCCCAAGAGTCAAGCTAATTCCCAAATATACAAATAATCTTACTCTGCAGACCAAATCCGTTTTATTTGAAAGGCAATCAGTGTCATTGAACTGTAAAAGTCCATTCAGTTCGTCTTAACTCCCAAGTGAGATTCTTTTTCTTTTGGCTGGCTGCCGTGAATATCATCTTTTCTTCAATCGCCTATTTATCCTCAGCTTACAGGGATTGCCTCTGAACGTCTGTTTATGGAGCTAACTATCAGCAGCATGGATGGCAGATGTAGCTTAAGTTAATTAATCATCTCTGACATTTAGAGATACACCTCTGCTCCACCTCCTCTGTTGCTCAGCCAGCCCTCAAAGACGTACTGCATGTGATCAGACACATGCATGTACACACACGCACATGTTGATTGATTAGATTTTTGATTTCATTACTTTATTTTTCACACTAAACAAAGGATTATGTGTGCTTGTGCATGTGTATCATTGTGCTCGTAGTGGTCTGTACGGTATCTGGTATGGGCTGTGTAATGGATTTAATAATTGATATTAGAGATGGGTGGTGTTTTTCACCACAAGCTGATTTTTCTTCATTTGGACTGCAAAAAAAAATAAAAACGGCATCCTGTTTAAAGTCTTCATTGGTTAAATGCTGTTTTATATTCGTTTCAAGAATGGATGGGATTTTTTTTCTTCTGCTGTTCACACATGATGAGTGTGTCCCGAGTCTGAAGACCGAGCTTAATGAATTTCCTTTCAGTTTTTCTAATAAGGAAGCCCATCAATCAAAGAATCTCCCAGTAATGCAAATTGGCAAGAAAGAATGAGATGAGACTTAAGTGCAGTAAAAGCAAAAAAAAAACTACTCTTATTCAGAGAAATGCATTTCCTCAAAGACAAAACACATGCATGGTAGAATTTTTCATCTATTTTCATAGGATGTGTATGCAGTGTGTGCATATGGGGTCGTTAAAAAAAACATGAAAATGTTTCTGAAAACAGCTACATGTATGGTGTACACTGTGCTTCCATGTTTTCTTCGTAGATAAATATACATAGTAAAAAGCATTTTTACTTATAGGAAAAGAAAATATCTATAATGAAGAAGCAGGTTCTTCCCTTATTATCCCTACTTATTGGTGTCCCAGGCAATCTCTGAAAATGTTTTTTGGAGTAAAGAAATACATGTTTTTTCACTAATGGTGGCCAGAAAGTAAGTATGTAACTTTATATATAAAGTAGCTTTCAAGAGCAGCCATCACAAAGTGCTTCAAAGAAGTAAAAGGAAAAAAACATAAACATACAGTACTCCAAGGCCTTTGCAGTATCTTCATGTCTTCTTAAGGAATATTGATGGCCCTCATTTTAGTACATGTATAAATACATCCAACCTTTTTATTTTTATATGGGAACACATTTAGATAGCCCCACTGGAGTTTGACAGGGCCATTTAGGACGCTACTTATCCGACTTTATACCAAAGGTTTTAACAAATATGCATTTATTGCAATATTCAGGACATTACCAGACACAGCTCTCAAATTCTCTCTATTCCAAAGAACATACTGAAAACATGTTTATCCTTTATTTCTTAGCATTCCAATGATGCAGGAATTAAATACCAATGGGACACATTGATGTTTCTCTATCTTATACATAATACCTCTCAATTCTGCAGCTATTTTTATAAGAAGGAAAAATGCAAGGACATTGTCGCTTTGTATCATTAATAAACATGCTCATAGCAATTCCCAGATTTTTTCCAAAATATGCTACCATGCCTTGTTTTATTCATTTTATCTTCATGTCCAGTGGCAAACAAGACCTCAAACAATGGTAAAAATGAAAAAAAAAAAAGATTGTATTTGAAGATGCCATATTGGTACACAAATGTGGGTTTGCAGTTCTGTACAATATCACTTTTGTTGTTCAGGAATTTGGCATTTTTTTCAGGGTCTTATAAAAATAAACCGGCAATGCAGCACAGGCTGCAATGGTTTTGTCTTACAGAAAACATGTTCCATCCTGCAAAGTTCGGTGAGGCTGGGAACAATACTTGTCATGATATTAATATCCCAACATGGCTTCTCATTTTTCAAGGCTAAAGAAAAAATGAAATAAAAATCAATCTCATCTACTTTAATCCAAAATTGACTTCAAGTATGACCTAACAAAATAATGCTTCCCTTGGAGTGCGTGATATTTTTTTTATGCCTGTGACATTGAAAAGATGGTCCCCCCTGCCACTCCAACTAAAACCCTGTGTTCACATACGCTGCATAGCCTCACTCCCATTAACATCTTCCAAAATACTGGGCTATTCAGATCATGTACCCTGAATGTTTCCTTGGAGTCACAGAGGTAAACGGTCGACCCCCCTCACCGTGCCCCCCTGCTGCCCTTTGAGATCTGCCTCCTACGCTCTGGGCTGCCCTCCTCTAGCGCGCTCACAATTAATGTCTCATCATCCTCCATTTATTTTGAATTGATTCACTTCATCTTCTCAACCCGCCGGGGGAAATATTGTTCTGGTTTGTGTCATGGAAAAAGGGTCTGGCTCCATTACACCATTGGCTGATTTTAGATTAAAGATCTTACACTAAATCAACATAGGCCTTGTGACAGGGCTCCAGGCTGGTCCCCTGTACAAGTTAGCTTGCCAGCGCTATCTATATATAACCACCTCAATCAGCTCTGCGGCTAGTTGGACTTCAGCTGACCTTACTGCATTATGTGTGCCAAAAGGATTTCTGACCCGGCATGTAGACCTACATTAATGCTCTCTGTGTTTGTAGAAACACTAGCGACGGCCAAATGCATTGGACGGGGGAACTTGACACGCCTCTGCTGCTGGATTTATTTTTTTTAAAGCAAATATTCTTTCTTTGCTCTTTAAAATTGAAAGTGAATTGGCTACCAAAAACGCTTGATCATCTGTATCTTTTATTCTAATGAGAAACTGGATTCCTTGGCCTTAAAAATTTGGGCTCATTTATTGTAGCATCAGGATTTGGGCAGTTAAAAACCAGAGACAATAACAAAAAAAAAGAAAAGAAAGAAAAAGACCCAAGGAGGAAACTGCTACAACCTGCCTGGGCAAGAATCATGTGACAAATATACATCAGATATCAGTAGTCTACCTTTCTATAACTGACTCACTACAGTGTGCACTGTGCAAAATGCAAAGTCAAACATTATGTGAGAGAATAAATAAATACATATATATATATATATATATATATATATATATATATATATATATATATATATATATATATATATATATATATTTACAACAGCACAACTTCTTCCCAATATGTCATCATACTCCATCCGTGCAAGATTTTTTGATAACTGACTAAAATGAAAATACAATGTTTCTCTTTCAATTATTGCGTCAGCCTTCTTTACAATTTAGAGAAGGTTGAGTCATTGTTATCGTAGCCAGGATAGATAGTCTGAAGAAATCTTGGTAAATACAATAGCTCATTTGAAATACAAGGTGTACAAGAACACTGCATTCATTTAGCCTCAGCATGCACCCGACTGGGTATGATGCCTTTAGTTTACTATTGTACTTTTTTCAGCAGTAAAAAGGAGGTAACATAGTTTTTGACTCGTCCAAACTTAGAGGATGTACTGCTACTGTATTCTCTCTGCAAAGAGGACTCTCAACAAATGATGAACCATCACCTGTCAACTCCCACATAAAACTTGCAGCATGCAGCTCCTCCTCCTCCGATCACTTTGCATTTAGACAACTAGATGCCGCGACGAAAAAAAAAAAAGAAAATGGGCATGACAGGAAGCAATTCAGGAGGTTTTTGCTTACTTGTGTCATTTTCCTTCCGGGGACCTGACCTAGCTTAGCCCCCTGACACCGACCTGGACCACAGGCATGTTTGACAGGTCTGTAAATCATCCTGGGGCCACGCTGTTCCCACGAGGACATGGTTAACAAAAGCAACCAGAGAAGCATGAAACAAAATGCTCAGTGATAGTCACACACACACATGTCTATTCTAGGAACCAGGAAAGGCTAGTAAACAGTAGACAAATCTGAACGGTATCTGCTCTCGTACTACATGAGAGGTCAGGAGTTAAACGTGCCCTCTCCCATAGTTTTCTGACATGAACCATAACCCGCTGCACAACAGCTACCCTACACTGCAGGCTCCACACCAGAGTGTAAGGTGTAGAGGTTGAGATGGTCGGGAAATAGTTCTAGGCATCATACATGAAGCTTCTATGTTTCACAGCCGCATGAACCCACAAGCATCAATGATTACGTTGATAATCCCAAAGGAAATCTCATGTGCACAACTTGTACCACTTGTTGCTTGCCTTTTCCATAATTGCTAAACAGCTAATTTCTCCTACACAGACAAGGAATAGTAAACAGGAGTGACAGGATTGTAAAGGATTTGTATCTTGTCATGTAACTCTATGCTCATGTTTTTTTTGGGATGGAGTAGAGGTTTGTCTGCCTGTTCTAAATCCCGGCAAGAGTTTACCCACACGAGAGCCGCTCAGCCTGAGCAAACAAACTCATCTCATCTAATCTGGTGACATCTTATCTCTGAGAATCCTCTTGAATTGAATAATTCTATTAAATGAAGGTGAATTTCCGCTGCTATGCTGTTCAGCAGTGAATGTAAATGTGTAAATTTGGCAGACGAAATTAGGATATGAGGTCTTGGACTTTATTAAAACTCGTACATATTTGATGACTTTGATTTTAGGCTTCGTCCCACTTCTGGCTTTTTTGTGTCCCTGCTTTGAGGATTTGCCTTGATTTAAAATAGATGGGCTGTGATCATATAAGATATTTTTAGCACCATTTGTATACAGCTCCGCTGACTGAAATAAAGGAAAGGTTAATGTCTTTTTGGATTACTATATTTCATGTTTGAGCGCAATTGACAAAATGTTGCACTCCTCCGGGATGTGACTCACGCCTTGGCTTGAGACCAAGTGTTTGAGTGTGGCGATCACGTACAGAAATTACACAAACTTCTGCTGAAACTAATCCCCCGTTAACTTTGTCTTTGAACACATGTCTGATAACGGACTGGCCTCCTCTACTGATGCTACAACTATTCAAGTGATGACCGGTGGGGTCACCAGTGGCAACTGGAAAGTGAAATCACACACTCAGTCAGAACACAGGGAAACACGGCGGCAAATGGCATACCGCAGAGCCATTTGCTACTTTTTACAAGTGTGGCATCTACTTAAAACACTTCACTGATACATTCAGACTCTTGGACTTGCAATAACACCATTTATTTTACATATTGTGAGACAAAAGGACCAGTACATTTGTTTTAAAGTAATCTAAGGCTCTATTTCTATCTCTCTATATATTTTCAACAGCTATTGAGCTGCTGTTATCCGAAGCACAGTTTGCTTCTCTGATAATTTAAATGTCCCATATTGTCCATTTAACCTAGGTTTTATTTGAAATGTGGATATACTTAACACAATTTTTATTTGTGGTTTTAAGAGCCAAAAGTCATCTGAATACAGTGTTACATTTCCTCTTTGGAGCTTCTCTCTGGAGCTCTAGAAAGAACAGGACATGTTGTGCCTGTCTCATTAATATTAATGAGCCTCTTCTCTGATTGGCTGATTTGAGTGGCTGTGCATTTCTCTGTGGATTGAGCATTTTGAAACATGGATCAGCCTTTTACATCTAGACTTTCATTATGATCAAAAAGGAATTAAAATCTCTTTCTGTGATAGAATCCAGACATCTGATGACTAAAGTCCTTCACCATGTTATACGTTTTTTTTTTTAAAAGGAACAACCAAGACCTTAAAAGTCTATGCATGCGCACAAGATAGGATAAAGGAGATATGATGCCAATGACAGGCAACCAACTAGAAAGTAACCTTCATTGAAATTACAGATTTCTCTATGTTTTAAAATTTGCTGGAAGCATATGTAAGTAGTACACAACTCATTAAAATAAATAGGTCTCGTCATTTTTTGACATTTTTGTGTGGAAAAGTTGCATACTGTAGCTTTAAAAATGTAGACATCTTCCATATAATCTATGAAGTGAAAGATTCAATGAAATGTCAGAAATATAGAGAACAGCTGTTAAAATCTGGATTTATGCTATAAAAAATGATATAAGTTGTCATTAAAATGAATGACTGTTGTATTTTTCATGCACATATTAACTTTCCCTACAGGGCATTTTGGTCCATAGATGGGTGTTATAAAATTATGCACTCTTGTGCAATGTGGGGACATGCATGCATGTGTGCATGGGGTTGTAAATTGACCCTGACCCTTGTCTAGACCAAGAGTTGTGGGATTGGGTCACTCTGGTGGCCAATAGTTAAGGTGCCATAACGGTTCTCTCTCTCTGTCCTTAGTTTCCTGCCTTTGCACCATCTGTCAAACAAAGGCTCTGGGATTGCTCCAACATGAAACCAGCTCCTTATCTTTCTCTGGCTCATCAGGGAATAACGTATATCATGTTGAAAGGTTTAGTATGACAGGCTTGAGGCAAGTTCATCGTGTATTTGTTTTCCCACTGACTTTAATGCAGGTCTAATGAGTATTGATTTATTCCAATACTGTGTCTGAGCAGGCACTGATGCAAATGTTCCTTTTTCAGTCCGTCCTCCATGCTGGTTATCCCATCCTCTCATAATGCGAATACTCTGTTCTTTCTGAAGAGAAGCATCACAATATAGGCTTCTTTATCTTATTGAGGCCCACAGCCGCATAATAGTTTATCTTCTAGTATTGTTCTTGACCTTGCTTTTGCTCGGACTATAAGTTGAGTTTTGGGAGTTTATGTGGTTTGACTGTCCAATGGAGGTCACTTATGGAGTTGTATTACAGCATCCTCAGATGTCTGGCTGAAGCCTCGCTTCTTCTCCCTACTCTGTCTCTTCTCGTCTTGTTCTCTTATAGCCCAAGGTGGGTTACAGCAAATAATACATCTGTGATTATAGCACAACATCAATACAGGGATTGGGGCCCTGGTATTATTTAATGCTATGTCTCTTCGTACGGTCCAGTGCATCGATATAAGGGGCTGATGGGAATTCGGGCGGTTGGCTGACCAGAAAGAAGTAGTTACACAGTCCATTTCCCTTCTGTGCTAATTAGCATGTCAACTGTAACGGAGCTTCCAATAAGTGTGGAGCAATTGTGCGTTGTTCTCTTCTAGCCTGAGTGTGTGTGTGCGTGCGCACTTTGTGTGTGTATATTGAGTGGAAAGGTTTTATGATGTAAAAGCGCTGACTGAAGGTCATTTCTTTGGGCAGCCTTCCAAATGTTTCATATCCTCACAGATGCAGACAATACCTCCTAATTCTCACCCTGTCATCCCACTTGAGTTGAGTCGTTTTTCAAGAGGAGAAGAAGAAGCAACTGGATTCTGATAGAGAGCAGATATATAGATGTGAAGATTCTGCACTTACCACAGTGAATAATATGTTAAACGCGTGGTAACATGATGTAATTTTAAGCGTATTATAGGGATGGAAGTTTTTTTTTTCTGAAACAAAGAAGTCTCCTTGTGGTTAAAGTATTCCAAGAATGTCACGTTTGTAAATACTACAGCCATCATGGCGTCGGTATCTGCTGTCAATGCCTTTTTTTTTCCTCTTTGCCTCGCTCTTGTCTATAGAGAAGGTTTTCATATGATGGATGAGCAGAGTTTTTTGGCCTTTAGACAAGTCTCAGGTGCTGCGGCTGGCATGCCAAAGGTGAAATAGAATCACTTTCCTCCCGCTCCCCTCCGGATGAGGAGCAGATGCAGGAGGAGGCGTCATCAACATTCACACAGCACTCGCAGACGCGTCGCACCATGAATACAGAACGGCTCTCTGTGTTGGTTAATGTAAGGTCTTGTTTTCACTCCGCATTCTCTCACACTCCGAAGTTTATTATCTCCAAAATGAAGTCAGTCGCGGCACACATTTGCTAAAGAAGGTCAATGTTTTCCGAGATTTGTGGCACTGTGAGCTGACTGAAAGAAAGGAGGAGGAAAGGAGAGCGGAGCTGTGCCCTTCAGTGTTCCCTTAATGCCGGATTATGCCTCCGTGTTCAATCTACGCCACCGTGTGCGCCAGCTTGCTTGTGCCGCTCTGCAATCACGCTGCCCCGCTGGTTGGCAGCGGGGTTTCTACGCCACTGTGCTCGTCGTCTGGGAACAAACAATTCAGATGTGACACA
The DNA here is from genome assembly GCA_030544235.1 of Lepturacanthus savala. NCBI lineage: Eukaryota > Metazoa > Chordata > Actinopteri > Scombriformes > Trichiuridae > Lepturacanthus > Lepturacanthus savala. Next base: position 19,965,922 of record CM060465.1, read on the forward strand.
CTTGGCTCGGCCCCCTGCGTCACTCCTGCCCCGGCAAGAGTTTCACTAGTTGCGACTCCTGCTGGAACCACTCCTTAAAGCCAATAAACCAAATTGACGCTTCCGCCTGATATGAACGGTTACTACTACTGAAATTGTACACCAGAGTTTACACACATAACTTCCTCTTTAGCCCTCTGGTGTTAAAATAATCAATTTAGGTAGTTTTCCTAACTTTTCCAAATTGTATCAGACTGAATGGATCTAATTTTGAGAGTGAAATGAGTCATTTTGCAGGGGTTGTGACACTCAGAAAAATGTGCCCACCTCTGTGTCCGAAACACATGATGGAGTTGTAATCTTAAAATTGGTTCAAATGCCCTGTTCCTTAGAGCTTGAAGGGTGCATGTCAGGTTATGGCATAGGCTATGGTGCACAGTGTAGGTGTGGCATCAGTTCAATGCAGAAGCATAAATCAAGTTTTATTCAGGAAGGTCAGCAATATTCCCAAAGAGGCGTAATGCAGAATGAACTGGAAAAGTTCACTCTGAAAGCTTAGACCTCTGCCAAGCATATTGTGACTCCCACCCAACATTGTTTGTCATATATTTAATAACTACACCACTATCATGGAATGAAAATGATCAGTTTTCAGCAGTTGTCTGTAAAATGTGGTTATAGATTACTAAAGTTGCTATTCTGACAGGAAATCATATGCAACTTTGTGACTGCATAGTGATAATGCTCATATATAAAAAAATATCAAAAACTATGTATGGACGTTACAAATGATGGTGCCTGTTTAAAGGTCCATAAAAATGAAGATCCCAAAAAATGATCCAGGACCCAGGATTTCTTTTGAATCATTACCAAAATGTTATCATCCCTCCATGGTACCAATCCCAACATTCACTGAAAGGTTGAAGAAAATCAGGTCAAAACTTTTTGAGGTATTTTTCTAACAAACTGACAAACCAACGGACAAAAGTTTGAAGGGAAAAAAAAGAGTTTCTTACAGCAGGAAAAGAAGAAACAGGCAGAAAAGAAGGTTATAAAGAGACAAGGAACAGGCTAAATCTTAAAAGGTGTCATCTAAGTGCAGTCTACTTTATCACATGGTAAGGGTGTAATAACATTAGCATGTCCCTTAATAGAATCTTCGCTTAGATCTGTCTCTAAAAGTGTGGTGAATAATTTACTGTTTGAAGAGCAAGGGATGTTAAAAACCCCCTATAAGTGCAAGAAAATAGTCATTTACCCCATGGCAGTGCATGCAGAGTGATTATTGATTATGTCTTTCAATCTGAATATCCTCTTTTCTCTCTAGGCATCCGCCTGGCGCTCTGGCTTTCACTTAAGCGGATGTGCATATTTTGCGTCTTCATCTCCCCCTGTCCCTCCGGGGATGCATAATGCCGCGCATTGCATAACAGGAGTGTTTCCATTCACACTACCCGCTGCTCCAGGAATAAACATATGCTTAGATGTTCACAATTTTACTCATATGCATTTGTAAGGGGAAAAAAAAATGTTCCACCCCCTCTGCAAAGCACAAATAATGAATAGACATGACCTGTTTCTGCACAGCCACAGATGTGTGCTGCACTACATTCATTTTTTTGTTTGTTTGTTTTTTGGGTTCCAGCCACCACAATCTTGTGGCAAATGAAATCCTTAATGTTCATTAGGAGCGTGGGTAAGCCTTCGTCACATTGTGGTGAAATGTACCAGGCCGTGTGCTTATCTCTAATGGATGCTAGGTTCCAGCAGTAGCAGCAGCAGGTCAGATCTTGGTGGGTTCTGCAGTACTTAGAGCAACCCTGCAGCAAGGTAATGCGCCCACTCCACTTTCCAAGTAAAATCAGATAATAAACCACCTTACACACACACACACACACACACACACCTTAACACATGCACATTTAGAATCGCATTCGTCCCTGAACAGCTCACAGTAACAGAGCAGGCTGTTTTCTTTGCACAAAGTCAGGCAGACTGACCGTGTAGACAAAATCATAACAATGCGTTCCTGATGCCCAAGTGCTTTGCTTATTTCCAGAGAGAAATCCTGAAGCTGCTTTTCACCTCATTTGGGCCAGCAGTCGCCAAGCACTTGAAATACATATGTAGCGGCATGTTTTGCTTTTCCGGTAATCGCACATCACGCCAGCCAATGTCACCCTCAGTTCATCCCAGAAAGTCCTTGTGACAAATACATTTGGCTGCAATTGTTGATGTTGTGAGGTTCTACATTAGACCTGGGCAATAAAACTATCAATATACAGTATATCATCAATATCCACATCATTGATACAATAAGAAAATAGTTCAATACAATATTGATAGTTTCACCCAAGATTTGCATAAAAAACAAACCATTGCGCCTCCCTCCTTGGCTTATAAACCATATATCCATATATCCATTGATAATGGATCAATCATTGAATCAAACAGCCAGTCATTCAACAGGCAAACACCACTTCATGTTTTATATAAAGTGGTTACATTTAGCCTTTTTTCTCCTGGTGGTTTACATATAAAAAGTAAAATTTCCCCCAAACGTTTCAAAGAATAATTAATAATTATCAACATCAATCAAAATGAACACATTTAATCCATAAGCCCGGCCCTATTCTATATCATGGGTTGTTGGACACAAGTGGAGAAATGCAGGTGTACGAAGCACATTCACAGTCCAACCTCGTACGAGTCAATTTATTCTCTCACTCTCCAGAGTCTTGGGCTTATTTTGATACTGGGCGTAGTGAAAAAAAGGGAGCAGAAAAGAAACGTGTGGAGTGTAATTGTCCAGCATTTTACTTACAGCACACTATAGCTGCGATATAGTGCATTAGGGGTTGGTGCTTTCCTTGAGCCCTTTGTTCCTCTGCTCCAGGTGCCGTGCGGAGAGCGGGTCGAGCATCCGTCCTGTCTAACACGGACGTCTCTGGCCGCGCTCCTCCTCTGCTGAGCCAGCGCACTCATTAAGCCCCTTCAACTAGTGAAATTCAATGGGAGACTGTCCAACCGTCTGCCCGCCTCCGAGGATTTTCGGCTTGGCCGCACTGGCAGACCGGAGTGAGATATTTATACAAGCCAAATGTTTGTTTGCCTCTACAGGCGAGGTAGTTTATGCGAAGGGGAAAACAGGCAATCATAAAAAGACCCTGCCTTCACATAAATAGATATTTATTTTCTTAACGTGTTGACTTTTTATTATACACGAAAGCCTCGTAAGGCATCATAAGCACCTTTTTCATGTCCACAGCACACGGCAATATTCACATTTAATTACGCCCTGGGTTAGGATGTTCTCCTTCTGTTATCAGCTCAGTTTATGTATTTATGTCCTCATTAGAACATCACTGGGATTTTTATGGTCCTTCATCTTATTAAATGACTGAGCACGCTGTGTTTCTAGCCGTTGGTTGGTGAGCTGACAAGGGAAGGAATAGCAGCAAGACATGGCAGCTGTCATCCCTGCAGCCGCCCCGCATCCACAGCGTGAAGAAGAAAAGAAGCTTTGGTGTCCGGTGGCAGGGTTTTTCTGCATTTGGACCAGGACTTGGGTCTTTTTGGCTTTGGTCTTTTGGCTACAGGCTCGGCTCACGGGACCCATTTCCCGGCGTCTCCGATCCCTCATTCTCCTGACTGACTGTGGCAAGTGGAGCTGTCTCGCTTCCTGGCTCCGATCATTGGATGGCTTCCTCCTTCCTGGTGCTCCCCCACTTGTTCTTGATGCATAATTGAAGCGCCCGCGGGATCTCAGGCCCGATTGACGAGTCTTGTTTGGATGGTAGAGATCTAACAGCTGAATTAGTCAGGGAGATCTAATAGTGTGTCTTCTGCTATTGTCCTGCTTTCATTGTTTCTTTCTGTGTCTCATCCTCTCAGGGTAGAGGCCGTTAGCCGTCAGGCGGGAGAGAGAGTGGATGTGTGCTGATGGCTGTGGACCGCCAGAGGACGGCTTGTCTGTCTTTAATCTTTCCTGGTGCAATTGATTTCGAGTCACTTTGTGGCAAATAGGCCCTTTCAGCGGTTCTCGGGAGGATGGGAGGGAGAGGGAGTGAGACATGGCAGACCCTGCATCAGGGATAGGTGCATCACTGAGTCTTTATACAGGGTGAAGGAGGTTGAAGCATCCAAACACAACCACCCCGGAATTGAACCATTCTGCTCGATGCTCGAGTAAGAACGTGATGGACAGTGGGAATTTCTCCCTCTATGGAAACATGTCAGTAGAGAAATCAGGGAAACAGTGTTTTTCTTGGTGTCATCGTGTGTTTAGAGTCCCTGATGAGATGAGGAAAGCAATTTGAGATCAATCAGTCTGTCGGACAGCGTGATTTTTCAGGTAATCTCTCGCGTTTTGTGAACCTGCCAGGAGTCCACTGAGTGAATGAAACTTTAACCAGGCAGATATATCTTTTTAATCTCATGCTCTGCATCTGTCCTGGCCCTTTGAATTCATGCAGTGTTTATTCTGAGCCTGAAAGCACCGTTTCCCTAAGCCGCCATTGCAGACCCTGTGAATAATTTACTTGTTCAACAACTCACATCGGCTGTATTCACTCGGGAGTGCCTAGGATGCCCTCAGGATGCTTTGGGAGACAGGGGCTGGGATTTTTACTGGAAAGATATATATATTGCTTAGAGTAGAGTTTAGGTTGTCAACTTTAACATCAACTAGTTATATATTATGTAAAAGTATCTACTGCAGTACATGAGCTTCATCATGAATGGGTTAGGGGCTCATTTCTGACTATAACAACACAAGAAGTCTGTTTTTATTGATAAATGTATTTCTTGAAGCAGCTTCCCTTGCCCTAAGTTTCTTACCTTGTAACCTGTAGTAGGCTTGACAAGTGGTTTGGAAAATTCTACAGCTATCTCCTTCTTGGTGAAAAAGTATCAGAATGGCCATAGAGCAGACATGTCCAATGTCCGGCCCAGGGGCCACATGCGGCCAGTGGTCAAATTCCATCCGGCCCGCAGCCTTTGTCATAAAATCCAAAACGTCTGGCCCGCATGTAGACTTAATACATTGTGGCCGGGAACCCTCACCGCTGCAAATAAAAGAAACGGTGCAAACAAAAAGAAACGCTGGCACTGCAAATAAAAGAAAACTCCACAACCGAAGTGAGTTACCGGGGACTATTATTGGCGGTGCACTTGTAGTTTTTTATGTGAGCGAAGAAGAAGAATACGAAGAAGAGGAGTGTTGTGAAGCAGAGGTAATTAGGGGGGCAATTGATTGTTGATCACTGTGTGATCATTGTGGCCGGCAAGAAGGTTTACTGAAGAAGAGTGAAGTTTCCGCGCATGCACAAGTTGTCGTTCTCCTCAGGACTGGGAGGGATGTATTGTTTTTGTATATCTCGATAAAAAGTGAAACTCAACATCTGCGTTTGTGGTCCTTTGTTTTGACAGGTTACCACAAGTAGGAATACGAAAAACAATACAAGAAGGAACAAGTAAATAAAAAAAGTCATTGTTTACTGTCGCTATGTGACTGATCTTGTCAATGTGTTATAGCACAACAAACAAATTATAGCACAAAAACAATATTTTAAAGAATACAATAGCACATAGAAAGTTATGTCATCGTATTCTTTATAAATGTTCATGCAATTGAAGTGCAAAGCAATGTAATATACTTGATTTGTTTTGTTGCAGATCTTAATGTATTGTCCTTTTAGCATCCTCTAGTTCAGTTTCATATCAAACATGGGGCTACGTGGCCTAACTATAACACATTGACAAGTACAGTCACGTAGCGACAGTAAACACTGACTTTTTTATTTACTTGTTCCTTCTTGTATTGTTTTTCGTATTCCTCCTCTTCTTCGCCTTCTTCTTCGCTCACATAAAAAACTACAGGTGCGCCTCCAATAATAGTCCCCTAGTAATTCACTTCACACTTGGAGTTTTCTTTTATTTGCAGCGGCGTTTCTTTTATTTGCAGCAAAGGAAAAAATGTTAAGTTAATATTCAATTGCATATTATATGCATGTTTCAGATGAACCAAAAGACATGTTTAAGATTGTTGAGATTGTGCAGAAAAGAAATTGAAATAAAAAATCAAATGTGAAACACAGAATGGCTTGCTAAAATCTGTTTAAATATATTGTTGTTCTATGTAGAAAACATCAGATATACAGGCAGGACAAAACATTGGAGGACAAATCTGGCAGCGGTTAATATTCAGCTTAACATTTTATTTGTTTGTCATTTTTTTTGGCAAATATAGTAAAACAAATGAACAATGTGACCTGGGATGTGATCTAAAAGAATTAAAGAAGACATTTTTCATTTCACTTTAATATGGCTAAATACACAGCTTAATTTGTTGCTGGTGTAATTAGCTGCTTGCTACTGTTATTTATCATTTACAACCAATGCAAGCATGCCGCGAAGATAAATGGCTGACTGTTGTAATGACAAAGGGACGCTGTATATAAAAAATGAGCTATTTGTACTGTAACATAGGGGCTACTGAAGATACAAATGGTTAGTGAAGTGGTGGATTGTGCCTCAGATGCTCTTTAATGTCTGTTTATTTTGACCCAACAAAGAAGCGATAATGGAAAAAGTCAAAAGTACAGTTGTCAAACACAATTATTATTATAATATTATTGCATGTTGTGTTTGGTGTGATACAGCAGCTGTGTAGTGAGGCACAGCTTTACAAAAAGAGAGACTTTCTGAAATGAATAAAGGCGAAACAAAACTAAATATATTTTGGCCTGACAAGAAGGACAAGGTCAATGCTATGAAATGTAGTATCCAATTCCTGTCACCTGGACTTTTGTGTTTTTGCTCAAGGCTGGTCAACATGGATGATAAATGCAGCAAAAGTATGTATTCATCAGGATGAAGTATTTAAAAATCTAACCTTTTCTGACAGACACACGCAAACACTCTCTCTGGAGTCTACTCATGAAATGACTCATTTTCTTTCACAGCATGTCTCAAAGAAGACCTTTTCCACTTGCTGGGTAACAAATACAAATAGCTTGTCTTTACTTTTAGGCCTTTTCACCCCTATTTGATGTTTACAACAGCTTTATTATGTTTGTCGTGCTGTGATTCTGTTCCCTTCTCGCAGTTGGCAGGCCATTCGCTACTTATATGGTAACATGAATCACAAGCTTGCAGGAAATGAAAAAAGGTTCCTGTATCTCAGGTGAATATCCTCTGTCTTCATTTCAGCACAAAATCAATGTCAGCTTAAGCAGAAGATGCTTTTTGGTCCAGGAAAGGGGGTGTGGTGGTCGGGGGGGGGGGGGGGGGGGGGTGAAACCCCTGATTCAAAAGAAAGATGGAGTTGCAGTAAAGGGCAGAGAGGAATTGTAAAGTGATAAAGTGGTTTCATCCTCGAGCAGCGCGCTCAGGTTCGCATTTCCCCTAATTGTATGGTTTATTGTGCTGTAATGGTAGAAGGGCTGGCTAATTGCTTAGACAAAAGGTTCATTTTTGGTAGCGTGCAGCAGATGTCAATAGAAGATATTATGTCTGTGCAAAAGTTGGCTTCTCCATTGACTAATTACTTCCTTGTGGCTCTTTGGTGTTGCAGCGTTTATTAAACTGAAGCAAACACATACTTACAGCCACCCCCCCCCCCACACACACACACACACGCATGCGCACACACAGGCATCTCTCACTCAAAATTTAGCAAATTCAGCTCTTGTGATGAGAGCAGCCACGGAGGACAGCAGTGATTTGACATAAGCTGTCATTCTTTAAGACAGGAGGTGCTCTGATGGTGACCTCTCTGTGCGCTCAGAGCACCAAAAGGTCAGCATTCTCCAACTTCCACAGACACACATGCACGTGCGCGCACACACACACGCGTGTGCATGCACACCACCCATCCAGCTCTCGGACCACCTTCTTCCTTTGGGAGATTGAAGTGGGGCCCCGTGGGGTTGTTCCATGTCACTGAGCCGGTTACTGCAGAAACTGATGATTCTCCGAAGCCAGCCACTCGACAAAGGGTCAACCTCTATTTTCTTCTTCTTCTTCTCCTCTTTCTTTCTTCTTCTTCTGCCTTGAAGCTCAATATAGCTTTCTCTTCCGCACAAGTATCACGCGCCCATCCAATCTTTCTGGCTTTAATACCTTCTATACCTGCCTCACACCCCTCATGGTTTACCCCCCACCCCACCCCACTTTCCCATTTGGAAAGTTGGCTCACAGCTTCCTCGCACAGTGTTTTCGCAATTATTTCCACCCTGAGCTTGTTACATTCATCCAGATAGATTGAGTCACATCTCATGTCCTCCAGTACCCACCAGCGAAACCAAATGTTATCCTCTACTCTTCTCTTCTCTGCTGGGCTCCTTTTTGTCACTTCTCCCACAAATGACATTTAAACATTGAGCCGGATTCTGGCTAACCGCGGAGGTGCTCTCATATTGCAGAATGTGGATGAAAATGTCACGTATTCCATTTAATGATTTGCGATTGAAATGTTTTGACCAGCCGCAACTGTTCTTTCGTAGACCCATGAGGGTTGGGCAATTTATGTGCATGACACGAAAATAAAAGAAAAAGAAAATCGATGGATCGGTATTCTCTGAGTGTATATATAAGAGCTGTCACGCTTCACTCTCAGTTACTTAATGTCGGGTCCATTGTGCACACGTGGAGTGAGAGGGCACTGAAAGCAGAGCAACAGCCCCCAGCTATCTGCACAGATAATTGGATAACCAGCAACAAAATCTTACGTAAACAGCGGCAAGGTCGGTAGCACTGCGGGACATTCTTATTGAGGGATTGGCAGATGATAAATGCGTGATTAAATGCGAGCGCTGGTCTTAAACTTGAACAGTCATTGCATCAGTCAGGTTATTGACTCGCCTCACTGCAACACATCGGAGCATCATTGTATACGTTATTATTTTTTTGCGTTTCCGTGTCCCCAGAAACCATGGTAACGAGGCAATTTTATCCGTCCAGCCCAAGTGTTAATCATATCCCTGCTGAATCTACGCTCGCCCTGATGTAATAACAATGACACTTGCAGCGCTGCCTTTTATAATATAGTAAGCCTCCCCTGTTACAGTTTACAAGTCCCTTCAGTATTTGGAGATTCCTTGATCCTTACCTGCAGATGGGCTATAAAACATGACCGGCGCCCAATTAAAAGAGGATAAGGAGCTCAGCAGGGAGGCTCAGGCTCAAGCTTGGCAGCACATGCCAAGGTCAGAGATCCAACAAGGTCAGAGCTTATACTGTAGGCATCGATTTAGCGGATTGTAAGTAGTAGTAGTAGTAGTAGTAGCAGCAGTAGAAGCAGCGCAGAGATTAGACAGTGCTGCTGGTCAGTGTAAAAGACAGATCAGACAGATTGAGTGGGGCGGCTGGGTGGTTTCACAGTCACTTAAGAGAGCCACACACTTGGACGAGCTCCCTTCACTGGGCATTAAACACAATTAAAGCACTGTATCCCTCCCCGCGCGGACTCTTAAACCTCCTGGTGCTCCTCTCGCCAGGCTGTAAATCCACATTCTATCTAGCCGGCTCCTTAAACTTACTATTCCTCGCCTGCTTCCTCAAACCCTTACTCACGCTCTATATAATCTGTCCCCCCTGTAGCGTGTCAGCAGTGATTCCATATATTAGCTGCTCTGCATAGGGCCATGACCTTTACCAGCAATTTCAATTGACGTTTTCATTCTCCTGTTTTTAATCAGGGGAGCATATATGGGCCAGCGGGTGCCTCCCAGCGAATTCAGCTCCCTCTGAATTATTTAAACGTCGGGTGATTGAAAGTCTGAAAAAGTCTGCCGCACCTTTCTCTCTCTCTCTGTCTCAGGCCACTCATTCAAATCCGATATGACTTTACTGTCATCCACATTTGACTAAATAAGAGTAGCTCTCTCGGAGTCTGATAGGCGAGCTCTGTTCGCAGAACCTCCTCCCCCTCGACCTTGACAGTGGTGCACAGACTTCACAGCCTTTCGCGAATTCACACCCCGGGCAGCATATTCAATCGGAGCAAATTCAAGTGCTCTCAAGCGGAGCTCGGATCTGCACTGAGTCATCCGCATACAGGCTTGATTCTCCCTTTCTGTGTCCTCACTTTTTTTTTAATTGAGTCTAGTCATTTCTCAGTTCACGGGAAAGGTTGCATTTTACTCATTCCGCTGTGCCGAGGACATCCAGGGAGGTCAGCCTGCCCGAAAGGTCACGGGTTAATGAGAACGAAACTGCACTCCACTGACACCTAAGAGGGGCTTTGCTCGAACTCAGTTTATGTATCCACAGATCCTATAGGGCTCATTAAACACCAGGCTTCTCTCATCACATCATGAGGCTTGCATTTGACACCCCAGTGTTACTCTTTCCCCTCATCAGCCAACTTTAAACTTATTATGTGCTTTAAAGCTTCACTCTGTATGTCTCAATCAGACTGAAGCCAAACTTGTATTATTATTACTGTTAGTGTTATTATTATTAAGGTGCAAAAGCTCATTTCCAGGCATATTATCAACTGTGCTATTTGTCAGTTCAAGAAAATTAGCGCAGTGTGAGCGGTGGACTCTATTCTGAAAGAGAAACTGTTGAGATGTATCCACAGTTCCTACCTGAAGATGAGGATGTGTGTATACTTTATATTTTCTTTTTTTTTATCTTGGTGTTTGTGTTTGTCTGCATGCACAGCAAGTTTGTTGTGCATATTGCTCACAGGCATTTAAGCGTTCTGGATAAGAATAGAGGGATAGAAAAGGTGGAAGTGCAATGATTTACCATGGTGCCTTTTCATATTTCACAACATTTAAAGTGTTTTTTTTATTATTATTCATGGTAAGATTGCCCTGGGTATTTCATTCCATTAAGAACAGGCGAATATGTCACCAGCTTATATCCCGGCCTATATTTCACTGAGCGGTGGGCACGTCATGTGGCTCTTATCTCTGATCGATGGACCAAGATATAAGCTGGCGGGACCCTCCACTCCGCCAATCAAAGCCTACCATGAGCACTTTCTTGCATTAATGGACTCGCGTACAAGCATCAGCGGGGCCTGGCAAGGTGTCAGAGGGAGATTAGGGAAATGCTCCCTGTAGGTGAACTTCAAGTCCACGGCAGGTGTTGCTGGAAAGCTTAGAAGTTAGTGTTTTTTTTTTTTTGGGGGGGGGGGGGGGGGGGGGGGGTTTGGTGGGTGGCAGTAATTACATCTGTTTGTTCCAGATTTAATGTAATCGGCTCAAACGAGCAAAACCAGCATGGCCCGGGTCCAACTTTTGCTCTAATCTCTTGCAGAGCGGTTATTGGCTTATCATAGTTGTAACTGGTGTGAAAAGCCCTTGTTTTGTTAAACAGGGTTTGGTGATGGATGACTGAGCGGGGCGATTCCCCAGACAGCCGGAGGGGGAAATGAGCCTGTTGCACCGGCCTTTTTTTGAGCCGGGACGCATGGTGTTTTTTCAGACCTTACCTTACTCTGCAGTTTACTTTATTTCTCAAAAGGGTCATTGTGAGCAAAACCTGCCAGGGGGGGAGGGGTGGGGGGGTGAACATGAACTTGTCTGTTAATAAATTCTAATCCTTTGCATCCGTTAAGAGGGCGACACACCACTTCTCTCATCTCTCATCTTATCGACCTGTTCTTTCTCTTGCAGTTGTGCGGCTGCGGGCTGCTCGGCGTGGGCATCTGGCTCTCCGTGTCACAGGGCAGCTTCGCCACGTTCTCGCCCTCATTCCCCTCGCTGTCGGCTGCCAACATGGTCATCGCCATCGGTGCCATCGTCATGGTAACAGGCTTTCTCGGTTGCCTGGGTGCCATCAAGGAGAACAAGTGCCTGCTTCTGAGCGTAAGTTTTATCTGTATACTGTCCACTGTCCGTCATACTAACATGCACACACTGCACATTTTCTCTCCTCCTTGGTTCACTTTTGCCATTTTCCATGCCACTATTGATATGAATGACTCATGGAGGCAACCTTCCATATATGTGGTATGCCTACACACACCGGTCACAGGTGGCATATCTGTATTTTCACATCCATGGCAGCCCGCATTACGTCTTGAACCTCTGTGGCTCAGAAAGGAGAATGAGAGCTGAGCAGTGGGCTTCTCCCTCTCGAGCAAATTTACACTGACGCAATTATGTCATTTCCACGGTTTTGGTCACAGCCCGGTGAAAGCACTGTCACTCAGGAGGCCTTTTGTGTCACCACTATGGTAGAATTATGTAGCGCACTAAAGGCACCAGATTCTTTTTTTTTTGTGTGCTCAATAAATGAGAGTACTCTATTATTCATAACAAAGATTACTCTGTCTTAACATTGCCCAAAATGTTTTATCTTAAACAGAAGTTAATTACAAAAGTTAAGAAAAAAAAACTTTCATGTATCGAAACTTTAAATGAGAACTGGATTTAGGGCTCCGGCTACTTAACATCACAAACAGCTCAATCCCTTGAAGTTCTTGCATCAGTCAAAAGCCCCATCAAATCCTCGGTGCTCAACATGGCTTCCTTCACCTGCCTAACAACTGTGAAGCCGAAAGAGGGAGAGAACGGAAAGAGAGACTAAATGGGATATCTGGAAGTTCCGATGTTTCTCATTAAGTCACTTGGCACATCTGTGTGTGGCGGTGTTTGATATCGGCCGCAGTAATTCTCTTTTTACCAGGTGTGTCTGATAGACGCTTTTGTTGCTTTTTTTTTTTTTCTTCTTCTTCTTCGCCCGTCCCCCTGGCCCAGCACAGGAGCCATTTTTTGCAGAACCTACAAACACAGGAGTGGGTTTAGATCTCCTGCGGCAAACAGATCTGAGCGTCTACCTTGACGTATTATCTCTGAAGTTACTCTGCAGACTCTCCGGATTAAAAATATTCAAAAGACAAGACATCCTTTGCCGTACATTTTCAGTCTCTCTTTTTCCATGCCAAAAACTCTTTACTGAGATGATAAAAGAAAGAAGAAAAAAACGACATACTATGCAGAAGAGCTGGGTAAATATTGAGCTGGAGCAGAGTCAGTAAGTACAGAGAAGCGAGTCGTAGATGAGATGCAGGGCTGTGTTGTAAATTAATCTCAGGAAGTATTACAACTTTCTATCTCTCCTCACAAGCTTCTGGCACTTAAATTATCCTGTTTTCCTCCCTCTGTCACTCCTCCACTCTTCCTTTATCTCCCTTTTTCTGCATTTTCTTGAGTGTTTTTTTTTATCCTGTTTGTTTAATATTGGACTCTGGGTTGCTCTATATTCTGTTTACAGACTGAAATCAGTAACTGTAACCTTAACCTAAATTGAAAGATTATGATGCGTATATTCCATGCATAGGCTTAGTCACTCAAATTTATATTCAAGGTGGTATTTACCATTCCACCAAAGCAACTGCTAAAACAAGGCTCTCTCCTCTCTCTCTTTCTCTGACAGTTCTTCATTGTCCTGCTGATAATTCTCCTGGCAGAGCTCATATTACTCATCTTGTTCTTTGTGTACTCAGATAAGGTAAGTTAATTCAGTTTTGCATGTTGTATATGAATGTAATAGATCCCATCTATGCATAATTTAAAATGTCTATAAATTTAATACATTAATAATGTGTGTTACATAGTTTTTTTCTCACCAAAACAAGTTGAATTACCTAGTTAAAGTCCAAAACATCCCCTCCTCTGTTTCCCTCATTAAAAGTTGCAGAATGGATAAAAATGTAAAGTTCATGCACATGTGCATGTTGAATATTTTATTTAACCTATTTTACTAGGAAGTCACATTGAAATTAAAACCACTTTTTACGAGCAAGACCTCAAGATTGGACCAGAATTTGCTTCCGAACTATTTGCAATGTTACAAATTATGCTTAAAATTGGATTTTCAGCAAGAGCGTGGAAACTTTCTGTCTCCAGCGGATGAATGTGGAAACGACCTTCTACTGTGCAACTCTGCACGTACATCACTGTGCTGCTCAGTGAAGCTCAAACATTCAGAGCAACCCTAGGAACGAGGAGAGAAGCACAGTTTTTTTTTTTTTTAGTGGAAGGGGACTTTAAACCGTACATCTGTTATTGTTCCAGTTAACTCGCTAATTTTTTCTTGACGCGGTCTAGCTCCTCGCCAAAGCAAATCCATAATATGGACGTTGCCAAGGCAGTGAGGCGTTTATTTGCAATTTGAAGTCTTGAACAGTTTATGTCTTATAGCTTGGACACACACACACACACATACACAGGACCACACACAAATGCACAAAGCAATAAAAAAGTGCCAGTGTGATAAACTTATCCATGTTCCAGTTGCTTCCAGGTGTCTGAGTTTCCTTTTTTAACATTTGGTCATTTCTCAGGCAGGAGGTTGAATGTCTTCATTCTGCCATTAACCCAGCGGTCAAAGGTTAGGCCCCAAAATGCAGCCCAATCCCCACCAGTTGGCTCCCTGTAATTGGTCCCAAGCATGCTTCCCATAACCCCTGCTAGGGCTAGGTTAGGTGTGTGTATGCGGTGACAACAGATGACGATATGTAAAGCTCTGGAGATTATTGCTCTCCACGAGCAGACTGGATCATTCTCCGTGTTCAATCACATCGCTCCACAAATATTTCAGCTCAAAGACGACAGATGTCTCACACAGGACAAGCGGTGAAGACTCCTATCTGTTTTCAAGGACACGTCATTGATAGATATAAGTCTATTTATAAATTCAAAGTCTCTATGTCGCAAGGGCTCCAGGGGCTGTCGGCTTATTCTCCCGTTTTGTTCTGAGGTTATTGCTCAAACTTAGTCTCTCAGGCAGATAAAGGAATTCATTAAGCAGGCAATCCATTCTCAGATTTGGATCAGGTCTCCGAGGCACACCCTGTCAGGAGTAAATATGTCTGTTGCCTTATCTCCGAAATATTACCAGTTTTACTTGCAGGGGAAAAAAAAAAGAAAAAAGGCACAACTTCCGAACCCTGATCCTTTCAGTGGAATTTAAATCAAGTGCCTCTTGACTTCACAGCAGCGGCTTCCTGTCACCTGTGAAGCCAGCAAAAGATAGGCCAAGTAGGGCTGAGGATTTCTTAAACACAAAATCAAACGAGTCTTCATCACTAAGGGATCGGCCTCATGTCTGATTCACACCGGTTCTAATAGACAGCAATGATATTTTATGTTCCTCTCCTCTTGCAAACAGTGTGTTTATAGATCTAATGGGATGTGAAACCATGATAATCAGCTGCAGCTACCTAATATACAGTATTTTTCTTTCATTGGCATTAAAATGCTATTGGAAATCAAGGCCATTACAGCAAATTATGCATTATGGGACATTATCAGACTTCCTCCAAATAAGAT
Source organism: Lepturacanthus savala (assembly GCA_030544235.1). Classification (NCBI taxonomy): domain Eukaryota; kingdom Metazoa; phylum Chordata; class Actinopteri; order Scombriformes; family Trichiuridae; genus Lepturacanthus; species Lepturacanthus savala. Next base: position 19,981,197 of record CM060465.1, read on the forward strand.
GTCCTGCATATTTGAGGAAATTGGTGCTGTTATTCAGATGGCATTATGCTGTATGTCAAAGAATGTCAAGATTAGTTAAAGAACAATCAGCGTCCATTACACCAAGGCTTCAGACATTTCTCTCCGCTTATTTTCTCTTCTTCTTCCTCTCAGCTTGCGTCTCTCCAGCGAGATCTTATATGTTGTGCGAGGCTCTTCATCCTCCGCTACAGAGCGTGATCAGAGGAATCACTAATTCACTTCTCCCATTTGATCTTCTAATCACAAGGCATTTATTAACAAGTCTGGAAGACACACAGTAGTTGGCAGCCTTTAAACGTATACCGACAGAGGCCCGCAAAACAGATATTTTAGTCTTTCAAATAGGTCATTTTTAAATCATGAGTGACGCCTCCACGAACTATGATCCTTCCGGGCGACAAGCTGTCAACGAGACGGGCGGAAGAGGCGAACACACAGTTTCACAGGAGTAACAGATTTTTTTCGCTGCTTTCATTAAGTTGGCCCGTCTCTCCCCCGTTTCTGCCTTTTCCCGACTTTAATCCCGTTTGAGACGCGCTCCTCTATCGCCTTAATGGAGAACTTTCCCTTCTCTTCCTCACCCCAGTAGACTTGCCTCCAGGTATGGCTTGTGTGAAGGTACCCTTTCCTTCCCTCCACGGCCCAGCAGAGTTAAGCACTCTGATTAAATGCCATGTACAGGCCGCGGTATAATAAATGCTGGCCATGCAGTTAGCAACCTGACTACCGCAGATGGCTGGGCCACAAACCAGATTACAGCCATCCGTCTTTAACGCTGTGACCTCATTTTGCCTCGGTGGACCCAACACACCGATGCTGAACGGTGGTGAAGGTTTATTAGCGCGCAATGAGGAAGTAGGTCCTGGCAAGCACAGAAGGGGGAAGCACCGGAGCGTGTGCATGGGGCTGCGAGGAGGAAGGGGAACAATGGAATATGCTGGAGGGAGGAAGGTATGGAGGGAAAGCAGGTGGGTGTGGGTGGCGGGGTGGGGGTGGCGATATTTAAGGCGTGAAAGGGAAGGAAGAGGAATGTGTCAGGGTGGGAAGTTGAAGAGAGGGAGAAGCACATAAAAATAGTGTACAGGGAGGATTAAAAGAGAACGAAGACGTGAGGTTAGGTGCCGCTTCTCCGCGAAGGTTGTCAAATATACATAGCAAGCAGCAGGCACCTACGGCCATTATTATTTTTCAGGAGGAATTACAGATTAGGAGCAGAGGTCTTTCCCTTTCTCAGTCTGCCCAGCACAGGCTTGCAGATTGACTGAGGGTATGAAGTCTCTTGTGTAATGATGGGCTTTTGGGGATTGTGATGCTGTTTCTTTTCACACTCTTAATTGCACTTTTAGGGCAGCTAGATCACAATTGTCCAGACAGTGTGACGAGAGAAGTATAGTATTATTAGCCACAGTTCTTGGTGTCTAACGAGTCAAAGGATATGATGATGTGTACCCTGAAGAAGTACAGCGGAGAGGAAATGTAACAAATTTGATGGGGGGGTATGTAGATTGAGAGTGAGTTTATCCTTGAAGAGTGTGCAGCTAATGATGGAGATGGGTTTGTGACTGTTTGTTCTGGCAGTACAATATATTTAGTATTTTTCTTCCCATACCTTTGCAGCGGACTGGAGAGAAGCCAACAGAGCCTCTGAGATCTGACAATACTTGACAGGGGGAAAAAAAAGGCTTGCTTGCTTTCATTCGAAGAAACTTTTAAGAAAAGTAGCAATTTGTACCGGATCGTGTAGTTGTTTTAAACTTCACAGAGTGAGTCATGTTTAAATGTTTAAGATGAGATGGGTAAGAGGAGAGTAGGAGAGGGAATTGAAGAGCAGAGTCCAGCAAATCGGAAATATGGTGTTTTTAATAATTTATCCTCCTGTTTTAAAATATAATATTATTAGAGTCTCTGATGGGGAAGAGCAGGTGCACTGAAGTTACAGTGTATCCCCAAACACTGAGCAGATAAACAGGTCAGCAAACTTAAGTTCAATAATATATTTGTCACTTTTTTCAGTAAAAGCAAACCTCTCTGAAATCACACAGACTTTTGTCCTCATGCATTACTCATCTTTACACATTTATTCTACATTTGTCAACCAGCTGACAACAGTGATAACAATAAAATAAAGTCTCGCTGCAATGAGTAATTCTGTCAGCTTATATCTGATACTGTCTTGTTATTACCCAGCCAGCGTAGTCATTCCGTTAGGTTGTGGGAAATTGTAACGTCCCTTTTACTTTATCATCTGACATTTAATACACTAACAATTAATCAAGAAAATAATCTGCACATCATGGATTGTTCTCCTTATTGACAGAATCGATACTGAAATTAATCAGGCATGTCATGACTCTGTATACTAAAGAGAATGGATGTATACTAGGATCTATAATATTATTGTATAATTAATTAGTTGTAACTTTATTTATTTTTACATATATATTATTTTACTTTATACATTTTTATATTTTAAGTTCAGTCTATTTTCATTGTGTCTCTCCCTGTTTAAATTTTTGTCCCCTTTTACATCAGATCTTGCATCCTTTCGATCAGGCCCCCATGGAATTTTGCATAAAGAATATTTACTGGATTTAACAATAATTGCTGAACCCCCATGTCACGGGGGTTGTGACACACTGTGTGTTTTGTATGCGCTCCTTTTCCGTGCTGTTTCCATCAGTTCGGCATATCAGGTTCCTGGGTGACTCTAAGCTCTGTTCTCAGGTCATTGTGAGCAAGGTGGCAGACTAATAAATAGCAGTAAGTGAATGCAATTCACACAATAGACTAATTGCTCTTTTATGAACCCATCACACCACCTATAAAAGTAATAAATAATGGATTACATTATTATAGCTCCCTTCACAATTAACTTCAATATGCAGCAGCCACAGAGGTGATGCATGGCAACCATTTTGTGCCAGATCACTCTACTGTAAGGAAGCGTTGCTTTCTTGTGTTGTCGGAGCAATTTTAAATGCTTCACAGCATTCACTGAACTGCCGTCTGAGACAGCAGATGTGAGCCAGTCATCTTCAGAGATGCAACTAATGAAAGGAACCAGAATAAATACAAAGGAATCAACTCTGGAATAAAACTCTGATATTTATTTCTTGTCCTTCCATGGGCAGAATGTGACCTTTGCTTGTCTGAACAAGGAGGTTTATTTCTTGTGTGTGTGTGTGTGTTTTTTTTTTTTTTTTTGGTGCATATTCAACATGAAATAACTGACAAAAGGATCAGATTTTTCACATTTCGGAACATCGGAGCAGTCAGCTCAGTCATGGTTGTGTAGCCTTCTAATGAGCAGGCAGCGTGGCTCGGTGTCAGCTCAGTGACAGGTCCCAGGCGTACCTGGTCCCCCAGGTGTATATATGTCACCGGATCTGGGTCCCAGTTCTGACAGTAAGGAGTTCTCACACTGGAATTATTTATCACTTTGTGCTCAGGGAAAAAAAAAAAAAAAGAAATATGCGAAGAGACTTTGGTAAAGTTGAAAAAGCAGCATGCAAAGAATTACACCAACAGTAAATGAAAGAGCTTCAATTACTTGGCTTTTGTTAATTTCAGCACTGGCTGGATATATTGTATTATTTCTGCAAGTGACAGACATATGTTTATCAGACAATCCGCCACCCACTATGTTCTCTGCTGCTGTTGTGCAGTGACAGAAAACAAACACCAATTTGGATAGAAAGCCCACGCCTTCCTCCAACCTGTCAACATGAATATCCGCACCGTTTCCTCTGTTCTCTCCCTCCTCTCCCTCTTGTATATTCTCCCGTGCTACCCGAGCGGAACCCTGTAGACTTCTTTGATGAATGTGCTGCCCTGTTTTGCTGAGCGTGGACTTCAGCCCAAAGGAAAGCACCAGCTTATCTATGAAATGAGAAGTATGAGCCGTGTCTCAGGGCTTTGTCAATATGCCACACATGAGATATCGCATTGATGCTCCGTGGCAACTTTCAGAGAAAACTTACCAGAAGTTAGATGTTGTCTAAAAGCGTGGCATTTTGTGAACCGTTTCCAGTTACCAGCAGCACGAGTTTCAGTCAAGACGTCAGGAGAAACTAGGCTAATGCAACAAAGACGTGTTTGTATATGTTCAGTTAGCATCGGGGGGAAAAAAATGGGTCAGAGTGTTATATGATCGAATTCCTGTTTGTTCTGCAGTCATACGTCTGCCTCTCGTTAGCGGTATATCTGGATCATTAAGTTTAATTTCAGGCTGTAACAAAGCCTTCCACACATGAAATGGAAGATATGCAAGAGACTTATTGGAGACTCGGAAGATGATTTTTATTGTAGTAGGGGGCCCTTGCTCTCGAGTGACTGTGCTAGTGTAAGGAGTCAGTAATGAGCGAGCGGCATCACATGCAGCCTAGATGGAGGATAGAAACAAAGCAAGAGGCAGAGATTGATGATACTGCTCCTCATTTCGTTTTTCCTGCACAAGGACAGATATGGCGGCGCCTGCAGCCCGAGGATATGCTCTTCTGCGTCAGCAAAGTTACGGAGCGAGAAGGAGGAATGTTATTTGAAATGATACTAATCTTATTTCAAAGGTTTTTAGAGGCTGTTTTAAATGGGTTTTGTATGATTAATGATTACTAAAGCACTTTATTGCTAGGGAAATTTTAATTACTCAGTAAAAATCTGTTTGACTTTTATGTTTAATTCAGCAAATAGTTTCACTATGCCTCGCAGCTCAGAAAACAAGGGATTGAGGCTTCCAATAAATTGCTGAACCATTTAATTTGAAGCTTAATCTAGTTTTTGGTATGATCAAAGAAGGGTTTGATACAGTACAGTTTACAGAATTTTTTTTTTTTTTTTTATGGAACGACACAGCGACAGTAGATTTGTATTATCTACTGTCCTACTTCAATTTTCCTGATTTGGTTATTTTTCAAATGAGGGACTCACTAAGAAGCATGCAAACGTGTTTCAAAAATTTAAAAAAATGGAGTAAAAGAATGGAGTATATAGTATATAGTTTGACATGACATGACATGACATGATGTAACTTTCCCTCTTATATGCAGAGTTTACTTTCCCCCCCGCAAGCACAGTCTGAGGCTCTTAGCTTTAAGTATTAAAGAACCCATCCACTGAAAATCTAGTTTTTAACCTCAACATGTCCATGTGGTGTTCTCTAAGGTACGGCTGTGATGGCATGGATTTTTTTCTTTTGACCTCAGTTATAAAGTAATGTTTTTCCCCTAAAAAAAAAAAAAATGAATTTCCCCTCCTCTGACCTTCCGCCCTCCAAACCACAGCAGTGAATTTGACACAGCTGGATTGGATTCACGCAGCTGGCCATGGAGCTGCTGCCATCTCTCCCACAGAGTAGTTAGGCGGTAGGCGGAGAAGCGCAGCACCTATCCAAACTCAGGAAGTGACACCCTGTCAGGAAATAGAGCTCATCTTAGTTGTGCTGGTCGTGTTATCTGCACACTTTACCACATTAAGAGTCCTTAACAACCTTTACACTGTAACCATGAGCTAGAAAAGCCACGGCACTGCTCGCCACCATGAATATATTTGCATAATCATAGATTCTGGAATTTGTAATGACTGAGAAGGAGTAATGTCAATTTAATGCTTTTATATTGGCATTACTCCTATAATGTGAAATATACTTTTACTTTTTTACCGTTCAAATGTTTGGGGTCACCCAGACAATTTTGTGTTTTCCATGAAAAGTGACACTTTTATTTACCACCATGAGTTTTAAAATGAATACAAAATACAGTCAAGACATTGACAAGGCTAGAAATATTGATTTGTATTTGAAAATATTTTTTTCCTTCAACCTTCGCTTTCATCAAAGGAAGGTCAGTCTTCTAGCAGCTAACCTGTTTTCAGCTATGCTACCATGATTGCACAAGGGTTTTCTAATCCTCCATTAGCCTTCCGATGCAGTGAGCAAACACACTGTACCATTATAACACTGGAGTGATAGTTGCTGGAAATGGGCCTCTATACACCTATGTAGATATTGCACCAAAAATCAGACATTTGCAGCTACTGTAGAATAGTCATTTACCACATTAGCAATGTATAGAGTGTATTTCTGATTATTTTAAAGTTATCTTCATATAGGACTCAATAGGACTCTTAAAGCAGGTTGTGTTCCATTTGTTGTGATATAAATGTCTGCCTGTGTTGCCTGTGAAGATGTACAGCATGGCTCTGGCAGTACATGTCATTTTCCCAGTAATAATTACCCCATATCTGAAGCACCTCTCAATCTGTCCTGGCAGTTAGCAAATCCCTATGGGCCAAGGGAACTGCAGGAGAACTAAAGCGCTGACTTTGTATCTCATTAACACATCCAATGAGATATTAATCTCCATCAGTCATGGCACAACCCTGAGCACAATGTCGGGGTTCAGTCAGGAGGAAAATGATTTGCCCTGTTTGTTAAAGGGCATTTTTAAGCTGTGTGCCAAGTGATCCGACAGATGTGTCAGATCTGCCGCCATGCTGCAGAGGTCCTCTGTAGTGCTAAAGCACATCTGTTTTTAGATGACAGGGAAGAAAAAAAAAACAAAGGTTACCTACTGTTGTGTTCAAAATAATTGCAGTGTATTTAAAATGTGAGAAAAGCCAACATTTTTAAAATAATTTTTATTTTCATACATAGTTTAGTTTGCCTGTGTAAAAATACTGCATTATGCCTGCGAGGAAATACCCCTGAAATGTGTGTTTCAACAAGACACCAACCCCAAACATACCAGTAAATGAACAGCATCTTGGTTCCAGACCCACAAAATTAAAGTTCTGGAGTGGCCAATCCAATCCCCAAACCTTAATCCCATTGAAAATGTGTGGGCTGATATCAAAAATGCTGTTTCTAAGGCAAAACCTAGAAATTCAGAGGAATTGTCTCAGAAACCATGGTCATAACAACTAAATATTACTTTAGTGATTCACATTAATGCTATATCCGGAAGATTTTTCTGTTTATACAATAAATATTTAAGTTCATGAAGAAAAATGCAGACATTCTATTTTTTTAATATTGTAATATTCATTTTTCTTCATTTTCTGTAAAGTAATTTAAAAAATGACAAATTTTTCTTCATATTTTGGTTTAGGATATAAAATGCAGTGCTCCTAATGCATCGAAATAAACATTATTATAAGGACTTTGGCTTTAACCAGGTTTTTAAACACACTGCTATTATTTTGAACTCAGTTGCTGAACTGTTAGCTGTCTGTGTCCTGTTCATATCATGGTTAGTCAGTTCATGCAAATCGAATGCTAGAACAATCCTCTAGAAATTGCTAATAGAGCACTTCACTGTGCGCCGAAGACACCACTAAAGAACGGCGCCATTATCGTCTGTGTGAACAAGACAAGTTTAAAGGCACAGAATAATGTGAAAGCGCTCTTCAAAGCACTCAACACTCAACTGCCTTGTTCCTATATAAAGACTTTAATTAACCATATGATGCAAATCGCGTTAAATGAAGAACTGAGCTCTATAAACACGGGTGCCGTTGTCTTTATCATTCCCAGGTGAGTGAGAATGCTAAGCAGGACCTGAAGGATGGGCTGGCTCTCTACAACTCAGAAAACAACATAGGTCTGAGAAACGCCTGGAACATCATCCAGGCCGAGGTAGGCTACACCATGGAGGAATTGCACCGATGAGAAATCTGACCGAAACATTCCAGCTAATGTGTTTCCTGGCGTGTGGCTGTAAAATTAATGCAACATTAAATGTAAAAGCTGGCTGTTAAAAGTATGCTTCGCTCCATTATTGTAGCTCTCCAAAGCAAAGCTCCAATTATAATACTTATATAAACCTGGGCTGAAAGAAAGCATTAACCAGTTTTTATGTCTGGGGTGTGTGTGTGTGTGTGTGTGTGTGTGTGTGTGTGTGTGTGTGTGTGTGTGTGTGTGTGTGTGTGTGTGTGTGTGTGTGTGTGTGTCTTTGTGCATACGCAGTGGAAGTGCTGTGGTGTCATAGCATACACTGATTGGCACGACGCGCTCAAGGAAAAAGTAGTTCCTGACCGCTGCTGCCAGGAGCATTACCAGGACTGCGGGAGGAACTCCACCAACATGTTCTGGAACAGGGTGAGTAGACACTGAATGTGAGGTCACAGCCTCCCTTTTTGTTTCTAAAGCTTCATTTTGTTTGCTACTCTCATTCTCTAATAAAGACCCAAACATATCCGTCATCGCACACGCTCACAGGTATTTACAATCCTTGAAATTCCACAAATCAATACAGAGGTCGGCAAAGCATGCTTTTTTCTTTTTTGACAAATAAAGGAAACAAACAAGGAGAAGTATTGAAATTCGACAGGAATGATTCAGTGGATCATTTTAAGTGCTTGTTAGGTGATTTGGTTGTTATCCAGTGCTCCTGCATTGGTTGATTCTTAGACTTTATTGCTTTTATTTGGACATTCATTTTTCAGCAATGTATTGTTTTGCTGTGCGTCCGACTTGTAAAATCAAACTATTTATTAGTTTTACATCTCACTTTTTATTTTTTTTTTTTCAGTTTTAACTTGCTACATATCACTACTGATAATTAACAGTTTCTGTGTTTGTTTGTGTCTTTTATTATTATTGCTGGTTCGTTAACTTCTCTTATAGTTGATTTGGGGCAGTGCTGTCGAATAAGCTTGTTTTTTCATTACTAGGCTTCTACCATATACTGTAAATACTCTCGCCTGCATGGATATAAATTCAAGACATTGCTGCAAAAGATGTTTTGTTACAGTTTCTCTGAATAAACAATCATTATTAAAAAAAAAAATGTAACAAAAACATGTTTATAGTTGTGTATATATACAGCATATGATAAGACCGCTACTGGTATCAGCTGGATTCATACGGCCTTGGCCTTCCTTTCAATTTATGTTTGAAGTTTCTAAGTGGCTTTAAATAATAATTGTGTTTATCCAATATACCATGACTGATTTTAGCACAGGATGCACAAGGGAAAAACAATCTTTAGTCCATCGGTTCACTAGTTCCTTTACCCACATTATGTATACAGAGGGCTTAAAGCAGCTTTAAAGTTTTACTCTTATTGCTTAATTTTGATCACACAGATTTGTTTCCCCTATTATGCATGAGACAACAGCTCCCTTTTCTCTAAATCCTCGCAGCACAATGTTCACCAGTATCCCTCCATTACAAGTCTAATCTGCTATTGGCCTGGCGTGTGGTTCGTTATGTCCAAAGTAGGATTAAAAGCTATAATATAATTGCCGAAATGAGAATAGGCAGACATTGAGCCGGCCCATTGGGAAGGCGTAGCTCGAAAAGCTTATGTGTAATCCTGCCCAGAGGAGACGGCGGCCACACACACACACACACCGTGGTTGGGTCTCACGTGCTGCACCCAGGAAGGGTCATCACTTTGCAGCTGAGACCAACATTATTAAGTTATTTCCCCCCGCCATTCTGCTAGTGGCTGACCTCTGAATGCACCCAGGTGCGGATCCATTTAAAAGCTCAAGATTGTGTACCTGCAGCGTTAATACACACACTCACATCTGTCCATACAGACCCCATAAGTCTGCGTATAAAAGTTTTATGCAAAAAGTGACATGGTTCCTTTGCCACGCTGAAAATGGTATGAAAGTGGCATCCTTACAAGCTTTTCTTCCATTTTAGGGTTGCTTTGAAAAAGTGGAAGAATGGCTGGATGATAACAAGCACCTGCTGGGAACCATCGGCATGGTCATCTTGGTAGTGCAGGTAGGAGGGCTTAATGATGGATTGTTCTTTCTTCCTCTGTTTTCTTCCCCCTCCCTTTTTCTTCTTTCCCTTTGTGTTGTTTGGTGCATTTGTCTGCGTCCGCCTGTCTGGCAACATGTTTTTAAATAAAGCACATGAATCCAGTGGCCTCCAGTCTAGTGTGTCACCATTTTCTACTGAGAGAGTTATGAGGTCTGTGCTCGGTGGGCGTTCTGGGCACCCACACATCTCGAAACGTTGGAGCCACTGTGCTCTGGACCCTGATCCTCTCTGGGAGAATCAAAAGCCCGGCTTTGTACCAAGCAGGCTGTGGCCATGCATAACGATCCACCAGAAGACAGGAAGGTGATACTGAATATAGAGAAACAGGTATAGAGTTGCAGACTAAAGGCATTGTATGGAGGGAGGGGTGAAAGACGTTATACTGCTTTATGATCCTCTGTGCAGTCTGCATCTATCTCGCATTGTTTCTGCAGTTGTTGTTTTCTTTCATTTGCTTGGAGGTCAAGTATTTACATTCACTCCAGACAGCCAGTAAATAAACTGTACAGACGTTTGCTGTCTGTAGATAGAATTTGGTAGTAAAGTTCACTTAGGCACTGTGATGCACATTATGTTACTGTCAGATTAAAATTTACTTAACAACACTGAAAGCCAAATAAACACGTCTTGATGGGATAACACTTAAGGGCACAATATGTCATTTTTCTGGATTCAAATGTCAAAAAATAACTTAACCTGTGTAAGTATTTTTTGCTTAAGTTGTGCACTTTAATTTCCCAAATGGTACCAGCAATTTGGGATTTTTTACTAATTCAAAATTGTTATTAATAAATAAAATAATAATAATACATATTTTATTAATTGTCAATGTTATTCATTTGTATTATATAATAACAAATAATATTTTTAATAATTTATTTTTATGTGAGGCCATCCCTAAACAAGGCATGGCCTCACACGGATGGATCCATGGTATCAATATGCCTTTTGCATGTTGACTTGAAGCTTTATTAAATGTTTTTACCTTTAATCACCAGGTCCATTTATTTCACAGATAATTCAGTTCCTGGTAAAAACCTCCAAAACATCTGGATCTTAAGTTTTTACAGACATAAGCCACGCTCATTTTGACAGCAGCTTGCCTCACCATCACATCAGGATGTCTGCCTCCTGGCAAACAGCGTCATGGAAACAGATTTTTAGCGTGAAAACGGCCTTATTTGGTGTTTGGGCTGGTTTTAATCACTGGGTTTGTTTGTTTTAGAGCGGGAAACTTCTGAGGATAATTTATTAGAGCAGCAAGCTGACCCAATGTTTGTAGCATCTTTCATGAACCTACGCAATTTGTGAGGTCATCTACTCTTTTGTTATTGTTTACTATGAGAGACCCAAGGCGACAGAAAATGAAATACTGTGCCTTTAATAAACTTTAGACGGCACACCTATCTTGCAGTCTTGCACTTTTTTTGTACAGAACAGAACAGTAGCAGCTTGAACTTTAGCAAACTGAACGGAAGACGTAATCGGTGCCAACATCACAGCGTACCCCAACAGTGCTGTGATCAGTTGCTGCTATACTGAAGTGCATTTGAACTGTGAAGTGATTGCTTACTTCAGGAAAAAGGAAACTATACTCAGTGACAAGAGATTTTTGAATTACAGTTTGATTCACAATTTCCATGTCTATTCAGAACTCTGGAGTCTCCACGTTTTGCTCATCTCTGTAAGCACAGAAGTGTAAACATTTTCAGCTCGCATGTGTGTATTGAATCCCTCTCCCTCCATTGGAAGGGACAGGGACACAAGAAGTGTCACCACACTGCAGCTGAAACCAACATTACTAAGTCATTTACCCCACCATTCTTCTAGTGTCCAACCTCTGAATGAACCCATTTCTGGATGTATTTAAAAACCCCAAGATTATGTATCTGCAGTATTAATGCGGGTTTGTCCATATCTGCCTGTAAATCTGGATATAAAAGTTTCATCGTGTACCCTCCCTAACGCTATATGCAAACTCAAGCGCATTGGCATCAGTAGTTAACAACACCCATGCCAAACTCCCTTGTGAAAATATACACATTAAAATAGGCCTTTGCAGGTTTAAGACAAGCTAAAGTAGATGATATATATAAAGGATGATGAATATAATACTTAAGTATAGTAAAGCCTTTGTTTCATTTTATAGACTTATTTCAGTCCGAAGCACCCGACCAACCATCATTTTTCACCAAACTTTTTCTGACCTTTTCCAACTATCCGCCTATGTAGTTGGCAAAAATAAAGAATCCACTGTCGAGAATGTCCAAATACCTTAGTTTGCTTTCAACAGGTAGGCGAATGGTAACTGGACAGTTTTCTACATCTGGTCATATTTTGCAGTGTACAGAGGAACCACCCTGTTATCCCAGAACTCACCAGGAGGGTAAGATGGCGGGGCTGTAGTAGGTCCGAATTGTACCTCCCACTGGCAAAAGTCCTACATAGAAACTACTACAGTGGCATTGAAATAAATGTTACTTGTTAGTAGGCAGTGTTTCTAAGGTATCGGACGCAGCATAGGTGTTGATGATATGTAGCGGCTCAGGCTTTTGACAGGCAGCTAGGCTACAAGTGGATTGATTCTGGTTTGGCTGTTGACCGGCAGCTATGCAGGCCAATCAATCCTTATGGTCGGACGTTTTGATGTATTGGAGGTAAATTTGCTGCTGTACCCCGAATCTATTATGGATTTTGGCAATTTCCTTTTTAAACATCATAATTTATGGTTTGCCCTGAATACATAATGTCGATGCATATATTATAACAAAAAGTACATAGAAATTATGCAGCCTACCCCTCCTTTATCCTAGGTTAGAAATAACTCCTCGGGCACTACTGTTACTACCAAAAATGCTTCTATTCACAAGTAAAACCAGGTTGTATATCCCAGGTTAGATGAAAGTTAATTCCAAATTAGTAATATTAACTGTTACAATGATTGGTGATGGATCAGTTACTAATCATCTACATTTGAGTGCAACAAATGTATCAACAAAACAGCCAAGAACCTAACAATGGCACCTGCATTTGGCCTCTAGTCCTTATTTTTCTCCCGCAGCTCTTCATTCATACAGACATATAACATGCAGTAGCTCTCCACGCAGCAGTCGTTCTTGTGTTATATGTTCCCTTTTTTTTTTTAACTTGACCTGTCAGTGACTCTGCTCTTGCTGTCAAATCTTCAGTTTGTAATAAGGGACGTTCCCCTGCAGAGCCAACAGGCCACAGTGCAAGGGCCGAGCAGATGAGAGGGGTCTGCCTGCAGGTCTCCTCTTTGGATTCACAGCAGACAGCAGCAGACAGCTCGGCCAGAACATTAATAAACATTATTGTAATTCTCTGTGTCTCCTGGTCCCGTCTTAGGGAATGCACCGTCCACAAACGGCAACCGACAAAACCCTCTGGCCTGCTTTTAAAGCGTATAATGCCTATTGATTGACTTATCCACCAAAATCCATTGGAACTGAAGTATTAAATGCTCCTCACGTAAAATATTGATATATGCGATTAATTTAGATTAATTAGATTAATTAATCTCAAAGCATGTAATTAATGAGATTAATTGTCTCAAACTCTGTAACAAAAGTCTTTGTAATACATCAATTACCGGTTCACTCAGAGCAACGTTTAGATCATACGGCCCTTAGGGGAAGATGGTGCTTGAGCTTCAGTCAAAGTTGCACTAATGGAAAGTCTGCATTATATATTGGCCAACTTTAGATCTATATGCATTCATAACAAGATCATACACTCTTCCTAATCTCACATGCATTTATTTTAGCACTATTTTTTTCTCTGGCCTTTTTCTTCAGTTCTTCTCCAAACACACCCACACACACACACACACACACACACACACACACACACACACACACACACAACATGCACATGCAAAGCATTTACAAATATCAACCTTGCTTAGCCTGATCAAATCTGTGTGCTGAATAAAACCCCACAACACTGCCGTGACTGATTTTAATGAGCCCTACCTGCTTCCTTCCTGCCCAGAGACTGCTCATGGAAATCGGTTATAGCTAACTCTGGCCCATCGGTTGCGTCGTGCACACCCCTTGTTAAATATACCAATAAACTAAACCCCTCTCCATGCATATACACACTGATTCCGGTGGGACAGCAGAGCAGCGGACCTTGAGCTGTCAGATTCGTAGATTTGGAGGCGCGGGTGGAGGACACAACAGTGGAGATCATCATGGAAAGCTTGTGTCCCACAAGTCTTTGCTGTTGCTTCTTGCATAATAACCCTTAGCCTTCAGTGTACAAGTTTGTATAAGTTCATCACAGTGGTTTCAGCAGTACTTATATACTCCCCTTCTATATATTCAGGAGTTGGATGATTGGGCTTTGAAGAGTCCTGTAGGAGCGACTCACTCAGATCGAATGAAGCAAGCAGAAAAAAAATATTCTGTGCCTGCCTGTCAAAGACGCCTCATGTAAATAATTGGGTTACTTTTTAAACCCTAAGCCTTTTTTTTTTTATCAGTCCAAATTCCCTCCTTGCTGGGCGTTTACTTCAAATGGTGTTTTGTATTTGGATAGACAGCAGCTTAGCGGTGGCGTTTTCTCTGAAGAAGCCCCAAGTATCAGCTTTTGGGTGCAACTAAAGGAAGAGAATCAGCAGCTTTCCCAAGCTAATCATGTTCTTTTGGACCCCCTCCTCTCCCGTAGAGACTGTTTGCAGGAACTACACATTGCTGCTTTATTAAAGACTACACACCATACTGTACTTTGGAGTTTTCTCACCATCTGAACTCCGCCGCCAGATAATGGTTTGGGGATCAGCCATGTGACTGTGTTTGATGTGGAAGTATCAGGGGTAATGGAAACTTCAAAGCGATCGCTGGCTACTTTGATTTGGTGGCATCTCAATTTACTTCATTGACTTAATGTTTGTGTACACTGTACATTTTCTCCCATCACAAAGATTCCAGAGCTTGCGTTTGAAGGCCATCTAAGAAAAAGCAAGTGAGCGAAAATGTGCTTGTGCTTCACCACAGGATTTATTGTGCATCAAAAAGCACACCAGCTCAAGGCATCAACAGAAAAAAGAGGGAAAAAAATACCACACAACACAGAGACACACAGCCACACATGCATCATACATAAACACACATATAAAGACTTTACATAGGGCCACAAATTGACTATCTCCCTCTCTTTTCCTCCACAGCTTCTGGGCATGGCGTTCTCCATGACGCTGTTCCACCACATCCACAGAACGGGGAAGAAATACGACGCTTAACCTTGAGGGAGGCACCCGATGGAGAGGAGCCCCACTGCCTGATGGGATAAGACTCTGTTTAACCCCCCCGCCGACCCCCTACTCCCGCTTCCCCTCTCCTTTTACAACATCCTTTACTCCCTGTCCCGACCTTCTGTACAGATTCCAGCTGTGTCCCCCGCTCTGTTCTGTTCTCTCCTCTCACCATTCATTTTGCCAAAGAGTAACACAACTGGAAAAGAAGGGACACCTTTTGGCACAGAAGAGAATCCCATTGGTTGTCACTCCTCTTGAGTACATTTTTTTATTATTTTTTTTTTTTTTTGCTTGGACTAACAATTTACTGGAAGGAAGGACAGACTCTGGGTCAAATGAAGACTTTACTAATGCCCACACACCCCACTCAGAGGCAAAGAGAACATATAAAACTGATATTTCCCTCCACCTCTAGTGGATTTTCTTTTTTTTCCTCATTTGCCCCATTTTCCCTTGTAAATGGAAGAAAAAAAAAGTTCCAACATGGCATGCTAGTTTTCTACTTCACCAATTTACCTTTTGTCGTCAAAATGTCGCCATTGTTCCGTTTCCAATTTCTTTTTCTGTCGTTTTGTAAGTATGTTATCGGTGCTCCTGTGGAATGTAAGTGACGATCAGATCGGTGCAAGGAGCTCTCAGACATGCGTTGTGTGTGCGATTGGTTTTGACGTGATGTTGCTGCGTAGGGGCACAGGCATGTCGGGATAGTGTTTGATGTAATCCATGAGTCTTTTTTTTTCATTCAATTATAAAGATTTGGGTGATGAGCGTGATGGGAGAGCATTATGTGAGCGTGATCAATCATTGGTGGTTTTATTTCCTAACAATTTCTGCATTATCCTGAATAATAAATTGAAGTGCACATACACACATACACACACACACACTTTGTGCTGGAACACTCATGCGGTTTTCCCATTCCTTATGAGACAACACAAATAGTGTAAAATGTCTTTTAAATAGGGCTCCACTAGGACTGTCAAGTGAAGAGATCTGTGTGATGAAGTCCCTCTTCCGAAAATACAGACTGAATTTTGTGTGTGTGTGTGTGTGTGTGTGTGTGTGTGTGTGTGTGTGTAGCTTTGTAGCTTTGTGGCTGTGTTTTATCACATTGCCCAAGCTACAAAGTGGAAAAAACAGCACATAGAAACACAGAGAAGCAAGGGCACAAGGGGCAAACACAGAGCAGACATGTTGTCTCGCTGCTGCCATCAATTGTGTTAGCGCAGACGACTAGAGCCGCTCCCTTCTGTATTCTTGAGATCTCATCCATTTATTTTGCCCTCCTCATTCTTTCTCTGTCTGGCAGTCAAGTCTCCCCGCCTCCATCTTTCTTCTCTTTTTCACCCCGATGTTCTTCAGAAACAGATGAGCTTCACGCTCCACACGTACACGCGATATCTCCGCTGACATTCCCACTCGCCAGGCACTTACACCTCTGGTTTGCGACTTTGCTTATTTTCGTACACCTTCTGCTTCTTTCAGCCACAGAAGAGAGGGGTGACGGGAGTGTAGGTGGATCAAAGCAGTGGCAGATAGATATAGAAACATGCCCCTGTAGGACATATGTATACATAACGTATATGTCGGTTTACCACTGATTCGCCACAGGAGGTTTGAGCATCAGCCTGCCTCCTAAAGGCTGAAAATACTCGAATTAAAGAAAATGCCCTGCAGTGTATTTAAGCCGCATTACAGCTATAAGCTTAAAAAATGTCTGCTATGTGCACACAAGCAGCAATGGCATAAATAGGCTATCTAAAAGGATCATTTTAACATTGAACATTTTGCTCATGATCAGTTGCAGATGCTGAGATGTGCGATGATGGCTACTTATATCAGTTCATCAGTCCAATGGGGTAAGAAATGAGCAGGCAGGTTGTAAATAACCCAGTTTATCTAAAATACTTTATTTCATGGCAAGACATAAAGTAAGAGCTCTAAAAAAGAGGCACTATAATGCTCCACTGCGCAGGAGAACTGTGTGGACAAAGGTCAAAGCTGAAACTGTGCCTCTTCTTTCCCATTTGGTCCATTAACAGGTGTTAAGTCTGGTGGAGGAGGAGGAGGCACTGGGCAGCATGTCGATATGGCTGGTTAACGTTTGCCTTCATCCATTTAATGCTAATTGCGTGCATGGAAATGAGGCTTGTGCAGAACGCACGTGCACACGCGGCTTAATAAATCTGACAAAAAGCAAGGGTTTGAATCAACACAGTTTTATGCATCATTCCCCTGGACTTCTTCTTCACTTCTTTATCCAGTCTGACATCTTGACATCTTGGCCACTTTTGTTTTGCGACAGGGTGTTTTGCTTCTGTCAGTTGCCTTGCAGCAACCTGTTTTTCTACTTGTGACCAATGCACATGGGATGTGCTCATTCTAAAACCCAATGACAAAGTAATCATTTGCTTGATTTTTTTTTTTTTTTTTGCCATCAACAAGCATCAGACTTGGCGAAACTAAGATGTGTGTAGTGATTCAGCAGGCTGCTGAGTTTCCTGCCATGCTGGACTGGCTACAATGATGCAGTGTTCCCAGATCTTAGAAACAAACTCTCAATGTAACATGTATGTATCTCCAATCGTGATGAAAACTATGACAAAAAAAAACAAAGTTGTAACTTGATCTGAACCTAGAACCATCTATGGAACAGGAGAGGACAGTTGGGGACCAGAAGTGGCAGTATTCTAAATGTTATCTACCATGCCAGGAGAGTTTGCTGCTTTGGGTGGAAATTTGAAAGTAAGATTCTGTTAACTAACGCTACATGAACTGACAAATAACACAGCATGTTCATCCAAAACAATGTTTATTGAAAGACATTATTCCAGTGTAGTATGCCTCAGAGTATCCAGAGTAATTCTGCTATTCAGTCATGTTCCTTTTATTGGCTTTCTGGCAGCATCTGAGATATTCTGTATTAGAAAAGGGGAGCAGGGTTTCCCACACATAGACCATTGTGTGGTGCTGCTCCACAGAATGAACACCGAGCGCTGAAAATCTGCCTGTTTTTTTTTTTTTTGTTTTTTTTTTAAATATAATTCTTTCATTCTCGCTCACAAGCACAGAAAGTTAGAGAGAGAAAGAGATCAACAGAAGCGCATACATGTCAATGGCCCGACTAAACACAACTTAGACTCACAACTCAGACAGGGCTTCACTGCCCTTCGCAGCACACAATGCTACTTGGTCTGTGAGAAACAATGTGGGAGGGTATGGGGTGGTGGTGGTGGGGGTGGGGGTTCATTTGTGCATCAGGAAGCAACAGATTTGGGCGATGACGTGCAGTGACCCTGCTGGCTGTGATTCACTGCCTGCCCCCATATGCTCCGACTCTTCTAGCTGTGTCCACGGGGGGAAAACATGACAGCTGCTGATGTACAGCGCAGGCACGAGTGGCCACATCTCCCCTGCTCGGCTGCCTCCACAAACTCTCTACACATCCCTTATTTACAGCCTGGCTCTGTAGACATCCAGCGCTACATACAGTAGCTGGCAGCACAGACCACGTAGAAAATACAGCTGTGCTCTTTGGAACGACTGGAAGCAGCTGTGAGGTATATTTTGCACTCGGCCGGGGTTAGGAGGAATAGCTGTTAACAGTTCTGTAAATCAGACTCCATTGTAACCTTTATTGTAGACAAAGAAGTCGAGAAGAAAAACCCACACTAAATATTTTTGTTGTGCTACTTTGTCTTTGTCGGGGCAGAGGAAATATGTTTAAGCACAGATGTTGCACAAAAAAAAAAAAAAAAACATGTGAGCGTGACAGAACTACAACAAATCCTGCGTGTGTGTGTGTGTATGTGTATGTGTGTGTGTTTCCAAACCTGACATCACACACACACCCCCGACTGATCGGTCTGTGATGACATTTTCCCGCTTTCAGCTCTGCTGCTGTCGCCACCTTTTCATGGTCATGTCAAAGGAAATGCTCCTCCATAAATTAGTATGCAGGGATGATCGCCATTTTAACAAAAGGAGTTTAATGATGTTATTTTTATACTTCAATTGCCACTGTTTTAATAATTGTTTTTATAAAATATGCTGTTTCTGTTGTCACAGGCTCTTTTTTTACCCCTCCATTCATGACAGAAGCTCATTGTGAGAACATGACACCATTAAGCATTTGTTTCTTAGAGGATTAATGCAAAAAAAAAAATCTTTCTGTCTGCTAGAAGCAGTTAAAAGCAATCCAGTAAGAATTGATAGAAGGAGAAATTTGGCTTATAGCATTGGGTGAAGCCCACAAAAGACATATTGCACACTTGTCGTTGTGCTTCTCTGTATCAAGATCTGGTTTAATTAAATTAGGACATGCTATAATCACCTGCACTATGTATTTTAAAACTGCCAGTGTAAGGTTCATTATGAATTTCTAGAGCATGATCTATTAGACGACACTGTACTACAGTGTTCAATTCACTATATCAGCCGTGCGCGTTAACCCCGGATGTAAATAAGCTCATTTTACAACAAATTACTGTTATTTTTTACCTCTGCCAATTATATTCACATTTACAGTAACATCTTCTAATTAAAAAAATGCCTGACTCCTTTGTGGAATCCATTTTCTCATTTACCTGCATATCTTCCATCCACATACAGTATGTATCCATCTACTTATGTTTGGTAGTTTTTTTTCTGCCTGTATTTTTTTATTTTCTTTTAAAGTACAGGAGCAGTGTAAATTTGATGTAAATTTGTGTTTTTGTTAGTATGGTTTTCATATTTCATTTGAAAGCATTTGCATCTTGTAGTAAGACACATTTTCTGTATGTTTTTATTTGTTTTTTTGTTTGTTTGTTTTGTGGAAGGAGGGTATTAAGTATTCTCTCTTATCCATGGAAGCACTCCCAGTACTAAGCCACAGAGATGGTACAGTAAGAAAACATGCAGAAATTTGTCTGCAGTGAAGAATTTTGAGACGTAGAAACTGTTTTCTTTTTTTTTTTTTAATTTGTATTTATTTTTTGCCACCTTTGACATATTATTTCTGTAATCTCCTCCTAATCCTTCCCCCATGCTAAAGCTGAATATCTGAGCAGTGGAAATGTATGCTCTCCAAATGGTGTGTTTGATGTTGTGTTCTGCTGGGTGGCACTATCTGATACCTGCCAGCCGTGTCCTGTGGAGTTTTTCTGCTACATGTGAAAGCACTCTGAATATCTATACTAGGTGGTGCACTACCTTCTCTTTATTCTCTAAATCAACTATTTTTTAAATAAAGGAAAGAGTGTCACAAAATCCCATGATACCGTATGCTCATTGTCTTTCATGTTCAGTGATTCAATGCTCCTGATTTATTCCCTTTTTATGTCATGACAATTACATAAGCAGTATTTAAACAGTGTCTGATGGTGATTTTTTTTTTTTTTTTTTTTTTGGGGGGGGGGGGGGGGGGTGACAGACAGGAAGCAGTGTCACGACAGATCATGTGGTATACGTAGCAACATAGTGTCATCGCCACCTTTTAAACAGCCTCTTTTTTAAAACCAACAAAACCCTAAGGGACTACAAACATTCTGAGATGAGCTACTGGTAGTCAGCCAGTGTTTTTTTTTATATAAAGAACAAAAGGGATATGATGAAAGGACGAACCATCACCAATTTGTCTCATGTTTCTACAGCATGGAGAGAGCGGTAGAGTATTTTTGTACAGCTCCCTTTATCCCTTTTTTTAACCTAATTGTTATCAAGCCCATGTGTGATAGTGAGTGAAGTTTATTGTGCCATTCCATCCTGACATTTTGTTTTACAACACTGTTCCTTCTATGCAAAAATATGACCTACTTTAGCCTTTGTACAGATTAGTTTGTATTTGAGTATCATGTAATGAAATAAAGTGAACAGAATCAACCGTGAATACTTCCCCCCCCCCACCCCTGGTTGTTATTACGGCATTTGACGTGTCCCCCCCCCCAACTTCACCCTCCATTTCCTGAGTTAACGTGAATTGGTTAGGATTTCACTTTGACAAGACTGTTTGATTTGTCCCCACACAGCATCTACGTAGCTTGTTAACCTGGAGTGGGGTTGATTTGCAGGTTATTTCAGCTGATATGTGTTCTCAATCTGTCGTGTTTCCCTGAATAAACACCTTGTTTAACTCACTCTCTGCAGGTCTTTGTCAAGCTGTTTTGACATGATTTCACATGCAAAAACAGCATGACTAATACTGCTGCAGCTGTACTGTAGATACAGCATGATTTTAAAATTGATTTGAATGTTTTCTCTGAGGTAGCCTACATTTTATAAATACTACACTAATGCAATTACATTGGACAGTAAATTTATCAATATGTTTATACAGATCATCAAAATGCTGTGTCTCCCTATGACTCTCTAAACAGCCCTGAGAAAATTTAGACTTGTCTGGAAAGTCTTAGCCAATCACAACTCATTTCAGAAAGTGAGGACGTGGGGGATTTCTTTAGGATGTGCGTGCACATCACAGCTCTGCAAGAAGATTGGTTACATAGGGACTATAATAGTGGAAGCTCATAGTCAAGGTAAGGCATGATCAAAATGCTTTATATAAAGCATTAAAAACTTCAAGATACAATTAAAAAAAATGTTGACTGAAAGGGGGAAATCCAAATTAAAAGCAAAAACAAGAGTGCAGTGCAGTGAAAAATAATTAAGAAATGATATCAGCAATAAGCAGCAACAAACAGAAAAATCTTTAGCTCTGATTTAAAACCAGTGAGTGTTGCAGCAGACCTGCAGTTCCCTGGGAGTTTGTTGGACATAAAAACTGAATGCTGCTTCTCTATATTTAGTTCTGACTCTGGAAACAGAGAGCAGGTCTGGTCTGCTCCCAGACGATCTAAGACAGGCCCTGCTCCTGGAGAACCACTGTGGGTGCAGGTTTATGTTCCAACCAAGAAGGAATACACCTGATTCTAATAATCAACCATTAGGGCCCTTGCTATGCAGTTAACTTAAGTTAAGTTAAAGTTAATTCTTTAGCAGACAGGAAGCCAGTGTAAGGACCTCAGAACTAGAGTAATTTTTTTACATTTTAGTAAGGACTCGAGTAGCATTTTGAATTAGCTGCAGCTGCCTGATTGACTTTTTAGTCAATCAGGCCTGTAGAGGCCTGTAAAGATCCCATTACAGTAGTGAATTCTACTAAAAATAAAATCACGGAAAAGCTTTTCAGAGTCTTGCTGAGACAAAAGGCCTTTAATCCTTGATAGATTCTTCAGGTGGTAGTATGCTGACTTTGTAATGGTTTTAATGTGACTGTTAAAATTCAAGTCTAAGTCCATAACTACACCCATATTTCTAGCTTGTTTTGTGGGCTTTAACATCACTGGTTGAAACTGAGCGCTGGCTTTTAATCGGCCCTCTTTGTCTCAAAAAACAATTACCTTAGTTTTATGTTAGGCACATCCAATCGTTAATTCTCAGTGTTCGCATACAATTCTAATCTCCTGGAAAAATGCTGATGTAAATTTTTGTGTCAACTGCATAGCTGTGGTAATTTATTTTGTTTTCTTCCATAATTTTAGCTAGTGGGAGCATGTAAATGTTGAATGGTAGAGGCCCTAGAATTGAACTTTGGGAGACCCCACAGGTTATGTCTGTATGTTCAGATGTGGAAGTTACTAATGGATACAAAGTAGTCTCTGTTCTTTAAGTAGGATTCAAACCATTTTAGTGCTATGCCAGTAAGTCCCTCCCAGTTCTCCAATCAGTCTAATATGTTGTGGTCAACTATGTCGAATGCATCACTGAGATCCAGTAGTAGTAGGACTGAAATTTTACTACTGTCTGTGTTTATAGGGATGCCATTAAAGACTTTAACAAGAGCCATCTCATTGCTGTGGTGCTTTCGGAAACCTGACTGGGAGACATCAAAACAGTTGTTTAGTGCCATAAAATTAGTCAGCTGTTCAAAAACTGCCTATTCAATTATTTCACTTAAGAATGGTAGATTCGATATGGACCTGTAGTTACGCATTACTGAATTGTCTCAATTGTTCTTTTTTATAATCTCGATCTTGATCTATCTTGATGACTGTTTTGTGGCCTATGGAAATACACCTGAGACGAGAGATGTAGCTGAAGATCAACATATTTACTAAATGAATACAATTTTCCATATAACATCTGTTTGCATTTGAGGGAGACATTAAACAATATGGCAACTCCATCTCCACTCTTTCCCACGCAAGTTTCACTCATAAAACTGAAGTTTGGGGGAGTTGACTTAATGAGAATGGTTGCACAGTTATCTTGGTCTAACCATTTTCAGTTAAAAACACAAAAATCAAGGTTGTGTTGAATAATAATATCATTAATTAAAAACGTTTTCCTCACTAAAGACCTAATATTTAATAAGTTTTTAGTCACAGTTTTCGTCAGCTGGCTGTGGAAAATGAGGAGACACTGGTATGTTTCCAGGTTGATATACTATACTTAATAAATTGTCCAATTTAATTGAACCCTTTGAATTTTTATCAGATTAACCAATCTTCTGTTACCTGTCGTCACAGGGATTGAGAAAGCTACTTGAACTCCATAGGGCCCAGACTTCTCGTGGAGAATATTGCATTCTGGACCTGGCACATATCAGTCAGACTCACAGATGACATGTTTCAGAGAAGTTTGGGAATTCCTTGAATTTTTGTTGATAGTTCTTTCCTCCGTCTTTCCATGATGGAGTAGCAAAAAGGTAGCAATTCCAGCATTGGCAACAACAGCTTATGCAGCTAAGTAAGCAAAATCAAGTCATCAGAAACCAAAACCAAATCTAAGAGAGTCTGACAAAACACATGTAAATATTGGTTCAGCATTTGAGATATGGAGAGAACTGCTTTAAATTGGACTTAGAGCTCAACATTCTTCTCCATGACCGGTGTTGTGCCAAAATCCAACACTTCTGCAGATTTTCATCTCTTCAAGTCAACATGCACTCACTTTTTCCCCTTGTTCCTCTGGTGCAGCTTGTTGTCATTAGTTAAATCTCTATCCTTCTTTCAACAAAATGAGTGTTTCTACTAATCAGCAAAGACCACGACAAGGGGTGCAAATTGTCATAAAAAGTGATTGTAGTCTATTATGTTTAGCAATTTAGCAAAGTAATTTTGGTCATCAATCAATCACTTACACAATCAATCAATTTTATTCATGAAGCACAGTTAGAAAATTGCAACTGAAAAGACACAGTCACCCCTATGTTTAAAATTACAGTCTTGGGCTGTTTTTTTGTCAACAAAAAGAAATCTGAATTTGACAGGGAGAGATGCCAGGATGGGGTGATATGGTTCCTTGCAGAAAGTAAGCAGGAGAGAGATGATTGATTGATTGATTGATTGATTCCGAGCTACAGTGAATAGTCAAGGCAGGTGGAAATGAAGGCATGGATGGCAGTTTCCTGGTCCTTGAATGTGAGGAATGACTTGAGTTTTGAGATGGTGCGTCACTGGAAAAAAATGCTTTAACTTCTGATTTGACCAGTTCATCAAACTTGACTGGTGAATCAAAAATGAAACAAAGGCTTTTGACAAGTGGTTTGATGAAGGTGGACATGTTCCAAGATTGATTTTAAAGGCAATTTACTGCCATCCAGGACTTGGAGAGCAAATAGATTCATCGACTAAATACAATGAATCCTAAAAAAGATTAAAAAACAAATTCATTTAAGTTGATAAAGAGGCTTTGAGTAGTGCTCATCTCCTGGTTCACGTGCTTTTTCTCCAGCAGATGTTTCCCCGGGACCTCCTCTGCAGAATTGTGTCTTTGCTCATCTTTGTTTAAATTGAACCTTTTTATTGTCATTCACCATTCTCCATTTCCATCTATGAGGTTTATGGTTTTAAAATCTGTTTTAAATCGTTGTGTATCCTTTAACCTTTATTAAGGTTTTGTGTGGTTTTATTTATTATAATTTAATTATTTATTTTCAGTCAGTCATTTTCTATACCTGCTTATTCCTCATTAGGGTCGCAGGGGTCTGCTGGAGCCTATCCCAGTGCATTATGGTGAGAGGCAGGGATACACCCCAGATGGTCGCCAGCCAATCGTGGGGCACACACACCATTCACTCACACACTCACACCTATGGGCAATTTAGAGTTGCCAATTAACCTGAGCATGTTTTTGGACTGTGGGAGGAAGCCGGAGTACCCGGTGAAAACCCACGCAGACACGGGGAGAACATGCAAACTCCACACAGAAAGGTCCCAGACCCAGGACCAAGGAGGTCTTGAACCTGCGGCCTTCTTATTTTAGCACTTATAATATGAAGAAGCTGGTATAGATTTTTTAATTCATCAATCAATTGTTATTAGTCAGTTCGATTGTATCATCTAAATTTAGGACACCTTTTGTTAAATTTAAGTGTTTTAAACTATGTTTTATGATGGCCTGTTTCTGAATTAAAAAAAAATCTCCTTCAGTATTATTTCTAATTTTTCTTTCTAGTTTTCTTTTTTGTAAATATAAATCACTTTATTTTTTGCTCTACAAATTTTTAAATATAATAATAATATATAAATAAAGCAGATTTCTGATTTTTAAAAATTAATTCTTAATATTGGGGCTAGAAAAGCTACATATATGTGATACAGGTTGTTTATAAAAATGTGAAAAAAAAATTAATTAATTAATTAAATAAAAATAAATAAATGTTTTTTTTGTTTCTTTTTGTTTTTTTGGTTTAAAGTCATCTTATATAATGTGTGAGTGTAAACAGATGTTTTAATA
The DNA here is from genome assembly GCA_030544235.1 of Lepturacanthus savala. Lineage (NCBI taxonomy): Eukaryota > Metazoa > Chordata > Actinopteri > Scombriformes > Trichiuridae > Lepturacanthus > Lepturacanthus savala. The sequence goes on from CM060465.1 coordinate 20,006,990, forward strand.
GTTTTCAGGCACTGATCTATGTCCAGTTCTCTGGCTCTAATGTCCATATCATCCATATCATTTTGATATCTTGAATAGTATGAATCACCAGGCACTTCTTCTCTTTAGGAATTGAAAAATCGTCCCATTTTGAACAATGTCAAACTAGTCCGTTAAACAATACCAAAAAGTTGCATGATTTAGGAAGGGCAAGCTCTTAAACATCTGCAGCAATTAAGCCTCAGCCTCTGTGGGATGAAAGACTCATTAAAAAAAGGGGAGATCAATCTCATTAAATCAACATGTACTTCTAGCAAGGTACCAAATTACCTGAGAGACCTTGTGTCCTTCTGTCACTCCACAGGAGACAATTGATGTAAATATAAAGAAAGCAAATCCTGTGATTAAGTATTCACAAAGAGTAGTATTCTTACTGCCAAGGACAGTCCAGACTGCATTTTGAAATCAGGGAGCCATCCTTAATATGTTTACAATAACTCCAAGGTAGTGTGATTGTTTTTGTGTTCTCTAACGTCAGATAACCCCTCTGCTCCCTCTTGACCGACTATCTATCTTTGCCAGTCGATTATCAATTGAGTTTTACATTTAAATCTCATTATGGAATATGGCCTGACATGTTTTGCATTTTAATTCTTTGACCCTTACTTGGCTGAAATTCAGGAGATTCGCTTTTGAGCACAAATGCAAACACCAGAACAAACTGCAAGATGTCTGAAAAAAATATAAAGGCAATATTTGTTTATGTTTTCATATTTCACACATTGAAATAAAATAGCTATAATTTTCTTTTCCTGTTCCTTTTTATTATGATGTATAAAGTTACTTTATATGCGTGAATTCATTTTTTCTCAATTGCTAAAATACAGTTTTGAAAACTAGGCTGGATTCATCAAAATACCTAATACTAGTAACAAATTCACAAAACTGCACAGCCAAACTGCAAAATGCCTCATATATCCTACAAAATGAAGCACTGCATAACATTATGTAAAATCAAACCTTCACACTAAATGACGCACACTTTAATCATATTACCAGATTTTTGTCTAACCAACTTCACACTGTTGGTCATAACTAAAACCATAAAATATGCTTTGCCATAATAATAAAATTGTAGAGATCTTCAGATTGTTCGCATGCACAGAAATATTTGCAGATACACACATGCTAATGAACTATTCACTTATAGACCATGGTTGTGAGGCCAGTCGGATGTACTGCCAAATTCTTGTAAAGGACATTGGAGATGACTGATGGTAGAGAAATGAACATTCACCAGCAACAGCTCTGGAGGGCATTCCTGCAGCCAGCGTGCCAATCGCATGCCCCCTCAAATTTTGCAACATCTGTGGCATCATGTTGCTTGATAAAGCTGCATATTTTAGAGTTTAGATTCTAAACAGTATGACCGCCTTGGGCTGGTAACAATTAAAGGTTACTGTTACCAGCCCCAAGTGGTCGTGCTGTTTAATTAGCATCTTGATATACCATATCTGTCAGGTGGATGGATTGTCTTCACAAAGGAGAAGTGCTCACTAACACAAATTTAAACTAATTTTTAAACAATATTTGAGAGAAATTAGCTTTTTGTATAAATAGAACAAGGCTTGTATTTCAACTTATTAAAAATGGGCATAAGTGTTTATTTTTTTGTTAAATGTACATTCAAAAGTTTTGGGATACCCACACAATTTAGTGTTTTCCATGAAAAGTCACACTTTTATTTACCATGAGTTGTAAAATGAATAGAACATTTTTTTACATTAGCGTTCTGATGCAATGAGCAAACACATTGTACCATTAGAACACTGGAGTGATAGTTGCTGGAAATGGGCCTCTATACACCTATGCAGATATTGTACCAAAAAACTGACATTTGCAGCTAGAATAGTCATTTACCACATTAGCAATGAGAGTGTATTTTTTATCTTCATTGAAAAACCAGGGCTTTTCTTTCAAAAATGAGGACATTTCAAAATGACCCCAAACCTTACTGTTACTTCTGCTCCATGATGTCACTATCCAGCCATTGTCAACTGTCATTCTGCTTCAATCTTTGAAGCCTTAATATGTTAGAACACAAGACTTTCACACAAGCTCTGTTGTTGACAGTAAAGATACTACAGTGTCCTGAAGCCACTCCTTTGATATCTTGGCTGTGTGGTTAGGGTCATTGTCCTGTTGAAAGATGAACCATCACCTCAGTCTGAGGTCAAGAGCTCTGGGGCAGGTTTTCATCCAGGATGTCTCTGTACATTGCTGCATTAATCTTTCCCTCTATCCTGAGGAGTCTCCCAATTCCTGCCGCTGAAAAACATCCCCACTGCATGATGCTGCCTCCACCATGCTTCACTGTAGGGATGGTATTGGCCTGGTGATGAGTGGTGCCTGGTTTCTTCCAAACATGATTCAATCAAGTTCAATCTTTGTCTTATCAGACAAGAGTATTTTGTTACTCATGGTCTGAGAGTCCTTCAGGTGTCTTTTGGCGAACTCCAGGTTAGCTGCCATGTACTGCCATGTACTAAGGAGTGGCTTCCATCTGGCCACTCTACCATACAGGCCTGATTGGTGGATTGCTGCAGAGATGGTCGTCCTTCTGGAAGGTTCTCCTCTCTCCACAGAGGAACGCTGGAGCTCTGACAGAGTGACTATTGGTCACCTCCCTGACTAAGACCATTCTCCCCGGATCGCTCAGTTTAGATGGCCGGCCAGCTCTAGGAAGACTCCTTAGTTCCGAACTTCTTCTATTTAGGGATGATGGAGGCCACTGTGCTCATTGAGAACTTCAAAGCAGCAGAACTTTTTTTGTACCTTTCCCCAGATTTGTGCCTGTCGCAGCAGTCTACAGACCTTTGACTTCATGCTTGGTTTGTGCTCTGACATGCACTGCCAACTGTGGGACCTTATATAGACAGGTGTGTGCCTTTCCAAATCATGTCCAATCAACTGAATTTACCACAGGTGGACTCCAATTAAGCTATAGAAACATCTCAGGACACAAGCTCAATTTTGAGCTTCATGCCAAAGGCTGTGAATACTTACATATATATGTGATTTCTTAGTTTTTATTTGTAATAAATTAATACATTTCAAAAACATTCTCATTATGGGGTGTTGTGTGTAGAATTTTGATGAAAATTAATTGAATCCATTTTGGAATAAGGATGTAACATAACAAAATGAGGAAAAAGTGAAGCGCTGTGAATACTTCCCAGATGCACTGTAATAGAGTAAAAGGCAGCAATACAGAGTGCGGCATGTTCACAATACTCCTAAGCTCGTAGGCCATTCAGCTGCAGTCAGCCAGAGATATTTTTTGTGTAATCTGACTCGCCGGCCTACATAGACACTTCTGGGCCCTACCAGCATGGTGCTGTAGCGTCACAGCCCCATGCTCTCTTTTTTTAGCCAGCCCGACACCCGGAGACTGCAAACGACCCCCCTCCTCACAGATTCACATGGCGTTCTCGTATCTGCAGGGTGGGGCAGGATCTTGGGTTTTTTTTGGAGCAAAAGTGACTGTATCTTTACATGTCGGACTGTAAAAACAGCAACCAACAATGGACAGGAAACTTAATCTGAATCGAGCTGAGACGTTTTCCTTCGTCAACCCCTGGATCAGATATTTTCTTTTCTTCTTCAGCTTCTTATTTTGGGTGAGTAGATTTATGGTGTTGAGTGTTTTTGTTTTTTTTTAGTAGCAAAGACCAATGCAGGCAACAAAAGAAAACAACAACACAGCTGTTATGTTGCCCTGGGACATCAGACATTCTTGATATTTCTGAACATACAAATTACCAAGGAGAGAGAAAAAAAGTCATATCTGTCCGCAAGCAAAATGCAAAAATCTAAAGTGAAAAAGAGTTTATAAATTATAAATGAGTAAATTTAATTCTGATGCAGAGCTAAAAACAGCAGGAGTGTCTAGCCTCCCCACCGCTACCTATTTTAAATTTATTTCAGTTGTATATGGACAGTCTGATAAGCCATACATCACTGTAGCAAATGTAGAGTGCTGCATTCTTATCACATCAGTTTAGCACTGACTCATAGTGAACTATAAAACACCTGGCAACTTTGTGAGCCTGCTTCTAGTCCTATACTAAATGTATTTCTGTCAAATCATGTTACTTAAAGGTACAGTGTCTGAGATTTAGCAGTATATATTGTAAAAGACTTGGCAGAAATGGAATATAACTAACTGCTAATGTGTCACTTATGTCTTAATTAGTTTATAATTCAATCAAAAATAATGATGTGTTTTTATGACCTTTGAGAATGAGCCGTTTTTTATTTACAGGAGGAGTGTGTCTTCTGCTACGAAGTCACCTTGTTACAACGTCAGGTTTCTACAATAACTCAGAAGACAAATCAAACACTGTCTGTAGATTCAGCCTTTTGCGTTTTTCGCAGATGATTAATTGATCAGTCGTTTGCAATCTGCAACCTCATCACTAGATGCCACCAGAACCTATACACAAAAAGTAAAACATCTGAGCTGCTACATACACGTTACATCACAAAAAAGTCCTAAATTACAAGATCCACTGCTAGTTGTTAGCAGGAATGGGAGGTCGGGAGACAACTGGGACTGTGAAAGAAAGATGTAAAGTACAGGAGACACTTTAATGCAGCCATTACACCATCCATCAGGCCTTTGTCCCTCATCATCAGTGCTCAGTTGCTTTCACACACACACACACACACGGTTGGGACCTTCTGACTCCCCTGCTCTCGTAGCACATTACTACTCTGAGCACACTAATCACATCTGTAGCTCCACAAAGTCCCCGCACCTCCATCATATCCCTGTTCATCTAGTCCAACGCGGACACGGCGAGCGGGGTAAACACTGTACCGCACTCTTATGGCGTTTAGAGCCAATCAGCACTAACTGCAGCTCTGGCAGCTACACGGCCCGGCGTGTGTTGACTTTGTTTATCTGACACGAGGCTCAGAAGTGAACACTGCAGCCCTATAATCCATAAGGCCTTTGTCACCGTGTCCCCACGGCTCAGTTCAGCTGGCTTTCAGCTCCGCGCACAATCCACCAGGAGAAGCCTGATTCTTCCCTTTGAAAAGCCTGTAAACAGAGCTGGAACACATTCATTGCATGTGTGTGTGTATGACTGTGTGTGTCCTGTTGCAACTACACAGTGGCAAAGTGACAAATGGAGCTGCAGGTGCACCCACTCCATCACAACAGACGCCATCCTAAAAACCAACCCTGCCTCAAACACCTTAAAAAAGAATACTGCCATGCCGATGAAAAGGTGCATCATTGATGTGTTTTGTCAGCTACTGTCTCCAATCTTCATGACACAGTTCTTTCATTGCAAATTATGCCATGGAGTATGGATCGTCACGACCTCCAGAGATCCGATACAAGCTTTACAGACAAAAAACAAGACAAATCCATGTTTGTATGGGCTGAACAAAAGGCATTCTGCGCATGCATAGACAAACACAATTAGCAATCAAGACAACTTCTGTGAATCTGTGGTCTTGGAAATCAAAGCCTGAGCCATGCAGGTTTTTATTCAAGGTGAGAAAAACACTCAAGATTAGGAGGGAGAATTAGTTTCGACAATGCAATCAACAGAAAGCTCTAATTTCAACAGCCCCCCCCCCCTTTTTTCATTTAATGGTGTCTGTTACAGTTAACACAACATCCTCAAAGCAACACCATTGCTTACTGCAGTCATCCATGCCTGAACGTTGTCACTGTTTTGAGAGCTCATTAAAGCAGGTATTCTTCCCTCCGTCCACTGCAAGCACAGTGTGGGCTGCCAACGCCTCGTTTGTGTTCAATATTTCACACAATGGGAGCTGTTGTTTTTTTGTTTGTTTTTTTTGCTACACTTAATGTCTTCTTATATTTTTGTGTTTTTAAAGCACACAGCAGGTCTCGGACAGATCAACAACACCCCTCAGCTCCTCAAATCCACCTCCTCTCAATCTCTTCAACCCTGAAGAGAATATATATATATATATATATATATATATATATATATATATATATATATATATATATATATATATATATATATATATATATATATATATATATATATATATATATAATCTATGATCCACCTACAATAGTTAAAATACAAAGCAATGCTTTGGTATGGTCTCAGTGTGGGATTTTTGCTTTAAAGGCAAAAAATAAAAATCTGTGTCGATGCTCCATATTAATGTCCTCCAAATTCAGATGATTAAAGCCGAGATCCAGGTTTTGTTATTTCTTTTCCCTGCTGACATCCATCTGTCTGTTTACCATAAACACATACACCGGCGCGGTTACCATGGCCGCAGGTGCTCTGCATGCTCAGCACCCGAGGAAAGGCTCATCATCTTTAATGCAAATCGCACCTGTCCTGGTTCACAATGCAAATAAATTCTTCTCAAAAATGAGCCAGCCACGCTCAAAGAAATTCACTTTGTTGTAAAAAAAATTTTTGTGTATTTTCACACACTGGAACCTCTAGGTCTTGTATTAGGACACAGAGCTGTTCTTATGTAAACATGTGGCCCCTGGGGCCAGAACAGGCCAGCTAAAGGGCCCACTATGTACTAAACGTTACAAAAAATAAATTATTATAAATAGTTATAGTTTGTAAGGCAGGAGTAAACTTCACTTGCTGCTTAAAAAAGTAAGAGTAGATTATATTAGACTTTATTGACAATACAATGGGGAAATTTGCATGTCACCACAGCACAAGAACAGTGACAAAAAAAACAGGATATGCAGGATAAAAACAATAACTATAAATTCTGAAAATATATATACAATAAATACTGTAAATATATATAAAAATGTCTGAATATATACACATACACATACTAAATTAATATTGTTCAGCGACTAAATGTTTGAAATGCAGCAGTAGACTGAATGTAGAGAATATACATATGGAGACATCATATTGCTGAAATTTTTTCTCAAGACATATCCTGTTTTGTAAATTGAAGGTTAATTAATCATGTAAATATGTGTAATGTAGTCATCTATATGAAAAAGGAAGAAATGTGTAGGTGTTATTTATATGTTTATTTTTACTGGTCCAGCCCACTTGAGATCAAATTGCACCGAATGTGGCCCATAAACTAAATTGTGTTTAACAACCCTGTCTTATGGAGGGTTACCCTGACTTTAAAGGAATAGTTCCACATTTTGGGAGATAAAAAAGAATGTTTTTGCACTTTGTTTACCGTATATTCTTTTTTATATGTCAAACTATAGGTGAAAGTAGGTAGATGTCATATATTTTTGGACAGAGCCAGGCTTGCAATTTTCTTTTGTGCTAAGCTATTTCATCTCCTGGCTTCATATTTAGTAGTTGATATGAAAGGTATAAAACATCTCATCTAACTCTAGGCAAGAAAGTGCAAAAAAAAAGGAAAAAATACATGCATTTCCAAAAGTGTCAGTTTTCTATTTCCTTAACAACCTCAAACATCTCTCTATGCCAACGCTTTGGTTTGCCGCTATCATAACAAGTTGAATGCAATACTATTTGGCAGCCAATTTGGAAATACCAGATGTTGCATTTTTCACGCAGAAAGTGAAGGGCAATCACATCTGAAACAACCGCAAGGGAATAAACAAGAGTTTAAAAGAAATGTGTCACATGATTCAGTCTTCTTGTGAAAAAAAAAAAACCTCTCTTCATTTTTTCAGGTTTTCTCCTTGTTGATCATTGCGATGGGGGTGTATGCTAAAGTCCAGAAAGCGACAGGTATATACAAACACACACTTGTTTTTCCACTTTTTCAACTCTAAAGAAAATTGGTCTAATATCCTGTGTTACAACTACTGAAAGTGAACTTTTTTTTATATCATTTCTATCCCCTCATCACTAGTTTTATGTTCACAGTGAGTCAAATAACTGACATTACTCCGTATATATAGCAAACATCGGTGCCCTCTTTCTGGCAGCAAACCTATCGACACCATTTCATGTTTATTAGATGAGTGAGTTTTAGCTTTATCTTTGGCTTACATGCTGTGAGTATTTTCACATATATACTAATCACAATAAGTTAAGGATATTACGATAGACTCAGTGGATTTCATACATTTTTGTAGTAATAAATATTAAACTAATGAAAATTAGTTATTCTCATTCATTATCAATTCAGACCAAATGGAAAAATGTAAATAACAATATCCCTAACTTATTGTGAGTAGTGTAAATTGTAATATATAGTAGACGGGACACCTACAGTTAACCTGGAGTCATCTCACTGATGACACTTCTGTGTCCTGTATAATCCACTAGATTATTGATGATATAAAAGCCCGAAGGCAGCAGTGTGAGAGAGAAAACAGGTTTAAATAAATAGTCGAAAAGAATGGGACCGAAGGAAGAGTTTTCACAGGGGCAAAAACCCCCCAAAAAAACTAAGTAAAGAAAGAGCTCTCTCTGTCTTTCTGCCAGACACGGTGCGGGACACGTTCCTGATCGACCCAGCTGTCATCCTAATTGTGGTGGGGGTGGTCATGTTCTTCATCACTTTCTGCGGCTGCATTGGAGCCCTAAGAGAGAACATTCGCCTCCTCAAAACAGTAATAGACATGACACATTACTAATACCGGTGCTTGTGTGAGCCTTCCGATACGGTCACTTAAATTGCGTTTAATCCGAGGCCAAGGTTTAAATCTCATGTGTAATGGAAAAGCTGTCACTTCTGATTCTGTCTTAGACTGTCTTTTTATGTTGTGCTTTTTCTCTTCAGTTCTCCTTCAGCCTGACACTGGTCTTCCTCACCCAGCTGTCCATAGCAATCCTGGGCTTCTTCTACTCTGATCAGGTATCTGCCTCTTTACTTGCTCTTTTTTTTATTCTCTGTTCCTGTGTGCTAGTTTAGGTATTCAATGCGGCAAATCACTGCAAGGTCATCTATCCAAGTTCTGCCCCGCAGTGACAGACACCAACAGCCGGGATTGGCCCCTGGGCACCACTGATTTTGTGTATTCTTTCCCAGCTTTTAGATATTCTGTACATTTGTAAATGACAGTGGAGCTATAAAATTTAATAAGGTGCAGCATCTGAAACCACAGGGGAACGTCTGAGTCACAGAGCAAATGTAGACAAATAAATGCACACCAAACCACGGCCGGTGATCGGGGTTCTGGGTCTATAAACCTTGGAAATATGTGTATCAGGTTTGTTTTGAAGGCTGTGAGAAAAAAAAAGGAAACCATCCTAATTTTGTCTTATTACTCTCTTGTTGAACTGACTTGAGCTGAAATTACATAAAGGAGAGTTACAATTTGTTACAACTCGACTGAGAACCTTCATTGCAACTCAAGCCTTGTTTTTCATAGCTATCATTTGTATCTACAATAATAACAGTGTAGACAGCCGGCATATTGCTAACATCTGAAAATCAGCAGTGACAGAGAAAAACAGGAGCAGTTAGACAATCATACAGGTTTTAAACAGACCATCAGCTCAGATAAAGAGAAAATGGTATCTTATGATAAAACTATTACTCAAACTCTCCATTTCTGTTTACAGACCAATTTCTAGGTAACATTGTCCTACTATACTTACCATAGTTATGTGTTCACAGTTTTTCTGATTGTCTGAATGGTCCTGTTTCTTGCCTGAAGTTTGTGTACTTGTTATGACTGTCTGAATAATCATCAGGCATTAGTCTTGTGTTGCCATGTTCTTAAATCTCAGCAGTAAATTTGACAGCAATGTCATAATTGATAGAACCAACGATCAAAATTAATCACAGGTTGTAGGATGAGTTGTGATCAGGTCAATCAGGAGCATAGACATGCATGTTAATTGTTAAAAAACACACCCTAAAGTGCCATTTTAAATGTCAGTGTCCTCGGGTGGTGAAAACACACATACTCCAAGAAATGGGAAATGGGACCAAGAAATGCTATGAAACATTACTACTGCAATCACTTTTATGTTTGACCCTTTTTATGCTCCATATATTTTGAGCCAAAACTGCATCTCATAGAACCAGTCTGGATTATCTGGCGCTGACATGGTGTTAAAATGCAACAGAATTCAGGAAATGTCATTGACTTCTAGGGCGAGAACACCCTCCCTCCCCACCCTTCAAAAAAATCTGTGCACACTACTGATAAGGAGTGTTTTTAGCCTGAAAAGCTACATTTATTTATGCTTTAAAAAGCTTAGTCCAGGCGATGACATCATTTTATGTAGACAAATGTTTTTTTTCTAATTTTGTGGTTCCGTTATCCTTTTATCCTTTTTTTAGATCTTGATCCTGTCTTACATCACATCCCTGAATAAACGTGCCTATGTCTTAATGACTGCATGAATATATGCTGTATGTACACGCCTGTGAATCTGAGTCCCATATAGAATACGACCCTGGTGATTAATAAAAAGCCTACAGGGAAAAGACGGCTACCCCCCCTCTAGCATCCACTTATCTCCTACAGTAACATCCCATTAGAGCTCCACTTGGAATTAAAAAAAAAACAAAAAAACTCAACAGCCAGCAGTGGCGACATGACATCGGAGTCTTGTGGCAAGGTGCCTGGTGTCTGATGATACCTCTCTTCTCCCTTGTGTTCCCTGTCAGCGCTCGGACTGCCTGCTGCTAAACAGGGCAGTTTAACAACCCTCCCAGCATCCTTCCTCGCTAAATGATTCAAATGCTTCGGCACTTCAAAGTGGAACCAAATGTTCCATTTCAACAGATCCCTTGAAGGAGACTTTGCCACTAATGACATGGGGAGGTGTGATAGTGGGTTCCGAAGCGCACAAACATACTATACAATGTAGAAATGAGAGGGGAGATGATGTTGGGAAAAGAGGGTATCAATGTAAACATGACATAATCTAGTGTAGTTACTCCAGGATAAAAATGTTGCCTGTTGTGATACAACGCACATTATTTATCAACATAAGCTGCTCTATCAGGGGCTGTAAAAATGAACAATTGGAGCCCTCAGCAAACCGCTCACAGAAGTTCATTTCAAGCCTAATGAAATTTTAAAGTTCAGCAGCTTATTAGCATACAGTACTCCTATTAGCATATAATACATCTGAACCCCCCTGTACAACCGTGACTCTCCTTGTTTTTTAGAATGTTAAAGGATGGAGATTTACAATAAATAACTTTTTCAGTATTCTATATGTGAGTAGGATAAAATAAATTTTAATAGTGCAAGGCCTCATTAATATCCGGAAAAAGCAAACAATCTAATGGACAATGAAAGCCATCAAATATAGCGGCGCATGTCTTGACTGTCTGATCAACCTCATTTAGTTTTGAATCCTCATTACACATTATTCAATCATATCAATGTATTTCATTTATATTTCATTTTGTTTATTCAGCTCCAGTGGAGCTGATGAAAATTACCACATTATAATAACAAATGGAATAAGTTCAGGCAATTATCTGCCATAGCTAAGACAGTATAAAACCTACGTGTGCTCTATGTTTTGCATGCATCATGTGTATTGACCTCAGAGGAATTGATGGTTTATTGTGGTTATCCTGCACTCCTGCAGCAGACCTGCTGTTACTCTGCTGTCTTGTTGGGATTCACCCCACCAGTTAGACATGCATGTGCCATACAGGTTGCTCATACAATACAAACAGGAGGATGCTATTATTATTTAGATTTAGTTTTAAGTGGACATGTGAGCATAGAATATTAAATGGAAAGACTAATGCTGTGTATCATAGCATCTACAGCAGCGCGTAAAAGCTCATTTGCGACATTTGACCGAGGACTGTCTTTTATAAAAAAAAACAAAAAAACAAAACAAAACAAAAAAAAACCTACATATGCAATGAATGCATTAATATCCACACCCTCACCAAAAAGAGGGTCTTTTGCAATTTTCCACTGATACACCCGGGGTAATTCACTTTAGTAGATACCATGTGATTGAGCATGCTTAGTTATAGAGACATTTGTGGATAAGTTTGTTTAATGTTCATAATGGGTATTTATATTAATGCCATAATACTCTTCTGTGTATAACCCCCCTTGTATCTCCACTCTTAGACTCGTGATGCTTTGGGAAAGTTTGTTAAGAAAGCCATTGTGCACTACAGAGATGACCTGGACCTGCAGAACCTAATGGATTACATCCAGAAAGAGGTACTCCGCCATTTCCACTTAGCTGGAGTGGCTGTGCTTGTGTCTGCAGCTATCTGCATTGCACGTCTTCAAATTGATCGCAGCGAGTGGTTTATTGAATATGTCTGAGCACTAAACCAAAAAAACCACAGTGACCACAGAGTTGTATGTCTTATGTTCGCTGTTTTTGTTTTAGAAAGGGTTTTCCACAGGAGGCTTCATGTAACATACGGTTCCTGTACTCTGTGGGTCTCCTCGTGTGATATTCCACCTCCATCTGGCACACTTGAGATCATGGGCTTTCCCATGGGAGATGCCCATACTGGCAGGATGTAGAGTGAAGTGTATGACCATGTTTCTAAATATATACCTATGCTGTGCTCTCTCTTTCTCTGCCCTTCACACAGTTCAAGTGTTGTGGGTGGAACAACTACACTGACTGGTCATGGAACCTGTACTTTAACTGTACACTTGAGAACCCCAGCTCTGAACGCTGTGCTGTACCTTACTCCTGCTGCACTCCTGTTCCAGGAGAGGTGCGTCCTTGTGTTTTTTTTCCTGGACAGGACAAGCTTATTTGTATAACACATCTCAACGACAAGGTAATTCAAAGTGCTTTACATAAAACATTAAAAGCATCAAGAAACAAAAAAGAATTTAAAAATTATACATATATATATATATATATATATATATATATATATATATATTCATGAATCAAATCATTATGAATCAAAAGATTCATAATATGCATTATGTGAAAACTGCTAACTTTAAATTGACTTAAAGCTATAGTGTAGGATGTCTGTCTCCATCTGGTGGCAGGGAAGTGGCACACTAAAAAAAAATGCTGTTTTGTGGCCATTTGTTAGCGATAGAGTATGGAGTAATCTGGTATTAGATTTAAAACCAGCCTCAGCTATGCTACCTAATGATTTAGCCGCAGAACATGTTAACATCTCAGATTCACTCAGCATTTTAGAATTAAGCAGACCTCTACCAGATATTTCTGGTTTAGCCCTCCAGCTTTCTTGAAAGAGGTTGAAATAATTCAATTGTGCAGTGGTTCTAGACTTTCCAAAATGTTATCGAAACGAATGGATTAAAGGCTGAATGGATTAAACAAGTAGTTTTGCAGGGGTTGTGAATAATAATCCACCATTTTATAGCTAGCCACCCATTTTCCCATGTTACTGGGTTTTAAATATGTGTTCTGGGCCCAATAGCATCATGTAATGGATACAAGGTCTGGCATGGTTGGTTCATAATGATTTCTCATATTACATTCTGGTTGCATGTTGCATTACCTCAGCTATAATGCTGCTTTATCCACTTCTTGTGGCGAGGGTCCAGATGATCAGTTACATTGTATACAGTATTAGTATTAGTGTATACTGTAGGGGGAAAGCTTGTGTTTGGCAGGGAAGCGTTATGCCAGGAAAAGAATATTTATCTTATCCTTGGCAGATAAAGAGCTAATTATAAGAGATTTAACAAAACAAATATCTAAAAATGTTGGAATCCAAATTGTTCTATGCCACATATTCGACAGACTGTGGGTTCTGGACAAACAGTATTTGCCTTTTTCAGATACTGGATAAGCACACAAATGTGTCAAAACTAAAGAAGCTATTTATTTTTTGCCTGGAGGCGACACGAGTGTGTCTCCATCTGCAGGTATAAAATGATGCTGGTATTACTTTATTGTCCTTTCAGCAGTGTAGGCTGTCATGGATAGAACTGGATTGAGGTATCTGAATCCTTCATTAACGAGTGGTTCGTGTTCCATGAGGTTGATGTAAAAAAAAAAAAAAAATGTAATTATATCAAGGAAAAAAGTACCTGAAATGAAGAAATGAATGCATGCAGGATCACAAACACTATATGTAAGTGACATACTGATGCATGCATGATTACACGTATTAGCACTTACAAAAATACACATGCAAAATGCCTGTGTAACCTCTGTGCAGACACACAACAGCAGCCAGTGGACCACCACTAATGGTTCCTTCTAGTTTGTGTAAAGACCGAAAATTAAATAGTGCATGTATATCCATCACATTATATTGATTATACATCATGCTACATGGAAAACAGATCACAGCAACCTTTTTCTACATGGGTGAAAAATCAATTAATTAAACACTACTGTTTGAGGCAGTGTTGCAACCTGCTGTTCGTAGCATGCAACTGCACGGCTACTTAGGGACTTAATAGTCTTGCTTGTCACATCAAATGGACGTGTCTGTGCTGCATTTAAATATTGCTCTCTTGTTGTTTCCTTGCCTCGCTTCTCCTCTGAATCTTTACAGTCAGTGCGCTTCTCTAAAATTCGCCCTCAGCTGTCAAAATACTTAATATCTTTGTCAATGCAAAAAAACATAAAAGGTGTGAAAAAGCGGCCTATGAAAGCATATTCTGAGCAGTGTTGCCAGCGTTTCAGGTTTATGTGGCCCAAAGGAAAAATGCAAGGATTTTTTATTCTATTTTTTTTTATTTTAAACTCTCACATTTTCTCTCTGTCTTTACCTCTGACCGTCTGGCCTACAGGCAGTAATCAACACTATGTGCGGTTTTGGGGTTCAAACCCAGAACTACCTGGAAGCAAACAAGTCAATCTACCCGGTGGGCTGTGCAGACAAAGCAGTGATGTGGATCGAGTCTCATCTGTTACTGGTGGGGGCTCTCGCCTTGGGTCTGGCCTTGCCTCAGGTAACTCATGCATTCAATTCATGCAGGCCTTGCACTAATTGGCCTGAACAGTCCTTTACCATCAGTAACCGCCCACAAGATGACTTTAGTCTTGTCTAAAAAAAAGCACACACGGACAAAGTTCAATACAGGCATCAACTGAAAGATCACCAGATTGAGCTTGCAGCAATCAAGATATTGACGGCAGATCCGCTCTCTCGAATAGAGACTCACATGGTGCATTGGATGGGTCTGCGAAATAGTCAGAGCAACACTTCATCAATTGGGGAGGCCTTCACCTTTCCTTGTACGCATACAAACATCAATTGGAGAGCTTTCAACAACTCCACTAGACACCCTGAGGTTATTTCATATACAATATCCCAAACCTAGTACAGACTAGAGAGGGAAAAAATGTAATAAAATTCAAATTCAAGGTTGAAGAAACCAACAGGGTGTAGTGCTAAGATGATGCCATTGGGATAAACTGACTTAAAAGTCGATTAAACCTAGATAGCAATAACTATAACCACATAATAAGCTAATTCTTCATTTATTAGACTATCTAGGTAGAAAGTGACGGTTAGTGTGCAGTGGAGGTAAAAGTCTGCATGTGGAGGATGCATTCAATTCTGTGTCTAAAAAGAAGCTACTAACTATTCCTTACTATCTGCTGCACAACGGCAAATCCCAAAGCACTAAATAATGTTAATAACTCAAGTCAATGTGTTAGATTGGCCATGAAATCAAATTAGCGCTTATCAAGAGCTGCCTCGAAATAATTTGTTCGCTTACTTATCAAAACGATTCTGGGGATGTCACGTTGCGTTCCGTCTCTTGCGCAGCATGCGGCTTTGTCACAGGATCTCTAGCCTGATCGCTCTCACTCACATATCTGCCTGATTGGGTCCCCGATGATACTACTAAGAGGGAAGCATGTGAATTACCCATGAGTCCTGTCAAAACAATCGCATTAGTATTCAAGCTGCTTTGATGTGCAGTAAATCTGATGATGAACTTCTCTTTCTTGTCTAGCACCTCCTGACTAAATATTATTACTGGATTTGACTGCATAGCAAACTGAATTTAAATCACACTACTAATTATTGGAAAGAGGTGTTAAAAGCCACGTTTGGCGCCAATGGTGGCTGTTCTCCTGCATTAGTGATCATCTCTCTCTCTCTCTATATATATATATATATATATATGTATATATAGAGAGATAGAGTGTGATATAGTGTCATAATCCTGTAAAAGTGTGTCTACAATCACTACAGGTGTCAGTATACAGTCTTCTCATTTTGAAGCATTTCTTCCCTGGACCTTGAGATTCTGGGCACATGGCTGCACATTTACAGAGAGTCTGTTTTGTAATCTAAAGTGGCTGCTGTCTTCCAGATTGCAGGCATCGTGCTGTCCCAGATGCTGATCTCTCAGATTCAAGATGAGATTACCTCTGTATTGTGAGCACAGGACGACACAGGGGAGGAGGAGGAAGGAGAAAGAACTTAGAACTCTGCTCAACTCTTTTGACATGTGCAAGGACATCTTTTTTACTGCTACTGTATCACTGCAAAGTTTATTATCCTTAACGCAATGTTGCCTTCAGGGCTTACAAGTGTGGAACACTTTATTGTGTTACTCAAACAGTGATCACATGCAAAGTGTATATTCATTGGTTTTGAACATGGTTTTTGTATTGATATTGACATGATTTTATCTCTGAAAAGTATTTATATTTAAATGTGATATGTTTGCTAATAAAATTCATTTGATGAAGTTTTGTTATAAGAAGAAAAATCATTGGTAAATTGGATTCAAGGCATTCAAATTAAAAATGGTTTCAGACAACTTGACAACACTGCCTACTTAGCTGTTACACCAGTTGGTAAAGGAACATCCCGAAGCTAAAATCTGGCACGTCAGGTTATGTCGCTTTTATGCTCATGTGCATAGAAACGGCTCTGTGTACGCTGCCTGCAATCAGTCTAGTCGTGAAGAGCCAGGGCTCGCTGCATCAGGCGATCAGTCAGTGGGGAGTTTGGCCTCACGGCTTCGCGCTCCACCAGGAGGCATCTGGAGGAATTCAGCACAACACAAGGCAGTACAATGAGATGAACACAGATTCAGCAAGACTACAAGCAGAGAGGCTAACCTGATCAATAATGAAAGTGTAACATGGTGTACAGACAGCGGATGTTGGTTACATAACGAGAGCGTACAGCTCGTGCTCTGTGTGCACATAGAAAGACAGCAGATAAAGTTAACTCGAGTGGACGGCATCACCAACAGCAACCGTATAGCATTATGATGAAATCCAGTGGTTGAAACAGCATAAGGGCTTTTTTTTCCTTCTATATTCTCTCTGCATTCTCACGTGCAGGGCAAAGATGCCTTGCACTGAAGTCGGAAAAGACTGAAGCATCCTAAGTTTGGCCTCAAATCCCTGATGTGCATTACCTTCCCAGTTTCTTGTGGTGCTTGTTCTCGGATTTCATGGCTGCATGAATAAGCAGTTGACCGAAGACATCTCTCTGCAGACAACAATAGACAAAGGCCATTTCAACACTGTACATTATGTATTCGTTCGACTATTTCATTTTATATTGTGTGTACACTGCTGTACCTTGAGGAACAACTTTCTGAACAACAAAGAACAGAAAATGCATGTAGTCCATCAAGCATCCATCACAGAGATGCATTATTCATATGTTGGTGCCCTGTGCTCTACATTCTTACACTGTTGTTCATGCAGTGAAAAGCTGTAGCTCTTTTGCAGAGCATTTTTTACCCCTAACCTATTTTCACAGCAGGGAGCCATGTTCTACTCAAGAAGACAGAATATAGTGGTGATCAACGATATCTAAAGACAGTTTAGCCTCAAGGCTCATTTTTTCTGACTCCGAGAATAGAACATCTGTGTTTGATTCTGTTTGATTTTCTCACTTAGCGTTTACTACAGCTGTCCTTTAATGTGTACTTTACTTGTGCATCGCTGCCCCCTATGTCTACCATGCGATAGCGTAAAGGGTACAGTAGCTCCACACAGCTGCTGTAGTTGCCCTGGTTGTACTCCATCATGGCCTGACACATTGGCACACCTATAGTCCCAGCCAGCTGATGTTGCTGATTGTCACCCGGCTCCCTGTGAAGAAAAGAAATGGACAAGCAAAAGAAAAAAAAGAAAAAGAAAAACATTGGTACTTGGTACAACTGAATAGTACTGTATAAGTTTGTCGAGGAATACATTTTCGATGGCAAAAGGGTAATGGTGATACCTGCACAGCTATATAAACCTCACCAAACAAGAAGCTTGATACATAATATTTGATATAAAAGTGTTATGGTTATAAAACCAATTTTGAGTGTAGTTTGTTCTAAATAAATTATATTAAAAGAAGTTAATTTACTTTTAAAGAAATTAATTAAACTGAATTGTGACAAATTACTTTGTAGGCAATTGGGGACTTTTTTTTCTGTTCATTGAAATGAACACCGATGATACAAATATATAATTTCCTATTTAAAATAAAATAAAAAAAAGATATATTTGAATTAAAATAATTAATATGATAAAATTCTAAATAACTGCAGAAAAAACTCCAGGTGAGGTTTATTTATACTGTCGAATTGGCTGTCAGTTAGCTAATGTGACAAATTACACAATTTACAATTTCATTTAGCAGATGCTTTTATCCAAAGCATGTACATCAGAGAGTTAATACAACACAAGCAGAGGACTTGTCAGAAGAGAACATCATCACCAACCACCCTAAAGCTAGCCTGATATGACCTAAGTGTCAACAGAAAGTGCACAGAGGCAATTTACAACATGCATAAACTAGTCAATGGGAGCCAGTATCGGGTTATGAACATTAGGGTGCTTTTTTTGGACTGGTTGAAGAGCAGACATGTTGCCCCTTTCTCTATTATCTGCAGACGTTTGAAAGTAAGTTGGAGGCATGCCAGCAGGGAGTTAGAGTAGTCATTGTGTGATATAACAAGAGCCTTTACCAGGAGTTGAGCTGCATGCTCAGAAAGGTAGGGTCTGATCTTTCTGATCTCGTACAAGGCAAATCAACATGACTGAGCAATTTAGGGCCAACGTGAAACCTGGAGGTTAATCAGTTCATGAATCATTACACCCAAGTTTTGGGCAGATTGTGGGCATGAGTTGGGTTCAATTGGGCTGGATATTGATCTGTTGTTATATAGAGGAGCTGGCTCGAATGGCAAGCAGCTCAATCCTAGAGAGGTTAAGTTGTAGGCGGTGGTCTTACTTCCATGTAGAGATATCAGCAGGACATGCTGAGATCTGAGTTCAGATGGTATAGTTTTGGGAATTGTGGGAATGATAGAAAAGATGGGTAATGTCAGCATAGCAGTGGCAAGGAGGGAGTCCCCACACACGACATATTTAAATATACTTCACTGGAACTATAGTCAACACACATCAACTATAGGGAGCCGAAGCAGCACGGATGTGTGGCATAACTGCTATGGAGATATTGACAGCACAAAAAGCCACAGAAAACAATGCAAGGTGGTTATCATCTGTAGTAAGAGTGGAAAGAAGAGGGCAGAGAGGTCAGCTTTTATACAACCCAGCAAATGAGCAGACAAATCTCCCCTGTCAGCCAATAACCTGATGAGCTTGGCAAAGACAACCTTCTAGACAGTGGGAGGGTGTCACTATACAGAGTGACAGGTATTAGGATATTACTCTTCTGTGGTGTGAAAGGCCTAAGTATCTGAATAGGATTCAAGTCATTCTGAGGGCAGAGATTCCACAGTGTTAGGCTTTCTTAGATTGACTGCCTCTGACTGTAAAATTACATTACGGAAAAAAGCAGATTATGCAAAAATGTGCAATCCATCCAAACTAAGGTAACACAGGTGGCATTGTGTATGTGTGTGTGTATGTGCTGGAACTAAATAAATGCAAATCTTAAACATGTTCATGTGGCTTGACTGATGTGTCAAAGTAGAGCTGAGTTGAGGAGAAAATCTCCATTCCTTACTTTGGAACTGACTTAACTCTTTCAAGAGCTGCTTTCCCTCAAAGGTGCGTCAACTCTAAACTCATGGGACTTGCGTTATTGCATAACAGTGGAAAAACATGACAGTTTAAAGAACTGGTTTTAAATGTCAGTGTTTCTGTGGGTTTTGTGCTGGACACCATGAAGAGGAAAGCCTGTCTGAACGCATTATGACTGCAGAACTCCAGAGGCAGCGGCTGCTGATACTACATCTGCTACAGAGGGAAGGCCTGGGTCTCTGAGATGGACTCGGAATCCTCTGACTGTGTTTCACTGTCCCACGTGCAGACTTGTTTCTGTTTTTACAAGGTCTGGATGGCTGTTATGTAAGGCTGACAGTGTTGAAGTGTCCATTGAAGAGAAGTAACAGTGTGGGAAACTTACTTAGCCAGTTCCCGGAGGCCCTCAAGCAGACACTGAGAAGTCTGGGTATCCTTAGCTCCGAGCGACACCATCAGGAAGTGGAAATCATTAAATAAGGTCACATGATCATCGGTGTGAGGCAGCGTTTCCTGGAGCAGCTCCTGCCACCGGTTCTTCACAGACACACCTGGCGTGCACCCAACATATACACACTTAACTGTTCTTGCGCTACGGCTAAAAGATGTTTGAAAGAAATATCTTTTTTTTTTTTTTTAAATGTCATCAGGTCATTTAATTTCCATTTATGTTTGAACTTGGTCTGATGTGTGCTAATTAGAGCCATTTCCAAAACAGCACCTTGAGTTTCAGATTAATGAGCCGTAGAAACGGAGACTGTCTCACCTCATTAGCAGTTTCACTAAAATTATCTTAAATTAGATTTTTGCAGGCCCACTTCAGTCCCTGAGCAACACATTTACAAGTGTAATTTTGAAAAGAGCAATTTCCAACTGAGCAACGACACACTGTTTTAATCAAACTCTGATCAGTGGCACCCAAGATAGTGTATGTGATAGATGGGCCAGATCAAAACTCTTTCTAATTTCCTCGATGCAGACAGTGGTTCTAATGCCAAGCTGTGAATTTCCCCATTAGCTTGTATCTTACCCTCCATTTCCAACCTGCAGAGCATTGAACTGGCGTCTACTGTGTCCAACATGGATCCTGAGGCTTTACAACGTCTGAATACCTAAGAGAAAGAGGGTGCACTTGAATCATTCACCTTGAACGCTGACAAATATAATATTCAACTATGTTCACATAATGCCAATTTTCTGAAAAAAGGGGAGGGGGAAAAAAAGACATTCATGTCTTGCAGGATTCCCATAACAAGAGTGACTAAATATTCATGAATTTCAGCTAAGTTGATGTAAGAATACCTGGTGTGTCCAAATATATGGCATTGGTAAGTGATAAGTAACATTATGAAATGTCCTTGTAAGGTGCATCGCTTACATTTATAGTGGCTCAATACAAGAATAATCAGCTTTGACATTTGACACATATAGGGGAGGGGGCACAACATATTGCTTTTACTCTGTATCCCCCTGTGGTTTGATACATGGATGACTCTTGAAAGGGCTCAATACGTCTATATACCATTCAACCTTGAATGTAAACTTTCAACACACACCAACCTGATCATCATACACTTGCAGAGCGGCTTCATATTGCCCCTGTGAAGAGGAGGTAAGACAGTCACATTTGAATAACTTCAGACTTGAGTGACAGCCTGGGCTGATAGATTGTGTTGCACAGATGCAAACACAAATTAATCTTGCAATATAATCAACTCTAGACTTCAAATTACCCATGGGAAATGATATCATAAATACACAAACAATCCTACTGCCAACTATGTGCTTGACTGAGAAAACTCATTATAATCTTTACCTTCTCGATGAAGTATAGTGCCCAATGCCAATAGTTATGACTGGCCAACATGTCAGAAACCTGAAATTAAACAGTAGATATTTTTTTTTTTTCCTGAGGCTATTTAAACTTATAATTTAATTCAGGGGACAATTGCCACAGAACTGTACAAGGTTACACAGATGTGATTCATCATACAAACTGTCAATGTCTGTACCTGCCAATCTTTCTCAGTATCCTGCATGAACTTCAAGCCTTTGTCAACCTCTGCTTTCATCTCATAAACATGCGCCACAGAGTGGACGGACCAGGCATCGTCTGGAGTCAGAGCAAGGCCCTGCATGAAGAGAAGAATCTTTTATAGCTGAACACACAGAGAAGAAATTCAGATGAAAAAATGTCAAAAAGTCAATTGAAAAATAACGTTACGTTAATCTCTCCATTTTTTTAATTTGGTGTATCGATATTTTATCGTGAGAAAAGTTATAACGATACATTGCAATATCAATTTTTTTTGCCCCATCCCTACTTACTCCAAACAACTACTTTGTCTGCATCACACGTTCAGCAGAGTCATCAGAATGCTGAGGTCTGGTCTGAATGAGGTGCTTTTGATTGGCCTTTGGCAGCAAAACACTTCCGTCAAATTGGAACTGACGCATTGAACACATGCACCAACAGCCTGGGCCACCCGGCAACAATAATAGGACAACAGCGTGTACAGCAGACCAGACTAGAACGGAAAATAAAATCTCACCTCCATGGCTTCTTTCTCAGCCCGGTCATAGAATCGAGTCTCCAAGAGACCAAAGGAATACAGTCCTTTCAGATAGCTGAAAAAAAAGAAAAAAAAAAAAAGACATAAAACCTCATAACATTCAATATTAAGTGCAGGGAATAACTGAATGAATAGCTGATAATGATTTTAACTGACCCCATTTTGCTTTTCAAATAGTCATCATAATAATGTGATCACTGTAATCTTTCTATTCGGATGGTAACAACCTTCACATTATTGCTGTGTAGGAATATTTTTAGTTTTACTGTGGTGACACTATGACAGTACCTCTAAGTAAAGTCTTTGTAATACAGAGGTAGCCTGAAGACATTTCTGCATTTAGATGTGAACATTACGTGTTAAAATATTAATTGGATTCTGCTTGATCTAAGTCATCAATATACTTCAGTTATGCGTATCAGAGGGATTCCCACTACTGGACTGTAGGTTCAATCGCCATCTGCACTTTGACATTCTTCCTGACACACGCTTTTACTTTTCAAAAGAAAAACCGCCTCCTTACAACCACCCACAACATTACAAGTTTTCACTTGCAGACAGAAACTAAACAGGCCTATTTGCATCTACACCATCTGTCATTGTGTGACATTCACAGTCCTTTTAGATGGTGCATACAGTAGCCAGGATTTTTGAAGACTATAAATCTATGCATTTTAATGTATTTTGAGAGTAACAATAAGCACTTTGGAAATAATGTCAGTGGCAACACATACAAACAAATATTGTTTGTGAAAAAGAAAAGTATACTTTACTATACTTTAAATATTCTTAGGACATTTAATCTCCATTTCTGTTTAAGTTTGGTCTGAGGTGTGCTAATAAAACCTGTTTCCACAATTTAGGTCTTAGATTAACGGGGTTTAATTGAGATTATCTCACCCTCATTAGCAATTTCAACTGAAATGATCTTAAATTAGATTTTGCAGTCACCCTTCAGGCCCCAGAGTAACACGTTCACAAGTCAATGTCATTTTAACTGAAAAATTACACCCATTATCATAATCTGATTTTCTTTTTGTTTAACCACAAAACACAAATGCAAGATGAAAAGAAATGTTTAAAAAATGAATTTGCATAATAAAATGTGTGCAATTATAGTGTATACATGAAGAACTGTGTGTGTGTGTGTGTGTGTGTGTGTGTGTGTGTGTGTGTGTGTGTGTGTGTGTGTGTGTGTGTGCGTGTGTAAATGAGTATGTTTACAAGAGGGAAAAAAGTCATGGAGAAAATCCACAGTGGAAACTTCCATCTGCCAAACAAGAAAAACAAGACTAGGCTACTTTCGGGGTAGGCTATAAGAGACTGCAAGGTAGAGTACTTGGCTGTATATTAATGTCTCCTATACCTGGACAAAGGAATATGTGGTTTCCAGTGGGGCAGCACCCTGGCCACCGAGTCCCTCATGCATGTTTGGGCTCCCATGTAGAAGTAGCCATCATGGGCAAACTTGAGGGCCAATAAATCGGTCGGATGATCCACCAAAATGTCTTCCCATGCATCACAGGCCTTGGGAAAGTTTCTTAGAGAAACATGAATCATTGTTCAGTACAGACACACTTCGATGAAGGGCAACAGAGCGAGTGTTACCAGGAGAATCAGAAACACATTCAGCACAAGTACACTGTGTGCCAAATGGATTTAATTAGAGGCCCTTGAGAAATATAAGTATCCTTCAAGATGACATTGAGAAACTAAATGCACTTTCAACATAACAGTATATCACACAATACCATGGGTAAATAAAGCACTGAAGAAAACATACAAATAATTCTGCAAGGCCGTAGCTGATGTTTGCAGTATATTGTGGACAGTATAGTGAGATGAATAGTGTAAATATGAGGAAAATTATTACATTACAAAAACAGACAAAGAGGAATGCATATCACCTGATGGATAGTACACATTCTTGCATTCCATTGTCTGAAAAGATGACATTCTTTTCAAAGGCAACCTTGATCCTATTGTATAGTGATGAACAAAGCTCATGTTTTGTCTGCTTGGGCCCCTTATCAGCTGCAATGTAGCGCATATTTAAAATAGGTAACACTGAATCAATAAAACTCTATCTCTGTTGGACTCCCCATTTGATGTGGAATTAAATAACAAACATCATTATAAAAATCTGAAACTATTTGCTTCATTCAACATTTCACATCAATGTCACTATGTGTAGTGGTATAAAAAGGTTTGGTAATAACC
This sequence comes from Lepturacanthus savala, assembly GCA_030544235.1. Classification (NCBI taxonomy): domain Eukaryota; kingdom Metazoa; phylum Chordata; class Actinopteri; order Scombriformes; family Trichiuridae; genus Lepturacanthus; species Lepturacanthus savala. The sequence continues at coordinate 20,031,618 of CM060465.1, forward strand.
TCTTTCCTGCTTGCATGCCATGTTTTTGTTTGTAAAAAAAATATAAATAATACAAACCCTGTTTAAATTGAAACCGAATTAAAAATGAAAAATAATAAGAATTTAGTATCACTTGAACTACACATTCATATTTTAATAAGAACATTTTAGCCATTTCACATTTAAGTCTGTGTATAATTTCCATGTAGTGATGCTTCATCTTCAAATGAAATGCTATGTTGCCAATTGTTGCAAGCAGAAATCACATAAGAGAGAACTTTATACATTTTTAAAACCCCTTGCAAGTGGACAGCAATACTCCCTTAAAAAGGGATCTCATGTTGCTCAGGATCCCCTGTTACATCTTCAAAGAGTACCTGCAGTCTGAAGACTCCCCTTTTTGCAGCCACCAACCTCCACATACTATCCAAAGTCTTACTCATTCACCGGTTTCATCTGCATTTTCTGTCTCTTTCTCACCTGCATCTGGGTCTTACCCATGTGAGAAATACTCCATTGCCTTGACATGGCCCCTCTCTCTGGAGGTGATGTCCTGGCTGTTGGCCAGCTCCACTGTCCCCCTCACAGCACTGGCCAGACGCTCATTCAGACGGGTGGAGCTCCCTGTTCCCAATAGCTCTAGCCCTGTACTGATCACATGGCCCATAACTGCAGGAGGGGAAAGATAAAACAATCTTTTCTTTTTTGACTTTCTCATTGCAGTATTATAGTTCAAATACATGTACTTGTAAAGATGAGCTTTTCAGTAATTGCCTTTAAATTGCCTTTTACTATATTTCTCTCAACTTATTTTCATCTCTCAACCGACTCTCACTACGTATCGATTTCAATCTGTATGTTTATCCCAATCATTAATTATATATCAAACAACCTGTGCATACCAAACACAGATATATCCAAACAGATGAATCTTGACAAGGCAGCAATCTATCACCCCAGATTAACAACAAATCAATAAAAAGATGTATTACACCTGTGTTTTTTTTTTCATAACATCCACAGTTAATAGGTCTGTTGAAAAAGAGATCATTTCATCTCAAGCAACATGCCTGGTTAAATAAATGTCTAAGTCTTCATGGGGGATGTTTAAAAGTTGTTTAGCCGAGCAGTGCTGCTGCCTTTTTTTCAGGTCACGGCAAGTTCTATTTATGTGCATAGATTACTCAGACAGCCTGACCCTTATTCCACATTGTTTAATGAACCCAAAACATGAGAGATGATGAGGAGGCTTTAATGATTACCTAGAACAGAGGAACAGTCTGTGAGAGACAATTTCTTTTTTCCCTCTTTTTACATTGGTTAGTCATGCATACTCCATGTGCTGACTGAATGCTGTGTTCATGCTTATGTGCATGCGGCCATCTGGTTAAAAGCAGGCATGGAGCTGACATTCTCATTTCCAAGGGACAGCAGCTGCATCATTTTCTCTTTGATTTAACCATTTGGATGATTAATAAAAGCCAGAGGTGTTACTCATAACGAGCCCTCTAACCCATCATTATTCTAGTGATTATTTCACAGAAAAAAACAAGTAACCTTTGCCTCTTTAAAAAAGAAAAACAATCAACCGTTCTTTTCAAAGGCTCTCAGAAAAGAACAGAGCCATAAGATCTGGCTCACTTCAAAGAGCTGTAATTCTTACCACTTCTATCTTGATCCTGGACTTTTTTGTATCCTTAACTTTTAACCTTTACTCACTTAGGTCTCCTTTTGTACTTTTTTTCCAATTCCTTGTTGCTGCTTCTAGGCCCTCTTTCAAAGAGTTGTCACATCTAACTGGATGAACCAAAGACTAAATAAAGTGAACACGTTTTACCAAAGTTAGGGTCAGCTGCCTTGATAGCAGACATGCATCCTTCAAGTCCTCCCAGGGTTTCATCATTGCGCCATTTCACATACTAGGAGCCAAACAACATGAGAGATGTTCAACTGTTATTTTGCATAAAGAGAAGTAACGGTGTGTATGTGCGTGTGTTAGGCAGGTAGGTAGGAGGGCTACCTGAGTAAGAATGGCGTCATATAGTTTACAAGCCTCATTACTGCTGGTGGACAAAGGAAGACCCTCTGCCCTCCATGCCTGTTAAATGGAAACACGTGTTATTTTGCAGGTAGAAATACTGTAAAGCGGAGTAGATAAAAAAAACACAAAACTGACGTGCAGTTTAAATTCATGCATGAAAACAGTGCACACCATGGATCTATAATGATGGTACACGCAGATATAACGCTAAGCGTCAATATGCAGAGGTTAAAGGTTGACGCACGACGTAAATAAACGGTATAGTGATGACGCATCACCTCCATATTCCCGATAGAGGAAAAATCAGAGGCACACATTTATTTTATTGTTTTGGCCATGGTAGTCATTTACTGGGTAAAATCCACGGTTTAACGTCCATCCCCATCGATTTACGGTTGAACCCATGAATGCAACGCTAACGTTATTTATCTTGAGGTCAATTGGCGACAACAGTTTAACTACGAATAAACGGCGCGTGCCGTCTCCTTACTCGCGCTAAAACGTCTCTTTTTATAAAGTTTTTTTTTCTCTCACCACTAACCTGGCAGTCCCTGAAACTTGAAGCATTCATTTCTGAGCGTACTGTGTTACTGCTGAACTTTGAGACTTTGCAGCTGCGAGTCAAGTTCATAAAAAGTCGAACACCGGAAATCACATTTCCTTGGACTACTTTCAAAGTAAGAGCACGAATAAAGTCTCATGCATAAAAATAGTATAAAAGTAGTTTACATCTAAAAAATATGATTAAATTGTGTTTTACATGTTGAAATATACAACATATGAATATATTGAAACATATGAAATATGATTCAAACTATTTACCCATTGAACAGTATGCATTTTTTAAGCAGAAGGTGAAGCTATCTCCTGGATTTACAAATCAAAACTATAAATATTTTTCTGTGAAGAAACAGGAACTGGTCCATTTTGGTAATCACACCTTGTACAGTCATAAAGTGGGCCACACTTTTGACATCCCTGTCCTAGAGCATCTTATAACAATACTGCCCTTAGAGCATCTTCTAGTATCTAGCTACGCAATGCAGCATTTATTGGCTGCTCTGAGGGCATTTTACTGCTTCCATACTCATAGTGTGGGAGGTAAATTGGCAGAGCTGCTGTGTTACGATATATGTATCTGTATCTCAACAGTGACGTTCTGACAAAAAGCTGTGTGCGTGACCCTCTTCGCTCCAATTCATCCTCCAATGTTTACTTCTTACCATATACACACAGCTGGCAAACATCTTTAGTGACATCACACACACAAGTCACAAGACATCTGCCAGTAATTTTGTCATGTCCAAAAATAAACTGAGCATGGAGCTTCTCGGTGTCTCTACATGTTGAGTCTAACAGTTAAATAAACCACTGACTGATAAACCAACTTTTTTAACTCAGAATGAGCAAATTTACTTCTCAACAGCATCAGAGAATTCAGCAGCAGCCGCCAGCAACCTCTCGACCTGCACGTCACTGTGTACATGCTCATTGGCTCATTTAGCTCATTCGGAGTGAGAACACGGTATGTGGTACTGTGACGTATTATTTGACTTGGTGAGCCAGGCTGTGGTAAATACTATTCTTATAGTAGTCTTAAAGTATAAAATTGTAGTTAAGTATAATTATAACCAATGCCCTGGATTTTAAACCTGTTAACATATAATTGTATTTGAATATAGTATACTTTGTATTCATTCAGCTAAAGTTTGGTTTTAATATGCTTTTAAAAACTATACTTTATTTTCATCCTTGGAGAATGTACGTCTTGTAAACTTTCTAAAAGTAGGTTTCAAATTCCTTGAACAAAAAGGTGTACTGCATGCTCCACATTTATGTTCCACTCTTCTCTGGCCTTTATGCTCACACACTGAGAAAGAGCGAACATAGTGAACATTTTACTTTAAATTCAGCACAAAAGACAAAAAGGTAAAACTCACGCACCCTTTTCTAGTCATAACTACCATCAAGGGTTTCAATTAACTAAACGACCCATAGATTGTAGTAGTCAAACATTTAAAAGAACTGCATCGTTTTATTGCCATTGTCAGCATACATCCAACACCCCTATGCATTTTTAGCTACATGAAGCATTTACATTACAAGTCATGTGTCAACAGAACAGTTTAAAAATTAGGATTCATTTTCTTTACATATAATACAGTTTGCACACATGTTAATAAATATCAATACAATCATGTCAAACTTATCACACACCATCTAAAACAACCCTTAAAATTATGTAACTTTTTTAACATTATATATATATATATATATATATATATATATATATATATATATATATATATATATTCTCACAGCTCATACCAAATCATAAATATAGTCTCTAGTGTTTCTGTGCTGTCAAACAGTGACTTGGATTTTTACAGTTGTTGGGGAAAAAAATAAAAAGTCATTTATTTGTCTGCCCACCAGATAAACTAATGTCCTTGTTTGTTGCAAATTGCTCATGAAACCATTTGTGTTTATTTCACAACGCTTTGAAAATCCTGTATTTATTCGGGGGATGTTTGGGGACCTGCTGCTGTATAAAGAATCTGGAAAAAGTAAAAATCTTGAGTTCCAGTGAGATACAGTGACTGCGCCAAAAAACAAGTGAACACAAAATATATATATATATAATATAGCTCAATTACAGATTGAAATTGAAAAAAGGCATCTTGTTTATGGGTAAATTACTAACACTGCCGTATACTGATGTACGTGTGTGCCGTGGAGTGTGTCGGCTCTTGTGAAGTATTTCTTTGATATATTGCAGCGATATCCAATGACAGAGACAGTCCTGTGGCACAAAATGAGTAAAGGGAGCTACACTGATCTCCCATTAGCAACGGTGGAAACAGCTCCATTAAAGATAACATCACAATGGTAATGCATGAGATACTTGAAACCTGAAAAGTCTGTTCCTTCCAAGATGACTTCAACTGTTGGTTTACCTTGCTACTGTTGTTCATCATAGTAGGAAACACAAAAAAATCCAATGTTGAATATGGACAACATTTGTAAACATTAGCCATCAGTGTGATATACAGTGAATGGCATCTCACAGAGAGGCCCGTCATTATCAAGTCATGTTGACTCTCTGCTGACTCTTTTATATATAGAGTAAGTCTGTATTCTTTGTCCTGGGTATCAAGGACATTGTAACACTTGTTTTTTTTCTATGTGCCTGCAGCCTTCATTCCTGCCATGCAATGGCTTATGGGTGCATGTGCAAGATAATGGGATTCTGGGCACTCTCATGTGAATGCAAAAAAATGTTTATATGTTAAAAGCAAACAAAGATAATAAATACATAAAAAAACGCAGCCATATTTAATGGATTCTTAGTGTTGACTCACAAAACACTTGAGAGTGGAGAAAATAAAAAGAAGCCTCCCATAGTGTCTGTGATTAATTAGGAGGTCAGTTTGTCACTGGACAGGATGGCAGCTTCAGCAGAGGACGTCCTTCCTACAGTCTGACTGAGAAGGAGAATCTGAGATTAAGACTGTGAAAGTCAACATACGCAGTCCTCTGTAGCAATCCTTTTTGGGAAAAAAAAAAAAAAAAAGAGAACCCTCATCAGCTGTAAATGTGACTTCTTCTACACAACTATACACAAAAAGACAATTCTTTACAATTCCTTTACATCAGCAGGACCAAACTGCATTCTTCCCTTTAGATAAGTGAGAATGAAACAAGTCTTTAAACATTCTCCCAAAATGTCCTCCCTCCCTGTTTCAGAGGATCCACATCAACTCTGTGATGATTTCATCCACAGAGAGAGACACAAAGTGATTAACTAGAACTGCCTTTGGGCAGAGGATATGTAAACGTTGCAGGCTGCTTCCAACTGAAATACGTGGCAACCATGATGTGTGTATGTGTGTGTGTGTATGTGTGTTGGGAGAATCTTTACACATTCACTGCTGCAGGTGTGACAGTTATAGACCAACTGCCTGCGTTAGTGTTCTGCAGACGATTCTGATCGAAGATGACCATGCAAGGCAGAGACTGCCTATCACAAATGACCTTTCCCAGGGCTTGGTGAGCCACTTGCTTCACTCCTCTTAAGCCCAATTGAGGTTAAAACCTTTGGAGAGCATGACAGACTCCAAGTCCTTGTCCTCTTCCTTCTCCCGAAGCCTCTGCTCTTCGAGGAGGGCCACCAGGGCGTCACGCTGCTCCACCACCTCCAGCATCTCGTTTAGGATCTGCTTCTCCTGAGCGAGCTCCTTCTCAGTCTTCAGGTGGTCTAAAAGAGGCAAAGGGAGACGAGGCATTAAGGAAAGAGAATGTATCATATAGGTACTAACATTTCAGGCCTGCAGTGACCGGGCTGTTTGCTGATTATCATTCCTGTGTTCACCTTCCACGGCCATTCGCTCCCTGAGTTCCTGCTGCAGTCGGCTCTGCCGGTCCTCCAGCTCCAGCTCTCTGGCACTTAGGAAGAAAGAGAGATGGATGAGCAAAGTTAGTTTCACTGATGATATCTAGCTTTAAAGTTCATTATTATATATGTATCTTCATTTATCTACCCTGCATGTACCAAAAATATTTACTCCCCCCAAAAAAACAAAAACAAAAAAAAACAAAAACAAAAAGAAGATAAGAGATAACACTGGATGATTTAATGACACGTCAGAATTTAATAAAGTTGTTCTTCGAAGTTCAAAGTTATATTGTGTTTCACAATGAGGAGGACTTTATACAACAATAACAGAATATGTTATACACATCATGATGAGATAATAGTAATAATCATAAAAATATGCAAGTAATAAATCCAAATGATAATATTTCACCATCGGACACTTAACTACATTAATATGCTTCGTTAAAGTTTAGCTTCTTAGTAAGGCAAGGACACAGAATATTACAGGCAGTGGGGAGATAATTGCTGAATTTGACAAAAAGTGTACTGGATGTGAATCGAGGACTGTATTTATAAAAATGCATCACATAACTACTTTTGTGAGCAAGGAGTTGCTCATACTGACAAACCTACAAAGAACTGTCACCCTAATCAAACATTTCCTGGTCTCTCTTTTTTGGTTTTCTGGCGTGGATCATTTCTGTTTGGATTCATTCTCACCGTCTATTATGTTAATCTTGGCATTAAGCTCACATCAACTGATCCTGGCACAGTGCAGCTGATGCTGTTGGATATTCTGACAAAATACAGTTTAGGGTGAAGAAAGATGGTAAAGTGTAAAGTCTAACTTTTGGTCTTGCTTGGCCATATTTGGCCATTTTACAAGTAGATACATTTAATTATAATTACCTGTTCCTTAATTACTTCAAGAATTAGCAAAGAAATTGGTAAAATAGCTAACTTTTTTGACTAACCAAGTTGATCGAGTAACTTGTCCATCTTTTAGTATTTAGCAAGTGAGTGCCTTACTTACAATATCATGAGTTCTGACTCATAGCGGACAAGGGCATTTTTCTCCTGCACCAGCTTGAACCACTCTTGCATCAGTTTGGGATCATCCTTCTTGCCCATGCCTGGAGGAAACGGGGGAAGCACAGAGTTGAAGTGAGACAGCGGATGGCGACAGGAGCGGACACTGATGTCACACAGACGAGGACCGACACAACACGACACAATGACAGCCAAGCCGGGACGTCCTTGCTGAGGGATAATGAGGTGGAAGGACAGACTTGAAACCAACGTTCAGGTCAGTCGGGCCATATGTTATATGGCGCGCAGAAGATGGCGTGGAGCTACGAGGTTTCAACTTTAGCAAGTGCGCGCACACACACGTGCGCACACACACACGTGCGCGCACACACACACACACACACACACACACACACACACACACACACACACACACACACACATACCTGTTGTTGCAAAGTTGAAAGTTTGTGTTACCCAGTTTGGACTTTGTGTATTGGCTGTAGCTGCTCTTTTTGAGCAACTACCTCCTATCATTTTTTCAGAGTTGGGGGGGGGAATATTTAAAAAGATAAAATAAAAATACATGAATCAGTAGCGAAGACATAACACACAGTAACCTCAAGGAATTATGGAAATTCTTCATCCTCCCCGGCCCACATATTGATCCGCCAGCAGAAATTAAATCCCTTTCGATCCTATTCATGCTGAGCGGATTGAGACTAGAAAAAAAAAAATATATACATAAATATACAATTTCAAGAGTTTATTAATTTTTATGGGATGACCTATCATTTAGACCAATAGCGGAGTTCACGCTCTTCCATTAAACCTTCTTAAGTGCTGCTGGAATCATGTGCTGCAGTTGTGCAGCTTTAATAATCAGCAGAGTTGGGAGTGCAGAACAGCTACAGACTTTTCCTGCAGTCCCATAGAGACCGGTCTATGTAGCGTGCTTAGAAAGGTGCCGGGGCAATGCATCCTTTTCATTATCTGACTGCAGCAGGTGGAGCCGAGCAGTTTCAATGAAACACTGGAAGGCAAACCTCTATGCAGTGTGACATACTTAGCTGGAGAAAAGGAGGCTCTTGCAAATCGAGAAGGGCAAAAAAAAAGAAAAAAAAAAAGCGCGCACACACACACACACACACACACATACGCACACACACACATAAATCTTGTGGCTGTGGTCTCCGGGGCTGGCTTTCGCTAATTAACAGACAAGGGACCGAGAGGAGCAAAGCAGGAGGAAGTTGCTCACACTGGAGAGGAATAAAACACGTGGAGACAAAGAAGGAATTAAAACAAAAAAAAAAAAAGAATAACCTAAAATGTTTTTTCCCCCCTTATACTATTTAAACCTTTCCACCACCACCACCACCCCTCAGCCCAAGGCTCCAAACAGAAAAGGGCCAGTACAAGGCAAAAACAGCAACGAAAAGGAACAAAAAACCGTATCACACACAAAAACAAAAGCATGTTTCTTCACACGGATTAGCAGCTCAGGCAAAAAAGGAAATATTAGATTCATGAAAGAAAACCTTGATTTGTGTAGGACTTGACTATTTATAACAAACATCACACCATGCGGGATTCTCACTCTTTGAACAAAACAAACTGGCCCCTGAGCCACGTCTTGGATGTTTACTGCTCGGTTTTATAAGGATTTTAGAACATTAGAACACACACGTTAACATGTATCAAAGCATAAAGGGCAGGATTCCTATAAAAATGACTGGGAATATACTATACTGCAATAAACTATGGAGCTTTACGTTCCGTTTAGCTTAACAGAAGACCACAGAGAGCACATGCCACGGGTTTAAGACACACTACAGCAGAGTAGTTTCCCCTTAAAGTGACTGCAGCTACTAACAGAAGACAAATAAATCTAATATCCACCTCCATTTTTTTTATGACATTGCAGTGCAATACAACTCCGAACTATATGCTTCAGTGTGCAGTATGAATTTAAAACAAACTGGAGAGAGTGAGGCAAAGCTGGAGACTCAAGCAACACAGGCAAGATAAAGGATAGAATAAGTCTGTGTATTGTCATTGTAAACAAGAAAGAAAAAAGTCCACTGACCAATAGTTGTCAGCATACATTCTGACAGTCAGCAATATTGTGCTAAAATTGATTCATATTTGGAGCACAACAAGCAATATTCATCAGCAAGGGAACATTTTTTTTTTTACCCTGTAAAAGGATTTTTCAACAGCTTTAGTCAACTGTCTCGTAATAAATGCCTCAATATTAATGTTTTGGGAACATTCTGGGGAAATCTACTGAGCCTGGTTACACACAACAAAAAAATTAAACAAATGGTGAGGACAGGTACATGAGGAGGACCAAGTGGGAGAAGGAAGACAGGGAGGGGCACGAAGGGGGAAGCCCAGTTCTGGAGATCCTTGCGGTTGCCATGGTAACCCGCCACAACCGTCAGCGGAGGCGGCGAGGTTACGTTACCTTCAGGGGAACAGCAGGGGCACAGGGAGAGAGGTCTTCGGCGTGGCATCCCCACAAAGGGCTCAACTTCCACAAGACAGAGGGAAAGAGTGTGAAGGAGTGACGAGAGATGGGTGCATTGGTGGGAAAGAGGGATGGAATTGTGGGAGCAATGTGGGAGGAAGAGTAGAGATGTTGCAGAGAGGAAAAAAGAACGGAGGGTGCAGGTTGCAGGAGGGCGGGGAAGGGAGAAGGGCAAGGCGGGGAAATGAGGGCGTGATTGGGAAGAAAGAACATTGAGGAAAAAATCAAAAGAGGGCAGGAGCATTGTGATAGGGAGAAGACAAATCACCTAGGGAGAGGAGGTGGGAGAGATCAGCTGTGTGGTGTGAGGGATGAAAAAAGTAGTAAAAATAGAAAAATGAAACAAGAGAAGACAGAAAACCTACAGCACGGAGAGGGGAAAACAATTGTCCTGTTTGATCTTGCGCCTGTAGCTCCTCAGATATATATATATGGGAATAGAGTGATTTGCAGTAAAAAGCCTAACATTTATTATAGTGCAGACGGTTATTAAAGCCATTACTGATAACCAGGAGATCCATCTCCCTCACTGATGATAACTGACGGACATGTAACCGCTTCGTAAATGCCACCAGAACAGGTCGAGAACACCCAGCTTCATTTGTTGCCATGGTGGTGATTTCAAAAGCCGAGCTACTTCAAACAAACAGAAATTCTCACAGAAGATCATAGATAATAGATAAGTAGCCCTCAAATAAAGGCTATAAAATAATTGGCATGTGAGGATTAATCAAGGAGTAGGTGTGAGGCTTTGCATCGAGGGGTTCTTCACTTTCATGTCGTGAGTCAGAAGTGTGTGGATTAACCCAATCAGATCGTTGTTGTTGGCCAATAAATAACAGTAAATAACAGTAAGACTAAGTAAGTTTTTACAAGCCGTAGTTCAGACTCCCCGTTATTACCTGAGGTTCTGAGTAATGTCTGGAACAATCATTGCCTTCCCATAAGGTTCTCACTACTCAAGTTAATTGGATGGACCTTAGATACGTCTTGGCAACAGGAGATATTCTAGTCTACAACTTGAGGTAAGGAAAACGAAGGTTATGGCACCATCTCTTTAACTCATTACAAAGAATTAAATTGCTACTTTATAGACATTTGCTAAATTGATTAGATGGAGGAGAAATCGCTACCGAACACGTTCTCAATTGTTGTGCTGTTTGGCACTTAGTTTCTTTGGATGTATGAAAGTCACTGTGCAGAATGTTGCAGGTGCAAAGTTTGAATATTTATTTTCACATTCATCTGCAGAAGGGGTTGCTCTCCGTAAATCTGTGTTCAAGGAGAGCAGGATTTGTCACAACTACTTTTAAAGCCAACTGTGGTCAAATATGAGGCTTACACCTATTGTGAGGTGAAAAGTCTACAGTGCACATGCATGTAGAATTGAGTATATAAAATGTATAGGTGAATACATAATTCAAATTATATTCATTAGGTCTTTTTTATTGAAGAGAAAAAAAAAACATCAGAAAACAATCAAAAAAAAAAACACGTCTGGAGGGCATTTTCACCATGAAGATAACTGGGTGAAATATGATTTGATAAAATACACAAAAGAGGGGCTAAAAGCTGCTGTGGAAAGAGAGTGAAATACCAGATAATTACTACAAGGGACTATCACAGACAAAACAATTGGAACAAACCTGGTTGACGTCCCAGTCCTAATAAAAGTTTATGGCTCCTGCAAATATGGTTATGAAATGCACAGACATAAGTCATCTTGCCTTCAGTTTTTGGTGCTCCAACCATGCTAATAAAGCAATAATGTGACCTTATAGCCTCATCACGCTTCAATCCTCCATCATTAGACCAAATGCGGTAGCTATTATCAAAGACAAAGAAGATTAAGAATTCTTCTAAACGACATTTAGAAACACTGCAGACACACTGCATCCAGTTGCGGAGATTCAAAGTGCAACACCAATTGACTGTTTTGTTTCTGGTATTCAAACATACTACATGGAATGACATTGAAATATAACTATATAAAATTCAGTTAACTAACTCGTTTGGAAAAAGTCCTTTTGGGCACTTATGTTCATCGATAAAGTCGAAACTCCACGCGATCTCCTGTCTGATGAGTGACAGTAACCAGCAGGACAAAACCACAGAAAAAGCACATACCCTGCTTAAATATGTGCAAATGCAACAAAAGAAAAATCTCCTGACTTCACAATAGAAACAAGGAGAAAAAAAGTTGCATTTCGCTCATATTCAAACAAGACCACAGCGAACGACAGACACCACGAGATGTCCCCACCCGGTCACGGTGGATGCGGTTACGGTTGCACGCTCATTAATACAGGAAGGGTCAAGGGTTACGAAATTGCCTGTTAGCACACTGTACAAATACACTCGGGCGGGAGTTATGCAACTGAGCAGGTATGAGAAAGTCAGGAAAAAACATTGCTGGGACTACAGGACAGAATTACAGCAGCACACAGCTGTAAGGAGAAGCTAAGAGCGAGGCCTGCTATTTGGTATGAGTTAGTCCAGAGCAGGTTTTACAATACTTTCACAGCGTATGAATGTGTAGGTGGGGAGGGGTGTGTGTATTTGTTTTTTTATTAAATGCATATTTTATTATTTGCATATTGAAACATGTGCCTTGTATGAATAATCCTGTGTTTAGCTGTAGCCAGAATATGATGAAGAATATTAGGACAGCTTTACAATTTGCAGGCTGGTGTTATTAATAGTGTTATTATTATTTTTTTTAATTATCAACAAATTCCATGAAAAGTCCACAACTGTGTCAATCCATCTAAAAGGTTTTCAGACTTCCTTTCCTCCTACTGAAGATCCAAATTTTAAAAACAGGTGAAAAATACATTGTTTAATTATTCAAAGAGGCTTAAGACATTTTTTAAAACAGCTTGGCACTGTGGTTTTTAATCAATTGTTACGAAAACAAGGAGTAAATTGAGTATTTATTGGAAACTACTTTAAGCTGTGATTAATACACATTTGGTGCACTGGTGCTGTCATCCAGCATGTCAGTGTGACTCAGTAATGTGTTTTAATCCACTTTGGTCCTTTTAATGGAATTTTTGACAATAAGAAAAATAAGATTATGAGCCTTCAAATTAGAATATACTTCTAGATGGTTTGCCCATCTCAGCCAATACGGTTAATTTCTGTACTAATAACATAAGACAGATTGAACATTATTAAGAAAATTATTTAAAGGAAGATAATCGTTACTTATTAGTACTAATATTAATTTTAATACTAGTGCATTTATCTTTTTTGTTCCATTGGGTTACTAGTTTGCACACCTCAGCACACGTTCAATATTTATTTGAATGCAATAATGTGCATAGCGATTCAGATTCCTATCTTTGCAACGTGTTTGTATTGTGCGGTTTGTATTGTGCTCTCTGTGTGCAGAGGAATGACAAATCAAAAAGTTACTCATTAATTCAACGATTTGTCATTCATAAGTTTACAGAGATCAAAGAGGATCTTAAAAAAGGACAGCATGAGGCCAAGTGTCTGATCTCTGATGTAGATTGTCTGAATTATAAACCCTGCGAGGGTCGAGGGGTGGGGGAAGTCGCGGGGAGGGAGGGCCGTAAAGGAGCGGAAAGTATTGCAACGAGGCTAAATCCCGGCCAGCCAACCAGCCAATCAGCCAGCCAGCTAGTCAGCCAAGCCAATCAAAGGTAGATATGAGGGGTACAAAGCTCAAATAGTAAACAAAAAAGGAGGGAGGGGAGGACAGATCTGGTTAGCCATTAGGTTAGTTTAAAGCGACAGATTTGAAATACATACCGCCCAGATGCAAGTCCAGGATTTCACTGTAATTAGAATCTCCCCAATAGTCTACAATGACAGGGATATATTAGAGATAGGAGTTATTTCACACAGCCCCAAACTGGGCACACAAACACACACACACATTCTACAACAAGTCATGCAGGTTCTTGCAAACACGGATTTACACATACACACTGTGGCGACACTCATAACAAAGAGAGTCCGTCAGTACTCACCACAGGCATTATGCAGACATGTTCAGCTTGTGCATGACTACTGTATATGGCATTTCCCCAAAAAATAAGAGGCAGCTACATAGATTTGCTGTGTTGCTATTAATTGGCTCGGGCTGCTTAATTTCACACAGAGCCACTACTGTGTTGAGAGCTGTGTTGAAATTGAGAAAATTGGATTTATTACATTTGTAGTCCAGCCAGGGAGAAAAGCACAATTTTTCTCCTGTTATTTACTATGCAGCCCCTGTGTGCCAATGGATTCTGATGCAATAGTGTAATGATTTAATTGTTTCAAACTAAAAGCGCAGCTTAGTGTTAAATGAGATCTTTGAGTGGAACAGAGAGTCAGAAACAACTCTGGATTGCTGTTACGCATCGCAATCTCTGCAATAACAAAGATATTCTCAATAGATAAGATCTCAATAAATATCTGTGTCAAGGCAGACAAGAAATATTTGCAGAAAACATTTTATTAAAAAGGGGTGGGGGCAGTCAGCTGGCAAAAACCAATTTCAATTAAGATTTCTTATATGTACGCTGATTGTATTCAAATGTGATTCGAGTTTTGATCAGAAACTCTCCTCTTTGAGAGGCAGTGAAGGAGACAAAAATACATCTAGAATGAGCACAAACAAATCTATGTCGGGACACACATTCTCCTGGTCGCATGCAGCTCGGACTGACAATGGCGGACATGTTATGAACGAACAAAGACCAACATGTTCAGAAATGGAGAATTGTTGCAGTGTGTCACCACAGATGGAACCTACATAACAGTGTCACATGTCATTAAAAGAAAGGAAACTACAGTAAATCTAATACCTGATCTTCTTTTGTGCTGTTTGGGTAATGTATAAGTACCTTTATACAATCCTTTAAGAGAGTAGAGTGGTAAACAAGTTAAAACATACTCAAACATATAATTGGAGAAACAACTGATGGGAAAAGTGAACCGCCAGATTTCATGAAATGACTTAAAAAGAAAGTTGTATAAATAAACACTCTAACTGCTCAACGCCTCTATATACATGCATTTTTATAATAAAAGCTTTTTTTATTAAAATATCATTAAAGTGAATAAAAAGACCTGCTACAAACCCCACATCGCATAAATAATGTTATTGCTACTGAGCAATTTTCATGCGTTGTTATATAACTACCAAATAATGAACTAAGCTGTACGCTAACAAATCCTGTGTTCTTCATCTCAGAGGTACATTGTCTGTGATAGTCCCTTGTCATGAATAATTTACTTTGGAGAAATAAAAATGTCTTTTCTTGCACAAATCTACGCGCTGAAATATGCTGCAGTGCCACCAGATAAACGGCGGATGTGCAGCCAGTGATTTCAACAGAATTGAAATGATCGCATGGGGACAGCTTCTCTGAGGCACACCGCGGCGATCATTGAGGTTGCCATTATTCCCTTTGGAGCTCTAAAAAAAAAACCGTTGAACCTATACCACTTAAAAAGAGCATCGGCACACAAACAAGACGTGATCGTCTTATGTACTGTAAATCGCTTGTAAAATGTTAACAATATGCTGTAATGAAACTTGCTGGGCCCTTTAGGTCGAAGAAAATGGATGTTGTGTCCAATCTGCTGTAACATTTCTGATAAAAGGAGCCACATGGGATGACAGATTGATTTAAAAAAACAAACAAAAAAAGAAACGATATAGGATTCTATGAGCGATGTTTTTACCTGCTTCCCCTCGCAAGGCTTTTTCCACAGCGACGCCCCTCTCTTCGAGCTGCCTCTGCTTCTCCTCCACTTGCTCCAACTGCCTCTGGATAATCTGAAGGGACAGGCAGGTTAGAGTCACGTTGTTAATGAAATGCATGCACACATGAAGAAGGACATCATAAACAAGTCAAATTATCTCAGATGAGGCACATGGATAAAATCTAAACCACTAATTAGGAGCTGATGGTCCCAAAACATTGTAAGGGAGACAACTGCAGAGGTTAGATCCAACACAGAAGCACTTTACCGCTCATTAAAAAATTTGTCTGGAAACACACTGGGAACATTGCTAATTGGAACCATATTGTGATCTCCAGGCATGGGAGTCTTTTCTGATGGACATTTAGCATAAAATAATGTTTCCCTGCTAAGCTGAGGTGAAAGTTTAGAGTACTGACAAAAGAAAAAAAGGATATTGGCACTAAAAAGACCAACTCTAAAAGATGTCTATTGATTTGACTAATCTGTATGACTGAAGATGATAAAGAAATGTGTAAACTCCTTCTTTAACCTGTGTTAAATTCATTGTTGGAGCAGGATCTCTTACCCACTATGTCTTTAATTGCACTACTGACACCTTAACCCTCTTCTAAATTTCTAATTAAATAAAGAAATTCAAGAAATAGAGCAATAATCTGTAACTGATATAGACTTAAGTAGCTAAGGGAAAAGTATCTTTGGAATTCTATAATTAATCAATGCCATAAACGATGGATTATTGCAGTCACTGTCACTAATGGAGCAACTTCTTGTCTTCCAAGAACTTGGAGTGCACAATATTTGAATTGTACTAGAAATTCATACGGTTACGTTATCTGGTTGTCAGATAATGTGCAGTGTTTTGTGTTACAATATGTGCACATTGTGACAAGACACACGGCAGAGAAAGGAACCCCCCAGGGAAGAAATACAGATAAAGCTATGAGTGGCCCGTAGGAATATGTGTCTATTAATTTACTTGTTTATTTAACAGGGACAAATGCATAAAACATTGCTTTAGCCCATGTCCCTTGTTGGACTTTTAAAATTTAATTAAAAGACACCTGTTTGTCCTTGAGGGTGATGATAATGGGATGTTTCTGATGCACACAACGGTATGTAGAAATATGAAAGCTGAACTTTAATCCAGTTGTCTCTAAGCCAAGTGTGCTGAGGACCCATTTGCAAATGTAAATTCAGATTATTGTGATAAAACTCTGAAGGACAATGAGTTATGAAGTTTTAAGACCTCATAAATTTCCAACATAGCTCCACCCAACTACAACCTGAGTGGAAGTCAGAAGCCAGAAAAATCAAAACATCTGTTTGGGCCTGCAGGGGCTTCAAAAGGTTAAATTTGCGTCAAAGTGTAATTTAAATTCAATATTGCGGTGCTACGGAGATTCACGGCTACATATATTATCCTACAGCTTAAAGAAAACATCTTTGTTTGGTACAGATCCCTCCAGCAGCACACAGTTATTCTCATTTTTTCCTCACTCAAAAAATGAGAATAATGATGTAAAAATGCTCATTCTATCCAATTTGGAAAATCAAGCCGAAGCGTGTGGGGTAATTATTTTGATGACAATTAGTTAAATGGGGATAAATTGGTGTAAAGGAATAAAATATTTTACTTTGAAGGCCATTTTTGTCCTGTCAGCTTCTTACTTCCTCTGCTCGTACTGGATTTATCAGCGGCATGCAGCATATATAGCGGAATAAGAAGCTCTGTTTATGCTCGGCAACAAGGAAGCAGAGCTCAGGCCAGCAAAACACGGCTCCGGCTGAAGACTCTTTAGCTGTGGCTTAGTGCTGAGTCAGTGGACTGTGAGTTACATCATCACAATTTCCTGAGCAGTGGATGAAGTTGGCCTCGCTCCAGAAGGGTTGAGTCACATTGAATGTTGAGGACGGTTAGTGATTAGAGCGGATTGCGCCTGCTGAAACCACCATCATTACCTCCACAAAAAAGAAGTTATTGGTTTTTACCGGATTTTCCTCAAACTTTCAGCAAATGTCGGGAATGATACCATGACACTTTGAATTTTTTGTTGTTGGTAACCCTGCGGTAAATGGAGCTTCAAACAGGTGCCATCTTTTGAGGCCACCTGGTGGTGACATCTTGCATCCGCATAGCTTGTTTTCTTTGCACACTACACCAGAGGCAATAACAGAGGACCCTGACTACACCTATAATAATAATGTTGGGTGGGAATCATAAGGACTGTGCTCTCAGAGTGATTTTCTAGTTTGCACTGATATTAGCTCTGTGTTATGATCCTAAATATAATGCACTAATGATTGACTGGCGTGAACATGTACAAATGCTTAGTGAAGTAGCTTCATATTGTGTCTTTAATAAGCAGAGGTGTGCAGACTCAGAGCTCTCCAGCATCACAAATTAATTCCTTATTTCACTTCTCTAGTATTTTGCAATTATAACAATCTACTGACTTGTCATAATACAGCTACTAATGTCACTCAGCCAGGTCTGAAACATGATTCTTTCAGCAGTGTTGTTGAGGTGTTAGTGTTAGTTATCTCATATCATCAATACTGATGTTCTGTTTATTTCCCACATCCGGCTGCGTGTTCGTGTGTGTCACATTTGGCTACAGCAGCAGCTGCCAGCTTGTGCAGTGGGAACTTCAACAAACACCAAATTGGTCAGGATCTGACAGTAATTGATGTTCTGATCTACACAGGTCAGCCGTTACACACAGATTCCTACACAGGAGTTGTTTGTAATTAAGCAGCCTGCTCCATCAGCGCTGTCAGGACATTTTTATTTTTAAGCTGACCTAAAGAAGCCAATCCTATTGAAAAAAACATTTCATAAATAAATATAATGAGGAAAATGACATGTCATATCTGTGACTTGACGGGGGCCAGCTCAGTGGTGCTGGCCTGATACCTTGTACCAGGCGCTTTCCGTTCAACAAAGGAAAGCGGCTGTCGGTTACGTACCTGGGCTCTGTGCAGCCTCTTGAGCTCCTCCTGCTTAGCTTGTCGTCGTGCAGCTTTCTGGACTCTCCGTGTCAACTTTGCATTCAGCTCTTCCTCTGTGTAGGTTTTCTAATAGATCAAAAGAATAATAAAAACACATCAGAGAATTCTCATTCACAAGCTCTAAATATGTGTACTTGGCTCCATAGGGCCCTGGCCCTTCAGAAAAAAAACCTACCCCGAGAGAGATGGGGAAACAGATTTGATCTTCTATAAACGGTGACAACAACAGCATGGACTATCACAATAAAACTTCACAGCACATCTACAGACTTCTCTGGGTCTTTAAACATCTTACAATACGATACATCCACATCACTGCAGCTCTCACGCTATAATCCTTCTTTTATTATTGTAAACAGTACATCATAAAAACCTCTACAATAATAGGTGATACATTATGAGAGAAATCAGGGATATTTACCCCCCTGTTGTGAGGACACACAAAAAAAGCTGGTGTAAATCAGTAGGAAGAGAGAATAGCGCGGAAGGTGTACTTGTCAAATTTCTCCAATAGCCAGAATGGAGAAAAACTGTGGCGCAGTGACAGAAAGGCAGGTTAATATCAGACCAGTCAGAGAAGAACAGCCCCTGATGTCAAGAGATGCAGAGGTATCACTGTGACTAGAAAATGTGTGCACTGTTGAAAGATGTCTTCTTTTTTTTAACAAAAGTGGCCAGCAGCGAGTGAGTGATTGAGCACTGCGGGCCGAAATGCTGCATGCATTCAGAGGAGAAAGTTAGTTTGAGGCCAGATGCACATAGGGTGTTATATGACAGTAAACCGGCACATGCGCACAGGGTGGGGGGTATTATCAATGGGAATGTATGCAATACTACCTTTGTGGCGTACGATCTCTTGAACGCCAGTGCGTGAGGGACATAAACACACTTGGGGGAAGACAAAACAAAAAAAGGGAGGAAACAAACATGACACAGATGATATGATTAAATGGGTTAATGATTATGTTAAAAAACAAATAAAATTAATTAAAAAAAAAAGTTGATATCCCACACCAAAAGACACATATCTGACAGGGAACAGACAAAACAATTATAAAATATGGTAATGGGGTTAAGACAAGTCACTTATTCCACAAACTAATGTCTACAATGACCTCTATTAGCATATGTGTAATACACTCACAGATCTGGACAACTATAAACACCACAAAAGTTGCTGGAGCCTCGTTTGCACAGCTCCAGTGCTCTTATTTAATTACATGCGGCCTGGTAGGCATGACACTGCTTTAACCTCCCGTGACTGCACCTCAGCTGGATAAACCCTGAAGATATTCACAGCCAAGTCGTAATTACGTCAGATTGATATTCATGAAGAATAGGAAAAATGTCAAACATTTTTCTTGTATATGTTCAAAAAAGGGAAAAAAATAAAAAAAAAAAAAGTGTCATCTTTTTTTTTTATTTTTAAACATGTTTACAATGGTTAATGAATGCATGCCTCTGGCCCTGAACTCAACTGTATCTATCTGAACCAACAGAAACACACACACACAGACTGAGCAGCAGTGGAGAAAATCATTTTGAATTTCAGCCATAAACATAATGAATGCAAATGGATTCATATAAAAAGAACTCATATTATAGAAATGTGGGTTTTATGTGCTGAATAGCTGCATAGTCCTAATACGATTTATGCCACTAGCATATTTAATCTTGTGGGTGTGTGTGTAAAGATTTCGCAATTTTGCAAACAGGCATCATTATGATGTGCATCTAACACATCATAGAGTGCTGCTGAGGATATATTGTGTTTTTAGCATAATCTGGTTGCACGAGCATCAAATAAAAAAAAGACAGAAGCGAGCTCTGCAAACTTGCCGTTAAAATATTATCTGCATCATTCAAAAGGTACTTAACTGTCCACATAATTAAGTTTATTTGAAATTCAAAATGATCAAACCCTACCCACACACACACTGCTACAAAATACCTCCTCATCGCCTTTCTCCCGTTTTCTTTCTTTATGTCTTTCTTTCACCCTTTTTCTTTCCTTTAACTCCCACCTCTGTTTTTCCAGTCTCTCCTCCTTTATCGCCTCCTTCTGCAAGTCTGATACTAGGTCAAAGATGTCCATATGTTGCTGGGAGTAGAAGAAATCGGAAAGCTCTAAATAGGCAAACCCTACTCGATGGGCATTAAGCATTTCACTGAGGATGCAGTATGTACAACAGACAACTAGTTATGTTGTTTGTTATGCTTTCCAAAGACACACACTTGACTATTTTTGTCATGATTCTCGTTTCCAACCTTCACACTGGAAAGGCATAATGGCTGCTTTACAGATTTTCCTCTAGACCGAGTTAAATTGTTGTTTTTGAGCTGCAGGAGTTTCCGAAGGCGAGTCACATGACTCAAGATTCAAATCTCCTGTAAGAAATATTTTCAATCTATGCAGGCAGACTTTGCCAAGCTATGCAATACCTAGGTCTGAATACTTTCAGGCAAAAATGTGACACCTCCACTACTGTTGCTACTCACATCTGCCTTTGACTTCTGGGAGGATCTTTCCAGAACGTCGTCGCACGACAGGTCTGAATCTTCAGAGAAGCTCAAGTTTCTGCGTGACTTCAAGTCTGTAATATAAAATTAGCGAGTTGATTAGTTGGTAGAATGATTTTGCAGAAAGTTACTGTGCTAAAAAAAAAGAATCGTTTCTCGCACCTGATGACTTCCCAGGAGGTGATGCTCTCTTCCCAGAGTCCTGAGTGGTGGAGCTGGAGGACGGCGTGCTAGGACAGGACTTGTCCTCCTTCTTCTTTTTGTCCTTCTTGTAACCTGAGAAGACGGCCTTCCACAACGATTTGTGTTTGGGCGGCGTCTCGTCGGTGCCGGAGAGTCTGCTGCTGTCGTTCTTGGCCTTTTTGTCCTTCTTGTGTTTGCGCGGCGAGAAGAGGGAGCTTCGCTTCTTGCTCTTGCTCCCCGAGGAGCTTTCGGATGACGCCACTGAGCTGTCCAGGCTTTTGTTGCTGCTGAAGAAGCGCTCGGGCAGGATCTCCGCCTTCTTCGACTCCAGAGCCTTCACGGCCGACGTCTTCGGAGATCCGGCAGACTTCTTTTTTTTGCCGGTGACCTCTGGGGTTACGGTCCAGGCCACTTTAGGTGAGGCCCCCCTGTCTAGGTCAGATTCTTTCATTTTAGTGAGCTGCTTGGCCATGGCGTCTTTCAGGGCCTGACTCTTCACTGACTTTTCTCTGGCCCGGATTCTCTCCTCAGCAATCTCTTTGGCCTCTGGAGAGAACTGAGTTGCCCTCTGGTTCTTAGAGGGCAGGTTTACGGGAATATTGGGTTTCCCGTTCTCCATTGCTAAGGCCAGATGCAGGGGAGGTCTGTCCCTGCTGGGCTTGCTGGTGGGCGGTGTGTAGTACTTGTTCACGCTTGTCTCCGGGGTCCGCTCATCATATGTCTCCTCCACGTCGTCGGCAAACGGGATCTCCTCCACAGTCTCCACGAATGACTTCCTTGCCTCCTGCTGCTTTGGCTTCTTCTTCTCTCTCATGACAACCACGGGTGTCGTTTCTACGTCCTTTTGTGGTGACGAGACCTTCCTGGGCGCGGGCTTGGGTGCAGACACCGGGCTCAGCTGTGTCCTGGGCGCTGGAACCGGCGTCTTGGCCTTCGCCGGCTCTTTGGCACGCTCACAAGAAGGCTTTTCCGTTCCGTTGCTCCAGGATACCTGGGGCCTCTGCTGCCTGGGCACGGCTGGAGACTGATTAGCAGGCACGGGCGGCGGTGGACTGGAGGGTGGGGTGAGCATGGTGGAGTCCGACGTGTTATAGCCATCACTGTTTGCGGTCTGGCTTGTGGCCAAGCTCCCATTCAGCCCCAGGCCAGAGCTGCTACTGAGGTCCTTCTTATCAGAGCCGTTACTCTTGGGCTCCGGAGGAGCAAGGGGAGTAATGACCTGACCCTCGAGAGTGATGTTGAGCCTGCGGATGACAGCGCGGCCGGTGAAGGCAGGCTTTGGCTCCTCTGACACATCCGGGGGCTGTGTCTTGGCGGGGGCGGCTTCCTGCACTGGAGGCTGTTGGACGCTTTTCTCCAGGATTTTACTGCTGCGGTCCAGAGGCGTCAGGCCGAGGCTCTTTCTGATCTCTGCACTCTTCAACCAGAATTCCTCGATGATGTCTGTTTTTTTAGACGGAGTCTCATCTGCTGAGGGGTCTTCGGGTGTGGCCCTGTCTGTTTTGGCCATGGGCGTCGACGTGACCGCGGGGACAGGCTGAGTTCTGACGGGAGAGTCGGAGGCGAGAGGTGACGAGGGTTCCTGGCAGGGCAAGGGCTGGGCACAGATTGGAGAGAGGGGGTTGCCGGTGAGAGGGCAGATCGAGCGGTGGGGGTAGACGGGGGATATAGGCGTGCAGGTTTCCGGTAAGGGAGTGGGCTGGGAGCGGATTGGCGAGACAGCCGGAGACTTGACAGGGGATCTGGCAGGTGACTCGGTGACTGGCTTGAGTGGAGAGCCGACGGGTGATTTGGCAGGTGAACTGGGGGGAGATGAAGCAGGGGCAGCAGCAAGAGTGGGAGAAGGGACAGAAGGGACTGAAGGAGGATCGTGGACAGGAGCAGATGAAGGGCACAGTGGGCTCTTGGCGGCTGGAGACGGAGTGGTCCTTTCATGTGTATTTTCCTCAGGAACAAAAGGTTCCGGGAAAAAACGGATGCCCGGCGACTTCGCCAGACAGGGAGGAGATGATGGAATAATCTGGGGGGAGGGGACAACCGAAGACCAGGATTTAGTCAAAATGAACATTGCATCCCTTGAACTTTCTAACCATAGAGTTATCTCACCTCTGTCTCAGGCTGTGGAGATGGTTTGAGTGGGGAAAAGACAACATCCTCTTCTTTCTTCACAGGGCTGATGCTGGATGGTTCTGAATAAAAAAATAAACAAATGGAACAGTTTGTTATTAATGTAAAAGTCAGGGCTTCCAAAATGCACTTTATTTCAATGAATTAATTGAATCAAAAAGTAATGTAGATTAATCACACTATGATGCCCCATATACATTACGCAGTACATAATCTGAACCTACACTGCAAAAACAAAAATCTTAAGTGAAAATGTCTTCCATTTGGTACAATTAGTCAAATATTGAGTAGAATTATCTTGTTCCATTGACATAAGTTAGCTTATTTTATAACTTTTTCTTTCCTGATTTGGGACAATTTAGTTTTTAAGAAAACTAACTAACAGAGCAAGATAATCCTAATCAATGTTGGACTAATTGCAATCAACACTAGATATTTTCACCTGATAATATTTCTTTTTTTTTTTGCAATATATGAGGCTCTAGGCTGCTAGAAATGCAGAAGAAGAGTACAATCACTTAACAGTAATAAATGAATATGGTTAATTTAAAGTAATGATCAGTGGCCAATGTACCGATACTTGAAGCCATTTCCAGACTTTCTGATTTTTTGTCTTGCTCAGGAGGTGCCTCGGTGAGTGGTGACCTGTGTAAACGAGCCTCTGCTTCTGCATCTGAGGGGATGTCATCTGAAAATTGAAAGGTATCATTATAAAAAATATGTTGTTAAGTTATTTTAAATTGACAGTTTTACTATGATCTGAATTATTTTGACTGCCTACCCTGATCCATCTCAGTACCAGGCTCCACATCTGGACTGTCTGCTTCAGCTTCCAGGTCTTCGTCCTCACAGGCTTCTGCCATGACACAGACAGGGCAAGGAATTATCCACCTGGCTATTACTTTCTCTCTTCGATCAATAACATACTAAGAATGTTTTCCAATTTCCTATCAACTTAACCTTTCTGAACCTTTTCCTAAAAGAAACCCTATCTGCCAGCTTAAATTTCAAAAAGATTGAGTTCAAAGATCACTTCACGATAAAAAAAAAACATCAAGACCAATCCAGAAGAGTGGAGCGCAGTTATAGAAAGGAATTTAAGGTTGAAAAAGGATGAAAAGGCTTCAAAGCCCAAATCCTTTTTTGTTTGTTTTTTTCTTTGTGAGGACAGTTTTAATGAAGGTTTTATCTGGCAAGGAAACTTAGTTTTGCATATAAATAAATAATATGCAGTAGATCTCTTAATAAATATGAACAAAGGAGTAGCATTAGTCCATAGATACATGCAGCTATTCATTTTAGGATTATCAAGCAAAAGCAGAACCAACCCTCATATAACCATCAACTGACAAGGGAAATAACCCACAACAGTTAATACGTGCAATTAGGAAATGAGAGCAAAACGTTTACTCTAATTTCTGCTAAAGGCACAAATTATGCTGTTGTTCAGGTGGGTGCACAGGCACAAGGAGATCTCACTAAGCTTTATCCCGCAACACAAGTGCAGCCCATTAACTCCAAATGTATGTGTAGAACTCTCATTTGGTTCAGTCAAGCTTTTAAAAAGTTGATCAAGTACCTCAACAGAATCATTCTCGGAACTTTATGAAAGTACGAGTGGCAGTAAGCGGTTAGTCCTTAAATATATACCGGCTAATAACAGCTTCCAGGTGCAATACTTCACACTTTACCCGTCAGAGCAAGAAAGACTGTGATGTTAAAGTGCTTTCAAGCCTTACAGTCTTGTCTGTCTCTGGAATATGTTGCAGTACAGGACAATGCACCAAGCAAGTGAGGAGGAAATACATTGCTTGGAAGTTAAAAGGGCAGGATGAGATGTTGTGAAAGGTGAGACACAGGTGTCCATCTGCCCCCCCGAGAGAGCAGAACTCTCAGGAGGGACAGACAGCCGTAGACTGCATGCATGCTTGTGAGTCTGCTGGTCTTTTGCATGTGGTCGTGCATGCTCCAGGAAAAAGGTAGATAGACAGATAGAATATGAGTCTAAGACGGGATGTGGGTAGATCCCTTTTAAGTCTGTGCTACCTCCAGACATTGACTCCAACCAGACTCGCACTGCCTCGTGTCGGGCGGATGCGCAGGCGGGGGCTACGTTCAAACCGGAAGATACGGAACAACGAGGGATAGATGGCAGGGGAAATAACAGTAAAGTAATTAGACACATGGGAAAGAAAATAGCAGAACACAAAAGAACAAGGCAGGACAAAAATCAAAAAGACAAAAGGGATGGGGAGGGGTTATGTGGTACACTGGGATGTTGGGATGTGATTGAAGAACTTTTTTTTTCCCCCACCCCAGAGGACCAACAGCGACTGTAAACGAAAAATTAAAAGATTGAACACAAAATTACATTCCAAGAAAAAGCAATGTGACACAAAACAAATGTACAAAAATCAAGACGGTGATTATAAACAACAAATGGGTTAGTTGGGGGGAGGTTGCTCCTCCTGTCCCAGACACAGACATAACAGTACAAACAGAACAGCAGCAGCCACAATGGTGCAACGAGAAACTCTGATCTTCAACCCTGTGAAGGCCTACGGCCCGGATCTCCCCCGACGAAGCCTCCCCAGAGTTCAGCTCCTCGGGGTAGGTTACCTGTGGAGGAGGGCTGCGTGAGCTCAGAGGGGTGGGAGAGTTGGGAGGCGGGTTGACCATCCTTAACTGTCTCAGAGTCCAGATGTGTCACCAATAGAGGGATCGCCTGCGGATCCACAGGCTGCAGGACTTGCTGAATCTGTAGATTTCTGGCTAAATGGGGGTGGCACGGTATGATACAGAGTTGTGTTTTTTTTTTTTTTGGGGTGTGGTGAAGTTGTGTAAACCAAGAGAGCAGAGACAGACAAAGAGGAAAAATTGCACAGGAGAAGGTAAAGAAACACACAAGAGGATGAAAAAAGACAGGACAAAAATGAAAGAGAGAAGGCAGAGAGACAGTTAAAATATAGTGGTATTGAAACATCATCATAGATGAGTAGAGGGAGGCTGCATGCACTAGACTGCAAAAGAAAAAAAGTCAAAATATAAGTAGGTTTCAAGTATATATTTTCAAAAATTAATAATATCCATTTCCTGAACAGAAAAATGCTGCCGCTCAATACCAAACTATATCTGCAGCGCCTAGGGGGAAAACACAAAAATCTCTGGCATTTGTCAGATTAGTATTTCAAAGCCATACACAAAAACAGATGTGCTAAACAGCAGGTTAAAATGGGACTCACAACTCTTAAAAAAGGCACCAGTATGAACACAAAACTGCAACCGAGAAATCAAAAAACAGAGACAACAAAAATAGAAAATCCTTGAGAAAGAAAAACCCAAACCAACAAGGATTAAATGTCACGCTCAAAACACAACCACAGGCAGTTCTGCTGCTACCTTTAAAAGTACCAACATCCTCTTCATCTGTTAGGCACTTCTCTAGCCAAAGGCCTGACTGGAGCTCCCTGTCCCAGGGGCAGTAATCCCCCTCTGCCAGCAGGGGGAGACAGAGGCCCAAGAAAAAAAAATATACACACCAAGTATGGATACAAAACACACGCACAGACACACACACACACACACATAAACAGTTGACATGGGGAGGAAGAAATGAAGACAAGAAGAGGGGAAAAAGGAGGGAAGAAGCAGAGGATGAGGACAACAATGTTGGACACAGTGACACCACACATAAAACACAATTCAATTAAAAAAAAAAAAAAACAAGTAGGTGGAGTTCAGACAGGGCGTGAACATAAACGAAAGAAAACTAACCGTCATCGCATCAAGAGCTAAAAGATAAATTTACCATCGCTCGACTCCTCCTCGTCTTCATCTTCCTCCTCCTCGTCCTCTTCCTCCTCGTCCTCTTCCTCCTCCTCCTCCTCATCGACTTCCCCATCTCTGCTGACTGCGTCAGCCGGAGCCTCGTCCTCGGCGTCATCGCCGTGCAGTTTGGCATGAAGCTCCACCGCCTCCTTCCAGGGAACGCCGCCAAGGTCTGAGGGGCTGAGGGGTTGCTGCTCCACCTCCTCCTGGTCCTCCTGCTCGTCCTCCTCCTCCATGTCTGACTCTGAGCTGCTGTTGATCGAGTGGGAGGGAACAGAAGCGTTTGCAGATAAAAGGCCTGGAATGAATTTCACAGGGACTCCACATTTCCTTGAAACACTTTCCGCAGGGAACGAACACATTCGAATATCTACATATTCCCCTGCAAACTCTCCTTGCATCCAGTGCTGCGGAATCAACAGCATGTACACCGGGGCGTATGTGTCAGAATTACAAGAATGAAAGAAAGAGAAAAAAAAACCAAAATGAAACAACTAACCATTTTGAACTGGTGTTATAAAGGATGAATACCAATAATCTATGTCATGGTTTCTGTAAACCCGAAACGCTGCAGTTCGACAAAAACAGTGTCACTGACAGTCCTGACAGTGTGTAATATCCTGTTGGTTGCGCTCCTACCTGGAACCCAGGAGGTCAGCGTCTGTGGCCTTGTCCAACACGCTGCTCAGGTTGTGTTCTGCCAGCGTCTCCTCCGGCACCTCCTCCAGCTCCTCCTCCTTCTGCAGCGACAGCCGGTAGTTCTCCAGCTCGATGCGCTCCGGGGTTCCCCGCAGCCGCTTAGCTAGGCTCGGCTCCTGCAGCCCGTTGACCTCCGGCGCTGTGGTCAATGGCACCGAAGTCGGGGGAGGGGAGGGAACAGAGCACAGAAAACACAACTGAGAAATAGTTGCACAGTAGAGCAGAGAGGAGCAGAGAAGAACATCACCCTCTGCAGGACCGGATTTATCTCTATGTAGGTAAACTTGATTAAAACACATCTACAGTGTGCGAAAAGTGTAATTCTGTCAATATCTGTGTACCAGCATCAGTCTAATAATATCAAATCCATCACACATTCCAACAGTAAAACTAAAGTACTTCCACACACATTGTTTTCACAGTTATAGTATTATTTCCTTTTTAACCCCACACTGCAATCTTGTACTTTAAGGACAAACTGACGAAAACACACAGATTTAAGCGCTATATCTGAATTTATTGCATTGGATTATATTCCTACAGCAAATTGTATCAACAAACACAAATGAGATTAACACTCTAAAATAGTTGTATAATTCTACAATTATAGATATGAGTTTGGTGCCTTGCCTTTTTCCCATCCTGAGAAGCAAATCTTAAAACCATTGTTGTTTTCTTTTTTGGAAATGTGTCTTTCAAATCTACTAGGGTGTAAAAATAAAAGTATGTGAATTACTTTTAACCTGTCATCTCGCTACCCACCTAAAAGGAGACATAATTGCCTTTAAAGCACAATAAAATGTGTAACGTGAGTGTGTGATATTTGATACGGTAGCTTTCACTGTATAAATGAGCAATGTGGTCTAACAGCTGCAATTGTATCCCTTTCCTTTCTTAGCAACATACCTAAAAGATTAAAGATTGCCATGAATAAATATACTCCAAGTACTCCTTTCAAATTTTATGGTTTATCTTTCCACTAAAATGTACATTGAAATTAAAACCTATAATGCCAGAAAGCACTATATTGGTACTCTTAGTTTACATCATTAATCATGTTGTGATAAAGCTTTCTCGACAAATTAATTAAAATATTTCTTAAAATGTCTAACCTCCCACTGCAATTAAGTCTGACGTGATCAACATTACCTACAGATATTGTTTCATCTATAAGAAAATCATCTGGTTATTGTATTGCTTTCCCCTAATATCAACTAATAAGGAAAATAAGTATCAAAGCTGGTTAGCATGTTAGATATGATATTACACAGGCCATTTCTAATTGGCTACTCTCAAGTTTTAACACTACACTTGCCACACAATGCAGCAGGCCTACGCTTACTTCCAATAATTACTATTCAGTTCAGCTCTTTCTAGTCTTATTGAATGTATTTAATAATGCAATGCATATAATGCTGCAGAGATGCTTACGGTATATTGAGCAAACACAATATGGTTTTCTTAGCAGCAATTTAACCAGGGTGGGAGGTTGAGGGATGCAGGAGGACAGGGCGGCCGAGAGGGTCGGCCAGAGGAGCGAGAAGAGAACCAATCACAGGCACTAATTCAAGCACTAGTAGAGCTCTCAGTTTTAAGCTGCTCTGGTAGGAGGGGGAAAAGTAAAGCTCACAAAAAAAGCACTGATACAGGCACTTTTATCGCCGTATGGCGAGTTTCATTTAGAGGGATACTGTAGGTGCAAAACAGCTTACAGATAGAGAGGAACACGTCACAATGCAGGCTCTAAAACAAACATCACACAGGAGAGGAGGCAGAGCTCAAAGAGAGCAGTCACAGGCCACGAGAGGTTACAATCACAAAAGAATTAAACTTGGCTCTTCATTAAAACACAGGCAGGCAAAAATCTGAAGCTGAATTTAAGGTCAAGTACCAAATTTGAATTGATATTTTGAATTTGGACAGCTGGCACCTCTAACAATAAAATCAGAATAGGGAGCTGTACAAGAGAATGAAAGCTCCAAGTAGCCATGGTTTCAATTATTATTTTTATGCTGTTATATAAAGATCACAAATTAATGTTGTTTTTATGAAACAAAAGGTTGTTTTTTGAGTTAATTGATCAACTGTAGTAAAGCCAACGATGCTGAACCTGGCATGTCCGTTTTCATCGGAAATAAAATAAAAAAGGCAAACAATACACAAAAATAATAAATTTGTGATCAATTTAAAATAACAACTGCATCCATAGCAGCTTAGGGCTGAGTGCCTCGAGGGCTGATCAGAAGGATCTTGTATGCCATACTATTTTTTTTAATTTCCAAGCCAAGAAAAAAAGTCAAGATGCACCATTCACTTCTAAAATGATGCTGCCAGAGCCTCGGCCAATCACAATTCATAAACTGGTTAACAGGAACAGAATGAATGCTGCATCTTCAAGAAATAAATCACTGGGACAATACAATCAGAGGAGAATGCAGGGGCTAAATCTATACAATCCCACTGACATTAGTTGGCAAAAGAGTAAAAAAAAACAAAAAAAAAAACAAAGAAGGAAGAAAAGAAGGAAGGAAGGAAGGGGCGGGAAAAAAGGAGTAAGGGACCAGAGAGTCATGCTAGAGGAGGTTGAGCAGGACATTGATGGTGAAACAGCAGAAGAGGTAGATGCAGTAGGTACACAGGAAGGGAGAGTCTAGGGGGTTGTGTGCCACCTGGTGGCAGGTCCAGGAGAGCGTGCGGCGGAGGGTACGCAGCGAGACTCCCACGCCCATGGCCAGACGGCAGGGCGCAGCCACCACAGCAAGAGAGGAAATTGGGGTACCTGAAGGCTGGTGCTCAGCTGAGGGGGCTGCCGCTGCCGTCGCCCTCCCGGGGGCATCCACGGTCGCCACAGGGGTTTGGGGCGCGTGGTTCTCCTGCGAAAGACGGGTGACGTCAGCCACGGCAAAGTGCTGGGAGACGAGCGGTTTTAGTAGCGCAAAATAACACGAGAACGGAACATTAACAGAAAAAAAAAAACATTTCCCGTTTGATATACTAATCTGCTTCCCATAACTTAAGTACTTCAAAACAATTGAATTCCTCATAATTTTCCAGCCGGTTGTGATTTCTATCAGGATGTAACGGATGAAAACATGTACCTTAGCTGTGATTGGAGCAGGGGAGGGAGCAGGCCTCTTTCTCTGAGCATAGCCAGACAGACGGTAACAGTAGTGCGGCTTGCAGTAAAATTTCCCTGCAGGATAAAAGAAGACAGAGTAAATGAGACATGATTAATGAAAAAAAAAACAACCCTCATATATGGAGTACCAGTCTGACTTTATCTGTTCTGCAGATGTAGTCTGCGTGTTTGTCAGTTCAGACCCTTAGTGGGTTTTATTCCCACAGCTTCGTCGGAGAAACAGTTACTTCTCTGTCAATGAACAATCCGCGGTCTGTCCTTGAGCATAGCAGACACCTCCCAGAGAGGACAAATATGAATCGTGAGAATTCACTTCAATCTGGGGTCAGTGGAGTGCGATACGTCAAATCATCCTCATCGGTTTAATGCCACTAGGTATTGGGTTTACATTTTGTTATATTAGTTTCAAAATAATTCGGATCGTATGCTGTTCTGTTTGTATAAATATAAGAAGAGCCTGAGGAAATATGGTGCCGGTTATGTCAAATCAATTTTATTTGTATGTCTGGTGTTGTTTATGCTTCGCACATCCATGGCTTGGATCCACAGGAGGTTGTCTGAGTGCCAATGTGCCTATTTTGATGGCACCACATGGGGGATTTCAAATTCAAGAATCCACGGGTGGTAGAAGTCACTGATTGATGAGATATATTCCTGGCTTACATTTCCACTCCATTAAAATTGAGTCATTTCTTTTAATCTCGATTAAAGGTCCAAATTGTCAAAGTAAATGTTCATTTTAATTTTTTTTCTCCCCATTTAATAGTGCTACGGCCACGAAGCCAAAAGTACGCTTCATTAATTTCGACCGCAGTTAATGAACCGAATGACGGTGGGATGATTAAGACAAGTTCCGAGGTCTTCTCTCACCGTCCTCCACGTCGAAGGCGTAGGAGGACAGCCGCAGCGTGGTGCCGCAGTAGTCGCACTTGAAGCAGCTGCGGTGGAAGAACTTCCCCTCCGCGCTCAGCCTCTCCATCACGTAGACGCGCTTTCGGCAGAAGAAGCAGACGTCGCTGCCCCCGATGTTGACGGGGAACTCCTTTCGGAGAGAGCCCTGCGGGAAGAAAACACCATTCAGTCGTTTGTGAAGAAGAGAAGAGGTTTAAATACATAAGAATTAGTGCGTATCAAACTATGCTCACACACCAAGCCGAGGAGATGTGAATATAGAGCTAATTCATAACCTAATAACAAATCCACACAACACAGTAAGTTACACGTACAAACAGGGATGTACAGTAAAAAACTCATCTCTTTCTACGATCTACCGACACAACAGGGGCCTAGAGTGTGGTTACTTGTTGAACACACACAACAGCTACAGGCAGACGAGTCAAGGTTAAAATGTGACGAGAAAACAACTCTCTGAGGTTCTGATTCGTGCGGCAGAGTCTCACACGTCTTCCACCCCGGCGTCAGCGTGCTTACCAAATCCCTCTTTTCAGGTAGAGGCTTGGGCTCTTCCTGAGACTGAAGCTGAGCGGCTATCTGCTCAGCCATCGAGCTAACTCCCCCAGTGTACATCCTGACATAGCGCTATCAACAGCAGTGGGGGGGGGGAGAAAAAAAGGCAGGTGGAGAAGACGTTAGAAAAACGATGCATGAAAAGGAAACATGAAAAACAGAAAGGGAGCGGAAGAGTATGGAAGGGGATGTCTGAACACACAGGGTATTCGCAAACAATAGTGTCTGACAGGGCATCTAGACACAACAAAAGCGACATTTCCATGCTTTACTGATTTAGTGTTTATGTGTGCTGGCAGCTCCACCGAACCGCAAACCACACAAGACAATTCCAAAGCTTCTGTCTTCAGTCAAACAAATGCTTCTTTAAGGTCCACATTTATTCCCAATGCTTTAAATCACAGGCAATCAACAATGCTTCTGTTCTATCATACTACACTATACATGATTACACACGCTCATGTAAAGCAATCATGCATTAATTCATATTTTTCATTCACATGCACACTCATGAACAAATCTAAAAAGGACCTTTTACACTTTTTTTGTTTAATTATCTGAATTCAGCGAGCAATCTGCCTATGCAAACCATTTTATATCCTAATTCTTTCAATTAGACATAGAGTAGATTCAATCTATTTCACCTCCCCTTCTTCTTTTCTTTTTTAAACCCTCTATAGAATAAGAGTTAGAATCCCACGTGGCACGAGGCAAACCTCAGCCATTAAAATCACTACAGTTGATGAGATTTGTCCCACTGCATTTCAAACTTGTTACTCTGCAGCATTTGGAACTGTGCGTGTCAACATGGGATTCACTGAATCACTTTCTTTGCTGCCAAGCTGCTCTTCCAAAATCACAACAACAAACTCCTAGGGACTCCCTTAGTAAAAGAACTGTTGGAATCATACTGCTATTGAGTTTGAGCATGCCCGAGCTAAGAACATTTTGATAGCTGTTCCAATAAAAATCCGTCAGTTACAGAACAAATTAATTGGGCCGCATGTTATTTAGAAATAACCACAGTAAACAAGTGGGAGGTTAAGTGAGGTTTCTTCATATTTCACAACAAACAGCCAGCCAGGAAAACAAGTCCTATGTGACCTTAGTTGTGTTAAGCAATATCTGCTCAAGAACAGGTGTAGTGTGTTAGCTTCACCACACTCCATTCCTTCCAGGTCTGAAACGACTACCTGTCTCAAAGTGCCAGAGGGAGAGAGAGGAGAACCAGGGGCACACTGGGCTCGGGCCTGGTGCCATTGGTCCATAAAGAAACATGAGGGTTTTTTCTTAGGCTCCGCGAAAAGGAGGAACAGAAGACAGGAGTTAGCAGTACAGTCAACTTTCAATAAAAAAGGTTAATGAAAAATTACATGGATTGTGGAGCCTGATATGAACATCTATCTGTGAATTTGTTTTATAAAGTTACTGTTTTAGACCATTTTCTTTATCAAGGATGTTGATTAGCTTTCATATGTTCTTTAGAAAGTCAAGTGTAGTTAGCGTACTAGCATGCTTTTGCTGTGTAAAAATGGGCTGCTATTTCAATTCAACTTAATTTAGGGTCACAGCCTCTACAACAAATGCATCTCATTTCAATACGCTACTGCCCCATCTATCATCTGCCGTGCTAATTATCCAACTGGTTAGCATAGCCCACCTGTTGACTCGTCGTTGGAAGGATATGAAGGTAAGCTAACTATTCATCTACACTTAGCGTTTGAACTGAGTGTCGTATTAACTTCTTGCCCATATATTGTTTCATTAAGAGAAGATATCTAATTTTCTTACCTCCTTGCCTAACATTTTTTTGGCGGAAAACACTAAAACACTTAAAATTATTCAAACTTTGCCCGTTAATTTATCCCCTCTTGTGTTCTATGCTATACATGTTAGCCTCTAGTAGCATAAAATACTACCCAAATAGCAGGATTTTATTGTGCTTTGGGTTCATCTCTTCTGCAGTCAAAGCGATTTAAACCCTATCAATATATAATAAAAATTAGTATTTATAATGTTTTGTGTCAAATTATATCCATCACCTTCACAAAAATCCCACAAATCATGTTTTATTGATTTACCATTTAGTTTTACAGAGGTTTGGAGTTTTCATTTATAGCCTGCAAAAACTAGTAAGAAAATGTATACTAGTTACCAGTGACAACAACCTACAGTGACATCTACAAACAGGGAAAGAAAAAATGTTTTTTAATTAACATGAATAAATAATGGTTTGTGCAAATACTGAGATTTCACCTGTGGTCCGACTGTCTTGCCCTCAAATTGAGAGGCAAGTTGCTCAGCCCTCTCCTGAATACTAAGCACATATAAGGGCATCGGGTCATCCGAATGCAGAGACCTTACTTGCTCCTGCAGAGAAATAATTCACAAAAAGGAAAAAAATTATCTCCTTTCCAAAAACCTTGTCAATGTGGCAAAGGCCATATATGGTTAGACTGCCATTGTTTTCATAGTTCTAGGACCTAGGACTACAAGTAAGGTTTTATACTCAAAGAAAACTTCCATTAGAGGTCATGCTTTTCTGAAAAATCAGGAGTCCTCGCAACCAAAAGCCTAACCTTTCTGCATGAATCAGGAGAGGAGAGTGGTGAGCCCGGACTCTCAGCCAGGCCTCGGGACAAGTGCCACTGCTCTAAAAAGAAACGGGATGGCTTTTTCTTAGGCTTCAGGGAGAAAAGAGGTTGAAAGTGGGAATTAAACTTGAGAAAAGGGTATCTAACCCCCCCCCCACACACACACACACATGCACACTTTTGTGATTTAATAATACTCTGTTTTCAAGAAGACATCATGCACGGTGTGTTCACCTTTGGGGGCTTGTCAGGTTTGCCCTTAAACTTAGAGATCAGGCGGTCAGCCCGCTCCTGTATACCAGGTATGTGAATGGGTCCTGGGTCTGTCAAGTGCAGCGGCGTCCCATCCTGCCAAGGAAGCTCTATTGAGGCTTGACGATGACTTGTTTGTAGCTGAAATGCTGCTTATAAGTCTATATATTTTTTTTTTTTTTTTTTTTTTTTTTAAATAAAGACAATCCTGGTTTGGCTGTTTTTACACAGAAGTTTACGGCTACATAAACAATTATCTCTAAAAAAAATAATAAACTCACACACGCACAAAACTGAATCCATGCAATTATTCTTTTTACTCTACCCCATATTTCACAGGCATCTCGTAGTATTCAAGTTCCTCTTCCGCCAGACTGCTACCCAAAGGCTTGAAGGCAGAGACACATTCCGCATTAACATTTATTTTTGCGTTAAGCAGAAATAGGTTCTTACAAAAGCAGTTGTTGACTGTCGGACTGTGCCGGAGCTCGTTATGCCGAATTTCTGAGAGTGCCCGACAATAAAGGAAAAAAGCTATCCAAAGTCCCCTGAGTCTACATTTATTCACAAGCTGCCATATCCCAACAACATACCCTTCAGCATGAAAACAAGCAGCCACTCACAGGGGATGTAAACAAAGGCTGTAACCTCTGAAGGAAGTTCACTTGGGGAAATGTAGCATTTTGTTGTTATTTACACTAAACACTGCAGGGGTCAAAAAGCTGAGGTCCAACATACATAATTAGGAATTAGGAAATAACTGGGTTGTGGAAAAGAGAAATGGGAAAGTATGGTGTTATGGGATGCCAGATGGGTTTTTGGCAGAGATACACAGACAGAAACAGATGGATACAGCAGAAAGTGTCACCTCTGAGTGAAGACAGAGCGAGGAAGTGGAGGAGGAAGAAGGGAGCAGAATGGTTTTCTTTGGGCAGCTCCGAGAGCCCGAGCTGGACAGTTGGTCTGCGCCACTTCTGGCCTTTGAGAGATGATGAACAGGAACAGCAGATTCAGCAGAAGTTGATGAAAAATGACGGTGCGAATGATGAGCTAGTGCTAAGAGTAAAT
This sequence comes from Lepturacanthus savala, assembly GCA_030544235.1. NCBI lineage: Eukaryota > Metazoa > Chordata > Actinopteri > Scombriformes > Trichiuridae > Lepturacanthus > Lepturacanthus savala. The sequence goes on from CM060465.1 coordinate 20,068,191, forward strand.
AGGAATCACACTCCCTTTAATTATCATCCACAGTGGCAGATTGGAACGTAATGCCTTCAAAAGACTGGAACACTGGGATATTTGTATATACATAACACAAACATAATAATCCATATAATTAATAGAATGAGTGTGTTGCACCCACTGCACTTGTGTTAGGTTCACTTCCACTACAAGCACCGTTAGCAATGGCTGGCACACACTCACATACACGCTTCCAGAAAAACAGACCACCCAGTAAGTGCACATGGAAAAATAAGCCGATTTATACAGTGGCTGTAGAGAGACATTTCCAGAAGGGGAAATAATTTGCTATAATTAACTTTGACATGGAGTTTAAAGCTGAACATACAGAAATGTATTATAGAGAAAAAACAATAAGACACGAATATCATAATAAAACAAAAGGATAAGGACATTTCATTTCTGAAAAGAGAGCAAATAAAAAGTGGAGAAGTACTTTGGATTATCAAGATTATTTCCAGTCTTTAGAATTGACTTTGAGCTCATTTACTCAGCAGCTAAGTGGGAGGGCATTTAAGAACAGCGGTTAATGAAATCCCTTTTAATAGTGGAGCTTGAAAGATTTAAATCCATGTCTGTGATGTGAATACTTAATCTAGTCACGAGACAAAAAAAGAAGATAAATTTCTAGGCATCCGCAGGACGAAAACTGTTGCTGGCAGTTAACTTTATGGAGTCTGTTATTCACATGGGAGCGAGCCAGCTGACTACAGGTGGTTTGCTACAGAGGCTAGAGGAATAAATGCAGTGAATTTTAATTCTCATGTCTGCCTCTCTATGAGTAGGGTTGTTGACTAACAGAGGAACAACAAGAACCTGTAAAAATTGGAGCTCAGAAAGTCAGTGAAAGAATTCTACAAGAAAGAGAGGGAAGGTGGACCTGATATTCACAAATTTGAACGAATGATTTGAATGAACAAAACTTTCCTGCAGACCTGAGTAGCTGCGAGCCCAAGTTGTGATTGTGTTTTAAGATTTAAGCAGGTTTGACAAGTTTTAAGGTATTATTTTTCTTCTATTTCAGCACTGAGGTTTGGAAACTTTAAAAGATTTCTCCTTGACTAGCCAACAAAATTAATCCTCCATACAGCTGATGCAAGAACTAGGCCGTGCAGTTACAGAAGCAAGTTTCATCTTTTATTTTTAACCTACTACTTTAAATAGCTTTTAACTAGGTTTTAGAGCCATGGAATGATCTAAACATCATATTTTTCAGATTGAGCTGCAGCAGGATTAATCAGCCATTAGTGGACACTTACATCACCTTGGCGGCATTTGGTGGTGATGTTGCAAATTGCAACCAAATAATTACTCCTATCATGTTAGAGAACCTACGCTGTGAAAAATGTCTGTTTCTAAAGCCAGTGTTTGGTTGCGACAAATGTTTGCAAAACGAAATAGATTTATGAATAAACATATTCCATATCTGCCTCATCTGTTGCACTAGATGTCGCTCAATCTTTACCAACTGTACCTTTAAATTGAGCTCATGAGCTGCCGTCTGGCTTGGCGAAGCTACCTTCCTTTCCCCTTGACACTGACGGATTAGTGTGCCAATCCATTATCATCTGTAATGGGTTGAACCTAGACTTAATGGGATGTGAGAGGGTTGGAGGTGTGGAGGTCTATCAGGCTAGCGTAGCTAACCATACCTGCTCCCCCCTGCTGGGCAGCGTCTGACACTTGAGCTTTTCTTTGTAGCGAATACTCAGCTGCTCCTGTTGCTGTGTGCGTTTCTGAACCGGGACAGGAGAAGCAAGGGGGAGAGACCATGATGCGTTGCACTCGTATGTCTCTCTCTTTCTCACACATACACATTCACTGCTATCTAATTGAGGAGTTAAAACACTCAGACAATTTTGTTAACCAAACGACAAGTATCTGATCACCTGAGCGAGCGCACATCTCACACAACAGATGTGCAGTCTCTCTAGAGAGAAGGTGACTCAGGAAAGTACTAGATCCACACAAAGCATATTTCCCCACTATGGCACACCACAGGGAAATATGGTTAGATGGTCAGTCTAGTGGTTAGTCTCTAAAGGGGTGGGGACAGTCCACTCTTTACCTTTCTCCATGCCGGGACAGGTGCCAGGCGCACTGGCTCATTCGCAGGGGTTTGGGGTAGGGTAAGGGGCAAAAGGCAGTCCAGATTGGGCAGAGACTCCCCCTTTGTAGTCAGATAAAGATGAGTGAGTGTAGCCAGTAAATAGAGCGATTTACCAAGGCATCATGAAATGGTCCATGATGGGAGATGGAGACCAGGAGAGAGACAGAAAGAGAGAGAGAGAGAAGGAAGTGAATCATGGCCGGGTGGAACCGGTGGTTGGAAAAAAACACATGTCCAAGACTAATAAGGAAATGACAAATAGTCATAAGAAGATCATGCTGAGAGAAGTTGTACAACATTTAAAATAGCACAGAGGGAAATAGAAGAAAGAGAGTTTGTGTGCAAAAAAAAAAAAAAAAGTATTTCTGCCCAAGCCTGGTGAAAACATTACGGCAATGAATAAATAGAAGCATAACCAGGGTTAGATCAGATCTCATCTGACGGGCCACGTTATAGCATTGTGGATTCTTCAGAAATCCTCAAAACATTCTTCTTACTCACCATTCAGCCAAATTTACTCTAGCAACACAATATTTTGCCATTTTTATATAAACCAAGGCGTATATTTATCAGACATTCTGCAGAAGTAGAGATGTTTTGGGAATACTAGCCTTGTTTGTTGCTTGCAACTGGGACATGGGACACTGTTTGATGAAAACATCCATGAAAATAATCCCTATGGCTAGATGTCACGTCACATCTTAATTACAAAAGATTTAATCTAATATCTGACCTTTACATAAAAACAGGTATTTTTGCTGCAATGTCTGTAATAGGTGGCACTAAAATAATAAATAAAAGGTGCTATGAAACGAAGTGGTTGGATTTGACCAGTTTAATATTTCAAACCGCAACTGTCGACATAATTTCTACTTTGCAGTTTGTCACAAAAAAGCGATGTCACAGACTCTCCTAGGAGCAGTCTCTCTGAAAGGCAATGAAGAAGGCTTCATAAAGTCCTCTCAAGTCTGACACTGAGGTATTAAGTGTTTTGAGGCGCATTCCCTTTGAGCGATTCTGAGATGCTTGATAAATACGGGGCCTGATTTGACGGCCAAAGCAACAACCAAACGCAAGCTTTTACAGATCGAAAGATCACATGAGAAGCAGCTATTCCAAGACGTACAGCAACAAGACATGATCTGAAAACAGCAACAGTTGAGATTTGTCTTTCTCTCCATCAACAATACTGTGTAGTGTTCTCGTAGCCCACTCCCTCCCCTCCCACCGCCAGTGGTGAGCAAATCAAAGCTCTGCAAACCGATTCACCCGAGCCCTCTGAGCCCAGTCAGCACTGTGAGGTCGCCCACATGTACCAAGAACAATACCCAGCCTGACCAATATTAGCATTCTGGACCTCATCTTATTAATCCAGTTGCCTACAGCTCCTCCGTCATGAGACTAGAGGTCCTGTCACACTCCCTTCCTACGCGTTGAAGTCTGCTACTTCCATACCTGTCTTTTGAGTCCCGTGTGCTGCGCCGGAGCGTTTTCCTCAAACTTGGCAATTAGCTGGGTGGCCATGACCTTGACTTTGTTGTGGTTCCCCACAGCGGCAGAGTCCATCTTTCTCTCCGACAGGACAGGTGGGACTAACGGCCTGTCGTCACGACTGGTCTTGGATAGCTCTTCCTGTCGGGAAAAGTAGAAAAGACAATGTTTGCCTGTCGCTGTAACTCTAGAGGGATTTATTAGTCCGTTCCGCTCGGATATGCTGCTTTAACAATAATCAACAAGCTCAACGTCTGAGACACATTACTGTCAAATCCACTCACATCTTCAGACTGGCTGGTTTTCCTTCTCTTCCCCAAACCGTCCACATCCTTCTCTTTTTTGTCCTGCGGATGAAATGTCATGAGTTACTGTATTGTTACTCCCACCACAACACTGAAATAGCGAAGTGCTCTATTTGGTGTTTCAGGCTATTTTTGGTGTTTGAGGCTCTGACCTTGGGGTTACGTTTCCTTGAGATTGCAATGCTCTGCCCAAGCTTGCTGAGGAAGGAGATGGGTGATTTGGTGCTAGAAATCAGTGCCGCCTTCTCCTCAGGACTCAAATTGTGGTTATCTGAACACAAATCCACGAAGAGAAAAATGTAAGATTATGACCATGAGAAAGCACTTTTAATCTGAGGATAATAGGAAATTATGTTCTCGTGATAACTGTCAGAAGAAGAAAAAGAAGAAAAAAAAAAACACAGTTCAGTATGTAACAGTCTCTTACCTCCAGGTGGCACTGTGTCCTTAAACATCTCATAGAACTGGCTGAGGTACATGACCATAGAAAGTTTGTCTGGCTCCACCACAGAAGACATCTCCTTGCCAGTCATGCAGGGTGAGATGCCAAATTCCCTCTCTGCCACGTCGAAACCCAACTGGTTGTTCTTCTCCTGGTCTCGCTCGTCCAGGGAGTCAAAGTCGCTGAGCACAGAAAGAAAGAAGGTGGGGGGGAGACATCATGAGATTGAGAGAAAATGGGATACGAGCAGTGAATGGAATGTCAAAGGCATGGGATGCAACACACATATTTCAAACTATATTGTTTATACTTGTAATATTCCACAACATACTTTTCTGCAAGTATTTGTTTGTGATGGATATCATGTGTCAGGGAAATCAGATGTTTACTTCTTGTGGCCACTGTGTTGTTGGATTTGTTTGCCTATGTTTAAAAACATTACAAAATATTGTTAAAAAACAAAACTGTATTGTTTAAATACAGTACAAAGATGTATATTTATAATCCTGAATGGAGATATGAATACAATACCTGCCACAGCTGATAACAGCAGTTTCAAATACTGTACATACCAAATCAATGAAAAAAGTACTGAACATAACTTTTTTTTTGATCAATCAGCTAAATGTAAGGAAATTAGACAGCGAACAAATCTATATTTTCTGACCGCACCTATTCAAAAGCTTTTGGATATAATGGACCCAGCCTTGAGCCTTTATTATCATAAACAGGGCAGGCTACTTTACATGTTATGGAAAGCATTACTGCAAATGTTATTATGCTGCAAGATAAAAATACCATTAACATGGTTCATAAATACAGCTCAACAGTCCATTTCAATGCATTAGCGTTGGAACATCACGAGGCACAGTGCAGATCTTCCATTCAAACCTCTTTAACCCTCCATCTGATATAAGCAGACACACTACAACACAGTTTTACCAAGTTATCTCCACTCATGAGCCCCCTCCTCCCATCATGTCCCATCAAATGCAGCAGAGCACAACCGCAGCCCTACTTGGTAAAGGTCAGGAAGGGAAAAGACGCTAATAGCCGATTATTTTAATTGCCATTGCCTCAAGAGAGTAACAAACTACATTAGGCAATGACTGTGAGAGGGTGTATTTTTTATGTGCGTGTGGAGGTCTCCTTTAAGAAATCAGAGAGGCCATTATGATGTAGCTGTCATCTAATTTACAGTGATTTACAGCCTAAAACCAGGGTCCCAACCAGACAAACATAAATCACAACTATCAAAATTCACATACTGTAAATGCAGCAGGCCAGTCACTCCAGGCACTGCAGTTTTTGTTTGTTTGTTTGTTAACCCTTTCATTGCAATGCCCAATGAAGAAGCATTGGCAGAGTTTCTGTACATTGTGAAAAAACAACCATTTACCATCTGTACTTATCAGTTCCCCTTAATTGTTCTGCATGTGGTCCTTTCAGATACTCACATTAGATCTGGTCGGTATCGGTGGATGAGGGCACACAGGGCCAGACCGCTCTTCCAAGACATGGTGAGGTCTCTCACATTCACATTCCTGTATCCCTCTGTTTGCCTCTGGCACCAGCTAAGGAGTTTACTAGATCGAGCGATGGATTCTGGCATGGCAGAAAGAGAAAATCAAAAGGCTCCATGTTAAAGTGGCAGATTGCAGAGAATGTGGATTAGACATGGAAAGAAGCATTAACCATTTTTGGGGAGCACTACATATCTTTTGCTGGGCAATCTAATGGAATCATAGAATTTCATCATCCATGGCCCCATCATTAATGTTAGTATCAATTTTAACCAGGCAACAAGGAATTATTATGAGCCATGAGATGTAAAGATTTTACTCATGTAAAGGGGAAAAGGGATGCAGATGGGCGGTTAGTTTGCAGAACTCCCAGGAAACCTTTAAAACGGGTGAAGTTTTTTTTTTTTTTTTTTTTTTTTTTTTTAAATGGTGAATATACTGTAACAAGGGAGCTCTAATGAAAGTATCAATGACTGAGTTAGTACAGGCAAAATAAACTTCACAGGCTGCAAATCAGTCCATCTAAAAAGGCCCATCATTCCACTGCAAGTAACCCTAAAATTGTTAAAACCATTAGGATTCCCTGAAAAGCAACACCATGCATTTGGACTTTGTGTTACCTTGCAACTGCTTGTCAAGCAGGTAATTGTCTAGAGTGAAAATAGTTCATTATTACATTTCAGCAAGAGTTGATGGCAGCAAAATCCTACACTGATCAGTCACTACATCAATGGAATGTCTGTCTGCAACAGTGAAACAGCAAAGAGTCCTCTTTAGTCAATGCATATAGGAGATACAGACCATTCCTTGCCAACTTGGGGGTTGATGAGTTGATCACATTCTCAATTTCGATGCGCATTTCCCTCGACTCTCCTGTGTCGAAGAGGTGCCGCACCTGCAACATCCACATTGGTATTTGTGTATCGATATTTCGAAATGAGATCTTGAGTACACGCAGCAACAGAAATACACACGCACATCCTAATTTAATTGAGTAGTTATGCTTGACTTGAAATTTAAAATTCTAAATACAGAGCAAGCGAAAAGATGCCTGTTATGACTTGTGACTCTCAGACTCACCTGGCTGGGTTTGAGAAAGTTAAGGCTGATGTTGGGGTAACGCGTGGTGGGATCAACACTGTACTGACTGTAATTCTTACTGACGTTTTCTGGTGTGGTCTGGGGCAGAAGACGATATATGCTCTCCCTGAGTGAAGAGAGAAAAAAAATGTTTCAAAACAAATCACATTCCCATAAACTGTGACCTCTGTTGGTTTGAGTAACCATGGCAATAGATTAAGGCACAGAGAGTTACTGCAGCTCAGAGGAGTCACATTCCATTCAGTCCTGATGAGAGCCTCTTATCTCATTAGTGCTAGCAGATGATACTTGCAGCCACATACAGGCACTATTCCTAGTAAAGCACTTGGAGATAAAAGGGTGTGTTTAAAAGAGAATATGTGTGTGCCTGTTAGTGTGACAACAGGGTAGAGTGAACCCGGTGTATATGCTTCAGTGTTTCCACAAATGCTCACCTCTCAGCCAGCACCTCGAGAGGCGTTTTTCCCTGAGCCCAGCTCTTCACCATCCATGCGGAGTCAATGCCTGCCAGGAAACCTCGAGCGATCCCAGTGCCCATCGGCCAGAAGGGCTGGAGATGACGGCGAACACCACATTCAACAACCAAATATGGCCACAGAGAGCGGAGGATATTAAAAAAGGGGGGGGAAAGAGGAGCAAAACTGTGATGCAAGAACAACATAGTACTTGAGCTTTCTGAAACAATAAAAAATAGACGGTCTCTCACCTCCAACAGACTGTCTCCCACCAGTGCCACCAGCAGCTTGTGGCCGTTGCGCTGGCGTACCATGGCGGCGTTCTCCGAGGCGTACATGCAGGTGAAGTCAAACATGGCCACATCGGGCTGGCCGTAGTGGTTGATGGCAAAGTCCAGTGTGGGCAGCTGGTGGTTGGTGGAGAAATCCGCAGCCTCGCGGGCGTAAGACAACAGGGCCACCTGGTCCACGTTCGCCCTGGACAACAACATCTCCGTGTCCGCATAGTCCTACGGGAGAGATGGTAGAGATGAGAACAGTCTTCAAACTGAACTACTCCATAGAGTGAATAAGCACAATAAATGTGTTATCACAGAAAGCTGTGGATGTAGATATGGAAAGCATAATGTATGATTAATTGTCAAGATAAAAATATAATTGGCAAGACGCTGAGTCAAAGTCCATCAGGATCTCAATCAAAAAAGCAGTGTCTCCTAATGCCATGGTCTCAAAGGAAAATAAAGAAGTCTGTATTACAATCAAAGTTTGTTTGTAGTCAGGTTAAACTCAGTCCAAAGTTTTCAGTGAGTATCCTGTAACACAGTATCAAGCATAACTAATACTGCTTAAAAACTTTTGACTGGATCTTTGTTTGAGGTGTCCTGTATGATTTTAGTGCCACCTGCCAGCCATGAGAAACAGTAACTATGATTAAATCTTACTTTTGAACCATGAGTCACAGAATAAAAATTTGGACACAGGAACTCCCTATTTACACCTGGTACAAGCAAGTCAAAGAATCAAGAGAATATTCAAGTAATACAGATCACTTGTAATAACCTTAAAGTAGTTGCCTGAGCTTGAAGTTGATATAAAATCATTTTGCTACAAGGGAGGCCTCGACACTTGAAATGAAACTATATTGTTCACATGTCTCTCCAAAATGTAGCATCAAATCACTGAATGCTTTCAAAGTGACATGTTTTCATTGGGGCTGGTGAGAGGCACATTCTTCCATCTTCAAGCCCTGTGGTCGTTGAATGCCAGGCTGGTCGCGAGTGAGGGGAAGGGCAGGGCAGGGGAGCGGAAGATATGAATGGGGGTTGAGTGTTTTCTGATTTGCCTTGAACTGCACGGACCTGTTGCTCTCCTGCCAATTTCCACCCTTCCTCTATTCCTTTCCAAGAGTCAGGAGTCATTTAGAATGCTATGAAAGGGTCTGTCAAAGACTTTGTATTTAAAGGAACTTCCAGACCAGAAGTCATACCAATAATATTTTGAGTATATTTGAGTAATTCCCTTGTAGCCTTGTGACACCAAATCCCCCTCAGGCATCAGACCAGTGGAATACAAACCCTTCAGCTCAGCATGGAAACACACACAGACTTGAAATCACATAGCTTACATCTACCACAACATGTAGAACAATTTGTGTGTTAGTCAGACAGAAATTACCTGAAGAAGAATGATTATGGTGACTAGATTTGCAAAAACGATTTAAAAGACACTTTCGAAGCCCTTCCACAACTACGGTAGAACTTCAGTAATGGTTGCACATGAAGACGTAAAGAGGTCTTTCCTGTGGAAAGTGGCCAGGGAAAAAAAGGAAACTACCGTGTAGAGTGAGGACACACAACACTTTGTAAGACTGCTTGAGTTGGCAGTGTGTTCCTGATTGCTGTTGGCTTGGTAAGACCATTAGGCCGATACTGGGCAAAAACAGGGAGGGAATAATAGACTGTAAGAATGAAAGAGTGAAATAAAAAAAACAGAAGAAAGAAAAACTTGTGTTGTCTGTGTGTACATGTATAGCCTTTATTTCTATCTCAGAGAGACTTAATGGGATTCATCAATTGCCTCTCAAACACAAAACACACCGAGATGTAAGCTTTGATTCACTCACATTCAGAATGACTCCTTTTTCCAGCAGGCTCTGTTTTTTGGCAGTCATCACAAAGTAGTGCGTGTCATCCTTGTAGTAGACAATATTTTCCAGGTCAATTCCTAAAAAGACCATGAGAAAGATGTATTGTTAACATACCAAACATGCCACCACAATGCTTCTCCTTGTTGCCATAGCTGAGTGTTATGTCATCATTAGAGGACAAGACTGGCAATTATGCGACTCAAAGCACATAACCAAAGCCCCTCGGGGACATTGTCATGTCAGCAATAAACTGTGGCAGGCTTGGCGTCAGACCTAATGTTAAGCATTTTTAATTGGACAAACTTAAAAAGAAAAAAACAGATTCAGAGCTGTGATCAAAGGGATAGTGACTGGAGAGCTTCCACAATACACTTTTTGCACATTTGATGCTGTACCCTATGGTGTTGTATTCAACAGTTTCATCAATAAAAGAACATAAAAACCCTGAAGGGATGCAGCCGAATGCGACGGACCTGTTGCTTCTCGGAGGTCCTGAAAGAACTTCTGGTTGAAGATGAAGGCCACCCCACTGATCTCCTCCACCTTCGCCTCAGCAGTCGTGTTCCTGTTAATGAAGTTGGCCGTAATGGCGATAGCAAGCTTTCCCCGGAACTCCTTACGCCGAAACCCTAAAGGGGCAGACAGATGGTGTGATCTCAAAGGAACCTCTAATCACAAAATCACCATTTGTCATGAGCTAAACTCGTGTTTGCTTTTATAAAATCTATCAAGCGCTCCGAATGTATATCATAAACACAACCACATGTTCTGTTTCGTGAAAAAATAAACAACTTTGTTTTCGATGATATATATATATATATATATCTGTGTGAGGCCCAAAACACTTGCTTAGAAGAAACAATTATTCAACAATTCCTATTCTGCTCTGCTGGGAAAGCCTCAGATACGCACTTTAAACATAGGAGCCAGATACAAACACACACACACACACACAGGCAGGCAGATGTACACAAACGCTCATTCATACATGAGGAACAGGGTGATGTCAGCCCCCCCCACACACACACACACGCACACACACGCACGCACATAGCCCCACACCCATCCATGACCACGGCTGTACAGAAGTGAGATCATAATCATTCTTACTAGCTTTCAATTCAGAGTGAAAAAAACAAAAAGTGTTTTTTTCCCTGTTAAGTCAGGGAAAAAAACGACATTACTAATCCACTTCTCCCAGTCTGTAAACACACTTGCCTGGTAGCGTGTTTCTTCTTCCATCAGCGCCAATGATGACATCAAACTCCAGCTCGCTGACAGGGTGTGTCCTGGGGTGGACTTCAGCCCTCCAGCCTATTCCTGGGAAAATGCAGAATGTGTAATCAGCCAGAAATGCATCAACAGAGCCAGCTCAGCACATTTTACTTATTGGGTCTGTAAGAAAACACATGTTTTCTTTCCATGTATATTTTCTTGGGCATGTCTGGCAGCAGCTCACTTACGTTCAGTTTCTTGATCTTCAGGGGGCTCGATAAGACCCTTAAACTCCACGTTGACATGGATTTCGATGCCCAGGAGGAGGGCAACTTTGAGCAGCATTAGCTGAAGCTGACGAATACCTGCAACACAAACACAGCGAAAAAAAAAAGTCAAATAATATAAGAATAAAAAATCTAAAAAAAACAAAAACAATGTTATATTACAGGCAAAGTCCACTTACTGATATGATCGATAGCACCAGCGCAAAACTTCCCATAGAACTTCTTGGCCCCGAGGCCCCTGAGGTCCTGGATGGTGAAGGGCCAGAGGTGCAGCACATTGTTCCTGGAGAAGGCGTCTCTCTTCTCCAACAGCACCACTTTGGCCCCCAGGAAACCAAGCTCGATGGCTGTACGCAAGCCACACGGCCCGGCACCGATGATCAGACACTAGAAACAAAGGGACACGCGTTTCACAAGAACGTTGTCAACCGTACGTACAGAACACAAGAATAAACTAGAACTTGTTTTTGACAGAACACATCACAATTTGATACATAATTGTAGAGAAAATATAAAAAACAAATGTTTTTATTTTTTTGTCAGATATAAACATCCAGTGGACTCATTTGATATGCCTCCTTCATATAAAGCAATTACATCAGTCTAGCTGGTAAACACAAGCATCACATGTGGATCACATTTTTCTAGTTCTCACGAAAGTCACCTCATGCTGTGTTAAATGAATCATACAGTCTGTAACGGTGTGGTCTTACCTTCGAGTTGGCACAGGCACGCCCCTTCTTGTACTCCTTATGGCTGGCCCTCTTGTCTAACTTGGCCCAGAGCGCCTTCGCCTTCCAGTAGTTGAGTTTGGACTTGAGTTTGTGGTAGAAGACCTTGTAATCGGAGGGCTTGACTTCAAGGTGATCACACAGCTCCTGAAAGGCCTTGAGGGTGCCCTTGCATGTAGACCCCTGGACGAATTTGTCAAACAGGACGTGGGACCGGTTCACCCCATCTCCTCCGGTTGCACCAGCGCCCCCGTCCCCCATGGTCCAGACTCACACAGGGCTGTGAGGGCCCTTCACCCCCCACCCCACCCCCCTCCGCACAGGGATCTCTGGGTCCAGCCCCAACCCTGGAACACACTCTCTCTGGAGGGAGGGCTTCAACTCCCAGCCTTAGGCATCCTCATTCTGTCAATGAGAGGGAGAAAAAAAAGGCAAAAACTGAGCGAATCACAGAGGAAAATTGAACTTTCTTCTACAACGTTTAGCACTGAATAAAACACAACCACATGTTGCAATTGAGCAGAAAAGCAAACATACAAGATTACAGCTCTCCAATCCACAAACAATATCAACATGGTCTAATAATCCAACATAAACAAGAACTGAAATGGGAGACAACATGATCCCCCCGACCCTGACATATGCAAAGAATTAACGTTGAGATTGCCTATGACAAGTTGCTTCTTTTGGCACCTTATTAATGAAACAGCTGGTCAGACAAGCAACCCAGGCAGCAACTTAGGATAAAGATTGGGCCATTCTCGCTCTCACTGTCATTCTTCTGCAGTGGAATGACCTCGAATAACCTCTTATCTGTCTAGGAACGGGTCTGCCGGACACAGGAAGGGCACTAAACCCGAGCAAAGCCAAAACAGGAAACACACACAGGTCACAAGTGTTTAGCCGTGTGTGTGTGTGCATGTGTGTGTGGGGGGCACCAAATTCCCCCAGACAGGCTTCTCTGCTCCAGACACAGGAAATAGTAAGTTCATCCCAAAACACTGAAACAATCACAGTCACTGAAGTAAATGGTCTGACGATAGACTCTGAAGAAGCCAGATTCCTGTGTAAATATGGAGTAAGAGTTGACATTTGCTGTCATTTACCTGCTATAACTTGCAGCAGCTTTGCGTGTTCTGCTTTTTCCCCTCCGCACCCTTAGGGTGACAAGATCATGCGTGTTTCTGTGGCTTCTGCAGCTCAGCTGCGAGGCCTGGAATGTCTTGACAGGCTCTTTCTCTAAGTGGTATTTAACAGCATGGGCGGCCTTTAAAAAGTCGGCTTTACTCAACATCAGCGTATGCAAGTATGAAAAGAGAAATAACGGAGAAGTAGTTGATGAAAGGAGTCCTGCAGAGCATGAGGACAAAAAAAAGTGGTGACAATAACAAAAATATGATGTCGAATTTGTATGATTGAGACTGAGAAGGAAACATTTTCAGCCAAACAATGGCTCTGGTTTGCATCAGATCCCCAACGGCCAAAGCCAAACAATGCAGAGACTCGCCTTGCTTGTTAAAGGTGGCTCAGCAAACAGGATCATTTTGCTGAGGTTTTCCCTACATAACTGTCTGCCATTCAACATGTAGAAAGCTTGTCCACAAAAAATCAACATCAATTAGGAGAAGAAACAAAACTTTAAGATCTTTGCTTAAAAGGGTCTCAGCTGTTCCTCATTTTCAGGACAAATGATTTTCCATAGAACATTATTCTGCTATTGATCAGGCAGTAGATTGAGATGATGAGAGTGGTGGTGGCAGACTGGCAGTTGACTACAATCATGTGGTTAATAAAATGAATGCATTGGGTGTGCCAGATTTCAGGTTCATTGAGGGTGTTGGATAACATGGTGTATGAGTCACAGTTCTTTCTGATAAAGTTCCCCAGAGGTGGACATGAACAGTGGCCCTGCCAAAAATATTGGGTCCCATGAAAGATTACAATTTAAGCAAAAACCTACATAAGACAATATTATTAAAAAAAATCCTGTCAGCGCTGGGCTCATAGAAGCAACCTAACCCACCCAGTCCCTACCCCCCCGGCGGCACCCCTGAACTTCATGAACATGAACTTCCAAAACTCAGCAGTGACGCTAAAAACGCCTCGTTTCTGAACTGGACATGTCTCTCATGACACAACTTTTACACCTTCAGTAAAAGCTTGAGCTTTGTACTCCACTGTCCAGGATGTTGATTCATAGTTCATGGAAGCCAACGCAGTCCTGGTCCCATAGGCAACACACGGTGAAAAGGGAGGCGGGAGGCAGGTACAGAGGTTAGCAGGCCTCCTTTTTAGACCCTGCCAACTCCTCACTGTGAAGGGAACAGCAGGTCCTGGCTTTGGCTCTGCCTCAGTCACTTAGGGTCAGGACTGAAGGTGTGGCACCAGCACAGAGAGAGGACCTGTTCCAACACATCTATTTATAGAAGCAGCTACATCATTTCCTTCATCACTGTAAAACTCACAGCACAGCAAAAAAAAACATCACTTAAAAACTGAACTGTAACAGCCGTCTGCACCTGCAGCAGTCATGGTCTTGCTTGAGAAATCATCCGTATCAGACCCCCGGCTTAGATGAGAAATACAGCGAAGCGCTTCCTCTGACTCTGTATGACAGCAGAGGACGGACACCAATGTCAATATTGATCAAGCAAACAGAACAGGAATGCTCTGATCGACTGGGAGTCAAAAGAAATCAGCTAATATTTACAAATGACTCAATCGACAGTTGTTAATTTTTTGAAGTAGTGAATAAATAAATGTCCCTCAAACGCTCATCTGGCATATTAGACCTGTTTCTGTATCGCCACAAGGACATGAGATGCTGCATCTGATTGCAGAAAATATAGATTGAGTTGAATCTTGCTGCTGCTTTAATGTCCAGTAAGTGCAGGGGGGAAGACATGTGATAGCATGCTGCAAAAGAAAAGGATGATAAGGGAGGAGTTCAAGGTTATTCCAACTCAAAACAGACCTGTGTGTAAGCCTTACATCTTCAGTAGATTTTGTGGTGCATTTTTAGGCATATAATCCATGCAACAAGCATCCACAACAACCCAGAATGAGAGTTAAAGTGCAGTAAGTGTAGTTTTAGATTAATTTAAAACTGACAAAAAATGTATCTGGAAGAGAGCAACCATTTCCAAATGAATATCTCCAAATTAAAATAAGCAGAAATATCTAATACCATGTGTAACCCTTGTAGATGAGGGACAGGGTCTCCTTCTTAGAGTGAAACTGTCTCTCAGAACGTATGAGATCAGGGATAAGAACCAAGCAGAAATCTCAAAAGGGCTGGCGGCATCACCTTCAAAACAGCCCTGATTCCTCACACTGATCTTTGACCCCATTGATGGATTTCAACTTAACGACAGATGAAGGCAAAGAGATCACAATCAATCAGCATTTACGACGGTTTTATGAGGCAGAGAATAAAACAGGTCATCTTAAACCATACTTAAAAAGACACATGTTGTACCTCAAAACAGAACTGGAATCTAGTAGTCTCAGAAAGATGATAATTTATTACACTGCTAAATCCAATCTTTTCTTGGCAAGTACTGACTCGGGTCTCTTGTGACGCAGCCCTCTCTGTGGGGCGTTCCTGCAGCTGTAAAGATGTGCAATTTATAGAGAAACGTCGAGGGCCAAGAAGGTAGGACATGAGAAGTCACTATAACCTTTGTGACATGGCTGCGAGAAAGCTAGCGGCAAACTTATAACACACGTTCAGGTCTTTGAAAGAAAAGGGGTCAGCAGCTGTTGAATTACTGTACATACAAAAAGGATGCAGCAGATCACAGGCGGGTCCTGCTGTGACATGCTACACCCAGACCCAGCTTAATGGCAACACTAAACCTGGCTTCTAATTTGAATAATAGTAGTCGCAAGCAGAGACCCATACGCCTGCTCTACAGGAGTGGTTACACTGCGTGTTTGTTTGGTAGAGTACAATGAAACATTGATGAAGGATTATCACATCAAACTACACATTAATCATATAAACCAGCTGGAATGTTTATGAAATAAGAGACACGAGTATATTGACCATGAATACAATCATAAAATTCCAACTAAAATTGCTTTAAGTGGACGATAAGAAAAAGAAAACCAAAACAGCCCTGTCTCAGTATGTTCTCCATATCTCCTGACATCTGGATTAACTGCAGCATTTCAAACATTCACAGGATTCACACACGAATTACAAACATGCACACACACATGCACGCATGCACACACAAGCAGCCTCTCCCTCATTATGCATACAAGCTCCCGTGCCACGCACATACACACAAACACAGACACAGACATGCACACACAGCACGCCTTTGCTTTTTGCTGGCTGTATTACATCATCCTCTAATCTAAAAATAGAGCCAGAGATTAGGCCACGAGGCTACACATTTGACCGCACTCCACGGTCACTCCACTAGTAGTATAATACATAAACTAAAGTGTGCAGGAGAATTTATTTCAAAAAAGCCTTCATATAATATCAATTCAAAAATTAGAAAAAATTTGACACACTGAGAAAAACGGGTACTACAGTGAGATATGGGCACTTCAGGGTCTTCATTGGTTGACAGTTGCTTCTCAAATGTGAATATTTTCTGTTTATTTAATTTTCTCTCATTATGCTCAATGTGTGTGTGTGTATTGACTGCTGTTCATGACAAAACAGGATTTTCGAGGACATCACATTTGTCTATTATTTGAAAATAATCAGAAGTTGCACCCCGCCAACATAGAAAAGCAGTAACATGGTTTCCAGAGAAGTTTGGTGTGGTGCGGTCTAACCCCAGACATGCAATAACTGGGATGACTAGAAGCTGTAGTGTGTGTGTGTCCTTATATAGCAAGGTGTCCTCCGTCAGTCT
Organism: Lepturacanthus savala; assembly: GCA_030544235.1. NCBI lineage: Eukaryota > Metazoa > Chordata > Actinopteri > Scombriformes > Trichiuridae > Lepturacanthus > Lepturacanthus savala. Next base: position 20,084,898 of record CM060465.1, read on the forward strand.
CCAGCTTCAGGATGACTGATGCTCAGAGGACACCCCGGAGAGGAAAGTAATATCCGACCCTTCTCCTCCTCTCACATCCATCAGTAGACTTGGCAGAGAGCAAAAGGGAGGCCAGCATACAATGTTCTCCTTCTCCCCGAGTGCTGAGTAATATATGTGCAATAATGGACACAGCAGCGGAACATTCAGTCCACTGAACTGGTAGCACAGCACGCCCAAATTACCTGTTAGAAAAACCTGGAATAACAGCTGGATTTGACAGTTTTATGTCTACGCTCATTTCTTCCTATTTGACTTAAGGAAACGACTGTTTGTGTCTTTGTTCTTGACAGTTAATGATCACCTCAACTCCATGATTGAATTCATTATGACAGTCACTGGAGATGGCTACAAAGCAGTTTGACAGTAATGATAATTACACAGCAATGCAGCAGCAGGTGTGGTCTATTCAGGGTCTGCTTGCAAGCTGTAAATAGATCACAATGACAACTTAAGGAGAGAAGTGAACCCGTCTTTCTTAATTACTTGTTAGTCCTGTGAATAACAATTAGACTAGAAATTAGGAAAAAGGTCACAACCATCACTGTGTAAACACATGGGAATCACAGTCATTTGGCTAAAGGAATAAGGTTGCCGTTTTGGGAAATATTTGCTTTCTTACCAAATTCCGATGAGAAAGATTAATGAGGTATCGTTCTGTTAAATTTGAAGCAACAGCCGAGAGACCGTTATCTACAGGTTATCTTAACATCTAACAAAGGAACTCGGCTATGATGCCAAGTGTTGAGTAATTTAAGAACAAATTTAAAATGGATGATTTTTTTTCATTTTTCACTGGATTAAAACAGTCTGGCCAACTGCTCCCTACCCCGAGTGTCTGAGAAAAGTGTACAATCGTGCGTTTTTTTCTATGTGACAAAGCTCTGTCCACTTTGGCAGGTGAGTCAGAAAAGTTGTTTTTTATACTAATCACTGCCGCTGCTGCACCGTCTTTGTCCGACAGAAACACAGCGACATCATGTTGGTGGAATGTGCTCTTGCCTCTTGTGCTCTGCGTCTCTTTATCAGCAGTCACATACTGGTCATTACGTCATCCGGCCATCATCTGGTATCAGCTGTTTAGAGCATCACGGCACAAATAACTGTTTTCAGCACTTCAAAAACACGATTGCTGGTCACAACACCCACTGTCGTGCTAATGTGATACATGACTGACCTCATAAGGAACCTTTAATCATCCACCCTCTCCCCCTTCACAGGGAGATCAGAAATGTACAGCAGCTACACAGAGGTTAGGTCTTTCACTATTATGAATATGTTTGGAACCTCTTTTCGATATAAAGTCTGAAGAAAATCAAAAGCCTCTTATTCCTTTGGTCATCACACTGTGATACTTCAAACTAGCGTTTCCTTTTCAAAAAAGCATTTGAGAGTGTGCATGCTCTGTGCACAGTGGTGCATAACAATTAAGGTGTGAGCAGGATGCAGGAAACCATTCATAAAATTGTGCTGTTCTCACAATTAAAAAAAAAGGTAAGTTAAATGTATCCTTTGATTTGTATTTCAAAAGCTTTGTCAGCCATACTCCAAATAACTGCATCTGCCTGCAACATCTGGCTTTACAGTAGTAGTATGGCAGCACCATTGACTTAGGAAGCAGATCAAAAGCTGGCAGAAATATTTATATATACCCTAATTACCTGAAATGATGGTAATGATGTTATCAATTTGTTAACATGTGGTGTTAAATTGGTTATATGATATTTATGAGCCAAAGAGGGAGCAGCATTGCTTTTTTGAATTTTTTACACAAACCTTGACTTAAAATATTGAAATTATTTTAAACTACTTTCGTATTGTATTGATAATTTGGATACGAACAATATATAAAGTAGGGCTGGGCGATATTGTGAGCATGATAGAACAGTGTCTATTGTGCCCTTTCTTCTCCATCGTTTCTATCGTAATAAACTAGTTTTATCCATTATTACAGCTATATATATATATATATATATATATATATATTAAATAATTTAATGACATTTTGTGTTGTCATTATATACGTTCTAAGTTTATATAACTGAAAAATAGAAGAATAAAAAGATTCATTTTAAAGAAACATCGCTGAACATTGCTGAACAATATTGCTGAAGGGGAGTTTTCATTTTAGGGACTTTTTGTAACATATTTATGTTATACAGCACATTTCCCGTCCTTTTTTCATTGTAAAGTTTTTCTGTTTCATCGCTGATGTCAATAATGGAGAAAAATCACACTACTTTTAGTTTATGGAACAGGAAGATATTACACAGATCGTGAAAGCTACACAGCCACAGGTACAAGAACAACTAGTTTCGAAAAGAGTGGGGCACCTCTGTGATTTGGCTGCAATTTGGATTTAAGCCCTCTGACACGGAGCAAAAGGAGGCTGTATACAAACTTTGCAACAAAACTATCCCCACACCACATGCAAACACAACCAACCTGTTCTATCACTTAAAGAAGGTCCACAAACGAAAATACACAATACTCGAAGTACAATCAGCTAAGATAAATCGGTCTTTCACGAATGCACGCAATATGAGAAGACGTCTCTGCACCAAAAACAAATCACAGGTACCACCTTGCATTACATTTGTAAAGACATGTCTTTACATGATATGTTTATGTGGAGAAGGACAGCTTTTGAAACCTTGTCAAAGTACTTGATGAGAGGTACGTTATACCCAGCCATAAGCACTTCAGTAAAGTGGAGATGCCTCGCTTATAGGACACATGCCAGGCTGAAGTGGAGAAAGATGTTTGCAGTGCTGCGTATTATGCCTCGACGACGGACTGATTTTGAAGGGAAAACAGTGAAGGTACGTCATACTGTACGTCATTGTGTACTGTAGCATGACTGTTTTTGATACATTTCGTGCAGCAATGTACACGTTTCTCATGTGTGACAACAATTGAAAATAAGGAGAATAACTGAAAACATGCATAATTGTGGTATATTATGATATATATAGTTATCGTGATATAAATTCAGCCATATCGTGATATATGTTTTTTTTCCATATCACCCAGCACTAATATACACCATTGTTCAAAAGTTTGGGGTAACTTAGAAATTAACTTGTTTTTGAAAAAAAAAAATAATAATAAACAAATACACTCTATACATGGCTAATGTGGTAAATGACTATTATATATATCTACGTAGGTGTATAGAGGCCCACTTCCAGCAGTTATCACTCCATTGTTCTAATGGTACAATGTGTTTGCTCATTTCGTCAGAAGGCTAACGTACTAAAATTTTCTATTCATCTTATGGTGGTTAACACTAAATCAACTGGGTGGCCCCAAACTTTTGAACAGTAGTGTACAGAGTTTTATTGCCCAGGCCTAGTCAACATAGTGGACAAATAGCTGCAGTACTCTCTTTGATATCTTGTTAGTGTCCAGATGCTCATTATGAGTATATGTAAACCACTCCGCTTTTCATTCATGAATTCATATTCACTGGTTTGGCTGACAGGAGGAGTGGGGAAAGTCATGTCTGTTCACATCAGCAGACAAAAGCCTTTGGCACTTATTGAGCACACAAACATTTGTTGACTGAAACTCAACTTGCTTCTGGCAGAGGGAGATTCCAAAACCCATCTGGCTTTGGAATCGCTCACTGCTCCTGCCAGTCAGACTGCAAAGTGCAGCTGAGTACTTCACTGTAGCTCCTCATAACTGCTACAGAATCTCCAACAGCAGCGATGGACCAGCATCTGAGCCAGTGAACATATGGATTTCATGTTTGGGAGTTGCATTAAAAAGACTAAACAGGCGGACATATTAAGTCAACACACTGGAAAAATCATCACATACTCAATCAAATTCACCTCTTCTGTGGCGCCTGGGGACTCAGGACAGGCTTCATCGTTTTCTTTTTCCCAGTCAAACCACAATATGCTACCAGTAAAACAATACTGAATCCTTTTTAGGGCTTTAAATATGTTGAAAGTATCTAAATACTTTCCATCTTTACAAGAAAATATGTGAAAATTTATAGGGGATCCTTTATTGTGCAGTACATAAATAGGGAATGCAGAGACACACTGAAATCGAATAATGAAGACAACAGGCGCCACTTGACCTTCTCATATCATGTAGCCTGACAGGGTGATTGCACACCAGGAGATGTCATTCTCCAAAATGCTTGATTAATACTGGTCCCAGTCTGATCAGCTGTGCTACAGAGGAAACCTTCAATTGTACCTAAAAAAGAGCCCATTCATATGGACTGTTTTCAAAGTGACAATATTAGCACGGCAAATGAAAACTATTAAATCTCTCTCTGAGGGGCCTTCAGTGGAATATTTACAGACAACAAAGGGTCTTACTTATGAAATCCATATAAGGGATGGCTTCTGGGGAGCCTGAGTCCGTGCCCAGACTGCTTGCTTATGGGTGTCAAACATGGCCTGTTAGGACTGCCTGCCAGCCCTCGCCACAGTTATTTGATTTCGGAAACCCTCTCAAATCCCAGACTCGAATGCCACTTCTCCCACCTTCGTGCCTTCAATAACAAAAGCGGAGCAGCCAGCCGCCGCAGCTATGCGGCCAATAAACACAGCGATGGAACCAGGAGCGGAACAGAAAGAAACATGCAGGAGCACTGGAGAATACAGATATTACTGGGTCATTAAAAAAAAAATCATCATGGATTTTGGTATTTGGATATTTGGCTATCTGCATTGTACATTTGCATAGTTCATGCCAGGGTGCGCAGAGAGATGGTGGCGTGTATCCGGTTACTCGCGCACTCAGATCTAATCCTTTCCAGCAAACTAGGAAGCGTAATGTGAGACCGGGCAGGCAAACACACAGTCAACACAAGCTCGTCTCTCTTGGTCATGACCGTTGAGGAATGGAGGCGCCCAGGAGAGAAGGTGAAATCCAGTACGGCAAAGAGAGGATGCTTCAGAGTGTCCCTATAGCTGGAGCTGATTGCTTATGTAACCGTCGACACACTAACTGGAATATGAACCTATAAATAATCAAACCGGAGAATCAGGCATCTCCAACGTAATCTTAAAATATCAATCTCAATGGTTCTATTTATTTTTTATTTTTTTTGTCTTGGTGTCTCAGACGTGAAGGATGATGGACAGGAATATATAAACACCAGAGCCAAGACATAAAAAAAAAAACATTCGAGGCCTCATAACTCAATCACAGATTTCACACACCAAGGCTAACCCGCAATAAGCTCCTTACTCAGGCGGAGCCATGGGAAACTACAGTACAGCTCCGCTCAGTGCTTCAGCTCGCCTCGCTTACCCCAATTATTTACAAAGCTAATGTTTAATCTTCGAAGAGCCTCGGCAAACGCAAAGAATTCCAGACTGTGGACGACTGCCGAATGTAACAGCAGGCTGAAAATGGAAAAGATAATGGAAATAGAAATGGAAAAACCTGGAAAAGACGTGACAAATCAATTAATATCCGAGCTACTGACATTTTTTTGTCATTCCTTGTCAGAGTTGAACTGACAGCTTCCCCATGTCATTCTTGATTATTTTAGTGCTGGGGAAATAAAACAACAACAACTGCGGTGTCCTTGGAGAGGTCTTCCATATGAGCTTGGACCTTCGACGTTTCAACACTTTGAGACTTATCCCTTCCAGTGCCTGACACCAATTGATCAGAAGCGTTGTCTAACGGGACCAAAGAGACAACCTGCTGCCAAGCCTTGATGGGACATATACCAGTGAGCTAAAGCCAGCAAAAGCCATAATCCTGTCACATCCATTCTTATGGTCGCTAATCTCCGCGCGTGGGTGGCTGCGAGCAGCTCGGATGGTAAACAAGTCGCGGGTTGTGTGGGCATTGTGAGATGAGGGAATCGGCGGCATGAGTGTTCTCACTTAGCCTAGTTGGCGCTTTTATCTTGATCCGCAGATGCCTTGACCTTTCTGGGGTTGTAACAGCACGCCTGGCTGCAGTAAAGCAGTACCATCGAGTTTGCAACCTGGACCAAGCAGGATACCTAATAGATGGTACTGCTTTACTGCAGCCAGGCGTGCTGCATTAAAGCAGTACCAGCTTACCAGGAAACCTAATAGATGTCTGTAAACTGAGGACTGTAAAAAGTAGGTAGCCTGTACAATAGAGCTGGACCTAATGATTATTTTGATAGTCAATCAATCTATCAATTATTAAAAACGATCAATCAATTAGTTGTATAGCTAATAAGATGAAGATGCAACCTAAAATGCCTTTTTGACCAGACCAACAGTCGACAACCCAAAGATCAGTTTACTGTTATAGAAGACTCAAGAAACCAGAAAATTTCAACATTTTCTTCCTTCTAAAAGTGACTCAAATCGATTAACTAATTATCAAAATAGTTGATGATTAATGTAATAGTTGGCAACTAATCAATTCATTCACTAATTGTTGCAGGTCTATGGTACAAAATCCTAGGTATGAAATTTAGCCAGTGAGTACATACTAGTAAAACTCATTAAGTCTTGGCTTTCATTCAGATGGTATCATACTCTTCCTGTTTAAAATCTTGCATCACTTCTGCATTTAACAGTCCCACCAGGATTTCACAATTTTTTGGGTGATTTCTGCAACCAAAATGACAAAATTTGCGGTGGTATTTTCTCATAATTTGCAAGGATTTTCTTTTTTTTTAGCTTACGTGTAAACCCCATCAAAAGGTCTAAAGAAATAAACACTGAGGCCGAGTCCCAAATTGCATACTTCTGCACTTACACTTAATATGTATAAGTACAACATACAACATTATGTATAAGTACATAAGTGCATTCACACTATGCGGTGTGTGAAAATGTACTCACTTGACGTACTCTTGAGTATGGATCATAGTGACGTTGTAGATACCGGTGTAAACGTCTCAAAAAAAAACAAAAAACACACACAACAGTATAGTAAAATGCTTGTTTCCATTGGCTGTGCGTCAGCGATCATGGCTCCAGTGGTCAGTTGTCTTTAAAAAGTAGTCGACGAAGAAAAGAAGAAGCATTTCCTGTGAGTGTGCATTGGCAGTGTTTGAAAACAATTTCCTCCACTTTGGTGTAAAAGTGAGGGATACTGATTGGCTCGGTCACTCGCAGAGACGGCAAGTGGGATATGTTCGCCATCACCAATCACTGCCTACAGCGACATGAAATTAAATCGGCTGTGTGACATAAAAGAAAATGGATGCGTGTGCATGTGCAAATACACTTCACCAGCAACAGGTACTGAAAGGATAAGTGGGTTACGTGAAAGATGGATGGTATTTTGAGTTCATGCAAGAATTATCCGACATATTAGAAAATATGCTGCATCTCAAAAGTTTGCAGTATATTGCTGATTACGCGGGAATTCATGCAATCGCAAAATCGTGAAAAACTGGAGGGACTGACTGACTGTACAGTCTTTGTATTTGAGTAGATGTATTTAAAAGACTGCGATAAAAAGACATAATTGTATTCAGCCTTTAAAGCTTGAGAAAAATCCAAGAATGTTTATTTCTCCATCTACAAATCAACCCAAACAAGAATACCACAAAATATGTCAAATTGTGAAATATGTGAAGTGGTCAAGTAAGAGCTTGGTCCCCACACATACTCATATAAAAAAAACAAAAAAAACAACACATTGTTAGGATCAGGGGAATTTGGGAGAGAGGCTTTCTTCCCAGCCTGACATTGCTCAATCACTTCATTTCCCTTGTGCCACTTCCACTAAATATTTTAGAGCACCCAGGACAAGAGAAAGGTCGGCCTTCCTGTGTGACCCAGCGCAGCAGAGAAGCCGGCTGATCCAGTCAGGAAAGGTAACCAAACACCCACGCAGAGACCGTGGAACACACAGATCGCACGAAAACAGATTCCTCGCAAATTTAATCCCTGTTGCACATTGCAAGCGCCAGTCAAATTGAGTGTTTGGCAGGTGCAGCACTGATTGCATTTAAACACAGGATAATACAAGTATTTGGCTATAAGTCACGTTTCGATAAATTAACCAGAAATGAGTGAGGAGGAAATGGTTTAACTGGGGAGGAGGGGGGTGTATTAAAATAAATTCCAACATGACACCGATCTAAACCCTAAAATTACAGACACAAACCTCAGAAAGTTTGCACATTTCAATGTTAAGCCATATTTATTCATGATTCAATGCTTCATTTTGGTATTCCTCTATGTTTTATTCTCTTCCTAGCTTATCGTGGGAAAATAGCAGAGCCATTTCCTGCAGCTTCACTGGAACAGGTGTCAGCTGAGGGTCTATCGGATTTATACTGAAGCAGGTACAAACCCAAGCTCATCACTTAAGCCCCCCAAAAAAATAGCTAATCATCGGCTTCACGATCATACAGCCCGCCATAGCATCAATTGCTAAGGAAGTGTGGCCTTCAGACAGCTTTCCGACCCCACCCAAATGGAAAAACGTCAAGGAAAGTCAAGGTCTGTGACGTTTTTGTTCGTTCACTTCTGGGAACAGAACATTTGGAGGGTTTGTTTTCTACATCAGCCTGCCAGAGAAGAATTCATCTCTTGTCCAGATAAGCAGGTAACAAGGCTCCAGGGCTCCTCCACACAACCAGTGAGTGAATGTGAAATATGATGTGGTCCTGAGAGGGACTGGAGTGAAAGGACCCGACTTGGGAAAAAGGTTAACAACTGTAGGGTCAGCAGCTGTTAGACGCCTCCTGAAGCCTGATAGCTGCATACGATAAGATGTTCAAAACAAAAATAGGTATAAATTTAGGTTACAGAATATGAAGCATGTGTTGGAATAAACCCTGACTGTTTGCAGTGTGGCTGAAATCTATCAGCCTACCCCAGTCTGCTGCTGTCTAACAGCCGGGTGATTTTGCTCTCTCGATCTGGTCACTTTACTAGTAAAGAGACATAGTTTATAAATCATCTGGATCCCAGTCAACAGAGGTCGCAGAGTTTAGACTTCAACAGGCGAGAGGATGCATTTCAGACTAGAAAAAACATGCAACTTTAACCACTAAGCATGAGAGTAATGTGATGAATCATGTGACCAAAGGTTATATTTGAGTTACAAAAGGTCCTTGTCAGTGAACCCCTCCTGCAAAGTTGAACGGTTAAATAATACTTCACAGTTTCTAAGTTTTGGGATGAAACGCATCTAGTTTCTGCTTAAATTGTCCCAGATTTAACACTTTTCCTAGGTTATATTTGAAGCTTTGATATCCCTAACAAGATATATTTGTGGGTTTAGTACCAAATAAATCATCTCAATATAGGTTTACGTGTCCTCTCTCAAGCCTCTCTGTGGAGATATTCTGTTCGGTATGAGGTTGGCGATGGTTAGATTTTGTGTGGTAACGGTTAAGGTAATCATCTGAGAAAACACTTCGCCACAGAATAGCAGAAGAGTGAAAACATGGGATGTCTAGAGGGTGACACACCTCCAATGTAACAAGTATTTATTAGAACCTTTGTGGGAATGACTCAATACATGAGAGATATCACACACAGGATGCAATTCATCCCATACCACTCACAACAACGCCACTTTACAACCACACCATAAAACTGCTTGACATTGCTCAACTTGTAACGGTCACTTTTTTATGACTGCTTTACGCACATGTTTTGAAAATCTTGGTTATTTAGCCTGAGATAATCAATGTGATTCACCTCCCACACACACACACACACACACACAAGGAAAAGCAAGCATGCACAACTCTGCTATTTCTAGGGTCTGCAGACTGGCAAAATGTAAACGGTCTCATTGGCCCAGGGCCTCAGGAATGTATTTTGTCATACTGACCTACTTCTGACCTGCAAGGTGGGAGTAACAGCCGCGAAATAAGTCTTTAATCCAGAGCTGTGAGAAGTCGCCAAAGCAAATGGAATGAAGCCATAATTCAAATCAACCAGTGGTTCTCCAAATCTGACACCATGTTTAAAATTTCATAAAACGTGTGACTGATGCAATTTCTTCACAATATTAAGAAACAGAATGAGAATTATGTTTTGACAGAAGACTTAGTCTATCGTTTCTAGATCATAAGCCACAATAAACAGCTTTCCAATGGTTCCTGCTGGCTGTTTGGCCATCCAATGTCTGTTTGTGACTCAACACTCAGGAACACACTAATCATCATGACCTCATTGGAGACACAGTTGAAACCGGTAACACGGTAATTGTCCTTCAATATAAAGATTTCCTTAGTGTCCACTGCAGAACACGACCTTTAAAACACTTCCCAACATGCCTTCAGTTCCAGTCGCATCTAGTTACAGACATCAGCCCTTTTAAGGGAGCGCTGCAGACCAAGCAGCTCTTACATGCGCGCTGGAGTGTTTGGGTCATAAACGGGAGCTTGTGATGAGTCAACTCACAGCAACAGACCTCTGGGCAAAACCTGACAGTTGGGATTCATCCGTTCGCTCCTGACACAGCGGGAGCTTCCTTCCCCCTTTCCTTTTCATCACTGTTTCCAAATCCACTTCACTTTGTGCAGTTGTGGGGGGTCAGAGGTAGAAAGGAACTCACTCTCTCCCTCTGAGAGACCGCCGCTGAGAGGTCAAAGTGAGTCAGACTCACAATTTACTGATTCCCTCTAGGTAACGACGCATGCATCGTTACATAGAGGGAACGCATCGATTGATGCCAAATCTGTCTTATTCACTTCATGCTCTTCAGCATATAGGATGCTGGATTAGGGAACTGTTAAAAAAAGGCATTTTTTGGTACAGCCCTGATTAGATAATTTGACCTTATGCTATGTAAAACTAGATGTCAAGGATTGACATAACACAAGGGTGTATTTGACTATAGGAAAATTAAAGCAAATGATTTTTATTTACAAATAAACTGCAGTTACAGCAGAGGATTACATGCAACTAGAAAAAAAACAAGAGATGGGTTATTATCCAGAGAAAGGCACCATAGTTCTTACTATGTTGCACTTATTTCACATTGAAAGTTGCTTAGAGCCATGTTATGTTGGGACAGATGGAAGGGGAAATTGTTTTAAAATGTATTATTTTTACAGTTGTTTGACTTTTTACTAAGTTAGCATGGCAGGATATAATAGATCGTCCTTATATCTACAGTAACGACCCCCTTGATCCAGCTTCTCTCCAGAAAAACATGACTGCAAGCAAACATCCTCCTTTTCTGCACCACATCCTGATGTCAGTGACTTATGAAAACACAGAGGTAGCAAAGGCTTCATCCCAATTAATGTCTACCTGCCTAGCAACACCCTGTTTGACCTCAGAGAGGACGACAGACAGAAGTTTAGCACTGAAGCTGCTGCAGCTTAAAAGGAGGTGGATGAAGTGCAAGGAAGGATCAACAGAACAAATGTTCCTTTGGTCGACTGAGACAGGCTGAGAGTCTTTGTCCAGTCAGGTCCATTTAGCAACAGGCTGACTCATTTCGCTGTGTGTTGATGTCCGACCCAATCTGAATCAAATAGAGTATTATGGTATTGTTATATATGACATGTGCACTCACCAAAAAAAAGAGAGGCATTAATTAAAAAGCATTCATCAGTGCAGCTGAGAGGAGAAAAGGAGTGACAGCGCCTAACTTCTACGGCACAAAAGACCTCAGGTGTAAAGCACAAACACAAACAATTCATCCATTAAAATCTATAAGAAATAGCATCGGTGGTATCCAATATAGAATTCAGTTTGTGACTTATATGATGAAGAGGGAAGAGGGAACCTGCGAAATTAGTAACGCATCCAGTTTTCCCTTGTTATTGAACACAACAGAAAGGCAAGACTCAAAATAGAAAGAGGGACATTCTGTTGGTCTTCAAAAGAGAGGAGACACACATATTTGACATTTTAGTGGCTCTAAACACAACACTGGTTATTACTGTCTTTAATATTAAGCAGCACAGTTGTACAGTTGGAGTCAAGAGTCAATGTCCTACAGACATGTACTGTACACAGGGAAAGAAAACACTGCCATAACAACAGGTATATCCTCTCCTGAGAGTCCAATCAAGTGCATGTAATTAATCTTTTTTCCGGTTCAGTTGTACATTTGTTATTACAGAAAAAAAATGCTGTCAAACGTCCAAAAGGTTTAGAAAACCCATGTCAAGCAGCATGTGTAGAACTCTTCATTTGGCAATTCAGGCTATTCATCCGCGCTACACAGACAACAGAATGTCGTCCTAAATGAGGATATTTTACTATAATTGATCGCGATTGAATAAAAGCCTCCATCAGCGGCGGCGGCTATACATTCCACAGGCTGTATCTCAGCCCGGCTGAGAGCTAAACGGCATGAAACACGGTGTTTGCTCAGGACCTTTGATGCAGCAATACGGCAATGCGTATGTAATGTGCAGATAAACGGTGTGATTTATTGCGCTGGTGCACTGCTCTCGTTAGTAAGCGCTATTAAAACCAACGGGGTGGAACATTCCCAAACGTGCGTAGGTGCAGTCCGCGAATCCAGCAGGGAAACGTTAAAAAAACAAACAAACAAAAAAAACGACCCGGAGCAGTATCCCCTCTTACCTCTGAACGCTACGTGTTTATAATCCACTCGTAGATAGCGGGAATGAATCCATGTCCGTTTGTAGATCCAGATTTTCCCCGTACAATCCGCAGTGTTCACTGGTGTATTATTCAGTGCTCGTGTAAGGCCAGAGCAGGCAGCCACACAGCGGAGGAGAAGGCGCAACTTGAAACTGACAGAGAGGGTCGGTCGAAACCATAACGGCGACAAGGAGGGGGGGGTGCTCGAGGCTATGAATCTTAACACGTCACCGAGATATCGAATGCGGATTCACGTCACCGTGATTTATTATTGGCACAGTCTGACAGCAGTTTTTGGCGTCGAGAATGGGGGCGAAATCGGTGCCATGTTGGTATTTATCTAGCGCCATTTGTATAAGCTGAGAAACCCCCCCACTACTCCTTGAAGTGAACCTACTTGTTTTAACTTACTTTAATCCGATTGGTCTCTTCCAAGGTGACGCATTAGTGCTGCTGCGTTCAGGTACTGTCAGAAACATGGACATTTGTTTATACAAGTGGGAACGTGTTTTTATATCTATTGTTATAAATCTATTTGTGTTAAATTCTCTGTCATTGTAAAGTTATTCCATATACAACGCGTGTGGTTCTGCACTCTAAATACATATTTACATAAGTTGACATGAGACTTTAAAAGAGATGTACGGCAATAACCGATGGCCTTAAAGTAGGCTTTTTTAAATAAGAGCCTGATCGTTATCAATATAATAATTTCACTAACGCAGTTAGTATTAGCAGCCAAAACATGTATGTGTGCTTAGTAAAATTGCTCCAGCAGTTTGGCCTCAGTTTCCCATGGAGTATTACTGAATGTAACATATGCAAGGCACAATCTGGGATAAGGGCTGAATATGAGTGTCCCGAGCTGCCCACTTTTTGATTTATCAGTGTATTGCAATGTATGTGACACCCAAAAGTTTTGCATTGATAAGGAGTGTTGAAAGAAGAGATAATTCTTCCAACTGATTGGGTGACACAGAGTAATAACCTATAGCTGTAATTCCTCAGTCTCAACAAGTCTGTTGTGTACGTCTGCATCTTTTTCCCAGTATGAAATGTGAAATTCTGATTTTCAAAGACCATTTGTTTTCTAGCAATGTTCTGACATGGATTGTGCAGCAGTTTTAGAGGCCTTAGTGAAAAACCACATAAGATTACAACTTGGGAAAATTATAAGTTTGAAACAATCGCTTGGAAATGGCAAGTTGTCCCATGGAAAACAGCTATAGTGAGTCTCTGGCTGCTTCCCACAGACAGAAATATGCATCACTGATACACTGCTGGTTCTGTTTCAATCCTATCACAATCCACGACTTCTACTACAGGAGCATATTTTATACATCCATGATCCAGCAAGCTAGAAGGAAAATAAAAAGAACCTATTAAATGCTGTAATGATTATCATAAGCGGGCTGCTGGCTGTTTCAAGGGAAAGGTCAATGACGTACAGGCCCACCAATCAAAGTCACTGCTGCTTCAGTTGTGCCACCACCAACAGAGGCTCGGAAAAACAATGCAATCTCAAAATGAGACAACTGAGATACTGTTCATCCACTGTGGTCAGAAACAGGGCTTTTCATCTATATTTTGAGTACAATGCAATGCAGAGACCTCCGGAGTCTGTGCAGGAAGGAGGAACCTCCTCTGCCACTATCAGCTCTTTGCACATTACAGAATTGGTCTCTCCCTCTCAAGCATCTAGCAAGGCGGACGCCTTCCTGTCACTGGACAGACACGAGGCACTTGCAGAGATACTCTGTAAACTTCAGCTTGAACACAGCCATGTGCAGAAGGATCATACTGCTTTATTTTTGTTCATTCATTCAATAGACAGGTGATGTAATATGTCCTCAGTGAAAACATCTGTCCTGTCTCTTTTTTTCTAAGAGTGAGGTGACAAAAGAAAGCATGTAATATGATGTCAAACACAAGGTTGTCATAGAAAGGGCGTGCATTCATTCAGTTGTGAAATGTTATTTGCCCCAGACACGTACTAGGTATATCTCTTTTGAATATTTATTTGTGCACTTCAAAAGCAACTTTCTCTATTTAATGTTCATTATGAGGATGATGTAATTCTTTCTTGTGGCAGTGAACTACTGCTGTATTGCTGCATCACTCTGTAAGTGTGTAATAGCTAAATAATTTATTGTGATTTAAAACAATGTGCAAAAAGAGTATATGCATGATACAAATGTGGCCCTTATGAAATTGAAAACAGTAACATTACACCACATCTCTCAGATTTCTATTATATGAGGTTCAAACCTACCCTAATTTAAAACAGCAACATTTAGACTGTGAAAGGACTTGCAGTCAGGAAAGCTTAGTGTTTCCACCACCACAAGGACATTCCACATATGAGGACTCCAATCAGAACAAGCTGCCCTAGTTGGATTTGCACAGATTTGCTAATTAAACAGACCACAGGGGGACGCAGGATGTCAACAGAGGCGGAGGAGCAGAAGTGTAGAAAAAATGGATTTTACAGTAGATTAGGAGTCAAGAGCGGACAGGCTTGCTACTGGCTCAACAGTGCTCAGTTTCACCACATTATGAAACCACCCCTAATTGCACTGAGCATCTTGGTTCCCACTGTGCATCTGTTCCCTCCTGAGGTTTGTCATCAGCCATTCAAAGAGGAGCTGGTGGAAGCATGCAGACAAAGGACTGTCTACCTAAGGTGAGGCTGGCTGCACAATATCCCAACATAACAAAGGAATTGCACATGATGTCATCCCTGAAATCTTCAAAAGCATCTGCCCTATCGGATAATCACATACAGATGACAATGGTCCACGTGCAGTGCTCCTTTTATTCAGCTTTGGAAAGGGGATAAAAGAGGTAAAGCACTTACTGTACTGATGGAAGAGGTGTTCCTCAGTCTGGGATTTGTTCTCCTTCTATTTTCCTCCCTCCCTTTCCCCTTGTCTTTCTGGCTCTCCTCCCTCCTTCTTCCCCCCTCTTCGTCTCACAACAGCAAGATGCTGCCTGGACCAGTGCTTGTCGTCATGGTAACCAAAACTGGGGGCTTCTCACATGACTGGATCTGCCTGGGTGCTGATTGGCCCGACGCGTTGAAGTGGGGAGGGGGGATTGGGTGGGAAGGGGCGGTGATGTCACACTCTTCCTCCGGTTCACAAACGGGAGGGATCCTCACTCCAGCCGCCTGCAAGAAAACAAACACAATGAGTTGTTTTTTTTTTTTAAGGTGGGGTTGAGCTGGGTGAATGAAGCTATTACAGTCAAGGATGATTCTACTTGACTGACGAGTGTCATGCTGACTGACTTAAAGGACTTCTAGCTTGCTGATCTTAGACAGTCGGGCTTGGCTCTGATTCAACCCCCCCTCCTTCACATCATTTAAGATGCTGCTGCTGCTGCTAAAATGCACTTCTGTACTTTATGCTGCCAGGGGCCAGAATGCAGAAAATAACACAACTGTGACAACACAAATGAGCACATCCGCATGTGGCAACTTGACCTGCTGTCCTACCACACTTCAGCCTCACTTACAGGGGCAGCGGGAGGCTATTTATAGCACTGCAGAAATCAAACATGCATAACTGCTGCTATTCAGGCTTAGATTCAGTAATACTCTAAAACTGCATGCAAAGATTAACATTCCAACAGTCAAAGAAGTGAACTTTTGGTTGCTGTAATACAGAGGCAGGCGGCTATTTCTGCTGATAACAAGTAAATTACCCGAGTCAAGAGATTACGTTAATACCGCACACTTAGTGTAATGTGTAGCTTAAACGTTGATAAAAATACAAAACACTAAAAAGAGCAGCTCGAACATGCACTGATCAGCATAAGTGCCATAATTGCATAATGATAAGCGTCATACATTTTATACAAGCTATTTTCCAGACTTGAAAGCTGAGGAAAATCTTGGCACGAGAACAGCAGCAATGAAAGCAGTGTTGAGCAAAGTGGAAGAGGAAAAGAAAAAAGAACACTTTCAGTGTTCATGGAGGCAGTGAAAGATTTCACAGAGAGCCCGGGTGTTTTACATCCTATTTGAGAGAAAGTAGGTCTCTGTCAATTTTACGCTCATTCCCAAAGATGATATGAGTAATCATGGTCCGGCTGCTTGTCCAGACTGTTGTGTAACGGTCTGGGATTGGTCCAGTTCTGCCAGAGATGAGAAATGTGCTTGTTTTCAATGTCATGTGTTATGAGGTCTTGAGAACCAAAAAAAAGCCTTGTCAGCATGAAGGATCAAAAAGGGAGTAAGACTAATACTGACGGAAATTCACTGAAAATCCTAGTTGGCAGCCGTCTCGGTTGGAGGCCATCTTTGTTGTGTATGGTGTGTACCCTTCATTTCCTGGCAGACCAATTAAGATGCTTATTTGCTTATATAAACAAATATCCACCTGCTGTCTTTAAGCATGTCATTATATTCATTAGTCACACACTCTACTTCTGACCTACAGCCAAATAAATGCATTTTAACATATTTGTAAGTAAAATACAAGATAGTACTGTAAGTGTAATTCAAATAAAAAGGAAGCATAGCGAAATTCATCAATGCAAAATTTCGTTGTTTTCTTGTAAAGTGTTAAATGTGAAATTATGTCAAATAATAATAAGAAAAACGTCTGACAGTAGCTCTTAATAATCATTTTCTATTCCAGAGGCTGTCTGAATCGATCAGAAATATTGCTCTAACATTGTCCTCCGAAAGCATCCAAGCATGCATTATGCAGCCATTTTTTTTTTGTAATGCTGAAAATGGGCAGTGAGATTTATTAATAAAACATGTACTGCTGTCTCCAAAGCCATCTGTTTTTCTACAACCAGCAGACGCCGCCCACATAAAGGGCTTATCCACTCTAATCAAAAACAAATTTAAAAGATTTCATTTTCCTTCTGAGGACAGTAGTTTGTTTCCGATGCTCCATTGCCATATAATACATAGTAGACTATGTGTCATTATCGTGTCAATGATGTTTAACATAAAACTGTCAGTTAAAGTAGAACACTATTATGAATGTATCCAGTTTTATAAATGTACTCATGCAGTAAATATTATGTATTGGTGTCTGAGCCAATCTTATTTTCTTTAGTGTTGCTGGTTTACTTGACGGTAAATCATGACCCAAATATCTAAGAAATTTGGGTGATGATTGAGGGAAATGAGACCAGAACAGTGTCTATGTTGACATGTTTCCCCCTGCATATGTGCATGAGCTCATTGAGGTCTGAATTATGACGACCTGCACGTTAAAGCAGGAGAAGACAAAATCTAAAAAATGCACCTCCCCCAAGTCCTGTATCCTTCCTGTGAGCATGAATAGGTTGAGGCGATGATGAGAACAGTGATATTAATAAGTGATCTCATCATGTTCATGGCCTGCCATCAGGAGCCTGCTACGGACCAGCGAGCACTGAGCTGCAGACAAGAAAGAGACAGAGAGCAGGAGCAGAACCAGTCACATGTTGTTGAAAGGCAAACACATAATAATGAAATGATTTAAGTAAATATTGTTTTAATCAAGCATAAATTGGATATTTCTACAGATGATTTTTTTTTATATTATTTCTATATTTGTTGACACTGCAGACAGAAATGAAGTTCATCTTACTTAAGAAGAAACTGTCCTTGCACAACAAACTAAGACACACTGGAGGACAAAGTAATGTAGGGTGGATACTTCAAATATAGCCTATATGTGGTGTATTAGTAACATGCTGAGAAAAAAATAATTATATCAATTAAGTTAATTCAAATAAATGATCCAATTAGAGGACCACAACAATCACGTAAAAAAATTGTCCAAAAAATTGTCAAAAAAATACATAACTAAATAATGAACATCACAAAGTCAAAAGGATAAATGGTATTACAATGGTTATTCACAATCTTACAATCATAGCATTACAACACAATTAACAACAAATTAAAATAAGAAAGAAATTATATATAAAAAAATGATGTAGCGATGAATGATGTAAAAGGACCATTAATAATTTAATAAACGCATATATTTTTCCATCTATGACCCTATACTATATAAACATTCTTAAAATGATTGGTATACTGTAACGGTAATACAAATAAAATGCCTATTTAAATGTTATTATGTAAGAATACCCTTACTGGAGTTAGAAATGTGTGTAAGAAACTGGCATCAGAAGTGTAGTGGCTGTTACTACAAAATAAAATCGAAATTTGGTGGAAACAGACTGCAAACAACCCAATGTTAGCCTCCAGTGACGCACAAACACTGACAATAATAATTAAATAAAATAATAAAATAAATTTTGACTGCTTTTTCACTAATAGCATTTACTTGTACTTTTACTTTCAATCTTTGACTACACTTATTATTGGAAAATTACTTTTGATACTATTTTTTTAGAGGTGACTTTAAATTATAAAAAAAATGATTTTCTGCTGAGATAGCTATACTTTTACTCGTGTGGTATTTCATACACCAATAAATATGATATTTGAATTCTCAGTAAGCTGTCTGCTCAAACACAGTAAAGACTAATTACTAAGGCGAGCAGGAAGTGTTTTTATATAGAAGGCTATTGTTTAAACCCACAGATGATCACTTGAGATGAACCCTCTCAAGTGATACTGAAGTTTTTCCCAGAATCGGAATCAGAGTATTTTTGGTAACATGAATCCTGCCAGTGCTGTAACTTGAACATTTAATTTCCTCCAGAATGGTGAACACTAACCCTGTGCAAACACTATGTAAATCAGCTCTGCCCCTGAGCATGATGGGTAGAGCGAGAAGAGAGAGCTGTGCGTGTATGTGTGTTTGTGTAGTAGTAGGGGTTCAAACAGATGAATCAAAGTTCATGTACCAGCTACTGGGCAAAATCAGTCAGGGGAGAGAAAGGGCAGACAATGATGTCAGATTTCTGGAGGTCTTGTGTTGTCTGTGGTCAGTCTGAGCCAGTCTAAATTTAACCGCATGTGTTTAGGAGACCTCAGACCCGAGGCTGTGTGAGGACTGAAACAGCAGCAGTGGTCAGGGTGCGGCCACACTGGGTTGATTTCTCACACGGCCGTGTCCGTGAACTGCTCACATTGGAGGCTATAAATCCATGTTCCAGCCTTGACCCTTTATCCTCGACCCCTTCTTGATCCTTGGCAACACAGATGCTCCCGGCCTACGTACGGCTGTGACTGTAATGATTCAGAGTGTTTAAGGAGGTGTCTATATTGGATTGGAGTGGTTCCCATGCTGATCAGAGATGACCATGTACAGATACTTCACTAATAGCTGTGTGTCTGCACGGCAGTGAAAACACTAAGGGCAGGACAACCTTGAGTAGTCTTAATAGGATTCTGGAGAACTCTCTCTGTACTGTAGACCTACAAACAGACGGCACAGAGAATGGCAATGAGCAGTTTTTATCCAATTACATACTAACATACTAAACATACTAAAGTGCACTTTCATTCCTTGTTCTGATAAATCATTGCAAATCAACTTAAGCATATATAGATATATATATGACTCACCTACAGTATCTAACTAACCAACCCCTGACTGGCAGCCTGCTTCACATCACTGCACTGCACCCTTCAGCTGGCAAAAACAAGGCTTTAAAAATGATTAGTTACCATGGCAACCGGGTTTCCTTCCTGTCCTAGCCAACATGAGACTCGAGAGCAATGTTCATAGGTGGGAGGACAGCAAAGCTTTTTCTATTTTACAGACTTAAGAAAAGTCAGGTTCATTTCTGCATTTATACATACACACAAATATGAATCCAACCACCTACACAAACTATTACATTTTTGTAGTGAAGTGCTGATAGATGGATAGATAGCGTTGCTCGTTAGGTCCATACCAAAGTATGCCGGACTCCTGTTTTTCCTGACTACACACAGTAATCTTAATATAACCTAATCTTAATATAATAAGATCAACCACCTGGCCTACCATCCTGAAGTTAATATACTGACTGAGAACATGCCAGACACAACAGAGCATGGAAATGGATAATTGTATCTAAATCCACGGAATTAGGTGATTTCATAAGTTGAATTACATTGTACCGAAGTCATATTCTACCCAGGCATGAACCTTTAGTTGATGGTTGACTTAAGCTCAAGTTTTATTACACAGCTGGAAGACAGTATATACATTTGTTAAAAAACTATAATTTATTTATTCACATGCATTTTTTATTCTATTATGTCATAGGCTACATATGCTTTTGCAACAATCACTAATATCCGTTGATGTATTGCTATTTGATCTGTGTGTGAAGTAGCTTCAGTGATACCTGTCAAACTTGGCACAGGGAGTGAAGTTAAGTTGTTTGCTTATCAAACTAAACACTGACACGAAACAGTGTGTGTGTGTGTGTGTGTGTGTGTGTGTGCTTGTGACCAGACCAGAATTTTAATTGTGCTCCGCTTTGCACTGCCAAAGTGCCCTATCTGTCTCTGTCTCCCTTTCTCTTTTTCTCTCTCCTGTCCCCTTTTCCATGAACTCCCTCACTCCCTCCACTTCTCTTCATGGAGTGACTATGAAGCTGCGATATCCTTACCATTACAAGCCTGATCCAGCTACTTCCCCTGCCAGCCGGAGCTAACTATAATCAGTAGTCAGTAAACACAGTCCTGAGCGAAGCCTTTTCATTACAGCCAGAGACAATGCAGAGCTCTGCTGCAGTTTACACAATGACCTCAAAGCTGGTGCAAATCACTACACATATACAGCATAGCACAGCACAGCACCCACACTGAGAGGTCTGCGGGAGGATTTCATCCATATGTAATCAAAAACTTGAGCTTATCACATAAGTCAACATAAACTGAGCTAAAGTGCTGTTTTTCTAATTCTGCACCGGTGCTGAAATGCACTCGATCCCGACATGACCTTGACTCATAATTTGAAAAACTACTCCGGACAGTTCTGTTTATATACTTTTTTTTGTTGTGTTTTGGGGTCTTTTTTAGCTCCCGATTTGCATTTTAATTGCAGCTCATGCATGCAGGCAGATGTTGACTTAGTAATTCGACAACAGGCTGAGGTCATGGTTTCAGCCGGTCCTTGAACTCGATACAAAGTGGCCATGATGCTCACGTTCCGCAGCGTTCACAGCGAGTGTGCTCACAAACACAGCCCGAGGACAGAAACCAAACACCTCCCCGTTTTTACACCGAGACCACAGTGAAACACACGCACACACACACACACACGCTTAAAACACAAAAAACAAATTCTCTCCTTGACACACTCCCCTACACTTAATCAGTAATCAGCGTTGCTGCAGCAGGATATTACTTGCCTTGTAGCATGTATTCCTATGCAGTTTTTTAACTGCTCTTTTTGGGGGGTTTTCAACAGCTGTGAATCCAATTCAATAAGAAATCAGTTGTACAATATTCAGATACTTGACAAACATTAGTTCACTGTGAGACACACTTTTTCTCTTAAATTCCTCTATGCTCTATGCCTCCTGCTGCCAGCCCTGAGGCTTCTGAGACTCATAATACATGTCAGAAAGTCAGAGTTGGACCAAGGCCTCGGTGATCTAAGCTTTAAAGAAGCTTGCATGTAGAAACAAAAACCTCTCTCTGCCATGAGTAGAGCAGCCTTTCAACTGAACATCCCACGACTATATGTTACATTTTAAAGCACTGCATATATTAGTGTTACATGAGTGCTTCTCCAGATGGATTTGTGCATCAATAAAGAGAAACAAAAAGGGGATTTCAAGTTTTTCTAGTTCACGAGCCACATCTAACGCAGCGAGAGCGGGCGGTTGAAGTGTAAATGTCTTCTTCCCAGCCGTATTGACGGGTTTTAGTATAATGGAGCAAGTGAGAAGTGACAGAATGGATGGAGCTGTCAATGAATCTGCTAAGAAGGTCTCTAACGTAATGTGTCTAATAGCAACACATTGATCTCGCTCTAATTAGACATGAGTCACACACTCTGGGGCAGATTCTCAGATGTCACCCAGTTTGATGGTTTATTTGGGACCAGTTTAATCTTGTATGTGATCATGCTGGTGCTCAATAGTGCTGTAGTGTATTCTAATAATGTATTTTATAGAATAACAATAAGGAAAAGCAATGCAGACATACATTTCATCTCCTCATTCTTTACCTGGTCCTCTTTCTCTCCCTCTGCTCTCCGAATTCTCACACTCCATCTTATCAAACCAAATCTCTGCCCTCTGTGCCGGTTGAAGAGAGCAAACACACAACTATCGTCTGCAGCTGTTCAAATATTGTGACATGTGATCTCTGGCTGGCACAAAGAGCGCTTGTAATGAGCAACTGGGACAAAAAGACCAGGGAGCTCATCTCTGCGTCCTCTCCCCACCTCTCCAACCACACACACACACACACACACACTGAGTCTGCTACTGTGGCCACTTTACCACCCACAATCGCATAAACCAAACAAAGGAATCAGGAAATCAGAGGAGAGAAATTATGTACATTAACCACGTGTTGAATGAACTTGACATTGAAAGGTGGTTTAAAGCAGAAATCTCATCAAAGGAAGCCGGAGCAACTGAATTCCTTATCTTCTGAAGGAACAAAACTGCTTTTGTTCTGCGCTTTGGCCTGCTTTGTCATTCCTTGACAAGAGGTTCGGAGCTATTTATTCATCGTGCTCACTGCCAACATTTGTGATTTGTGTGCTTTGTAGCTTCCATCACAACCGGAGATGGGGATCAAACGGACAGAGCCTCAGCTTTTAAGTCATCCTGACACCTTTTTTGGAATCAGACATAATGTCCTTCCTCTCTACAATTGATACCGAGGATCTGAGGAGATTACCTTTTGCTAAATAATAGCGACGGTCCAACTATCTCTGAGAGCAGAATGGTTGATTAAAGCTAAATAGATTAAAAAACAACACAAAAAAACATGCAGAAGCTCAAACTTCATAACCCAAAAAATCCACTGATATCACAGCAGTGGTGACGTGATCTCAGCCACTCTGAGAGACTTTGTTTAGGCATTAAAATTCATTTTGAGGATAACTGGAAGATTTAAACCAAATTTCAAGAAACATTTCCAATCAAAGACACAACCACATGAAATCAATAGGTGACATCATCTGGGTACCATGCATGTCTGTACAAGTTTGTTCCAATTCATCAAGGTGTTGAGATATTTCCCTGAATAAGACATAAGACTTAAAAAGTCTGAGTATCACTTTATTTCGTCCCTTGGATGCTATGAATGTAGTCCAGTAGTTGCTGACATAGTTCAGTCAACCTAAAAATACCACAGTCTTGAACAATTACCACCACGGACACCACTAAAATCAAAGAGGATTCCATAGATTATTACTTATTAGAACAGGTATGGCTCTGAAGTATAAAAAGCCTGGTTATTGTCAAATCGCTAGTTAACAAACGTGAATTCTGTGACGAAAGACCAATGTCCTCAACCTAAAGTAGGTCAATGAAAACAATATGTGTGAAATTTCAATTGAGCTCTTGAGACCTATGAAAGGCCTGAATGCCGGCAGTTCTTTCTCCCTATAAACCCAGGCAAAGACAAATATGCTCAGCAGGAAGATTAAATGCTATTTACTTATCTACGTCTTGTTTGACAGCCATGTGGCAGGATTTCAGAATGAATCTTGGAATCAAGACATCATATACATTCTCCTTGAAAGGACTGTTATGCACATTCGATGCAAACATCTCCGCAGCCAAACGCATTTAATTGTGAAATGAAAACCAGATCGACAGAGAATGCAGCTCTTCAATTACAGCAAAAGAAGAGAAGAGAAATCACGTCAGAGTCAAGCTATTCTGATAATCCCAGAGTCGAGGAATGACCTCACTGAAGAGGCCTTATAAGTCGTGTCCGCTTTTCTTCTTGGCCTGATGAGCTTCTACAGACTTGGCTCCTCATGAGATACGTGACGAAGGTATGAAATAATACTTTCATCTGTGGGGCCTCTGACACATTTGGGTTGCTGAAGTGGATACACAACATGATGAAGCTCTGAAACAAGCATGTTTCTGGTGAGGGAAGGGGAAAAACGCCAACGATTTTAAACACCTTTGTCAGATCTCTTTGTTTTTTTCCCCGCGCTTCTCAAGAACATGAGATGATCCCGTTCATCATTCTTCACATGAAAGAGGATCCTTCAGCAGATGATTCATATGTACTGATATTAACTTTCAGTGATAGTTACTTTCTGGCATCAACCTGTCAAACTGCATTTCTGTAACTGCGCATATATACTGTATAATACGTTTGAAAGTAGGGCAGTCTCCAAATGTTGAACAAATAACACAAAAGACCATAAATAAGTTCTCCAAAACATAAAAAAGGCTATAATTCAATATATGATATGCCTTCTCTCTTGAAATGATGACTGAAATGAATACTGATGTTTTAAGTATAAATTCTGCAGTATAATATATTATACTGCATGCTGATATGAAGAAATGAAAAAAAAACAAAATCATCTGGAATTGAAATCTATTGCAAATGAACTCAAACAAGGAAACTAAGGGAAAACCATCGATTTAACCAAAAATATGAATTTGGCACATTTTCCTGGTGGGAAGTATTTCTCTAACAGCAGAGTTTGTCTAAACTGAAGATATGCATGCATGCATGTGTGTGTTTATGTGTGAATCATATCTGGCTTGGAGTTTTCCTCCTGACATCACTTCTGATCTGTGATCTCATGTCTTTGTTTTCCCTTGTTTATTCCCTCTTGTTTCAGAGCGTATCATTAAGTGAGAAAGGGGAAGTTGCTATTATCACCTCTTTAACAATAAACCCCCCCCTTCTGAAGAACAGGGATCCACTGAGCTGTTTCCACCTCCACTGCACGCCAATCTCTACATAAACCGAGATGACATAACAGTTTTTTCTTTCGCTGAAGGTGAGCGGAGGGCGGCAGCTATAGACTGAATGCAAAAGAGCATAATTACAGTGCACGTGTCTTGTATACAAGCTGGATGTCACCCAAAAGAACAACACTCATCCTGGTTGATGCAGGCATCCCATAATTTTCTCATCTAGCGAGGGTGTGGAGCAGCCAGTTGGGTAACTCCAAATCCTGTAGTCAGCCTTTCTGCGGTGTGATTTAACAGGTTACCGTGGTAACCGTGCACTCTCGGACAGCAGGGCTGTCAGCAGCTCGTCTCCGTGCGGCTGTTTTTATGGGAGCTGTGGCTGCATGCATCTCGCTCCTGTAACGCTATGATACCATGTCTCTTTGTCCTGTCGAAAGACAAACAAAAAAGTAGACAGGCAAGCAGTAGCAGGAAAGGCTGTTGCTACATGGAAGTGCTGCAGCCTAAAAGAAACCCACACATCCCTTAGCTAAGGAAGAATCCTCCAGAGGGCAGGAATAAAACAGAAACCAACCACACCCAGGGTGCCCAACCACACTCAATTTGACACAGAACACATCTGGTGCAGAGAAGATTCCCACAATCCATGTGGCAGGTTGGCTGAAGCTCAGCCGATTCAAGGAAGTACAAGTACAGAGATATTGGATAATGAAAAGGGCCTGAACATTATTCCTTCCTGTTCTCCCACTGTGGGCTGCTTATGCTGATGCTCATGCTCAGCTCTCTCTCTCTCTCTGTCTGTCTGTCTGTCTGTCCCTCGGGTGCTGAACCTGCATGAGTGCCCAGCTGGAATCCCCACCCTGTCAGACAGGCTTTCTTTAATCCAGTATTCAATTGGGACTCTTCCTCTCTACAGTCTACATGTTTCATAACAGCACTGCCTTCTGCCAACTAGTATGCATGAGTCCACCAGCCCAATGTGTCAAATGTGGATGATTACTAGGTTACACAATGTTATGTTGTTTGTGTGCTGTTGTGGTGAAGATAGTCCGAGATATGAAAAGTATATTTTTTTAAAAAAAGAGAAGCAAACAATTGAAAAATGATTGATTTGGGTAGACTTACACTACAAAGATAAATGATTGGAGGTAATGTAATGTAATGATATTCTTTATGTTATTCTGGCAATACAATCTTAGATCGGGGGCTATGATTTCTAATACAGCACATTTTATTATAAGGTAAGGGTCTCAGGATGGTCACTTTTATAGGAATGTGATGACTCATGCTAAGTTCCCTCATCGACGGTAATGGTGCCTTTAAGTCGGGTCATGTTTCTTATAGCTCAGAGTTCAAAAGTTCAGTTGTGTTCAATGTTCCCTCTAAGCTGCGCGCACTGCCCGCACATTCTCAACACACAAGAAAATCTATCCAAAAAAATTAACATATATGTATTAATTAATATCTAATATTAGACCTAATCTAATCTAATTAATTCGCCCAATAATATTGTTTTTTTGTTCCTCACTCAGTGAGTGACAGGTGTCCAGCCAATGATACGATACGGTTCACTTACGCTATGTAGCCAATCATGGCATTGACAGTGCTTGCATCTGTGCCCTGCCGATATGCGCCATGCAGGTTAGCTAGCAGGATAGGTTAGCAAGTCAGTAAACAGTGTGGCGGAGTTAAGAGATGCTAATATAAGATGATAATATAAACCCCGTATCATGGCGGCGACACATCCATTCACTAATAGGGATGGGAATCGAGAATTACTCACAGTGGTCCTCAGTTTGCTCAGGGAGCTTGTGTGTATGCCCAGATACATGAAAAATTAGAGGGACCATTGGTTGTGTTGTGTCATTAAAATATTGGCCAAAGAATTTCAAATAAAATAAACAAAAAAGATGATATTTCTCTCTTTTTTCATCTTTGCAATTAACAAGTAAGCTTGTCCTCACAATTTACGTACACTAAATGTCAAGCATTTAGTTGTACTCAAACTGCATTTGAAGGCAGCATCACATACATAGATATTCAACTTTATCAATCACTAATGATTAAATGAATGTGTGCAATATGTGTCTTTTTTGATGACTGTGATATTATTCCTTTCTTAGTGCTTAGTGATATCTACTAATTTGTGTTTTACTACAGTGCGGCATTGCACTACCGCTACTAGTGAAAATGTGTTTCATAACCTGGAGTTATTGTGTGACTGACGTGCCGTCTGTCCGAAAGTTGATCCTGGTGGGATTGAAAAGAAGAACCGAGGAGACAGCTGCTCTAAAGACCCAAGTCCAGTTTGGACTCTGTGTGCTTATGTGTGTGTGAGAGAACATGAACCATATGTCCAAATGTGCGTTACATCTATTTATGAATGTGTGACCTCGTATCTGACCTCATGCCAACACCCCATGTGTAGGCTGATCTGACGTGGCATGTAACTCTCCTTGAACTCTTCTCTAAGTTCCATGTCTAGTTTTCCTCCTCCCTGCCGCGTAAGTCTCTAATCTTTACACCCTGTTGACCTACCTCACTCACTTGCACACACACTTCTGTACTCACATAAAGTACATCCTACTTTAGGGCTGTATATAACTGTGATAGCGCCTTAACGCAAATTAGCATTAATGTAATTTTATTAACACTTGAAAAATGTCTGTTTATTGTCAAATTTGAAAGAGATTACCTATTGTACTCATTTTACAATCCTAGTACATAATGATGGACTTAATGATTAACACCGTACAGCAGGCAACATCTAAAAATTAGACTATTTTGTAGTGTAACAAACTATGGACAATCCTGTAATTAATTGTGACTATTAGTAATCGCCTAGCAATCCTAGTACTTAACAATGCACTTAATGATTAACAACATACAGCAGGCAGCATTTAAAGGTTAGACCATTTTATAAACAAGACGCTTAATTTGTATTATTGAAAGCTGCATTACCATGGCAACAAGCTGTAACTACGCTTTTGGCACATTTGTCACCTTAGAAAGTGAAACATGCTCAAACATTAGCATTAGCGGTTTTAGTTGTGTTTACACAATCCTCCTTAGCTCTGGTTTGCTCTCCAATACTTCAGGGAAATATCTGTTCACCAGCTAATTAGTTGCTAGCTTTGCTTTGCAAATATTTTGTTCTGGATGGGAAGTGCGCGCTGGATTTATCAAAGACACCAACTCATTTGCATGTTGTAAATGAGGCGGTGAGAGTCGTAACGGTAAAACTGAAGATGTTTTTACTCATCCTTACTCTGATAGGGCCTCAGTTCTCTTTCTGTTCAATCTATATAGTTCTTAGAGGCATGCATCTCTCCTCTTTCTCATTTTATTATGTGTGGTAAAGTACTTTTGACACATTTTTTTTAAATCAGTAAACCTAAAATATCATTAATGATATATCAGTAAATCAATTCAGCCTGGCTAATTTCACAACTACTGTATGTACCTCGAACACCCATTTTTGTCCGGTGAACATTGATTGCCAACCAACCCATAAACACGAAAAGCAGATGCAACTTTATTTTCCAGGAGCTGATTCTGTCCAGCTGCAGCTGATGGTTGGTTTAGCCAACTATTGTTCTGGCACCAGAGGACGACATGTGAGCCAGTGTTGTGTCACAGTCTGTAACCTGGTCCTCCACAGTAGGGTTAAGGTCTTAAGTAAAGCATCGCAGAGACTGTTTAAGGGTTTGGCTAACATTCGGTTGAGGTTAAGCATATCTGAATATGATTGGTTGGGATTAGGACAAAGGTTTGGCTCAGGTCAAGTTTTCCTGTCAGTATATAATTATTACTACATAAGGACTATATCAGGAGCTTTTTATTCTAGTTTTCTACTTACTTTTAACCCATTCAAGCGTATGAACCTTTAAGTCTATGTGTCATTTTATACTTAAAATAAAAAATCAAAATGTTACTCATACTGATTTTCGAATGACATGATAGTAGACAACTTAGACAAAAGGTTTTAAGCAAATAAATAATAAATTAAGTTTCCAAGTGCTTCCTGTCATATGACGTCATCAACTTCCTGCTCCTTTCTCCTGATGGAGAAGACAAACCCTCCCAGAAAGAGGTCATTTTATTTAGATTATTATGATTTTTGACCCCGCCATGTATATATCCATTTAATCATTCAAGTCTCTAGAATAACCCCGCAAAAAAGAATTGTGTACCTGGGATAAATATTTTCTGCTTATGGGCATATTTATGCAAGCAGCAACTATAATAGCCAATAAAATGCTATTTCCTGCAAAGAAAAGTACAAAAGTAATAAAAGTACAAAATGGAAAAAAAAGATACATAACATTGACTCAACTGATATAATTATAAGCATGAAATCTTAAACGGGTTAAGTATAAAATGACAGACTTTGTGACTCTTAGGCTTCAACAAGTTAACACAGGCCTATTCACCTATTATCACACTACCTAAGTCTATGTTATATTGTAATTATGATGATATTTTTAACCAGAAACACAGATTATTTTGTTTGTCTATTTTGTTTTCATATCAACTTTGCTGACAAATGTGCCGCAAAACACTTGCCACACTGTTCACGTCACGTCCTCTGACCTCTTTCTCGTCAAAGTTCACCCACATCTGAAACAGGTTACTGTGATGAGGTGTAAACAAGGAGACATGCATTTCTCTGACGGTCAGGGTTGCACTCTAAACTACAACAGATGTGTATTTGTCTATTAGAAGAAGACAAAAAAAACATTAAATGTTTTTTTTTTTTTTTGGCTAGACTGCAGCAGCAGGCCAACCCTATAAACGCACGTCTTTATCTGACTGACTGAGGGATGAAGTTACACCGTTGGGCAGCTGCTGAAAATTCACGTTGTTTCAAATTAAAAACCTCTAGGATTTCATACATTGGTCAGTCAAACAGCAGGTTTTAAACCAGTCTTGTTCAGTCTTTGTTTATTGACATGCTCAATCGTTCACACACGATGAGGTATTATGCAAAGTCACGGTCATGATTAATGTTTTTTTGTTTTTTTTTCCTTGTGTTATGTGTATTATTGCTCTAAACCAGTGTCCTATCAGAAATGAAGAAAAGTAACCTGATACAGAGGTCAGCATTGTAATCCCATAATCATATGGTTCCCATGTGTTCTCTGTGCAGTGCACATATAGCTACATACATTATTTATTTATTCATGTAAGTATATAAAATTGAATACTTTGTGTGTGCCAGATACCAGAAAGCAGCTCCAAAAAACCTGTTCCTAACTTTGACTTGGTTATTAAAACAGACTCATGCTAGTAAATCAAAACCACAGAATGGCAATTTCACACAGAACAGCAGGAGAAAATCTAGGGTCACTTCTTACAGCCAAATAAATCCAGACTAAAAAAAAAAGTAAGATGAATGCTAATGAACAAATGGTGAATCTGGGCCGCAGTCAAAGGAGAGTACAGAAAACAGAGCCCAGTCCAAAAATGGACACGGTTCAAGCATTTCATGTTTCCTGTCTTTTCCTTCTTTTACTCAGCGTTTCTTCAGCTGAACACAACACGCTGCATTTATCGCTGAGGTCTGCTGATGAGGTTAGCTCAACTCCAACTCCCTGCACAGGAGGAACCACGAAGGCCATGCCAGCAACAAACTGTATGACCCGGATGAATACTTCAAAACACCACGCACAGACCCAGGCTAATCTACTTCAGATGTGAATAAAATGATCCACTTTGTATCTTGCTGTGTATAATGGGCAGCGAGTTGTCTGAAATGAAAAAAGAAAAAAAAAAAGACGGAGGCAGATGCTGTGATTGGTTTATGAAAGCTCATGCTTATATGGCAACGTTACCCCGACATGTTTTGGATTGTGGGGTTTTCCATAGATGCCCTCTGAGAAAGATGCCATTTCTGAGGTTATTTATAGGGCCTGACTGTTTAGTCGCAGTCAGGCCAAATGTCGCAGTAATGATGCTTTTTAAACATGGACAAAAAGACTAATTAGTTTTGTGATAAAAGAAAAAAAACTGTTCGGTTTACTTCGGTCGTCAACAGTGATAACAGTAAAAAAAAAACAAAAAAACGTCAGACCAGACAAAACACCCACCCGCAGTGTCCATCTGCTGACCAAAAGTACGCTATTAGAGAAATAATAGCTTAACAAGATTATCTGATGATTACCGTCCAGACTGAAACATTCTGAAGGTTGAGGAACAAGAGCGTACAAAAACATAACGGGATGCAGCAGAAACATTCTCTCGCTTCCTCTCATCATCTCTTTCCAAGGTTTGACAACCATACAGAGACTTTCTGCTCTCAATTTGCAGTTCAGGTGCACAACAACAGCAGAATGAGCAATCACAAGACATTCTGAGCATGCCTCCACTCCCTCCTGTCTGAGGCTGCTATATTCTGCTGCTGCTGCTGCTGACTGTCCTAAAAATGTCCAGAGGCTGGAGTTTTGCAGGACAGCAGTGCAGAGAGATCCAGTGTCTGGCCGACAGGGATTAACGTAGCCAGAGGATCAGCTGTGTGCATACCGTGTAGCTTTGTAAAGTTGAACAAAATACCTCTTGCCACTGAGCTACATACATGTCCCTTACCTCATCATCTGTTATTTTCAACTTGTGAAACAAAGGGACTAAAGAAAGACAAAACCTCTATTTACAAAGATGACCAGTCCTCAATTAAGGAAATGATTTAAATCTTGCAGTAAAAGTCCCATATCATGCACTTTTATGTTTTTTTTTTCTATTTTTTAACTCTAGAAAACTTCTATCTCTCTCTAAAAACTGTCCCATGCTTTAAACATTGCTTGTTTGTACTTGCTTGACTTTGTGATGTCATGCAGTGACTCTCTCAGCCTGCATAACACCCTTTTTTTTTAACTCTTCCAAGTAAAAATCAATCAGAACAAAGGCTCATGAATATTCATGAGACGGATCAAAAAGCACCTGTGCTTTCTCGAGTTCCAATCAGAGAGCGCTGTAAAAACAAGTAGGACTTATTCATTTCAAAGTGCAAATACATCATGTTAGCTGTGTCAAATCTTCAAAAAAAAAAAAAAACAGCAAAAAGTGCAGCGTTTCGCTCACTTGGTGTGAATTATAATTGTGTCAGCGATAACGACAAACATGTTTAACGTGTCAACATCTCGGGTCGAGGGGGGACAACGGTTCGGCTGTAGAAGAGGCCCGGGAACAGCTGACAGGCAGGATCAGTGTGTGAAGTCAGAGCAGAGGGCAGCTGCCGAGCAAACGGGACACTCGCCCGTGAATGACCGCCATTCACCTCCCCCTTGAACATCACATGAGCGCTGCCTCCTACTCAGCACGGCGTGGCACAATGTCACGCAGTGTCTTTTGATACGGTGGAGCCTGGCGGGGAGGGAGGGAGACAAAGATAAACCTGCACCTTGAGGAAGCAGCTACTTTTGGTCACACAGAGAAAATTTAGCTCTGTGTCACGCAGCAGTAAGTAGGGCAGATACCCCCCAACACACACACACACACACACACACACACACACACACACACACACACACACACACACACACACACACACACACACACACACACACACACACACACACAGTTCCACAGCTGCTTGTTCATGCGATATGAAAACAGATGATGCTGGGGGTCTGTGTCTCTCCTTCATTACATCAAACGTGTTCTTCCCCCATCACACAAACACACACACACTCACACTGACACACACAGCTGTGGAAAGAAAAAATAAGAGACCACTGCAAAATTATCAGTTTTTCTGATTTTACTACTTATGTAGGTATGTGTTTGGGCAAAAGGAACATTTTTGTTTGAGTCTATAAACTACTGACAACATTTTCCCCAAATTTCAAATAAAAATATTACTTTTACCTTTACAAATGATCAAAATAACAAAAAAATGCCATGTTTTCAGAGGTCAAACAACGCAAAGAAACAAGATCAAATTCATTTAAATAAAAACATAATGCTAATGTTTACACTTAAGAAGAATTCAGAAATCAATATTTGGTGCAATAACCCTTATTTTTAATCACAGCTTTCCTGTGTTTTGGCCTGCTCTCCACAAGTCTTTACCATTCTTCTTAGTTCACCTAATCAGTACCTCTTCAAGCAGAATGAGGTGTGCATTTGTAGGAATTCAACAAACGCAGGAATGGAATGACTGATGATGTATGTAATACATGTAGAGATGCTGATTTCAGAAAACAAAAATGCAGTGGTCTCTTATTTTTATTTATGCACACACACATACACACACACACACACACACACACATATTGCAGGACAGAGGAATGACAATATGACCCAATTACACAGCAAAGATAACCTGCACTGGGACCTGAGCAGGAGAGGAGGATGATGGGAAAATGAAGAGGCAGAAAAAACAAGGATCCTGCAGTGGCCGGATGTGTGTCCGCAGCAGAGAGGAAGGTTGTTGTGTTTTGTTGAGCTGCTCCTCATGCGAATTCATGCACACCGAGTCACGCTCTGAGAAGCGGAAACAGCGACACTATACGGTGACAGCAGTGACCGGCAGGGACCAGCTGGCTCAGAGCTGGATACTGCAGAGCGTAGCAGGAGATGTCTCTGCTGCTACTGCTGTTGCTGCTGCTGCTGCTGCAGAACCCACCCTCACTGCTCCATCGATTCATCGGCAGCAGCTCTGATGCCATGTTACGACGCAGCATGTGCAGAGCTTTGCATTATTACAAAACAGAAAATATATTAACAAAATATTTTTTTTTAAATGAGAAAAGAAGTCATTCTGTTACTCAAGGAGGTGGGGGGGGACCACATCCTTCCCATAGCGACACCGTCATTCCACATACTTCATCATGGTCACGCCACAGGAATGTCTGATTCTGACAGGCTGCTGCCATAGTCTGGAGGAAACAACACGTGCTATGGCGACCGGGTGTACACAAACACGCAGACTGTGTATGTGCAGCACGCAGATGATTGGAGGAGACCGCATCAACCCCGATCATCCGGGGGAAAAGACGTACCTTGGTTACAAAAAAACAAAACAGTGTGGGGAGAGGCACCCTGGTTTGCTCTGGTTGAGAGACGTCTCCCTATTGCGTCCATGAATTCCTGAGATGTGACACACAAACGCGCACACACACACACCGCACAGAGTCACAGTGAATGGCAAGCTGATAGCGGTCTACTCACAAGGCTGATTTCTGTGCCTGGATCAGTGAAAAGGCAAATATCCTCTTTTTTTTCCCCACCCTCATCTATCAGAGGACTTGTCTCTTTGCTGGTCTCGGTCTTTCCCCCGGCAGACTGAACACGCAGCTGAAGACAGAGGGAGATCTGCAGTGCTGGAATTCTGTCAGTAAAGCCTGGATCTGCTCTGCCCTCTCCCTCTCTCTGTTTCTCTCTCCTCCCTCCCTTAACAGATTTCTCCAAGGTCAGTGGGTAAAACTGCCTATTGGACTCCTCCTACAGAACAATCGCTTCCCTCCTGGCACACACCCACTCGCCCTCCTCACCCCTCTCCTACAGGCTGGACACCCCGGGCAGTAATTAGCGTCGTGATCCGGATTAACTCGTGGGTGTGCTCTTCTTGTGCTATGCTGGGCTGAACTGGATTCAGATAGTCGAGCATGGGACGAGACAACACACAGACGGGATTACTTAGTGTGTTTGTGTGTGTATGTGGGGGGGAGGTTTAGGGCCAGGGGCAGCCAGCCAGGACAGGACACTTTTAAACCCTGCAGGTCGACAAGAAAGTGCAGACACTTGAGCTAAAAGCATCACAAACAGAAATGCGTCTACTACAACTACTACTCTGAGAGAAATCCTCGGAATGCAGAGCGTAATAAATCACTGACATGTAGATTAAAGACGTAGAATTGATACAAGGGTGAAATAAGGCCTGAAATTGAAAAGATCACTTATATTTAGCGCCTATATTTATGGCCACTACCAAAGACTTGTGAAGACTTTTAATGTGGTCTCTAGCTGCAGCGTAATCCCGCATTTCCTGGAAACTGACATGGTGTATGGAGGAGACCATTAAGACTTAAATAGATTAGGAGATCAGACCAAAGGAGAAATAGGAAATGATCAACTGTCAATAGTTGTCATAGCTTATTAACTTGATTATTCATTTGTATTCAAGGTCTTTAAATAAAAAAAAAATAAAAAAAACGCAAACTTGTAGTGTATGTGTATGTATGGACTGGTGGAGTGTGTGCTGTCTAATACTTGCTGAGTTGTACATGGTTCTCCCCTTGTAGTGAG
Source organism: Lepturacanthus savala (assembly GCA_030544235.1). Taxonomy (NCBI): domain Eukaryota; kingdom Metazoa; phylum Chordata; class Actinopteri; order Scombriformes; family Trichiuridae; genus Lepturacanthus; species Lepturacanthus savala. The sequence continues at coordinate 20,120,465 of CM060465.1, forward strand.
TTCAGGAGATTTGCAGGAGCGTTTAGCTGCATCACTCAGTGGCTCAAGATCCTGTGATGGGATTAAAGGAGAGAAGTGTTGTTGGGATGTGATAGAAATCAATATGTGCATGAAAGATTTTCTCCTTTACCTCAAGTGGGAAGGACCCACAGAAAACTTGTAGCCAATCACATTGATTGACACCAAAGTGAGTAACATCTGCTCTACATCTTTACTTACTTTATGGACAAATGTCACCTTATTTCCAGTAATGGTGCAGTTTTTAAAATATTTTTTTTCTGTTTTCATTTTCATTGGATTATATTGTCACTATTCCTGTTTTCCCATTTTTTTTTTCTATTCGCTTTGGTCTATTCCTTGTCTTGTAGGAGCATCACTGATCAACATGGAGACATTCATCTTTTACAAACACTGCTTCCATAGACATTACATAACCGCACACATTCCTCCCTCATTTAATGAAGGTAGAATATTCTACACTTTTGGGGTTTTGTTTGATGTTTCCATATCCCAAACAAGATCTAGTTATCATTTACCTTGTGTCTCAAGCTTCTCTCTGGATTTCAAGACACATCAGGTTGTTTTGCGTCCGTCTCACTGTTAATGAGCTTCTCCCCTGATTGGCTGATTTAAAGGCTGTGACTGAGGGGTGGGCAGTGACTGTATCATGTATCACAACTTCATGGACGTCTTTACTCTGTGGAGACTTTTGAAATAGGACAGTATGCATATAACAACTAGACCTTCCTTATAATTAAAAAGCAATTCAAATCTCACTTTCTACAAATGAATCAGAATTCCTCCATTACACATGAACAGCACATAAGACAGACTACCTTCAGACTCCCAGAAACATCCTCATGAGTCCATTACGTAATCTGCAGCAAGGGAGCAGTCTTTGTTGTGAGTAAATGGTGTTTCCTTGTGAAGCTCTGACACCCTGTGGTTGTTTGTGGTAGGTACAACACTTGCAAGCATGCATTTGATATGAGATGCATGCATGAAACAGCATGAAATGATCATGTTTTAGTCCCCACCCCCCAATCCAAACTGAAAATTGCAAATAATATTATTTCACTTCCAGGATGTAGTTTAATTGAAACACTCAGGTCTAGAAAATACTGTTGAGTCTCTGTAACAGTGAAAGAATTGAACAAAAATGTATAAAATGGCGCCAACATATTAAATGTAACGCAGACTCATGAAGTTAAAACACATGTGACAGTTTCATTTGTATTTCAAGAATTGTGGAACAGCATGCACAGTAACAAACCCAACACTTAAACATGCAACATGACTCAAACGCAAAAAGTCGGACCAGCCAACGGATCATTTTCACAAAATAAAAGAAATAGTTGAAGCATGAAAGGAAAACAAAAATAAAATAAAAAATTATATGTATATACACACATATATATACACGACACATACAAACGAAAAGCAACTGAGAATGAACACAAATGGGATGTTGTTACAGTATAAAACCAGCAGATGGAGGCATACAGTGTGAGAGTGGTAACAAAGCAGGAACACAGAGATGGAATAGAACAACCACACCAAGATAATGGTGTTATTGATGCTCAATCTGTTCAGGTGAGTCCAAAAGGCACTTCACATTATGAACAAAACAAGGCAAGGGAAGTATGTAGACTCACTGCCAAAACAGTTCTGCTGCTGTTTGTGTGGGGAAGATTTTTAATCCACCACATAATACTGGTGCACACTCCACTAACATATTTTCAAGCCATGCTTTTAAAACCTATATTTTTTTCTTTTATTTAAATAAAATATCACTTCAGGCCCCAAAATATCACAACATATTGGGAAGAGGGTCACTTAAAAAAAAAGTAAAAAAGGTGGAATTAAAAGGAATCCAGAATGATTTCTGACCAGTTTGTTGACTAAGAGAAAATTAAGGTGAACATAATCACATGAGGCAAAGTCAATTCGAATAAAAAAAACAAATAAAAAAACAACACATAACCGGTCGAAGTAAACGTTAAATGGTAGAAATACAGTACACTTTTATCCACCTGTGCGAAAAAAAAAGGCAAAGCAAACTTAAAATACTGCATGAAAACAAAGATGGTGATTCATTATATACAGTAGTCAATACATGATAATGTTAAAACACAATACTGGTCTCTATGACTTTCCCTCAATAACACTGTATCCACCTATCAAACTGTCTTTTTTTTCCATTTTTCTTCTTTTTTAACTGATTTGTCCATTAAGAATATCCTTAAGACCTGAGCTGTACCTAGTAGTCTGCATACAGTGCATCAAATTACAACCAAATGCTGAGTACATACAGTACACCAGAATTGTCAAGTACATACTGTCATCCTGTATTCATTATCCAACACATTTTGTGAAAGTTAAATTGTAAATTAAAACTTGTGCCTTGAGCTATTTTTGAAGATGAATGTGATTTCAAGGCCATTTTTTCTTCTTTGTCTAGCTGTCTGTTAGCTACTTAACGCAAATAAAGAAAACAAACAATACAGGACTCAAATGTGTGTTGTCCACAAAAAGCAAGTCTTAAGGTCAAAAAGTATCAATTCCGACTAACACTGTGCTACTGCAGTAAGTAAGGAAAGAATAGGTAGTGTTAATGAGAGTTAATAGTCTCTATGGTATGCCCCTTTGTGTCTACTCTCTGAACTGGCTCGCTGGCTGTGAACTATGACCTCACTGTAGGCTCGTACAGCAGATTGGGTCAGGTGAAGAAACATCACAGTGTCAAGGCATAGCATGGCTCATCATGGCAGAAAACAGGAAGTAGCACCTGATGGTGATAAGGATGTTAGGGGCCTGTATTGGAAAACAACATGTATGTTAGTTAATTTCTGTAAATGTGACACAGGGAGTATCTCTGTTTAGTGAAGGCAGCATGAGAATGAAGCCACGACACTGAATACTGAGTCCAAAGAAATGCAGCAAAATCTCAAAGAAGTCCAAAACGTAGATCCGCAGTGGCCAGAGCTCGACATGATCCTTTCCTGATCCACAGGACAGAAACATGTCCACTCATCTCATTTAGATCCAGCATCCTGTTCACGTTTTTGTTTCATAACACTGTTTCTGATTTGATCCACTGCAGTTGATGGTATTCTGTGAATAGTCCAGGGGCTCTGTCAACCATCCTGTAATTCAGTTCTTCAAAAAGGCAGCCAGTTCAGATAGAAACCTCATTTAGCCACCGCTTTGTGTCAGTTCAGCAGGACTATCTCTCTGCTGTACACCCTCAGGGACTTCCATGGGAAGCATTGTCAGATTAGGCGATGCAGGCAGGCAGGGTCAGTGGCATGACTGGTAAGAGCTACAGGCTGGAGCTTCAGCTGTGGTAGCTGGACACAGCTGCCTGTTTCTGGGAGAGACGCAACAGCTCCTCCCTGATAGCTTTTATCAGGGAGGCAGAGGAGTGGGTAGGAGGGGCTGTATCCATAGACGGCGGGGCTGACAGATAGCTCACCCCAGTGTCTAGGTGGGCAGGGGGTGCAGACGGCTCCCTGATTACACTTCTGGGCATCTGGAATATAGAGGGGGATGAGTAGTCAGGACAGTCCAGGAACTGAGGGAAGGAAGGATGGGAAGGCAGAAGAAAAAAAAAAGAGGGCAGAGGTGGCAAAAAGGAAGAAAACAGAGGAAATGTGAGAAAAGTGACAGAAATGGAGAGTGAAAGATAACTGGAAGTGTTCTTAAGAATTGCATGGCACTATTATAAAACTGAACATACAGCATGTTATTAGCAGTACTTGTTGTTTCAGTCTTTAATTTGTTGACAACTGCATCAATGTAAAATACACTCACCGGCCACTTTATTAGGTACACCTGTCCAACTGCTCATTAACACTTAATTTCTAATCAGCAAATCACATGGCGGCAACTCAGTGAATTTAGGCATGTAGACATGGTCAAGACAATCTCCTGCAGTTCAAACCGAGCATCAGTATGGGGAAGAAAGGTGATTTGAGTGACTTTGAACGTGGCATGGTTGTTGGTGCCAGAAGGGATGGTCTGAGTATTTCAGAAACTGCTGATCTACTGGGATTTTCACGCACAACCATCTCTATGGTTTACAGAGAATGGTCCGAAAAAGAAAATATATCCAGTGAGCGGCAGTTCTGTGGGCGGAAATGCCTTGTTGATGCCAGAGGTCAGAGGAGAATGGCCAGACTGGTTCGAGCTGATAGAAAGACAACAGTGACTCAAATAACCACCCGTTACAACCAAGGTAGGCAGAAGAGCATCTCTGAACGCACAGTACGTCCAACTTTGAGGCAGATGGGCTACAGCAGCAGAAGACCACGCCGGGTGCCACTCCTTTCAGCTAAGAACAGGAAACTGAGGCTACAATTTGCACAAGCTCATCGAAATTGGACAATAGAAGATTGGAAAAACGTTGCCTGGTCTGATGAGTCTCGATTTCTGCTGCCACATTCGGATGGTAGGGTCAGAATTTGGCGTCAACAACATGAAAGCGTGGATCCATCCTGCCTTGTATCAACAGTTCAGGCTGGTGGTGGTGGTGTAATGGTGTGGGGAATATTTTCTTGGCACTCTTTGGGCCCCTTGGTACCAATTGAGCATCGTTGCAACGCCACAGCCTACCTGAGTATTGTTGCTGACCATGTCCATCCCTTTATGACCACAATGTACCCAACTTCTGATGGCTACTTTCAGCAGGATAATGCACCATGTCATAAAGCTGGAATCATCTCAGACTGGTTTCTTGAACATGACAATGAGTTCACTGTACTCAAATGGCCTCCACAGTCACCAGATCTCAATCCAATAGAGCATCTTTGGGATGTGGTGGAACGGGAGATTCGCATCATGGATGTGCAGCCGACAAATCTGCGCCAACTGTGTGATGCTATCATGTTAATATGGACCAAACTCTCTGAGGAATGCTTCCAGCACCTTGTTGAATATATGCCACGAAGAATTGAGGCAGTTCTGAAGGCAAAAGGGGGTCCAACCCGTTACTAGCATGGTGTACCTAATAAAGTGGCCGGTGAGTGTATAATCACATAACAATCTCCTTGGTTAATAAATACATTTTACCTATGAATTTATTTTATTTTATTTATTTCAGCTGATAACAGATTGAAACTAATGGATTCAATTTGTGATTTCAGTGCTGCACTCACTGCATCTTTTTCAGGCTCTGTCCTGGAGAAATTGTCATCATGGTAGCTGCTCCAGCCAATGCCTCCATTCTGGCCTGGGGGAGCCCTGACCCCCGCTGGGTAACCATTCATCCGGCTGGCCAAGCCCACCTGTGTAAGATGATGGAGTTGGGCGCCTACGCAGGGAGACACGGACACAGACACAAGCACACAGTTATGCACACATTGATGCAATCACTGCAATTTGAACCACTCTGTCTCTCTGCTGTTTATATGGAAAATGCCAGAATCCATTTCTATCAGTGTCACATAGCAGCAGCAGCATCACTCAACATTACTACTTTAATCATTTGACAGACAGACTAGGCTCTTTCAGTTTGACAGGTTTATGGGGTGGAGGTGTGTGTCTTTACTATGGCATGACACTATGGCCCATATCGAGATGTGAATCAAAATAATTTAATTCATACAATGAATGTATGAATGGAAACTTAATGACAGGAACCTGTGCAACAGTTTGATTGTGCAGGTTTCCTGTTGTAGGTATGCATGTGTGTGCTGCTGTGTAATGCTTTGCTGTGTTCTACTTGTACCCGTCGTGCCCCCTACTGGTCGCGGTCTTGCAGACGAGGGCAGCTCATCAGTGTAGAGGCCCCTGCTGGAGTACAGGCTGTCTGGCTGGAGCTGCTCAGCATGCCCTGCTGCTTCTCCTGGTGGCAGGTAGCTCGAGCCGTGGCCCTGTCTAAAACACACACAGGGAAATTAAATTTTTCCTCTGAATTTGAATGGGAAATAATGGTTTTGGATTCAGCAAATAAGTTGGAATTCTTCTGAGTTCCAATCTCCCAGGCCACAAAAATGTGAAACATTTTTGTTCAGCTCATAAAAACACATAATGGTAACTTACAATCAGTTTCATGCATTTCATAAAGTCTTAATGTTTCATAATTTACAGACACAAATTAATCACAACAAAGTTGACAGCTGCTGATGATATTGCATTTCCACTGTGCTCAAATTTCCCATGGTGATAAGATATCTGACCACAAATACACATTCACTCAGGTTTCATTTGGCTGCTCTACTCTCTACAAAATGAATGGATGTTGAGAAAAGCTGCTTACATGTTTGGCACTGTGCCTGTGTGTAAGTATGTTAAGACATGAATGTGTGTGTGTGTGTGTGTGTGTGTGTGTGTGTGTGTGTGTGTGTGTGTGTGTGTGTGTAGGTGTGTGTGTGTGTTTTAGGAGCCAGTTAAGAGACCTCTGCCTGCACCTGATCCATTAAACCAATAAAATAAAGATGACTCTTCTTTAATTATTCATTAAGTCCAACTCAGCATCTAAAGGAAACATGGCGGAAATAAGGCTGTATTGATCAATAGAAAATCATTTTGTAGGCAGAAGTCAATGTATTTATTGATTTTTACAAAAAATACTTATTTTCATCCGGGGTTGCTAGACTGCATTTTTCTACCAACCTGGATATCAGGCCTTGGACTGCAGAAGGGGACATCCCCAGCTCAGAGAATCTCTGGTGGACACACAGAGATACAGAGATAAACAGTGACAACAGGCAACTTAAGTACACAAGGTATAATAAGCTATAAAAAAAAGATATGACCAGCTTTCACACTGTATCAAAATATAACAGACACAAATATTGCAATTAATACCATCTGACCCTCTGTGAATGATGATAATTCTTATGAAAGCAAAGTGGCACTGCACCTATTAATATTTACAGTCCATTTGAGCGATGGGACTAACTTTATATAACCAAGATTTTGTTGGATATCCTGCTTTTTTACGGCTGACCTTTCATGGCACATTAAAGCATAGAACTTGCAAAAGCAGAACCAGCAAATGGCTTTTTATGGCTCCACTGCTCACACTGTTAAGTCTCTCTATATTTGTCACCTTAGGTGAACACTAGTGTTGAACCTTTTAGGAACTGGGCAGTGATGAATGTCTTGAAAGAACTAAAAATGCATTGAAGTATAGATTTTCAGAATGTAAGTGAGAAGTTTGTGAAGAATGTTGTTTATAAAATACCAGCATAGTATTTATGCTTTTAGTTCAGCTATTTTTTCAACAGTCATAACTGTTTACTCAGTTTACCTTCATTTGACTCACTGTTTTAATCTCTTCTCACAAAAGCCCTTTTAGTGATGGGTGTTGAAAATAAGAATAAGCGGTAAACACTATGTTACTTGCATTGGAGAGACGTTTCCGGTTTATCTACGTATCTGTCTCTTTCAAATAAATACAGATAAAAAAGTAAATGTGTAGACTTTGCTGGTGCAGTAATCATAGAGTAAGTGATAAAGGGAAAATATCTCTATTGTGAGCTTGTACTGGTAATACGATGCTCTGCTGTCAACATCAACTCATAATTGTCTTCTTACATAATACACATGGGCACTGAAAAATTTATTTAATTTTAGCTCAGCTTTCAAAATTATTGAATGTCCATCACACATTGTAAGCCCCACTCTCTAACAAAGTGAACACCTTTGTAGGATGCTGCTATAAAAGACCTCACATCAATACAAAGCATCAAAATATGTTATATATATATATATATATATATATATGACTGTACACACTGAGCCTATTATTCCAGCAGCGTTCTGAGCAGATATAATACGGTACCTTCTTAGAAAGTAGCCTACGCTGATGGGCTAATACAGATCAGGCATATGCAGGGTATGTTACTGCAGAGTCTTAGGGTTTGTACTGTAGATAGCTGACAGGTCGCAGCCTCATTGGGTGACAGATGGAGGAATGCTTAACTGATTATGTGCTAAGAGGACATGATTAAACTTGAAACTCTACACTTCATGCTGGGAATGATGTGAAAAAAACTCATGAATGGGAATGAATAATGAATACAAATGATTTTTACACATTTGGTCACAGTTGGTCACTATAAATTAAATGCTGTTCTTTTTCTTTAGGTCTGTCCCCAGATTAGTGAAATAAAGAGACACCAAACCAGATGCAGCTTAAAGGAAGCTTAGATGTCACAGAGAACCCTTTGTTGCCAAAAATATAATGCTGCTTAGCTTGAGGGGATGAGTGTGCTACTTACACCAGGAAAAGGGCCGAGACCTGGATAGGAGGCACCCCAAGGTCTGGGACCATGGCCTGGAGGGCTGGAGCTAGGGGGGTTGGTGTTGACCCCCGGGAGAGTAATCCCTGCTGTTGTGCCCTGAGAGGTGGGCGAAACCAGGGCGAAGGCGTCGTCCAGCAGGGAATGCATTTGCTGCCGCGCCTCTGCAATAGAGGGCTGTGGGGGCATGTAGGGTGGCGGGGGAGGGGCATGACCTGGAGGAGAGGAAGGTGGACCCAGGAAGACATCATCGGTGGGGGAGGGGCTCCTGTGAGGGGATCCTGGGCCTTGGTCTAGGTCAGACTGAAATAAACAAAGTAGGATCAGAGAAAACATTAGGTGAGATAACCAGGATTAATATCATGATACTTTAAAGACAGGTAAAAAGGTAAAAAGACAGGCACATCCCTGAACCATTTAGGTGGAGTGCTTTTTCATAACTCCTGTGCTACTTACCACGTAGGCCACATTGTTGACCCCAGGGCACTTTCTGTAAGCTGCATCAGTGTCATCAGTGATGAGATGGTCTTTGTCTCCATTCAGCTGTTCCTTCATCCGCTCTTTGGGAGAGCGCCTCCCTCGACCACTGAGAAACAAATAAGAAATGTCACAAAAAAGCCATACAGCCATACACCAGGCCAACTTTTGGAATACAAAACCAAAAAGGTGCATTAACCCAAAAATGAGCCCTGACCCTTTCTTTGGATCCATGAAGATGGAGGGCATCTGTGCATTTGGGTCTAGGATCTTATCAATCTGTATCTGTGCTTTGTGATAGATGCGATCCTGGTCTTTGGGGTCTCCGATACCACTATTTTCATCCATTGCAGGGAAATCGTAATGGCCTTTCCTTTTGGCACGCAAACGTATTTTGTTACGATGGTGTTCAATCTCTGATTTGTGCCTTAGTGCTACCTGGATCTGAGGAGCAAAACACAAAATAAATATGAAGGAGTCGGAACTGTGGACTGATCAATTTGCTAAAATGAACAGTTTTTTGAAATGCAACAGATTCAGAATCACAAACCTCTTTGTTGATTTGGTTGGTGTCTGTCTGTTTGCCGTTGAAGGGGGGGCTGTGCAGTGGTGGGACAGCCATGGGCTGCATGGCGATAAGTTGGATTTTGTTGGGGAGTCTCCTGCTTGTGTCTGTGGCGCGAGACATCCGATCAACATGTTCAAATATGGAAGCTGAGGACAGCTGCTCAGTTGTACCATTTATAGGTGGAGGACCTGAGGAAGAAAGCAAGGAAGTAGTAAACCAGAGCTGACAATGCAGACAGCAGTGTAGACAATGCAGGTCTGTTATTGTGGAGTTAAACCAGGGGTACAGAACGTTCAGAGACAACTACTCAGTGAGGGTCACTAGAAAACATTTCTATGTTATTAAGCAGTTATGTATAACTGCTGTGACTACATCTGAAAATTGCTTATAACAACAGTCTGGAGTAAAACTTTCCCGCAGTAACATGAAATGAGCGCTGTTTTTTTTACTTCATTACAAACAATGGCTTTTGCCTTTGTTTGTGAAGTTGAGTGCTTCTGCACTGTGACTGACAGCTCAGCAGACAGTGATGGATGGTGGGAACAAACAGAGCACAAGCTACCATGGAAACAAACACATAGACACAGCTGCTGGAGGTCAAACCTGAGGTCTACACAGACACAAACGGAGAGAGGACACACTCTTACCAATTCTATTCTTGCCTGCAAACCGCAATAGAAAGGAAAGAGAGTTTTATTGAAAATCAATCAAAGCATCTAAGATAGAAGTGATAATTGTATATTGATAATAAAATTAAAAGTAGTTTAGTGTAGATCCACTGTGAAAGCCATTATAATTTGTTTATTATTTGCTTAACTAAGAGAAACTAAAAGAAGAAAAACAAAGAGAGGATCGGCTCCAGAGCTGATAAAATCTTCTCTTCTGGTTTGTGAAGTTCATTAGTCTAGACTCTAGAGAATAGAAAGGTAGAGGCTGCTGTTATTTGTAACAGAAAGACTGATACAGACTAAAGGAAGAGAAAGTGAATGTCAGTCATTCAATCTTCTTCTATACCAGCTTATTCCTCATTAGGGTCGCAGGGGTCTGCTGGAGCCTATCCCAGTGCGTTACGCCCTGAGGCAGGGATACACCCCAGATGGTCACCAGCCATTTGTGGGGCACACACACCATCCACTCACCAGGACCCAGGACCAAGGAGGTCTTGAACCTGCGACCTTCTTGCTGTGAGGCAACAGCGCTAACCCCTGTGCTGCCCTGTCGCCCCCAGAAAGCGAATGATGGTACTTATATAAAGTTAAGCATGTCTCATAGACAATGTACTTTACTTATAAAGAGTGTGGCAGAGAATATACAGTCTCAGGCAGAGATTTATCAATACCAAAACAGAAGCAGCCAATCCTCTGTGGGTGAGTCAGGCTGCAGTGTGTGTGACTCTGGCTCCAGCACACAGTCTTTTAGTGGCAATACAGGCTTGAATCTATCAACAACTCAAAAAGTTTCCCTGGACTTCTTTTGGCCAGAGTTCCTACCAGGTGTCAGGGCTTCAGTTAAAGATGACTCTTTTTATTAATCACTGCCTTTAAGCTACATCACAATCCGTCCTGCCCTCAATTGGGCCATCTTCTTTCTGTCCATTTCCTTCAGTTTCCTTCTTCCCCTCCCCCCTTACTTTGTATTTGAAAGACTGATGTGAGTGTTGCCAAGGCTACTTGCCATTTAAAACATTGATGGGGACCTTACGGCTCTGCTTGCTGTCGCTGGGCGTGGCATGGGCTCTCAGACTCTCCTTAGTTGATTCTCGCTCACTGGAATGGTCACTCACCATGGAATCACCGTCTGATGGGGAAATCCTACCGGGAAAACACAGACTTTGATGAATAATAGAAGCCCAAGAATGCACTTAAATGCTAAAATGTCATGCATGGTCAAATACCCTTAAAGGTGAAAGCTGGGGGAAATCATTGCTAGTATATAAAATAAATGTAGTATGTGTATATTAAGTACATCAATTACAAATATTTAATGTTAAGGCTATGAAAAATAAATTCAAAACAATTTTCATTGTATTCTTATTGAAAAGTTTGAACAAAGGAAGTACAACTATAAAAACAATAAAAAAAATTTTAACTTTACAAGAACCCCTAACATAACTTAATATAATTGAAATATAGACAATTTGTGAATGAATGCAAGATGAAGGAAATGGTCTAGAGCATCAATAATTGATTAGAGGATCTGTCAAGAGCTTTTTGCCTGGTTGACTGACTGTCCCAAATGAGCTGGGTTGAAACTCAGCGTGATGGAGTAAAAGACAAGCTCTGTTAAATATCTACACGTTTTATGTTACGTGTATCAGGCAGAAACAAAACAAACAAAAAAAAAACATCCAACTGTGAGAAAACTGTTTTGACCAGATTGTGAACTAGGAAAAGTAAAATCTGGTGACTATAAATGAGTAAAAAACTATAATGAAATGCTATTACAGAGCTTCTTGTTGGTTACTTGTTCTGTTGTTGGTGTTGTGTATCTACTGATAGCAAAACTTAAGATTTAACGTAATGTAATTTAATGTTCTCATTTATAATTGATTTCATATTAACTGACCTTTCTCGTCTTCGACCACTACGGGACGCCTTGATGGAGGAGGTTTTAGACATCGGGGTTGGGATCTCCCCATTCTCAGATGGACTGAAGCCATCTTTAATGGACACAGGCAGGGGCCCAGGACCAGGCCCTGGTGGGCCAGATTCCTGGATCACCATGACATCGTCCTTACTCTGCTGGCCGAGGTGTAGCTTGGCAAAGTCAAAGCCTTTCACGCTAGGAGCCTGCAACTGAGGAGAGGGGCAGAAAAAAGGATAAGAGAGGGGAGTTTTAGGAATAGGAAATGGAAAGAAAGGTGGAAAGACATACAGCAGAAGTTAAAGAAGCAAGAGTGAGGGCTCAAATAAAAATAAACTTAATATTTACAAGAGGGCAATTTTCAGTAACAACGTTCATGGACAACGTTTGAGTTCATAGTTAGCGCAGAATAACAGAATATGGGATGTTCAGAAGAGGAGAGAGACTCAGACAGACATTAAAGAATAAAGAGAAAAAGAGACACAAGAGATGTGGTGAAACATTGAGCTGCTTGCTTTTCTTTGAGGTGGTGGGGGGATGGAAGCACTGAAGCTATTTGAGCCCATTGGGACTTTCCAACAGCAAAGGAGTAAACAGACGATCTCAGTATGTGTGCTTTCAGTTTATGCAAGTCTTGTCCTGTGACACTGCATCATGTCCACAAGAGAAGAGTAGAGTGACATGGCATGTTCTCTGAATTATATGTGCACTTGCCGACTTTACTGATGCAAAATGTTAGAAGAGGCTTGTTCGTATTAAAATATATATTTGCTCATCCAGCATGTTTGTGGTATGAAAATCTAAGAGAGCAAGCATGTGTAGGTTTGTGTCTTTTGTGGTACACAGTGTATAAACAATGGCAATCTTTATAAGCAGCACCTGAAATAGTCAACCTGTTTCATTACAATTAACAATGAGGCTGAATGAAAGCAATAACACATCTAGTGAGCCATCTCCCATAGATTAGACCCACTATTTACTACTCAGGCTCATTTTAAGTCATGGATTCACTCAGAACAAGCATTTAAATAAATCTAAATCTACTATTTCACAACAAAGTCACTCTGTACACCTCAGGATCTACACACTACAATCACACCAATACTCAACACTGACATCCATCACATATGTATTGCTGGATCCTAATATCCACTAATTAAAAACAAGCACTAGTCTCTATTGCTACTACACCATATACCTCGTCCTTGGCTCTCCTCCCTTTATACAACACTTTGATTTGCTCTTCTTTCTTTGTCCCCCCTGTTTTCTTTAGCATTGCCATGTACTCTTGTCTTCTTTGCTCCTCTGGTTTATATCCTTTATTTTTAGCTTTCGCATTTTCCTCATCTTTGTCTTCATCTTCTTCCTCCTCCTCCTCCTCCTCATTCTCCTCTTCTTCTTCTTCTTCTTCTTCTTCTTCTTCCTCATCCTCCTCCTCTTCTTCCTCTTCACTGCTCATACTCTGTTTGTGCTTGGGAAGTGCAAATGGTCTCTGAGCAGAAGCAATGGTGGACAGGAGAAATACTTCTAGTGATGATAAGGCACAATTCTTTTCCATCTTTACATAACTGTGTAATATTTATAGTAAACTACCGATGAATAAAACAACAAACTAGGTATCATCTATATCCTCTACACACCACCACAACACTGCTCTGTACCTTCCCCCTTTTAACCTTCTCCTCCTCTTCATCCTCCTCCTCTTCTTCCTCTTCATATTCTTCACTAAACTCTATATCCTTCTTACTTGGCGGGAGTGCCTGGGGAAAAGGGGTCCTTGATTCCCTGAATGAGCCGGCAGGCTGAGAGTAGAGGAGTGGTATTAAGTGAGAGATGATTGTGTTGCACTAAGTCATATTTATCTCAGCACATAGACTAATTGCATTAAACTGTGTGGGTTCATAGCTCAAATCAAATGCAAGTGGAGAGGAATTGAAGCCAGACAAATACAGAGAGTAAGACCAAAAAACACACATAAATCCCCCAAACAGCCCACTTAAACATTGTGAGATCTTTTAGGATTCAATGTAAGTGTCATTCCTAAAATCTGAGTTAATGACGAAAGAGTCACTGGGACTAAAAAATACTACATGCAAAGACTCTACCACACTTTTGAACTCCATCACAAACTGATAAACCCGGAACTGGACCAACATTTTTTGTCCATCACTTAACAAAAAACTGTGGCATAGCAGGATGTTTGTGATTACTTTGAGCATTGGTATTACAATACATTAACACATATTAGGCAGTACAACACATGTCAAAAGGATTGTCAATTTAGAGCCATTTGAACTCTGTAATTCGGTGTTACATTATCCTTTCTCAGTCTTCGTTTTGTACACTAATGTGTTTACAACAATACAGTCACTACAGTCTTTCATTACTATTTAAAAGTCTTGTATTCTTTCTAAGTGCAAAAAGCAGGAAATTGTCTCTCGTCAATTAACTTCAGGGCACGACAGGACATGCTTAAAAGTGAGAGGGACAATAGTAGGACAGCGTCAGCAGAGCCAAATAATATTATTTCTATTTCAAGTGAAAGGAAAAAAGGGAATCTCAAACAGAAAATTCAGTGAGATGACGGGAGTACTGTCAGCAGGGCAGTTGGAGCTTTAACTGAAGGAGTATGAAAAGCAACATAAAAAAGCTTTAAATTACATAGAATAGTGAGGCTCACACGTACTAGAAGCTTTAATACAGCTCATGTTCAATGATGAATTCCTTACTGGAAGCATTAAAGTTTTACTAATCTAATCTAAAAGAAGGAATGAAGAAGTGAAGCACATTCAAGGCAATGATAGATGCACCCAATTAATTACCGGTGCATATTAATTTTTAATTGAACTCAGTTTTGTAGCTTTCCAATCAGCTGCCTTAAACCTTTATTCTAGAGACTGTAAAACATAAAAAAAACAATATAACTGTATTGCTATAGTTCAGTTATTTTTTATTTTTGTATTATTTTTTATTTTTATAATTATATTACTGAATTTTATACTTCAGGTGTTTTTATTTTTTAATAACAACATACTTTACATATTGTTTTGTTATGTAGAATTAATAAATATGTTCTTTACTTCCTTTACTCGCAGGTACTGTACAACGCTGTCAATGGGACACTACCTTTTGCCTCTGCTGGATAGATGTCATGGCATCTGGCTGGAACTCCAGCTTGTCTGTCCGACACAATTTCCAGTACAGGATGGAAATGATGATGACCACCACCAGGAGGGGAATCACCACCCCTATGACAATCCACATGTTGGTGTTCTCATTGTCAGAGGATGTGGACGCTACCTTCTCTACAGCTGTAGAGTAAATGACAGAGAGAGACAGAGAGGGACCCAAAATTGAGGTAATGTTAAAATAGTTTTTAAAGTTGGGCTTCAAAAATAAATGGCATACATTTTTGCATGAGTCAAGTTATATTTATGTCATTTAATAATCCAAAATGTACACTTTTTATTCCGTTTCACAAAGACCTTATGGATACTAACTTAAAAATGCAGTACATCTTTGGAGTGCTGCCCTTTTCTCACTGCTGTAAGACTGCAGACTTTCATTAGTTTTAATTAACATTCATGTCATCCCTTGGGAAAGTACTGTAGGTGAACACAGTCAACACAGAGACAGAGCTCCCTTGAGAGGCTCTCATTAGGCCTTCATCCCCTGTTTCAATTCTTATTGAGGAAGACAGGCTTTTGATAAAGTGCATACAAGGATACTCTGGGATGGCAGGCTAATTTGCTCAAATATTACTATAAACATACAAAGGAACAAATGGAGCCAAAATAAAAAAATTTTGTTATTAGGACCTTCTAAACAATGAGGCGCAAGGCATGCCAGAGATACTCACGCTGTGCTAAAATGCCCTGAACACGATATCCTAAGACAATAGCAGCCTTCTGCACATCCAAGCTGTTGAGTAGGTTGGCTGTTTTGACTGCAGGCATCCTCTGACCACTGGGACCCTCCACAAAATACACAATCTCCAGTGGTTGGTCCGGACCCACCAGCCGGCTCGTACTTACAACCTGGAAGTTGAAACAACAAAGGTTGAGCTAGTCATTTGTCCAAAAATTAAGAACAAAACCATCTGGGACCTTACTAAAATGGAGATAGGGAAAGTTTTATTTAAAACTACCCAGTCTCAAAGGGGTCTGTTATTGTACATAATTAATATTTATTCATTTTTATTTATCTGGCTATCCCTGAATACTATTATAAAAGTCCTGAAATGATTGTATTTTATGATAATTTCCTTAAGTGAAGTAAAACAAATCAGCTTCCCATAAAAGTACAGGAAGTTTAAAATGTGGTATAGTTAATGTTTAATTTCATCCCAGATATGGTATCTCTTCTGTTTTGTGATTGTGTGTGGGGTGGGGGGCATATATACTGGGATAACGCCGTTAAGGAACCGTGCCCCAGTTGTAATAGATGTTGGAAAACAGCCACAGGACACTCAATAGACTTATTTGTATTGCTCAGTAACCAGTCATGTGGTTCTTAGTAATAATCTTGCTTGTCTTTATACTGCTGATGAACCTTTACCACCTGCTCCACTTCCACTTTCCTTTTTTACCCTCATTTGTTGTCACAGGCTGTGAATGTTTCACCCCAGCAACATGTGTGGCAAATAGTGCTCAACGAACTTGAAGTGCTTCCAAAAATGATCCTAGGATTCATGGAAGATGAAGCACTTGCACCCTACACTAAAAATAGAACATCTGATGAAGCTCCTAATGAGCAAAGTGTCATGACTTCAAATAATAATGATGGCTTTTTAATGAAGAGTGTGGTACCTCATTTTCTAAGGACAGGATATATATATATATATATATATATATATATATATATATATATATATATATATATATATATATAAACTACTTTGCATATATATGTGTATGTGTATTATATATATATGTGTATTATATATATATATATATATATATATATAAATATATATAAATAATACACATATATATGCACAGTAGTTTAGATATTTCTGTTGTTTAATATGCCCGTGTGTGTGTGTGTGTGTGTGTGTGTGTGTGTGTAGTTTCTCTCTGGATGCCCTGAGGCTGACAGCACAGTCTGCTGTCTGCATTACTGGAAAGAGTAAAGTGCTGGTCATGCCTGGGCTAACACAGAAAAACGTCTGTGTCGGCTCCCTCATCCAGCGTTTAATCCAGTCCATGCATGGTTATTAGAGTGGAAAGATGGCAGTGTGAATGTGTCTCTTTATTGCACGACCCCGATTCAACCTCCTCTTTTATCTGTTTATCTGTCTAGGTAGACTCATGCGGTATTCTCATTGGTGACAACAGCACACTGATTCTGTCATGACAAGCTAGGAACATCTGTTTGAGATATGGGTCTTTATTTGTGTGTGTGTGTGTGTGTGTGTGTGTGCGCGCACGTGCAAGGAAACGAGACAAAGGATTCTTTTGAAGAACATTCTGAGACACCCAAGACACTCAAAGATGAGGTGATGTCTTTGAAATGTTAAAAACTAAATCTAAACTAGGCTTCTTCAATGACAGCATCATATAAAGGCTGGAAGGATAAAAAGGCACACAATAAGTTATCTATGTATAACAAACATTTATATTAATCACTGTGAAAACATTTTCTAAAGGTAGAAATACAATACAAGAGCCTAAAATTAGAGATCTAATCATAGTAGAAACTAAACGTTCACCAGACTTTCCTTAAATTGCTCTGTGTATTTTATGGAGACAGGATGCAGAAAGGTCAGTTAGTATGGTACTCAGCCAAGGATGATATTTATCACTCTCACTGCCCCGCCGCCCCCCCCCCCCCTTTACAGACCATCATATCCACTCAGACTTCATGAGGTCAGATCAAATATGCATCTCTTGCCTCTCATAACAAGTCTCTTTAAAGTGTTTAGCACTCTGTTTCTCTGATTTCTGATTGTTTACCTGACTGCCTCTGCATCCCCATGCCTACCCTGTCAAAGACAGAGACACAGTCATTCTGACTGCAGGATACAGACAGACAGAAACAATTAATAATTGATCTGCTCTTTGCAGCACTGTGGCTCACATGAGCCATCAAGTAACAGGACCAGATAAATGAGGAATAGGAGAAAGAACAAGGACTTGCGAGGTTGTGGTTTTTTGAGTGGCTCGCCCCTGGGCTGAATGGGATGCTGTTGCTATGGAGACAGTGCCCTATCCTGTCCCCTTAGAGATGAGCTGAGCAGGTGCGGTGCGAGCCCACAAAAGCCAGAGCCTGATTAGTAAAGCAGTAAGGCTTCCAGTGGCTACAAACACAGCAACACTCACATAATGAGCCCTCAGTTCTCAGACAAGGTAGTTAGAGAGAGCTTGCATCAGGGAATAATGATATAAATGGTAAAAGCAAGGAAGCGGTTTCAAGATTAAGGTGTAAACCATTAACAAACTTCCTGTAAAGGAGTTTAGAAGGTTTTGTTCTGTAATAATAAAAATAAATGAATTCTATTGTATATGCAGAAAAAATGGAAAAATTGGAAGTGCATTTAGATCAAATAGGCTTTGCAATTTTTTTGAGTCAGGTACTGATTTTTAAAATCGTATTGGCTTTAAATAAAAATCTACTTGTAAGGTGAGAAACTGTGACTTATTCCTAATATAGTTTAGAAATTTTAAAACAGATATGAGACTTTACTTAAAATTTACTTAATTGCAATTTTCTAAATTAGATTGCCTTTTTTTTTTCCAGAGAAGCAACAAGAGACCACAGAAGAATAACTTATTAGACTAATTAGTTTTGTAGTTCATTCACTATCTTCAGCAAAGGCTATGCAGCTGTAAATACAATCACTGAGTACAATATTTTATATAGAGATGCAATACAATACCTGCACGCTGCTGTTGCCTATGGTG
The DNA here is from genome assembly GCA_030544235.1 of Lepturacanthus savala. Classification (NCBI taxonomy): domain Eukaryota; kingdom Metazoa; phylum Chordata; class Actinopteri; order Scombriformes; family Trichiuridae; genus Lepturacanthus; species Lepturacanthus savala. The sequence continues at coordinate 20,139,244 of CM060465.1, forward strand.
GTGGCTCTCTTAACACGTCTGACTAATCCCATTGCCTCTCCAAGTAAGAGGGCCACACGGCGCTCCATGTTAGCTTGAAAGGTCCTTTCACCCACTTTCTCGTCTTGAACACCCAGGAGCACTATGCACACAGACAACAGAAATAAGATACATATTATAACCACAAATAGTGCCATATTTAAGTAGTTGTAGCAGCAAAACCAACAACTGAAACGATCATACCCGTTTTAACCCAGGAGGAGCGAAGAAACTGGCTGGTATTCAACTCTGGATAATGGAAAGCTATTGGGAAAAACGAGAAAAGAATGTTTTAGGATAGTAATGCATAACTTAAGTTGATCAATGATGGTGTGACACAAGCAGAAAGCACACTTCCAGCTACTACAGACTCAAAGGTCACATATTAGACATCACTGTATAATACAGATAAGAAGAAGTGGCTAAAATACAATGACACAACCCTATGAAACTCACGCTCGGCAATCTGCAAAACAGGAAAGCCCATGTAATAGCTGAATTCCACCATGGTGAGCTTCATCAGAGCATTGCTGACCTCTGACCCCATTAGATAACCCCTGGAGGTGCTCACAGTGAAGGTGATATCAACCGGGTTCCTCACGAGCCTTTGCTCCTGATATCTATGAGCCATAGTGATGTTTACAATCTGAAAAACAATTAGACAGAGATGCATTGTTTAGAGATCAGACAATTACAGGAAAAAATGTACAAAACGGTTTCCATTCTATGTTGGTGTCTGAAGTGATTTCTGGGGAAGATTGTTCATCTCTTGAAAAGTTAAAATGAAGCCCCCCATCTGAAAACCATGGGCTTCACTGATTGGAGAAGTAGAACACAACACTCGACAGTGTGACCCAGAGCATAGTTTGCTAGTTGTTGATGAAACATTTCCATGCTGAAAAAAAGCTTGATTTAATCCTTACATTTATTCTTACTTGAAGACTTTAATACATGCATCAGTGTAATAGGATTACACAAAAATCTGCCGAAGCCAACTATCCACATATCCAAAAGCTCTGTATTAACAAACATTAAGCTTCTTTAATACTCAAAAACTAGAGCATGGATCTTCAAGCATAAAAATGGAAGAGCCCTAGCATCTTCGGGGTCAAATAAACAAGTAAGGGTATATCATTTCATAGGTGATAAAGCACTGATGAGTGAGCTATATGACAGAAGGACTGGTGTAGTGTCCTTGACAGTCAGTGTCCTGGACGATGTGTCCTGGACAGTGACGGTGAGGAAGGAGCTGAGTCTGGGTCATAATGTCTGCTTTGTGACTGCAATGTCTGAATTGTATAAAGAATGGACAAAAATAGTTTTTTCTGTGTTGAAAGGGGCCAGTTGATGTGTTCTGGGCATCTGATCAGAACAAAATCCCTTAGTTAGGACTGGTGGATGTGGGTAAGAAGAGCAACGTCTGGGCTACTGTAGTCCTCTGGATAGAATAAACAATGGAAAATGAATGAACCTATAAATACGTAGATAGAGCATAAAACTGTAAATGTCATAATATGTAATGTCTTTTAGCAGGCAATCAGCAATTGTAATAAATACCCTATAGCAATTGTTTTAGCCTCCATTCATTTACTAAAATCCTTTTGATTAAACACATAAAGTCAGCCTACACTGCAGCAAGTTTGGGGTCAGCTTGGTCAGCAAACAATGAACAGGTTTATAAGTTTAGCTTGATTGCACTAAAAGCATTTTTTTTACTTTATTCTCTCCCTTTTCAGACACATAGATACTACAATAGGTTTAAATAAAGTAATGCTACAATATGGCTTAAACTGTCAGCTGTAATAGACAAATATTATGCCAGTCCCACTTACATGCACAGTGAAGTTGGTTGACTCCTTTGAGCGCCGTCGCACTTCTGCAAAGGCCATGGTCAAACCTTTCTCAATGTTCTCACTGAAGTTGCAGAACCGCACATCAATGTGACTAGGTACAAACTGCAGCACTGCCGAGAGAGAGAGACAAAAGTTTTGATTCAAGTTTGAAAACAAATGATTATCTTAAAATCACTCAACATTTTAATTCATTTACCTGTGTGGACTTGATATTTATTGTCTGGTGTTGTCCAGTTTGGAGACACAGACAGGAAGCGGCGCCCAGACCCTCGCAGCGCATTGATGACAGATATGGCTGTGTACACAACTGGTCCGGACACCACCCGAAACACGAACTTTGGTGGGGGAGTGACAACCTTCACAGATAATACATATACATATATAGAACATATGACAAAGATAAATCACTCTTTAGAGTCACTCATTTGTGGTAATCCTGACAATAGTTTTTTTTTTTTTTTTTTTTTTTACAAAATAATCTATTTTACATATTTAACACACACATTCAAGACTGCGCACAAAAGCACATACACATTTGCTTAAAACTCAGATAACATTTTACAATATATTACATTTTTCCATTTTTTAATAATAAACTCAGGTTGTTAAAGGTTGATTTTTCAATACAGTTACATCATTTTACAATGCCGCCCCCCCCCCCCACAAAGTCTTACATATCATGAAATCAATTAAATGTATTGACTCCCTGCTGAAATAAAATTTACCTGCAGCTCAACTGATTTGTTGAATTCCCATTTCAGGATGTCTCTGATTTGAGTTTTGGCATATCCAACAGTGGCTCCAGAGGGAAAACCTTCAAGATAAAGCAGAAGCTCATGGTTATAATTATAGTTATTTTATCATATTGTAAATGTATATATATTAATTTCAGATATCAGTCAAATGAGACATCAGACTTACCAATTTTTACTAAATAAGCAGGCTTGTCAGCGTTGCAGGAGTAGTGTCTTGATGTTGGTGCTGTCGTTGGGGTCTTACCAGAGGTGATTTTGACACTTGTGGATGCTTCTGTAGTAGCAGTAGTTCTAGTTGCAGCTTGATGAGTAGTAGCGGTGGTGGCTGTAGTTGTGGGTTCAGCAAACATTGTGTTAACTTCACTGCGATCTGGGATCGAAGTCAATGTGGCCGGGGTGTCTTCAGTGATGCCTTGATCAGCCACCATGACAGGGGGGACTGAAGTGATATTAACAGTTAGTTCAGTTGTAATAGTAATGTCTTGGGATGAAACATCTGTTGTACCAGCAGTCGTGTTGGCAGGATGTTCTGTGGGAACAGGGGAGAAGGCTGCTGTTGCACTAAAGACAGGAGTGCTGTGTATGGTATGGAAAGACTCCGTAACAAACCAATAGACATCTGTCAAAGAGGATGACATTACATCATCTGGCAGTAAAGCTGTGGAACCAGGTAGCAGAGCTTCTGTTGATGCACTGCTACTCAGGCTGATAATGGGAGTAGCTGCAGACAAACCTTTGCTGTAAACCTGACTGACCCAGATGGAGGAAGAGGGATCAAAAAAGGGGGTTGTGACTATGGAAGGGTGCAGAAGAGGCTCTGAGACATTGACCTGCTGAGGACTCTCCTCTGTGGTTAGTGCTGTTTCATCATTAGGGTCGAGCCCTGACACATCACCAGAGGATTCATCCAGAGATGATTTTGTATCATTGGTGAAGCTGCTGGTCGGTGTGATGTCTGTAGTACTGATGGACACCACGGTAACATTCCCTCTTTGTTCAGCACCACTCTCTGATACAGTGTTCTCCTTGGTCAACTGAGTGGTGTAATACTCCAAACTGTTCATGTCAGGTAGGAGGACATCTGTAGGTTGAATGCTAAAAGTATCTAACCAATCTATGTCTGATGTTTCGGCTATATCGCTGTGAATTGTAGGAGTGGGTTCCAGTGTATACTGAATAGTAGAGGACAAATGGGAAGGATGAACGGATTTCAGTGGGAAAAAGGTGCTGTATGCAGTCACGAGGCTGGAGGATGGTGAGATGTGAAGAGGATTCGTGGAGGAAAGGGATATGCCCACCCTGGAAGGGAAGGATGTGTCATAACTTTCTGTATAGATGTCCTCCAGATCATATGTGTCAGAGGGGACTTTGGTGACCAGAGAATAGTCATCTCCCTCTGGACTCAAGAATGACATTGTCTCCAAGTAGTCCCCGGACCCCCAGTCCATTTCCATGGTATTGGTGGGGTAGAAGTCCTCTGGAGAGACCTCTGTGGGTTCAGATGCAGATGATGTATGGTGGGGAGTGATAAAAGGCACATAGTAACTAGGGGCCAGAATCTCCTCTGGGTTAGGTGGCATGTATATGTCATGCACTGGTTTGTTCTGCTGTAAGGGGACATTGCTCGGGATCAGCTCGCTCACATCCTGAATTTCCCGTGGAACATTTACAGGAGGGTTGGGGTCAAGTAAGGCATGACCCAATATATATGGTTCATCTGACTGAGAGTCAGTGAAATCCAATTTAGGGGTCTTCACAGGCTGATCACGAAGTGAGGTTATGGTTGTAACCGTTTCCTCTGATGCTCCATCCTGCTGCTTGTTGAGCTTTGACAAAGGTGCACCTAGAACCTTTTGCTCAGAAGTAAGAGTCAGCTGCATTGTTGTTGACCTTGTAAAAGCTGAGGAGCTCATGTTAAATGTTGTAGATATATTTGACTGAGGCTGCAGCTGAGATCTTGCAGGAAGTGGAGAGACAGAGGAAGATTGCTTGGCAGAATTTATCCTGGCAAGCTTCCAGTCTGTGGAGAGTTTAGTTGGTGCTTCAGATTGTGGACTAGACCTCAATACAGGTTTGGAAGGACTTAATGATGGAGTGGAAAGAGGCTGTGGTTTTTCTGCGAGGCGGTCACTTGGCGTGAAGGATTTTGAGTTTTTATAAGCAACACGTCCCAACTGAAAAAGCATGCTGTCAGCATGGTCTGGTTCAGGAATGGATGGCAGGGCACCAGGTGAGTCTGGGCTCCCAAAGGCAGTAGTCTGTGAGGCTGGTGGTGAGGACTCTGATGAAACTGGAACATCTTGGTGAAATCCCTTGTAGTGATGTGTGGAGTCAAACAGATACTCATCTGCAGACGAACAAAGAGAATCATTCATTTTAGTATTGAATAAAGACAGATTCATGACTGACTTTAAACAAAGTAAAATACAAGAATGAGGACAGGACTGGGATTAAAATTGGCCGTTATTAATTTTTGTCATTCACATACCTAATCTGATTTATTTGACTCACCAATACAGGGACAATGACTTGATCATTACTGAAGTTAAGTTGATACATTACTATGTATCTACATATTCTGGATGTAACGGTTTATGTGTTGCTTTGATATAGCAACACATTTGATATACTTGATATTCTGATATTAGCCTTAAACTTCAATTAACTATAAGTATATCACTTTTGAGACTCACTGAAATCAGCTTTGGCAAACATAAAGCATTAACTAACCAGATATTGTCTCCTCACACTTTTATTAAATATAAAGTAGCCAAATTGTTCAACAAAAACACAGTAGGAGTTATACAATGGGAGTTGTACAATGCACAATACAATGCATTATATCTGTGAAGTAGCTTTAGTTTGAAAGGGCTGTGCTGGACAAGCTTGTCCTTAATGGCCAAAATGAGCATTGATCTGTGAGGAAATAAAAAAATATGGAACCTTATATTTTTATAGGATTACAATTTCCCCTTAAATATCATAGCAGTAGAGTACTTCATTGATTCTGTAGAAGAAAGCTGTGGTAGGTTTAGGATGTTACATGAAACCTTGGCCTATATTTAGATCAAATCAATACTTCACTGACAGCCAATTCAGAAACTGCAACCAAGTGGGACTTGAGATCTATAAAAGGTGTGAGCATCGTGGACCAGGACACACTACTCATTGAACTTGCTGTAACTAGAGTATGAATAAAATAATGGTTAGGCAACTGACATTTACCACTTCACTTTGTACCCGTTTTTGCTTGTTGACTACTAAGAAAATGCATTACAATATTAAACTTGTTGTCTAACTGATGCTGCAATTGTGTGGCTACAAAATGGAACCATTAATCTTGAAGAAAACGTCAAAACGAGGAAGAGGTTAACACATTTCCATGACAAAATAGATAGTGACATGTTGCACTCATAGGAAAAGCAGACAATGAAATTTTCCACACTTCCAGTTTTGACCTGTGGAAATATGCTGACACACGGAAACGGACCATAATATATGTCCTAAAATGAATGAGAGGTAGTTTAGGCTCAGCACCTTTCACAGATGCACCATCTCCTCCTTTTTAATGGTACCTGACCTTGGAGTGCAACTCTTCCTCTTGCACACCATATTGAAATTTTATATTAGACCAGCCAAAATATAATAATAATAATAATATGCAATGCATTTACAACTTAATTTGAGATTCTTTCTCGCCATATTGTATAACATGGTGTAGCATGCATGGTTTCATTTTGCAAAACACCTTAATTACACATAAAGTTAAAAGAGTTTCATATGTTAGAGAAAGGCTACATGAATGACCTAAGAGAAAGACACAAGATAAGACCTTTTAACAGTTCCATGTAGCTCTATATATCTGCCTATTTTAAATTCATGTGGTTCATGCAATTTCTATAAGAAAAACTTTCCGAAGATACTGTCAAGATAATGTCACATATGCAGGACAACTATAGGGATTAGAGTTATGGAGCATGTTTACATTAAAACAGGTGCTTTCTTATGTTTTTTGTGGTTACAGATGATCAACATGTGTCATAATAACCGAGGTTTGAGTCTGCATTAGAAAAGCATATGTTGAAACAATCACATTGAGGAGACAATATACAATCATGACATTAAATATAGACTTTTCTTGAAAGTAGGTCTTGAACAGAGCAAGACTTTTTAAAGTCATATTTTTGGCCCTTGTCAGAGGCAAGCCACGAACATCCTCTACACAGTGACTCAGCAGTTTTTGGTAATGTTGCTGGTCTTTGTAGTCAACAGATGCTCCACAGAACTGTACACACTTGAAAATAGCCACAAAATCAGCTGAGGGAGAAGACTATATTTAACACTGTGACCGAAGAACAGATCACCTACATAAAACATCAACAAAATAAAAAGAATATATGTCTGGAACGTCGTCTTCAAATGCATTGCTTCATACAAGCAAACTGCCTTTGGCTAGGCCCAAGAGAAAACTCCCAACTTAATTATAACCTACTCTGGTACCTTAATTGAGTCAGCATGCTATTATAACAAAGCCTGTTGGAGAGGGTTTGGAAGGAAAAGCCAAGACTTTCTTCTCTGAAGGCTTAGCTGTGCTGCACATTCTCCAAACTGCTGCACAGTTCCTTGTCTGTTGTGCCAAGTGTTGGAACACAGCTGGGCAGATGCACACGCACACATACACACCGAGAGAATACCGACTAATGTCCTTAAATATCAATAGGCAGTTAACCGATTGCCTGATCTAAAAAGGCATCTAATCATGGCCTGGATCCTCAGTAGTGTGAGGAAATTATTACTAATCACATAAAGCCTTGAAAGGTGAAGCCACAGTATTTTTGGCTACTGGTATCAACTTAGATCAGAAGCATAAGGCCAAGCATTACTATATGACAAATGATTGAGTTGTCAATTTGCTCTGTTCACTAAGCCATCCAGTATGTAACTCTACACTTGTTTTCCATTTGGCTCTAAACAACAATATTTGATGTGCTGCATATACAAAGAAAAGGACAAATAGGCTGCACAGACAAGCAGGATGTTTGTCTGAAGAACATGCTGATGTTTGAGGTCACACTGTGGCACATAACCCCAAAATGTCACCTCATTTCAGCCACTCCCCAAAGTGACAAAGACATCATCACAAATCTTATTGTCACATCTAGGACAATTAAACATGCATGAATGGATATCAAAACTTCCATCCATTTAAGACAAAGACTATTATAGGCAAGTGTTTGGTGATAATACTGATGAAAATGGTGAAAATGATAATGGTTATTAAGGACAAGAACAGACAGAAAATATATGGTGGAACCAAAGATTCATGCCCCCATCCCTACTGTCACAAGAAGTAATATTACTTAGTATATTAATGTTGCTTGTCCAAAGTTGTACCATAATTGAGAAAGACCTGACTTGTTACTTTTAATAATTGAGCATGCATGGTCTGAATATTTGAAGGCTCACCGTACAGTAGGTAATGATAGGCAACGCTCACTACAACAGACAGCAGCCAGCCACAGAGCAAGTGAGACCGGCCTGAATTGTGGCTGACATTACAGTCGGCAAAATTTGACAAAGGCCTTGAAGACTACACAGCGCTGCCACCTGTCCCGCCGAAACACGAGTGCTTCACACTTGGCTGGACACTCATTGTTGGGCCTGTCGATGAAACTAAGCACTGACACCCTTGCAGAGGAACACCTTCAAAGAAAGAATAAATGTCAAGTGCTCGGCTCATATAAATGAGAGTATCCCAGTGCAGCTGGTCTTCTCTCATCCTAATCTCATTCTCCCAGTCAGTCACTTTTTCTCTTTCTGGAGTAGTTGCAGCATTTTCACAATAAAACCTCACATCAGTGGGAATAACTCCCAGAAAGAACACTTTATTGGCTGTATGTCCAGCTAATAAAGACTCTTACAAGTACCTTTAATTAAAACACAAAGTTTTATTCTGCTGTTAAAATATGGCAGTTAATATAGTGAGATTTTCATTTATTCATGAGATAAAAGTCCCAGGCTAATGAGATTCCATTTTCATTCACCAGGCTTTGATGTGTCTTTTAGACTTGTCTTATTAATAGCTGCCTTGTACATGCACTGAACTGAATTCTCATGTGACCAAATTAACAACTTACATGTTTACCATGTACTATACATGTATGTGGATAGTATAAATATTAGGTTAAGTCACATGATGCACAGCAGTGGCTGGCAGGTATGTAAATGCTCTAAATGGGTTTAGAGTTTTGAAATACTTTTGCACTTCTCTACATGATACAAATGGTGTAGTGAATACTCCAGCTGTAGCTTTATTCATAAATGTCCATCTATAACTTTAGACTCAGTGGAAAAATATTCATTCTTATTTAAGCAGACATGAAAAAAGTTGCCCTTCTTGTGACCTGGCCAATTTGTTCTGTCTCAGTTTATATACCCGGTTGCAGGCTTGGACCACTGCCAGCAATCATGTAAAAAGGATTCTGACAAGAGAGATTATTACTGCTGTTGGCCGATCTGGTGTTCCTTAATAAAAACCCTACAATGGAATAAATAGGGGAAACGGCTAGAGAGACTAGCTGAAGGCAGACACAACTTCAGGCATTTGAAATAGCATGAATCCATTTACACAGGATGGATGTTGGCAAAATCGTATAAAATCTTGTATTAGATAATCACAGCTCTCCACTACCAGATACATGTTGCAGACTATTGTAAATAACTTTACAATATCTGGATATACTGGTTGTTACAAATGAAGATGTCAGAAGAAACATTTTTCTATTTGTTCTTTGTCTGTTCTATTTGTTCTTGTTTCCCTATGTTCCTATAAGAAGCAGACCTTTTTACTTCTTTATTTTGCTTGCTTAATTTGACCTATTCTCTTCTTAACACAATAAAAAACATTAGTTTCCCTGTTTCCCTCACAGCCACAGTAAGGAGCCTGTATTGTATAGTCTCCTTCACCAAATAAATGAGTGTCATGTTTAGATGGATCACATAGTACCAAATAACAGCAATGTTTTTCATATACCTCTTGCATTTACTGCAGTGCAACTCTCGTGTAAATCTTCATCACATTAGCCAAATAACCTGCCACTTTTTTCATTATAATGAACCCATGGACGGTGTACCTTAATAAGAAAGTGTCTCCTTTTGACTGCTACTGTCCAAGTAAGATAAAATGTCATTTTGGCCTGCTTCTCATGAGTACTGATCCCAAGGCTAAGTTAACCTGGCAATGGCTGTCTGGAGACAGCACTTTGTTGATGTCTGGAATTGAATCATCCTTCTGGTCTTCTCTATCCAACCAAGCCCCGGGCTCCCATATGCAGAGGCAGGAAAAGGTCTATAAGTGGATCTGAATCAGTGTTCTCTTCAACACAGTGAGATAATTTGGGCAATGGAGAGTTGACAGACAAAACAACCTATCTTTGCAGCAACATTTGTGGAACATAAAAAGGACAGCAATTGTGTTTCAGTCTCCATCTGCTTTCACCAATGACTGCATGAAGCCCATATGATTTGCATGCTGAAAGCATGAGTATCTTCCTCTTCAGTGAAAGACAGTGTTTCCAATATAAAACAAGGTGTATGGGCTTCAGAATATGGCTGCATTACAAATTTCACATAGAGAAACACACAAGGATAGGACTTCTAACTCAACAACCTTTTTTAAAGTTACTATAGCAAGCATGCACTTGGTACCAGACAAGCAGCTGCGAAACACACACAAGCACACATACATTAAGTGTGGCGAAACCTGAGATAGCAATTACAGAACACTAATGATATAATTTGCTATGTTTGCCAGACTCCTTATTGGAAAAAAGGTAATTTAATGGTTGTGTAAATTGAAAAAAGAAGAGAAAGAAGAAAGGGTCTTTTGGTATTAAAGCTAGATAACTACAATCCCACACATGGTTCTGTTTTTAGCTGAGCCCCTTGCGTGACTGGCTCTTTTCAGTTGGCAGGAGCTGCGTATGCTGAGTGCAGTCGAACAATCAAGATATGGCTGCGTTGACATTTGGTTTATCGTGGAAGCTTTTAAAACGGAAAAGATTCTATTGTTTTTATCAGTGGAGTTCAATTAGATCAAGTTCTCTGCCAATGCTCATGTGGCCCAACCACAGAAAAAAAAAGTGTATGATTTTGTAATTGTGCATTTTTTAAAAAACGGCACAAGTTTCCACTGCATTTACTTGTCACATTTGCCCTGCACCAATAGAGATCAGGTTTCAATGCTATCCAAATGTTAATTATTGGCTAATAACTCAACAAAGGAAAAGAACAGAATAAAAGTTTTATAGTTGGAGTGTTTGCCAACATCTACTGTAAACTAGTTCCATAGTGTGATTTAGCCAAAAATGAGTGTGAAAATGGAGACCTGACTGAGGTCATGCCTGCACTTCATCAAATATTCATGTGACCCTTGCTTTGTTTTCCTAAGGGAATACTTATTAAGATAAGAGAAGCGCTTTTGCAAAAAAGAGAGGAGAAGGGTAAGGTGGAGAGGAATGGAGGAGTGTGAAACCCTAACTGAGGCAGAGGAAGAACGGTAACAGAGAAAGAATGAGGAAATCTGAGTTAAATGTATAGGTAGTTACAAGGTAATGCTAATTTGGGGAATTAAATTATAATGTGATCAATTTCAAAGAGTGGAGTGTGATGGCAGAATGCTTAACTTAGCGTAAAGCTTTTAATAACTTTTACTCACACATGCCTCAGGAGCATAGTGACTAAGTTTATTGACCTCTGAGTCATTCTTTAAGAAAGCTGTTATACTACCACATACAGAGGGACAAGCACACAAACACAGAATTTGTGTGAACTCCCTCACTTTTTGCAGTCCTCATTTTCTTCGAAAGACAGGAAGGCAAAGACCTGTAACCAGAGAGGCCCAGAGGACTGTGTCACTCTCCACCCTCCTATACGCTGCCTCAATCTTTCCAGCAAAAGCCGCCATTCTCAGGCTTTTGGTCCTAAGAGAACAAACACTGTTGATTTAGTTAGTTTAAGCTCTCTTGGAAGGAAACAATTTTGAAATAGGTCTAAAAGTCAATATCTGAGCAGAATTGGGAAATGTCTGTGCACGGCTAGACAAAATACTACAGCTAGGTTCTGAAGTTGTTGTGGGATGTTGAAAGATCCAAAACTAAATGATATAGCCTAGAGTGGCTCATAAGAGGCCGAGCTGAACGGCACCATCTGCTCTGATAAATAATCAGCTGCAGTCCATCAGAGCACATAGTGATTTGAGCTCAGCACAATATGGCCTCAATGGTGCCTTCTGTCCAATTGTGAACTTTGCATTGTGCATTTCAAGCTCCTAACACTTGATAAACTGTGAGCACAGTCAGTACAATGTATTTGTAATAAATAAATAAATCCCCGTAGGCTTGTGTTCTATCAACTTTTGCCAAGAGAACTGTTACTGGTTAGAGTGCAGTCTGGAAGACTGGAAGTTCTCAGTTTCATAGCTGAGAACATGATTTTAAAATGGTGATTATTTTAACAAGAGCAGCTGAAATGGTGTTATTTGATGTTAGAATCATCAAATGTCGATGATTCTAACATAAAATAATACAACATCAATATAATACCATATATTTATATATATAGTGTTTCCTATTGTTCCTTAATTTGGATGTGTGACATTCACTGTACAAAATGATGTATGAGTTTGACACTAGAAGGAAGTTTTCATCTTCCTCTGCTGAAAAATGAAACATTTTTCTGTGCTCATTAATCTGAATCAGAATTTCAGGGGCAAGCCTTCAAGTATGATTTATAACATCACAACTAATTTGGAAGCTAATCCTGTTAAGCCTCCAGTGTACAAACACTGAGAATGGACTTTGTAGTGAAGTAGGAGACATCTTGTGTACAGCAGGAACTGAAAATGAGACTATTTAAAACTAAACCTAGTTTTTTAATGAGTGAGAATGACGTCTTTTTTAGCATTAAAAAGTGGTCATTATAATTTCTTTATGGAAAAACAATATCAGCAGCAGACATACCTCAACCTCCTTCTCTCCAGCCACATTAGTGTTTTGTATTTTGTTACGATCAGAGTCAGTAAGGGTGGACTGCCAGTTGTGTTTCTCTCTTTTCTCTTGTTTAATTAGGGATGTAAGGTTGGTGTCATCTATTTTTCTTAAGTTGGTTAGGTTATCTTTTTGCAGTTTTAGATAGGATCCTTTTGTTTTGTTGTTTTGACCTTTGTCCATCCTGAAGAATTAAGTTAGTAGTTACATCCTTTCATTATATTTATTATATATATTTCCTTATTTTTGCCTTTGTAAATAAATTCCTTTTTTAAAATTACTTTTGTTAACTTCAAACCCCTTTGTGTTCATGGCTACTTGGGAGCTGAAGAAGATGGGGCCTGTTCACGTATTCATGTTATACCCTAGGCCCCCTAGACTGGCGCATAACATACTGAATCTGCAGCGGAAAACTGCATTTGTAAAACACAAATAGGGCACACAAAACCACTAACAGATGAAGTCATTTTTGTGCCTACACCCCATCCTTAGAATAGCTGACTATATTATAACTTTGATGTGTGCATTTATGTACATCTAAAAATATTATGGTGGACACTGATCATCAAGTGGAAAAATGGAGAAAAAAAAAACATAGGCAGCATAAGCAAGCAGACAAGGTCCCACTGCTGGATAATGCTGGGACAGGACAGGCAGTTGACAGACAGAGCCAGAAACCAACTGTTTTCCAATCAATGTTTCTGGTGAGCGTGTAGGCCTGGTGTGTGCGAAAGTGCCCAGTGTTTGGCTTTAAATTCAATGGATTCTGCCCATTGATCTGTGACTGGCTTCCAGCTCTAATGAATAATGAATGGCCATATTGTCATCACACACAGATCACATTTCACATGGCAACGGGCAGGCACTGGTAATTAGCCAGGACTTTACTGGCTGGCTTGAACTTGCCAGCCATTACGGTACAGAGAAAGACTATTGAGCCAAAAAAAATGCAAGGGCACTTCATGGTATCACATACAAATTAAAAATTATATTATAGTTGAACATTTTCTTTCAAAGCAACTGAGCAGAGGATAAAAAAGACCAAGAGTAACAGAGAAGTAAAAAGAGGTGAATACTGCCAGGCTTGAAAGAACAATTATACAATGGGTGACCGTATTTCACTGTGACACGATGAAGTGTGCTTATTTTTAAGTCTGGAAAAGGAAAGCTATAACTAATTCTGTTCCAAACAACTTCCAGTTCAGGAGAAGCAGTTTAACATTATGTTTAGATATGTATAGGTTATTTTGCTGCATTGTCTAATCATTATTGTTGGTAACTTTAGGTTATCAACGATAATAATAAATAATAATAAATGATGAATAAAGATCAGGTCACACTTCTTGCCAGTGATTCACTTAGACTGAAGTCTAGCCAGTTCATCATTCAGTTTCCTAAATAAAATAGGCCTGGGTCTAAGCCCACATATTCCAACTGGTGGAGAAGTTGAAATTAAAGGCAGCATCCATTAACATTACAGTTACTACAAGGAAGTTTTATCTTGTTTTGCAACAGTTGTATTATATTTGTATATGGCATGAAATCCAATGAGATTGTCAGCAGATAATTAAATACTTCAGTAGTTATTCTAAATGCCTGTACTCGGATCAGATTTTTTCATGACCTGTGATAGATGATCAAGCGAGCTAGAGAGTCACTGAGGAAAGAAAGGAATCCCAGCGAGAACAGCGAATCAGGTGAATCATAATAAAACTTTTTCTTTTCTGATTGTTTCACAGACGCTTGGATCTAAAACACAAACAATCACATTGCTGGATTTGGTGTGAATGTAGCCTTATATGTAACCTAGGTTTATGAACATTGCTAAGACAAATCATCTCCATATTTCAAATATTAATCTTACATAGCTTCAAAAAGATATGACAACAAAAAGACAAGATGATTACTTCATCCATATGCATGCTGCTTAAAGCTTGTATAAAAAATGTCCACATGAAGCCCAAAAATCATCACAAAATTAAAAAGGATTGCAGGATAGAATTGCAACTATTAAATCTAACTTTCAAATTGTCTCATTCTATTACACAGATTAGGCAACTTGCTTAGTGAATAACATCATGTTCATCAAAGTAGACAGAAAATAACACTAGCCCACTTCTTTTAGCCACCAACCAAATGAGTAAGAGACCAGGAAGAGAATGACACAGGAAAGCAGATAGCCTACATCCCAGGGAGGTTTGGCATGAAAAACAATCACTGACATACAAAGAAGGAGTGTAGGAGTTACAATACTTTTAAAAACCCTGAGTAAAACTTACATAGAAACTTCCTTGTGGTTTCTGGCAATGGAGTTGTTATACCATTACTGTCAAAAACATCTGGCTCTATAACCCACTAAACGCCCATTGTAGCTTTAAAAGAACCATGTCTACTGGAAGACTAAGAAGAGATCCCTTAGCACAAAGCTGATCTAGCCTGATGAGCAAATGCAAAATGGCATAGTTGATGCAGAAATACCAAAACTTAATCTGAAATTGTTTACTGTATGGGTTTATTTTGAAAATATGTCTAAGATTTATGGTCTGGCTAATGTTTCAATCTGAAAACTTGGGTTTTCTAGCTTGTGCCTCTCAAATGAATCAGGAGTAAACAAAAGGGGACTGGCAGCCCAGGTTATTGGTCAACAAAAGCTGAAAATGGAGGTGTTATCATATGTTTAAGATTGACTAATTCCTGTTTTCCTGCAGGCTTTCACTCTGGCGTTTACTACATAATCCTATTACCACATAATATCATGGGTTTATGGCTGCCCTTTAAACAGCTTCTTTTCATGGGGCAATGTGTAGGGGGAGGGGAATTGGTGGGATCATGTCACTATCTATAAAAGTAAACCGGCGGAAAACATCCATCAAGTCGATGGATTAGGACCCTTTCTCTTTCCCTAATTACTGGAAATTGGTTTAACTCTATAGTCTGTATCAGGGATAGAGCTACTTCGCTTCACTTGTGAAAACCCAGAATCACATGCGGGTGCCCTCATTTTGAATATCACAGCTTTCCAAGGTCATGGTGCAGCCCTGACTCTGTTCATAATGAAAGTCCAGACATTACTAAATTCATGCCGAGCTAAACAACAAGCTGCAGACAGTGCTATACTGAAGGCAAAACAAGCTCAGGCCAGTAAGGTCGCTGGTTGAGTTGGCCTTGAGCAAGGCACATTATCCCAAATAGTCTACTGCAGCTGCTCAGTGACCCACAAATAAGGCTGCGATTGTACTGCTCGATGGAACTGTGTAACTGTGTCAAGTATCGCTGACAATGGGCATTCATGCTCAGAAAATCTACCCTATGTCAATAGAGATTAAAATAAATTAACGGATGGCTGAAGGTTTAAGCTAATTAATGGTGATCAATGGCTTAAAATTTTTGGGTCATTTTCTGTGACCCTGTACGAACAAGAAGAATAGATAATGGATAGATGGCTGTGGGCTTCTGACCTATCACTAACCTAATCCCAGACAAGAATATGAAATGTTTCCCAGAAACTAATCCATCAAGATTAAAATCTTGTTTATTAGCCCTCCCCAAACACAAAAAACACACAAGTTCAAGTATTCATACAATTTATGTATCTATTTAATAAGATTAACTGACAAATCTAATAGAAAAGCAGTTTTATATCTGTTATTTGTTGATTTGTCACACCTTATACTAAAGACAGTTATAAATAAGTATCTTTTTGATTGAAAAAAAGATACCCATAGTTATTGCTGGATTGAATTTATCACCTTACAAGTGCAATTGGAACTCTACTCGGTTTGTATTGCAGATCACTGCTTTTCAAAAGGTCTCTGAATGTTGTACAAGACCTCATCGGTGTCACTTATGTAACAGAAGGTACACATTCATGGATCATGTTGTGTGAGTCAGCGAAAAGGTGTTGTCTTACCTGCAACAGGTGAGTCAGCTGTGATTACGGTTACCATCACCATTATCCCCAGAAACACTGCACGCCGGCCACGGACATGCATAAGCGCCTCGAGCATTACCACCAAACCCACAGAGAAGAGTAAACCTGCCATCGTATGGCGGGGGTATGGTCAAGGCATTTCATCCACTTAAGAAGAGAAGAGTCATTGCTGAAGAGACAATCAAGGTTTGCGGGTTCTGGAGTTGGCTTATGGTGGTGATGCTGTTTGTTATTTTAAGACCCCTCCTTCCATAACATGTGCTTGCAGTGAAGAATGGCTGTTGAAAACAGAAGAGCAACAGTGTGACACTCAAAATAAGGCAACCACACTTTACTTAGGCAACCCATTACTTGGGAAGAGGGGCTACTGAACCTGAGGTACAGGAGAACACACACTATTCAAATAACTCAAAACCTTTATAACCAACCTTTTTTTTCATGGCAACCATATTGGCATGAAATAATAGGTAAACACAGGTGATACTAATTAAGGCTCCATTCCATTTAGGTCAAATACAGTTAGAATGCGGCTAGTGTGCATGTAGATGAAAGGCTCTGCTACACTAAATTAATAGGAACCTTAATGAGAATCATTGGCAACACCTGTATTTACCTACTATTTCATGTCAATATGGCTGCCGTGAAAACTGGGCCACCTTCTTCAGCCTTTTTGGCAGGTATTTCTAAACCAAAAAGTGTTTGATGCATTTCATTTACTAATACAGCTTTTGTTTTGTATTTGAGAAATTATATACTATAGGCTACTGTATATAAAGTGCTGATCCTGTCATTTACTCGCACATGGCCAGCTATGTCATTATATGGTGACGTTAATACCATTATAACAGGCGAAACGACATAACATGATAAATAACAAACCCTTCAGGTCAATTTAACAACTTTAACCAACTCGACACAGGCTGCTAAACGTGTGACGGGGTAAATAAGGAAAAAGCTCCGTCTGTGTTAGCTTTCAGTCATGAAAACAGACAGTAACAGTGCAGCCTCTTGTCCTACATCCCGTCCCGTTACTTGCAAGCTTAGCGGTCATGTGGCTCTTCATAAGGCTCGACAAAGCAGGTTATATCCCTCATTCGACTCGTTTGAGGGACCAAGCGAACTGCTAACACGGGTCAGATAACATACTTTGGTAATATCCCCAAAGCTAGCATGTGAGTGCACAGATAACACGATTATTTTTTTTTTCCTCCTATCCTCCATCCAGCCATTCCTGTCAGCCAGCTCATAGCTGCGCATTCAGACTTACCAAAAAAAAGAGAGAGAGACGGAGCTCCAACTATTAATTCCTTTATCGGGGTAACGAGAAAATATCCTTGAATGAAACCAAACGCAGTCTGAAGCCTCGTCATAAACCTTCATGTAAGCGCCTGCCCACGTCTGAAGTTGTTTCAGTGAACGTAGAGACGATAGCTGGCTTTCATCTGACACTCTTTTTAACACTTACCTTCTCTCGTCCTGAGGATCGGATTAGCCCCGCCTCCGGACACATCTGATTGGCCCATTGTTTGTCCAGACGCGCTCTCATTGGCTGAGGCTCCTTTCTGTCAACATGGGGTTTTAAAATAAAGGTTGGTCATCTCCAACTGGCGTCTGCGGCTTCCACGGCAACGTCGTCTCTTCATGGTGATGATGGATGTTCGATGCACGTAATGTAGAGAAACACGTCGGTGAACGATTTAGACTTGTTTATCTGGTAAATCACGAATGTCCTTTGTTTTGTTTGTTTTTTGTACGTTATCCTTTTTTTATTTAATGAACCAAAATGATTGATTTTATTCATATCTTTATGTTCATGTTTTAACTTTGTTTTGAAGTGTTGGCCAATAAAATTTAATAAAAAAAAAACATGACAAGAAACATGCCTTTTTATTGGATAAATAGAGTTTATCCACTCTTCCTGTTGACGTAAATCTAACGGTTTTTGTGTTTTTTTTGTTTCTTTTTTTGCAAAGAGAATTTTGTTGTTGCACGCCTATGGCCTCCTTTATAATTTCCTCTCCATTTTTAAGCGTTAATTTTGCACCCAATAAATAATTTACTGGATCAGTTAACATCCGTTAATAATTATGCTTTTTTATTTTTTTTTTTTTAATCCTGAAAACCAGTGAGTAACTAAATGTTCAGCAAAGGCCGAGAAAATGATCTGGTACATGCTGTAAACATCATGCATAACAAGGGTTTCGAGTTGAAAATAAATAAGGATGATCAACATAACCTAATAAAGTCAGTGCCAGAGTGCCAGTGTGTGCATCTACATTTTTAGTGCATACCTCCACCTAGTGGTAATATTCTACTATAAGACCTATTAAAGTAGCAGAACCATGGATGGACTTTATTGTATCATGAATTCTATATTTTTTTATTTCTAAAACATCACATAATTCCATATGAATACCTCTGTCTTCTTAATATAACACTAACAGAATGAATCTTCTTTAACATTTGATAACTTAAATGCATTATTCTGACAATTTGTCCATGTTTTTATTACATGAAACCTGAATACATGAATACAGGGCCATTGTTTAGAGTAGAGTAGTTTTACATTCTGTTTTTACTTAAGTAAAGGAGCAGAATATTCCTAATATGGGAACTAAAGGGTGGTGACTATGACCACAGGCAACAACACCTCTTTTTAAATCATATAAGGAATACTTTTCATGGGGGACAAATCAGTTTGATATTTTGTAGTATTAGTGCGTTTTAATGTGTGTGTGTTTTTTTATTATTGTATATCTTTATTTCTTATGTGAAATATTTCACATAGAGTTACTAAACCCACGCATGCACACATACACCACAGTAAAAAGAGGAGACTGGTGCCGTGACTTAGCAGTTTAATGTAAATCCAAGACAAAGTGTGATTACATTTCTACACATATACAATATGCATATGTGAGCATACAAATTCTCATTAATAACTCGATTCACCTCGGAGACCGAAAAAATGATCAAAAGTAACAGTGAATAACAAGCTATAACATAGTTCACCACAACGCGAGCCCCTTCTCACCCTACAGTTAGTAAAGAGGACAATTAAAATAACTATATTCTTCTATTTGACGAAGCTGTTTGTTAAAATCCTCCTGTAAATTTACAATGCTATCATTAGTTTTTTCGAAGCCTAATATAAATTCACTCCATTTTTCTACAACGAAAATGATTAAGAGAAGCACACAACATCATAATGGTAACATAAGCGCTTAGTAGCAAGTACTCAACTTGTTAGGAGGTTTAATTAATCCTTCTTCTTATTGTCATTATTATATTTATTTAAACATTCTATAAAGCCAGTAAAATATCCATTCTCATAACATACTTAATAATATTAGGCTAAGGAGCAGGGTATACATAGAACGCTACGTCAACAGATTGAAATAAAGAGACATCACACCCCAATAAACAAAAGTAAATAAGAAAAGACAATTAACAGAGAAGTATACTAGGAAATACTGCAGCACACATTAGCTTTATCGACAAAGAATGAGATTTTATACCATTGACAAATCATACAGCAATGGACACAAAAGGGGGGTCAGGGTTTGATGCACTCTTAGGTCTTAATATAATGTAAATAAGATGATTTTTTTTTTACTTGCTGCGCAAGTAGTTATTTAAGAAGTTAAGCTACACTGATTTTACTGGATAGTAAAGGAATCATGTCACTTTTTTTTAAATGTGACTTCAACATATTTTTGAAGTGTAAACAGGCAAATCTGACTTTGAATGAAGCTTTGGTCCACCAGCCCCAGAATCCACTCATTAACACTACCAATAGCACTATTTTTGGCTAGAAATCTCTCTGAAAGTAAATGGGAGAAGCTACGATTTTCATTCACGTCAAATAGACTTCATCAAATTAGAGAAATCGGCTGGTAGAAATCTTTTCATATTCGTCCCTGGTTTTACGCAGATCATATTTGAATCGGTTTTGGTAAATTCATGCGACGTAATCACCTGAAGCTCTCTATCAGTGATGGCATCAAACCTTGACCACCTCACCCTGAATTCCCCCGAGGAATAGCCAGCAAAGGAGCAGATCTCCTTAACAAAGGTTAAAAATAAAATAAAATTAAAAAAAAAAAAAATACACTCTCATCCAAAAAGGGCTTTAAGAATGTTCGTGTAGCTAGATTATGAATTTCCTGGTGACAAAAAGTACATCAGCACATGATTAATCCACCTAACACCTGTTCCTAACCCCTTTATACTTTGGGAAGCAGCTGCGACTTTTTTTTTTTTCAAATGATTTATACTGTATGAACGCGTAGGGCTGACGTTGCAGGTTATCTGTTCACTTCTGGATAAGCTTCAAGTCACCGTAGAGTTTGTCTCAAGAAGACTGATGTAGCATTGTGTGCCATGCTCTCAGGAATGTTTCTCAGTGTTTCCAAAGCTCCAGGAGGAGGAGTATTTATGATAACACCACGAGCAAAGATGGAGTTGCAAGTTTGAGTGTATTTAATGCCAGGTAAGGAGAATGCCAGGCTCTATAGAGAGCGAGATGCTGCCTTATATTTTCTCTAATTAAAATGACGCCTTAAAGCTTTGGAGGTATTGTTGGTTATTTGGAAGGCAGTACTCTAACAATAAAGTCGCTAGCTGGGAAGGCTATGCTCACCTCAACAACACAAAACATCTTTACACTCTACTTAAGCACATTTTGGTAATTGTAAGGTCACTCGATCTACGTTAATGCTCACATTTCTGATTCCCCTTTTTTTTTATAAAACACAAAACATTGGCTATGTGAAACAGAGTGAAAGACAAAAGGTATCATACACATCAAGTTATTTCCCACAATGTTAAGCACACAGGGCTTCTCCTGAATGGTTGGATATTTCCTTTGAGAAAATATAGAACCCCTTCTAGTCATGAGGATAGTGGTAATTTTACATTATTTCTCTCAAATGGGATTTTGCTGGAGATCGGATGGATAATTATTGCATCATGCATGGCCACAAATGGTGTAGAAATTAAATTAATGGTCACCCACTGAGGAAGATCTAAAGCCATTTCAGATGTTGCAGGTCACGTATTACATTCATTTTGTGCAGGTGACCATGGTTTTAAAGGTATTGTTGGTACATTTTTGATTAATCCATTTTACAGGTCATTCTATTCCATGTGGCACCCTAATGTATTTTTATTGTTTTTCTTTCTTTTTCTTTTTTTCTTTTTTCTTTTTTTTTTTACAAATTAATTTTCTTACAACACCAATAAAGCTACAACATCAACAACATAAAAAAATAATAATAATAACTGGCATATAAAACAATTTGGAGAGAGGTTAGCTCAGTGAACAAATTATTTGATCATTCAATCGAGATTGGGGGCCATGTGTGAGGAATAATGAAAAGAGGCAAAACAAAAAGAAACAAAGCTTAATGACAGACTGCAGCTCTTCTCAAAGTTGAATGGCCAAAAACACTGTGGCAACTATAAACAAAATGAATGACGTAAATGCTAAATCCTCCCTGTGTACTTGTACATTGTATACACACATGCATTTGTGTGGGGATAAAACAACATGTCCTTAAAAGCACTTTTAAAGATGGAAACCAGAAGTTATTGCCTGTCTGTTCTAGCAATGCTGTGGAGGATTGCTTGTACTGTACTGTGCTGTGCTGTACATGGTCGATCTGTTGAACTCTTTGGTGGGAGGAGCGAAAAAAGTCAAGAGTGTGATGTGTGTGACAATGCTGTCCCCATGGTAACAAAAGAGGGAGGGGACAGGACAGCAGTCTAGGATTGGTTAATGTCAAATTCCCTCAAACAGTGGAATGTTTCAGTAGTCTGCCTCATAACAGAGGAGCCAAAAGATGTCAATGGAAAGTCATCTCCCTTATGCATGTGTGCTTAGGCCCCGGTGACCAAGAGTAAATTAAGTCGATAAAATAAAATAAAAAAAAAAAAACACCAACAACAACAGAACAGAGAAGAATGATGTTACCACCAATGTACTATGTAATCACATCTTAAACTGCCCTGACCCAAGAATTACGAGCTGATGGGGAGTGTAGAGTTTTGGGGAAACAAGTACCAGGATGAAAGACCACTCGGGGGCCCATCAAGTAATGTCTTAAAGAGATTGTTGGATTTTCAAACCTGTGGTATCCTCATGTCTCTATCTATGAGGGCCCCATTGGATTATCATCAACTCAACACCTACTATCATCAGCAGTGTTGCAACACTTTACACAAGTTCACCCGCCTCCACGGAATACTAAATATTACTGTACATCAACCCCCAGGTTACAAAATAGAAATGAGCCTGACATATAATAAAAACACACACACACACACTGGCACACAAACACACTCACGCACACTCTCTGATAAAACATCCACAAGAATTATTGCAACAATCTCTAAAAATAAACACAACATGTACTACAGCCATGTCAAAAGTTCAAGAAAATGTTAAATAAAAAAAAATCTAAAAGAAAAAAGAAAAATCACTTCAAATGCAAGTACTATGGCATACCATGAAGGAGGGAGTGGGGGTGGGGGGGGCTTTCACTAAACCACCAGCAGTTCTAATGTGCCCACTTCATGAGGACAATTGAACAAAGGATAATATTTGTATCATTGGCTACAAGAAAATGATGTCTGTTAAATCAAGCAGCAAAAAACACACGAAGCAACAGCCCTATTGGTTCTCTAAGTGTTCAGGTATCCCGTTTGGCTGGCGGCGGCGATGTCTGTGGTGTACCCGGTTCGAAGACAAATGGACAGTGGCGACAGATCGAGCTTGTTTTCCACAAGACGCCCTTCCAGGTGTACGCTGTGGCATTTCCCTTCTGTTCCGTTCCTGCAGCTCTGAGATGCTATTCAAAACCTCAAACCCAAACAAGTAACTTCCAATTATCTTCGCTGGAAAAAAAAAAAAAAAAAAAAACGACGACAATGACAACGACAAAGAGTTTTTCATGTCACAATTCATGGTGTGCGTTCAGGTAAGGTAGTGCCCCCTGCGGCTCCTACCGACCAACCGGGCTCAGTGTTACTATCAACCTGCTCAGTGCCAACTTTGCTACCATTTTAGTCCCATTTAAGATAGAGAGTTTCACCCTGCCCTCCGCGGTCCCTATCTAAAACTGACCCTATGCTTTCAACCAGCCCCCTCACTCGTGCCTACACAGTATCTCTCTCAAACAACCCTCCATACCCTGTCTCTTTGCTGCAGCCAGGCTACCCCTCGCCTCATAGAATCGCCCTCATTGCAACAATCACTTCCTGTCAGGCCCTTCTCTCGGACTAGCTTTTAACCTTAAAAAAACGCCCTCTACTGTGTCTCAAACATTGTACTGTATCTCATTCCCTGTACATGAAAACAGAGCTAACATCTCGGCGGCTCTGTAAGTCACGATGCATGAATTCCCTTGAGAAATAATAATAAAAAAAAAAAATCAAAGAAATGAAATAAACCCCAAATATATTCCAAACTAAAGCCACATGTTGGGTGCCACTTTGATGGAGAGGTTTACAGCTACAGCTATACTGTACATTTTCATATTTACATTAATAACCAGAGCAAATGTAACAAGAATTGTATCTATGACTTTGGTAAGTACCCCAGGCAAGTTATCTCATGCACACATAATAAAATAGCTCAGCTTGATATCAACACTGACATTAATCTTCATCCACTATAGTATGCTGTCGTTAAGGACAAGAAACAGCAAGGGCTGAGCCTACACCTGGAAGAGAGCTGCAACTGCCCCGACTAGGATGTCAAACCAGGGAAAACATGTCTCTCTATGTATAGCTAAACTCTCTCGTGGCTTTCAGGATCCAAGCCAAGTAAACTGTGTCGTTATATCTGTAAGGCACTACGAGGGAACAATGGTAAAACCTAAAGACTGAAGAGGGTTTTGAGGAGGTGGACTACACACACATGGCTGACAGTAGCACACACAGACAATCACATTGTACATGCCTATGTTATTATAACCACTTTTGTGCAATCACATTGAAAAAAAGAGGAACAAATCTATTGGTATCAGGAAAAAAAACTCTTCTTAAAACAAACAGGTGCGAACTGCTACATTCTAAGAACGGGGCCCAGCTAAGACACCTATAGCTAAAACTGAAGTATCGTCATAAAGGTGAAACATAAAGGAAAATATCTATAAATACACTAAAAAGTTTGTTGTCTTCTGTTGGTTATATTTCCAGAAGCCTCCTCGGCTGAAGAAGGTGGAGTGGGGGGAGTTGCCTCTCTTTTTCTCCCCCACACCATGAATGATTTGGAAATATTAAGACAGTTCAAGGCCATCAGTATTTTTTTTTCTTTGAAGAGCAGCAGGTTTCCGTATTTCACCTTCACCCAATTCTCTTGGGATTTAAAATTTCCAGTCAGTAACCCCTGGTCAACAGTCACTTCCCAAATTTAAGAGGGGTAAATAAAAGAAAACAAACCAGAAAACCTCCACTGTTCCAAAAGGCCTGTTTCAAGCTCCCCTGTAAAACTAATGAGACATTACTTTCCTCATAAAATAAAGCGAAGTAAAGACAACAACAAAAAAGAAAAAAAAAACTGGCCCTGTCAGGGGGAAAAAAAAAGAAGTCTAAATGAAAACACCTTGAACTGTACCCCTCTGAAATTCAACCCCCATCTTTCCCTTCTAGAGAGGCTGTGGATCTTTTTTTTCTCTTTTTCTCTCTGTCGTTACATCTTCAAGTTATTCGTGACAGTTTCATGAGGATTTGCATGTTCCTCTGTCTCTGTTTTTTGTCTGAGGTTGAGGAGAGGATGTCAAGGATGTTGAGGATGTTGAGGATGTCGAGGATGTCGAGGATGTTGAGGATGTCGAGGGGGCTCGGGGCGGGTGGGTTGGGGGGGTAGGGGGGGAAGCAGCAGTGCTAGGTCAGGCTCTCCAGTGTCAGTCAGTGTCTTCTCTAGAGGTAAGGGTACTGGTTGACCTTGGTGGGGCTCAGCGGGTATCCAGTGTAGACAGTGGAGGCGGGCGAGGCGCTGATGTAGGCCTGGTGAGCGAACTGGGCCTGGTACTGGCTGTGGTGCAGGGTGGGCGAGGGCAGCACGCGGTGTCCCATGCTGACCGGGACCTGGTGGACGATGCTCGGGGGGTAGCTCCCGTGCTGGACCGCGTGGCGCGCCGTGCCCTGCGTCGCCACCAGGTGGGCCACGGTGCCGGTGGAGCCCAGCGCGGCGGGGGCCGTGTAGGTGTAGAGGTGGGGCTGACTGGGGAGGTGCGTGGCGGCCAGGTGCGGGTGGACGTTGCCCGTGTGGGAGGGGCTGTTGTGATGGAAGGAGTACGGGGCTTGGGTGGCAATGGTGGGGGTGATGTACGCCTGCTGGCGCCGGTGACCTCCGTTCCGCTCGGCTACCATGTGCTGTTGGGCCTGGAGGAGAAGGTCAGATTGAGAATCAGAATTAGAATTAGAAAGCCTAAACTATCACATAACACAGGATTGGTGGCCAATAGTTAAACAATATATAAAAAATCTGAATATTAACACACATATATAAACTGTAAAGTTGCACAAGTGTAGAATACAAAAAAGTACAAGCATAGACATTGTTAATACAAATTGCATGTTAATAATGTCATAAATATTTTCAATTTTTGTGACTTGATAAACTACCGTTCAAAAGTTTGGCATCACTTAGAAATGTTCTTATTTTTGATAGAAAAGCATTTTTTTTTATAACAGATAACTGTAAACTAATCAGAAATACACTCTATACATTGCTAATGTCGAAAATGACTATTCAAGCCGCAAATGGTTTTTGGTGCAATATCTACATAGGGGTATAGAGTCTCATTTCCAGCAACTATCACTCCAGTGTTCAAATGGTATAATGTGTTTGCTCATTGCAGAAGCTTTTAAACTTTTAAACGGTAGTGTATATTCACTACAACTGAAGAATAACATGGTCTCCTTACTGCATGAAACCCTTTTAATATCCCATATTGCAGAGGCTTTCAGACTCGAGGCTGCCAGGTGGCGCTAAGACAGCCTCAG
The DNA here is from genome assembly GCA_030544235.1 of Lepturacanthus savala. Classification (NCBI taxonomy): domain Eukaryota; kingdom Metazoa; phylum Chordata; class Actinopteri; order Scombriformes; family Trichiuridae; genus Lepturacanthus; species Lepturacanthus savala. The sequence goes on from CM060465.1 coordinate 20,165,861, forward strand.
CAAATTAATGGGGGAAAAGTTTGTCTTAGGAGTTCTACAAAGTACAGGTCATTTTCTGTCTGCCCCATTTACATTAAAGAGCCTCATTTCTGTCTTTAATGGCTGTTAATACGGTGGACAGTGCCTGTGTAGCTCACAACTTCACTGGAGTGACGGCCCATTTCAAGGGTTCACAGTTTCTGTTCACCGGTTGTGTGCCTCTCTCTGTCGCTTGATCGTTTTGAAAGATGAGACAGTCTTTATAGAACATCTAGACCTTGTGATAATCAAAAATCTATAAAAAAAAAAAAATCTCACTTGCTATGACACAGAATCTTTAAATCCCAGTTGGACACTGTTACAAACACATAGTCAAACTCAATCCTTGAAATGCTTAGTGTTTCCCTCATTCATGCCCCTCCATACCTGGCTGAGATTGAGAGGCTGCTGCTGGAGGGGGTGTGGCCCTGAGCGCTGCTGTCGGTAGGACCCGCCTCCAGCCACACCTCCTGGTAAGTGATTATTGCCAGACACCACGCCATTGGAGGATTTGAACTTGTAAGCTGAATTCTGATGGTTCATTGCATCTGCATGGGAGAAGGGACGCGTTAAGTTAATACCGAAAGGCGTAACACACACCAGCTAACTCCTGAAGTTGTGTCTGTTACCTGGCATCAAGCGCTCACACGAACTGGGGACTTCACTGGTTTGGGTTTTGAGGGGGGGGATGATGATGGTGCGTGGGTTGCCATTGTTGTAGTTGTCCAGTATGGTTGTCTTTGTGTCATAGCTGTTGTTGTTGTTGTGGGGTCTGGACTCCACAGTGTAAGGGCTGTTGTTGCTGGAACAGTCGGAGTCCGGTGAATCGTGGACTGTCACGCAGCTGATGACATTCTTCCTTTGTTTAGAAGATGAGCTGGAGAAAAACAGAACGCCACCAGGATGCAAGGTTACTGTTTAGCTGCAATAACTGTGTGCAGTGATAGATTAACTCAAAGCAACTCAAACAACAAAACCATGCCAGTAGTATTTATTATAATCTTACAGTATGTCCTCTCTGTAGTCGTATATGTCGGCGTGAAGCAAAATATATTGTGTGCAGTTATGCTTCTGATTTTGTTTTTGCAAATGTGTAAATATGTAGTCACTGCTGCTAGCAACTTTAAAAAAGAAAAAGAAAAGGTCTTTGTGTTTCAGTATAGCAAATTACCATATACCATTTGGGCGTTGTCCCTGACATATCTATAAAACTGATTGATCAATGGTCACAAAACCCAAACATCCCAGGAATTACTGCCATGGATAGAGCAGTTGGCGTTTTATGACTCTCGATCAAATCAATTTTATAGTCGTACAGTCATTTGATAACAAAGACACAAAGATATGTCACTGAAAACGCCTGCACTCTGCACTATTTGGAAATACCAAATAAGACGTGACAGAAAAATCCGATGACATAAAAGTTGGCTGCTTACAGTAGTGAAAACAGATGTATGCCACGTTTTATTTCTAAAGTTCTTTGTTGTGCTTCTCTTCTGAGACTGCCACGCTTTGTGCTTATCCTGGAAATTCACTTTACAACGACTGTAGGAATCCAAGCCTGCAAATCTCTCGCCATGAGTGCCGATAACCACAGACGAACCTCTCAGCCTGCGCAAAAGACTTTAATTCCTGAAATTCAGGAAAGCCAACCTTTTGTTCTGCTTATGGTCATCTTCCTCGTCCGTGTCGCTGCTGATGGTGATGATGCTGACCGCGGGGCTGGGTGTGTCGGGGATGATGATGGTTTGCCTGGGGACGTGGTGCTGGTGCTGGTGGTTGTCGCGGGTGGTGCTGGAGGCCGGCTCCGCCTCGCTCGCCCCCCACCCGCCACCCCCACAGCCCTGCAGGGCCGGGCAGTTGGAGGCTGAACCGTTCTGCAGCACGGCACAGCGCGGGGGCGTGTTCTCCTTCACCCGCTTGGAGCGCTGCGGGGACAGCACCGCCTGTGAGGACGACACCTCATAGGCTGACATGTTCCTTGGGGAAGAGACAGACACAGGGTTGACTCGTCTATAGATTTGCAAAGAGAAGCGGATGATGAGAAATCTGCGAGATGCCACGTTCTTATCATGAACAACCGGGATGGTGATTTACAGTGATCTAGAGTGACCTGTGAGATATGGTACCTCGCAGACATTTGGTGCTGTTTGTTCTTTTTGGAAGAAGAGTTGTTATTGGTTGACGGCTGCCTCATCACGTGTGCCACTCCCACATTGAGCGTCTGGTTGGATGGGAGCGTGACGTGGCCGGCCAACAAGGCCGGCTGCTGCATGATGGGATTATAATGGCTGCCATGAGGGTGGGAATTCCTACAATATAGACACAGTTGTGTGTTAGAATAATAATATAACAAGACAACAGGGAGTCAGGCAGAAATACATCTGATAATGGGAAACACATTGAAACATTAAGACGAGTCAAAACCCAATAGAGTGCATATGGAATATGACAGGTAATTCATTTCCCACAAATGCCAGCGGGTGGCAGCACCCTAAAAGGAGCTGAAAGGAGGAGAGGGAAACCGTGAGGGAGAGAGCGAGGAGGGAGGGCAGAGGAGCTGACACGAGCAGCTGTGGAGCGATAGCTCTGCAGAGGAAGTGCGACACTTTCCCAATCGTCTCTCTGAGGACAGCAGAGCTGCCACTGGACAGGAAGGGAGGGAGAGACGAGGAGGGAGAGGAAAGGAGAGAGAGAGAAGCGGGGTGTCTGGTCACAGATGGACAGCTTCAAATGAAACGCAAGCATACATGGCCCCCCAGCAGCCCTCCACACAGGCACGTTACATACATGCATCCTCCTTATCTCCCGGCAGATTGCCTTCTCCCATCTATCCATCCATTTATCGAGTCATCCCACTGACAGCCTATACTCAACATGATGTCTACACGTACATATATCCCATCTCCCTGAGGTGACTCTGCTCTTATGAAAGCACCCATGTTCACATGGGGATTGTGATTCATTGAAGATAGGGTGAGCTGTCAGTGGGGTAAAGGCTCCTCAGTCAGTCAGTCTTACAGTCTGCAATGCCATCTTCCTATAACACATTTTGACCTTTAAAAAGCCACAACAACCGCTGTCATTATGTGTATAAATTTGATTTGACAAAGTGCTTTGCTTTTAAAGCTTTTCAAATGACAAAGACCAAATTGGATGGATTCATCAAGCCAGCTTAGTCCTCGTGTAAAGGAGGGTGGATTGAAAAACCTGTAGGCCACAGCACGCAGACTTAAATAAATGCTCTCCAAAACCAGTGAAGGTTAAGACTGGCCGGGGGCAGTGAAAAGTAAGGGAGCGGTGTTGTTTACCTCCAGTTGGCGAGAGGCTGTGTGCTGCTCATGGAGTCGGGGATGACAGTGGCATGCTGGACTGAGGTGTGGGTGAGCTGCTGCCAGGCTGGAGGCAGCAGGATCTGCTGGGTGCCGCTGGGCCAGGCCTGCTGAGGTGGGAGAGGACAGAGTGGGGGATAAACAAAGAGGGGGGAGGGAAGGAGATGGAGAGTGGAGAGTGAAAGGACAAAATGAGGAGACACAGAAGGCAAAGTTACCCAGGATATACACTACAGTTCAAAAGTTTTAAAACACACATTTTTACATATTTATTGAAATTTTAGCTGTTTAATTCCAATGAATACCTCATAGATTTATTAGACCCCTTATATATTTTACTGTATATATACTGTAGGAGAGAGGGTATAAATACTGTCACATGTTTCAAAAACACTCAATCCACAGACAAACATACACAGCCTGTATTCAGAAACTGTACCTTAAAACAAGCAGTCATGAGTTACATGAAGTTGTGATGTCACTACTATACAGTCACCAACACCTACACCCACAGCTATTTAAATAGGAGGAGGATAGGTTTAGGCTTAGAAAGAAGCTTGAGAAAAGAAGTGTAAAACTATACTGAGATGATCTCCGGTAGTTACAATCTAGTTAGGAATGTCAAAATTCCAGATAAAAAACAGGAAAGTTTATAATATGGGACATTTAAATGGTACAAAAATAAGCAGTTAACTACCAGACCCAAAAAAGAGAGATATCAACTTTCAGGAATCAAGTAATAGTTAACAACTTAGGCTTACAGCTTTTCTGCAGTAATGGACTTAAATAAAGTGTGGAAAGTTGATCCAAACATTTCCTACAAGTGCCACAAGTTTTGCTAGTTAATTAACCCCCCGTCTGTATATCAGCATGGATGAAGCCTGATGTCTGGGTCTTTTCTAGGGCTAGGGCTCTAGAGCTAAGCAGAACCCCATGATCTAGACCTAGTTAGTCAGGAGTTCATCCTACAGCGAGATAATCCACATTGTGCCTCTGGGCTGTCAGATGACACATTAAACCATGCAAATAAAAAAAAGGTGTTCTAAAACTTTTGACCTGTGGTGTAGTTCTCTTTAATTAAACATAAATTCATGGACGGCCGTGACCCGTTGAACTTGGCTGATTAGTTTTGAATGTGTTGTGATAAATTACAGTATATTTCCAAAAGCGCATCACAGCTCGCCTAAAGTAGCTACCGGCCACGCAAAACAAACTCTGCCAGCTTCAAGGAGACAGCCATCGACAAAAGAGATAAGGCCAGGACTTAATAAAGATGTACACCAGCGCCTCGCTTTGTGGCTGTGTGTGAGTGAGCATGCGCACGCGAGTGCACGCCCGCGCGTTAGCGTGATTATGTGTTTGACTAGAGTCAAATCAACCTATGTTTTAATTAAATTTGTAGGCCTATTCAAGCTGCTGTGAAAGAGGCTACTTTGTATTTCTGAAGCAGAACCAAAAGAGTATCAGCTATAATACGCCCCAAGATGTGCCAAGATGAGTGTGTGTGTGCATGCATGACTGAGTGTGTTTGTGCCTTACTCTGTGTGTAACCCTAATAGTTTAATGCAGTTCTATTGATTAGCACTTTAATGTCAGGGCTAATGAATTGTTCCTTTAATACCATTTGCACATCTATTTACAACAGCATCAGTATGTGCTGCAGCGCACACACGTTTAAATGGAGGCAAACTGAAAGAAGAGAGAGAGAGAGAGGCACCATACAAAGTGGAAAGCAGCTATTCTGAGCATGTGGTACGGTTTCTTTTTTTTTTTTTAACCTTTATCTTAACAATTCCTATATTTGCTTTGTTATCCTTGCTTCCATTATAAGCTTACGCCTAAGTAACTGTTGGCTTGTGGATGTTCGACTGTTTTTGTCTGACGCAGGTTGCAAAGTCCAAACCAGGCAGCCTGTGGGAGAGGTGCTGCAGGGGGTATCTGCAGGCCAGCAGAGCGCTGTTGTTTGTACACTGATGAGTGACATCTCTAATGGAACATTCTGGAGATGGAGATGGTCTTTACATTCAAGACCACATCCAAGGCCTTTTATCAACATACCATTAAGGGACTCTAATACATCCATCCATCTCTTGTTTCTCCTCCTCCGGCTCGCTCTATCTCTCCATTCCTGGCACTCTACATGCCTCTCTCACTAGGCGTCTGCGTTGTGTAACCAGCCTGTCTGCCCTGAAATGGTAACCCAGTTAAGAGGCCGTTTTCTTTCTTCTCAGAGAGCCTACCATCACTATCGGCGGCCCACCGCCTCCCACCTCGACCTACACTCCCCGGGTGAAAACCCTTTGTCACCTCAGGGCTTTGAAAGCCGCAGCTCTCACTCCCCAATTGTTTCCACATTTTCTGCATTCCTGCTCCAGATAAAGGTCCTGCTGGTTTCCCTGCCTCCCAGCTTGGAGCCTCCTTTGCTCTGCACAACTAGGGGAGCTCAGGGCTAAACTGCAGGGGTCTGAGGTTGGCAAAGGGTGCATGGGCGACAGTGACCGTTGGGTGGGTTAAGGCACAGGTGGAGAGAATGCAAACACTAGCCAGCCAAGCCTGCGAGACCTCCCACAGCAAAGAAATAAACACACGCACATACTGTGCACCCAGTTATTAGGTGTGCTGCTCGTTGGCCTATATAAACCATCTGCTTATGTTAACCATTGCCTGTCTTTGTTTAACATGCATGCTGACAGAGGTTACAGTCAATACCTGCAGAACGTGACAGCTGTGTGCAATCTATACTTGATACGTCAATAAATGGGATTTACATTTTTCCCCATCACAACGTTTTGGTTTCGCCTCTGATAGATCCATCATACATCCATGGATCTGGTGATGCTGGTCATGCAGACCCTCATCCAAGCTTCCCCCTGACCTCCCAGGATCCTCTGAGGCCTGTAATTTGGAGCGCCTGACTTGGAAGCAGCCCTGGAGCTAATCACCATTTGGTATCTGACAGATTAACCCACCATAGAAACACAGAGCTTTGCTGCCTGCCTGCCTGCCTACTGCATGATTAACTGGAGATAAGGGAGCACTTCAAACTCCCAGGATTCTCTGGGATATTTAAAGCCTTCATGGAAATTTCCATAGGGAAAGAGGTGGTGTGGGGATGGAAGCGGTCTACGTGTGTGTGTGTGTATGCGTGTCGAGAGAGTGATGCACAGTCACTCTGTTACTTCCAACAACTGTATATTAGCAGCTAAAGCTCCAGCTCCACTGTGCAGGCTGCAGCGAAGGCCTTCTCTGTGTGAAAGGCTCCTGCCTTTGTGTGCATCAGACCGTGGCCTCCTCAGCCTCCAGGAGAGCGAGGCACCAGCGAGAGAATGAGCGAGAGAGTGAGCAAGCGAGCGAGGGGGAGAGAGTAAGAGGATAGAGAGAACCGGGGAGTAATGCACAGGAGAGCTTGGCCTGAATGCGCTCAGAAACAGCTGCCAGCAGGGGCAGGGTCACGAACACTGAGTGATTTCCAGCCTCCATCGATAGATACTATTCTTAGTGAAGGCTTAAAAAACAAGTGATGCAGAGAGTTTTTTTTTTCCCATATGAGCATTTTAGAAATGTTTCCTATAGGCACTATTATTATTAAGACCCCAAAACTATAGTAGGTCCTTTTTGACGCCTTGTGTGGTACCTACCTGTGTAAGGAGGCCAGGTTGGATCTGCAGAGGCTGGGCACCGGGGGCCTGCGTCACTATGGGAACAGCATTCTCCATCCGCACAGAGTAACTGGTGTGCTTGGAAGGGGAAGCCTGCAGCCCTGTGCACAAATAAAGGACAGGCACGCAGAATATCAACTAATAAACCCTCCACATCTGTCAGCTCACACACGCTCATGCTATCAGCAAAATTAAGAGCAAGGGATCAGATAACATGAAATATATGACCACTGATTTATCTGTATTCAACAGATGTCTGCTATGTTCGAATACAGCAACCCTGCTTAATGAAACAAAAACATCAGTCTTTTTTATCCATTATCTCTTCCATAGAAAAAAATACTAATAGAATGAATAGTCAAATAAAATAATGCCATAGAGCTTTTCTGCTTTCCCATTGCAGTCACAGATGATAAAAAAGGGTGTGAGTAAGCATTACACAATGACATGAAATTTATTTTCAAGTGATTAATTGCCTCAATCAAGTTATCAGCGGACCACTGTTTGTAGGTTATGAGCTGGGAAACAAACGGAAGGGGACGTTCTGTGCACAGACAGAACTAAAACCGACAACAAGAATGTATGTATGCCATATCAATTCTAGTTCTAGTCCTAAGCTTTAAATAATTTACATTTTTATTATGTTTTCTCCACACATTGCAGCCCTTTTCTGGAGCAGGTGCTCTCGCCTGAGAGCTCATGTTTTTGCCCATGTGACCACAGACCTCCCCCTATCCATCTGTGCTTATGCATTCTGACTGGTAAGACGTCCTTACCTTGGAAGCCAGGAGGGCAGACAATGAGCGCCTGCTGGAAGGGGTCGGGTCGGGCAGCACAGAGCTGAGGAGCCCCGGGCTGCAGGGGCATGCTCCTTTGGGCCACGGCTGCCATGGAGGCAGCGGAGGGCTGGTAGAGTGCAGATTGGTAGTTTAGTATGGAGACATCAGGACTTGCAAAGGAAAGGGTGGCATTGTTGGTGAAGGAGGGAGTCAGGTTGGTGGCCTAAAGGAATGATGGGACCAAAGTAAATAAAATAAAAATAAAAAAAATAAAAATAAACATGAGAGTGGAGGTACTGATGGTAATGACAAGGAAGTGGAAGTGCTTCAGGGTTGGGGGTTTGAAAAGCAGGCCTTGTAAGAAACAAATACAATAAAAAATATCAATATTGTCACAAGAACTGAGCAAATGTAAAACCAACTTGGCGCATCAAGAAAAGATGGATAACAGGGCGTCTGTCATTGAAGAAAACCGATGGAGGAATGGGGACATTGGATGACTGAATGTGTGTTAAAATATGCAGACTGTTGTTTTGATTAATTAGAGGGAGAGAAAGAACGAGATGCAATCAATACTACAATTCCTGGACTGATCAGCCATCAATGAGGGGAAAAAAAAAATCAAACGTAAAATGCCAGCAGAGAACATTTAAATTTACAGCATTTACTGGCCCACAAGCCTTACTTTTCAAAACTAGAATAATGTGCTGCTGACTTTATATTGCCTATAATATATTAGACGTGAAGTTAGTGATGCTTTATATGTCCCAGCACACTGTTTAGCAACAATAAACCACACACACCAACATAAACGTCGCTCTAATTATCACACTTAAATAACGAGTATTGAATTCCTACAGATATCGTATTAAAAGTCAGTTTATATAAAAATTTTACGGAATCATAACGAGGCAACATAATGAGCTGCTGCAAAATGTGACATTTGGTGTCACAGCTTCACTATCTAGCCTCCAAATCAATATGCCTGACAGGAGTAATATTTCACAGCCACAACAGTCACTCTATAATTATGCAAGCTTAGGTAACTCCAGCATTTCTTGACCATTAATAAGACATGTGGTATACGACGACTGTCTGTAAACATCCGAGATACAAACAAATGCTTTTAAGAGGCACAGTTTGCTCAGCTTGTAAGGGTTATTTGCTCCATGAGATACAGTCTAATTTTAGCCCTTTCATTAAGCGTACGTAGGGATGAAGGGAAATACAGAGACAGCGTTTTCATTTTTCATTTGCTTCTCTTTAGCGTGTTCGATGAACACCAGGGGAGGGAATATAATCAATATGGCACTGTGGCATTCCTCATAAATAAGCACAGAAGCAACCAAATACCAGCCAAAGATGCATTCCAGCTTTGTAAATGAATTGAGCTGAATAAATCACTAACTTAAGTCTGTCTATATGCCCTAAGAGCTGGGCGCAGAAAAGACAAGCTGAGGGAATGTTAATCCATTTAAATCACAGCAAGATGGGGTTTTTGTCGCATGCTACACAGTGTGAGCCGGCTCGATATAGTTGGTGATAAAGAACTGTGTTTACTAAAGAGAGGGGCAGGGGAGAGCAGGAGTTGTAACTAAGCACAATCTGGAAAACCTTGCAACCCGACGCTCTGTGATTCCGGCAGAAGCCAAAAGTCAGCAATTTCGATTCATAGGCCGTACGGGAACGAGGCGGCAGAGCACCCGCAGGCTCGACCCAGGGAAATGGGAGGAAAGACGAGAAGACAAGGGGAGGACAGAAGTGAGAGAAGGGAGAAAGAGAGAGGAAGCCTGGTAAAGGGATTCTTAAGGCCTGAAAGCCCCAGAATGCAAGGCAAGCAGGAAGTAGGGCTTGTCATGTGTGTAATCAGCACTTTGTGACAATCCCACAGGACCTGGGCACAGACAGCAATGCAGGCAGACAGATATACATGCACCAAGGCAGAAAGGCAGCAAAGTAAGCATGGAAACGTACGGATAGACAGGCAGGCAGGGCAGATAGACGAAAAACAAGCAGCCTCTCTCTCTACTGGTAGTTGAGTGTTTAGACAAAAATTATTTAGATAACAAAGCATTACACTTGCTATGTAAGCAAGTTGCATCTTTAATATTTTAGCCTGAATGAGTTGGGTAAAATTATCATTGTCTTTATGAAACATATACCTACATGTTTTCAGTTTTCTTTCTGCATATTCTACACTATAAAATACCATAATTTTTTAAATTTATTTAAGACATTTAAGCCTATGAGCCTTTAAGTCTATGACTGTCATTTTATACTTAAAATAAAAATCAAAATATTACTAATACAGCTTTTTTGTCTTTTTTAATGACATGATAGTAGACAACGTAGACAAAATGTTTTAAGGAAAAAAAAATTAAGTTTCCAAGCTTCCTCACATATCTGTCTTCAACTTCCTTCTCCTTCCTCCCGAGAACATGGAGAAGACAACCCCTCCCGGAAAGAGGTCATTTTATTTTGGATATTATCATTTTCAATCCTGACATGTATATATTTAATCTTATTTATTTAGATTTAATCTCTTAGGTCTCTAGAATAATCTCTCAAAAAATAATTATGTACATGGGATGAATAGGTTTTGGTTTATGGGCAGATTTGTGCAAGTGGCAACTATAACATCCATTAAAATGCTATTTTCTGCAAAGAAAAGAGTTTAAAATGGAAAAAAATAGATACATAACATGATTGCTAGTGAGTCAACTGATATAATTATATGCATGAAATCTTTGAAAAAAAAATCTCGGGTTAAAAATACATTGAAATATAAGGTGTCACTTTTCCAATTTGTCCGGTTTACCTGGCTGTGCACAGTGTTGAGCTGGTTGTTAAAGGTCATGGTGAGGTTGGTGGAGGTGCTGGGGGCCACATGGGTGATAAAGGGCGTCTTGCTCTGGTTGACTGTGTCGTACATGTTGACGCGGCGCTTGCAGATCTCCATGTTTTGGAAGCACGACTTCACGCTATGGGGGACAGACAGCGAGGGAGACGGGAGAAGGGATGAGCGCCGTGTCTAAACTGTGTGACAGCGGCAGATGTTCACCGCTCAAAATGAGAGTCGCATAAACAACAACAGCAAACAGTTGAGCTCGTACTGTGTGCTGTGTGGGAAATCGAGGAGATGTGACATAGTAACAAAGGGGTGGTTGAGCGTTTCGATAGGCGTGATCCTCTTGTCTGCATCGATGGTCAGCATCTTGGTTAACAGGTCGATGAACTCCCTCCTGTCGGCCTTCTCCGCCAGCATGTCACTCCCTTCCAGGTCTGACGTCATGTTCACCTGGAAACAAAACAGGAAAATTTCAAACATTTCCTCAATGCCTGATTAGGCATTCAAGGTCTCTGCAGACCGTGGAGAAAAAAAATCTCTCCCACAGCTTATTCCCATAGAGAGACCTATTAATACACACAAGGCCTCATCAGTTAGGGTGTCAGTTTGTGTGTCACAGAGCCCAGTGATAACCTTGCACCTTAGTGACATTATAAACATTTGCACTGGTATTCATAGCACCACTTGAAATATCTCCTGGCGCCTTTGCTGAGATTTTTATCTATTCCTGAGATGTGAAAACAAACAGAAAACATGAACCCAATAAATGCTGCCATTGGCCAGTCATTAAAAAAATAAAAAAAAACCTCCACAAAGGACACCATTTTGTGAGCACTTCTGAAAAAGCTGACATGAGACAACTTAACCTAAATATGTTCTGAGGCCATTCTGGGAAGCTGACTTGGAACATTGTGTTACTTCATCTGTATTAAACATTGCGGCTTAGGTTGTGGATAAATACTGGGCAGAGGAGCAGATTTCTGCAGATTCTTGCTAATGCAAAGCTACGTAGCAAACATGAAATGATTTGTTAAGCAGGGGGACTGAACCTGGGTTTACTGAGGACCAGGGAGAGTGGGACGAGGCCATGAGTCTAGTCTAGACTTAAGCGAAAGAGCAGATTGTCAGTCAGACAGGTAGAGCGGCAGCAGACAGGCAGCCTTGTTTACTGTGAATGCCATGCAGGCCTGTTTTTCATAAAGATGCAGTGCTTATCTGTAGGCTTGCTCCAGGGGCTATCAGATGTGCTGCCAGTCAACACTGCAAATCTGATTCAATTCGCCTTCTCTATGCAGGTTATTCAGGCTCTGTAACCATTCCTCTGTGTTTGCCATCTCCACTGGCTGTGATAAAGGAATAATCTGCAGAATGAGGTGAGAAATAATCACATTGTCCTCTGCTAGTGGAAGAGATGACTTTGGGAAATGTACACAGTTTGGTTGTACATGCATAGCAGCTGGGAGTCGGCCGAGGCGTGCCGCAATAATCAAGACTAAATAAGAAGAGGCTCAAAGAGAAAAGAGTGTTGCTATCATCCATTGAAATGAAAATGTGTGAATTGACTAGATAGAAAGAAGCGTTCCATCCTTTGTGTTCTTTCAATAACAGCAGGAGAGGATGCTCAGCGTTTCCAAATCTTGACTTAAATTGAAAATGGTCACTAAAAACCACAGAGGCGAAGAGCCTCGACTAACACGGTTGTGTGTCTTGCACATCGACAATATGGTGGCGCATTGGCATCATGAGGAACAGCGATGTGCCACTCTGCACTATAGGGCAGGGATGGGGCTACACCTCAGGAGATGCGGGGCATGCAGGACGCAAGCCTGTCTTCTACACTGCCTGATGGCACATGCAAATTTGCTTATAAATAAACCTTATCAGTAGAAGTAGCAGACGACAGGAGAAACATATTTGTGAGGGTGTGTAATAAAAGAAAGGTGATAAGGTGACATGATAGGGTGAGGGCCGTGTTGAACACCATTCTAATTCACCTCCTGTTCCTCCTTCATGGCTTCACTCCTATCAACAACAGCAATATTGCAGGTTTGTAGATCAAAGTGAATCCATTTCCCAGCAGTTCTGCACTTCCTTCCATCTACATCAGTCCTCCAGCGTGGCTCTACATTTTCTTTACATTGAGACTCTGATTTACTTAAATTAGATATACTTGTGACTAAAGCCTCCCTACATTTCCCACAACTGAAAGGAGGTTCATTATCTCTTCCTGGCACCCAGCCCCTCTGTATTTCAGGGCCTTCAGCTATATCATCCATTATACACGCGGAGACAGATGTCCACAATACTGACTTGTTTATACTGTCCGGAAAGTGAAATGGAGCAAAATAGGCAGTTTTCTCCCACATTACTGTAAGCTTGTGTAGCTCTGGTGTATCTCCTCTGTGTTTTTGTAGTAAGCTGAGTCCAACCGCAACAGCGAGAGGGAGACGGGACATAGAGCTTGAAGCGTAGGAGACAGAGATGACCCAGGGGATATCATACCAGTGCAGGTTGGTTTCATTAACTCTGTGCTGCATGTGTGTGTGTGTATGTGTGTGTGCGTGCGTGTGGTGGTGGGGGGTTGACTGTAAATTCAACAAACCGATACTATCTTGTCCCAGCCAACAGCATGTTATCCCAGACGGGCCTGACAGCGGCCCTGGGCGCTACTGGACAACCATAATTGTCCCCATCACTTAAGTAGCCACACGTGTTGAGCGTCTACACGGACAGTTTTCCACAGGCTGCGGCCGCCAGATATGTGCCAAAAACGGCCACTATCCAGCGGGAATGATTCACCTGCTTAACTTAATTCTTGGCTCGCCATCATCGGAAGCAGGATCGAGCGGCGCGACGACAAGTGAGCGCCGTAAGAGGCTGGAAGGGCCTGGGAAAGAAACTAATTTTCCATCCGCACTGCCATATCTGTCAGCAAAACCAGCACTTGGCCAAGTGAGGGTGAACCAAACGACACTCACTATCATCTCGCTGTCAGGCACATCCTATCAAAATGTCATGGCTACATGTGAACTTTCCCAGCGTGGAGAGATGAATTCACCCCGAGTCACAGAGAAAAGTGACATTAAACATGTCTCTGTTCAACGGCGGTAATTTTCCATACGTATGTCTTCTATATACTTTATAGAAGTCACTTGTTTTTGTTAAACGAGAGCCCCTAAATCAACCTGTTTCCCACAGGTGACATGTTACAGACATAGAGAAGACAGTGTTTTGTCTTCATGCTCTCTGCATACTGGTGTTCTGCACATGTACAAAGTGGAGACATAGCCACAACACTCACTCCAGCTTAAATAAGAAAGCAAACTGCACATATCAAACACGATGAGTCTCACCACATGTTCAGCTCGAATGTCTGTCTGTAAGTTATTAGATACTGGTTAAGCCGAATGAAGAGCAGAAGCGGAGTTGAGGAGGGGTTTTCAACAAACAGCTGTTTTCATTTCACTCTGTAAAAATTCTATATAGCAACAGGGCTACACGGCATCTGGAGATCAGGCCGGGGCAGGATAAATATTTTAAAGGACTTCAAATATATGATAGATAACTCTAGAGCTGTGATGGATCAAACTGTCCGGGGACCTGGATAAAACCCATCAGTGGAAGCTTCGGATGTGAGTGCGAGAAAAAAAAAAAAAAAAAACTGAGCAAAAGCGAGCGGATACACCTATGGTTCTGGTTGTTTGAAGGGTTGTGCTCAGCGATACTGAAACAACATACCTGCGCCATATCATCCAAGCAGTTGAAGATGTACTTGCGAGCCTCCTTGGACTTGATCCCTGTTTCACCCTCATGGTCCTCTTGAGTCTGTGGGAGACAAGAAGCAGATGTTCCTCTCAAATCCCATCACACTTCCCCTCTGGAAACTCACTATTTACATTTGGCTCATTTCAGCCTCTTGTTGTTGATGTGCAGCAGGACTCTGCTTGCCCTCTGAGCAACCCTGGGGTAGCACACAAACACCCATCTAACAGCCAGAGGAAAACGGGAAGCCTGCATGTGGAGGCACACACAAATTCACACGAATGCAGAGACAATATACAGAATGTACCCTGCACAAGATACGCTCACATGTTTGTGAAGCCTCTCTTTAAAAAGATGCAAATTTACACCAAAACCAAGCCATGTTGAAACCTCTTGACGGAACACATGATATTTTAAAATTACAGTCAGCAAAGCAATGCAGCTGCTGTTACATGGAAACACATGGCAAGGTCAAATTAAAGCTGAGCAATCACTCTTACAGACTCTTCCCATTTGTCTGTGTCTCAGAGTGGGGAAAAAAAAGTGGTCAGGAGGACTGCCTTGACATTTGATTTTCCACATACCAAGAACGCTAGAAAACCATGAGGCCTTACAGCAATGGTGTCAAGTGTAAGCTAATCTGTCTTTCTGTCTTTGCTACAATTCTACTGTCAATTTTCATCTCATAGAACTCATAGAAAGATCCTTTTTTTAAACTGACACTGATGTGTTTGAAAATGGCCTCATAACCACAAAGGTTTTTTCCAAAACTATGATGTGATTAAATTTGAGCAAAAACAAATATAAATATAATATTTTTGTTGAACATATGATACATGTAATGCATTACATTTTCACTAATTTTTTCCAATTTTTATTTGTTTTTAACAAGATTCCTTTTTCCTACCCTCCCCGAACACACCTTGGCAGATGAACATTTCACAAAAACAATTGCACATTTTCACAGCCATACCTTCTTCCAAGACATAGGCTCACATAGCTACAACATGTTAGATGGTTCAGAATACACTCATTTACAATCATGCATCAACAATCCTGTAAGAAGAAAAAGTACTCAAGTAGAACATTTTCATAAACCCAGTGTGAATTGAAACTCTTATAGTTTTAGTAAAAGTCCTCCAGTCAGGCAGCAGCAGATGAAGGAATGGTATATTTCCAGCCTAGCAAAATTTTCCTCTTGGCCAAAAGTGATGTTAACATAATGATGGGACGTTAGTCTCATGTTGTAGTGGCGTTTCATCTGCTGTACCAATTTGTATGAGCCCTGGTCTAGCACATGATGATGGAGTGGACCTCCTCTAGTGCTTTCGTCCAATATTTCTCAGATCCATACCAATTTCGTCCTCCCATCCTCCCTCCTCTAATATTAATTTTGTTTAGGTTTTGATCTCCTAAAGCTGCCAGTTGAGAGTATAATACAGAGATCAGTCCTTCCTCATCAAAGCTAAGAGTGAGTTTTTCCTACACTGTGGGGCGTGGGAGATCGAGGAGGAGTGGCAAGAGTGTGTCTCAAGCAGACACCAGATTGTGTAATAATTCCATATTAACCTACGTTATACCGTTAGACCTTTCGTGAATGAAGGAAGTTCTAGATTGACCATGTTCACATGCTCCTTCAGTCCACCTAAGAACAGCTCCTGCTTCTGCCTGCTGATGATGTGATGCATGTCCTGGAAGTAGCCAAAGAGAACCTGGAGGTCTTTTGCTCATGTTTGCTTGGCTTTAGGATACGGGATAGTTTATGTCCAACTTGGTGGGCAAGAGAAAACCCAAGAGGTCTTACGAAGAATAGTAGCTAAATTCCCAGGAATTCTACAAAAAAACAGGTTCTTCTGAATTTTGGTTGACACTGAATCTCTGCAACCAATTCTCAAATGCCTTTAAAAGTGCCTTTGTAATGTTGCTATGGTGGCCTTCCTGCTCACCAGTGAGTCACATCTTCAATGACACAAATGCATTCGTCTTGTGACTCATAGGATTTAACTTGCTACCTGAAGTAGTGTGCCCCCAAAGCATTTTCAAATTTTTGTTTTAGGGCAGCAGGTGCTGCTTTTGTCATATAGGGAGGTTGATTTTATTGATTGATTTTATGTATTTTTTGACCAACGAAGTCCCGAATTGTACACAATTTTGAATAATGAGTTGTCTACAGCAAAGACGAACAGGTAGAAATCAGGAGTGGTACTCAATAGCACCTGCTCAGGTCTTCTGGTTCAACCCAGGAGTGAAATTTGAGCAAAAACATGAATGCTGCTGCTAAAAGCCCAAGAGCAGAGTCTGACTTGAGAACATGCGCACCATGTACTCTTAGGACCAATAAACATCAGTTGTTGTGAGCGGGGTATGTTGCCGGGATTCATAAGAAACAAATGAACTCCAAATAACTCCTAGGTGCAGTCGGAGCAGACGAAGTAAAAATATCACCATACCCTGCAGAGATGGATCAGCATTTGACGCTCGATACAGTTAAGAGCTCTATGTGCAAATTCACTGTGGGGAACACTAAAAGTTCAACTAAAGTTAATGATGGTTAAAAAAGAAAGGCATTTGAGGGGCTTAGAGCAGACACTGAGCTGAATACACCAGTTTCCATTTGCCAAATCCTCTCACACAGATCCATTTTGTTCTCATTACCCTCTCACTTTATTATAGCCATGAACAGGGCCGTCAATGCCTCACACAGACTTTCTGGAATCTTAATGACAGCTTTTTCTGGCAGAGATTTTGCTCCTGAGATACCACTCCTCGAAGGATGTTCTTGATGCTACCGGTTTGTACATGTGTGCATGTCATTCAATGCATACCTTAAGTCTCCAAAGAGGATAGGTGGAGTCAGGGTCTCTGTTGAAGAACCTGGTGGTCTTTGTCCCCGCACTCAACAGATACTCTGCAGGCAGACCCTGTGTCTGTGAGATGTACCTTATCTGCAAGACACGAGATAACAAAATGCATTTGAGACTTTTCACGTCATATGTATGATCGGATCATAAGTTTCATTTCATTGGGGAGTACAGGAAATCTTTCCTGCTCGTGACAAAAAAAAGGCAAAAACTTTAGGATGAATGTTCTTTTGGCGGTTTGGAAATCTAGGGTGATATTAATTACTCCAAACATGATCTCAGCTCAAGGGTCTAAGATTGATTTGAGGTTTGCACAAGTGACACTTTGCGAAGTTTTTGTGAAAAATTCAGGCAAGCTGGTTCAGTGATGGAGCATAACTCGCACAGGATTTTCCTGCGGAGCCTCGTCTGACTGATAGAGAGGGGGGAACTCGACAATGTCTTGCTCTGGAGCACAGGGGCTGCGCTAATTGGACAAGTGGCTCTGTGGCATCTGTTCAGATAAACAGGGAGGCAGCACAAGAATCATCAGAGGCTGTCAGGGGGATTGGAGAACCACCCCACCCTCCCAAACGCACAAGAACACACTAACATAAAGGGAACACGCAAATGCACACTCTTTAACATAACTGTACTGACATTCGTAGACACAGATTTACAGGTATGCCAGTCCTAAGCACCCAAAGACAAAATCACAAGTTGCTTAGAGGTAAGGGGACAGTTTAAAATCCACGGAAGAAAAAGTGATTGAATTTTTATCTGATTTTTAGATGATTTTTAGAAAAAGATGATTTTTTTTTTGTAATTACTTGACAGATATAGATATACAAATGAATAACATGACCAGGGATGTGATCTGAAAGGATTAAAATACATATTTTGTTTAAATGGTCCAATCATGATGTGTTACCTGGTCATACTCAGAGGCTCCAGGGTAGAGGGGCCATCCCAGGAAGAGCTCAGCTATCACACAGCCAAGAGACCACATGTCTATGGCCTCGCAGAATGGCAGGCCTAGTATGATTTCAGGAGCTCTGCAGGAAGAGACACATATTATATTTGTTAGAAATCAAGCAACACAAAGATTGACAGGTAACGGTCTGAGCACGCACTTCCCTCCTACAGCGTGTCAAATGTATCAGAACATATGGTGCTATAATGGGACTCCTCTGTGACTGACAAATACGTTGAAAATTTAGACATTACTGTGACATGTACGCTTATCTGTGAAAGAGTGAGAGGAGCTTTTTTTCACACTTCATACGAGCTCATGGAGAGCTGCCCATTGTAGTAAAGCGCTGGTCAGAAGAGGAAATAATCTACGCTGATGTAGGAGTGAGTTGGAAACCGTCCACAAATTTTTATCTTCATACCCAAAGCCAATGCGATTTAATTATACAACAGTCACACACAAACTAGGTACGTTTTTGGGCACATAACACAGGGACATTGTTTTATAATTTCACACCAAGATGGAATTCAATTAACCCGACATGTCTGAAGGCTGCCATCACAACATTGATCACTCAATGCAACCTTGGGGGAAAAAAATCTTGACATTTACTTTCGCCCAAGTTGAATATCACTCGTTTTGGCAGTCGCCAAGGTGCCACCTTACAGTCTACTGATTGATGACAATGCAGCAGCACCAATCACTGAGCCCCATCTCCAGTACTGAGTAGAGGCAGAAGGCTGTTTACGGAGTTTCACGGTCCACAGCCACAAGTGGAGGCAATTACACCGTGAAAAATAAAACCAACATAAATATTCTCTAGAGCAAGCGACAAGCTTCATCTGGACTTTTAGGAGGCTACATTTGAGTTAATAATGTCAGTGTTTATTTCTTACACTGTGTTTTCCCATTCATACACACACACACGCACACACATACACAATTTCAGTAGTAGAAGATTTAAATATCTATAATATGAGCACCAGTGCAGTCCCAAAGAATTCCCGAATTTCTTT
This sequence comes from Lepturacanthus savala, assembly GCA_030544235.1. Classification (NCBI taxonomy): domain Eukaryota; kingdom Metazoa; phylum Chordata; class Actinopteri; order Scombriformes; family Trichiuridae; genus Lepturacanthus; species Lepturacanthus savala. Next base: position 20,185,088 of record CM060465.1, read on the forward strand.
CAACACATTTTATGTCCTATCAGAAAGACTAATACAGCTCTTGTGAGTGCACGTCTCTGAAGGGGCTTAAAATAACCACGAACACAGTGACTCTGCTCTTTAAAAATCCAAAGCACTTTCAAACTGTCTTGGGCTGTCATCTCCATAGGGGGGGACTTTTTGGTCTTACATATTTGTAAGATTTAGCCACTTAGCTCCATGATTAGTTTTATATTGCAAAGTCTCCACTAAGAGAAAAAAAAAAAAACAGAGCTGCTGGAACTGTAACTTCACTCTCGCCTGAACTACAGAAACCGCAACCCCCCTTTTATCAATTAATCACAAATTAACAGCATGATCTTAGAAGCCTTAGGCTCATCTTGACAAGTTTCTCGCTCATAGCTGAGTTCCCATTTCTGATTGCCATGACCATGGTAACCGAGATAATACTCCTCCCTAAGCTTAGGCGGGCTCTGGCAGGGTTTTGGTCGTGGAGGAAGAAATGAGGGGGTCTGGCCTTGGGCCCGCTGGAACTGTAGGTACCAGGGAAACAGAGAATGTGGAAATCAGCATGGGGGGGGAAACGCTATAGGACTTTACAGGCCTGTAGAGGGGCGATGGGTGAGCGGCCCAATGCCAGCTGGAGAGTTTGGTGGAGAATGAATGAACATACCTCACATACTTAAAAGCAAATTTTCAAGTGTATCTCCCTGCTCCCTATTCACTGCAAACTGAAGCTCAGCAAAATGAAAAGAGGGCACCAGCCATTCATTGCACACTGAGATATGGCTAATATATAGAGGCAGAAGACAAAAAGAGGACATGCGATGAGATACCGCATAGGAAAAACAAAACAGAGTGAGAAAAGCAGAGAGACAAATAAAGCAAATGAGGGGGAGCGGTACTACGCTCCATGAAGAGCTCCTGTCACAGAAGGTGGTTATTGGGGTCTGGAGGGCAGCACTGTAACAGACACCAAGACAACACTCTAGCAACAGTATCTTAGGGCACCATTACTCACCAATACAAAGACACCTTCACACACAATGAGCCGAGACGTCTATCTCTTTAGGGCTGCCAAAGAGGAATAAAGGAGCCTGCTAGGATGTGACTGCAGAGGGAACAGCGAGGTCTACTGAAGGTATGACAGAGAAGAAATGGACACCAGGACCTGGGTCAGCGTGATCCTCCTCTAAGAGTCACCCTAACCCTCCCAGAAAGCTGTGCACACATCTGGACAGGTGCACCCCCTCACAGATTAGAATGCATTCTAAAAAGTACAGCTACAACAACAAGGTGTGGTATTTAAGGAGGCTGTGTGTCCTTTCTAACGGGAGATGCACTCCTCCAAACTTGATAGGGAATTTATAAATCTGTTCAAACACAGATTCAAGCAACTTTTATCAATGAATGACAAACTGCAATAAAATCACTTAAAACTCTCTGTTTTATTAAGATGACTATTTGACAAAAACAGGATTTTGTGACGATTTTGTCCTATTTTTACATTCAAATAAATTGGTCTGTACTTTCTCTCTTTGCTCATTGGATGTCTGTGCAGGAGCTGATCAAAGCAGCAGACTGCACTTCATAATCACCATCACATGAATAGTGTGTTTTTGTTTTGTTTTGTTTTTTACAGGTAACATTTTTTTACAATATAATGAAAGAAATAAAGCAGCCCAGCAGTTCCCTGGCACATTCATCAAAATAGGATTCACATTCCCACTGAAGAACACAATAAAATGCCCTCTTATTTGCATGTTTGCCAAAAAAAAAAAAAAAAACTCATTGACTTTGACTTTGTGAAACATATGCATGAGCCATTGTGAGCTGCAAAAAGTGGAGGCTTTTTTCCTCATGAAATGAGGCTATTTTTTTCCTTTTTTCCTTTTTTTGATTCAGCTGCAAGTATATTCCCCCATCAAAACGCAGCGTGGAGATGAAAGCTGCAGGAAACCCTTTCATCGGTAGGTCCTCCAGATCACTGCGACTCCAGCGGACACATGCACACTCAAGACAACAGGACTTTTAACTTTCCCCGTTTCTTGCCTAGACACCATCTGATTGACTTCAAACACTAATTTAAATCAAGTGAGGTAATTCATTCAGGCTCACAAACAAGCAAAAAAAAATATGCGGCGTGATGACAATGGTGGATATATATACGGCACGTATACACCAGCCAACTTCAGCGAAACATTTCATTAAGAAAGAATTAGTACTATACTTCTTTGTAGGTGCTATGTGTCATGACCACATGAACTCTGCCCCTCTGTGTGATGGTGAGATTTGCTATGTTGATGTTATGCTTGGATCCATTTCAGCTTGAACCTTTCTAGGATTTGCTCCACTGCTCTGCTTAGGCTGATCTCATGACTCCTCTGCCTTCTTTGCTTGCGCTCACTGAAAGCTTCTCCGGCTCAGCGAGAATGAGAAAGCGAGAGAGAGCGAGAGAGAGAGAATAAAAAAAAGGAGAGAGCAAAGGAAGGGAGGAAGGAAGAAAGAGGGAGTAACATTGTCGCTCATGATATGAAACCACAAATGCAAATCTACCCCTATCAATGCACCGCTGCCATTGCATGCAAAGCGCCCCACAGCTGCTGCTGATGCAGGCCTTTCGCTGTCAGTGACAAACAGCGTACACAGCGGCGCAGCTCGAAAACCTTGCTCCTTTCCTGCCTAAAGTACTAGCATGCGAGGGATTGACAGTTCATGCAGATACGACCTTTTCCTTTCAGGGACATTCATTTCAGTTCAGTCAGGTGTAAAGTTGCCACATTTTGTTTTTTTTTGTTGTGTTTTTTTTGACTGTTTGGCAAATATATATATATATAAATTTCAAGACGTGAGTAAAGCCCATAGGGCAGAATAGAGCAATGTCTTAGTATGAGCCAGAACAAAATTACTGTCTGTCAGTGTTTCCTTGCAGCTCAAAGAGTGAAAAACTACAGTCTTGTCAACTGGTAAGCTTTAGAATTCAGGTGCTTGGATACACCATCTGAGCGAGCTACATTCAGCTGACACTGATAATTTATCAGCCTTTAAGCTGCACCCTACCTAGCTCACCTCCAGCTGGCATCAGACGGGGCCTCTCGGAGGGTGGTTGTGAGCTTCTCGGCACAGGCCATAGATGTCATATACAGTACAGACGGTGTGCAAAAAACCACTGGCCAGCCAGAGGCTTTCTCTGGATTTCAATGGGCCCCCAGAGCATGAGAAGCCTCAGTGTTCGGGCTAGTGACTGTGACAGCACTGGCCCATGACCAAAGAAAAAGGGAGGGTGGGATCAAGGGAGAGAAAGCGAGAGAGAAACAGCGAGTGAGAGAGAGAGAGAGAGAGAGAGAGAGAGAGAGAGAGAAAGAGAGAGAGTCTGCATGCTGACATCCTCCCAGCTGGCCTGGTCATTGATGAGCCCCAGTCCCCTTGGGAGCCAGAGATGGCACGACTCATGAATGGAGTCTTTCTTCTGCCACCCCAGCCCACCCCTATACCTCAGCCCGTTCACCCCCGCCCGTTCACCCCCATCCTCCCCCGCCAGACCAGCCAACCCCTACACCTCACCCTTCATCATCCACCCCCTCCTTACCTCCCTTTGCCAGCAAATCCCCCCTTTCAAACCCCTCAAACTAGGGCGCCGAGGCCAGGCTAGCGTTCCCTCCCCGCTTGCCTGTCCGCCCTCTGCTCTGTTGAACCGTGCCCACACACACATAAACACACATGCAGACAGTTGCACGCGCGCACACACACAACTGACATCACAGGCTATGTGCATGTCAGGATGTATCCATCAGGCTGACCTTCCCTTAGCTTGGCTCCAGACGGGAGACTGATGGATCCCTGGAAACCCTGCAGCATTCACACACACACATATACATGCACAATGACACACATACACACACATGGGTTAGCAGTCTATGGTAATGGGTCTATGGTAATCTTTCCTCTCCATTTCAAAGACTTTATCATTGGTCCTAATGTAACTATGTTTTATTCAATAGCCAGGTAAGGTGAAGAATAGTATGTATACTAGAGGCAAAAAAAGAAGATTTTATGTTGAGAACACTGTTATGACATAGTGCTGGTTGGGGAGATCACTGTTTGGTGCAAACAGGAAAAAACATGAGAAAAGAGCCCACCATTAACTTTTCTCCCCTCCATTCTTCCCCTTTCCTTCCTTCCGTTTGCCTCCTCCCCTCTCTCCATCCCTCTGCCCTTGTCTAATGTAAAGGCTTGGTTTGGTGCTGTGAATGACTCCCTTCCTCCCCGGGGGTATTCATCTACATATTCATGCCTGCAAAGATTCCTCCGCAGCCTCTTTGAAGACGCACCATAGAGAAACACTTTTCTCGATATATTGCACGGTGGTCGCTGACTGTGAAATCAATGTTCGGAGTTACATCCCCTGCTGTGCACCTCGTGCACACATGCATATATGCTACATCTCCCTGAACGCTCCACCTGCTCTCATCACATCGGAAATTGCTGCATGATGCACGAGCCAAGGCACTGTATGCAGCCATCATGTAAATGTACATTTATGTAGGCAGATATTGTAGAAGGCATTTGAATGTTGAGACTTGGGGCTCCAGGTGGTTGATGGGTAGAGAGGGGGAGAGGGGGGGGATCTAGACAAGGCAAACTTTTAGTCCTTGAGTCCTTGAGAAATGTTGTCTCACTCCTTTAGCAAGGGCGACATTCCTGGTATTCAAAGTCCTGAAAACAGGCCTCCCTCTCCCTTTTTTTTTTTCTCGCTCGCAAAAAATAAAATAAAGGCGTATGAAAGTGCTGATGAGGCTGCCATTGTTTTACCTGTTAAAGTATTTGTATTCCCTGTGGGTCAAGCAACGCCTTACCAGGCAACCAGGGAAATGAAAGCATATGGATGGAAAGAAGGAGAGCGGGTGGGATGTTACAGAGGAAGGGACAGACATCTGGCGAGCTACAGTCGTTTTAAGAATGGAACGGTCATGACGTTGCAGTGAGCTTTCATATGTTCCCACTGTAACAGTACAAGAACAGGGCGAATTGCAGACACGTGTTAGCAACTGAACTGTTCAACAGGAATCGTGATTACAGGGACCTGAATGCGTCATTGCAGGCGAAAATAACTGTGTATGCTTGTGCAGGTTGAGGTACAGTTCATCTCGGCAGCCTGACAGAGAGTAAACTGAAGCTGAATATAGACAGCATTCATACATTCAAAGGTCTCTCAAGCTCACATTTAACTGCTCCCTCATCTTTGAGGCATTTTATACAATGAAATATTTGAAGGGCAGAGAGCCACCTCTATCACTGTTGGAACACTTGGTACATGAAGCCCTGTTGTAACAGCCTTGCACAGTCAATATTAGCACACAGGATATGCCACATTCTCTCACATGGCATCACCCAGGCTGTTTTTCAAATGGCTGCATTAGATAACATATCAGATTTACTGTTAGGTAACATGGAGTATCAAACATATTTTACTGCCCTGGCAATACATTTGCTGCGATGGGGACTTCGTTGGAGAAGCGTTATAGTAGCTTTTTCACTCAACTTCCCGCTTTCTGCTCTCTCTACTTCCAAAAAAATTGAGGCGTATCCTGACGTGTTGGATCACATCACGGTATGCCAACTGCACCAGGAAGGAACCAAAAGCTTCACTGTGACAGTTTCTGGCAGTTGAGGACCTGACCTGTCACCAAAGCCTGAAGCCAGGACAGAGATTTCAACATCATCCGTGACCCAACACACCCTGCCTTCACCTCTTCAAACTACTTCTTCAAACAAGCAATACAGGAAAATACAAGCATGCTCCACAAGACTGTAAAACATGTTTTTCTTTCTCTTTCTCCATAGCTGTTACACCCACCAATTACAACACACACACAAACTCACACACATAAACATATAGCCCCACATATATCCCGCCTTATGTCTTATACTGCTACTACTTATTTGCATCTTCTCAGTCAGTCAGTCATTTTCTATACCTGCTTATTCTTCATTAGGGTCGCTGGAGCCTATCCCAGCGCGTTACAGCGAGAGACAGGGATACACCCCAGGCGGTTGCCAGCCAATCGTGGGGCACACACACCATTCACTCACACCTACGGGCAATTTAGAGTCACCAATTAACCTCAGCATGTTTTTTGGACTGTGGGAGGAAGCCAGAGTACTTGGTGAAAACAGGGAGAACATGCAAACTCCACACAGAAAGGTCCCAGACCCAGGACCCAAGGAGGTCTTGAACCTGCGACCTTCTTGCTGTGAGGCAACAGCACCGACCCCTGCACCACTGTGTTACCCTATTTGCATCTTGTGTTGCTGCTAATTCTTTCTTATTTATTTGCCCACTGCACAACATTTGGAGAAATGATTGTTTTAATATTGTTTTTAATATCGGGTCAGCACCATCCTAAATTCTTTGTGTTGTCTTGCACTGCCGAACAATAACAATAAAGTTTCTTATCTTATCTTTCAAAAAAACAATGGGCGCAGCTACCGAGCAGCTCAGTGGTTCGTTTAGATGTCTATGGAGTGCTTCATTGTTCCCAGTTGGTAATTACCTCTTTCCTGTGGTTATTATTATTCTCCAGCATGCGGCTGATCCTATCAGTAATACATCTCATTTCCACCTGGAAGGCTCTCCCCTGCTCCCTGCAGTACCTGCTATACCCCCGACCCGATTTCTCGCCATCGCCTGTACCAGGGGGATGGGGACAGACCTCCTTAAACAGGGGGAGGTGGAGGTGGAAGCGGTAGAGTGGGGGCTGACAGGAAGGAGATGAGAGACAGAATAAGAAGAGGGTGGGGAGAAAACAATGGAAGATGGATGCCCTCTCAATCAACACTCACCTATCTACACATACACACACACACACACACACACACACTCTGTCCCTTCCACCACTCTCTTGTCAAATGGAAGAGTGCCGGCAAGGATTTGCGATTGGTAAATGATGGGTATCTGTCATACAATGATGCTCCCCGCACACAGCCTGGAGAGAATATCTCGGGGACGCTGAGAGGGAGCCTAAAGTCTCTCCAGCCCTATTAGGGTAGCAGAGAGTCAGACAGTATTAGTCCAGCCTACCAGCTACTGACCAGACACTGACCAAACCTTCAACCATGTGCAGCTTTGCTTTGTCAGACTTGAGTCGCCATAAAAAATCCCACTTCACTGGAATCTCTAAATAACAACGTGAAAATGGATAATTGATATCGCATCCTGGCATTGTAAAGTATATCAACGTAACTGGGACAAGTTTATTGGGAAGTGTTAAATCAACGCCACTGACCCTTCAGAATGATGCCCTCATACCCTGTTAATCACAGACTCTCCACCGTCAACAAACCCAGAGGAAATATGTGGGTCAGACGGAGAGCTCGCTAGCAGTGGGTGAAGGCAAACTAAAGGCAGAAACGCAGACAGACGCTAACACATTCTAACATGCTGACGCTCATCGGACCAGCTCAACCAGCCGGCAATTCCGTCTGGGAGGTGGAGATGCTCACCGAAACGGACAGGGAAGCGGCATTAATGGGCAGCGAGACACAGCACGCAGACAGGTGCAGGTCGGTCAGTCAACCAGATGAGATTCTGTCTGCGTGTGGCTGAGGGATACTTAAACCGAAGCCTTGATCACTTCAGCAAATTAGAGTGTGCTAGGGATTCGGAGAGCTGGACCTAAACCTTTCACTTGGCTCCAGCCGAGGCTGACACGCAATCAAAAAGAAAAGCCAGACAATCTGTCCAATACAGGACAAGCCACAGCCGGAGCAGCCCCGGAGTTCCCAGTCCTGAGTCAAAACTGCAAAATACCGCATATCATATTGAAATATGCTATTACACCATTTCAGTCTAAAAAAAAAAGCCCAGTACGGCTGTTAAACTGCAAGCCAAACCAATCTCAATATTATCTGCTTGCTTGACTGACTGTGTCCATCTCCCTTCTCGCGTGGTTTAGTATTTTCAGCTGCCCGTCTGACAGGCATTATTGTCGTTTTATTGTCTAGTTTCCTCCAGCAGTTGCTTTTAGCCCGATACAGGCCAGAGTGAGACAATTGCGAGGCGCCGCATCGATACGTCCCCGTCCTGTTGATTTAGGGCGACCGAGACGGAGATCAAGTCGTGCCAGGGGAGAACGAGGGGGCAGAGTCCGCGCGGACGGCTGCAGGAGCCGCGCCGGGGTATGTGGTAAAATAACAGACGCTGGAAATCCATTCTGAAGTGCGGCGCCTGGAGAACATATAGCTGGGAGCCACGGGGACGCCATCCTAATGTCATAATGACATACATGTAAGTCTGCCTGCCACTCAATACACACAAACACACATGCACGGTTTCAATCATAAACGCCGCTCTGGTTGACTAGCTCCTTATTTCTGGGGCAAGTGAAAGAGCACATGGGGGAGACATTTGCGAAGCAGACCGCCTGGCCCCCACTCCCCACACCCCTGCCCCCCAACCCCCTCCCCCTGCGCTGACATACAGTGCGCTACATTTCTCTATCTTATCCACCCATCCCCCTTCACCCCCTCCCTCACTCTATCACTATCCCTTGTTTGACTACCCTCTTCCTTCCTCCCACCCATTCAGGCCATAATACCATCTCCTGCCTAATCAAATTCCGCTGTGTGTGACATCAATTCTCGGTGCCCAAGGCTGCGCTGCCTCACGACAAGCCATGGGGCCGCAGAGAGCTGTAACTACAGCTCACACGGCTCCTATAGAGCAGCTCCCCGTCTCTTTCTAAAATTTAACACAGGGAGAGGCCTCCTGCATGCGATTCCCCAGCCTTTCTCCTTCTTTCTACGTGCCTGCTCCTTGCGCTCGGCTCGGAGTGCAGTCTGCCTGTGCACAGTGCTTGTCTTTGTGGTGAATGTGTGTGTGTGTGTTGAGTCCCCGGAGTGCAGGCGGCTCATGGTTAATTAGAGAGTGGATAGGACAGACTGACAGGCGGATCCAGATTGTGGTCAGATCTTAATACCACACAATGACTGACCCCATGTCCCACTGTCACAATTAACACCGTACATGCATGGCAGAGAACACATAACTATGCAAGAATACACACACACAGAGAAAAACACACACACGTGTCCTCCAGAGTGTCCTTCCCGGAAAGGTGAAGTCTCTGATTCTCTCCTCCTTACACTTGCGTCCCTCTACCCGCCCCTGCATGCTGCTTGCCTGCTGTGCCTTCAGACACTCTTAACCACCGTTCGTCATGCTGCATTCTTCCCTGACAAGAATTAGAAATGTCATCACGTAGAGAAACAACAGCAGGATTATTAAGGCTTTATGGAGGAATTTGGACAAACCATTCCCTCACAGCGTCATCAGGAGTCTTCCCGCTCAGGCAGACGAAAGGAGAGGGACAGAGTCGTGTGTGGCCCGCTTCTTGGATTTGCAAATGAGAGCCACAGCTTCTCCTGATCAGACCAGATGAAGCCCTGACATGGTACAGGAGCCTGCCTTTGTGTTTGTGTGCTTTTTTCCCCCCCACCTCTACACCTCCTCATTCCTGGATGTAGCTTTATCCTTCTCATGTGCCACGAACAGTAAATCTCTACCTGAACCACATGCGAATCAGAAACAGGCAAGTGCAGCGAGAAACAACTTCTTAGAGAAGGCAACAGTAACGAGAAATGTCTTCAAAAACAATCATTCACAATGACAGGTAATTAATTTAGCCAGGCAACAGTGCTCTGCAGTCATTTATATGTATTGTCACAGTTAATCACCTCTCATTGACAATACCCCTCTACTTTTTTTCCCTTCCCTCTGTCATGTAGAGAGTGATCATTTCCCCCCCATCCTCTATAGGTTCCTCCATGACAAACAATGAGGGCATGCTCAGCATTTAATATGCCATACGTTGTTTATTACGGTAAAACAATTCCCGCACATCAACAATCAATACTACATTATCCTTATCATGTAGCCATCCTTGAAGATTCAATTATTATAGGCAAAATGACATTGTTATTTCTGCTCTTGTGGCCTCACTCAAGGAAGACAGCAAACAGCAAAATAGTAATTTGAACAAAACTCACTTTGCAACATCTATCCTGGCCATCTCATTGTTATAACCAGCATTTACGGGGGTATGTGTGTGATTAGGGAAGGGAGTGACAGAAATGTATTATCTTAATTAGGCTTGCCTTGTCAGTATCACTGCGGTAGACACACAAAGAGGGAGAAATCAATGGAAGATGCAGCTTTTTGTGAATTTGCGATTGCAAAGACAAGACACAGTTAGGGCTGTAGCTACTGCTGTAATGACCATCGGATGACTATTGATTCATCTGCTAATTCCTTTTTTTCTATCATGCAATTAATTGTTTAGTCTATACAGTCAGAAAATTGTGAAACGTGAATCACAATTTCCCAAAGCCCTAGATTTTTTTCCGTTCATTCATCTTCTATACCCGCTTATTCCTCATCAGGATCGCGGGGGTCTGCTGGAGCCAATCCCAGCACATTTCAGGCGAGAGGCTCGCCAGCCTATTGTGAGGCTCGAGATTTTTTTATTTGGTCAAATTGCTCCTTTTATGAAACAAACATAACCAAAATCAAAGAATATTACATTTACAAATTATAAGCTGGAGCCAGAGAAAGCTGGGCATTTCTGCTTAACACATGACTAAAATGATTAATTAGTTTGAATATTCAAGTAACTATGTATTCAAATGGCTTTGATTTCCTGCTTGAATCACTGTGTGTGAGACACATCGAACAGACTGCACCTTGTGTTTCTCTAAAGGCTAAAGCCAGGCAGATTGCCCTTCGGCGTGATCATCTCTGGTTTCTATTTCCCCCCTTGTGTTCAAAACCTATAAACACAGCGACATGTTTACAAGCCAAATGATTAAGTATAAAAAGAACTGATAGCACCACCTGAGATTGGAGACTGCTGTTCCCGGGAGCCTAATGACAGACAAGGTTGTTCAGCTTTTTCATGGATGCAATGACAAATGATGACAAATATGCTTTCATCGTGGTTCATATGTGATAAAAACATCAAACGCAGATATGCATGTCCTGTGACTGCTCTATATAACTGATAGTTGCCTTCCTTAACCAGGTGTTTTCCTGTCTTAGCTTACCTTGCCTAGAGGGAAGACAATCCTCTCACTGAACACACACACACACATACGCACACACACAACAAAGGCATTCTGGGTATGAACATTTCCTTTTGTTGTGGAGTTGGAGGCAACCGACAGTTTTACAGTACAAGCACAAACTGTGGAGCTGCAGAAACAGCAGTGGAGGAGCATGCTGGAGTCAATGTGAATTTTTAAACCAGCACTAAACATGACACATTTAGGATTTCTCAGGCATGAATTCACATCACATTGAAGGCTGCGTGCAGACAAACTCTCTTTCTCGTCTGGTCTTTCCTCCTTTTCCTCCCCTCTCTCTCTCTCTCTCTCTCTCTCTCTCTCTCTCAACTTTTTCTCTTCTTATTCTCTCTCTCTCTCTCTCTCTCTCTCTCTCTCTCTGTTTCTCATGTGAGCGCTCTGAGGGTGCTGCTGGAGGGAGTCCAAAAGGACACAGTGTGAAATGAACACAGCTCTGACCTCGCAGACACCCCCGACACAGCCAATCAGATCACTTTTTCCTGACACATAAGGCAATATAATTGGTTGATGGGTGGGAAATATGACCAGTGGGGATTCGAGTGGCGGGAAAAAAAGACCAAAAAAAAAAAGGCAAGAGGGCGGGAGCAAGGGAGTGGTGCTACGGCTCCACTATGCACTTTAACCGACCCTTTGCCCAGGACAGGACAGGAAATCTCCCTGAACAAAAGCGAGCTGTCATCTCCCCCTGACAGGCTCGCTCTAAACAAAGCTGTTCTCAGCTGACTGGCGAACCAGCCAATCCTTGAGGGAGGTAGCTTGTTGTAATCTGGTTTTGTCTCACATTCCAGACGTCTCTGGTGAGCAAATGCAAAAGTGCGTGCCCTGAACCCTCAAACAGGAAATTAGTCAGAATGTTCTTCCTTTTCGTTTGGATGGAGCCTCAGCTGTGGCCAATAGAGGGTCACAAACAACGCTGCATGTATAAATACAAACATACCCATAAGCTGACATATGCACAGAGGCCCAAAATAAAAGAGAGAGAGAAAAAAAGAAATAGAAATGCATCCACAAATCAAGTACGTATGGACAAGCACACACCCTTCTCCCAGACATCACCACTCACAGCTGCATGCCCCGGGCCTTTGCTATCTCCAGCCCAAACCCAGACTCAAATCAGCCACATTCCACAGTCTCCCCAAGCCCCAGGGGCAGTTTCACAGCTGGGCACCGAGCTGGGCTGTTCCCTGCCTCCCTGGCTCGCTATCTATCCTCTCCTCCCTCCTCTGCTAACCATTCTACAGATCCCAAAGCAGAACCTTTTCCTCCCTTCACCCCTGCATCCTCAGTTCAAAGTGCACTGGAAAAGAAATTGTCCCCCCCACCTCTCTCCCGTCAGCTCGTTCACTGTTTACAGGATGGGGTTAGCCAGAAGAGGCCAAAACAGTGGGATCAAGATGACAAAGAGCTGCCTGAATGTTAATGAGTTATTTTCAAATGCTGCTGTTACTGAATACTGTTTTTTTTAATCCTCCTGTAGCGTCGGCCTCATTTAAAGATGCGTCATGTTGACAGTGGATAAAAAGGCATGTCAGCAAACAGACTACATAATCTAATAACGTCATCTGTGACTGTGAGGCTATCTTGTTGCCAGCAAACACCACCAGCAGCCGATATATGACACCAACGTCATCATGCAATAAATGCACATTCACAAACAGCAGTTTTAAAGGCTCAGAGAAACAGAAAGCCACTTTCGTGGGATCTGATGCTTTTCTCCATTATCGAACTCTCAAACAGAGGCACGTTCAAGATCACCGAAAGCAACCCTGAGATCCAGATAAACCCTGTTAAAAAGGGACATTACCCGTATCTTTAACCACTGTGCAGATATGTGTTTAAAAAAAACAAAAAACAAAGCCTCAACGATATGTACCCACACTAGCCCCCAAAAAAGTACGAAAATGATATACAGCAAAAGCTGAACCCACACACCTGCCAAAGCATGGAAATACCCACTGCTCGCAACACATTCGCGTCTCTGAATGTGTGTGTGCGTAAATGTGGGTGTGTCAGCTTTCTTGGATGTCTGTGTGTGTATGTGTGTGCCCTTAAATAGTTAAGGCGAGGCTGTTTCATCATTTCAGTAAATGCCGCACAGTATATCAGTCTAACTGTATATATCTCACACGATTTCCATATCTCAAACCCCATCTCTCATCAGAGCCGCTCCTCCGCTGAGCCCGGTAAGCCCAAATAACGTGTGTTTCTGCACAAATGTGCACACATACATGCTGCATCTCTGATGAGCTGACACAGAAAGCTACATTTATTAAGGGGAGGTAGAGTAAGGTAGATGTGGAACGTGTGTATGTGTGTGTGTGTGTGTGTGTGTGTGCATGTATGTGGGGCGGTTGTGATGTCACCAATGAACACAAGTTGTCGTGGACAAAAGCACACGCAAGACACACAACAGCCCCCCCCCCAATCTGAGCTGTAAAGTGCATCACTCCGTTCTAAGAGACCTGTTTATTTCAGACCTGTGACACAAAAGCCACAGCGGCATATGGGCTTATCTCTCCACAACCCTTGAAACGCAGCGCAGTCCCCAAAGAGCTCCCCGGCGCTCAACATGCCACTTTCAATTAGTTCCACAAAGAGAGTCTTCCGCTACCAAAAAGGAAGATGGGAGCTCATTACTGAATTCCTCTCTACTCTCAGCTTTGAAATATAGATCAGGAGGCTATGTCTGTCTGCTGGGGCCCTGGATGTGCCACTCGTGGGCCGTGCCATACCAGTCCGGGGCGCAGAGTGCCGTCTCATGCATTAGCCACTCCTCAGGTTTAACAGCCCCAACAGCTTACCCTCTATCTCCCCATTAGGTCTCTGCCTACCCCTCTTTTTCTCATTTGCTTTCTCCCATCTCTCTCTCTCTCTCTCTCTCTCTCTCTCTCTCTCTCTCTCTCTCTCTCTCTCTCCCTCTCCCCACTAAACAGGCTCCCAGAAGCCACAGCTCTCAGCACTAAAACCCACAAATGGGAAAATACCAGTTCTAATAATCTGATGAGAGCGTAAGAGAGAAGCAGCAGAGGAAATGTGGATATCATATCGCACAGTGCTACTATTATAAGCGCAGACACAGAGGCAGGTGCTGATAAGGCAATGCAAATTCATTCAGGTATTCTAATGAAACTAAAGCTTAGCGAAGCCACGTTGGGGGGCTTTTATGGAAATGAGCTGTTGTCGGGTAGTTCATTAGGGTTAGATTTAACACATTAAAAATTCAAAGATTCAAAAGTACTTATATGACATAAAAGCTGACAAAGAAATGCATATCAGCAGTGGATCACTTGAAATATGAACATGCGTTGACAATAATGTAAGGAAACATGGCAGCTGCATTCGGTGTGATATTAAACAGTGAGGTGGAACCCATTTCTTATCTGTCCAGAGCAGGAAACACAATAGCCACCATGATGCAGCAATGCTAGTTAATGGTTTCCCCTCAGGACCAAAAACAGCATGTTTACCATCATCTAGCTGTTTACTTTTTGACTGATAATCTCATTAACGACACACAGGCCTCCAAACTGCTGCACCGCATTGAAAACACACAGCACGCATGTGTGTGTTTGTGAGTGTGTGTGTGTCCGGTATGCACGTAGCTGGCTGCCTGTGCATATGTGGCCTGACATCTCGATGTACAGAGGGCTTGTTTATACCTTCAATTAACAAATTCCATTAGTACCACCTACAGCAGAACGCCTATAGCTGCTGTAGGTTTACGAACGGCCAGTTAATTAGAAGATATCGGCTGAAACTGGAGAGCGACCATTAGGGATCGCGGTGAAAGAAGACATGTGACCCGCTGACACTTTTCATCTGGAGGGGGGGGGGGGGGGATCATTGGGTTTTGCCCTCCAGTAAGTTAATTCCTCCCCTGTCAATCGGCCACAATATGCGGAAGGTATCAGACACCAGGGGTTGAAGTTTTGGTTGCTAGGCCACTGATGGAGATTCAGTGCAGCGATGGGGGATAGAGGGAGGGGAGGAAGCGAAAGAGGTAGGAAGGGAGGAGTGGGTGGTTGTAATGGCAGTGAGAAAAGAGGGGTATAGGGTCTTGATACTCTCTCTGATTTGCTCTCTATGCAAATCGCAACAATCACAGGAAATGCCTGGGCCTTGGCTCCATCTAATTGCCACGGCAATAACAAAGGAGGGCTTCCTTTGAGCGAAGAGGCAAATTAAACATTAGTTTAGAGTTCTCTTGGAGACCGAGGGATGTTATAATTACCCGGAATCCTACACATCAGCACTTTGCACGCCACGCATCCCACTCTCACAGCCTGGCGGAGGAAAACAAATGTATCTCATATTCTGGGGGAGAGGTGTGTGGTGGTGGTGGGAGGGTTGGGAATAGTGAAGGGCATGGAGAGGGATGAGAGCAGAAAGCAGGGGATGGGGGAGGACAGAGATAGAGAGAGACGTTGGGGGATAATGAGGGGAAAGGAGGTGGAGAATGATAGCCCGTCTCTCCAAAGCTCTCCATGCTGGTAGTGGGCCATCAAAATGTACACCCACTATTAGCATATTGACCCCACCCTTCTCCTCTGCCCTTTTTCTCCCTCATTATCATCAGGCACGTTGCACGGGACACGGGAAACACAGGCCAAGCTCATTTCCCCATCACATGGACAGCCTAAATGTCACGCCAGCGACGAAATGAGAACACAGAACAAATGGCGCCGTCTGCGCCGTGCAAAATCGTGTGCTTGTTTTGGCCGCGGAGCTGACCACCTAAGGGTTAAGTCTGCGAGCGCTCCTCTAATGTGGGTCGATGCAGCGGAGCATGTTGCAGGCGAAACAAACAAGGCTGGATCGAGCTGAGATATGCAGCCATGGAAACTTCAGGAGACGTCCTTGGATCTCCTCCCCTCCGGGGGGAGGGAGGGAGAGAGGGAGGCAGAGTCTCTGCCCCAGTCAGGAGGCCTGACATTGGGCTTTGAGCGATGTGATGTGTCCTGGATGGCAGGTTCTATGTTTGATCTATGTCTGAGGGGCAGCGGCAAAAGCCTGATACATTCACCCGGTCTGTCTAACCTAAATGCTCATTCAGAGGGCCTGTCTCCCTGCAGCCAGACCCTGTCTGTAGGTCTGTCTGCTTCTTTCCAGTGTGCCAGCTCGCCCCCGTCTGTCTGTCTGTCTTCCCGCCGCTGGTCTATCTGGTTTCACCGTCTGTCTATATGTCTGTCTGACTATTTGTAGGTCAGGTCTGCTTGCTTGCCGGAAAACTCGGCCTTCCCACACGCTGTATGGATGCATGAACTCATCCGAGCCACTGACCATGCCCTGAAAATCTAATCATCCAGCACAGTTGGATGTTTGTTTGTGCTTGTACACACACAGATGTGCATACAGGAGTGCGAGCAGCCAGGCCATGTACACAAACAAAAGGAGTTCCACCCAGCTATGATAGGATTTTTTTTTTCTATGGTTTTTATTTTTTTTTTATTTAATTATTATTGTTAAGTAGAGAACACAGCCCTGGCTCACGATGTTAGAATGTTAGAATTTGAGCTTAAAAAGCAGACTGCGTGTTGTTTTAGTCACACAAGACTAAGCCTTTTTTCACTATACACTCATTTGCACACACACACACACACACACACACACACACACACACACACACACACACACACACACACAATCCCCTTTATGTTAGCTAGCCAAACTCGTAAAAGTGGCTCTCTAATTGGCATGTAGTAATTTTGTTCACTCCTACAATAAAACAAACTTTTTTTTAAACCAATTACTTCATCTATGTTTATGTAATGGCTTGTTCTTTTTCTAACTTTTAATATTTCCCACCCTTTCCCCATATAACTATAAGCTATGTGAATAACAGCCCAAATAGATCACTGGTCCTCAAAAGATTTGTTAGTTTTACTGAAATCAAGGCTGCAGTGATACGCTGTTTGCAAGCAATCCAGTGCAGTGACATCAGTTAATTACATAAATTGCAGCAGGATCGGGTCAGGCATGGGAGAGAGATTATGATACGAGGACCGAGTGAACGGCTTGAGGGGCACAGCCCAGTGTTTCTGACACCAGCGTTCAGGGAGAAGAAATTACATCACCACGTTTGGGTTATGTAAAACTCCAGACTGGCCGTAAAGACTAAAAAACCCCTCCGAGCGAAACAGAAGGAAATAACTCCTTAACAGAGATGGAGCACAAAGAGTGAGACGTGGCCTATTTAGCTTTACCACTATTTCTTTCCCTGTGTTCAGGTCAGCTACAGGCATCAAGGAGAACAGCTGTGAAAAAGCGGATCGCATGTGCTTAAATGAAAGAAAACTGCAAACAAATTTTACCAGAGAGAGACAAGAAAAAAAATTATAACAATATATATATATATATATATATATATATATATATATATATATATATATATATATCCCACTGACACCCAAACTAAAGATATGCTCTGTGTGGTAAAATAGAGACCTGCTAGTGAGCCAGCACTAGAGGGGGTGTGAGATTTCCACCTCCTCATCAGTAGGCCTAAAGACTATCCCATAGACGCTCTGAAACCCAGAGGGGAGATCAAAGCCTGTGTGATCCAGTGGCTGTTATATCACCCCTGGCCCTGCTCTCCCACTGCGGGGCCTCCTGTTACGGTGCAGGCAACAGGGAAAAGAGGGAATAGCACAACAGTGACCTGGTCCCCTATATGCGTGCAATCTTCCAGAATCTTTAGTGAGGATTTAACTCCCCCCCCACCTCGCTCTTTGCCTCTGCAACTGCATTTACATTCCACTTTGCATCCCATTAATTTCCATTTGTCCACACTTGCAAGTTTTTGCAGGCAACATGAATAGTCATGAGCTGCGCATGCACTCACAAAAGAGATACACAGCCCTGTGAACAAAAAAAAAAAATAGGTTGAATATGGAATTTTCACTCCTTTTCCTTCCTTTCCTTCCCCCAGCCCTTTGTTTGCAATTAAGGGCTAAAACATTTCAGCCATTGCCATGGATTCATTTGAGTATTTGTTTCTTAACTCCACCGGGGGTTTGTCAATGTTTGGAAAATAGGAACCTGCTGCTGGCCTTGTTCCCTTTTCACCTCGCTGTACTAAAATACACCAAAACCAGCGCTTCCTCCTTCTGACTCTCCCGTCCTGTGCGCTTTCAGGAGATGAAACGAGGAGATAGCGTTCCTGGTTTTCTTCCCTCAGTGGAAAGGCATCTCAACAGGCCCGCTATTGACCACATACACCAGGGGAGGGAATGGGTCAATGTAACAGAGAGCAGGGGACCATTCTGGACCACTTAACTATAATCAGTAAATGCGCCCCGGTCGCAATTAGTGTAGGGGCCACCCTGAGAGTGTTCGCTTTGCTCACAGCTCTTTATGCGTCTCATTCTGATCCGCGGGAACCTTGTAATGCAAATAGCGCTGCTCCCTCTGCTTAACAACGGGAAAAGGAGGCGGGAGAAGTGTTGGAGCACGGTGATTCTTTCAATGTGTTTTGGGCTTAAAAAACCTTACATAGTCGTTACTATTACTACTACTACTAGTCACTACTTCGTTCCGGTCGAGGCGATGCTGCTGTAAAATAAACCTTTCAGAACCGGACTCATGCGTTGAGAGGTTCATCATCACATCATCCACAGGCCGATGATTTGCTCCGAGGCCCAGGGTCGCTGCAGCTTCAGCTGTCTGCAGTATATATCTAAAAAGCTTCTGTTGTGACTTCAGACACTTTGTGCAATTAGCTCCCCGACAAAATGGCTTCTTTTCATGAATCGAGACTCGGGAGAGGTTCGGGATGGAGGGAGATAGAGAAGCTCTTTTACGCCGAACACAAAGGGGGGGGGGGGGGGGCGAAATGTGGCAGGTAGCACTCCTCAACTCATTCATAATTCACTGCACTTAGTCGTCCATTCTCCTCTTTTTGTGCCCCTTGCTCCCGTGAAGAAAAGGCAAACAAAGCGGACAGACAGACAAACAAACAGAGGGCCTTTTTTAAACCGACGCCAGCTTTACTGTAGAACAGGTGCAGTTCTTATGATTGATTTGAAGCTGCAGTGTGTGCGGACCGTTCAATGGGGGGGCAGACGTGAGAGCAGTTTCCCTCTCACGTTTGCGCACGGGTTCAAGGAGTCGGTTAAACCATCTCCCCCGTGGTAGGTCGCCCTTGAACTGAATGGAGAGCCGCAGCGTCAGCGCCGTCAACAGCAGCGCGGGCGTCTGTGATGCTTGCGGGTACAGTTGTTTGACTGTAGCGCACCTGTTTGCGCACATGCACGCACGCAAGAAAGAAACGCGAAACCCACAATAAAGTATCTGACCTCCTTTTTCTTTAACCACCTGTTTACTGTTCAAAACAGGAGCAGAGAGAAGAACAGCGCCCATATTTGCTTTTATCATCATTCTAGGACTCACTCTGTGTGCATGGATATATTCTATAAACCAAAAGGTTTCGGTAAGGTAGATATACACACACACACACACACACACACACTACTGTTGGGAAGTTTGGGGTCACCCAGACAATTTAGTATTTTCCATGAAAACCCTTTTATTTACTAACATGAGTTGTAAAATGAATAGAAAATGTTATTACATTAGCCTTCTGACGCAATGAACAAACACATTGTACTAATGGGCCTCTATACAACTATGTACATATTGTACCAAAAACCATACTTTGCAGCTAGAATAGTCATTTACGACATTAGCAATGTATAGTGTATTTCTGATTAAGATGTCTTTATTGAAAAAACAATGCTTTTGTTTCAAAAATAAGGAAATTTCTAACTGAGCCAGAAAATTTGAACAGTAGTGTATATATATATATATATATATATATATATATATATATATATATATATATATATATATATATATATATATATATACAGTACAGGCCAAAAGTTTGGATACACCTTTTCATTCAATGTGTTTTCTTTATTTTCATGACTAGGCATCAAAACTATGAATGAACACATGCTCATGGTGCTATGTACTTAACAAAAACAGGTGACTTAACTGAAAACATGTTTTATATTCTAGTTTCTTCAAAAATAGCCACTCTTTGCTCTGATTACTGCTTTGCACTCTTGTCATTCTCTTGATGAGCTTCAAGAGGTAGTCACCTGAAATGGTTTTCAGTTCACAGCTGTGCCTTATCAGGGTTAATTAGTGGGATTTCTTGCTTTATCAATCGGAGCAAAGGGTGGCTATTTTGAAGAAACTAGACAAACATGTTTTCAGTTATTTCACCTTTTTTTGTTAAGTACATAACACCATAAACATGTGTTCACTCATAGTTGTGATGCCTTTCAGTGAGAATCTACAGTGTAAATAGTCATGAAAATAAAGAAAACACATTGAATAAGAAGGTGTATCCAAACGTTTGGCCTGTGCTGTATATATTTATTCTATCATTGATATTGGCTGCATCTCGCAGGCCCAGTATATCTGCTGAATGTTTTGACACATGGTCACGCAAAGCTGCTGCTCAAACACCCCGACGACGTCCAGAAATACAGTACAGCCTCATGCACTATAGTGAAGCCGAGCAGGATGGTCGGATATGTGATCCTATATGGCTTCTGGATATGATGATTGAAATGCCAGGCTGATTTGCCTGGGGGGCAGAGGTCAGGCTGAAGGAAATGGAGGGAGGGGAGAGGGAAGGATGGACAGAAGTGGGAGGACATTGGAGGGAGGGGGGGTGGACGACGACCGCGGTGAAAATGTATAAAAAGAAGCAAAGAGGGGGAACAAGGGGACATGGGGCAGGGATCGCTAATGAAAGTTCCCCGCTGTTTTCTCAGCTGTTCTTCTCAGTGCCCTGAGCAGCGCTGTATACAAGGCCATCCCTTCTAAATGGATCATCTTTCTCCTCTCACAATCACACACACACACACGGTGGGAATAGTGAATGAAGACACTTTAAAAAAAATCCCATCTCTATGTTTGACTTGTCTTATTGTCACCATGGTGACAATGTGAACATCAGGGTTGGTTTGGGACTCTGTTTTTTTTCTTTTTCTTTTTTTTTGGGGGGGGGGGCTCCTGCAGCACCTATGTGTGTCATGTCAAGAGCTCAGCACATATATTGACTAGGAAACTAATGACTTCTGACTGTCGTTTTAGTAATCTCTTATTTACTGAAAAGATTGGTTGTGAAATATAATCAGATTTGAGAAGCCGATTAATCTACTATCAAAATGACTGGCGATTATTGGTTTGTTGGCAACTAACCAATTATCATTGCAGCACTAACATTGGCCTAGGATGGAAGTGGTGAATAGGATACACAAATGGCATTTAATTTAAAATCAGCTTCAAAAAATAACAACAGGAAACATCTTTAACAACAAGCCTTTAACAAGGAATTAGAAAACCACTCCGGAGTCGGTAAGAGAAGCGAGCGCTACCGTTACGGAGAGTTATGACTCAAAAACCAATAATACATTGCCGTCCGTGAAATTTATACTCTTTATAACCAGCTGCGAGGGAGGAGCGCAAAACGCGCACAATGTGGCTACAGAGCCGGTAACAGGCAACAACAGGTGGAATAAAAGACAGAGGGAGAAGAGAGGGAGAAAGAGGTAGAGATGGGGAGCCGAAGAGAAAGAATGAATGAGATGGTGAAAGCAAGGCTGAGGGAGAGTTAGAGAGAGAGAGAGAGAGGGGTGGGCCGGGGGGTGGGGGGTGGGAGGGGGGCAGGGCGTCCTAGCCCACCTGGGCAAACAATAGCGAGATGAGAGTGTGGCTCAAGGGCCCTCCCTGTCCCTAAAGTACACAGCTGTCGGTTGGCGCAGGCAGGCAGATCAAAAACAGCTTCAGTCTAGTTCAGGTGTTGCACCTTCAGAGGGGGGGCGGACAATATGGGAACAAGAGCCTTGGTTGCCATGTCGACGGCCGCAACAGAGAGACTCTTTTTTTTTTAGAGCTAACGTAAAATGATGCGTGCAAATGTCCTGCATTTGTTTCAATGAAAAGACGGGACAAAAGAAACCGGAGAGAGAAGAATTTGAATACGCGCTTTAAGCAAACGCAAGGACACTTTATTTAAGTCACTGATGTGAAATGCATTTCCCGCTCAAACGACAGCGTCTGCCGTTTTTTTGTTGTTTTTGGGTGCTCAAAGCAGTACAGTATTCAGGGTTGCTGGTTAATGGGTTTGTGCAATATGCATTGAGCCTTGATTTTTCTGTGTAGGGGAAGTCCAAGCCTGCACGTCTGAAAACAATCTGCATCCACTTTCATGCGAGCTTTAGTTGCTCTTGATTAGTGCGCGCGAGTGAAAGAACGCTGCTGGTGAATGACCTATGAAATTACAGAGTTTGTTTCAAGGATGGTATGTATGTCGATGGTAGAGTGCTTGAAGCGAGTATGCGCGTATATGTAAATAACAAAGAGCCACAGAGGGGGGAAAAAATGCATGTAATTCTTTTTCGCTGGGTACAAGGACAACAACAACACCGTCTTTGTTTAAAGAAACACCATCTGCTGATGATATATCCAGTAGATTCTGGCTGTAATGAAAGACTGTATAGTGGTGTTGCTGCCTGCCTGGTGTCCCCTGCTGTGTTTAAAGGGGTGATGCGAGTTATGTCCAGTTCACGGTGCTAACGCGCACCGAGATGCGCATGTTCACACACCTGGTGCCGCAGTCAATGTGTTTATGCAATGCTCGGGAAATTGCATTGTAGAGAATGGGATGGTCTGTCCAACATTTGACTGGTAAAGTATAATGTGCGCACAAATGCATTCTCAATACGCTTTAAAGCGGTTGATCCAGCGGGGCTGTTTTCGCGTAGCAGTACAGGACACAACCTTCGTGTTCAATCGGCTGGTCACACACGTGCCAAATAATTTGCCTGTTTTTCTTTTCCCCTGAAACCCCTTTTGTTTTTTCTTCTTTTTCACTTCTTTTTTTAATGCTATTTCTGCTTTTTGTTCCCCTCTCTCTTATCTACAATCTGACAGAAACATGTTTTTTTTGTTTCCTCTGTGGGCTGATATATAGTGTCTTAATGCTCTTTGGTGCCTCCCAGCTTGTGCACTCAATAACCAGCTGATCTCAACAGACAATCTGACGCCCCTCGCTCATAAAACACTGGGATTACTCTTTAAAGCTCGGTGGCCAAAGCACAGAGAGAAAAGTTCATTAGTTTGCATTACTCTTTCTTGTGAAATCTGGTAGTAGTGTGGATGTAGCAATGAAATAGACCTGCTTCCCTCCTCTGTGGCAGCCTGTCTGCAGCAGTGATGCCTGAAGAAATGGGTTGGCCCACAAGTAGACTGAAACACGCTGCCCTGTTCCTAATGCTAACCATTTTAATATTTAACCAGGATCCAAAACAGCAGTAATTATTTTCCCAAACAAATTACGCCTCAAGCCGAAACCACCGCAATCTGATACACCACAACGATACATTCTCTGTCACTAGGACTATTAGTCATTTTAAATTATTTATCAAGCTTGGGCGAAATAGGATTTGCTTCAGAGTGTTTTTTTTATGACTAGCCTATTGCTTCAACAGAATCTTGAGTGGCTTTTATATTCCAAAAAAGCAATTTCTATGAAAAGCTCCTCTGGCTCATCCCAAGAAACCCCTGGAGACTCCATATGTGAGGAGTTCACTGAGAGACAAGGTCAATAAAAGAATGATGACGCTGACGTACTCTGTGAGGAAGCAGCCATTTCTTATGACTTCTACACAAGGTTGCTACGTGGGGCTTCACCCCGGACTACTTCCATACCAGATACTTGAATCATTTGATAAATGTCATGTCATAAACTTCCCTAACCCTTTTTTTCTGACCCCATAAATGTCTTAAATGGTAAAAAAGATAAAAAAGAAAAACATACTGTATCCAAGGTCAATAGACCAATTCAATTGATTTACAATAAACCATGAAAAAAAGTTCTTCCAACCTAAGATATCATTTTATTCTTGCCACGCCTTCCGCTGCCATTAAGAAAAATATCGATTTCTATTCATATATCTTTTTCAAATTGTCTAATCTTGACTAAAGTAAACTACCTCGGTTACGATAAATGTGAACAAAGGGCGGCATTAATAAGCAGAATCTAAAAGTCACAAAAGTAATGTCGCTTTATGACTTTATGAGGTGGTGCTGAAAATAGCCCGTGTGTGGTTAAGAACAGAGCCTCGTTTAATTCTGCCATCTGCAATGAAAAACAGCAACATTTTTATAGAGCGACAACTGCCACCGTGAATATATGAGCTATGTTTAACTGGGCTGTCGAACGTCTTCTATCAAACGCTATGAACACAAAAGGGAGGGAGAGAGAGAGAGAGAGACGTGACATAAAAGCTGCAGATGAATGCGTTAAAATGGTAGTTAGAGAAAAATCAAGTTATTGTGCTGAGCCGTGGATGATACTAAGTAAGGAGATGGAGAGTGATGGGGGGGGGGGGGGGGGGGTCATCAAAGCCTCCTTTTCTCTCAATATAGGGGCCCCAGCTGGCTGGCTGAGCGACGGACAGCTCTGCCCACTTGCCTGCTGCAAATTAGCCAACTATTTACCCTCATATATGCACATTAGCAAATTCCTCCAATTGAGAAAACAAATGCATCTGTTTTGTTCTGTTGAAAACTTCATGGAAGCCTGCATGGGCCTCTGCACACCAGGCATTCTCTGTCACAGTGGCAGTCAGTCCCCGCATACACACACATGCAACACACACATACACACACACACAGCCAGCATGGAGCCAATTGCAGGTCCCTATCGGGCCTCCCCAATCCCTCCCAATCCTCTGCCCAGCTGGACAGCTATAGCTGGGATCACTCGGTCTCAGTGTCTCTCCTGAACTCTTGTTTCTCTCCCTGTCAGACTGTTGTTGACCATCTCCGTCTCTGGAACTCTGTTAATTGGCTCACATTTGAATTTTCATGAATACTCCCATGACCTGCCTTGAGTTAGGAAATCCAGGAGCCCAAAGTGAGCATTTTCATCAACAACTTATTATTTTTTTTTTGCCTCCCTTCTTTTTCAGTGAGCCTTCTCTGCCCTTGCTGCATATTTCCCATCATGGTGTTCGGTTTTAAATATTCATGTAAGTGGATGGAAGAGGTGAGGGGGGTTGAAGGGAAGGTGAGGGGAGGCGGGAAAGAAGAGAAAGGGAAGGAGCGAGGTGGTGGTGGGGGCTACCCTCTTTCTGGAGCTCCCTGCGGAGCGATGGCAGGCATACAGGAGTGGTGCAAGGGGAAGGGGGTGGGGGTAGGGGGCGGATTCAGCAGGGGGCTTCATGATTTATTTAAACCCAGGGGCACCTGTGCCAGTCAGCCAATGATGGCAGCTATCACCCTGCCAAACCACCGTCGCTTGAATCCAGAAAAGGAAGACAAGAAATCTGTGGCATGAAGGGAAATTAATACAACCACTGCTGTGAGAAATTTCACCTGTCCAGTTAATGACTTACAGCCTTAAGTGAGAAGAGAATTTCCATTGTTCTGCAGCCCTAACCCTTGCAGATGAGACCGGATATTTTAATGACCTTCTACAGTGTGAGTGCTCTCTTTCGTCACCCTGCTGCGTTTTGCAGCAACTCTGCAAACACCTGTAAGGTCGAACAAGTCCTTAGGTCCGTGCGCTGCCAACACTTGCTAACCACCTCGAAAGCTTAGGTGAGGGAAAAACCCCATGTTTCAAATAAGCCAATCAATATAGAGCAGAGAGATTGCAGCCTTAGTGAGCTCGAGTGGGCGGCTCGCTGCATTTTATCAAGGCGGCTTAATTTCCGTCAGCTTAATATCCTGGGAAATGTATGGAAATTGAACTGCGAGGGAGAACAAAGACAAGTAGCCAGGATGAAACAATGTGGTGAAACTCAGAGAGTTTCGTTTTATCCTAGGAGCACACAGTCCCCACACTAGCAGACATGCACACACACACACATACACCTGTGCAGCCTGTCAAATTGTACTTGATATATCCATCAGCTAGGTGTCAAAGTCCACCTTTCTCCTTATAAGTGAAAAGATTCTCGTTCATTATTTGCCCAAATGACTGTAAGCAGCTGATTACTGTATATGTTCCGATGCATATGCTTGACTACCGGTAGTTAATTAGCTTAGCTGCTACTTGTCTCCTGCTTTCTGGCTGCTCTGTGGAGACACATGGAAGAGCTGCCCAGAGGCAAATTATAAATGAGAAACAGGTTATTAAGATTCTGTCATGCATACCAATGTGTTATGGCTGTCATAAAAAGCACAGTAGTGAATACAGGGAGCAGTAATTATCATTTTAGGGCTATTTTTTTTACACGGCAGTTCCTGATAATAGCCAATGATTTCAGCATCTACAGTCAAAAAGGACAGGATGAAGCTGGCCCTCAGTGGTCACAAGCTGGAAATATAAAGCTAAATAAAATCCAACCAAAGAGTCAGCAAAAAAAAAAAAAAAAAAGTAACAACATGCCACAGTGGCCACCCAGTCAGGCTGAACTTAATGAATGCTCATCTGCATTAGTAATAATCTGCCACCGCTTAGGGGAGAGAGAATGCTGTTCCAGGTACTGGCGAGGAATGCAAAACAACGACCTTCCACACACCCGCACCTCCATCCCTCTCCTGTCCCCACCCACCTCCCACATTCTCCTATCGCTTCGAGACACTTTCTCGAGAATCTTCGCATAAACAACACCTGCACTATTAACAGCGCCGCTGCCACTGAGCAGATTTGCCTCTCCGTCCCTCTCCCTAATTCATCTTTCCTCTGTAGCAACCTGATCCTGCCATTTAAGTTACCTTTCTCCCCCTTCCTGGCAAATAGACACATACGCTTTAACGCACACTTCACAAAACAGTAACTAATAGCAACCTCATTCATTACAAAAAAACCCTTGATGTTTCGCACGGAGGCAGGGTAAATGTGCTGGAACGCCTGCGCTGTCTGTCTGGCTGTGCGTCGCTAACAACACATAGAGAGACAGATAGACAGGTGGGGCAGGGGCTCGTCTTACACTCAGCCACCTCAGCCTGAACGGTGACTGCACCACCCCTGATGGAGACAGATACATATTTCATCCGTTATTAAGGCTACGGCATAAAGTAAGCCTGGGGGTGTTAGAAATCCTTCTGTAGCATCAGCTGTATCCATCTTTACTGCCAACATGAGTAAAGATACAAGCACTAAAAGTAGAATGAGAAAATGCTCCATAATAAGCTTTTTCGCAAAGTTTCCATCTATGTGCATTAAGATCTCTTCTGCCAGAGGCCTTTAGCATCACACTGATAGCATTGAGAGTACACAGACACAGGCCACTTCAGATTACTGGTGACATCAGCACATTCCTCCCTCTCAAATACTGTTGACTCATTTTCATTTCACCCAGAGTGTCTAATAAGTTAATTCCAAAGGCTCTGACCACATGTTGCTCTCCATGATGTGAGCATGTGAAGGAAAAACTCAGAGCTTGCAAGTGCCGACATGTGAGCAGTGTGTGTATCACCGCTTCGGGCCCAGGCCAGGTTTGGGGTTATTAATATTAACATGTGCAATTATTAGAGGAAATTGCTCTGTCTTTTTAGCAGTTTCTTTGTGGCAGTGAAGAATGCTCATGCGCAACTACTGCCACTGAGAACAACCTCTCAGCACGATGAGAGGAACATGAGCAAATCCAAACATCTATCACAATCTCAGATGTAGGAAATGATTAAAAAGTTCCATGAAAACCAAAATATGATTTCTTGTTTCATGGTACCTTATCATGCAGACAGTTTAGATTTCAACTTTCATGAAATTGTATTTGGTTCATACTACAAAGAAACTTACTTCCCTTTAGAAACAATGTTGTTGTTACTCAGAATGATCCACACATCTGGCTTTGAAAGGTTGTCATTGGAACTACTTAGATGCTGATAGCATTAGATAGATATAACATTGTGTGGAATATCCAGAGTAATAATCATATATATATGGATGAGCTGAGTCATAGAGTGTGTTCTTCTAATATGCCTCCATGTTACACCTCCCTTTCACCACCGCCGGGCCGACTCCTGCCTAAGGAAATTTAATGTAAACATAAATAATGTCTCGGGGCATTCCACACATCTCATGGCCTTTACCCGACGAGATAAATAGGACAAACATGCCTAACTGGGACAAGACAATAATTCCTTTATCTGGCACAAGGTAAGCTTGACTAGCCGGCTTACCTGTTATATCATTTGCTATAGGCAAGATGGGGGTAGGGCAGCGGGAAAGGAAAGGAAGGTGGAATGAAAGGTGTAAGACCAGGGTAAGGTGATAGGTCATAGGTTGATGTGACTAGGGTGTAAACACCTCTGAATTAAGGTAGTATCAGACTTTTATAGCTTTAGTAAGACTGTCCCTAACATTCAGCTATAGTAGCACCAAGTATAGAAATGCTAGACAAGCCTATTTGACAAAGAAGACGAGCTTGGTTATAAGGGCCTGTATTCACTAGGCATTAAGACAACAAAGTAGAAACTCTAAGCACCCTTAAAGCTGTTCTTTCAAATAGCACATCACTTGTTTACCTTGAATAGTGGTGTTTCATTTGCATGAGTCAACCTTGTGGAAAATCCATAACTCATTTGCAAGGCTCTTACAGTGCATATGACGTCAACAGCATACAGCATCCTATGACGTCCGAAATGCAAACAGCTGTGGCATGTGTGAGGGGTATGAAATTTCCACCAAATGGATGTGAGCAAAAGATAATAGCTCTGTAGGTGTAAGGTCTGACTCTTCGCTCAGTCTCATCTACAAACTAACTAACGCTATCTATTGTATATGAAGAGATTGGAAGAAAAGGAAAAGACAAGCATGTGACTTTTAAAATTCCACCTTGACACTATCTCTATCTCATGTAATTTCACCTCATCAATCAAAAAGAAGGCTTGTTGAGGAAAAACCTAAGGGCACTAAAACAAAGAAGCAAATATTTAATTTAACAGGGATCAAAGAAGACGACAGGGGGATATATTTTGCTATTGTGGAGGATACAGACTAACTCAAATCCAGCCAGCAGGAGCTGGCAAATCACACCTGTAATCCCTTTCCTGTAAAGGTACCACCTGCAACAGAAACTATCCTGCTATCTTCACATCGGAAATCATCAAAGATGTTTGATGTTCTCTTCTAAGCTTTTGAACTCACCATGAACTCTACCCGCAGCAAGGTTTGTTTGCTGCCCAATCCTTGTGTGATGTTAAGAAACCCATAGTGCTCATCTCCCATGAGCTCATTCTGTGAATTGAATCGTAAGACTTGCCTCATTCCTTAGGATGAATCCCGTAATGCACACGCACTCTTGTTGACACTATGTCCTGTATGTGTATGACATTGAGCAGAAAGGATTTCAACACACAAAAACACACACACAAACACACACTCACACAGCCTTGTACATTTATGCAGACCTAGAGTGACATAATGCATTCCCTAACCCCAAACTGAACCTGAACTAAGTCTTAAACCACAAACAGTCCTTTGAAAAGTTGAGGACTGTTCAAAATGTCCTCGCTTCATAAAAATGTCCTCACTTTGTCATATACTGTATACACATGTCCTCACAATGATCAATGTGCAGGAACACACGCACAGATACACACAAACACACAGGTCAAGTTTTTGGTGGCTGGTAGATCATTTTCTGATTTCAATGTTAGCCTTTCTCTCCCCTCCTCTGCTGCCAAGAGGAAATGAAGGGATGATCTCTACTCTCCTCCACCCGTCACTCCCCCAGAAAACAAACAGGAACACTTTATGGCCTGCTTGTTGACCTACAGCCCAGGAGCAACAACAACAGGCTACAAGTGATGTTTACTTCAGGATGAGCTACTTAAACTGATATAACAGTGCTGCACCATTGACATGTACAATCCAATTTCTATACAAAGACATTCATATACTGAATCTTTAGAAGGAAGTTGTTTTTTTGTTTTTTTATAAAATATTCTTTTGCACTATGCACAATTTGAAAGCCACCACCTGGCATGTGTGTGTGTGTTTGAGTATATCTGGGCAGTACCATGGCTCACACACCTGTTCTTCCGAGTGCCCCGGCCCCGTCACCAGGCCAGAGCCGCAAACAAAGCTCCTCTCTGTGTGGACATGGACACTGTTTTATTCCTTGCACAGTCCCCCCCCCCCCCCCCCCACCACCAAACACTGCCTCTGCTGAAACCTAAACACACTTGTTTGCTATGGGCGAAAAAGACTGTGTAAGACTTACTGGGAGAAAGAAAGGCCTTCCCAGAGAGTCATCTGGTTCTAATGCAGGGCCCACCGGTGTGGATTACAGGCACATATTACAGGAGAACTCAGGCTGACCCCTCATCTATATCCCTGGGGAAATGGGAGCCATCCATGTTGATGGGGGGCTGAGGGTCCAGGAGCCTAGGGAGCAGCGGGGTGAAGAGAGGCCTGTGGGCATGCTGCTACCCGTCATGATTGGTGCCCTTCTTCTATGAGGGAGTTTCTCTGATTTTTCTGCACTCTTCCCCTCAACATTAACACAACAAGTAATTGCAAAGAATATTTCCTATGCTTCCACCAGAGCTTCACCAGGTTATGAAATAGCAAAACAGGCCTTCAATAATCCTTAAAGTGACCCTAAAACATGCTTGTTGTATGACATTTAACACTATAAGCAGACGGTTATCCAGAAAGCCTTGGAATTTAACTGCACCATCCCACATGGGGAGGAGGGTTAACTAGCTAGCAATAAAGAAAGGACAAGTAAAAAACACAAGACTTCAGCAGCAGCAGCAGCAGCAGCAGCTCACAAGTTTGGCAGCAAATCTGAGTGTTTGGCCCAATAATCATGCTTCTCTCCCTCTTGTTTCCTGTCTGCCTTTTTACTATGCCCTGTCTAATAAAGGTAAAACTGACAAACCAAAAAAAAGTAAGGATAAATCAAAGAAAATGTGGAAAACACAACGGCTGTCCAAAAACACTGAAAGATGCATTTGCAATGTTAACACAGCTAGATGAAGTCTTTCATAACCATGTCTTAACAAACTCATTACTGTATAAAAGTTGCAGCTTTTACCTGTAGTATCTGGACTGTAGATAAGTGGAGCACACTGCTTTGGACACATGGCTAGCTGAACCGAAGTCGATGACTTTGACCCTGTAGGGCTGTCGAGATGGATCCACAAGCATGATGTTCTCTGGCTTCAGGTCAGCATGGATCAGGCCCAGGCTCTTCAATTTCATTAGCGCTGTAGCCACCTGCTGTAGCACGGGTCTGATGTATTTGAGTGGCAGAGGGCTGAACTTGTTTTGCTTCAGGAAGTCGTACAGGTTCTGCTCCAGCATCTCAAATACCAGGCACGTGTGGTTCTTGTGCTGGAAGCACTCGTAGGCTCTCACAAAGTTGTAGTCATCTGCACTCTCCGTGCTGAGGCGCGCCAGGATGCTGACCTCGATCTGACCCTGCCTTGCATAGGACGGGTGGTTTTTTAAGATCTTGATCGCCACAATCTCGTTGGTGCCCCTCTTCCAGCATTTCACCACCTGTCCAAAGGTTCCTCGCCCCAAGAATTCCAGCACTTCATATGTGTTGGTCATGGAGCAGAGCACCTCATGCTGCACCAGCTGGTAATCCCCCTCATTGTTGGAGCCGCTGTTCTTGGATGTTGCTGTGGAGGTGGCGGTGGCTACAGTAGCCACCGTGGCTCCGCTAGCAGCTCCGTTTTGGATCATCAGTGGGCCGTGCTCCTCGATGATCTGCACACTGCTGTTGTTGTCAAGCTCCTCACTCTTGCGTTTAAGCCCGCATCGCTGGTAGGTGTCCAGGAGGCTGACCGTGCTGCGGCGTGTCAGGTTGTGGACCCCGACGCCACTGCCACCGCCACCTCCACCACCACTGCTGTTGCTGCTGCTGCCTCCACCCCCGCTGCCCAGCAGAGACCCCACGGCCCCCGAAGTGCTGCTGGCTGAGGCGACCACGATGTGGCCGGTGCTGGCTGGGAAGATGAGTGCCTGCTCGTAGGGCAGGGTGGAGCTGGGGACCTGCAGGGAGCTGTTGATGCCCAGGGGGCCACAGGTGGCCGACACGTTCTTGCTGCTGTTGTGGCTGTAGACTTTGCTGTGTGTGCCGTACCCTGTCATATCCCAGTTACAACTCTGCTCCACCTTCAGTTTCTTCACGCTAAAGAAGGCACTTGACTGGAGAGTGTGAGGGGAGAACACTTGCACTTGCGAGGCCATACCTGTGAAAAGAGGGTAACAGAGGGGAGGAGCAAAGAGGACAGGAGGGGGATGAAAGTGAGAGGTTAGGAATTTGAGAGTGTCTGAAACATGAGTGGTAGCCAGAAGCTTTAAATAAAGACAGCTTGGGTCAGAGCAGGTCATTAAAACACCAAGCATATATGTTGATGCGTCAGCCTGTTAACCTCTTGAACTCTTGAACCTAAAACATCACTTTAAAGTACCAGCCATTAAATAACCTTCAAACTATCATTAAGCATTTGTTTTTTGTTTTTGACATTAAATTGTTAGTAGCAGTAGTAGAATCACCATTTAGTATGTTTGCAGCGCTTCGCTACATTATGAAAATTGGTGGGCGACAGATGTTTCATATTGTTTAGTAGTAAGATAAGCAGGTTTAGATCGAGCAGTGAATATGCAAACTACTGGTCCATGCAGAGGAAATACCATTTCCCCCCTGTTCCCATCTGCAGCAAAATAAATAGACTGAGTGAATACTAAAAAAAAATAACCTTTCATGGGACAATCCACGTGGACAACAGAGCAACACAAGATTGTACACAAAAAAAGCCTCTAGGAATGATTGCAATTTCCTTCTCCACTACACAGCCCAGCCCTTGCATTTATTGGTACACAATTACTCATTTACAGAAGGTGGTGGAAGAAATATCTTTCAACCAACTATAAAAACAAGAGAGGGGCACTGAACTCCCTCTCAACCACAGATCCTGAAGACAACAATACAAAAGCAAAACTGCAGCGAGGCTGTGCTCTGAACTCCTGGGAACAAGCTGCCTCAGAATAAGCAAAAGCTTCTCCAAGCAAACAATTGCCCAAAAATAGTCTCTTTCTTTATCTCTCTCCCTTGCAAACAGGGTTGTTTGTAACATTGAAACGATTATTACAGCACAAGGAAAATTATATGAGACTTGTAGTAATGCTATGTTTAAACAGTTTCCAGTAAACCCCAAATTAGCACTGCTAACAAACTAAGAGCTTCCACCTGGCCATGCCAATGCCCGCACACAATTAGGTCTCACTGTTGATCAACTGATGCATGATTCAAAGAATGTTACAGTCACAGTGTTCACATAAACACTGACAAAACGCCCATGCAGGCAAATAGCCCTTAAACTTTGTTTGCTGCTGGTGAAAAAAATGCCTTTGTCCCTTAAATAGAGATCTTAAAAGCTGGGAAAGTTGTGTTCTTATTCAAAGATAATAAGAGGACCATTTCCCTCCAAGGCTATTCTACAGACAAAATGCAGAGAGGAGGGGGCATGCCTGGCCAATGCCTGGCCACTTTGTCATTATTAGCCCTCTGAGTGGTGATGATGATTAATTCAGTGAGAAGCTGGCAACCCTCCACTATACTTTGCTTCATTTGTGTTTTAATTCTCCTGACCTCTCTTCCACCTTCTTCTTTTATTTTTATTTTAGTCTCTCCTCTGGCCTTGGACTTACTAGTTATCTCCATGGTCATCTGGTCTTAGCCCTAATGCTGCAGGATTGAAGCTGCAGTGCACATTAGAGGGCTCACTGTAAGCTGATGTAGCACCTCCATGTGCAATGCATGTCCTCCGGATGGTCAATAAGATGTAGTTGTTTTATTATTTTTCGTTTTGTTTTGTTTTTTCCTCCTTTTGTGTGTCTACGCCTGGTCACTTCAGGTTCACTCCTATATATACGGCAGGTTCAGAGAAGTAATGAAGAACGTCCGCTAGGCTATTAGGGGCAAGGCTCTCTGTTAATCACTTAAGCTCCCAAGGCCAGATGTCACTCCTTGGATTACCAATTCCTGTGCCTGGATAAAAATAATTTGAATGATGGGTTGCGTCACAGTGCAGCGTCAACAGTGTGTGACTGAGTCAGACAGGATAATCACGGGAACAGACTGATGGACACAAAGATGGATGGACACCGAGCCGACCTGTTCCACTTATGGAAAATTCCGACATCGCCTCCAGCATGATTATGGTTAGCTCTGGGTTTTACAAGGCCAGATTGAGGCGAGCTGCTCTTTGCATTAGCATCACATGAATTCCTCTTCAGTCCCAATCTTAGTCACTCATTGACTCTCTGTCAGTTTTCACACTGTGGTCAAAGAGTTCACTTGACATCGGCTTCATGGTGCAATGAACTGAAGGCCACACATGTTCCCCTGAAACAGGGGTAGTCTCTGAATTATAGCTGACAAAAATGTTTAGAAATGCATAAAAAAACTCTGTAGTCCTGACTTAAGACATTCTGCCCAGCTGTTTTGCCACATAACTAAAAGCTGTACAAACAAAAGCAGTTGAGATCCCTGTGTGGAACACAGATAAGTAATTAAATGAACCAACAGTAAGAGGTCAAATGGCTGGAATGTTATCTCATGACAACATACACAGGGAACAATGTGACCAATTATACTTCATTGGAAAAGCGACTTCTGTGCTCATGAATCACTCTTCACCCTAACTGAAGTTCAAACATATTTATGATTTTAAATCTGAACAAGCAAAGGCTCCATAATGTTGTCAGAAACAACAAAGTGCAAAAGAAAACTTTCCTTGAAAATGTCCTCTTGAAGTTTATTTGAATTTGTGAACTCTATGCCAAATGCAAAACTGTAAAGCCCCATTGTTGTTCATTTACAATAGTGGAATGCCTTCAGTAGCCAAGGCTTTCCATTTAGCATACCTACCTAAAAGGACACTGTGTGTCCAACACACTGCAATTAAGCATACCAGAGAGGCATTTTCCACTGTTTAGCAGCAACATGTTGAAATGGTAATAGTCAATGTTTTCAGAGAGATTACTTCTCTGTCAGGGGTTTGTTAATCTTCCTTTTGGGAGGATCAGGGCTGTTCTGCATGCCATGCGAGGGTGAGAGGCGGACTGAAAGAGAGCGAAGGAGAATAGAACATGGAGAGCGGGGCCACAAGTGGCCCTCACATTCTAGCCTGTGACCTGCTTGTGTTTGCTCTCTTTTATTAAACTCGTCATTTATTCCCCACTGACAACATGACAGAGAGTATTGATGAGGATGCCTTTAGATGCCACAAACCTGACAAGTGGCCCTTAGTAAATACAAATAGTCTTTTAATATAAAACCTGGATATGATTCAATTCATCCATTACTAAAGTTCTGGGCTTTATAAAAAACATATCTTAAACTGTTTTTAGGTTGAGTGAAGATTACATTTTTATACCTTCGAATGTGATCAACTAGATTCATCAATCAGGTCCATATGTTTAAATATATGTATCGATCAATAGAGAGCAACAGCTCCATGCTCAGTTTGCGCCATTGTTTTTTAGTGGATAGATAAAGTACCACAACCCCAACCATCACCTTGGAGACTATCCAGAGACAGCAGTAATGTCTGTCTGGTTGATGTTCTCTTGCTTGGATATATTTGGACTACTTCCTGAGGCTTAATGGCTACCAACACCGATGGAGACGCTCTGACGATCCTGTCTCTTTACTGGACATCTCAGTGTCTGCAGAGCTGGAGGGCGTGGGGGGTGAGCCAAATTGCTGGCTAATGAAACGAATTCTAACTGTCTAGACAAAGCATTATCTCACCCTTCACTGCTGAACTTCCACCCTTCTTTGAATAACCTAATGGATACAGATTGGAGATGAATGCATCCAAAAAGCAACGTAAAGTGTTTCAATGAAGTGTTGATAGCCCGCCATGAGCCTCCAGAAAAAGCTTCAATGCTTCTCAGCATAGCTTCTCCAACTTAACCGGAGGGAAGAAGGCTATTCTGCCAAAAGATATTCCCTTATTTGGTGATACTAAGTATCCCTCCATCCCTGTATGGAAGAATTTGCATTTGTTTGTCTGCTCATTTTTGTTCACCTTTTCGTATATGGATCGTACAATTCAGTGATGGTTCATGTAACAGGACGTCATGGCCATCAAGACCACTAGTGGAAAACCAATAACGGGGACAGTGACTTTGGAGTTAAATGCAACCGGGAAATGTATGCACCACTGAAGAGGAACATATTGTACACACAGAGTAGACCAGCCTTGCGCCCCTGCCTAATGCCTGAGTTCTGTCCTCAGTGGGGGAGATGGAGTGTGCCACTGCATAGTCTATCGCTCTCACTTTCACCCGTGGCCACTATTGACCATCCTGTCTGCTTTTTTAGCTCTCTCATCTCAGCTTATTTATAGAATAATGCATCAGACGCGCTCGCGGGGAGATACTGTCATGCAGGCTGCTGCTCCATCAGCCTTTATGCCCATCCTGACCACAGTATTTGACCAGTTGGAATTGCCTCGCCATTTCTCTCACAAACACACAGAGGAGGACAAAATATCTCTTTAACATATGTATATGCTAGAAGGCAAATGCAGTTTGATGGACATACACAAGACTTTCTTGGCTCTGAAATCAGCAGCATGTCTACTGTAAATGTGACACTCCCTCAACTCTCCCCTTCCTGGAAGCAGACAGCCGCAGATACAACATGTTGTGTTAGCTGCGAGATAACACGTTCGGTCAGCATTTGTTCAACGCATATGAAGAGATATATACTGTAAGTTGGGAGCAACCAAATGGCATACAGAAGGGTGCATACGGCTCAACAAATTCACACCATCTGATGTGAAAGAGAACTCTGCATACTGTTAATAACTTTTTTTAGCTTCTACCTGAGCCATGGTAACTTGGCCAGTGAATGCCAGCTTGTCTAATCTTAAATAAAGCTGAAAAAACCTGGTTCCTCAGGGCAACTGTCACTAGATAAGGAGGCTGCTATTCACGTTAAGTGTGGCCATAAAACGTCTGGTGTGACAAAAAAAACATTTGACTTGTTTATACTGCCAGGTCAGCCTAACCAGGCACTGAACCAAGGCCCAGGGTGGAGGAGAGGGATGAGGAGGAGCACAAGGAGGAGGAGGAGGGGAGGCAGAGTGGCTCTGCTTGAGCTGGATTTCTTATTAATCAAATCACGAGTGTAGCAAGTGTACAAAGCACAGCACCCAACTTCCTCCCCACAGAGAAAGAAAGAAAGAAAGAAAGAAAGAAAGAAAGAAAGAAAGAAAGAAAGAAAGAAAGAAAGAAAGAAAGCAAACCTGGTAAAAAAAAATGCCTTCACTGCAGCAGAAATAAAAGGTTGGATGTGGAACAGAAAAGAAAAAAATATTTGTTATATGCAGAAGTCCCATGTGTGGCAGCATAAAATGAGAAGAGTCTAGCTGAAAACATGGTCAACCATAAACCAATGGCACCTGTGAACTTAAGGCATGCCTGCACTACTGTTGACATCCACTGCACTGTATGCATCAGACTGTGCTTGCACTACCGTTGCAAAGACGGGTGAAGGGCCATACAGGGACACAGACCTGATAAGCAGCCGGCCTCCAGAAATGCTTATCATTTACACACAGCAAGAAACGCCCCACTACACCACTCTTATGACATTAGGATCAACAGTGACAGCTGGACACAATGTACCATAATGAGATCAGCATATGAGAACTGCAGGCAAGAAACAGTAACCCAACATTCAAAACAATGGGGGAGGACATTCAATGTGGGAGAAAACATTGTACAATGGCAAATTGATTTGAGAGGGGCCAATGCAGTATGGATTTGTTGCATGGCGATTGTGCTGAATTATGACCTATTGACTGAAGAACAAGGTTTTAGTGTGAACGCAAACAGCAGTATTGTTTGCTGCTCTTGCAGTGTACTGCAACCTGAGGTTTTGAAAGGATGGCGCTTCAGTAAGTGACGAACAAAGGCCGGGGACATGCAAACACAAAATGAAATACAATGGTGTTGATGATGCCGTTGTTGTTACACGTGCCTGCATATGCAAACAATAGCAGCCAGGTTCCTCTCATTCGAGGAGAGTCAACAGTTTAGTGATTCACTCTCATGTTCACTTGACAATAGGCCCAGAGCAGAATGGTGGTATTTGTACAGAAACCTTTACAAGGAACCCTTCATTTTTGTGTGTGTGTTTGAAATTGTTTAACCTCTTCTTGGAAGCACAAATATCATCACATGGTCAGATGCAAAAAAAAAAATTGACAAAAGAATTTCAAAATGTTAGGGGGAAATAGTCAAAATAATCCACCACAATGTTCATTTTGTGGGATCTCTTGTTATTTAGTTGCTTGTGAGCATGACATAAGGCTAATATATTCCAAACAGGTGTTCAATTTGTGAGGTTTGGAACTGTATTAATCTCGCTAATGTGATTAGCACATTCGAAGTGTCAAATAAGTTGATAGTCTTCGCTTCTTGGAAAAGGAACGCTGTTTGCAGCTGGCAAACTACTCGCGTAGACTGTGCAAAGTAAGAATGAGAGAGCCATACGACGGGAGTCAAAAGAAAAAAAAAGAGGCTTCAGTAATTAAAGGAAAAAGCAGAGGCAGTCACAGGGAAAAA
Organism: Lepturacanthus savala; assembly: GCA_030544235.1. Taxonomy (NCBI): domain Eukaryota; kingdom Metazoa; phylum Chordata; class Actinopteri; order Scombriformes; family Trichiuridae; genus Lepturacanthus; species Lepturacanthus savala. The sequence continues at coordinate 20,223,786 of CM060465.1, forward strand.
GGTGGAGGGAGCATCTTATCTGGACTGGAAGCTGTTTTGAAGAGTATGGCATCATTGTCCCACCCTGCCACCCTGCCCTGTCATGGAGGAGACTACTAAGCTTTGGTTTTTGGTTGGGTGTGTTCATGAACCAGGGGTAAACGTCAGCTGTTGCATTAATAACAGAAATCGAAGAATAATGTTCTGCTTGACATGCTTACCTTTATGAGGGAACCCTTCTTCTACTATTTGTCAAAGCTCTAACATCTTAGCTATGCAGTAACAACATGCATGAAACCACCACCCCCAAAGCACACACACATTAATCTGATGCTACACCCTTTCGAAATATAGCAGTGAACCCCGACAACAGAGGAACCGGTCCAACCTGAACAGGCAACTGGGGACAAATCATAGATGGGCAGGGCCATCACTTCCTGTATTTTCAAAACAGCTGCATTCAAAGAGCAAATCAGATAGGGATGTCTATCTTTAAAAACAAAAAAGAAGAAGCGGAATGACAGGAAATTATATACTTGAATGAAAATGTTGTTTCAGGCACAGCTGGTTGGAAAAAAAAAAAAAAAAGTTTTACATTTTTTGCTCTCAGTTTCTTGCAAGTGGTCTGCTTGAAACCAGGATGCTGCAGGGTGTTTCGTGAAAGAGTTGTGACATACAGACAGCCGCTGTGTTTGATAATGATAAATACTGATGCTGTTGCATGAAGAATATGATTTTCTGGCTCGAAGAAAAGAATTCGATGGAGAAACACACAACTTCTATCCACCTCATGCCAGAGCTTGTCCACTTTATATCCCCAACATGCAGTTGGCCTTTGCAATGCTCTCTGCAATCAAATACGAGCCGGGGATGGTCCACATGCCTCCCCAGGTGACACCAGTATGTGATATTTCAGCAGGGTGCGTGAAGCTGCTGCTCGGGGCCACAGATCAGACTAATTTAAACTACAGATGCCTTTTTCCTCCCCAACATGCAGGCTACTCCATACTGCAGGTGACTCATCGATATGCACGCTTATTAAATTATTTTAATCCCTTAATCTCTACTTGTCTTCCTCTTTTGAACCCTCCCGCCTTCTGTGTCTGACAGTGTGTGCCTCTCTCATTCTCAGTCTTCCCTTTGACAAGGTAAGGAGACCCACCACACTGTATATTTCAAACAGCTTTAAGAAGATTATAAGACGCACACAAACACGTGCTCGCATACCAATTTAACAAGGCATATGTGTCCTTAATCCAGCTGACAGTGTGTCGTAAACATGACTGTTGAGTCCTTCTGGCCACAGAGCTGAGGTAATAAATATGGGCGAGCCAACTCAGCCCTCTGCGTCTGATTCAGCGTGAAAATCATGGCTTTAGCCGATTATATTTACAGAGTCCAAAACCGGACAGGAAACGGCTATTCTGACCGTCGGGTTCACACCCACAGGCTGGGTGGCTGTGGATGGGAAGTTTGGGTAAAAAAAATAAAAATAAAGCAAACACCTTCGACAGAGTAATAAGAATTGTGGCTTGTGCAGACAATCTAACAAACATATGTTTCGTAAATTGCATGAAACAAGATCCGTGATAATTTATTCCTGTGGTCTAAGACGTTGATCCTAAACTCCCAGTTCAGTAGTAGCTGTGATGGATTTAAACAGATGGAAAAGATGAGCTGTGGGAAGTCAGTAAATAATGATTCATCATACTGTAAGATGCTTTGCCATGAATAAAGATAGAAACGCTACTAGTCTGTTGGAACGACTGGAATGGCTTTTTTTAACCCCGGCTATTAAAATGTTGAAAGGAACTGAGTGATGTCTATGTTACTGAGATGGATGCTGCATAACGCCGCCTTTTTTTTTTTATGTCCAAGTGACTACATTTAACGCTTACGAATGCAGAACTCCCACACTGTCTCGCAGAGGCCTAATGAGGAAAAAACAACTGGCCTGGATGCTATGGAGCAGTGAAGGAAAGAGAACAGATCCTCATAGCCAAAGGTCAATTTTTGGCCTTTCTCTGGGTCAGCTTCTCTAAAAGTGATGGAGGGTTGGAAGCATGTGTGTGTGTGTGTGTGTGTGTGTTTGTGTGTGTCTGTCTGTGAGCAGCTGCTGGGCTCCATCAGGGGAGCTGTGGAGATGGGCGCCTCGCCGGACAGCGCTGATCCCAGATGTAAGAAAGAGGCAGGTTAAAGGAGATGAGAGATGAGATCCACAACCCCCAACGCCAGCGTTGCGACCACCGAAATCCAGAGAAGAGCAGTGACACCCTGCCCCCTCCTTCTTCTTAACCACCCCCTGACCTCTGCCAGTGCCCCTGAGGCCCACAGGCCCCAGAAGAGGGTAATCATCTCTCCTCCCCACGCCACTGCTTCCCTCCTCCTCTGCCTTACTTTTTCAATCTCTGTCACTCCCTATCTCGCTGCCATTCTCCTTCTCCCTCCCTGTGTCTCTAGCTGAATGGTAAAAAAAAGGGGGGGGGTCAGTTCAAAAGGCTGCCAGGCTGAGCGGTCTGCTGGCCATGATGTGCCAGAGGTAAAGAGTGACTCCAAGAGATGTGAAGCCTGTTTTTAATGCTGATGACAAACATGTCCTTCTGTTCCTGAATGCTGTTCAGTAAAGTTTACCATGAATGCATACTTCAACTTTACAAATATAAGTTTATTTATTATAATATATTAATTGTGCTGTATTCCTTCATTTTCCACTATAAATGTGCTCAAATAAAAACATGGTGGGTAAAGTACTCTTCTTTTTTTTTATTCAGAATAAAATTATAGAAATAACAGAGGTATAACTATTAAGTCAAACCTTGAGGATCATAATTTGACATTACCTTGATAAAAAAAAAATGCTCAAATTGCCATTGAACAAGCATAATCATGCACTTATGTTGTAACTGAATGTTTCTAAATGTCTTCAGAAATCTTCCCCCAGTTGTATTGCAGCTGTGTGGAGAAATATTTCTTACAGTTAGGATATTCTGGGTTTTCTCATATCTAGACTGTAGTGATATTAGAGGAGCCACTGGGTTGTCCAATTGAATCAGTGACTTTTTAACATCTCCCCCTCTCTATATTATCCCTTAAAAGCTCATAAAAGCTTGGTCTTCAGCCTTCAGTAGTAAGGAAGATAGCTTTGTTTTTCAACACTGAATATTAAATACCGACAGCTATTGACAATTTACATTTCATAAAATATACATTTTAAAACCTCTGAGATTTGATTTGTAACACGCATTTTGTCACTTCTGCCTTCATCTTCTTTTGAACTTGCATAGTTTGGTGTATCTGATCTCAACCAATGGGAAAGGGAGGCTATCTGAGGCTGTGTATTTAAATTTTGTTTTATAGCAAAGAGATATGTCACCACATCTGTGGTGGACATATTAAAAAAAATTAGAAACACACAGCATGCGGAGAAAGAAAAAACTGGGACTGATGACGATGACTGCATGAGTTTCTGAGAGGGAATATGAGAGCAAATATTGCACACAAAGCAGCTGGAGGAGGAGAAAGAGCTAAAGTTGCTCATTTTCATGCCTGTTGACTCTTTTCTACCTGGGTTATTGCCTATTGCCGTCTCCTTTCTGTGCTCTGCGCTTTTTCTTGCCTCTTGACTCGGGACAGAAATGGACTCGTGCACTCGTCTGAGCTTTGAAGTCCTTTGGTTACTGGCCAAGCGTAGCGCTGTACCTGCAGCCATCTGTGAAGGGGCCGCCAGCAGTCACCCATCGCTCTACTTCCCTTCCATGACCGAGAGGGGCCAGAGCCAGGAGTGGTGATGGGGCTGGCAGCGGCGTCCATGCTGGCCGGCCACACATGGTGGATAGCTGTGTCAATGTATACACAAGCATATACCCTAAAAAAAAAATAAAAAAAAAACAGCACCTCTAATCCTATCATGTACAGCCCTTCTTTGCTCATTTTAATATCTGTCTGTAAACACTCCCCCCTCTCCCTCTCTGTCCTCACCCTGTCTCTGAAGGGGAGGAAAAATGTGGAGGCTATGAAAGGCTTGATTAAAAACTGCAAACCATTTTTCACTCTGCACTTCATGTAATATGAAGAGACGGTAAGGATCTTTTGTTTAAATGAAGTGGCTGCAGAGTGTGTTAGTTGCCCTCACCATCCAGCTGTAGTACCTTACATCATTAGTTGTCTTTGCAACACACTTTGTTCAACTTTTTTTTTTGTTTTTTTACGTGGTTCATGTTTAATGTGACACGTCAAGTTGAAAGGCCAAATGAGAGACAGTGATAAATCCAGTCAGTACTGGCAGATCTCTTCTTCTCTTACAGAGAGTGCAATGTCAAATGGACTGGTATTGGTGGAGGGGCAATATCACAAACAATAGGATTGGGACAATGTGTACCAAAAACAAACTGGTGGTTTAGCGGGTGGGTGAATGACAGAATGAGGCAGCGAGACAAGCCGAGGGAGGGGGGGGGGGTCGAGGCGGGAAACGATGGGAGGTTTTGGGTGGGTGGGTTTTTTGCGGGGGGGGGGGGGGGGGGGGGTCATGATTAGGGAGAACAAAAAAAGAAGCTACAGTAGCCAGACCTCTTCTCAAACCGGCCTCCAATTACTCACACACATACATGGGGCTTCCAATCTGGCCATCAGGCTGTTGATGAAGTGTCACATGGGCACCATGTGTGCTGGCCAATGGCCTCTCGGCTTATCAACAAACAGAGTGGGATGGAAGGACAGATAAATGTGGGGGTGGGGCAGGAAAAAAAGGGGTGGGGGTGGGAATAAGAGGTGGTGGTTTGGTGGTGGTGGTGGGGGGGTGTCATTGGTGGATGATGAGAGATTGCAAGTGAGCATGCAATAAAAGGCATGCGAGCAAAATGCAAATCATGCACACTGCGCAATATTACTCCCATATAAATATATATTTAAAGAACGATTTGACACCCCCTCGGTGTATGAAGTGCCCTTTATGCTCTAGGAATCCCTGTGTAATTATTGCTTAACAGGCCCAAGTTAACAAAAGGCCTTATTCACTTGTGCCGTGTTGAGAAGCAGTAAAATGTGAACCTTTGTTTGAACTGTGGCTCTCACAGCAGATCAAAGCGCTGGATGTGTCATAAGGTACAGAGACTCTCAGCATCACAGTTTTTAACAGATGCTACTACTCACATCCCCAGCGCTGTCAAGTGCTGACAACATTACTTTTAGCGAGAGGGGGTTATTCAAATTTAAATGGGACACATTATCTATTTTTTTCCCCTCTCATGCTGTTCCAAAACTAAGGAGGTGAACAATTTTTCAGGTAATATGCCACAACAGTGCAAGGGCAGAAAATTTATTTCTAAAACGCTACGAATCAATTTAGAAACAAATCATAGGCCTGTAATCAGTAGAATACCATGAATTGTGCACATTGAAGTTAATTCCAACATAATCAAGCATACTCTAACGTGTTTTGTCAAACACATGAAAGTTGTTTTTAAGTTTTTAGATGCACAAATCTCTCTCTCTCTCTCTTTTTTTTTTGCATTTTACAGCTACACAGGGACTGTTTACATCTATATTACAGGCCAGTAAGTAAAGCAACTGTTGCACGCCTGTTACACTCGTTTCCTCTCTAACAGAGCTGGGAGTCGTTACACTGCTAGTCAGAGCCAGAGACAGCTGTTCCACACAAACTGACACCACACACAGTGTGAAACAACAGTGCCGGGGAATAAAAGGGCCTTCACACACACGCATGACAACCAACACGGAAATGCCTTGTGTAAGCAGTCAAAAGGGTTGAGGCTCCATCCCTCTTCCCCTCTGATAAAAAAAAAACTAACTAATGTCAGCAACTGATGTGGTCTGCCGCTTCAAGGACCTCAGAACCCTGCATTCAGAGTCGTTTCAGAGTCTGAACCATATGGCAGAAGCAGTAAAATAGGAGGCTTACTGACTGTGGAGAAAATGAGAGTTGCGAAGTCCCTTTTGCATCTCAATTGAATTTCCTCCACGCAAAAAAAAAAAAAAATAGGAAAAAAAGAGCCAGAAGAATGATGTGCTCCAGAGAAATTTGCTGAAAAGAGTTTATGAAAAGTTGCTGTTGTTGCTGAAATTGCAGTATTCCGACTGGCATCTACTAACCTGTCATTTCAGTTCAGGCTTATCCCCCCCCCCCCCCCCCCCAGCCTTCCCCTCTGTTTCCAAAAAACCCTCATATCACACCTGTGAACTATTTCGGCACATCAGAGAGCTCAAATATTCCCCCTGTCCTCAACAGAGAACTACAAACACACACACGCCTCATCTCACATAAAACTCATATTCCATCTCCCTCAAAAGCTGCAGCTCCTTCCACTAAATGCTCAATAAATCAATAGCAAAGAAGTGAAGGATCCCCAAACACTGGATTTCACTTCCTTCTCAGACAGGAAGCTTTGAATAATGCAAAAGCGATACTTGTAAAGTCAGGTTATCCATTTTCATAACCCCTACTGTGCACGCCGTCTTCCAAACAAGTCATAAGGTGATGCATAGGGTTAACAAACAGATCCAAAAAAGCCGCTGAGCGAAAGTGAAAACATTAGGTAAACATTCACAATGGGACCTGCGCGGATTTGCAGAGTGATGACTGTTCTTTCCTGCGAGTTATTTAACCACCCTCCCCCCCCCTTACCTTTTAGCTAGCCTTCCTCCCCGGGCCTTTTTTCCCCCTCCACCATGGACAGTTAAGAGCCGAGCACGCCACCCTGCTTGTCATTACCGTCAGGAAAGAGAAAACCCTCCTCGGCTCCCCTGACTCGGCCTCGCCGTGTGGCCCTGCCCCGGCCTCCGAAGGCCCCCAGGGCTCTTCCTGCAATTCTAATCAAAGTTTAAAAAGCTGCAACCTTGGCCTCTAAGCCCGGGTCATGGGCCTATGAGGAAGATATCAATCAACCGGCTCCAAAAGCAAGCATGAGGAGAGGAAGGAGGGAGACGAGGGGAGCGTTGAGGGCAGTCTCCCTATCTCCGTCTTTTCCTCTGTCCTCGGAGGAGAAACTTCCTCTCAGCGAGGGCACAAGGTAATTCGAAGTTGCATTAACACATAACGGCTGCGTTGGATGGATAAAACATTAATCTGACTGTGACGCGGCTGTGCCTGTCATCAGCCTCTGAGTCATACTCTGTCCATTTTTTTTTTCCAGGCGGGAATAAACAGGCTCTCTCTGGAATACCGGCTGACCTGCGAGAGGCCAGCGAAGTTGCCTCCATGCCCCAGCGCCCGGCCCTGCGGCAGCTCGCGGGCCCGGCCCTGCAAAACGGGCGGCGACATACGCAAAAGGAAAACATATGCACATGGATGAGCACACCACAACACCCATATCGAGTCAGGCGAGAGGACAGGCAGCAGGCAGGCAGGCAGGCGGGGTTTTGGCTGTGTCTGAATATTAGCTTTTCCACAGCTGGGGGGCTGCTGGACCTGCTCCGTTCATCGGACATCCATCAAGGTGGTGTCAGTTTGGGTTATGAGACCAAGCTCCCAGGGTGATCAGACCACTGCCCTGCCTGCCAGCAGGCTCGCCTGATGGCCTTCTGTCTGGGCCAAGAAGGACCAAAGGCAAACACAGTGGGAAAAAAAAAGGAGGAACAAAAAAAAAAAGCAACAGATCATGAATGTGAAAGCAAGTTCCTCAGCAAACAGAAGATACTTCTGCGGGAAAACTGTTCACCCTCAACAAAACTCAACTTTAAACTATTTGAAGGAAGTAGTTAATCATATAGAAGCCAAAGCTGAGTAATCACCATAATAGCCCGTCTCATTCTATGTGAAGGGCCCCCTACCAAACTTATTTTCCACCGGAGACTTTGGTCATTTCCATGACTGCTCTACATAACAGGCCTCTCCAACACTGAGGAGGACAGGCAAGGTAATTAATTCCCCCTGCCTCCTTCCCTTCTCCTCCTCTCTGTGGTGAAGGGAAAAGCCAGGGAATGTAATTTACACTAATTACCTTTTGCATCGGAGTCTCATTTCAACTTTTCCTTTTCATGTTGAAATGCTGGAGTCTCCGGCCGCGCCGCTGACGCTTCAACACCCCTAATGAAAAAATCACTACACTATTCCTGCAGGGATGTATAGAAACTCACCGAAGAGTTTGCAGCAAACCTCGTTGCACTGCATGACACCACACCGTATTCCTCCACAGCAACATGCATTAACAACCGGAATATTCCCATAGGTAAACTACTTCTGCCGCCGATATGTGCGGAATGTCCCTTTAAAATGAGTTACAGTATTACTTCTTAATACTTGCTTCTATATAGTGATTCGGGGATAGAAAAAAAGGGGTTCCCTTCAGTGCCAGCAGAGGGACTATAGAGTAGGCAACAAGGAGATTAAGCATGCAGGCTGCTCAAAAATAAATATTGGAAACATCAAGGGTCATTATTTGCTTTGTGCTACATTTCATTGTGCATAAGATACTACAGAGCATGTAAGCCTATATGTATGCTACACATGCTGTTATAGGGCAGATCATCTATTGTATGTCAAAAAGAGCATCTCTGCAGCCAGGCTACAGTACTTCTGAATGATACAGCTGGATCACATCAACATATCACACATAGATCACACGCTGTATATGATCACACGATATCTCTTTTTGTTTTACTATATAACCTGTTAGGGTTGCTATAGTTGCAGTTGGACCATTCATACCTCGATCTTGCGATCATAATGGACCGTTTTGCATTGTGGATTTTTTGTGTTTTATTATTATTATTATTTTATAAACATTTATGCATGCAACGACATCGCAAAACACACATTGTGCTTGCGTGTGAGTTTAACAAAGGGGAAAAAACATATATGACAGCAAATAATTTAGAGAAGCATGTAGCAATTCTCACAATTGGATTAGTCACAGCCACAAATGCTGCTGCAGCGATTGCAGAATATGTGCTGTTTGCTTTTTTCTTGTTTTTCTTTTAAGCTTGGCTTTTTTTCCCGGAAGATAAAAAAAAAAATCTAAATTGAATCATAGACAAACACATTAAAGTCGGTGCCAGTTTCGTGACTGATGCGAACTAATTGGGAGAATGAGAGTGAATAGAGGTGAGACTCGGACTGATATCGGACTCATTTTCTTTAACCGGGACTAAAAGCAGCAGAAGCACACACACACACACACACACACACACTTACACACTCACACACACACGCATACACACACACACGCACAGCTGCCGGGGATCTGACAGCCTTCTCGTGGTAGATTTAAAAAAAACAAAACACAAATCCCAGGCCTATGTAAATATATGCTATTGAATGATTTGACAGAGAGACGAGAGGCTTGCATCTGTGCTCCGTATCAGCAGCGTTTCTATCCCAGCTGATGGGCTACGGTAGGTCCAGTGACTGAGCCCCCTGCACGGGGAAAAAAACACGTTCTCGAAAAGCAGCTTACCTTCGTATACAGGGGCCATCGGTGCAAGGATTCCTGTTATTCATGGCAAAAAAAATAAAGCGAGATTTCTGTTAAAAAAACTCAATAAAAATCTGCCATCTTGAAACAGTGATGAGAGAGTCGCCGCGGTCTCCTGCATTACTGGCCCAGTTCATTAGTGAGGTAACAAAAAAAAATGATCCTAATTCATATCCAGGCGTTTTTTTTTGCTTTTTTTTTTGCTTTTTTTGCAAAAAAGAAAAGAGACGTCGGGTCCGATGCGAGGAAAGCGACCAGCAGGAGAAGGAAGAAAAAAAAAAGAAGAGGCTCCCCCCCCCCCAGCGATTTTAATCCCACCTGCGGCGCGCGTGCGGAGGCTCCGAATGATGAGCCGCGGTGACAGGTTCGGCTACTTCAGCTATTGTGCGACATGTCTGTGGAGTGAGGAGTCTGCAAAAGTTGCAGTGGTCAGAGCGCAGCGAGTTTGGTCGACAGTCAGTGACAGAGTCGAGCGACGAGCGAGTCGATGGAGGCGACGGCGAAATGCATCACTCTGGACTCATAAAAACGAACCCGAGGAGGAAGAAGAAGCGTCGCTGTCATTAACATTCCTCGCAGTCACTAAATAAACCTTAATGATGGGAACTAGCAGGCAGTGGAGGAAAGATGGCGCATTTACTCGAGTATACTCTATTTCTATCTACTTTTTGCTCCACGACATACATTTGATGGGTTTAATCCCCCTTGAGATGCAGATTGTGATATTATATTAATATACTTTAATATTCTGTTATCTATTTTCTATTAAATTGTCGCTCTTTTCTTTGTTACGTATACACAAAGAGTCTAAAATCAGCTACACTTTGATAAACTAAAATATTAAAATGATCTCTACTGATAGAAAAATAAGCAGTATAATATACTATAATAATATACCTTTACTTTTGATACTTTAAGTTCATGTTGCTGATATAACTTCTGTACGTTTACATAAGTAACATTTTCAATTCATGATTTTTTTTCCTGTAATTGAGTAGTGTCATTTGTACAGTCAGTACTCACAAATAACATTCAGCAAACACCTCACATACAACAGAGATATAGAAAACTATCTATAAAGAAAAACTCACCACACCGAATGAGTATGCAGTTGCAGTATACATTCTCTACAAGGCCTTTTAACAAGTACAACCAATGGTTGCAGTTGTATTTCCAAAAACCACAAATACATATACTGAAAAACTGAAATCCTATCATGTGAAAATATGTTGGTTTTGGTCTAATTAGTCAAGGGCTTCGCTTTCATTTGATCTAATGGTCTTCACCCAGGAAATTTAGGGCATCAAAACACTTTACTTCTTACATTGTGGTGGATATTTATGCACCATTGTGTCTTTTCTGCATCAATTTATTGTGAAAATGTCTTTATGTAAAGGAAACCCCCCTCAATTCGGGCATCAGGTAACAATTCAAAAACATTGCGATATAATGCATCAATATTCATATGGTTTTCAAATATTTATTCTCCCCTAGAGTCTTATCCCTTTTATGCATGATTTCCAATTTTTAAATATTTTTCAAAATATAAAAGTCCTCTGCTTCTTTTATGTTTTTAATAGAGGAGACAAATGCACCTGTTCTAAATATAACAATAAATAAAGTCCAATATTGAGTATAATTATCTTAAATTATCTTATCCCACGTATTCCATTGTACCCTTATTTTTGGGAATTTAACTTTTCTTTTCTCAATTTAGATTTTTCTCAATATTGGGCTTGTATAAAGTATTTTGCTGATGTTAACATTTCATTTTTTTGCAGTGTAACAGTGGCATTGTGCTTTCGTATGTTTTCATTTACACAGGACGACATTTTCTTCTTTGAATGAGTATGACCTTGTTACAGATAGTATGTAGCTGTGTAGCTGACGTGTGTGGTAAGTTTAATGTTATGGTCGTCGCTCACGTTATTCAAAGTAGTGCAAAGTGCATCCGGCTCGATTACTCTGCGTGCGTTTGCTCCTGCCTCCGTGAGGCTGGAGCGCTCCTACAGTAGGCTACAGTATGACGACATGAGATTTTCACAGAATGAACTGGAGCGGAATCGGATTACATAGGCTCACACAAATGTGAGTAATCTGTCATTTACCAGCGACCCTGTAACGCAGCCCCAGCTATATACGCACCAACCTCTAAATTAAACATGTCGGGACTTTAGACATATGGGCGGCTAATGCAGCTCCCTGCATTAGAACAGAGCCAATATCCAAGTACTCTAATCCCGAAAATGCATGTGAGTTATATACATCTATATTGAAGTTTACAGGAAAGAAATAAAGTTGCACAAAATAACTATATTCCCTCACAAAGTTATATTGCTTCACTATGATGAAAATAACAGTGATGCTCTGTCTCCAGCATGTTTCCCCTGCATGTTCTAAGCTGTTCCAGCTTTGCAATGAGTTATGCAATTACTCATTTAAGTATGTCACAGGGCCTGCAGCCTGCACACACATCATGAGCTGACCACTCCACATCTAAGTGGTGATGTAACTGCAGGACAGGCGTTAAATTGGGTCTTAGAGGCCCACAGGGTGTGCAGACCTATATTTGTTTAGCATTAAAACACTGTGTAATGCAATTCTCACATCAGCAGGTCATTGTTAATTTATATACTTACTCAACAAAAATCTCTAGAATGTTCCTAAAGGGAGCGGCTGTATACAGTAGTGTGCTATGATGAAAGCTATGCAATACCGAGAGTATATTGAGTGTGTATGACTATTCAGACTTGACTATTCAGACTCAAACATGTTCATGTGTTGTCAGTCTTTTATTTTTCTGCAATGCGACATAGTTTTATAGTTTTTCATCAAGGATCCAAAAAAGCATTACTTCTGATCAGATCATTCACAGCATGCAACCAGCATTCTGGTAAATTAAAACAACCTGAAAAACATTGTGTATATATATATGGTACAGAGATGCACGAGGTAATAAGAACAATAAAACAAGATGATGTTTCTTAATTATCTGCAGTGCAGAAAGGAAGAAAGAAGCAGATTATTGTCACCGGTTTACATGGAACTGTGTTTAGGATAATCAGCAATTTTTAAAACACTGAAATAGAGAATTGGGAGGAATTGTTCTTCTGTTTCCTGTAAATTTGACCAGAAACATCAGATTTATTGTGTGTAAATGCTTGTCAGGCTGTTTACTTGGCTGTTTTACAGTCCACCTATAAAAATTGTCAATCGTTTTGCTCTAATGTAAATTAGTATTGTAATAGTTTACAAGAAATGACCGTATTATCACTTCACAGGCTTTAACTGTGATATTTCCCAATACTGTATTCAGCATGTTATTGTGAAATGAATGCACCATGTAGCTTTTACATAGGAAATTACAGTGAAATCAGCAGCAGCTATTCTTCATAGACATCTACTTAATTTCCATAGTAACATTACAAGAAATACACAACCCTTCTTACACCAATAATGCAAGACAACTGCATGAGCATGTGCACATTCATGCATGCAAATACATATAAGACAGTAGTAAATATGATACAACATGAACAATTATACCAAACTACTGAACAGTAATCTCCATAAGACAAAACCAAAGCTTGAATTACCTGTTGGATAATTTGTTAAATTTTCTCTTGTTACTGTATATGATAAACCAGTATCAGAGCCTTTTTTCTTTGTTTTACATAAAATCCTTGTCTTTTCTCTTCCTGTAAAACAGTGTCAAATGTTTGATGGTTCATCCTGGGCTCAGGGACGTTTCATGAAGTTCATCCAGTCAAATGAGACATGGGGTGAGTAGCTAGTGAGTAGCCATTCTTGGTAGCTAACAGAGCGATATGGAGAGGTAGAAGGCGTTTGTTAGGGTATCAGTGGGCTAAACCTTTGTTTTTATTTCCAGAACAATGTGGCTGAGGTCTAATTCATTCATCACTCCCTCGCCCTCTTGCTCCAACAATAGTTTTGGGTGTGTGTGCAGCCAACAGTCCTCTGGAGCTTTGTAGAAAGAAATCCAGATTCTACAATATTTGAATCATTTTTAGGACCATTAGTTGTCCCCTCTATTAATCCTGACCAGAAGGCTGATGTGGAGAAAAAGACCTCACAAATGAGGAATTAGTCCAAACCCTGGAGTCAATGCAAAGTGGCAAGTGGTTTTCCAGTTGAAATCTTAACTGTTTTTTTTTTCTGATAAGGTGATAACTGCTACTTAATATATTTAAAGAAAACTGACTGGTCAACTCTCTCCATCTATTTTCCAAGCCATGATCATATTAATTCTAAAGAAAGGTAAAGATCCCCTTCACAGTAGAAATTAGAGTCCAATTCCCCAGCTCTGTTCTGACCTTAAACTGTTGTCAAAGGCTCTCGCCTGCCGAATGGAACGGATACTCCCATCCATTATCTGCATTGATCAGACCGGGTTCATTAAGAAGAGGCATTCGTCCCACAATGTCAGTGAGTATTTAATATTTCATACAACCCTGTCTCTCCAGGATCCCTAGAGAATATAATATCTTTAGGCGCGGAGAAAGCTTTTGACCGAGCGGAGTGGGATCACCTCTTTGAGACTTGGAATGAATTTGGTTTTGGTGAGAATTTCCATGCCTGGGTCAAACTGCTGTATATATCCCCTGTGGCATCTGTGAGAACTAACAACAACAGCTCTAGCTACTTCCCACTTGGCAGAGGCAGATGGCCACTTTCTCCACTGTTATTCACCCTTGTGATACAGTCACTTGCCATTGCAGTGAGGATAAATAGGAATGCAGTGAGTATGAGTAGGGGAGGTGCTGAGCACAGGTTACCTCTCTACATGGATGAATTACGTTTGTTTTTGGCGGACACAGATGAAACCCAATGACATTTGGTAATATATAAAGTTATAAATTGAACTTTGGTAAAAATGAACTCATGCCTCGATTTCCCCCTCACTAGGTTTCCATTCAATATCTCCCGGGAGAAGTTGACTTTCCTGGAGGTCTGTGATACAAAGAAATTTAATGACCTACTTGACTTCACCTTCACCCCGTTGCTTTACTACTTGAAGCAAAATTTCCAGCACTGGTTTCTCCTCCCTCCTTTCTATGGATACCTGTATAAACGGTCTTAAAACGAATATTCTGCCATGATTTTTTCTCATCTCTTTCTCCTTCCTTTTTTCACAAACTTTACAGTGTTATCTCAGAGTCATTATCTTCCAAATAAAATAATTGGTGTTTAATTTAGTACAGTGGAAACCAATCGATTAATGGACTAATTGTTACAGCTCTAGTAAAGTCTATACTAAGCGTATGTGCGCTGCTGGCTTCAGGCTCATCAAAGTTGTGTTAGATGCATACTGGGATTGAATTCATAAATCATACGTTCATCCCTTAAACTGAGATTTCTTTGAGCAGGAAATCAAATATACAGTATTTAACAATCGTATTTAAATTTTAAGTTCACATTACTACATAAGGAGCAACTTAAACTGCATTTCTATAGACACTTACTGCTAAATCACAATAATATGATGCCATGACTACTGTGATGTAACAGCATACAGCTTTCTTTGCTTTTATATGTGGCATAGACACCTTTATTATACAATAGCCAGACAGGATGTAATGGGCTGGGTCTTGAACCACGGGTAGTGGTTCTTTAGTGTTTCCTACTAAAGAAGCACTGACATGTGCTGATGTAAATGACATTTTACATAGTTTTATCAAACAATTTTAACCTCTTATCTGGATGTAAAATGCAAGCATACTGCTAAATAAATGTTTAATAAATGTTTATTACAGTCTTCCACTGCATTGTAAAGTGATGTTCAATCTTAATCAGAAGTACACACTAACCCAAAGTTGAACCAGAATGTAGCTCTGCAACATGCATTTCTCAACAGTTTTGGAAATTACTAAATAAAATTCCCCTTCCAATCTTCCCCCTTCACTTCCCATCATGTGTTGTATGTGCAACTGGGGACTTATCAGCAACCCTTTTTTCTGCTTGTGTCGCCTGTATCTCAACAGCAACAACAAAAAAAAACCAAGAAATTTTCCTTTAGGCTTTGATAAAATTAAAACAATCATTGTTACAAAGGTCTGCAACAGGTAATTTAACCAATGCTACAGCACACCTAGTCCCTAAAGAGTATCGGCGTATATCAAACAGAGTGATCTCACCCTTGAGTTTCATTAAAATACAGTCAGGGGTGCAGGAGATATTGTTTGTGACAGATGATAAAATGTTGAACAAACAGACTAAAAGACAGGCAGACAGACAGATGGTCTTTGACAATTAGGTTGGATTAATTCATCTCCCTATCCCCCAAGTTAATGATGGAGGACAATTATGGCTCACAGGCAAGGACTACAAATCCCAGTGGGTAGCGATAACACACAGGTTGATGTGATGCATCAGCACAATAATAAGTGAAGCTGCCTATCAAGGCTAGCCAGAGACAATTTAAAACTTTCTCAAGCTACTTTGGGTTTTCAACTAAATTTTATTATAGTCAAGTCAATTTATATTTGTATGTAAATTGGCTACTGTAGCTAATTCTGGCCAAACAGTGTTGTGCATGGCCTATGTGAAATAAACTAATAAACTAAACTATATGTCCCAATATCACAAATTTGCCTCAGGAGGGATTTACAATCTGTACAGCAATACAACATCCTTTTTCCTTAGACACTCAATTTGAATAAGGAAAACCTCTTTCAAATAAGCCTTCAGTGGGGACTAAATGGAGGAAGCCACAGAAAGCTACAGAGGAGGGATCCCTCTCCTGAGGCAGACAGATATGCTGTGTGTACACAATTGACTAAAAGAAGGGAAAAAAATAAAGAAATACAGTATGCAAACAGGAACAAAAATTATAGAAGGTTTGATAATGCAGAAAATTAATATGCACTGTATATAGGATCCATGTTGGCTATCTTCCTGCTATGGTCTGTGGTTCATCTCTTGGCTTTAACTGACTTTAAGCTCCATTTTCAATCCAGAATTAAAAGTCTGTATGACAGAAAGGTGAATGCTCAACAAAAATATTTGCACGATAGCCCAACACAAATACGGTATGTTTACACCCCTGTAGAAAATTGACATAAATGCCACAGTAATTTACACACAAGTACTGATCACGCTGATTACATGTTTCATTCACAAATATGTCTTAAGCTCTTCGGAAAATGAGAAGCTACCAAAAAGTTCTCACATTCCAGATATTCATCGCAAATGTGTTTATTTTGAATGGATTGACAAATTAATGGTTAATTGGATAAAGCTGGACATAACTGTTACCATCTGTAGATGTCAAATAACAAAACAAGATGAATATTGATTAATGCCGTTAAACTTTATGTTTTTGGATAACATGTCGTCTATGATCACCTGCAACAACCTCTGACATATGATATTTGTTTTGTGCTACGTGATACTATATGCTGTAGGTAAATGATGTTCTGTGGGCTACACTGTAAACTGTTATTGAGTGTGTGAAATATACAGAACGTACACAGCAGACAGAAATAAAACCACAGTAATTATAGGGATTTACAGCATGTATTTACTTAGTAGTAAGTTGTACTGAGCGCTGGATGCTCTTGTTTGTGTTGAGACAGGACAGAGTGCAGCCTGCAGAACGAGAGATGAGAGGACTCGTACAAAATTGGGGGTTTATCTGTTTGGACAAACAGCCTGAGTGAAACAGAAGTACGGGTTTGGAGAGCGCAATCAGGGTTAGCTTCCACTGGTGATGACGATATACATATAAAAAAAAAAATTTAAATGCAGAAACTTTCATGAGACTTCAAACACAATATGCATATAAATTACTTGAATATTGTTAGTGCCAAATGAAAAATAAATGAAATGGTCTATGCAGTACGTAGCCTATATCGTCTCTATTATTACATAGCAATTGCCTACACTTGTGTTCATATACCCACTCTTTGATTATCTTCTATTGCCTGGCCCTGGTTCAGGTGTATATTATGCGCTAAAATTGAGTTACGTAGGTGGTCCTATATAAATACCTCCTCTCGTCTCTCATCGTGGGCTGCATGTAAGCCCTCTTGAAAATTAATTTCGAGTGAAATCAAACATGTTCCGTCTCTTTTCCCCACTGCCCCTCCTGCGGCAGTAGAAAGCATGCTCAGTTGTTTCTGACCTCTAACCTCTTGTATAGCACCAAAATAGCCTCTGTGCTGATCCAGACCCCTGACTGCCACACACTACTTTCAGTCCCACAGGCCAAATTATAACTTCACACAGATTAGAATCAGGATTGCTTCTTGGTTCAGTGACATGGATGACATCATGGACTTAGAAACTGACATCTGCTTGGGAAAATCACTTTTACCCAGGCAGCTTGTGATGTTTGTGAGATTAGTTTGAGCAAAAGTCATGTCACAATAACAGTCAGTGCTACAATGTCCCTACCAACCAGTTGTTATGATCTCTCTCTGTTGTCATGCATGCTATACAAATCTTTGTAAAGGAACATTTGTAAATTATTGACCTAATGCAGGTCATTAAACTAACCCTGCATCACTTTTAACAGCATTTATCGATCTTATCATCCTTGTTTCATTACTGAACAGTTGCACCTTTAGCAGTACAAGCCTTGATTACTTTGATGAATCTCCTCTCAATGACCATTAAGTTTCATAATGAACAGGAGGCACCTGCTCATAGCCATCTATTTATCTTAAAAACACATTATCACTTGATAATAAATAATCATATATATATATATATATATACACACACACACACACACACACAGAAGATGATGCAAACATGCCTTATATACCCTTTCTCTGCACAAAAGCTGTTTTCTTTTGTGGGAAAGATGTCTCGTTTTTTTTTTGGTATGTATGTGTGTGATGTTTTTCCTGTCTCTGTGAACTGGTGGTTTACCAGATATCTCAGCAGAGTAAACAGGATTTCGGGTTGTCAGAAAATGATTTTGGCACTGCCCATCTTTTTGAGTAAGCGACTGCATTTCATTAAAAAAAAAGAACAAAACAAGCCATAACTGAAATCTCTAAATGACTTTCCCATATTCTTCACACTAAGAGTGTAGGTTTGGTTTCAATCATTTGGGATCAGATGACCAATGTGCACAGCTCTATATGTGTGTGTTGGCCCTTTTAACTTTTCTTAGGTACACATACACAAACACAATGAGCTTGATTTTGAAAAAAAATGTGACATTTTCTCAAATTTATTCAAATATTTGAATTATGGTTTTTATTACTATGGATTTGAGATTTAACATTTATATTTTTACATTAAGATATGATAGATTTAGGAAATTAATGAAAAATAACTGATAATAGGTAATGTGCTACCTAATTTTAACGAACTGGGGAGAGATAGCATTCATTTATATTAATATTTTATTTTACTTACATGTTTCTGTTTTTTTGTTGATATAATTGTATTTCTAATCTTATTTAATCTATTATTTAATCTGATTTAATCAATATGTTTTAATCTAACCTAGTTCAATGTAATATAATCCAGTTGAGGCCCTTTTCCCACAGCCATATATTGATGAATGTTTTTATTTCACCTGTCAGTCAAGCCCTTGACATAGTGAATAAATTATAATAATTGTTAACCCTTTCCATGTTCTTCTTGTAACTGCTTGGTTGAAATAAAAGCCAGCTCTCTAAGTCCAGGGGTTGGTGACCCGCGGCTTCTCAGTGAAATTCTCAGTGAAAGTTGCTCAGTGAAAGTTGCTCTCAGAAACTATGTAAATAAGGAAGGGTTTGAATTATGAGACAATTTCAGATTGAAAGATATCGGTTGACATAGGTAAGATGTGGCAATGCTCAAATCTACACCTACATGTGCTTCACACTCACCAGTGCACACCTTTGTTTGTGAAACCAATTACAATTTGACATGCCTTCCTACATCTAGAGCACAATAACTTCTCTTTATCCTTTTTTAATTTATTTTCGGAGTGTTCAGCACTGTGTCTCTCAAAATGTTCTGTTGCAGCGTCTTGGCCGTGTCTCCCTGTGCGCCTCCGTAGTGCTGCTCGTTCTTGCTGCTTGTCAGGCTGTGATGGTCTCTGGGTGTTCTTGAGGGTTTATCATTGACATGATGTTTCTGGGGACGGGACGGACATGGCCTCCTGGGTCACGGCAGAGGGAAAGGGTGAGAGCACTCCCGCTTCAGACAAAGCTGCTGGAACAAATAATTGACAGGTTGCCTTGGAAACCGACCAACTAATCTGCATCAGCCTTGTAGCACAGTCCAACCATAGTTCCCTGTATTCTACAAGTAGCAATTATTTTCTCCATTTCAAGAAAAAGGTTGTTCCAGATAGGATACAAACTCGGACTAATATAATTCAGATATAACAGTCATCATATAATTGTTACAGAGACGTTCTTAAAATGCTGACTAAATGCTTTTCTGTCATATGATCTTTTGATGTAACCTTTTCACAATAAGGTATTTACGTCTTCGCCTTATTAATAGGAGCCTTGGTCTAATGCTGGTAGTATGCAACTTAGGGGTGTTTCTTCCATCATGGAGGCTGTAATTGATTTATAAATGAATTCTATGTCGAGGTCAGTGCGTTGTCCACGTCAATCAGACTCTTCCTCTTGTGAGTAAATATGTTCAGCCTTGAGCTTACTGACTAAACCGGCCAGGACCAGCTAAACGTGGCTGCTGCACTTTTCATGGCCTGGGCTGATGTTTACTGTATGTTGCACTGCTGGTTAGGTGCTGTTTTAGCTGGTAAATGGGTTGTTGGTAGACCAGTGTATCCTTATCTGGTCATCACCAGGGCCAATATGCTGCTCTATTAAAAAAAAAAAAAAACACACACTCACACATCATTAGCTTGACTAGTGTAGCTTAATAACCAGATGGTGAAGATAATCAGCCAATGCCTCATCAGCAACACATTTGTTCAAATCAATGCAAACAACATTAAAACTTCCTTTTTTTTCTGCTGAGTTCACATTACACAACAAGTCCCACTCAAGGACGTAACTCAAGCCTATATCAGCTGCTATGTGTGTGACCAACAAGAGGAACAATGTTTTAGCCAAAGCATATATACCATCTATGAAGATATTAAGAAATTGCTCATGGTGACTTATTGATACAGAAAGTAGTCGGTAATGTATAGAGAACCAGTGTCGGCTAAAATTAAAAGGACACACCACTGATTTTAGAAAGGTGAGCTGGCTTCTTATCGGAAGCATTACTACTGTTGTATAATGCTTTGTGTGACTCTAGAGGACTAAAATCTAAAAAAAAAAGAGCTACTTATGATGTCATCTGGGTTGTCTAAGACATGAGTTAGAGTCAGAATTAAGTCTGACTTCAAATATTTGACAGAAAGGGGCATGGGGTGGGGATAGGGAATTTATAAGGCAGGGAGTGTCCAATAAAAGATGCTACTGGGTTGCATTATATGAATTGTAGGAGCCAGCATTTTTGAAGCTTGACTCATGTGAGGGACTAAAAGTCAGTATGCCTCAGCCTTATTTGTTTGATCTGAAGCAGTACTAAATGGCACAAAAATCCCCTCCAAGTTTTAAGATATATATAAAATACTTTAGTTTGAGTAATAATTGTAATAATTGAATCAATGTGGATAATTGAATTCTAATGGGTTTTTTTTTACATGTTAAAATGTTAAATTATGTTGTTAAATCCTACAATATTCCAGAATCTATGAATATATATCATTTCAGAAGTTTAATTGCTGGACACAAGATGTCCCTTCCTTCACTGCAAAGTCCATTCTCAGTGTTCAGTGAGTTTCAGAAGTGGTTTTAAACTATTTGTGGTGTCCCAGATAATGTTTGTAGGTACACCCCTTAAAATCTGATCTTCAATAAGCACAGAGAAACTTTCCACATTCGGCAGATGAATGTGAAAACAGCCTTCTAGTGTAAAACTCTGCACAGTGAAGCTCAAACATCCGACTGTGGGACGAATAAAAACATGCACAGATTTGAGTCTAGAACTTTAAAGGCCCAACATGTAACTTCAGTCAGTATTTTTCTATACCCGCTTATTCCAATATGTAACTTTTCCAGATTAAAATGTATATTTTGTTGAATGGTGTTCTTTCATTATCCCAAATGTTTTCCCAATCAGTTTTCAAACCTAGAAAAATATGTTAACATCAATTTCTTAATTAAACAATCGATTGATTGCCCTTTAATGTCCCCCGTACGCATGTGTGACTATTGTGGTTGTCAGCCTGAATTTACCTTTTAACCAGTTTTAAGCACACTTTAGAAATACCATCTGTGTCATTAATAGGCTTCTGTCTCAGTGCACCATATCGTATGTATTTACTGTGCATACCTATTCTTTGTTTAACCCTGTTTTACTTGTCTTGATTTGGTCCTTTGGTCTGTAAATGAAACCTGCATGCCTGCAAAGGTTTCGAATGTCAAAGCCTTTAAGGAGCGTTCAGGGCTGTCTTGCTTACTTACAGCTATTTTCTGCTGTATTCAAAAGCTACAGTATCTGACTAACACTAAGAAGTTTTTAACAAGGTTTCTAACCACTTTAATTAGCCAGAATGAAAATGTATCCCAGCTTTGCATGATTGATCACGCAACTGAAAAAAAGGCAAAGAATGAACGCAGTCCCTCATATGCTCTTTATTTCTGTCAGAGCATTGTTAAGCACCACAACAAATCTAATTTGCAAGCAAGGGTGCCTGCTGTGTATGATATACCTTAAAGAGACAGCAGGTTTCAGCTTCTCGGATTGAACATTCACCACTTAAAATGTAGCACTTTCCTTCAGCTGGCAAGAAGCGGTGTACAGTGTAAGTGCTTTTGATGCAACTAATGCTATGACTGAAAGCTGTGTTTTTCCTTCACTTTTGCACCTTTTGCATCGTTATTTGTACATGCACACACGGCCACGTTCACACAGACATGCACACACAGACAAGAGAGAGAAAAGTCCACAACGTGTACATTCCTGTGTGTTTGTAAAGCTGCAGCTGCTGTGGAAGTTATATAACCTCGACATATATTAAGATTTACATGCAACATCACACTGAAGATGTAAATATGAGCTTTTATTACACACTTTCATTGCATATTGCGTTGCTCGTACAACACTGTGCACAAACGATGCTGTGCCCCCAAGATTATAAATGACATGGTTCAAAGCAGTCGAAGTCCAGAAACAAATAGAGAATTACGCCCACGGTTTCAACTTCACTCCTCAGCTAAACAAACTCCTTGAAACACAGCCTGTCAGTGGTTTGTCAAGTGCTGCAAGCCTATGGTCTGTCGTTTCAGTCGTGTCTAACAGACTGAACAGTGCAGGCCCTGCATGCTCTGAGAAATCAAAAGAGCCTCCCTCGGTTTCACAGAAAGAATGTCTCTCCTCTTCCATTTACTTGAAATGAATGCTCTCACGGCCTCCCTGCCAAAGTCGTCAAAGAGCGTTAATGATCATTATCTGGAAAGGGCTTAAATACTCAGCCAAAAGCAGTTTAGCGTGCACACAAACACAGAGGTAGGGGCGTTTTCTGTGGTGAGGAGAAAACATTTCCTCCCCCTGGAGCCTTGGGTTCAGCAGTCCAGAGTGTGGCAGGCAGACTGGGTTTCACACTCCCCTGCTTGGCAGAGTTAAACCTCTGGTGAACTCTCACGGTGTTGAAGGCAGAGCAATGACTGAATGACTGTATGACTGATTGGTTGACCCCACCTTTGGCTGCAGCAGCACGTATGTCTGTATTGGAGATCACAGGCTAGAGTGACACCTGCTGGAGTCTGCAGAAAAAGTTGGTGCGTAACTTTCTTTCAACATCACAGCTGTGTGGTGTATGATTGCTAAAGTCTCACAGCTGAGTGAACACCAGGATTTCAGAAATGTCACTGAATAGGTTTTTGATCCCAGACACCTGAAATGCAAAGAAACTGGCACAAAAGCTGTGTCCCTGTTCTGTTCCACAAATAATGTTTCATAGAACTGCATATCCTGTTTTACTGCGTTTGCAGATCAGAGCAGAGTATAATTTGGTCAACATGCCACATGTGTCTTCAGACTTTGAGTCCTTATAATAAGGAAGCTGATAGCATGATGAATGTTGACTGAAATACGATGCCTCATGGAGGAGTGACCACTACTGTAGTTCCCTCCTCTCCTATATATATATATATATATAGTCAGTTATTTTCTATACCCGCTTACTCCTCACTAGGGTCACGGGGGTTTGCTAGAGCCAATCCCAGCGCATTGCAGACTACAGGCAGGAATACACCCCACACAGGCCGGCAGCTTATCATGGGGCATACACACTATTCACCTATGGGTAATTTAGATTCTCCAATTAACCTGGAGAAATCCCAGCCCAAGATCTAGAACCTTGCTGTATAACTGTGCTGTATAAATAAAGAATAAAGCAGGGTCTGTTCACCTGATGATATATATATATATATATATATATATATATATATATATATATATATGATGATATATATTCTCAGATGATCTCACAATAAGTAAGCTTTAATCTATTTTGCAAATCCAAGCGGCTCCTCTTGTTCATGGATCCACTGACTCACAGGTCAGGAAGACAAAGATGATGCCCATTGTTTTTTTTTTTTGTTCTTTTTTGCAAGGGAATGACTCAAAGTATGAATGGTCATGCAGTAGATTTATTGAAAAGTGGTTGTAAGATTCAATTATGAATTTGTGTTTGGCAGAAAAATTTATCAGAGCTTCCAGAATTTAAATTAGATCTTATGAGTCTCCATCAACGAGATACAAAACATGACTTCATGTCACAGGACAGATAGGATGCTTATCCCGCTGGGAACAGGTAGCTGGATATCTCTGCATTGTAACTGCCCAATCCAGTTGTCCAGATTGTTCAGGAATGTTGAAGAGGAGCTTGATGATCCTTATGTCCTTTTCCACATGGCACAGCTATCTAGACCCTTCAGATCACATCCAATATAGCGGGCCCTACACATTGTCTGCGGGGGATTAAGTCTATAAATCATGGCCGAGTTACTTTATTGAAATCAGCAGCAAGCTTGTGTAGAGATATTCTCCCGCAAATCTGAATTGACTGATTGCTGCAGTGGAATGGTGGCACCATGTAGGGGTGTTTCAGTGATGTTTGTTAGAGGGTGTGTGTGTATGATGGAGAGAATATGAACATGCATCTTTTCAGAAATACAAAATGGAGCATGGTGCAGCTGTGGATCAGAAGTAGACCGGTTGTCTACAGCGGTTTGATTCCCAGCTCCTCTAGTTCAAATGCCTATGTGTCCTTGGACAAAATACTGAACACCAAATTGCTCCCATATCATGTCAGTTAATTAAGAGTTTACCTGATGAACCCCCAAAAATATTATACGAATTATATGAACACATCTAATATCAAATAAAAATAACTATCATCTATGTAGCAGCTTTAGTATAATATACTGCCAATAAGCTTACGAGGAAGAGTTGGTGTGTGTATGTGTTCACAACCTCACCTTTACCCAAGGAAACCATTTGTGGATGAAACACTGTCATGTTAATGCAGGTTATTGTTGCATAGCACCTGAAAATAATAAGGATGTTGTGATTATGCTGATTATTGCTTAGAAACAGAAGACGGTCATAAGAAATAAACCTTCTCACAGTTAGCTTGAATTACACTTCACATTGTGCTCCATTGCTAATAAAAAGAGCAGCAATCATCAGCCAACCTTATCTTTTATAAATTATTCATAACATTCTGAAATACAGTTTGGTCGACAATACTGTCAAGGTTGTTTTTTTTTTGTTGTTGTTGTTGTTTTTTTTTGGGGGGGGGGTTATCAGAGTTTTGTATCAGATAAAACATTCAAAGGCTATTTGAATGCATCTGTAAATATTCACCACCGGTGTGTTTAAATAGAACTTCCTTTCAACACTTCACAGCATGGCAACTTGGTTAAGGTTCAGATTAGTGATTAGTGGTTCGCAAGAAACCTTCACACTAGATTTTGGACTTGTACTGAACGCTGCTGTTGAGCTTATATCACTTATGCAGAGTAGAGAGTAGTAACTGTCTAGTCATGGGTGCGTCATCTTCACACGTGAGTTCATCTATGCATCTTTTTAATATATGCTTAAAAGAAGGAGCGACTATTCTTTACATCCACTGTAATATTCAGGATTTTCCCTTTGCTCCTACAGACCGAAGCCCTGACAAGAGAGTCAGTATCTTAAGTATGTGCACCATTAAGTAACCCACTGCTTCCAACCCTCAGATACACACACATACACACACACATCATCATGGTGGACAGTAGACAGGTCTGCTGACTCAGCAGCCCTGTTGACCTTCCACTTTCTATGTTTCAGTTTGACTTGTGTTGTCATTGACCAACCTGGAGAAAGCTTATTGTTTAACTGGAGCTCATAGGACAGCTCACCTCTATTGCAGTCTAATCATATCACCACACAGGCCTCCTTTACAGTTTGCTTTTTCTTAGATGAGCAAATATCATAAGTAAAGTAGATCAATAAATCAAGAATCAACCATTAGAGGACTTGATCTGCTTAGACAAGACTTTATTTTCTATAATGAAAGAAAGCAGTGCTTGTCTGTAAGTATTCAGGTCTCTGATGTTCCTGCTAACCCCTTCTGCCGGAGAGCTTGTACCTGGCTTCTGATTGTCTGACTACCCTAGTTCTCTGAGGGGCCTGACATTCGTAATAGCACTGGGCCAATTACAATCAATGTTGGTATCATTACGTTGTTACATTATTGACAGAGTGTGACAAAGATGTTTAAGATTTTAGCAACAGTCACAGCAGAATGATCAACAGGTCACGTTGTAAGATGAACCTTTAAAGAACAGTCTGACCTGACTCGAAACACACTATCATCAGTTCATTCTATTTATAGTTTCCCCCTCTTTAAATGTTTCTCTTTTGAACAACATTCACCCATCACAAGATGAGACACTCAGAGCCTCCTAGCAACAGGAAGAGGGTCTGCCCCCCCTCTGAGAGCTCCTGTTAATCTCTAGCCTCGTCTCTGCCTTTACGGCCACGCTGACGTCAAAAGGCCAGGTCCCTTTTTATTGTTTCCCCGAGAATGGAGGTGCCTCAGATGCAGGATTCACACCAGTGTCTTGCTTCCTGTTGAAGTATAGAATAGCTGTCCTTTCTCTCTCGGCCTGGCAGTGATCACTGAAGTCACCTACAGTATGTGCTGAGAGGGCCGGCTTCGTGACAAGAACCTGGCCTCCCAGGGGACCTGGCTGTAAATATCGCTGTTGTTGTTGAGGTGGATAATGTGCTCTGTGGGGAGGGGATGCACAGTGCCGTGTGTATCCGTGTGTGCGTGCATCCGTGTTTGTGTGTTTGGGCAAGAGCTCCAGGTAGGGGGGATACATGTGACTCACAGTGAGTGGAAAGGCTATTGATAATGGATCACATGCACCTTTTGTGTTGCTAAAGGAAGGGCAGATAGGCAGGTATGGCATGTCCGTTCTCAGCGGTACGCCTGACTGATGACGGCATTTGCCCTCTTGGCACATATGACTTACATACAACTTCATAAATCACTTCCTTTCTCATTTTCCCCCTCATTCTCCTTTTCTATTGTCTCCCTCTCTGTCCACTCCTCCCGCTCTACTTTGCTTTGTCATCTGTCTTCTTTCTTCTAAAGGAAAAACATTCCCTGTTTTTTTTTTCCCTGCCTCAGTGGTTCATTTCTGTCTTGTGTTGTTTGTGGAGGCTCAATGGAGCGTCACTTACTGGCCCCTCGACAGATTCCAGACTACACACTGCAGCTGCAGCTATAGAATAGGCGTTAGAGCTGGCACTGCGTTGCTCCAAATGGCTTGCTCTGCTTTCAGTGTTTAAATAATGGTCTTAGCACAGAGTTAATGGCAGTAGTGGGAGGCCAAGAGATGAAGACACTGCTTTTGGGTGCAGCCAGTGCAAGCTCTCCGGATGGCCTAGGTCCCTGGGTTAACAGGGACCGGGGAGCGATATGTTGTCTTAATGGAAATGAAGGCTGCTTGAGGGAGGACATTACTCTGATTCTTCCATGTGTGATGTTTTTGAAGGAGTGAATGTGGCCATTATTTCCTCCCATCGCTTTCTCTTGTTGCATCTTTGGGGGATGGGAATTAGAGTGAATGGGTTACAGTCAGCTAGTTCCCTTTTGTTAACAGCGTCAGCTTACATGCAAAGGAACAAAAAGCAGTACATTCATCAATGTGTGCATGTGTTCCTCTCTTTCTTTCCATTTTTCCTTTGCCTTTCTGCACTGTCTGCGCCCCTTTGTAACGGAACATTTTTGAGAGAAACCGAGACAGACAAAGTGGGGACATTTCTGCCGCCGTACAGCCTCATTTTTTTGTTCTCTGACTTTCAGGTCTGTGTCATGGTAAAAGACTGTTTCATTAGGGAAATATTCATGGGTGGGGGGTGTGGGCCCAGTTATTGATGCAGCTCATTGGCTTTTTGTGAAGCACAATGGGTTCTCTTGATTGATTGTGCTAGACGGCCGATGATGTGACACAGAGGAACGGCAGACATGTAGAACTATGAGCTATAGTTGCAGAAAAGCCCCCACGCACGCACACACACACACACACACACACTAAGGAAACTGTAAGAACATGTATCTGTAATGAAGACAGCTCTGTGACGGTAATGAACAACATCTAGTCCTTTATGGTGAGGAGATTGGCCCATGCTCAGACAAAACAATTAATATTCATGCTTGGCTGGCAATTGAATAATAGCTGAGATTCTCACTCGAGCCCCAGTAGGTTTCGATGATAAAGGATTGCGAGCAGTAGAGGGTTTTCTGGGTGAGCTGATTTTGGAATGCAACTTGACTTTTTACAGAGTGGATAGGCCAAGCTGTGCTGCTCTGATCTGGTTCTGTTTTCCCAAAAGCTTATCGGGACTAAAGTCATCTTCAATTTATAAGAAAAAGATCAATGTTCTGTTTAGCTTTTTGGTCGTTCAGGGGCAGGATTGTAGCCTGGAGCAAACCAGATTTGGTTATAGCAGATTCTTTTGGCTTGTGAGTCTGCAGTGCCATAGCTTATTAATCAGAGGAGTGTTCTGCTCTCTGTGATAAGCCTGTGTATTGTGTCTGTGTGTGTGTGAGTGAGTGTATGGTGGCGGTGCAACTATGTGACCACCAGCCAGGATGTGGGAACTGGGGCTAAGCTAATACAGACAATGCTCCACAGTGCAAACATGAGCGTGCGCACACACACACAAATTGCACACTCACACACATTCACTCACTTGTGACAAGAAATGTGCTACAGCTACATTTCAAAGTCAACACCATGCAGCATCCAGCAGCACAGGGGCTCATCCCTCTCTCCTTCCAAAACCCCCCGCTTCCTTTTTCAGTCTCTCCTACCTTCTCCTCCTTTGCCCATCCAGACATCCTTTTTTTTTTTATCCTTGCATCTCAGTAGGCCAGTGTGGGGGGTCTCAGGCTGGCAGATCTGATGTAGCTGCCTCTGTCTACTCATTTTCTTGTGTGTGTGTACACTCCTGAAGCTGTATCATGTATGTTCACCATCTGGGGAGCTTACCCGGCCATGCAGAAATCAATGGTCATGTATCGATGCTGTTTTTATGAGACACTTAACAATAAAAAAGCAATAAGCTATGACATGGATAATCCGGTGGGGCATCACCAGCATTGCAAAGCAATTATAAGGACTCTGCTCCTCTCTGTATGATTTACAGACATGCCTGCAGTCTTAGAAAGCTCTTTGATGCCAACAAAATTTCCAGGAAGTTAAAGGAGGATTTATAGAACTGTTTGTTCATTCCACCTGCGCTATACCCTTCATCCACTTTCAGGGTTTTAACTGATATTGAGCTAATGTGATATCATTAATAAATGGAGTAACTCTGGAGCCTGAAGTGCATTACGCCGGTGGGTGTGTAGGTGTTTCCTTTAATTGTCACATTTCACTTTTAATAGTCCATCACAGCAGATACCTATTTCACCACTGATATTATCGAGACCCAGCGATTGTATGATTGCGTATGTGGGTTGATAATATTGTTTGTGGAATTGCTCACAGCTTGCATACCTGATGATCATAATGCCGGATTGTTCATGAAGCAAGAGTGCAGAGAATTACTGTTAACTGAGTGTAATTATATAGCACCTCAAAGTGGCCTTATGTGGGCGACTGAGATACAAAACTCACGTCAGCAACAACACATTTGATTAAAACTTTTTTTTTTTTAATTTGTGGACTGTTTGATAGAGCATCCATTTTTATCACATGCTGTCAATCTTAACTTTATTTGTTGCATATTCTCATATATATCTACATATTTATTGTTGGCATGTAGGTGTGTGTATTTTAATAAAAAATTACTGTTAATTATGCTTCAAAGATAACAAACAGAATGTTCTTGTAAATGGAGCGTGAGAACTAAAAAAAACAACAATGCCAATATGTTCTGCAATATTTCACAATATGGAGAATACATCTTCATCCAAATCAGTTGTATATTACTCGCTGACACTTTGTCACATACCAGTTTCATCAAGGCAGATTATTTCTGTTTCTCAGCGACAGTTGAACATGATTGATTTGGACATCATAAGTGAACTTTAAAAGAATTTCAAGCACATTATTCTAAAACAAGTAAGGCTATCAGTTTAATATCCCTATTATTTAGGCCTACAGCATTTATTCATCTACAGGAACAGTGGCTTTGAGGCTAAAAGCACCAACAGCATCTGTTATAGTGTCTGTTAAGAAGCTCACAGATAAATTGGCTTATAATACCGTTATAGTATTTAAGTGTTAGTTTGCTGTCATGTTCAACTTTACTATGTATCTCAGAAGGAAACAGGATTTAAACCTTGTGATCCAAAAGTGATGTTATGCCTGTTATAAAACAATCGCATCACCCATAACTGCAAAGATTGTGATTTCTTACACAGTCCGTCTGTGGCTCTTCTATCATTTTGAAGTGTTGTCAGGGTTCACCAGGAAGGGCAACAAATATATTTAAGAACCTTTCTGGGATACATTTCTGTATTGACTGTGGATTTGCTGAACTGCACCATAAAGGCTTTTGCCACTAAACGCAGCTGCACACAGTTTGAGCAACAGCTTGGTTATTTTGCTTCGTGAGAATTCATTAAACTCCAACGATGTTTGGTCTGCTAAAGCAAAGGTCTTCATATCAGTGTAATGAAATCAAGAATACCCAAACTCATCAGGGGGGCACTGAATGAATAAATGCATAACACAACACATTTTATGCAAGTGCTTGATATACTGTAATGGTTATTGTTGCAATTACAATTTTAAGCTATCTACCTGAAAACCATTTAAAATTTACATAGGTAGAAAAAAACATGGTTAATTTTCAATCATTATTAAAATACTAAAATTGTTTCAATTGTCTAGGTTTTGGGGTTTTTGATTCTAAAAAGCATCCAGGAGCTTTATATATATACAGTATATATATATATATATATATATATATATATATATATGACCCTCCAATCTGATTTCAGCTGCATCTGATGAGACTAATCACTTATCAGCTGTCGAACCCCCCAACAGCTAAATTACCTGTGGTCATGTATCACATACATCTCTCTCTCTTTTATTTTTCCTTTGTATTTTTATTTTCCGATAACCATCCCATATTTAGTCGGAGTGCTTAGGACATGGCTTGTGTGTGTTTTGACGTCTGGATAAAACACGGATATCACGCATCCTGTCCTCACACAGCACACTACCATACCTCCTCATCTTTCTTTCATTCCCTCCTCTGATAGCCATAATCCATCCTCCCTCTGTCCATTCTTCACATTTGTTCCTTCTCTTTCCTCTCCTTTGGCTTGTGTATCCATAATACATCTTCCCTGATCTTTTTATCACTGCGCACTCCTCCCACTCCCAACCACGCTTTATCCTATACCTAACCTTCACTGATGTACTTAAAGGGGACATATCATTCTTTTTGAAATTCTATTGGTTTTATACTGTTATATTGTCAGATGTCTACGTTTTACATGGTCAAATTTCAAAAACATGTAAAATGCTCCCTAACAATCTAAAGCCAGGGATACATCATGCTCTGAATGTTTCATTTGCAAAGTTACAAGCTGTTTTCAAGGAGCACTGTGTTGGATCAACCAGGAAGACAAGGCCATTACTGAATCTGGTCTAAACAGCTTGTGTAATACATGATTGTTTCCGTGCTTTGGCCAAGATCTTAAATTATCCTCAAGTGTCTCCTGTATGATTCTCTGCATGTAACCCCTTTTTTATTTCATGTTGAGATTAACTCCTGATCCAACCACACCATTATATTATATATACATGCTGAGGTTAATTAGAGACTCTTAATAGGTTTGAGTGTGTGAGTGAATGGTTGCGTGCCCCACGATAGGCTGGTGCCCTGTCTGGGGTGTATCCCTGCCTCTTGCCTGTAATGCGCTGGGATTGGCTCCAGCAGACCCCCGTGACTCTAATGAGGAATAAGCAGGTACAGAAAACGGCTGACTGATTTATTATCTACAAACTGAAATGATGTGCAGAAGAATTTGCAATTATGAAAATGAGTGATTAGGTACAATTGTATCAAACTGTGCTCTAAAAAACCTGTTTAACCTTAGTTTATATGCACCTACTGTATACTCAAGTAACCCTTGCCATCCCCCCTCCACTCTGGCTATATTGCGTTTAAGGAGTAGCTGCAACTCCCAGAGGCTTCCGCCCCATTCTTCCCTTTGTCCATCCACCCCCACTCCTCTCATCTCACTTTGTTGCGAGTACAGGAGATGCATCTCCCAAAGGTTCGTTGCTCATATCTCTCTCTCTCTCTGGTTAAAAAAAAAAAAGGAGTGTCTCTCGCTTACGCACTCTGTCTCCCCCCTCACAATATTCTTCAGTCTCTGCACCCCCACCCCTGTTGCCTTGTTTTGAGAGAGAAAGAGAGAGAGAGATGCTGGCTCCCAGAGGCAAACTGCTCATCTCTCAATAACTCCAGCTGGCTTCCTGCAGTGCTGAGCCCTGTCCTCCACCACTCAATTACTCCCTTCCATAGAGACATACAGATGGGCAGGGATGTATATGTACTATACATGCATACACACACACACAAACCTGTACTTGTATCCATGCTAGTTTACACACATTTGCAGGGTGCCCAGTCAGAAAAAACACACGTCTGTGCACACATGAATTGATACACACACCCGAGACTCACTCGCAGGTTGTGTGTGCCCCTTCTCCTCTCACAGGCTCGCAAATGGTGAGAAAGACACACATTTCCTCCTCCTGCTTGTTTCTAGGATTTGGAGCAAAAATCTCTTTGTCTGTATTCTTTTTTCTGTGTTTCTCCCACTGTTTCCCTTTCCTCTCTCTCTCTCTCTCTCTCTCTCTCTGTCTCTGTTGCTCTCTCCTTCCTTACAGCGCCTTTTCCCCCCTTCTTTTTTCCCCCTCACTCACTGTGCATCCACAGGCGGTTAATGAGAACACAGCACAGATTGGCTTACCTGCCTGCCTTCCTGCCTCTGTTCAGCTGAAAACAGCTCAGAGTCTGACAATGACTCACTCAGTATATCAAAATCCCAGACAAAGGTCGGAAAATAAAGACTCCCACTTAAATACAGGCGCATGCACATGTAGGTTAATACAGGGTCAGCTAATGGTAATTTCCCCAGGTTAATGAGACAGTAGGACTGTGTATGTATATATTCGTGACATTTCAGGAGCTGTACGCTACAGGTACGCCCCATTGTAGTGCTGCAGGTGTAATGCTGTTTTTGAGGTGGCCTGTTACCCACTAGAACGGCAGAAATGTTCTTATTTAACCTTTTTCTGACTTTAGTCATATACTGTAAGCAGTTTCCATCGACTGTGAGCCTTGACTTCAGCGTTTTTATCACATACATTTTTTTTAGATGAATCTCAATGCTCAAATTGAATAAATAAATCTGAATTTTTTAAGCTTACAGGGTAAGCACAAGAATTGAAAGTAGGTCAGTTTGGCTAGAAAATGAATGCTCGTGGCATCTAAGTACGCTTTGATTTAATTGTTCATTTCACACAGGATTTGGCGCATTTAGCTCAGCATGGGTTGCGAAAAAAATAAATAATTGAAACAACCTATACAGATATTAACAAAAGTTAAATTTGGCAATCAGATTATTGATTATCGCCGTCAGGGTGTGATTTTTCCCTAAGGACAGCTCATGAATCCATGTATGTCTGCATAGCTCATAAGCACAGGGCGGTAATGGTTTAGAACTATTAGAGTGGGAGAATCTCACCAAAAATCTAATCAATCAGTCTTTGAACCAAGAGCTCTTTGTTCACTGGCTTTCATGTGATCCAGTTGCAGTTTTTTGGGGAACTTGTATCTTGTAAACAAACAAAGAATTCAAGCGTGTCCTCAATTTTAAGCAATTTGTCTCAATTTGAAATTGCGCCTCAAGGTCTGCTTACAAATTTATCACATTTTAAAATTCCTAACATCAGCATGGGAACTTTCACTGGGGAGTCATATTTTCCAGATTAACCGTCCTATATTTTCTCTGCCGTTTTCTCTCCTCTCCCCTACTTTTTGGTATTTTTTCGTAGCCTTTCTCTGTCGAAAATGGTTTGTATTTATCGTTTCTGTGTTCCGATGATGTGTCCACATGTCGAACTAACAGTGCTGAGGATCTTGACCGTCATATTATCAGTAATATGAATTAGTCTCGTCTTGTCATTCCAAAATCCTGCAATCTTGGTCTCGACCACATGCTGCGTACAGAGGTCTCCACTGAGACGATTTTGACTACAACACTGCCATCTGCTCTGATCAGCCACAGATGCAGTCAAGCACATACACACAATGCTTCACAAACTCCTACAGGACTTCTTTACATCTTGTCCACTGAGCTGGCTGTGTGTGTGTGTTTGTAACATAGAGACAATACCATGTGTCTTAACCTAAACCTTGCTTGATAATGCATTAAATCGCACGTTCCAGTGTATAAGCACTGCTTGTTTCTCCATCTCTGTGTCTGCATCTGATATGTTCATGTCACACACAAAATTCAGCGCTTGCTTCTTGTAACTGTAGCTTTTTGTATGGCCGCATATGTGTTTATTTTCTGAAATCCCAGTCAAGCATGGCATGTGTGTACTGTTGGAATCATGAAAACAAAGCATCTCTCTCTTTCTTACACACACACACACACACACACACACAACACACACACACACACACACACACACACAAACACACACACACACACACACTATGCCACTTCCCGTTCTCTCCAACACATATGCATTCTTGTGCACACGCACATACAAACAGACTTCTCCACCACTGCTGCAACAAGGGAAACAAACATCGTTTCTCACCCAGTCTGTGGTGCTTACACTCACATTAGACGCCAACCGCTGTGTCACTCAAAGCCACAGAATACAATCTATTGAAGACAATAGCGGCTTAGTGTCAGACACAGAGCAACAGTAAACTGTGCTCATTGTATTATATCTGGGGTTTTACAGTGTAATAATGAGCACTCCTGCTGAGACTATACCACCAAATGCAGCTTGTATCAACATTCTACAGATGTCTTATTTTATTTATTTCCCCGTTATTTTAGGCCATTTTGTTTACTATTTCCCACAGGTTCCGGGGGTTATTTGTAGCTCTGGGTACCTCGTGTATGCAAGAGATGCAGAACAGAAAGTAAGAAATATTTTATTTATTTCTTGAATTGGAAATTTATTTTATTTGTTTTGCCACCAAGTCAAGAGTAGGTGAGGGAAACACTACCGCTGTTTAAAGCAGATGTTATCTGCTCACATCAGCATCCATAGCCTTCCTCTCCACTATAGTCCTGACATGCATGCAACATGTCTCCAGGCCAGTTAGCAGGTGAATAAGCCAGTTTGTCATATTCACGCCTACTTATACAGGCAAGATGATTAGGGCCAAAGCCTATATTTAACAAGAAGAAGTAGAAGAGGACACAGTTTGTGTGTGTGTGTGACTATGTGTGTGTGTGTGTGTATGTGTAATATATGCAGGAGCCCTGTCTGTCAATTCTGACACATGCAGTTATAATTATCACACTGTCATTAAAATGACTCAGTGTGAGTGCCTGGCAGGCTGCTTTATTGCCGGGTTTAATCTATGCCCGGTTCACATCTCATTATTAATATGGTAATGGATCTCCTTGAAGAGATTAAGGAATGGAGTGGTTGGTGGTGACAGTAAAAGCTATTTTAGATTTTAGAGAGGGCTTCAGGGGGGCTGATGCTGCTGCAGATGAGTACTGCCGTTTCAAATGTAGAGTGAGGTTTTGTTCATCGCTGCTCTTTTTTTTTCTCATTTTTTTTAAGCAAGTTGTAGAATTGGAATGGGTACTTGAATGTGACTTGTTGATAAAGATAAAGATTAATTTTTTTTTCTGCTGTTGCTGCAAGCACCTCTATGCACTCACGTGTTCTCATACATTCGCGCTGGTATCTGTGTCTCGGCGTGTTCGGTCGGGCAGCTTTGTTTGCCGTTTGTAAATGCCATCACTAGCGCTGTTCCTTCCACCGCACGGCGAGGAAACCCATCCGGTAATTGGCCTTTTCGTTGGTCAAGGCATCCACTGCTGACTGCAACTGCAGTCCAACACCAAACCGTCTCTCTCTATCCCTCTCCCTGAGGAATTCGTAAGAAAGCTACAGAGTGCACATCAGACAGAAGAAACATATTAGGCCACATGACTGAATGACGTCCTGCTGCATCCCATAATGTCCCGCAAACAAAGTCCTGTACAGAAGTCCTCCACGCACGGCCAAGGACTCGCACGTCAGCAAAAACTGTGCCGATGAATATGAATAATGCATGCATGGTGGAGGTTTTAGGAGTCTTTGGGGGATTTTTACATTCCCCTGAGCAAATAAATCTGTGAAGTGTCATAATGTTATGTGTTTATGCAAGGAGATGCTTATGTAGTATATCCAGGAGATTAGATGTGGTTATGTTGGTTGGAATCTCTCCTTGTATTGGCTCTTATGCATCACTCATCAGGACACCTCTGCACTCTTTCTCGGAGGTGTTTGGCTTTTCCTCCTTCGCAGTCTTATCTTAAAGTGGAATCAAAAATATGGAGCCATCGCCTTCTTTTGGCAGCACATCCATGTTAAGGCAGACGGGATTAGATTAAAGGAGAATTTTATGTAATCTGTAACAATTGGTCAATTTCCATCCAACTTTTCCATCCAAGTTTTTGTCCTCTGGTTGTCTTTTCTTTAGCCTTTAACAAAGCAATTCACCCATGTCAAAACTGCTTAAGTCGTTTAGTCACACGCACACACATGCACACAGGAACGCAGGCATGCAGGCATGTCACCCCCTAAAGTGAGAGAAATCTTGCTTCTACCATATTACTGCACTTCATTAGATTTGTTCATTAAAGGAGGCTCACAAGTAATGACTTTTTTGCACCACGTGACCGCCAGATAGATTACAATATTGATAATTGCTTTAGTTTTATGATGAATATGTAAAAAATGGAAGAGGAGAGTGGGCGTGTTTAATATCACAGAATTAGTGTTTTTATTTTGTCTCAGCCTCAATTCATCCACAAAGACATATATTTTCAGCGCAGTGTGTTTTACTGAAGGGATTATCAGCTTGGATATAGAAAGTGTATCCCCACTGGATGAATAATATCCATGCTGTTATCATGGCAGTTATGAAAGAAGGCAATAACAGATAAGGATAAAACAGATGAGGAGGATACACACTCATATATAGATATATACATATTCATTACTTTAAAATGCCACAGGATTTGATGCAGATGTGTCTGTGATTCAGAGATCCACTGCAGACATTTTAACCTTCTTGCTTATGACACACATGAATTTTCTCGTCAGCCCTGGCCTTTAACTCAGTCTGTTCATTTCAGTTTCAATTTGCTTTAGCTTCAGCATTTTGATTCATGTCGCACAAAAGAAAAAATCAAAGACTGTGATCATGTGATTATGATACAAAGTGATTAAAAAAAAGGGTTATCAATAGTGCACAGTAAAGAAATTCAGCCATCCGTGTAGCCTGTCTTCATGTGTTATGTTCACAAGATGAACATCTAGTCTGATTTTAGAAATATAGTAAGGTCAGAAGCACAAGTTACGCATGTTACGTTATTAAAAACAGATGTATGTCGACATCTATTATCTATCTGTCTTGCCTTGTGGAAACAAGTAATAAACTGAGCCACAATTCTCAACAGAAAAGGAAGCTTTTCATCATCAGACAGGGTCATGAAGCCTGGAAAACTTTGATAATATTTATCTTGAATGGACAGATACTGAAGAAATATATCTCTATTTGGATGTCCAGGGGAGAGTGGTTACAGATATGTTCCTCTAGTGGTTTCCATTATTTCATAAGGCAACCATTTTCCATCTCCATTTCATGATCACTCATTCACTTTATGTCTCTCTTTATGTCTTTATCCTAAATTAAAGCTTCACTCACATGCTTTTTCCATGGCTTTGACAGCATAGCTCAGCTCTCTTCAGCAAATGGAACCAACTTACACGTCATCACAGGACCCAAGGACAGAACTTTGCTCAAGTGATTGTATAAAGGGGTCGTTTGGTTTCTTATCATAAGTAAAACCTGAAACCTGTAAAAGTAGATATGGATACACTGAAAATGATAAATAGGGTTGAGGTCAGGAAACCACGAACTTCTGAAGTAGAAAATTCTAAGGATTCCAAGACATCCCTTGCACTATCAAACGTTACTATGACAAGTCTCGCGAGAGTTTAGCATGTGTATGTGATATTATGTGAGCAAGAGATAGCAAGTGAGTGTAACATATTGTATTTTAAGAACCTTTACAAAGCCCCTCTGACAATAAAACTAACTAATAAAACTCACTGATGGTACAAATTGGAGCAAAGGTTCTGGAGAGGTCTGTGTAGGCTCACATCAGGGAACTAGTGAGGAAGAAAATTATAACAACTTCAAGACATTTCTTGTACTATTTAATGCAACTATGACAAATCTCACAAGATTCGAATATGTGTGTGTGTGATATGGGTGAGCAAGAGAGAGGGAGCTGCAGACAATCGTGCTACGTTTAGACCAATTCGTCACTTTGTGTACTGATGCTTTTGCATATGTTAAGTTCAAGTTTAAAAACAAAAAAACCTCTACTACTACATTTTATAGAATATTTTAGGTTAGTGCGGTGCCTGTCTGTGAAACACACTTGTATCGACATCCTCTGATACTTGAAAAGGGCCTTGTTGAGGTTTTTAAGACTTTCTGTGGTCAAAATCTAACACCTCGACACATTTCATAAAGGCTACTTTGTCTCTTGTATAGGGCCAAAAGATATTATAGTTGTCATAGCACCTGTGACAGTAGAATTAATTGTCATTGCAAAAAGTAGCTGCACATGTGTACCAGTAATTTGAAGTCACAGTTGACTTTAACATGGTATTTGTGTTTGAGGATTAGTTTTGACCTCACAATACACGTTGATCTGGATTTGGCGTTCAGGCAGGATTTGGTACTCCAGTAGTCTTTGGTGTTCAGGTGGGATTTGGCCTCTTCTTTCTACTGCTCTCAGTTCTTCTTGAATCTTTTTTTTTTTTTCGAGAACACTCTCTTCTTCACCCTTTCTAAGAAGAGATTTGTCATTTCATAATTTTTTTTCCCCTCCTTCCCCTTCACCTCTAATCTCATCTGGCTGCACACCACTTCCAACTCGGCAGCCTTGGCTCTCATCTCGGTGAGGAGTTGAGCGTCTGCTCCCTGCCTTGCCTTCAGATTTGAATTTAGCACCGTCCCTTCTTCGCAGAGGAGGCAAATTCTATCTTTATGGTCTTCCTTCTCTTTCTTTCATGCCTTTTTTGCTGCGTCAAGCCCTTCACTCCGAGGCTAAAGTTTAGTTTTTGGGGTTTTCTGCAGTCTAATTATACCTTAAACTGATCGTCCTCTAGCATCTTCGACATATGAATGGGACGAATATAATCCTACATGCTGTAGACAGTGTCCAATTGTAAAGTTATGCTAATAAATGAAAGTTTGGACGTGACTTTTACATTTCAGTATATTGGAATTTGTTCAGATTTGATTTAAACTTGTTTTGAATGCCAGAGAAAGATTATTTCAAAGTGTCCCAACACTGGGTGGCCCAGTATCCATAGCAACCTGTGCTCTGAGGCTATTTTTAGATCTGCCACACCTGCCTGTGATTGACTAGTTGGGTTTTCAGTCTACACACATACACACACAAATTAAATATCAAAATAAAGTAATGGCATATTAACAGGGAACTCAGGATGACCCTGTATTTTCAAAACAAAAGCTAGGCAGAGTAAATGTATCTTAACAGGAAGCTCAAGATAAGCATTGTTCTTCAAAGTAAAACGGTTAAACTTTTAAAAAATGTTTTTCCTATGTACTTTTTTATCAGATAATCACAGTGAAGTGTAATTCTTTCAGCAGCAATTCTTTCGTTGCTTACACTATGGTATGGTTTTTTCAACCGTTACCAACTACTTTTTTATTGTTCTCTTATGAATAAAGACATTTCCATTTTAAATTGATGCAGAAAATTTCACCAGAATTGAGGCAGAACCCACAGTCCCCTGCCATTTCAGGTGAAGTCTGTCTTGATAGGATCAAGGACCATGGTGTCTAATAACTGTTTGGACACAGATATGAGAGGTGATCAGAAAGGGGGATTAAACAAAGATCTCAGTAAAAAATCAAACTGGAGATGTTGTGTTCTATATAGTCTTAACCACTCTGCTACCAGGCTCTTTTATTAATGGAATAAGATTCAATGAAAGCAAAGTTACTCTTTCTGCTCCATTTTGAATACAAACAAAAGAATACATTTTTTTATAGTTAATTTTCTTGCATTAATTTATTTTCTTTTTAATCGCTTTGTTCTCTGTCAAATAAGAGCCAACATCAATATGAGTTTTGTTTGTATTTGCATTACTAAAAAAATTAAATTGTGTTGTTTTTTTTTTTTTTGCTTTTTAGTCTTTTTTAAGTCTTAACACGCATTCACTGGGCAATTACCGCATGTGTGAAAGCCGCATGAAAGCAAAAGTCATTTTTGTCCTCCTGACACCGTGCCTGCTAATGAGTCGTCATACAATGGCAACCTAAATAAATGATGTGTTAATGTAGATTGAATTTCCAGTCATGCCCTCGCACAAGCTCGAGCAAATAGAAAAGCTAAAAAAGAAGCTATGACCCAGAGTCCAGAACACACTGAAGGAAAGGGAATGAATGGAGGAGTTGTGTTGGCAGTGGGTTTGGCAAAACACAGCAGTGGAGCCCTCTCGCTGTGTGATGGCAGGGAACGCTGCGACTGTGACAGACTGAGAAGGTGTTGCTGCTGCTTCTCTACAATTTCACAAAGTCTATCGCTCAGACAAAATAAATTATAACCCACCCATCTGGCCATGATGGAAGATGATTCAATTTGAGCGAGATCTTGAAAAATGCTCTTCACATAGTACTTAACGGTAGAAGGCTTTTCGCAGAAGAACAGAGAACAAAGGCCAGAAATCCATTCCTGTCACACTGCCTGGATCACCTCATCCTTTAAGTCATGTGCAGCATCCACACCAAGACACTGTACAATATATTCACATTTCTGGATGATCCTGACCAAACGATACAAGATTTTGTTTCATGTAATTTCAGGTGAGTCTGAATCAACAGTGAGATTCATTACGGGACTAAATAACTTGTTAAGTTGGACTTTTTCACTCAGCTTTGAACCCACTACCACCCCCTCTGTTCCCTGAATATCCAGCAGTGCATTAGCCAGAGAGCAACTATTACAGTTCCAGCTCCACAGAGCAGCTATAGAAAGCTGAGTGTTACAGTAAGCCCCCACAGGTTTAATGGTGTGGACTTCTCTCGCCACCTCGCCAGTTCATAGCCAGCTCTCCCCAGGAGCACCAAGGTCACTTTAAAACAGAGGACACAGCAGCCTCTGCATGTGTGTTTGTGCATTTTGTGCATCTATCCTCATGGGCGTGTGTGTGTGTGTGTGTGCCTCTCACTACAAAAGCAGAAGAGAGTCATTTAGGAAGGAACAGCTAAAAGGGCGAGGTTTTCTCTCTCTTTCTCTGGCTCCCTCACATTTTTTTCTCATCCTAAATGTGGCTGAGAGCGACGTCTCGCCATCCTCAAACAGGAATGGAAGTGTCTAATCCCCCTCGGTAAAAGAAATTCCGATAGGACAAACTTCAGCTCATTCTGCGTTGCGCAGAGTCAAGAGTGCTGTATTGATCTGCTCCATCTGTGATGAATCCACAATTAGAGTCATGGCAGGCCGCTGGGGAGTCTGTCCTCTGTTTGATTGAGCCTGTCCTCTTTGCCTTCATGGCTACAGTATGTGGATAAAACATTAAGCAGGACAGAGAGAGCTGTGAGTGTGTGTGTGTGTGTGTGTGTGTGTGTGTGTGTGTGTGTGTGTGTGTGTGTGTGTGTGTGTGTGTGTGTGTGTGTGTGTGTGAGACAGCTGTAGCCAGCAGGAGCAACTTCTGCGTGACAGCGGTGAAGGAGTAAGAGCAGAAGATGAAGGCTGGAGAAGAAATGAAGACAGAGGTGATAGATAACCAAGATGCTGAACAGCAAGAGTGGGACAAAGGATTCCTTTTGGCTGATGTAGTTCTATGAGGGGATTTGGGGAGCGGGTGCACACCTCTTGGGAAAAGAAAGGAGAGAGCCAGTCAAAGACTGCCTGGAATTAGAGAAAAATCATTATTTGCACTTATGTAGTGCTACAGTAGGTTTATTTTGGACTCCTGATTGTAGGTGCACACCCCTTTTGAATTGCGGGTGAGGTGGTTGAGGGGGGGGGGGTTCAGCCTGTAGGAATGCAGCTGTCAGAGCTCAGCAGTAGAAGGGAGATGCAGGAAGGAGGGGGGGGCATCCTGCCAACTGGGTCTGCAGCTTAATTAACTCCAAAGCAGGCGAGCTGTGGGCTGCCCCGTCGCCTTGCATATCAACGACCTGAGCGCTTTTTAAGCACCTTAGCAGACAAGCCCTCCTTTGTGAGCCCAAGGAGTCCATTCAGTTGGGGCCCGGTGGAGCCCAAGGAGTTTCTCTCTTGTCTCTCCTCAGTGCGATGTGTATGTACTGGTTTCCCTCACACAAACATTTGAATGGAGCTTCTGGGTCTACTGTGTGGAGTGCTGAGCCCTGATTGAGCGCTGTGGCTTACCATTTTTTGTTTTTTTTTTCCTGTTAAAAGTGGAGACAAGAATTGAATTAAGGCATCCTGATCAGAACCAAAGAACATCTCAGAGCAACAATATTATGTGTGTATAACGGTGTAATTGGTTCATAGAGGAAAATTGGTTGCGAGAGTTCTCAGTGCAATCAGGACTATGTCACATTTGACCACGAGTCGAGAGTTTGCAGCCCCACAGTGTATAATCAATTCTTGGTTGATCTGTTCTTATCTTTGAGAAGGTCAAACTGGTGTCCCCTCAGACAAAGCTGTCTGTACTCAAGCAGTCCTGTTTAATTCACTGCTAGCGTCAACTTGACTAACCACTGACCTCTAGTGGCCAGGGCTAGAATCAATCATTGATTCAAATAAATTAAGCCTTTTCTTATCAGGATGAAAATTAAATCATGGTCAAGGGGAAACTTACATTGAGGTTGCATATATCCCAGCAATACCTTTTAATGTTAATGTTTCATGAGAAATAGCATTAAGTATATATAAATATATTTAATAGTTTTATGTTTTGCACACACACACACACACACACACACATATATATATATATATATATATATATATATGATGAACAGAGCGCCCACACACACTTACATGAGCAGCTCAAAAATGCACACTTCTCATAGAGCAGCAGAGCAGAGGTCGGATCTGATATATTCTGCTGAGAGCTCACCATGATCTCTGATGAGAGCAAGTGGGATTATTAAATTTGGACCTGCTGGCTCCTTCAGGCTGGTTGGCTGGCTGACCTTGAGTTGCTGGCTGACTGACTGGGTCTATGGTGGTTGGCCAGTGAGCAGACTTATTGACTACATGCATGCCTGCAGGGAGGTCTAGCAGGCTGGCTGGCTGCCTTTTTTAGTTGCTTTTTTTTTCCACTGACCGACTGAAAAGCAGGCTGATAGATAAGCTGCTGGTTTGTCGGTGTCAAAATGGCCAAATCCCTGCATACATGTGGACTGACTAGCTCGCCTGCTGCATAGATGGCCGCCTGCTGTATATTTCATTAGGGTCTACTGTTACACAGCCAACACTTCACACACATTCTACCACCAACACACTGTTATTGCCCTGCAGAGCACTGCTTGCATCAAGTGTCCAGATGGACAAATCAGTGTTTTGTTCAGTTACGTCTCATTTTATCAAACATATCTAGCCATTGTTATACTGAAGTTAGAATTAAAGGATTTGGTTACTTTTTTGAAATGTTAAATGATCCTTTTTAAAACTGAGTAGTTGTATGCTGGCCCTGATGGTATAAAGTTGTTCTTTATACTGGTTTGTTGCAGGATTTTTCACTTTTTTATATGTTGTTCATGTATACCAGCTTTGATCACACACATGCAGCTATACATGGGCTAATGTGCACAAAAATATACACAAACACTCACACATGACTTACTGGTTTTGTCAGGAAGGGATCATATTTGACTTTTAGTGCTGGTTCTTTTATGGGGCTGTCACTTGTATTTTACATTAAGGCAGTAGGCTGTGACTAATGATCAATAATATTTCTCCAAAAGGGAATTATTTTATTCCTAGGACAAAAATTGCCACAGTTTTTAAAAAAAACAACAAAAAAACAACATTTTATTGATTTCTGTCACAGCATGTTGTCAGATGAAAAATATGTAAGTTGAAAACTGTATTTCGGTAGCATACTATTATATTATATTTTATTATGTTTGTGCATTACACCCTGGTAAGTAAGACTTTTATTCTCAATCATGTTAGGTAATAATCTCACCTATTGAATAAGATGCAAATAAATTGTACATTCAGTCCTCTGTTTACTCTCAGCAGACATGTCAGGCATCAGAGTGTATTATGAGTAGCACCCCACTATGACAGCCTCCCAGTGGGGATACCCGTATTAAAGTGCCACACTCTTCGATGCTTTGCCTGATCAGTCCTGGGTTGATAAGACAGGGTGCTTATGAAAGGCAGATTTCTTTCTTAAAGAAGCACATCAAAGCAAACTTGCACATCCGCTCGCTTCCCTCTTTCCACATTCTATCGAGGCAACAAGAAAGGAAGCAGGGTTGGGAGGAAGGAGCGCAGCAAATTGGGTTTGCTGTGACTGGATTTGATGCCAAGAGTGGACAATCTAAGTACACACACACATATATATATATATATATATATATATATATATATATATAGACACACAAAAAACAGCAACAACAATGACCTCAAGCAGTTATGGTGATGAGTCAGGTAGCATGTGTTGCAGAGCAAAAGAGAATGTTATATTGTTAAATATTATAAA
Organism: Lepturacanthus savala; assembly: GCA_030544235.1. Classification (NCBI taxonomy): domain Eukaryota; kingdom Metazoa; phylum Chordata; class Actinopteri; order Scombriformes; family Trichiuridae; genus Lepturacanthus; species Lepturacanthus savala. Next base: position 20,268,715 of record CM060465.1, read on the forward strand.
TAAGAAAGAAATAAAATGCAAGTAATATTATATACAATATAATATTGTATATAATACAATAAAAATACAATATGACAATAAGAGGCCCCCTTCCCTATTTTTTGTTCCTTTCCATCATTGTCCAGAAGTGGCTGCTGGCCAGTTGTAGATCTAGTCCTGCTCATATTTCCTTCCTGCACCTGTACCACTCCCAGACCCATGGGAGGGAATCTGCCCACAGAGAAGTGACATTTTGAGATTATTTTGTTGTTGTTTTAATTCCTTCCCCAAGACACACACCCACCTAATCCCACCGGAGGCCCTGCCACGCCATTAGAGAGCCAGACAAGAAGCATACACCAACCAAGCCAACGCCCCCTGCTATTATTTGATGTAAGATTGTCATCATAATCATGTTAAATTATCAGCATAATTACAACAAGTGATGAGATGAGTGCAACTGCAGCAGCATCACCAGCTAGTCCAACGTAAGGTGGCTGAATATGGCAGAATAAATTGAAGTATGCAAGGTTAATGCCCTTCTATGGCATTTAATAAAGACCCAAATCCCACTGGAAGCTATAACTCCAATATACTGTTTGAAAGCTGCTGACTCACAGCATCAAGTAAACTATGGTTGTAGCCCTCAGGTTTCCTGTGTCCACAGAATCTGAAAGAATAACCTATAATATGAACACAATGCTTTGAGAGCTCTTTCTAGAAAGAAAAGCTTTTGGTTGATAATTTGTGTGGGTGTGTGTGGCCTACCAGCAACATTTAACAGGCCAGCGGCTGCAGTGGGACATGGTTGTCTAAAGGTTGTCTAAAGGAGTGTTGACAGCCTTGCTGCTTTTCTGTTCTCTTTTAGTGTGAATATAAAGCGTGCACTCTCACTTTAAGATTATTATTCAGATTTTGTGATTGTATGAGCATCGCCTATTAAACAAATTCCCAAATCTCTGGAGTAGTCGCTAGGTATATCTTCAGGCCCCGGCTATGAAAATTAAGCATTTTAGCGGCACCATGCTCAATTACTGTTACCCAAATTTGCCTGGAATATTTGATCTAATTAACACTTCAGCAATAAAATGGGTTAAATTACCAAAAAAAATCTGAAAGTGTGATTTTTTTTTTGGTTAAGTGTTAGCTCCATTCTCCATGCAAAATTAATTCTCATTTAAAAGACTCCTAGGAGTAAAGGCAGTCTTCTGTTAATTTTTAACTTCCATTGTTACACTAAATGCAATATAGTATATATAGTATATATATATATATATATATATATATATATATATATATATATATATATATATATATATATATATATATATATATATATATATATTAAAATGAGGAGCTGAATGTCACCTCTCTCTTATATTGAGTTTTGTTTCATGGTGCCTCTTTTTGTGTGTGCTATGTATGTGTGTATGTCTGTTATCTTGACAGAAATGATTAAACTTTTTCCAACTCTTCACCCTCAGGAATGTCAGGATCCCTCATGTAAGAGTCTAGGATATGTCATTATCAGACTGGCTGTACAGACATATTTGTGTGATTCATCCAAGCTTGCCCTGCAGGTTTCTGTGTGTGCGAGCAAACACATGCACAGACAGCACATGCGTAAATCAATGTGTCAAGGACAGAGACTAAAGGCTTTGAAAATATTGCATTAGGTACCAAGAATAATCACATCACACTTTGTAATGAAAGCAAAACATGCATGTATGTATGTATGTATTACTTCAAGATCATTTCAGATCATTTCAGTGAAAATTCTGTGATGGTCGAAATGTTGTTTAAGAAACCTGCCACCCTAGAAACAGTGAATGCATGGAATTTCATGGTCATAAAAATGTATTTGTATCGAGTTGCAGATATACAACATCAGCACAACATACCGGCTGTCAGCAGTTTCATTATAAAAATATTTCTTTTAAGTCACCACATTCAGGTCAAATGTGGGTGTTTCATTTAAAGGGTTAAATCCATATACACAGATACAGTATACAGTTAGTACAGTACAGTTAGTCCAGATGTTCAGTGTTTTGTTTTTTCCCATCAGATTAAGTCCACAAAACACAGGTCAGTACAATGTGTTTGATGTAAACAGGAGCCTTGATAATAAAAAGAAAAGAGATGTAGAAAAAAAAGTTTTATATGAAATGGTATCACCACAAACAATTTCCGTGATAGTGTTTAAATGACCCATGAAGAAATATCTCATTTAGCAGGGTCATAAACAACATGGAGCCTTTTGATTCAAAAGCTACAAAAATGTGCTTCTCTCAGGAACAAATTTTACTCAAAAGCCCCAAAGCAAATATGTATTGCTGGCTTATTTTACCATATAATTTCAAATGAGATGAAACCGTCTCCAACTTCCTCCATCAAAGCTACAAAGGAGCTGTTTTTGTGTGTGTGTGTGTGTGTGTGTGTGTGTGTGTGTGTGCGCTCGCGCGAGTGTGAATCTGTCTCAGATGCGTTGGAAGTAAGGAGTTCAAAGGGCCACTGGCCACCTTAATTTACCCTTTTCCCACATTCTTTATTAGACAAAAATTGCTGTAGCTTACGGTAACAAGACATTTCGATCATTCCTAATGCATAAAGCTAATATTTTGATTTATATCACACAATTATGCAGCACAGTTACAGAGTGATTCTACACAACACACACATATATATATATATACACACACATATATATATATACACACACATATATATATATATATATATATATATATATATATATATATATATATATATATATATATATATATATATATATATATATATGCTCCCAGGACTCTTAGAGCATATTATACCCATGTGGTATGTGCCCAAACCACTCAGCTATTGCATCACCCGATTGTGGCAACCTTAGCATTGACACAAGAAGCATTTTCTTTTGGAGCATAGGTAATCACTTCCTTCCTCACTTCTTTATTCATGCTGTTGAAACCCATGAATGACAATTTGATATTTTTCTGATTTATTGTTCTATATGAATTTAGCATTCCTATTGCCTGCTTGCTGTGACTCGGCCGTGTTACTGTCCTACAAACTTGTAAAAGCTTATATCTATAATACCGCAAGCACTAGTTAGCTACTTGGTGTTTAGAATGCTGCCGCCACCCTGTGGTGCAAGGGAGCTAGACGTACTCCGCAAAAGTTTAGTGAGTCCCTACTGCTACACACACACACACACACACACACACACACAGTACATACGTGCACTACTGAAATGAATCTGGCCCCCCTGCCCTGTATTGTGAGAGGATGATGTTTGTCTTCTGTACAAGTTCACGCTCTGTGATTTCAGAATAGTCTTTGGGGCTTTGGTGTCCTCGTCCTCAGATCTCACAGCTGAACCTAATAGAGGGGAGCGGTGTATGGTGGAAGAGGGCAGGGAACAGAGCATGAAGGATCAAAGTGGGATAGGGTGGAGGAGAGCATGATGGAAGAAAAACGGGAGTTTGAGTAAAGCAGAACAGAAATGAGTGAAGCAGGTAGAAAACAAAAAGAAATAGAGGAACTTTTAAAAAAAGAGGAGAATAACAGAGCCATCTAAGCACATAGGCAGAGTAAAAGCTAGATTGCACTATAGTGAGATGAAAAACGCAGCGTAGAGGAAACATAGGGATGGAACAGAGTCAAGCAGTATCCCAGGATGCCACAGTCGCAGCTAATGATAGGCTGAGACATGTATCAGACAGGGTTCAGAGGCCACAAGGCCACCCCAGCTTTCATCATCCTGTATATTGGCTCTGGGCTGTACAGTGCCTGTAAAATGTCAAAGGGGGATGAAGCAAGCTGGAGGAAAAATCAATGCACTTTGGAAAAACTGTTTGGCTCCTGTGCTTTGTTTTCAGCACATGCTCTCTCTCACACAGACGATGCAGACCTATTTTGACATTTTACCTGGAATAGTCTGTGCTTATATATGGTATTGTGGGCTGCATCTGCTTTAATTTAATGAAGTAATTAATTAATTAAATAATTAATATAATGTTTCTCTAAATGAAAGCTGGAACCTGAAGGGGTGAAGTTTATTGACGAGTGCAGCATATTTGGCCTTCAGTTTGTGTGTGTGTGTGAGTATTCATAGATCAATATTGTTCAGTTAAGCTTTAGTGTTTCATTTTAAATTAGTGCTTCATTTAAAAATTGTCATTTTAAATTACATGTTGGTATTGAACATTTAATGTTTTTTTAGTCTGTAGTGTTCTCTTGTGTTGTATCGAGCCAGTGACGTAGGTTTTCAGGTTGGGCGGTACAATTGCTCAGCTTACCCCACTGTTGTTTTTGATTAGTCTGATTGCTATCCACCGGTTCACTTCAGAATTACATTGGATGCATTGAATGCAAATAATTGCTGTTCACACGATGAAGTACTGTATATAATTTGCATATGCATTACAGTACATCATTTGCATAGCTGCAGCAGGCATATCTCTGCTAGATATTTGGGTGAAGGCAGGGGGACTAAATCCAGCAGTATAATTGGTCAAATTCTTTTTTTTTACTTTACTTACATTGGGCCACCACTGAATCAGTTTCCTAGAGAGAAATATACTCATTTGTTGGAGAATACCACATCAGGGGTCCAAATTCATCTTGAAAAGAAGGAAAACCAGCCACAGACCGATCTCACAGAGAGTAAGCCAAGATGTAAAGGATTGTACATGGAGACAATCACAAAACCTGGGTCAAAATCATCACCTTTTCCATGTCCACAGCATTTGTCAGTCAGTCATTTTCTATACCTGCTTATTCCTCATTAGGGGGTCTGCTGGAGCCTATCCCAGCGCGTTACGGCGAGAGGCAGGGATACACCCCAGATGGTCACCAGCCAATTGTGGGGCACACACACCATTCACTCACACACTCACACCTATGGGCAATTTAGAGTTGCCAATTAACCTGAGCATGTTTTTGGACTGTGGGAGGAAGCCGGAGTACCCGGTGAAAACCCACGCAGACATGGGGAGAACATGCAAACTTCACACAGACCCCGGACCAAGGAGGTCTTGAACCTGCGACCTTCTTGCTGTGAGTCAACAGCGCTAACCCCTGCGCCACCATGTCGCCCCCACAGCATTTGTAATAATGCATAATAATAATAAATAATATAATAATAATAAATAATACTAATAATCCAAATTGTCTGGACCCAAAGGATGTCACAATCATGAATAATTTGCAGTTATGGTATAAATGTTACAGGTGAATAAGTAAAGTTCGTTGTCATAGTGCCACCATCTGCCTAAATTGCACCAAATTCTGCACTATATTTACTGGCATACCCAACAAAACTCTCAAGCGTTAAATCGATCAGATGAACGGATGTCGAGATTTGTGAAGGCAATAGAGAAAGACAGGCAGATTCCATGCATAATATGAAGAGATAATAAGGATTGGGACAAAAGACAAGAGTCAGAATTGTCATGTATATATAGAGTTTTGGAAAATGTATTGCCATGAAAGGCATGGAAATCTTTTGGGGAAAACAAAAAAAAAAAGTGTGAGTCCTAGTTACATTCAATCCCTTGCCAAACAAGTTCACACAATGCTGATTAAGCAGCCTGAGCCATTTAATTTAATGCCTCACACCCCATAAAATGAATATAAAATAATAGTTACACAGACAGCGGCATTAGAAGACCCATAAAATGTCTGTGGAATAACTAAAAAGTATTAAATTCCCCACCCTCTATGGTGTACACAGGCACTCTGAGCAGAATAACATTCATTCTGTTAAGTCAAGTGAATGAATTCACTGTTCTGCAGAAATAAAATGTTCATGCTTCACTTCTGCAGCTGTCAAATTCAACTTGAGTTACACAGACTGGGAATATAGCTGACAAACAGCTTTATTTGATACTGCACTGTTGATAGTCTCCCCTGTGTATTTATTTGATGTTTGTAAGAGAAGGAATTACAACGCTTCCTATCGTGGTGAGTAGCATACAGTTAGCAAGAGTGCAGAAAGTAAGTTCCTATACATGGAAGCATACAAAGGCTTTATTCATGATATGCCTACATGATCATATAGAAACCATCTATATGAAGCCTATTTTTGGTATATATATATGTGTGTGTGTGTAATTGTTATGCGACTATGCAAGAATCACCCACAAAAAGGTCCTTTTGGGGTTTAAAAGGTGGAAATAACCCACAATCATCCAATAAATCTAATCACACACACCCCTCACTCAAAGCAAGTCAACTGAGGGTGTTAACCTGCCGGTGTCACCCACATAAATGTGTGACACCATCCTCCTTTTATAGACTTGCCAGACTGATTACCTCCAGCTGGGTGAGACAAGCACAGGTGTCCTCAATAGCTCCTAATGAGGAGTGTGTGGTAAAATTAACCTCCATCCATAACAGTATTAATGAACATTTTATTTATTTTATTTTTTCTTTTTTAAATTTAATGTAATTTTGCTTAACATTCTTGTGTTCTCTTTATGTTTCTGCGCTTTTATTTAGTGAACATCTGCCTGGGACAAAATGAAAATTAGCTGATGGCTATAATCTGGCATGTTTGCATATATTTATTGTTGTAACCTTGCACTGTCCCCTCTCACATAAATAAATAAAATTAAAGTGTAAGCTCAAGCTCTTTAAAATGTCTTAAAAACATCTTAGAATAAAATCAGGGAAATTAAGGCCATGTATTGTAAGAGTAAATTCATGCTGTAGGTATTGCATTTGCAGTTGTGGCCTTTGAGGCTTATGGAAATTACCAGAAACAGAAATAATAAACTTAATGTACTGGTTACACAGGCGCCTCTTAGATGGACTCCTTGCAGATGTGGACAGTTAATTATACATTTCAGCTTCATACATTTTTATTTATAAAAAACATAAAAATACTAAAGATTTGTACCATAAAGTGCATTCTATTTTGTAATCAAAGTCAATGTACTGGTGTTGAAAAGTTCTGAATCACACCAAACTCTGGGTCGTTGGTCTGTTGACCTGTTGAAGTCTCTATTCATTGGATGGTTCAAGAGTCATGTGATCCTTAACATCTGTATCATTTTCAACAGTCATGTACATTTATTTTTTAGTTTCTTTGCTTGAGACAGGCTGGTTTGAGACCATTTATCATTTAGCATATTAATATGCTTGAACTGATCTCTGATTGGTTAATATTGTTTGAATGAAAACGTTTGATTTGACAGTATTCTCAGCACTGAGCAAAAGAAAGGAAACACGGTTTTGTTTTTTTCGAAGTAGCAGTCACTCAATAAACTTTTCTATCAAAGAAATTGTTTTAACATGTGTCCTGAGGCCATCTGGCATCTTAAAAGGTCTTAAAAAACAATAATTTGACTTTAAAAATGGTGCAAGAACCCTGCATACACAATGAATGCCGTAGTTGTGGATATCTGAAATCACAATTGTTGATAGGAAAAATATAGTCGTTAGATGTTGATATCTCCAATGTTCTTTTTGACTAGGCAAAACTGAGTTACAGATATTTGCAACACAGACTAGAAGCAATATCTTAACAACAGCATCCATTGACTAATTGGATTGAGGAACATAGGCAGAAAGATTGTTGGTCAGGTATGGTGACAGCGTGGGAAAACACAGAAAGTGACAGAGAGAAATCAAAGAAAATTGGGCATTTTTTATCTTTAGTGGAATAAAGACAGAACACAAGGTGACTTATATTTGAATGGGGGACAATTTTAAACATGGTATCCTTTTGTCTTACCGCTTCTAATACTATGAGGTTCACATTCACAATAATCCATCATAACTAGTATTTGTGTGTGCCTGTAAAGACATTCATTGCTGCAATACTGTATAGATCCATACTGAAGCCACCGCTCACCATCAGCTGCTCAAAGCTGTCATGCAGCAGTGTAGTTTGTATTCCTACAAAGTTCTGCTCTTCTGTTGTATTTCTATCTCCAAGTCCCTGGGATGAAGGGATTGAGGATTTAGCGGTGATCAAACTCACTGAACTGGACAGGAATAACACAATAGGACAGGCTCTCTGACTCCCCCATCTATTGTCGAGATGATTTGACCGTCTGGGGTGCTGCGGCCGTGGAATGAAATAATGACCCGGAGAATTGCCGAAGGAGGATGGGGGTGGCTTAGGGGGCAGCGGAGGTGTGATGGGTGGGTGGAAGTGTGGACAGGATGGCCGTTTTTCTATTTCTCAGCCATCTGATTCCCTTGTGTAATGTGGACACAATTAGGAAGGGGAAACGTGTCCCAGAGCAGCTTTACCCCATCTGCCAGGATGAAAGAGATCAGAGTGACTCCTGCGATGCTCCTTTTTCTTTGCATCTCACCTATACCTTTCCACCACTTTTTTTCCTTTCTGACCTCCCCTACACTTCTAATCTCTCTCTCTCTTTCAAATCATCTGTTTTCTCTTGTTTCATCACTGTCACTCATTCACTCTTTGCATCCTCTGAATTTATTTCGTCTGCCTCGGCTAGATGGCAGCCATAAATATTCATCCATCCAGTATTTATTCTAATAATGTGATTCTTATATGCATGTCCATGCTCACATGCTCATCATATGCTCATCTTTCACATTCATTAGCAGCTGTTTCTCTTCACTGTTCATGCTTCTGACTGAATCCTACTTGATGTATCACTTCTCGATTCTGAAGCTGATATGTCTGCTTTGCAGAGGTTATCAACCCAGAAGTGTCTCCCACTCTGGGATCTGGACCTACATTACTGCTGCTGTGAGATTTCTTATTTTGTTTAAAAAGGAGCTATCATGTAAATATATTCCCAATGGGATATGTGTGCTTGACTTTCCCCATCTGTTTGTTCCATGTTGGAGCAGAAACCAAGCAAACCAGATTCTTGACGGAAATGGACCAGGGCTGCACAGCAGACTTAGACATGAGAAACATGCTGAAAATGATGCCAAGTCATTTGATTCATTCTTTTTTGTTTTACATCACATATGAACCACAAAGCAATTCAATTATTTTCCCATCTCACCTCAAGGCCAAGGTAACACTTCTTCTGTCTGCTTGTCTTGCTGCATTGCTCGCGATAGTGTAATGAGGCTCCTTTTCAGCTTGGAAGGAGGTTCTATTGCCTTCTGTGCTTTTGTAACCCCCCCTTACTTTTTTGTCTCTTTGTCTGCCCTTCCATGATAGAGAGTAAAGGGGCAGTGATATCACACACCTTTCCAAAGCAGCCTTCCAACTGTTTTTTTGTACAATTCACAGCATCTTTAAGCTAATACTTGCAGCAGTGGCTAATGCTAATCTATCGTAATGTCTAAGCAATGTTCTTTCCGCTGCTAGCATGAATAGAGAAGTTGTTTTCATGACCAGTTCACAGCATAAATGGGCTGCACATAGTGATTTTAATGCTGATGACACCACCGGTACATTAATGTTATAAAACAGTAAGAAAATAATTAAATTCTATTGTTTCCAGACGGAATTATTTAGCTGTAAAATAAAGAGGCCAACCGCAGTGCTTGGGTGAGCTGAGCCGAAGTCTATAATTACCCAAGAGACGCAAGGGGGAGAGGAGAGAGATAGGTGGTCATTTGGATGGGATATTAATTGTAATTACCATTCTGGTGGGATGTCGCCCTAGCAACCTCAGCCACCGTTGGTCTCAGCCTGACCATAGAGGGTGTGTGTGTGTGTGTGTGACAGTAGAGAGACAGGAATGCGACTCTGATGGCTATAAACAAACTATAACAGCAATCCTGTCCTTTGCTTTTGTATTGTTCACTCCTCCTCTCACACTTTCCTCTCTTTGTGCTCCTTCCTCTCTTTCACACCCCTCCAGCTCCTCCACCTTTCTCCCTCCAGTCGTCACGCCTTCATCCATGTTGACCCAGCGTTTTGCTTTCTGCCCCGCTGCTTCCTCTTCTCATGTCACTCATTAATCATAGGCAAGTAGCTCATGGGAAGAGTGCTTACTTGGTTTCTGTTCATCAACCAAAGGCTCTTCTATTCTCCCATTTCAGTACTTCAAGCTATGTGTGTGTGTGTGTGTGTGTGTGTGTGTGTGTGTGTGTGTGTGTGTGTGTGTGTGTGTGTGTGTGTGTGTGTGTGTGTGTGTGTGTGTGTGTGTGTGTGTAGCTCCTGGAGAGTAAGGCTTTTTGTTTGGAACTGTACCTGTGACAAAAACTCTCTCATAAAGGAAATGATGCAGGCTGCGAGTTCTGCACAAGATGAGGAGGATTGTGGTCAATTCCAAAAGAATGAATCACTACTCACTGATTGTGGTTTTAATTAAGCAAACTGTGTTGTTATTCTTTACATAAACATGATTTTCTGGGGCCGGTGTTAGTGGTCCGTGGCGAGCGTGCATGTGTGTGTTAGCGGGATTTCATGATCTTTGTTCACTTCACACTCTTTTAATGAGACCCGCAATTACAACGTGGTCTATGACAGCATTCTCTGAGCTGGGTTGGACACACACTCTCTTCTCAGTCTATCTTTATATCTCCTAGACGCAGATCCAAGTTTTTACATGGGAGACTGACTTCAGTGGCAATGATCTGCTCTGGGTATAAAAAGCACATTAAATGGACCCTACAAAGCCTGCCAGACATATATATTTGACTCTCCCAAATGTGATGTCGTTGCCCAGAAGTGTTTCTGTTTACTGCTTCATGTCTGCTTGCTGTGTGTGTGATGTGTCTGCACTAGATAATCTAACACAAGTTTATGATTAACTTTGTGACTGACCTGCTTGTTTCAATTCTCATTGTTACACCTAAAAAAATCTTCAGGCACATAAGGTTGCAAAGTGACCAGATATGAGGTGTATTTAAGAAAAGATGACCAGTGTCCTGCTTCTTTAAGCCACGTGTAAGTAACTGCTTGCGCATCACTTGTGGCAGCAGAGCTAATCCTAAACGAACGTTGCGATTATTCCCAGCAGAGAGATTAAACTGCCAGGGAGCAGTTTGAAATGCTGAGGAAACCAAGATCTTCTCGTAAGATGAGCGGAGGAGATTGGGTGAATAGCAGGGGAGGCGCAAACACAAGGTCTGACTTTAAGATATTAAAGCTTGGACCTTGAAGGAAAAAAAGCCTGAGATTGGAAAAAAAATAATGAAACAGCTCATTCAAAGATAAATGTTTTAGAGACTGAGAGCACCAAAGTGTGATACCACACATGAAATCTTTTTCATGTGTTTCACTCTCCCTGCAGGTTTTCCCCTCACGCTACCCGCTGACTTTACTGTTTGAAAGCCCTCCACATTCAGATGCAGATTCAGAATTTAAATGTATGACTGAAAGGTTTATCGTAACCACTGAGTCTGGGTATCCAACGCTTCTCATCTGAGTGGCAGTACAAGATAAGGGCACCACTTTACCACATAAAAGAGTCACTAAAGGATCAATCAACTGCTTCCTCAACTTGCACTTTTATCCCTCTAAACAGAAATGGTTTTGAGACTGTAAGGGGTTTGCATTGGGGAAAAGATAGTGGCAAAATGTAACCATAGTGACTGATATGATGCCAGCATTGATAAGCACATGAGATAAAGCTACTGGATTTCTATTCTCAGGATCCTTAGAGAGTGGCTCTCAGACACAAAAAGGTAAAGCGCCAGCTAACTTGGCTGAACTTATTTTAGCTTTGTCATAGTAGCTGCTAAATGCTGTTTCAAGAGCTCTGGACTACCTTGTCATGTTTTTTTGTTTTGTTTTTTTCTCAGCAGACCCAGCAGGAGGATGATTAGGACTTATCAGAATGGTTTAGACAAGAGGACACTATAAATATCACCTGATTATGTTCTTTATAGTGGATGGTGTCAGTGTGCTTGACACAATCAGCATGATGCTTGATAAAGTGTCACCAAGTTTAGAATTTATGAAAAGCTTCTTTGTGTCATGCTGTCATTTATGTGATACATATTGAACAATCCAGTGACTTGTTTATCTTTTTTATTTCAGAGTGTTCTCTCTACTTTATCATATAACTTTATGGTGACAGTGGTCTCTAGAAGGCTGTGAGTGAAGGTCTGCTGCCAGCGCCACGCTATATAGATTTTCATCTGGGACGCTTGGCGCCACAGAGTGGGGGTGGGGGGTGACTGCTGCTGTCACGTCCAATCAGCTTGCCTGTTCTTCTTCCTCTAATTTCTCCCTCTTGTCTGACTCAGCCCCCTGACCTGGTACCCATCCTCCACCCAGCCCCCGTACATCTCAGCTTAACTTTAAATCCACACCCTCTTGATGTCAAGGAACCATTTTTAAAACGTTAGATCGCAATATATGAAAGGCAATGGCCTTTACGCATTCCGTAACTAAACACTGCATCCTATCTTGTCCATCAATGTTAAGATCTCATCTTTCATTTGATCCAACAACATGTATTGATTGCTGGGCGGTGTATCCTGCCAAGGGAGAGCAGAAGAGATAGGAGATAGGATAGATGGTGTGAGGGAGACAGCGGTGAGATGTGTAAATGTTGTCTAGTTTTTGCATTTCCTTAAAAATTGTCAATAGGCGACAAACTCTTTATCCCACGTCTCGTCTTCCGCCTTTATCTTTCTGCCTCTCCTTTGCTCTCTAACAAACCACTTACACACTCATATCCCTCTGCATGTCCACATCTCTGGGATGAGGAAGCAACATGGCATGTTTCTGTCATTTCCTAGGCCTCTGGTCCCTGATCCATCTGAGAAGAGATCAATACCCATCGTTATTGTCTGCTGCTCCCTAATCACAGCTCCACTGGTGGGAGATGAAGCTGAGAAACTGACTGCGAAGCTCCCCCCACTTTTTTTGCATCCTTTCCTTTGTCTTACTCTCTTTTCACTCCTCCTGTTTGTCTCTTTCTCTCCTCTCCCTGCTTTTCCCTACAACCTGCCTGACACCTAGTGTATGTGTGTGTGTGTTCTTGTGTAACCCTGCTGAAAGCCAAAGCAGCTGTTCTTAATGGCACCAGAAAAAAGCCTATGTGTCTTAGTGTCCTTTGAAAAGCAGCCAATACGCTACAGTGGTAATAAGTTGCCTTTGAAGTTGTGTTCACGTTTCATATTCATATTTTCCGTCTCATGTCAAGTTTTGATGTTTCTGCAGAGATGCCACACTTGATGTCTGACTGACTCTCCATTTTCATTACATTACATTACACTAACCATGCTTGCATGAGAGCCACACATTAATGATTAAATTAATTAATTAGATCTTGTTTGATCCACCATCATCATCAAGCATCTCTCCCCCTCGGTAATGACCTCAATAATGGTGCTGACTTTAATGGGATTTTAATTGATTTAGCTGCTTTAGTTTTCTGGCGTGATTGTGTCCCACACTCTTCAGGCTGAGGTGAGCAAAGGAGCTGATCTATTAAACCTCCAAACATTGTCTTGTCGCGTCCCCTTTTTCCAACATGAACTTGTTAAAAACTGTAAAACGTCAAATCAAATTAAATCAACCTTGTTATATGGCGCCATTCAGGCATAATTGCACCACAAAGTAATTTGGATTTGATGGACTATAACAGTGCCAGGCTGAGAATACATTTCATAAGGTTTTATTTGGAACAGTTTGAAAAGTCGCATGTCCTCAGGTCTCCTGGCAGGTAAAGACCACGAACACTAAACCAAGGTTCAGATTAGTAAGTCCAATGTTGATGTGCCAAAAACTGCAGTGCCTGGAATGGCCACTTTGACACTGGTGAAAGAAGCAAGTCAATCTCCATAGACCAGTACTGATTGCAACCTAGGAATGTACTGTATGTGGTTAATGCTTTTTGAATGTATCACTTTTAATTTTAACTTTGACTGTTGTTTTTTTACATATAGAATCATATTAAATGTTGTGCAAGCACCTTATGATACAGATCAAGGACACATCCTCCATATATATATATATATATATACATACATACATACATATATACATCCAAAACTCTGTTCTTTATTATACTCTCACTCTTCGCTTTATAATTGCCTGTGACAATTTTGTGGTTGTTGTCCATGTGCCATTAGTCCAGGCGCCTCTACTGATAAGCCTCTGAGTGCAGATAGCTAGTAATGTTCCAGGGCCTGTCATAAATAGAGTACATTGCCACTGCAGCTGCACTTTAATAACAGCCTCTGCTGTGCTACCCAGCTCTCATCACCCTGCTGACCACAGAGGTGAATTGTGAAGTGGGTTAGAGTGTCAATGCCTTTGTGTGTGTTTAATTTGAGCAAGAAGAATGGTAAAAAATGTAGCATTTTATATATATACCTCTCATGTAGGGTTTCTGTACAGAGCTGGGACTCAAACACAGAGGAGAACAATGGACACCAAAAACAGAAAGTAAGGATAAAATCTTTGCTTGAGGGATTCTGAGGTCAGACATGGGTCGGCAGTCAGTGCAGGAGGCAAAGTCCATTCAGGGGCAAAAAACAAACACCAAAGTCTAAAATTCCTAAAGGAAATACGGACAGACAAAGCATGAACACACTAGGGCGACAATGTCAGTCTGTCACCAAGCAGCAACTAAGTCCCCTGGTCAGTTCCAGTTGAAATATTTGAAGTTGAAATCAACTAAAGGAAATATCACCCCAGGTGTCTACTTGTGTCTTTGCATTGTATGTAATCGTGCCCATTGAACACAACATTAGTCTGAAAAGTAGCCATTTTATTTGCATGCTGTGCTAAATTTAGCAGGAGCTGCAGCTGTGTCTGAAACCTTAGTAGACACTGCCTACGAACCAGGAGCTACTACTTGAATGCCATAGTAGTAGCTTCTATGGAGGAAGTTAGGTAATAAAAGGCACAGAAATGACATTAAAGGTCTGAATATACTACCAAATGAACACGTACACAGACAGCTGTCTAAGTCATAGTTCTCAGAACTACAGTAAAATTTGCACACACAAGTATTTGTTTTTACTTCTAATCTGAGGTGAATCACCTTTCTTTCCATCAGTAAAGCCAGATTTGCATATTGACGGGGTGATGCCAGCATAAGTCTGGTTCAGAGTCAAGTATAAATGCAGCAGGCAGCTCAGCTCCCTCACTGACTTTTTTCCAAACTCACCAGCATTTAAGTTGTCTATTATTGATGACAGCAGCTGAGGGGCGTGTCAGACACCATGTTTCTGCACCGATTGGGAAGCAAAAGTGAAACAAAATCAATGTTTTAATCCCAAAAGTTCCAAAAATAAACAAAATGAATAATAGATGTACTGACTTGAACGTCCTCTACCAGCTGCTTTGGGACAAATACATACTATTGCCGCCCTTGCGTGTCTGATGATGTGTTTTTGTCTCATCTGTGCACCTTTGGGGATGTGTTTGCAGTTAGAGAAAGCCACGCTGTCCTCTCCTCCATGCTAATGTCCTGACCACGGCCTCGGCTCTCTGCACTCTTCTCGGAAGCCAGCCGTCCGGAAGACAGGATCAAACACAGGACGAGGAGATGTCAGTGACTGGAGTCAGACACCCTTTCATCTCTCCTCTGCCTTGCCAGCGCACACTCTAATGCTTCATTTTCCCCACGCACAGGGGCGGGAGTCTCCACAAAGAGAGCTTTTTGAGCAACTCTCTCTGTGGTCTGTCTCTCTTTTTCAATTCTGTTTTAACCGATACATCCCAGATAGAAATACAGATCAAGATAAACTTACTTATGCACTTACAATTTTATATGCATCTCCACTCCCTAATGTATGAAAGAGTAAATATGTATTTATTTCTACTGTTTCTCTCAAGAGATTTCATGGTGCAATGAATAGCTTCATCTCAAAAGACTTCCTTATAGATAGAATTCCCTATACGAGGAAACTAAGCTAGTTATAGTTGCTTCTTCTCTTTAAGACCAGTGTTTACCAAATATGGCTTCAGCAGTAGTCTTTACAGGATATCTATCTATCAATAATATACTGTAGATCTCCCATCTGTATGGCTCGTGTCTCTGACTGGGGTCCCACATTAATTTGATACCTTTAAGATCAGAACAAAGATGAGCTGTTAATGAAAACATGAGAGCAAGTTGAAATGGAAACTACATTTGTTACTGTGCGGATGGTCCTGCTGGAAAACTGCTAACTATTTCTGCCAAATGTATGGGAGAGAAACAGTGCGATTAACATCAACAGAGTACATAGACCCTGGAATAAACTGGCTCCCCTGAGAGTCTGAAAGTGTGAGCAGCCATTTCAGTAAAACAAATCTCAGGGGCAAAAAATTTCAAAACCGTTAATCTAGATCAGAATCATCCAAATAGGATTAAATCTCAAAATATCGAAACCAGATGTGATCCTGATTCCACAAAATTGCAATAAGGATTTGTTGTTTTGTGGTATTTGAAAGAATTCTAAAGTGAACCAGCATGGATTGAAGGTACACCGCAAAATCTCCGGTGTTAATATAACACTTAAAGAGTTAATTTTAACACCACTAGTCTTAACTAGTAACTAAATGAACTATTTAAGTGTTATATTAACACTGGTGATTTTACTGTGTAGATGTAGAGATGTGAATCTGACAAAATTCTAGATATAGCCTCTTTTTAACAGATGATGTATAGAATAACATCAGTGAAATACCCCTGCTTAAAAAGGTTTATTGCATGCTTTAAATTTTTGAGATTCACTATGGTCTTTTGTGGCCTTCTGTTTTAAATTCTTCCAGCAGAGTTTTACCTGGTCCAATGTTGTTAACTGCCCACTTTCAGTGGCATTTACACTCATGAAGATTCCAAGTCAGTCCAAATTATCAGTTTCAGTTTAGCTGTTACTAAGGTGCTAATTTTAGCCATTATATTGGCATAATTTAGCATGTTTTTAAGGGTTCAATTACTCCTTTTGAAGTACTATACTTACTAGCATGTCCGTTTTTCTGGCTGTCTATTTCTCCTGCAAAGCACACCTGTATTAAAGACACATACTTAAATGTGTTCAGGTAGGAAGTTAATTGTGGAGTCTTAAAAGCAGTTGTTCTAATCATTACAAGGACCATTCCAACATCATTCTCAATACCAAGTACACCAAGTTTGGACTCAATCAAAACTCCAGAGGCCAGAGGACACAGTACAGTTGCAGTCCACGATGGGAACAGTAACACAGTTGCTGATGTCATCATCTCAGCTCAATTTGGCAACACAGGTGTTAATAATCACACTAATTATAGCTCTTATCCTAAATGCAACAGGACCTTAATTATTGTCATTAGTAACACCTGTGTTTACATACTATTTAAAAATGTCTTGCAAAAGCCATACTTAATGTATTGAATACAGTGTATTGTTTACAGTATAGACTACACAAATGACATCCATTGTTCACTGTCTATAAGGGCAAAATGGAGAATCTAGCTGAAGAGGGCAAATTATATATCCAAAACACAACAGCAGGAAAACACAAAGAATGCATACAATGCATACATGCATTGCCAGTCTACTTCAACCACATCTGGAACACACAAAAGAAAATATGCATTGACTATGTTCCTTGCTTTGATGGTATGTGTGCCCATAAATCAGCTCTGAGTGTCTTCTGTGTCAACCAGCCTTGTCCAATGGTTTGTTAAATGTTTAATAAATCCTGAACAAACCGGGCAGATTGAGCTCAAATTTTATGAAATGAGGAAAATGTCAAATACTGTTGAGGTGATAGACTGCATTCATGCCATCCAAGCACCCGTTGAGAGAGAGTGTGGGAGTTTGTGAACAGGAAAGGGCAGCGCAGCATTAATGTGCAACATGTCATAAATGAAGACCTCATCAGAACTAATACCCAGTTCCATCTTGAGGAAGAGCCATATTTTTAGAAACCTCCAACAAAACCGCCTAAATGGCATCAGATTTGAGGAGAGCAACGACCCGCTCTTACCATGGCTAATGACACCTTTTGCCTTGGTAAACAATCATGCAGATTAGAGATTTAACTGCACTCATGGAAGAACTAGGAGCACAAATTGCAGTTTTAAGGGGTGTCGAGAAGGTGATTTGAATGTGCGATCTACCTACCTGTTGACCAACAGCAGCATGCAACATAATCAAAGTCGCCCTAGTGAACCATTATTTTACTTAAAGTCTTTTGTTCAATAAAAACATTAGTATTCTGCAACATTAGTATTTGGGGTGGTCAAACGAACATGATTTGATGCTACTTACTATGATGCATGCCATTCACTTACATTGTACCTACATCTTATGTAGATTTACATCAAAGATTAGCTGGCTTACACTGGCTAGTCTCATACTGTAAATGGCTGATTTGTTGGCTGACCAGCTAGTTAGTATGCTGGCATTGTCTCTTTGGTATGTAGAGGGTGCAAAGAGCAAAAGAAGAAATATTGATAAAGAGACAGATAGAGGTGGAGAAAACATAAATGATTTAATAATAAGATCCCTCACATTCATTTTAGAATTGGCTGAAATCATATACATCCCCTTATCAAGATGAAATAAGAAAAGAAAACGTATTTGTGTGTGTGCAGACCTTGCAAAATTTCCTCTCTCCGCAGTCCCATTTCATCCCAGTGAGTGGCCTCTCCTCTCTGCTCCCTGGTGTTCACAGATGCCTGTCACGTCACTATGAAAAGACAAGAGAGAAGAGAGAGGATGACACAGATGCATCCCCCTGACGGAGAGACAGGGCGGATTGAGAGGTGTAGCTGATCCCTGAGAAGTACTGCCGGCTTAAGATCCCCTCAATATCCTCTCTTCGTGCCTTTTGGTACCATGAGGCTCGGGGACTGACGTCAATGTTATTTCTGTCCATCCCTTGGTCAGGGAGGGGTTCATCATCTCGCATCCATTATTCACACACAGCGTCAACCTAGACAGATCTGATCTCGACAGGGCAAAGCAACGACCAGCCCACAATAGCTGTGGCTTCACACCTTTTGATAAATAATACCGATTTGAGTCACATGGTGTCCTGTCATATTTTGAAAAATGGAATCGTAGTCTGTCTACATACAGTACATGTCAACATAAAACCGCTGTGTTTTTCTTTGTGCTCTTCTGTATATGATGCTGTATTTTAGATTTCCACTCAACAATTTTTCATTCTCAGGCAGCGATTCTTTAAGCAGCAGGAACTTGAGGGAAAAGCTTGTCTTTAGTCACCCTAAACATAATGCCACAGCATGTTTTGATTGTTAACAGCCTTTGATTGAACAGCCTTAGATAAGCCTTTTTTTCTACAGTGAAACACATAAACGTACACTTTTTTGATAAAGCATAAAACACACGTTAAACACAATTCTCAACTGCAGTAGTAAAGGAGAGCGATTCCTCAGGTCTGGTTTCATGTATGCGTTTTTCGTCATGCATGGTTAATTGTGTGTTAATTGTGCTTGTATTATCGCTGCTCCCTGCCCTCGATGACGGTGATAGTGTGCCGCCATCCACCATCTGCTCTCCTCTCTGCAGCTATCGAACAACTTGTACAGACAAAGACTTGCTCCCATAAAGCCTTGTGAACCGTGCTTTAATGCAGCGGTGTTGCCGATGCATGTCAGATCAATACACTTCAAAGAAGTGGATGAATATTGGAATTTAAAATATGTAGAACATATTTATGTTGAGACAGAGCAACTCTAAAAACCATGTACCTCTCTGAAATAACCATATTTTAAGTTTCCGCATGATAAAACAGGTGCTTTTTTGGCATCTGGTTTCATGTGATGTTATATAAAGATATCCCAGATAGATATCTTATAGATCCGTTTGTATCTTTGAGCAACAGTGATTTGTCAGAAATTCATAGATGACATGATTTGCATTCCATCTGGATTCTGAGATGTGGTGAGAACTGGAGAGAAGAAGGTTCCCCTCTCCGTCTCTCTCCCTTGTTGTTGCTCTTCCTTTCCAAACACTGTGGCAATAACCTCTCGAGGTCCTCTGTGATTCTCTCAAAGAGTTTAAGTTAAACAAGAGACATGGCGCATCTCACTTCTGCATTGGAACAGAAGATTTAGCCGTCCCTGTGTTCAAACACTTACCAAATCAAAGCAATGACATCAGTAATATTTCATGTTGAGGTCACTTTCTTGATTTGATTTGTTGTCTCGGTAATTAATGTTGGATATTTTATGTAATCTGATTGGTAAATCTTATTTGGTTAGCTGCTCTGAATGTTTGGTTCATCTCCTTGTCAAAATTACACATACAGTACAGGCAAAAAGTTTGGACACACCTTCTCATTCAATGTGTTTTCTTTATTTTCATGACTACATTTTGGATTCTCATTGAAGCCATCAAAACTATGAATGAACACATGTTTATGGTGTTATGTACTAAACAAAAAAAGGTGAAATAACTGAAAATATGTTTTATATTCTAGTTCAAAATAGCCACTATTTGCTCTGATTACTGCTTTGCAAACTCTTGGTATTCTCTCAATGAGCTTCAAGAAGTAGTCAACTGAAATGGTTTTCACTTCACAGGTGTGCCTTATCAGGGTTAATTAGTGGAATTTATTGCTTTATTAATTAAAGCAAAAGGTGGCTATTTAGAAGAATCTAGAATATAAAACATGTCTTTGGTTATTTCACCTTTTTTTGTTAAGTATGTAACTCCACATGTTCGTTCATAGTTTTGATGGCTTCAGTGAGAATCTACAATGTAAATAGTCATGAAAATAAAGAAAACACATTGAATGAGAAGGTGTGTACAAACCTGTGGCCTGTACTGTATATACAAGCGATTTCATAGTGAGATAATATAGTTAATCTTTTGATACCTCTAAATTAACAAAAAATTATCTGTATGTAGCAAATATAGCTATAGCGTCATTTTTCCAATCCAATTAATCCCACAAGACCAGAAAAGCTTCACGAATGCCATATTTTTTGGGGGGACAAGGTAGACAGGTTAAGGAACATGTATGCAGGCAACAAAAAATGAAATAATTTGTACTGCAGGGTTTTTAAGCTGTTGTTAAACAGGTTGAGGGTCTGTGCCACTCTCAAATGGTGAGGAAAGTTACCGTATCCACAAGCAGCGCAGAAAGCTTGACTCCCCATGGTGCAGCGCTTAGTACTGGAGGTGAGGAGGAGCCAGCTGCTGACAGATCTGAGAAGATTTGTGAAGGTTTGTGGTGTGATTGATTCTTGTAGGTAAGAAGTCTCATGTCTGTTGATGGCTTCTTATGTGAGTAGCACAACTTTGTACTGAATTAGTGAAACAGAATGAGTGTTACAGCCTCTGTCCAAGCAGCAATGCAAAATTCTTGCAGGCAACCTGTCTGAGTGGCTGCTGTCTGTCTGCCTCAAATATATGGCCATCCAGCTGCATCTTATGCGTGTGAATTAAATCTTCTCTCTAACTCGTCTCTCTAACATCACTACAAATGACTTAACAGTGAGATTCAGCTGTTATAAACTCTTCCAGGTGTTCTGTTTCTCCTGTGCTTCTCAGAACAATCATATGTGATCTAATATAAATATAATCTATATCATCACCATATCATATGCATTTGTTCTGAATGGTTGGAGTAAATATACGTTTAGAGTAAATATATTTCTGATTTCTGGCTCTATCCACTTACGATTTCTGTCTGTGTCCTAAACAGAACAGAGGCACTCTCTTTTATCATTCAGGTAATAGTTATTCATTATCCATGTCATTTCTGCCCCGAACCATTCCCATGATCCTCGGCTTACTGTATATAAATGTGCAGCTGAGAAGAAAGACAGCTGATGGATGTATATGGAAGCCATCAGCTGCCTCCGCTAACACAGTAATTGAAATGGTAATTTTCTGATACAGGATGATGACCTGTGTTCAGCCAGAATCCCAGACCTTATTTGATAATGAACAGGGAGAGAATTGTCCCATCAAAACTCATCGGCGGACTCACTCACAATGCAGTCCGAGTCTCCATCCAGTCTGAATTTATTTCTGCATATTCCCACCAATCCGTTTCTCTCCTTTTTCCTTTCCATATCAGTAAAGACTTGGCTCTGATATGCTAATAGATTGTGAAAAGTATTTTCTTACATTCAGTATGCAGGATTCTCCACTCGTTCCCCGTCATGAGGACAGTATATGGGTGCACATGTGTGGCAGTGAATATATATGAAAAGGTATTTGCATTCATGGGTTTCATCGGAAACATTGTCTTTTTTTTGAAGTTCATATATTTTTCCTGAGGCAAATCTCTTCTTTTTTTCTTTGTTTCCACTTCTACCTCTGACCGGAATATGGCATGATAGGCAGGTGTTATTTGTACTGTATGTCCAACACTTTGCGCTATGGTTTTGTCTTTCAAATCATTATCTTAATTACTCTGCAATGCTTTGACAGCTTAAGTGTTGCGAGCTAGTCATCCTGTACAACAAACTTGCTGTGACCATCTCTTTTTTCAACAATCCTCCAAAGTTCTTTATTTTTTCAATTTATATGCATCTTTATCAGTAACTATAAATAGCCATTTCTATGGTGAAACTACAGTATATGCGCATGGGAGAAGATATCTAATGAGACCTGTGATCCTGTGAGATCTTGCTCTGCTTTGCTCTGCTTTACTCTGCGCAGTGTGTCCAGTTTCTGTCTCAACCCATCTCTCAGCAGGCCTCATTCAAAGAGGATGTAATATGATGTAAATAAGCCAGGATGAGACTACAGCGAGAGCAGCCAGAAAGCCGGGAAGGCACCGACTGGAAAGTGAGTCAGGACAAAGGAACATAGAGGCCGAATACAAAGACAAATCAGGCATGAAAGGCACGGCCACCACAGTCGACATTTGCAAAGTAATTGGTTGTTTTTTCGCCATCAAATGGGGTCTGCTAACGAATGGATTGGAAATAAAATAGAAATAAGGACACCACGGCCGAACACTGATAAGAGATTATACTCCATCCTAAGCTTCCCCCCCCCAATGCCTTCATTTCTTAACCTCATTTCACAGAGAAGAGGCTAATATAAGCATACTCTAATGTTCTGGCCTGCCCAAACTGGAATGTCCCTTGAAGTTTTTAGGGTTCTCCTTTGAATACAGAAACGTTCAAGGAATTTCTGTGATTTCTTTTAATGCAACATTTGTAATGCAACATTTCATATTCAGGCATTATTTGACATGTCGTCTAGTAACGTTTATTTTGAGGTAATTGCTTCTGAAGGCAGGATGGTAGGGATTTCATTAATTCCCTTGCCCCTGTCTCACAGCAAACATTTTACCTGCTCATTAAGCATCAGACATGACACATCAGAGAGACTGTTCTGCCAGCATTCAAGCTGTTACTGTGCCAAGGTCTGCCCTCTCTGAATACCCTGCCAACTTAAGAGTTTCTTTTCTCCCATGCCCCAAAAATTTCCTCTTCTTTTGGTGGTGTACATTTGTCTTTGAAGTGAATATTTAGTGGCTTCTCTGGGCTTTGTGTAGGACTGTGCAGTAAAGTCTAAGTATGAAAATATATCTTTCTCAATCGCTTGGATGCTATCCTATTTATTTGCCAAATATCACCAGCCATATTCACAGAACATTCCTAAGGCTAAAAGTAGATCCTAACAGGCAGAATTGGGCAGGAAAAATTCCTAAAGAAATAAGGGGTGTATCGGTTTACTAAGGTTATATTTCTGCTAACACACGCACACACACACACACACACACTGTAAGACCATCCAGTCATTCTGTTATAGTTTGGCTTCCCCTGTAGTGTTGCTGAAAACTTGCTAAACACAAGCTATTTCTAAATGTCTCTGATTGTGACAAGAGACCGGGTATTTTGGTAGGTAGGCAACAGATTTTTTAGAGTGAGTGTGTGAGAAGGCAGACTACATTGCTACTACAGGTCTAAGTAGGTGCTTTTGTATCAGAAAATCATAGTAGTTTGTATAAATAGTTCAGAAAAGTTTTAATATTACTGTGAAAATAATAAAATAAGGGCCCCTTTTAACTTCCTGTGGGGTCAGATATAAATGGCTTGTGTGCATTCGGGGTTCAGCAACACTAGAGATGAGGGAAGAGCACAAAAGAACAAGTGGGTGGTCTTTTTTCACAGTGTGTGCTTTAGCAGGAACACGAGAGATCTCAATATTTACACACGAGCACTGAAAAAGTCTTTTTTCATAATAAGGCCCTTTTGCTTTTGCCCGAAGAAATGTGAGGTTATCTATAAAAACAGGGTCAACCCCGCCCATCTCAGTTCTTTAATAAAGCTTTTTGAATCAGTCTGAAGAGGAAACTCTCAGCTCGGAACCTTTAGTGCCATTTAGTTGGACTCCCAGCGGTAAAATAAGCTCTTTCATGAATAGGGCTCCAGATGTACTCTTCCACTGGTCTTGAATCAGTCAATATTTATGAACAGCCGTGTAAGAGTGAAAAGCTAACAAATAGCTCGGGGGCTTATCCATTTGTTATGAATTACAAATTTGAGCACTCAACATGTTTTATAGGACCTTGGATACATAAATGTCATAAAATTGACTGAAGTGCAAGGGTGAAACTTCTTTTCTTACTGTGTTTTTTTTTTTAATATAACTTTAAAAATATACATTCCTAGTTTATCTGCAGTTTTCTGTTCCTATTTCAACAAAGATGAGGACTGACAATTAAAAAGCAGAGGGATATTACAGCAAAAATAATGTAATGGAAGCCCTCCAGCAGGTGTTATGCCCTTTTCAAGGTTGTCCAACAGACAGGGTCCTGGTGGAGTCTGCAAAGATTATGAATGGTTTGAAAGGGTCTGAAGGTCTACACACAACATCTATACATTTTCAAGGAATCTTAAAAAGACAATAGGGTGGGTTAAAGGGGGTAGCGCAATGGCTACACTGCCTATATATCCCTACTGTACAGTAAGTGCACCACTAACCGGGCATCATCATCCCGCACCTTAAAACGACACTTGGCCGTACATTAAACTTTGACACTGTGACATCGCATGGTCTGAGTGGTAGTAGATTGATAAAGGAGGAGGGGTCTTCCTCATGTTTCATTTTAGGCTCCCGCTGCCCTCTGGCGGCAGGTAATATCCCACTCCTTATTTCCTTCTCCGCTCGTCTCTCCATTAATAGCTTAGTACTGCGCCAGCTCCCTTTGTTACCCCTGCCTGGCTGCATTGCTGCGCAAGGATAGTGCATGTTTATCAGACCAGAAATATTGTGCATCTTTGCTTTGGGAGAATGAACTTCGAAAGAAAGCCTCATCTGAATCCAGGCGTCCTTCTCTTGTAGTCTGTAACTTTCTTTATCTTTGTCAATCTCTTTGACCTTCTCTCTGTCCCCCTATAATCTCCTAGAAAAAGCTCAATCATTGCGGGCAAAGGTGAACAGCGAGTTTCTTCTGCTGCTTCCCTCTCGGGCAGAGAACTGCTTAAGCGTTTGAGCCGATTCTGTTACAGGTAAAAAGGGTCTCATTATGGAAGAAAAAAAAAATTTGCTCAACACAAGCCCTTCAGAAATAGCTCTGATTGTGGTGTCACAACAGGGGTGGAAATTAATAGGAGCCGTCTCTGCATCCATGTAGCTGCCCCTTCCTTCCAGAGTGCTTGTACATGATTTCCGTTTCTCCGACCAACCGAGGGGACATTTCCAACAGTGCTAAAGCCAATCACAATATAGTGGAGGATTTTTCAGAGTAAGTGTGAGAGAAGGCATACTGTATTGCTGCTACAGCTCTAAACCATAAAAACATGTTAATTTTTATAAATAGATCGCAGAAATTTAAATAATAAACTGGGAAAATAGCTAAATTGTGCCTCTCCAAGTGTCTATCACTGTTGGAGCCGTGGAAAACAATTGTGTGTATTAATTTGTCAGTTAAAAAGCTGACTTGCACAATTTAGTGCACAAATTTGATGGACCTTTGCACATCCTTTAACATGCTTCTTTATGCAGAAAGATACTGATTGATTTAGTACATGAAGCATGCACGCGCATACACACACATTATGAACTTGAAGAGTCAGCTTTGTTCAACACCTCAAAGGATTTGGATAAGTAACTGTCATTGGGTCTGCATAATTAGGACACAGTGTCATCTGAATTCAAATAGCTCATTTAGCCTGATGATCTGTCACTTTTCCTGGAAGTCAAACACATGAGAATAGCCGATCTGCACATCAGCAGTTTGTTACTCTGAGAATAGGGTTACATTGTTTACTTTGATTTGCATTAAAAAAATGTTTTTTTTCTTCCCGTGTGACAAGTACAAAATAAAATGAATTCAAAATGGTTGAAATGAGCTGTTCCTCTAAGTAAATATTGCTTTACTCTATGCGGTTTGGACACTTATGAAACCTCTATCTCTCAGAATATCAGCCAGAAGATTGTTTTTCATATATAGATTTAAAGAGGACGTCAGAGAGGCAGGAAACTATTTATTATTCAATAATGGCAGTGACATAAACAACCTCGTCTCTGTATTTCTGAGGAAAATTGATCCATTTTGAAACATCTTTTAGTAGACTATAGGACACTTGTGTTTTGTGTGTTCATAGGTGGGCTCTTTATTTGGATCGGGCTTCATCATTTGTGTAATAAAAGTCTTGTTAACTGCAGCTGTGGTGGTTATTGATACACATGTTTAAAGACTGGGAGCTCATCAGAACATAATGTGGTGAGTGAGTGCCCTCCACAGGCTGCATAAGGAACTGCAACAGGCAGCTTTTGCAAGTTTTGAGGACGGTTGGCTGGAATTCTTTCTTCCTTCCTTCCTCCAAACCTATAGCGACCATTTATCTGACACTGCATGAATACTGTACCTCTCCAACAACCACAAACGTGACTTTTAGGTGTACTTCTAGGTTCTGCATAAAGCAAGCGTAAGCAGGGTTCTTGGACATCTTCCACTTGTTATACGTTGCTCTATCAGCACTCTTTCAGGATGTAACTCATGAAATCTATTGGAAGAAATGAAGCAAAGGGCTGGTTTAAAATATAAAGCAATTTAAGGCGGAGGAGGATAAACCAGGATTTTTCATTCAGTGTTTGTTGGGATGTTGGTTTGATCTGTGTCGGCAGGTTTTGACTCCTTCCTGCTGGATGAGCTGCTGGTTGAACCTCACCTCTTCAAGCAGGTGACTCTTCTAGTTGTGTTGTTTTCATTGATTTCAGCTATTTTACCCAACTCATATGAACCTATAACCATGAACCATATAAACCTAAAGATCATAACAAAAGGAAACATTCATTCATTCATTCATCCATCTTCTATATGCGCTTATTCCTCATTAGGGTCACAGGGGTCTGCTGGAGCCAATCCCCATTACAGGCGAGAGGCAGGGATACACCCCAGATGGTCGCCAGCCAATCGTGGGGCACACAACCATTCACTCACACACTCACACCTATGGACAATTTAGAGTCTCCAATTGACTTCAACATGTTTTTGGACTGTGCGAGTACCAGGTGAAAACCCACGCAGACACGGTGAGGACATGCAAACTCCACACAGAAAGGTCCCAGACCCAGGACCAAGGAGGTCTTGAGGCAACAGTACTAACCGCTGCAGCACCGTGTCGCCCAAAAGGAAACGTGCCGAGTTAAAGCTTGGATATGCAACTCTGAAAATCAGGCATGAAACTCCAATAGAAGCAACTCCATTCCATGTTTCTATTCTGCAGTGTACACGCATGCTAGCAAGCCACTATAACACAACTAAAAATCATTATTTTCATGAAAAACCTTGCAAGTTATTAGGAGTTACAACAACACTGTGGGAAATGGAATCATGTTTTTAATCAGGGCGCTCTTTGTCTGCTGATTAGCAGATCAGAACGGTTCAGTAAATGTCCTCAGTTTGCCTGCAGAACTCACGACTGTTTATATTGACAATTTTGGCTATTATGGTCTCCATTGTCCTTATTAGAAGCAAAATATTGCCAGGAAAGAAAAATAAAAACACCCTGGAGAAATGCCACACTGGGTTAAATCTCAAAAAAACAAATATGCAGACAGACAGTACGGAGATGGAACAAAAACAAACAGCAAGTTTGTTATGAAATATATAAAGAAAAATTCCACCTCAACAACCAGGAACTGAAAAACATGAGAAAATATTTTTTTTTCCTGAGGTTATGAATAGAATTGGCAATAACGACAGCACCTAGTTTCAGGTTGTGAACAGTAACAAACCCTACAGCAGCAGTCCCTCCTGGACTGATGTCAAACAAGTTATGCAATGACTCTGCAGCTTTTGTTTTACAAATAAAATCTTAATATGAGACACACCATATGTTGCTCCTTCTCATGAAATTTATATTACTTGTGCCATCTTGTCATCCAGTTAATCTGGAACATTTTAACCTTCTATAATACACAGAAATACAATAAGAGGGTTTTATTAATGTGCTTTTTTTGTTAATTTCATTAATATCATTAGTAGTAGAAGTTATATTATCTCTACCCCTTTTTTGATGCACAATTATCAAACCTCAAACGCAGTTCTATTGTCATGCCCATATTTAAATCACGAGATCTATCACGTGTCATTTTTGTGTGAGTTTTTTCCCCCCTGCTCTTTGAATATTCTAATTCCTCTGTAAACAGGGTGAAGTCGTGCTGGGTGCGCTTCTTTCTGTACACGCTGGGTGGCGGTATAGAGCCGGCTGTCTGGTTTGTGACCCGATGAAGGACGAGGAAGAACGAAGAGTAACGAGTAACGTTCGGCTATGAGGCAAGTACACATCAGGTGCATCACACGTTATTCGCTGTGCTTTTTGGCAAATTTGGAAGACACGTGCGTGTTTTCTCCGAATATAAGCACGGCGCCGGATATGAGGACGTGGACGTGTTACACGACGCGGAGCAAAGACGTGACCGAGTCGAGAACCTGCTGGATCTGTTAGCTGTTAGCCTAGCATGGCACATGACTCATGACGTCACCATAAACAAAAGCTGACCAGCTGTTAAATGAGCACCGTTACACGACTGGAGTACAAATAATATCATGTTAAAGTGTATGTGTCGTATGTAAAATATTAATATCATCATCTGATGGGTAACTTAAGCTGTCAGGTAAAAATAGTGTCTGTAAAAAGTAGAATATTTCTCTCTAAAATGCAATTATAAGTATTATAATAAGTACAGTACTTGAGTAAATTTACTTGGTTTCCCAACATTGTGTACTGAGGGATAAACATGTCTACTTGGTCAAAATGCAGGGGAAAGGTGAGCACTCAGAGCTGCAGACAAAGTTTGTGACACAAATGTTTGACAGCTTGTCTTGGAAATCATATAATGAGCCTGAGACCAGCTGGAGATCATAGTCCAAAAAAAGAGACACCACTAGGCTGTAACTCTTTCTTCCTTTGTTCTAGGAGCAGTGACCTGGTGCTGGTGGCATAGAAGTCAGAGGTGTTTGTTTTTTACCCATCATGGAGGCTTTAGTTGACCTTCTAAATGTATTCTACACGGAGGCCAGTGGACTTCCCCTAACGATCAGCCTCTTCCTAATCTTTCTGGGTCTTCTCTACTGGTGAGGAAATGCGTTCAAAACACTCTTTATAAACATTCATCACATCCCTTGTTGGATCGCACTTAACGTTTGCAGCTTTTGCAGGCTGCGATATCATTTAAATAGGAATATGTTTGACAATTCCACTGGACTGTACCAGCCAGGTTTTAACCGACCAGGCAGTCAGTCAATTCTAAGTTTTCTAGAGCTGACACAGATGTTTATTATGTGAATTTAAGTATATTTTGTGAATTTTGCTCTTTTTTTTTTTAGGTATTCAATCTATCCCTTCTCAGTCCTCTCTCGTTGTGGCATCAAACATCCAAAGCCAATACCATTCTTTGGCAACATATTCATGTTTCGGCAGGTAAGATATGACAATGACATACCATAATTGCTAACATCTGCTGGATATTCCGCTGCTTCTATCTCCATTTGTCTTCATCTTACTTCTAAAATTGAAAACGATAGAGCACTTAGGATGAATATGCTCGGTTTTAATATTAAATTTAATTGTGCTGTTCCAGTATTTTATGGTTTCATTGCATAGTGGTTGGGGCACCCCCATAGACATTTTCAGTATCTTAAAAATTAGATTGGTCAGTTAAGTAATATGTGGAAAATCAGCAGGAGTCAGTGTCCGCCCTTGAGGAGCCACAGCTGAGCTGCAGTCTCACTCAGCACGGCTTCACAGCCAGATTTGGATGGCTTTCAAATACTTCAATGCAATTCGGCAGCTCCTGCTGGTAATAACATTTGCTGCATTAACAAAACAACAATAACAACAACAAAAAAAAAACAGCCAACCAAAATAAACATTTGAATCCACTGGCTTGACAGAGTATTGATCAAGCCTCTCTTTGAAGGAACAGCGATTGTGGCAGATTGCCCAAATCAATTTGGCTGTGTACATTACAGCTAGGTTTTTTTTCTCCGTTAAATTAACCATCAAACAAAGCAAAAGCCGAAACTGAATAAAACTTAACAGTTTTGACTCTTTACTTGCACATGTAAATTGCACCTTTTTAAGCAACTATCTGAAGTTGTGTCATACTGCAGTGTTTTTGCATATTTGATGTTTATTTGCACATGTAAAATTACACTTTTGAAGCAACTATTTCAAGTTGTTTTAAGTTGAGCGGAGGTGGAGAACGTCGAAAATACGCTGATATTTTAGTTTTTTCCCCCTATCCATTTCTAGACTAGAGAATCGTCATACTAACAAATAACAAAGCCATGCGACGTACAACCATATCGGTAGCCGTAACTAATGAGTCGGCTAGCTTTTGTTAATGAAAGAGAATATATGGGCAAGAAGTTGATACTTCACACTCAGGTAAAAGCTAAGTTTAGATGAATAGTTAGCTTACCTTCATGTTCTTCCAATGGCCACGAGTCGACAGGTAGGCTATACTAACCAGTTGTTGGATAATTAGCTTCGTAGCACAGCAGATGATACAACAGCCCAAACTTCAACATTTAATTTTTCAATCATTATTTCATTCATCGACTTCACTGGCTCTTTCCTGTTTTGAATATGTTCTGACGTTGGACTTTAATGTTTTTTTAGGGTTTCTTCAACTCAGTCAATGATCTCATAAAGACACATGGTAGAGTTTGTGGGTAAGTAAAACAAGCTATAATTTCTCTACCAGCATCTGATGATTTTAAATCCCCCACGTTAAGAAATTAGATGAATACGTTCTAGGTAGAAGCCTGCGTTCGTAGGATTAGGATTGCTGTTTGATGTATTGATGTATTTTAGGTATTATTTGGGCCGGAGACCAGTGGTGGTGGTGGCTGACCCTGATATGCTCAGACAAGTGATGGTCAGAGACTTCAGCAGCTTCCCAAACCGAATGGTGAGGACATTACCACGTGGAAGTGGAGAAGCAGCTGCAGCATACATTAGATGGACGCTGTGTGCCGATTCCAATGTAAAGTTTGTTGATGTAACGATAATAAACATTTGAACCCGTACTCTCCTCTCCCTATATACAGACTGTTCGGTTTGCAACCAAACCCATGACTGACTGTCTGCTCATGTTGAGGAATGAAAGATGGAAGAGAGTCCGGAGTATCCTGACACCATCCTTCAGCGCTGCCAGGATGAAGGAGGTGAGATAGGAACAGGTTGATTGATTCAGATCAGATTGATTGGGTGCTGATTAGAGTGCAGAGGATATTTATTTGTTCCTGATGCAGAAAACTTGCAATTCAGTCCAATTTATACTTGAGAATCAAAGAATAACTCAACAGAACTCGGTTGTTTCTACTTGAATATATAAGTTTAATATTGGTTCTTGGCACAACACGGACACAGTCTGGTACCAAAAGTTTATACAACCCAATATAATATAGATCTTTTATAGAAGGGGAAAAAAACAAGTGAAAATCTCTGTGTCAAAATAGTCTGTCTTTCACTGATTATCTTTCAGGAAAGTCTGGAATTCCTCCCAGGCACGTCTTATCTTCAGCTCTGGGCACCCAAGGCTATAAAACACAACAATGAGGAGCCAAAACAGACTTGGAGGCCTGTGATTAATTATCATGTCAATGCACAAACCTTCCTTTATGACCGTAAACTCTCCCACAGTTCCAGTTAGTAAGGCAGATAATACATATCTACATGATACCCTTCACAGATGTATCAGGAACAGGGAGGAAGCAGTAAAACTGCATCTGTCTCGCTATTCCCAGAAGCCACCTGCAGTTAAGACTAAAAGAAGTCTTTTTGTATTTTCTTGTAGATGGTTCCTCTCATCAACACCGCTACTGCCGCTCTGATGACCAACTTAAACAACTGCGCTGAGTCAGGAGAGGCCTTTGACATCCACAAGTAAACACAAACACCAACAAAGTCACACACGCTATCAACATACACAATTCCGTTTCACATAGTCCTGTTCTATCCTCTGCTATTCTCCCTTAGGTGTTTCGGCTGCTTCACTATGGATGTTATCGCCAGCGTGGCATTCGCAACACAGGTGGACTCTCAGAACAACCCAGATGACCCTTTTGTCCGCCACGCTCAGATGTTCTTCTCCTTTTCTTTCTTCAGGCCAATCATGCTGTTTTTCAGTCAGTCCAATCTATTTGTAATTACTTTTTTATATGCATAAAGTATGATGTTTCAGACATGTTTGGATTGCTCTGAAGGTGAAAATGATCAAATTATTCAGAATTGGACCAGAAACAAGAGTTTATTGTCCTCTGTTGGATAGAGAAATATATCGCAGATGTAGCTGGAGTTCCATTTGGATAATAATTTTGAGAACTGAGGATACAGTTCAAAACTTATACAACCTATAAAACAAACTTGTTTTTATGTGCAGTTGCATTTCCATCCATCATGGCTCCCCTGGCGGGACTCATCCCCAACAAAAGACGAGACCAGATGAATCAGTTCTTCATCGGCAGCATTCAGAGGATCATCAAACAGCGGGAGGAACAGCCTCCTGAACAGGTGAGCCTCACAGAGTGCAACTTAAAAATGTCTGTAAATCCTTTGTTTTTTTCCTGTGGAATAACTGTGCAGTTTCTGATATCTGATATATATTTTTTTAATAATTCGGTCATAGAGACGGCGTGACTTCCTTCAGCTGATGTTAGATGCTCGTAGCAGCAGGGAGAGCGTGTCTGTGGAACACTTTGACACGGCGAGCCACGCCGATGAGCCTGAACACAGGAGCCAGCAGACGCAGCCGTCCGCGTCCAATCAGGGCGATAGTCTCCACCCGCAGGAGACATCCACAAGGCGTCCGCAGAGAAAAATGATGACAGAAGATGAGATCGTGGGCCAGGCGTTCGTCTTCCTCCTGGCAGGCTACGAAACCAGCAGCAACACGCTGGCCTTCACCTGCTACCTGCTGGCCATTAATCCCGAATGTCAACGCAAAGTACAGGAAGAGGTGGACGATTTCTTCACCAGATATGTGAGTTTGTCGCCTCGTGCTTTGTTATAGGCTCATGGCATGGGAT
Organism: Lepturacanthus savala; assembly: GCA_030544235.1. Taxonomy (NCBI): domain Eukaryota; kingdom Metazoa; phylum Chordata; class Actinopteri; order Scombriformes; family Trichiuridae; genus Lepturacanthus; species Lepturacanthus savala. The sequence goes on from CM060465.1 coordinate 20,302,006, forward strand.
GATACCAGACAGTTCCGGGTTGACCTCAGTTGAAATTTAATAAGTTTCTTTTGTTCATTTACTTTTTTTTTTTTTGTAGGAGTCACCAGATTACACAAACGTCCAGGAGCTGAAGTACTTGGACATGGTTATAAGTGAAGCACTGCGCCTTTACCCTCCTGGGTTCAGGTAAAGTATTCGATTATTGAATGAGATTGAAAGATGCAGTTTTACTAGATTTAAGCAATGTCACAAGTTGCAAAACCTTACAGGCCACACATAGAGAAATTCAGCCTATATAACATGAATGATCACTCTTTTCCAACGGCTTTTCGTCCCACAAAGGTTTGCACGAGACATTGACAGTGATTGTGTGGTGAACGGCCAGTCCCTCCCTAAAGGAGCAACGCTGGAGATCCCAGCAGGCTTCCTGCACCATGACCCGGAGTACTGGCCAGAGCCTGAGAAGTTCATCCCTGAGAGGTAGCTGGTTGCCTTTACAGTAGATAATTGGAACTGTAGTGTTTTAACCTTGTTCCACAGGACCCAAGTGTGTGCGTTACTACCCATGGTTAATTTAAATCATCAAATAGCTGATATATCATGTTACTTTCAGCTGGATATTACTGAAACCAGCTCTGGCCAGTACTGTGGGAATATGGACCCCTCACAAAACCATTTCACGTAGTTTGTGTTTCCAGCTGACAATCAGACAACTAAAATAACTGAATAGAAAACAAGGGAAACCAGACATACCAAATCATGAAATCAACCAGGCCTTGAGATGCCAGCAACTTCGGATGTGGAGGGGGAGGGGTGACGTCGTAGCTTGTTCATTATAAACTAAGAACTATAAAGAATGAAAACCAAACTTAACAGCCATCACCAGGCTGAACTGAAAGTAACTAGAAACTAAGCATGAAAAGTGCTTTCAACTACTTCCATAGTACTGAGCCTTTTCCTAGTCTCACAGTGGCTGGAGAGTGTTTGGGGTGGAGCTGTGGAATTCCACAATCAGGTGTGTCAGCCTGAATATAGAGCAGAGCAATCAGTCAATTAAGGTCAGCCACAGGTAAGAATGACGTCATGGCCCTGTGCAACAATAATAACTGATTTTGACCTGTTTACTAACAAAATACAGTCTACAGTATAGTACCATTAAAAAAAAAGTGGTTTTGCTTCTATTTTATTTAATGTTTTGTGTAAACAGTGATGTTGAATGAACCTCATGAACTTGCAATTCACCAGTGCATCCACATTAATTTTCTTGTCTCAACCAGTATGCAAACAATGTACCTGCTTAGCATTAACATCTACAGTTTATGCTGCAGTAGCATACTGCAATAGCAGCAGCATTAAACCCCTGTATTACATTGCACTGAAGCTCTTCTTTGCCATAGCTTTTTTTTCCACCTAAAAATATCATTTGTGTTTGATTTCCAGATTCACACCAGAAGCCAAGGCCAGTAGACATCCGTTTGTCTACCTACCGTTCGGGGCTGGCCCCCGTAACTGTGTGGGAATGAGGCTTGCTCAACTGGAAATCAGAATGGCTCTAGTTTGTCTGTTCCGAAGGTTCAGCATCGTGGCCTGCACCGAGACTAAGGTGGGTGTACCAGTCTCCCAACAATATGTGAAAAAAGAACAAGTGGCTCAAATTGGAAACTCCAACATAAAGGAATGGCGTCACAGAGTACAAGTTTGAAATGGTTTTATTAACCAACTTCCCCATGAAGGTTAAGGTTAAATTAATGTAGACAAATGTTAAAATATAATGGGATTACCTTAACAAACAAAATAGGCCTGAAAAAACCAAAGGGACCTGGAGGTGCCGGACAAAAGCAAGAACCTAAGGGGAGGCCCAGGCCACCCCCTATAGGGACGTTGAAGCTGGCCCCCCCTCCCCTAACTTAAGAAACCAAACTCTTAACTAGAACAAAAACTAGAACTGCTGGCCATCCCCAGGAGAAACTGAAGCGACAAACAAATGAAGCCAGATGAAACAAAGGGCTAACAAAGGAGCATGGTGGGCACTGTTGCTGGATCTGTGTCTCCCATGACACTGGCCTTTATAGCAGGGGTGGAGCAAGTGAAGATTGGGGAAGCTGCTGCAGAAATGTCAGCCTGGATAAGGGTTATTGAGAAAGTCCAACAGTGTTTAACAAACATGGATTATCTGAATTATCTGCTACAGATGATTCTGAGTCTCAGAAATATACAGGAGATGTTTCTTTCATACATGGTGCTCTTTTCTTCCAGGTTCCTCTCGAGCTGAAGTCATCAAGCACTCTAGGACCTAAACATGGCATATTTGTGAGAATCACAAGAAGAGAGGGCGAAGGTCAACCTAATTCTCCGCCAGACGATTAACGATGAGTGGTCATTACAATGCACAGTCCACACTACACATCCAGTGATGTTGTTTATTGAGAGTGAGCTGGAAAGTGGACAGACGATGATCAACAGCACTGCTATGCAGTCATAGTGACATTTCCTCAGAAGTGTGGCTTGTTAAATGCTCTTCACCTGTCCAATCAGGCAGTTTAGGTCCACCTGGGCTCCCTTTGACTGATTTTTAGTGTGATAAAACAACAAGGGGAGGACAGAGAGAAATGTGATTGTACTTTGCTTAAAAAGAGCAACTCAGACTCTTACCTCAGTACTTAGCAATATTGATCATATTAAACTGCTGTTTTTCATGAAAGCCTATATAGAGAAAACACTTTCATTAACAGTTCATTCGTGCATTTTTTTAATATTTGAAAATGAGCAGGAAAATATTTTTTGAATTCGCATTGTCACATAAGGTTTTATAATTATTCTCTGCATTTAAAGGTTTAACATTATCATCTATTTTTTATGTATAGGTGCAGTGATGAAAAAGGAAAAGAAAGTGAAATTGAATAATGTGCAGTGTGTTTTGTAAAATCTAATAATGATGAAGCAAGCCTGTAGCACTAGTTCAGCCAGATCAGTTGATCTTATCTAAACCAGGTGCTGCAAGGATCGGAGATACATTAAGATTCCACCCACCAGTGGCATGCACAGACTTTTTAAAGGGCAGGGGCAAAAAGGAAAAAAAGGGCATGTACTGAAGAGGGCACTTTTACATGCGTTTTAGCTGTCAAGAGTATACTTTAACATGTGTTTTAGCTCCTGGAGGGCACTTTAGCACACATTTTGTCTTCTTTAAGGCACTTTAACATGCTTTTTAGCTCCCAAGAGGGCATTCTAGCATGTTTTGGCTCTTCGAGGGCAGTTTAGCACACATTTTGGCATCCCAAGAGGGCACTTTAGCATGCGGTTTTCAACAATTGGGCCATGAGGGTGAGACTGCCCCCCACCCCCTACCCTGTGCATGCCACTGCCACCTACTCAGATAACGTCCTTTTCTCCCACCAGGCCAGCACTGAGAGGCTCAAGAAGAGCTTCTATCCTCAGGCCGCTACTAGCATCCCAGATCATACACATACATTTATTATTATTCACATTCTATTTAAACTGCGTTTAACTCAATAATTAAAAGGAGCTTTTGAGGTTCAGAACAAATCTGTCATGTGAATCTAAAAGTTTGCACATTCCATCACCAAAAGGGCAGTTTAACTAACCTATTCCCTCGTTGCTGCTGCTCCCCATAGACGGACACAAAATCAGCATCCCTGTATCCACACATGGGTTTGGTCTATTTATGTGCGATTCCCTACAGCAGCATTTTTTAATGCATGTCCTGGGGCACCTCTGCCCTACATGCTTGAGATGGTGAGTGAATCTGGTGCATTGGAAGATGGAAATCTAATGGATGCTTGTTAAATGCAACATTAATTTTTAATCTTGAATGTCATATCGTACGTATATGATCATGTTTATTTCAGCAACTGTGATCAAAGGTGATTAAAGGCCTGTTAAAAAGGTCAAATGCTATATGTGTGTAAGCAGATTTCATAATTTGATGATTTTCTGTTTGATACACAATGAAAGTAAAAAAGTTAAAACAGAATTTTTCATGGTAGTTTGTGATTTGTTTATTAGCAATATGTAAAATTCATTCCATTTTGAAATTTCACACCAATTATCCCCAATTGCCTTTGACAAAATACACACCATTATCAAACTAGATCATTGCAAAGGAAAAGCACTTTATTTCTAATTCTAAAACAAAATCTGCAATGCAAAGGTATGTATTTTTGACACATTACACTGATAAAGGTGCAGAAAAATCTCACAAGCAGTTGCATTATACAGAAAGTATAAATGTCCAGAGTTATGATCCTGCCAAATTTCTTTCACATATCATCCCCCTATTAAAATAATGGCCAAAGATATTTTGACGAAAGTGAGTTTTTGGCCTAAATCATCTCTTGATGATGCTGCCACATCTTGTAAAATCACCTTAATCATGAGTTGAAAGGATCATACTCTTTATGCCCTATGACATATTTTTAATTATTTTTTTTTGCCCAAATCAAAGTTTTTTGCTTAAGTCAGGAAAAATGCTTTGATTTGAGCAATTTGATGATCATATGGTGAAAAAGAATCCATAAACATGATTCTTGAATCAATTTCTACTGGTAGTGTTAAAATTTATTATCTATATTGTTTCATAGTAATTTAGTCTAAATCTCACAAGTTATACTTCAATATTCTAATATAAAGTGCTGTGCATTACATTCAATAAATATGTTTTATATAAATTTGGTTCTTTCCCAAAAACTTGGGGAAAAAAATGACTCTTATTTTAATAGGGTGACAATATAAAACCCCAAAACAGTTAAAGCCACTAACAGCAACTAAAGCAGAGCTGACTACTGACCTCTTCACCAGCAACACTGTCACCACAACTCATGAGTAGTCGATGACATACTCTGGATAAATCTGCTGCTTTTCAAAGACGACAAAGATGCTGGGGTCGCTCTGGCTGTCGACGCAACTGTCGTAGAGGGTTCTGCCGTTTGCTTTCGGCGGAGGACGAACATAGCTGCTGCTTCCCCTGGTGTACTCCCCCACCAGGACCAGAGCAACAAACATGATCTTGTTCCGGTTTCCTTTGACTTTGGCATATCTGTCCGAGTAGGATGCATCTCTGGCAAAGTAGCTCCCTAAAAAGAATAACACCCAATGATACAGTTAAAATCAACATTATCTTCGCGGGAGTATACAGGTAGGATGCTGCCTGATAAAGACCATCAGTAACCATTATCACAGCTGCTGAGATGGTAAACAATTAAGTTACTAGTGAACAAAGGAAAAATGCACTGTGGAGACTCACTGCCAAAACAAAGCACAGCGATTTTGCAAAAGAAAATTTCACTTAAATATGGGATATTACATTTATGATTTTACTGAAATCCAGAGGGTTTAAAGTTTCTGTACCTTTGCCGAAGGCGGTGCCATGAACACCACACATCCTCCAGTCAAAGTTCTGCTCACAGATAGCATCAAGCAGGGACTCATCTGTCCCATGGAACAAGTACTTCTCATCCACGGCTTTCCCTCCACTCCTCTCCTTCATCTGCTCTCGCTGCCTAAACACAAAAACATTTGGAAGATTATTGTTGATTATATGTTTTAGGACTGCACAAATTATCATCACTGAGATTATCATTATTAGCCCTGTGTGAGATTTACCAATGAAAGACTTTCCACAGAGAAGGGTTCTGGATTCTCTGGATGCTGTTGATTTTACTCAGGGGCATGGTGCGCCTGAACAACATCTCAATCATTTTATACTCCTTCTCGGATTTGGAAAGAAGCACACGCTGAAAGAAAAGAGAGTTCAGTGCAGATGACGCTCTTCAGTCAAGGGCGTCGGTTTACTTTCAGTGTTGGAATGCATAGTTTACGCTACCTTGTATCCAAAGTCGGGCAGGGCAGTCTTGTCCCAGTTGGATGGGACACTCTCAGCTGTGCAGGTGCTGGAGCTCGGTGATGATGCACTAGAGACAAACATACAGAAACAAACTGTCTCACTAGAGAAGTCACTTGAGACAGTGTTTGGAGTTAAAAACAAGAATAATTTGCATTCTAAATAAAGAATATTTTTGTTGATTGACATTAAAGCATGCACAGAATAATACAATGTTTTAAAAGACATAGACTACCGTTCAAAAAGTTGGGGTCACTTAGGAATGTCCTTATTTTTGAAAGAAAAGCAGTTTTTTTCTTTTAATGAAGATAACTAATCAGAAATATACTCTATACATTACTAATGTGACTATTCTAGCTACAAATGTCTGTTTTTTGGTGCAATATCTACATAGGTGTATAGAGGCCCATTTCCAGCAACTATCACTCCAGTGTTCTAATGGTACAATGTGTTTGCTCATTGTATCAGAAGTTTAATGGATGATTAGAAAACACTTGTATCATGTCAGCACAGCTGAAAACAGTTTAGCTGGTTAGAGAAGCTCTAAAGCTGACCTTCCTTTGATGAAAGCAAAAGAAGTAAAAGATTATTAATTCAAATACAAATCATTATTTCTACCCTTGTCAATGTCTTGACTATTTTCTATTCATTTTGCAACTCATGGTGGTAAATAAAAGTGACTTTTCATGGAAAACAAAAAAAATGTCTGGGTGACCCCAGACTTTTGAACTGCAGTGTGTCTATTATATCCATAGTGGAACAGATTTTGCAGTGTTTTTATTATGGTTGCACCCCATAATCACCATGAGAGGGAAATATGTCTGCTCCAACAGAGAGTGACCTTTGTCCTTTCCTTTTTTTTTTTAAACGCCTGGTGTTAACACAGCCAATTAAGTATGCAAAGTTCCAGTAGAATATGCAAAAATAAGATTCAGATGATAGTGACACCCCTTTGTTTCACCTTAGATATGTTTCAGTGAATGTGGAGAAAGCTCAATCCATGAAATTAACAACTTATGGATTTATCTGTTAAGCATGTGTGTGCAAAATAAAGGGTTGCACCCATAAGAACACCTCATTTTCATAATTCAACTGGAGGGGACAGAGATAATGCAAACTTGCAGGGATAATCAAAACAAAAAAAATACCTCTTCAGCTGCACCTCCACATCTTGAGCAGACACAAAGCGAGGCCTCCTGATGACCTCTCGTTTGGTTTTATATTTTACGTTCTGCTGATACATCTGCTGGGTTCCAGGTGTACCTTTGAAGTTGAGAATATACTGTTGTGTGCCAGCACTAAAAGGAATCTCGGTGTCTCTGTCTGCCAGGTACACATTCTCAAGAGTTAGAGAAGTAACAGAGGATGATGTGTTGTCACCCTGGAGAGGACAAAAAACAGAAATGATCAAAGTTTCGGTTTTGATCAAAAATGCAAAAGTACACACAATACACAGCGGTTTAAAACAGAGTTTTAAACTTTTAACCCTCATTTCCTCCTCTGACTGACCTGTCCAAACTCCTGCCATTTCCCAGTTTCATCTTTCCAGTACCAAAGCCATTTTGTTGTAAGAATGAAGTGAGGCGGCTTGGAGACAGAGGAGGCGGTGGACAGGCGACGAACCGGAGACCCTCCGTACGTCATTGTCACAAAGTCAACTGCCTCCACAGCAGGTGGTGCAGTGCTGAAACCAGGCAGGAAAAGTTAACCGGCGATTCTCCCAAATATTTAACCTTATTTAAACATTTCTTTCAATCCATTTGGAGAATAATAATTTTGACGTATGGGACTCAACAGAGGAAAAACGACAAGCATCTGATAGATGAGGAGCTTAAAATGATACAGGAAGCGAAAGATGAGATGAAAAAGGCAACAAAACATAAACTCTGGCTGCAGATACAGCAAAAACATAAAGTTACAAATGAGAATATCTCCCATTGCTAAAACCGATCTAAGGTCTGTCCTATTTACTGGAGCAGTGAGGAACATTAACATTGCAGGAGAACTTCATGGAATGGTAATGACTGCTCCAGGTATTAGTCAAGCCCTCAGATGTTACCAGGGTAACCGAGTTAAGCTTTCTGATTAAATTTGATTCCAAAACACAATAAAAAGTTGTTTTTTGGGCAAATGACCATGGCATTCAATACATTTTTGGGGCCAAGTAGCGAAGCTAGCAACAACATGTTAGCAACAACATGTCAACATGTGGTCACACTGTGGAATGTACCATTGATAGTCATTGCCAATTTTTAGGTCAGTATTCAGTATCCAACTGCCATATTGGGTTATACAAAAAACCCTAAAGATTTTCCACTGGCCACATATTTTAATCCATCACCACAAAACTTGAGGTAGATGATGTTCAGACCATACCTGACACACGGGATGATGTGATTTTTTTTTTTTGTCTGTCAAAGTTTCAGCCATCACAACCCATCAAATTAGATAATAAATCTAATAAACAGGATGTGTCCTCATGCAAACTTTGCTGTATTGACTTGAGATTTCTTGTGAGTGCTTAGCAACATCTCTATGACTTAGCTTATCTTATATTATTTATTTTTATTTGTTTTAATACTTTTATATACTATACGTAAATATACCTCAATTAAGAAACAATTATCTAAACAGAATTTCAATTGTTTCTATGTGTGCAAGATAATATTTTAAACTTTCTTTATATTTCTCCACAACTTTATCTCTGACCTGTCTAAAGCTATTTTTTTTTTTACTGGTTTTCTCTAACAAACCCCTGAGGTCTTCACAGAACACCTGTATTTATACTAAGACTGAAGTACACACAATTGAACTCTATTAACTAATTAGCTGACTTATTAAATCAAGGCAGTTGCATGCATTGGATTTTAATAGGGATAATGAAGTAAAGAGGCTGATTACTGTCCACACTTTTCAGATTTTTATTTCTAAAACATCTTGAACCCCACGTATCATTTTCTCTCCACTTCACAATTATGCTCTACTTTGTCTCGGTTTGTCACATAAAACCCTAATAAAATACATTTACGTTTATGGTTGTAACATGACAAAAATGCAGAAAACCTCAAGGAGTAATAAAGACTGTTGCAAGGCACTGTAAATAATAATGATCACCTTTGAAGAGAGAGAAATCGGAAAATCCCCAACGTGGGTGATGACTGATCGGTGCAGCTTGTGTCTTGTCTGGGGTCACAGTAGGCTTTCTCAATGTCCTCCATATTGGGCAAGTCCTTCCAGGTCACATGATCACTGCTTAAAACCTGCCATCGGTAAGGTAAGTGCCAATGGATACGGGCACACTTCTCTGCAAAAAAAAAGCAACAAAAAACACAATGAATACAGTGCAGGTTTCTCTCCACACTCGTATTTCTGTAGATAGGACTCGCCTCTTCTGGCAGCAGCGACGTTACCTTTGAAGCTGCAGTGTCTGCGGATAAAGAAGAGGCAGATTTCATTCCTGTCGGCATCACTCATGGGTTTAGTTGCCCCTGTGGAACTAGTGGTGGATGAGAGGGATGAGGGGGATGTGGGCGATCCAGGTTGGCTGCAGGAGGGTTTCTGGGAATGCTGCTGAATGGGGTTTCTCACCTCAGGCAGCACTGCAGAAGACACACACACATACTATTGTGTAGATTATCATTAGATAACAAGAAAGTCCTCCATTATCCACATGGGTAATTCTTTACCAGGAACAGCAGAAGGTGGTCTCCCCTGCTGACCCATGATGATGAATTTATTTCTGTAGATCTTCAGAAGGTTCGTAACATTCTCCTGACTGAACCCTCGGAGAATCTTCATCCCTTGTGCTTCAACGTGATGTGGCCTCTTACACGACGGGCCAAACTTACAGTCACCTTGGAAATGGTGCAGGCAGACATGAAGCTTGGTGCAGGAAGTGGTGAACTTGCAGGAGCCATACGGGCCGTTGCCCTTGTTGAAATGTGGGCATACCTAGGAGACCAGAGCATTACAAGGACAATATGCGATTCAGATTTTCATGGTTTTTCTACACGATAGCAAGAGATTCTCATGAGGTTTCCCCGCTGCCGCCAACACGACCTACCTCAGGCAGCAGGAAAGGATCATTCTGCAGCAACAGCTGGAACAGCTGTTTCTCCGTCAGGTCGTGAAGACCATATCGCCTCAAAAGATCAGCATTGTATGGCGACGACAGAGTATGGGGATTTTTACACTTGTATCTGAAAATGACAAAAAAAATCCATCTCAGGAGTTTTAGTTTTTTTATTTATTATACAGAGATTATTTATATAATCTCTGTACACGTAAACTGTGATTTAAAACACGTTTACAATACTAATAATACAAAACTACTTTTAATATTGATCTCTAATTGCCAGGATATGATGCATTCACTGGCAGAAATTCATACATTTGTTATCATATTTTTAGTTTTTGTTGGTTAAACTCAAAGAAAAAAAAGCAGATCTAATTTGTGATAGTTTTCTTTCTGTAGTGGTGGAAGAAGTATTCAGATCCTTTACTGAAGTAAAAGTACCAATACTGTAATGTAAATGTACTCCATTACAGGTGAGAGTAAAATGTACTTAAAGTATTAAAATTAAAGTACTCATTTTATCCCTCTGTTATAATATATGAAGATATTAGATTGTTAATACTGATGCATTAAACGCATGCAGCATGTTACTGTTGTAGCCGGGGTTCCCAACCGTGGGGTCGGGCCCTGCCAAAGGGTCATCAGATAAATCTGAGAGGTCACGAGATGAATAATGAGAAAAAAATGAACAAACAAATCAAGTTTTTGAACATTGATAGAAATGAATCATATCATAAATGATATCATCAGCGTTGTCATAAAACTTCATCAAGCAGAGATTATAAACACATATCACCTCCCCTTAATCATTCCAACCATTTCAGTAGTTTAGTGGGAATCTGTATTTGGTGCAGCTGTTGACGACTCATCGACCTGTGAAATATGACCCAACTATAAAATGGTTTTATAAGACGTCAAAAGACAACAAGGTTGGAAACAATTGGTTTCATTTGTATTCTAAAAACTTGTATTATATGTCAAATGTTCATCTGAAAAGTAACTAAAACTGTCAGATAAATGTAAAGGAGTGTAATATTTCCCTCTGAAATGTGGAGTGTAAGTATAAAGTAACATCAAATAGAAATACTTTGGTAAATGTACTAGTACTTAATAGTTTTGAGTTGTTGAGACCTCATAAATACCCGTCTGCTGCTGTCTATGCAGTGGCTGTATCATTCCACTGCCACCTGCTGTTTCAATACAATACAATCCTATCCAATAACAACATGGGTACGTCCACGAGCAACACTAACAGGGAAGTGGCTGAAACTGCAACAAGTTAAAATGTCTCATCAGGCAGAACAGCTGAGAGGGGCGGTGTCAATATATGACTGGATGCCTTTTAGCCTTTAATTTGGCTTAATACAGTTCTCGTCTGGCCTGATAGGACTATATGAACTAGCCTACAAGCCAAAGACGAAATGCAATTACTTTTAATACGCCTACAGTTGTCTACTCACCCGAATGTGCAGTCCCCGCAAACTAAATACCTGCACAGGTGTAAACTGACGCACTGCGGACACTCCCCGGCCTTTTTCTGACAGATCCGCAGGTTGGTTTTCGCCACAACCAGACTGTTGGGGCTGATTATGTGACCGGGACCGGAGACGCTCGGTCTGGCCTCTCGCAGAGCTATTTTCCCGTCATCGAAGAGAACTTTACGTAACACCGGTTCCGCGACAGTGAAACTCTGCGCGATCTTCTCCTCCAGGCTCCCGAAGTCCAAGCAGCCCTGGTTGTCGCACAGAGTCTTTATGATGATGTTAGAGATGAGCGAAGTCATCCCGACAGCGAGCTTCACACACCAACGCAGCTCCGCTGGGACTGTCTAGGTGTGTGTGTTGTGTTTAGTTGCAGCGCAGGACTGTTCCACGGAAACGAAATTGAAAGTTATAAAAAAAAAAACAGGCCCTGCCCTGAATCCGTCTGTCATCAACACAAGCTTCCTTGTTGCACGCGATACAATATTATTATTATTATCATTTTAATTAATATTTTAATTAATATTTTATTTTTAATTTGTGTATTATCGTTCTATTTATGGGTCTATGGGTAAAATCAGCAAAAATACGTCCACGGCTCAGAGCCAATCAGAGGGAGTCTTCTTGAGAGAAGGGATACTAATGCTGCGTTCAAGTGCTGTGGGGATAATCCTTAAATATGAATTTCCGATTCGCTGGAGAAATGCACGCCAACAACTTGGGAAGTAGAACATGTCGGTACACGACTTGCCGATTTTGACATCATATATGCAAGAAACATGGCGGATGAAATGAAATGTTTTGTTAATTGGTGAGCGTGTCATTTGTTTGTAATATGGAATTGAGGTGAGATAAAGCCATATTTGAGTGAGTGCAACAAATCCGATTCCAAACTCACTATTGTACAACTTTCAACGTGCATTTTTAGGTGCTCTGAGTAATAAAATATACAAAAAATAAAAATAAAAAAGATCTTCTTTCCTTCCATCCATGTTTTTCCACAGAAAGACTTAAAGCACATAAACACGGATGAACAACTCAAGCTTCGGAACATCCGAGGAGCACTGAATGCAGCATGCGCAACACGCCTGCCCCAGTAACCATAGTAACCACTTCGGGGGTTTAGTGTACTTCACCAACCATGGAGGACAAGACCCAGAAAATACAAAAAAACAGCAAAGAGGTCACAAATGAAGAAAAAGAACGTATCAACGACCAGATCCAAACACTGAGGTAATTAAAACATCATATTCTGAATCAACCTAGATTATGGTGCAAAGTTAAAGGCATCTTAGCTAATGCTAACTGCGCAAACCTAAAAGCTATTTAATAGGTAACTTAACCAGAGAAAGTACTCAGATCCTTCTACTTTTACGTGATTAAACGATTAAAACGATACAAATACTCAAGTAACATCTTGAATTAAAATGCTACTTAAGTAAAATTACAGAACTATTATCAGCAAAATGTACTTCAAGTATATATTAGTATAGTATATTATAATACTTGTTTTTAAATACACGTGAGAGCATTGTATTGTTTTAGTTTATACTTGTGGGGTCAATTTTACATACTTTAAGTAGATTATAATGAAAATCAAAATATTAAAATAACCAAAATATTTGGCAGATTTCACCTAAAGTGCAGAGCACATAAAAAAACAAATTGAACATAGGTAATAAAATATTAAAATTTGTTAATTATATGTAAAATATTCAAACCTGCATCTGAAAAGTAACTAAAGCTGTCAGATAAATGTGGTGGAGTTGAAAGTACAATATTTTCCTCTGAAATGTTGTGAAGTGGAAGTATAAAGGAACATGAATGGAAAGTACCTCAAAATTGTACCCAAGCATAGTATTTGACTGAATGTATTTAGATAATTTCCACCCCTCCTGGTTATGTTACTACCGTAAATATAAAAGGTCTGCAAGTTTCACTGATAGGCTTCTGAATTTACTGTAATTGTAACTTAGCAAATATTTGTTCATGTCAAATTATTCTAACATTTAACTCCCATAGTGACTATATAAGGAGCATTTGATGATGATGTATTAACTACGACTTCAAATGTTCAGCTGATATTCTATTTTCTTATAGCAGTTAAGAGAGGTGATGAATAAATTAAAAGTAAAATTAGTGTTTCAAACTTTTATTTTGAAGCACATCTTTTTTCTGACCTTGAAGTTCTTTTTTTTTTTTTTTTTTTTTTACAACCAGGCGTTCCATTGCAGCCCTCCTGGCAGAGAACGACATGTTTGAACATTGTATCCGCCGCCTGGATCCAGGGGATCTGGTGTCCCAGGTTCCGGAAGAAGGCCCGGGAGCAGCAGGAGCCTCTCAGCTGGAGGGTGGGGTGAGTGATACCCAGTGACAAGACTACAGAGCTATCTATTGTGATTGTAGGTTTTTTACGTCTTTTGATAGGTCTGCATGCAAAGAAATAGACAGGATTTATTTTCAGGGTTAGTGGTTGAATTTGGATTAAAAGAGTGACAGACCATATTGTTTCATAGAATATTTCCATCAAACATGATTGATCTTTTAATCTATTGGTTTAGATAATACAAATAATTGTTAATTAAAACCCTTTTGATGAAATACGTATATCCTAGCCATTAAATAGGACAGATAACCTGTCTGTACTGTAATCCTGATAACCCTGCAACATCGTGTGTGTATGCGTGTTCCTTGTCAGGGTCTTGGAGGGAAGTCTCAAGCCAACATGTCAGATCCACCCCTGCAGCTGACTCTGGAGGAAAAACTTTATTTGGTTAAGAGAGAAGTAACAGAGACACGACAAGACCTGATGAAACTCAGACAGGAACAGAGATATGGAGGAAATGAGGACAACTACAAGGTTATTGTACACTCCTGCATGGAAAACAAAGTAGGGAACACATACAGTTCTACTTCTCCTCAGCGATTTATTGTGTTTTTCCAGGCCTCCCTACAAATGGCCGAATTACATCTACGTAACATCCGGACGGCCAGAAAGGAGTTTGAACGCAGATTCCTTCATCCCAACAAAGAGATCAAACTGGAGATGGAGCCTGATAAGGTGGTCAGTTACATCGCGGACAGGTCAAAGGTAAAAACCGGTGTAAACATTAAATTAGGATAGACAATAAAACATAAATGGACTCATTGCAACTGAAGCTTTTCCATTATTTCTTATTTACACTCTCATTTTCTTTAATTTTTTTTGATTACTGTGATCTACTTTCCGCAACCACCTACCTATGTTCATCATCTTTGTTCATATTTTGTTTTGTGGTCACACAACAAAACATGCACGCGTAGACCCAGTTGGGACAGTTTAAAATGAGGTACCAAGCACTGAAGGCCAAGGAGAAAAAGCTCCAGCAGCAGCTTCAGCAGAAAGAAGAGATGGGAAAGGTTGAATATGAGGTAAAGAATAAAAGTGTGATGGTATAGCTGAAAAAAAGAGATGGATTCATCAATTATGTCTCAATGGATTGTCAGTTGGTTGTTTTTTCAGTTGGACCAACTCCTTGTTGGTTAATATAACAATGTGTGTCATTGTCATATCTAGGATATCTTCCAGGACTGTAGCGAGCAGAAAAATGACAAAAATCTGGATGAACTTCAACTAAAAAATCTGAAAGTACAACATATCCTCAGTTCGCACAAGGTAATGAAATTCATATGAGAAAGACACACAATTCTGAGTGTGGTTTAGTGGATTTGTACGAAATGTATCCCACCTTTTGAAGTATAGTTAATCACCTTCATTTTAGCTCCAGTTTGTCACATCTGTGTCTGTGTTTCGATGGACAGAAGATGCTGCAGGAGGTGATGTTGGAGTCTACAGAGCTGAGCAATGACATCACCAAAAGGAAACAGATGCTGGAAAAAATTGAGATGGACTTTCAACATGTTCAGGAAGTTTGTTATCAGTCTAAAAATCTTCTAGACATGGCAATAAATACACAAAACAATCATTTAATATCACCTATCTTCTGCTCTTTCAACTAATTCCCTTTCTGGACTCCATCCACTTCTTTTCTTTTCAGGAGCATTTAAAGGCGAAGGCCCTCAACCAATACCTGCACCGTCAGATGGCAGATTATCAGGTTCCTGATATCAGCGAGTACATGCACGTCAAGGAAAAACACAAGAAGCTGCAGCAGAGCATTCGCACATGGGAGGGGAAGGCCAGGATTGCTGCGGTAAACCATGTCTTAGTTTGACCTTCGGGTGTAAAAATGGGATAAGATTTTGAAGTGCAGTGTCTTCTATTGCACATTTATATCCCACCAAGCCTCAGTCCAGTTTCAAAAAAGAAGCAAGACTGTTGCATAACAGTATCCATAACAATGGGCATTTTCTTTTCTGTTTTTACCAGATGGCCTCGAAGACCCACAGTAAAGCCAGGAACAAACAGAGAGCCACTCTCACTCCTGCAAACAGTGTTGTGGCTGGAGCTCTGTCTGGAGAAATCCCAGTGAAGCTCCCAGACATTGTAGGACGCAGCCCTAAGAGGAGTGGAGGAACGCCGGATTCATTTCAAGACATGCATGTCCCAAACTACAGTCATGACTTAAATTAAAAGCACTTTGCGTCACCACATTATAATTATTCTACATTTGACTTTTCCTAATCATTTTAGGCTTTTTTGTACCGGTTGTTTGGAAATGCCTTGGAAGTGACTTTTACTCACATTAAATATTTGAATAATTCTTCCTCCGGTATCAATGAAGAATTACAGTGGAAAAGAAATCCACCTCAGACTCGACAAACTATTTCCTTTATTAGAAAGAAATCCATTGAGGTATAAGCCCCCACAGACCTCTAAATGTTATGATGTCACATGCCATATATACAGTTATATACATAAAAGTGCAATGTCACAATGGGTAAGCTATTTATTTATTATTAACTCTGTCATATAACTTTGGGAAATGGCATCATTACTTATTTATGTGTCTTCTTCCTGCACTGCATTCTCTCAAAACACAGCATCGGACATTTCTGACATTTGTTCTTCTAAAACATCTTCAAAAGGCACTTTCACAAGTACATACTACAGATGTACAGAACACCACAGAGTAGCTTAACGCCTACACACGGCATAACTGAGTCCTATTGTTAATGATGTTACATAGTGACAAAAGCACACCCCCCCCCCCCCCAGTTTTTTCTTTACAACTGGCTTCATAGGTGCGACATTTGTATTTCTGGATATTTATTCTACATCATTTGTTCTAAATTTAAAGTCATTTCTACCCAGAAACAAAAGTAATAAAAACATATTATAAAAATAATGAAAGTTAGTAATACAGAAATCAATGCATTTTTGATTACTATACACACACCATCTCTCAAGTCTAAGATAGTGTAAACCTGCTGTTAAAAGAGCATTGCTTATTCATTGCAAACCAAGTCTTTTCTAAGTGTTATTATGTTAGCCACACATCCCTAAGACATGCACCCAGCTTGGCTACTTTTTACAGTACAGAAGTTGCTTCAAAAAAAAAAAAGATATATCAGGGCTGCAGTCACACAGTTTAAACTCTGGCACATACAGTTTTATACTATTGAATTTTTAAATTATTACTTGACTTAGGAGCTGACTGACCCTGGCTGTTCGCTGATGGCGTGAGACTCCCTTGCGTTTCATATCTGCCGATTCCTGCCACGCATCACTCCAGGCACCCACAGAGAAAGCCTCGACGTTGGTCAGAGAGCAATACAACAACACATTACTGACATTCTCACCGGAAAATATAAAACAGAATAGAGGGACTCAGCAAGCCGCAGTTTTCAGAGATGTTGACAAAGAAGCACAAGAAGCAGGGGAGGGACACACATTAGGAAGCTTTTACACTAACAGTCATTAGGTCCATGGCTACCGGCGGCACTCCCACAGGGCGCCGCCATGAGTCTATACACATCAGTCACTACGAAGAATGTCTACATCATATATGGAGAGTCAACATTCATGCTTTTAACTTGTACTCACGTCTTTGGGTAGATAAAGCCAAGCAAGGCGTAAAAGAAGCTATGGCATGTGTTCCACGCCGTATAATAGCATATGTGTTGTATATACGGTATGTAGGAGATGATTAGTCATCATAATCTTTAAAGTACAAACCACTTTCACGCTGCTGCCCATGGGTTACAGAGATGCAAAGGCATAAGTTATTAGGCATATTCCATCCCCGCATCATAACTTATTAATGCAGGAATTCAAGAATGCATCAAAAATGTTCAAACAAAGTTCATAATGGAGTAGTGGTTTTATCCAATAGTCATATCTCGTTCCAGGCAAAGTGGGAAAATATGTTCAAATAAATTTGAGTGGATCCAGGTCAGAGGTGATCTTTATACATTTTTGAGACACAACTGATGGTTTGCCTTGCCAAGGAAAGTTACTGAGTTTACACGCTACAGGAAAAAAAAAAAGGAAAGCATACTGCTATCAGTACTATTAATTAACAGAGTACCTTTAGTTGTTAAGGGATCTTCAGACCCATTATCGGTCCAACCTTTAAACTATTTCTGTCCAGGTAGTCACAGCACCTTTATAATAGTAACATTTTTACATGTGAAATCAATTACATCTCAAGAGTCAGTAAGGCCTTTGGACCAGTTCACAAAAACTCCTTCAAGGGCCGCCCCAGGTAAAAGGGAAAAAAAAAAAAAGAAGAAAAGAAATCTAGTTCTACATGGGAGAATGCCACCGTGGTCACTACAGGTCTCATCAAGCTGTTTCTGGTTCAGTGATAAACAGAGGAGCTTCATGCTCAAAGTTACACAGTTCATCAATGTCTGTTAACTAAACTAACTAGTGTACATCTTCTAAAACCTTAACGGAAGCCTTTGTGATTTGTTGTTTTGAATTCATCAAGAAGCAGACCTATGGTTAGATAATATTATCCTAAGCTTAAACACAGAACTGTGCACATGTTATTGAGACAGAGGATTTGTCCGGTTGACGGATCTGAAACTCCTACACCCGTCTCAGAGTGCCCTTTACCATCTACTCCTTTAACTTCAGAACACCTAAAGGAAAACAGCCATCTCAAAAGGCAAATAGTCTTTTCCTGTCCAGGTCCTTGTATTCTACACACTTTTTAAAGTATTGACATTGTCCCCCCCATGTGGAAGTTAGTTATTGAGAGTTTATCTTGTTCTTCATGATTTCTATCTCAGAGGTTACATGGTGCAGGACTTGTCCAGAGGGTCCTGAGGAGATGCAGCTGGAGGCTGTGGGACCTGGCTGGATTTGGGCAGGACCATGGGCTTGGGTCTCAAGGCGGGAGGTTTGAGCTGCACCCCCATGCGGGGCGCTACCATTGGCTTGAAGGTGCTCATGGTATCGCTGGAGGAGCTGGTGCTTCGGCGGATGGGCGGCTCGGTGTTGGCGGTGGACCTCAGCATGACGCCGTGGATGGGGCTGAGGGACTCGCTGGAGCTGGCCGGCGTGGGACCCCCACCGCTGCCACCAGAGGTCTGCCGCTGCTCCAGGGTGTCCAGCACCACGTCTGGGGCGTGCTTGGCCGAGCTCTGACGCTCCAGCTCCCGCAGCTCGTTCAGAGCCGTGTTCATCGTCTCTTCTATGTCCTGCGGATGAGACAAAGAGAGCGTGTGTGAAGGAGGAAGGGATGATGATGATGATGATGAAACTGAGACAGATGAGTTGCAGACAGGAAGGTTGGTGTTATAAGTGAGAAAGAAAAACAAAAACAGAGAAGGTGGGAAAGGAGCAAGTAAGAAAAGAAATGTTATGAAGACACAAGAGAAGGGATAAGGTAGAATTAGGCACGGTACAAAACACAGAAAGCAATGTTAACTACAATGATGTATTCTCAAGAAAACACCTACAGTCATATGCATTATACATGCAGAGAGTTAGTAAAGAGCATTACTTTGTACAGACATCCCTCCCTCTGCATGTTAATGATGTAGCATAGCAAAGGAGATGCGGAGATGACACAATATGTTCATCTGAGCATGTTTCCAGTAGGCAGACAGACAGCACAGCACAGTTTAAAGTGCCCTCTGTAACTCTGCTTTTCAATCGAGGCTCTACACAAGCATCATTCAGAAATATGTATATTTAGCACCAATGACTGATGTTTTAAAACTAATTATTGCCTGTTTGACACGTTTTTACATTTTTTTTTCTTTTAGATTTCCTTTTTATTTTGCATGATCACAATCAACACTACTGGTAAATATACTATGAGGAGTCCCAACGTTAAGCTATGCTCCCTGCTGTCTGCCTGTGAAGCTGGTCTTTTGCGTGTATTTAGCACACGGACACAGTTGCAGCCAGAGGAAGCAGAAGACAGGGACTGACTATGTTTTTACAGGGCGGGGCAGGGCTTTGATGGTGGAGGGAGCTGCGGTCGGGTCGCCGCTCTTCCCGCGCTGACCTGTGCGATGGTCTCCGGATCCAGGGGCTTGCCGCCGTGGTGGTGGTGGGTTTCAGTGAAGCCCGTGTACTGGCCCGAAGAGGTAGAGCGGCGGATCGGTGGGCTCTCCATCTTTTTTAGGGACTCGTGGCGGCTGATGTTAGTCAGGCTGCCGTGGCCGGTGCGGCGCCGGCGTTCGGGGCTGTCCATTGGCAGGTGGTTGCGACTCCGCAGCATGTCCCGTGGACTGAAGTGGCCTAGAACTGGGGAGCCCATCTCAGGGGTGCCTCCGTGTCCACTGTGACCCTGCTGGGAAGGGTGCACCATGCAGTGGACATCACTGGGGCGGGCAGGAGGCCGCCGGGAAGGTGGTTCTAATCTTTTTCTGTGCCTGCTGGGAATAAATTATAGGATGGAGGGAAAAAAAGAAATGTATTTATTGCAGTACAGGCTTTATAACTGCAGAAAAAGGGAAACAAACTTTGTACTTCAAGAGGATAATTCAACATTCAAGCAAAAGGTGCTTTACCTTTTTTGTCGATATAAGCTCTTTCCAGACCAGCGGAGCAGAGCTGCGAGCTGCCTGGCTACTACACGGCTAATGGTATTTTTTGATTTCTCTCAGCAAAGACAGAACTCAGCAACTCCCAACCACTGTGTTGGACGAGGTGTGACTCGCACATTCACCATGCTATGAAATAGTAACTGTAACAATTGACACATAAAGCAAACACTCAGGACTTTCTTCACAAAGCCACTGGGCAGAGGAACACAGTGTGCGTGTCAATGTATTTGTTTTGTTGCAAGAAGTAGCTGCACTAAATGTGAGCTTTTGAGATCATTCTGCCTCTGTGGTGAATGGTCGCAACTTGTCCACCACAGTGTTTGGGAGCTGCTGGATTGTTGAGTTTGATGAGGGAAACCGAAAAATACCATTAGCCGTGTAGTAGTAGCTGAGCAGCTTGTGACTCTGCTCCACTGGTCTGCAAACGGCTTGTATCGACAAATAAAAGGCAAAGCACCCATTGCTTTGACTATAAGAATTATAACGATGGATACATTTTCAGAAATGTCGAACTATCCCTTTAAGTTAAGCTTTTTGTTTTGGAATTACAGCTATTGTGCCACATTGCATCATTCTTATGAAATCTGTTTAGACAATAAGAAAAACAGTCATGTTTTCAGATTGGCTGCTATGAAGTCAATAATTTGAGACCATAAATTCTTGAATTTATTTGGGGCAAAACTATCCTTCACACTTGAAAATCCTGAAAAAAAAGTCAGTGAAGTACAACATGTGAACGTTATCTAAACGGTTATCACTGATGATGAAAACAAAAAGCGTTCCCATTGTACAGGTTCAGTGGCGTCTAGCTGTCAGCCGGAGAGCAAACCCAGGCTCTCAACTTCCTTATTCTCAATCTGAACCTGAAACCTGCACCACACCCACCTAATCTGTTGCAGATTACTGCAGATACAGGCTTGCTGGGTCATGCATGATGTTATTCCACAGTAATTTGGAATCCTTTGAAAGAGCCTACCGCTCCATAAAGGCCACAAGAGCAACACAGCGTCCTTAGTATGGCTCTGCATATTTATGAAGTCAGAGCTGTAATGTTTAATAAAAGCTGCTATCATCACTAAAATCACTTAGAGCCATGCAGCATGATGACTGAAGAGGATATTTGAGCATGACTGTTGGCAGAGACACAGAATTTAATCTAGAGAATTTAATAATAAAGTCATGTGAGCTTTATGACATGAAGATATTCAGATGAAGTTTTAAAGTGGGAACAGAAACCAATATATCATTTTTATTAGTGTGCTATCGCTTTTGGGGATAATTTGAAATATTAAATCAATAACCTATAAAAGCTAATATGTCAGGTCCCTATTTTAATTCCGCCAGCATTATTGGTTCCGTGTTGTGATGAACAAGCAGTGAATTACTCATTCTGTAATCGCTTCTCAAAGACAAATGGCTTAATTTGAGAGTTTACATCTGCCTAATGAACGCCATCTCAGCCATTATAATTGACGATTTACAGGCAGATTCATCACCACGCTGAACAAAAAGCAATAACGAGTACGGATATCACAGATCACGAGGGTCTTAGATAATGTTATTACAGAACTTCCCACAAAGCCACTGTGCTTCAGTATCTCCCCAATCCCATTATTTCATCGCATTATCTAAGAAGTCTCAGGTCAGGTCTTAGACTGATGTGCCTGCAGAGAGGAATATACTTTTTTTTCCCTGATTGCAAAGAAAACGGTGGGGTCGTAAACAAGTGTAGGAAGTACTCATAGCCTCCAGGGGGAGCAGTCTGCATTCAGAACACCAGTCGCCCTCTGGGAGTGCACAACAGCCGCTGAAACTTACCCTACATGCTGTCACCACCAACAGCTCACCCTTTGTTTACCACGGCCCTGGCCAATAATAACGTAAATCACAAGACATTCGGCTCAAAACAGAAAGCAACTATAATACTTGTTATGACTCATGATGATGAACCTCATCATCATCAGTGTGCGTCATTTCCAGTAGAAGTGTTCCATTAGAAACAAGCGCTATTGTTTACTGCCTCTTGCTATGATGCCAAACTAGTGGTCTGTTGGTTGTTGATTGAGGAGAGGAAAATCTCTAAATAAAGTTTAGGCTCTAAATGATTCAACACATAAGCATTTGTCTGAACAGCAGAGCAGAGAGTGTGCGGGAGGTAGACAGGAGGGGAAGTGCTGGGGTATCACCTGGGAGCTGGTGAAGATGCTGTTTTAAGAAGTTAGGGTTAGGGTTAGAGGGTTAGGGTTAGGGTTAGAGGGTTAGGGGAAGATTGTTAAGTCTGAATGTGGCGAAGAAGAATCATTCATGTGTATTCTTCATCCGTACACAAATACCTGCAGTGGTGTAAATACTGTATGCTTATATGAAGCATGAATCATTGACATCTCAGCGGCGGAGCAGAGGGAGTGAGCGCAGCAGTAAAATAGCAGTTGATCATGTGTTTGGCACGGACGTTCTCAAGGTCGCTTACACCATCACCAGAAATGCAGCAATGAAAAGAGCGGGAGACAAAACACTGGCAGACAACCAGCGCACGCTGCCAGAAACGCTGAGGTGTGATTGGATCTGTGCATGCTATGCTATCTCTCCATGTGTATGTATATGTACACTGTCTTCCAGTACAGAAATGCTGATGACTAAGCACCAATGTGAAATGGGCTTTTAATACTCATAGTTTACAACAGGAACGCCTGTTCACTAGGAATAAAATAGAGTGGGAGAAGTGTTTTCCTCTAGTGGCAATTAGGCTAAGAGAGGTGAGCTGAGGATACTGAACGACGCGAGGCAGCATGTGTAATGCTATACAGCTCTTTTCTGCTTCTTTCAGTTCTGTTAAATGGTGATTTTCAGCAACATATAATCCAAGTGCTCTCTAAAGAATTTAAAGTTTGTTCATTTTTCTAGTGTCTGAGTGTGTGTCTGTATTCGTGCCTGAAACTATGTTAGGAGTAGTGGATGATGCAACGGTAAAGTCGCGCAAACCGGCAGCTAGACTGTCAGTTGTTATTGGATTGGCCGGCTTTCATTAGCTGAAGCCAATATGAAATCCAAGAGGAAAATAAAGTGAAGAGTTGTGGTCGTACATGGAGGTATGGGGAGGACAGGCTTTTGTTAAAACAGTGAGGTCCTTGTTTGTCTCAAATGTGTCCTCAGATTTCTG
The DNA here is from genome assembly GCA_030544235.1 of Lepturacanthus savala. Taxonomy (NCBI): domain Eukaryota; kingdom Metazoa; phylum Chordata; class Actinopteri; order Scombriformes; family Trichiuridae; genus Lepturacanthus; species Lepturacanthus savala. The sequence continues at coordinate 20,325,513 of CM060465.1, forward strand.
AAATACTCATCTTTACAATGAGCAAAGTAATTCTAAAAGACAGAAAGAACCTTTATAACTTTTAGTAAAATCAGCTGTGTGCTTTTGGTGGATAAATCATTTCTTGGTTACTGTACCATTTCTTGTTTCATGTTTCTGTAGATGGTGTTTCACACACACACACACACACACACACACACACACACACACACACACACACACACACACACACACACACACACACACACACACACACACACACACACACACACACACACACACACACACACACACACACACACACACACACACACACACACACACACACACAGACACTAATGCTAACACACACACACACACACATATATATATATATATATGTGTGTGTGTGTGTGTGTTAGCATTAGTGTCAGTGTGTGTGTGTGTGTGTGTGGTGTGTGTGTTAGCATTAGTGGTTTAGTTTGTAAATGGATATAAGTTGTCCATTTCCAAACTGATCACTGCTACTGCTCTACAATACAGAGACGTAAAGATAGTCTTTTTTTTCCCTGGAAAATTATATATTTAGACTGTCTGACTTTTGTGGCATGTATATAGAATGCATAAATGTTATTTTTTTTAATTCACATCCCATACAGAGTGTTTTTGAGAGACATTAATAGTGTAGTTGTGTGGATACCAACCTGGTGATGTAGGCCTCAGAGATCCTGGTGTCAGTGGGCGAACCAATGTCTTTTCCTGAGCATTTATCCTCTCCGGCGTGGCCGCTGCTGGCCTCGCTGTCAGCCTTCTGACTCAGAGTGTCTGAGAAGTTGTCATCTCTGGGGGGAAAAAAAAGGGGGGGGGGGGGGGGGGGGTCAGCAAAATCGGTCGATCTTTCATATTTTTGCACCATTCTTTGGTGACAGTATTGAATATCAGTTTCCTGTGAGTCAGCATGTCTCCCTGCCTCTCAAGGTCCGGAGAGTCAGATGAGTCATATCTCTGGGCCTCTCAGTATTCTGGTGATACACTGTGGCGGTGACATACACACACCCACACATCAGCCAGCTGTATTGGTTTCAGCGAGGTGCATGTCTGGATCCTGAGCACATTTGATGCCTGTCAGGTGGCAGTAATCAGAGCTGTGCTGCTGCTGATGTGTATTAGCTGATATAAAAACACAGTCATTTATATAGAGCTTCGACATGAAAGCACACCGACAAGAGACAGAGCAAGGAGAAGCACTTCTCCAAAGAGGATGAGGCAATAAACTAAATTTACAGACAGTTCAGACGAGAAAGTTTGAATCTTGACATCCTGTGCTGAAGTGGTCGCTTAGATGTCTCTCTGCATGCTTTATTCTGAGCTATTTTATGGCACAAGTGTAGATCACAGCCCTGTCTGCTCTTACAACCCATGACCTGCTCTGTTTAAGTAAGGAGCAGGATGTTACTACACAAGGGGACAACCTGTACAGCTGTAAATTCCCCTGCTCTTTCATTAACTAAGAAGACACCAGCAGCCGTGCCGCGCCTGGTGAATTATTGATAGGGGCACATTGAAAGGACAGCAGCAGAGGAAAGCAAAGAGGAAAGAGGGGAGGCCATACTAAATGGCTATTTTGTTGGCCAGCTACTAAGCGATTGGAGTGATTTTGTTGCCGTCCTAATGAGACAGTAAATCCAGTCCATTAGGCACCAACAGTAACCATGGCAGAGTGTACGCTTGTTAGGGCTGGGAGCAGGAGACAGTGACAGAGGGGCTGGATAAGGACAACAGAGGCCAGCATGACAAACAAGGTTGAAGGTCCTCTATGTACCGACTTGTACTGCAAAAAACTTAACAGGTGAAAATATCTTGTTTTTGATACAATTAATCCAATGTGGAGTAGAATGATTCCGTTCTCCTATTCCACTGGCAGATAATTTATCTTATTTCTTATTATTTTTCTTGACTTTAGTCAATTTAAACTTTTTTTTTTTAAGAAAATGACCCAAATCAGAAAAAAAAATTGAATTAAGCTATATCTATGTCTCAAAGATTAAGCCATGCCAGTCAAGTACACACTGCCAGTACAGTAAACTGCTCATTATCTGCCAGTGGAATAAAACAATTCTACTCAATATTGAACTAATTCTACCAAAAACAAGATATTTTCACATGTTAAGATTTCAGTTTTTGCAATGTATGCTCAACTGACGGCCTACATCTTCTTACAGAGGAAAGATATCAAGCATAAGTGTGTTTAACAAACAGAGAGAGCTGGATTCTTTAAACTTTGTCCTAGTTTAGCAGGTAAAATAATCAACTAGGGGAGCCAGCTCTCAGATTAGAAAAATTAATTAACTGTAGTCTCACTTACACAGCACTGCTAAATATGCAACATGCAGCTCTTTTGCATTTGAAACAAGTTCGGAGCATATCCCGTATAAAAACACAAAAGCGCAATTTTTATTATACATGTAACTCTGTACAGCATCTCTCCTAAATTCCAAGATTAGAATGAATTCAATATGCTGTCATGGAGCCTTAATTCATGCACTCCTCAACTTGACAGTATATATAAACACTTACATGTCCTGGACCACAATATACTGGTGTGGCACCAGACCGTCGACGCCGTTGTGGCGTCCCTCCCACCAGTCTTCAGATGCGCGTTGATACAGAAGCAGGGAGGCACCCTTCTTGAAGGACAACTCCCTGGACGAACGCCCGACGTAGTCAAACTTGGCGATGGCTTCAATGGGCTCACCCTCTGTCAACGGAGAGGGGATTAGATAGGTCAGATGCAGTTTGTTAGAAGCAGCAAGAAGAGACGATTATCGGTACATACACGAATCGTAAAATCTTCTGAAGTTTAAACATTAATCCGGGCAGACAATACGGTTGTTGTTGATGCAGGAGAGTCTGATACTGGCATGTGCTGGATCACGTGGATGCTCACGTGTGACAGTTCAAGTGTGTTGACCGTGTGAGGCAGTTTAGTTGTAGTCAATAGTAACCCGGCTCTACAACACCAGGCCAGGGCCACAACAGGCCTGGAGGAGCTTTAGCAGGATATTTATAACAGCTGGTGAGAGCAGATCTATATGACTCAGGGGCATATCAGCCTGTGTGTGGCTCATTAGATTGAGTTGATATTTACTCAGTAACTGTAAAAGTAGACCGCGGGATCATTGGGAAATGATGAACATGGGAAATACCAGCAAAACTTAATAGTGTACCAGTCCCCGCAGTAATCAGTGCTTTATTTCAGTTTGGTCTTCCTGATTGCACTCTCTAAGTCTTTATTAAAAATATTAAGTGAAAAATATCCTGTCAATCTTGAAGAGAAATATGTGTGATTTCAACAACCGTTACAGTCGACTCTTCTATTATTCTCCTACATAAAAAAAGGTACAAGTCTCAGAGCCAATAAGCATGCACTACAGCAACACAGGGCTAAAAATAGCCTCTTTATTCATCTCTCGCTCCTACCTCTGTCCTCCTCCCATCCCATCTCACTCTCTCACTTTAAGTCAGACAGGGGGTCCCTGGACAAACGCAGCCTCACTCTAATGCAGGTCCTCCAAATACACTGGTAAATGGCGGAAGCTTGTATCAGATGTGAAAAGCCATCATGATATATCTTTCACAGGAGCATGAAAGTAATCCCTAGACGAGCGGGATGACCACGTGAGAGAGGGAAAAGGAGCCACGATTCTGAGCTGAGCGGAAGGTTTCCTCATTTCTCTCAGAGTCCTTTCCAACCTCATCTATTTTTATTGTATGCCTTTTTCCAACCTTTCACTTGTCACCTTCCTCGCATCGATGGCTTGTCAGGATTGACGTGGTGGATGTGACGTGGCTCCAATGAAATGTGACAAGCAGGAATTTACTGTCTGAATTAATTGGGCCGCACTGCAGCGGACAGGCTGTTAATAAAGTTGACGGCGCTCTTATCGGTGCAGGGGATTTCTCTTCTTCTCTCCATACACGTCCCTCTCTTTCTCTCCCTTCGATCTATCCATCCTGCCTCTTTCCTAGTCTGCAAATGTTTACCCAACATCTCTACCAATGTCACACACACTGCTGCTGCTGCGACGTGGCGGTGGTTGAAAACAGCCGACTATAAACTCAAATATCAGTGCGGTAAAGGATCCCCTCTGTCATGTTGTGCAATTATAACTGAGAATGGCTTCAGACCCAACCGCCCAAGGTTTTACACACACACGCGCACACACAGACGCTGAGACTGGAGTCAGAGAAATGTTGAACTGTGAGAGCTGTAGGGCCTGTGCTGTTAAGAGATATGATATGTCAAAGGTTTTATACAAGCCAGTGGAGCGGAGTCGGTGTGGATGTTTCTCTACATCCGTGCTCATACATAGAAATGGGGGCAGCACGAGCCTGGCATGAGAAATGGTTAGGATCAATGCAGTTGAAGAGGGTATAAAACATTTCTCTTCTATCCATCCTTTGCTTTGAAGACAAACTAAAATCTCAGGTGCTTGCTGCTCCACACAGAGTAGGAGACTTCATGCTGGACTTGAAAAGATGAAGGTGGTTTAAAGGCGGCTCTGCTTGGGGGGGAAAAAAATGATAACCCTTGTCCAATAAAACAAACCGCCCTCTTTTATCCTCAATCCAACAGACAGTGTGCCTGCTGGGGCACTTGACAACAACGACATCCTGCGATCCTCCTAAAAAGTTGATATATAATCCATGTGCCAGTTAGTTCAACTTTGACCTTGTGGTGATTTTTACCAGCAGATAGAACACATCAATGTATTGATGGTGTATCGAGAGGTGACATTCCAAAAATAGACAGTTAATTTCCCTGCGTGACAGCGACAGTCCACGAGACAGAGAACATCGAGAACATCGGGAAAAATTACACTGAGGGGCAATGTATGGATATATATAACACATAAAATGAAACCATACATGTCTTCACTCATCAAGGATGGTTTCATTCTTCGTTATTTCCATTGAAACCTGATAAAATTAACTTATTTTTGCTTCATTTCCTCTATATGTGTGTGTATAAACCTGGACACTCCAGATCATCTATTTGGGCTAATGAGCACTAACACACCAGAGAGAGAATTAAAATTTAACATAAGAAAAATGCTGGTAACTAAACAGCAGTTTGCTTTTGTGTTTGAATTCAAATGAGGTTATGGGGATTTAAAAATAACTGATGGCAATAACTTGACCACAGCTGAGGATTCCACTGGGAGGGACTCGACTCAGTTAGAGCATCTTCCCAGTCCGCTCAGAGAAGCTTTTGGAACAAAACAACAGGGGCGAGGGATTTCTGGAAAACATAATCTTCTATTAATTACTGGAGGAGTTGATAGCTGCCATCTGTTTTTTTTTTTTTTTTTTTTTAACGGTGGGAATCCTGGCATGCAGAAGTTTCCCTGTCAAATCAAATGTCCTCTTCCGTTATGAAGGACATCCAAACGATGATATTAATTTGGAAACAGAGTAATTAACAGCTGATGTAATGAGAGAAGAATAACCATATTTCCAACGTGGCAATCCTGAACAAACTCTGCCTATTTAGTCTGATGATGAATGATTACAGGGAGTCCCTAAAATAAGGAGACAGGATTTGGCCAATTGTTGTCACCATGGAAACAGGCTTAGGGATGTCTGTTACCAAGGCAAGATATAAAAACTTAGCATGACTATAGGTTGACTCTTTTTCCACTCACACTGTCTTACATCTGGTCATCTCTCCATCATAGATATTTATTAATTTTTAATGGGATGAAAGTTTTACTGTCTTTTCTATTTGCCTGGTCCCATCTTGATCTTCTGGTCACAACTAATGCAGTTAGTGTTTGATTTGGACTGGACGACGTGGTATCCATTTCACTTACACAAATGACCACATGTATGATCACAGTTAAACGTGTACCACCATGTGTGAGAAAAGCCTATTGTGTCCTCTAGTTTCGACATGCACCCAGCGTTTTTCTTCTACTTTTTCATATTTTTCTCGGACATGTGGATCTAAGGAAAAAATACAAATAGTATACATTTTTGAAAAGCTATTAAAACCTCTCTACATTTGCTATTCTTTTACAAATGTTTTCATGAGACAATGAAAATGAAATCTGGGAAATTGAAAAAAATTAACCCATGACTGTGACCCTTAAAAAAAAACACTATTTCCCAAGGGATAAAACTGGTGTGGCCCACCATGGAAATTGCTAAAGGGGAGGTGTCCCAGGCTCCCAAGAGAGAAGCCAAACCATTAGAATATGAATGGCCATCCATCCCTCTGTGCCCAGTTCCCTAGCCCTTCAATATTACTGAATTTATCAGGCTGAAAGGCAGGATTAGCCACCCCGAACTGCGAGGGCTGAGTTTAACCCCCCAAAAACCACAGACCCTAGGGAAAACTTGGAAACAGCAACATGGAACATTTTTCTTGTGTGTGTGTGGTGCAACAGTTAAGATTTATTGTGGTGTTACACCTACAAGGAAAACAGTCTGAATAGGACAATTAGGACAATTAAACATAATATTTATATGAATAAATGCATGTGGCAAGTGTATGTACCACATGCATGGATACTATATATATATATATTAGTAACTTACCGTCCTCGCTGGTGTGGGTTTCTGTCCCTCCCTCATTGTCCACTTCCTCCAGGGCTCCGTGCTCGCTGTAGGGACTCTCACTATGGGGGACAACATGCAAATCATCAGTCACAGCCATGACAAAGGTCAGGGGTCAGGACTGCGGGAACAGTTTTAAAATAGGCAGAATTTTTCCACATAGTGATCGTTTTATTTCCTTTTACTATTTCTTCACTTTTCTTTCAGCTATTCAGAATACACACCATAACAATAACGCAATAATATGGGTAAAATTAAATTAAATAAAAGACATAAACAAAAGAAAGAGTTATATTATATTACAGAAATAACATGGTAGAGGTCAAAACTAAACATTACATTTGTGCTAACTTTTATTTTTATATATTAACATACTGAAAAGCTCAGTTTCTACTGCAATTTTTTTGAGGATCCCTTCCCATTAAAAATCTAGAAACCATAAATATGCTAACATTATTCATTTCAGAAATTAAACAGAAGTGGAACTGGAAAGAAGATGATCTCCCGCTTCACTAAAAAGTCTGTTCTCTGAATGAGACCCCGGGCCATCACATCACACCTTTGTAAATTGAATACTTGGCTTCCAAACTATCTGTAATGTCTGAAATCATGCCCACAGGCCCACCCTTCAAAACCGGACTCTCAACGAGCACGGAGAAACTCCCCAAGACAGCAGATGAATATGAAAACAGCCCTTCAGTGCCAAACTCTCTACGCAGATCATTCAAAAGTGAATGATGTGTGTGCAACTGAAGCTCAAAATTCAACAGAAGAACATCAAACGAGTAAGGGAATTTTTTTTTTGCTCTTTCAATCTTGATATTCCCTTAAGGTTGAAGAGAGAGGAGGCAGACTGGTACATATGGTTGGAGGAATGCGATGGCATCACTCCCCTTCGCTCCTTCAGGTAAGAAAGTTAATCTCAAATTAGATCTGCGAGTGTTTGTACACATCACCCTGGATTAAATCAGCATGGCCTGATAAGATACAATAGACCTCTTGAAAGTAGGGAGTTCAGTTTCCAGCTCGTAAGTTTTGGTTTTCATGCACATCAAGTCTGTTTGAATCACAACTATTGGCATTACTGACGTCCTTACAGATACTGTCAAGGAAGGCCTTCATTTCCGAGGCTGCATGTCGAAATTCCAAGAACAACCGAAAGAATAGAAGAGCCATGTGTAAGGTTTGATAAGATCAGGTCAGCTGAAGTGGCTGAATCAGCTGTGTGCAGGAAAGAGTTTGTTGGAGAAACGCCATCAGCTGAGGATGTTTTCGGCTTTTTGTTGTCCTGAATTAAAAGGGCACGGTGGAGTGGAGGATTCCATTATGTCTTGGTTTCTTTTAGTAGAGGTAGGCATTTGATTTTGTTTCAGCGAATTAGATATAACACTGTAGCTAACATTACAAAACTCTGCAGAAGAGAGAGCTGAACTTCTATATCACCATGCTGCTCAGTGACCCGGGAGGCTTAGATCCTCTAATCTGTGGATGGGCTTCTTTTTCTAAATGGTCTCCTTCTGGCATCGTGCTGAGAGAGCTGGCAGAACGGAGTGTCTCCTCCCATGCTAACATTTCACCAGCCACCTCTTCTGCTGCAGGAGATTGCGAGATGGGTGATTAGCTCAAGCCAAGGATAAATCCCTGTCAGCCTGTTGTGACGAGGGAGGGCACAGGCACAGAAAAGGAGAAACAGGCAGCTAAAGAGAGGAAGAAACAACTGATAAGTCCTGCTCACAGATGTGGAGCTGGCAAAGAAACCCCAGCATGTGCTGCAAATCACCCAATTGTTTCCCTGCCAGGTGACCCTTCTTTTGCTCTTCCCTCCTGCCATGATCATGGTAATTAAAGTGATTGTTTCAGCATGTCTCACCTAAAAAGTAGCCAACCAAAAGTAAAGTCACCACTGAAACATGCGCTACCTTATCATGTTCTTTAACCACAGACACCTAATTGGTGTGTAATTACTCATATCAGGTCCACCGGCTTGCTATGTTACTGACACAGCTGCAGCGTTGAGCTGTGTATCAGCACAGGCATACCTACATGTTGAGTTAGGCTAATGGAGGAAAAGGTTTGGCTGCGAGCTGTCGTTCCATTCATGAAAAAATATCTATATATTTTTTTTAATGAATGAGACAACCATTGCTGTCTGTCCAGCTCTCAAACTGTTATGAAAGCAGTAGCCACATCAAAAAGATTTTCATCTCCATTTTTTAATCCTTGATAACCTACAACTTTACCCTCAGGCACCAGTGACAGGGCAGTACTGTAGCCACCAAGTTATTGTTTTATAACTCAAAAGATCACAGCAGATTGAACCCTGAAGAATAGCTTCATGTTTGGATCCATCCAACAAGCACCAGCTAAGTGCTTCATTCCTCACCAATAGTCTCCTCCAGCCATGCACTTCTCGTAGATGGGCCCGTCCAGTTCTTTGGCGTCAGGAAAGATGGTCTCGTGGTGGATGATGATGGTCTTGATGATCTCGTTGACATGGGCCTGGCAGGACACTTGGTCTTGGCTGTCCGGTGTGGGCATGAGCGTGGGGCCAAAGCATATGGCCAGGTTGTACGGGTCCATCATGTTCTCGTCACTGTACTGCGACAGGCTGGAAAGAGGAGGAGATGGAGGACAGAGAATGGAGGGAGGAAGGGAATGAGAGCGATTGGGGTTGGTGAACAAGAAAAGGTAGAATGAGGAAATGGTATAAAGGACATGGCAGCATGGACAGTATATTAGGCAAAACAATTATTAGGGTTTAAACCTTATGAAGTGAAATAACATATTTACACGTTAGTGCCTATAAACTCACTGGTTGAGGAAGGCGAAGAGGTAGCGCATCACAATGAGGACTGATCTTGGAATGGTCAGGAGGATCTTGCGGATGTACAGCGCTCTCTCATACAGGTTTTCTATTCCTAGAGTGACAAATAAAGGACATAAAAAATGTTAATAAATGAGTCATGTTTCTTAGTTTCAGGATTTACAATTGAAGTTCAGCTAGTCCATTGACCTCTCAGATCAAAATGCACCACCTTATTTAAAACATTCTTCTGTCTGATAGCCTCCACATATTGATTTTTTTTAATCACACCAAGTGCCAGGATATAAACACAAAAGCAAAAGAGCATATTGAAGCTGAGCTTGTTACTTACTAAAATTACTGTAGGTTTCTGGGGTCCAGCAAAGACTTACTAATGTAGTAACATGTAAAGTGTGTGTAGAGGACACAGGAAAATGTATTACTCTGACGTTGTGACCTTCACGTCAGCCTATGTTCTTCTGCTGACACCACAGAGGAAGTGGATGAGGGGGAAGGAAGTTGGTAATTGTGGTTTTTCCTGCTCTAAATGAAAACAGCATCTCTCTAAAACTGTTCCGTCCACATCTCTCTACCCTGAGAATAATAACTAGGAACAAGGAACTATTTCTTAATAAACCTCACCCAAGGTTATTATGATAACTTTACATGGGTAAAAGGGTATTTTTCTTCATCAATAAACTAGGACATGCCACCCTTTAGGTATTTCAATATTATCTTTGTTCCGCTGTGGTACTAGAAGCAGCCCATTTTATTTGGCTGAGCTGGGGCTGTGCTTGCTGCTAAAAATAGCTCTGTCACCCTCTAGCCGCTCTGTGCCATCTGGGATTTGGGCTTCTGGGATACTCGTGATGCATTTAATCTTTCATGAACACCTAACTAGAATCCTGCAGTCTCCTGAGCACATCAGAAACTACTATTTAAAGATCTTCTCCAGTGCACACTTAAACATCACTACAAACACATGTGTAAGTACAACCGAACAAAACATCCCACTGCAAATTACAAAATGAAAGATATCAGGAGCTGCAGCGCGCTGCTGTGGTGAACAAAACACCATTAACTGAGAGCGGTTAAATGGAAATGTGATCCTGAAGCAGTTCTGAGCTGCTCCATATGCAATAAGCAGAGGATTTTTAATATGGAGCTGGCTGGGCATAGAGCCCACACTGCAATCACTGGTATGTTGAGCTGGGGAATGTAAACAGGGAATCCCCATCACTCAGCCTGCACAAATGTGTAAAAGTACACCCAGGAAGCACACACAGCCACACTTTGTACACTCACAAGTACACAAAAAGCCTCTATGAACACATTTCACACACAAGTACACATGGCACACGTACAGGGCATTACAGTGCACCTGCATGGGAATCCATACCCGTATCATTGTTCTTTTAACAGATCCCAAAAGCCCCCCATGTAATGTCTCAAAAGATCAGAAAAAAGACACACAAAGAGCTGCCTGATCTGTGAAATGACTCACAGCAAAATGACAATGTGACTATTCTTGTGAACTGTACGTTCAGCTCTGGATTCAACTGCTGCTCAGTACTGTGGACATTTAACATTCCACCACGATCATGTAAGCGTGGCCACTTAGGACACACATAATATCCTTCTCAGTACTCAAATACCATGAAGTAAACACGGTGTCAAAGATATGTCAGAGACATTCAGCTAACGAAATTCTGCAGACAGTATTTATATGGATAATTTTATACACATTTTATAAAAGTCACTTTGAAACATAGCGATGAGGTCCACTAGATAGAATCCAAAGCAAAAAGCATGATATACAGAAAGGGAGCAAAGTGACATACAGAATTTTAATTGGTGATTTTTTTTTAAATTTTATTTAAAAAATTTCCTCTAAGGAATCTAGAAATAACTTTTTCCATTACTGTTTTCTGTAATGTTCATAGATGAGGATCCACATTACATCTTAGTAAAGTTACTCTCAGTCATGAATGAAAACAATTAAACAGTTATAACAAGAAACTTGTTATGTCATAACACTCCATAATGATTGGAAAGAAATATGCATGTTCTTACTGATGCAGGACAGCAGATCATTGAATCTCTCTTTGGGGAAAAGAGGGTTCTCCAGACCCCGAAAGTAAAGTTTGAGAACGCCAGCCACTGAGTTGATGTCGTGATTATTCTCATCATCTGTCAGAGGGTCGTTTCCTAAGACACAGACAAGCCAGTAGGTCAGATGGACATCATCAACAATTTTTTAATGATTAAATACAATACATTACCACAACTCAAGAGAATTTCACTGACTAAAATAACAATATGTCTGAAACTAGATCTAGATCTGATAAAAATGAGGAGAGAATATAGATAGTTTATTGATCTAAGATTTTAGCAGGTTTCACGTACCTCTCTCAAAGGAGTTCTTGATGTCATTGACTTCCAGCTGGGATCCAGATACACGAAATATTCCTTGATGTTGGAGGCCTGCACAGACAAAGACAAATGCTTTAAAGAAAGAGAAACAGGAGCCAGGGGAAAAACTTAGACACACACACACTCATTGAAAAAAAAGCCCTCATTCAGCAAATAAAGCCTACTTTAGTTTGGACCTAAAAGGCAAAGCCTGTTCGTTAAGCCTCTTCACTTTTCTAATTAGAGGTAATTAATGAGTCAGAGAGACTGCAATCAGGCTTTACTAAAGTGTATTCCAGCTGGTATTAGAACTTAATAAGGGGAGAGGTCAGGGGTCAGAAGAAAGCATAATTAGACTGCCGTTTGTCTTCTTTTAGCCTTCTCTTTGTGCGCATTCAGTCTGCTGCTTGGTAAGATGCAGCAGACGACCCCACAGGCCGTGACATCCTGCTACCATCCCATCTTTAATGCTTCAACGTTAACATGAGTGTCCTTTTCATTCTGGTTTAAAACCTCATCATTTGTGCCATGATAAGGCGGCTGCACCGCTGTAAACAAGATGGAATCTGCATTTTCCCATGACTGCCACTGAAGTGGAACAAACTGAAACCCCAGCATGAAAGAAGTACACACCCAAACAATTAGTGTCTGTAAATTGCTGAGGTTTCACTTTTCACCAAAAATAAAAGCAGGTTGCAGCTGGTTCAATGACTCAAAGAAAAAAACAGATAAGAGTTCATAATCATTTTACTGAAGTGGCTAAATGTCTATATGTACTATAACAGAAAACAACTCACCATACAGGTTTATGCAGCGGATACAGCTTTCAACCACACGGGGGATAGCTTGTCCAGAGTCCTTTAAAGACAACAACAACAAAAGAAGTCAGATCATGTATAATTCACACTTATTTGTTGTACATGCACGTAAGCCAAAGAGCCAGACCAATACTAGATTCCTGAAAAAACTACATATAATAATCAAGAACAGTTTTTAAAAGAATTTTTACAGAAAATACAGTCTGTGATAAAGATATTCCTGAGTTAAAAGATTTAACAGTTACCAGCTGCACTATGAACGCTAACAAATATAATTATAGCAGCGAATGTAAAATTTGAGTATACTTTGATCACAAACTGTAATGGAAATCCTTTGCCAATGGAGATGATGACCCGAGATGGGCTAATGATATTAGCTTTATTGGTTGGGCTCTAACAGGAACCAGTTAATGTGACGTTGAAAAGTATATAAACATGCACACCCATTGTAAGTGACTTGGTAGATTTAGATGAGTTAGTACTCTGAGATTTTACTGAGACAGACTGAGTTGTTTTCACCAGCTCTATAGAACCAATCACTTATTAGCTACAAGCGTGTAGTCCCAACATGCCTGTTGTCCCAACATATTTCAATGGGCCTCCAAGTGATACTAAATATAGTTTTTGTCTTGTTATTAAGTGTTTGGTTCTGATGGGAACTTCTCTATAGAGCCACATGCTGGATATGGACTTCAGGGCAGAAGTGGTGAGATGAGAAGAGCTGCACTGTCTCCTTCAAAGAAAACACATTCCTCTCACGCACTTAGACATGGACTGCACTCTCTGTGCCAGCTGCTCCTGCGGCTCAGAGCTGAACAGGGACTCAGTACAGTACATGCTTTTAATGATACAGTGGATCTGTTTACAGGCCTCAGGGGGTAGGCACACCGTCCAAACACAGCGACCATGCCAAAATCGACTATCTATCATTGGAGTGGAGCCCTTGAGGGTTGAGGCTCAGGTCTGCTGCAGAAGGATTATGTAATGGTTCATGCTGGGAATTTCCAAAGACAATTCAAACTAAATAATAAATTTGCTGCAACATCTCTGTTAGAATATTGACTTTGGGAAACAAAACATCAATTCAGTCTGTCTGAGTTGGTTGATGATTGCAAGACGTTCTCACACACGGACAAGAGGTGAAAACACTGTTAAGGCAGAACAGATCAAGAAAATGAGCGCAGGCAAGCAGCATGGGCCCCCCAAGATGCTTCAAGGTGTCTACCTGATGTCGAGCATGTGAGTTCCGTCGTCCACGGCTACAGAGAAATGTCGCAAGAGCCACAGATGGACAGAGAGAGAGAGAGAAAGAGAGAGAGAGACACATAAAGAGAGAGAAGCAAGACCCAGATTAGAACCAGAGCGGCTGCCCACCAAAGCTTTTACTAAGAGTGCACCCTCATTCCACTCTGCTGCTGGCATCACACCCAAAAGAAAACAGTGAGAACTGGACAGAATGAGGTAGAACATGGACATGGTCACTGGCGGGAGGCAGAGGGAAAGGCCGGACGAGGGAGGCAGCGCACCTTATCAGTCTGGCATCTGCTCACCGACTGTCATTTATCCTGCTGTTTTCACTGGCCTCTGCTCTCACTCTGGGAGGAGGAGCGGCTCAGTGATGCCAGGTCAGCAGTGAGTCAGGAGAGCTGACTGAGACAAACATTCATCCCTCCAACTGCCTTTCCTCTCCTCCCGCAGTCTTCCAGTTCTGCCTGTGCCACCCCTACATCTCAGACATAGGCTGCCAGACCTCACTGACTCATGAGGAAGGTTTCCAGAATCCATGTTTAGCACAAATATGTTGTTGTTTTTCGATGGTGAAAGATAAAACTAAAGCTAAAAAGGCTTTGGGGGAACCCACCAAAATGACCAGAAAGCCAGAGCAAGATAGGAAATAGATAGGAGGAGGAGCAATGCTGAGCGGGCAGACTGGTAATCGGTACCTTGATAAATGACTCCAAATTGCCATTAAATAACCTAACATTAAAAACAGAGCGGGGTCTAGCCCGACGGGTGCCAGTGTGGGTTTTGAGCAGACCATTGGGATGTCTAGAATACAAAGAATGCATTAGAAGAAGTAAACAATAAAGTTTTCCTTTCAGAAAAGTTCATCTCTGCGAGGCTCTTCTCCTATAACTTTCATGTCCTTCAAGAACTTGAAGTGAAGTTGAAGCCGACTAAACATGAAAACCTTCCGACTTAAAAAGACTGGCAGGTGAATGAGTTTTTTTTCCAGCCATAGCTGAGACCCATGAATAAATATTTTCTTTATATTCCAGTTTCTTCTTTCACTACAGGATATCACAAGCCAGTGAAATATCAGACCTGCTGAGAGTAGTGTATGTGTCTGCATCCTCCTTATGACAGGCCCTGTGGGGGACTGCCTCTTTTAGTTTGTGTGAATGTGTGTGACTTCAGGCAATTTTTTTTTTCATAGTTAAGTAGTACTGAGATGAAGAGTGCAGCAGGACTTTGGTCCCTTCTGCTGCTGCTGCTGCTGCTGCTGCTCAATCACAGTAACAGAACTATTCTGCTGGGACAAGACTGGTGATGAAATATCTGTTCATGTTTCATGTCTGTCATCTTTCTAAGAGGAATAAAACTTAGTTTCAGTGCAGAGATTTCCTAATAGTGTAAAAGTGCTGTTACTTTACTGATATTTCACCTAAATAATAAAAAAATCATTAATGTTTACAAAAGTAGTTTGATGTGCCAGAAGAAACATTTTGATACCAAAGCGAGGACATTGTCTTGTGTAACCCATCTCGTGTGATTCTAAAAGGACAAACTAAAATTCAATCTAGAATGTTTTAATTGTTAAGACAACTAAACATTATGAAAATAATAAACTCAAGTATGTTGATTCAGCAAGGGTAGCAAACGGAAGAAGTTAATTCCACACTTGATCCATTTTCAAATATACAAAAGTCTGACCCACCCGTTCCTATTCACTCCTCTTTGGCTGCTCTTGAACTTTAAAATTGGAAGCAAATATTTTGCTCTATGGTCAGTTTCTTAGGTTAAACATGGTCTTATATATTTATTTTCTCTAAAAGGTCTGATAAATGGCACAGTTGGGACTGGGAAGTACAATAACGCAGCCATACGATACTACGCTAAGCTCAAAACAAACAGAGAGGCCTGCACATCTGCTCAGTGCTTTTTCCCCTTATTCTGAGTCTGGACTCCTCAGCGCTGGTGGTCACAGAAGATTGCACATGAGATTTTCCTGAAGCTAAGTGTTCCTTGCATTGATGAGCTGCAACACATTACAAAAGGTTTCAGTTGTTGTTGGAAGAAAAGAAATGGGCCCGGGACATGTAGCTTGAATATGGTGCACAGGATCCTGAGGTGTGTGTGAGTGTGTGCTTTACCTTGTGGTCATGTAGTCAGCTCTGTGGCCTGCGGGCGAACAGAGAAAAGAGAAGAGATGTGAGGGGAAGTCAGACATGCGGACATGCCAGGACCTGTCTCTGAGGTCCCTGCGGTGCATTGTGCACACACCTAGTGAAGCATTTGAAGGCTGCCATCTGTCCGCAAACCGCTGGTCTCTCAAGCAGCGCAAACAAAAATCATACACACACCTTCACACATGCACGCGCACACAGACACACATCTCATGGCTTGCACTTGACTTTTTACAGGCAACACTTGAGCATAACATCAATTAAAGTGGAAACATCAACCTGGCATACAGTTGTACATTCACAACTGAAACAGACACAACAAAATGCAGGCATACTAATCATTATAGTAATATGCAGAGCTTCAAGTTTGGACAGGAAAAGGAAGATTAAGCACAAAACAGCTTCCAAATCATTTTGGAAGACTAGATTCAGAAGAATAGTTTTGAATGTGTGGCCCTCTGTTCCTGTGAACAGAATATGACCTGTCTGTGTGTCCGAGTGACTCAAAGTGTACTTGAGCACATTCACAACAATATGATTAAGGAGCTTATGAGCGAAGCAGGAGACTTCTCTCCTTGTGAGCACATGGTTCTATTAGTTATTAAGCAGACAGTTTGGTGCAGACCACCATGACTACAGGTTAGCACCGTGAAAGACACACTCTGAGTGGATGGTAGATTAGCCGAGGCCTTGAGGATTTCCCACCAATGCAGAACAAGGAGAGCCTGTTGTAATGACGCCAGCCCTCTTAATGGAAAAGCCATATGACCATCTTGGAGGTTTTAATAGCAGACAAAGCAGGCAAACAATAGGAAATGTGTCATGGAAAAAAAGTTGAAAAGGCTTTAAAGAACTGCACAAAAATAAAAAGCCAAAATTCAATAACCAATTATTATTTATGTTGGCTGTCTGTACACAGATTAGAGCTTGTACGACCTAATTTTGGCAGGGTAAAGGCAGGTGGAAGTGAATTTGACATTCAGTAGTAAGAATAAGAGCAGGGGAAGTAAGTAAAACGTTTGTGACCATACCTTCGCCAAGTGTCCTCTTTAGCAAGTCGTGTTTGGCCTGCAGTTTGGAGATGAGATTGCTGCCCTCCAGGAACTCCCGGAATTTCTGTGGAGAATTCAGAGTAATTACACAGCGGCCCTGAGTGCCAGCCCGCATGCCCACTTTTAAGACCGCAATCTACGATAAACCAGCCAAGGGCAAAGGACACGCAGAGTCTTTTTAAAGACTTTATCAGAGCATGTCCATCTTCAGACAGGAACAGATAATGGCTAGATTTACAGAATGGAAATATTTTTGGAGAGAAATCCCCCCCTGTGAGCTGATCAAAGATTTCTTAGGAGCTGCTCGGTGAATAAATTAGTTAAATTAGAGTTCTGACTTCAATAGAATTTACAATTTAAGCATTTTTAAAATTCTTATTAAAATTCTCCATAAAAGCTTTCAGTTCATATTCTAGATTCTATTCTATTTCATATTCTAGCATCTGTAGATTTCTGTAACTGAGTGTATAATTTAAAAATATATATATCTAAATATAGAATGCTAAACGCATCAAAGAGAGTCTATAAGAGATCATTTTATATTCATACAGAATAAAAAGGAAAACATTTTGACATTTTCCCCCCCTTTCTTCTCTTCAGCCACACATCTCCACTCACCATGAAGTAGAACTGCTCTGTCTCCTGCTGGTTGGCCCTCCTCTTGGCAATGCTGGGTTTGCTGAGGTATGTCTCTGACACAGTGGACTTGACTGACTCGGTGGATCTGCTGTGGTGGAAACACTCAGATACATCGTAGTCTTCAATGGTCACCATGTCCTGGATGGTGGTGAGGGTGGCCTCTGACGTCTTTTTGATCTGGAAGGGATGAGGGGAAGATGAGGAAGGGTCATTTGTTGGAGCAGCGAAATGCCTGTTTTGAAGTCTGCTGTCATCTCCTCACTCTCCTGATTGCTGCATATTCAGTCTATCAGGATTGAAATATGACACTCCCTGAAATCCTCTCTCGCTATTCCATGATGCATCAAAAAGATCCAAGTGGTTTCTGACAAGACATACATTCCAAAAAAGCACCATCCCTCGAACATGAGTCGCAAGCCAAAGCAATCAATTTGCATGCACTCAGAGGCCAGAGGTCAACAGGAGCTCATACATTCAGCCGCAGGCTTTTACGATTCATTTCCATAACCGCCTCTTCCCTGTACACAAAAGTGCTTCTCTCAGAGCTTATAAACGTCAGGACTTGGCCGAGCGAGTCTGCCTTACCACTTAATGAGAAGGATGTTCAGCGGGTGAATGCTGCAGGCCATGACTATGTCCAGTATACAGTGTGATCACACCATGAGAGAGGATGTGACATGTGAATGAAAGGGGAAATGTGTTTCTAATAACTCAATAAAAGTTTAAGACATCAAAAGCTGATTAAAATTGATTCTGTAAAGTATAACCTCTAACTTTTTTTCTCATATTTTAATATATATATATATATATATATATATATATATATATATATATATATATATATATATATATATATTAAAATATGAGAAAAAAAGTAATTATACAACTTTTTTTAACTTCTATCCTCAAGAGTGCCCTTAATTCTATATTAAATACAAGGCCATATGGGCTAAGGACATTTAAAGAACAAGAGAAAATAAGGATAGAAAGTGAGAGAAAAAAACTGACAAGGAGAAAGAGTCTAGAGACTGTAAAGTGTGAGCATGAATCACTGATGTGGAAAAGCTGCAGAGGGAAAGAGGCCCAACTGAAGCAGCAGAAGCAGAAACGCCAACAGCCGCCTCTCAGGAAAAATTCAGCAAAACGATCCCCTGCATTCAACAGAGACACTGGGGGGAGGGCGTTGGAGCGGCATGACCGTCACGGCTTGATTGTGTTGGCTTTTAAATGGTGGGGGCATTACAGGTCAACGGGACCCTGAGTGAGGCACAGCTGGAATCCCTCCTAATTATGTTTAATGATCAGACAGCCCATTCAAAGGCATCACCATTTCTCAATTATTAAATGAGTGTGACCACAACGCTAATGAAAGGACTGATAGACAACAGTGGATTAAGTGTGTTTTTTTAACTGTTTGACCTTTGATTCATTTGACCTTCAAAAAAAAAAAGATTTTAAAAACACCTGGATAGCAAGGTGGACTTCATCTCTTTCATGTGATGGATTACAGTGCTCACGCGCATGCCTCTGCACACAATGTGGATGAATTTACAGTCTCATTCATTCCATTGTGAAGAAAAAACACACTGCAGGTTTGAACATGGCTAATGGCAATGTACAACAGGAAATGGGGGTTACTGGGATCATAAAACTTCACAATAACGTCACCCTGTCATCAACAGTCAGGGATTGTCAACTGCTCGTCTAAGGAGTGATTAAAAAGAACCTGCTGGCTCTGATAGACAGACACAAAGGTACTATAATAAAAGAGAGATTTAGACAAATCAAACATCAATGACAGGTCCCTAAATTGGATAAACTACCTGTTGCGTAAAGTCATTAGTTCCACGTTCTGAGTCTGTCTCCCTGTGTCCCCGCAGCCTCATCCTGGGTGGCCTCGTGGAGGCGAGAGGCCCAGCTGTCATCGGGAAGACAGGACCCATGCATGCGAGAGAATTGCTCCCAGTGAAAAAAAAGCTGTGTGGTTTATTCATTATTCAGCAGACGAATAGTTACCAGTCTTCACTGCTGGGCTTAATTACCACAGAGCTCTTAGAGAGCGACAGTCCCCACGGCAGCAACACAGACCTGGAGAAGGTCCTCGGGACAGTGTTTAATTTGTTTATTTTGTGTAATCTATGATGTTGTATCAACAGCATGGCAAATGGTGAGCCAAGTATCAGCTTGGATTACTTGTGGTTGATGTTTTTGAGCCAAAATTAAGTTATCTACCACTCGCCACACACGTCACACTCTGGTGAGAGGCAGCTGTACAACATCATTGACAGTTATTTTATCATCTATCATCTCATCTCACTGTTGTCCCTGGCTTCCAACAGACCCTAAAGTAATTGTTTTGAAATCCCTCTGAGATTTATCTGAGGATATGGTTTCAGGTGTTTCACAGGTTTAGTGTGAAACATCTTGAGAATAAGCGTAAAGTGTGCTTGTTTTTTTCAGTGAGGAGATGAAAGAGAGCTGAGAAGTAACTCCTCATCTTTGCTGACTCTGGTGCATATAGAGGCAAATGAGATATGAATGAATAGATTATTAAATACGAGAAAGACGTGAACTGACTAAAGACTGGCGCCCACAAAAGAGGGTGATGTCACCCCCCTCCTCTCCACAACATACACCACACACCATCACTGAAGCAGAGTAAATTATTCAGCAATGTTTTCTTTCACCATTTCACAGAACTCAGAGGTTTGAGGAAACAGCTGCACTTCTGCCCTGCAGCTTTTCCTGGCCGGATGAAGACAGACTCGCATGTACATTTGACAGTCATGCTTGTAGGTCGCCACAGCGCTCTGAAAGTTCATTTTTCAAGGATGTATCTGGCACGCTGTGCCGGGGAAGTGAGGCCATCTGGTGATCCTAACACAAGGCAGCAGCGCCCTCCGATTCTGACCCACCAGGACATCCGCTTAGAGAGTCAGACAAGGACGGACCAGCCCAGATTCACATCATAAAACAACACACTGTGTCTGAATGATAATTAGCTGGGCTGCAACTCTAATCTATTAGATGTCATCGAAATAATAATAATAACAAAATGATAGCCCAAGGTCATGTTTTGTAATGTCTTGTTTTGTTTGGCAAACAGTTACAAACCCAATATAAAAGCAGTAAATACTCACACTTAAGAAGCTAGATAATATTTGTCATTTTCTTGCTTGATTAAAGTAATAATCCATCCAAAATATTCATGAAATCAATCCCAGGTTCTGATACAATATAAGTTCGGCATTTCCTCACGTTATTCATTAATTGTAACTGGCAGAGATGGGACACATTGAATGCGTTTAATCCTGTTTTTCATTTTCTCTCTTTGATATTCATAGCAGTCACAGGAGGCACAGGAGAAATTACTTGTCAAAAACGCACCTGTGAGCAGTATAAAATCAGATCACAGTTAGTTATGGGATGATGATTATTGATTGACCTATTAAAACAATGTGAGATTGTTCTGCTGCAAATGGATGCACCATTTTCTCGTCTGTTGCATATCTGAAAAAGCTACTCAAATTGGTGTTTGTTGCCCCCATTCTGAGACATCTGTAGGATTATACAGCACTTGATAACTGTTGGGTGTCACAAAATCAATCAGAATAAAACTCTTAAGGATTTGAAACAACGTTAAAAAATAACTGACCATCACAATTGTTGCTAAACAGTTTTTTTCCCTTAAAAATACACCTATCTTAGTCATCATCGTCCCTTCCTATCACTGTATTTCCATACAGTTTCATGTCAGTGCCAAATATGAGATCTACAAGGAAGCTCAAGCGACATGGGTGTAGAAGACGTTGAGTGACATGCTCTTGTGTTTCCATGTTTGTGGAGGGAAAAAGAGGAAAAAAAAAAACAAAAGCAGTAAGAGCTCAGAGGGGAAGAAGTAAGACGTGATTCACAAGCCAGTTTGATGGATGTGATTGCACTTAAACCTAAAAAAAAAAGCCAACAGGTTAAAACGGTACCTGTCAAAACAGAACAGCGCAGACAGGTGTGTGCAAATAAAAGCGGGACTGTGAAGAGTGGGAACAATTTTGCCTTCACAGAGAGGGTTTGATGGCTATTTGTGGGGGCATTAGAAGAGCGTCTGTGCAACATGCAACAAAAATGTTGATTCTTTAGAGATCACCAGCAACTATTCTCTTTTCACCTTGGATGACTCCTGGCTGAAGTTAACCTTTCCTTTAGTAGCTTTAATATCCTGCATGTCGCAAACTAACAAATGGCAGCATAAACAAACACAAGTGGAACTGTACAGAACACTTTTATCAT
Source organism: Lepturacanthus savala (assembly GCA_030544235.1). Taxonomy (NCBI): domain Eukaryota; kingdom Metazoa; phylum Chordata; class Actinopteri; order Scombriformes; family Trichiuridae; genus Lepturacanthus; species Lepturacanthus savala. The sequence goes on from CM060465.1 coordinate 20,347,507, forward strand.
GTTTGACACATCTTATCCCCTATTTACCACGACTACCTGTATAGTGAGGTAAATGTATTTGCACTGTTTTTACCTCTTCATTTTCAATCTTCAGAGTAGCCAGGCGAGACTGCAGTTGCTGAAACCTCAGTATGAGCTCCCCATTCACTGGTGGCTGCACTGAGATCTGACACACCTGGGGGAAAGAGGAAATACATCAGCAAGGATCAGCAACCTGGAATTACATCCTACTAAAGGAACAAGGAGGCCACATAGCCTGGTTTATACAGGACATGGGAATCCAAATTCTTTTTCAATTGCAGAGCAAACCACAGTGAATTCTGCCGACTGAATGCAGACACCCTCACAACAACAGCTAGTAAACAGACATGATATCAGTGTTGGTATTGCCAGCCAGACAGTAAAACGCTTAACACATGGTGAGCTACATGACTGCAGGGCAGGGATTAAAACATGATTTGAAGATTGCAGTGGCTCATAAAACCTGATCTGGCAGCTCAGATACAGTAAAATGCTCCACTTAAACCAGTGAAAATCAGATCTCATTAAGTCCGAGGCTTTTTTGAATTCACTCAAAACTCACTTCCGTGTTGTTCAGTATATCTGCAGTAGAGATGTAACGATTCACCGAACAATTCAACCGAACAATTCGATTCATGATTCGTGGCTGCCGATTCACTTCAAGGACGTCATTGGTACGTTTTAGGGATTTGAAATCGATTCAGTAAATTTTTAGCTCAAAATTCAACCAGTGAGTGTGTGAAATAAATACCTGGACATTCAATATATATTATACCTGGAGTTTCCAAAATTCAAATTTCTTGTAAAGGAGTCAGTTTAAATTAATTATGGCTACAAAACAAATGAGTAAACAACAATTAATACTAAATGCAGTGTAATTATCTTTAAATAAAGTGCAACCAACATCTTTTGATGTTAAATTAACAGAAAGTTTACCTGGTATTTCTGAAAGAGTCGTATGGTAAGTTACAGATAACTATCTTGCTCAGAATCTACTCTTTTGGGGGGTCGCGTGGGGACTAACGCAACAGATTTCACAAGTTTAACAGAAGTTTACAATATATGATGCCAGCTAACGTTACATAACATATCGGTAGCTTAAGTTAAAGTGGCTCTGTGCCAACTTAATGTCACCAACATGAGTAAACTAACTGAAAGCATTGCGTTAACGTTAATATCTACACCATTATTTATCTACGCCATTATATAACTACTGACTGCATTTCTAAATACATTTGTTGTAAAAATAAAGTCAAGTGTCAGATGTGCAGCAGAAAAAACGTGTTCTAGAGAAACGTTCTGGAAAAAAAACAAAACATGCCAGCCTGTTATTTTTGCTCTGTATGTTTGTGTACATTTTGCACAAAAAGAAATATATGTATATATATATTTTTTTATTTATCACCATTTCATGTACATGTTGATCCTGTACTGCTGAATGTTAATAAAAATGCCTGTGTGAGATTTGGCACATGTCGCAAGTGTGAGATTTGGCCAAATCTCAGCCAGGACCGTCTGTTTTCTTATTACTTTGGGAAAAATAATGAGATATGAATTTTGGTCCATATCACCCAGCCTTAACACCTTGGATGATTATGAAGATGTCACAAATTGTTTGAAAAGAATCTAAGATACATCACAAGAGACGTGTGTTGAATTCACTAATAAATGCATTAAAACAGATTAAGGAATGATACAAATAATAATGATAATAATTACTGTCTTGTGATTAATATATGTTCAAATCGGAACATGAATAAGTGATTATGTGGTATTATCATCACACATCTATTGTTAAAGGAACTGTACCTCGTCTCCCATGTGAGGCTGGAACTCGAATTTTGCCGGTGGGCAGAAGGCTGTAGGGTACATCTCCATGAACCTTTGTCGATCACTGCGGGGGTCCAGACTGTCCACAGCATTTTCGATAATGTCGAGACCCTCGTGGCGTGACGTCTCGAGGTTGTATTCGGCTGATAGGTAGGTCCGCAAAGCCCGATTCAGACTGGCATGGTACCCTAAATCACAACACTGAAAGAAAAGGATCAATAGAGAATAGAAAATCAGTAAAGATGAACTTTAAATTTTAAATACTTTGCAAAACACAAAGCAGATTTTTGTTCTGGTTTGTTTATGCAATATAAGGACAAAAAATAAAGCTGGGAAAAAAACAGGCAATAATTTCAAATAGTTAAAAATGGTTGTCCATTCACCCCAGCACTTTTTAATCCCCTATGTTATACGACAATTTGGTACCTCCTGGATCTAATGCTGATTTTTGATAACTATGGCCATGGTCAAGGTCTCTGCTGGGAAGACACATAAGCCCTGGGTGCAAACAAATACAGACACACTCACAAAGTTTACACACCAAAAAAAGGACATGGCTTGAATGATAAGCAAACACGACACCACTACTGTAGAGGCCCTGTTGTACACTTTGTTTCAGACTATAAAAAGTCTCCTTCATCAAAAAACAAATGTGTGTGAGCCTGCAAATAGAGCTCAAGCTGAGCACATTGTACACAATCACACACACACACACACACCCCGGTGAGATGTGAAGGTTTGTGAGCAAAGTGGGGAGAGGGGTAATTTCAGCGCACAGCATGCTGCTGAATAGAGGTTGCGTTTATCTTCCTCTTTACTTCTGTCTGGAATCTAAAGCCCCAAATGCTCACTAAACACACAGCCTTCTCCTGTTTCCTTAGAAACACCACAGGAAATGGGCCCGTATGTTTATTTGTCTAACAAAATAATAACAACCCAGGTGAGCCATATTATAAATAAGTCATGTTTATCTGTACGGTAGTAGAAGGTCAAACAAAGCAATCTGCTGGCAGGGCAGAGTAAAGAGACCCGAGTGCTGTGGTAAATGGAGTGATGTCCCACAGCTGTAAATGAAAAAAAAAGAGGTCAGGGCCAATCCCAGACTCCACTCAGCCTTGAGATCTTCTGAGAGATGTGGAAAATATTCAAAAGTGTAACAACTGTTACGCAGTAGAATTGAATATAACGCATGGGATTTCAATAATGACATGGAGAAAAAGGAAAGAGGAAAGAATAGTTTTTCATCACAAAATTTAATAAGATGCTTTAATTCTGTCCTACACTGAAATTTCCATCCCACAGTCTGGTGTGCTAAAATGTCTTATAGATTAGGCCTGGCTGCATAAGTCATCAGTCTCTCCTCTGCTTACGAATTTCAATATCTTTTAAAGGTTTGTGAAGGTGGGTCCTACTGCACGGGAGACACAAAGAAACATAAGAACATCTTCTCATGTGAACCTTGGGTGAAACTCTAGAGAAAGATGGATGCAAAGTGTATGGCAATTCATGGTAGTGGATGTCAAACTTTTTCATGTCAAGGACCCTTAAAAAGAACAAAAACAAGACCACGGACCCCATAACAGGAAATCCATGAAGGACTGAAAACTACCATGATCAGAATTTATGAATAAATGAACATGAATGAATATGCCAGTAAATGCCTGGACCTATTTAATTTTTGCTATTTAATTGTGTATTATTTCCCTTTTCACATAAATGTCCCATTAATTAGATTTCCTGTTTTATGTATTAATTTTTTAATTGGATTTATTTATGCATTTTACCCCCCTATTTATTTTGGATAGACACCTAGATGGTGTCTGTCTATTTATTTTAATTCTGGCAGCCCTCCATACAAATGATCCTACATTCTGTCACTGTGTTACTTAAGGATGGATTTATTGTGAAGATAAATGATTCTCCTTTTTTTATGGGGACCCACTGGCACCTCCTCAAGGACCCCAGGGATCACTTTGGGAACCACTGCTTTATGGAAGCACATTCCGAGAAAAAACTTTTTCAGGTCTCATCGCAGGCAAATTAGCCTGTACTGAAAATGAAGTGGTCTCAGAACAGTACCTGGCTATGTATATACTTACATCGATTAAGTCCGATAGGTCGTGGATGTAGTATTTGAAAACGGAGGAGTTTGACGCTTCCAGTGTCAGTAGGTACTCGTTCCGTGCTTTGATCGACTTCATCTTGTTCTCAGAGTACTTGGCTTGACGCTGACGAGAGAATTACAGGCAAGAATGAGAAACAGACGAGCAAAAGAGGAGGAATGTGATGAGTCTGGAACTGCCTTTTTTGACAAGTGACTTGTGCTTTTATGTCTCTGCACGCACTGCGCATCATAGTGCTGAGACCGGATCACTGGCAAAAACAACAGCTTCAGTAAACATCTGAACAGAAAAAAAGGCTAAAAATAGCCCAAAAAAAATTAGGAACAAGAGCGGAAACAGAAAAAACCTGAAAACTAAAAACAGTCTGTGTCCTTCACTTTAACTAAAATACCTCTGAGCCATCCGTTTTCATCCTACACTTCCTCTCAACCAGACAAACAAGCAGCTGTTAGTTAGTCACCAACCACTGGCCGACGGGCTCCGACTCACGCACTTCCAAATCACCCATATTTTAAAAAATGCATTGCAGAAAGAGTGGTGGGATAACGAATTCCTTTGCCCTGGACATTTAATAATCTGAAAGAGATTTAACAGAGAGCGTAAAGCTGTAAAAGACTATTTAGATATGAATGACATCAGGTATTTCACTTTGCTGTAGATGAGCCAGTCTGTTGTCCTTATTTTGTGAACATACTCTATGATGCTTTTTTTTATTTTATCTGTTGACAAAATAGTTAAAAAGTAAAATAAAATATCAACCTGATCAGATGTTTTGTTGTATTAAAAGTACTAAAAGCTGCCTAATGCCTAATAGAAAAGTGGATGGTGCAATTACTAACTGCTACTGGCTCCCTTTTAGCTTAAACAAATTTGCCACACATTGGACTGAAATGCTTTAGGACTGTGAACCCCGGCGTTTTACCTTCTCTTTCATCTTCTCAATCTTCTTTACGGAGTTGCGCTTCTGGTATTTGTCCTCCATTCGGATGCTGAAGACTGGGTCTCCCCTGCCGATCTGCTTCTCCTCTTGCTTCTCTGCCTCCTTCAGCTTGCTCTCGGCACTGATGCTCTCTGAGTGGTACATGTGGTAGGTCTTCATCACCTGGCGACACAGAATATTACTTGTGAGGTGGAGGATAAAAATAATTCCTAATCTGTTTGTCATTATATCTTGTGTAAGATTGATGAAAAGCAACACCCTGCGGTTGAGGTGTCAGTTTAAAAAAAAAAAAAAAAAGTCGTCTCAGGTCAGTTTTCTGTGAGGTCAGGGGTCAAAATAATCCATCTTCATAGTCAAGACTGACCTTTTGTTCCCTTAACTAAGGCTGCCATCCTTTGAAACGCTCATTCACCACAAATCAATTCAAGTCATCTCCCATCAGGCAGTTCATCTCTCCCGAAACCACAAACCAAAGACAGATTCTCTCCAGCCTCTTTAATAGGGCACTCATATGACCACAACAGGCACAAATGACTGCAGCCAAATGTATCGTGCTGCCTTCAATGCATCATGTTGGGATTAATTGTCTTTCAAGTCAACTGAAGTGAAAAAAATGTTTGGTTTTTTTTTAAGAGAGGTGTAGTTTGATTTTGTATAGCCAATAACATTTTCTGGATGCTGAGCGCTCACATCATCATCACTGTTCCAAATATCAAAGTGAATAATCCGGTTTTGCAACTTGCTGGCACATTTCTCATTGTGCAAGCTCGAATGGAAAGTAAGTCGAACCATTTCACTCTTTGTGTCATCACACAGCAGCTATTAAGTACAAGGGAAATGCACTCATTTGATGGTGAACTCCTGATTAGAGCTACTTCCTACTGTTTGAATCATCATCACCATCAGAAAAGGCTAGAATGTGTTGCCTTACTCATACATACTCATGAATCTATTCGGCTGTGACTCAATCGTTAAGCAGCAGGTAAAACACAAACAATGACTCCTCCAAGGGCAGAGAGGCATTATAAAAGTCTTTTTCAAATTGGCTCCAAGTGCATGTCATCAGGAGAATGGAGGACATCTGGGGGCTCTTAAGACAGTGCAGATGAATAACTGGCTGTGGGAGAAATACTTATCTGTGACGCAAACATTAACATAGGCAAGAGAACTCACTGACCCTCACAAAAGCATGATAATTAACATTAGTGGGCTGCAGTTTGTGTTTATTACAGATACAGCTCTAAAGACAACTTGAGCCGATCCTCCTCCATCCAATTTTGCTGTCTTTCCATATAATCAAAGCAGCATGATTTTTTTTTTGTATTAAATAACAAATAAAGCAGATTATGTGAATCTTTTATTAGACGCTACACTTAAACTTTCTGGTGTAAAATCTGCCTTCTGCGATGAGTGTGGATTCATGGCATTTGGCCAAAAGTTGTAAATGGAGAACAAGGGCATTCAATAAGTTTAAGCACCCAGGAGACACAGCAATATAGAGCAACAGTGGTTTAACCTGGAATGAACCAACTCCAGCAAATTACAGCTCCACAACCTGTGTGCGCAATACACTTGTCTGCACAAAACCTCAAGTCCGGCACAAATAGAGACTCACCCATCTCAAGATCTAAACACTTTTCTCCCAAACTGGTTATTTCTGTATGAATGGAACAACAGAGCAAAGCTGGATTTGTCTGGAGCCCTTTTGCCTTTGGTGAGGTTTGGCTTAACTGGAACCAGTTTAGAGATGGGTGACTGACCTTGGGCCATGTACTCCTCACTTACTGGTCTGGAGTCTGCCGCTGCTGTGTTTACTTTGCTGCTTCTTTTAGAGGGACATATTTAGAGACAGACGAGACCTGTTATTTCATTGGCGGTGGCCGACATCAGGACTGTGGCTGTCTGATGCAATAGCTACCAGTGTGTGTGTGTGTGTGTGTGTGTGTGTGTGTGTGTGTGTGTGTGTGTGCGTGCGCACGTGTCCTCCCACAGGGGCTAAACCAGGTCAAATCTGGAGTGCGGACTGTGGTGAGAGTGACACACATTGAGTTTGGAGTAACACTTTGTTGTGTTTGGAACACATCGATTCCTCTGTAGTCCTCTATAGTGAGTTAGTGCAGACTATCAACTGAACTGAACTGCTCTTCACAACCAATTCCCGTGGCTCATAACTCTGTTGCAAATCCCAAGTTACCATGACGATCAATGCTGTGATCATAGCATGATTACACGATCTGAAGTTCCATTGACTATTAATTTTGCTCATGCTAACAATGCCATTTATTGTTAGTGAGATGACATGGTTGACTATTATGAATTTGGATGAAGTATAAAGCACTAGCAATCATATGTAACCATGAAGGGATGAGAGTTATACAATAAGCATTAAATAAAGCCTAGATTCATCCAGGCAATCTAAGAGTTTGCAAAACAACATGTGTGAGGCATTAAAATAAGCTAGTAGGCCACCAGGGCTGATTGTGGTGATTAGGGTAGTTGAATTAGCTATTAAATGATGATTTAAGTACCTTGCTCTAAACAGGTCAGGGCAACATACAGACATACAGCAAACACATTGGACAGAGAAAATGGTCTTTACAGGAACTAGACGACAGATGTGCAGCTTGGTTGATGCAGAGGTTTGATGGTCTGGTGAAATTCCACTCACACAAACAGAAATTTAAACCTCTAGGTTCAAAGGTCTAAAGCCAGCGCTACGTTCACTATTTTCTGTGTTTCTCAAAATATGTACCTTGTGTGTGTCTCTGTGAGCCAGTGATCTATGGTGTAGCGTGTATACCATGTAATTGGAATGTCTGCAATTCGACTGCAGCAGGGAATCTTTGATGCGTGTCATCTCTCTTGCTCTCTCCGCACTCATTCTTTCTGCCTCTGCTGTCAACTATTAAAGTAATGATGCCAAAAACTCAAACAAAAAGTAGATAGGCAAACTTGCGACTTTTTAGATGTAAACCCCTGGTGTGGCTTTGCATGGGTTTGTTTTGAAGAGCAAGAAAGCACTGCTGATAATTTATACAGACCCGAATGAGTCAAGCAAACATGACGATGATGCTGCATTTTGCAACAGCAGTTCCGTGAGGGTATAAGAATTGTATTTTTATGCCAACAGTTTGAATGCTACATATTGGATATCTAATCTCTGAGCTACATGTTAAAGACAAGCTGTAACAAATGTTAGCTCAGTGCTATAAACCTGTCTCAACCACAGCCAAGACCAATGTACTTAAGTGTATTAATTAAAAAAAAAAAAAGGGGGGGGGGAGGAGGCAAGCATTACTACTTACTGTGTATAGCTCATTTAGGACCTTCATTAAGTCTTCCTGGAGCTGAAAGGCTATCTCCTTGCTCTGAAAATGAAACACAAATGGAAAACCAATTAGTCCTTTGTTGCAAATTGCTAACTTGACAAAGTGATACACATAAAACGATTTCTTCCAGACAAAATTATAGTAAATCCCCACCCACTTAAAACAATGTGACCCATGAAATAGCTATAGCATGTTTTGTGACTTACTTCACAGTGAAACAAGGTAGAATACTTATAAGACTTATAAATCAAATTGTCACGTTTGATTGACCCACAAAAAGTGGGTGGAGATTATCATTTAGCTTTATACAGAAATCTTTTTTTTTTAACAACATTGGTTGGATGAGGTCTTGTATATGCCTGTGAGTGCAGGATGAGTTCTCAAACATTTAAAAACTATTCAGAGGAGAAATACACAGAAATTTGTTAAATATATTTTGCATATACCAAGAGACAAATGAACAATACAGGAACATAGAATTAAAACTGGAAAAATGTATTTTCCATTTCATGGGGCCTTTAATAAAAATTGTATTTCCTTCTCATTTTTAGGGGGACTCAAACAGTTTTATGTATAGTAGATCTGGTATAATTCTGGGGTTTAGCAGTGACCTGTAGTTTGCAGACTCAGGTCTTGTAATAACGAGCAGCAACCAGATATTAACCTGTGACCATGGTGTTGAATGAACAGTAGACACATAAAACAGAACAGTGCATAAATCATTGTGTGTCACATGCAGGCTTTCTGTGTGAAACCGGTATCAGTGTCACAACAGATTTTTCGCTCAAATCCTCGAACACAGCTTGGGTTTCTCTTTCCACATGCTCAACACATTATCTGGCCTCTACATTTGTATGGAAGGGATTTTTCCCCCCCAAATATGTTAACTCAATCAGCCATGCCACAAGACTTACTCGGTAATACTATCACACACACGCCCACTTTAATGCATCTCATGGTGTGGGATAGAGTTGAACCCAGATGCAGTGATGAATTTAGTAGTTTTTTTATTATTAATTTAAACTTTGGAGGACCCATATTTGCTTTCCACTGACTTATATACTATATCACATTTTAATGAGATTATGAGTCATGGCAATGAATTTTTGATCTCTCCACTACAGTTGATACCACACGCCTGTACCTGGATGATGTTACAGCCTTGGCCCACACTCCAGGTCTTTCTCTAACCCAATTATCCTCAGACAAATCACATTCTGGGAGCCGCTCCTGACGTAAGGCTGTAAGAGTCTGAGAGGACATCGAACCATCTTGTAGAGTGGGGTAGAGTAGTGATTTAAATCTGATCAAGAAATGGAGAGAACCACAGATTTTTTTTTTTTTTTTAAGGGCCATATTGGTCAAAAATTCCACTTAAATCTACTTTTGCAATCAGTCATAGTTGTACACACAAAGGAAATGATGACTGGGAGGAGAGCAAATTTCTGAGTAGGTTGTAAGGTTGTTCCTTGTTTAGCTTTTAGCATTTACATTATAAAATATACATTAATCAATAGTTGTTTTGAATGCAAAGCTATGATGCTATTAATAGATGAGCAGTCTGTCAGCTGGTTTTAGCTGCACACACAGAGGTAAGCTGAAGCAAATCTGCTGACACCAGGATGATCCTTAAACCCATAAACTAAATACATTTCATAGGTATATAACGTGCATTTTTTGGAACTGTTTTCAATTTAAAAAAAAACAAGTTACTCAAATCCTGGTGGTGCTCATTGCAAAAAATATACTGCAACAAAAATAACTGATGAACTGTGTATGGGACGGAATTTCTCAGCTAGAGATTAGAGGAGTCACACCTGTTCTCCAGCCAAGTGTGGCCTCCTTCTGGGTGTGAGCGACAGAGTCTCTACCGAGGTCACGCACCTCACAGATTCAGGTGGATTCACATACTGTAGGTCCTGTGTGTGCTCCTGGAATTAACATGCTCTGTAGTGATCTGATCGCAAGCGGACAGCTCTAAGTGTGTCTGTTTCCACCTGGCATTAACATGACTCTCCAAATCCGTCTCAAGTGACCACTCACTCTTATTTTAGCCCCGCTGCATAGGCTACCAATGAAGTTCAGGATTGATTTTAAGATTCTTTTAATCACTTATAAAGCACTTCTTTGCTCAGCGCCTGTCTACATTTCAGAGTTACTAAAACCTCACACTTCAAAGCTGCCTCTAGGATCAGCGAATCAGAACTTGTTGGCTGTTTCATGTACCAAACTAAAAACTAGGTGACAGATTTTGTCAGCCTGGCACCTATATCCATATCTCTATATATTTTTTCTCTGTGTGTCACATCACAAGGCCTCTGCAATCTTTCCGACAGCAGCGCCTTCAACACCAGCTAGATACAAGCCGACAAAACAGTGGCACTAAGAGTAACACACCTCAGAGAAGAACACACGCCATGTTCGGAAAACTAACACTTTTAAAATGATTTGTCAAATTCTTACTAATTCGTATATGCTTCCAAACTGGCAATTTCTTTGAGATATTTATACATGTTTTGTTGCTGCATTAAGGTAAAGAGGGCTTGATGAAATGCCAAGAGATAAGGGAATGCAGAAATCTGCACAAATATAATATAAAATATTGAATATAATGTTTATTTCTAATTTGAATGTCAAAGTTATGAATCAGCACTAAAGCATTCAGTAGCCCCATACTATATTTTAAAAGTTTATTTGTTAGTATTTTAAATGCTGTTGATAATTGATAATAATCTTGATTACGCTGTTGTTAGGCACGATACAACCATGGTTAAAAAGGTGCTATATAGATCAAGTTTTACTCACTTATTCATGATCTGATCTCACTTCCCCACTCTATATGCAAATAAACATCTAGCATAATTTTGGTTCGAAACTCAGGCTCATACTTTTATGCATTTACAATAAGTAAATGTAAGTGTTGTCGTCTCTCCATATGTGCTTGTGTGTGTGTTTGTGTGGAGGGGCTGATTTCTGCCTAAGAGCAAACAGGAGACGAATTAGCGCATTTCCACTGTGAGAGTCTCTGCTGTGCTGTAATTTCTGGTCATGCACCTAGCGGAGCAGACGAGAAATAGACAGCTACACTACTGTAATTTGTTTCTTGCCATTTATCCTCTTATCAAACACAGCTGCAGACGAAGGGTACACAGAGGCAGTGAGGCGTTTTCCTGTCTAGTCTGCCGGACATCAGGTGAGTAGGTGTTCGCTCACTGTGTCCTGTCTGGGACACATTTGTACATTTGCACAAATGTATGTGATCACAAGTGGCCCAAACCACCTCTGAATGTGGTTGGATTGATCAGATAACAATCAATCGTCAATGCATCTTGGATGCATAAACACCAGTCCTGAGTGGATCGCTCAGGACAGATGTTAATACCGGGTGTACATAGAGCCATACAGGGGACTACCCGACTCCAAGAAAAGACTGCTCTCATCTTTAAACATACAGCCTCCTGCAAACTTGGGTGCATGTATTCTCACTGTTGTTCATGACACGTTGCTAACAGGTGAAGCTGCAAGATGTCCAGGCATGCGAATAGACGGCAAAGAGGATTAAGCTCTCTGTTATTGGCTGTCAGGCTGGTGTGTTGCTGACCTGGATGATGGCAGCATCTTCCAAGGCACCACCTGCTTCCTATGTTCCCTGATTTGTAGCTCTTACCTAATCAGAGGGCAAAACAGCCTGGATAACCAGAGCTTTTAGAGGGGCCAAACTTGGCAAGAGGCAACCACAGGAATGTTTATGAATTAAGGTTAGATCAGGGTGCTGCAGCAAAGTCTTGAATTTGGAGTAAATTACAGGGTGGTCTGGTCCTCCATTTCTAGTAGATCTGTAATTATTTTTTCGCAAAAGATGACAGTACTGTATTTCAAATAGAGTGCCTTTTAATTGTAAATCCTTCCATATGATATGATGGAGATACAGACTTTCTCCTGTTGGAAAATCGCTCAGTAACCGTCAGTTCAGAGGACAGAACCTTTGACTATCTGTCAGATCTAACACTCGTCAGCTCTTCCCCATTGAGAAGTCAGGCTGGGAAGTGATCCAAAGCTCAATGAAAAGCCTTCTCAGGGATCACATGAGCTGCAAGTGTGTGCGTGTGTATGTGTGTTAAACAAGGGGATGAAAGCAAAAGGACATTACATTCAAGACATGTTTAAAGTTTCCCCACCAGTAAAGCTGCAACTGAAAAAATACTGTTTAAGAAGTCTTTTTTAATATAATCTCAGCTTTCATTCAGTCGTTAAATGTAACACGCACACTGTACACTTCAAATTACAAGCAATAAAGGCTGTTTACTGAATTATGCTGTGTTGTGTAACTGCTGTCGTTGATTTAATTTGCACAATTTAGCCCCCTTTCATTTTAAAGGAATTTCAGCTGGGAGTTTCCAATTGGATCAGATTCATTAAAAGAGATCCTAGAAATGGGTATCCCCTTTTAAGCTCATTCCATCTGTATTCCAACCTTCCATTTCACCATTAGAAAGATGAAACAACCCCACAGACGAGAAACCCAAGTCAGCCTTAGGGGAGTGGTGGGTTTCATATCGCCAGTGACATTAATCATGGTGTAGAGATGGCAGATGGATACCGTGTGGTGTGGTGTGTGTGGTTCCGAGTATAGATAGTGTCTTTTCACTGTAACACAGACAAGCTGTCAAGTTGCACAGCAAAAACTTATCTAGATATTACATTTTGGTAAATGAACTTATTATAGTTATAAACTGTGAGATGAAGCAATCTACCTCAGCAGATAGACTGGAAACAGAGAAACAGCCAGCCTCGATCTGTATACACTTGTGCCTTTGAACAACTCCAGGTCTGTATCATAGAAAGTACGATTTTAATCGGTTAATTATTGGTTTATCCATTGTCACCAGTATAGCTCCTCTGGCTAGACAGGTTTTGGTTTCTATAAAACCCCAATGGACAGTGGCTATCTCTTTACCCTCGGCTCAAGTCTTTACGCTAAGCTAGGCTAACCACATCCTGATTCGTACTTAATGCAAAACATGAGGCTCGTGTTGTCCTCATCTCACTCCAGGACAGAACACTAATGAGAATATTTCCCAACATGTTGAACTATTACTACCTTTAAGATATATTGTAAAACCAAGCTTCATCTTCAGCTGATTAAACGAAAAGATCAGTCGTCGGGTGTCGGCGTCTTCTCAGCCAATAATGTGCGACTGTTAAATGAACACTATCTAGCACACACTTTGCCCGTGAAAAAGTTAAAAACTGCCTCAGGCTTTAGGAAATCCAGCTTGTAGCTGCAGCCACAGAACGTGACTTTCATGAATAAAACAGGACAGAGTAAAACAAAGAGCCAGTTGTATGAATAATGAAAACTGAATACATGTGATAAGATCTGTCCAGGCATAAAGAAAGAAGGAGGGAGAGGGAGAGAGAGAGAGGGAGAGAGAGAGAGAGAGAGAGAGAGAGAGAGAGGAAGAAAGAAAAGTGGCCCACAACTTCCCAACTGTATTCAAATAAAGAGCAAAAATGGGGTCTTTCTGAAAGAACTTGTGGCTGTAGTGTGATTAAAAATGTCCACAATACGGAACTGAAGAAATAAACACACATGCCAGGTCAACCAGAGGATGTTGACAAAGAGACGAGGGCTACTCTGGGGTCCTCCTCTACTGTTTCACCGCACAGCAGGAGACCCAAACATACAGGAAATAAAAACACTGGTCTTTGATGTGCTGGAAGGATGACAACACTGCAGCCGTCTCCTAGAAGCAGCGAGGGGGCCAGCGTAACATCAGGGACTTCTCTGTTGTTTGTGCCTCGTTACTGAAGATCTGCTGAGATCAAAGACTCCAAGAGGTTTTAATTAGAGGGCGAGCCATGTCTCAGGTCTCCTATGAACTGGAACCTCCCACCAGACTGCCGTCTGCACAGTGTCACCTGAATCCACTGGGAAACTGCATTAGAAACTTTAAAAGTGACAGCTATTACACAGTATGTTTAAATATTGCAGTTTCCAGAGCAATAATGATGCAGGTGGAATAGTGATGGGACGGGATGGAGTGCAACACACTGCAACATGTAAGGATGCAGCAAAGTGTCTTCAGAGTTGCACTAAAAATACAAATCAGCATTGAAGGCAGTGTAAATTACTAGAATAGTTATCAACAATGTTTTTTGTCCACGATGAAAACGAGTCAAAGCCGAGATGGAATCAATGCCCTGTCACTGGCTGTGACAAAATTAAAATGCATTTTTGTTGACAAAAATAGATGAGATGAAATCTAATTTATTAAATGTAAACTAAATATTATGTCTTTCTTTTTTCGTCACAGACTTTTTGTTTAAATTACAGTCCAAAAATTGCCTTTACTGGATGCGTGTCACTTGTATTTCTTCTCCAGCGCTGCTGCCAGGGGTGCCTGTGTCTTTATGTGGGCACATCTGAGTGAGGAGCATCCACCATTGCTGTTGGCACTAAATGTAGTGACACATCAAGTGTACAAGTCTGGTAAAACGTGCTGCCAATCAACAGTCATTTCATGTGTTAACTTGTAATTCAATAAATGTCTTCCTGTCGGAAATGCAATGAAAAACATAAGATAAAAACTAAAGAAAAGTACTAGAATACATCTATTGGCTTGACTTTCTTTCTCGTTAACATTACTATCAACCTGCTGTCAAAGACTAAAGAAAGACTATTGACTAAAACTAGACTAAAATCCTTTGGATTTTCTTTGACTAAAACTAGACTAAAATGCCAGGAATATTCTGTGGCTAAAGTGTGACTAAACAAAAAAATACAAGTTGACTAAATATGACTAAACTAATAAGGCCAACTAATTAAAAAAAATAGCTAACAAAATTAAAACTGATTGAAGGCACTCTGTCATTATGATCATCAAAGTGTGTTGAGTGAGCGGAGGAAACAAGAGTAACATCTGAAAAATGACTCTGTTTCACATCTGGCCTCATTAGTAGAACCATGAGCCTTCAAACACTATCAAAAGGAAATGACTGCTGCAGCTTCCTGTTTGTGTGTTGGGGGTTTGGGTGAGTATTTAAAAACCACGCCTCAATGCAATCACTTGAAACCACATCCATCAAGAGATGATAATTACCTTGGATGGAATACCCTCACATTTACTTGGAAGTTAAGGTGTTCGTAGCTTGCAGTACAGTGGAGCAAGAAAGATTGAAACAAGAATCGAAAAAGTCACACAAGCTAAAATGACACAAAGGCACTCCTCTGAAGGAACCTCACTCAGTAATTTAGGCCTGTGGTGAGTTCATGTGACTCCTGCAGCATAGGAGCTCATAATCTGTTAGGGAGTTGTCGTCTTTGCGGTGGAAGAGGCGAGCGGAGGCCCGGTTTCAGTCATGAAGCCACAGTCTTCAGACAGGAGAGTGAAGGCATACTGATCTGAAACTGTGGTGAACAAGGCTCCTCTGCATTACTCTAATTCCCAAAACTAAACCACATGACTGCACCAGAGCTCTCATATATATACATCCCACATGTATGAAACATATCCTATATGTGAGGATATCATGCAACTAAATGCTACTATACTATATAATATACCAATTCTTAAATTGAAAGTGAAAGATTGTTTATATAGCGTAAGTGACTGGAGACATTGCTGCCCCATCTGATCCCTATGAAAAATCTGGATTGTGTCAGTGGTGAGTTCAAACTCAAAGAAGAAAACCAAATCTGACCTGTCAAGAGGTCAAACACTCACTAGACATTAGTATAGTTATGAGAAAGGGAGGTTTGAACCTGTTATATGCAAGCATCCGAAATGACAACTATACAAAGAACCCAGTTTTAAAGGGGGCATATTGTGCGTTTTGTGATTTACTGTTAAGATATGCATGTTAAACATGGTCAGAGTTCCAAAACGTGTGGTTAAAGTATGCAGAAATGCTCTCTGCAAGCCAGGGCTTCTGTCTGCTCTGAACCATTTGATTGCAATGGGTTTTTCTCTACCTCGGGAACCATAGCTTTTGTGGCTAAGACTGTTCAATGAGTTGTTTGCGCTGACCGCTCTTGCGGATCAAATTTTGTCTCCAACACGTATGGATGTATTCAAGAAGTTGATATTTTGAGAAAAGAAGGAGACAAAGGAGTGAAACCCTTGTTTTATGGTTTGTGAAAGTCGCCTCCGCAATTGGTGAAAGTCTCAGCTTCCAAAAGCTGGCCAATCAGAACAGAAGGAGGGGCCTTAAAGCCTTAAAGAGCTCAGTTTTTTTTTTTTGTAATAAATCGTGCAAAGATATTTTTGATTAAAATATGAGCCTAGAAATGTGCATGATAATGATTTACTTTGACTGATTTTGCTGATTTACTTTTAATTGACCAAAGTTTAAAAGGTTGAAAAGGTTAACTTTTTCTTAAGATACATTGTCATCAGCTATTTTTTTAAAAATTTATTTTCATTCTATTCAATTTCATTCAGATTTCTTATGGAATATGGAAGGAATATTTAGCTGTAAAATATTTAGTTCTTTAATTGTATTTGGCTTTATTGTGATTATTTAGTATTTTCCACCCTCACCTTCTTAAGCAGCCGTGTGGAGTCCTCGCTGATCTGCATAAACCTCATGATGACGTTGTTGAGGTAGATGTCGCTCAGTGTGGCGTGGTCCTTACTCTCCCTCCTCACTTGGTTCAGCAGCAGGTACCAGCAGTTGACTGGTGACAGCAGGTTCTGATCTTTCCTAAATAAACCAGGGAAACAGTCAGTGCAACATTTTGGCTGCCAACATGTCAATACATCACTACTAATTTCTTAAGTTAATATTCATGAGTTTCACACAGCAAAAGCAGGAGAGTGATGCATCATAGGCCTCCCTTGGTGTTAAATGTCCCACATACTGCTGGTTCTGCTACTAAAATGTTCTCCATATATTACAAACTACACGTAACTACACAGCTGGGTTTGAAATAGTTTGTATCGGTGACATTTCTGGGGCAGAGCTTGTGCGATGCGCTGAGCCAAGCTGACTTCCTTCAACTAGGGGAGTGTGCGCCACAGGCTTTAAATACACTTAGTGGAATGAAGTTGGAGAAACCATGATGTATTTTAAGTGAAGTTGAAAAGTAGTATTACGTATGAACTGTGACAGCAGAAGACAGATGAGGAAGGGGAGAGAAGTCACAGCACAGTGGAAAGATAGGGATCTGAGTGCAAAAAAAAAGCTGGAGTAAAAAAATACAGCAGTGCCCGAAAGTTGTTTCCTGTGCTGTGTGCTGCTGCTTCCAGGATAACTGTAGAACATTGTCCAGGCCAGAGTGAGCTGGAGCCCTGCGTAAGCACTGGCCTGCGCGCCAACTTCCTCTGGGTTAATCTATAACATTCCTCGTGCCTGCCAAAAAGCAACACAGAATAGGAGTGCTTGTTTGTTTGGGAGAGGTTTTAAGGTTGGGTCTTCGGGGTCAAGTCTTGCAGGAACCATATGGAGACTCGCCTCTGCTCTTCCTTCACAAAGTTGGTTTTGCATAGACAGGCAGTTCTTGTCAACACAACAGGTGAAACTCTGCACTCTGCAAGTGACCCGGCCGTGAACTTGCCTCCAGCAGCAGCACAGCATTTGCCGCAAGAACACAAGTCGAGCATTTCTCCAAATGAACGACTGATAAACATTCCAACCGACTGAAATTTTCCCCGAGACTTTACAAAAACAGGAAGCAAACTACATTTGATAAAGGCAGGGCCGAGTGGAAAACATCCGAAGTGTTCGAGAGCATGGTCATTTCTCACCAGGAAAACGCTGAGCGAAAAACCAGATTCAGCTATAAGCACAGTGATGCACTGGTGCCACATGACCAGGCTACACATGCAAAGGAAGGGAAGGCTAAAATAGATAAAGCGGTACCAGGAACACAGCACGCACACACACACACAAGGAGCAATTACCATGATAAATCCTTTTCTGCATTATGTATCAGTAGAGTGCGATACGTGCATTTTATGGCTCTAAATCTAGAAGTGTGAAGACAGCCTGCATGTGTATGCATTTATAATTCATGCCCACTTTTGCATGTGCAGATATGCATCATGTCCAGATGGCCACTGACATGCAAATGGACATCAAGGGCCTCAGGAAAAAAAAATGTATAAAAGATTTCAACAACGATCCTGTATCCCTCTGACGAGCCGTCACCATTTTGTTGCAGTCGTTAGATTAAGCACATTTAATTAGGGATGCAAAATAGCTCAAATAAAATGTATCTCATCTTGTTGCTTAAACAGACACAGCAGTGTTTGGCTGTGAGAAATTTCACCTAATTCACAGCCCAGAGCTAAACCGATGCGGAACATGTCAGCGTGTCAATAGGCGGTCGATGAAAGCAGCACCCTTCTTTCTCATGAAGCCCATTTTTTGGCATGGATCTCAGAGATGACCCAGAATTTCAAAGAATAAAATAAAGTATGAAACTATGCTACATGTTAGGTCTAGAGAAACTCTGGGGAATGAACACCCATGTGTTTCTTCCCACAAATCACGAATACATTTCTTCGAGCACCGTGTATATCAATGGGCTGACCTACTAAATCAAACTGAAGGCCTGCAGTGAAAAGAGGACCGAGTGAGAAAACAAGCCGGCACTGACAGACCGTGATGACAAAATAACCTCTGGGAGTTGCTAACCCCCACATAATGGCAGGAAAATCTCTCAATGTCATCATTTCCCCCTCAGCCAGGGCAGGAACTGGGTCAGACAGACATGCAGAAAGATAGACGGGTGGGCCACGGGGGTGCAAAAAGACCCAGGTATAAAAAGGGAAAGTACTGTCCAGGAGAGGTAGGGCATGGCAGAGAGGGGGGGGGCTCATTAGCAACTCACTGGCTGCTGTAAATGATTTTCAATGTTTATATTCCGTCCATTCATGCAAACTAAATCAAGGAGTCACTGGGTCAGTGTCAACATATTTGCATGCTCATACAGATGAAGGCTGCCGACAATGACGGATCATTACCACTTCAGTATGCAGGGTATTGTAAACGGAGCTCTTATCGGCAGCACAGGCAAAATGGCAAAGTCCTCTATTGCCTTACTGATAACATCTTTCATTAATGAACTGTGCCTGGCAGCCTTTATAGCTGCAACACAGTGACTGACATCTACAATGAAGCCTTACAGCTGCTACTACCACTGTAAGTCCTGGCTGGCCTGAGCATATCACTTTAAAGGAAGGTTTAAGTTTTAAAATAAAAGTGTGCGGATTTCAGGTGGAGGTCTTGTGTAACTCTAACAAGGCTGGTCAATGTTCAAGGCTGTGAACCTTAATTCAACAAGTGGTTCTTCTTCTTGTGTGTAAATTGACAAATATATACCCATATCCCTATTCCACAACCATCTTAAAGAGACAGGAACATTTAATTCAATGAGATTATTACTAACACACATGCTCAAAGTCAGTCAAAATGAGGATGTTTTATCTAGTTTGTCCTCTTTGCAGATAGTAATTTCAAGAAATGTGTACAGTATGTAGCCGCAGCATGTTGGACACCTCCGGTTTATCCTTCGAGACAAAGAGAGGAAGTCCTTTTACCAGAGACCTAATTCTGGAAAAAGGCAGCCTATTTAAGATGATCCCAGCTGTGGTTTTTGCAAAATAAATAATTCAATGTGTCCTTGTCGCACCATCTCCATGTCCCTCCCTGAACAAACTTTGCATAATACAGTAACCAGTTGTATGCATGTGCGTGTGTGTAAACAACCACTAGAACACAAATGGACTCAGCAGACAGGACTGAATTGTGCTCCCACAAGCTGCTGCTGCGGCCTGGACATCATAAAATAGTTTAAACTCTTTACTCTACATCTATTTTTTCCCCTCACACCTTACATACACATAAAAGTTGTGACCTGGGTTTTGGAGTAAATGAAGTTGTCTTGAGGCAAAAAGGTCAGCTATTGCCGCCTTAAAGAATGACAGCGGTGGAATTAAACTTTTTCTTTTTTGTCATTAAAAGGCATTTGAAAGTCTAAACCCACTGATGTATCTGCTACAATAGGAGGCTACTGCTGCGTGTTCCCTGATAAAACTCTATTATACAAAAGAGCTCACAGAGAGATGATCATGAACAGCATGTGTTTTGTAGAGTTTTCTAACTTTACAACAGCTAATTATCAAGTTTATTTGGTATGGTTTCACATTTTTCCATTACGTAAAAACACTTTTTGCCTCTAGTGGTAATGCAGAGGAAAACCTAAACTTTAGGAAGCGACAAAGAACATTTTTTATTTATTTTTTTTTACATTTGATCGTTTAGTAAAAGAACACCATATAACGTAACTGCAATCACTGTCACTGTGATGCAATACATAAGAAATGTATTAAACTAATTAAACTGTGTTTTTCAAGGACACAGAATGTCTTCATAGCTTCTTTTATTGATTTTTGGGCCTCTTACTTTTAGCGAGTAAAATAAAACATGCAGCAAAACAACCAATTGTTGACTGCGGCAGATAAGTTGGTGTGTTTAAAGGCGCCATAGGCACATATTCTGAAAAACTAACTCACTTTATATACTAGTGTATGAGATTGGTCCAAAAAACAAATACTCTTACAATCAAAGAAACTTAGTACCGTAGATCTACACTCAAACAGGCATCTTATATATTGAGAGGCTCTTTTATATCAACTACACTACAGTTGAAATGTGTTGGAACACAGATTTTTATTGAGATTTAAGCAGTTTAATTCTTGAATACCTTTTAGATTTATTAGAGCCCTATATATATATTTTACTGTATATATGACAGGAGAGAGTGTAGTAATACTCTCCCATGTTTCAAAAACATTCAATCCACAGAGAAACACATACAGCCTGTATTCAGAAACTGTGCCTTAAAACACGCAATCATGACTTACGTGAAGTTGTGATGTCACTACTATATTGTCACCACCAACACCCCCCACAGCCATTTAAAGAAGAGGAGGAGAGGCTTAGAAAGAAGCTTGAGAAAAGAAGTGTAAAACTACGGTATACTGAGGTGATCTCTGGTACATAAAATCTTGTTAGGGATGTCAAAATTCCAAATAAAAAACAGGAAAGTTTATAATATGGGACATTTAAATGGTACAAAAATAAGCAGTTAACTACCAGGCTCAAAAAAGAGAGATATCAATTTTCATGAATCAAGTAATAGTTAACAACTTAGACTTACAGCTTTTCTGCAGTAACGGACTTAAATAAAATGTGGAAAGTTGATCCAAGAGCCACAAGTTTTGCTGGTTAATTAACCCCCCGTCTGTATATCAGCATGGATGAAGCCTGATGTCTGGGTCTTTTCTAGGGCTAGAGGTCTAGAGCTAAGCAGAACCCCATGATCTAGACCTAGTTAGTCAGGAGTTCATCCTACAGCAACATAATCCACATCGTACCTCTGGGCTATCAGATCATCATCTGTCAGATGACATATTAAACCATGACATTTTCAATAAAAACTGATAAAGCAAGGTGTTCTAAAACTTTTGACCAGTGGTGTATATATGTGGCCACAAAAATTAAAGATAAAAATGATATATGAAAAATTCCCTTTCTCATATTTTCTTAAAAGGCACAGACCATCACACAAATAGAGTTGCTTTATTTATTTATTTTTTATTGGCTTAATCAAAAGAATACAAATGATTCATTGTGCCTGATATATTTAATTGTATATTTAACATTTAATATAAAAATGTGTCTGAAAGTTTAATATGTAATCCAGAGGCTCCACAGCTCAAAGTCTTTAAAAACATCCATGTCTTTTTTTTACCTTTTTAAAGAGTTGGCATTTTTACCTTCCAGTGCAATCTTGCCTCCAGTTATGTCAGACTCAGCAATTCACAACACAAAGTAAAACAGATTCCTCTTCAACTGCAAACTGCAAATACTCCCACAGGTGGCACAAACTGTGCTTTCTGACAAACACTGACCTTATTTCACTCCTCAAAAGTTTTTGACTGAACTTCTACTTTGCCAAAACTTTTTTCCCCCACTTTTTAAGGAGTAGGGCTGTAGCTATCGAATTATTTTAGCAATCCAGTATTCTGTCGTTACAGCCCTACTAAGGAGCATGAAAGTAGCCAAAACACCTGCGGGACATACAATGACATATTGATGGCACAAGTATAAAAAGTAGAAAATATTCACCCACCACTTAGAGACTTGGGTTCAATATCCAATTACAAAACCACTGACTTAGCCCCTGGATTCAAGCAAACACAAATGGCAAGGTTTGGCTGGGAGGCCAGTGTGGAATCATGTCAGCACAGCTTCAGAAGCAAAATGGCCGGTACAAAACAGGTGAAAACAAAAGTAGTTAATGGGATGAAAGGAGGCTTATCTCAACCGTCCTGTCCACAATAGAACCGAATATTCTAAAGAAGGGAGATAGGGCAAAAAATATCCTCCAAATAAAAACTATTAGACATACTGTATATTTTCACACTTTTAACTGAATGAATGACATTTTGTCAAATTGTCTCACCATCAGTTATGTAACCGGATACAGAAATACAGCTTTACTGACAGCACTGGCCTCCTTTTGAATGAAGCTTCTCTAGACTGATTTCCAGAGATTTTGCTGCTCATTTCAATGCTACATTAGCAATTGGCTACTTTCGCCAAGCTAACCTGTCATATTAATGCTAGCTAAAGGCTACAGAGGGCATGAAAATGCATTTTTTTCACACCGCAGACAAATCTGTCCAATAAAAACAGCTTAGAGAATGTGGAGAACACAGACGCCTTACTGTAGTGTGTTGTTTATGTGAACACAAAAATATAGACTTCATGATTTAAAAGCCACAGGAGGAAGGTTTTTAATGTTATTCCGACTTCTTGTGTTTACTTAAGAAACGCGCTTCTAGGCGCTTGCCAAATGTTTGCCCTGTGAATGAAGTGACCAGACTGCACATCACGCGATGAAAACCACAGAGCACCATACTGGAGTCCCAGCACCAGTTACTCACATGGGCACACGCAGCTGCTAGAGCCATCGAAGATTCATACAGAGAGAGAAGGGTCCATTTGCAGACTGCGAGGACAAACAGCAGTTTTATTTTTGTTCCCACCACAAGTTCAAACAATATGCTAATATCTGCTTTTTATGACAAGTACAGTCCTAACTGTGTCAAGAGCGGAGGAGGGGGGGACAGATCGAGAAGTTTCTTCTTATCAGTTTGATGAAATGTCTAATTTCCCAGTTTGCCTCTTTGAGACAAATGAAAACTGAAATGCAATGTTTAATATCTTTGTCTTTTATTATATTACATAGCAGATATGTGATACTTCTCTGTGGCTATAAAAAGTGGAGTAGAGCTAGGTAGCTAACATATATACACTTATATGGTATAGTATATTGTTTAATAGCAATTAATATTAAGTATCAAGAACTTAAAATCTGGTATTTAACTGTGCCTTCATGTCCTATGGTAATTATTGTAAATACCAAAAACAGACATCAAAATTGCACACGAACACCCACTCAAGTCGTAATTTCAACTGGAAAGCTGGAAAATTTTTATGATACACGAGCTGACGAGGGGAGATAAACTTTGACCTTTCAACATGGTGGAGAGCAGCGAAGGTGTCGGCGCAGCGAAGGAGTCTCTGCTGCTTTTAGTTGGTTATTGGGTAGCTTATATAATGCTGTGGTATACATGGCATACATAACATCACCATTTACACTTAATGTCATTTTTTTAAAATACTGTTATTGCTTACACAATATTCTTATTTGGCTGCTCGTCCAATGCTTTGTTTTAGCTTTATTATGATATTTTGTTAAATGGGAAAAAGAGGTTTTACAGAACAATGTTGTTTCCTCAAATAAAAATGTTCATTAGGCATTGGCAACATTTGAAATGATGATCAACCTTAGGAAAGAGGCAATGAATATTCATTTTAAATAGCACATATTTAGCCACATCTGTGTATAGGTTTAGTGCATTTTAGATATTGTATCTCAGAAAGATTTAATCTCCAGGGAACATTGTATATTATATTGTTGTTCTCTGGCACATAATACAATATAAAAAGTCAAGAAGGGATAATTCATGAAACTTTCCAGCTATGTTACTGTGACACAGCACATTCAGAGTTGATATTTAATCCAATTCCATCTGTTGTGAAAGGGGGGAAAAGAGCCTCCTGGCAAATAGAAATTCAGAAAGGCTGATTTCTGTGGTATAAGATACGCAATAAATTTGAGAATGACAGGCAATGAAAATAATTTATTAACACACTGGTTTTCTTTTTTTAATCTGACTGACTTTGATTATTACTGAAGATTGATATAGCTCATCAGCAGGACACATACCCAAGTGATACTATCAAATTTACATTAAAAATGAGTTAAATTTAAATTTTTTTGATTTTTTTAAAGAAAAATAAAATAAGATTGACCAAACAGGCCAAAAGATGAACTTACTTGTACTGCTGGTGATCCTTAGTGCTGCGAGTCTTTGCCATGAAGCGCTCGGCCAGTTTCTCCAGGTTTCTTGAGTATTCCATCTCAATCTCGGCCTTTTTCCTGAAGAAATCCTGGAGGTCTTGCAGCAGCTGGACCCTCATCTCTGTCTGCTGGTCAAGACATTTCTGCTGCTCCACCAACTGGGCCCGGATCTCTGAGAAAACACAGGATGAAAACAAACACACAGGTCAGGAGGGAGGAGGCATAAATATAAAGACAGAAATATTGTATAACACACTGCAAAATTGCATCTTTGTTGAAATGATTGTTTTCATGTTTGGTTTGCTTAGATAAGACACTGACATGCAAAGAGTAAGCTCACCAGACAAGGACAAGGCACTTATTTGCTACAGATGATTAAATCTGACAGCATTTATCATATCAGCTGGTGAAACTGACAATTGCTAATTTTTACCTCATAGAAGTTTAATACTATAGATACAGCTAATTATAATTACAGTTCTTGAAATTAGAAAATCACGTTCCAATCGCCTGTTCGACTTACAGGTCAAAGATACATTCAGCTATTCATGTGCAAAAAAAGACAACTCATACCCACTCTGCAGAAGAAAACAGCTGAATAAAGTATATTATCTCTTAGGTATGGGTTGTTGGAATGCTTGCAGTAGCGCTATGAGGTTGACCACAGTGGTCTCGGGTGTTTCATTAAGGCTGAAAATAGAAAATACCTCCAGGATGAATGAAATTGCTTTCCCATTACGCCCAGATTTACAATGTAGAGCAGGCTACACACACACATACACAAACACACACAAACACAAGCCACTTAAGAAAGCAGAAGCATTTACTTGCACATACAACTTGTTTAAGTGAGACCTGCACTCACTTAAACAATGTGTATGTGCAAGTAAATTAGCCTGTGAGGTCTTGTCTTAGGAAATGCACCTGTCAGAGTGACCCTGATTTAAATTTACATCCTCAACAGGACAACGCAGCTCTAATACACACGCACACACATGCACACACACAAATTGTTTCCTCTCTGTGTCCTGTCTGGCTAAGGCCATGTATAATGGATTTCTCCTAATGGAAGGTAGCCTCGGCCAGACATCTTCAGCAGAGGAACCAGATTAATGAGGTGATTTAGAGCCACACAGACACCAACAGAGGGCAGAAAGTGATCCCTCATCTTAGTAAAGAAGAAGAGGCGAAGACCTCTACAAATTATTTGTACAACTCACCGGACAAAGTGCTATTATAAAAGGTAACAGATTGTAAGGTTTTAGTGGCTGTTTATTGGAATATTGAATATTTTCCTAAATTACAGCTGATGTGCTCATTATGAAACAAACACCTACAGATCTATAGAAATCAATTAGTTACAGAGAGTATGGCCACTCTTTAAGAGCAGCTTTAAATAAATGATGAAATGAAATAATCAAATACAAAAAAATCATCTAAGCCATTCCTGCTACATTTACCAGCTGTCTGAATGTCACAATGGATCACTTTTATTTTTTAACTGTCCAATTGAGTGTCTTTTCTGTCTAGGGAAGGGCCAGAAACATGAAATTATTTCACAGCATTTGTGGCTAATAAAATATTTCTCCTCCTTTGATGACAGCAAGATCTTTGTAAATGCGGACACACGTTGCTTCCATCTTGTGTAGCAGTCTGTTATTCAATTTACTGAAGTTACCGCAACATAAAAAAAAATCATTTTCATCCGTCTGACCTCCTTATAAGATGAAAACAAATATCTTATTCTATTTTTTTTTTTTTTTTAAACTGAGAACATCTTCGGCATTTAGAGTAAACAGCACTTGACTAAACTGAACCAGAGCCAGGTGAAACTGAGCAGCAGTTAAAACTCATCCTTGGCCATTGAGCTTCAATCTGGCCAACTTTCTGTCTAATGAATCCTCTCATTAGTATGGAAGTAAAGTGGATTAAAACACAGATAGGCATTTGATGAGAGAATCAAGATAGAAACAAATGCCTTTGCAAAAAGAGCCAAAAGCTCCAAGAGTCTTTCAATGAGACCATCAATAGCTCAGTACATCAAGCTACTTAATGGTCAATCAGCTGCTGACTCAATTAGAAAACTTCCCGTCAAAGGGCGAGAGCTGCATTTATGTGTGTGCTCGTACACGCACGTGTCCGTAATGCAATAATCAAATTACCACAAGGTAGTGGGTTGGTAGGAGTGGAGGCTTCATTCATCAGCGGTAAATCTTCTCGCAGATGTGATAAATTAAGATCTACGTTGTTGTTGTTTTTTCCTTTTTTAGAAAATATTTCTTTTTAAGCATCTCGCAGTGGCGGTTTCTTCCTTTCTGGCGCTCACCACGAAATAAACCACTTAGATGAAGATAGACGTGACACACAGGAGGCGTTTCCGCCGAGCTAAATCCTAATGAATGCTTATCACAGCAGTTACACTCTCAACCACAGTGAACCACGGACATCATTAACGTGGGTGATGGGATATGAGCAGCAGTGTAAGGGCTTGGCTTCAACCGAGAACTCAAACCTTCACGTCACTGACAAAACGGGTAGACCGCTATGTGTATTAAGAAGGTGGTTGGTTTTAAATGTGACTGCATTAAAGTCCGCCAGGCCTTTTTTGATGAATGGGTAAAACCTTCCAATTGCTTCCATCTCTAGAGGATGTGGGTATCAAAACAAAGCTACCATGGCACTGACACAAAGGAACGTACTGGATCATTTAACACAATTATATTCACGACTGCACACGGAAACTCATTAAATCGTTAATTTTCCGAGTCAAACATTAGTAATTGAAGCTGTAGCACCAAGTTGAAGTATGGAGGCATTAATGCGAAAAGGCAACCCACCTGTCAGAGAAAATTACAGGTCTGACATTTCCACAAAATAGGACGCGCTTTGCGAAAACACTTTTTAACTCAAGGAAACTCAGCAATGACAAGAATTTAAAACCAGGCCCACATCCACACTAAGGCAGATACATCTGAAAATATATCCATTTTCACAGGGTAGAACTTCCTTTTACACCAAGCCATTGTTTTTTAATGACAATATCCTGTATATGAAGATGAAACTGTTGTTAGTAGATTGCGTATGAGAGCAGGGGATTCATATGTAAATGTGTGCCTAAGAACTATATTGATCATTGAAGGCTTGATTTTCATTTATCAGAACAGGGTGATGGAAAGGATTTTACAGTTTTTAGATTTGTGTGTGTAGATCCTAAACATTTGCGTTTTCAGGTTTGTCCTTCTTAGATTATGACCTTACACTAGGATCTGACAGTTCTATAAGAGGGGGAGAAAGTTATTTAATCCCATCGGCAAATATTTGAAATGAATAACTAAGTTACTGTTATAAGGACAGCCAAAAAGCCGTCTTTGATCATATTGGCACTTCATTGGAACCCCCTGC
This sequence comes from Lepturacanthus savala, assembly GCA_030544235.1. Classification (NCBI taxonomy): domain Eukaryota; kingdom Metazoa; phylum Chordata; class Actinopteri; order Scombriformes; family Trichiuridae; genus Lepturacanthus; species Lepturacanthus savala. Next base: position 20,375,596 of record CM060465.1, read on the forward strand.
TGCAGGCAATATCAGCTGTCTGCCTGGTTTCTTACAAAACTAACACAACCCACAGAGACTCACACGTGGGACCTTGAATTTATTTAACAAGCTAACCACTGTAATCCAAGTTAGATCAAGTTAAATCCATCTCACTGTCATGGTGAGTGTTTCTCTACTATTACATGGTGCATTCCTGCTGTTCTGAGGTCATCTGTATGGTAAACATGTGTGGAGGCCTTTGTGCTGAAGGATTTGGGAGTGGAGTGTGTGTTGGGGACATCAAAACCTCCTGTGATCCCTTTTAAACTGAGGAGCTGAGAGGAGATGAGAGCACCTGTGCACTGTGTTGAGAAATGACGCAATAGCATACAGAAACAAACAGTGTAATGTTGTACATATCTCTTTCTCGGTCTCTCTGTATAGCAAACAAACAATCTAACAAAGCTCCACAGGCTTTTATAGCCATATCAGAGTTCATGTTGACATGAGTGGCTTGCAGGATTAAACCGGGGCCTATAAAGCAGTCAGCAACAAATCCAGCTGACTGACAGACATTCAGTCAATGTGGCCCAGAATGCACATGGTGTCGATATGGACAATGAAAGAGCGCTGTTTGGTCTTTGTGGCGATCAGTTTGGACCAAAGCCCTTTTGTTTCTAACCTGGATGTTATCCAATTGCTTCTTTGGAGGCCTCATCACATACTTCCAATAACCCCATTCATGGCAGCAAATATGTCCAAAGTTGCAGTTCAGAACAGCTTCTGATTTGCCAGATAGGCCTGTTCCATTGTCAAAGGAACTGCCTTGTAAGCAGGATGGGTATTGACCCACAATGTCGACCTTCAGAGAGAGAAACTGGGCTTCAGTGAAAACAACGCACCCATTGCCAGAGGTCCACAGACATACGTTTTTCCCCCTCTCTGAAATCCTGCAACATGCTCTCTTCTGATTCTCCCAATTAACCTTGCGATGAATCAATCTGTCTAAAAAGCATCTGTTACTTTGGCTGAATGCAGTGTATAAAGACTACAAACTCACAGAGAGTTTCTACAGTTTTTCCAAGTTGATTGGAGTCTCTACCAAAAAATCTATCTGGGACATGACGTACCACATCAGTCCCAGGGCTGCGTTTCTAAGCCACATGCAGAGTGGCTCATCAGCAGCACCTGAAATAGCAGCTGAGGCCTGGGGAGGGACGAGATGCGAAGGCGCCCAGCCCCACCATCTGCCAGAGAGCTAGGGTTTGGGACTGGGAGAATTAGCTGTGCCTCCTCAGGAGGTTGGATACAAAACAGGATAAATACTATTAAAGGTAATTGCAAAATGGCCGATATAGTGTGTCGTGTATATACATTTTCTTTTGACATTTTTTGAGTACATTTAGATAATTCTAACAAGACTATACTGCCATACTTAATTACAGTGAGGCTATCAGTCATGTTCATGCTTCTTTGACAAACACATACCATATGCTTCAGCCCAGGAATTAGATTGGTAAAAGATGTGCCTACCACTTTGCTAATTTCCAATAAGCCTGACTCACAATGGAGTGAGTTGTTTTTTTTATGTTGAGTCTTGTGGGAACCGGGAATCTGTTGTTTGATCTGGTTTACCTTCATATGTCTCTACATATTTCTAGTTGCTTGTCAAGTTGCTTGTCAACTATAAATGTAGGGCAAAATATAGGGCACCAAGGCCAAGCATTAATAGCAGTCAATAAAGAGTATTGAGTTTATTAAAACTGTACACTGAATGTTTGACTTCCAAAAAATTATGTATCGTTTGTTTAAATTAAACAATTTATTACATTATGTAACATATTTACAGATGTACAGGAGTGGGAAAAATCTTGTGCTACTGTTGATGTCTAGTGAGATGGCAGAGACACTGGGAAATATGAGTTTGTTTATTTGCTGCATCTCATGTAGATTTGTATGAGGAAATTTGGAACTTTCCTGTAAGGACACAAGGACCTATTCAAAACAGGGCATGCCAAACTGGCCATGTGGGTAGTTAATTTTAGAAAGGGCATTACGGGCACACTTCAGGGCATTCCCGACACTGGTCGTTTAGCCATGGTATAATTCCTGCCCTGTGGTAGATCAGGAATGTGGGAGATATGAAGTTAACTGGGACTTAAGCCCCAAGACGCTTCAATTTGTGCAGTCAACCAATAGATTCCTACACAGTTTGAAAACTGCAGAGTCTTATGTATGTTAAAACCCAGTAAAATGCTCTACTGTAAGTACTCTGAACCTCTTGGCCATTCTACTGTCCACCTGGAGCGGTCCTGGGCCTTCTTGCTTTCCGTAGTGTTAAGCAGAAGCAGATGGATATGAGCCAACGGTCTGCTGGGTGGCTCACTATGCACCGGTCCTGTTCCACCAAGCTGCTGTGGAGCATTTTATCACCAACACCTGGACCAGATAGATAAACACTTAAGGGACTGCTGCAGCGAGTGCTGACAGGCATCATGTGACTGACAGGGGTTTTCTGGTTCACTCCTTGATCTATACAAACATGATTTGTAGAACGCAAGCCAATCAGCCTTAGCAGATGTATCGTAGGGAGGGGCGGGGAGAGAGTCTCCAATCTTCACAGCAAAAATTCCTTGCGAGTAATTACTAAAATGCACAAAACAAGCATCCAGGAATTCACTGAAAGCCCATTGTGCACTGCCAACAGATGGTTACACTGTACCCTCAGTGGGTGAGATATTTTGGTCCTGAATAATAGACCTCTCTTGAATTACACCAGTGGGTTCAAGTGGAAAAAATACACCAAAAATAATTTCAGGTACATTACTTTATTCAAATCATTTTATATCTAAATATAACATTTTTTTACCGCTTCCACCACTTTTAAAAATAAACTGGGTTAACCCACAGCTAAATGTGGCGTGTAGACTAATACTGTAAAACCGTAACATTACCTCACTATGCCTAGCCTCGGCTAGACTACATCCACTGGTCCAGTGAACTGCATCATGATTGTTGTAGCATCCACAGGACTCTCCCACATGGGAGAAGCACATTTGACATCCTGACTCATTAGGGCTGGTGAGTCATACCCCAGTAAGTCGCACACAATCTACTGTAAATATTGTGCAGTGACTACAGCTAAGGAGTCACACGGCATTCTTGTGACTTGTAAGAAATGCATCATACGCTTGGTATGCGAGACATTGTTGGACCCCCTTTGCTTGATCTGGACATGACTGCTGAAGTGTGTCTCTGTGTGGTTATTATCTGAGATTACACTGAAACTCTGATTGTATTACTCCTATCCAGATCTTTTATTTACCAAAGTTTAGTATTCTGTCTGCAATGAAGCATATAAAGCGCTCAAATGGCGACAAATCCAATTTTAGGTTGAAATAAAGCTGTCAGGGACACGGTTATGATCACATTAAGCACAGCCAAACTACACACAGCATACTGCCAGCTTTACTAAAGCATTTTATCTCTAAATATTACAGAACTGGCAATGCTGGGCCCATTACAGCATCTGACTGACATGTTGGCAGCTTTTAAAACCGCAGAGTGTTCCAATGGAAGTACTGTAGGCTACTGTGATCCAGAGAATGACTGTGAAATCAGGGTGGAAAAGAGCCTGGCCCATAATCGTGTTTCTTTCAAACACTGTGAGCTGAACCAATGTCCTTTGGGACATTTTATGATCCAAAAGGAGTATGGCGCTACTTGTGTGAAGTGGTTTACAAGAAGGTACATATGCAGCAGCATATCCCACAATAACAGTTTGTTGGTCGCTGCTGCCACATCCATACCAAGGAAGTGACTATAATAGGGTCATATAAATAAAGATTTCCTCTAACACAGATACAAACAAGCCCTCCATACAAATAAATAGGTCCTACGGAAAGAGATGTAAATAAAAAAATATATATGCTATTTTTCTTGACAGCTATAATGCCAACACACACACGCACACAGGAAATGCAGTAGTGGCTATGATTTGACTCCTTGTGTTTTCTCTTGGGCCAGCGAGTACTGTGGGCGGCAGACCCAAAGAGCTCAGGTTCCTTCCTGCACTCTGGTTTTTATAGTCTGATTCAGAAACAGCTCAGCCATGGCAGCAAACTGCACTTACTGTTCAAACACAATACACTCCAACAGCCAAAAAAAAAAAAACAAAACAAAACAGATGTGAGTCCAGACGTTTCTAACTGGGCAAAATAAACACTTAAATCTGTGTCAGTCCGGTTTAATATTTAAAATGTGTAATTTCAATAACTGAAACGTAATGTCTGCCAATAAGATTTAACTCTGCCAAAATGACATGCGAGCCAAAAATCCATGGTTGCTAAGGCAACACCCCCACAGACAAGAGGCCTACAGCAAGCAGGAGGGAGATCTATCACCGCTGACATTATGGAGGCCTGTGTGGACCATCCTTTTAGATCCAAACAAAATAAGAGTGAGAGGAGCTCAATGCTGGGAGAAATAAGCAAACTTTAGAGGCAGGGCTGTTTGTTCAGCTGCTGGTTAACATCTAGACATTCTGTTTGATCTGGACACCAGTCTGTCCAGCCAAAATGTGTGTGGTTGTAACTGTGGGTTTTGCTTCTGTATTTGAGTGTGTTGGTGTATACAGCGCCAGTCAAAAGTCTGGACACACCTTCCCATTCCTTTGAATACGAAAGTGTCCAAACTTTTGAGTGGTGCCGTACATGCATGTTAATGTGTGTTCCCGTCTAAAGAAATGCGAATCGCTGCTGCAAATGTCACACTCTCAGGTGTGTGATAATAAGTGGGACATTAACCTTTCTAACATTTAATTCCTTTGTAACTTGCTGCGAATCTGCTCGGGGTGCTGTCCTATGCAAAGGAGTAAGCTTCATTTTATTTCATTTCAGACATCTTTTTACTATAGGGCGGGAGAATTTCATTCTCAAATATAGACTTTTCATCAGTGTCTGCAACCGAACAGGAGATAAAATGATTGACTCACCTCCACCTTAACACTTCATGCTGTGGCAGATTGTGGGCATGCAACGCTAAGGGTAGGAAGTGGTTACATCTGTGTGGCTCGACATCAGAGAGAAGAGAGTTTGTGAGAAATACATTGATCTCTTTCAGTCTCTTGGCCAGACCTCACCCACTTTTCTCATTCATCTCTACATCATACCCAGCTGTTCTGTCTGCTGCCCTAAAGGGACCAGTGTGGGAGCTTGAAAGAATGAAAAGGGGGGGGGGGGTTGTTAAAAAAAAAACTGTCTGACAATCTCTCTGCATGTTTAAATTTGAAGGTGAGTCTATACACTTTAGTTTATGAAACTACACTGGACAAAGAATGCACACTTCAGATGTTTTTCAACTTTTCCAAATAAAAGAAAATAAATGACACTTTTGGACGACCTAGCTTTTGTTTGGGGATATTAGTGATGGGAGAGATAAAGGGGCTAAAGCTCATATGTCAAAGGAGCCTCTCATTCTCAACAAAACTAACTTCAGGCAAAAAGACTTGGCTGGGCAAGCCTACAGCTCTCACAGTTGGGATGTTTGTTTGGGGTAACAATACTATGAAAATCCTGTGGTCGGACAGCTAAAGAGACAAATGCCTTTTAAGAAGGGTGTCGCACCAGAATCATTTGGAGTCGGGGCACACAAGACTTCATCTCAAGGAATATTTATTTCCCCCCTACAAAAGACAAATGGAATTATGAAGTATGCTAGCAGGGACCTGAATAATACAAACCCTGAAAGATGAACCTAAAGAATGGCAGAGCAGTTATGTGGCCTGCGGTGATACGTGTTTGAAGGAGGGGTTGTTGCTAAGAGAATGTGGATATATTCCCCTTTCATGGGCCCCAAGGAGGCGGGGAGGAGAGAAAAAGACAGAAAGTGCATATAAATGAATGGTTGCACAATAAGACTCCTCGCACCTGCATACATGCTCAACACAACACACGCTCACAGGAGAGTATGCTCCTATGTGGGGCTTGAGTCCCTTACATTGCAGGTAGACCAGAATGCTGAGTCGTTTCCAGCTGAATATGAATCAGAATCAATTTGACAGCTGTCACTTTACAAGTTCCCTGCCCTCAGTTCCTGAAGCTCCAGTGTTTTTCCTGACCTCCGCTCTCCAACCGTCTCCCTCCGCCGCACATTGGGCTGTTCAGATCCAGGTCAGGTTTGGTCAGCAGCCTCTGACAGTTCACAGAAATGCTGTCCATCATTGATGCATACTTCTGTCTGTAAGTCAGCACTGCATTTACCTCCATTGAATTCAGTCAAACAGCAGTGCAATCAAATTCCGTGCAGTAGAGCAACCAGTATGAAATTAAAATACAACTTTATCTATACATGATGGTGTCTTGATGAAGTCAAAATATTCACTGTGAAATGAAGGGTGCAAGTGTCCTTCCAACCTGCTGTCCACTTCTGTTTGCCGCTCTTTTTGCCAGTTCCTGTCAACCTGCGTCCAGTTCACGCTGCAGCTGTATGCTACTTGTAGAGATACTGCAGAGAGTCTGGTGATATAAGATCAGCTGCGGCAGGCGACCAGCTGTGGCTCACTATCTGCCTGCTGCCCGCACGCTCCTATTGGCCCACCAACCACACGTCAACACTCCCAGTTCAAAATCAATTGAAGAATGCCAATAGAAGCGCAAAAAAGGCATTTGGTACAGCCCTAGCATTTTTGATTGAAAAAAATAATGAATTGCATGCATATCTGTCTCCGCTGTGTCTCAGCCTGTTTGCTTACCATTCTTTGTCCACCTGTTCGTCTCTATCCAGACGACCTCTATGGCTTCTATCCTCTGCCATCTGTTTGTCTGTCTACCCTCCCTGTCCAGCTATCTATTTACCCACGTTGTTTGTACATCTGCCTTCCTTCACAGTAAGCACACCTCTATTTTAAAGGCCTGCTCTTTTGTCCGTCCGTCCCATGCAGCAACGTGGAGACACCAGAGCTGGGCAGGGACCGTGATCCATGGCCCGGAGCCAGCTGGACCCACTGCCAGCTCAGGATGACGACATGTTCCCACATTTGGGACACTGTGGCACCGTTGGGCCCCAGTAAAGTATAGTTGGGGAAGAGGAGATGACAGTACACAGCTAGCTGTAGCTGAGGTGACGAAGATGGACCACCCAGCCAACATACAACCAAATAACAAAGAAGAGAAATAGAGTCAGATCATAAGCAAACTCTTAATATGATGCAACAAGCTTTCAATGCTGTTTGCAATTAATGCACATCAATAACTGGATACAGGCCTAACCTTGTTTTTTTGTACAGTTTTGTGTTGCCCAAGTATGTGCATTTAACTTCCTTTAAACTTTGACCTATTGAAAACTGCATCCACTAATCAAAGCCAAGCAAGCAACTCAACTCAATCCACCTACAAATTCATTTTTTTCTGAGTCTCATGCAGCAGAACCATCAAAATTTACTGAAAAGCAAAGCATGAAGCAAATCTGGCGAAGGGTGCTAGGAAGATACTGTATTTTTTATGAGTGCTTGTTAACATCCACGTTGGAAAGGCCTGCTGGCTCAGGAGCTTCGACAAACCAGTCCCAGTCTCACAGTGGTCTCTGTTAAAGCCTCCTAGTCTCCTTTATTACACACTCCCGCTCCATAAACAGCCTTCCGCGACGACTCCCCTCAGACTCTTCAGAAAGGTTTGCGGTCCGTAATGAAATTTTAGCAGATGATTCTCCTCAACCTATTCTACATATTACCACAGAAGTTGAAAGAAAAACACACCTCTGGGTTTCCCCCCCCCATTCCCTTCGTCTCATCTTTCGAATTAATGAAAACGCATACCAGCAAAAATATTGGCTGGTGATATAAGCTTAATCCATCTTTTCATGACAAGATCAGTAGATGAAGGGAAACTGAACTTCAAAAATATGTTAATGCGGGAGCAGCTTTAAAAACACAAACAAAAACACAAACAGCCCCAGACAGCAGTGAAGTAACGAGGAAGCTCCTAATGGCGTCTGCTTTTAATCAAGGTCTGTCCCGCAGACAGTCTCAATCATTAAAACATTGGGTCTTAAATTTCAAACAGAAGTAAACAAAAACAGGTTAAAAGACTGAGGCTAAAGCTTGAAAGTTAGCGTCCTCACCAGCTGACGATAAGGACCAGCACTGTTCATGAAGAGGTAGTTAGTCATCATATTTGTAGATAACCCTTAGGGTTTGGATACTTGTTACTATGCAATTAATTGAATTTTAAACGTGATCTCAAACAAAAGCACCGTCACTCATGCTGAATAAATGCATTGTGTAACTAAAAAAATAATGGTAATTTCAATTTGCTAAACTTTTCCAACATTTTTGGTTTACTACATGCAACAAAAAATTACACCACCCACCAAAGTCTTCAGACATCTAATGTGACTTTCATTAAAAGTCCTATCCCACCATTTCAGCATGCTGAGAAATGCAAAGCTCTCACAGGTCACCACCTGACCAGACTCCCTTTAAGGTGGATGGACCTTTAAGATGGACCATTCTCATTTTAGTAAGAATCTTAGCTGCTCCTAAATAAAGAAATGAGATGTGTGGCTGCCGAGTCTCTCCTCTCATGAGTTTTACTCATAGGAACATTTTGACACGTTGCCCAACTCTAGCCACAACAGTCAATGTGGAGTGAATGAAAAGTAAATCATTGTCAAACACAAAGTGTATGTGGTTATTTTCTAACAGTGGGGTGGGAAGAGATTTATCTCTGCTGATATGTTGTTTGATTGCAGCTCATTTCTTTCTGTGGCTGAGTCAGTGATGGATTACACCTTCAGGAGTCAGCCAACCAGAAAGACAGAAAGAATGACAGCCGACCTCAAACTTTCACAGTGGAGAGCATTAGGGCTAACATCAGGGGGTGCATGAGTACCCTGGGTTCAGTGCAAAAACCCACATGGGAATCATCAGCCATGCCTCCATGATTTGTACTGTATCATGCGAAGACTGGCGAAGCAAAACATCGTTCTCCACTCATGTGTTTTCCTTCTCGTTTACTGACCACCCCTTGCTGCACCCCTCCCCTCGCCCCACCACAAAAAACAGCACCTCACAGGATGTGTGGTTTCTGGGCCTTTGATAGGGTTAAGTCAGCAGAGGAGATGGAAGAACCAAGATGGAAGGAGGAACAACCCTACTATTCAAGACCAGGCCTGTAATTCCAGAGGCATGGACATGTGCTGGGGGAGAGAGAGACAGAACAGAAATGGTATGACACTGGTTATTAGTTTTAAAAAAAAGTGTTGGGAGAGGAGACTGAGGGCTTCACTATCTCAGTAGCAAGAAGAAGCTAACAAAGTTAACTTCAAGACAAAATGGAACAGTGGCTCGCATTTTGTTGTCAGGCCTACAAATTGTACTTTTTTTCCCCCTGACAGTCAAAACTGCTGCTGGACCAACTGACTTCTTCCATATTATTATATTGTTATTTTAAGTAAACTTAAACCTGCTTCAGATTCATGAGAGATATATGAAGTGGCACCAGTTAAGGAAAATCCATGGTTTAAATGACAAAGGCAATGTAAATAGAAAAATCATAGAATTTTCTTAATGGACAGAAAATGTCATTAGTGGGAAAAGAAAGTTCGCACGTCCTGCACAAAGTCAGTGTTCATTCCACAAACAATAGAGTCTTTTCTCAATTGTGCACAAAAGCTTCCTTCGGTTGCTTTTCTTGAGGTCATTTGTATATCGAAGGATTGTTTTGGTGGATTTTTTTGTGCCCCCTCTTATCCTCATTTGGTTATCTCCCACTTCAAACTAAAGAGTTTGAAAAAATGTCCCAAAATTCAATTTAGGCTCATTTGTACATCTGCTAACAAGTGTCTGAAACCAGATGAAACAGACTTTCAAAACATATAACCAGTTCCAGAGGCCTATTCAGATCTTCCTGGGACAGGTTATTAATATGCAAGGCTATGCTCAAGTTAAGGCTGAGACAAACCTTAAAGTTTGCACAATCACACACACTACAAACAGGCAGATATGCCCATTCAGCATAGTCTAAAAATACTTTTACAAACCCAACTGTCTACACACAGGCAGTATTGATTACGCAGGCAATGCCTTTAGACTCCAAGTACACACGGCGTCTTTGTGTAATAGTCTTGTTAGAGTTAGTAGGACTTAGTAGTAGGACTATAAATGTCTGTTGACTGATGTGCTCTGTATGTGCCTGTCTGCTGCTCTCATGAGTCTTAATTTAAATCTTTCTATGTGAGTAAATGATGGGACGTTCAAAAAAAAAAAAAAAAGGAGGTTTTGCACGTCATGACAATTTATACATTAGTGATGCCTAAATGGACAAAAGATCTAGGAAAATGTTCTTAGTTCAAGCAGTTCCAAGATCAACAGTTTACTGAACCATTGGTCTTGGAACTGCATTTTATAGGTAGCCGACCATAAAGAACTTGACAAAGAGAGAGCATAAAGACAAAACCGTAGCCAGCTACCAACTTTAGTCTGGGCAGGGGAAGAAAAGCAGTCCAGCATAAGCGGCTAGCCTTTATCCTCCCGCTTTAAACTTTTTCTCTGTATGAGCTGAAAACATTGTACAAAAAGCAGAAACTCCTCTAAGGAAAAACAGTTAATCTTTTCCCACCTGGTGCTCAGAGTTGTGACAGCTTAAATAATCCACTCATGGAGACGGCTTCAGCCTCATGTAAACACATTCACTTTGGGGAATGTGGAGTCTGATTTCTGGCAGGAATGGCTGACTGATATAAGAGTTGTCCTTCCGCAGCGCTAGAATATATAGTCTTCATTAAATGTATCGAGAGTGTTTGAGATGACTGAGTGTTATGGAGATTATAATGAAGCAAACACTTAAGGCTGCTGCAGTTCAGTATCCCTACACTGACAACATTAAAAGAGGCGTCCAAATGTATTTCATTAAAACTTAACACCATCTAAAGGAGAGACTCTGCTTGACTGCTAATGTTCACAGTGCTGAATGAAACAACTCAGTCAGCTCAAGATTTGCTGTCTGTTTATAAGATGTAAAATATCAAGTTGCCTACAATTAGAAATCTGTTTCATAAGAAACAAATTCAACTAAATGAGCTATCTATTGTGACAATTGCAAATGTCTATTGAGCAAATTGCTCAAGCGATCCATTTACTTCAGTAATGGGAATGGCTTCTTTGTGTATTGCAGAAAAAAAATGTAATTCTAAGCTAAGCATTAATTTAATATCCTGATGTGGTCATCTCTGAGCACAACAGATGACTTCACTTCTATGGACATAGGGAGCAGAGTAAAGGCAGATCAAACACCTGATATATCTGGCTGACGTCCCATTATGAGATTGGGGAAAGTTTGGAACCAAGGTCCCTAAAGCCAACTGAGGCTCCAGTGTTCACGCTGTTGTAAATTTTAAGCTATAACGCAGACAAACCGTGCAGAAACTCATGGACATGGTTAGATGCTATGATTTACGTCATAACACCCTGAGCCCATAACACTTCAACTCTCCTGTGTCTGAACAAGCACATAAATAAGATGGTGCTTTAAATCCACTCTTGGTATGCTATGGCCTTCGGGCTGACTGGTCACTGGCTGAGGATTGAGGGCAACAGGGTTGCAGCAGGTTGGGGGTTTGAGTAATGAAATGCATGGATGGGGCACTAAAGCTGGGATTGAAGATTGAGGGTAAAGAATTAAGGGCAGGTGGAAGATAGTGGTGGGGGCTTGCCTAAGGGCTGTGGTTTAAGCTGGAAGCCAAATCTTATAGATTTAGCCTATATGAATGACACCCTGGATAATGTCCTATACAGAACCATACATAATCATTCTGTTTAATTTCAAGGCAGTATACTAAACAAATAAAAAGGTATATTCATCAGGCTGAGTCACGCCAACACAGACATTTGTGGAGGGTCTTTTCCAAAAGAACACAGGAAAACGCCACTGATATATTGCCAAGAGCCAAACTTCAAAGTAAAAGCATAATCTAAAATCAAAGAGATATAATTATGCTGATATGATACACTTCTGCATTTCAACCAAATATGCACACATGCATTTTTAATGGCTGATTAAGAGCTGTAAATGAATCATCAGAGCCAAAGAAAGGGGGGCCACCCTAAGCCTGCAGTCATTATAATTTTATTATCATGCAAGTTTCAAACATTCCCAGAATCTAACAAAATACTAAGTAGAACCCTATGTTTCTTGAGCTGCAACTAACCAAACTGACAGCTCAAAGCAAACTTTATTGCTGTACTGGAGGATTTGATTTTTTTTTTTTGCTTTCTGTCTGATGCAACATCATCTGTAAGGCCAAATCCGCACTGCGAGGGCATAATAATGAGGCTGCCTTGATCGAGGGAGCCCGCTGCAGTGCAGCTGAGTTTGGCGGTTTAAACCGAGGCGTGGATAAATATTTGCTCCACATTTCTCTCTGCCAAACACTAAGACCAACCTTGGAGATCCTCACCCGACAAAAGAATTTTAAGAAAAGACGGAACACAAAAGGAGGATGATAATTATATGTTGTATGTCAGATTGACAGCGACTCACTGAAACACATGAGCATCAGAGCACATTTCTTAAAGGGAAAATCTCAAGTTGCACTTGATATAACAGAGGTCAAGTTTTTATCTGAAAAATCAAATCTTAACTTTTTAATTAGTTTAATTTGGAAATACTTATATTTACCAATGTTTTTATTGACTATGTGTTTAGGAGGGGACATTGTTCCTCTCACAAATTCCTCATAAATGAAGACCTCAAGCAACAGGGATTTGTGCAGGTTTTTCTTTACTAATGATTATAACCATGATACATGTAGTTCATTCTTTATTGTGTGTCTTTCCTCGCCCAGCACTGCTTTAGAAGACTTAACTGTAGTTCAAATCACATCCTAATCTTTCCTTTCACTCAGGTTTCAGAGTGAGCTCCCCCGCCGCGTCTTGCACTGCAGCCTCAGGCCCAATCAGTCCCTGTGTCCGGGTCCAGTCCCAGCCAGCAGGGATTGATTTCTCACGAGGCATCTGCAGTGAAAGCCAAGCCGCGGAGAATGAGGAAGTCCACAATGACAGCCCCCTTCCTCACAGGGCACCAGAGGCCAAGACAGGCTAACATGACCAGCTCCAACACACAGACGGAGAGAGAGAAGACAAGAGAATGAACAGGCTTCACAAAGACCTCATTTCCAGATAATTATAGTGGAAGCCAATATGGAGGAAGTGACAGAGAGTTACGTGCTGTTATCTCCTCTGACCTCCCCCGAGGGAGGCTTTAACCGCCAATCCTCTCCCACTTTTCTAAGCACTGGCGTTTGACTCTAAGAGCAGTTTCTCAGGCACTGAGATGACAGGTCTTTGAAAAAATGTCCATCAGAGTATCTCATTATAAAAAGTCTACGTAATCTCCCCTGCGCAAACGCAAACTTGACATGACTGGACAGGTGAAACCGAATGCCAGTTTTGCCCGCAGGAGGCAACGGCGCGCAGATCCACCCGATGCTTTCAGATTAGCACAAGAGATCTGAGCCGAGCGTGGCCAGAGAATGTCAATCGACCTCGGGGCAGCTGCTCAGAGCGCGAGAGAGCGAGGGACAAAGAGGGAGGAGGAAGAAAAGAACAGACAGATCAGCTTTCACTGCTCTTTGTTTCTCTACACTATAGCGAGCAAGACCGGAGCTTTCTCTTTTCTGTCTCCCACAGAGCCTGAGAGATAGAGGCCACCCTTTTCCCGAGCCTGTGTGTGTGTGTGTGTGTGTGTGTGAGCGGGACCACAGTCCAGTCACACACGTACCACACACCCAGCAAGGGTTATGCCATGCATCAAACACCTCTGACACGCCATTAACCAGGACAAATCACAGGACCCCGGGGGAGACGGTAGCTTCCTCCACACTGCCTGATTAAAAAGTAAGATATATGAGGCATGTCCACTGTGTCTGTGGCCATGCTGAGCAGCTGACTGAGCAAGTGTATGCAGACAGACAGACACACACACATAAAGCGTGCAGACATTCTTGAATTGTTCTAAACAGCGTTATTCCTGAGATAAAATGGTGTTGCAGCAATTTCTGTCATCCTGATCCAAGAGCAGATCATAATCTATAATTAAGGGGGAAATAAAATGTGTCCTCTGTACTATTTTCTTCATGACCATTTGTGTCAGACTTTGCTCGACTTGGGGTTATGAGAAAGGGGGCAGTCTAGGACACTCATTCTATTTCCAGACCGGTCTGATCTGAAAAACTAACTTTGCAGCTCATGCCACTCCTATTAAACTAGAAGAAAATGGGCTGGCAGGAGTCTGCAGGGACGTCTTGCAGAGAGCGATGTGCTCCACTTCATCCTAACCTAAAAAAGAAAATCCTCCAGAAACAGATGACACGACTACGGTTTCCAAGAACTCAGTTGCTGCTACATGCAATCCTACTGTGCTTTGCCAGGCCTGTTCTACAGGATTCAGTAGATCAGATCAGTACATGGAAATATAGTAACAGAAGCATTAAATTACTTAAATTACTTGTCTTATACGGAAGTTTAGTCTCTAACTCTGCTGTGGAAAATACTAACAGCCTGTTTCCACTGCAAGAAATTTTCTAATGGTCAAGTAACCATTTTTTTCAGAATTCTTGAACCCCACCTGTGTTTCAACCAGAGTAGGGGACTAAATTGAATTCCTGAGCCATGATTTCCAAAAAGAAAAGTCTCCAATTCCACCCCTCCAATCACCCAGGAATGAAAGAATTCTGAGAGAGGAGAGTGTGGCTATGAATAAAGTTAGCCATTGTACAAAAGAAGCATAGCTTAATTTGTCAATTGTTTCACAACTGTTATATATTAAAGCAGAAAAAAAAACACTATCCTACTTTCAGTATCATCTCTGCATGTCTCCTATGTCATACACATATTTTTAATCCGTTATCAGTCACACGTTCCCCTATCCTTAACAGTTCTTCAGATATAGTGAAAATACAAACAGGAACATTCAAAGGGGACTTTTTGGTTTCAGATTTATTTCCTGTAACTTCATATTTCCTGAAACTATTTTGACAGATGGGGCTTTTTATTGCTTGGAAAAGGTTTATCAGTTAATTCACTTGATCGCCCAGGATAAATGTGAAAAACATGGGATTGAAGACTGAATTATTGATTCAATTCCCATGGCCATTGGGAATCAACAATCCTTGCTGTTGGTATGCCCGTCCAATAGGACAGAGGATGGAGCCGGCAGAGCTGAGGACTTGGACCAGGGGCAGAGGTCAGTGGTTTGGTGACCAGAGGGTCAAGATGTCCTGGACAGTGAGTCGCCAGCAGGAGTTAAATGATAGGACAGAGACAAGGGCCAGCACAGACAGAAAATAATACACAAGTTGCACATCAGTAGCATTTTACTTCAAAATCCTATTATTAATTAGACTGCTGTGTGTGTGAATTTGTAACTATGCCAGAAATAGTTGATGACTCAATTGAATTCTTTTCTTTCATCCAACTGTAAACCACAGGCAAGAAGAGGATACAAAGAAACAGCCGCAATTTCATGTATTGCATAATAACCGCATGACATGAGGTCTCATGACAATAAAATAATTGTGTTATTTATGGAAACAGCTGTCCGGCGCTGCATAGCAGCAAGGGGAGTTTTCAGGGAAAGTAAAAGCTTCACAAACGCCTCAAAACATAAAAGGGAACTATAAATACATATTTAATTGATTTCACTGAAATCTCTTTGATGGTTAGGAGCGGAGAGAGTGAAAAGGGGACTTAACAGGGCCAACCAGAGGCTTGAGACTTTCTCCATGTGTGACCACTAGCAGCGGGGCACAACGAGCAGTGTAGGAACATGGCGGACAGATATTTAAATTTCCACGCACAGGTCTTATCCGTGGAACCACAGCTATGGCTTCAGTTTCCATCTCGGGGGAGGGTGGAGGAGAGTTCAGCTCAGCTCACAAGACCCTGCCTGGGGCTGCTCAGACACCAGGCCGTGGCTACACGCTCGACCTCGGTCTCCTCCTCCGGCAGCGAGCCCACAATGAGCCTTTATTGTGCGGCTGATAAGCTGGAACCATGGGAAACTCTTCCACCGGCTCCTTGCTGCACTACTAAAAACAGACCACATGCACCAAGGAAAGAGGAGACACAGGGAGAGGTGACCACATAAAACAGTGTCCACAGCGGCTAGACTGCATTATGTTTTCAAATAAAAAGCAGGGCCTGGCTTCTTGGCTTGAAGCTACAATCAATCAGGTTTGCAGACACAAAGGGGATGAAGCCTTTGCTTTAGTTGGTGCTTTTTATAATGCAATTTCCTCCTCAAACTCGTCCTTAGCGCAAGCGGCCAACGTGGCAGGCGTGCCTCAAGGGGTGGTCTTTGGCTATTGACTGGGGGGGGGCAGTCGGCTCAAAGCCCGTTTCCCTCGGGTCATGAGGTCGAGGCAGAAGAAAGGAAAATGGGGGAGGGGAAAAGGAGGAGTCACAGGATCAGTAAATTAAACTTGTGTTAAGGGTGGATGGGAGAGAGTTAACGACGAGGGTGGAGGGAGAAATTGTTCGGGAGAGGCACTGAGAAACTTTAAACGTCACAAAAACTGTGATTTTTGCTTTACATTTATCAGATTGACAAGGTTCTGAGTTGTGTGCATGCGAGTGTGTGTGGGTGATGGCTGAGTTCAGAATCTAATGACTTTACAGTAGCTTTGAAAAAACATTTGCGTTATTTTATTTTCTTTTACTATTTTACAAGAAATTGATGCAGCAATAGGGAGATAGAGAATAGAAGCTCTCATCAGAACAAGAGCATGTTTTTTTTTCCTACAACACAGAAAGTCGCTGATATGATTTGGCTCATCTTAGTCAGGTGCAGGAAATATGAGTCGGCATTTGATGTACGGCAGACAAGGCTCGACTTGTCTGCACAATAAAGGCGGCTGGGTTATTATTCCTGCCAAACATTTGATTGTTTTGAATTGTATTCTTTCGGAAAAAGCTGGGAAGACTGCCAGCTGAAGGTGGTCAGGAGTAGAGATGCATACAGGCATTTGTTAAGGCCCAGGATTAGATAAGGTGAATACAGTTGTTACCAAGAAACTGCACAGCATTCAGTTTTGGTTTTTTTTTGTTTTTTTTATATAATCACTAGGTTTGGGTTTGTTTATGTCTCAGTGCTCTAATGAAGTCAAAATATTACATAGAATCATCCTTCCATGCAAAAACATGGGTCAAAGAGTTGACTTCTCTGTCATTAAAACAACCATTTAGTCATTTTCAAATTAAAAAGGCAAATCACATCTTAAGCATTTACTCATTTTCTCTGTGATTAAATGATTGTAACCTAATATTTTGGGGTTTAGGACTGTTATTGGAACAAAAAATGTTTTAAGATGTGAGATTGCTGTTTATTAAATGAATAAATGTAACTGAAAGTGTAGAATCTTTTATTTATTTTTTTTATAAATCACATTGACAAAGGCTGTCATTGATGTGGGTTGGTCACATAACAATCAATACCCGATTCACCTAATAAGGTAAGTAGCTGTATGCCTAGTAAATCAAAACAAAAAAAAGCATTGATGAGTAAGTCAGCTGTTAATATAGTTATGCTGTAACAGCAAACCTAACATGAGTAAGATAACCTGATTGTGGTGTTAAAATGCCTGAAGTAGATATGGAGCAGTTAGATATGGAGTTAAACAAACAAACGCTGTGAGACTTTAGTTCCCAGGAGGAGAACCAGAGCCGAGCAGCAAAACCACAGCTCAAGAGACAAGGGCAAGCTGAAGTGACAGATGTCACATTGTTTAAGTAAAAGCGGGAAACAAGAACAGGCAAGACTCTTCACGTATATAGCGTGTTCACACTCATCTTCGAAAGCTTTTCGCCAAAGTTAAACACATAAACGGCTTACATCCGGCAGACGAATCTGCTAAACACACACAGACACAGATTAAAACAAGTCAACCAAGAGTCAAGAGCTTATATGACCTCCGCCTTCACTTATTCCTGCACTGACCTCGTACCATCCCTTCCCATCCCCCAACCTCCTTCCCCCTAATCCAGTCCTTACTGGGAAGGCAGGCAGCAGCATGGCCTCATGGTCAAACTGTGGCTGCCTGCCTGCCTGTCTGTCCATCTGCTTGGGGCCCAGCAGTGGTTCAAAGAACTAAAAAAGCTGCCCAGAAAGTAGTCAAAATCTCTCCAATTCCCCCTTTCACCCTCCCTTTTATGTCACACCCCCCCTCACTTTTATTTCTTCTGTCGTACTTTCTCTCTGAGCATGGTCCAATTCCATTAACACGCTGTACCTCCTATTAGCTAATGCAGTGCAGATACACACTGAATCTCATCCAGCTTATTACCACTCACCTACACAGGGATCCATGATCCACCTCCACCTCTCCGTTCACCAGCAGAGAGGTGGAGCGGAACATTGCATGCGCCACAGCTCGGGCAAAAAAGAATGACATATTTCTTTCTTGGGCTCTGCGTGACCTAATCACAGGTAGAACAGCCGTCGCCCTGCAGCGAGTGTCAGTTACAACTGGAGATAATGCACCGAGGGCCTGTTTTTGTCTTCAGTTGCAACAGTGCTGCTTGAATTGCGGCTTTTTTTTTTGTTTGGTTAAAGGATGCGGAGGCGTCGGCAGAGGCTGGACTTTGAGGGGGGGGGGGGTGAAGAGTCGGGGCTTGCAGCGATGGCCTGGCGGCCTTTGTGGCTCCTCTGAAAAGCACAGCAGGGAAAGTGAAGCCGTGCATGTGCTCGGCAGAGTTTAATAAAACTGCAGAAAAGGGGGCGAGCGGCCACAGATGGTCCTGTCAATAACCATTCACCATTCACCCACCCATGCATGTTGGTGCACACACACACACACCAACACCACGCCCTGCACCATACCCCCAAGTGGAAATACACTACAGACACATACACAGTTGTAGATGGAGAGGCCAGTGAAAACAGATGGTAAGTGTGTGAATGGTGTGTGATGCTCTGAAGAAGTGCTGCAGGAGGTGTTAGGATTCCATTAGTCTCTCTCAACCTCTAACCTCCATCAACACCTCTGAGAAGTTGTGAGGACAGAGAATCATCAGCTGACCTGTAAAACAGTTGCCGCATAAAGCTAAATCTGATACTTGATGTAATATATTATGGCTGTTTGGATTAATTAATCGGCCATGGCTATTGACAGTTACTGGCCTTCGGGTATCATTTTTACTATTAACAAGTCTCTGAATGACTGTACATGCAAAAAGAGGCACTCACATTTGGCTGCAGCATGGTGTTAAATGCAACAAACTGGGACTGTCACATAAAATCAGATTATAGTGGCAGCTCTACATATTCTCCACAACTCACAACTGACAATATTTACACAGGACACAAGAGTTTGACATCTGCTTTTACTTTTCAAATCTTTCTATTCTCAAAGAAAGGGATTTAATTCATAAATCTGTGTACAGACTGTATCACCACTGGGTCAGATAATAATCCATTCATGGAACATCTCATAATATTTGCTGGGTCCTGCGAATGTAAGGATTCATTTCAGTTTAATATATGATAAAATTATTGATGAATTATTGAAGATGACACTTTTGGCTTTGTGAACTTCATTACTTCTACATTTGCTAAAGGCTATTGAAAACAATTCAAAGACCATGCTAAACAACAATCTATAGAAGATTTAAGTCATTTTTGATCTGAAATGGCTAAATGGTTGACTATGTTTGCTGAATGTGATGTTCATGCATAATGTGTTTATTTCCACATTGTGTGAAAACACTCTGCAAGTGAATTGTTTGTCTTTCCTTCCCTGCAGAGACTGTTTGCATAAAGCATTATATTATCTAAAAAGGTCTTTTTCAGTGAGATGAGCCATGGGTACAAGCAAAGAGCCTTTTTTTCAAAATAAATAAATAGCAATGTACCATCATTATCATCATTATCATCTGGCGGCATATTGTGAAATGGGAAGTGAGCAACACAGCCTTCATGTGCAACTTCTGACATGCAACTAGACGGCCTTGATTCCCATCAATGCCAATTAACAAATAACTTTTAACCACTAGAAAAGCAGTGTTATGTTGAAAGATAATTAGAACCATACCACCTCAGTTCAGCTTCCTGCCTTTAATCCCCCTGCATAGAAACATGGGCAGACCACTCTCTTTGAGTATGCAGAGAGGCTGGGCTCTGATTTCAAACGGCAGTAGATGCAGGTCACAGGGGGCAGCCTTTATGATGATCTGGGTGTGGACCCCTGTCAGAGGTTCAAGGGGTCCCACCATCGGAGTCACAACCCCCCAGGCCACAAACAGCAAGCCACAGCCTGACATTAAACCAACACTCTGCCCAAGAGAGAACAAGGAGAGTTGCTATGCCCTGTTCCACCAGTCCAAAGAAAGAGATGCACAGAATGCCAGTGTACCCACAACCTTTCCCTGCTGGCTTAACATCACTTGCAATTGACTGACAACAAATTGCACTTTATAATCCAAATCTTAATTTTTTTTTTTCAAAACAAGCGCAGTCTTAGTGCGTATGTCAACATAGCACTTAATAAAAAATAAATCCCTATGGTGCAGGGCTTTTTTAACAACAATCATAGCCTCCCTGAATGGGCAAAATTAAATTCATTATAATTTCATTTGTGAGAAAGTGGGGGAAAAGGCTGAGGCTTGGAGGTTACTTGAATACAGTAAAATGATGGGAAAGAAACACATGGGGACTGTAACACTAAATATGCAGAACTGCTGGATAGCTGGATGATGGCAGACAGAGCACATGGCTTCTGTCGCAGCCGGGACAGAGGGCTTCAGGATAACAGGTCACTTGGGTTAAATAAAGTGATGCACAACTGGACGCCAGATATTTGTTGGAATTTTTTGCGATTTTTCTTTTTTTTTTTTTACATGTTGTGTGAGACAAAGCGGATGTAGAGCAGAGGATCCTGCAACAGCTCAGGCTGTTTTCTAGACTGCTTGTTGTTCTACTTCTTGAGTAATCTATTCAACAGACTCTGCCTCTGGCTACCACAGCTCCACTGCAGATGTGATCCCACTCATTATCACTCCAAACTCCCAACCCATAAAAACGCTTTACAGCTGTGAGATCAGGAGCTACGCTGAAATGGAATACTGGATGTTGACTTAACTCTTCTTACTAAGCATTTTCTTCCACTGCTAACTAACTACTCATATTCTAGCTGGCAGCTATTTTTCCAAACCAAACCGGGTATGCATTTGCAGCAGTCACCTAGCCTATTAAAAACTCTTGCTGTTATGCTTGCCAATAAGCATAAACATACAAAGTTTTGCAGCCCAGAATATGCAGTGCATAAAACTATTAACGGTAATGTATATCTGTGGCTAATTGGTGAATAAAACGGCAGCCGAGTGAAAATTTGTTAAACATATGTCTTTGAAAAACTAATTTAAATATTAAACTCTCGAATTGAATATCCACAGGTTATTTGCAAGGCAAAAAAAATAACAAGTGCAGTTCTTTGTACAAATAATTGAATCTGTGATAATAACTCTCCCCAGTGAAAAAAATTTTTTTATCCTCACAGTCCATGACAAGCCTCGGTGCATGAGCTAACTGAACTGAATTCTGCGTCTTCAACAATACAATGGAATTTTACAATGATTTACTGATGCTCCGGTGGTCCAATCTAGCAACAGCTATTTTCAGCAGCATCAGGTTGCTGTTAATACTCCCTTTGGTTTCTACATGACAAATGGGAGGGCTTTGTCATCTCCTATGACTGTGCATCATCCTCTATTATAGGCTGAAAGCCCTTAGTCATCTTCAAAAAGAGAAGGGGGGGTGGGCATTTCTTGCAAATGAGAGCTTCTGCTCAGGCACATGCAATCATGTCTTTCCTCAAGCAGAACTGACCCCGACCCCCGCTATCTTCCCCCCACCCCTGGATTTAAGGGTCAGAGACATGAATAGGTGGTATTTCAGCATGCTAACGCCACTGAAGAACAGAGCTGGTTGGCCGGGGCCCAAATCCCCATGGTAACCCTGGAGCAGCAAGTGCCTCTTTCCTGTGTCGGTCGGTCTGGGAATAAGCTAGCTCTACTCTGCATGCATGGGGGGGGATAAGGAGATAAGTTAGGGTGGCATCATTGTGAAGTCACACACATCTCTAAATCAACTCAAATCAGGACACATAGCAAAGAGTGTGTCATTGTGAAAGAAAGGGAATACAGCAAGTACAGAAAAAGCACCCAAGCCACAAGTGCCAGCTCTTTCTAAGTGCCCCTGAGCAAGACATGGAATCTTCAAAAGCTGGAGTTGCATAATCGTGCTGTAATGCTGTGTGAACAATGCTGTAATGGACTCAGTCACCAGCCTTCATGGTTAACAGGTTGTTGGGACATATCAGCATGACATTAAGAAAAAAAGCAGCAGACCAATTTAACCGAGATAAACGCGTTTATGCGAACCAAAGGCTCTAGTAGGAACACACAATCTGAACATAATAGATTAGTTAAATAGGCTACAGTAGGAAAGATAGTGAAATATTTTCAGGACTACTGGGGGAATCTGTCAGGCATTTACATTGGCTTTCACATGCACAAGAACCAAACAAAAGACCATAGTCCCCACTGAACTCAATAACAATACTTTTTTTTTTTTTTGCTAATGCTCACCCCCTCTCCATTGCATACATTTTTTAAAAACCTACCACACCTATTACCCCAATAATGCACGTTCTATAGAGATGTGTGTGTGCTTTGTGTGTGTCCCATCGCCTTGCAGCAAACCTCCACTGGTGGTTCTTTTATTACCAACTTTTTTTGTTGTTTTATTGAACACACACATATCAGCAGCTATGACTCATAGTAGTGATGAACTAGCCTCCCGGTGGCTCCAACAAGCACATTTCCCTCTTCCCCCCTCTCACCTTTTACTTGACTCTCGTAGTCCGCGATGATTTCTTTATCCTTTTTAAACCTCGGCGTGGACATTTTCTGGCCGCTTGTGCCCCGGAGCTTGTTGTAAACTTCTTCTTAAAAAAACAGTTAGTCAACAAGCTGGATCCTACAGCAGCCGACGCATCCCAGAACCAGAAAAAAATAAGCTAGCGCGGAATAAAAATGGAAAAAACGACACTGTGAACTGATTTAACTTTGCAACAAGCTCGACTTGAAGTAAGAAGAAAAAACGTTTAGTCCTTCATTGTTCCTTTTCCTTCGGGATAAGCGCTGTATGTACACCACACTCAGCGGGGCCGATGCGCAACCCTGCTCCGACCGACAGATCCGCTCAACTGGTCGGAGAGCAGCCACAGCACCGCCGCCGCCGCCGGAGGAGGAGAAGGAAACAATCACGCAAGTTTCAGAGCTCTCCGCGGTATCCGCTGCTCTGGAAAGTAGTGCCAACGAGCCAGCCGGAGCGCATTAAAGTCGACTTAAAGTCTATTTCTTTTTTTTTTTTTTTGGTAGTGGTTTCCAGTTTGGACCCCCGCACACACACACACACGCGCGCGCTCGCTCGCTCGCACATACACACACGCACACACACTATCCCCCCGACCCGAGCTCGCGCTCTCCCTCGACGGTTTTCTCTCTGCCCCCCCAACTCCCAGCAGGCTCAGAGGCAGACAAGGCAGGCCGACGGCAGCACACAGCAGCTGGAGCCAGGCAGCAGGGAGAGGAGAGGGAGGGACCTACACACACACACACACACTCACAGAGAGAGAGAGAGCTAGTGGACACCAGTGGACTGGTTCTGCTCCCAAATACACATAATAAATAATGATATAATATATATTTAATTCAATTTAAGTGTATTACAGTTTTCAGGTTATTCCGCCCCATTATACTAAAGGGGGGATTGCTGTACTTTCTACTCCATTACATTCATTTACAGCTTTAACTGCCTTTCATGTGCAGTTCTGAAACGCTGGGTAACAGCTTTTAAAATACAGCTCATTGTTAAAGATGAAATCAATGGTTTCCTGTTTGCCTTTTGACATCTTATAAAAGAAACCAAGGAAGTGAAAACAGATTTGTTTATGGGAAGTTTTTCTTCTCCTATTTATCTTCCTCCTCAGATTTATCTGGCGACCCTTTGGAGGGGCCTGAACCGTAGGCTGGGAACCACTGGACTAAACTGTGCTCACACACTGTTGCTTCAGTTTAAGTAAATGATGTCAACAATATATTAGTTAGAGGGATGAAATAAGTACTTTTACTGCAATACTTTAACTATTTCAAACTAATGTTTGTATACTCTTACTTAAACAGGAGTGTTCATTTTAGTGAAGTTTAAGTAAAGCATCAGAATATACTTCATCCACTATGGTTTAAAATGAATGGTTCAATGTCATGAAACCCATTCATCATTTGTGATTGATATGGTTTATATACAGAAAAGTTTGATTTACTCATTTAAGAAGTCTGAAGACTTAAACCTACCCCATTTTTATTTGTACACCCAGTCGTGTTACTGATAGAAAATAGTGATATAGAGGCCCACAAATAGTCCAGTTAGGGGTCCCATGCATCAATCAACAATCCCCTAGTATCCCTAGAAGTAAGTACTCTACTAATGTTCCTCTGTTGGAGCTGTTGCTAGCCTTCCCAGGGTCTGCACAAAATGTTAAAATTGTTAAATGTTAAAATACAGTATATGAAAATGAACGTTACCATGAATGTAATTTTACTTGATTTGTATTGAAATGGACAAAAGTCAAAGGTTTAAGTTTTAATTTGTCTCTAACAATTCAGAAAAAGGCTTTTGCCTCACGTTTCAGAAGATTTTGTATATACTAAAAAATGAACTGATCCACTACGCCATCTGCAGGACAAATGGAAAGACAAGGGAAGCACATCAGCTCATTTTGTGTTAGGATAACACTTACTTTAATTACACTGTCTAAAAAAACATGCACCACAGCATTGAAATAATAATAGAACAGAAACTGTTAAAAAAATAAATAAATAAATAAAAGAAATCAAAAAAGCTACACATGCCACACCAACATTCCATTTTCAAACTGCTCACAATACATAATAGATTCATGTACCATTTTCAAACGATGCCTATAAACACATTATTCTCTCATTTTACTTCTAATGTGCCATTGTAGTGTTTCCTAAAAATCACATTATTAAATATATACAAACAGAGATATAAAACATACTTAAAATAATACAAGGACTTTAAAATGCAAAGGCAGCTTATCATTCATTATTTCTAAAAGACTGGACATTCCACCATTGTAAACATTTAAAGGATAAATATACAAAAATGCCTCCTCACAGGGCTTAAACTGAGTGGCAGCTTCGTTACATACATACAATTTTTAATAATAATAACCTGCACAAGAATATTACACCAAACATCACCAGGTTCACTATGTCAGTAGGCAATCACATTTCTCCACATACCACAAAATAAATTAAAATCAACATCAAACGTTACCCCTGTTGATCTTTTAAAGGTTTGGTCTTTAAGCACCACAGTCAGCCGCTTTTGAAAAAGGTCTCCTCGATGACCTCAGTGAATCTCTCTTTCATCTGCTGACGGAAGCTGGCGTACCACTCCAACAGCCGCCTCCTCCTGTCCACCCGCTGCTCCTGGCTCATACCTCGCTCCCTCTCCAAGATGGCCGGCAGTTCCTTCCAGTCACTGATGAAGATGAAGGGCGCTCCCGCAGCTTTTAGGAGACGTAGTGGGGAGCTGGGCTCGGTCGCGCAGGCCCCGGGCGTCTGCACGTCTTCCACCACGGGCACCGAGCCGTAAGAGCACGCCTCGTAGATGCGGTAGCATTCTGTGTTGATCCCGACTGGGCAGAGAGTGAGCTCGCTCTGGGCCAGAGCTGTTTGATAACGCTTTAGACTGTCTGCTGTCTCCTGAGGGAGCCACCTAAATCAAGAAGAGGAAAAAGGATACTTAAACTAATTAATTCCAATAGTGTGCCAATAAAGCAATTCATGTTGTAGCGGTTGCTCATCTCAATCAACATTTTAATGAATCTAAATAAAAACAACGAAATTCTACATTAAAAATCACCAAGCATGTAGGAATGTATCGACTGATAATACCAGGGTTCGGTGAAATTATTATTGTTCAAGGAAAACATCAGCTGTGATTGCTGCTAACTTTACATACATTTATACCTTCAAACTGCATAATATAATATGTTCGTTGTGTTTTCAAACAGCTTACATTTAAACAAAGTATTATAAGTTATTATAATGAAGACTGTGAGTTTTGCCTCTAATAACTTACAGTAGAATTGCAGTGCACCAACAATGCTTTTATCATAAAAAATTTAAAAGGTACTTGGTTAAAAAAATGTCCAGCAAGATCGGTTTACATTAATAATCTTTATATCAGTTTTTTTCTTTATCTATTCATACTACAATACATTCAACAATGCAATATTTTCATATATAATGTTTATTGATTGATATAAATATGTCAATATATCCATCTTAGACTATAACTCAGCATAGTGACTCACTTCTCCCTGGCAGCTGTGATGCACTCTTTATCCAGGCCAGGTTGTTTCAGCAACTGCATGAGTGTTTCTCTGGAGGAATTCTTGTAAGCAGTTCCTAGGAAATTGCAGAGGTATGGCCTGTTAGAGGTGATCATTTGGGCATTAGGCCTGATCATGGGAAACTGCCTGTATCTGCAGAGAGACAAGGAAAAACAACCAGATAGAAGACAATGTTATTCATTTAAAAAGCTAATCCAGTTTAATACATGAATATTGAGCACAAAAGCAATGGATGACATACGTGGCGACACCAAGAGGCCACTGGAAGACGTCTTTGTCGTTGACCCAGGGGCTGTCGTACACCAGAAACAGTAGGTCCACAAAGCCACCGTTTCTCTTTAGGTACGGGCCGATCCAGTCATTGTTGCAGTGCTCGTTGCCCAGCATGACCACAGCCACATGAGACACGGTGTGGGACTGTACCAGAGCGTGTACGTGCTCCAACCACCGCGTGGAGTACGAAACTTTCTGCTGCTCGCGGCCGTTTAGGACCAGAACCAGGCTGTTCATATCCAGAGGGACGTGGCCCTGGACAACTGCAGGACCGGTGTAGAAACTAAAGACGAAGAGGCAAGAGGAGAGGAAAGAAATGGTTCTGTCTTGTATGGTCGTACATTGTATTTCATGGAGTCACAAAAGCAGAATATATTGTACTTTGATTTTGACACATTTTCAGTGTCTCGTATGCGACTTAAAATAGATTACCTGAAATCTATTTTTTCGGACTGCAGCTCCCCCTCTCTCCATTGTGCTACCTTGTCAGTGGGGTTGAGGGGTCCCTCTAAAATATGTTCCCAAAGGTAGAGCCCTGAGAAGAAAAGAAGGGTTTTATGCAATTAGCATCAGAGTGAAACTGTCAACATGAGCAGCAGCTCATTAACAAGATTAAATTAACAAAAAAATAACAAGGCAGCAGGGAGAGGACAACAAAGACAACAAAAACCCATGTTAAAGCTTATATTTATTATTCTAATTCATCATCAGGATTATGTAATATCCTCAGAGACCATGAAAGTTCTATTTCTCTTTCTAACTCAAACAGCAAGCTTTAGTGATTTTACTTCAAATACAGAATAATGAAAAGATTTAAAACCAAGTAAAATTTTATATATGATATTTCATCTGGTTAACTTTATGTTTGGACATTAGGATACATAGATTATTGTAATTCTTTTGGTTGCAAAAAAGGCGTCTTTTTTCCTCATAATTTTATTCAGTATATCTACAAACTATCTGGACTTGTGGACAATCTATCTGGACAAGGATCTGTTCTTGTAGTGTATATATTTTTAAACACCCAGTATTAAACAAGAGTAAGGAAATAAGAATAAAAGGGAAAGAATAACATCAAATAAAAATGGAAAAATGGAAATAGTAAATAAATAAAAAATAATTCTGAAAAAAAAAACAAGTTCAATAGTATTTGCTTTTGAGAGGATCAAGGATCATTTCAGATTTTCCAGTGGCAGTTTTAACATTTTCTAAATCTAAACAGTGTTACCTTCCTCACCAGAGTTCACATTGAAAAACGAATATTGCTGAGTTTGGGTCAGTTACTAAAAAAATAAACTTGTGACAAATGCTATAACAAGGCAAAGGGTAATTTATTGTGTGTTACTTTTATAATTTAATTAATGCTATTTAATTCTATGCTGAAATCTAATCTCATTTCGTGAAGACAAACCTTACCTATGGCAGCTTTGCCCCAGATTTGGACCTTGTATCTTTTAGGTTTGTTCTTGTCGACTCGGCCCAGCTGTTGTTTGAAGGCCTCTCTCTTTTTGTTCAGAGCGGAGTTGTAGTCCACCTGTTCATCCTCCCACGGATTCCAGTCATCTGCTCTGAATGGAGCGGCACCGCCGCCCCTCACACCGCCTGCAAAACGCAACACACAACTGTTTACCGTCCCATATTCACCTAATCGAGAATTGTGATTGTCGCTGTCGAATTATAAAGATGTCAGGCAGCTTAATTGATTTGCTAGCGACACAAGAGGAAAATGTTGGGACCTGAGATTGCTCCTGTCTCTTTCTTTACCACTCGGTGAACGCGTGATATTACTTTGTTGCTGAAGAAAACATTGTACGCAGCATAGAGTGAAAATGCCACGTAAGCAAAAATTATCAGGAGAAACAGTTTTCTTTTAGGTATTTTCATTTTTTTCTCCGTTTTTTCTCTCTCAGGTTACGGTAGCTAGTCTCCATATTTTGTGAGAGGACCCAGTGTTTACATCACGAGGACCCCTGAATAAGCTGACTCAGAGAAGCCTGAATGGAATGTGCCGTTATTTAAATGTCTACTGTGGTTTCTGATATTTTTTATGAGTCAAACCGTATTAAAATGTAAAATACATACGTTATTTTAATCGAAGCTTATGAAACCATATTATAATATTACATTAAATAAAAAATAAAGAAAAGTATACATAAGTAAAGAAGTTCAGGGCATGTTGATAAATAATTCAAGAATTCATATATATATATATATATATATATGTGTGTGTGTGTGTGTGTGTGTGTGTGTGTGTGTGTGTGTGTGTGTGTGTGTGTGTTTAATAGTCCAGACTGAGGACAAAAGGGAGTTAGTGATGAATGATCATTGCTCAATTTCATATCCAACTAGCCTGAGTGCATTTGGATGATGAACAATAAATGTCCCCACTAATGTGGAAGGACAGAAACCGTCTCAAGTAACTTCTGCCCTGAAGAAAGCAATGCAATGTCACAACATCTGTTCTTTCACTGTTTCCATACTAAGCTGAAGCAGTTGGGTCAGCAGGTGCTTAATGCTCAGAGGGAACATCATCCCTGAAATCCCAGACAATTGTATCTGTCTTTGGGTGGAATGTGAGTTAAGCTCAGCAGAGGCTGGTTCTGCTATGAGTTGAGAGAAAAACAAAAACTAGCCTTAAAAAATGTACTTGATTTAACAGTCTTCCTTAACACATTTCTCAATTTGACTCTAACTGTGTTGGTGTTAATCAGGGTGTACAGCTGATGCAATCTCAGCCATCTGTTGCATGATCTTTTAGGGTTCTGCTCCTGATGTGCTGACCCCACATTACCTGCATAACCTGCATTTTTCCCCTTTGAAGATGTCTAACAAACTATAAATTACATGTTGTTATAGCAGGATGTATAAACTGTATGAGAGGCTCAACAATAGGTTACAAAAGGTACTGACAAGTGAGGTACTAGAGCTACTACTGTTCTGCTATGATGCTTCAGGAAAAATACAAAGGGGACCAGCTGTTCTTAAACTGGAGACTCCCTACCATGAATTCCCAGACGATTAAACAGTCATTGTGGGATAAATATTGCAGCTCAACGTGAATTTTCCTCTGAATGTGTATTTTAAATGGCTTTTATCACATACATAATGTAGAGAAAAAATATTCAATGCACAGTGTAGCAGTTTGATTGCAACTGATTTATAAAATGTTTCACATATGCGTTTAAATCAGAAGATGAGCTTCTCTAGCCTAGATTCTACTTCGTACTTAAGAAGACCAACAGAGCCCTATTACCAAGGCAGAGGTGTAATACATTCCCACAAATGCTCAGAAGCAGCATGGATTGCCTTTTCCAGAGATGGGAATAGAGGGATGTTTGATGGTTACATAAACTTGAGTTATTACAAGTAACATCACCAAGAAGGGACACATGAGAGAGAGAGACAGAGAAAGAGAGAGAGAGAAGGCCATGGCTAACTCAATAAATCTCAGGTATTAATAACTATAGTTTATTCAGGTTAGTGTTCTTGACCAGCACCATGTTATATCTTAATTGTAGATTTCTTGTTAACAGATGAATGTATTTAACAGCAAAGTGTGTTTTTGTAAAACTACTGTATGAAACATGCATTTGTTTTTAGTTTTTATTGATGAAATGGTCAGTCCAATATAATACAAGCAGATGCTGGTGAATTCCTTCTCTTAAATGTTTTACTCCTTAAAAAATCAACACAAAATCAAAATATTTCACATTATTTAATCAGCACTGCCTGGTCAAACCTTAATTCTTGGAACCTTTTAAAGCCATACTGGATTACCTGTGCCACTGTAGGCATAATAAATAAAGTGCACTTCACATAATAAACTAATTCAGTCATACAGCTCTTTGAATTCACATTGATGTGTAAACCTTCAACCAGGGTTACCCGTTACCAGGACTGTGATGTCTGTGCAATTTTACAAATGTGTGATTTCACATGTAACGAAGAGTCTCTCCAGTGTAATAAAAACAGTTCCTGTTGTTTTCAAAGGCTGCATTTCCTCCCGATCCAACATTCCAGCCACTAGTCCACATAGTGCACCTCTGCTTGGAGCTCCTTGGTGACGTAGCCGATGAGGGCGGCTGTAAGCTGCTGCTTCAGGGCAGCGTTGCCCATCACCAGAGCCGTCAGCTGGGCCACATCTGTCCACTGAACGTCTCCCAGGATGGCTGCGAGATCGCCGTAGAGCCTCTGCTGCTGCTGAGGGCTGAGCTCCATGATGATCTGAGGCAGCGGTTTGAATTGCCCACTGGTCAGCCAGCAGCCCAGGAGGCCTCCGACAGCGCCGCCTACACGGGAAGAAGGTTTCAGATCTGTGAAGAAGTCACCTGTACAAATGGTCATAGTGAATCCAAATATACAGCTCTGGAAACAAATAAGAGACTGATGCATTTTTTTTTACTGAAATCAGCATCTCTACATGTATTCCAGCCATTCCATTCCAGCGTCTGTTAAATTCCAAGGAGTGGAGTGAAGTCCCCTAAGAACAATGGTAAAGACTTGTGGAGAGCATGCAAAGACACATGAAGGCTAGGATTAAAAAATAGGGCTAATGCACCAAATATTGGTTTCTGAACTCTTCTTAAGTGTAATCATTAGCATTATCTTTCTTTAAAACGAGTATGATCATGTTTCTTTGCATTGTTTGAGGTCTGAAAATCTTGTATCTTTTTTGTTCTTATGGCCATTTGTCATTTTCTGCAAATAAATGCTTTAAACAGTAACATTTTTATTTGGAATTTGGGATCAGTAATTTATAGATTTGTTTTCAGAGCTGTACAAGCAGTCAGAAATGAGTCATGATGACTATGCATATTTAATAGGTTTCAACAAGCTAAAACAAACAAAGAAGCAGCTTTTATTTGTCCACCTACCCACTGCAATGCCAAGAGGGCCTCCAACCAGCCCTCCAGCGAAGGCCAGACCCCCAGCTGCTGCTGCTCCCTTCCCTGAGCCCTTCACTGTGGTCTGGATTTGCTGATTGGCAGAAAGCTCACAACACAGCTTCATCACATCATCCATTCGATGACACATGCTGTAGAATCATATTCAGAATATTATGAGGCATCACAGAAGCTTGTAAACAAAACAGACAAGGACATAATTGTAGGTTCAAATAGGTAAAATTTGTGTTTGAGGTTAGCTCTTTAAAATAACACTGACACACACACTCATGGCCATATTAAAGATCACCACAGCAATCCATTTGCCAATGCATCTACAGATTACAACGCTTAATGATGGGGTAGCCCTGATTGCGTCAGAAAACATCATAGGGCAAAGGCTTATTTACAAAGAGTGGCACCTATAGGCCCTTTATACAAATAGCTCCAGTCAAGGTAGATCCTGCTGTGACATCACACAGTGAAGAATATCAACATACCTTCCCGTGTAATGAAATCCACATCAATATTAGCTGAGCTTATTAGTGACTGTTGTTATAATTGCTGTACCGGCCACTCCTGATTTCTGAGCTTTGACTATGGCCGCAAAGCGTGATGGGAGCAATAGAAAAGAGGATGCGTTCAGGGGCAATCGTGCATTCTACTTCTATTATTACTATCTTGTGACGGGGAGTCACATGATAACAAGATTCGTTTACAGGTTCGGTTTGTAGGAGATAGACACGACATGAGGAATAATGACAACTTTATTCTTACAGTATTAACAACAGAAATGTGTAACTTGTGGAGAAAGAACGGATCAAATCATATAAAAAGCAAATATGTATGTATGAAACCATGTTAAAACACGTAATTATAAGGAAAAAAATAAAGGGAAAAATATACACAAGTCGTTAAGAGCACGTGGAGTTTACAATAACAAACAAGCCAGGGGGAATAAATGTTGTAATGAACAAATAAATTAATTAAATATTTTTAAACGTAAAAAATAAATAAAAACATTAAATAAATACTACAGATGTAATATATTTTAACAGCTTGTTTGTTTATAACTTTATTATTAGTCTGAAAACTTTGTCTTAATGAAAGTGCATTTGAAGGGAACTTTTTTGTTTTGAACATGATGTTCCAAGGCTCCTGTCATGCTGACTATTAAAAGATCCTTTAAATACAGCTTCAATGCAAATAATAGGAGGGGGAATTATTATTACTCATATCAAGTGCATATCTGCAACATTTACATTGGCGGTATATGACAATACAGTATACTGACAAAAAGAGGGACTTTGCTTTTGAATGGTAAATATAAAAACTTGTTCATGTTTTAAGGGATTCTTGTGCCCCAGTCGCTGGCGATTGTGATATTTCCGATAACAAGTAAAAGCAACACAAACAGCCAATGAGCGTCCAACAAGAAGGGGGCTGGGCTGGAAAGGCAGCACTGAGAGATGATTTATTTTCAGAAACCATACTTGGCCATCAACAACAACAACAACAACAGCACCGTGTGATCTCATGCAGTCTCTGCAGATCACTGGTGTGTGGATGTGTGTAAATAAACACTGTCTGTAGGGTTTGCAACTAAAGAGCAAACCCACCGAGTCACGTGTGGAGGAAACACGGACGTAGTTTTCAAATAGATTCATCTGTGAAAATGGTTTGTCTTGTCGGCGTCTCGCTGTGCTGCAGCTGCAGCAGCGGGATGTTCGCTCTTTAAAGTACGTCGATTGTTTACATTACTGCAGTCTACCACTTTTACCCAGAGTACACCGGGAGAAAGAGAAACAGTTGCGTTAAGCTGGTTTGTTACGGCTACAAAACGGAAGTTTAATATCTTGTCTACAAAATAAGAGAGAGAGCGAGAGTGCGTGTATGTGCATGTGTGTGTTTCAGTGGTTATAATGTCTTATTTTCTTCCAGGTACTACATAAAATTACATTATTCTATTAAAATCTTATCTTATTAAAGTCTTATGCTACTTTGCATGAGAACATTTACTCCAGTACACTTGAGGCTGCCATATTTCAATTTTCACTGTACTACATTTAATTTAAAGCTGTGCTAGTTACTTTGCATAATAACAATTGTTTATATCATCTTAAACAATCCCAAATTATATATTAATTTCAATAGATTCAAAATGAATCTGCTGCACCATTATCATAACAATGATTATAATAATAGCATAATTCAAGAGAATGGAATATTACAATCTTTATTTAAAAAGAACATTTAACACTGATCATTCTGTATGAGTTTGTATGATATTTTAATATTTTATACCTTTGCATATACACTTGCTGACGATACTTTGAATCCATTTTCCTCACTACTAAAGCTGGCATCTCCTTCAGGTCCCTGACCAAAAGCTCCAAGCTCACTGTTTGGCAGTTGTTTTGTGGTCATTTACAAAACTGTGATTTTGTAATAGATGATGGATATGAATATTTACTTAGAATTACTTTATTATTATCATTATTGTTATTGTATCATAATTGATTTAACATGTCTGTCCCGAGGTTTTGTCTTTTTTGTTTTATGTTGGAATTTTACAATTTGTCACAGCCTGTCTTAAGGCTTGACAAATAAGTGGAAAAATCCAAACAGCTTTGAAGTATGAACTTCGTGACTCCTGCAGATAGAGGCCATAAAAATCTGAGACAGTGAGGCTCATCTTACGTCCAAAAAAGAAAAGAAAAAACAGTATGAACCAATGAGTAGTTAGTAACAAAGTAATAATACCACCTTATAGTACTTAAAAATGTCTTGGCTGTATCTGTACTTTACCTGAGTTATTATATTTCTCAACATTCACCATTACTTCACTAATAAAATTACTGTTAATAATTAAATACAATTAATATGAGATAATTTAAGATTTTTACTCAAGTAGTAATCTAATAGGTTAACCTCTACCCAAGTCATTTTCTTGTAAGATATTTGTACTTTTACTACTTCTTTTTACTACTATACTTTTACTTAAGTGTGGCTTTCAGGTACTTCATCCTCCACTGCCACTGGGGTAGTTTATGTCTACTTATAGTTTATATTTATATTCATATTCTATGTTAATTGTGTGTTATTTTATTCTATTTTATTTAAACTTGCATACCTTATTATTATTTTTATACTTTTTTATGCGGCATTCATGTGGACAGCAAGTACAAATTTCATTGTACAGAGAAACCCGTTTCTCCACTGCACATGACAATGAACGCTTTGAATCCCGAAGCTCTCGACTCTTATTTTGAAAAGCCTGACCGGATATTCCGTAGCCGTCTCTGGTGTCTTCACGTCGGTCGGTCCGAGGTGCATGGCGCAGCGACAGTGGCGAGGAATATTCGCTCTGGGATTATTAAAAACCGCGGATGTTTTTGGAAATAATGCAGAAATCCTGAAATGAGAGTGTGAGATGGTATCACTTCCGGAAGTGTGGATAACAACCACTGCCCCATTGATGAATAACACCGGAACGGGTCTCAGGAATAGCTGCTGCTGCATTCATAAACACTTCTTTAGGACTCACAACAAACCCTGCTGAGTTCTTCTTTCGTGGGGTCAGAACACAGGCACGTACACACACCGCAGGTTCCTGTAGTGCACGATGGCTGCTGAAAAAGGTAAAGTGGATTTAGGGCATCTCGGCGGAGTTGTCAGGCTGCGAGAGGAACAGGAAAAGGTAAATGAACCAGATGACACTCAAACACTTCGCTGTCGACCGACGTCTCCGTTAGCCGCGGCCACTGTGAACCACGCGGTCCGTGACCCACGAGTGGGTCTGCAGACCACGAGTGTTTTCCCGTGGTTCTGAACCAGCGCGTGCAGCGTAGACTGGTTCGTACGTCTCCTGTGCAGCGTGTGTGTACGTGACGTTCGAAGTTGCGAGTTTATCCTCTTCGCTGCCCCCTTTTTCTAGAAGCTTCTTCCTCTTGTCGCCACTCAAGTTAACCTACATGTTCATACACGTTGCACGAACGAAGGTTTCATATCACTTCTATGCCCCCAACAGTACTCTAGTTTCACTTTTCTTTTTTTATGAATGGTTTGTAATCCAGTTAAACGAGTTACTACGCTTACTTCCTACAGTGGCAAACTTTTTACAGTGTAATAGTCAAATGATGTGGGCAGAGGACACACACACACACCTACTTACCTCTATGGCCTTTTGTAGGTAGTTTTTGCAGCTGCTGAAACTTCTTCTTTCTCCATTCGCTTGGTTTGTTCTATGTTTGTTTCTCGAACTTCAAACATTCATAATCTACCTGTTAGCATAGCAGTATTTAATAAATAAAAGAACTTGTTACTCGTTTTTGTTCAGAGAATCCACTCATGGTAATTTGTCATTTTCCCTTATAAACTCGTCTATGCTGTTAAATCCTCAACTCGTGGCTGTGTAAGGCCCGTGGATTGTCATTGTGATTTATGTCAACAATTATTTGTCCTAAAACAGGTGGTGAAAGACTGTGAAAGTCGGATTCAGCACTGGTAAGCATGCCTAACAACCTCCTGTTTGCTTTTTTTCCCCCCCTGCAGTGGTACAGTTGGTATTACATTGCATTTAACTACGCTTTATAAAATCAGGATGTTGCAGATTGACACATGCTCTCATATTTTTGGACAACATGCATGTTTTTGCAAAGAGATAAAGACTTAAAAGCGCTTTTATTTGACTTAATCCAAGACAATCGGTGGTCTATTCTGTCCTGCCATTACAATAAATAACACATTCACTTGCCTTTGAGTGGTCCATATTAATGAACCATAATTAATATGGACCACTATGTACAATAGTGATGTTAAGAATACCGGCAAGAACACCAACAAATTACAACCGGCCAATCAGAAGCATTTGTTTCAAGCAGGAGCTAATTAGTCGGTTTATTCCTGCTTCATAAAAAAGAGCTGTGGCAAGAAAGATAATCTTCAGTGCAACGGGCAACTTTAGCAGTGAGTGACCTCATCCAACTGCGTGTAGCATAGCCGCCCCATGCAGAGGATACAGGCCTCACGGAAGGTGGAGCAAGGTTAGAATCCTGCATCTGGCAGACCACTTCCTGCGTGTCATTCCCCCTCTGTCTGCCTCCTCCTTTCACAGTAAAAAAAAAAAAAAAAAACCTCCATGTATCAGTAGGCCATTTTCATAGAAGCGCCCGTCGCAGTAGGACATCAACAACAGCACATCAGGTGTCACTAATATCTCAGCGAGCCTCGGAGGTGTGACAGAGAGCCAGAAACCGAAGCCGCGTATGAAATTCAGCTGCCATTAATTTTATTATTTACACCTGCACCTTCCCTGCTTTGACATGTCAAGCCGCCTTCCTCGAAGGAAAAAAAAAAAAAAAGCAGACGTGAGAATGAGTGAGATGTCAAATCAGGCACAGGGTGCACAGTGGGAAGAGCTCTAATCAGCCCGATTAAGTGGAAACACCTGTGAGTGGGCCACGACTGATTGAAATAACTTCATTACACTAAATGCATTTCCCTTGATTGCAAACAGTGGGTTAGTATCGGTATCGATCCCGAATGCAGTCGGCAGGGATCGGTAAAGCCACAGCTGGGTCTGAGATTGGCTCTGATTTCATGTGAAGAATGACAGATTTGGAGATTCACTAAATATTATAAGGAAATGACGCCAGCTGCCTGTCAGATTCAGGGCAATATTTTTCACAGCAGCCATATGGACATGCAATAGTCAGTAAACAGGTGTTACCAATGATGCCAATTAACATTCTGTTCTCCTCAGATCAACAGAATCAGGTTGCTGCTATTGTGAGAAAATACAGTATGAATATATATATATATATATATATATATATATATATATAGGGAGAGAGAGAGAACTATCAACAGGTTTTATATTCTAGGTGGATCATATATTTAAAATTTATCAGTCTTTTTTATCATGTCAGAAAGTCACACAAAATCTTGTTTTTTGTAAAAATAAATAAGAAACTGACATGAACACACCTTTCGTCTTAAAACTGTTTTAACTGTATTTTTTATTTTAGTTTTTGACAATGTTTTGTCAAACATTGTTTGTCACTGACATAGATAGATAGATAGATAGCTTTTCATTTAAACAGTTGATTAATTGATTATCAAAATATTTGGCAATTAATCTCCTGTTGACATGTTTATCAGCTGATCGTTGTGGCTATATAGAAGGTACTGTTTGTAAAGCTCAATAGGAGAAATGAAACATGATGAAATAGTTTAGCTCTGAAAATTTTGTGACAGTGTAGTGAAACCAGATTATTTACACCAGTGTCTCCAAACTCTTCATTAGTGATAAAAGCGATAAATAGGGGCAATAGAGTGGTGGGGGGGGGGGGTGTTCCAAATTTGACACATCCTTCAAGTCAACAATTTTATCATTACCAATCACAAAACAGTAAATGTTGTCTTCCTACTGCTGCAGCGCTATGATTATTCATTTATAAAACAGCCGCACACACAAATCCTCTTTTGTTTTGATGTTGTATTTAAGTTTCAGTCTCTGAGGTGTTAGAAGAGCACAATACAGCAACCGGCGAGGAAAACCGAGGAGATTAAGACTTAAATAAGGGCTTTTGGAAGCGCGGTGCATTCTTCTGTCACTAGATAAATGTTGGAAAAGGTATTAGAAGTTCCGAATAACAGCAGTAACTCATTCAGGTGAAACAGAGTCTCCCATCTCCGCTGACAGAGCAGCTGGTACTTCCCCATTACTCCCATGCTGTGTTTTGCATTCCATTATTCGGTTTAACATCCCAAAATAAGTCAAACAAAGCGAAGATGCCGATGGCTTCGGACAGATGTGATTTAAAGGGGGGGGGCAGTTTATTTGAATTGTCGGCCTGACGTCATTGTGAATCCATGATCTTTCAGGATGAAGGTGTCGGGTGATTATGAAGCCCTGAAGGATCGCCTCGAAACTCTCCCAGATCAACTGTCTTATGACATCATGGTGAGCGCTGCCCTTATTTACGCACACACATACTGATACACAGCCTGTGGTTAGTTTTAGGTCAAATTCCAGGGTGTCAGCTGGGCTGATATTTTTAACTTTGCAGAAGCGGCCCCTGTTTTTTCCACTATTGTGACTAAAAACGTCTTGATGGCCATGTTCATTGTTCGCGTTCTGCCACCTGCGTTGTTTCAACCGGTTCTCTGTGTTTCTCTCTCTCTGCTCTTTTTTTCCCATCCACTGTGCTATAAACAGGTGCCATTCGGCCCTTTGGCCTTCATGCCCGGGAAGCTGGTGCACACAAACGAGGTCACGGTGTTGCTCGGCGACAACTGGTTCGCCAAGTGCTCCGCCAAGCAGGCTCAGAAAATTGTCAACCACAGGATGAATTGTGAGTCTGTTTCGAGGTGCTCCATCACCTGCCCGCTATCAAAAACGGGCAGCGTTTTTTTTTTTTTTCTTTTGAACGCAGGGACTCAACACCGCTCACTTTAATCCAGCAGAGGGCGCTGCTGTACCAGTCTAGACAGCTGGTATGAAGACTTGGGAAGAATCACAGAAAGCTCTGAAAAGTACTTTCGCCTTCGCTGTGATTCACCACTTCAGGAGAACATTGCCTTAATGTCTGTGCCATCCGTATACCTCTTAGCCTGGAAATGTAATGCCGCTTGTCAGGCTTTTGTTGCAAACACTGCGATAGCAAGTCAGAGCCTTTCATGCGCCGCATCATATAATGTCTGACGCGTCGGGATCATTCAGTTAAGAGCAAGAACTTTCGCCGGGACGTCATGTGTTTATTCTCACACAGGTTCTCGTTCTAAGTCCGAAAGTCTCATATCAAGTCAAACGGGCCTGAGCAACGGTCTCTGATGTGAAAATTATTAGAGTGTTCAGTGATTCAGAAATGTGCTGCCACAGCCCATCCGCAGCCGTCTGCCCCCCCCCACCCTCACCCGCCCAGTCTTCTGACCCTGCCCACCCTGCGATTACAGGGCTAAGTGCTGTAATACAAACACAGCTAGCCCGAAAATGTGTCAGACAGCGGCTGAGTTGTCAGGCCTTCTGTGTTTGACCTTTCCTCACTTCCAGTTGATGCACCGACTGGAGGCGCTCCCGATCGCCATGGAAACAAGAGCCCTCTGCTGCTATTAGTAAAAGGGCTTAATTGTTGTGAAGATTTAATGATCCGGAGTAGTATTCAGGGCAGAAGATATTATGAACTGTTTGTGTCATCATTTTTCAACCCCCCCCCCCCCTCCTCCTCCTCCTCCTCCAACTTATTTAGGGTTTTAACTCTTTAGGAACTGGTTGTGTTCCATTAAATGTTTCATTTAAATCTCGGTTGGCCCGCATTGCTCATTAGGTTTTTGTCAGCGTTCCTCCGTTTCCCAGAATGCAAAGCATGACAACATTTCACTTTTTTTTTTTTCGGCAGATGTAACCAGTGAAGTCGACGGTCTGTCCAAGACGATGAAAAACTTCGAAGCCAGAATTGGGTTGGCAAAGAATTTGGAAAACATGTCATCCGTATGTCACATTACTCCAGTCGTCTCACAAATAAGATATAAATGGGATTATGAACAGAACAAATATATTGACTTTACTTCTGCTTTTAGACTAAAGGGGAGTATGTCGACATCAGAGAAGACGTCGGAAACAATGACGTCGCCGCCACCAAAGGTATCTTTGTCGGCCTTTAATAGATTCTCAGCGACTATCTGGAAGAAAAGCTTTAGAAAGTTCTTTCTTGTGTTGTCTGCTTCAACAGGAAAGCAAAGATTAGCCCACAAACCACATTCTAAGCCCAGACTGGATGCAGTGCTGCATCTCGACGAGGAGAACGAAGGCGAGGACAGAGACGCGGGCAGCAGGAAAGGCATCATGACCCAGGAGGAGTTGTGGGCTCGACTGGATGAACTCGAGAAACTGGAGGAGCAGCAGGATGAGCGGGACAGGTACACGAACACTCTCTGTGATGCTGTTCAATGTTATAACGCATGTTCAAATCCTGTGAATTGTTGTAAGGCTGCTCGATTATGGAAAAAAAATTATCATTATTATTTTGGTCAATATTGAAATCACGATTATTCAAACAATTTTTTTTAGTTACAGAGTGCTTTTATTCAGCATAAGTGACTTTGTGCTTTCGTTTGAGATGGTTATACACGCTCGTTGTGTTGCCAAGAGTCGTAGATTATTGTTATATGCTCCTCATCGGATTCTTGGAACTCAAATCGTTCCCTTTTTTCTCAAAATAACGACTCTGCCCTCCCTCTGCCATTTCACTCATCCTCTCGCACTTTCTCATTTGCTCACGCTGTGGGAATGCATTGCACATGCACGTCTCTTTCAGAAAGAAAAATGGCAAATAAGTCATTTCAAATTGAGTTGGGAGATCACTTGACACACAAATCGAAATCAGGATCAAAATTCAGTAAATTTTACAGTGTTAAATTGTTTTTTTTTGTTTTTTGTTTGTTTGTTTTCCCCCAGATTATCCAATAATGCAGACATGAATGGTGAGGACACGTCATCCTCTTCCTCAGAGGAGGAGAAGGAGGGAGACGCTGCTCCTCCAGTAAATGGATTGAGTCTGAAGCCGAGCTGGAGCTCCGTGCCCCACAGTAAAGCACCACCCAGCAGGGACATGAAAGAGGACGACGATGACGAGGAAGAGGAAGAGGAAGGCAACTGTTTGCCCACCATTTATTTCTCTCACACAACCGAACCCAAGAAGGTCACAACGATAAATAACCGCCGTTAAAGGCTTTCTCTTTGTCCTTTTCTTCTTCCCTCATTTCACTTCAAACGCGTCTCTGGCATTTGTTTTAGGTGAGGATAAACACGGGGAAAAACACCACGCTGAAGTTCAGCGAAAGGAAAGAACAGAAGGAGCATTCGAAGAGGAAAAAGAAAAATGGCAACAACGGACACTCTCATCACGAACTTCACAAAATCACCACGCCGACGGACATTTACAGGTAACTGCTACGGGATTTAGCGCCACGCCTCAAGGTTCCGGTTAAATCCGGCCACGTGGTATTTAAACTGTCATTTCGACAGGTTATTCGTGGACGTGAAGAATGGGGAACCCATCCCCAGGAAGTCCATCCTGAAGTCCCGCAGCCGCGAGAACAGCGTGTGCAGCGACACGAGCGAGAGCAGCGCGGCGGACTTCGAGGAGCGGCGGGTGGTGGGCCGCAGCTTCAGCCACGACGAGGCGACGCACAGCGACACCAGCGACGGCATCACGGAGGAGGACAGCCCCACCACGGTGCCGCTGCACCCTGCCAGCAGATTCGAGGTAGAGGGCACGCGATTGCGCATAGCTTTTTTTTTTTTGCACTAGGTTTCTATAGAGCCGTTAGAGCGGAAAGGACTTTGCAATATATGAAGCAGTTAAAGAAAATGATCCCTTTGAGCCGCAGATCCCTTAATGAGAACATAGCAAAACTAGAACAGAAGCCTCTTTAAGTTAAAATGGGAGTTGACTGTGGCTGAACGATGATTGTAAAATGTTTGATATGGGAGAAAGTATGAACAAAGAAACAGCATGAAACCAGGGGAAAGCACTTTTCAAGTGCTGCCACTAAGGTCTTTATAGGAATGACGTCCAGAGCAGAAGATGTCAGGAACAACCATTTTCATCTCAGGGGAGGCCAGACGATTTAATGCTTTCTCCTGCCTGATAACCAGTGACCCTACACTTTTATCTGTCTCTGCGAGGTGAAGGTCATCAACCAGTGGAAGTTACATTTCATGTGCGGTTGCTTTCTTTTTCCTCGTGTCTTTCTTCCACAGGCATTTTCAGGCACGGTGGTCGAAAAGGACCCGATGCCTTCCGCCGTTCCCCATCTGACCATCGCGCCACCAGCTCTGCCAACCATACTGGAGAGGAAACAGGAGGAGGTGGCGCCCGAAGTCTCGCCGCCACAGGAGCCGCCGAAAAGGGTATCGAAGTTCAAAGCTGCCAGGTTGCAGCAGAAGTGACTGTTAACGAGCAAATATCCACCGTTCACAATATCTTTTAACTTTTTTTTTTCCTACAACTGGACAAACTACACTAAGATCCTCCTTCCTGTCACTTGTCTTTAGATTCACCCATCATTATAATCATACAGGGTTCCTGTTAGTATAAATGGCTCTAATAATTATCAAACTCTTCAGCTTCTGTTAGTTGATAGCTGTGTTTTTTAAAGAGGTTCTGTTTCCCAGTCTTCTGCTTTTCTGTCGATCCATACTATTGACAGTTTAGCTGTAGAATTTCTCCAATTAGGGTAATTTACCCTTTTTTGTTTTCTTTTCAACTATCGATTGTTAAAGAGAATCAGGTGCCCGCTAGCTACCGTTTTACTTTCTCCTGACCTGCCTAATGAATGTATGTATTCCTTTGTGACAAGCTTTATGTAAAGACAAAAAAGAGACTATTGATGGAAACTAAACGGAAAATAAATGATTTTGCCTACAAGTCGTGTTTCCTCTTGCTTCCTTGAAAGAAATATTACCTCGCTGTGTCCCTGAAGGGAAGAATCCCTGTTTCATTTATGTTCTGCTGACAGGTCTTTATTCCATATCTGAATATTTTAGTCAGAAACAATTTTGAAAGGTTTTCTGTGCTCAATCCATAATAGTAGTATTTAGTAGTCAGACCTTTTTGTTGCTACTGATACCTGTTGCTAATTGTTTTTTTGCCTTTTTAAAGCTATTATCAGACACTGAATTAGCTAAAGTGGTATTTTAGGAATCAGTGCTGTATCATTTGTGCATTCAGATTTTAAGAGCGAAGTAAAGCACTGTGTCAAATTGCAGGCAAACTTTTGAGCAGTAAAAACCTCGATGCTGTGATGCCAGACTCTGTGTGGGCCAAAAACATAAATGTAGAACTGCTGAAGATGTGGAAGAGATCTGGGTTAGAGGTTAAAGCCTGTGGAGAATCTCCATGCGGAGAATCCCCACTGAAACACATGAAACCGCTGCCCTGCTCTGAGTGGATATGTGGATGGTTGGGGAAACGTCCTGATGTCACTGATCCAGGTGCAAAGCACTTCAAATCTGAACCCTTAGACAGCAGTAAAGCAAGGAGTTTACTTCCCACTGTGATGCAACATCAATACCTTTGAAATGCAACAGTGTGATGGAACGATGATGAAATGTACAGAACATAACTTAATGCTGAGGGGGGAAAAACTAGCGTTTTATTAGCAAGGTGTGGTATCCAGTCTGTATTTAAGATATTAAGTAACCATTTCTGCACTTTAACATGTATTAAAACTTCTATCAACTCAACTAGCTGAAGTGAAGGATAATGAATAGTGAAGAGTGGCAAATTACTGGGCTTTTCTTTTTCTTTTTTTAAATTTGAAACAAATTCTTAACATCACAAGCCACAGTTGGAAGCCCTGACATCGTCAAGGCTGTATTCCTGATTCTAGATATGATTGTAAGGAGACAACATAAACAAAAAAATCACTTTACTAATTTATTATTTATTTAATAATTCATAGCAGATAAAATTCATCCAACTGGATTCGATTTATTTAAACGCCACTTTTTCTCATGATTGTTTGTTTTTATATTGGACAGAACTGTATAGTTTAGGACATGATTTTGATTTTGAGTGGGTCCGGTTTATACACACACCACTGTATTGTGTCCCCCTGAGCTGCTTTAATTAAAGCTGCGGCTCGTGAGCTGAAAGGCTATCACTTCCCTGTTAGTTAAATGGTGGGAGTGCAGGTCTCTGATAAGAAGCATTTAAACAGGTCCTGAGGTGACTCCCCACCCCCCCAACCTCCATACCCCCCCCACCCTCCTCCTCTTCCTCCCCTCTCTTCATCAGGATTATTCCTCCAATATGATAATCCAGGTAGCATGAGGCAGATTAGGCAATGCTTAACATGCTAGTGT
This sequence comes from Lepturacanthus savala, assembly GCA_030544235.1. Taxonomy (NCBI): domain Eukaryota; kingdom Metazoa; phylum Chordata; class Actinopteri; order Scombriformes; family Trichiuridae; genus Lepturacanthus; species Lepturacanthus savala. Next base: position 20,420,086 of record CM060465.1, read on the forward strand.
TGTGTTGGTGAGACACAGATGGATTTATGTAGGTTAAGCTGTGAAGGTGTATGCCGGTATTTAGCAGAACTACATTTCAAAGAAATCTAGCATACAAACTATGTAATGGGCTGGAGCACGCACACACACACACACACACACCAGAGATCTCCATTTCAGGGATTAGGAGGGATTTTAAGAGTTGTGCGATGATGAAGGTTTCAGGCAGGTATTGTTGTCCAGACAGGTGCTCGGGCCTGAGAGGGGGAGCGGGAGAGTTGCACTTCTTAGCTGCGAGTGTCAGACGAACAGATTAAAAATTGCTATTTGAACATATGATGTTAAAGATCCAGCTGCAAGAGGTACCTGCATCATTCACACTCAGTGCCTATAAGAGGAGCTGTTTCTTTTTTTTTTTGTTCCTCCACTAATGAACCTCGGATGGAAAATTCAGGAGAGAAGCAATCAGTGCTCAGGTGATCTATGGTGAAGTCACAGCTTTGATTATCACACTGCTGTTTCTGTCGTCGAATTAAACTCAAGACATTTCTACCGAATGTTAAAAAAAATACATTTGTTCCTCATTAGAAAAGTACAGAGATTTTGCTTTAATATTTCCCTCATTATGTCCTGTAATTTTAATACAACAGCACAGTAGTAAAAAAAAGGCCTAATCAATATTTTCTATCTGAACCACAACAAATATATCAAAACCTAAACTCCAGAACTAAGAACCTGTTGCTGTGTTGGTATCCTCCAAGTTTGCTTTAAAAAAAATCTGAGAGGAATATTTTCAGAATGCAATATTTGAAGTAAAAAATATCCTCCCTTGTGATGGGTGGCAGAAATGTGACAGATGTTACAAGCATCCAATTAATCTTCCTTAATAGAGACGTTTACCGACTGAAACGCTGAATCATCTTTGGGTACATAAGGTCAGGAGCAGTCGCGAAACGCAGGACATCGCATCACGCAGAGAAAACGTGTGTACAAAAAAAAAATCGGTGCAAAAAAAAAACCCAAAACGATTCTTGCCCGTGGAAAGAGAGCAGGGTTAAAAGCCCACGAATCCATCGTGCTTTCACGGAAGTTTTCCAAGAAAATAGAAGTGCTCTCGCGGGTAATCACTTTGCCAAATTTGACATGCATAATACCACTTAATACGGTCATACACGTGCACCTCAGAGGGAAGACTGACGAGGTCTGCGTCTTGGACACGCCAGCGCACATTTTACGCACGGGTGCCAGACTGTTACACTTACACACCAGCGGCCAGATGAGGGAGACATACGGCTTCGGGACATGTCGGAAGTATCCAGAGTAATTTTGTAAGATTTCATTGCCTCTTTTCTTCAAGTGGAAATACTACACAGCAAAAAAAAAAAAAGAAAGAGAAAAAAAAAACGCGCAGCTGCCGCCTGCCTGCGTCTGACGAAAAGCGGTTCCGTGGTTTTCAGAAGAAACAGGCGGTTCAAGAGGGAATCTGGGTCCCGACTGTGCGCTGGGCGGTTATGATAAAGCGTGTGAAGCGTTTGAGTCCGTCAGTCAGCAGTCAGTCATCCAGTGGAACATCACTCTCCCCCTCAACTCCAGCTGTCAGCTCCGCGTCCTCCGCGCCTCGGTGTGGACAGGTAAGACGATCGCCGCCGCTTTTTTTTTTTTGCTAACATTTACTCAAGTTATTTGTGGAAAGTGAGTGAGCCCAAGTTTCTGACGAGTCGGATTCTAATAGACGTGCGTTTACCAGAGCTGCCACTGCTAACACTCTTTTTTTTTTTCGCGAAAAAGTAAGAATTGACGAAGCCTTAAAGCTGAGAAATTGAATCCAATTAATGTAGAATAAATAAATACATAAATAATGAAGCGACGTGTATTTGTTGATCGTAGTGTGCAAGCGTGTGTTTCCGGGGTGTTTATTTGTGCATTATGTTTTGTGTACAGTAGACCCATATGCCATATGCCATATACGACCTAAACGATCTGTAGCCTATTATATTATTTCAGAATATATCCCCCCTCCCTAATTCAGTGCATATTAATGTGTCGTTATGAAAAAAAATCTAACAAATGATCCAACACATCCCATTCGAATACGGATTAAAGAAGTTATACGTTGAGAGATTAAGAATCATTATGCAAAATCTCTGCACATTTAAATGCCCCGCCCATGTTTAGGCAATTAAAAAAAACGCTTTAAACGAATGACACCATTCGCAGGTTTTAAAAGTTGCAGCCTTTACTGGTTTAACCGCTTTTTTTGTTGTTTAAGGCCATGCTTTAAGTATCGACCCCCCCCCCCCCCCCCCCCCTCCATTTTTTTTGGTAACTGTCACCTGTACAGAGTGGCACAGCCACTTTCAAAGCATCCCTCACCCTCTGCCCCCCCCTCCCCCCTCCTTCCTCCTGTTTCCAAATGCTCTCCTTTGAAGCGATGATGCCCCATCTGTCATATGTGAGCAAAGAGAGACCATGCTCTGCTCTTCTCAATTACTGAATTCTCCTCATGCCAGCTCCGGTGGGACAGGAGGAGGAGCAGGTGGGTGGCAGTCAGTACGATCAATCAACATGAAATATTCAGCTTTGAATATACACATCATTTACCTCTACGGCTGCTGTCCTTGTTAGAAACACCCCAAAAAGAGTTGGGGCGTTTGTCTGAAACGTTTTGTTACCGGGACCATGTGCTCACCATGACACAGTTCCTGGTTTTAAAAGAAGGAAATAAAAAGGGAGGAATTGGGGGGGGGGGTTTGCTGTATTCGGGTGACACCATCTTTTTAGATGTAAAATGATGGCCTGTATGGAGGCTCGTAATTGAGAGGAAATGAGGGAGAGGGAGGGTGAGCGGATGAAACTGTATTAAATGTATCGCCACAGCCGTTTTCCTCATTATGCTGCCGTATATTCATACAGCTTATAGGCGACAAAGCTCCGCTCTGCAACTTTCTCCCCTGATAGAGGCACTTGTTTGAACACGAGGCACATGATTTGAATATCTGTAATCCACGCTGAAATCAACAGGCCATATGAACTTTTTGGCACCCTCTTACCACCACGTCGAGCAGGATTTTCTACCCCCCCCCTTCCAACACCAAAAAAAAGGGCCTAAGCTATTTAGACTTAAAGCTTAAAATCAGGGGGAAAAAAGCAAAGCAAAAGTTATTTGATTTGTCTGTCCCACGCGAGGCCGGGCAGAAAACCCTGGAACTTTGAAATCTTATCAGAGGAAATCTGAACCTTTCCACTCATTCCAAAACTCTTCAGGAAACTTTTAATCTCCTAAGTGTCTGCCTTGTGATTATAATATCTCTGTGATGTTGCCTCATGAAATTTGCCCGAGTACCATGGCCCTAAGTATTTGAGCTATGAGGCAATACAGTGAAAAGCATAGCCCCCTCATATGAGAACACAACAGTGAATAATTAATAACCTTGCTCCCAATTCCAGGAAAACAATAGCATATTGTAGGAACACTGCACTAATTTAACTAGAGGAGAGAGCGAACGAGAGAGAGAGAGAGAGAGAGGAGGGGGGGAAAAACACTCAACAACTTCGACAAAATGCGGAATGCATCGCCATTGTTATATAGCGTGTCTGCATGAGTTTTGATTCTTGTTATGTAGCAGCTGTGGCTGTGCAGCCTTTTCATATTACCACCGCAGTGCCGTATATACAGTATAGTGTTGCACGCTGTACAATGTTGTAGTATAACGTTGTTTGCCTTTGAGATTAATCAGGAGCCATTAGATGCACCCCTCTCACCTGCTGGCAGTACGTGAGGTGGAAGTGCGCATGCAGGAAGCTATTTTCCACAGGCCTCCTCTCCTGGCTGTCAGCTCCCATTAAGAGAGAAGGTGTCATATCTGTAACACAGCTGAGTGCAGATGGCAGTGGAGGGGATGGCTCACCGATTTAAACAATGATTAATGAACAGAGATGGAAAACAAATTACATTGGACTATTGGAGGCAGGGAATTGTTTTTATGAAAATGTTAATTGTGTCTGCCAGGCTGATACCAGCGATGGGGGGAAGGGTGGAGTAAGGGCAAGGCGGCGAGGCAACCAAGAGGCTACTGATAGGACGTCTACTACTCCCCCGGCTGCGATCATCGGCATGTCTCAGCATGCGATGTTTAATACCGTACCTTGGCTTTAGGACCTCAAACGTGCCATAACTTTCAAGGTTTGGCTTTTTACGATGAACCCCGTGAAGAATTGTCGCCCACTACCGCACCAATTAGCGTTATCTCTAATAATAAGTGGTTGTAAGTGACGAGAGAAGGCGCCCCGTTCTAGTTGTAATTATTGCAGGCGGGTGCAGCTGCACTACTTAGGGAGATGATGATAATTATTTTTCTTTTTTTTTTTTTTTCCTCATTTTTTTTTTTTCATTGCGGGTTGATTATTTAAGAGCATCATACACTCATCAGAGTAATCAGGAGAGAGTGATTAGTGGAAATCCACGAGGCTAACAGCTGCCACATTAAACACTTGCCTCTGTTGCCAACACACAGAGGCAGAAGCCCTTCCGCAGGACAGAGACGACGGGCGAAAGCACTTCACCTTCAACTCCGGGACCACATGTGTTTGTTAGAAAGTCAAGGCTCGTGGGCACACAGAGAATTACAGTAAACAGAGCTCCCAATGAAAAGGCAGGTTGTTGCGCACCCAAGGTCACATATTCAATGCTTCAATTCACGAGCGAGCCGAAAGGGGAGTAAAATCCTGATGTGATGTTTGCTTTTTTTTTCTTTTTGGAAGTGTGGGAAATAGTGATAGTTACTGTACGGTGACCTTGCTCTCCCCCTGAATTTGCTCCTGTTGTTCCCGAAAAATGCGTCAGCTGTCTCGCCATGTCCGGCGTTTGTGGCGCGCTGCTCGCCGCTGTGTAAGGCCCAGCTAAACTAAGGGCTAATTCTCTTAGCCCAGATGTTGCCTGAGCACAGTCCTGGGATCCCACTGGGTTGATGAGCTCAATCAGTGAAATGATGAAAAGATGATTTTGTCCCTGTAATTACAGTGTGTAAACTACTTAGCTGGAATTGCAAAGGAAGTCATTTTCTAATTACGCTGGTACCCCGTTGTCTAATGGTGGATGTTTTGTTGTTTTAGAGAGCGCAGGATAGAGAGAGAGAGAGGGATTGAGAGGAGGAATATATATATATATATATATATATATATATATATATGTGTGTGTGTGTGTGTGTGTGTGTGTGGTGAGACATAGAGAGAGGGGGGTGAGAGAGAGAGAGACAGAGAGAGAGAGAGAGAGGAACTTCATGAGGGGTCTGTGCTGTGGCTGAAAAAAGACCATCACAAGGGCAAGATGGCTGCCAAATGAGAGTTCATTGAATTATCAGCCCAGTTAATGTGCCTTGGATTATGCTCTTTGTTTGTCAGTTTTTTTTTTCTCCTGTAGATGCCATAGCTTAATGAGATACTGTAAGTGGCATTACCAGGCTCCTGCTGTGATTTTGTGATGACTCGTTTAATGACTTTTGTTTTAGTGCCTCCGAGTGCTTCTACAATTGAAAGTAGACGATGCATCTCGTTTCCCCCTCCGTATTTCGTGCCGTCTCTTTTTTGCAGCTCTGCAAATATTAAGTATTGTCATAGATGAGTGCAAAAAGCACATCGTCCACGCTCAGGCGGAAGTGCGGTTAAAGTTGAACTATATAGAGAGAGGAGGTTGAAATGACAATCCTGCATTTCTTCCCTACTGGAGGGGGGGAGGGTTTGTACTCCTGGAGAAAAGCGAAACATGTCAGTATATTGCGGACTGAAGACGCTCCATTCTTTTGAGATCTGTGTGAGTTCTGTTGGAGCTGGCTGCTGTCCTGCAGGGCTTAACCATCTGATGCGGCCTACACCATGTGGATAGGCTTCTCTTGTGCAAGGCATCCCCTACGCACCCCACACTGTTAACACACCCCATCGCACGCCAAAGCTTTGTTTGTGTCCAGAAAGAACAGGTGGTCTGTGCAAACAAGAGCAACTGTTTACACATTAGTGATTTAAAATACATTCTATATGCACGTGCCCGTGCGCGCGTCTGCCTGCGAGTGTGTGCGTGTGTGCACATGCTCATGCATGGGTGTGTGTGTGTGTTAGCCAGAGACAGCATGTGAGAGTGTGTGTTTTTGCATTCGCATGATGAGGGAGAGTTAAGGAGGCAGCGTATGTATTTTCCTTGGTCTTCAGACGCAGTGTGTAAGCGTTTTTTTATGAAAAGCATCAGAGGAGCCTAATGAATGTAAAATTTATATATGACAAAACACACAAGCAAACATTGCAATAAGTTAATGATACAGTATATTGCACCCTTGCTTTTCTTGTGCTCTATTCATCCACTTAAAGTGTTTGCACAAATGTGAACTATTATTTAAGAGTGAATTGAATAGACATTATATAGATAGACAAGTTTTGACATTTAAGAAGATTTTAAGAAGATCGGATTTTGATTGCACAGTTGTGGTGGCTAATATAATTCACATTAACTATATAATTGAGATCTATAGAAATTTTTTTTTAAAAATAATAAGGCTATCAGTCGAAATTATATTTTTACTCTTTTTTTGGCAAATTAATAACTCAAAATATGAGTGTAAGGTGGACAGAGAGTCTGTAACCATCACTGTACATAATCATGACGCCCGTAAATAAAACGGTCAATTTTAAATTGGACAGGTACAAGCACAGCTGGTTACTGCTAATCAAGCCTGCTGGTTTCAGCCCGACACACCCTGTAGCTCTTAGGACAGTATGTTGCCAGAGGAACTTATTTTCCCACTGTTGCATTCAAGGCCACTTATCTGCATTTGCGAAGGAGACGCACACACAGAACGAACCGAAAGCCTCCCTTCAGTTAACATGTGGACTCGCTGACTCCCAAATAACCGCACATCGCCACTGCACCACATGCACGCCAGATTTATTTTTACAGGGAACACGCCAGATTTTTTGATAGTTGTAAAAGGAGTGGCATAGATTTACTGCAGCCACAACAAATGTGTATGTATTGCTTTATGAGTTCTTTAGCTATTACTCACAAGGAGCTAGTTTGTCAGTGCTGTGTGTGCTCTTTCTGTGCTCTGTACTCCTGCAGTAATGAATGGTGCTGGTTAGACTATTCTGTCTCCGTCAGGCTTTTGGGGGGGCCTACAGAGAATCTCCTATAGAGTTTCATTAATCTGCCTGTCAGAAAGTATATGGGTGCTATCTTTTGTATGGGTCATGGTGGGCAGCTGTGTTACCACTGCCCTCTTCCTTGTAGAGACGCTTCGTCCCCTGTCAGGGAAGGCCACAGGATGGTCGGCTTGGCTGATTTGGTGGGTGGGTGAAGTGAGACACGGGGCGTAATGCACGGTGCTTGACTTTGTTTGTCCACGCGTAGGCCTGCTCTGTAATAATGAAGAGTCTAAGAATTCCAGGAATTTGGAAACTCATGCTCTTATGTTATCTAGGGGGGTTATAGAGTATATCAAAGAATTTATGTCATGTCATATAATTTAAATGTTGGCATGACTGTCCGCAGTTAATCAAAATATACCATTAAGGCGTATGTTTCAAGCGTTAATACTTTCATCGTTTATTGTTGGAAATCAATTAACAACACAAGAGAATGACGGCAATAGTCAGAAACTGGCATTTTTTGATTTATTTTAAAAATGTGCTTAAAGAATAACTTATGGCAAACTCCAGCACAACCGGACACAGATGGACACATTGTCGGCTAAATTTGTCCATCACTTCAGTACTGATTAAAGATCTCTCCCTGCATCGCTCATTTCAAAAGCAAATAACACAATGTAACTATGTCCAACCTCACATGGGAGAAATAAAGGCTCCAAAACATCCCCTTGTGAGCAGGAAACAATGGAAAGGGAGTATAAGAAAGAAAATTTATGTTGTTTTGGTCACCATACAGGTTGCGAATTAGTATTTAAAGAAATTTGCATCAGTGTGTTGACATATATACTTATATAGTATATAGAATATAATAGATAGTAGGGATATTCTATTAGTATATAGGCTGCTTTAGAGAAGTAATTCATGGTGCATTCATTGTATTTTTCTGCTTTACCAGCCAAACAGCTTAATGCTTTGCCACTGCTGTTAAAAAAGAAATATGCACTTCTGATCTATAAATTTAATTCATGCATTTCATTCCACTGTCAGCTCACTATGGATTTACAATAATGTCCATCCATCCTAGATGACAATATGCAGCAGCTACAAAGTTAGGATACAAGAATAAGATTACATCATTCCACCACCCTAGGGGTGTAGGCTAATAGTACACAAATGGTCATTGTTCATGTACCTTGTTATAATGATGGCCTCACAGCAACAAGGTCGCAGGTTCAAGACCTCCTGGGACCTTTCTGTGTGGAGTTTGCATGTTCTCCCCGTGTCTGTGTGGGTTCTCTATGGGTTCTCCGGCTTCCCCCCACAGTCCAAAAACATGCTGAGGTTAATTGGAGACTCTAAATTGCCCCTAGGTGTGAGTGTGTGAGTGAATTGTGTGTGTGCACCATGATAGGCTGGCGACCATCTGGGGTGTATCCCTGCCTCTCACCTGGGATTGGCTCCAGCAGCCCGCCCGTGACCTTATGAGGAATAAGTGAGTATAGAAGATGAATGAATGAATGAATGAATGATAATGCATAAAGGTACAGTGTGTAGTTTCTGGTTGCCTTAATCTAAGGCAAGATTGCCTCAATCGAAGGGAATAAAAACAACATTTGATTTTGATTGAACTATATACTAATTAATGTATTATATTTAGAATATTATATTCCATTTTTGCCAAGTCTGTTTTGCTTGATGCCACTAAATCTTACCCACTTTAATCTTTTTGTATCATCAAGAAAGAGCCACACAGACATGGAAGAAATTGCATCTGACTTTATTCATGTACATTTTGGATTTATTTTCATAATATTAAAATGTAACTCCTGTTATATTATAACTTTATTCTTTTCATTTCAAACATAATATGACACAGGCTGAATGACACCATTGGTCGACTGGGTCACATGTTGCTTTTGTTTGGCAGCTCTGACACTGTGATGTTAATGTACACCCAAAATAAGTTTCTGAAACTGTCAGTAGATAAATATCAGCTGCAACAAAGTTCTGCCAGTTTCACTAACCACAAATATACCAGTGGACTTTTGGTTTTATAGTTTTAATCAAAACTATAATCATGTGACTACTGCTTCTGCAGTGTCATTGCTATGGAGTCAAACAGATGAAACATGGACAGTGCCACTCAGCCTTTGCAGTCAATATTGTGGTTGGAAGTGGGGTTACATGTTGTATTGCTATGTCTGTGTTTACAGAGTACAACTAGGCTACCTTATCAAAATCGGCTGACATACTACATAATTGTATAATAATATCTAGAAACATAAATTTTACTAGTGGCCAAACCATAGGAATATGGTGTAGGTCCCTAAAAGCAGCTGAAAAATGTTGGATACATTTTGATGTGCATCACAACCCAGCGAAATCCTTTTGGTCAGACATTTAGGAAGCCTAGCAGTGCTGCATGATTCAATTATTTTAACCCTGGGGGTATAAACCAGAGGTTTCCCACAAAGACTCTGGTGTTCATGCTCTATGGGCCCAATGGAAACCCGGAAGAGTTTTGGCTTCATGCACCACTGAGCAACATAGAAATGCATAGAAATGAACACAATATCCAGATAATATTATAGCTCCATGGCATACATCCATGCAACATAGGGTGCGCTGGTGAAATTCTAGAATTCTTGTTACGCACGTCAGAATAAGTAGATTGTTTGGGTCAAGGAGCGTAGTAAGTATGCTGAGATAAGTCACATACTGACATGATGTACCAAACGGTTTAGGACAAATTCACAACCTTTTCACTCCTAAACTCCATTCTCCATAACCTGATACCACTACGCAACAAATTAAATGACAGAACCATATCAAATGATGTTTGATATTGTCAGATCTAAAATCATCCAGATATCTGGTTTAATTTGTTTTTTTTTTCTTTATTGCCTTTGCTAATCACACCTGATCCTTGTTCGTCTATGCATGGCCACAGCCAAGAGGCGCTACTGTGATATGATGCTTAACACTCAAGCACTCTCAATCTGCACCAAAATAGGCTAATCCATTCTGACAGAGAAAAACACCTGATGGCCCTGCACGCCGCTCCCATCTCTACCAGTTTCCGCGCACACAAACATGCACACACATAGGCACGTGTGCACGCACAAGCGTTGACGGTTTTATGCCTTTTTGCTATGCTTAGTTAATCAGAGGAATGCCACTTTAATAAATATGAAGTGGATCTAGTGTATGCTAATAACATTCACTCACTTTCTCCCTGTCAGATATGATTAGGTCAGGTCTGTATCCTTACATTGTTCTCAGCTCAGTGTTACGCTGCTCACACCAACCGTGGCTGCAGGCATGCATGCTCTCTATCACCGTGGTTTTATGTACAACATTTTCATATCTGACTGAGGTTGCTATGGACCATATAGGCAGCAACAGCAGCAGGTGGCTCGGGTTCCCTGTCAGACATTTAATTTAAAGAAGCTTGCATTAAGGTGAGTTTCGAGTGTTTATGGGGTTTTAGAACAAAGGTTTTGTTTGGGTGGCTCTCTTTTCACAACTGGAAGCAAAGGACAGGGACCCTGTAAATAACACAGTTATGCAGCAGTCACTTATTTCACGAGAGGCTGCTCGCAGACACAAAGGCAGTTGAACTTGAGTTTGATCAATCGTTATTGATTGGGTGCAGTCTTCAGATTGGATACGCTGTACTACATTACACAACCAAGGCTACAATGACATTAATAGAGGCAAATGCAATAATAGTTCAAATTACCGTAATCCTTGAAAGTGGGTGGGAGGTGGGAGGAACAACCTCCCCGCCACCCCACCCCTACTCCCCACCCCACACCCGACCACAAAGGAATACCAGGTTAAAAAAAATATATGGTAACATTGATTTTGCTGCTCACACCAACCACTGCTCCTGGCCTGCCAGCTCTTTATCTGTGTGGTTTTTGTGTACATCATTTTCATGACTGACTGAGGTTGCAGTCCAGGATGATGTAAGCCTGTGTTAATTCAATGTGGACAGTGCTGGCTTTGTTCTGTGCCCTTTGGTGCAGCTCTAGAGCTGTGCAGTGCTCGCTTATGTGACCTCTATCATTGTAGCACAATGTGAATTTGAAGCTTTGTTTTGCTGCTAGAGTTGAATAAAAAAAAAAAAAAGAACAAGGGAGCTGGGCAAGTGAGAAGTAACACATATTTTCCATTTTTTTCCAACTTTAGTTAGCATTTTTTCATCATTAGGTTGTTTATTTCCTTTAGTACTCCTGTGACATAATTATCCTGGTAAAGGTTTTATTCAAATATGCAATAGACCTGCTGAAAAAGCTTAACTCACATACTTTAATCTTTCTTTCTTTTCTTTTTTTTTTTAAAGCGTTTCAGAGATATGTGAAATGCAAAGGAAGGGCAAGTTGAAGCAGACTAAGTCTTTGATGTTTATGCTGCCTTAGTATTGTGTGTCAGTACAAAATGAGATCAAGACAAAGAGATTTTCACCTCACCCTTTAGTAAAGATGAGATATTTGTTGAGGAAGCCTTTGTGGTTAGACTTAATCAGCATTTTCTCAGTCTCCAACAATAATCTAAAACCACAGGTATACTTAACACAGGATGGGGAGAGTCACAACCTACTTTGCTCTATTTCCTGGCCTATTTGTGGTGCATCACTGGCATTATACAGCACTTGCAAAAAGTACAGGTTTACATATTTAATTGACAGCACACAACCATACTGACATTTTACTGACATTTTAAAACCAGATATTACTCTATTTGAATACAGTCTTTGTTTTGGGAGAATTTGAACGTACTTAATGTTGTCTTTGTTCTCTCTGTAGGTCTGAGCTACAACAAACAGACATTTCATCTGAACAGCATGAATCCACATCCTGTTTCAACTGAATAAGTGTAAACAGTTAGCACACAGTTCACTGCTAACCTCCGGACTGTCCCGGAGAGACACCCCTGACCACCATACTGTAACATCAGCCAGTCCCTGAAAGGACAGCTTCATTACCCCGTCCACCCACCCAATTAGGAGCCAGATGGCGCTTCTGGCCAATCAAATCATGGATCCGAGGATTCTCAGCAGCATGAATGGGAGAGTGGAGCTATCCCAGTTCCTGAGGGTTACCAATCAAAGCATTGTGTCCCAGGTAAATTCCACCCATGATGACAACCGCAAGAACAGGAAGTATCCTTGCCCGCTATGCGGAAAGCGATTCCGCTTCAATAGCATTCTTTCCCTCCACATGCGCACGCACACTGGCGAGAAGCCCTTCAAGTGCCCGTACTGTGACCACAGGGCTGCACAGAAAGGCAACCTGAAGATACACCTCCGTACCCACAAGCAAGGTATTCAGGGCAAAGGCCGTGGGCGGATCAGGGAGGAGAACAGGTTGCTCCATGAGCTCGAGGAGAGGGCAATCCTAAGGGACAGGCACATGCGCGCGAGTCACCTCGTCGGCCCTCAGCAGACGTCTAACACGAGCCAACTTCAGAAGCTGCAACTGCCCCAGACACAAAACAACTTTTTAAACAACTCTGTCGCATCAGAAAGCCAACCACAAACTTCTACGTCCCCCGAAGTGACTACCATCCACGATGAGCCCATCCAGCCCCAACCCACGGGTTTCAGATGCTCGTTCTGCAAGGGGAAGTTCAGGAAGCAGCAGGAGCTTGAGCGCCACATCCGGATCCTGCACAAACCCTACAAGTGCACCCTGTGCGAGTTCGCCGCCTCGCAGGAGGAGGAGCTCATCGGCCACGTTGAGACGACGCATATAACCGCCGATTCAGGCCCCGGACAGAAGCCTACGCCGGGGGCTGGTGACAAGGGGAAGCCTGCTGGTGAGTTCCCCTGTGAGGTGTGCGGCCAGACCTTCAGCCAGGCCTGGTTCCTCAAGGGCCACATGAGGAAACACAAGGACTCTTTCGAACACTGCTGTCAGATCTGCGGACGTCGATTCAAGGAGCCCTGGTTCCTCAAGAACCACATGAAGGTCCACCTCAACAAGCTGGCCGCGAAGAGTAACCCCGCTGAGCACAACACCTCCGTTAACATGAGCAGTTTAACGCAAGACCACCAGGGCAACCTCTACTCGCAGTACATCTCCCGCATTCACAACCGGTTCCTCACGGCCGAGAGAGCCGACCAGGCCGATTATCACCAGCTACTCGCCTCGGCGGGTGTCGACATGAAAGTCAGGGAGATGTGCTTGAATCATCTCCATCCTCCTCTGGGCTCCAACAGTCTGGAATACCTGCAGAAAGTCATCTCCAACAGAGATACGCTAAACAGCGGCAACGGCAGCGGCTACGCGGGCTGGCAGATCATGGCGCCAGGGCTGCCTGTCGAACAGCCGATGTTCAACCAGAAAGACCAGCAGCAGCAGCAGCAGCAGCAGCAGCAGCAGCAGCAGCAGTGCTCCTCCTTCCTGCCTGAGAGACGCCTAACCGTAGACGATGGGAAAGCTTGTCTCGGCGACCCGGACATAAACGCTATCAGCAGACCCAGCAGCCCGGGCAGCCTAAGTCATCACGGGCCAACAGAGATGGTCACAGAGACAGGGAGCTCCCTCTCTGGCAGCACTCTGGACCGCCGACCACAGTCCTCTTCCCCAGCTACAGGTAACTCAGTCAAGGAAAGCATAGTTTTCAAAAAAGCCTATTTTCAGGTTTCATGTTAAAGGTGTTCTCTGTTTTATATATGAAAATCAGTTATGGATATTACTCAGCCAGCGAAAACAGCTTTATAATGTTTTTTTGCGGCTCTGGAGGGAGGCTCCAAAGGGCCTAATGAATGACACTGTCCAAGTGGATTTTTTGGGGTTTTTGGAGCTCAGCCCTATTTGTGAACAAACATTCAAAACATTTTGGGCTCTGCTGCAGCTTTGATTTTAACCATTATTTTACAATTTTTTGAGGGATGTTTTGGCCTGTAATTAACGGTATCAAGTGGAGATGCAGGCTGAAAATGTGGGGGAAGAGAGAGAGAAAGAGAGAGAGAGAGGGCGACGGGTTTGGACCAGGGGTGATGTAGTTTCCGCGGCATGCGTCTTAGCCGTGACGCTCTCACTATTCTTTGGCATGTCTCACAACTTTTAGGAACCGAGCGCCGAAACACTGTAGTACCCCTTTAACATTTATCTGTTTATTCAGCAGGATTACATACTTCTTGCATGAGAACCGGTATGAGCTCTGGCTACTGCAGACCCACAAACAGATGTAATTACAGTGTACTTAAAATCAGCTTTGCCTATCACATGTAGATGTAACCAAAGGATCAAATGACAAGTTTTCCTTTTTTTTTTTTTTTTTTTTTAAAAAAAGTAATAATAATAATAATAATAATAATAGCTACAGTAAGTGACAGCTGTGGCTTCATCTTTCTTCCCACTTAGTGTAGGTGGACATGAAGTGCAGGGTCAGCACACCACCACAGATATTACTGTCATCCACAAGGACTTTGTCTTCCTTTTAAGGATAATGGCATCATGTTGAATTGTAGGGATAATTAGTACCCTCTATTTTATATCCGTCACATCCCCACCCCTTGCCTACGGGGGCACAAGATGTTAATGCATGCCATCTGGTGTTTTTAATGATTTGATATATACCACCCAGTGATTTTTATGATTTGATCTACCACCTGGTATTTTTATTGATAGTCTTCTGTTCCACCTGGTGATTCGGATGATTCGGCTCTCTGGGTAAATGCCTTTCTTGTCATGACATCCTGCTAACATGTTATCATGAGCCTAAATTACTGCTATAACAGCGATGTTAAGAGAACAGAAGGAAAAATAAATCCAAACTTTGTTCTGCTTCCTCCCAGCTTGCGACCGTGGTTATTTTCCTCTAGCGCTGGAGCACCGCCGCTATGTACATCTAAGTCTGATGCATTCTTTTGGGATTTGATCCAGTATCCTCTTAAATGATGGCCGTATAGCAGAGATAAATGGATCAGGTCTAATCTCATTAGATGTTTTGTTTCCCATATTGTACACACATACTGGTATCTGCATATTTACATGTAAATGCTTGCGTTTTATGGCCAAATCCCTCTCCGGTTGCTCTTTAAGAAACATATTCAAGCTCTGTTGTTTTTTACTTTCCCTCTTCTCCCCTATCTTCAAGACCATACGGTGTCACTTCCAGAAACATTTATGATAGCTGGCTAGCCGAGGATTTGAGTGCGCACAGTTCTGGGATGACACATTCAGTATCAGACTCTAATTTCAGTCAATATTAAGCATGGAAACTAATTCATTGTAAAGGTCAGGCGTCATTGCTTTAGTCAATGATGGATCCGGCAGGCTCTCTCTCCCCCTCTCCTCCTCGCTTCTCTGTTCTTAGTCCTGTGTAATGGTAGACTCACTCTGGGGGCTTAGCACAGCATTGTTTAGCTCTGACAATATATCCCAGAGACCTCTGCAGCTGCTCCCTGCGCTCACAATGACAGATTAATTAACACAATCACACGCTGCTGGCCCTGGCTCAACACACAGGTCTGCTGCGGGACAGATAGGTAAATCCTACACATATGGAGAACACGCACCACTTGATGAGGGTTTAATAACAGGGATAAGTTTTTTCAGAGGTGGGGGGTTGTAACTGATCAAGTCTGTCTGTCTGGATGGTTGGACGTGGAGGGAGAGAGGGAGAGAGAGAGAGCGAGTGTTTTCTAATTCAGGAGAGCGGAGATGCTGAGGAAGAATTACCACTGCCAGATGTTCAGCTTGAGGAACATTGATTAGTCCAGAATTACTGGCTGCATTATTCATAGTCAGCCTATGGTGGTCATGAAGTTATTGATGTTCTCAATATGGATAGCAAATATAGTACAGTCATGGCTGTCACAGGGAGCGACGGATCCTTTTGCTTGATACATCCAGATACAGCGCCGGATTTAGATTTTTAACTACAAAGAGCCGGCATCTTAAATTAGAGATCACGCTCCGGTTTCAATAGGAGGCGAATGTGTTTTGCGAATTATTTTCTCTCAATATCTAATCAGGACAGATTTGAAAATGCACTTTGACTTTAATTATAATCTGAGATTAGGAATAACGACTCCTCTTTAAAACGATAAACTAATGAAGGGTGCACGCTTCGGGCCTCTGACCTACATTGGACCAGTTACATTCCGCCCCTGAAAAAAAAAACATGCCGAACAAACATAAAATGGCCTGACAGTTATTAATTAGGCCCATTCAATACTGTTAACCTCAAGGTCAATGAGCAGACACCATGTAATGATGTTGTCCCCCCCATATGTGTTTTTCGCCGCTTTTGCGCTACTTTTACTGTAACAGTCGAGCCTGAAAGCGAGAAGCGCCTGTAAAAGTCTGAATGGCCATTCGAGCGGTGGTTTACCCAGAAACACAGATACAGAATATCACTTTTCCGTCGGCTGTTCCTGTTACATCAGTCTCTTCTTTGCGATCGCTGACAGTAAGCGCATCTTTTAAATAAACAGCGCCCTTATCTAACTCAAGTGCTGCGTCAAGCTTAACAAATTCATCTCTCTTTGTGAGATCAGAGTCGGTCTGACTGGTTTATCTAAACTGATTACCTGTTGGCTTTTCTGCCTCTCTCTCTCACTTCTGTCTTATAATCCTCTTTTTAATTATTATTGCAGATATGAAGCTCAAATTAAGCTCAAAATGCTTGTTTTCCTAGCATGCAGATAAAAAGATTTACCCAGGGAGTTCTGAACACCTGCCTTGAAATATTGTTCCACCGTCTCCTGAATGCCATTTGGCTTAATTGACTTGGAAACGTCCCAAATGCGTCATTGACTATGTGGTCTAATTAATATTAATAATATATGCTATTATAAACATCAAAGAACATCTGGTGCCCCTGTTTTTCTCACCAGTCTTGTGTGTGACTCTCGCTCTCACTCTGTTTCATCTTAAACCAAGCCAGCCACCATGTATCACTGTTTTGCATTTCAGGTGCTTGATTGATATATAGAAAGAACCAAAGCCCCATACACTGTATATAGACTTTGATATCTACAATATAACTGCCAAATGCCTGTGTAAGCATATAGTATGTGAGTCCGTGATTGCATGGACGGTGATGTATGGTTGTAAATCTTAAAGCCTATTTCCATATGAAATGAATCACTTGTCCAAGCCCAGCTGCATGATTTTTTCCATAGACACGGCTCACTTGAGGCATTTATTTATTTATTTACCTTTTTCCTCCGCCTAGCACATCCAGTAAGGGCGGATAACTCATACGCATCACTTCATTAGATACTCTGTGTTAGGTGAGAGAGGCTGGGGTTTGTAATGATGCAGTAATTGGAGTTTTGGTTGATAAATCTAAGCTCTAAAATTACTCCCCTCACGTAAATGTGAGCCTCGGCACTGTAAGTAAATCTTAAACTGATTAAGTTAGCATGAACCAGGCAATCACAAAGATGGCACCCGTCCAAAGGAAGAGAAAAAAGGCAGAGTCTTCAGTCTTTGTGTTGTTTTACTGCTCTCATGTAGGCTGGCAAATGGGTTTAGGAAGGTCCTCCATGCTGAAAGATGAGGTCAGATATATGTGTTTTCTGCATATGGAGCTGACCGGTAATGACATTGTAATTTAAGACACAGAATAATTGAGATATATAGCGTGGCTGAAAGAGTTCCATTAAGCAGTTTTGATTTTTTTTTCTTTTTCATCTGTTACTGGAGACAAGGGTGTGGCACTGTTGAAGTCTATTTTCCCATTCTTGTACACCCACGCACGTCGCTGCACACATGTAATGTATGCCGACATTAAATCATACAAAAGATTATTGTATGCACTGTACACACACACACACACACACACACATATATATATATATATATATATATATATATATATATATATATATATAGTACAACAGGGATGATTTTCTAATGTTATTAGGTTCAGTTCAATTTAATTAATCCGTGGGTGTTATTTTACGGTTTTGTAAATTTGAAATATTGAAAAACAGCCCTCCTTTCACCACTATTCAGTGCACAACTGTGTTTTTTTTTCTCTTAAAGTTGGAAACAAAGTAAAGTAACAACCACAGATCATTACATTTAGATTTACCCCCGAGAATTACCTCAGGGTCAGATCTTGAGGTGTATGGAATTGATATTTCTGTGGCGGGGATGAATCACTGTTGCAACTCAGATATTAGTCCATTAAAGAAGAACAATAAGGCATCAATATGCATAGAATTAAATTAATGGTGGTGGGTTTATCTCCCTATCCCAGACGCATCCCTAAAAGACACAGTATAATGTATGACCTGACCTTCAAATGCCAGGAGAGTGTTGGGCAATAAACTGCCAATATTTGTGGCTTAATGGCGTCGGATGACTTTTACTGTAATTGGAATGGCAGCGAAACAGCTGGGCTGTTTAAAGACAGCGCAAGGCTGAGGTCTCAGACAATCACTAACTCAAAATGGTCACAGGGAGTGTGTTTAACCCTGGAGGCTGTTTCTGTGATAGTTATGAGGATTAAACTGTAGGTAAACAGAAGGAAGAAGACGTTATATATTACCTGTAATTAAAAGTCAGGGTGAACAGGATCAAATCTTGTATCCAGATGCACATTTTTCACTGGCTAAAAGGAGAAAAATGATCCTTTGTCATTCTCCACAATAATACACTTTGTACTTTTTGAATTATGCTCCCGACACGCAATTTTTCAAGTATGAAGCAAAGAATAAACTCAGCTGCAGTACTTGGTGCAGTTAATCAGACCTGCTCACATGTTGGACTTCGTTATTTTCGAATGTGAAACCCACTTACTGGTTTTGATGGAATGAGGTTCTTGTCTGCGACATCTGCCTTGTTCTAGTTGCTTTACAATTTCACTGTTTATTATTTCTGGAAGAATCTTGTTTAGTGTTAACATCTTTGGGTGTATTTATTGCACATGGTGGTGGCGTCCATACTGTAAAATGATGGATCACTGGAGCTGAAAGCTGATTACAAGCTTGATTTACTGCAGGGCAGCGCTTAAATCATTCAACTCAGCCTGGTGTGGGATTGCAACATTTTTCATGTGTAGACAACGGTTGTTGGTACATAGTTTTCACAGAATGAAATGCTCAGCGTGCCTCATACACGCATAATTTCCTAATTTGATTTGGAGTGTCTTCTGCTTTCTCGCTGTTGTTGTCTGTGTCAGGTGAGAAAGTCTACAGGTGTCCACTCTCCTCTGACTACACCGCTGCACAGACCGCCTCCATCGGTTTCCATCTGGATCGCTACCACTTCCCTCACTGGCAGAGCAGCAGGGACCTCTCCTCTCCACTGCAGCCCGCCAGCAGCAGCAGCAGCTCCAGCCCCAACCCCAAGCTCAGACCCAGGTCCAGGGAAGACTGGAGCCCAGCCGCAGGCCACTACCTCGCTCTGGAGGGCCACGGCGAGAACGTCCTGCTCGTCACCAAGCAGCCCGACCCCGCCGACAAAGACCCAGCTGCTGACGCCTCTTCATCCGGTCAGACCAGGAAGTCCCAGTATGAGCCTTTAGATCTGTCTGTCAAGCCGGAGTCTGGTGCACTGGCACAGATGCCTGGCGTTTTCAGCAACGGACTCTCCTCCTCCATCGCCCGCCGGCTACAAAGTTACACCAGTGCCGCAGCTGAACTCAGTGGGAAACCCACATATCAGTGTGACCTTTTGGCGCCGGGAACGGCAGAGGCGGAGATTGATACAATGCCGAACGCGGGCTCCACAGGTCACGGCGGTGAAGGTGAATTCGAGAAACCCGAGGACACAAGTGACGACGCGGCCAAGTGGAAGATGACAAAAAACAGCGTGCCGGAGCCAGAAGAGGCGGGGCGAGCCGACTCCGACTTCCAGGGTCCCGGCGAGAAGCACGACAAGTTGGGACAGTGGGGCAGGGCCGTGACTGATTCTCCCATCTCCTCTCTGGAGAACCTGACTCCAGGTCAGGCCAATCCCCTGCAGCACCAGGGCGGCCTGCTCTCCTTCCTCAGATCCCAGGGGAGCCTGAGCGGCGCACCCACCCTGAACGGCGGCGGGAACCTGGAGAAAGATGTTGCATCAGGTGAGCACAGGCTTAAATATATCAGATGTGTTAACTGGGGCCGTCACTGTTAGCTGTCTTCACTTTTGAAAGCATATATTGCCACCTAGTGGACAAACACAAGGTTGTTCCTTACCTTGTTATTTCCTTTCAGATGCTCGTACTGTTCCACAACATGTGATCACCGCAGATGGTTTGACGGGCAACATAACAACATTACAATTGGTTAATTTAATGCTTTATAATATGTGGCTGACTGTAGATTTTCATATGTGTGCGTGACGTTGTCAGCCACAAGGATGCTGCTATAGAAATCCCCCCCTCCACCCCAAAAAAAGTTTTTTTGGCAGTCTCACAGCCCTCATCACCTGACAGCGGAAGTGTGAAGAGTGAGTGTGAGTGTGTGAATGAAGCATGCCAATTATGAACAACACACTTCCCTCATGCTCATAGCACTTAAGGTTATTTTTTTCCTTGCCAGATCTTGTCTCTGATCTCAAATAAGGGCTAAAGAAGACACAGGTGTGTGGCACTGATTACCCCTACACTTTAAGGGATGATATAATCTCCTTGTGTGATAGGTTACAAATCGCCCAAGCCAACGGAGCCCACTGATGGAGAGGCTTAAGCTCTTGTGCTGGTGTGATATGCTTGCTGAGTGCAGATTTAATAATGCTGTCTCTCAGGAGAGGGAATCCAACAGCTGGGGTCTTTGATATGCATGTATTATGAGTGCAACATGATACACCTTCCTTCTGATCCCCCCTCTTATTCAGAAACTCAATATGTTCATGTGAAAGACAGGAAAGTGCCTGTCAACTCCATTAGGGATTAACATCTGTTCCCTTTCTTTATGATTCTAACAACAAGATGTAGTTTTCTATTTAATTGTATGGATGGTTATTGTAACATGCCAAAACGCAGCCGTTTCATCTGCTTCAGCTCCCGTCACACTGTTCTTTATTTTTTTCTTGCTTTTATTGCATTTAATGATATTGGGATTAAAAAAAAAATACCTTTTTAATATGTTTTTTGATTTGTCTGAGCAAATCAAAACTCTTATCAAAATATAAGAACAATGGCATCAATCAAGCAATCATTTCCTTTTTTTCACGTCACGGCCATATATTTAACTTTTTTGGTTTTCAGCGATCCTGTCAGCTGAAAGGATTTATTTCAAGCACCCCCCCCCCCCACCTGCCTTTTTTGTTTGCTGCAGATTGATCGTCCATATTTTCCCCCCCCCCCCCCCCCTCTCCCCGAGGAAGTCGATTGCCAGTGACACAATAAACACCTGTCAGTCAAACGGGACACTGAGACGGGGGGAAACTGACATTGAGAGTCCGTTGAGTGTCCTCTAAAAACCGAAGCGAAGCAGGTGGCCCGGCAGCCTGTCCCGTCTGCGGCGCTGACCAGGTGGCTTTGTCATGAGGCTGTCTCCTGTTGCCCCCATCCTCTCCATACTGTACGGCACGTCGAGTGGCATGGTGACATATTGCCGGGCAGTTTGGACATGGAGTGATGTGTTTGTGATGACAGTTCAGGTCGGCTCCAATGTGCCAGCAGTGGTAATTGGCCAGATGGTGACCTCTGGTTGAACCTGTCTGCATGCTCATTAGTCTCACTGAGCCCTCCCTTGTGTTTTAAACAGTCTCCCATTGCCGCACTGATCAGAGGCATCCACTAGATGGCGACATTTACCGCTCTAAGATGCTGCTGCTTCCAAATGTCTGCACCAGGTACTAAGGCATGCGTTCATATTTAACAGGCACAATAAGGACAACTATGTTTGATAATAGAGTCCATGCAGCACTGTGAGTTATCTCACGTTAAATCAGTTATGTCGGTTAACTAAACCATTATGATCTGGCCCCCGAGATCAGGTCTCTCGGATGCATGAGAACGGGGTGAATATGAGAAGATCCATAAAGAAAGGATTATGAATGAAAGAACGCGGATGACAGAGAGAAAGAAAAGGCACTGATTTGAAAGGTTGAAAGGGGTGAGTCATTATCTCATTGTCTGACCTCCGCGTACCCTCCGCGGAGAGGGTGACACGGAGCGAGAGAAAAGCGCGAGACAAGGAGAGGGGAGAGAGAAAGATCGCCATAGATGGAGATGGATGGAGCGACAGCGAGGTGAAAGAGGAGCGGTAGTGCGGCTGTCTCCATGAGCAGATGTCGTTTGAGGGCAGCGAGAGGGCAGCGCGGCCTGCCTTTGTGCAGCGCTTCTCCCCATAGAGATAATGAAGGGTGGAGCACTGGGAAGGATGTGCAGTCATCACTCACTGTCTGTGTGCCATCAGAGCTCAGCCCTGTGTCATCCGTCACCATTCAGCTCCTCTGGCCCCCGTCGGCCCCACCACTGTCATCATGGTCATTATCTCAGCCTGTGACACACAACACACTCTCACCGCACACACACACACGCACACACACACACGCACACACACAAGAATGCATGCAGGTGCAAACATATAAATACATGCAACTTCATTTATTTATTTTTTTTTCATATACTAGAGCTGATGCAATATTTGAGTCTCGTTGCCAATAGCAGAAGAAAACTTTAAGGGATCCAAACAAAAGGAGCCAAACTTCTCAAGTTCTGACTGTTGACTCAATACAAACTGTGCAACAACAACAAATAAAAGCATCAGACTGGCAAATAAGTAAGTAAATATATGATTACACAAGTATAATACTATAAATGCGTGTACATGTGTAATGCTGAATTTTAGTATCAACTGACACTTTTTACAAAACCGAAAATACTGAGGTTTATATCCTATTATTGTAAGAGCATGGAAGCAATAGTTTGACATTTTCGGAAATCAGCTACTCACTATATCTGTTGGTAAATATGAAACTAGCCAGTTAACTTAGATTAGTGCAAAAACTGGAAAGTGGACAAGGGAGAAATAGCTCTGTCCAAAAGTTTTAAAAAAGCCCACCTCACAGCTCCTGTAAAGGTCACTTAACACATGATATTCAGTTTGTTTATTTTATGTACTGTAAAAGAGCACAAAGTTGTGATTTTAAAGGGAGTTAAAGGTTAGCTAAACTTTTTTCTTTTTTTTCTGAAAGACAAACGTGAAGGTGAATAGTAAATGTACCTGAAATGTCAAACATCCATCACAGAATTTACTCCTTGCCTCATCTTCGGCCTAATCATACTTAGTTTTCCTGCACAATGACTCCCTGTTTCATCTGTGAATAAAGTGGTTTAGATCATCTTGTTTGCATGTTTCTAATCTGTCTGATCATCTTTCCTGCCCTGTCTGACTTTGTTGCTGTAATGGCGACTGATTCCAGATCCCGGCAATTATTTGGTGACAACAATGTTATTATAACCAACATAATGATGGCTCGAATTACAAAAAGAAGGCCATAGTTGTTATAAATTGGAATTAACCTTTAATGCAGTCCAATGTCAGTATTCTCCAAGTCAGTAATCATCTCATTCTGTTTTTCTTCGACTTTTGGCATATCATCCCTGTTTCTCTCAACACCACATGCTCCCTCCCCTCTCATTTCCTGTCCAGCCTATTTGTGTATCTGTGCATGTGTTCATGTATAGGAGTGCATGTACTGTGTGTGTGTGTGTGTGTTTGTGTGAGCGTGCGGCTGGTCTGAAGCTGGAGCTGGAGCAGCCGATGAATGGAGGATCATGTGGTGAAGAGATGGATGGCTCTGAGCCCACTGCTGTCTCCTCTAATTGTAAAATATTAGTTACATTAGACTCTGGCCTGTGATTAATGGAACTTATTTGGAGGTTGCCCTCTCTTGGACCTCCCCTCTCCTCTGGTGGGAGGGAAGCAAGAACGGCAGAACCCAGGAAGACGAGGAGGGAGAGAAAGAAAGGCGATAGAGGCAGTGAAGGGAAGACAAGCAGGGCAACAACTGCCTGATGTAGACACAAGACCTTTTTTTGCCTCATTATTAGCCGACTTTGCGACGGCGTAATAGGCTAGAGGGTTGTCGACATCATTTGACTGCATTTGCGAGACTTTAACAAGATTGAGGGGAATCTGTTCTGTCGCTCTAAGTCACAGCGGATGTGTGAAATTTGGGGGAAAGTGGGATGACAGTTTTACAGTTTTTGTACGTGCAAGGCTGCAAACAACTTAATTTAAAATTAAAGCAGTGTCAGAGTCTCAACAGGTGACTTTGAGACACACAGGGAATGGGAAATGTTTATTATTTTTTTATTTTTTTATTTTTTGCCGTCCACCACCGTTTCCTGTTTTTTACCGCTTGTGTTGATTGAGTCTCGGATAAGTTGAAGCGAGACAGGTGGAGTTGAACGCGCGCCGCAAACACTGCTCTGTACCTGGATTTTTTTTTTTTTTTTTGACAAAGCTCGTCTTTGACTATTGTTCCTTCCAGACAGCCCCCCCCCCCCTTCCTCCCCTCCACGCACATACACACAAACACACAAAACCCTCTGTGTCATTCTGATGATATTCAGATGTGTCAGGCCTCATCCTCTCTCTGTCTCGTGTGCGAATTTGTGTGTATGTGTGTGTGTCCTTTACGGCCATCAGGTTATTATACACCAACAGATGGAGCATTACCTTTTATTGCTCACACCTTCTGTGAGTTTTCCCACTTTCCCCCCCAAAAACACCTTTTTTATGTAGATGTGAAAGTGAGTGTTCGGCTCCACGCAGCTGTCTCGGCTCTTGATGAGGAGCGTGATAGAGAGGAAGAGGCGAGGGCGGGGTGAAAAGGCTGAGACAGCCCTCAGTTTTTGGGAAGTGATGTCAAATGACATCAGCACATAATGGTTTACTGTAACCATGAATCACAGAAAAACACATTGAAGTGTTAGACAGAGGGGAAAAGAGAAAGTCATTACATGAGGTAACATCTCAAAAATAGCACGGCAGTGAACAAGGACACATGGCTGTCTAGGTAGAGAAGGTAAATTAGTCACCCGGCACACTTTTGGTTTTGATCTCAGCAGCACCTCCAGGCTTTGGTGTCACACTGATGTTTTTATTGAGGTCAGATAAACCTCTGGAAGCTATTAACATTTTGCTTTGTTGTTTGTATCTTAAAGGTTCTTAAAAGTTCACAGCTTTTGTAGTGGAGCTACATAGTGGCCGCTAAAGAGGGGGACAGACAGGAAGTTGTGGCATGTCTTGCCTCCCAGCTGCAGACGTCTGTCATTCCTCAACTCAACACTTGTGCGTGTGTTTATTCCTGTGTGTATGTGTGTGTGTGTTTGTGTTGTGAGCAGGAAATGTGAATGAATTCGAACTGGCTACCTTTTTTTTTTTTTTTAAATCCAGAGTCCCTGAAGTGTCACAGTCTTTTTTTGGTAAAGTTGCGGTGTAACAAAGTGCTAATTGTTATCGTCAGGGCAAATCAATGTCACACTTTAGATTGTTATTTCCTTTCTATCGTTTTCCTACAAAACCGCAGTGACTTCACTTCTGCACACTAGAATCTGTGCAGAAACTCGCACGAACCCCACTGAAACTTGTAAACTCTAAATATATGTGTGATTTTATTTCCCCCTCTGGCGTGTCAGAGGCTCGGTGTCCAAATTGTATCTCCTCACCTGCCAACATCTGGTCCAGTACACTAGAAAAACGACCTGCCAAGAATGACATTTTGCGTCCAGATATATAAACATAAGTTGTTTTTTTGTTTTTTTCAACAGAAATCAACCTCATCCTGCTCATTTTCGCAGAGCTTCTTTTCTTTTCATAAACAAGTACTAGTACTGTGTGAAATACAGATTTGTCTAGAGCCAAACCTATTGGTTTGCTTTGATTTGATTGGCTCATAAAGCGGGGTTGGGACATATTTTGAGTGCAGGCAAGCAGTATAAGCTGTCAAATGTTATAATCACAAAAGGTGCTCCTTCCAGATCCCGTGGAGGTCAGGTTGATACAAAGCGTATCCGCGTTCGTGTCAAGTTCGGTTTCTCAATCTCTTTTTTTTTTTTGTCCTGTTTTTTTCCTTTCTCCAGCTCGGAAACCTTTCCAGTGCAGATACTGCCCGTACAGCGCCTCCCAGAAGGGCAACCTGAAGACCCACGTCCTCTGTGTCCACCGTAAGCCCTTTGACAACAGCCTCTACCCGGACCGCCGCCTGCGGCGCTCGCACACGCCCCAGAGGCCCTCCAGATTGCCCCCCGGCATCACAGGAGACAACCGTGCCCCGGGGAGGGACCAGATCGGCATGACATCACTCTGTGGGACTTGATGTTGTCACGGCAACAGCAGATACAGACAGTTCTGGTTAATCGTTTTAGCTTCACCTTTCGGAGGGGTTAGGATGATTGAGATTGTTTTAAAAAAAGAAAAAGAAGAAGAAAAAAAAAAAGTTAACAGCAAACCTTGATGTACATTCCAGTGTTTACTTGAAGAGCCACAGTACGTACTGTATTTATCTGTAGCAAACGGAGCTGCCTATAATAATAAAGTCCATTGTGATGTGAAAGTGCAGCGAGGGTGTTCCGGCGCGTTCGTTTTGTCAAAAGTGTCCCGAACTATTTATTTGCGCTTGCGCCGCATCTATCAAGAGCTCGCCCGCAGCTCTTGCTCTTTCATCCAGCAAATACCCTGTGTTACGTTTTTTTTTTTTTTTGTAAATATCGCTCGATTTTCC
Source organism: Lepturacanthus savala (assembly GCA_030544235.1). Classification (NCBI taxonomy): domain Eukaryota; kingdom Metazoa; phylum Chordata; class Actinopteri; order Scombriformes; family Trichiuridae; genus Lepturacanthus; species Lepturacanthus savala. The sequence goes on from CM060465.1 coordinate 20,446,836, forward strand.
CCTTCCAGCCCAGAAGTCTTGTCTATCTGTCAGGATGTGGTGCCAGATGTTCGGGTTTTAATCGCGGCAGATGTAATGAAGTAGAATGTTGCACATCGGAGCTTCCATTTGTTCTGGATTCCACTCCAGGGAGAAAGCCTCTCTCACATATAATTATTGCCCATTAACTCCTATGCTTCATGCCCTCGTGCTGGAACAATGCTCAATTAAGGGGAACCAAGGAAATGAAGAAAACTGCAGAGATTCATTGATAGTACATTCAAATCCTTTACTTCTACTGTTTTTTACATTTTTTTAATATTATTTAGTGGAACCACTCATGTGTGCATAAACCAGATCTGTCCACTAGTGTAAAATAGGCTCAATCAACACGGCTATTGTGTGCTGCTACTGCTACTGCTGCTGCTGCTGCCATGCGTGGTAATTTTAGCATGATCTGAGCTGCCTCAGCCTCCTGTGCCAACACTCCTGCCTGCGTGCCCAGAGATCACCTTGGGCAGCTGTGTGCCTGTCCAGCCGGGTGCCTTGTAGCCACGGCGATTTTGACTGACAGCCGGCCTGACAACTCCATTCATCCGCCACCTGCTAGCTGTCAATCAGGGCGGCCATCCCGGGGCTATTGACGTAGCTGTCAGCCTGCGTGAGATGTGTCTGTCAAAGCCCACCCACTCTGCCACTCTGTCTCCCTGCCCGGGCAGCCTGACATTCGTTTACTGTCCTCCTTCCACCCTTCCCTTCCATCTCTTTCCCTTTCGACCACTCTTGTACGTCATGTCTCCCGCCCGTTTCCCTTCAGAGGCACACGGCGGCCCCTTAATCCCCGAGCCAATCACAGATTCTTTGGATACACATTTGTCATCCTCAAACCCTCTGGTCTTTGGAATGAAGTGCTTCACAAACACTTCTCAGGTGAATCAGATGTGATATTCATGTTTGGGTTTTTTTCGGTTGTTTTTTGCTTATCATCTGCTTCTTGTGTTTGCGTGCACCCCGTCAGCGCTTTATTGCCACTGTCACCAATCCTTTCTCGCCTCTTTTTTTCCCCTCAAGTTTCTCCCTTTTCTGCCCTCTTTCGCCTGCTCTGCTCACTCAACCCTTCATCTCTCTACCTGACAGGTGACAAGGTCTAGGCCTCCAGCTGGCTGGCTAATCGGAGGCCTGTCATACCTGTCAATAATTTTCCAGAGCCATGCCAAGCCGGACCAGATCAGACCATCTTCCGAGTTGACCAAGGGCACAGACTGTTGCAGCAGGGGGGAGGAGGAGGAGGAGGAAATGCTCCAAACACTCCCAGCTTTGGAGAAATTCTGTCACTTGTACCCCTCCAACAGCCCTCCGGATATGGATCATCCCTAAGGCCTCATCCTGTCAAACCTCCTAATTAAGCGCAGTTTCCCTTAAAGCCCTTCCCTTTAATTAATGCTGGGGAAGTTTGTTAATTACTCCTAATGGTGATGAATGTTTTAGTTAACGTCTCACTACCATAGTCAATGTCATACTCTGGCATTTTGCTGCTTTGTAAGGGCTAATCTTTTCTGTGCGCAGGCCTGTTCTTTCATAATTTTCCGTTTATTATTTGCTCAAGGACTCAGCGTGTCATCATATTTAGCTTTGTCTACAAAGGCAACTCGCATGCAATCAAATTCTTCCTTGATCAGCTTAACAGACAAGTGAAATACAGAGATGGCAAATTCCCAATGGTGTGTAAAATAACCCAAGAGCCTCACTTGAATAAAAGTAGATGAAAATGACTTTAGTGGAAGTTAAAATCACCTATTTGAGTAAATACAAGTAAATGCTGTTAGTAAAAAAAAAAATCCAGCAGTTCGAACTTTGAGGACGTTGTTTACTCTCAGTGTTTGTGCATTATTGGAGGCTTCAAGTTGCCACATCACACCAGAATTGTCTTCCAAACTATTTGTCATGCTCCTGAGCCCTTTAAAATCAGATTTTGCACGATCATCTTTCTGCACAGGGAAACTCAAATATTCAATTGTAGGACATGTACATCACATTAGAAAGTAGAGCCTTACAAATGAGGTCTTCGGTTCGCAGTTTAAAAAAACAAAAACAAAAAAATCACAGTCTGTTTACACCAAATTTCTTCAGATGTTAGTTTGTAGTAAGTAAGGAAATCATACTGTTACTGTTACATAAAGTACAGATAGTTCCTAAAAATACTTACTGTAAGTATTATTACTTTGTTACATGAAACCACTGCAAATTCCTGCATTGTATCTGCCGAAGGTTTGGCTCACCTTGACCTTTTGCTTAGAGTGACATCCTGTTTACCTGCAGTAAATCAATCTTCATTCTCTGACACCTATAAATAACCTTCCCAGAGACACCTTCTCTGGAGAAAAGGCTGACATACCATCTCACAGACTGTCAATGTGGGTTTTATCTATGACCTAAGATCAGAATTTAATTGGTGTTGCATGAAATGTTGATGCAAAAGTAAACTTTTGAAACACGCCCAGCCACAAGCGCAGCACAAGCCCCGGCCGGTCTTTGCGTATTTTCTTCTTCCGTCGTGAAAAAATGATCACCATCAATGATCCCTCTGGTCCCCTCATCCCTATCCCCTCATCATTACCACTATTTACAGTTGCTTATCTGCGGAACATGTTTGAGGTCTCTTTCTCATCCTCATTGGGAGAGGCGGGCCATGTTCAGCTAATCAGCCTGAATAAGTAAAGGAAACAGTTTGACAGGCCAGGTAATGAGAAGTAATGAATCACTAATCACAGTCTCTTACAACCCTTGGAGCACAGATGAAAAATTAAAGGTAATTAGCTTGCACAGTTGTGAAAACAATATTTAAGACTGTTGGCATCACATGGCACAGATTTAACAGATTTTCCTCGCCGACAACATACATCAACACGGCGCTGAAGTCCTAATATCAAGCTGTTATTGGAAAAGCTTTCTCGTTGTAATTTTAGTGACTGATCTGATCGGGGCATACAAGTTTCCCTTTTTTTTTCTTCTTCTTCTTCTCACAGGCAACCTTGCCAAAAACACAAGCATGAAATATGTTTCACTTCCATTTTCCTGCTCGGGGTTTTCATTTCTGAGGGAAAGAAGGAACATGCCAGCAACATGCTTCTGAGACTCAGCTTGGGCAAAATTAATACTGGGGAACACACACACACACACACATACACACCCACTGTATGTAGAATGTAAGGCTATACAGAGACATGTGGTCAGAGCTGCAAACCATCTGCAGCTCTCCATGGCTCCTGTGCTTGACAGCAGAGTGAGGGATGCTTTGACAGAGCCCATGTTTGACAAGTCTGCGTGAGACTCAAAGTACGGGATCCAGACATGGGCTGTCAGTCAAAGCCGGCACATCTCCCAGCTGAGACGTGCCAGTTTAGTCACAGTTACAAAGGAACTAATATGCGTTAACTGGAGCAAGGCACACACATATGGGTCTGGTAGAGCCCTGTGTCCCGAGGCTGGGATTGAACGCATGCCAAAGAACATAAGCCCAAGATATAAAAAGAATTACAAGGGGACAAATAAAACACGGGGATTATGTCAGTGTGAGAAATGGAGGTGTTGTAATTCTGCATGTGTGCCGGCTCGCCTCTCCTGTTTCAGCATCCAGGGCCTGTGGGCTGTAGCCCTGCAGTCCTGCACCTGTGCTCCGACGATCCAGGAGCTTTAGAAGCAGAATGGAGAGCAGGCCATTATACTGTATGTGTCAGAGAGGGGAGAGGGAAAAAAAAACACAGACACAGGGAGAGTTAGAGGAGAAAACTGGGACAAGATAGACTGATCAGGGCAGCAATCAGCTGCCCAGAATGCTGTATCTGCCGAATCAGCTGCCATGTTTTTAGCGAGTTTTAGGCGTACATGTAGGAGAATAAACCCCCCCATCCTCATATCGCACAATACACATGTTCAGTTAAATAGCGGAGACAGAGAGTGACTAGATTTAAACCTGCAGCTACTCCTCTGCTCAGCCGCTCGTGTCGTGTTATCGCCAAAAGTTCATTGGAGTTTAGAGCCTCCTTTCTTCCACCCCACCCCCCTCCTTCTCCCCTCTTTCTGCTGAAAAGACCTGTCTAGCATAACAAACAATCGCACCAAACTCCATTAAAATCACTTCATGGGGATGTGATAGTGCCTCAAGTTAAAGGCTATAATTGAAAAGCATTTGACAAACCACGCACCGCAAAGCGACAATAGACAAGCTGTGATTCTCACTTGAGTTATTCAGTGGAAATAATTATCATCATTTCATTTTGTGCCCCTACACAACTTGGTTGAATAGCACGTCTCTAAAACAGTGATTCTCATATTTGTTCATGCTAACGATCTTCAGATGGATAGACGCCCAGATAATGATTTTCTTTTTCACTGCATGCGCCGGTATATAATAGCCACTGGAACCTATACACAGCTTTCTACTAACTATCTCATGCCATAAAAGCTAAAATGAGCTACTTTGATTTCTTTTTTTCTCCTTTTTTTTTGATCTGAAGACACATAAGGAGGCCTCCCTGACCGCCACTTTGACAACTTACTGTTTTCCAACTGGCACCGAAGCGCGGTGTAACCAGTCAAACCCCGAGAAGTGGAAAGTCTCCCTGGGAAGACGCTCTCGTACATTGATTTGAAGTGACAGCCACATCCTTGACAAACACACCTGTCATTGTTCAAGTCACATCACATTTTCAGTTCCATAGACAGGAGACAGTACAGGTGTACAGGTGTGTGTGTGTTTGTGTGTTTATGCACACATGAGCATGAGTGCCCATAAGAAAGTTTTTCCTTTTTTTTTTTTTTTTATTAATTTTTTTTCTTGTGGAGGTATATGTCAGCTCTGCTCCAGCTGTTGTACAGGAAGACAGCCAGATTCTCTCATTGGCTTCTTCAACCACTGTTTATGAAACAAGACATCTGGGGTATTTATTTTCAAACGCACGTCAGAAATGGATTTAATGTGCCAAATCCTGCTGACCATCACTCTGTGTGGATAAGTTAGTGTCGCTGAGCTGGTCAGAGAACCCCCTTCTCTCTTTCTCTCTCTTTCCCCGTGTGTGTGTCCCTGCAGTGGTGTGGTAAGTTTTAGGATGGGGGGGGGGGCGGTTATGGGGACTGAGAGAGGGGGAGGGTGATGAGCTGCTGCAATAATAAGCAGATTTTAATGATTTACTATAAATCAGCAGCCGAGGCCTCTGCTTGGGGAGACTGAGGGGGATGACAGCTCCTGACTCACACACCTCGCAAATGCCTTGCTGATGATGTGTGTGTGCTTCAGATCATCAATCACTGAGCACATACGCGCTCATGCGCGCACATACCACACTTTTACGAAAACATGCTTTCAACACACGTACTCAGGTGCACGGGCGCACACACACACGCGCGCAGAAAGAGAAACGCACGCACATGTGCAGCCACACACATGTTTCTTGTCTCTAATGTCTCCTCTGCTGTGGCAGGGGACAAATCAATCATGGGTACAGAAGTTCAAGGGGGTAAGAGATTGTCTGGTCCGTTTTTCCCTATGCTATTGATCCCATTTTACTGGCATCATCGCCAAGCTGTCTCACAAATCCCGGGACGGCAATGGATTGAAAGTGGATGATTGAGAGAGGAGGTAGGGTGACATTCACTGTAGTCTCAGCCCCCCCCCCCCCCCCCCCCCCCAACCCACCCACACCCACACCTCCACCCACACCCCACCCTCCTCCTAACGTGCAGACAAATCCAATGACATTGAAAGTTAGCGTCGTACCAATGGAGTTTCTGGAGCAGATAGAATCAGGCCCATCAGCTTAAATCTGCGCTATCTCAGTTTTGAATGAGACACGGTTGACAGCGATTAACGGTACTTTTTTTTTGTTTTCCTGTCTCTTTGCATTCCTTCTCCAGCTGCCATACTGTATGTCTGACTGTCTGAAGGTGTTGTGCCGTCTCCCTTTTCCCTGAATCCGACGAAGAAAAAAAAAAAAGAAAAACATGGGAGAGAACGCTTCCTGACAGCACATCCTAGAGTGTGTGGGAGACGCACAAGAGTGACACAGAACATTTCTCTGAAATTTCAAAATGAGGCTCATGTGGAAAATATTGATGCAGGCTCAATTTCCTCACAAGTGTATAAACAAATGGGGAGGGGGAATTTTCTGAGTAAATGATGAAGAGCACGGAGAGTGTGTATGGAGCGCTGAAAGCTACGCTATCGCAGGCGTTCGAGGGATCACCGGGCAAACATATTGCGAACAGATTTTCCAGCAGGCAACTGTTTCTGCCGAATCCTGGGAAGATTTTATGACGCTGTCTTACAGTGTAGTATTGATTCCCGCTGAGACTGAGATGACATTTTAAGAGAAATAGCCTAAACAATATGGACCAGTTATTTCAAGGTTTCAAATTTTACACCCATTCTAATGTCCTTCCAAAGAATTAAGGATGTATTTACAGTAAAGATAAATGTCTGTTTCCATGGGCTTCATCAGTGAGTTCATCTTCTAATGATAATTAAAATCATTCACCCTACACCTCTAATTTACACCACAGTGAAGATATACAGTAGTTCATATCATTCAGCACCCAGTTTTACAATATGAACCCATAATGACAATATAGCTCAAATTATTTACCTTCAGTATTACAAAGCAAACTTCAAGCAGTGATGAAGCTCAAATCATTCGCCGCACTATTATTATCAGTAAATCACCTTCAGGCTGTTTATCACATTATATCTGCATTATGATGATGCACAAGTTTAATTACAGATAGATTGATGCTTCATTCATCTTTCCCGTTGCTGACGTCTTGATTAAAATGTTAAAGGATTATCTATGGGACCCCTACTTCTGTCCTCGTGTTTGTCTTTTCAACTTTCATCCACTCGCCAGATTTATTCCCCTTGTCTATAAATAAGTAGACAGGGTCCATGTGATGGATTAGTCTGTTGACATTGTACCAACTGCAGGTAAACAATTACTATTCATGCTTCATCGTTGCAGAATCTATACCAGGATACTGCCACTTAGCAAGGGACAAAAGGTTAGATTGCAAGCTATTGTTCTGCATTTGGTCAAAATGTCATTCCTTTTCGTATGCCACTGCAATAACAGAAATTTGGAAGTTTCATGAGATGTGAAAGGTTCAAATGAGACTGTCCAGAACTGTTTTTTTATTTAATGGAATTTGTTGAGTAATCAAAGACGGGCCCCTTTTTACATCAGAGCGGTATGGTCAGTGTCTGTGGACTATGAGTGTTCCTTTAAGATCTGAAACCCACGCTGTTTTACGACCACATCCAGTCACTCTAAGTCACTCCATATACGTCATTTATTGTTTATTCAGAATTCAGTGTTGCTCCAACCCTCAGCCCCTTCGGGCTGGATCAGTCTGTGGTCATTATGCTGATATGAGCAGTGAGTCACTGAGAAAAGAAAGAGGGGGTTAAATGTGTGTGTGTGTGCGTGCATGTGTGTGTGTGTGTGATTATATATTGTAGGCCTACATCTGTCAGAGTGTGATTACAGTGTAAGGAGTTTATGAAACAGCCTCTGTATCAACAATTATTCATGTCCCTTAGGCCACAAGAGTGAAAGGCCTTTTTCAGACAAGACCGTGGAAAAGACGATTAGGGAAAACATTATGAAGATGTGTGGCAGTGGAAAAGCAAGTCATACAATACCAGCTTTCATGTGCAACTGGTCTTTCCTCTAAAAGATCATTTGTTCTTTCTCAACCAGAGGTCACTAATTTTTGCTATTGATTCATTTTGTTCTAACTGCTAAATTCAGTTTAGAGGAGCACCTTCCACCTATGATTGTTAAAACATAATCTTAAAAGATAATACCGATAATTTAAAGAAAGAAATATGGGTCTCTTTTTCATAGTGGTGGCAACAGCACTCAATAACGTTATTGCAGAGAAATAGCAAGAGAAATTTTTTAGCCAGATTATCTAAACGACCTTTTGGAGCTAAAATTGAAAGTAAGGGCACCCGCAACTTTGCTACTAATAATCGCACGGGAAAACTGTGCGTGCACATCTGATCCCAGAGCTCAGCTATTAACTTGATGGGTACAATGTTATTGTTAACTGATTGTCTGAGCCATAAAAATAGGACATAAATTATACTACTACTGGAATTATACTTCAAATCCACTGTGTATATCATCGACACAAATTAAAACACAGACTTCCTCCAGAACTTGATTTGTGCAAAATTTTAAATCGCACCCTCGGATGGCGTCGACGCTCGCCGGCAAAAAAAATCAGAAAGCAAAGCGAGCAGAAACAACGTGATAACGATAACGGGTCACATGAGGGGGGAGGCATTGATGCGGTTGAGGCAGGTGTTTATGTGGAGACACATTAACAGACAGTGACAGCGGCAGGCTGCCGGTTGGACTCGGCAGAGGTGGGGGGGGACAAAGCTGCGGCCCGTGGTTCATCGGCTGAGACGTTATTGTGCCGTTCCTGTCTGAGTCCTGATGCCTTGTCACCTGACACTGGGCTGCTTTGACAAGCTGTAGCACCTTGCTGAAGTGTTCTGAAGACCCCGTGTACACACACCATCAGTTTCCCTTACCCGCGTTTTGGCGGTGACTCGCCTTGTGTGTGTGTCACTGAGAGTATGCGTGCGTACCATGGAAAGTTACACTTTTGTATAGTCAAATAATTGACCCTGGAGGAATAGAAAGAGGGGACTATTGTAATTGTTAATATCGACGATTTTAACATTAGAATGCAGCATATTAATTCTAAAAAAAATGATAACAATGGAAAGACACTTTGGTATGCCACGGGAACAGCAAGGGTGTAAATAATAAAAGTAATGATAGCCAAATTCCATTCAAGCACCCTCGGTTTCAAGGTCCTGCATTGTTCACGCTGGCTTACTGGCACGCTTGAAGAGGACGGAACATCTGTGCTTTCTTCCTAAATCAAATACCTGCTGTAAATTGCAAACTGTTAGGTCATGAGGATTTACAGGGGGTACACAAAATAAAAATGAACACCTGACAAAACCGAATATGAACATTATATTCATAGAGCTTCTGCTTTCAACTCCATGGTTATTTGTAAAACAGCACTTTGTGGCATTGTGGTTGATTTAGATACATTTTCTGCTATCTATCTATCTATCTATCTATCTATCTATCTATCTATCTATCTATCTATCTATCTATCTATCTATCTATCTATCTATCTATCTATCTATCTAATAGTAATGAGTCTGAGGCCCATAGAGGTCGCTAAATGTGTTGTCTGACGTCACACAGGTCAAACTCTGCAAACTCTGTGGAGCAGCTAAAAGAAAGATAAGTGATAAGAAAAAAGGTTGACCTGGGATTTGAAAAATGTTCCTCACGTTTACAATTATTTAGAAAAGACAATGAGCCCTCAGAGGGAGGAGCTAAAGAAGTTAGAACCATGTAGCAGCGCTGCTAATGCTAAAGCTAACGCTAATGCTAATGCTACACCAGCAACGCTAAAACCATGTAGCAGCGCTGCTAATGCTAAAGGTAACGCTAATGCTAATGCTACACCAGCAAGCCAGGGAATGTTTATGTTGTCATGACAGAAGTGACCTATTGCTGACTGGACTTGCATAAGGTAAGACTGTTTTATATCTGAATGTTTTAGTTTCATAAGTATATATGTGTTTGCTCATTATTTGCTGCCAATTATTTTGTTAAGATGTGTATTGGAGTATTATTCTCCTATTTGTGTTTGGTGTAGGTGGGCTTACTTTATTAATTATTTGCTAAACCCTACTGTTAATACAGGAGAAAACATGTTAAATGTTGTTGACTTAATTGCATGACCTGCTGCTTGTGAATCCTGTTGGTGAATATTGTGCTTGTGCACTAATTTATTATTGTGTAAATAGTTTTGCTTATTAAGAGTGATCACTGCTGTAAATCCTGTTAAGATGCAGGTGAACATCAAAGTAAGACTGTATATTAGCCTGTGACTGTGTGCATATGTGTGTGGTCACGCATTTAAAATACTATCAAAGTAAAAGTCCCTTGGTATTATCAGGATAATAAACTTATATCAAAAGTAAAGTATCTGTTATGTAGTAAATGGGATTGTTATATTATGAGTTATAATATAGTTGTTCTGATAAGATAAACAAAAAAAATATTTTCACAAATTGATTCCATTTATTAATGGATTTTGCTTCTTTCAAACATATCAAAAGGTGAATTTTCTATTGTGTGTATGATCAGATATTTTAATCCTTAATATAATTGATGCACCTGCGCTTTACTCTTATCTCAAGTTGAGAGGAGCAGCAGCCTTTGAGACTGGTGCATAAAAAAAGACTAATTCTGCATAAAATATCACCAGAATGCAGAAAATTAATTGTCTGAAGCTCAAAATCTCATGGGGGAGGAACCCAAGACCGCCCATTTAATTTTTGTCCCCTGGGCATGGTGCCACTGGGAAGGCGTCCTTTATCTTTCTACACCGAACTTGGAAACACTTAGAGTACTTAGCCCGGAAGAATGGAAACTAGGTAACCTGGATCTGATGAAAAGTAAAAATCATCTCTGAAGCTCTCATCATGATATATTTCATGTTTTAATCTGTTGGAAAAACTGTGTCAAGGTGCATTTTTTCAGGAAGTTACATGATAGCAGTTAGGAATTCAGGAAGAAACTCAGCACTTTACACTCCCACACAAACACTTTTTTTAATAGGCATTAGAACACAAGAATAAAACATTTTGATTAGTGAGCTGATTTAAACTCATTTATTTATTTTATTTTATTTTTTACCTTTGGAGAAAACCCCACCAGCTGTTTCCCTGTTTCCTGTTGTTATGCTAACCTAAGCTAACTGTCTAATATAATCTCATATTTAACTGACAAGTGATGATAAAAATGATATTGATTTTCGTCATCTAGCTCTCAACATGACAGAAATTTTTTCATCCACAAAAAATATGATGTAATATTCTTTTAATGTGTTAACTACAGTAATTACTTGTGTGTAAAATGTCCCTGACACCATTATTTAAAATCGCTCTGTTCTCCATTGTAGACGTACAACATTTTTGCTTGTACATTGACTTGACAGGATAACATGAAAACATGATTCTGGAGACAGCTGCTCATGTTGTAAATATTGATTGAACTGTAGTAGACCATAGGGAAAACATGCAAATTGTCAAAGTGAGTTGTAAACCACCTGTAAACCTCCCGCTAAATGCAGAGAGTTTGGTGTTTCCAGGTATTGTGCACCTGCTTCCTTTCTGTATTTTAGATGAATTACAACATTTAATGCATATCTATTGTTACCTTTATGAGCTTGTGAATTCTCTGCATGATTTTGTGTACCGCAGTGCGGAAATGTGTGTGTACGTATCGGCACGTGTCTATAAACACAACACATTGTCCGGTAAAGTCTCGGAGGGAATCAGTTTCATACCCCTCCTCCCTTTCCTCCTCCTCTAACCCTCAGGAATGGAAGACATTTCTCGTGAGAACAAACCTTTAATTGTCCGCCCTGTCGACATGTAAAGGAAGTGATGCGTTATATTATATCATCACTCTCCCTGACGTCCCCTGAATGACCCCGGGATTCAACGATTCAGCTAAATGGCCCTATTGTTGCTCACATTTTAATCTTAACCTTTCAGTCATCAGATGAAATATGGTACGCGACTTTAAAGAAAACAGTTTAAATCACTTCCTGTGTCTATTTAACTGACATCACAGATATCTGATTGGGATCGACACAAGCCCCAGCAACCATCAGCTCCTAAAGGCTACGGCTGATGGAGAGCATCCACCATACTGGTCGAGCCTTAAACTGTTATTGCTCTCTTTTGTTCTTCCCTCTTTGCAGCAGCACCAGAGGGGAGAGCTGAAGAGGGACTGCAGCTGAGTGACAACAGTGACTGAATTACTGTTCACCCCGTGAGGGTGCAAGTTTGGGTCAGTTACTATCGACAAGCCTCTGCCGAGTCGTGGAGTAGCTGGAGGGAAGAAGGGAGTTATTGTTGTCTTTTCTGTGCTGCTATTATTGGAGTAAATGTTACCGCAGTTAGACAAAACACACAAAAACTACAACTCAGAGGCAAAGGAAGTGAAGTGAGCATAGACATTTTCCCAAACACAATGTGTGCATTAGCTTATTCTCTGGTGGTAGGGGGGTGGTGGTGGTGAGGGGGCACACATTCTTTCCAGTGACTGACATCTAAATCAGCTGTGGAATTACAATGCTTTTGCAGCCTTTGTACATGTTGCCTTACACAAGCTGGACCCGTATTGGATAACTAATTAGGCAAAGAAAGTAAAGTGCGGACTCCTGTACTGCTGAAAGGTTTGAGAGGAAGGGGGGGGGGAGAAATGGCAATGCATTCTCAGACAAGAGACTGTTTGGTGGACCTTATTGATTCCGAGGCAGAGGCAGAGATCAATGAAAAGAAACAGACTGAGACAAAGAGTGGCATTTAAGGGTGGAAAAAGCTGACATTTTCTCCATCACTGTCACAGCCGCGGCCATAATGCAGCGGCAAATATTAAAACATTTCTCATCTGCGCGGGAGTATTGGCAGCAGAAATTGTTTTCTCCGCGGTGTGATACTCAGGCTGAACTCCCAGTAGGATCCCCGGGGACTGCAGATTGGTGCCTGTGACATATCGGCACCAGCATTTACACACACCTGCCACTCACTCCCAAACAGCCCAGGAGCAGGGCTGTAGAGGGCAGATAGCAGCTGAGGAGGCTGTCGGTTGGACTGCTGTCAAGGTGGAAAGATGTGGTGGAATTCATCACTGATAACACGCTTATGTTTGCAGGCTGCATAGAGTGCTTCTATTAGTCAGCAATGCCCTCGACACCGCGTGCTGGTTATGCATATCTAATGAGCATGTGTGTACGTGTGAATGACGTTTACTTATCCGTGTGTATGTGCGCCCGTGCCCGCGCCTGTTAAATGCAACGTGTGTTCATGTGCGCGCCGGCGCCGCATTGTGTGTAATTATTGTGTGTGTCTTGTCCTTCGAGCGCACCCTCTTGAGTCTTGAACTCTGAGTGACACAGCTACTGCAGGGTCATATCTCTATTTGTGGGGATAAATGATATTATGCTACACTAAGAGAATTACATAGAGGATGTGAGGATGTCCCTTGGAGTCACCAGGCTCAGTGATCAGTCATAGTTACTTTGCGTGTCTCTTAAGTCCCCCCCCCCCTCCGTATCTGTACTCATCCACTGGTCTGGAACGGGTGTTAAATGGATCCTAGACCACATCCCGTCATTATGAGCTTATGATTTGAGCCTCATGACTGAGAGAGAAGGAGAAGGGGAAGAACGCGGAGGGGAGATTAAGAAAAAGAGATCAGTGGAAGAATATAGTTCATTCGCTTTGCAGTATTCCTTTTTTTCCTTCTTCGCTTCTCTTCGTCTCATCTACCTCGTATCATCTTTTTTTTTATCCATGCTTCTTTTGCTCTTTCTTTCAAAAAAACTTGCTCTCCCACCTTAGCTTGAAACTTTTCCTTTACCAATCTCCCTCTCTCCCTCTCTGCTCCTTTCACTCCTCCACTCTCCCCTGGTGGTATTTGATAGCAGTAAAGCAGGAAGCAGGAGAGCAAACAGCAGGTGAGCCCACTCTAATACTCAACTGTGCCATCTGCTGCGGTCACATGACTGTGCTGCACGCCCGCTCTAACGCCATGATGCCCCATCATACCTGACACATCAATCAATCATGACAAAGAGCAGAAAAGAGAGAGAGAGAAAGAGAGCAAGAGAGTATGAATGGAAAGACATCAACTACGGTCAGGCCTATCAATGAAACCCAGCCAATAATTAACAAATATAATTTATTACCTCGTTCTCTCATGTCGGTGAACTAATCAGCACAGTTGAAAATGGATTATTGACAACACTGATATGCATAGATTCCCTAAATGTTGCCATAATATTGTTTATTAAAAAGCTGCGAACAAAATCTGGAATTTTCCACTCCTCCTCCACTTCTTGTTCCTACAGTTGGACTTCACTGTGCAGATTTTGACGGTAGAAGGCTGATTTGACATTCATCTGCTGAAAGTGGAAATTTTCTCTGTGATCGCAAGTGTGATGTGGAAACTTGAAGCCTATAGTGCATATACACTGACGTGTGTCCCGCACTGACATGGCTGCGGCTTATTTTTTTCCCCCCAATGTGGCACGTGTAGATCTCACTATACTTTACAAATTAAAAAACCCTCATGTCAGTGCAGGGATATACAGGCTCCAGAGTTGTTTTTATATCTTTTAATACTTGTCCATTAGGGATTTTTTTTAAACAAAATAATGTGGTTTTTTGTGTAATCTTATGTTACATAATCCATCAACATGTGACCTCTAAAGTCACAGATTTCTCACAACAAATGATGTCAGCAACAACTTTTTTTTTACACAAATGCACAACAATAACAACAACAAAAGAAGGGAAAAAACAACTAAACCTCTGCTTCAACACAAATTTTTTGACTGGGTGTGAAGAACACATTCAATTACAGCTACAGAGGCTACAGGAAATTATTTCAGTCAAAACTGTCCCTACCACAATTAAGCTGCGTTAATTATGTATTTCATTAAGTAAGTGGATTAGAAGCAGCTGATGAAATCATAACGGGGTTTGCCGGAGGCCAGGCTGCAGAGAACAGACAGGAAACGACTGATATCTCTCCCTCTTACTTACACTCCTCTGTTCTACCCTGAAATAACCCTATAAATACTTAACACCTTCACAGGCCTATCTAGGTTGTCTCCATTCGCGCACAATCACCTGGCCTCTCTATCTGCATACCGTTTTTTTGTGTAGGATCATATAGTGTAATTGTACCATAGATACTGTTGACATCCACATGCTGTTTGCGAGTCCTCCGGAAACGATGAAGTCTCTCCATTTCATCTAAGCCAGTTCATTACCATTCAGGTGCAAAAAGGAGATAAAGCAAAAAGCAGATCACTCTTTCTGTCTCCCTCCTCTTTCACACCGATACTCTCTCTCTCTCTCTCTCTCTCTCTCTCTCTCTCTCTCTCACTCACTCACTCACTCACTCACTCACTCACTCACTCACTCACTCACTCACTCATGCACTCTTTCATTTTATCTCTCTCTCTCTCTCGTTCTCTGTGTTCTCTGATGTTTTATTTGATATCCCACAATAAAGCCTCTCTTTGAACTGCCATCAATTGTGTATGGATTTTTCCTCTGAGGAGAAACAGAGAGCTGTCTGAAAGGGCTCCAGTCCCGCAGGCTGCCTTCATATTGATGCAGAGGAGTATTGCCATCTTCATTGCTGGATCAATCACTCACGTCACTGTTGTTTTATGGCCGGGGCCACTTCACAGAAAGAAGCCTGACAACATCACCGCAGAGGTTTGCAAAACGATACAGCTCTGATAGTTGAGGAGGGTGGAATGGGCGGTGGAGGGCTGCGGGAGGCTTTTCGGATGCAAGAGGGGATGAATTTAGATTCTGTAACTGTCACACACACACACATGCGCTCGCAGATATCTACAGCTGTGGGAGCCTCTGGTTTTATCGCTTGGCGTGGTTAAACCGAAAAACACTGAGAAGACCACGGGATGTTGTCAAAAGCGTTGATCTGGGTCACCTTGCAGATGCAGAATCTGCGATGTCCCTCCACTTTACTTTCTGTAGCCTACGTTTTGTTTTGTGTGTGGCGCTGAGCTTCCTTCCAAGAGAGCCTCAAAATTGCAAACAATCTAGCAAAAGGGCTCACTGAAAATATTCTGATACTAATACTCTTGAAAGGGAAGTTCCAGGTTTTGCAGCATGGGTGTAACATTTTTATCATTTCACCATCTTTGGTGTATAGATACGGGAAATGCAGATTCATACTAAACTGTGTGTTTTTGTTTCTTTTGACTCTTGCCAGTATGTAGTCCCTTGAAAAAGATTGTAGCATACAGCTTGGCAAAGCTCCAGCACTATGAGCAGCTGTAGATTTCTAGCAGAGTAGCCATCCCTTTCAAACATTTATCTACAAACGTAATACTCTACTATACTCAAATTCTGGTAAATTTCAAGAGCAATTACAAAATTGTGCAATTCGGTTCAAAACTGCACAGTGCATACCTCGCTTTAATTTGAATTTTCTGTCTGTGGAAAGCATTTTCTCATGCTCGTCACTACTTTTTCTCACACACAAACAAAATAGGAAGCAAGCCACAGCCCCACACTAATATAAACAAACCTGCATGTGCGCATGAATATGAATGGACACGTGCACATGAATACGGTAGATAAGTCGGCTGTCGACTTGATGAGCAAATGTATGTTAGGTCAGGCACAGTGTGGGAATCACTTCTCCATCATTTCAGCTGATTGGTGTCAGCTATCTCATTCTTGCTCAATATCCGCCATCTTTTTCAGCGACCAGCTGACTGGTAACATCCAATCACAGTCACGCGGAGTGTGTTAGGCATACAGATTATAACCTGTCAATTCTTACTAGGACCCCAGAGGCTCAAATTACACTTTGCTGATTCAACCTTTGTTCCGATCACTGCAGAGATTTGTAGTCGCTGTTCATATGCACCTAATCATGTATTGTCAATAAGTGAACGCAACACTGTTGAAATGCACTTCACTACAGCATTATTGTTCATGTGGCCTGATTACAAGTTCTGCAGCATCTACAGCAGTAACACAGTGCTATTTAATATTTATAAATATATTTTATACAGTATGTTTTGCCAAGGGGCTAATGTACCTTAAATCACTGCTAAGTTGACAACAGCGATCTGAGTCACCGATTAAAGGCACAGATGTGGTCAGTAACAGTGGTGATGCCGTATAGCTGGTTCACTTAGGTGTTCCATATACCTCAGGATCCTGTGGTGATTCTTACGTGTATGAAACACCTCAGGATCACTCTGCTGATGTCTTCGTTGAACTTTTTGTTTTCTCAGCAAAACTCTTTGTTGCTGCCTGAATTCTTTGAGAACAAAGATTCCCAAAAATCTGTCTGTGTAATTACCCATAAAAGGTGAAGGCCTTGACAAAAAGTGAAATTGCTGCGCTTTTCTGTTCACTGCAGCAGGTGCAGGAATTATTATTATCCTTTTTGGACAATAGGCGGAAGCTAACTGGCTGTTGAGACCGAATATCTCCCGCAAGTTCATCTTTGGTCAACTCGTTACATCTATTTCGAGCTTACTGACGGCTATAATGACACCTGCGTTTTTTACTTTAACGTCATTCCGAATACGCTCCGACTTAAACTCAGCTTTGGTCACAAGTGAAGCAGCCTGGTGTTTGGGAGGTGCAGCAGCAGACACCAGAGTCCCTCTAAACCCATCAGTCATCGCTCCCACTCTGAACTCTATATGACCTTCCCCTCTGCTCTGGAAGACTAGTTGGCTGTGTGCACTCTGGCATCTCCATGTTCACCTTAAAGAGACAGGACCTACTATTTTTTTTCCTGAATTACAACATTTGGGAAACTTTCTGTTTCAGCACCTCTTAGGTATGAGAGCTGACCTAAAAGCAGTAAAAGCAGTGAAAGAAGGAATGAATGAGGCCTGGTCAGAAAAGAAGTGGAAGTCCTCACGTCTGGTGAATGGCCCTTTAATTCCCTCTACTGACAGAAGGCAATGGCAGCCTGGAGGAGGGTCAGGACACCAGTTGGCATGAATAGACACATTTTTGTCTCGTCTCCAACTTTCTCTGCTCTGTGCCTCCACGGACTGTAACATCTCATTTTTTCCCCCAAGCTGGAAGTCTCAACAGCCATTCTCTTGTCATTGGAAGGCGGGCAGGCAGCTCTCTGTCTCCTCACTCACAGATGAATAGAAAACATTGTGCCAAAAGCTTCAGAATTGCCAAGCTGTTTTCGATTGCATATAAAACACAGAATTTGAGAACATGTTTGAAGATGACAGCCTGATTGGCTGTGGTCATTTCAGGCTGTGTGGGCCTCATTTCTTCCTGTGTTTCATCAGTGGGTGCATTCATCCATTCAGGATAGATTGAAGCAGTAGCCTTTAATAAAGTCACTAGGCTTGAAAATATATGAATAAAATGACATCCACTGCCATGGATGGATCAAATTGACTTATCCCCGGTAATAGCCCAAGGATAATGTGTGCAAGTGTGTGTGTGTGCGTGCATGTGTGAGAGAGAGAGAGAGACAGAAAAAAAGAGATGAGCAGAAACAGAGATGGATATAGTGGTAAGACAAAGGCAGGAAAGACAGGAATATCAGAGAAATAAAACAAACTTGACCTAAGGGGACAGAATTCAATGAAAACCCGGAGCTGGACACATGACTTTGAATCTTATTTGTATTGGTGAAAGTGACCTATCTCAGGTGCAAGTGTTATTAGGGATGCTGAAAAGGAGAAAAACAAAGCCATTAAAGGCGAGAGCAGAAGAGGGAGAGTGACAAACTTGATCTTAACAAAGTTAAAGGGTTATTCAACACAAAATATCAAAATTATGAGTCCAATTTCTCCAATTCCACAGCAATTTGATCGCGCTGAGCCACAGAGGACTCCCAAATCCAATGATACGCCGGGGGAGGCATAAAGAGTTGAACAAAGGCAACGATGATGACAAAGAAAGTTCAATATTTCAGTCAATTACAAAGAATAATACCACACAAACATCACACTGCTTTCCTCCCATTTTCCTTATTTTCCCCGTTGTTCGGCAGATGGATGTTGGAGCGCGATGTTGACGGAGTGGTCGTGAAACCACAATAATGGCAGTCACAAGCGACGGCCGTACAAGGAGACACATGTCTGTTCTCTGCTCTTCAAATGTCCAGCTTAAACTCCTGCTATGTGTGAATAAAGAGGACAGGAAGTGGCAGTTTGGCAGCTCCAAACAGGAGTGTCACTCTCAATTGCGTCCCCTGCCAGCTCCAGACACATCACACGGCCGAAGAGGTCACGGGACTGACTCTTTCTCTCTCTCTCTCCCTCTCTCTCTCCCTCTTCCCTCTCTCTCCTCTTTCGTCTGTTTTACAGGACATTCCATTTCAATGCCACCTACGCAATGCAAAACAGTCAAGGAGAAGACAGAATGATGTACAGAAGACACAAGCCAGACCGACGGCGGCACATTTTTTGAAAGCTCCGATAAAACATGAGGCTTGTCTTGTCAGATTAACCTGACACCCTGTGTCAAAATCCCTGCCATGTCTCCGTGAAGCAGAGAAGCAGATGTCCTGAGTTTGCCTTCCTCCTCTGGACAGAGCTGTCAAGATTTCCTCATGAAGGATACTGAAGACAGTGCAGATGGAAAGAATGAGTAGTCTGAGGTTTAGCTTGTTTCGCTGTCAGGAATCGGTTTTATGATCAGAAACAGTGAGCTTTGTTGAAAATGGTGTTGGAGTTTCTGTTTATCCATCTTAACAAATCACACACAAGTAACATGTTTTATGTAACAATTCTGACAAAATAGCTTGTTTTGAGAACCTTTTTTTGTATTGGGCATCACATTCTGAATGATCCCCTTTAACGTGTAGTTAAACATATTTTAAAAAACTTAGAATATGTTATGTCTGATATATGTATTTCCTCAAAAAATGTTTAAAATCCTTCAAATGACATCCACTCCTCCCCCCTCATTACAAAGAAGAGTCTATGAATATGCTTATATGCTTACAATTTCAAAATGTATCACTCCTTCAATCCATTTTCAGTGTTTGTCCACTGGAGGCTTCAAGTTTCCACATCTCAGTTTTGTAATAATGCATCGGAATTGGCTACAAACTAGTTGTGATGTCACAAATGTCTTCAAATGCTTGTAGGCTCACCCTTATAATTGGCTGTTCAGCGCGCAGAGAGAAACTTTCCACTCGCAGCAGATGCATGTGAAAACAGCTGTCTAGCGTCAAACTCAATGAGGCTCAAACACCCAGAAACAAGAAGAAAAACATATTTTTGAGCAGAGAGTGACTGTAATGTAGTCAATTCTCTGCTGTTATCTATGTTAATTTAAACTGTTTTGGAAAAAAATGTAAACATTACACTTTTATATATGTATCATTAAATTACTTATAAACATTGGTAGAATGCAACTAGACGCTCAAGATCAGCACGATTACAGTTATTTGAGTATTTAATATCTCTATATTTCAGAGGTAATTACTGTATTGTTTTATTTCACAACAATTATGTCAGAGATTTAGTTATAGGTTGTTGTTTTTTTCAAATTGAGATATGATATGTACGGCTTATAAAATCTCAAATTTATCTCCTCAATTAAAGTCCTCAATTCAAGTGTTGAATGCAGGACTTTAATTGAGGACACTTTTATGCGTTGTGGAATATTTTTTTAAGTGAGGTACATTTAGGTGAAATATCATTAGAGGACAATGGAGATCTTACATTGCAGGCCTGTGTGCTCCCACACAGGAAAGGTCATACTTTTTGTTCTTTGCTTCAGTTGTCAGTTCCTACCCTAGCTGCTGATAGAACAAAGCTCCACTGTTATAGAATTATATGTATTAAATTCAGGAACCTAGATTAAAATGCACTCATAAATGTCATTTGTATCTGATAAGAAATGGTTCTTGATGATTATAAGCCCTTGCCAAACAGAAGGGAAGTCAAATGGATTTTGATTCCTTTCCAAATCATTCAGTAGCTTCCCACTAATGTAACTTGATCAGGGCACTCTCAAACTCGAGCTCTGTGGAATGACAGTTGAGATTAATTTTGTCAGCCTTGTAATCGCGCCTTATTGATGTGTTTCCTGTGAAATGGCACATTGGAAAGAGCAGCTTCAGCCACGGGGCAACTGTGTTTCATATGGTAGTCATGGATGGACATTTGATGTTGACCTCCCGATCGCACACCATCATACCGTTGGGCACGCACGCACACACACTCACAGGTAATGCTCTATTATGCTGATTTATTGAAGGTTAATTTAATCACTCTTGTAATACCTGACCAGAGGGTGTTCTTACCCGTGAAAAATCCAAGTAGCGGGAAAAAAAGGGAGAAAAACATGACAACAAATCAAAAAGTGATTTCATGAAGGTGGCACCAGAGACAGGCCAATCCATCAGAAGGGCGGCAGAGTGTAGACGTGTTGCCACGCGTGGTGCCAGGCGAGGTGCCAGGCGGTCCAAGGCACATCCTCCATGCCAGCGCCCTGAGGCTGCATGTCCTCGTCACAAGGACAGAGAGGTCGTTAGGACTAACTGCACTAAATCACATACAGTACCTCCTCCCACCCACTGTCATGGCCGACAAAGCAGGTTGATGCAGGAATACTGGAAGAGGTGGAGTGGCTACTGGTCGCGTCTACTGGTTTGTTCCAGAGTAATAAACATCATATCCTCTTATTCCAATTGATACCGTGATATATGATGTTGTTATGACACTTCCCCTGCTTTTGAGTGCACCCCAATGTCAACAAGGCTTTACATGGAGTGAGTGATTCCTCCTAAATGCATTTTAGAGTTTTGCACAAATACATTTTCAGAGCTAAGTAAACAATGCGGGCCATTATCTAGATGTATTGTTTATGCATTTTGTGCTCCGTGGCTGGGATGAGCAAGTGAGAGGGAGAGAGCGGAGAGAGGGAGAAAGACAAAGGAGGAGAGAAGAGAGAGAGAGTAAGAGAGGGAGAAAGAGACAGCCTCCTTTTCCAAAAGACATCAACTCTGTGAACAGCACGGGCAGATTTTCCATTCTGTCAGCATTTTTCTTTACGTGCCGAACAGATAGCTAAAGGTACCACTTAATGTGATGGGAGACGGGATCTAATGGATTGATACACAGGTTTTGACATGCTATTTGAGCATGGAGCTCGCTATAATTGGTCATGTCATTGTGCATTAAACTAACGATATATAGAGTAGTGCCCTGAGACGAGTGTCTTTAGCAAATCTGTCAGATATCAGACCAAAATACCTCTGACAGCTATCCCAGGCAGAAGCAGCAGCAGCAGCACACTGCAACACAGCAACATGAAAACCTGCACGCATAAGTGAAGGCACATTCGAATCACACCACCTTAAACTCTTAAAACCACTCCTCCCCACTTGCTCTCCCACAAATTGTTGTGTCTTGTTAACTTAAAGGATAGGTTGCGTCTTAATACAGTACTCGCATGCCTGTTTGCTCTGCTCCTCTCCATACTGACCATCGAATAATCCCTCTAATATAACGGATGGGAAGCAAAATACACACAAAAATGCTTCCTGAAGTTAAGTCGAGGTTGATATGAGGTCAGAGTAGTCGAAATTAGACTTAGTAACTTGCAATTAGTAACTGCAATTTTTGTGTCTAACTGTTTAAGACTCCTGTCATCAACTATATATGTATATGTGTAGAATACGTTTTTGTCCTCTGGCACTTACACAGGGTTTAGATTTGGAAGGGATTTGTTGATGGCCACTATAAACAGGAGGAATGATGATATAACCAAAATATGTTTCATTGTACTTGTGTGAGTACTGTATGAGGAAGAGCTGAGAAAAGCTGAATCTATCTTATTATATATTTGATTCCAGTTATAGGAATGACTATGGCCGAGTTCTTTAGTATCGTGGAAACTTAAGGCAGAATTTCCTTTCTATCTGAAATGGTGACAGGCCAGTGACCTTTATATTGGTTGACATAGATGCGTGTGGCTCCTCCTGTGACATACCAAGGGTCAGAGGTCCAAGGTGAAGCTAACTTGGCTCTACCCATGACTCCTTCTCTGCTGTCAGATGACATCATGTCACCTTTGGTATGGAGGCTGAGTGAATGGACAACACAAATTGTCTTCCTTCTTGACATGTAAGGATTTAGGATAAGGATTTGAGTTGCAAATCTTTCTTGTAGGCAAGGACCATATAGTTGTTTATCAAGTTATGATGTCAGCCCAGAAACACTTTGGAAGGGACATTTGATGTGTTGCTTCTCTTTAACCCATTTCCTCTCAACCTGTTGATATTTTTAAGACTTTTCTGATTAACGTGAGGCATTAAAACACAAGAGAGCTTGCTTCTATAAATCTTACTGAAATCACAATTTATGGATTTTCAGAAACTCATACGTGTGCATCACGTACACAACAGTGCAAGCACGCTAAGACAGGAGCAATATATTTCAGTGTGCTCTAAAGACATCCACCACTATTTTGTCAGCCATTTTGTTTTCCTAAATACATAGCCTCTCCTCCTCAGCTGTCTGTCTGTCGGTGCTGTCAGCCACTCTTGTGTGATTGGTCTGATGGGCTTGATGCTCATCACTCTGTCAGGCTAGGCTCGCCTTTCATTAGTCTGGGCCCCTCCATCCGCCACACTCACACAAATCACATTGACATCCAAACTCCTCAGATCCACAGAGCAATTTAACTGATATTCATTAGAGGGATGACAAGAGCTGATGGGAGATCTGTGGAGCGGAGGAGTGGGGGGACTCATTCTCCTCCTATCCTATCCCTGTCCTGTCCGCCTCCTGTCTTCCCCCTTCACTGCTGACTTTGTTTTAGGAGCATTGAGGCGCATCGGCGTCTATAACTACCCAACCCTCAAGGATAGTCAAGACAAAAGAACAATGAATAACACATCTAATCTCCTCTTTATTGTCACAGAAAAATACAATTGAGGGGAGTTTTGTGTTTTATAATGCTAAATAATTGGCTCCAGCAGATCCACAGCTTTTACATCGCACTCTCATCTTACAGCCACTATAATGCTCATCCAAGCAGAAGTCCAATCATTTAGTCCTCTCCCTCCAGCCCCTCATTAACCCCCAAAGTGTCAACTATCTCATTAACGCCCCCAACCATCCTCACCTCGTGTCCATCACTTAGCCTAAAGCATTCATCACAACATAGTGTTTGAAAAAAAAAAAAACACTGATCATGTCAGTGATTATTTTATATCTGCAAAGGCTCTGTAATGTTGGAAAACTCACAAGATATTCAATAAGGCAGCACAGTCTTTTTCATTTGCATTATCAATGGCTACCGGTCTGAATCCCATCTTTCAATTATCATCCTTTGTTAAGGGCTTTATTCTGCTTGTCAGATGTGAGTCATCACTGGGTTCTCCCACAACGTTAGACCAATGTATCCTAAACGTCGGAGGGCCGGGAGCAAGTCTGAGGCGGTAATGAGTTTGTGTGAGAAGACAGGGTCAGGACACAGTGTGTGTGTGTTAATTAATCTGTTCCCGGGTGGGAGGAACTGAAGCGAGATGATGAGATTTAAGAGAGTAAATGGGTGTGCTGCACTCGAGCTGTCCTCTGTTGAGTGAGCGAGCAGGGTTAGAGGCTGGGCAAATGGCCGTCACCATAGTAACCAGATAACTTCCCTGGCCCAAGTCACTCAGTCAGTCAGTCATGACAAGCAAAGCCTGGGAACATCAAACAGAAAGAACATGGTGTCCCCAGGCATCTTCAATGAGACAAAGCTAGATGGTAGAGAATCTGAGGAGTAAATGTGTGCATGTGTGTGTGTGCCTTCATTGTGTATACTGAAAAACATAAAAAAAAAAGTTCTCATTACATGGCACTGAGCCTGAATTGTGACTACTCTGATAGCGTCAACACCTGCCAGTAATATTGTTAGATCCAAAAGCCTGCTTTGAGGGAATAGCACCTGTCTGTGCATTCTGCACCACTGTCAGCTTGTCTCAGCGCGCGTATATAGGATCTGCTTTATTTTTTCCAAGGGACAGTCTTGGAGTCCAGGTGTGTGCCAGATCTGCTGTCTGTGCCCAGGGCTCCTGATGGCATCCAAGCCCCCGTGGTAATCAGCCCACTCTGCCTGCTGTTGCAGCCCGCCTGCCTCCTCCTCCTCCAGTGGCTCGTTTCAGAAACATCTGGTGGTTTACATGCAGCACACACCACCTGCCAGACGCCTTGCAGGCAGTGGCACCACTCGCACCTCTCCAGTCCGCCCCACAACAACGCAGAAATCACCAGGAATATCTAGACAAACTGTGGCTGTGAAGACAACTGTGCAGAAAAATGCTGCTGCGCATTTTTAAGTTCTGTTCAGCCTTTCTGCAGATGTAGGCTTACGAGCAATCTGGCAGCCGATTTGCAAACGCTTAGAGGAACAATAATTGTGATTTATAAGATGCATGATTTTTCAGTAAGCCAGGTGAAAAATTTGAAATGGCTCGCTGATGTCAGTCAAATGTGCCAGTTATCTCTCTCATTACATATTACCTGATCCACAAATGGCTCTAAATGGTATATATGAAAGAAAACAAAGGTTTTATGCAGCAGTTAATTCAATTTAATCATAGAAGCACAAGGCATTAACATATTTGTATTTTTTTTATCAAATAACATTTATAAAACTATTGTGCAAAACAATGTCCTTTTAATCTTCTTCAAAGGCTCTGCACCAGTGGATAGTCATAGTCCTCTTAAATTAGGAAATATAACAAGTATGCATAATTTAAACAGCAAGTTGTAAGCTTATACCCTATATTTACATTTTTACATAGACCTGGATTTCATGTGCCCCTCACTCAATGATAAAGAACAAGGCAGCTTTTACAATCAGCAAGAAAATCAATAGGCTGTACAGAGAAAACTATCAAAACAAGCGCTGAACTTTTTCTGTTTGGCAGATTCTTTTAAGGAGCTTTCCCAGGCATTGGCTGTTTTAAGGTGTTAAAAAAATGACCAGTTTAAAAGGGCATTTTAAAATCTGGACAGGACAGGACAGGACTGTACAAATGTAACAGTAGAACTTGTTGAACATGCAGTCTACCAGCAAAGCAAAATCAAACTCACAAAAATATAAAATAAATACAATAAAGTTAATACATTTCAAGTTATCAGATGACCTTCTTGTCAAGAGATTCACCATGATCATGAAATAATCTGTTATCTCTCATTATCAAAGGTGTACATATAGCAAGGGAGACAACAGATTTAGCTGAATATCTTTGACCTACAGTATATTTTGACAGGTGAAATAAATGTCTTTTGAAATAGAGAGGAATCAGAAATGTTTATAGGCCGAATACATGTAAACACTTTGTGCTGACATTTTTAACAGTAGTCCGTGGCATCTTTGTGCATTACCACACTTTCCAAATTTTTTGTTTTATATATTTTTTTGTTTTTAACAGTCATTCTATATAAAATTATATAGATGTCTTCCAGTTTTACTGCTGAGAGTACTTTAGTGTTTGTCGAGTTCACACACATATAGCAGATGGTCCTCTGGAGACTTCCCATGGCTCTTGCTGAGGTGAAGCTTGATGGCGTGCTTAGTGGCAAATTTACGGACACAGAGCTGGCAGCGGTACACTACCCCATTACTACTGCAGTCATCTTGTGATTGTGGAGAAAGGAAGGACTCAAGGGGCACGAGTTTCTCAGTGAGCGTGTGGGAGTCCCTGACAGTCTGTTTTGGGGACAGCTTGGCCAGGTCCCTGATTCTAAATCCCAGGTGGGCTTCCAGGTGGCATACATATGCTGCTGGGGTTCGGATCTGTGAGGCACAGTCACTACAGAAGAATATGGGCTGACCAGAGTCCAAGTTCTTGAGGAACTTGGTTCTGCCCGTTCTCCTTAGCTGGTATTTGACGTTCGCCAGCCAGTGGCTGATGGTGGTCATAGAGAGACCTGTGAAACGAGACACATGCATTCTGTCCTGTGGGCTGAGGTCATTGATAATGTATTTCCCCTCTGATGTCTGCCTCAGGGTGGAGGCAAACTGGGCCTGCAGAAGGAGGAGGTGCTGGGGGTTCCAGTTGGAGTGACGACCCTTGCGTTTGTGGCCATGCAAGGATGCGTCGTCATCATCATGTGTTGAGACCACAACCTCAGCTTTGTCTGTGACCCGGGCACGTGAGGAAGGCTTTGGGACATGGTGGGACTGTGTCAGGTTCCTTAGCATGTCTGAGATATCAGACAATGCATTTTCATGCAGAGGGCTGCTGGATGTGTAGGGAGAGACCACTGTCAGCTTTGCAGGAGTAACAAGGGAGGAGGGGGAGATGGAGGAGGCTGTGGATGAGGGTGTTAAGGGGGCTGATCCTACAGAACCCCCTCTATCGCTTTTTCCTTTTGTAAGGTCCATAGGCTGGTCATCACTGGGCTGGCAAAAGCTATTATCAACTACACTTTCTGGTTTTTTGGTCTGTGAGGGGGGAGCGGCCACAGCAGCCCTCTCAGCCATGCTCTGGCTGAGCCTGGAGAGCAGGCTCAGGGGATCTTGGTTTGGCAAGGATGGCTTGGCTGCTTTCCCCAAATGAATGTTCATTACTGACTGAAGAGCACTTAGAGGATTGACAAAGGGCTGCTCTGGAGGAGTATGGCCAGTGATAATGGCGGTGCTGCATCTCAGTGCAGAGGCGAGTGGGGATTTGACTGCTGCCTCTCTCTTGGGTTCTGTTGCCGGGGATGCTCTGTCGCTATGGCTTCCCCTGTCACTATTGGCTGGGGTGACTGCCCTCCATTCCCGAGGTGAGTCAGCCTCTCCTCCCTTATGGGATTCTCCAGCCTCACTACTACAGGGAGAGAGATGATTCTCCCGCTTAGGAGACAAATGCTTCACCCTTTGCTCCACTTTTGCTACTTTCTCAGTTACTTTTTTCACTAAATCCTCCATTGCCTGGAAGTTGTTGCTAGGGAAGGGGGAAGACTGGGTAAGCGGTGGGGAAATTAGGGGTTGGTTCTTGGCAAGAGAGGACAGCACTCCATCCTCTCCATTGAACAAGAACTTCATTGGGGAATTCTTTTCCATGCTGCCCTGTTGGAGCTTGAGGGCACTGGGGAACTGGTAGGCTGCATGGATGCTAGGGTAGCCCCCCCAGCTTGGATTCCCACTCTGAGCCTTGTTGATGGCTGACGTCACAGTGTTTTCCAGTGATTTGAGAATATCAAAGCCTCCTTTAGGGCTCTCCTTCAGGTCCTCTTCAGTAAGATAGTTATACTTTGAGATGTCATATTTTTCCTCCTTCTCTGTATCCTCCTCCTTCCCAACTAAATCTGTAACTTGCTTCTCAGTTTCAACAGCCTCTTGCATAGTGCACTCCTCCTCAACCTCCTCCTTCTTGATCTCTTTGAGAGGAGGGGAGGTAGCAGTTTGTGTTGTCATGGGGGGAGGTGGAGGAGAGAAGGTGGAGGGTGCGAGTGGGACAGACTGGACCCTCTGTTCAGTAGGTGTGGTAACCCTCCCTGGGTTGGGGGAAGTGGCCTCAGGAAGTGTTTTGATTCTCTTTCCTACAGAGCTGGTCACCCTCAGGAAGTGTCCTGTCACCATCATGTGGGTTCTCAACTCTTGCAGTGTATTATGGGAACTCCCACACTCCATACACTTGAGGATTTGGAATTTGTTGGATTCAAACTGCCAAGCGTAGCTGGCACCGTTCTGGTGACCATAACGGTTACTAGTGGCAGAATAGGGGCTGGAGGAAGGTTTCTGGGAGGATTCACTCAGGTCTGCAGGTTGGTGCTTAGTTTTGGGGGTTCCCTCTCTAGAACGTGGTGAGGCAGTGAAGTCCAACCCCACAAGTCCCCTTTTTTTAGAAGACATGATTTTGGCTGCCACAGGGGCCATGGGCTCCTTCAGAGGCACTTTCTGGTAGTGTTTGGTTTTGATCATATGGACACTGAGGTCCTGGAGGGATTCAAAGGAGTGGCCACAATACATGCACTTCAAAACCTTCTGGGCATCCTCTTTCCCCTCCATTTCCAACAGGGAACGCTTACGTGGTTTAGACCAACGCTTTGCACCGCTACCTGACCTGTCGTGGTTGTCGTCACGGTAGTGGCCTGTGTCATTCATGTGAACAGTCAGCTCCACCAGTGTATCATAAGCAGCACTGCAGCCCTTACAGCGGAATTTACTGGCCCCAGTGAAAATTGAGCCAAACAGCTTTGGGTTTTGCCTATGGAGCTGGACTGTGCTAAACAGACTGGGCTCAGAATGAGCAGGCTGCCGACTCTGGGGCGGATGCTGTTGAAGTGTCTTTGCCACTGCCGACTGGTGCCAGTCATAGCTACTGCTGCTGCAGCTACTACTGCTACTAGTGCTGTTGCTGCGAGTTGGCTTCTCTGTAGAGGCAGATGACTGTGCCTGTGGTGGTGTGGAATTAAAGTTCAGCGGTGACCAAAGGGGACTGGTCAGGAAGCTAGAGTAGATAGCCTTCATATGTTCTAAAGTGTCCATACCTATGGGTGGTGTCTTAGTGCCACCATTCACAGGTGCTGTGACCATGGTGCCCTCACTTTTTCTGGAGGGGCTCTCAAAGTCTGAGAGACAATCACTGGTCTCACTCACATGTGACTCACTGTCCATGTCTTGTCCAGAGAGCTCTGCAGCCCCTGCAGATTCCTGGTCATATGCCTGGTCCTTGGCAGGGCCTACATTTTCCTCCACAAATTTCATTGGAAGGTCATCCTGAGGGGTTGAGGTCAGGTCATCTGCTTCCACCTCCTCATCCCCTACTGTGAGCTCTGCCAGTTCCTCAGGAGAATAGGCTGCAAGGAAAATGGAGACAAAGAGAAAAAGACAGAGATGAGTTAAATTGCAGGGAGTGAACACGCTATGTTAGAATAACTGGAGAAAAAGTTTCCCTGCTATGTGTGCCCGAGGACTCCCAGGGATAAATGAGCCATCTGTGTGGGAGCCTTTAAAGCTGAGCTGAGAAATTACAGTCATCCCATTTCACCTCATCAACCGTTGAGGTGTTATTTTCCTCTAGGCGAGCCTGTATTTATATACTACCCCAGCCACACAGAACTTATGCCTCCCCTCTTTTCACTCCTTCTATTGGAGGAAAACAAAAAAGAAATATCTTGGCAAAAACATAATGCGCCATTTTATTTATCTCAGGGCGCAACAGCTTGAAATGAAAACTAAATCTGAAATTAATGAAGCCCAATCTCACTGTGGCATTCTCCTCTGGGGTAATAAATGAGTTGGATCAACCTCCATCTGTCAGTTAATATGTGTGACGCCTCTTCATCTGCTTCTTCTCTGATTACACACACACATGAATACAGACACACACATGCTCACACAAAGAGTATATCTTGAAGAGTTTCACGAAAGGCATGTCAGGATTTTGTTGATGAAATTTTGACGTTAGATAGGACATGACACTGTCATCTGGACTGAAGTGAGTTCATCAGTGTCTTCATATGTGCAAAATAGTCAATACTCTGGAGTGATGCTGCATTCTTAAAAGCAAATCTCAATAGTCCAAAAAGGTGTTAAATGTCATGCAAACATAACATAGAGGCATTTCACACATCATAAAAACAAAATGACAAGAGCAAACTAAAGTAATGAAGAGAATAAAACAAGGGGAAGGGAGGTATTTATAGGACGTGAGTGAGGATTGTTAACATGATGGCGATGCATAAGCAAACTGTCACATTGCATGTTGGCGCCCACTGCTCACATTGAGAGAAATGGTGAGTATGTGTGGTCATGGGCTTGTATAAAGAAGATAATGTGTACAGCAGGGCACACACACACATGCACACACACACTCCCCTGTCCTCTGTGGCTGCCAGCCTACCTACCCAAGGCCAACTCGCCCACCACTCACCCCCTTCTTCCGCAGTGTCACCATGCCCCTTTCTCTCATTTCCTGTCTGCTTCTCTGCTAAACTGCTCATCTAAAGGAAAAACAAATGATCTCTGGACAGGTCTGAGGCCATTTGGACAATATTATGAACTAAGACAAATGCCACAGAAAGAAGCTGTAGGTATGGGCTTTAATGGTTTGGGCACACACACAGTCAACCTTGTGCATGTGGATACAAACAGGCGTGCGCACACACACACACATACACAGGCACACACACACACGCATGCATGCTGTGACTAAACCCTTCATTCCCCCCACCTCCCTATACACACACACGTCCAGTCTAAACAAAAATGTCATAGCTGAAATAACTCTCATTTCCAGTGCTAACAGCCAATCTCCAGGCAAGCATGCGGCTGGCGCTGGTCTGATTTGGGCCCTGGGGGCACAGTCAGCAGGCAGCCCCAGTGAGAGGCTAGCCTAATGGAGACCTGGCAGGTGCGGCCCACTCTCCGTCCTCCCGGAGATTTGGTTTGTCACTGGGTATCCATTACCTGCCATTCACCGCTGATAGGCCCCGACAGCCCTGATCAAAAGATGTCGTCGGGCCCCAGTCCGCTTGGCAGTCAGTGGCATGTCGTTTGTAAAAAGGGCCAAGCAGGGTGTAAATAAAATGACATGATCACTTCCCGGCCCCTCATGTTCTGGACACAATTATGATAATGTGGAAGTGGAGGGGAGGGAGGGGTCTGGGAGGAAGAAGGAAGGGGGTGAGGAGGTAAATCGCTCACGCTCGGGCAAACACTCAAGGGAGATATTTCACCACAACCAGTGCTCAAGCAACTACACATACCCTCTTTCCTTTTGTTTTACTTTCTCTTCCGCCTCTATTCTGGAAAGTATTTGTGTCAGATTCTCATCTGATAGAGGAAATCCAGCCAGGATAAGGTACATAATGTGTTTGTCTCCTGACTAGCTGGTCACAGATGTCAGCTTGCATCAGGCGGGCCTGGCACACCGCTTGACCAAGTTGTCAGGTCACCTTTCTCTTCCTCATCGAGGGAATATTCCACATACTTCTCAACATTGTCTGGCTATTTCAAATGATGCTGTATCAAATTTTAAGTTATGCCATTGCATCCATATACCTTCCCAGGCCTCCCAGTGTGCTTTAACATGGTAGTAAATGTTTTACATTTCATACTAATAGAACTGTGGCCCTATAAGTTATTGTTAGTGCACAGAGGGGGAGCGAAGTCCAAAAGGACCAGCTATAAAAACCTACAGAGTCTAGCCGTGCTCCCAGGCAATTTAAAATGCAAAACAAAAACCATTATGTCTGAGCACTATCTGTTAATTTAATCCCCAATGACTGATAATCCATCACACTGGGTGACAACCACATCCAATTATTCTCCCTGGCTTGACTGACAACAGAGGTGATTTATCAAGCTAATAAAAGGTGATAGGAGTATAGAGGCTCCCTTAGAATAAAAAAAGAGGATTATAAATGCAACAATACTCTTGGATGCAGTCTTAACTAATAT
Source organism: Lepturacanthus savala (assembly GCA_030544235.1). Taxonomy (NCBI): domain Eukaryota; kingdom Metazoa; phylum Chordata; class Actinopteri; order Scombriformes; family Trichiuridae; genus Lepturacanthus; species Lepturacanthus savala. The sequence goes on from CM060465.1 coordinate 20,478,877, forward strand.
CTAAGCATATGGTGAAGGTCCAATGTGTGGGAGTTTTCCTAATGTTTGTGTATATTGAGAGAAAGTGTGTGTGTGTGTGTGTTTCTGTAATGATAAAGTGAGCTGATGCCATGTGGGGAAAAGACAAGAATCATTAGCTTCCTTGAATGATTCCTTTGGGGTGGGGGTGAATAAGAAGTGTAGGAGGTGCACTTTCACACAATCAACATCTCAGTCACGGCTCACACAGAAATAGCAATAACACGTTCACACAAACACACGAGCTGCGGAAAATAGAAGTCTCACATGCAGAAACACACATTTCATCTTAAGATACACAGCCTCAAATAGACCCCCATGTAATTATAAATAAAGCAAGTCAGTCATTTATGACACTACCCCCCCCCCCTTCACCCCCACCAACGTGCACACAAACACACTCATACACGCACGTAGATGCAAGAGATGAGGAAAGACAGTGACATCTTGGCATGCAGGAGGCATTCCTGTGGAGTATCATTTTCATAAACATAAGGGCCGCAGACGAGGAGGGAGAGATCATCTGATAGAAATACTGCAGTGCTGCTCTGACGATCATGAACAACAGACAGGGCAGGGACAGAGGGTGATTAAGCAGGAAGGTGCTGTGGCTGCCTGTAAAGCAGAGCATTTCTGTGTCTCTCTCTCTGTGTCCTTCCCTCAGTCCCATGGGTTATTTCTCCTCAAGTGCTACTGAAAGTACTGTCTGTTTTTGATGCCGTGTTTTTAAATAGGCCTCGTATGCATGACCTGGAAAAAAAAAATCAATTGTGTGTTTCTCAAGTAGAAATCCTCACGCCGCCGTCTTTAAAACATCAAAGCCCGAGTCAAATCTTTTGGTAAATGTGACGTTTGCGAATATGTCTTCATCGAGCGGCAATGAAATCTGATCCCTTTTTCTTAAATCAGTCCCTTGATGGCCAAAGAGCATGTTCCTGGTCTGGCCTCCACAGCTGGAGAAACAGTCTGGGAGCCAGATCACACCCAACAGCAGCGGGGTAAACAGGATGTGTCATTAAAAACTCTACCTGTTTCTGACCTGCAAACGCCAATGGCTGCTTGGTTTCTTTAAAAAAAAAAAAAAGAAAAAAAAAGCACAACCTTGCCACAGGCATTGTGATATAAAAAAGGAGAGTCCTTTATGAGTGAGACCATTATGAGTCTTTTTTTATGATATCTTAACATGTCTATATGTTGTATCTTTTTTCAGAAATGATTGTATAAAGATGTGGTGAGAACACTCATGTACATACTACTGATGCAATGTATAGTGTAAATTCAGGATGTTTCATTATAGTATATTATGCAGACAGGCGAGAGGAAGCAGAATGCTTGGTTAATGCCCACAGGGGGATTTGTTAGAAAATAAAATAGAAATACATGATATTAGAAAAGTAATTTTCATTTCCTTGCTTGATTGCATCTTAATTTTTCATTTCATCACTGTACACAAACTGTACTGTGCACAAGACGCAGCTGGGGTCCAGGGAAGAGAGAGGAAGTTGCCTACATGGGTGGTCCCTTACAGCTTATTTTAAGATTATAAAAAAAAAATTGTCTGAAGACAAAAACAACAAAAAGAAAGCACAGACTGCCATCTGTTGTTACTAGCTTATAACTATGCATGATTCTAGAATTTTGCCCTGTCGACATTAAAGAAAACACTATCTAAATAAAGTCTATCATGTCTTATTTTTATTATCCAGTTGAGCAACAGAGGGAAGGAGGTATGTTACCAAGACCTTTGATCACATGTCAGTTTGGATATTTGAAGTCCGTTGGTGATCAGAGAGCCGGTCTCTGAGAGGAGAGAGTTAAACTGTGTCACGACATGAGTGCATTTCTTGACATGTGTACAGTATTTTAACTGGACCTTGACGCCTTTAAACCAACACGGCCTCTCAGTGGGGGGCTCTTACTGACAGGAAACAGCTCCAGAACGCTACAGGACAGGAAGTCACCTCAGTCACAATCAAACAAACCACAAACCACTGACTTCCACTCACTCTCTCAAGTTTCCCAGCCGCCCTAAAACTCTTTAAATAGATTAGAATAATTTAGGCCAAAACAGCCCCATTCTGTCAAAATAGGAGCAGATCAGTAACATACCTAAAATGCCTTTCTGTTGTACACATTTGTCAAAGTGCTCAATCTAACTTAGTTCTCTCTCTCTGTTCCCTTTGATCCTCACAGTCTGGCTCAAAGTCCCACGAGAAAATATGTAACAGGTGATCAGTAGCCATTTGAAAAATTAACAAGTCCTGACATAAGTCCTTTTTTTTTTCCAGACATAACCAGAGAAAGACTATCTAGTGCCGCGCACATTCCGGCTTTTTTAATACATATCTCTGCCACCACATTATGCTCACACAAGCTATCATGTTACAAACCATCATGGACGTCTTTGTCAGTTTTTATTTGTGTGTGTTCTCTACCCCCTGATGGCATTGTGAATACATTGTGTCCGCCGATTGTAGTGCAGGATGTGCGATATGGGAGATGGGAAAAACAGAGAGATCATTCTGGCCCGAGGCAAAGCTTAGGGCTGAACCTTGTCAATTCACATAGTAAGAAGAGGGAGGGAGGGAGGGAGAAAGAGGGAAAGAAAGTAAAGCTAAGAGATAGAGACAAAAAAGGAAAGAAAAACACAGAAAAAGACTGACACTGTATAGATACAGCAGTCAGCTGCTCATTGTGTTATGACTGGACCTCAGAGCTGCCAGCTGCACACACAGACCTTCAAGACCTGAAAATCAACCTTGTTTGTCTGACATGACGCGAGCCACAAACACATAAATGCATCCAGCCACAAATTCCAATAATACAGAAGAAAACAAGGCCAAACTCATAAAGTCACAGTTTCCACAATCCCAAACTCAATGCAGCTACGGTAAGTGATAAACTAAACGGAAAGAAAAATCACCAAAGACACAGGTTACACAGGTAGAGAACCAGGGGCAGTAATGCTGCAGAAGATTCCACTGCAAAGAGATGTTTCGGTATGACATGCACATCCAGCGTGTCTCATGTGATGCATTCTACTCAGTCAAACTCAAATACCCAAATGTCTACTGCCTTCCTCCCATCATCCTCTCTACGCCTTAACTCAAGCAGTTCTCAAGGAGAGCTCCATGAAGCAGAAGTGCTGTTTATTTCTCCATTCCTTGAGCTGTTTAGGCCTCATGTAACAATGTTGTTAAAAGGTCATCAAGCTGTGTGAAAGCAGAGTAGACAGTGAGGGAGGAGATCCGCTGGGGTTGAAAGTAATGCTGAAACTAAACTTACGCTCACAGGCTGACTAGGTCCAGTAGGTCAAAGCTGAACAGTGTGCAATAATTAATTTAGTTAATAATTTGAAGGTTCACATTTCTTTTCACATCCAGCGGAGTGTTTTCATAACTGCATTAAACAGGACCCGTTTGAAACCTGTCTGGTTCGCTCGTGTTTTCTTTGCCCCATGAACTTTATTGTAAAAGTGTCTCAGTTATATCTTGCCTGTGTCAGGGCAGGGCGTACAGATGTCAGAGCTTCCCTTTGAGGCTTATGTAACTAAATCTGCGAGTCTAACATGTATGTCTGTCAGGGCTGAAGGTATGGCTGGGAGTACGACACTAGAGTAGGAGCTGGAGCCAGAGCTGAACCTAAGGGATGGGCTCAGAAACTGGGATTACGTCGGTGGTTTGTAGCCCGGACCGCAACTGGGACTGTGTTGAAAGTTGAATCTTGGGGTAAGCGAGCATCTGTGTGAGTGTCTGTCTGTGTGTGTTTGTGTGTGGAGAGGGGGGTGGGGGTGGGATGCTGGGAACAAAGTTGAGGCTGGGAGTGGGACGACCAAACCCCTCTCACAACGCACAGCTGCTGCCATGATCGCCTAGCAACGAGGAGGTGATGGACGCAGCCTGAAGATGGATGGCCACCATAAATCACCGTAGTGTGTAGGAGGAGGAGGAGGCAGGAGACAGAGAGAGGGAACAAGAAGAGCACAAAAAAAATAAAAAATAACAACAGTTTGTGTGCCGCAGCAGAGCTGGCCTCGCCTTGACCTCTCCACTGTACTCTTTTATTCATAATTGTTGGGGAATGACGTGGGGCTGGGGACTCTTCTGGGCAAAGCCGAACGGAAACTTGGTAATCACTACAGTCGGTTCGATCGGATCCAATGGATCATCGTAATGTGTAATTGCGCTAAACCTCCTTTGGCGCTTCGACAGAGTTTTTCTTTTCTTTCAGGGTTTTGCTAACTTTTTAAAGATGATAATAATGACACGCATACCTATTGCGAACTCCAGGCATGGCAAACTGGGTAGTGAAGTTGCGGGATAAACATCCCTGGGCTATCTGATTATGGCCTACTGCTGCGGCACTGGTGTCTAGTAACACTCAGAGAGAGCGCTCAGCCATCCATCACACAGTGAGTGTCTGTCTAAAGGCTTTCCACCCTGCTTCTTCTCGTCCTGGCTCTCCAGTTACAGCCATACACGGCCGGCCTAAATAATATTCTTCATGATAAATGGCACTATAAGCCTGGTATCCATCATTAATCTGATTTTTAAAGAAGCATCCATCTTGGAGAGAGCCTGTTAGGGCCATGGGAGAGCAGAGCAGCTCGGGTTCATTTAAAGGCCAGGCTGCTGCATGAGTGATACCTGTCAGCCCTGCTCATCAGGGAGCAGCACACACACACACACACACTCAAAGGCATTAAACATTGACGCCATATGGCCACACGTGCGCATGCGCACACACACACACACACACCTCTACAGTGTCTCTACGTGTGTTCAGCTTGCATATATTATGAGTGAGCAACAACAATCACACACTTGTCAGACTTGTATACTCACAAAGCATATTTCCCCCCCCTTCAGACAGACATCGAGAGCCATGTCATGGAAGAACATTCTGTCACTCATCAACACACAACTCAGTGTAACTCAATCCTCCCTGTCATCTCGAAAAAATCTCCCCTCCCAAACGCTTCTCCTCAAGGGTTTCAGGAAAACTCACTCTTCCCTGGAAAAACTCTCACACACACAAACGACAGTCTCTTTCCTAGCTCTCCATTTCTCTGTCTCTCTCCACTGACTCTGCACCTCATTCCCCATTCCTCTCCTTTCTCTTTGTTTCTTTCAGTCCACTCTGTCTTGATTTCTCCTCTTTCACTCTCTCTTTCTCTTCCTCTCTGCCCCCTATCCACCTCCCTCCTCTGTGTGTCTGGTAAAGCCTATTTGATAAATGACACACGTCACCGTGTCAGAAGCGAAGGGTGGGTCAGTGATAAATGACTCTGTTGAAAAGGAAATCGGCTCTCTGGCATGGCCGGGCTATTCTCCTCCTGGATTGGGTTTCAGGACCCCTGAAGACTGGCCCGGCTCAGTTTCCCCGAAAAGAGCACACATCCCACCAGGCTCTGACGCGGTCCTTCCTCCGGGAGGGGTTGGAAGACTGCGAACGGGGCTGGCGGGCGGGTGGTTAGTGGGGTTGGAGGGATCCAGCCTGTCCCAATTGTCGCCACAGTGCAGCTGCATCTATCACAACAGCGGTGGGACTATTTTTACAAAGCCTCCGACTCAGTGCCCAGACAGCAGTCCCCGGCAGTTTTCAGTCCCTGAAAACCTCGGCTGAAAGCACATTGAAAGCTGAAAGGAAACAGTGGATGGCTAACGGTTTTTCTATTTGTGACACTACTACAGCACTTACACTTCTCTTTCTCTCCCAGAGCCCAACCCTATGGCCCTGACATCTGCCAAGTGTGTGTTAAAAAGGAGAGGAGGCCCATTTCGCCGCCCCCGCTCTTCTTCTTCTTCTCCTTCTCCTCCTCATCATCCTCATCCCTACCACCAGCGCCTCCTCCTCTTCCTCCCCCTCTCTGCCCTCTTTCTTTCTTCTCTTACACTCCCTCTTTCACTCACTTGCTGGCAGGGTGGCACTGTTATCATTACACAGGCAGGATTTATGGAGTCAGGCCCTATGGCAAAAACAAAAAGGCATCTGTCAATACCTGTGGGAAACACTCTGTCAACCCTCCTCCTCCTTCCACTGGTGCTCACAGCCTCATTAGGTATACACTTATCAGACACATAGATCACAGACGTGACTCAACCTCACCGGAATCCAGCAACAGGACTTTGATTAGCAACGGGGGCCCGCGAGGCCAAAACACCGGTCACGCTCGCACCTGCGAAACAACGCCAGTGGAGGCACATTGTTGTTCGAAAAAGCTCGCCAGCACTGTCAGCCCGTGTGTCGGCCGAACAATTAAGTCCCACAACTCGCCGCTCCCCCGCTGCTTCCGTAAGGGCATGCTTTTCACACATAAACAACAGGAAGGCAGGCAGATATAAAAACAGTTTACTTTTATATCGCTTACCGCTTTTACAGCCCAGCCACAACATGTGCCTGCAATGTGTGCAATAAAAAGCTGGTGCGTCAACACCGCATGTTTGCGCAGGACGGCGTCTTGTGTTTCTAAGTTGGCATATGGGCCGTGGAGGTGAGAAAATATAGAAGGAGGAGAAACCGGGCGACAAAAAAAAAAAAAAAAAAAAAAAAAAAACGGGGTGGGGGGGGCAACAAGGTTCAGAGAATTATGGCCCGATCCCAGCAGGTAGTCTACAGTTGCAATTCCTTTCAACACTATCACTGGCCAAACCGCACACACACGCTATCAAACCCCAACAAATCAGAAAGTGGATGCTCACCGATTTCCTTCCGCGCGCACACAGACACGCTCACAGACAGACATGAGTGATGGCTGCCAGTCTGGCAGCTGTAATCCTGACCCTGCAGAAAGAAGAGACTGTTGCTGTGTAACCCGGTCCAAACCAGCTCCGCGCCCCTCTTTACCCCCACATACACTCCTTCTGCTTCAGACTCACATACACAGTCATACACTAAAATGACCAACACTCAGGTAATGGCATCATAAAAAAAGGGGGGGGCGTTTCTCTATGTTGCCCTGACAGTGCAGTGGCACATGCAGCACTCCACGTACACTGCGAATACACAGACACCGCTCTGCAGACATGCTGTACAGGTCTCACATTTGAGTCAAATAGCCACGACTTTGCCCACATGTTGCCCACATGATGCCGACTTGCCGTGAGGTCAGGGGCGGAGTGTTTCGACCTCCCGTTGCTGTTTTAACTGCTTCGGGCCCTGTTTTTGCGGCGAAGCTAATCGCCAGCCACAGAGGAAGTAAGGTCTGCACCGCCGCAGCTGGGAGAGCCTGCTCCTCCTCCATGTTTGCTCGGCTGTTTACGTGGCCGGCTGCCCTTGGTTGTTAAGAGCACTCAGACCTGACCCAGGTACGCAGGCCCATTTGTCACCTGCAGCGGAAAATTGAGTTACAGCACAACCAAAGGCGAGCGGCTCTGTGTAATATCAAGTTGATTACATCAAAGTAGTGGCAAACCTCATTGGGCCGGGCACCCCGAGCTTGTCATCTCCAATCACAGGGCCTGTCAGGACTCCATCAGCCTCACGGCTAATTGGACCAACGCTAATGAAGCAGGCAAAACAAGTTTTCTACTATGGAGAGAGAGAAACCCTCTCAGACAAGAGGCAGGGACAAGAGAGAGAAGCTGAGTGTGTGTGTGTGTGTGTGTGTGTGTTTGAGAGACAATGAGAGAGCAAAGCAGAGTGTGTGTGAGTGTGTGTGTGTGTATGGGGGCAGGGGGGAGGGTGGGGGGGGTAGATTTTTCATGCAAGTCTCAAGGTTGCAGTGGGCTGACTCTCCCCCTAAGTCCCTAATCAAGGCCCATCATCTGTCATCCTTTTCTTTGCTCTCTCTATCACCATGCTCTGTGCTGCAATCAATTCATCATCACCCTTTGTGTGCCACTGAACAGTTGACAACTTTATAACTTGCAGCTGCACGGGCTGACTGACAGGGGTGGAAGGGGAGCACGAAAAAATGAAGAAATGAATAGATGAATGAATGAACAAAGAAGCGTGGTTTCAGGGAGAAAAAGTTGTTTTCTAAAAACACAAAACGATCTATATTACAGCCTTTTATTCCCTTTCGTCAACAGAGAAACAGCAGTGTAGCAAAGGGAGGAGAGAGAGCGGAGGAGAGGAGGGAGATGGAGGAAAGGGGAAAAAAAGGCATCCTTCTCACTGATCTGAAATCAGAAAGCTTTCAGTCATTCTTTATGTGCTCCCCGCGGCCACTCTGAGCCAGTGAGCATGTACATTAGGCTGGGGCATTTTGATGAAATAAAAGCCCAGGCCAGCTTATGGCTAAACAGAATGGGAGCACTCACTCAGCCTGTCTCTGATTGACCATTAAAGCCATTGATGAATGGGCCTGTCAGGGGAGAGACAATTAAATCAAACATGAAACAAAGCCGTTGTGACGGCCTGGTCTGACAGAGCAAACCCATTCCTCCCCTCCATTACATAGCACACGGCTCCTTTTACAACCCCTAACCCACTCCTCCCGCCTCCTCTACCCACTCTGTATGTGTGTGTGTATGAGGGACTGTGTGTGTGTGTGTGTGTGTTCAAAGTGAACAAGTGAGCATGTGCATATGAGAGTGTGATGCTTTCTGCTGGAAGTGTGTGTGTGTGCGCACGTGCGTGTGTCTGTTTCTGTGTGTGATGTCTCACTGTGAAACCACTTTTATCGTGAGTCACTTGACCGTCAGAGTGTGTGTGTGTGTGTGTGTGTGCGAGAGAGAGAGAGAGAGAGAGAAAAGTACACAGGGCCTTTCAAAGTGGTTTAAACGTGACGTCAGGGCCTGCAGCACATGGTGGGAAGTGATTTTCTGATGCAAATCGGGAAGGATCAGATCAAAGCCGCATGACAGCCAATCAATCAACCGTCAAATCAGACATGGCAACTGTCGATTATGGCTCCTTCCAGCCCACGAAACCCCATTGTCTGTGCTCAAATTGTTTATCTTATCCCAAGAAAAGAGAAAAAAAAGCTCAGAGGTAGGGTTTTTCTTTTTTTTTCTCTCCCCTTTCTCGCAAAAAAAAAGAAGTTATGCGCTCGGATCAAATGCGCACAAAGCCCTTATGTCCACCTTCATGGCACGCCTCCGACTCTCGCTCTCAACAGGAAAACACTGTTTATTCCCAGAGTTACTATTAGAGGTCACAATTTGGCAGTTCAGATCTTGAAGGGGAGGGGAGGGGAGGGGGGGGGACTATCGGGGGGATTCAAGTTGGGAACAATAGGAAGCGAAAGTTTACAGCAGCCAACTCATCCGATGGCACTACTGTGGCTGCGCACAACCACGGATCGTCTGTACACAAACTGTAGCTACATCCGCTTTTTAATTAAGAAACGTAGGCTCGCAGTTTCTATGGGGTCTCGCTAGAGTAACCAAGAGTGACAAAGCGCATCGTTAGTGAGCAAGAAGAAGAGAGAGAGAGGGAGAGAGAGACAGAGGGAGAGAGAGAGAGAAAACACAAAGTGGAAACGGAAATGCGGTGCGCTGTAAAGTGAGCTTTACAAAACAAAAGGTAACATCAGAAGCTTTCTCGTAATAAACGCGTTTACGCGCATTATCGTTGAAAGTACGTACCTGCTGCGCGCTTGGGCGCTTCTTGTTTCCTCCGTGGCATTTTGTTATTTGCGGGGATTTCCGTGAAACTCCTCTTTTTTTCTTTTTTAAATCTTTTTTTTTAAATAAAAAAAGATACGTATATCTATATATTGAATTAACCCCCTCGCCGTATCCGGGAAGATCCACCTCTACTCAAAAAAAAAAAAAAGATTCACGCCTTCGTGTAGTAGACTGCACAACATCGGGGAGTCCGATGGAAAGAAAAACTACAAATCATCGTTACGGAATAAAGCAGCCAGCCGGGGGGAAGTCAGCGGGGGGAAATAAATACAGGCAGGTTTGAAATGGAAAAAAAAAATGTTGGTGTTGATCGCGTTTGAGAATGTCAGCGGTGATAGCCAGCGTCCACCTCGGCTGCCTGGTCTGGCAACAGGCAAAGTTGAGGGATAAGAGAGATGATCGCGTCACTCACAGCAGGAGAATGGGCAAACCCACCGCTCCGTTAACTCTTTACTTCTCAGAGAGAGGGAGAGGGAGAGAGAGAGAGAGGGAGGAAGAAGGGGGGGCGGACACCACGAATCAGTGTCCTCCGACCATACCTCTGCTTTTCATGTGAATCACAGCTCACAGGCGATTTGTTGACGGCCACACATATGCAGACTGATCATCACCGACCACAGGAAGCGCAAACAATCTGAATAATATCCCCAAAAACGTCTCCACGACGGACATGTGTCAGCTTTACTCATCATGGGTGAATTCAGCCTAACGACACGTTTAGTTTCAATCTGTCGGGGTGAGATTCTTACGGAAATGTAGGAATTTGCTGTATTTATAACTAATTGTGAGCGTTGGAGTTTTATAATTCTTTTGAATGAATTCCAGTGTAAACGAGTAAACAGTCACCGAAGATAAAACGATACCTTTTCTTATTTCAGTTGTTTTGTGCTACATCGCTGTAGAACACTATTTATGACCTAATATTTTTTGTATGATATGATGACTGAAAACTATTTCTGATAATCGACATATTGTATTAGATTAGATGACAACTTTAGCTTCATTGCACACAGTAATTAGCCTATACAATGAAATGTAGTCTAGCATCTGCAAAGAATAGTGCAAACAGTCACAACTGTTAGAGATATACTGTATGTTGGTAAAGATAAACTAATGCCCAGAATGAACAGTAGATCAGTGGGGCTGTAATAGCAGAACTATTCAGATTCCGATTCAGAAATTATTATTGATCCCAAGAAGGGCAATTGATTTGCAGCATACCCAAACCACAATAATACAAACTATGTCTAAAAAGTTACAAATGCACAGCTCAATAGACAAACTAACATAGGTCAGTGAAGGATAGTCAGATAAAAGGGAACAAGGTCAAATGAATAGTAGTAAAAAATATAAAATACACAGACATTTTACATGTATTGTTACGTGAAGACACTTGACATTAAACATGTTGTTTTGATGTCTAACAAGTAATACAAAATAAACAAAAATAAACATATAGCACAAAGCTAAATGTGTAATATTAGCAGGAACCAATAAATAGCATATTTTGTGTTATATACAGCAGTGAGAAGGTACGTATAATATGAAGGAAGAAAATATGCAATTGAAGATAAATAACAGGAAAGTCAAATGCAGAAGGAAATGTGAAGTAACTTGGTTGCTTTCTTTATATGTTGCTCAAGCTATTTCTGTAATTGTATTTACTACAAAAAAACCTCACAGACTGCTGCAAAAATGTTTTTAGTTAAAATCCTGGTTTCCCTGAAATGCAAATCTGCCTGATGCCTTTTCCTTGCTAATTTAATGTGAGCCGTTAAATGTTAGCTTTCATCACAGTAAAAGCATCAGTTCTCCCATATATCTGCGTTAGGTGGAGATCAAAGCCAGTTCAAGGAAGCAGTGTTAAGTCTTAGTGCCAATGTAATGAGTTTTTTCACAGCTTGTCTCTCTTTTTTCTCAAGCCAGCAGTATCTCTGCAGAATGGGATGGTCCCTGGATCACCCTTTGTGCCTCTGATGTGAGCTGACCCCTGGCAGAAAAAAGCACACATACAAATGGCAAAAGATGCTGCACATATTACAATCACATGCACGCAAACACACACCCGCTCATGTGAAGAAGAGAATGCTTAGTTTCAGAATCTGCTCATGCTCTTAGATATGAATCTCCAAAATCTTAACACAGACACACACACGCACTCTCTTCCGTTTAATGTCGATCTAGCTGTCTTACACACACATACTTGCGTGCACACACATCCTCACTCAGAGATGAAGAATTAAAGGCCTTCCTTTAATCAGGACTTGCCTCTGCCTGCCTGTCTCTATGAGCACAGAGGCTGGGTCCCTGTCACTTTAATAACGTGAAATTACAACCCAAATGGGATGTCAGGGGTTAACAGCGTCTCTAAGAGCAGTGGTTCCCTTCCATTTTGGTCTGTGACCCCTTACGATAAAGCAAAATCTCCCCGGGACCCTCATTACGTGATCCATTGTCTTCCAGTTAAGTTAGCAATTATTGTTCTGATGCACCGGTTAATCATTTAAATGAAAAGTGTCTGTTAAAATTTCTTACAGTCCAAGGTTACATCTTTAAACGACTAGTTTTGTCTAACAGTCCAAAATCAAAGAAAAGGAATAAATCCTCTAATTTGAGAAGCTGAAACCATCTACCATCTTATCTTTGCAATATTCCAAGAAGTTTCTGATTTATCTTCTGTCAGTCAATTCATCTCACAGCTCTAGAAACAGCACTTATTTTGTTTTATTTAAATGACTTTTTGACATTTAAGGAGGTAAAACGTAGTAATCCACAATACATAAAGCAATAATTAAAACCGCTTGGATTAATCCAGCGACCCCTTGTCGGAGTCACGACCCCCAGGTTGGGAACCACTGCTTTACGAGAACTATGTGAATATATTTCCTCCTATGGACTTGCCCTCGTCATGACCCCCCCACCAGGAACTAGAAGTAACCTGGTGATTGGCGTTTTTACAACCAAATTAAAGCGTCACAGAGCCTGCTGAAGGCAGGAGGAGAAAGCAGCCTATACAAAATTAGTGAGCCATCATCATGACAGAAAGTAGCGGGGACATGGTGTCATCCAGCTACTGTATCGATTAACCCATAAATAGTATATGGCCTCTACACTGTGGCTCTCCCTGGCTTACACTGTAAATGGAAGTAATCTCAGCTGTGCATCTGTCTTGCTTTGCTTCTGTGCATTAAAACACTGATATCTTCACTGCAAACTGGTTGAGAACATAGTGCATTATGAAAAAAGGGCATTATGCATTTAATTAGTGAAATGCAAAGTGGGTTCTTGGATGCTTTTACTGCTTTAGGATTATTTTCCCCAATGCAAATAGTAAATAGCAAAATGCGAAGTATTTAATTAACCTAAATGAAACTACACATTTCTTAAAGGGCAAGATTATTCCAGTTTTAAGAAATGTAATTTGATACAGGAAGTGTGCACACTTCTATAATATTCTCTCTTCTTTTTTTTTTTCCTACACAGGAGTGTGAGCGAACCATTCCTGTGTCAGGTAGTCCAGCTGCATTATTCTCCTCTTTTTGCTCTTGACACCTGGATTATCATAAAAGAGGAACGTCTGTCAAGCCTGCATTGATTTGCACACAAGTTCGCCCAATCAATCTCAAAGATGTGATTAAAAAGCACGAGCCGCTTCTATTTTTCTATTGAAATCTTTTTGGCAAAAAAAAAAGGGAGAGGCCTTTCAATTTCATAGCCTCCAGAACACTCAAGTATTCATTGCGCTCTACTTTTCGCTTTCAACCTCTCTGCGGGAGGCAGGACTCATGACATCTATGTACGCTGCTCCTATTCACAATGCTATTCAGCCTTCAGATGTGTGCTGCAAGTGATCCCTCAATACCATCAGATCGCTCTTATTGGCATACTCCCAGTTATGGGCCTGTCCAGAAAGGCTGCATGGCGCAGTTTCAGAGTGCAAACTGACAGCCCTGCTCACCTTTTTTAGTGTGCCTTCGCTCAAACTAAGGAGCAATCATTTGACAATTAAGGGGCAAAGTTTCTCTGCAATTCTGAAAAACGATTCTTATAAAACATTAAAGGCGGCGAGGCTCCACAGAACAAGGTTTTCATTTATTTCCTGCAAACAGATACATGTGTTTGCCTGAGAGCGCGCTTTGTTGGGCTTATCTGTGTATTCATGTGGGTATGTTCATGTGTGGGTGTGGGTGCGTAATGCATGGCCCTGTTGAGAAGAGTGATTGCTTTATTCCTGCCTTGTAGGTGCTATGGGGGCCAGGGCCGTGTCTTTGGGCAGCTGTATGGATGGCTTGAGGAGGTCTCCATCATTCATAAAGCACACTCCTACATGTAGAATTGATCTTGCAAAGAAACAGGGTGGCAATAGCAGTTCATCAGTCTTCCCCGACCACAAATCACTCGGAGGTGTCCCCCCAGGGGAGAGGTGACACCATTGTCAGTGCAGCGGTCCCCTCGGACAACAGAAGGGGCAGGGCAGGAACTCTCGCTCATACGGAGGCCCAAAAGTGTCCGGTGAAATATGGGCAGCGTTTTGACTCATGTGGTGGCCCTTGCGCAAATATTAACAGCTCAAAAAAAAAAAAAAAAATATATATATATATATATATATATATATATATATATATATATATATATATATATATATATATATATATATATATATTCATTTAAATATAAAAGTAACATTTTGGCTGACAAAGCAGCTAAATCAGATTCCTTTTCTATTATCTTTTTGAGCATTTTCTCTCATTTCTCAGATTAATTAATAGAATGCCGCACCACTACGCCAGGCACTGAAGTCAAACAGGTTTCATAAAGGATGCATAATTAAAGCTACCTTTACTCATAGAGTTTAATATATGCATCTCTGCCTATTAATAACCCAGGTCATTAATTTGTATAAATCAGCTATGTATGGCACAGAGTAATTTCCACTCCTGTAAAGAGCATTGGTGAGATGAAGCGCTTGCCTTTGGCCTTGGGTTGCGCATTACACTCTTCTTACATTAGGGCACAGGCTTTTCCTGTTCCTCCTCCTCCTCGCTCCTCCTCGTACCGTTTGGACTTTGTCATTGATCTTCATTCTAAAATAATCTCTTATCATTTCTCATTGTAAGCCTGCAGAGAAACCTTTTCCAGATCCCTATTCATTAGCTTCACACTGAAAATAGAAATAATAGCTCAGGGAAAGGTGGACATGCGATGAAGGCTCAGAGTAAGCACCTTTAAAATATGTCCACCAATCCACCTTAAACACTCGTGATCTTTCTTTAAGCTTTTGACATGCTGTGTATTTCTCTTTTGGGACCATTCATGCCCCAAAGCATGAACTACTCACTATAAAGAATTGCTTTTCAGCCATAATGTTGTCACTCTCTTCTTGTTTTTTTTCCTCCTTCTCCTCCCTCTCTGTTATCAAGCTGTATTGTTCAGTTTTCAGTTCATGTCTTCATTAAAAAACATTAACATTCACAATCTGAGCGGGTCAGGCGTTGAAAAGGTCTCCTTAACATTTCTGCGCTTCTACCCAGACAGCCGACAACTCTTTCTCAATCATTGTCCAGACAGGAGAGGAGAGAAGAGGCACATGTGAGACCAAAGTAGATTGTATTATTATGAAGAATCTGATAAGGTCCATCCTTTAGGGGTGGTAGATGACTCCACACCATTTCAATTAGCGCACCTCTGATTGTAGAGGCAGAACTCAGACAATTGATCAAGTCTCTCTCTCTTCTTTTCTTTCCCTGCCTCATTGCCCAAAAGACCCTTTTAAAATATTCAGGTAGATTATGAATGGTTACACCCCCTATCTATTTATATCCCCTTTATTGACAGTATTACATTTATATGGAGTCAAGGTGAGGGATTTAATTTAAGACTCCCGCAGAACTGCTCAGAATATCTTAGAAAAAGACTGATTAAGGAACAGTGATTTATATGATTAACACTTTTCAGAGGGAGAAAGTTTAGCATCAGTTGTTGCTCTAATACGGCTTTGCCGGCTCGGGCAATTCCGAGCAAATTCCCGAGTATTCCAATAAGTTTTAGGAGCTGTGGTTTCACCAAGTGACTAATAATTGTGATGTTACCTTGTTATGGAAATTTGGAGCTACGTCTGGCACACCGCTCCTCTGATGTCACGTCAGTCTGCTTAGTGCTGTCAGCTTGTGTTTGAGAGAGGGCTGATTTCTCTCTTTCCCCTTCCTTCTCAGGCGGGGAACATAAAAGGGAGGATGTTTATGATGGACGGGCAGCTTTTTAAAGAGAGGCATCACAGGGTGTTGGATGGGAGGGATTCGAATCAGGACGGCTGTGATGTGACGAGACAGACAGGAACATCCTTCTCCTCGTGTCGAGATGTCAAGCAGGGGGAGTCTTAGCGGAGTAGACAGTATCATCACTCTCCCGAGTGAAGCAAGAATTCGCAGGGGAGGAGAGGAATGGAGGGACAGTGGTGCAGAGCGGGCGTCGACTCAGCCATGTTGGCCTGACTTTTGTGTCAGGTTGTGCTTTATTTTATTTTTTTTCCCTTTGTTATCTTGCTCTCCATCTTAGTTCCACACGTAATCTGACTATTTGCATCCAGTACAGCAACTCTTAAGGATACATTTTAATGACAGATTAATGATATGATGTGATATGATACAGCAATTTGTCCTCTTCATATTTATCCCTGACTCGAGATAAACCAAAGCCAACTGCCAAAAAAAAAAGACATGCTGTTTAACTTCGAATGCCTGCTCTGTCTACGGGTGCACTTTCCTCTTCCTCTGCAATTGCAGTTGAAAGACATTTCTGTCTTAGAGATAATCTGCATAAATTTACACCTTTTAAAAAATGTGAATGTTCTGTCTTTCTCCTCCTCTACCTCTTATCCTGTTTGGTAATTAGCCTTTGACCCCCCCCACACGCTCATGCAGGCGTGAAGATTGAAGGACAGAGATAGTTTAAGCGATGGATTTGTCATAGAAATTTCTCATCAGTCAGGAAATCTTGAGGGCAGAGCTCCCAATTTATTATATTATAGAGCACATCTTGTAGCACTATCACTTAGGGAGGAAGTGTCAAGCAGAATCTGGCTTTGACTGTCGTGCCAACTCCATTTGCCTGGGTTTTACAGTGTGCCCCTTGACTTTGCCATGTGTGAAGAATCACTAGATGCTGGTGATGGGCAGTAATTCCCTTGCCTATATGAGTGAGTGATCAGAATTCATATTAGCATCTTTACATGCTGATGGCAACCTGTCACTCCAGGTGCTAAGTGGTCTCCTTGGACTGCAGTCAGTCACTCACAGGGAGGGAGCAACGTCCCATTTTTATCCTGCAGGAGGAAACAACATGGCGAGTTCCATTAGTTCCATCTGGAGCACAGAAAATGATATTTAGTGGAGTTGGATCCTATTCTAGCACAGAAAAAAAGAGAGTCTTCTGCTGTGATATAAAAATCACAGTCTTATGGAAATATGTCTCTGATCATGTGATGTGTAACCGTGGTAGCGTGTGTCTTTTTCACAGGATACCCACAGAGCAAAAAGAAAAGCGGGTCTTTCTATACATTTTCTGTTACCAGCCTGTGATTCTGTTGTATTGGTTTCTCTGTCTGTAATTTCGTGAGATTAATGACACTGTCACACACTTGTGAAGCGTCCTTAACTAAGATTCAGCGGCATAATGTCCACTCCATCTTTGTTTCATTTTTTCCCATTCAAAAGGCATTCCAATCAGCATTAGGCCATCTTGAATCCCTCCTCGTTCTGGCTACTGCGCAGCATTGGTTGTTGGAGGGAGAATGTTTTTGCCAAACAGATGGAAAAGCATCACTGTGTTGCACACACACACAGACACACATACTTCTCTCTTGGTGATTTCACGGCCCACATTGACATTCAGTCATTCATTACAAAGGGAAATAATGTGCCAGAGTTGCAGTTTCCCCTTAAAAACAGATGTCGCCGGAATATCTAATTAAGCAACACACCAAATCATTGCCTCTCGGTCATCTCCAGCCATTTTGCTTCCGCACTGCATAAGAAAGTCCTCTTTGGAAATATACGGTAAAGCTGTATCTCATCTGAATCCAGCTAGGTGTTGTGACTGTGACCTCGGTGCCCAATAACCTAAATCACCATTTAAATTATTCACACAATAACGACATCGGAGCACTCCATTATGAACATTATTGCTGAGAAATGGGCTTGGCTGAGGTGAAGGATGAGTCTTATCTTTCGCTGTCAGTCGGGGCATTAGTCATGGTAACGGGTCCCGCAGACCTGTGTTCGGGGTTTTCATTGAGCTTTACATAGCA
The DNA here is from genome assembly GCA_030544235.1 of Lepturacanthus savala. Lineage (NCBI taxonomy): Eukaryota > Metazoa > Chordata > Actinopteri > Scombriformes > Trichiuridae > Lepturacanthus > Lepturacanthus savala. The sequence goes on from CM060465.1 coordinate 20,496,775, forward strand.
GATTTATCACAGATCGCTAGCTGATGTCAGCGTCCTAACAACGAGATGAGATGACCGTCTAAAGCTGTTTGCCTTCAGTATTGTAATTTAAGGCCTGGATGATGCCGCATGTGAACGTAGGCATGTGATCTGCGAGATGGTGTCAGTTTAATGTTACCGATATGGTGTAAAAGTGGTGTCAAAATTGCACAGATAGCAGTCCGCAGCTGCGCTGCTTTGACGTTAACATCTACATCCAGTTTGGCTCAGGAGTAAATGAAACTTCACAAACAGAAAAAAAACTTTCCATTTCAAGCAAACAAGACAGAAGAATGGAAAGTGTTTCTCTGTCATTGCTCTTTTTTCCAACATCAAGAAGCCAAACTCAATTTATGTCAAACAAGGTTTAAAGGACCTTGGGATTAAAGCCATAAACTGGCTGCTGTCAGACCTGAAGCCCTGCTAACAATTTAGTGCCAAACCGGCGTTGTTCAATATCATTTCATATTATATCATGTCATGACATAGTGACAGCTACACATCAGCCCAGTCACAGCTGGTTTGCCCTGAAGAACTCCTCCGATGTCGGCTCCAATCGAAGCTGACTCCACTTTGCTCTGATCTAAAATGGGAAATCTATCTGAAGTACTCTGCGGGGAGCGGGCGCAGCTTTTGGTAACGAATGCTAACAGGTCGATCAGGTAATGAGAAGAGATATTCGGGTGGGAGGGTGTGGAGTGTGTGTGTGTGAGTGCGTTTGGTGGGAGGGGGGGGACTGGTGCTATAATGGGCCTGCCAAAAGCCTTCACTGACTCCATTATAACGGCTAGAGACAGCACTAATGGAGTACTCACCTATACAGAGATACAAAATAGCTATAGTGGGAAATCAACAGCATACAACTGGTGTATTTCCCCTTTTTCCTGCAAATGCGTTAACAATACCAATCAATCCATTTTAGGTGTCAAATCCATGTCTACATTAACGTAGATACATTTGAAAAGATTGTTTAAGTGTCGAAACTTTTCTGCTCTTGCATTTTCAAATTGCTATCTAGAATTTTACCAAGAACGCATCTGACAAATGTTTTCTCTTCTGTTGGACACGGACAAGCTGCTTGAATGAGAAGCTTCAGGCAAATTCTGATGCAAACAATTTCCCAATTTTTTTTTTTTTTTTGCAAAAAAGTGCCAGCTAAATTTTTTAACAACATCTGACAATCAAATGTCTGAGATCATATGACAACCGTACCGTCACCTTTTTAAATCTGTTTTGCTGGTGCAAATCTGTTTTGCTGGTGCTGGTGCAGCACAGGGCTGCGGTTCTCAATTTATCCACATAGGACAGTTTTTGACTTTATCTTTTTTTTGTGTCTGTGTGCGCGGTGTGGTGTGTGTGTGTGTGTGTGAGAGGGAAACCTGTGTGTGTGACAGAGAGAGAGAGAGAGAGAGAGAGAGAGATGGGAAGAGGGGAAGCCACATGGTTTACTTTCCCACTGGATTTAGGTACATCACACGAGTTTAGTGGTCAGAAGATTGAGCCAAGACAATGGCAAAGGGGGGGGGGGGGTCAGACCTAAGCTCTGCTACTAAGTTACTTGCTCACTTAAAGTGTGTGTGTGTGTGTGTGTATCTGTGTGTATGAATATCTGTAGTTTAGTGGGATAAGTTATGTTCTGCACCAGAAGCAAAAAGAGAGATCCTGTGTGGAGACACTCAGGAGATTGGACAAAAACACGAATCAGCTGAGTGTGATAAGTAAGGCTAATATAAAGCAAACAGCAGCAAATAATATTTTCATAGTATGAAAGTATTTTTCAACAATTAAGAACAGTTTTCACTTTACCCTCATAATGTTAAAGCTTATAATAACAGCCTATAGTAACCTTTCCTTGCTCAGATGAATCCCTCTAACACTTAATACGTACTTTTAGCCATGTTTTCTGTCTTTCTTGCAGGTCTGATTCAGTTTGAAGGATTTTTTTGTCCACTGAACGCTTTGAATGGTGGTCATGCTGTAGGGCGTTGCTTGTGTTTTGCTCTCACTTTCAAAATTACCACCACAACAAAAACATGTCACTTTACAGATAAACAGTTCACTAAAATATGTGCGAGGTGAGAAACAGGCAATGCAGTAAAAGAATCTCGATTCATTTTCTATTCTCACTGCCTAGTTTGATTAATTGAGCTGAGTTTCGCAAGCTGGTCATGTGATGTTGGACAGACCTCGTTTGCATAAGGTGGAAGTTGAGTCATGTATATAAAAATTCAGATTAGTCCTTGAACTTACTGTGCTGTGCCTGTCTTGCACTGCACAGCCAGAATCCCTGCTCTATTAAACGAATTATTATTAGAAAATACCTGAAAATGGTACATATGCATAAAAATACATGCCAACATAAAGGACACACATATGGTGATCATGTGTTGCAGGCATCAGTTAGTTAGTTTAAAACATTGTTCTGTTTTAAGCATTGCACAAAAAGGTGACCTTTCATAGTTTTACACACCACAGAGACACAGGCCTGCCTGTTTTTGTATTCAGTAAATTATGAAACTGCTTCGCGGATAGTATCATGTGTATCGCTTGCATATCTCACTTTTCCTATTGAAAAAAATGTACTCAGGAAATTTAATTGATTGATACCACACACAACAAACAGTGGCCTGATTCAATAATGGTTCAATGAAAGCACTTCTGTTGTTGTTGCTGTTGCTCTTCGAAAAGAACATAATAACAAAATGACAAATAATTAATGAATTATCAAATAGCAGCTGCCAATTCATTTTGAAATTGATTGAAATAATTGTTGCACTTCTAATTTGGTGCATATTTACCCAAGGCTTTATATTTATGCCCAAAATAAAAGAATACATAATAATTGTTAAATGTTTCTGTGCATGTCTGTGCATTTTATTTTCAAATATACAAACATACTGTCTATATTCATACACATAATGACTTTACATTTCTATTTTTTTTTAAATATGTGGATGCCTGACTGTGATGTTGTAACTCAAAATCCTCAAATATGGTAATAACTGTGAGAAGTCTGTTCACATGGTTTTCATCCCATATTTTAGAAACATGTGAGCTGGACTTTATATATGAAAACACTTGTCTGTCATTGTAAATTAATTGACATATAGAATAAAAACAAGCCTTTCACTTCGTATCCAAAAGTTTCCCTTTTCTACAGGCCTCTCCATAGAGGCGTCTACGGTGTAGATTGGTCAGTAAACGCTACAGACCTGCGTCTAGCGCTTTATTATACTCTAGGTGTCTGTATATGTTTCTTCTGCTATCTGCGAGTCTCTTAAAGTAAAACCTCTTGAGCAGAGAGTGAGAGAAGAGATGGGGGACTGCAGGAGCAGAAGGACAATGGGACAATTTGTGCAATCGGAGGAGCAGGCAGAGAAGTAGAGTGACAGAGGGAGGGTGAAACCTCCACGTGTTTGATGGTGATTGGAGACATCACTTACACAAACAATGAGGCGGGGGATGACAACATCTTCTGCATGACGAGTGTGTTTGTGAAGGCTGTCCTCACACACCGAAATGGCACTTTGAATCATCCTCACGCCCCAGACGTATGCACACGATGACGTGCACAAATGCATCTAAACACACACATGCACGCAAGACAGGACATTTCACTTCACATTTTCCAGCCTGACGTCCAAGTATGCAGCTCCTTGCGAGGCGGGGAGGAGACACGGGGTCACTTTGTAAGAGGAATGGATATGCCTTGTTTGTCTATCAACATGCGAATGTGAATAAAAGGAGAGGAATAAATGCAGGTGTTGGGAACATGGACACATCTGAAAAACAGGAAAACAAAATAGCACATTGTTTGAAAGAACTCTGCTCATTCCGCTCCTCTCCCTCCTCTCTCCGTCTTTGCTTACCCTTTCTGTCTTTCTCGCCCAAACCTAAATGGCTTTGACAACTCACTGGTCTATGACCATTCCACAGCACTATCCTTTCATTCGCCTTCCCTTTAGGGTAATGTGATTTTTACGCAGTGGAAGTGGAGGCTCTCGCACATGCAGGACATGGGGATCAGTGAGCTGTGCAGACAGGCCAGCATGCTCCAACAGTGGGGTCTAACTATGCAGCTGCCTTGGATCTGGCTAACAATATGTGAGGGAAACAAGAAATGCAACACAATATAGTGACTTTGCAGAGTCTACCTCCTGTTTTCACTGAGAGGAATCATTGCACACTGCCTAAAGTGTAATTTAACAAAGAAGAAGTTTAGGAGGTTCCCTAATCTTCTTTTTTTGACAGTTTTTTTTTATCTTTACACTTATTTATTCCTTTTTGGCTGCTCTTATTTTGTTATGTTAGATTTGTCAATGTAAGTACAACATCGTTTCCCCTTTAGCTCTGTTTTGGACCCCAGCTCAAACAGCGGGATCCTTTGTGTATTTTAAAAACTGATGACTGCTTCTGTGATTTTGCTCACAGCCTATCACAGCGAGTCTTCAATGTGAACTGAAGTTTATGCAGCAAGTTTATGCAAAATCATCCCATTTTAAAGCATATGCTGAATTGGTGGTGTACATTTTTCTGTGAATTGAGACACATCGTATTTATATACTATATGTTATATAACACCTTAAGGTTAGAGTTAGAGTTACCATAAGGGGTTCCTTAAAATCAAAAAGCAAGTAAAATCTCACTTATATGAAACCTTTAACTTTTTAAAAGCTACCCTGCCTTTATTTTCCATAATTTGGATGAGCATATTTAAGCAACATTAATGCAGCCTGATGCCTATGCTGTTTAGTACTATGTAGAAACAAATTTTAAAACACATATAATGATGAATATCTATATGATTTATTTGAAAAATATCCATTTATGCCATAAGCATTTTTACATGTTGTCTGTTGATTAATATCTACAAAAATGTGATGTGTACAAGATCAAAAGTAGCAAGTCACATTATAATTAAGCAGGATTTGGATGTGTTAATATGTTAAATAAATATCTAGTTATTCTTTTCAAATGTTTAAAATATATGAGCTTTTATTCTCTTTTTTCCTGTCAATTTGGTTAGATAGAATGGAATAGAATACAATGGAGATAGTTGTAAAATATATAAAAGATGTACACAAATAAATGAAAAATAAATATAAATAAATCATCACTGATGGACTACTGTATCACAATGAAGAGAATCTTTCCAAATATGGAGTAATTCAAGCTGAACAATCAGTGTCACATACTAAAACATGCACATACAGACAGACAGTTGTGCCATCTGGTTTGCTCATTTTAATCTGAAGTTTGTTTTTCATTATTTCATTTCTTGTGCTTACACGGCTTTTGTTGCATGTGGTCATTTTTCTCTCTGCAGAACAGAACTGGGAGAAAAAAAAACTCCCTGCTTTTTCTTGCCCTTTTCCACTGGGAGGTCAAAGTGCAGATTCACACACACAAGGACACCATTGGAGGTGATAATTTATCAGTGCCCAGCGGAGCAGATGATGCAAGCATGGAGCTTGAACACAAGCCTTCATGTTGTGCTGCCTTATAATATGGAATTTGTTGCCGATTTTAAATTGAATACTGGGATTGTATAGTAAATTGCAGACTTTTACTCATTAGCCAACAATCCAGTTGCACCACATGAGCTGTCCTCCTACAACACGTATCCTCCTCAGGTGCGGTCCTCCCAGATACAGACCATCAGCTGTGCAATCCACCATATTCTGCTGCCAGGCTAATAAATGGCTTGTGTCAGAGGCAGTGTCAGTCTATTGGTTGCTCATTTTGAGTTTGTCTAGAGGTTGGAGAGGAGCTTTGCATTCTCCGCCGCTCTGCTCAGTGACTGGCAAAGTCCTGACTTTATTGATTTCTTTCTTCAGTGCTCTTTGTCAAAATATCCAACTGCAGACCTTAAAGACCTCCGCCATTGCTCGACATCTGCAGCCACACACGACTCCTCTTATAATGGTCGACTCCAGCACTTTGTTTTTGAAGGGGGAGGAAGGGATGATAGGCTGTGTGAGTGGAAGATGATTGGAGAACACAATCTAAACCCTTAGCAGCTCTCTCTCTCCCTCCCTCTCTCTGTTTTTTTTCTTCTCTGTATCTTACTCTCTCTCTCTCTCTCTCTCTCTCTCTCTCTCTCTCTCTCTCCCCTCTCTCTCTCTCTCTCTTTCCAGTCTGACACAGAGAAAATATTGTACACTGACTGGCTCCCATTGAATCCACGTTGTGATTCATCGCCCAATTTCAAACTGCCAAGCAGCTAAATTGCACCAGGTCTGCCAAAATTCATCCCAGGAACACGCAGGAGATGTGAAAAATTAAATGTCATCGTGGCACAGTGGAAAACTTTCACCTCTCATCGAGCAGAATATGCTCGCTTCATTCTGTACTGATGGATGATGGCCCGGAGCTATACTTAACCTACTTAGTAATGTCATGTACCGCAGAATGTGTTTACTTTTGAAAAATAGTGAGAAAACATAAACTCTATCAGAGCTTGACATCTACACATTCTTCCTCCAAATAAAGTGGCTTTTTATGTTGATGCAGGAATGAATTTTCCCCCTCATCAGACTTGTTTGCTGTATATCATGTACTAACGCTGGAGGTGTAAAATAATGCAGGCAAGATGAAAAGACAGATACCGTTGCCATATATTAAGGGACATCTGTTAGAGATCACGGCTTAAATATCGGGATAAGATGGGAGTGATTCTATTTTACGTTTTCACATGGCTACTCTTTAGGTGCCAATTTGAAGTTTTATGAAGGGAAGCTGCGTCCAGACATCTGAAGAGATCAAGGTACATTATTGAGCGTGAATGAGAGAGAGAGGGGGAGAGACAATGGGCTGAAAAGCAGAGAAAGGATGAGGTTGGGCGGCAGGGAGAGGGTAGGAGGGCTGAGCGATGACTGGCTACTTTAGCAATTAAAATGTGGGGCAAAGACACAGAGGCATGGTTTGACCGAGAGACTGAACCATTCATCATCCCAGCTGCCATAAAGCAGCAGTAGATGGAATCTTTGATTTGAGCTTCACAGGAACATAAATCAAAATCCAAACCATGGCCTGTCAGGGCCATCGCCAGAATAACCCATTTGAGAGAGGGAAGAAAGAGGAAGAGAGGGGAGGTAAGGTTGGAGAGAGTAAAGGTAGTTACTTTTCTGGTTTTGTACTCCATCCCACATGCATGCACACACACGCGCACACACACAAATATACACACGCGCACACACATACACACGCACGCACAGAGTTTACACACACACACACACACCTTCGTCCCTCCATATGTATTTGAAGTTCAGACGCAGCTGCCTCACACCCCGGCGCAATATCGAATCCAGAGATCATTGATCAAGTGGCTGGGTCCTGTCAGTGGCCAGTGGTTTGCCTGACCCGCCCCTCCTTGGCAACATCTCCCCATCCACCCCCCCCTCTCCTCATACCCTCGAATACAAGGCAGAGAACAAGGAAGTGAGGTCATGCCGCGTGTACACCCATCCATCTAAATAGCATGACAACGACAGCTAATAAATCATTCATTCATTGTTTAATCTATTGTCTACCCGGGCAAAAGTCATGTGGCTGATATGAAGACAGATTTACCCCATGCAGGTGGGGCCCGTTGGAGAAGGATTTTTACTGTTACTGGTTTCCTTATCAATTAGTAATGTGTTCATTATACCTTGGAGCAATTAAAAGCCCTAATGATTGAAATAACATGGAGGGTCTTTTATCAAGTCCGTGCCAAAGTAATTTAAGCCAATTTAGTCACACATTTTATTTTGGCTGGAGGCCTCTGGGTTTCAAACGTGCTTTACCGACATGCGGTTGACTGAGAGATGAATGATTACACTTCTACAAGTTATTTCAACATCACATTCACCTGCACAGGAGCGACTCTAATAACATATTCATCTGGGAGGGAGAGGAGGGCTCGGGGGATGTGGGCGAAGCTCTTGACTCGTCGGCAAGGTCACGGCAGGTTCACTTTAAATGCATCGTACAATCCCAGAAGGATGAATATTTAGGTTCATCATCTCCACTGTGAGCCATGTTTAATTTATTATAATTACAGAAAGTCTGAGTGAAGGTAGCGTGTTATGAGCGGAGGTAACAGCCCCAACATAACCCTATTATGGAGGGGTTACGTTTCCCCAGTGTGGAATCAATGTAAAACATGTGACCTGAAACAGCTCAGGACAGGTTAATGAGGCTACATTTGGGATATGCATCTCATTATGGCAGCCAGAGGGAAGGTCACTAAACACCACTGTTTACCTTAGCCGGCGCAGACAGACTCATCCTTGAGAACCGGGGCGAAATGTACCAAAACAAGCAAATCATCACGCTGTTATGGCACGACTCGCGTGCGTGCCTCTCATTCCATTTGGGAGGGGTCACGTGCATGCGTTCTGCGGCGAACATGACCGCCATGTTTGACCTGTTGTTAAAGCGCGCGATGGCAATTGTTTTACGCCAGATGAGTCTGATACACAATATGATTTAGAAGCCATAAAAAGCGATGAGGTAGTGTTGATCTCTCAGACAGCTATCATCGCTGATGAATGATTGAGCTCGGGGACGGGACTCGGAGCCGGCGATGGGAGGCCATGAGAAGGCGTGTGTTCATTTATGTGGCGGCGCACGGCAGCCAAAAAAGCCGTGTGTGGCACTCCTGTCTGTGCCTGCATGCGGAGCGTGGCATTAGTCAGAGTGTGTAAAGCCCTACCAGTCAGATGGGAGATGGGTTGAGGGAGATGAATGTGAGGCAGGTTCACTTTATTACTGTCACTCTGCTCTCTCCCAGTCTGCCTCAACCTCCCGACTACCACCCATCCATTAATCACATGTTACTGCCTCCTCCCTCCCTCTCTCACTGTCTATTTCTCCTCCCTCCACCTTGCTACTCCTCCTCCATCGCACCGGCTATCCATCTATCCCTCTATCATCCACAATTGCATCACTTTTACCAAACTCTCACTTACTTTCCCTTCCACACCCGCCCCTTTCTATTATCCTATCAAATCCCGCCTGTCGCTCCCTCCCTAATCTTGAGGGCAAGATCAAATTGTAGCATTATGCAAGACAAATTAACCTCAGATGTGATATATATCACCGCGACGAAGCAAGGATCCTGTTCTGTTCGCTCATGCACATGCAGGCTGGTACAGTGAAGACACTAGAGATCAGTGTGGAGCAGCCAGCATTACCCCTACAGTGATGCCACCAGCCTCTCCCTCCGTCCCAGCAGCTATCAGCCTCTCTGCAGCTCCCATGGGCAACACGTCAGACAGCAGTGCTGTGTTGATGCTTTTGCTACATACTGTATATATATATAGCCAGCTAGCTCTGCCTCTCTGGGGTACCTGGATGAGCTGTGTGCTACGTGGATACCATGGTGGAGGGGGAGGAGGGGGTGGGGTGTAGGAGGCCCCCATAGGCCGTCCGTGCTGCCGCTCCCCGGTTCCTATCGGCTAATGGGTCGGCAGGGATTTGGGGAGGGGGGTGGAGGTGGACAGAGACGGATGGCTCCTGACAAACTCACACTGACAGCCAGTGAATACAGGGCAGCCTAGCAGAAAGGTCAGAGCAGGGATGGATAAAGGACCGCTTGACTTTCAAAGTTTCACCCTGCTTGGTGCCACTGCACTGTCAGCGGCGGAGATAAAAGTGTTTACGGCCCGTCGGTCGGTTCTCTGTCAAGTTTGGCCGCGCGTCTTTGCTAACCGCCGCCACGCTGGACGTTTGGCAATCCTCCGAATGCCTAACGCCCCGCGCAGCAACGCAAACGCGGACAAGCGATAAATGACACCGACTTCAAAAAAACAAGCGTGCCTCTTAAAGGTCCAATGCCAAGCGCGGCACATACTGTATATGCAACGGCACTGACCTTCTCATTAAGCCCTCAGTAAGCTGTGTGCCTTCAAGGAGAAAGAATCAAACCTTCTCTAAATTAACTAATCTGGCGTTCACCCTAGAGGCACAGTTACTGTGTGTTTGTGCGTAGGTGATGTGTTTATTGACTCCAGTAGAGGAGTGGATAAGAGGAGAGCTTCTGACTGAAGAACACTGATCCAGTCAGATGTCACAGGCCCTCAGAACTGCCTCTAATGGGCCCCCGGGGACTCTCTATCTCTCTTTCACCCTGTTCTTCTTTCTCTGCCTGCCTCACTAGCTCTCAATAGCCAATCTCTCTGCAGTATCTGGCCCCTGGCATTCTGCTCCCATTACACTCTCTGAATCTACATGTGTACATTTCAAACTGCTAAATCTACTGTGCATTGCAAAGACCACCATCAACATGATTTTACGTTTGGAGAAACAGATATATCAAACATAGTTGGGAATAAAACTTTTGTCATTTGCATTGAGGTATAATTCAGACTTAGATATTTTCAAAGAATAGTTTGATATATAAAGGACTATATATATATATATATATATATATCATCATCATATCATGCTGTTTGTTCAAGAATAGCTGTTCATATCTTTTCATTTTATGGAGTCATTTGTCTTCCTCTTCTTCCTATACTTAATGTTGAGCAAATTCAACACCATGGCAGCATAAAAATAGCATAACATTAAATTGGCTACTACAATCTCATGCGCAATATTATGCAACTTAATCCTTATGATATATAATGCATTATCTAACATTTTAGAGGCACATATTTTGTTTTTTCAACAGCGGTTCGTAATGTAAGCCCCCATGTGAATATTTGAGGAAGGAAATAATTAAAAATAACTTTTTGCAATCACTGACAACAGTCATGCCTGCTCTGATTACTTGTCCACACTTAACCATATTTGATTTGCCTACTTAGCGTGAGCCTCATCAGATCAGCGAGGACACCGCTCGTCAGCGGGAGGAGGAACCGGAAGGGACAGTTCCCGGCAGGACATCCACTCCTCCCACCGCTCCCAGAAGGCCATGCTTCAGCCATGTGTCCATCAACGCCGTCGGGAGGCGTCCATTTTTGAGTTCTAACGTCCTCCGTCTGAGGCACCCCTGTCTCTTTGACGAGTCGTGTGACCTTTTCCCCACGTCAGGTGTCGTGCTCGGTTACGTCAGGACGGCGACAGAGTGTCATAATGTGGTCCTGTTTGTGTCTGTTGACTCCGTTAATGGTTTTACCCAAAGAGCACTGCTACGAAGTGAAACTGGCCCTGATATGAGATGACAGGGGTGACACAGACAGGGCTGGCCTGGCTGCGCTCTGCGAGGTGGTCCCGGCTCTGTGGGGAACAGCCAATAAGATGGCATGCACGCCGTTCATTATGAATGTGCTGCAGTGCAGATTCCTGGACATATGAAAAAGAAACACATTTTTACATTCATGCGTATGTACACTTGGTTGTGACACCTAAAAATAAAAGAAGGTGCTGCGGTTTGTCTTCAGAGTACATACTCTGCAAAAAGAGTTCTTTGGCTAGTTCACAGATTAACTTGAGGTTGATAAAATAATAAAAGGTCATTGTGTGTTTATGGGTTTAATGGAATCCCCATTAGTTGCTTCCAGAGTGAAAAATATTCTTACTGGGGTCCACACATTAAAAAGAACAAGTGTGTACATACTGACCTTACACCCCTGAAGAGGTTCAATCTAATGCCAGACCCTGTACGCCGCGCCACTGTGTCACGACCCCTTTTCTTCTCCCTCATTACATTGCTTAGGGTGGACAAAACACATCGTGCTCACACACCATTGCCTGATCATGTTAGAGTTATCCAACCATTGCACGCCCCCCCCCCTCCCTGAAATCAGGGAGGCTTCTTCCCTCACTGAAATCACCAAAACCTGGGTCGAGCCAACAAACCCTCTGGCTGTGCCAAATACACCACGTTTTCACCCCTACATTAGCAGTAGTTAGCTGCTGTAGACCGGGGGTGCTCTGTATTGTTACCAATGTATCATGGCTTCCTAGGAAGTGCATTTTAAAAAGGGCATAACACATCAGCGTTTGTTTTCCGGCGCGTGGCCAATCTTTTGTGCCGTTTATTTGGACACATATTTGCTCCAGTAAAACACGTCTTAAATGATAGTTCTGTTCCAGTGTTTAAACCCTGCTTGAAACACCTGTTTGAAGCCTTGAACATTTGGTGTTAATAGGGCAGAACGGCAGGGTGTATTTGATAACCACAGCAGCTACAGTATGACATCCACAGCCAAACGATGGCTACCAGCTCTGCAAACAACCACCACACCCTCGATCCATTTTTATTGTATTTGAGCAGCAGTGTTATATTTCCTGGCCTCCCCTTAGCACCACACACACAGGGCACTCCAAACAAAAAATCCATACTATCGACCCGCCAGTGTCACCACAATTACTCTTCCCAAACAGCCATTGAGGACAAATTACATCTGCACTGCCTTTTCACCCGGTCACTATGGCTGAGCAGTAGCCCCCTCACACATCCTCCTCCTCCTTCTCCTCCTCCTCCTCCTCCTCAGCCTCCCGTCTCCATCCCTCCATTTGCCCCCATAACTGAAGTCTGGATGGAGATATGGAGAGAGGGGTCACAACAGGGGACGGGATCGCAAAAGAGCCAGCAGCATAGACTAAAGCGCAACAGAGACACTTCATGAATTTAGTTTATCACCAATCACACCTTTGCAAACCTTCAAGGCAGACGCCACTAGTGTTCATTTCCTTAGCGAAAACTATATGTACATATGTTCATTAACACCCTTTTTTTCCCATGACTAAAACGAGACAATGATGAAACGACACTGACTTAATTAAACTCTTACTGTGACTATATTAAGTGGCAATATTCATGATGAAAAAGACGAGACTAAAATGTAGTTTTAAAAAATAAAAAATGTTATCAATTTATCAAATTCAAAAGAAGACTACATACTGTTTTTCTTTCTTTTTTTTTTCTTTTTTTTTTTTTTACAAAATTATAACCCAAATATCCTATTATTGGATGGCATGTGCAGCAGTTAGCCATATAAGGAATACGCTAGTATAAGGACAATTTACAGAAGTTAATGTTAATAACGGTGGAGCCGGGCGAAGGCTGAAAAAAAAAAAAGAATGAATGCATCACTTTATCAGAACTGAAGCAATGTGGCCATAAAATAGCTGGTAAGAATACCACAAACCTGAAGAGACACATTAAGACTCACCACAAAGAAAAAGAGGTAAGTTAACGTCTCGGTGGTAACATTATATTATATAACATTTTTTTTAAAAGCTATATAAAGCCAACTAGTAAGGCAGCGGTTTTACATTAGGCTGTATTTTATAGCCGAACTGTTTTAAGATCTGATGGCTAAAAATTTCTAAAATGTCAAGTTTTTCATTGATTAAACAATTATGAGACTTTAAAAAAATGTGATGAGGTTGACTAAATATTATAGAACCTCCCAATGACATTTGACAAAGGAAAAAAAAAAGCTGACAAAATGAAGCTGCCACTTAATGTGCAACAGATATTCTGAATCCCCCTGACCCTAACACCCCCCCCCCCCCCCACACACACACACACACACACAAACACACACACACACACACATACACACACACACACACACACATTGACATGTAGGGCAGGCAACCAGGGAAAATTGCCTAATATTTGCATACGTTATATTGGAATAGGTGATGTTCAAATATCATCTTTCTGCAGGCACTGGCAGACTCAAGCTGTGAGCCGCATCTTCCTCTACACATGGGCAGGCCTCCAGTGGTGAGAGGTAATCTCACTCTGAGGTGTGAAGAAAACCACTTCCCATGTTTACATGAATACAGAAGCCCAACACCACAGAAAACCCTCTGGTATTGATTTTCCTGTCTGTATACACTGCCAAAACCATTTATTCACTATTGGCAGCGGCGCTAGCAACAACCAGCATTTAATGCTCTTAGCTATTAAGTTTCTTTGCAAGTAATCTCAGAGAACGTTGTCCCCCCTCCAACAGCAGTCAGGGTGATTGAATTTTCCTGATGTTACGATGGTCCAGGAGGACATTTAAATGACTTCTGGTGCAGGTGGTGTATACCTGGGTGTCAGAGTATGATTCTGTTTCAGACAGTGTGTAGGTCTCCTTCCTGAATCGGGATCATCAGTCACCACCCACGCACACACACACCCACACCCACACTGCCTTTCACCTTCATCTTAAACAATGAACGGGTCTACACTGTTTTAACTGTAATAGCTCCAATGCCATCTAATCAGTATTTTTCCTCAAAGGAGCACTCGTGTAGAACTCTTTTCCTGTGGGGCACACGGGTCGTTTCCAGTGAAATTTTCTGCAATTGTTTCTATGGCTGAAGTCAAAGCTTTTTCTTTTTTTTTTAACTTATAACTTCCCATGTTGAGAACATCATGCAGACATATAAAGCATAGGAGTCTTACAGCAATCAATCCCGAAATCTTGTCAAAGGTTACATTTGCAAAGATGGAAAAATACCAACCTAAGGATGAAATCACAAAAAACTGTCTTTCACATCAAATTGTATGATATTCATAACAAAAACTAAAAAAATATATTTCATTTGGAATAAGAATATGAAAGAAATAAAGAGAAATATGAAGAAAAGCAGAGACAGGGAAAAGAAATAAATCTTTGTTTTACTGGAAAACACTCATACATCAACGAAGGTCTTGTATTCTTGAACTTTGATGACTCAAGTGAAAACATTTGACTGTCTAATGTTCACAACAGTCTTATTTATTGTATGTGATCACTGGGAGACTCCCATATTTCTACAGCAGAAGATTAAACTTGAACTTGAATGTGACAAAAACAATCACATTCGCACAGGCACTCTTGCTTTTTCAGATTTTTTTTTTTTAAGAGATGATAGAAGCCAAGTGGACATTTTGAACAATTTCAAAACGCAAAATATCAACTAAAAATGTACACAAATAAATCCAAGTGCTTCCAATTCACATGACAAGCTATTACGCTCCTTTTCTATACCCTGCAATAATGCACAAATCTGCATTATATCACTGGAGCTCCACCTATCAAGACTGCGTGTGTGTGTGTGTGTGCGAGCGAATCATTCATGCATCTGTAAGTGTGTAGGCTACTTGTATGATATATGGTGATCAGTCACAGGAGGGGTTTTTACTGCGTGATTATTTCTGCTGTGACACTAACGAGCTTCGGCTGCAGATCCACTGCAGACCAATTACAGTGGAGAAAAGGCTGCTTGCTTATTACAGTCAGATAATCAGCGGGTTTTACCCTCCATGTTACAGCTCCTGCTCCACACATGAATGTTTGATTCTTTACAGGATGTGCACGGCTGAACATTTGCCGCTTTTATACATATGTGTTAGCCATGAGTGTGTGTTTATATATATTACAGCCCTGCTATTCAGATGGACAGGGGCTATTGTCTGTGATGCCGTGCTGTCTATATTGGGGGGCTCCAGCTTGTTGATTTATCACTCCTGCATTGTGTTGAGCTCTCCACTCGATTGTATCATTGGTGCACCAATATGCCACCTCTGCATGTGTCAGATTGCGGCCGGGCTCAGTATGAGGGATTTGTGACTGCAGGGGAACCTTGCAAACAGGAGACCTACGAGGAAGGAGAAGATGAGGGAAGAAAGAGGGATCAAAATCTCTCTGTATTCAGTGATTGGGTTATTCTAGACAGCACTGTCAGCACTTTCTACAAAGAGTTGCAGAAAACCAGGGAGGGCGGTAGGGAAGATCTTTTGATGTATACTGTACGCGCGTGTGTGTGGGTTTGCGCGAGTGCGCGTGTGTGCACGTGACGCATTCTAATCACCTTAATTATTTCCTCTAATTACCTGCAAACAGCTAATGAATTCCTCAGGAATCCTATCATGTTGTGTATGCGCTCACATCATCATCCGTTTTGCACGGCTGCCATTAATTTGCTCATAAACAAATACAATTAGCATAAAATGTTTCATTACAGGCTCATATATCTGGTCTGGTTTCTGGTGAGGATATGAAACAGCTGAACAACACACAAGCTCGTGCGGGAAAAAGGTGTCGTTTTGTTGCATTCCCCCTCTCACTTTGTAAATGGTGTGATGAAATGAGCGTAGTTTAGAAAAATATTTCACGGTGTGTATGTTTGTTGTCCTTGGGGGTGTTTATGTGTGCACCAGTATGCATGTTTGCACGCGTCTGTGTTTGTAGATTTGTGTGTGTGTGTTTTTTTTGTTTTGTTTTGTTTTTTTTTTGCTTTATAAATTTTCCATCCAAGGTCGAACGCAGGAGAGGGACAATGGACTCGGTCCTGGGTGGACTGATGATGAATGTGTGCATTTCATGACAACAAAAGCATAATGACCTTATTCTATAATGAATGGATTCATCATTAAAAATCTCTGGCCTGCGGCAAAGTCTTTTTTGCATATTCTGATGTCACCTCCTTTCTGAACATCACATGCATTTGTAGTCTACGCCTCTGGTGTACTCACTCGCTCTCTCTCTCTCTCTCTGTGTGTGTGTACATGTCCAAGTGTGTGTGTGTTTTTTTTTGTTTGTGCAGGTCTGCATATGTGTATCCACATATGTGTGTGTGTATGTGTGTGTGTGTGTGTGCTCTGTGCCTCTGTGGTGCACCGCCCATCCAGACATAGCTAACTACACCGCCCATTAACACAGTCAGACATGCTAGCTCCAACAGACTGGTGCTCAATCACGCTTGTCACAGACATGTTTATGGAAATAGTTTTGTTTATGTAACTAATGCCGCCATGGTTGCAAAATGTATATGTAACATATTTCCTTTAGAGAATTTGTGATGAAAACCTCCAACCGAGTACACATTAATGATTATAGTACATTTTACTTTCATGGTCCCTTTCATGTCACCCAAGGTCGCCTTCCAAAACAACATTCAAACATTTAAAATGAATTTAAACAACAAATATGTCAGGGTAGGGGGGATTCAACAAAATAATACACAAAGTAGACAGAGATATATGGGAGATCGTTACTTATTTAAGCTTGTGATTACAGTGAATAGACTAGTTTGAACACCAAAGACAACAGTGGGAAACCACAAATAATGAACATGTACACTGCAAAAACTGAAATCTTAATAGGTGAAAATATTATTTTTTGTTTATTTGTCCAATATTAAATAGAATTATCTTATTGCACTGGCAGATAATTTAGCTTTAGCATTTTCTTAAAAAGAAAAAAAAAGCTTAAATCGACTGAAATCAAGAAAAAAATAAACAAAAACAACCAAAACCAAACTAATTTCACCTGTTAAGTTTTCAATTTTTGCAATGTAACTGCAAATTGTGCAAGTTCACATTTTAAAACTCATATTTAATGAAGTACCTTTTTTGTACTGTACTTGTCCTCATGTCAGTTGTGCTAATGATATTTCATTGCAGCTATTTCACAGCTCTTGTCTGGCAGATCGCTTGGCAGTGATATTTCTATGATGGCAACAAAAGGCCAAAGTCTGCAGGTGCCTATTTTAAAACAATTAATTGTTTCAGATTTTAACATTTTAAATGGTAAGAGGAATTTATCGTAGAAGAAAACATGTTATTCTTCGGAGCAACAATTCTCTCTCTCTCTCTGTCGCTCTCTCTCTGAGACTCTTTGACCCTCTACCTCCACTTCTAACAAAGAGACGTTTAATGGCTGCACAAACACAGCCCTGATTGATTGACAGTGGTCAATTATCAGTGCCTTTCTGTGCCGTATTGATCCACGGGCGAGATTAGTATCTTTCTCTAGCTCGCTGTCCTGCAGGTCATGTAACATGCTCTGACCCTGCCACGGATACAAATGGCACATACATCTCCCGAACCGCTCCAAATGTCACCTGTCAGACAGGAACACAGGAAATGGTGGGGAGAGAGTAGGGGGGGGGAGGCAAAGAGCCGTTTGGGGTAAAAACACAACTAAGTGTACACTACCGTCAAGGTAAAGGATCACAAAGCTGAAGAGATGCCTCTTGTTATAAAATGGCAATTACGCCATTTGACAGGACTCCTGTTTGCATCTTGCTCCCCTCGTGGGGGTGGGTGGGTGGGCGGGCGGGCGGGTGGTGGGGAACAGACTCGTCTGCTCCACTACGTTTGCCCTGCAGGTATAAAAGCACTTGAACTGAATCACCCTCTTGCAAAGTAAACACCAAATTGGAATATCTAACACAGAGCAACACTATTACTGAGCCCAGCCGCCACACCAATGCGTTTCACAGATAAAGAAGCCCTTTGAATTTAAAAAAGCCACAATGGATACACTGTACAGCAGAGGTGGTGGTGGTGGTGGGAGGGGAGCGGGGGGGGGGGAGAGAGGAAGCGGTGGAGTCCTGGTGCCAGGTTGAGAATTCAGAGCTTTCCCTCTCTGTCTGTAAGTCAGGTGGGATGACAGGGCCGAGTGCTGGTTGGTGGCTCTGACAGTCTGTCATAGGGAGATCACTGCCACATGCCTGTCTGTCCACGGCGCTGACGGCTGACCCGTCCAACACGGCCCGGCCCGCTGGTCATGCCATCCCTGTCTGCTGTCAGACGTCTCTGACAGCTGACAAGACACCTGGGACACAGCAGGCAGGGGCCAGAGCACTGCTACCTGTATAGACATCAGGTATCGCTGCTGCCAAAGAGACAGTGGAGAAGGAGGAGGAGGAGAACGACGAGAGCAAACATTTTCAAAAGCATCACATACTGCAGATGCTCAAGTCTATTATTATAAAACAACAGGGATTTGCCTCCAATTAGTAAGTCTATGTCATGAGTTGTCGTCTAAACATAGATAAATTTACGCGGCCTGTTCCGTCTTTTGACAAAAACCTCGGCGTGTATACGGGTGTGACTGAACGTGCTTTGTTTGCGTGCGTGTGCGCGTTACATTTCTCACATCATAACTCCCTTTAGATGTGGAGACAAAGGAGGCTGGCGGCTAGAGTCTCGGCTGCTGAAACATATGGGCCATGTCATTTATCACGTCTGCTGGTGAAGGAATGAGAGTCCATCAGTGGCCTGGCATTGATCCCTGTATGGGCCAGCCATTGTTTCCAGCAGCACCTGGTGGACTTCTGTCTGCAGTAATGGGGAGAGGAGGAGGGAGGAGGAGGAGACACGCAGCGAGGGGAGAGGATTAGTTTGGGAAGGGAGGCGTTAACCTTTTCTGGGCTACTTCTTTTTCAGAAGGAGGATTCGAAACACAAGTGAAGTTTTATGGCTGATATAAGCTCTTTTTTTTTTTCTTTTCTGCTATAATGTCTGTTTTTGATTCTCGCATTTGGTTGTGTTTCGGTAACACAAAATTAAATAAGTGGTTCTGTTTCAACCTCTGTATGTCTGTTAAAATAGCAAAGAATTGAGGATATACAGTCATCTCTTCTTCTTCTTCACTTTCTAATAAATGGGCCGCTGGAACCTTTAAAAATTAAAACAAAACAAACTAATTGAAAAATCCGAAAGACACCGAGACAAGAAAAGAGTATTTTTTGCACACATTTTAAAGTTTTATTTGGGTCCCAATTAAAAGACCCAAATTTTAAATAACTTGCATCTGCTTGAAACCATTCAGTGACTACACGTCATATTGTTAAAATAAAAAATTATTTAGATTTAGCAGTGGTAGTGTAATAAATAATCATTATTAAGACTAAATAAATTAACTATATACTTAAATATAAATCATTAAATGCAAAATTAAAAAAAAAATAGAGAATGGGGAAAAAATATGAAGCCCACATGAATAGAACTTGTATTTGACTGTCTGGAGCTCTGAAGAGAAGCTGCAATATTTTCACCTGGCTTTGTTAAAAACACATTTGCTTACTCAGCATTGTTTGTCTGCAGTAATTCATCACACAGGCTTTGAGCTATTGATGGAGCCAGCGTCCGTTAGCAGGCCCCTGTCAATGATTCACTCACTAAGCCCATCTGTCAGCCGCTCTCTGCCTCTCCCTTCCTCGCCACCACTGCTGGTCACAGCTCGACCCTCCTCTTCCTCAGTGATGGATGGATGGGAGTCCTTGACGGCCTCAAACGGCCACATTCGACACACCTCGCAGGTTTCACTTACTGTTATGTAATCTGTACATGTATTCAATCAATTATAGTCTCAAAGTCACCTGTGGCGCGGAGGGAGAACCCATTTACAACTTTTGAAAAGAAGGGCCGTGCAGGAAGGTGATTTCTGGAGGTGATTGGTAACTATTTGAGTATTCACAGCTTAGCCGAGGACAGTGATCAATAAATCAACCGCTCGCAGAATCCATCACGATTGTGCCATTAAATGCTCCCAAAACAGTCAATGATGAAGTGTGGCCAATGCATTTCTGGGAGGTGGCGTGGCGCATCCTTGCAGGGCGGAGCGCCGGAGCACCGGAGGCTCACGGGGAGGGAACGAGCTCTACCTACTGTAACTGTCTGAGAGGAAACCTGAGGATGTTGATGTGAGCACAGATCAGTGGTGTGAGTCAGAGCTCAGGTGTGGCAAAGACTGACATCTGTGGGCTGATGGAATGAACTGCATGATGGGTTGGCATGAAACAAATTAAACTCCTGATGGTTTTGACACGCAGCGACATCATCCTGCATCTTATCACGAGCTCATATCTTCTGGAGATTTCCTTTATTATCCCATGATCATTCCTGTGAAACTGTAGATCTTCAGATCTCACGTTTCCAAATTGATTTCACACTTTAAATGACTTTTTGTGCATGTTGCCTTTAATAATCTGAGGTTTACAATTTACACCTGACTCTTGGAAATAGCACTTCACAAAACAGTCTCCCCGCGAGGTCCATTTAGCAGCTGATTTGTTTGTCATCTCTCGCCTCACATTCATCCGGGTTGAAGGGAAAACATTTGTCGTGATCGCCGCTTTGCTTATCCCTCACCGGCTTAAAAATTTGTTTGTTTTATCATTTCTTACATTCTTCCGCCCCTAACCAGTACTCTATCCTAAAAAATGATGACTGCACACAAAAGCTGCTGTTTCCTGTAAGAGACAATATCCTCAGGAGGGCAACCCTGTTGGAATTGATTTTTCATTTGCCCCTTCCCTCCATCTACCATCTGTCACCTGCTCTTGTGAGAATCTATGAAAGTTTCAATTCCCATTACATGTAAAGAACAGGGGCCCTCTTCCCGTTTTGCACAGTGAGCCCGGTTTGTTACGTACAGTAGAGGCAGGTGGAGGCTCAAGCTCTCTCTGTGGGTGGTTTGTTTTTTGTTAACAGGCCCATAACCAGTGGGATAATGATTTATTGATGTTAACATCCTACACGTAACACATTTAAGAACACGTCAGCCCGTCTTGGACAAAAACAGGTTTCTCTTACATCCATTTAGGAACAAAAGGCTGTAACGTGAGGTGTAGCACACATTCGCCGCGTCTCCAGCTGTGCAAAGATCACCGCAGCTTTCAGTCACCCTCCGAGAGCCCGGGCCCTCTGTGGTGACCCCCTCACATCAAACTTGACTGCTCATGTCCTGTCTGCACGCCGACTTGTCGTGCGGGCTGTGTCGCTCTGTCACAAGACATGTCCCACATTTGCAGCCGCCATCGTTGGCCAGCAGGATGAGAGCGTCTGTCAGAAAAGCTGACACGCATGCCACTTTACTGGGCGACTGACAGAGGGCCACGCCACACTGTCACTTCTCCCAGATTTATTGCCTAAGGATAAACACACACACACACACACACACACACACACACACACACACACACACACACACACACACACACACACACATTAATAACACCAGAGTAAACAGAGTTGGAATGTGATGACTGACTGACTGACTGACAGTGTGACTGGATGGCCGGGCTGGGGAAGCTGGAGCTCTGTGTCAGCCCTCATTCTTACAATCTCCAGCTGTCACATCAAACACTCTGCCCCTGTGTTGCTCCGCCTCCAGACTCAGTGCCACCGCCACCTCCACCCCCGCCATCCTCACTGAGACCTCATCAGAAATGTATCCTCTAGTGGGAAAGGACACGCAGACACACAGTGTGTTATCCATTCTTGTAGTGGCTGAATAAATATTGCATGCCGCCGCCATCCTGTTGAAGGTATTTCCTTCTAGTAAGTTGTTATCTAGCCACCTCAAACTTGATGTAGACTCTTTCTTTCTACATGCGAGGGTTTCAGGTTTGTGGGAATACTATCAAATCTGATGGATCCCATATGCCATTACATGATTAACTGCATAAACTATATCCCTCAGGTATTTTTTTGCAGTGGTGGTAAATAAATATGCATATTTACTAAAGTATAGTTGTACAGTACACATTTTTTTGTGTTTCTACAACTACTAGTAGTGTTATTTTATACATATATATTGTCTGACATCAATAATTACAAGTTACTTTTCACTTTAGGGTTCTCAATAAAAAAAACCCAAAAAAACCCAAGAGGAGCAGTTAAGACACAATGCTGCAGTGGTTTCCGATCTAATAGTTTCTAGTTGGGACATTTGAGAAGATTATGAGTTATCATCAGTTGTACTATAGAGAGTGATTTTGTGTTTAAACTCTTGTGTGGTTAAATTTACGATCCAGTTTTTTTTTTTTTTTAGGTTTTAAGTACATTTTACTGGCAATACTCATAGGCTACATCTCTGTTCAGGAAGGTTTTAATTGCATGACATTTATTTGTAATCCCTGTAAATATTTTTACAGTGCTGTACTGCTGCTTTTACATAACCCTCGGAGACCCAACCAGTTTCTGGGTGTTTCTTTTTTTTTTTTTTTTTGCTGCTGTCATATTTTTACTCACTGTGGCCTCATTTTTCTCTGCAACTACTGTACAAGTCCTGCACCTCTATGCAAAGAGCACAATCATGGCGAGAAAGAACGCAAACATGTCTTTTGTGCATACATTTATAATAATAATAATGTTATTTCTTTGAGAATTTACTTTTTAAATTTTTTTTAAAAATGCTCACAGTTGTTACCAATAGAGGGGGGGAAGGGGTGGGGGCTCCATATGTTAAACATTTTGAACTATTACTTTTACACCTACAAGCTGTGTGCGTGTGTGTGTCTGTGTGTGTGTGTGTGTGTGTGTGTGTGTGTGTGTGTGTGTGTGTGTGTGTGTGTGTGTGTGTGTGTGTGTGTGTGTGTGTGTGTGTGTGTGTGTGTGTATATGCGTGTCCTCTACTCTCCTCTGCAGGCTACAATTTTGTTAAAAGTTCGCCGATTTGTTTTAACAATAATAATAACTATTATTATGGTTATAATTATGATTATGAACTTTTACAGATTCTTAATCGTGGAAACACTTTATTTTTTGCGTTTTAAATAAGAAATGTAGGAGTGATTATGATGAAATGTCACCATTTTTAACTGTGTACTTTCCCTGGCAGCAGCGTTAGATGCAGATGATGACTTCAGTGACACTCGGAAATTCGAAAATCCGTCGATCATCACTGTTTACACCTGGCTATGATAAATAGTGCGTGTTGGGGCTCCGATTGTCCTTTTTTTTCCCGAGATAGGAAGGAAGACTGCTGCTGCAGGTCTAACTAGGTGGACATTTCTATGAACAGAAAATTAAAATATCAACATGGGAAAATCAAACTTGGTTTTTGAGATGCCTCGAGGATATTTTGCCTTGCACCTTGGATTCAGAAGCAGCCCAGGGCCCATGGTCATTAAAAGTCCCATATTGAGCTACTTGTTTTTCCCTCATTAATTACAATTTACGATTGTCCGTTAAAGGTTGAATATGTAGATTTTTAATTAAAATATGTAGCGTAAATTAATTATTAAATAAAATTATTTTTTTACGGGTTTGACAATAACTTAATGTTTACATGTACAAGCCAAGAGCAACAGGGGCGTTGCGAGTTGCCAAAACTCGGAAATGGCGACTTTTCGGTAAGTTCAGATTGCTCGCTTGCTAACTTAGCTTACATCAAATTCCTCTTCAGCGTTACTTGTTTTCATTATACTAGGGCAGTGCCTGTAGGAAGTATGTATTCCTATAGAAAAGTGGAAGCGTAAGTATATTTATCATGTTACCTAGTCTTAATAGAGAAATTGCACACTGGGTAAGATGTGTACATACACTTCATAAGAAGAGAAATGCAAATACAATTGTTGTAAGAAAAAGAAAGAAATATAGTGAAAGGTTAGCGGTGTTGCCTCACAGCAGGTTCAAGACCTCCTTGGTCTGGGGCCTTTCTGTGTGGAGTTTGTTTGTTCTCCCAAAGTCCAAAAACATGCTGAGGTTAATCCGGTGTGAGTGAATGGTGTGTGTGTCCCATGATTGGCTGGTGACCATCTGGGGTGTATCCCTGCCTCTTGCCTGTAATGTGCTGGGATTGGCTCCAGCAGACCCCTGCGACCCTAATGAGGAATAATTGGGTACAGAACATGAATGAATGATAGGCCAAGTAAAACCGGACGTATAATAAATCCCTTACTACGTACTATTTCCGGTATAATTTTACCTGTATACTACTTGGCTGCACGATCGGTGCAACGGACAATGGAGGGTTGAATTGTAACCAAAATGCTGGGAAACCAACATGAGGAGGAGCCGTGATACACTTTACCCTGTAATGAAAATGCTGCTGCAGAATAGCGCTGTGATACGCAAGTCTATGGGATCTTCACTTTTAATTATAATAATGTTTATCTATTAAAAAATTCCAAAAAAGGATGCACAACATCGTGCCATGCACACAGACGCTCCTTTCTTTATTATTTATTTACCCCATATGATTCATCCCTTGACGTGGTTGGCAACAAACCTGGCAACCCCACTGCTGGTTGATTGTTTTTTTTGTGTGTTGCAACTATTATTTTGAGACACTAGATGTCGGCATTCTGCTCATCGGTATTCTGCTCATTTGACATTTTCTACCTCTTCCACTCTGCCTCTGTGAATACTAATGCTACTGCTGTCACTACTAGACTAACAGGTTAACAGACTATTCAACTTCACTCTGTTGTATGTTAAGCAGGACATACATATGGACAAAACAAGGTGTTTGGCAAGTTTTACCATAAAGAAGAGAAGGATGAAGAGGAGGAAAAAGTGACCATGATACCATGATGGAGTTCAGTACCCTGTGAAGAATATTTTGTCTAATGGAGGATGGTGGAAAACACACATGGATGACGTGAGGGTGCAAGCTGAGCCACAACAACATGTGAGTGAAACGAATGAAGTTATTCTGTGATTGACAGCCCACAGGTTGGAATAAGTGGATCAGTGAGCTGTTGACTGTCTGTGCAGACTGTCTGCTTGTTGTGAGAATTCAAGTAAGTAAACACAGGGGTGATGTAATAAGTTCATACTGAAAATACATTTAAAGTGTCTGCAAATCACATTTTAGAATAGTAAAATACATTAAAGTAGTGATGAACAGGCTTTCTATAATACTTCATGGAACTGAACGTGGTAAAAAAAAGAAAAAGAAATGATCATATAAACCTTATGTACACTGCCCTCACCTCCATCCATAACCAAGCAGTTGAAGAAGTCAGCCACTTCAAATACCTCAGGCTCACCATAGACAATGCATTAACATTCAACCAACACACCACTGGCATCTGCAAAAGGTCCCAGCAAAGGCTTCATGTCATCCGCAAACTCCGTGCCCTTTCTGTTGCCCCCCCCGCCTTCTGTCACTACTGAACACCAGCATCATTCAACCCTGTGCTGTTCCCTCTGTTTCTACAATATACCGTCCATCACCAACAGAAACAAAACCAATAAAAATAGCACAGCATCCAAAATACCCAACTATCCCACACCTAACCCCACAGAGCTCAACTCCCTAGCCTAGCTGTCACATGACTGGCACCAAAAAATAGCTGATGACCTGGATCCCCCTCTGAACCCACACTTCACACTGACCGCTCTCATCTGGGTGCAAATATGGGACCCTGAGATGGAGACAGGCATACGACTTAGTACAGTACAGTTGTGGCAATTTAACACATTAAATACTTCTAATAACAGTGTACTTTTAGCGTTTTTTTACTTTTAGAAGAAATCTGTCTGCATTGTTTCTTTTTGATTAGTACGTCTATATACTGTCTGAATGACATCCTGGAGTTTTCTAACTGGATGTAATGTGATTTGTTGTTTTACACCACTGCTACTGCAGCCTTGATAAAAGTGGAAGTTTAAAACCGAAACAGGACGCATGCTGTCCTCAGTGCTCAAATATTTGAGTGTGACGTACAAGCTGTTTTCTTTTTTTTTTTTTTTGTTCTTCTGAAGAAGCCTGTCTGACAAAGTGGTTTCACTGAATGTTTTTTTAGGTATAGGGTTGCTTGGATCAATAAGTGACAATTTGCGCTTAAGGGATTTGGACTATCGCCTTCTCTGTGCTGATAGTCTAACTCTACTCCTGGATTCTGGATTCTGTCCTTGTGGAAGGAGATGGAAAACCACCATTTGTAAATCAAGACATATTTTCTTTATCCCCTTATGGTGACAGTGGTTACAGTGTGTTACAATCCCTTTTCTTTTACTGGGTGCACCCAAAACTCTAAAATGACCTCAGAACTAAAAACGGACACTCAAATCTCTTTGATGTTTTCTGACATATTTTATTCAATGAACGTTATTTACCCAAAAACACACAGAGTGGATGCTCAAAAATATGGGCACAATTAGTCATAAATAGGTATTTCTACTTTTATAAATGGATGAGTTAGGGACAGTAAGCACTGTGACAGGTTAATATTATAATTGGCTTTAAGCAGTGACATTAAATGAAGGGATAAAAGCGTCTGCATCACATAGTATTCTGCAACCAGGAGAAACTGACATGTGACGCCCCACATTAAACCCACTATTCAACCCGATTCAGCCACTCCTGTAATGAAGTTTCGTTTGGAACGGTCACATTACGTTTGGCGTAGTGAGGCGAGGCGTCGATCCATCTTGCCGCAATGCTTTGCTTCAAAAGGTCTGTATCGAGTCGACAGCTTCAAGCGTAACATCTTTAGGTTCAATTGCTGAAATATTGTGGAGGAATATGGGTTTGTTATATACCTAGTGTGAAACTGTTTCATTGCACCCAAAGAATTTTTTTTTGTTAAATATAGCTGCTTAGGCTTTATCATTTTATTTTCTTACAAAAGAGAATTTTTAATATCATCTATTGAACCTACTTCTGGCTCCGGCTACTGATTGAGTCATTTCCTTATCTTCAAACCCTCCCAGTGTACTTAAACAATAGTCCATTTAACTACCCTGTGGTCATTAGGCATTACGGAGGTTGCATAACCGAGCGTCCTCGGTGGTCCTGCCATATTCAGTATCAATCATGGCACTGGCCAGCAGCTGTCCTACGATGACATCATTAATGACTTTGCCTCTAAAAAATCTCGGAAGTGAAAGTCTTGGAAGATGGCGACGATGATTAGGCGAACAATACAGCTACAGTATGTTTTGTGATCAGGGAATATGCTGCAGATTTTGTCTGTATTTTTTATAAGTGCTTGAAATAAAAACAAAATTATGCAAAGGGTTCCAAAAAAAGCTCCAAATGGCTCTTTAGTACACCACTTGGATAACTGTAACATGAAAAACTGAGAATGGACTTCATAGTGAAGTGAATCTTGTGCCCTGCAGTTACTTCTGAAATGAATTATATTTACATATATTTTGGTGTATTTTTTTATGAAGGAGAAGTAGATGTCATTTCAGGGATTTATTATGGTAATTATACTATCTAAGTTGAAAAAGATTCGTTTCGGGCAGTATTTGTATGTCTTACAGTGATACATGTCTGGAGGGAATCTTGAAGTGAAAGAGTGTTGCCTGACAAATTGATCTAGAATGTGCCATATTCATTCGATTGAGCTGAGATCTGATGACTGTGAAGCCCAAAGCATACGATCAACATCTGTTTCCATTCAGTTGTCTTTCTTCACTCAATTATTCTGAATTCCCTCCCCATTCCATATAACTTTTCTCTTACTTTTCCTCTTCAACCTTTCATTTCCTTTTCATTTAATTGGCAGAAGTGTTCAGATGACTTGGCAGTTGTGGGGGAACAGGAGACAGATTGCAGTTTGAGTAACCACCTGAACAAACTGATCAGAAATGCTTCCTCTGTGGTGGGGACTCCACTATGTACACAGGAGTTGGTTGAGAAGAGGATGATGCTGCACAAACTCTCATGGAGAACGTTTCCCTTTTTCTTTTATACCTTCTTGACATTTTACCAGCATACACAGCATTTGTGTAATATCACAACAACAAAACGTAAAAGCTGAGCTGAAGTCATTGTAGCATGTATGATATTTTATAGCCCACAACGATGCGTGTCAAATATATAATTAGCCTGAGTCAAGTTAAGTCTTGCTGGGTTTAAATACTTATGGCCCAAAGAATAATGAATGGATAGGAAATGAGCACTGTTCTTCCACAGATCCTTGCCTGAGAATGAGGATTAGTGAGCAAAATTGAGAGGATGTGCGGGTGGTGGTAGCAGACTGACAGCTGAATAAACTCATGTGGCTAATAAACTGAATGCAGCAGACGTGTCAGTGTCCAGGTTCTTTGAGGACGTTGGGTAATAAAGTGTATGATTCAGTGTATGAGGCTTTTTCTTACAAAGTTCCTCAGAAGTAGACGTGAACTTATTCAAAACACAGCTGCAAGTGGAAATACACAGGGTCTGACTAATACCTGGAAAGTCACAGTCACTTAGATGTGACGAAACCTTTTCACCTTAATACAGCGGCACAATATCAGTTTGATCCTTGATTTCCTTTTAGCAGTATTGCACATCATTCTTTGGGATTTCTATATACCCTGGTGTAAATCTAAACAGTCTCAATACACTCAGCTACTGTTGCAGTTTTTTTTCCTGTCGACCATGATGCTGCTTATAGATTTACAGTGTCCTCTAGAGGCTGAAAGGTGAGTTGCATCCATTGAAATAGAATAATTTCAGGGTATTTTTTTCCTCAGAGTAATGTTCACATACTCACAGAGCGGGGGGGTGAAAGCCTTGCACAAGGGCACTATAATAGGGAAGAGGTGAGTGATTCTATTTCTCTTACCCCCTAAAGATTTATACTGATATTTTCTGGAATTCTGTCCTGGAATATAAAGAATAGTTTAATTCAATTTCAAATATAGTTTAATTCACACTGTAGTTTTTCAACACCAATAAATCTAACAAGGGGGAGGTTAAGGCCTTGCACAAGGAATTATATTGGGAGAGAGGTGAGTGATTCTCTTTCTTTCTCTACATAGAGATTTACTCTATGGTATTTTTTAGGTATTTTTTGGATTTCTGTCTTGGAATTTCAAAAATAGTTTAATTCACACTGTGGTTAACCTAACAGCCTGGAAACAGATAAGTGCTTAACAGCAGACTCCCTCCTACAATTTAATTTTTGCTTTTTAATTACAACTCTTGCAGTTCCCGTAGGAAGTATGGTTTCCTATACAATTACAGAAGTGAAGTGCTGACACTTGAAAGCAGATGAGAACAGGTAGGTGAAACCTGAGAAATTCTACTTACTGATGAGATTATTGTATCATGGAGGACATCTAGTGTAGACATCCACATTCACATGGTGTGAGCCAGGCTACGGTTTATGTTGAAAGTCTTTTTTTTATTGTGTTTAGAGGCCAAGTAGAACCTGACTTATGATAAATCTCTTACTTTTTACTTTTTCCTGTATTCTTTCATTATGTGGCTGCATGATGATCGGTGCAGAAAGAAACGGGACAACAGGGCTTTGAATTATAAAGAAAGTGCTGCTGCAGGATAGCGCTGTGATATGTAAGTCTATGGGATTTTAACTTTTAATCATGCTTTGAATATCAATCGAAAAAAAATCCACAAAGAAAAGGATGCACACAATTGTCCCATGCGCCAGCTACTGCATATCTGAAATCTGATGTTAATCTGACAAACAGTCAGAGAGATATGCGAGTCACAGATACACAGACGCTCCATGCTTTACATATAAATGTTGTTAGTATTAAGTAACTGTGTATTGCATGTAGTATACTAGCTCATTTCAATTTATACTTATAATGCATACAGTAAATGTGCTACTTTTAATAACTGGAATGATTTTAGAACTACATTGTAATTCAGGTTGCCAGAGGTAGCCATGAACTACTTTGCGGATCCTTAAATCCCATTGTGGGAAATCCCACTTTTTGTGCACTGCAAACATAAACCATAAACCTGAAGTAATGAGCAGTTGTTTGTTTTAAATGTGGTGCCAAAAGCTTGCCAGTAGGTGGCAGTATGCATTCATGAAACACATTGTGAGCTGATAACTGATAACTCAGTAATAACCATAAAAAACATATAGAGAATCAGCTGTAATGTGGTATGAATATAGTAATAATGATCTCCAGGCTCACACAGAGAGAGCTGGTGTTTCATATGTATACTGCTACACCAGGGCTCATGAATAAGTGAATGTCTAAATGTGAAGCTCCTTTTAAAAACCTACAGGGAGTTGAAACCATCTTCTTTGCCGCTCATATCTCTTCGCATGATGCATTATGTAGGCGTGTAGAAAGACCGGATACAGACATCAAGACCATCAGCTGCGCAGCAGCCCTGTCTGCTTCCCCCGCGGCTCGCTCCAGTGTCACAGCTGTTTAACTCCAGTAATGCCAGCCAATTAAGTATGGTGTAGGGCAGCCTGTTGGGACCCCCCATGCTATTGAGTTCACACTGGAGACTCCCAGAAGCTCAGGTCAGAAGGCTCCGAGCTCTCGGCATGAATGAGCAGTCCTGAAATTGACTTTGTTCTTCTCATCAGAGCCTCTTGTTTCTGGTAATAGTTGGCTGAATAAGACACGGACAGCTGTTTCAGTTTAATTCATGAATTCTGTCCTAATCACTGCCAGAAATGAAAGCAGACAAATAGAGTGGGGGAAATCATGGAAGGATTATTCATATGTAGATAGTAAGAAATACATCTTGCGCCCCCCTCCCCCCCAGCTTAGTAACATTTGATGATGAAAGTTGGCTTGAAGTTCAAAAACGGGAGATCTGATGATCACTAATGTGAACTTGTGTATGAACAAGATCAAGGTCCAACTATTATCAAAGATGTTCATTTATTTAAATAATAGAAATGAAACAAAATCATTTTGTCACATAAACGATCTCATGATCTCATGAATCATTAACGGCAAAAAGAACCCTGCTCTCATCGGAAATGCATTTGCCTTCGTACTTGCAGACATTACTTTGTATGAGTTTGGGATGACGTGAACAGTTTTGACACCAGGAGCTTCCAAAAGTGCTTTCTGTGGACTAAATAATGTACAGTGCAATGTCAAGTAAACAATACATCACATCTGATCATTCATTTTATATCAAAGAACTTAAATGTTCAAAGTTTCATCAATACAGTACATTTATAGTAGACTTCACATAGATCCTGGGCAGCCTCCCAGTCTCGGAGTATTTCACATTTAATTATCTCCCTTTGGAATTCCACCACCGCCCTCTGATTAGTTTTGCTTTTTTTTCCCCTCAACTTTCACTTCTGTTTCTCCGAGTGCCTCACCCACTTTTCTCACAGTTCAGCTGCCCTCTGCTGTCCTTCAGTTTGTCTCTCTGATTCTCCGGAGCCTTGGAGTCTCCTCTCAAATCGTTCACGACGGCTCGGAGGGTTTTAAACCTGTCCAGTCGGCTGCTCTGGGCCCCCTGAAGCCTGACTTCTGAGCTCTGAGGAGACGCACTAAGGGAGCTAAGGGAGCGAACCGCCGCTAGCCTGCGTTCCTTTCCGGAGGGACGGCGCGGCGTGGTCATGGTGCCGAGGTCCCCCGGGTGCTCCGTGTCCCTGATGACCTCACACAGGTAGCGGGCTAAGTCCTGGCTGGAGAAGGACAGAGTTTTCTGGGAGCGGCGGAAGGTCAGAGGGGACGGCAGGGTCTCGGCCTCCGAAGGGGGGATGGCCAGGCGCAGGGCGATGGCCGCGCTGCCGTTCCCATTGGACATTCCCTTCTTGTTGTTGTCCTGGGGAAGCTTGGTCTGCGGGTAGGAGATGATGCTCTGTGGATAGCTGTACCGGAGCGACTGCGCTGGGCTGGGCTGCAGGGAACGCTGCAGCTCCACCATGTTAAAGGCGTTCTGAGAAAAATAGAACAGAGTGAAAGGTGGGGAATGAAATGGAAAGGAGGGAGGACAGTAGAAAAGAGAGAACAAAGACTTTTAGGAAGAAAGAATTCAAGGGACTATGAAAAACAAATTTGCCACGTGCCACCAATGTTCTCAGAGCAACGTAGCTCAGCTAATGTCTCGACTCGCAAATGGACGGACATCCACCATCTAGAAGGGATGTTGGCAACAACAGCACCATTGATTAGAAAATAATTATCTGATTGCAAAAGGAGGGGAACTGCTATTACCAATGCTATTAAAACAGAGTCATTAAGCGCTATTGCTTAATTTCAGCTAATTGACTTACATTCCCAGATCTCGAGGGAACTCTTTATTTCAAAGCACCAGCTAACAGCATTCCCTATCAAATGCTTCTCCTTTTTTTGTCCTATCCCATGTGTATTATTTAAGTCCACATCCTGTTTTATAGGTCGTGTTTATAGTGTGAGATGGGATTTCAAATCCATAACTGTGTAGAGCTTTGTGTTCCCTCGCGTGTCTGAATTCCACCGCGTGTGTAGAAATGTTTGCGGCCGTTTCGTCCCCCAGTGTCTCCTACCTGGTCCTGCTCCCCTCCACCTTCCTCGTCGTAGTTCAGCACGTTTTCTCGAATGTCCTCCCACTCACCGTGGTGCGCAGACACATGGTACACGCCCTCCTTCAGGCCCTTGTGTCTGCTCCAGCAGGAGTACAGGAACAGGCCCAGCATCAACACTGAGGGGTGCCAGAGAGCAGGTTAACACAGCGGGAGCCCTCTCTCTTAATTATACAGAGAGATTCTGATTCAGAGATTCTGAGCAGCATACAAACATGGGCGTAAATAAAAACTGACAATGCAAGTGGAAAGTAATGATAGAAACGATGGAATACTATTAACCATCATACTGGTTATACGGGCTAATTATATATATATATATATATTTTTCATGAAATGCAATACAGCACCCGGCATCCTTGCTAAATACACAGGTAAAGCAGACAAATATTTGACTGTGCATTGATTTTCAGTCACATTAATTTGCGCTATAGAACCTACTGGTTCAGCGAATGTGCAGTTAAGACGTACTAATGGGACATGCGTGGAGGCATAGGCACCAACTTTCCACCTATTCCCTTTGAAGTTGCCTCTCTGTTTCCTGTCTTTTCAAAGACTGCAGTTCCTTGGAAACCTATTAACTGAATTTGTACTCCTCCCAGCTTAAACTCAAAGCCTCAGCAGCTCGGCTGAACGTGTAGAGAGAAAAATGCTGCTGGAGCTGAACAGGAAAAGGTCCTGAGGCACACATATCAATCACAGCTATTGAATTAAATAACATCAATAATAATAATAATGACAACATGTTTAATTTGTATCGCACAGTCATAGCGCTGCAGTCTTATTAACAGAGCACACGGAGCTTTGAAAATAGTAAAAAGAGTAAAGATTAAAAGGCCTTCCTGAACATTAGGTCTTTGTAGGGTCTGGGTCTGAGGTCTGTTCTGGTCTCAGAGGGTTAGGAAGAAGCAAGCGATGCAGCAGAGCAGAAGGCTTGAGCCCCCGTAGTGCAGAGCTTAGCACTGTGGGCCCAGAGGAGCGAGCTGCTGGCAGATCTAAGGGGCGGGTGGAGGTCTGCGGTGCGATCAGCTCCTTTAGGTAGGGAGGCGCACGCCTGTGAGTAAGTAGCAGGACTTTGTAGTCAAACCTGAAGGAGACGGGGGACCAGCACAGAGAAAACAGAATTTGTGTTCTGTGTTTGTGTTTTTTTTTTTTTTCACACTCTCATCAGCATCCTGGCAGCACTGCTCTGAATGTACCGGAGCGTCTGGATGCTCTTGCCAAGGATCCCTGTGAAGAGCGCATTGCAGTAGTCCACTCTTGAGGAGATAAAGGCATGAACACGTTTCTTTTATTATACAACATGCTGGACTGACCTTTAAAGTCCATTAATCTCGACCAATATTTTTCTCCCATCTGCCATCCCTCCTTTCCCTTTTCCCCCATCCTCATTCTCTGTGTTTACTAGTTCACACTTTGACTCCCTTTCTTTTTTATCTATGTAATTCTTTTCTTTCCACACTGGAGCTTCCCTCTGTCTCCCCTCACTCGTTAAGTCTCTTGTGTGTTCCTATTTTTCAGTCCCTTTCTGGCCTCTGCCCGGGCCTCCTCCATCCATTTCAACTAGAATAGTTTATATTGTGCCGTGCTAAGTATCAGTTTAATTGGAAATCTTCTGAGAAATGCAGGGGTAACCCCATTAGTCTGGGTTTTTAAAGTAATTGCTTCGAAAGTGAATAATGCTCCAACGGCTCTTTCGGGTCACACTAACAGGCAGGTATTCATAAACAAAGACAGAAAAACAACTCCCGGAGAGCTAATCTCCACAAAAAGAAAACGTTCTCTCAATTAAAAATCGTCATCTCTATTTATTTATTCACCGCCTGGAACATCTTTAACATCTCACTATGCTCTTCTCATTTCGGAGAGAGAAAGCGGGATTGTTAGCTTTCCTCCTCGATCTTTAGCCAGCTGCTTTCGCTATGGGGTGCAGAGAGGGAGGTGTATTGATCAGCTGACTCAACTCCTTCACCTCTGCGCTGGAGAACCTTGCAGAAAACACCAGAATCTTGATGAGGCCCGGTGCCAAAGAGACGCTCGCCCTCCCTATCACCTCCAGAATTACCTGCAGGCATGCACTCACCTCAATGCACACTATGACCGGAGCTGATGCCGTATTAAACACATCTCTGTAGGGGTGGAGTTTGATACACGCGGCGCAGAGGGCCTGAAGCACAACTCCTCGACCACACACAATTAGGCACAGGTAAAGGCAACTAGTAGTGGCTGCATGCAAGCGCACGCGTGCATGTGTGTGTGTCTGTGTATATAGTGTGAAGCTACATTCCAGTGAAATCAATATCACTCGGGGTGGAGAACAAACACAGTCATTCATCAATCCATAATGCTGCGGCCTCTTCGCCCTCTAAC
Source organism: Lepturacanthus savala (assembly GCA_030544235.1). NCBI lineage: Eukaryota > Metazoa > Chordata > Actinopteri > Scombriformes > Trichiuridae > Lepturacanthus > Lepturacanthus savala. Next base: position 20,531,797 of record CM060465.1, read on the forward strand.
TGTTACTATGAACAGCATATTATGATGTAAGTCTGGGCCGGACTGTGCATTATGAATGAGCGTCGAGTAAACAAGCGCAACACAGCTTGATCAAAACACTTAACTGCTTTCGCTGTAGCTCCCGTCTGAGGTTAATGAGAAGAAATGAACAGTGAGACAGAATGAAACATCAATGGGGAAGTTGGGGAAGAGAAAACTGATGAACAAGCAGAAGGAAATGAGACAGGTGAGAGATGGGTTGGGAGTTGGGGGAAAAAAATCATTTATTTATAAATCTTTCAGGGGGAAAAAAAGAACAGGCACTTTACAGGATAACTTGGCATCTAGAGCCCATATGGAAAGCAATTTTCTCCCATTCTTCAAAAACAGAGTGTCAGATTTGATGCTGTACTAATGAGGCTTGGTCAGACATCAGCTCATTTGATTCTGTCAATAGCAGCACTCACATTTTGGTTCGTCTGTGGTGGTGTATGTAAAGCTTTTTAATGGATGATCATTCAAGGTTTGAGAAATGAAAGAACAGTCACAGAAGACCGCTCTTTTCCATTCTGCATTATAATAGCAAACAGTCTGATTCTTGTTGAGGTGAAAAGTTTTTGAGCTTTGAATATAAATGCCTCATCAGAAACAGTGCAGGCAAGCTACTGTTTTTTCGAATGGACTGCACCTCGGTTTCGTAGCATGTGAGCAGAACACATGAATTATCATGATTGATGCCAAGGCCACACTTTATCATCTTTGAATTCATTATCAAATATTGAAGACCACTTTATATGTTTCATTCTCACGTGTCAGAATAACTGATGTCCCAATACTAGCCACATGCCCTGGAGGGAATGTGAGCCCTCTGTTGAGTCAGTTATAGAGGCAGGGACAGTGTATTGAATTGCCCAAGCGTTTTATAAGCCAGACTCTGACAAAAAGACTCATAAACAGCAATGTGGCCCTACAGAGGGTAGTGAGTGCAACATGCAAGGCACTCACACACACGCGCGCACACACACGCACACACACGCACGCACGCACACACACACATCTGTCCTCCTATCTTTGTGGGGACCAGCAAAAAAAATCACATTTCCTCAGCTACAATCTCTAAAATTAACTTAACCCTTAAAGGGATAGTTGTTTTTTTTTTTTTTTTTTTTACAAGTGTGCAGTGGTGTGTAGAGATGCCAGTGCAGACATATTTTGAAAGCTCCATGCTAGGAGAAGATGTGGTTAGTTATTGAATCTTGAACGTAGTGGATTTTAACAAGCTTATGACCATGCAGGTTTATTAGATTGTTTCCATGGATGGGTTGGTGATAGCATTTGACTGTTTCAGGTCTAGAACTGAAAGAATTGGTCAATAAATGAATCTGCAACTATTTGTAAACTCCATGGCTGACTAATATTTCAATTACAAATAACACATATGTACTGTATCGAGAAAAATAAACTAAAATTTCAGAAGCTCGGTCCTCAAAAGAACACATAATTGATTTTATGATTTCTCTTTGGTCATATAAACCAGTCAATGGTCTGGCATCGCTATACATTTCTGAACTTAGGACTCGTCTGTCAGATGGTAGCCTTAGATCATATGATGAGTCTGAATCTTCAAAGGGAGACCTTTCAGTCAAGGCCCTCAAACACCTGAGGCTGGAGCTACAACACCCAGGGCTTTTCATTTCAATCCCTACTTTTAAGTCCTATTTTTTTCTGTTTGAACTGTTTATATTCATATTCCTCCCTTTTTAAAGTGATGTTCTCATTTATCAGTCTGAATTATTAGTTGAAACCCATAAAATGAAGAAAAGGAAGAGTGCTATTCTCGAACATCACGCGACTTATATTAAAACTCTAAACATGTCTTCTCTTTGCAGAACCGCTTCTTTTCATTTTGTAAACATCTTTCACCATTTTACTTTACCCTTGAAACCCATAACGGAACAAAAACCCAATAAACCCATAAAGTCTTGAGCCTGAAATTTAAAATCTTCTTTTTGTCTACAACATAATGAATAAAGTATAAGTTAATATAATTCATGAAATAACACATGAACAATTAGATTTATTCTGCTATTCACCACATCCCCGTGGGACACTATTTTTTTTTTTTTTTTTTTTTTTTTTTTTACATTTTTTCTGAAAATGAGTATTTATCATTTATAAAGTAATGACATGCCATTCACAGGCCACACCCACATTCCCCTCTGGCTGACTCTATAATCTGCTGACTGTATGCTCTCCAAGGCTGAGCCATGACTGCCTGAGATTGTGGTTTACACACTAGATATGTAATTAATGATTATCAGTACATAGTAGAGGCCCTAAGTGAGCTTCAAATCCACAGTCTGCCCATATGTAACATAATAATGGGTTAGTAAGAAATGCTTTTTATATTAGAGACCGAAGATTTAGATACCTTTCTTATAGGATATGTATTATATTATGGGCTTTGATCACATTTAAAGCCTGTACTTTAGGCATATCTGATCCTTTCTAAGCCAGCATGAAAGATGCCAGTTTATAAAGTGCATGATAGTTGTGGTTTACATTTTTTAATAATATTTTATAATAAGCTGATACATTATTCTCCAGCTTACATGCTTTCAGATCTTAAAAATGAATACTGTTGGAGTCTGACAAACAGAAATATCTCCTTCAAATTGAATGTTTTGAGAGGAGACCCCAAAATAGGCTGTTTGCCGTTGTGAATGTGCTGCTCACTACCAGATCTCTGAACATGGGAATTTTGGCCCATATAAACATCGGACAAAAAGTTTGGACATTTTTGTTTGGTAGATTGTTTCTCCGTTGTGACAAGGCTTGTTGGAAATCCATTTTATAGCATTGGAAAGCCTGTTTATTTCCCATTTTAAATGGTGCCCCATTTGTAAGGAACTTGCATTTGCGGGATGAGCGGCACAGCTGAGGATGTGGGTTGCACTCGTGTAAAATTTGCCAAATCTGCTCTGCCAATGCCAAATAGTTTGTTCTGCTGTTGCTATTGACTCTTGGGATTGGACCTTAAATCACTCAGCATTCATAGCAGAATTAACTGAAAACTACAACAAAACTCTGGAGGTTTTTCCTGGTGTGAGGACATTTAGGTTGGCTTGGGGAAAAAAAGAAAAGTAAAAAGAAATGTGGAAGGAATAACAAAAAAATACATCAGGGGAGTCACATGAGTGGATGGTTGGATATAAAATAAGTTGGACAGATAAAAAGTAAGGCTGGGAGTGAAATTGACTTCTGAAGTCAGAGCGGAAGAGGCAGGGGACACAGAAGTGATGAGAAATATAGAAAAACACATAAAGAAATGTCCAAATTCTCTGGGGGGACTTTTTACAGCTTTCCGGTGAATCAAAATGAATAGATACAATGCTTCCCTTCCACTGCAGATATTTGTTTCATGTTTTCTGACCTCACATGGAGAAATCACATCTTGGCACAACTCACAAGATCAATACAAGATATGTGTATGAATAGATTTAACAGAATCAAACAGGGATGACAAACAAATAAAAACAGGGGACGCTGCAGATGACACCAGTCACAAACCATGAAGATGAGAAGAAACACGGACAAAAGAACAGAAATATAACTATGATGAAAATCCATGCATTAAAGATTTAAAATGATGAAACTGGCAAATAAAAGACACCATGAGTCATGAGAGACGATGATGTTGGGTTACCACAGGTAGTAGATGATGTAGTCAATATAGCTACCCAGAAAGGCCAATACACAGATGCTGATGGCAAACATGGAGCTGACGCTGAGGCTGTTGCCATCCTCGTTGTGGAACATGGCCAGTGCCACCTCGCAGTGCCGCCCTTTGTAGCCCTCGCTGCAGTGGCACGAGTAGCGGGAGGGAGAGTGAGCCACGCATGTGCCGTGACGGCACGGCCGGCTGGCGCACAGTGTGTAGATGCACTCTTTGCCCAAGGAGCTCTCTTTGGTCATGTGGCCCGGAGGGCACCTGTGCAGAGAGGAGACAGGTGACTGTAATTTAAAGCAAAGACAAGAGACACTTGGGAGGCTGTCAGATAAAAAGGAACAATGGAACTGAAACCTAAGCTGACAGTGTAAAAATAAATCCCTCTGGAGTAACACCCCTTATATCTGATTCAAAGATATGCTCCTCGGCGGTTGCAAGAATGTCGACTGTACTCTAGCTGAAAAGAGAAAAAAAAAAGAAAAAACGAGAAAAGGAACTGAGAAGCAAAGATTTGCTTTGCAGCAGTAGTCCCCGAGTATATATCCCCTGAATGTCATTCACCCCTGCCCCCTGTTTCTTTCAGTGTTTTGTATCCTGGGGCTGTGCAGTAATAACAGAATATGGATATCCAACCACAGTGAAAAATTGTTTCTGAGTCTTTGAAATCAGAGGAGATGTGGTCCTACGGAGTTTAAAGGGACAGCAGATCCTCCGTCTGTCACTGCTGCTATGCACTATCCACTCAGGATGACACACTATTAGAAACTGTCCAACAGGACTGAACTCAGCCTAGCTGCCATCTGGTGGACACATTGATATCAAGTGTACTGCAGGAAACTGACAGTATGTGCTATGCCTAGTATCTGTAATTTGATAAGTGGTCAAAGAGTCAGTTTAAGGAGTCTTACTGATGAACTAATGACCTTAGAGGTAGAGGATAATATACTGGACATGGGCAACTTTTTCTTTAATATGTCATAACCTGCCAGGTTGTGACATTAAAGAAAAAGTTGTTCATATTAAAGATTTAACAGATTTAAAAAAACAAATGACTTGTCATTTTATCCATCTGATAGATATGGTGTAGTAAATCATATGCAGGTGATTGTGTGCGTCCTGGCATCATTTATTAATATAAATCTGAGCACCGGCGTCATTAATTTATAAACAAGTCTGTACGCATTGCTTGTCTCTGGATGTTTCCCTGCAAATATGTAGTGAACATGCCTGTAATCTGTAAGGCTTTGTAGATGTCCTGGGGTTTTTTTCTTTATATTTCCTGCACCTGCATTCGTGGTGCCTCCAGAGGTCTATGCAGACCAGAGGAGGGGAGCAATGATGTTTCCTGCAGGCCTCTGAAGAGCAGCCAATGGAGACACCCTGGGAAGAGACCACCTGAAGCCCCTCTGAAGACTGCTCCTGATCCAGGGGAATGGTGAGGCCGTAAAACCTCAGATCTCGCAAACAGCCTGCAGAGAGGGAGCGGAACAGAGGAAGAAAAAACAGAAAACCGAGTGTTTTCAATGCCAATAGACGCAATAAGACACCAGTCCTCAGGCAAAATCTTTTATGGACACACGTTTACACCGCGGCAGGGGTGTAAAACTCAAATGCACACACAAACCAACCCGCTGACACACCTGCCGACCAACGCATACTGGCGTAAACACACAAACAGCCTCGGGCTAAGCTGTCAGCATGGATAGCATGAGGTCGAACAAGTCGTTTAAATACAGATCAGTGCCACCGGCTCAGTTCTCACATCTGTTTGGAACTGCAGGGTTCAAAACCCTTTGGGCCGTGTTGTGAAATGACATGAAGTAGAAGAACCAAATGTTAACGAGCACCAACGGATCCTGTGCACGCTCATTCATTTGAACATTTATGCAAGTTGACTGTGATGCTCACTCCTCTGAATATTCTATTTGTCTGCATGGTGCAAAGTGACCTTGCTAATTCAAACATCAACAGAGGATTTGATTGATTTTTCGATGCGCTGATTCATCCGCACATCCACACACTCAGTCTCATTACTCTAAAACGCACAAGCAGCCACCTACCGACGAAGCTCCGGTTGTGTCCTGAGGGAAAAGAGTTTCCGAGCATCACCACAGAGGGGTCAATAATGATCTCCTGACTCTGCCCGGGCGAGGCCGTGACCTCACGCCGTCCTCCACCTCCATCCAGTCGCAGGGTGAACTCTCTGCCATAGCGATCCAGCTCCACCTCATGCCACTCTCCATCATCCAGGCGATAGAAAGGCAGCGTCAGGTTGTACTCTCCATCTCCAAGGTTGTAGAAAACAGCCAGCAGACCCTGAATAATCTGAGATATACAGTAGAGATTTGCAGATTTGAAATAGAGGCATCGGAACAAACAAAAGATGAAAAATTCAAGATGTTTTAATTTGTTCTTTTTTGGATGGGGTTCATGTTTGAGGCATCAAAACTCCACTTCTGGACTGCATTCAGAAGACATTGATATAGCTCCAACAAAATCAGCTGGTAACACTATTTCTTGGAATAAAATTTTAAAATAGGGTGACAAATTCTAAAACTGACAGAGCCAGAAGCCTGCAACATTACGCTGTGTTGATGGGCAAAACAAAATCTTGAGCATAACAACATAATGAGAAGTAGGCCAGCTCCCATGGTTTGGACCAGGCAAGCATTGTGAAATCTTAACTACCCAGAAAAAGGCTCTCTGTGGTGAACCTGCCAGAAAAATGGCATGAAAATTTCAGTGGCATGAATTAATTCGGCAATTTTGCAGCCATCATGACTCGTGAAGCTGCCGTACACATCACTGCATGGCAGAAGCTGGAGTGATCCCGAAGGGAAGGTGTGCGAGAAACAACAATTATCTTCGGCAGTTATGGATGAGCGAACACAATGGACTCAACCAATGAGGGGCTCCAATAAATGCAGCTTGTACATGTCCAAAGCTTAATTGGAAACAGTGGGGCAAGATAATTCACATTCAGCCCAGCCTGCATTAACTATTGCTCCCTCAGCATGGGTGTCTCAAATGCATCCCCTCCACTGGACGCACACATTTACACCCACACAGTAAAAGCTGACTGTGCTCTCACCACTGCCTCATCCTGCCCTCAAGTCCACAACAGAAAACACGAGCAAAGGACAAAGGACTCAATCAATATTCAGGAACAAGTATAACTATACAAACTTTCTGCAGTGCCCCCAGAGATCTTTGCAATCACCATTAGGCACAAAATGTTCAAGTGAAATTTCTGAGGTCTGAAATTCTATCTTTTTTACTTTTCAAAGTCAATTCACATTTAAATGCTAAATAAAAAAAAGAGACTCTTTGATTGTCGAGTTTTACTCTAGGGGTAGCTGTTTTTGGGGAAAAAAAAGTGCAGTTGCTCCCAAAAATCTTCTTCATAGAGTGCATTAGATAAATGTTTGCTTTACAGAGACACAATACTCCTTGGAGAGCCACATGCTGTTTATACCCCAGCTAGCCCCTTGTAACCTTTGTGTGAAAGTGTGGTTATTTATTCAGTGTGCACTCTATCCAATATCTACCCTTAAGGAAAAAAAGAGGGCAAAGAGAGAGGCAGCCCTTTAAATTAGGGCTTGTTCTCTGCAAACGCACCAGGCTTGTGCTCATGTGTTTCTAAGAGCTTTGAGACAACCGGGCTGAAAATGCTTCAGCGTGCTGCTGTAGACACAGACATCAGATGCTTTATACAGCTCACCAATTCTGTTTCAGAGAGGGTTTCACACAGAGGCTTCACAGCCCACAAACAGCAAAGGCTACAGCGTTAACAGCCTTTGCCTGCAACCCTGACGCCAGAGGGAAAAGCTGACAGTTTATGTTGAATGTCAATGTTTCATAGTATCATATCAATGTTGTTTGTGATACCTGCATTTGACAAATACAGGTTTTATGATTTGATAATGCAGTGATTAAGGTGTGGTTTTGTTTAGGCCCCAAAAGAAAAAATTGGTTAGGGTTAGGAAAAGGCCATTTGAGTGCAAATTATCAATGGGTGCAACATGAAATGGCGTCTCATGAAACTCCAACTCCAGTCCACGATATAGTGTGTTAAGACATCCACCCAATCCTCCTCCTCCTAAGAACAGTGAAACTTAAGAGGAGCGTCTCATCTGAACCACGTTACTATGTCTGAAACATTGACATCCAACATACATTGGTGGTTTGCAGAAGCAAACACTGTCACCGTTTCCCTCTGAAGGCTGGGCTGCTGCCTGTCACTGTGAGACTGCTGCATGGGAAGAGTAAAGACCCGCAGGAGAACAAGGGATGAGGAGGAAGCTTTAAACAATGCTGTCTAACAAATAACAAGCACAAGAGGAGAAGGCGAGATAGGCCAGCGCTGTGGAAATATGGCATAAGTGAGGTAGCTTCACTGCAAACAGCTGACCTGTGAGTTTAGCCAAAAGTGACAGACCTGACAGAGCCTTTCACTTCCAGGTGCTGCTCACACTCGGCCTGTCAGTCACTAAGATGAAAGGCTTTGACAAGAAACACTGGCTTCATATCCACTCAGCAATGTGTCAGGCAGGCGAAGGCACGATACTGTGGAGTTTTGGCAAAATCAAGCAGACAGGCACTCCAGCCCCGGCTGTGGCAAAGTGAGCAGCGTGTATGCAGACGTGAATTTTCGCTCATCACTTGAAGCAATCTATGTCAAAACCCCTAAGTACAGAGTAGGGGATCTTGCTTTCACTTAAGAGCACTCTGGCCTTGAATTTCAGTGCATACAGTTGCCTTTTTGCTATACTGAATTGTGTTGAAACATAACCAGACACAGAAATATTCTATCTTGGATGAAGGAGGGCTTTTTCTTTTTTCTTTTTTTAATAGCAGCCTCTTGTAGCAGTACAGCAGCATTCTGCAAGCTTACTGAAAAGGCCTTGTTGAGAACATGCAGTACATATGTCAATCCCCAGCCCCCTCAGTATCCACCCATATGTCTCCAACCCTGATATTACTCACTCTCAGCCTGACAAGTATTTGTGGCAATCACTGTTCGGGCCCTAATCATCATTTTAAGGCTCACAAACAAGACAATCAGAGCTGTCAGGATGGAAGAAAGTGACTGGCTGTGACTCACCTCTAAACGTAGGTATTCATTCTGCTCCTGGGAAAGCAGGCTGAGGATCACACCGGCGGCAGCACGTGTCCGAAGCCCAGCCTGGACTCTTGTCTGGCGCGCGGGGAGGGACCATAAGAGCTGGAACTGAACGTGACTCCGTCCGTCAAAGGAGAACTCTGGGGCCACTTGTCGATCAAAAAACACACAAAGCATGTCCAATTAATTCAGCTGTCAGCTGGGAAGTATGCGGGCAGACCACGGTGATGGCGTGAAAAGAAAAAGCAACACTTTGTGAGGCAAGGGTATCTTCCTGTAGCAGGAAAGTGATGCATTAGAACAGAAATTTTCCTCTCATTTGGCTTGTATACTTTGTGAGTATTAAATCCCATACCTCCACAGAGATCTAAAACACACTACACTTTCACAGATGAGGTCAACTTAAAGGCATTCGATATATTTACCTTGGTTGCATTCTGGCCCTGTGAACCCTGGTTCACACAGGCACTTGATAGAGCCCCACTCGCCTTGACAGCGACCCCTCTTGCCACAGGAAGGCAGTTGTGCCACATTGGCGCAGTGGTCATCAATAAGAGAGCACCCTCGCACAGTGTTGGAAGATTCAGCTGGGGAACCAAGGTCATATAACTGAAAGGAAGAAGAAGAGCATCACAAAAAAAACCCATGAGGACTAAGTGAACTCAGTGAAGGAAAGAAAATCATCGGTTGCATGTCTCTGTCCTTGCAATCATAGTAGATGAGTGAAAAGGATGTGATTGCGGGGGGAAGGAGAGAGAGAGAGAGAGAGAGAGAGAGAGAGAGAGAGAGAGAAACTTATCTCGTCATTAAATATAAGATTATAAACTGGAATCTGATTGATGATCATACTATATTGTTCCTTGGTTTATCTTTTCTCAAAAGCACCATTTCATAATGATATCATTACCATTGAAACAGAGATAATTTACGGGGGCCCCTCTTTGCCTGTTTGCCAGTATAATATTAAAATTTTCATGGTCTCTCTATTAAAAAAATGTTTTTATCATCCAAAAGCATCTACATGGTTAGTATGGAAAAGGATGAAATTTGTATTTTGTAATTTTCAGGTCTGATTGGGTATGGAAATAGAAGAGTATAAAAAAATATGTGACTATATGACTATTGTTTTTTTTCTCTCTAAAATCCACTATAAACATCTATATTACATAATAACACAATATTGACGGGGGCTTTTGACACATTTTGATGTTACTTGGTGTTACATACTACATGATTTAGAATATATTATGTGTAAAATTATGAATGCAGGCCCTTCATCTGTAACAAATGATTTTTACATTTCTAATTTTACACAAGCAAGCAATAAACCATCCTAGATAATAAATAGCAGGGCTCAAATATAAACTGACCATATTTTCTCATTCAAGGTCTTGAAACAGCATTGATGGAAGACTAATTACATATAGCAAACTCCCTATACTATAGCTGCATACTGACTAGACAGACAGACAGAGGGAATTTGACTAGAGGAGAAAGTGATGAGTGAGCAACATCAGGATTCATCAGGTTCTCTAGCGTAGCCTTGAGGCCACATTTACATTCCCATTGCAGTTGAGTCCTCCAGCAGCTATGCTGCTGGTTATGAAAACTCGTAAAGAATAAAAGGGTATATAGCAAACTGTTCATCGAGAACAGGCATCATGAACAGGACTCAGGGCATTGTGTTTGTACTTTGCTTGTTCCATACCTTGCTATCCACAAGCAGATTCCTTATACATCCAGTATAGTGTTTGTGCTGCAGCTGTGGGTATTGATATGACATGTTCTCATTGACACCACCGAGCTGTAATACATAACTTCCGTTCAGATACCTGGGAAAGAAAAGCAACTCTCAATGGACAAGTAAACAGAGAAGAATAACGCGAACAGAAGAAAAGGGAACGGGCATCGTGTAAATTGTCAAGGTTGCGTTTCAAAACGCAACCCTTAAATAAAAAGAAACGCAACAATGGGAGCATGTTAAAAAAAAAGGAACACAAAAAACACATGAGCCATCAAGTTAGAAATTCACTCTTCTCTGGCTGAAGCTGTCATCACCGTTAACAATTTCTGAAAACAAATGTAAAATCATATTATTGTTATTTTTCCTTTCCTTTGAAAAGAAATGTATGATAGGTAAATTTGCCTGAAAACACCAAAGAGTTGAATGGCAACTGGCATTTTCAAAATGCTGCACATTGAAGATATAACAGACACAGGATGTTCTTTGATTAGTTAATTGTTAATTAGAGTATTCCCTATCGGGTGACAATTTGTGTTACCTCATTAGTGGAAACTCAAATACAGCGATCAGAGTCTAAAATACACACAATTAATCAGTTGTTAAAGGTTCTTAAAATTTTCAGAGGTTCTTCAAAATAATAGTGGTGGGAAAATCCTTAAGTGCATTGCTCAACATCAAAAACTTGCAGATTAATTACAAAACAAAACAATGAGCACAGTGGCAGCCCAAGCTCGTGACTGGGGAAAACAAACGCAGCTTTGGCAAAGCAAAACCGTCTATGTATGGTGCATAGTCAGAAATGATTAGTTGGCGTTTTAGGGATTATATATCTGAGGATTTTATCAACAGCTTCCATCCCTCCAGAGGGGAATGGGTGGATATGTGGTGAAACTGAAAACAGTCTGAGACAAGACCTAATTTGAATTTGAGAAATGATTCCTTGAAATTTTAGGTACTTTTACCCAACATATTGTAATAAAACTGCATTTTATGCGCAGTTACGCACATTACTTGTTTTTATGTTTGAGGAGTAGTGAGGGAGGATAACACAGAATAATGAGGATGCTGCAGTTTACGTCAAGGTTTTCCTTTGTTAGGACTAACTTTTTAGAGCTGAAACACTTAAGTGAGTAATAATATGTTTAGAAAAAAATAATCTGCAACAGATTTGATTACTGCTCGACCATTTAAGTCAATTATCAAGCAAAATTGCAAAAACGTTGGTTTCCTTGCTGCTTTCCCATCACATCAAATTGGATATCTTTCAGTTTTGGATTATTGGCCAGACAGAACAAATTATCTACAAATACAATGTTGGGCTCTAGGAGCCAAACCACTAATCATTTAATCAAAAAAACTAAACAATAGATTATTCAAGAATTAAAATGATTGTTAGTTCCTGAACTAACCAGTGTCACTTTTGAAAAGGATTAAATTAGATGTTATTATTAATAATAAGATGCTGGGCTTAACACATTTGATGATGGAAGCATGATTTTAGTTTTCTGAAAAACATCAAGCAATAATCACATTATCTAAAAGAACATAAAGTCAGAATATCTATTGTGCGCTTAGAAACACCTCCCTAGGTACCACATGTATTTTTGTAGAACATTGTATTATTCCTTTTTTTTTTATTATTTTACAGCCTTGCAAAATGCTATTACTTTGACTTCTAATACGTGCCTCTATGAAGGATATTTTACCGCTATCGGGGCATTTACTGTAGACTGTGAACAGAACAAAACCTCAGCAGATTAGTAGTTCCCCACCACAGGGAAATCCCAGAGGAATGCCTGAAGAATGTAGAAAGTCTACTACTACTACTTGAACTATAAATACAGGAGCTCATGTAGCTAGACTTAAGTATCTGTTGGTTTTGTGCTGCGGCCTTCAAAATTCAGAAGCACTGCTTGGTTTTTATAAAGTGCAGTGTTTAAACTTTGGCCTTACTTGTCCCTGTTGGGTGTGACCCCTCGGATTTCACAGGAGGAGCGGTCCTCTGTCATTGCCCATGAGTCCACGCCTTCGGTCTCCATGACAATTGCACTGGAACATCGATCCAGAGTGAATCGCACCTCCTTTAAATTGGGGAAGAGTGGAGAGAGTTCAACACTGCTGCATGTGTGGATGTGCGAGTATGATGTAGCCGGACATGCTCTACAAATTACAGCAAATATCTGAACCAGACATATTCTCTGAATGCAGGGAGAAAGAGAGAATGTTATGTAATCGGGCTAGCGTGGATATATACGTTCACTTACTTTACCATTACTCCTCACATCAAGTCGATGCCAGCGTCTGTCAGCAACCCCAAAGTTGTTTGTCAGCTGGAGCACCAGGGTCCCAGAACCATGGTTAATTTTCAGGCTGGGTGTCCCACCAATCAGCTCTGAGGAGAACATGAGTTCAGAATTAACACTGGCTTCTCTAAAGTAATTTAAGTTCATTATTACAGCCTTGGCACTGCAAACGACAAGTATGGATTGGCAGAATGAAAAGAAAAAAACAGCCTAACTTCCCTGCGCACACAAAATGAAGAGGCTGGATCAAGAAAAAAAACTGATATGAAATGCATTTTTTTCAAATGGAGTTTACGCAGGTACAGGAAAAAAGGAGACTTATGAAATCAACTTACCTCAAAACAAACATACAGCAGGGACATGAAAAAAAGAGGATGGCAATATAACACACAGCTGGATTACGGAAGGGAATCTGAATGGCACTAGAAACAATGAGATAGTGATAGCTATGTGAACAGGAAATAAAAAGTAAGAGTAGTTTCATTCAAATGAATGAACGAAAGCTCTCAATGTCCTCGTAACTGTGTCTGGAATGAGATCTTGTTATATTGAAATGATGTAGGCCTCACAAATGAAATTGAATTCACCTCCAGTGTTTTGGGTGAAGACATACATCTAAGATAGATATACAAAAAAACAAAACAAAAAAGAAACAAAACAGCAGCCCAACAAACATGATTTAGATGTTCATATATATATGGTTTATAAAATATGTTATGACTAAGTATAAACATAGATTTAAATCTTCATCCGCATCATTATTGTTTTCCTGTAAAAACAAGTATTAATAAACCACACTGAAGTTTGGTTGGCATTTGGACTCGGTTAACTTGGAAATATTACGCTATGACATCGTAACACTATTTATAAACATCTTGTAAGCATTACGCCTTATACCCAGCTGTCGCTGTACACAATCACCTATTCAGTTTTACTACTGCCCTTCACCTGGAGGATTCAGGTCGGAGCCTTTTTGTCAGCAGGAATAAACCCTGCTGACGTGTCCTTGGGTAAGACAGTGAACTGAGTGTATACAGTAGCAGGCACGGAGGCCGATCCACCGCTCTGCACGCTGAAGCAAATGTGATGAGCAAAAAACAGAATTTCTCGTGGCGTACGGCAAAGAATTACAATCACATTAAACAGTAAAACTGGCTTTACCGTGCAGCACCACATTAAGTACTTACAGTATAATTCTGTAGAGTGAGTGCTTGTATCCCTCAGCAGGACACTAAAGAACAAAATTTGTCTCATATATCTGATTAGCTACCACCGAGTAATTAAACACACAAAATTAAGTTCCAAGTTTTATTGCAATAATGGCCCACAGCCCCCGTGGCACACATCTAATTATCCAGACTCATTTTTTACCTATGGCCATGTAGTCCTCCGTGTCCCCAGGCAGTAGAGTGGCCAATGGGCCAGCATACAGTAGCAGTCCGTCCTCTTCCTCTGTCATAAACTCCAGTGAAAGATGGCTATCAAAGCATGGCCTTATGGGGGGAAACCAGGCATAGCCGTTGCCAAGGAAACTAAGCCTCATCTGCTGACAGTCAGGCCCCTCAAGCTGTGGGGGGCAGTGGCACCTGTAGCACAATGGAAGGGGGAGAAAAACAGAGGGAAATCACGGCAGAACAAGAATATAGAAACAGTCACTGTCAGTCTTTTTTGTGCTCTGTGAAATCTTCACACTGTACAATCTCTGGATCTGAGCATGCTGACTTTTCTGCAGCGAATATAACAGTCTTGTTGATTCAAACGTGCAGGGGCTCTGACTTTGCTCCAACACAGACGGCTAAAAAAAACACTTCTATCAATCAGCTGTTTGCATTGACCACAAAACCCTGAATATTCTGCTCGACATTAAACCAATTTGCTCCGAACACGGCGTCACCGTTCTTTATCTGCCACAGCTGCCCTAAGCTGAACCCCCCTGGAGACTGTTCCTGCACGTTTCCATTGTTAGGAGATAATTAATTCCATCATTCACTCCTTTCCATGCACCGTACTGATGATTTCCTGGACTTTCCTCACTTATCCCCTTCTCATTTTTAAGGTGTGACAGACGCTGCATCTTCTTCTACTTGTCTACTGATTGATTGAGTGGAGCCTGAGTGTTAAGGATCACTGCTCTTGCAGAAACAACAACTGGAAATGAATGCTGTACGTGCCTCTCAGATGTGTTTGTGTATAAGAGCGTAATGTTAAATATTAATAATCGTGCACAAACATAAACATCACTGAAGAGGTACATGCAGTGATGAAAAACAGCTCATTCAATCACCACGATGGCGGAGATGGAAGGGACCGGTTGATCTCATCCTGTCCCCTCCACTGCAGGCATGTGAGACAAGCTGGCTTTGCTGATAATGTCAAAGCCATCTATTTTCATGCAGTGTCTGAGGAAGGCTGTATGTACCAAGGCTCTTAGGGGCTGTTCCTCCCCATCGCTGTTTATTCTGCAGAGGGGCAACACATGTCAGGAATACTGATCCATACACAGCAAAAGGGACGGCTTAGGCGGAGTGTAGCCTTATGCATACATATGCACATGCCAAAGCACAGCATCTCACTCTTTCACCGCTCTTTCATGTGACTCATGAGAGCAATGCCAATCCATATCAAGAGGTGCAGGGCATGTTTTTCTCACTTTGACTGACAATGTCTGATCAGCTGCTGTCTGAGCGTGCCCGTTAAGCTCTTTCGACAGCGGATAGAACCAAAAATTGGATTCTTTGTGCATTCACATGAGCGTCTGTATGGTATATACAGGGAGATATTCCTCTCACAGAACAAGGATTTCTTGAAGCAGTGTGCATATCAATTGCAGCGGAGACAATTTAGAGTCTAGATAAGATGAAAGTGAAAAAAGAAGAGTTCTATATATTCACCCTCTCTAGACTCTGCCTTTGACAAACTTGCCTGTTCATGTAAATGGCTTTAAACAAGCTTTTCAGAAGTTGTGAGCATAAAGGGGAGTCAGAGTTGTACTAATCCTCTTGCCCTATATTTATTTAATCTGGGCATTAGTGTGTGCATGTAATGAAGTGCATGCCGTTTCTTCTGACTCCCACAGAGACCTATATACTTGAAGGTTAAGGTCTTCATATTGATTACTGGCATTTTGTCAATATTTATGGTTAATATTCAAGTTACTGGCTATTGACCTTGTTTCTGTATATTTTTATATACAGTTAATGTGTGCAAAAGATCTTTTAAAATTCAATATTAGGGCATAAATATAGATGCCTCATTTAAAATATGGGCAACATACACTCAATAGTTTTGAGTGAGTTTTCTGAATGACACACACACACACACACACACACACACACAGAGGTACATTTCCTCTATGGCAAACATACCAAAAGCCCTTTGAGAAATCCTACTACTCTACATTCAGCTGACGACACAGCAAAGCAGTTCCAACAAGTTAGGTCAAGTTACAGGTGAAGGAGAGTTTTCTCACAACGGGGGCTGTTAGTAATTCTTGACTCATTTTCTGGGATGTCACTCCTACAGTAAGTCTAACAGGACTAGAGATGAGACTGCAGCAAATCAGGAAAGCCTATTACTGATTTCGATCTTTCTAAGAGCTTCTTCAAACTGTAGTCCTCACCTGTATCCGTTCCCTGTGTCGACGCAGGTCCCCCCATTAAGGCATGGGTTACTCAGGTAGGAGGAGCAGGGCCGGTGGGTCATGTCCCTGGCAGCGCAGCCACACACAGCCACAGGTGTCACTTTAACTGAGACCAGGGACAAAGCACCTGAGTCTATCAGGGTGGGCGAGTCACTGATGCTTAACTGCGTTGAGCAGCCGCCGAATGCCTTACAATCTGCACGCGCACACTCATCTACCTGCACCTGGCTCACATTTACACGCAACAGTGACTGCAGCTGCAAAGGACGAGAGAGGAGGGGAGGCAAAAATGTGAATTATAATCATTTACAGCACAGATGCAAGGATTTGTATCTCCAGTGTGTATGTTGACACAGTAATAACATGTGGAAGGATGAAACGACTTCACAAGCAATGCAAAACAAGAATGAAAGGCACACAAACTCAATCTACATAAATGCTTTAAATATTCATATAAATGGTTATTGCGAATGCAGCAAAGCATATAGTAAGACATGACAGAGGAATTAAAATGATGCAGAAACAAAACATGGATGAAAAGAAGCGTGTAAAAGGGAAAAAAAATGAGAATAGGAGACGAAGACAAGAAATGAATGGGAGAGACAAAGACATATGTCAGGGCCAGGCAGTAAACAGACAAAAAGTTGCTGTGAAAATAAAAGGGCAGATAAAAAGGCCCTGTTATCTTTTCCCCTAAAGCTCCCAATTGTATCACTTGATATATGAGCACTGATCTCTATCTATCAGACAAGACAGTATATACCTTCTTTTTATGTGCCGCAAGGACACCATGTAGTTTCTCTGAGTGCAGGTAGCCAGTCTCAGTAAGCACATAGAAGTAGATGTCCACGTTTTTTCCATCTGTGTCTGTTATGCTGAAAATGTTGATACTCCCCGTTCTGACGGACAGGGTTTCAGACAGGAAGTCCCAGAACATCTCCAGCCGACTCTTCCCCTCGACGTGAGAGTCGATAAAATCTCCCGCTGTAATGCCTTGAGGAGACAAAGAGAGTGGATGCAATAAGAACCACCGACTCGTCAGCGACGACTATGGAGTTGATCAAAGCCTAGCGAGTTCCTGATTCCATTAGCACAAGAGGTAGCCTAACAACTCCCTCTATTGATCCAGCCCCTCACTGAATCATCCTTCATCATAAGGTGAAGGAGGCGTCATATCGTCAAATCAAATTCTTCATTTCTCCACTGAAATAACGGGCAATATTGAGGCACTGCCTTGCACAAAAATATTTTAACATCCGGAAAATCAATCACATTTGTGGTGCCACCTTCCAATAATATCTGGAGAGTGTGGGCAGTCATCTTTAATCTCCAAAAATGATAATGACTTGGAGCCAGAGGCATCCATAATAGCCTTTGACTCTGTTCGCCAAATGGCTTTTTAAATGTCAAGGACTTTACCTGACACTTCCAAATTGACCTTTATAACTCTGATTTGCTCTGAGAGACTGACAAAAATGAACACTCCTCACATAAACTTCAGAGTTTCAAAGAATAAGAAGAATAAGGAAACTATTGCCAGCAAGCAATGAGAATGGTTGCTTTACAATGCTTAGAAATGTTAAACAATGTAGCATAAAAAAAATTCTCTTGACAGCCTATTATTTTAGCGTTAACTGGATTGACACCCTGATAATCATTCATCGAAAAGTACCAATTTATTCATGCCTGTGGCAGATGCTGTCTCTTCCAACATCAGCTTCAAAAAGGAATTGAACAACAATGGCAGCAACAAAGAGCGAGCATTATTCTTTGTGGCGAATGATGGAGAAGGGGAATCCAATTGAAAATCGCTGCTCAATATTTTCCTTAGCTTAGCTCTGGGGATCATGTAAAGACATAAAAGGTAATCGGATGTTTACCGACAGGGATGCGTGTTGCTGTGATTTATCTCCCCGCTGAACTGAAGGCTGCCAATGAGTATAAATTAACACTGTCTTTATCCTGTCAGGTGAGTCAGTGTTTTGCCCAAAATTACCGGTCAAGCGCAAGGAGGCAGACGACTGGATGGCTTTTTCCTCCAGATTTCTGACATGAATTCTGACCCCAGATATCACATCAGGCCACACGCCATCAGACACCCCGACCCTCAACCAGTAGCTGCCTGCTGGAGGGTTCTGTCGGATGGTCAGCACTCCTGAGCTCTGATTCAGGCTGAAGTATCTGAGAAAAGAAGAGGACCCTTTAAGAAGGGGAGGACGGCTTGAGAGTTGAGAGCAGGAGGAGAAAAAGACAAGTGGCTTCTTTTGTTTCTGAGATCTTGTATAGAAGAGAAATACAGACGGCAGACAGGCAAGTAGGGAATTGGTCAGCAGTACTTTTTACAGGGTTTACTTCAGCGGGAAGTCAGAAAGAGGTGCACCATTTATTTGTGCCTTATCAAGAAGGCACAAATAAATGGCGAAAGAAAGAAGGAGGCTGCTCCTAAACCAGCTTGTTAGTTGTCATGGTTACTGTCAGAATCTCTTATATGAATAAAACAAATATGCAATAGGTATTTCTAATCTGATCTTGAGGGTCTGAATGCTGAATAGTTGCACGAAGTCCCTGATGAAGTCAGACTATGCTCATAAGGCTGTTTCATCTCAGAACATCATACAGGTGGGGAGGAATTGTTTGTTTGAATTTGATTGTGTTTTTCAGAATGTCAATCAGTGTTGATAGGTATGATTAAAGTCCCTTTGGAAGGTGTTGCTTTATATTAGGCCTTGGAATTGGATCCAAGAGTAGGAGAAGTACCTGTTGGGCATATTTCAAGCCAAATGATATCAATGAAAGGTGCCTTGTTTGAGAAATGCAGCTGAACACTGAGTTGAAATCCTCTTTATTTTTGTTCCACATTCTACACAGTTGGCAGTTCTTCTGGTACTGTATTGCTTTTGCATTTGTACTTAAGCTGCACATTTGGAGATCAGCCTGTTTTTGGAAAATTGTGTACATTTAACAGAGTGCTCTTACTTGGCCGCACTTGTCTCCAGAGTGTAGGTTTTGTTGTCCCCGTCATCAGGATCTGGGGCATATACCTTCCCCATTGCTGCATTTTCCATTGCTCCTGTTCAAGGTAAACACACACACACACACACACACGCACACACACACACACACACACACACACACACACACACACACACACACACACACACATTGATTCCGTCTGGACAGGATCTGCTGATGCCAACACTTTTCGTCCCTCTCTTCTCCTTATCTTGCATTCTTGTGTTCTGTTCTACTTATTATGCTCATAACTGTGGAGCCCCACTGCTGGAATGAATAGGCTCTCAGTGCTCCACTTCAGAGAGTGTGGAGCTTAAGGAAGCGGGGCTATCTCAGTATGGATTATGTTATTACCGACCTGCAGTGCCAGAGTACTGCAGCTGGGTAAACAATGACAGCCTGGATGAGTCACGGCGCTTTTACTTTCCACAATTACCAAAACTGCCAAATATGTAGCCAAGTGTGTGATCAAAACACTAACAAGCCTACATACCTAACCAACTTACCTGGAGGGTAAAATAAATCAAAATAAAGAAGATTCATGATCACAGTCATTATCATAAGGTGATGTTCAGATGAGCTTTAGGCAAAAGGGTTGGCGAGGACAGAATGTGCAGAGGGGTCGAGAAAGGATATGATGTGAAACTTGATTTGATTTATATTACCATAACAAAATACTGTTGGAATGTAAAAGCAAGAGCGCAATTATGAATTCCAGACTATGGCAAGCAGGTACGGCACTTAAAGTTCCCTTCAGCTATAGCCTCATTTTTTCCCTTTTTGCTCAGGCTCTGCCTGCAGTGCAACACTCTGTAGTGAAAAGAAGGTGCAATGTGGAAAAGAAGGAGAATGAAATGAGCGGAAGCGAGCAACCCACCCTTTCGGTAATGCACATAGACGTCTTTTTCTCCTTCCTGATGGGCGTTATCATTCTGGTCGCCAATGGCAATGGTGAGCGTGCTCGTGGCTGTCATTGGAGGATCCCCGCTGTCAATCATAATCACAGGTAAATAGAACTGTCTTTGCCTTTCCCTGTCAAATCTCCGCAGGGCAGTGAGCGTGGCAGAGCCGTTCCCATGATCCTGCAGGTGGAAGTCAACAGAGTAGAGTGATGGCAGGGAGAGAAAGAAAGGAGGACCGTGCTGTGGGGAGTCTCTGTCCACCACATGAAGCAGAGTCGAGGTCCTGTTGAGCCAGACCACTTGAGGTGCTGGACTGTTCTCCCACAGCACAGGAGTGTAGGCTGTCTCCAGCTCTGGCCCGTTGTCATTCATGTCCAGCAGCGGCAAGTGGACCGTGACACTGCCAGTCAGCGCTGGGGCACCCTGGTCTGTCGCTATGACGACCAACTCATAACCTGCCACCGTCTCTCTATCCAGTGGCCTGGCGACTGTGACCGTACCGGCATGGCTGACTGTAAAATGTCCATATGGGTTGGACTGAGGAAGAATGCTGTACAAAATGTCTCCGTTTAAGCCCGAGTCAGAGTCAGTGGCTATGACTTGAATGACACTGGTTCCTACGGTTACGTCCTCAGGCAAAGGGGAGAGAAGGTGGGAGCTCGGGGCAAACATAGGGGCATTATCATTCTCATCCTCCACTAGAATCAGGCAGTGGATAAGGCTGGAGAAGTCTGAGTCTTCCACCCTGATAGTTAGGTTAAACCTCTGCTCCCCTGGCTTTTCAAAGTCCAGCTTCTTCTTCAGTCGGAGGATGCCTTTCTGCTCCAGTCTGTGGCTGACCATGTAGAATCGCTGCTCTGGGTCTCCCGCCAGTATACTGAAGGCCAGTTGTCCATATGTGCCAGCATCGGGGTCCACAGCACTTATCTCCAGAATGGACGCGTCCACATCAGTGCTCTCAGGCACACGAGCACCACACCAGTCCTCTCTAAACTTTGGAATGTGGTCGTTGATGTCAGTTACAACTATAGTGGTAGTGGCCGTGCCTGTCATGCCCCCGCCATCCCGGGCCTCAACCACCACCTGATGGCTGTCAGCAAACTCCCGGTCCAGACCGTCTGCTGCCACTGAAATGGTTCCAGTGCTGGAATCAATAGTAAAAAGTTCTGCATTGTTTGCATTGTGTGCATTTTCTGTAATCCGGTAGGTGAGGATTGCATTCTGGCCTACTGCTGCGTCATCAAGGTCTACCGCTGTCATTTCCACAACAAATGTTCCAGGAGGTGAGTTCTCCGCCACACTACTGTGGCAATTATCGGGTGCACACGAGAAGGTGGGTGCATTGTCATTGATGTCCCACACGTTGATAATCACATCAGTGAAGCCAGTAAGTCCCTCGCCCTCCTCGTCTGTTGCCATGACAACAAAGCGCCAGACAGCACGCTCTTCTCTGTCCATAGTGCGCTGGGCATACATCTCCCCCGTGATGTCGTTGATCATAAAGTGTGACTCTGCCCCTTGGCCATGGATGGAATACCGTATGGCGCCTTGGTCGGCATCTTTGTCTGGGTCAGTGGCTGTCACCTGCACACATAAAGGCGACATAAGAAAATGGACATTCATCCATCGAGACAAACGCAAATTACAAGTTCCTTTTTAAAGACATCACCGGAAAGCAATGAATACTTTTGAGTGGTTTTAAACATTTGCACTTTTTCCTGACCACCTAAATTAAAGTGATGGGCTCTTATCAGGCAGGTTTTCGGTTGACAGCCTGTCTGCTGAATTTATCCACACACGCTGTTTCTCTAACTTAGTGGAATGAATCATGCTATAAGACTTCAAGCTCCAGAATGATAGTAAAACACTGAATTAAGATGTTGAATTACAAAATTCCTCTGAGATGCCACATACATGTATAACTACTTAATTATGGATCAACAGGTTACAATAATTATGAAAAAAACTGCATGTAAAACCTCTTAGCTGTAGTGATCTCAGCCTCTCACCTGCAGTACAAACACAGGTGACCCATCAAGCTCCTCTGTGACTGATCCATAGTATTCATTCATGGAGAATACTGGAGTCTCGTCATTCTTATTGACCACAGTAACCACCGCGGCTGCATAGTCTTCCCACTTCCCGTCAGAGGCGAGGACCAGTAATTTGTACCTCTTCTGCTGCTCATAGTCCAGTGGCTGCGCAATAAAGATTGTCCCCACCTCTGGCTCTATGTCAAAAACACCACCCTTGTTGCCAGATGTTATCTGGTATCGCAGCTTGGCATTGGCCCCTGTGACAGAAATCACAAAATGCATAATGAAACAGATTATAATACATTACTGAAATCATTTTTAGAGGGTATCAGAATTTCCATCAGGCTGCTGCTGTCGCTATTATTTCCATCTCTGCATGCTGAATACTTAAGTATTGTCCTTTTTCTTACTGTTATTGGAATTACTATCATTTGGGCAACAACAGAAGTTTATCACCACAAGGGTATTGCACCATTTTCTCGGAGACCCTAAGCATTAATAGGTTTTCATGTATCCCTTTCCTGCTTTGATTACTTAATTAAATGGAAACTGTCTCTTGTCTCTCCGGGTTAATCACATGCTAATTTTAAAAGAAGAGTGCCGAAAAAGTGAAAGGGAGCACGAAAGTGAAAAGCAGCATAATGCGCTCTGATAGTACCCTCTAAAGAATGATTTTGAAGCTCAAGAAAGGGTGGGGGGATGTGGTAAAGAGGAAGTCGATATCTGAACCTATCTTCTGTGTCTCCATGGAGACCATCCTATCTAGCGGTTTAACATCGGAATAGATAAGATAATCTCCTGAAGTGTACAGTCTTTGCTCTCAATCATCCTGTTGGGTTAAAGTAGCTACAATCCCATGTAAATACACTAATCTGTACTATTAACACAACCCTGGCTGACAAAGTGCTCCCTGCCTCCCACAGCGATCCGGCAGGCTTACAGTAGTCAAGCCCAGGGTGGAGTTTTTAAAAAGACAGATTGAGCGTAGCCTCTCAGGCACAAGTGCAACAGCATTGTAACTTTAATATTGGGGGTTGGTTATATTCCACAGCTATTCATCATTAGTGCTGCAGCAAGGCCTAAGCTGCACCCCCGTTCACCATAAATTCTTGATTAACGGACCTAAACATTCCCGATAAAGGGATCTGAGACTACTGCTGTACGGAGGATGAGCAACTGCTTTACTGCTTAAATCCAGCCCACCTACTGTGTGGGAGCGTGTCACTCTTTTTGGAACATACATGCTACAGTGCATTACCAAGCTTTCGAGTGACTAAATCCAGCACATTTCATGATTTCAGCTCAGTCTTTATACATGTAGGGTCATTTTCGGCATATTGCAAAAATGCAACTGCACTGTTGGGAAAAAAAAAAGACTGATAGTCAAAATGTTTCTGGTATTTCAAGAAAGGGAGTATGGTGGTAAATGAACATGCAATCTAGGAACTTGGGTGAAGTTTCTAGAAAAAAACAACTTTTTATTTGTTGTGGCTGGCTAGCTTCGTTAACCTTTATTTCTAATAAGTGGCATCAGTAAAGTCTCCCATTCTGCTGTCTCATCAGGCATACCTTCATCCTCGTCATTAGCGCTAACTGTGACAACAGCCAGGCCCACATCAGCATTCTCGTCGACACCGACTTCATACAATCGCTGAGCAAAGACGGGTTTGTTGTCGTTGACGTCGCTGATGAAAACCCGCACATATGCTGTGTCTGCAAGAATGACAGAATGGCAGCAGATTAAATGACGGTGCACAAACTCGCACACGCAGTTCGACAAACACTGTGTGCCTTCTCCTTCCATCTGTTTATTGATTCTACAATTCATTGTCACTGAAAGAGGCACTTAACCCGATGCAATGGGCCTCATTGACATGTAAATCAGGCAAAATATTATTCACAAAGATGTGCGGTAAATTACATAAATAATTCATTTTGTCATGAGGTTATAGTTTTAACAGGTGTAACTTTTCAATGGAAACAGTAATGAGGCTAAAACCTCTTCTTCTTTTTTTTTTTTTTTTTTGCAGATAGTAGCTAAAGACCCTCTCTCCTGGAAAGGTGAAATATTCATAAGATGACAATGTTGTGTCATATCTGTGCCCTTCTCATTACACTGTTTATGCACTTTAGATAGAAAGAGTAAATTATCTGCTCACAAAACACATTGGTGACATATTAATTTGGAAACACAGCAGAAAAGGGTGAGAGTAATGGAATGTGCTTCTACTTCCTCTGTTTGTTTTTACATCTCCCTCCTCCTCTTGTTTTATCCCAGGAGTGACGCAGAGAAACAGGTAATGTTTGCAGAGGAGATGAGCCCTTCTGGATGTGGGAGATAGGTAGTACAAGACACCAGCTAAGGCTCATTGCAAATGCTAAGCAGTCCTGGCAACCCTGGAGAGAAGGCTTTGCTGCTCCAAAACATCACCCTTTACTCCTAATACCTCCCTCACAAACATTCGCAAAGACCCACTTCTGAATGCTAACGTCATATTACGTAACTCTAGATACAGACTGAGGTTTTACGACTGCCAAAATGCCACAGAGAGAACATGGTAAACAAACACAGGTCATACTGGTTTAATATTGAGCAAGGCAAATTTAAAACTATGAGAGAGAGAGAGAGAGAGAGAGAGAGAGAGAGAGAGAGAGAGAGAGAGAGAGAGAGAGAGGCAGAGAGAGAGGTTTGTAACAAAGAGACATTGCCATGAAATCTCTGAGCTATTTCCACATGGAAGAGAGGGAAGCTGTCTGGTCATGGTAATGGAATAAATCAAATTAAGATCAATCCCTAGGTGTAAATGAATGTAATGCAATGCCAATGCAGACTGTTTAAAACACAGTGCACAGAGGAAGAACTCATACTCAAGTTTTCAGTATAGCCCCAAAGGCTTATAGGGAAAGAACAATGCTGATGTTTATGAATGGGACATTGCGCCAGGGCAGAGGTCATGTTCAAGTCAACTCTTTAAGTTTCTCAGAATTAAACCACAATGACAACTAACAATGTGTATGCCTCAAAACAATGGGAATATGAGGGAATGCTAACTGAAAAGTAATATGCCTATCATGAAGTACAAATTGGTTTATATGAATAATTCAGATAAAATCAAAATAAATTTAGAAATAAATTCATGAAGAGTTTCATGCTCTGATTTCATTATTGAAATCGTCATAATTTCTTACCCGAGTTAGGCTGTTTATTCTTGCCAGGTCGATCTGACTCCTGACCGTCTTCTGACTGCACCTCCAGCAAATAGGAGCTGCGGGCCTCACGATCAAACACGGCTTCTGTGTAGATGATCCCCAATTTGGGATCAACCCGGAACAGATGGTGGTCACCGCTGTTGTCATTCAGCAGAGAATAAGTGATCTGTGGAGCACAGGGCATTTTTGAAATGAACCTGCAGTTTTCTTTCAGGCTGTATCTTCCAGAAAAATGAAATGCTTTGTTGGTGAAAATGTCAGGCGGCGGCTATCATATTCCCTGAGTCTCTCGTTTAATTACATGCAAAACCAGATCGATACCCTTCCCCACAGATAAGGTTCCTGACACCACGGCAACAACACATTGACAACGTTGAATTGAAAGCTTCTGCACCGGAGGGATTGTGGTGTGATGTTACAAAATGCTCCTTCTAGCGTAACACTGATGGTTTAGCAAGGGAAATGTAGTCTGTAGACGTGGGTGTAGACATTTCTGTTGAATCTCCTTTTTTGTTGGTACTGGCATAACATGAACACAAAACAGATAATCACAAACCTCTCCGTTAAGACCCAGGTCTTTGTCATGAGCAGATACTTGGAGAACCGAGGTCCCTATCTGGGCTCCCTCTGTCACCGAGGCCTCGTAGATGGAGGAGGTGAAAAAAGGGACGTTGTCGTTGACATCTTAGGACAAAAGAGAGATTTAGTTGTGAATGCGTTTGATTTGATTCTCTGGCTGCCAAAACCACAGCCTCTGTAACTGCACACATTAAAGATTTAGAGGTTTGATTTTCAGAGCAAAAATAAAACATGAGTGCAACACTGTTTAGCTGCCAATATGGGTATTGGACTCACAGGAACTCAACATTATGTCAGCTGATCCTTTCACCGAGGGCAAGCTGTTTGTTCTTGCCAAGTTATAAAACGTGTTTTATTACCTTTTCAATACTCACAATAAATTTATAATATAAGATTAACTTGTGAGTGCCGGTACTTTGTTTGTATTTTATGACCTTTTCAATACCCACAGTAAATTTATAATGTAAGATTTAGTGAGTGCCGGTAGTTTGTTTTAATTTTATTACCTTTTCAAGCTATTGTTGCAGACATTATATGAGACTTTGACAGGTAATTTCATCAGTCAGCTTTTAATTATAACTTGGTGCAGCTAATTATATGTGAACAGACAGTTACAGTATGAATAAAACCTGCTAATAAAGTGACAGTTTCTGGTCTGACAATTTCGGCTTCATATCGAAGAGCAATGGCAGTTAAAGTGAAAAGTACAAATCATACCTGTAATATTGACATAAACTGTGGTGAAAGCTGCGAGCGGCACTGCAGCCACGTTCTGAGCTCGCACCCTGAGAGAGAAAAAGGGAGTGGTCTCGTAGTCCAGTGGCTCAGACACCAGGATGGAGGCAGAACCGTCTTCACGGTTGGGGGAGAGGTAGAAGCGAACTGGCATGTTGGTTTCGGGGACCATCCCGTCCTCCAGGTTGTAGGTCACCCTAGGGTCACCCAGCTGAGAGGTCGCCTTGATTGTCTGAATAGGATGAACAGTTAGACCATCAGTTTTCTTGGCAGAAAGTCTGGATCTAAGGTTCCTATAGTTATGGCAGAATGATGCTATGGACCGTAAACTGAACAAATTCCTTGGTCCTTTCAGTTTAAACCTGTGTGCTTGACTGACTCAATCTGTACAAATACCTAACAAACAAAAAAAACTATTACTTCTAGTTTAAAGGAATGATTTGACTGGTAAATTCCCTGTGAGTGTGTGTGTATATATATATATATATATATATATATATATATATATATATATATATATATATATATATTAACCCTGGACCCTTGGCTATGCTAAACTAAGACAATCTTCTCCTAGCTACAGAGATCCAACTCTCTAATCCAATTATCTGGCCTAATTCTTAAAAAAAGCAAATAAGCCCATTTACCAAAATGTCAAACTATATCTTTAACAAGGATTCTCTATGAGGTAGGTAGGTGACATTTGTTCACAAGTGACAGGCTGAATTAGAAGTGGGTTGAAGCTACAGTATGTAGTCTGAAAGAAGCACAGGTTAAATCAAATATTGATTTACAGTTATTGTGATGATTGATAACGTGAAGTCAAAATAGAGCAGAATGAAAGCCAGACCTGTTGACTGAGCTCTGAAATAGCCTATTATCTCTAAATGGATCTCCTTGTGAGGACCTTGGAGGAAAAAAGGGATTTCTGTGCTCCCCAGTTTGACAGCTATATATTTCTCACATCAAAGGAGAATTTGAATGGATTTAATTAGCCCGGAGCAATGAAACTTGCTTAGCACATGTGATCCAATGTCAGCTTTCAACCACAGCATCAAACTAAAACACGGTTTTTATGTTTTTCAGCACACTGACAAGCTTTCAAAGGTGTATTTCGAGCACAAAGAGAACACCATGTTTCAATAATGCTCAGACTGTACACTGATCCAGGGGACTAAGCAAACACATATTCAGCTGATTCAATTACAGGCAGCCCAAAATGACTCTAGGAAACCAACTTAGCTTTTTTCCCCTCAAACATTTTAAACACATTTCCAAAGTCTGGCTCAGCTTCTCTAAACTCTAAACAAATCTGAAGCGCTAACCACTTTGTCAAAACTTTACAATTCTCTTGCAAAACGAAAATGCATCTCAAAATAATGCACTAAAGCTGATTCTTTCCACCAAAACAGTACACACAGCTAAGTTTATCTCTTTCAGAGCATCATATTATTTATGATTTCAGGATTATATGTAGTATGAATTCATTATTTAAAAAATTGTTGATGAGTTTGACAATGACTTTATGTTTACATATAGCAGCCAATAAGGACAAGGACACTGTGAGTTGCCAGATATGGTCTCTATGTTTGGCACAAAAAGCTAATGGGTAAAAATGGCAGAGTCTTCAAGTCTTGCAGTACCTCCGGCAAATGTTACATTATGAATTTGTAGGATTTACATGTCATCAAAACGCATACAGAAATGGCTACATTTCTCCTCGATCGCTAAGTTATGCTAAACCTGGCAACCTGACTGCTGGATTGTTTTTTTATGTTGCAACTACGAGTTTGAGACGCTAGATGTGTGTATTCTGCTCATCTTACATATTCCGCCTTTAAACTCAGATGTAAGAAATCTAAAACACCAAAAAAAGTCTAAATAAGTCTAAAGTCTAAAAGCATAATACAATTATTTAAACTGACACACAGAGCAAAACCTCTCCTTAAGTCTCCAAAAGTAAAACACCTTTTCTGCTTTACATACATTTTGCATTTCAAAATGACACTTTTTAAATGCACTGAACACTGCATAAGACACAACGATCTGACGTAAGGTCACATGTTTGCCATTTGAAAACACTGCCATTCACAATGACACTACTTGAGCTAATTGCCCAATATATGAGCCACCTGGCCCAACACCACAAACTAATTATTACCACTTTAATCAGGATGTAAGCCTATAAAAACACCACACCATATCACATCACCTTTTTATATATATACAACAAAGGAAGATGTGGCAGAGAGAGGAAGGGGTAGAGTGAGGGTTCTTAACTATTTTATTTATTATTTCTGTATTTTTTTCAGTTTATTGTTTTTTGTGAGCATGTTTTTGTTCACTCCTCACTTGTTTGGTAAACAATAAAAAGGTTTTCATTATGCCCAACAGTGTGTAGTTGGTTAGACAAAAATCTGGTAATATGAATGACGTGTGTGCCATTTGGTGCAAAATATATATGAACTATTTTGCAGTTTGGGTGTGTGGTTTTGTGAATCGAGTTGAGTATTTTGATAAAACCAGCCTAGTTAACATATTTTAGGAATTGGAAAAAAAATGTAAACTGAGGGTTATTTGTCCCAAAATAGGTTCCATTTTATGGTACATGCAGTATAAAGACTGTCACATTGTAATGAATGTACCATATTATATAGATATTGCCTTGTATCAGAATAGGATATAATGCACATCTAAACTTACAGTTGACAATGTAACATTGTTGAAATACACAAACATTTCCTGTTTTGGCAGAACTGACAGTAATTGCGCTGATAAGTAAAATGAAAACCACTACAGTAAGAATATGTCTTCCCGGGCAAGTAATGATGGAATCAGTGCACAAATACAAAGAGATAACAACACATGCATTTATTTGTCCTTGTAATAGATTAAAATCTTCGGCTGAATAAACTGACAGCAAAAAATTGAGTTTTTAGAAGGCCCACAAAGAATGAAAAAAATCCTCTTCTCCATGCTGCTCCATTTTTTTTCCCCAGTTGAGGTCACCCAAAGGCTCTTTTTACGTTTCAACATGTGATTGAAGTGTTTTGCAAATTGAGTTACAGGTAACACATGAGACAATTTATAATCAAGGTGTTGCATTTTGAAAGTCAGTGTTTTCAGGATGAAAACAGCTAAATGATGCAATTTGTGTTTTGCAAAAAGCGTGATTTACAACGATAATTAAGTGAGAACAATGGAATTGTGCTCAGCATTTAGAAATTTGGAGCCATGTCTTTGACACATTAATTTTCAGAATTATGTGCATAGTTTCATGTTTTGTGATCATACAATGCAGAAACTCTGCACCAACGTATCACACACACACACACACACACACACACACACACACACACACAGACAGTACCACTATCGGTGTGTCCCTGGCGGTGTTCTCGGGGATCACCACGCTGTAGCTCTCCTCTTCCCACTGTGGAGGCTGGTTCTTCACATTGGTGATGGTGACTGACAGCTCCACAGAAGCGTTCCGGTTTCCTCCATCGGTTGCTATGATGTCCCTCGTGATATAGGTCCTCTGTGGTCAACAGTAACAATTCAGTGAATGGAAGTATCAACATTG
Source organism: Lepturacanthus savala (assembly GCA_030544235.1). Lineage (NCBI taxonomy): Eukaryota > Metazoa > Chordata > Actinopteri > Scombriformes > Trichiuridae > Lepturacanthus > Lepturacanthus savala. The sequence continues at coordinate 20,562,372 of CM060465.1, forward strand.
TAAAGATGGAAAGACGATAGTTAATTACTGTATTCAGTTAGCAGTTTGACAGAAAATCAGCCAGCCAACTACTTTAATCATCATCGAAAAACATTTACAATTATTTTTCAAGCAAAAGGAAAAACATTTGATGGTTCCAGCTTCTATTACTTTTGCTTGTCGTACATTAATTATACAATATTGATGTTTGTACTGTACATGTCACTGCAAGTGTGACTGCTTCTGCATAGATGGTAACAAGGCTGCAAACAAAGAAAACTAAATGAACCGAATAAATTCTCTGCTAAAATCTGAATCTAAATTTAAGGGTAACCGAATGCTGTTTGTATCAACACAATCTAAAAGGGTACAGTGTAGTTCACATACTCTACTGATGTAGCGAAAGTATTAATTATTTTTGAAGAAGTGGACGTGATATTTAGCCAAGTGTGAAAATGATTGTTTAAAGTGTGATCAACGAGTCAAGAAAATAATGAAAATAATTGCTATTGCACCCCTAATGGTATTATAATTAAGGCACCTCAAGTGTAAATGAAACTGCATCCAAATAAAATCTCTGATGTAGCATAAAATAGTAGTAAAATGAACAAATAGTCCATTAATCATCCTCGGTGATATACATTGTGACATATGGCTGTTTTTATCTCGCGCTGTGGGGTGTTAAAATATAGGCTGCAGCAAAACTGCTGTACATGTATGGAGCTGGGTTTTAAATTGACCTCTGTGTAATGAAACAGGTGTGTATTTGATGCTCAGCTCATGATCAGCTGACTGATGATGACGTCTTTCTATCTGAACCTCAGACCTATGGAATCCATTGAGGGGCTCAGAACAACAGAACCTACAGTATGAGTTTTACACAAATGTAAGGAGCAATAAGTGAGGTTGCATAAACGCTCCTCTATTGTTATTGTGCAATAATTGAACGGCTAGGAAATAAAGGGGTAAATTTTCAACAAAAGCTCTTCTACTTTTGTTATTGTGCTATAACTGAACCACTAAGATATAAAGGAGGAAAGTTTACACAAAAGCCCCCCTACTTCTGTTATTGTACTATAACTATAATTGATCTGCTAGGAAATAAACGGGTCAATTTGACTGAGGAATTGTGTTTCATCAAAATGGACACTGCAGGGAAAGATGTAAAATTCCATAAGATGGCATTAGAATTATTCTGCTCATTCAATTAAACTATGTGTAGCATCAAAATTGCACTTATAGGACTAAGGAATAAAATCCTCTAAAAGAAATTAACAAAAAAAACTAAAGGACCCTTTACCCTTTATTTGAGTTTATTCTATCCACTCAGTTAAAAAAGAAGATAATGCAGGTCATAGTGACATCTCTTTGATGGTGAAAAATTGCTTGAATAAGAATTTAATTGTTAAAATGTAACATTATTCCCTAAATGCAAATCATGGCCTAGCAACTCTATTATTATACCGCAGTAGCCAGTTCAAAAGAAATCTCACTCTAATTCAAAATGACATTTTCTATTCCAGGGACTATCCAATTAGTATTTGTGAACAAGTACAACTATTTTCCAAAGCTTGAAACCAGAGAGCAAAGATTGTAATCAGCAATGTCCAATGTGGACCCGACAGCTGCTGCTTTAAGAATAAATGAATGACTGACTTCTGACTGTGCTAACATCCAACCGAGGTTTGAAATTAAATTTGCAGTAATAGTGTCAAATCTGAACCAGAAAATGTCCATAAAATATTCTGGATACGGTCACAGCAACCTTTTCTATCCTCTTCACTTAATTTTCTGTGAGATCTCTGGCTCTACCGTGTTAAGGCATAAAACAAGTGGTGTTGTTCGGTGGTCTATATTCTTCATTTTCCACTGCGATGCTGCAAGTCAAATGAGTGAACCGTGATGTGAAAATGAGGTCTTGATATTTGTTCATTCGTCAACAGAAGCTGTGATGAGAAAATCAAAATTGAGCAATGTCTTGGACCAGGCGTGAGGCGTTTAACATTTAATGAAATGCTTTTATAAACTTAGTTATAGCACAGTGCTTGTAGGATGATTCAAATTCCTCCACAATACATTCTGAAATATGAAACAGCTTTGTTCAGTAAGGTTTTGGGCTTAACACTTTCAATATTGCATGAAGTCAGTGGAAAATCTACCACAAAGTGTGCTAAATAAAACACAGCTTGATAGTGCTGGAGCAAGTTCCTAGCCTACCGAAACCTGAAAGTCTACAACATCTATTGAAAAATTCAAAAAGAAAATCAGACACCGACATAGAAAATCACTTAAAGTGCATTAATCAGTTGATGAACATCAACTGGTGAAGGACAGCATGCTAATCCTACACCTAAAATATAGAATTGTATACAACTAAAATAATTCACATTTCTGAAAAGTTTCATTTATTAACGTCGCTGTCATTTTCCCCCCAAACACACGGCTTCGCATTTTAGATCTTGAGAAGCCGTTAGCATTGAGGTTGCTGTGACTTTGCAAGTCAAATCACATGCATAATATTCCAGCTTCCAAATTGTTACAGTTAATAGCCTCAAAATACAAGACTCGTCTTAAGCTGCCCCATGCAGCCAGTCTCCTTATCAGACAACCAGATGATACATTAAAATCAAACAATCCTGAATCCAATATATCAAACCCGGTGCAGTTAAAACTGTACAATACGTCAGGGAATATTTCTGCATGTTTTGTGAAGTAAACAGGACTTGGGAGTCAACAAATATAACCCCTAGGAATCCTGAGTTGCTAAAATATGCTTTGAATAATTTGTTTTAGTCTGAATTAGCCTCCCTCCATCTTCTTCCTCTGTGGTCTTTCCACATGCAACAGGAGTACACACGCCCTGGTTTGGGAATAGCAGATACCGAGGTGGCTCATTCATTAACTTTGTTTGCACTGACCCATGGTGCTGACAGAGAGTCTGCACGCTAATACCTGCTGACCCACCTGTGATATGGGCTGGTTGACGTAGACCCAACCAGTGACAGGGTTTACCCTCAGGTACTCGGGCTCTTCAAGGGACATGGAGTAAGTAATCGCTGCATTAGTGCCGAAGTCGTCGTCGTGAGCTGCCACGCGCAGGAAACTGGTGCCGACCAAAGTGTCTTCTCTCAGAAAGTCTACGGGGAATACAAATAATATATGTGCACTTCGTTTGGTGGCCAAAGCGTAGAAATATACTAGGCTTCAGGCGCAGGATGGAAAAGGTCGAGCATGATGAATGCTGGGGATGTCGGACGGACGTTAGTATGCAAAATTAATTCACCACTAGGGACGCGGAAGTATTTTTTTTTCTGTGACCATTTTCTAGTTTTCACACTGAGATGCATTTTATTCAGCAGGAGGATTAACGGTATCTCATATTTTAGCAAAATCAAATCCAATCTAGAGGCATATTTACAGCATTCACATTCTAAAACACCGGTGCCCAACCTGGAGGAGATAAACAGAATTTAAAAGAAGATCATTCTGTGAAGTCGTGAGGTGGATGGAATGTCTCTAATTTATCCACAAAAATCCAATAATCCCCACCTGCAATTCTTTGTGACTGTTTGAATTATATCTGCAGTTTAGGAAGACACAGTGTAGCAACGCACTTACTGAGAATGCACAGCGCAAGAAGGTTGTCGTGGGTCCCAGAATTATTCATAGGTGTTTTTTTGAATGTAACATGAACTCAACTAATCAAAGTGTCATCTCTCATCCTCTTTAAAAGCCATGTTGCGCTTCCAGCTGCCATCTTGGTATTTGGCGAGTTGGAGAGACGTGTGTTTACTGTCTTATTATTTAACACATGGCTCTAACCTGCTTTCACTCAACTTTATTAGATTACATTAGATTATATATACTTTATTCATCCCGCAATGGGGTGATTTAGATGTTACACCAGTCGTAAAAGTTATAAAAGAAAGAAAGTAATGTAGGGAGGCTAAAACACAACACAGTTTGAAAAACAGCAAGGCACAAACTACAAAAGTCACAAAGTGAACATCCACACCTAATGTCAAATGTCTAATGTGAAAAAATCAACAAAAGTAGACTAAAAACACTAAAAAATACTAAAAAGGGAAAGTTCAGAGCTACTGTGACAGGACGCCAGTCACACGGCACCATCCCGTTCTTGTTATTAAGGGAGTATATGTTAATTAGGACTTTAAGTTTTGAGACAGTATTGAATCATTAAGTACTGAATAATTAATAGAGTCATATTGGTAAGAAAACAATTATTATTCATTTTATAATCAAAACAGTCAATTTGTTGTTTTTTTCAAGTTGGCATAATGAGCTTCCAAATTAAGGAAAGCCAAGTGAAAAGAAATATATTTGCCATACAAAATTTTTTATTTTTTTTACTTTCACACTGTTTGACTGCTTGCCTTTTCCCCTTGTGAATTACTGACTCACTTCATGTTTTTCAAGCCTCTCAAAGTATTCCTATTAAAAAGCAAGAAAGTCTGTAATTGGTCCTTCATTTTAAAGGGTCACAAGCTAAAAATGCTGTGAAGCACCACTCTAAGACATCCTCGATTAAATGAACTTACTAAATTAGTGACTGATCGGCACATATACGTCCCAAGATTCCATCTGCTATATGTTTAATCTGACACTTACATTCGTAGCGCAGATTCTCAAACTTGGGGCTGTTATCATTCTGGTCCAGTATTTGGACGGTGAGTTGGCAGATACCGATGAGGGGTTCCTCCGCCCAATCAGTGGCAGTTACTGTAATTGAATACTCTCTCTGCCGCTCCCTGTCGAACCGCCTGGCAGTCACAATTGCTCCTGTAAATACAGAACAATAATCAGCCCGTTATCTGACTCCACCAAACATACAAACATGAATACACATACACACACATCCATCGATCTATCGAGCCATCCTTCTCTTTATCTATCCGTCTAGCCATCGACCCATGCATTAAGAAAACAAGTAAACAATTATAAATTTATTCAGAGTATAGTTAAGCATTCCTTTCAAGTGGATTAACTTTGTTATTAAATCTGGAGATGAGAAAGACCAAACACGAGCCTTCAAGAAAATGACTGACAGAAAAGCTTGTCTCCACGTGATAGGAATTCAGAGCAGCCTCATTATGTACAGCCATGTTGTTATATGCTGCGTCAAGTCACACGAGATGGACTGGATTAATGGAAATAATGGTCAATAAGACCAGGTTTTGGCATTTGACACATATCCTTGAGGAGAGCTATTTAAATGACAGGAAAATTTCATGTCAGACTGTACGCTTCCTCTCCTGTCAGCTCACAGTTCGACTGCAGTGACCCTCAGAGGCGTCAATTGCCATTAAAATGCAGCCTCGTCTGTCTATAATAAATTCTGTGCACTGGGGCTAATTGAGACCTATTTTTGCCCAGACAATCTGTGACTGATCTACCTGTGTCTGGATGAATTCTGAAGGCGGGCATGGCGCTGTCTCTGTGCATTAAGCCATATTTGACTTTTCCATTTGCTCCCTCATCTGCATCCACCGCATGCACTTGCAACACAAAAGTCCCCGATGGCTGGTTCTCCAGCACAGAAGCCTGCTCACGGTATTGCTGGCACTGAGAAAGGGTGGGTGGTGGGTAGGGGGGTGGAGACAAAGGAGAGACACACAAGTACAAGAAACAATTCTCATATATGGAAAATAATTTGCCAGAATATGCTACATTATTAAGAATACAGGGATCAAAGAAGATAAACTCATTATGTAGAAGGTCACTGGCTACACACACGCAGGGAGGTACAGTACATGGAATACACTGCAGACGTTATAGCTACAGGAGCTCTCATCATGTAGAAATGAAAACACTTGAGCTACTTTCTTTTGAAGACTCAACAATGAATAGATTTTTCTTAGCCAGGAATTCAAACCGTTTCTTTAATGAACATATGCCCCAGATAAAGAGGTGCTCTCTGGAGCCCTTCTTTTTTGTAATCAGATATAAATGTTAACTACATTTCAGCAGAATGACCATGAAAAGGAAAAGAAAAAAACACAAGGAAATGAGGAGCAGAAATGCAGGAACTGATACAGAGAGAAAGAGAGATGAATCAAAGAATAATGCACGTGCTCATGGGACGTGACGACCAAGACGGTGCGGCCTGTACTTAGTTGTTCGTAAAAAAATCACATAAAGTCACGTTAGAGCGGATGGTTCTGCGGCGGAACTTGTGATTTAAACACAGCAAGTTCTTAAGACTTCAAGCCCACACCTCAGGAGCTCCAGCTATGTGTGCATACATCTTCCGCTGAAATTCAGTCATTCCTAATTAAGGAGGAAGCTAATTAAACAGGTATAGTATATTGTGATGATATTGCAATTTTTTTTTCATGAATTAATTGAAATCCCAATGGAGCGCCTAAAGATAGAGTGGGTGTGCAGGCTAATCAGAACTCATGGGAAAACAGAGCAGAGAGAGACAGAGGTTAGGGAAATGAGAAAGGGCAAAAGAGAGCTGGAGAGTGGGATAGAGGGAGGAAGGAGAGAATAACTGAAGTTCTTTGAAAAGATGAGGTGGACAAATGAGAAAAAATGTTCAGGTGGGTTCAGGTTGACAACAGCAAATGAAACTTTTAGGTTTCAGGCAGTTTAAAACGCTTTTAAACTGCTTGAAATTTTACTACAGGAAAATTCTGGACTGTTTTCTAACCTGGATCTAATTCTCATGATTGTGGTCATTCTAACTAATGGGCCATGCAGACTTTGCACTGACAGCAGCTGCTGTGTGGTCTGTGTGTGACTCCAGAAAAACAACATATATTGGGGCGGCCAAGCAAAGCTATTTTCCAAATTAGAATTCTGCATGCATGATTTCAAATACATACTGTATCTCTTGACTCAAAATGAAAGTAAATGCAGGAATTGCTCCTCAGGATCCAGCAGTCAAATTCCAAGTGAATGATGCAAGGTAAAAATTAACTTTGCTTTCTGCCTGAACACATCTTGTGGCTGTGGGTTGCTATCAATCAAACAGGCCCTATTATTAGAAAAAAAAAACAGTTATTCAGTGGTTATGTATAAATATTTAGGCCTCTGGTGCTTCTGCAACACACTGTGCACAGCTGTTAAATAAGACCACCCACTCTGTCCTTCACTTCTGATCTGGCTTCCACTGTAGTGTTGCTCAAACCTGGCTGAACACAAGCTATTTAGAAATGGATGTGGTTGTGATGTCACACCAGGAGTGGAGGTTAATCCATGTAGCTGCCCCTTCCTTCCAGAGTGCTGGTATATATCCTGCTTCTCAAAATGATCCCAGCTCTTTGAAGGATGTGACATTTCCAACAGGGAACATTGTGGGTGTTTGTGACAAATAGACAAATTGTACGGGGGGTAAGATGTGCACATGCATTGAGATAAGTAGAGGCATACAAATAGATTTATTGCAAGAAAAAGACTACAATTTATGTTGAAAATGCAAATCTCAATCTACATATCAGTTTTTAAAATGTGTTGATAGGCCAAGTAAAACCAGACTCATGATAAATCTCTAAGTTTGTACTGTTTTCTTTATAGTGTAAAGACCTGGATATGGTGCTGTTGTATGTGTTATATGCTTTGAGTTGTAACAAAAGTGCTGGAAACCAACATGAGGAGTATTTCTGTAATATGGAGCGTTACACTGTAATGAAAGTGCTGTTGCAGGATAGTGCTGTGATACAAAAGTCTATGGGATTTTAACTTTTAATGATAACAATGATGTGTTTGAATATCCATCAAAAGAATTCCACTTGCACATGGCACTATCATGCCACGTGCAAGCCATACCTAAAAGCTGAGGTTTATAAGACAAATATTCAGAGAGATAGGTGAGGCACACAGATGCTCCTTGCTTTTATAGATAAATATGTGAGAAGGCAGACTGCATTGCTGCAACAGGCCTAACCAGGGGGTTTTGGACCATAAAAGCATGCTAATTCTTATAAATAAAAAACTACAATATTAAACTTGGAAAGATGGCAAAATAGGGCCCCTTTAACGTGCGTGTGTGTATGCTAGAAAAGATTTATGCGTTTGTTTTGACTCAGAGACAAAATGTTTGAAATGATTTATGTAAAATTTCAGTTTACAAGTTAAGCCTTGCACTGCTTGCCCTGATATGAGATGTTTTTTTTTTCTGGAGTGCCATTTCTCAAATCTCTAAAGCTGATTTTACATTAGCATAGTCAGAATGGACACAATTCTAAAAAAAAAAAAAGACCCTCACCTCCTCAAATACAGGTTTGTTGTTATTGACATCATCGACTCCAACTATGATGCTGGCAGTGGAGGAGAGAGGGTGTGGCCCGCCTGATGCATTATCATCTGTGGCTGTTACATTCAGGACGTATTCCAGGCCTTGGAGCTTAGGTAGGGGAGTGGAGCGGAGCCGGATCAACCCTGCAAAAACCAGATACCCATCAAACTGCACATAATAAAATGTGGCCCCACCGAACACAGCAAGTAAAACATTTCCCTGAGTTATCAACCAGGCTGTTATTGCCACTCTGTCTTTCCATGGTGAAGAAAGCACTATCAATAAAAAAAACACACCAGAAAATGCATACTGCATGTTGTTATTCTAGATACTGGGGATGAGATATAGAGTGGTGGAAATTCACCTCTGAAGTCCAAGAAGGTAAAAATCTGATATGCAGACTAAATCCAAAAAAACAATTTCACAGTGATGACTTTGTCGCATTTCTAATCTAATAACTGCACGCTCTCCTCCGAAGTTACCCAACCAGCTCAGCCACTTGAGCAAAAACATAAAGTAGTAAGTGAATCAGGTTAGAAGTTAACCAGGCTCAGCGGATACCTATTAGTTGCTCCTATCTCCCCCTTTGTCTGCTTTCATGTAACAGTCTAGATAAAAGGTGGGATAAAAGGATGCAGCATCTGAGTCAACATCTTTCTCATTAACAGCAATAGAAAAACATCAGAGGTTGCAGGATGAGCAGGCAGCCTGTGATGTGGGGGAAACTCATTGATGTGAGAGCATGGGGAGGTTTTTGTATTTTCTTGTTGTGTTCATCTCTTTCAATGTTCTTGATTAAAGACAACACAGCAGGCTGATGCACACGGATGTGAGTGCCTGACATTCCTATCTCCCAATTTACTTGTGATTCCGGCTGCCCGCAGAGCGGAGCAAGGTCCTGGCTCCTAATGACAAGGCGTGACGTTGACAGCACTGCAGCACAACATTAAAATAAGTGAACAGTGGGATGTACACAGTAATTCTCCCAGTTTAAATGTCACCCTTGTTTACAAATGCGACATGAGCTCCAGCAGCTATTCAATGAGCCAGCACTCCTCATATATACAGTAGAGTGAGCGGAAAGCCGCATACTGGTTTTCTCGCTCTGAGGATACACAGAAAGGATGGGAAGGAATCGAAGAGGATGACACAAAAGAAAGAGGAGCTGGCGGAGCGCAGCCTGAAGATTGTGAGCTATGATAGAGCAGTTGTTGTGAAATTGAATTGAAAGGGTTGGGTGACAAATGTCACTGCGATTGCCACTGGTTTCGGATCACAGGGTAAATAAAAAAGATAAACTGCGCCGTCACCAATGCTAGAAAGCTCCGTAACACAGGAAACATTCCTCTCAGTATCTACAAAAAGGGGAAAAAAAACAATGTGGAAATTTCCTAAATAATATCATGGTCTATATTTATGACCCCAATAATAGAAAGAGCGGCACTTGTATTGAAATACCGCTTCCATTATCAACTTTCAATATCTTTCCGCATTGACTTTGGAAGTGGAGGGCGTTCATTGCACACTACAGTAGCAAGAATGCAAAAATTGAATGTGTGATGTGACGGAAAGCCTGTCAATTAGAGTGAGAGCTGCATATGTGGAGCACGGACCGAGAATTAATAAGCATCACCTTTCTGGCTGTCAATGACGAAGTTCCCCTCCTCATTGCCTGCCGTTATGGAGTAGATTATACCATCACCATCTGGATCTTTGGCCAGGACCGTGGCGACGAGGGTGTTGGGGCCTGCATCCTCAGAAACAAATGTACGGTATCTGCAAAGAAGAAGTTTAAAAAGTGCAAAGAAAGTGAGAGCAGACACTAAAACACAGACACACATACACAAACACACACCCTATTCACAAGTCAATGATGGAAACACACAGAGACAGGAGATACGAATCATTTCCACAGTCCAAAGCATCAGCAGCCTGATTAGACTTATGGTTGTGGCTTTTCCTTGTCACTATGATTTAACCTGTCCTCTTAGCTGGCCAGACCTGAGACAAACGATAATGTCTGCAGGGATGTTGGAGTCATTGAACAAATGGCGCTTCCACATAAACCCTGCCCACTGTGGGCCATTTGATCCAGTGCCTTTTAAAATGTCAACAGTGATTTGCTTGCTCTGTTGTGCTGGGCAGTGAGATGCCCGGTGCCACAAGAGAGTGATATACCACTGTGGTACAAAGCACAATGGGGTGGAGATGAACTGTGCGACTTGGAGGACGCGGAGATGAAGAGAAATGGAAAAGGGAACAAAGGCAAGATGGAGAGAGGTGCAGGTGGCAAAAAATAAAGGCTGGCACTGACATGATAGGTGAAGTGATAGGTGGGAGTGAGAGAGGTGAGGGGAGCGGGAGGCTGATCGACAGAGAGGAGAATGTGCGGGGTGGGGGTGGTGGAGCATTCTCAGGGAGTTTGAGTTGATTTGTCAGCAGAACTCATACCCTGTGAGATTTTGTGCTTTATCCTATTCTAATATCGGTGTGTGATAGTATGTGTGGTGAGGGGAGGGGGGTGAGGGTGACTGCGGTGAGGGTGTCTGTGGCGAGAAGTCAGAGGTGATTGATGGTTTACAGAAGAACACTGATGGGTGATTCATCTCCGCCAGCCGTGGCAGTCTCCGTGACAACGTGAGTGACCTGTAATCTGTCACCCGGCTCAGAGGCCACCGCTCGCAGCTGTGGGATGAGACATATACACTCGCTCTGCTTTTCTTCCTCAAGCATCCCCTTACAGTACATCTCACTGAACTGTGAAGTTATACACAGACAGAGGACGCCCGACTATCTGCCAGCATGTCTGATTATTTGCATTTCTGTTTCTCTCCGCCTGCAGTCCATCCCTGACTGGACTTCAGTCACTTTTAGCCTCTCTGCAGCTCATTCAGATGTGAACTGCGAGGACATGCCTGTCCAAAATTTGACTGATCATTCAAATGCCAAAGCATCTCAATTCATAGTCAATCTCAATGTCATAGCATGCAGTTGTCTATGTCTGCATGTCTTTGTGCTTCTTGGGGCCTTTTCACTCCCAACACTTATCCACATCTGATAGGGGTCTCACACCAGCATGGCTCTGTTCCAGTTGCTGAACCCAATTTTAAACCATCCGGCACGTTCGAATTGAAAAAATAATTGGTTCGTAACCTGAAAAGTTGGTTCTTCAGCATAACCAAAAAAATTGGTGTTTTTTTTTTCCTTGGGAACCATGACATCATCAGTGGCTGGTCATAGACGAGCTAAAATGAGGAGAAGGCAGCCGATGACAAGACAGAAAAGAAGAATTTGCAGAGGAAACCAAATGATTGGCGGTGAGAAAAATTAGGAATAGCAGTACAAGAATGAGAAAGTTATGTTGAACTTGCAGAAAAGATGGCCAGGCTAGGTTCACTCAAACACCAGACTAAATCATTAATAAACGTAAGATGGATACACAAACTCTCACCGTAACCCTGAGAACTGTGGAGTAACACCCTCCCCCTGGTGTGAATGTAAGTTGGTTCACCAAAAAGCACCATGGTCCTGAGTCTCCAGAACTAGAACCCTGTCTGTCTGCAAGCAGCCTCAGTCAGTCACAGTTTAACGATGCACCCTGCACACTCTACCTGGAGAAACGTCTGCATTTCTTATTATCTGTCTGCTGGGCTGGCATTGGTATTTGTCTTGACTGCCGACAGGCTCCTATGTTTATCTGCATATCTGACTAGCTGTCTGCTGTCTACTGGCTACATATGTTTTGGTATTCCCTACTTGCTTGCTCTGCAGCCGTGTTTCAGTGTGTTTGTCTGCCTACATTTACACCTCTCTGTCCGCCCGCTTGTTTCCGCGTTGAGCCGCTCACCGAGACCGACACCTGACAATGAAAACAAAAGCGCATCGCCGATGTCCGTGACAGTATTGTGTGAAGGTCATTGAAACATGCCTGACAGGGCAAGCAGCTTACTCATTTGGGGGAATAAATGCAGCAGAGCCACTGTGACAGTTGCTGCCCACCCCCTCACACAGCTTTGCCAACAAGCCGTTCTAAGAGATACCGGATTACATCCGTACGTCTGTTTACTGCATACTTTTGGAAAAAAAAAAGGCCCACAATAAACAAAGGGAACGATCTGTTAATGCTCAGTTTTTAACAAAAGACAAGAAAAACTCCAAAACATGCCCTGAAATAACATGTCGAACTGTGCTCATGTTTAATGTGTATAAAATGGGGTAACATTGATTTGATGCCAGATGGCTGTGATTAACACCACGCATATACTATAATGAGTTTGTCTTAATGGTAGAGCTTTTACTACAGTAGCATTGTTGCAAGCCAATATTCACAACATGACTCCTAGCATTAAATATAGTGATGAATAGCCCGAAGGAAAGCAGGTCTGCTGTGTGATGTAATGACCTATAAATATGTGATGCAACTACTTTGTCTGCACAAAGCGCAAAGCTTCACTGTAATGAGAAGAGATCAGCTGGTGGATCAGAGATGCACTGCAGTGGGTGTTTGAACTTGTCATCTTTGTGACAAACTGATCTTTTTTCAGTCAAACTCTGGCCATGGTTAAGAATTAAAATATAGCTCTTATGTTTTGAGCAACAGTAGCAGAATCGAGAGGTGCACATTTAGTGTCTTGCATATTATGGGGAAAAGGTGCTTTACAAATAAACCTATTGTATTCTTTAAAGTAACATTCACACAAACGCACTGAATAGTTTTTGTAATAGCTTATTGATCTCCTCATAGCATTTCTGAGTCTCGGCTTTGTACTTTTTTATTCGACTATATTGTCTTTCAGAAGTAATGTTTTGAGTCCTTGATAAGTTGATCTCATTGTCAGTAAGCACGTCAATATCAGCTTTCTCTTAAAGGCCACTAAGGTCTCCTACTTCATATTTATGCAACAGTATCTACAAAGTGTGAGGTAAATGGCAAAAAGGTTTATGATAGACCTCAAACAAGGAAAAAGAAAACTAAAAGAAACATTGCGAAGGAATGGGGGTTTAGTGCGTCTGAGGATGCTCACACAGGCTGGGAGAAGTCGGGAGCTTCGTCGTTGACATTTGCCATCCTCACGCGGACTGTGGCGGTGCCAGAATGCGGCTCATCTCCGCTGTCCACCGCCATCACCACAAATTCATACAGATGATTAGGCCTCTCATAGTCCAAGCGGCCTGCAGGGAAAACGGTCCCATGGGGTGAAATGATGAAGTCCGGACTCAGCGTGTAATATGTGAGCTCAGCATTTAACCCAGAGTCACAGTCCGTGGCCAGCACTGGCGGGAGGGAAGACATGACACAAGGACCATCAATTAGCACTTAATCGAAACAAGCTGATGAGATGGCATCGACTGATGAATATGTTGACATCTGCGTAGATCATTATCTCTCCAAGGCCTTGCTAAACATGTAATAGATCATAAGCTCTGACAGCTACAATTACTGTACCCGCACACAAACTGCACTGTGCCCTAATGCGAGATGAAATTTTTCATAGACTACAGTACAGACAAAAATATTGACACCCTTGGTTGCAAAGCTAATTTAAGTTTGGTGAATTTCACTTAAACTCACTGTTTCATGCACGGCCCCTCCAGCTCATAAGATATTGCATATTGCATATTCTTTGATGTGTTTATTTCCTCTGTGTCAAGCATCAGCGAAAGCAGTCTGTGCATCTCAATTCTTCATTCTCCTTCAGTGTCAGTTTCATATAATTCAAGACCGAATACTAATAGTCTGACTGTATAATGGAGCCGACTGGAGTGTTAAAGAATGTAAAGAGTGATTTTAAACCACTCTGTCACTGGTGCTTCATAGTTTTAACCAAAGATGAATTAGGATATTTTCTTCGCCATCAACCTCAGAGGGAAAACTGGTAGTGATAGTTTCATCGTAAAGTATTCATCTGTGTCTGGAAGTGTGTGATGTGGTAGTGGGTATTCCACCCACTCTGTGCCTCAAAACTTTGACTTTTCATTATTTAGTTGAGCTTTCCAACAGATTAAGAAATAAACTTGAAAAGTTAACAATTTTTTTGTCTTTAAAACATGCTATTTCTTCCTTGTATCTGAATGATTATGGCACCCTGGGCTTTCATCAGGAGCAATATTCATGAATTTTAAAGTAATTTATTTACATTGTGTATCAGCCAGAGTCTAAAGTAGCATGAAAATCTGTCTTTCCCTGTTCTCATTCTCTCTACCTTTAAACCCGCCACTGCTGAATTCTTCCTACCATCACTGGTTGTTTTATTTTCTGGTGGATACATCGGTTTGTATTGGTTGCCATTTTCTCCTTCCGCTGTCTCTGCAGTGCCAACAATTTCCACCGCTCCAGGCTGTGTATTCGAATGTTTCCAGATTAAATTTGTTCCATTTTTCTCACCCAGAATGCACTAGGAACAATTGCACAGCCAGATATTCCCATGAATTACCCCCGGTAGCCCATAGGGGACAGATGTCCTACAGGCACAAGATGTCCTACAGGCACATTTGACAAGTAAACAGTGAAAACATTTGAAGTAAACAGTGAACAAAGTGAAAAGTAAAACAAATACTTTTGAAGAAAGGGGCATTTTTTTACATTAATTGTGCAATTTCTGAAAGTTCAAGGGTTATTTGGAACCTTTTCATAAGTAAAGTATGGTAGTAAAGAGTAAAATGAACTGTAAATGCACTTTTATATTTAAGGCTCTACCTAAACCTCTCGAGAGCAATCAGAAGTATAACTGTTTCCTCTTAGCAAACAAGGAAAATGCCAGCAAAGAGCTTCACCTAATTAAAATACATACGTCAACTGTACACTTTTACTCTACACTTTGGCTTTAGATTTGTACATTTCCATGCAGTTGCAATGGCAACACACCATCAGCCTCATAATTGATCATTAAAAGGACATAACAAATCAAAGCAATATTGTTGCAGCTACTTTACTAGAGTATAATTGATCTAAAATATCTACTTCTTTCTTTCAGTATGTAAAAATCGTGCCGTTATGGTCCTGTATGTAAAAAAAAATGATTTAAGATTCAAGGTCTGAATTACAGCTTTGGCCTTCTCACAAAATACATCTGTTGTTTTCCGGTAGAAAAAATGATTTTTTTAAAAAAAATGTGTTTTCTCTTCCTTTCAAAAAGAAACAGATGGATGTGAAATATGGGGTCACTGGAGTCTCACCCTGCAGCAGGGACGTTGCTGTGGTTACAGTCTCAGGGACTCCATCCACACTGTAGATGGATTGGAGGAACTCCGGGACACAATCATTCTCATCCGTTATCAACACCTGAACCTGATTAGCACCAGTGTGGTAGGATGAGAAGAGGAGAGGAGAAGAGTGTAGAGGAAGAAGGAGATGAGGCAGACAACATCTGAGTAGAAGATACAGAATTAGCCTCACTTTAAATAACCCTCAAATCCAGGAGACAACCATATGAAATTCTCTGTAGGCTATAGGACGCTGACCCCCAAACCTTAATCTAAATTGCATTTTGTACTTTCTCAGTTCAACACATCCTTTATCTTCCACTTCATGCTTTTCCCGAGTCAAAAATAGAAACGTGTGTGCCTCACTGTGTGTGTTTTCAACAAAGGCCCTTAGCCGCCCTCTGCCCTACAAGCTTCCTGTCACCACTATGTGTAAAGTGTGAAGTGACAGCTGAGTAATAGTCCTGAAATAGCTGGGTTAGGTTTTCCCAGCCTCCATCTCCTACTCCACAACATGCGTCAGAAAACAAGGAGATTTTCTTGCCATGATAATTGGGTGACAAAATCTTGAATTAATAATTTAAATGATACTGAACCCATGAATAGTTCATCTGGAAAATATTCGTTTGTGAACCGAGCTTTAGGATTTTGGGGGTTTTCAAGCCAAGCGCCTCAGAGTATGTTCTATATTTTACACAGTTCATCTCAGGATCAAACTCTCAACAAAAAGCACTTATAGAGACACAAATAAAAGAGTGAAATAAACCACAGAAAAAATAATTCACTTGGGCCTCTGGTCCCCTTGCTAACATTTCAAAACCATTCAGCCATGCCATTCATAGACAGCCACAAACTCTGCCGCTTCCCCGTTGTGGTTATTGCCCTGTGGTGAGACATCAATAGGTCAGCCCTGAGATCAGATCATTGGCACAAATGCAGACTTGTCAGCCAACAACATGTGGGTATTCAATATTAAAGCCATTTTTCCTTGTCAGCAAATATGAGCCACATAATATTTGGGTGAAAACTAGTCGGTCTGCTTTGTGGAAGCCCATTGGGAGTCCATAATGCAGCAAATCTCAGCAACAAAGCAGATTTTCGCTTTGGTTTATTTCAGCACAGTATGATTTAATGCTTATGTGACAGATGTGAAAACTAAAACATAGCAGTGGACCTCGGCTTTGGGCTCGGTTGACCTGAGTGAGCAAACCCTTTTATGACTCATGCTTGCTGGCCGTATCACTCCGTATTGAAACCAACCTCTGTGGCAGTGCTCAGGCTGCCAGGCTCCTCGCCGGCTCGCACCATCAGCAGGTAGCGTCGCTGGTCACTCTCGTAATCGAGCGTCCGGGTCAGGCTGATTTCGCCCGTCTCCTGCTGGATACTGAAAAGGCTACTGGGATTGATCAGCAGGCTGTAGCTGATTGGCTGCTTTTGGAAGGAGACGGCGCTCACCAGAAGGAAGCTGCAAAACAAAGAGAAAGTGATTGAGAGGGGAAAGGAACAAACATGTTTAATTTTCAATTCCAGTGGCACACGTATTGAATTAAAATTGAAATCCTCTTCTCCGGCATCAGCACTGTGCTGTAATGAAATCAATGACTGTATGGCCCATTGACTACGTGCTATCAACACGGTCAATCAGTAGTTGTCAGTCCTGCGTAATAATGCGATTCTATTATGCAGATACCAATGTTTGTTTTTACGGTTAAATGAGTTTGTGTTCCCCTAATAGTGTATGATGATGATATGTCAATTTACGCTTGAGTACACCGGTGTGTCCAAATGAATATTCATCAACACAAGTTTTCACAGGTATGCTTTAGAAATCAATACGAAGGATGAGTGTGCCTTCATGCAGGTCTGAGATGCAGTATGCACTGTGTTCTATGTGTTCAGGTTTAATTGTTACAAATGAAGGCTATTGGAGTGCTGTGTAAAACTGAATCAGCGAACAGTATTATGCTTTTAAGACCATTTACAGATATGAGGCATTTTCCTTTCATTATCCTTCTGCATTATTATTGCATTTTAATACCGTCTTTCATTATACTGGATTTGTACTCAGCAATCAGATAATTATGCCTATTAAGGTGATAATAAAGAAACTGACAAAGATTGTTTTTTGCACAAGTGATAACTAAATGGAAATAGACTACAACTGAATAAAAAGACTCCAGAAAGATTTTAGATTGTTTTCTTGTATCAACCCTACCTCATCCCTGCTTATGTATGCATGAGTGGATGTACGATACACAAAGAATATGCAGTCTCAACATTTAAAATTAAAATAATTAAGATAACAATTTGCAAACATCTTTTTATGAAGTAATTCCAACTCTGCCATTATTAAGTTAATACTAAGTATCTAGACTAGACTAACACAATTAATTCAGGACAAAAAACATTATTTGGTTTGAACTCTGAAAGCTTGTTACAACTTTCTACAACAGCTTGCTATTTTCATTTATTTATTTTACTTTCATTCTACTCAGAAAAATCCAAGCAAATCCTTGTCATAATTTCTTTGATTGGATTTATTCTGACTGAAATGAAAAAAGTGACTAATACTTTCAAAAAAGGGTCTCATATCATGCAAGTTTTGATTCCCTAACGATATATTTGCAATTTAAAGTACAAACAACTCAACTCAATGTAGTTTTTCAGTGCTTTCTCTAGCACTTTAGCTGGAGCCCCAGGGAGCGCAGGTCTTATTTGGTCCATTTTTTTTATAAGCCAGAGTTTTGTTTGTTTAGGGGACATGCAGTACTCACGGCTGTCCTTCAGGAGTGTTCTCTGGTATGGAGATGGCGTAGCTTGTATTGGTAAACTGTGGCGCTCTGGCTCCTGCCACCACAGAGAGCATAGCAGGAGCACTGCGGCTGCCCAGGCCATCGAGGGCCACAACACTTAACAAGTACTCTCTGTCCCTCTGAAGCACCAGCCCTGTGGTCACCACCTGGCCTGTCTTCTTGTCCACTGCAAAGCACCCGTCACCGCCTGCAAGGACAAAGGGATGGTATAATGACATCAGTTTTTCAGCAATAGATCTAATCTCAAAAACAAACTTGGAAACATTACCTGAGTGTCAATTAGAAATAGGTTCTGGATGTATAAATGAGATAAATCACAGACATACGTGGTAAGTTTAAGCAAAAGTTTCTGTTTCAGTCAAAGGCCTTGAATTGCAGAATAAAATTTTTGGATAAAGGCTCTGCATAATTTCAAGATTGAATGTTCCCTCCCTCTTTCTATGATTCTAACATTGACCTCCACTCTGACTCACAATGGATTCAAATATTCAAAGCAGCTTCATTACAATAACTGTTTAAATAGCTAAAGTATTCTGTAGTCAAGTCAAGTCAAGTCAAAAGCCCAAAACATCAAACAACAGATTTGACCTCGAAAGGCCTTAACAGTCTGTACAGCTTCACAACAGACCTTGTCCTTTAGACCCTTGAATCGACTAAGGAAAGACTCCAATCTTCAGACAGGATAGCAGATATTCAACAGCAAGTTGGAGCTGAATTCAAGCCTTTATCCACAGTGTCTTGCATTTTCTTTCTCAAACTGGCAGAACATCTTTTCTATAGCCGAGAAGTAAGTAACGCAGACTCTGACTTATATTTTATTAATGTTACAATGCATGCTCGTATGTCTCTAATTTCTCACACATTTTGTTCACTACACAAAGCCTGCAGGGAAACATGTAGGTTTTCTAAGGTCACATGTAAAAGGATTAGAATTTAACCAATAACACTCTCAGACCTTATAGAAATGATTGTATTATGCTTGTAAATGGCTCTGACTCCAACCCAGTCACATCTGTTACAGTTTTCCATTTGTTTCTTACTGGTCCTAATTATTAAGGTAAAGAAAACGTGTCCAGTATGCGGTTAACTGTTAGACACTTTTGAACTCGAGAACAGCTGCTGCTGCTGCTGCTGCTGCACACTAAATCTCTGCCATTGTTTGCACTTGGTACACACTGGCCTCATGGATGATTTATTCAACCAGCTACTATTCTGCCAGGTTGCATCAGGTGACAGGTACATGAATGATGATAAACACACATTGATCATGGTCAGCCAACTGTTTGGTTACTGTAACTGTAGTTCACGTGGAATTTAAATGATTTTTGCTTTTTTTTTTTTATTATCAGAGACTATGTTTAACTTTTACGGCAGATTAAAAGTTACAGATCCGGTTTGCTCTGTTGGCCTAATGGACACAGGACCACCTCAATTCAGCCTGAAACGAGGAAAACTAAATGAAACCTGTCAAAAAAAAATCAATAAAAGAGCAGTTGTGCTATCTCACTTAGAAACTTAAACACTTGAGCATTTACATTACGTTCTAAAGCACCACCAATAAACTGTAAAAATGAGGGACTTCATGGTGCATTCATCCACAACGGTTGTTTAAAACAAAATTCTAAGTTATTTCTTAAGTTAGTTCCTTTGTTGAAATATTCTTTCACTACAGCATTTGTAATAACCACATAACGCAGCACAACTACATATTCCAATATCTTAAATCTATCTTTAAATAATCAAACCAAACCAGCAGTTGTCAGATCATCTTGTAATAGTGTAATTATTAGATGCTACATAATATCAATATCCCATTAATTTCTACATAGGCACAATTTCATATCCTTCTACCATTAATAGAATCTGAATATGTGAAAAACAATATGTAAAACACTTACACCTAGAAACAGTCATCATTTTCTAACAGAAAGTTAACGTTGTAAAATCTGCTCTGTTGGCTCATCTGCCTTAAACATCCCTAAGGTGATGATGAGCTGAATCTTCTTGATTCCCTAAGCTTTTTGATTTAGTTCTAAAACAATCTGCTTGTTTTCTGTAGTATTAAAGAATTAGTTTGCAGTTTTTCTAGTCTGTCTTAAAAGAACATGCCAGGTACCCAAATGAAGATTGAACCTCCTGTTCCCACTGACCATGAGAATACACTATCCCGATGCACTGTCAGTGTGATGGGGGGGAAATCCACAGTGCCTGTCTTGAGCCAAAGGTTTTTAAAGGTTTATCTGAGGTTAATATGAGGCTTCAACCATATCGGTGAGACAATAAAGTGGAAATCTTTCACAGCTACAGTCTTTCTAGTAATAAATTCCCCACAGACAGTGTTTCCTGTTCACCTGCAGTGGAAATAGGAAGTAGATAGGAACTACAAGAGGGAATTTGGCATTTGAAACAGAGTAACTTTGACAGATATTGCGTGTATATTAGCTTTACTTCAAATAGACTAACTATGTTTTTGTACAGGATCTCTTAAGGCCATTATGAAAAGAACTGATTACAGCCAAAATGTCAACATGCATCTCGGCAGACTTGAAAGATTGTGATGATATCTTAAACTATTACATTTTTAACGTAAATATTTTCTTTGTGCAAGACTAGTAATGAAGTAGGGAGAACAGTCTCACTAAGAGGTTCATTTTGTAGCTGTTCTAGAGCTTTCAATTATATTGCAATGTTTGAGCTTCACTGTGCAGAATAATGTATGTGCAGAGTCACAAGAAGGCTGCTTTCACATTCATCTGCTGAAAGTGGAAAGTTTCTCTGAGCTCATTGAAAATCCAATTTTAAAGGTCCCATATTTTAAACTTTTCCTGGGTTTTATTTGAAGGTTTGATATCCCTAACAGGATAAAGTTCTGGTTTTAAGTACAGAAAATCATCTCAATAAAGTTTTACATCTCTCCTCTGGAAGTCTAGAAAGGTCTTTTGTGTGTCTCATTAATATTAATGAGCCTCTCCTCTGATTGGCTGATTTGAATGGGGATATGAATGGGGCTGCATGGTTGTGACATCACAACTTTACAGAAATCCTGACAACTCATTTTATGGCTGAATATGGGCTGTGTGCATTTCTCTGTTGATGGAGAGTATTTATATAATACCCAGACCTCATAATTAAAAAGCAATTAAATCTCACTTTCTACAATATGGGCCCTTCAGGGTGTGGACCTGCGAGGATTTGTGATGTCACGACTACTTTAAAATCCAATCCTGATACAATATTCAACTTACAAGTGCCATGTATACGTTTATAGTGAAGTAGGAGACATCTTGTGACCAGCAGTTACAAGTTTTGAGATGAACATTATTTGCATATTCAGTTTCTTGAATTGAGAAGGAACGTGTACATGTAATATATATATATATATATATATATATATATATATATATATATATATATATATATATATATATTGTAAAAAGCTCATAGCCAACATATTATTATTTAAAGTATAGTATTTTACAGCTCTTACTTGCCTGAAGAGGATCTTTAGGATAAGTACATGATCTTAACACTCTTGACTTGTAAAACTGAATAATGGAGCCAAACAGACTGACCTCGCTTATCAAAAGGCAGCCATTCTCATTCTCTGGAGGTCTTTACAGTTAAGCACCGTATAAGAGGGCTAAATGAATATGAAATCTCAGCATTGGGTTGTGATACTTTGAAGAGAAACCTTTAAGTTGGTAAGAGCTGCATAAGGTGAACCTCACCGCTTACAATATGTCTTAGTATAGTCATGTAAATCATAGCTACTGTACCTTGTGGTGGTTGGTATTTAAAAATACAATATGTAATTTTCTGCTGCTATTGGTCTCTAAACAATAATGTACATTGAGTCGATGATGTCATGATGTAGCGTGGGATCATGGGAAATGCGTTTTTGAGGGAGGCAAATTTTCTGCAGAAGTCTTCTCTTGAAAACAAACGGATCTAGCGTTTAAAGGTAAAAACGCTTAAGAAAGAGGTTTCATGTTAAAGACATGTGTTTCGCCATGGCAGTTTAGCACCGCTGATATCAGGCCATGCCATGGTTATACTAACTTAAAGATGTCCTATGATGAAAACACAACAGTTCTTTGGTACTTGTTTGTAAATATTTCTGTCTTTGATGTTGTGATGTTACAGCAGGAGTTGAAGTAAATAGCAATTGCTGCTGAATCCATGTAGCTCTCCTTCCTTAAGCAGTGCTTGTACTTGAGTTCTGTTTCTTTGACCGACCTCAGCTCTCTGAGGGGCGGAGCACTTCTGACCAATTACAGAAAAATGGGCATTTTGTTAGGGAAGGGGGGGGAACAGGGTTTACAAAATGTGTGAGAAGGCACACTAAATTGCTGCTACATCAACTAGGTACCTTTGGTCCATGAAAGTATGTTTACTTTTATAAATAGACTGCAAAAAATTAAATTAGAAATCGGCAAAATGGCAAAATAGGACCATTTTTTTATTTTAAATGTTTGTCAGAAACATTTGGGATAATCAAAGTACACAAGGTTTGACATAGGATTATAATACTTTTTACACATTGTGATCCAGAAAAATAACATAGCATGCCTTTAACTCGCACCGGGGAGTAGTGTGATGGACTAATGCGAGGGAAATCAGTAGTGTTTTGTAAAACCCCATTGGCAAGATTAGCGCATTCCCCCCATCTCTGGCATGCCAACAAACGGCTATACCCTCAACCACCAGGGGGTCTAACGCTATGGCAGCCTTCCAACAGCCCACTGTGTACGTTAGTCTGTGAGCGTGCCTGCGTGATGCTGTGTGTGTGTATGAAACAGACAGAAGCAGACAGATAGACAAGGGTGCATGATAAGTGCATAAACAAATGTGCGAAGGCCGCTGGCTGTGTGTGCCATTGTGCGTATGTATGCATGCGTGTGTGTGTGTGTGTGGAGAGGAGAGAAGGACAGAGATACGGAGGCAGAGAGAGACAGGGTGACAGAGAAACTAATGGACACCTAAAGAGTGTATGAATGCATGAATGAATGTGTGAATGCCTGTGGCTTTCTGTCTGAGTGAGTGTGCTGGTATCTGACTGGTTCTATTTATTTCTAAAGTCTCTATAGCCTGTCAACCTGTTTTAGCACAATCTTTTTAAAATAAAACTTCAACGGCAAAACATTTATGCGTGCATGCGTGAACTTACCGTCTGACAAAAAGTATTCCACGTCTCCACTTTTGCCCTCATCCCTATCGTGAGCCTGGAGCTGGTAGACGAATGTTCCCGCAGCCGCCTCAGGGGAAACTACAGCCAAGTAAGGATACGGCTTCATATTCCACTCAGGGAAGTTGTCATTGACATCAGTGATCTTCAGCTTCACCTTGTTCAGGTACCAGTCTGGGCCTGTGGGATAGTGCGGAGATAGTGACAGAACCGTGGTTACTGAAAGTGACAGTTTCCATGTAACTGTGTGTGTAGTGCAGACACAAGCAGCCAGGGGAATCCAAAGCACAAGCGCAAGCACCTAGTCAACTGAGAGTACGGGTTTGTGGGCTATTATCCTCTCCAGAAGATGGCAAAATATAATGCTGTGGGATTAGAATGAATCTCATTGAGTCCTAGGTCAGTGCCTGCAGTGTGGAACAGATACCAGCGTTTTGACAGGTTCTCGTTTCAGCTTAGCGTTTTGGTCAAAGTCAATTACCACACTATCTTTAACGTGGCAATTCACCTGCTATCTACATCCACTTGCTTCGCCATAGCTGCTGGGCTTGTGAGATTGCTTAAAGTGAATGTCAGTAGGGCCGCTTGGGCCTATGGCGGAGGTTGGTAGACGTGTCAGCCGTCCATTCTCCATCAGGGCTCCCATTCAGGCAACCTGACACCCAGGTTCCCATGGGAGAGAGCCTCAGCCATGGTCTCATCTACCAAGTCTGTGTAAAGCTACCTTGAGCTTCCCACAGGGACCTAAGGATGATGCCTACTGGCTGCAGGCATTTTGTCGCCTTCACACTGCCTCACCAGAGTGAATAAGAAGATTCCAGGAATCCAATTACCAACTCACTCACCCTGAACCAGGGAAGGCAGCAAAAGTGAGAAGCAGCGCCCAAGGAAAAGCGGTGTAAAACTGCATTGCAGCTTCTATGACAAGAGATTTTTTCCCCCAGATAGCCGGGGGTTCGTTATCCGCATCAAATACAGCGACACAATCTGGAAACAACATGCACAAAAACTCCTGACACTGTCACAGAGAGGATCTGGGGCACATTTTTGTGGAGAATCTATTCCTGCATAGTGGAGCGAGTCACAGTACTCTGAGCTAAGACACTATTTCAGCAAATATTGGCTGTGATCTTGTGTCAACGAGGCCATCTTCCTAACCCCAGAGAAACAAAGAAACACCTCCCCTCCCACCAGGACAAAAAAACACAGATACCAATACAAGCACAAAGATTTGACATACAGGCAAGTTGTACCATCACACCCAGGCACATGCTTGCATACTTGACATAGCTGGAATTTACATATCTCTTTCTGTCTTCTTCTTCTCTCTCTCTCTCTTTCTCATACACACACAGGTAAGCTACCTAATGGCTGAAAGTAACTATGGGTTTCAAATCCCATTACATAAAAGGTCTCCCGTGTGTGACCGGAGGCTATATGTACTTTTTAATCCATGACAAAAGCAGCAGGAGTTTGCACTGCATCCTTTTACTACCTCAGGGCTGACTCAACAGATGTGCTGTCACTGTACAAAACAGTTCTACTTTGCTGGTTTCCCTAATATTGTGTAACGTTATGTCTCCCCAAAGTCGATTATAGATGATAATGGAAAACTATATATGCTGGTAATGAGCAGTACATGCATACGGCAAATTATATAAATTCTTCAGTATGAATTGCTATAATAAATCTTCTGCAGCACCTAGTGTTCACTCAAATGAGTTGGAAAGCAGGAACGAGACACCAAGACCACGATTGCTATTTCTTTTTTCAGATGCATTTTGATGGAAACTACAATGTGTTGCACTCTGGACCAGCTCGGGAACGTTCACAACTGAAACACAACAGCTATAAAGTGTGTGACAGCTCCTAAAAGGATTGTTAGAGGGATAATAACAGAGGGAGGAAGAAGCAAGAGGAGAGAATTAATCTAGCTTTCTGTTCAGGCTTTAAAGTTGCTCTATGAAGAGAAAAGTTCTGACTCGGATCTGACGGCAGTTCGTTTTGGATAAATAGCCACCGTATCGTGGGGGCAGAGAAACTAATCAATGTTCAGATGCTATCTCCTAAAATGTCGACAGCGGCAGTTTATGCACTTTAAGCCAGATCATCGTGCTCTGTAGGATGGAACAATCCTTTGGTGATGAATAATGACGAAGGATAAAGATTCTATTGCAAAGTAGAAGGGTTTAAAAGGCACTTAATCAAAAAGAAATCAGAGCTCTGACACTTAACATTTAGTTGACTATCAAATCTTTGCAGGGAGCAGTGCGGGACCCGTTCCTTGCCTCTTGCTTGTTGGTGTCTTTCCCAGCTATGTCTCTGTAGTAATGGTGATGATGATTTTACAAGGCTCCATCTAATTAGCTTGTTACAGAGAGACTAATCAGAGCCAAGGCAGATAATTAGAGCCTATCAGCTCTGGAATGATAATGAAGAATGTATTCGTGTGCGCGTGCATGTTTTTTTTTTTTTTTTTGTGAGGTGAGCAACCGGTCGTGTGCAAGGTGCAGAAGTGGGAGTACGCGGCGGCACGTTCTGATGGCTGCGAACATTTGCGCGATTTTTCTCTCTGATCCTGTGAGTTTAAGTGCGGAGCAGCTGTGAGCGATGCCCCGCAAGCACCAAACTGACACAACCTGCCTCACCTGACCGAGACAAAAGATGCGATCAAATAAGCGAGTGAGGTAGAGGCTCCCCGGCTCCATTTTTCAAAGTCAGATATGCTTTCTGTGTGCTCTGTTTGATGAAAAGCTGGTCTATACTGTACACTACAATCCCATAAGGATAAGAGCATCTGCTGGATGACTAACGCAATAATGTATCATCAAAAGGTGGATGACAGGCGTGCACTGTGTGGTTGGCCAAGGCTTGGTGACTACAATGAGTGCGGCGTGTTTGAATGTGTGTGCGCGTGCGTGTGTTATGCATGAAAAAAGTGTGTGCGTTTTATATCACTGGAAGCTATTCTGTTGATGTTTCCTGCTGTTAATCCTCTCCTTGGGTAGTTTCTATATAAAGCTGCTAAGTGGCTTGCTGGTATGAAAAAAGTTGTCTCAAGTGCTTCTCTGCACATATACACTGCCCACAGTACAAGCACCGAGTGTGTGTGGGAAGAGGATGAGAGGGAAACAGAGTGAAGGAGAGAGGCGCAGATACAGCAACACGAATATCTACAGAGGGAAAGAAAGAGACAGAGAGGAGGAAGAGGCAGGCAGCGTGGAGGAAGGAGCATTGTGTGATGCTTAGCAGAGAACGTAAAATAACATTAGACAGACGAGAGCACAAGGAAAGCACAACAAGCAGCGACTCTGGGAGCGTCCGTGTTTGAGAAGAAAATATACAGTGGCAGGGCATAGATCACAAGGGGAGAATATTAAGATAGAGCGTGGAATGTATTAGAGGCTTTTTGTTATGGATCCCTTGTTCCTCCTACGTCCAGCGATGGAGGAAATGAAGATGCAAACACTTCTGTGTGGAATTAAACAAATTGCACCTTGCAAGTGTTAATATCAATGGCCCGTGCGAGACAGGGAATTTCAGAGGTGCTTTCTTTTTTGGAGAGGCGAGTGTATGGAAAGTAAAAATCAGCACAATGGGGGGGAGTAATAAAGTACATTAACCAAATGTTTGCAGTGTTAAGGAAGCTCTATTCTAAGCCCTGAAACCCCCCCCCAATCTCAGCTCTATGAGTGTGAAGCTGTCAGCAGGAGATCAACACGCTAAGAGCACTGGAGACAGAAATCTATTAACTCAGCAGCAGATATCCTGGACTCTGCAGCTCAGAATGGCTGATACACCAAACACGTTTTCATCCCTGAACAATTACAAATGACAGACATGTTGAAGTTCAGTACACTGCATCCCTGCAGTAAATCACGTGTCTGATTAAAGCAAGGGAAACATGTCTTATAACAACTACATATTTGCAACAATGTCGACGATAGCGGCTGTGGCACTGCTTGCAATCAGTGGATTTCTCTTTTAGAAAAATAGGTCACATATGCATCAAAGACATGTATCAGTCTAGATAACTGAGGGGATATTGAGAGTTTACCACAATCTTCTATCTTCAGGCCCCCCAAACACCACCAGTTCTCTCATATATATATATATATATATATATATATATATATATATATATATCTTTCAAAAGAACAAGAATTTCTTCTTTTGCAAATTGATTTTGTATTCGGATTCCGGATTATTTCAACATGACGGAGAGAATCTTTAACACATTAAGAAAGGGTAGATGCTGCTTGATATGCGAGAGATGAGTGATTACAGCTCAAACAGAAATATTAGTTGAATCAATTAACATACCGTAAGAAGTTCATGCTGTTTTCTTTCTTCATGTACATTAAATAATAAATGCACCTGCTCAGGTCTGTGGTGAATAGTGAGCTTTTATCTCTGTCAATCAATGAGTGACACTGCTTCAGTGTGTAGTTGAACGGCAGAGGAAGATAAAGTACCACACTACCCTAGCACCACCAACATTAGTCACAATAGTGTGCTATGCAGAGAAATGCACAAGGCCACATACTGTACATCTCTGCATCTCATATTAAGACATATTCTGTATACTTTCTATCTATCTCTGCTATGTAGGATCTTCCATAACTCCACAGTCCAATGCCTCAATCCCACTAACATTGCAGGAACTGCCCAAATATAGGGGAACTCTCAGAAAGTCTTAGATTCAGTAGTAAGCAGTCAGCAATGAAAGGAATACCCGGGAATCCCTGTGGCGTAAGGTCCAACCCTCACTGCATGTCAATCCCATCACTCTCTCCACATGTTTCCTATCTATACTGTCAACAACCAAATAAAGGTAAAAAGCCCAAAGAAGGAACACTCCATACAAAATATATCCTATGACTAACACTTGAACTGTAGATTGCATTATGCAGCCATGGACAGCAGCTGGCTCAGGGAGCTAATACATTCACCGCCAGTGCCTATAGCATCAGCAAATGTAGTCACGTGTGATGTAAATGTGAACCTCGAAGCATTCTAGCAAAAGAAAAAAAGAAGCTGTTATTTGCGTCCCATATTGACATTTTGACATATAAATGCCAATTTGTAACATACTGAAGCAACAAGCTGCACAGACATCAGCTGAACCCAAACCGACAGAAGAGAGTAGAAGCAAAAATACATCCATGACAGGAAGGTTAGTCACTTTCAAAATGACTCAACAAACCCCTGCTGGCCATTAGGATGGGGATACAAATTCGACCAGCTGAGATGATCAAAATGTCATGTCTGTATAAAAAAAGGTTTTCTTTGTTGCATGCGTAAATAATGCAGGCAGGGTGTAGTGATCTGGACAAAGATACTGTGTGAAGGCTAGAAAACGCTGACAAGTAAACCCCCTACCACTAAGGATGGAAACAACTGAGAAGCAGTAATTTGATGTTCAGAAACCCAATGTAGGACTTGTTGTGAGGGTTGTAATTGATTAATATTTCATGAAACAGTTTTTTTTTCACTGCTGGGAATGTATATTACTGACTACCTTGTCTTAATTTTCTTTCATGTACAAGAAAGAAATTAAATAAAAAAATATGTTTGGCGTAAAGTCTGAAAGACCAAATCAGTCTAGTGACTTTAGTATCACATTAATAAATATGGAAAGTTATAAAGTCAAAACATGGGTGAAATATGAGATTTTATGATCCTTTGAAATTTTGCTCAAAGCATTAGAATCACAGTTTGTTTACATAAATTATTTTTACAATCCTACTGCCACCCACCCACACACACATCCTAAGTTTGTCCTAAATAACACTGACATGTATAACATTATATACAGTTGATCTCCAGTTCAGAGAAAAAAAATGGCTGAAAATACAGGCTGAAAATAAGTTCTGACTGCTAGGGATTTTAGCAAGTAACAACTGGTTTTGATTACAGCCCCTTTTCAGATATACAGTATTAAGGGTATTTTGTGCTCTGAGGCATAAGAAATCCTATATTTGCATCTTTACAATACAAACCTCATATCATTGTTTCTGATGTACAATCTTCACATACATCATTTAGACTCACCTAAGGGGGAGATTATTTTCAAGCCATCATTTTTTGCTATGATTGGTTATTTGTTTAGTGTCTCAGACAATATATAATTTTTTTTTCTTTTTTCTTTGATCGAGGATAATGCGCCACAAATATTGCCGCAGAAATAGCCATAAGCCAATTTGCATCTGTCGTATTCAGGGGTCATCAGCGCCACATATATATAACATAATATAGTCCTGCTCTTGATGTGAATATGGTTAGAAATATTGCTGAACGATTCATAGCCCAGTGTTTTACAGCATGAGCTGAGACACATAGTGTATTCTTACTACGTTCTGATGTCTTTGAGAAACATAATACACTTTATTGATCCTTGACTTCGTCTCTTAATAATCGATACAAGGCAGGAACAAAAGGCCTGAATTTGTGAGATTGAAAGCCTATAATAGCAATAACACTTTTTCACAAACAATGACAGTAGGTACTGAACTATAGAAAGTACACTTCAATCCTCTGTGTTAGCTGTCAAACAAAGATCTGTTGATCATACCCACTATATAAGCACTCAGTACTTGTTTTGGCACAAGTGATCACATTTACCTTTTTCACAGTATGTTGAAATAAAGAGAACATTTTAATTACACGTTTGAAGCCTCTTCCACACTACATGCTCAAAGCTTTTATTTTTATTTATGAATGAGCACCTGATTGACATATTATACTTCCATTCATTACCCATCATCTCATTCTTCTAATTTAAGACCTGCAATTTCATTCCTAATTAAACAGTAAGCCTGTATTATACACTGCTCAAAAAAATTTAAGGAACACTTCATAATCAAAGTATAGCATCAAGTCAGTTAAACTTCTGGGATATTGATTTGGTCAGGTAAGTAGCAGAGTGGGTTGTTAATCAGTTTCAGCTGCTTCTGTGATAATGAAAGTAACAACAGGTGAACTAGAGGGTTGTCATGTCTCGTCGTAAATGTTAAGTTATCACTTGTGTTGTCTTGTCGTGCACTTCCTGTTTTATTTTGAAATAACTCTTCCCTCTCGTTTCAGGCACCTTTGCTTCCTGCCCTTGTGTGTTTCCCGCCACTGTGATTGCCTTCCCCTGCCCTGATTGTTTTCACCTGTGCCCTGTTACCTTGTGTCTATTTATTGTCTGTGTCTACCCTTGTCCTGTGCCAGTTCGTCATGTTCCATGTCTCAAGAACCAGCGCCCAGCTCCATGCCCTTTCAGGTTTTGTGTTTTGTTCCTGTCTGTTAAGTTTTCAGTCTTGTTTTTGCAGCTTTTCCTTTGTTACTTTTTCTAGTTATCATTAGTCTGATTTTCCTCGCAAGAGTGATTTTTTGTTTACCTCGTAAGAGTGATTTTTTGTTTACCTCGTAAGAGTGATTTTGTGTTTACCTCGTAAGAGTGATTTTTTGTTTACCTCGTAAGAGTGATTTTTTGTTGGTACTTTATAGCCTTAGTGTTGTAGTATTTTTCCTCCTTGAGAGTGACTTTCATTTTTGTACAATAAAGACTTTCTCTTTTTTGAACGTACTGCGAACGAGTCGTGCATTTGGGTTCAGCCTCCGGCCCCCCGCCTTGTGTCAGTACGAACTGGCCAGCCATGAACCCAGCCGACTCCAGCCAGCTGACCGCAGCGGTCCACTCCCAGGAAGCACGACTAACGAGGCAGGAGGAACACCTGACATCCCTTGCCCAAGGGTTGCAAGGGTTGGCCAACAGCCAGGACAGTTTTAAGGCAGCCATGACCACGGAGATGAGGGAGTTAGCCCGGCAGATCAGGCAGGCCCTCCCTCCATCACAGCCTGAACTTTCTGCACCACCGAACTCTTCTGCTACTCCTGCTTCACCTGGATCACCTTCAGCCTCGCTCCGGCTAGCCCTGCCAGAGAAATTCTCCGGAGAAGGTGTCAATTGTAAGTCTTTTATTGTTCAATGTGAGCTGCACTATGAACTCCAGCCCTCAGCCTTCCCAACGGACTCGGCCAAAGTGGCCTTCATGATTTCCCACCTTTCGGGACAAGGGGCAGCATGGGCGACTGCAGAGTGGGCTCGGGGAGTGTCAGTGTGCTCCTCCATAGACTCTTTTAAAGACTCATTAAGGAAGATCTTCGATCGCACAGTACCAGGGAGGGAGGCGGCAAGAGAGCTGAGCACTATCAAGCGGCCCTACGGGACATGTTTTTGACTGGGCTCGCTGCCTCCGTTCGGAGCTTGCTAATTCCCCTGGACTTACCTGCAGACTTAGACTCCGTCATCGCCCTTGCCATCCGGACGGGCAATCGGCTAAGGGACTGGGAGAGAGAGACCGTGACGCCCTTTCACCACCGGATAGCTGCTCAACCCCCCATGCCGGCACAATTTTCTCCACAGGCTGCAGCACCCCTAGAGCCCAGGGAGGAGCCGATGCAGTTGGGGCGGGCAAGGCTGTCCAGAGAGGAGCGACGTCGCCGGTTACTAGAGGGCAGATGCTTTTACTGTGGACGGACTGGGCATTTTCTGGCTGCATGTCCAGCAAAAGGAGGGAGCTCACCAGGTAAGGGAGGTACTCTGGCCCGTCGGTTGTCCATGCCGGAAACTCCCCCTCGCACACTGACTACTGTCCAGGTAATCCTCACTGATCGCTCCATTTCTGTAGGGGCTTTAATTGATTCAGGGGCCGACGAGAGCCTGCTAGACTGGGATTTGGCCCACCAGTGGCAAGTAAAAACTGTATTGTTATCCCAGCCCCTGGAAGCCACCGCTCTTGATGGCCATTTTATTTTCAGGATAACTCATAAGACTGAACCACTCCGTGTCCAGGTTGGCGATCACTATGAACAGATGTCTTTTCACCTTTTTAACTCTGCTCGGCATCCAATGGTTCTTGGATACCCATGGCTGTCTAGGCACAACCCCCACATTAATTGGGAAGCCGGAACTATCACCGCCTGGGGAGAGAATTGTGTAGGGAACTGTTTAGCTGTGGGTCAGAGACTGGCAATGGGCCATATCAATACTGGGGGGACAGACCCATCTCCTGGGATAGAACCAGACCTTGTAACTGAACCTACTGACCTAGCAACGGTACCTGTGGCTTACCATGACTTGGGGGAGGTATTCAGCAAAAGCAAGGCTGCGTCCTTGCCTCCCCACAGACCATATGACTGCGCCATTGACTTGATTCCAGGTGCCCCAATTCCCAAGGGGAGACTTTATGCCATTTCAGGTCCTGAGAAAAAGGCCATGAAGGATTACATTGACAGTTCACTCAAGGCTGGCCTTATTCGTCCCTCTTCATCTCCTGCGGGAGCCGGTTTCTTTTTTGTAGGAAAGAAAGACGGCTCCCTCCGTCCCTGCATAGACTATAGCCCCCTTAATGCCATTACAGTTAAGAACCGCTACCCTCTGCCCCTTATGGCCTCCGCTTTTGAACAGCTCCAGTCAGCCAAGGTATTTACAAAGCTAGACTTAAGAAACGCTTACCACCTGGTTCGGATCAGAGAGGGGGATGAGTGGAAGACTGGTTTTAACACACCATCAGGGCACTATGAATATTTAGTCATGCCATTTGGACTTGCCAATGCCCCTGCAGTATTTCAGGCTTTTGTTAACGATATCCTCCGTGATTTCTTGAACTTGTTTGTGTTTGTATACCTGGATGACATTTTGATCTTTTCCCCTGATCAGCGTACTCATGTCCATCATGTCAGACTGGTTCTCCAGCGCCTGCTGGAGAACCAGCTATATGTTAAAGCAGAAAAATGTGATTTCCATGCCGATACGATATCGTTCCTTGGCTTTATTGTAGCCTCGGGACAGATACAGATGGACCCGGCTAAAGTTAGCGCTGTGGCTCAATGGCCAACTCCTGATAGCCGCAAGAAGGTTCAGCAATTCCTGGGGTTTGCTAACTTCTATAGGCGGTTCATCAGAAACTTCAGCGCGATAGCAGCTCCACTCCATGCATTAACATCTCCTCTGACACCCTTCCAGTGGTCTCCAGAAGCTGACCAGGCATTCAGGAGGCTGACTGCCATGTTCACGACAGCGCCCATTCTCACAATGCCTGACCCAAATCGTCAGTTTGTGGTGGAGGTGGATGCCTCCAGTGAAGGAGTGGGGGCTGTTTTATCTCAGCGGTCAGAGAAGGACCAAAAGATGCACCCCTGTGCCTATCTTTCCAGACGGCTCTCATCAGCTGAGCGCAACTATGACGTTGGGAATCGTGAGCTACTGGCAGTGAAGGTGGCCCTGGAGGAGTGGCGACATTGGCTGGAGGGAGCTCAACAACCATTCATCGTCTGGACGGATCATAAAAATTTGGAGTATATTAGAAAAGCAAAACGTTTAAATGCACGTCAAGCAAGATGGACATTGTTTTTTAACCGTTTT
The DNA here is from genome assembly GCA_030544235.1 of Lepturacanthus savala. Taxonomy (NCBI): domain Eukaryota; kingdom Metazoa; phylum Chordata; class Actinopteri; order Scombriformes; family Trichiuridae; genus Lepturacanthus; species Lepturacanthus savala. Next base: position 20,596,226 of record CM060465.1, read on the forward strand.
GATTTTGTCTTGTCTTACAGGCCGGGGTCCAAGAACACCAAGCCGGACACTCTCTCTCGCCTTTATGACCCCGAGTCTGTTGCCAAGGTCCCCGAGTCCATCCTGCCACTGAAACGTGTGGTGGGGGCGGTGAATTGGCAGATAGAAGCTGAGGTGAAGCAGGCCAATGGTGAGAGCCCACCACCTAGTGGTTGCCCAGCCAATCGGCTGTTTGTCCCAGTGCCCCTGCGACCTCAGGTGATTCACTGGGCTCACACCTCCCTGCTTACCTGCCACCCAGGGGTGAGCCGTACTATGTTTGTCATCAGGCAACGCTTCTGGTGGCCGGCTATGGAACAGGATGTCCGGGAGTATGTGGAGGCCTGTCGGGTCTGCGCCCAAAACAAAACATCCTCGAGACTTCAGATGGGATTGCTCCATCCCCTCCCAGTTCCCAGTCGGCCCTGGTCAGATATCTCACTGGACTTTGTTACGGGACTTCCCTTGTCTGAAGGTAACACCACTGTATTGACAGTGGTGGACCGTTTTTCCAAGATGGTGCATTTCATTGCCTTGCCTAAATTGCCGTCAGCCAAGGAGACGGCTGAGATAATGCTAAACCATGTTTTTCGCCTACATGGCCTCCCTAGAGACATAGTGTCCGACCGGGGCCCTCAGTTTGTATCACGTTTCTGGTCTGAGTTCTGTGCGCTGATAGGGGCCACAGTTAGTCTCACGTCGGGTTACCATCCCGAGTCCAATGGACAGACTGAACGCCTTAACCAGGAGCTGGAGACTTGCCTCCGCTGCCTCATCTCCCAGAATCCATCAACCTGGAGTAAGCACCTGATCTGGGTCGAGTATGCCCACAACTCCCTTCCCACCGCAGCCACTGGTCTGACACCGTTTCAAGGCGCCTATGGGTACCAGCCTCCACTGTTTCCTGACACAGAGAAGGAGGTAGTGGTGCCGTCGGCGCATGCTCTAGTTCGTCGTTGCCGGCGGGTCTGGGCAGCAGCCCGCAGGGCCCTCCTGCGGACCTCGGCCCGGATGAAGAGGGCTGCTGACCGGAGGCGCCGCCCGGCACCAATCTACAAGCCTGGCCAGAAAGTCTGGCTATCCACCAGGGATCTGCCCCTCCATGTAGAGTCCAGGAAGCTGGCTCCCAGGTTTGTTGGTCCTTTCCCTGTTGCAAAAGTGATTAACCCTGCTGCTGTTCGTCTTCGTCTCCCCAGATCCCTCAGGGTCCATCCCACTTTCCATGTGGGGAGACTTAAACCAGTAAAGGATAGCCCCATGGTCCCTCCTGCCAAGCCCCCACCACCCCCCCGAATGATTGACGGCGGTCCAGTGTACACAGTTAAGCAGCTACTGGCAGTCCGGAACAGAGGCAGAGGACGCCAGTTCCTGGTTGACTGGGAGGGCTACGGTCCGGAGGAGCGTTCATGGATACCCTCCAGATTTATTGAGGACCCGGGCCTCATAGATGACTTTTACCGCCGCCATCCTCAGGAGCCTGGGCCGTCTGGTGCCGTCCCTAGAAGGGGGGGTACTGTCATGTCTCGTCGTAAATGTTAAGTTATCACTTGTGTTGTCTTGTCGTGCACTTCCTGTTTTATTTTGAAATAACTCTTCCCTCTCGTTTCAGGCACCTTTGCTTCCTGCCCTTGTGTGTTTCCCGCCACTGTGATTGCCTTCCCCTGCCCTGATTGTTTTCACCTGTGCCCTGTTACCTTGTGTCTATTTATTGTCTGTGTCTACCCTTGTCCTGTGCCAGTTCGTCATGTTCCATGTCTCAAGAACCAGCGCCCAGCTCCATGCCCTTTCAGGTTTTGTGTTTTGTTCCTGTCTGTTAAGTTTTCAGTCTTGTTTTTGCAGCTTTTCCTTTGTTACTTTTTCTAGTTATCATTAGTCTGATTTTCCTCGCAAGAGTGATTTTTTGTTTACCTCGTAAGAGTGATTTTTTGTTTACCTCGTAAGAGTGATTTTTTTGTTGGTACTTTATAGCCTTAGTGTTGTAGTATTTTTCCTCCTTGAGAGTGACTTTCATTTTTGTACAATAAAGACTTTCTCTTTTTTGAACGTACTGCGAACGAGTCGTGCATTTGGGTTCAGCCTCCGGCCCCCCGCCTTGTGTCAAGGGTCAACAATGAGACTACTGCTACTGATAGCATCAGGTGATATCTGGACCCTACAGAGGTTGCACAGGCAGTCCAACTCCTCCAGGATGGCACATGTCATTGCCATAAGGTTTGCCGTGTCTCTCAGCACTGTCTCAAGAACATGGAGGAGATTCCAGGAGACAGGAAATTATTCTAGGAGAGCTGGACAGGGCCGTAGAAGGTCCTTAACCCATCAGCAGAACTGGTATCTGCTCCTTTGTGCAAGGAGAAACAGGATGAGCACTGCCAGAGCCCTACAAAATGACCTCCAGCAGACCACTGGTGTGAATACCTCTGACCAAACAGTCAGAAACAGACTTCATGAGGGTGGCCTGAGGGCCTGATATCCTCTAGTGTGCCCTATGCTCACTGCCTGGCACCGTGGAGCTCGTTTGCCATATGCCACAGAACACCATAATTAGCAGGTCCACCACTGGTGCCCTGTACTTTTCACAGATAAGAGCAGGTTCACCCTGAGCACATGTGAGAGACATGAAAGGGTCTGGAGAAGCCGTGGAGAACGTTATGCTGCCTGTAACATGTTTCATGTTTCATGACCAGTTTAGTGGTGGGTCAGTGATGGTCTGAGGAGGCATATCCATGGAGGGATGTACAGACCTCTACAGGCTAGACAACAGCACCCTGTCTGCTGTTATATATCGGGATGAAATCCTTGGACCCATTGTCAGACCCTATGTTGGTGCAGTGGGTCCTGGGTTCCTCCTGGTGGAGGACAATGCCTGGCCTCATGTGGAGAGAGCATGCAGCAGTTCCTGGATGATGAAGGAATTGATACCATTGACTGGCCCCCACACAGGCCTGACCTAAATCCAATAGAACACCTCTGGGACATTATGTTTCAATCCATCCGACGATGCCAGGTTGCACCTCAGACTGTCCAGGAGCTCAGTGATGCCCTGGTCCAGATCTGGGAGGAGATACCCCAGGACGCCTTTCGTAGTATCATTACAAACGTGGGGGCCATACAAACTAGTGAATACCATTTTGAGTTGCTGCAATAAAATTTCAGCAAAATGGACTGGCCTGCTGCATCATTTTTTCACTTTAATTTTCAGGGTGTCTTAGAATTCAGCCCTCTGTAAGTTGATAATTTTCATTTCCATCAAACGATTTTTTTGAGCAGTGTATATTTCCTGAATCTTTAGAGTCCTACGAGAGCTCCTTTTTTTGTATTGTGTATTGTGTGTCTATAATTTTCCTTGATGCCATAGGGCTAAAAGAATCTTTTTAGCTTGAACACTGTGGAAAAATGAGTGTCATTGACAGTTGAAGAGCTCAAGTGCCCTCTATATTTAGCAAAAAGATTCATCACTGGGCTAGGGTTGGGTTTAAAATTCATAGGGCTGTTGCTCCTATCATGATGAATAAATAATGATCTTTATTTTAACATTGGTATGTATCAGACAAGAGTGTATTGTACAAGTTAAAGTGTATTGAAGTGCATAAAGTTATGTAGTTATTTCAGGTGTCCAGGGTTCTGATAACAATCAGAATAAAATACTGAATCATCAACACAAGCAGCACAGATTAGAAAAACAACTTATTAAAAAATAATTACAAAAAGAAAAATTTGTACATATAAATATGCATGATTGTACTCCACCACAGTGGAACCACAGGATTTACACGACTTAAAATACTCCAAACAGCAACATGGATAAAAGAAAGTTATAAATGCTCCCCACCCAAGCGCTGTAGACATCTCATTCGTTGTGTAAGAGTAAGGCCTTAAAATTGATCTGAAGCCAATACAATAAGCTAAACTGAGCATGCAGCAGCATAATCCTCTTAGTTCTGTGCTCTTGTAGCTTCTGATTGTCAGGTGAAGATAAACCAACAAATGGATGGAAATTAGAAAATGAAATTAAAGGAAATACAACTGATTGACAGTGTGGGATTCCTTGCTTCTTCTCAAATGAAACCCAGGAGAAATAACTGTATTATTCCAGGTATTAGGTTACATCTACATAAGCACTGCATTAGCAGTCAAGCATTGTATCATCACAACTACCCAACAATATACATAATTAGATCTGGTTGTGAAGTATGCTTTCTATTCTCAAATTTTTTGATAGAACAATGTCGCAGCTATCCAAACAGACACTTGTTGTAGAAATAATATGCACTCAAGCATCTCGCCTAGTACAGCACATGGTGCTCCCGTCCACCCTTCCACCCACCAACCTACTACACTACAGATGACATGTGCAATGGCACATACACATGCCCTGTCGCACAGCAGAGGGCGGTCATTTGGAAAGGTGGCAGGGAGAGTTAATCTAAATGACATTGCACGATGGAATATTCAGGCGCAATCTCTCAGTAAGACTCTCTATGATACACAGGTATAAATTGTTGTTTGGCCTCTGCCTGCTCTGCTTTGCACCTGACTTTCATTTTCTTGCCCAGAGCATTAGACATGTCGGTGTGTATGTTCTCCCTCCTTACATATACCAGGTGTGTGCATTTGAGTGTTACATGTACATATCCTATTGTGTGCACTATTGTTGGTTTGGTATTGAAGTTTTATTGAATTGCGTCTTGTTTGTGCATCCATGTGCATTTGTGGGCTTTCATGTGTGTAAGATAGTATGAATGTGATGTCGGTGTGGCGGACTTTTGTTTTAAGTGCGTGTTGTTTGTGTACTGATGTGTAACGGGAGCTGCGTATCTGTGTTTCCAGTCGAAAGCAGATGAGTGAGATGCACCTTCAGCTCACACTCGCCTGGGGTTAAGAGGAAAGTGTAGTTTTCGAAGAAAGCCAATGCAGCTCTAGAAAATTTACAAAGAAAAAAAAATGTCCCCAAGGAACAAGTGAAAAGGGTTAGGTGTGATGTTTATGAAGGTAAAGAAGAGAAAAAGAAATAGCAGTTACCAGACACCATGTTTGCTCTCTTGCATGCCAGACAGAAAGGTGCACTGTTCATACAGAGGCTTTCATTAAGTCATTAGTCTCTATCAGCACCCGTCTGTTAGTGTTAGTGTGTGTCACAGAGTTATCTTCCTCTCGCTCTCCCTGGTCTGATTATAGAGTGGTAATTTCAGATTTGTGATGGTGTGTCTCTAATGATGAGGATGGGAGAACTAAGCATGTGCGAGGGCAGAAAACAGTGAAAAATACTTAGCGTGTTTCTGCGTGTGTGCGGTATAATTATCAACACATCTGTGGCTTTTTTTTTTTGCGTGCATATCCACACATACGTGTGTGTGTGTGTTAGCGTGAGCATGCGTGTGTTTGTACAGAAGCGGGACAGAGTCCAACTCCTACTGCTGTTCCTATCACTGAATGGGCTGTTAATGGAAAGTAATGAGGGAGTACATTCATGGCAGATGTGCCCTCTTTGCAACTCTGTTTTACCACGAGACTGTAAAACTGACCCAAGCGACACATCAGCATGCAAGCCGCTCCATGCTCTGATTAAAGGAGCTATATATAAGAATTGGCCACCTGCGGAGTTTTTTTACAGCGTGCTACAAACAGATTGGGGGCAGCATATTATCAGAAAGTTTGGGCATCCACACCTATCATAAGAAACAAGAACATGCACAGTCTCTCCCCAGTCTTCCCAAAATCTTGTCTTCTCATCAACCTGTTGTTGTTTACATTACAGTACACTCAATAAAACCGAATTATTGTGTTAATCTGACTATGGTCAGATTTTTAAAATGCATGTACAGTACAGGCTAAAGGTGTGGACACACCTTCTCATTCAATGTGTTTTCTGTTATTTTCATGACTATTTACATTGTAGATTCTCACTGAAGGCATCAAAACTATGAATGAACACATGTTTATGGTGTTATGTACTTAACAAAAAAAAGGTGAAATAACTGAAAACATGTTTTATATTCTAGTTTCTTCAAAATAGCCACCCTTTGCTGGATTACCTGGTGAAAACACAGGGAGAACATACATACTCCACACAGAAAGGTCCCAGACCAAGGTCTTGAACCTGCTGCCTTTTTGCTGTGAGCCAATTGCGCTACCCACTGCTCCACCTTTTTTTGTTTTCAAATAATATTTATTTATAATTGACATACCCTACACGTTGTGTGCCATTTTTGCTGCTGACATAAAGCAGTCAACCAGAAATGGCTCAATTGCCACCAGTTGAAGTAGGTATAGCACCACCTATCGTACCAGGGTATGACACCAGGGTGTTTCTGCCAATAATTCGATTTTCTCCCTGACAGATATACTAAGGCACATTGTCAAGATATGGCTGTAATCTGAATAAGCTACACATATAAACATATTGAGGACCTTCAACATGATTTAATTATATATTTGATGAGAAAAGGCCCTCAAGGTAGTATGATTTCTTCATCCTTTCATGATAGACTGAGGGCAGCCCAGACCTTACAGTCAGTACATTTACATACACAATTAAAGCTATGGTTATAGCTCGATTAGCCCGTCAACTTGAATTACTGCCTTTGTCCCAGTATGCAGAGAAAGCAATTCAATTTATTGAGTTACCTCCAATATGACAGGGGCCAAGTTTTTTACAAATATGTGCAGAGTGTAGTTTCTGTTTCAGGTCACTTCGCCCAACTCCAGTCTGATCGGGTTGGAGGAGCGGCTAGGAGTAGCTCCACATTATCTGGGCGCATTAGTCTGACTTTGCAAGTTTGATTCCAGTCAAGCCAACATATTTACATCTACTTTAAAAGTCCAGTTTTATTCGAACTGACACAATAAATTCTATATTTTTTTTTTAGCTGTCATGTAAAGGCCCATTGACTCACTATCACTTCTTGAGGAAGTGGTATTACAGGATAGGCCAGTGCTAGCTGGTTAGCATGCTAACTTCTGAAGAGATTTCTGCAACTTTATACATACAGTAGATGTCAAAACTGTTACTTCTTCAGTCTGTTAACAATAATTTGTTGACTTTTGGATGTTTTATCAAAACATCTTATATATATAGCCCTTTTAAGCTCTCTGTGTGTTGCAGGAACATGAATGGCTTGTTCGATAACTTTGGCTCATGCTGCTCTACCCCAGGAAGTAAGAGTAAGTATCACTTCAACATAGCACCTAGAGTCACATTAAATGACAAAAGCCCTGACAGTGTCAGCCAAGCCCAAAATCTGTTAGAGGCCCATCTTCTTCACTGGAGTGTGAAATTATTTTAGCTCTCTGCTCATTATAGGATTTTAGAATGCATTATAGTTAGGGCTTTTATGGTGTGCCGCGGCATTAATTCAATTTGCCCCATTCACGGTTTCTTATTATCAAGCTCAGTTCAAGCTACAGGGGGAGGAAGCTGCTGAGCAGTGCTCCGAAGCCTTATCTCTAAAGGATATAAACTACACTACCCAGTTCAATCAGAGCCAGCCTGGACTGCTCCATCCATTCATCCACTATTCCTTCGTCTCTCCCTCTCCCTTTTCCTCCAGATGCTGCTTCCTGTGGCGACCTCTATCTCTCTTTCGATCCTCTATCCTTCTCTCTGTTTCCTTCTGAGTTAGTGATTGATGGGGGTTGTCCTCAGAGCCCTTTCTATATCTTTTCCATAGAAGCACGTTTATAGGCAAACAAGCATTAAAAAACACACACGCACAGAGCGCACATTCACATTTGGAGATGTGCACACACATAAATACACACACACACACACACACACACACACACACACACACACACACACACACACACACACACACACACACACACACAGCAAGACCAGGGCCAAGCAGAAGCAACAGTGGGAGCTGCACAGGTTTAATGGGAAAACAAGCCACAGTGTATGGGTGAGACAGCATTAATCTATCACTGAAACCAGAACCTGGGTCTGTCTTTGTTTAGTACACCAGAGAGGGAGGCATTCTGGGAACACCCTATCACTGTCTGTTATTGTGCAAAGGTACAATAATGTGTTGAACATTATGAATGTATTCCTGAAGCAGGATAGTAGATTAGTATGAAGCGACTGTGTGAGTTCTGACAGTGTTCATTGCATGTAAATACTGCATGCTCGCATGAGTGCACACTTACTAAACATACATGGACATGGTTTGTCCATTTCTCTGCATCACATGTACACAAAACATGTCACACAGTGCACTAGTCACATGCATTATAGTGTAAATCAGCATGTGACTGTTTGGCTTATCGGTAATGGGGGAAGAGGAAGAGAGGATGAGGATAAAGTCCTCATTTAGATATCTAATCCAGTGAGCAGTCTGTCCTGTGTGGACCATCATCTCCGTCATTAGCAGCAGGCCAGCAAGATTAAACAAGATCAATGTTTATCACCCGCTGTGTGCGAGAGAAACTCTCCTACCTCATCATTTATTTATTGATATCTAGTATCGGAGTTACGTGAACAATGGATATCTATGATTATATCTAACATATGTAAATAAGGGAAGTTCTGATCAATTTTAATGACCCAAGTCTGTGATCATGTTCACACATTCCCATCGGATAAAACTGAGTTCATATTAATATTTTTAAGAAGTATTGCTCAGTGCCGCAGATTTAGTGTAAATATATGGTGATCGTGCACTCAATCCAAATATTAGGACAAGCGCAGTAACTCATTTGTAACTTACCCGCAATTATTCATGGGCTAACTGAACATCTCGAGACAGATCCGGAATTTATTGTGTGACAGACGCAGCCATTTCACAGTCAGAGATATCCATCAAAACCGAGGTAACACACATTCTCACAATTAATTATTGAAATTGCCCGATTAAATAGCAGCTGCAGTGTTGTGGCGGAAAGGGCAGCAGTAAGCATGGGTCGATAACTTGTGAAAAATGACTGCGGTCTAAACCAAAACAGATACAGTATGTAGTCCACACAGTAGACAAGACAAGAACACTTTAGTTTCTCACTTTCCCTGGGTCTCCTCTCTTCCCATCCCTTTGTTTCAGTTCAGAGTTAAAGAGCTTATGAACCCTGTGCTCTTAGTTCCAGGTCTTGATCCTTAATGTGTGGCAGTGGCACGTGTCTGTGTTTCCACAGCAAGGCGTGCACTGCCAACACAGCAGCACCACTATCACATCCTTCTCAGCACATCATAAGACTTTAGAGACCATATGGTCTGATTAGTCCATAGAATTAAGCCCCACACTGTCGAGGCAGAGTGAGAGATAGAAAGGAAGAAAGAAAGAAAGAAAGAAAGAAAGAAAGAAAGAAAAAAAGCCATGCACGTTCACTGGTTCCGCTGAGAACCAGCATAAATTGGTAGCTGAAATACAGTTAGAGCAAAAGACCCTCAAACAGACCCTCTACACACACACACACACAGGCACATTAGCCAAGTTTGGAAGACACATAGCAGAAATATCCAAATTCAGATGGGAAGAACATGACAAAAGCAAACAGTAAAGAGTCCAAAGCCAGCTCACAAAACAAACAAAAGTGGTCTTTTGTGTGGTCCTTTGTGGAGATTAAGTCCTCTACATATCAACATCAGCCACTCTCTCTCTCTCTCTCACACACACACACACACACACACACACACACACACACACACTCAAAGTAACGTTTGGAAATATCCATTAGAACAGTAACCCAGGGTCTCTTATAGATGTTATCATCAGGAGACACTACTTTTTCTCTACATCAAAGACACCTGCTGCTGTATTTAAGCCTCCCCAAGCAGTGATGGAGTTGTAGGCTGTTAAATAACTGAACCAAGAGGGAGGACATCATCTTCAAACTTGGCCTGGGGGTAGAAACAATATAAACACTCGTTACAAAGTAAACAATAAGGAAATGATTACATGGACATATTTCATCACCTGTAACGTTGTCACCCAGTACAGCACGGGGCGTGCAAAAGTGCTTACAGTCTCGACCGCTACAAGGAACTGACAGCGGAACAGAAGCTGTTCTGTCCCCACGCAAATTGGTGTTGATTGGGTGTCAATTTCTGCATTTTCTCTGATGCAAAGTTCATGACATGTCAGATCATCTCACTAGGCCACATGGCCAGTCATGTGATCTTTTTTTCCGCATTAAAACTCTCCTTGCTCACAGTTCACAAAGAATTTCAAAGACGCCTGTGTCCCGTGTGTTTATCAGTGCCTCCTTGGACCACCGAGAGCTGGGCCGCAGCCATTGTTATGCTCAGTTAATTGGGCCTTTGGGTACAAAAGGTTGAGAAATTCAAGACCAAATAGATAAATAATGACAAGCACTGAATTCCCACAACATATCCCAGCGCTAGCCCCAATTTTCCTTTGCTCATTCCGGCCTATAGGCGGACTTGTCTGAAAGGCTGATTCATTAGAGTGCTTCAGGACAGTTCTATCAGCTCTTTGGCTTAATCACACACCTACCTCTCCGCAAGTTTGTAAACTATCAGCAACATTCTGTCACAGCCTATTCAGCGACATATAAATTGTTGTTTAAAGTGATGTTTTGTGACTAGGAGCAAAACAGCTCCTCGTTAATCAATAGCACAAAATCAATTCAGCTCGCTGGGGAAATGCCACGGAGAGGCTATCCAGCATACAAAGGTGGAGCCAAAACAAAAGTTTTAGATGAACTGGGGGAAATGGCAGGTGTGATGGGGGCATTCCATCAGTGAGACAAACTCCGCCACTGTGCTGATTGTAAATCATTCCACATTAAAGCAATCATAGTACAAACCGTGGCAGAAAATTAAATTCTTTTCAACAAAACACTCAAACATTTGCCCCCACCCCCCCATTACACTGCAGCGTGTATAAGGTTTAATAGAACAAACCCTCTTCAGTTTGTGACGCTCCTTGTACAATGAGCAGGTTGTGCTCCTTTAGCACACGGATACCAGGTTGCACGGTGGCATTCTGGGAATCTGTGCCGATGGAGGTCAGCAAGACATTTACCTGACAGTGCCTTGGCTTCTGTGCCAAGTCTAGAGTTGACAATGTCTGTGGTAATGGGCATCAATAATGCAGACCCCTTGGCTAGATAGAAACTCCTTCACCATGTATGTCTATGCTTATAGTACTGTGTCATATGTAGCCCTCACATCTCCCTCTACACCTCACACACAAAGCGGTGTAATAGTTTATGTGGGCCTAATGTTGAGGATTCTGCCATAATGAGATACATTGCTCATGCAAGCTGAAAGACAGACTACTCACACACTCCACATCCTCAGTTTTATAATTATGTTTTTTGGCAAATTAAGCCAAGTTATCCTGCTCTGACATCAACACACACACATGCACACACACACACACACACAAACTCAGACACAAATACTTTATTTTCCTTCTTCTTTTCTAGTTGTTCTGGAAGTAAGGATGCTCCAACTGGCCAAATGGTGTCAGGTCAATACTGACCTTATCGGATGAAGTATTCAATTTCATTGTGGTTTCTGTCATTGTCATTACTATTGCATTGCCCCTCGGAATTGGCCGATTACTTGGCCCCAGTTATTGCTACTTGCAGCGTTGTTGGGGGGGGCAGTTCAGGACATGTGTCCATTTAGAATGTGTGTCTCGCTGGAAGGATGAATGCCTTGCTTTATAGTTAGATTGAATGTTTGTATAGTCTGTTTTGTATGTTTGTGTTCTTGACTTTAATGAGAGATTCTGTTTTCAGCTCCGCAGCCACACTTGGAGACGAGAGGGAAAAAAAGGCTTTGACCCTTGACCCGTGGCCTGGTTAGCACCTTGCATTAAAAAAAAATGATCCCGGTTAATGTAGTGCAGTGAGTGTACATTTCAAATTCAGGACTCGTATTGGATCAGTATCCTGTATTTTCTCGAGCTAAAAAAGTCCTATCTAGCGCCTCCCTCCCCAGTCGATGATGCACACTCTTCTGTCTCTCCGTCTCTCTGCCTTTTGTTTCTCCCTTCCTGCCATTCCAAAGGGCAGGTCATACTTTCTTCTCGTCATCCCTCCATTTGCCCCCAACAATTTTCAGACAAATACTAGCACACGTTGCCCTTTTAATGCGGTAGAGTACTATATTCCCCTCACCACCCCCACCCCTCCCATGCCCTGTAGACATCCGCTCAGTAAGCTCGAGTACATGCACACCTCATTCCCCTCCTGCCACACCAATAGTTCCTCACTTCTGCCCTCGACCGTCTGACAATTACGTTTCACCGAGCTGACCTCTCATCAGCTCGCTGCCTCTGATCTGACTGCCCTTTCTTATCTCCAGTAAACCTTATAGGCACAGGAAAACAAATCATTCGCCGACGCACACTACCCTTCCACCCCTTTCTCCTCCTGTCACTCAATGCTCCTCCTCAGATTTCCCACTTTGCCTTACTTAACCTTCTTGATCCGAGAGTCACGTTCTGCGACCACGCCGTCAGCGGCACGCCTTATCCTGACCTTTCTGTGCCCCTGATATTGTTCCGCTTCCGCTTTAAATACCTCTGCTATGTGTACACAAGAGCTTTCCTTTTCCCTCCCTGCCTCTGGATTCTTCTTCATCTCAAGTTTAAAAAAAGAAAAAAAAATTGTGACAAAACAACCCTCTCCCTTCCTTCAGTGGTTTCAGATACTTGCTAGAACCGTAGAGAAGAGAGGACTGCAGTGATGCTGCTTAGACACATTTGACGATTTCAGAGACCACAGAATAGAAATCAAATGCTGCAGGCATGTTACAGCTTCACAGCATGTCGTCAGATAGCAAATCTGAGAATCTCGGCTGCAGGGGAATCAGCATACTGAAAGGATGATCATAATATTTACCACACACCGATGGATACACAAACAAATTTGCACAATTAGATGTGTGGGTAAAATAAATAAATAAATAAATAAACCATCATGTATATGCACTTGCAAGCAAACGCAGGCTCACAATCGCACAGAAAATAAAACACTATCACTGCGGGCATTTCTTTTTTCTTTTTTTTTTTTTTTTACTAAATTGAATAAATACCGCGTTTTGTAAAATTGTTTTCTACTTAAACAAACAGCCCCACAGTCACAAATTACAAACAAAACTGAGATCGGTTATTTTTTCTCAATTCATTTCACATCATAAGGCAAATATGCAAATGTAGTGGGGTAAAAAAAAAAAAAAACAAGTAGGAAAGGGGAAATTGGATTAAAGGCAGGACGAGGTGAAATGCTGACTATGAGACGGGGAGACGGGAAGAGGGAGGAGGACAGAGAGTGCGAGAGAACTGAAGAAGGTTCTCCGGGGAAGAAGAAAAAAAAAAAAAACGTTGTCGTGGTGATGATTACCGCAAGCTGAACGCCAGCCTGCCCACGGACACCTAAAGGAGAGGGAGAAAACCACTCCAGTATGCCCCCACTCCAACTCACAAAGCACTGCAGCACTTGCTCAATACGCCTCCGACCCAACCTGTCAAATACTATTAACAGATTCATACTCAGGTGCAAAGAGAAACGATTCTTCAGGTGAGACAACCGAAAGCAACAAGAAATCCCCCACTAATGCAAATCTAAACTGACATCATTTGTGGGCCAGAAAAAATCCTTTACAGGAACAACTGTAGAGATCCCTCACTCCCTCCCCTCAAAACAACACCACATAACCAGAGTCTATGAGTCATGAGTCATGGCCTACTTCCATTGCTTTTACCTATTTTTCTTATACTGCTGGTTTGAGACACAAAGAGGCTATGTCAGGAAAAATATCCATTCTTTGTTTCCTCCCTGGCGGTTTTTGGTGTACTGCATATAGTTTAGAAGGTAAATATTTCCTCAACATTAGCAGATGATCTTGACAAGGAGAACAGAGGAGCGCTTTCACGGGTCCCTGATCAAATAAGGTGACACTGTACTAAATCGGATCCATCAGAGTGGGAGGACCGGTGGTGTCAAAGCATGTCAGGGGATCCAGGAATCCTGTCACTGAAATGACTACACATATGCAGTCATGTGCTCATTAAATCTTTAACCCTTCAAAAATGTGTCATGATCTCAAAATAAGTACAATTATCTAAATATATACTGAGGTGCGCAACCCAATGTGCTTATTAAATCAAGCGAAGTTCCAGACAAAGTGAAATTACAAAGACAACAAACAAAGTGGAAATGGTTGTTATGCTTCTGCAGAGGATAAAGGCGTCCCTGATTTACGAGGCGTAATTTAAAAAAAAAAAGTAAGTGCTGTAATGAATCAAAACGTTGTGACAAAAATACGTAACGTAAGAATATTACTTCAGAAATTAGCAAGAATAAGGCGTTGTTTTGTTGCAAGAATGAGCCCAAACAGATAAACATTGCGATTGTTCACCCTGAGCAGTCATGTGTGGCGATTTGTTGCATGTGTGCGTTAACAGAAACATCTCAGCAGAAAATGACTAATGCATCACATCTGGATTTCACTCAGGAGAAGCAGCAGTAGCACGAAACAGAGTTTTGCTACATTATTTTAATCATATGCTGAGAGCAATCCCATTTCAATGTATATTTTTATATGCATGGACAGCAATTGCGGTTAACGCGTCATGTCCAGTTAGTATAACATTTGAAAGTGGGATAATTAATTAATAATTACAAAAATAATGTTAACATTGTGTTCAATTACAGTCCTTTCTCAAATGTTTAAACTCATTTCTGGAAAATTGTGGCTGAATTTTTCAAAACTCTAAACAAAAAACTGAATCAGATTAGAATATAATGACATTTTTTTTTCTATTGAATGAGCTTCAACCGGTCTAAACTCACAACTCACAGACAGGGTGTAAACTTACAGCTGATACAGCAACACTGTTGAGGTCTGAGATACACAAATATTTCCTATTTTGGCAAAACTCTGATAAGTAAATTGTGAAACATCACTGTAAGAAAATGTAATTTTTTGCAGGGGATGTAGCAAAGCAACTATTCATTGGTTACTATAATACAGTAAAATAATGACCTGAATAAACTGTCACCAAAAAAAAGTTTTTCCATCGGCCCACAAAAAACAAAAGGTAAAATCCTCCTCTTGCTTGTCATCCATGCTGCTCCAGTTTGCTTCCCAACACAATAGAGCTCACCTGAGGGCTCTTTTATACCCCGACACGTGATTTGAAGTGTTTTGCCAACTGAGTTTGAACAGATGACAAGAGTGAGACCAATTGGGAACCAGGGTGTTGCATTAGGAAGGCCAGTGTTTTCCAGCTGAGAAAAACTGTGCTAAATGATGCAATCTGTGTTTAGATTTGTATGAATGCCATTTACAATGAAATTTGAGTGAGAACAAATGAAATTGTGCTCAGCAGTCTGGAACCGTGTTGTTGATACATTAACTTAAGGTTTTCAGAATTGTGTGCATGCAATGCAGAAAAAAAAAACTGTTGTGCAACAGAATACAATCATTTCCCATCTTAGAGTCATGGAGAGGACGCAGAATGAGTTTTTCAGTAAGTACATTTTCTTCCAGGTAAGTTTGTCAATGTGAATAGGCCCCATACTGAGAGTAATCCCGAGCTGCTGTTCTATCTCCCCATTATCTGCAGTGTGCCAGAAATATTTTATCTGAGATATTCAAGTGTCAAACTAAACAGTTTTTTCAATCTCCATTTGAAAAGCACAAGTGACAGCTCTTGTGATGGCTCTAATCATAACACTGAACCCACAGCTAAATTATTAACATAAGAAAGCCTTGAGCCACTGTAATTAGCATTTTATGCCCACATTAACCACTTAATGAATGCATCCGCCACATGTTTGGCAAATCAGTATTCACCAGTTAATAACCACATGTTCTCGTTTTCCCTCCTAAACAACCATTAAAGGTCCGATATTGTATGAAGTGTGATTATAATTGCTTTATGATTATAAGGAAGGTGAAGCTTTGGGTGTTATATAAATGCTGCCATACATGTTTCAAAGTGCTCAGTTTGTGGAGAAATGCACCCAGCTTGTATTCAGAAACATAGCCTTAAAATGAACCGCCAGGACTTTCATGAAGTTGCGATGTCTAAAGTATACCGCTCACCCCGTCATTCAAGGAGAGACTCGTCAATATTAATAACACAGACACATAATGACCTGTTCTTTCGAGATCTCTGGAGAAAAGCTTGAAAGGGGAGATTTAACCACAAACACATCTTGTCAGTAATATCACAACTTCAAATAAAAAAGTGTACAATATGGGACCTTCAGGCAGTGATGAACAGAAAAGTGGTAGCAGAGTTAATGAAGTAGCACTGGTATTAGCCTTGTAGAAGAAAATGTTCAGAAGCAAAAAATGTCTCCAATAATGGGGCATCCATTAGAATGAAAATCACAGACACATTATGTGCTTTCTGTGGACATTTTGAAAGGAAAACCAAACAATGAATGGAATCCAAACCAGACTGCAATAATACTACCAGGTAGTTCTGTGCCTTTGTGGCAATCTGAGAACTCAGCGCCGGCATGGCTTTTGGAGGCCATGTTTTTTTTGTTTTTTTTTTTCATACTGCTGCAACAGATTTTGCTGTGAGTGTACCAGTTATTTTGTCCACCCCCTTGTATGCGAATAATGTTGGAAATATTTCGTACGGCCAGAGTGTAAGAAATGTTGCTGACTCAAACATTCTTTGAATTGACGGTACCGGTACCCGGTAATGCTTTCTGCTTGGTATTCAGCAGGTGATTGTCAGCAGCACGGACAGCTCTACTGAGAGTTCACAGCGGTGAAATAAGTCAAGACGTTGCAGCACACAGGGCCTTATTAAAACTGATGTTATTGTATTTGGAGTCAATTTTCGTATGACCGAGGAGTCTCACACACACAAACAAAACTCCTACGCGGACAGATGCATACGCACAAATCATCCCACTCCTTCTCCCTCTTACATGTTTATGAGCTCGCTCCTTCGTTTAAAAGACACGGCATGAATGCGAGCGAGCCGCCGAACATGCAAAAAGGTTGGAAGCAAATCCTTGTAGGAGATTAGGTTAAATCACTACGAAAAAATGAAAAGAAAAATAAAATAAAAACAGTTAAAATGGACCCTTTCATTCGGAGAGCTGTGTATGTGTATTTTTTTTTTTTTCCGGAACGAGACAGGCAGAAGAAAGGGCCTGTGCTCGCAGACTCCTGTCAGGATTCTGTCTGGGAAGCTGTAGTCACAGGATAAAGGACATGCCAGGCCTTTGATCAGCAGAGGAGAGTTTCGCAGGTGAGGGAGGCAAAATGGAGAAAGGTATCTGAATATCTGTCGGGCTGGAGCGGCTCATTCCTCATCTGTGAAGAAAGTCAGAAACCTGACTATTTTTCTTTCTTCCTCTCTCTGAAAAACCGCCCCACCCCCACCCCGTCAGTAAGAATGTGTCCCAATCAGGCGTGCAATTACAATCTAGAACATGCTGCGCAATGAAACAGCAGCAGGCAGCGTGCAAGTACCCTGCACACTGTGCAGCTCAATTACAACATGTTTTTTGATTCCTTCTTGTGCCTTTAAAGCTCAGAGTTGAACTTTTTTTTTTTTTTTTGGTGGGGGGGGGAGAGATCGGCAAAACAAAACTCCCAACAGCTGACACGCATGAGTCTCACCTTTCCTCCCAAGAATTCGAGCGATTGCCTGACTGTGGCGGTGCTGTACCTCAAATCCCTGGGACTACAGAGTGAATGAGAGGAGGATTAGAGGGGTAATGCCAGTAGATGAGAGGGAGAGGGTCACAGTGGTTTGCCACTCTGCAAGGATTAGCTCTGAAAACAACTTCACAGTGGCAAACTATGTCAATCACGGACATAATTCACCCACCACAAGGCTCGGTAGGGTGGGGGGGGGGTTAAAAAAAAAGCCTGTCCTTTCCCTGCTACAAATGAACGTGTAGCATTCATAATTGAAACAACTCATGCATACCTTTAATAAATTGGACAAATATCAGAGAGTGTGATAACCATTCTGCCGGATGTGGTATTGTTTAGGCTCTCATTTCCAGGTGTGTAGATGGATGGATGGTGATAAGGCACCTGTGGAATGAGACCATGCTGCAGCTATAGGATGGATTGCTGTGATGATGGATTTGTTAGGCCTGTCACTGGAAGGTAGTGGTGGTGGGTGGGGGGGGGGTTGTCTCCACTGATGAAGGGGGAGGTATCCAGATGGTGGCACAGTTTTACCATGTGCATGTAATGCTCAGCATTCCATTAAAACGGGGGCATTATCACCACAATGCAAATAATTGAAGAGGGGGGGGGGGAGCCGGGGGGAGGGGGGGGGGGGGCGCATGACCCAACTTAAGTGCGGATTAATAGATAATACACACCTCGTTTGTCCTGAATCTTAACAGTGAGCTCCAGGAAAGGCTCGGTCTCCCGGTCCAGCCTCCGGCTGATCGTGACGTCGCCGCTGTCGCGCCCCACGGTGACCGGGGAGCCCTCCGGGTCCGGGTGAATCAACTCGTACGCGGCCGCCTGAAACCTGGTGGGGCTCAGGCTCATTATGACCGAGCCGACGGCAGCGTCCTCGGACACGTCGAGGGAGAGCACGGTGCCGGGGTCGAGCAGCGCCCGCGGCGCCCGCCCTGCCCTCCCTGACCCCCCCGGCCCCGCGGGGCGCGTGGCCCACCGCTGCGGAGCGACGGTGACCACGACGCCCTTGCTGGTCAGCGGGGGCCACCCGTGGTCCCTGGCGAAAACGCGGAATTGGACTTCGGAGGGGAGCCCCAGGATGGAGTCCACCAGCAGAACTTCGCCCGTTTTCGGGACAACGTAGAAGCTGCCGTTTCTGGGGAGAGAGACGTACGTCAACTCCGCGTTCTTGCCGCTGTCCGCGTCGACAGCCTCCAGCCGGTAAACCACGCTGCGCAGAGCCGTGGTGTCGTCTAAAGTTATGTGCACGGCGTCTGCACTGCGAAAAGTGGGCTCGTGGTCGTTGGTGTCCAAAACGTCCACTTTTACCGACGCCACCTCCACGGAGGCGGACTCCGTCGGGCAGCTCTCGCAGCACACGCCGACGCTCAGCAGGTACTCGGCGCGAGCCTCCCGGTCCAGAACCGCGGAAGTTTTCAGCAGCACGTTCCCCCGCTTGTGGTGGACGAAGGCGCGGAAGTCCTCGCTGCCGTTCCCGTGCAGCCTGAAGCGCATCTCGGGCACCGGGCACCATTTTTGCGCGTTGATGCGCCTTACCGGGATGCTCAGCCCGCTCACTTTCGAAGCCGTCGGCCAGTTCTCGAAAACATGCCCGTGGAAGAAAGGCAGCCGCCCCTGTGCGGGATGTAAAGTGGCCGGGGTCAGGAGGAGGCAGAACAAAACGCCCCAAATCATGTTGGCGGCAAGTTCTCTACCTCCAGAAGCGACTCGGGGGTGGTCGGTAGAAAAGCATTAAAAAAGAAAAAAGAAACACTTGAGAAACATTTCCCTCATAGTTATCCGCGACACGTTCCTCGCAGGGGACGCCTCTGAACTTTACGCTTTTCCATCCTGGGAGATTTCCTGGCTCTCGGCTCCGTGCAGCTCGGCCGCGCAGCCAGTCCACAGCGCTGCAGGCAGTTAGACGGAGTGTACCCAGCGTTCAGCACCACAGCACCGGACAGCGCCAGAGCGCGGGGGCGTGGCGGCGCGCGCTGGGGGGACGGAGCTCCTCCGGTGAACCCCACCCCTGTGTGGTGGTCATGAGTAGGGTCCCCGCCTAGAGACCCTATCCGCCCTGCCCGCTGAGCATGTGCAGCTTTCCCAGGCTGCGTGTGTGTGTGACACCTTCTGACACAAATCCGCTCTCAGCATATAGGAGTGTTGATGGCGAGAAAATCACTCATCCCTCCTGTCTAGAGACAGCAGAGTGAACACATATGCTCCTTTTTTTTCTCCCCCACCCCTCAGTGACTCTGTTTGGAATCCAAAACCGATTCAGTCTCCTAATACTGGCTTAAGCTGTTAGCTGTGCCTTTCTCAGTGTGTCCGCTCACCTTCTCCCAGCATGAACCCATGACCTCCTGTTCACCAAAAAAACAAAATTTATTTTGCAATTTCCTTTCATGCACTCACTGCATTTCTGCTCACATACCCACGTCGATCAACTTTCATTTACAGCTCAAAGAAACAACACGTGCAACATGCATCAATAGAAAACGCTAAGTGCTGCTGTGATCTGGGCTGTTAAGCAGTGTAAACATAATGATGATTTTGGAAAAGCCTCCATACGTGTGTGTGTGGTGTGTGTGTGTATGTGTGTGTGCGTGTGTGCAGCCGATGTTACATGCACACAAACACCACAGCTCAGAATTAACATTGTCACGCCGATTGCTCTTCCCTCTCCCTTCCCACTTTGCCGGCGTGCCAAAACACCCAGAGCGCTCAAGACCTAATCTGTAGGTGGCTCCTGTTAATTCCCACTGACTGCACACTTCCAATTCCCCTCACCTTTCAGTGCACGACCACTGAAGACTGAAGTCAGGAGAGTAAATGTTGCAGTGGAGGGCTCTGAATTCTCCAGAAAGATACAGCTGTGCACTGTTGAATTTGTCTCCCTTGTCGTGACAACGTTTACTTTAGCATAGCTCAATATTCAAATGCATTTTGAAAAGGGGGGGGTCGCTGATGATACGCTGGAAATGTAATCCAATACCACGCGATCTTCGCCTATATCTCTACTCAGTTTGAAAATTCATCAAAAGCTCCCGCTGAACGATCCTTATCAATTTGAAGCCACAATCCATCACTTCAATTTTAGCTGAATCCACTCTCTGCAGTAAACTGTTCCTTTCAAGCAATAACTCTGGTAACTGGCAGTGAGCTCCCAGACAATTGTGAACCGCAGAATGCAGCTGGAGCACAAAGCTCATATTGGTTGATCGCTGTTAGGCTGTGTCCCCAGGACACACACATACACACACACGCACGCACACCATCCCATACTACTTAGCATCTCTGGCCTGGCCTCGAATGGGAAAGACATTTAAACAAATGTGAACTGGAATAACCTTTAAACAAAATGACACAGGACGTCTATTGATGGGGATCGACCTCACAGGTCGCATACTGTCAATTAAAATTAAAATGGTGACAACTACAAAAGGACACTGTCTGAACTACAGAATGCTTCGTGAGTGTGAAATCCTATCTTTTATCATGTCGCCTCACATGGTGAAATCCACTGCGCACCGGCTTGGGAGATAGCTGTAGCAATGGCTAATTTAATCACGGGGGCCCGGGCCGGAGTGTGAGAGATAGTTTACTTGAGGGTCGCAGCAGTTAGCTCCCGAGATGAAACGCCAACATGCGCATTAAAAAAAAACAGAGCTGTGATGCATAAAAAAAGTGTGTGTGTGTGTGGGGGGGGAGAATAATCATGAAACAGTCACATCATCTCTCTTGGCCAACAGATAACCGAGAGCTGCGGGGCATTCAGAAAAAGAAGAGAAAATATCACAGAGAAAGCCGCCAATGAACATTAAAAAGCTTTATGCTTACTTAATGAATAATTGACCAAAACTATTCCTTTCACTCAAAAAGGAACAGGCGTAGCCTCTGAAGGCAGAAGCTTGTTGCCTTGTAGCATTTAGAAACACTCTGATGCTGTGTGAAGGTCTCTCATAGTGTATCCTTTATGTTCTGTGAATTGCAAGTTGTCTATTATTTTTCAAAGCAGCAAATAAAACAGGAAATTATGAGAAGGTAGTGTTAAAAGGATTTGGCACGAACATCAGTTAATAGCCAGGGTAAGTAGAGTGTTTAAAATAGACTGTTTCAGAGGAAATAATTGGCTGAAACAGGCAGGTTTATTAAAGAATGACAGGACAATTAAAATGGATGACTAAGCGTCCCGCTGTGTGGTTGCTATTCATCTGTGCACATTTGTAGTGAACATTTATGGCAACACTACCCCACATGTTCCCCTGGATGAGGCGCAAAGAGCCATTTCTGGAAGCACCGTGACACCGTCAGGAGCAGCTCTGCAGTGACGTTCATTGTAGTGGTCCTTGTGTCTATGGGCCCCTCAGGGCATTTCTATGCATCAGAACCCGAAGGCAAAAAGCTGTTGGAGGAGCTGGATAAATATAAAGACATTTCCCCTCATGTATTAAGTACAGCTAATTAGATTTGATCTGTGATCCCCTCAAGGCTCCTACCACCTACTGTGGTATTTAAGCTGTGCTGTAGAAACCACAATGGTATATTAATAGCGTTATTAATTATGGAGCAACCTGTGCAACCAGGTTCAGAATTTGTCTTGACTAATAATCATGCCGTGGAGCGAACGAAAAGGTCCTTAAAATGTCAGTTTTGCCCGAAACGGCGACAAAACCCAAACCAACTCACTGCTGTGTCTCTTTTGCCGTTTTTACTTACGGTGCCACATCACGTTTTTACTTACGTGCCACATAAAAGCTACCGTTTGTTCATTGAAAGACTCACTTAGGTATAACAAAACGAGAACAACAGCAAACCACTTTGAAGGGGAAAAAGCCCAAAATAATTTCATGATTAATGCATGGCCTGTTGACTTGCTAGAAACAGAAATGTGCAACTTCAGGGCCACAGGAGCTCTTTTATTATATCTACATTCTGATTAGAGGAGCCTGGGGTTGCCTGAGTGATTAATGCACTAAAGAAACGCGATAGCTGATTTGAAAAGTATCTCGTCCTAGCCATGAACAATTATGACTTGCTATTAGCACATTAAAAGATTCTCGCATCCTCAAAAGGCAGGAGATAGTCACTCTCACCGAAAAACAAAAGGAAATGAAAATTAGCACAGCTCAGTGTCCCTCTTGCTTCACCCTAGCGGAGAGGTGAGATGATGTTCTCTTTGAAACACAGTTTAGAGAATGAGAACATTACCTTAGATGCTCGATGAAACTCAACTCAATTCTTTTCTCAGTTAATTATCCCAGTGGGACCCAGCCATCATGCAGGTTTCCATTACTTGACCAGTTCAAGGCTATGAACTAATAGTGTAAGTTCATATGCTATTTATGAGACTTGGAGGATTATAAGGGACCTGTTTAGGGAGAGTATGAATATATACCGGAGGCTTCCCGAGTCAGGAGAGCTCATCAGTTCTTCTAACGTGGCGGTCCTGCAGCATCTCCTATATACACATGGGAGCAAACCCAAACACATTTCCACCCCTCGTTAGTAATGGTTCAACCAAAGATTCGGCTGTCTGATCTTCAATATCTGCTCTTATTCAGGTTTTCTAAAACTCTGTTTTCTTCGCCAATCGTGAGTCAGTGAGTCAGCGTCAGAGATGAAAATAAAGAGTTATATATTTCTCTCTGTCCTGTAAACACATCCCCTTGTTCATCCACTTCTATTTCCGCTCCATTTTTATTAACTCTGTTGTTCATATATACAGGGTACAGTGTTAAGTGGCCTTTTAATGAGAACACCTCTAAATGGCCCTTTTTGTGCAGCGCTGGCTCACTGGAAAGACTGCCGCACTAAATGGAACGGAACCTTAATTAACAGCCTATTTTTGGTAACACTTTTAACATTTATTATTTAATGTCAATATGGCAGCCGTGGGAAAAAAAGGTCTGTTGACTATCTGCTCCTATGGCAATGCTTCTGGGTCTCCTCATACAAGCAAACACTGCGGTCCTTGTCCGGAGGGAAAGGCTTTATACCCTCAGTTGAGGAGTTCCTTTCCAGCAGCACCAATCATTTTAAGAGGGTTTCACCAGCTCCCACAAACATTAGATTTCATTGTCTCCATCTGAGAATGTGCTGGAGGTCTTTTTATGAACTAAAGGCTACAGACCAAAATGAAGTGGTAGAGCCATAGTGAATTGTACACGTAGGTAACACACATCAGGACAGCTTACGTTAGCTATGTTTCAACGTCATTGACGTGAAAGTAATACAGTTGTGGCTATTTGTTTTTCTTTGCAAACATCTGAGATGCGTGTAGGATAGCAGTCGTTTTCATGGTTCCCCAGTATTGGTTTCTCAGTGCAGTTGTTTGTCCTGGAAGCTATAAAAAAGGGTCATTACACGTTCCTCTTTTTAATATATACTACCTATCATCCATTTTGCTCACCTGCCAATCACTGAAGCAGTCATGTTGAAGAATAGCCTCCATCACTGCTCCTTTCGGCGCCACCGTCCACAGTGAGTTAAGGGTCTCTGACGCCCTCATCTGTCTTTTTAGAGGACTGCCGTGATGTTAGATATATTTAATGTGACTGTAGGCAAAGTTAAAAGTGGATTAAAAATAAAATTAAGGAGGATAGTTGAATTTCTGAATAAATTAAAGTGCACAGACCCCTGGACAATTAAAGGTCCCATATCGTACCATAGGAGATTTTAATTGCTTTTAGATTATAAGAAACTCTGGGTGTTATATACATACTGCCCCATGTTTCAAAATGATGAATCTGCAGAGAAATGCACAGAGCTGAGCCTATACACAGCCTATATACTTACCACCGCCCACCCTGTCCATTCACAGCCTTTCAAAACTAATCAGAGCGGCCCATTAATATTAATGAGACACATAACGACCTTTCCTTTCTAGAGCTCCAGAGAGAGGCCTGAGAGATGGGATGTAAAACTTTATTGAGATGATCTTTGGTACTTAAAACCACAGATGTATATTGTTTGAGATATCAAAACTTCAAATGAAAACCAGGAAAAGTGTAAAATATGGGACCTTTATGATTACTATACTGAACGAATAATAAAACACTGATAACTATAATGTAAAATGTGAAAAAAGCGGGGGCTTAAAAGGCTGGTTAGATGTTAATAATATGGTTTCAACTGATGATATAGGTACTGCATTGGAAATCATGGTATATGCCCGTTTTGTCAGCCATATGAATGTAGAATGTTCACTGTATTTCCTTTTATAGACCTGACATTTTGTGACATAGACAATCAAACCATTTAACAGTAAAAAGCCTGTTTAATTGCAGAATATATTGACAGTACAGTACAGCAATAAAAACACTGCCATATTGCTCCTATTTTACATGACTTACACAGCTGCTGCTCAGCTTAAGAAACAAAACAGTAATACGGTACGTGTACAGTAATGATGAGAAACACAACATACAGACAGGCTCACAGAGCACTTCCCACGCCCATCGCTTTCCACTGACAGGCGGTTTGTTAATTAAGAAATGCACAATATTATAACAAGAGCAAGAACAAGAGACACGGAGCAATCGATCCCTATGCTAGTGATTTGTGATCACTGGGTCTAAAAGGGACAAACTGGGCTGAAACAGCTGGTCACAGAGGGAGCAGAGATGTACAGCCACAAAGCCCACAGACAAAAAAAAAGAAAAAGAATTAAAAACCAAAAAATATGGATTACTTTGTACGTACGCAATACATACATGAAATGATTTGACGTTATCACCAGTCACTCATTACTCTGTCAACTGGCCTTCATTCACCACATGGTAGATGTCTTTGTTACTTGTGCCTTGGTTCATGTATTACATGAGTGCTGTCGCGTTTCTCTACAAAAGCTTCAGTTTGTAATAAGGGCACTGCAGCTGCTTCTTCGCAGCCTCCTTCTGCCTCAGCTACCGCAGGATCCTGGGAGCCGACCTGTCGTCAGTCAGTGTCTTGCGGAGCCTCACCCCCCGGCGTATGGACACCAGCATATCCACTCCATCCTGAGTCCCTGAGGACAGCTCCTGGGGCCCACATTGAGCCACGTCCCCGGGCAGCAAGCTGGGGAAGGGGAACTGGCCCTCGCCGAGGGCGTGGGCACTGGCTGCCAGCTCTCCTATCTTCTCCACCAGGCTGTGGCGGTTGGCAGCGAGCAGAGGGTCCTCCTCAGTGCCGTGGGCGGCCATGCTGGGGGCCTGCTGGGCATAAACAGTCCTGTCCACCACTCCTGCTCCTCCTCCTCCTCCTCCACAGCCCCAAGTTGAGTCAGGGAGGCTCATTCGCTTCGGTGAAGCCCTCATGTAGTCACTGGCAGATGGGTCATCGCCATACAGAAACTCCTCGCTTCCGGCGCGGTGCTGGGTCGGGCTGGCATACCCTGGCGAGTCCGGCACTGTGGGGGTTTTGACCGGCACGATAGGAGGGCGAATGGGAATGGGGCCAGATGTGGACGGCGTGCGTCTCACGCCGGTTTTGGAGGATGGCGTCCGACGAATGGTGGCCGTCCCCGAGCCGACGGTCCCGGCGCCGTTTGCCGTTTTACCCGCAGGTAGACCCGCAGTGCTGGCGGGCCTCTTGGTTTGGATCATGCGCCGGTAGCTCTGGGCAATGTTACTGTGGCGCGGGATGGTGGACGACTTGTCAAAATCCGCCTGCCCTTCGCTGTCGGCATCCCCGTTGAGAGAGTAGCACTCATAATCAGAACCTGGATGGGACATGGATGGTCATAAGTATGCATGAAGGAGACCGGGAACAGCCATATTTTTTCATTCAGGGAGTGTTACCTTGTGAGGGGATGGTGTCCTCTGAGCAGGAGGGTGTGTTGGTCTGGGTGCTGTAGCCACTGGAGTACTGCAGGGAGTCTCTACTGCTCTTCTGCTGTTCCATACTGAGACCTCTGGTCAGAACCATAGCCAGAGTACTGGCTGCTGGAGAGAGTGGCTCGCCATGCTGAAGCACACATACACACACACGCACGCACACAGAAATATAGGAAAGCAAGAAATACATAAAGATAAGTGCACATTTATGCAACTCGCCACACTAAAGTTCCCAAGGCATACAAATGCATATACTTTCATTTACATTTTTTTATTCCTGGAGGACTTACCTTGGGTCCGATGGTTCCTGTTCCAATTCGTCCTCGGTGTGGATCATCTGGTTGCATCCCGGGATACCCCAGTGGACTTGGCGGAGCTTCCAGTTCCCTCATTTTATCCACGGACTCCCTCCGACGCTGCAGAGTGCTCGCCAACGATGGCTCACAAGAGCTCGATTTGGCCCAGTCCTGCGGCAGCAGATGCTACAATGAGATAGGACTTCCAACAGCGCATTTGCAGCTTTTGCCACCCGGCAGGTTCGTGCAATCTTCCGTTAAAGCATGGATGCTGACAATTTGGCTCATCAACTGGTTAGATGCGGAGGTAGATACAGACTACAGTAGGCTATGTCGGTGCTGTTAAATGACTGAGCCATCTCAGTTCGGCGCATCTTTCAATGACGAAAGGCCGAGCGGAACTGAGCCTGGTGAGCAATGGTGTGGTGCAATTGGGAGGTTAATCACAAAAAAAAAAAGAAAACACTGAAACACTGTTTAATGTGCCAACACAGGAAAAAACTAGAAGCAGAGAAGAAGCATCAACAGAGAAAAAACAAAAAAAGTAAAATTGCAAATGAAAAACAAACCTTCCAGCTAGGAACCTTTGATGTGGGTGAGGGGGTGTTGGATCCGGGGGAGTGGTTAAATGTGGGGGACGCAGGAAGTATGACAGAGAGAGGCCTGATGGTGCCAGTGTGTGAGAAAGCAGGGCGGAAGGTGCCGAAGGATGAGCATGAGCCAAACTGCGGAACGGACAGACAAGTCTGAGTCAAGGGTGCTCAACATACATGGACAGGAGTCCACGTCCGAGTGTGGCTATCAAGGTGGGCCCATAAACCTCCTTAAGCTATAACAATAACTGAAATCCACCACACATCATGTATGTATGTGTGTGTAAGTCTGCAGGTCTGAGGGTGTGTGTCCAGTTAACCAAATAGACTAGTAACATGCATGCAGTACTAACCGCTGTGGGTGAGTTGCACTCGCTGACAGACTGGCAGGTTTCTGAAGCCTCAGAGGAGGCTGAGCTTGTTGATTTCTGGGAAAGGGGAAAAATGAATAAAAACAGTGAAGGGGGAAGGACGAAAGACAGAGAGGGAGAGAAAGCATGAGAGACGAGAGATGCATAGAAAAGGCGGGGGGTGGGGGCAGAGTTGGAGAAGAGTGTTGATGAGCTTCAGGAAGAGGGAGGTATTTTCCTCTCTAAGGGCATCTATAGACCGTGAGCCTAGATTAAAAAAATAAGGTAGCCTGTGCTGTAAAATCATTTATTCAGAAAAGAACATTGCATCAGTTGGTGTGCTGCTAAGTGTGTTCAGTGCGCTGCAATCTGCTCCGACTGTGAGAGTCGGAATAACTTCATCATTCCGGTGGGATACAAATTCAACACTCGCAACTGATAAGGCTCTATTGCAGCAGCAATATACGCATATAAAAACAAAGAGCTGTGTCTGAGTTCGACAATCAAGCTTTTATAGAGACTATTACGGGTTTATATGTGAAATGCAAACGTGAAAAGAATATATATTCCTCCAAGATTGGGCACTGCCAGATGTGAAATTGTGGCTGTTGAAAAAGAGAGAGTTATAGTGGCGGCTCTGCTGTGACAAGTGTTGTTGCTGCTGTGTCCTTCTGCCCTGCAGCATTATCTCCTGGGGAATGTCTGGAGCCAAAAAGTCTGCTTTGTTCCTGTTTTTGCTCTGACAAAACAGAACTATTTGTGCCCCGATCAAAGATTGGACTGTTGGAGACTACTACCTGGCTGGTGATGTCGGAAGGCATGGGCGACGGAGGCTTAGAGTGGGTATTGGCGTCCTGGGAGACGAAGCCAGAGTCGTGGGAGGAGACGCTGCTGAGCCGATGGGCTCCTGCTGAGGGCATCTGGAGAAGGCTGTTGACAGGACGCATGAAAAATCCAGTTTAGGAATCGGGAATCGTCAACACATCCCTTTATTTTTATTTGGAGGTGCGTTTTGGGAGAAACAGGGTGCGGGGGGTCATGTCAAAAACAGAAAAAGCTAAATTAAAAAAAAAAAAAAAAAGATGCGTCAAAAAAGCTGTGAGCATGACAGCCGTGTTGTGTGAAAATTCTAAATGACGCCATTCTTCTAATGCAGGCGCCTCAAAGAGCATTAAACGCCACGACTTCTTTGATTTTTCTTTCCCTCTGTTCACTCCCAGCTGTCTTCATGCTTTTTTGACTCTGTTCTGTCATCCTCACTCAACATTGCTTCACCCACTCATTTTAAAAATATGACACTTGGGCTTCTCACCTTCCTTCTGTACTGCTCTCCCACTCCCACTCCTCCACCTCCCCCTCACCCTCCGGAATATATCTGAAGTTATTATTTCTCCTTAATCCTCGCCCTCTAGCGTAAAGGCAATGGAGGAAATCCAAATGAAACACGACAAATTAAATAATGATTTTTAACTAGACGCTATCCTTTTCATCTTTTTAGGAGCGCCCAATAAGATATTTCTTTTTCCACACAAGCACCAAGACCTTTGTCTCATTATCATATATTTTTTTTCATTTTGGTATAACGCTACATTACATGAGTCATAGGATCACGCTTCTCTCGGGATGAAACGTTTCTCTGACCTTCAGGTTATCAAAAATCTTTTACAGATCCAGCAGACGAGCTGAAACCAAGGTTGTTTCTCTTAGTTAAGGAATATGGGAGAGACAAGCTTTTTATGGGCTGGCCTTATTTTACCCAGAAGACCATCACACTATCTTTGATTTACAATCTAAATCTGTATTAATCTGCATGCAGCAGTCAGCAGGAAGAAGGCAGCCGTACAGTTTATCCTACCACTTCACCGATTAACATATGTGTCAACACTACAGTAAACAGGACAAGACCATAGAAATACATAAATGGCATAATATACATCTAGATTAGTCATAATCCATCTGGTTTAAAAAAATAAAAATAAAAACAGACACTTAATCCTAAGAATGCATGAACAACTGCAAAAACACACAATAATAAGAATATATTAATGCAACTCAACCAATTCAGTATGTATATTTAGGGCCAGCTGCTACTTAAAGTTTCCAATAGAGCTAATTGACTTCAGTTTGCAGAAAACCTTTTCTACATAACTGCTGCTGAATATAACAATGAGCCCTTGCCTTGTCGCTGTGAGTCACTGGTGTCATCAATTTAAAACTTACCATCAAAAAACATACAATATAAATAGACTGTTGCCACGCTGTGATATAATACTGTGAATATATTATATAAATACTGCATTGACACAATTGTTGTATCAGAATGGGAAACAATGGCCATTTATCTGTTCAATGTGCTCCAACTAGGTCGAAACTCACAAGCAGCTTCCTCATGCAAACTTACAATTGATTCTGAAACATTCTTGAACTCTAAGATTCACAGATGTTTCCTTTTTTGGCAAAACTCACAGTCATTGCGCTGATAAGTAAAATAAGAGACACTTAGCTGAATGCAAAAAATGTTTTTGTTTGGCCCACAAAAGAATAACGATCGGAATCCTCCTCTTGTTCTCACTCATCTTCTCTATTTAGTTTGCTAGTCTGGAGTTTGGTTGTTGATACATACTTCAACTTGTCTGAATTGTCTGCATAGTTTCTGTTTTTTGTGCACATAATAAAGAAGAACTGTAACTCAACATTCCCATTATAGATTTGACTTGTAATGCACCTTTCACCAACGTACTTGTCAGTATTAAGCTTATGTATTTTGGTTTCAGTGTAGGCATGTGGTTTTTAGGATGCAATGTTTGGCAACTTTGGACCTAATTAGGCTGTAAAAGTGCAAATCTGCCAAGACCAAAGAGCTGAGAGGCTGGCGAGGTACTAGTGCATTCCACATATCAGAGGTGGCAAAGGCTCTGCGGTGAAAGTGGGGGGGGGGTCACCTGTATGTTCATGTCCCTATAGAAGCCTTTAAATGTTTAATTTCAGCATCCAGCATCAACACAAACTGCCATCGACACATCTGGCGCAGCGCACAAAACACATCACATATTAATGTACAATTAGCACACTGCAGTACTGAACACACATTCAACAAAGTGCAATGAATGCAGGTGTGTGTGTGTGTGTGTGTGTGTGTGTGTGTGTGTGTGTGTGTGTGTGTGTGTGTGTGTGTGTGTGTGGACCATACCTGCACATGCTGCTCTTCCTGGAGCCGGTGCTGCTGGGGGAGGAGGGAGGAGTCTGGTAGGACCAGCTGTAGTCGGAGCCTTTCAAGTCCCGGATCACCTGCGGCAACACACAACCACATGGTGATGACTCCGTGGCAACAATAAACATAGGCAACAACGCTTTTCAGATGAGATGGGGACTGACAAGTGGAGGGAAAAAAACATGTACTGGAATAAATTATAATAAATTACAATTAATTACACATTTCTCAAGCTGTGCTGAGAGACACGTGAAGGGATAATAAATTTGTTTTGAAATTAGTCAGGTTCACATGCCGTTAAGAAGAGGAAGAATAAGAGCAGAACAAATAAAGTTCCATTCATGTTCAAAGGTTGAATAAATACTAAAACAGCAGGGAACTGTAGTTTGGAGCAAACAGGAATAAACTGTGTACTTGTCAGAGACTATTTTCAGCAGTAATTAATCTCTTCGACACTGAATTTGTGTCACATATCACATATATCGTGTCACATATTTATGTCACATACTTGTAAACCTTGCATATTACTTGTAAATATCTGTACATAATCTGCCTACCTATAATTTATATTTATATTCTATGTTACTTGGGTGTTATTTTATTCTATTTTATTTTGGCATTCATGTGAACAGCAAGTAAGAATTTCATTGTACAGAGAAACTTGTTTCTACACTGTGCGCATGACAATAAACGCTTTGAATCTTTGTATATCACAGTAATTGGTGTCACATTTAGTGTAAAGTGGATCAGAGGAGTGATTCACGAAAAGCAGCATATCCTGGGCCCAATCCGAACTGATACTGCATTGGTTACCAGGATCAATATCAATTGAGTGCTGATTTTGGTCTTTTCATAGGATTTCTTATAAATAATAAACAATATATAGCCTGCAACCTGCACTGACTCCAGCTCTGAGTCGATGATGTCAGGTCATACCCTCAGACCGGGAGCATTACCAGAAATATTTGAAGAGTTACACCTCTGTTACTATACCTGCTCACTGGCTGGTGGGAGTTTGTGTGGGTCCTCAGTTAGCACAGTAAGGTCATCAACAATGGCCTGTAAATGTGTTATCTCTCCCAGCATGGCTATCTCCACATTCTAGAAGGTAAAAAAAACACAGATGGATTGAATTTAACAACCAAACGCATGTGTTAATATTTTCTAAATATATTTTCTCCCTCTGTGCACACAGGCTGAATGTTCCTCACCACCACTGGCTGCAGCAGGTTGATGAATGAACAATAACGCCCTCTCTCTTCGAGGAGGGCCCTGCGCACCGCCTGCTTTTCCGTCTCCTCCATCAGCAGGTACATGTCACTGACGTCCTGCATGGCGCTGTCCAGCTGGGGGCGCAGGTTACCCCGGCCTGTTGCGAGGCAGGAGGCCAGGGTAGCAGAGACACAAGAGGAGGGGAGGAAGGACGGAATGAGGGAGGACAGAGATGAGGAGGATTGAGTGGAGAGAGGCGAGAGGGGGGTGGGGGGATGAAAAGTTCAGGAATCCGAGTGGAGGGTGATGATTGTGGATCGGGGAGAATGTGAAGGAATAAAAGTGGTCACAGTATAGCAAAGAAGGAGAGAGTAAAAAATGAGAGGAGATTAGAACACACAATGATAAACTGTTTTTGGACTAGAGGTCAATGCACTGATGGACATTTACACCATAATGGTTCATGTACATGGGGATGACACTATGATGGAGTTGATGCAAAGCAACTGGTGTTGACTTGAAGATCCTGAAATGAAGGCAGTCAGACAAACAAGTCTGTACAGTATGGCAAAGGTCATTACAGACGGCGTTCCACAGTGACACTATGATAGACGAAGAGAATAAAGGATGAAAGAAGGATGCAATGGAGATGACCACTGAGATGACAAATTCCCTTTTTTGCTCATTGTATGATTTAAACAGACATACACACACACTGCCAGTTTCATGATTATTTTGAACAATTTTCATAGCATTTTTTGATTCACTCTATATAAGTACCTTACAATTTGAGAACATAAAAGAGGAATTAAGGTGTGAGTGAATCTAAATTGGTGTCTTGCTATGTTGTTTGGATCACAATCACCAGTTCTTTGTAGCAGACAACAAACACACTGTAAATTTTTTACAGCTGTCTATTTGTTCAGCCTATATCGTTTTAATTGGATGAACCTGCATACGGTAAGGCACTAATTAAAGGAGGAGTCCCACAAGAATCTTACAGCTTTCCAATCACTGCGTCTTTAACACTCAGCAGTCATCATGGAGCCTCATGTCTGCTCATGATGCAGAAAAAAAGCTTTTTTTTTAATTTAAAAGAATGACAGGTTGTCTGCAGAGTAGCTGACGAAAAAGAGGCATAGTTTATATTACTTATAAAACAGAACTTGTCTATCCATACCCAATTTAGTGCGATCATCGCATGAAGATTGGATTTAACCAAGCATACTAAGCATGTGTTTTATTTGACTGGCAGTGTGATTTGAAAATGATTATGACGCCTTTGTAAAAAGGGCAAAGCACAGCACACGTACCTAGAAGTTCTACAGCCAGAAATAATAGAGGGGTTGCAGGAACAGGCAGGAGGAGGAGAGAGAGAGAGAGAGAGAAAGAGAGAGAGAGAGAGAGAGAGAGACAGAAGAGCGATGTTAGCTGTATCAAATCAGGGCATGTTGCATGTTTGACTAGCCTGTGCCACTGGTGTGCAGTAAGTCCTGTGAGAAAATAGGAGTTTAATTACAACCAGCAGCAGGGGCTAATGCAAGCACAGCCAGGAAAGAAGATCATTTCTTTGATTTATAAGGCAGAAGCTGACAAATCATCCAGAGCTGGAAGGGAGCCTTTGAAATTGTGCCAGGCATTTTGATTTAATGAAGCTGCCATTTGAGAGTCTACACTCTAGATGGCGCCATTTCAATCTGAGCATCTGGTACAGACCAGGGATCAGCAGCCAGGAGCAGTGCATTGACATCTCAATAAAGTTGTGAGTGGCATTTTTTTTTTTAATCATAGATTAGTTATTAAAGTTCCTGCACCAGAAGAAAGTTCTTCTCACCTTTTCTTGCTTTTTTCTGAAGTTTTAAGGTATCTAACGACTTCCTTTTGATCTCCTGGCGAGACCGCTTGTATTCTGTGGAGAACATGTCCGAAAACAAAGATGCATGAGTTTCTGTCCAATATGATTTCAATTGCGCCCAAACAGGTATTCAGTTTTTTTTTTTTTTGCATTTTCTTGTTGTTCACCTTTGGCATGGTCCTTGTCCAGCTGGTTAGCCGTCTTCTTCCATTCCTCTATCCTGTCCTGGAGCGGCGTGACCAGGCCTTCCATGAGAACACTAGGGGCGTGCAGAGAGTCAGAGAGTGAGAGCCATAACAAATTGCTTTATTTTCACGGCACAAAAAACATTCAGTGACAAGTGGCAGGATGAGAGGAAGGTCATCAGAGATGAGATGGGACCTGGGAACACAATAATCCCCTCAAGGCAAGGGGACAGACACAGTTGCTGTGATGGGAGGTGGGGGAGGTAGAGAGAGAGAGAGAGAGAGAGAGAGAGACAGAGAGAGAGAGAGAGAGACAGGTGACACTTACTTGGTGAAGTGACGTAATTTTGTCTCAATGCTCCGGTGTCGCATACACATCCTTGTCAGAGCTGAGCCGATGTCCCTGGTGGCACCTTGACAAAAAGAAAAAATAACGTCACCTGAGGATATTCACTTCAGATATGCCTTTGGCCTAGAAAAAAACATGATTTTTAAGAGGGATACATAACACATCGGGAGAACATTTTGATCTAATTCTCTCCTGAACTTTATTTCCTGCCGCGGCCACTAGGTGGACAAGTGGCGATTGTAAAAACCAGAGCCCATAAATGTCACATTTGCTTGGGGGGAAGGCGAATGTGACATAGTGCCTGAGAACTAAACCCCTGCTCTCCCTCTCCCTTGATAAAACATACATATGTACATGATTCCACAGCACTGTAGATAACAGCTTTTGCTTTACTTCTCCTCTCTGTCGAAGTGTAATTAAATGGGGTCTTAAGCCCTAAAGCCCAGGCTGGCCCTGTGTCTCACTGATGGTTCACAGGCCAGTGTAATATGTGGCAGCACTGATCCTGTTGTAATCTGGGCCACATAGGGCTAATCTGAGGGTCTCTTGCATATACATGTATGCACACACACACACACAAACACAAAGTCAAACATGGGACATTGCTCAGCAGCAAACAGGCCTCAGACTCGAGGCGTGCGTGTTCATGAATTTTTGCTAGATCGCTTATGTACAGGTCCCATATAAACGTGTGTATATGAGTACTTGTGTGTGGACAGGTGGTGTGATTTACCAACTCCCCCCACCCCAACCCGACCTTTCCAAAGTTCTCACCCCCTCTATCCTAGAGGAAAAAGGAGGGAACCCTGTAAGGGGATATCCCTCTATTCTTCCCTGCTTGCTCTGCCTTTCCTGTTCTCTCTGTTTCCTAAACACCATTCATGCAGGGTGGACAGAGAGAGACACACAGAGAGAGTGAGAAAGAGAGAGAACATGGCTCTCACCTTCACTGCAAAACTACAGGCGGATAGAAACACACGGCTAGTATAGCAGGCCTGAAATCAGACACTGTTTAAGGAATGCTCTAGTTGAACGTCCACCGAGATCTGTGCTCTTTTTCAGTCATCAAAAAAAAAAAAAAAAAAACTGGGTTACTGTCTCCAGTCAATGTCAAACTGTGTGAAACAAAGATTGTCTCACTAACACACTGCTCCCTTGACTATCAACCTCAGTTACTGCTGCACCAGTTCAAAGACAGATCTGGACTACATCTCACGGACATTCTCGTTGGCCAGATGTGAAATAACCTGAGTGTTTTTGTGTGTGTGTATCAGGGTGAGGAAGTGTGTGTATTGATTTCATAAGTGAGAGAGAGAGGGGAGGGTTAAAGGTGAAAGGTCATCCAGCTGTATCACACACAAGGTGTTAAAAACACCAGCAGGAAGTGCTCAAAATAACACGTGGAACCTATGTTTCTTATGTTCTTGCTATTTATAGAAGATGGAGTGCCTGCTTTTAAAGTGCTGGTGTTGAGAATCTGTCACATAAAAGCCTCGTTTCAACCAGGTTCGGCACTTTGAAAAGTCAAGTGCAGAGACCTTGGAGAAATGAGGAATATAACATAAAAAAAAAACAGTCACACATGTGCGCGCAGGACACATGTGCACGGGTTGATGCATCCCCTCCGTTCTGCCTCGCTCCTCTTGAAAGCAGTACAGGAGGTGCCCACAGCTGTGAATCAGCTCTTGCAGGGTGAGCATGAAGGATGGAGGGAGACAGAGGGAGCAATGTGGGCCCTTATATCTCTTTAACAGACCTTCTCAATGTCACTATCAGTCAGCTAAAGCCCCCTCCCGACCCCCATCACCACCAACACCACCACCCTCTCCCAGCCACACCTGCCAATTTCCTTTCCGCTCCCTCCTATCCCTCCTCTCCTGTCTCCTCCTCTCCTCCTTCCCCTCCCAGATGGAGATCAGCTGACAGCTACATCCTGGGGAGGTCCAGAGGCTTCCTGCCCGTGTCCAAGAGCCCCGCTGGCCTCTGGCCTCGACCGGATGGACAGGGACAGAATGAATCACTCCCACGGGCATGTGACAAACATATACAAGCAGGGAGGAAGGGTTTAGCTCAGGAGGAGATTTGTAACTTTAAAACTCAACCCGCCAATTAAATCTATTGATCAATCACTCTACGTCTATTGGTACGTGATGTTCTTGCAGCTTGGAACCCGGCTGCAAGTGCGTAGGAGCTGGGAAAGTTATTATAATGCAGAGCTGGACCCCTGGGGCTTGAGGGGGAACAGGGTTGACCTCATAGCAGACACCCACACGTGCATGAATGAAGCAAAACACAGGCCAGAGTGAAAGAAAAACGTTATGTTGTTATGTGTGTCATATATCAGGATATATATCCAATTTCATTGTAGAAATACAATGACAGTAAAAGCGATTCTGAATGTGATTCTGATACAGAGCGAACAACTCGGCGTAAGTCAGTAGCACAGCGTGCTTCAATTATAACAGGACTGCTGTGCATCTTCCTTATGCTGCTGCCACCTGGTTCAAAATATACATATTATATGCCTGAAATAAATATAAACTCCTCTGCATGTTGTGGAATAGGTTACACGGGATGGTTAGTGGGAAGGTCGAGCCCCCTCTGTTGGGTTTTGGTGGGAAACTAAAGCTCCAGTGTCCAGGACCAGCGCAGTGTGGTCTAAGCATTCAGTGAGTGGTTCCATCCAGAGATCTGGTTCGGATTAACTCCCCTCGTTCCTCTGGGAAGGCGGAGCATTTAATAGGCCTTCTTTATAGGGGGCTCTCCTGCCAGGAGCCGGGAGCCAGGAGCTAAACTGCCACGGGCCTCATTCCACCGATGTCTTCAACATGGGAACTTAGTTTAACCGTCTACGATGCTGAGAGAGTTCAACACCTAAACCCTGCTACTCCGCTCAGGTTTCATTTGCACTCAGACTCACAGAGGAGCGACCGTTCAGCTGGAATTAAGACTCGTGCACTGCAACCGGTGTTCTATCCAGTTCAGAGTCCAGTTCTGCCGCTACAGTTGATTTGAGTCGAGTGCATGCTCCATTTCGCTCTCTCTCTTTCTTGTGTCAATAAAGCATGTTGATGTGGGTTGCAG
This sequence comes from Lepturacanthus savala, assembly GCA_030544235.1. Taxonomy (NCBI): domain Eukaryota; kingdom Metazoa; phylum Chordata; class Actinopteri; order Scombriformes; family Trichiuridae; genus Lepturacanthus; species Lepturacanthus savala. The sequence goes on from CM060465.1 coordinate 20,633,782, forward strand.
AGGCAAAAATGGTACAGAACATCCTCACACTTCCAGGAATATGGAGTTAAGCTCTCACACAGCCGCCGCCGAGCTGAGGAAATTCCATCATCTGTGAGACAACAGTGATTCCTCACGCTGGCACCTTGGCCGCAGAGCTGGCTGCGGCTGGCACAGACAGTTAAGCCGCCTGACTTTACCCTCCCTCACCCCTTTTAAGTGCTACAGAATGTGAACTGGCAGGGACACAGCAGAGGCCACTGATGGATGAAAGGGGCCGCGGGGTGGAGAAGGGAGGAGAGGGAGGGATGAAAGAGGGTACACACTGCCGAGGTGCCGCCTGGGATCGGCCAGTCAGGGGACAGAGGAAGCATTCGCTGGCTGCTGCAGGTGCAAAAGGGACTGCCAGAACAAAACCTCTCACAAAAAAGGCCCAGAAAATGTATGTGCGCGCTCTGATAACTGAAGAGTAACAGCACGAAAAATAAGCATGAAGTATTTGTTCATGGAGTGGAAATCCAAATCGTGTTTATCTCCTCCAAGGAAGCAAAAACATCATTTCGGTGACAGAAAGATACAAAAACAAAAAAAGAGTAGGGATGAACTGCTTTGATTTTGCGAGTTTCACTGGTCTTATTTGTTTGCCAGTTGAGCAAATACACAGCTGGGATTTTTCAAATTCAAAAGCTGACAAAAAAAAAAAATCATCTTAATGGAGCGTCAGCTGCAGTTGTGACAGTTGAGCTCAAAGGGAGCGGTCATCGTTCTGCATAAAGCAGCATCCCCTGTGTCCGCTGGTTAGGAAGCACTAGATTCTGGTGGAGGGAAGAGTGGCGGATAAAACAGCCACATGCAGACATTGATTGGGGAACAAGAGTTCAGTGCTGTACGCCTGCAGCAAGAGCTACTGATCTGACTCAAATTGTGGATGACAGATGCAGGCAGCATTGTCTCCAGAACACGTCTAATCTAAAAATGTGGGGATATTCACATTTTTAAAGGGTTTAACTTGGGGGGAAAAAAGCATTTCATAAGTCTCTTTGTTATAAATTATGACCCGTTTCAGACACTTTGTATGTAAATATTTTAGTAGTTGAAAATATATGCAATATATATTATTATTATTTGTAGTACTAGTAGTATAAATTTAATATGTTGGAGTGTATTTAATTTCATGAACAAAGTCTAATTGGTTTTTGTTTCCAGTGCAACATAAAGTGCATTATGTAGTAGTGAAAATGATGTTTAATCAAGTTGCTAATGTACACAGCAAATTCTGGCTCAAAAAACCAAATCTGTTGATACTGCTTTTACTTCCCTCATTGTTTTGGGTTAAACACAATACCTGCAATATCAGCCCTTTCTCTCCACCCTTTTCTTCTGACCATATTAAAACCTGATATGTAGAATTGTATTAAAGTCGTTTACCTTTGTCACAAACTGGGACTTGGATGAAATGACTATAAAATGTGATTATTACAACAAGTAAATAAATTTGGATTGATTTATATGGGCTGCAAACAAATGATTAATAGAAAAATATATTGTAAATGTAATTATTGCTTGCAAAAAAGCTTTAAGTCCCTTTTAGTCCTCTTATGAACAAAAAGAAAGTACAGAAATCCAAATAGACTTATTTTGGGCTGAGGAGGGACAGTGCTGCATACAAGGTTGTGTCAATACCAATCACAGCTGTAGAACACATTTAAAAATGTTTAACTGCAGGGGTTTCTGTGACCTCACAGAAGTCATTTTGTTTTACAGAATATCTGTGCCAGTTTAAAATCTAATTTTTAGCAACATGAGATCAAATGAGAACAAAGTTACAATGTATCAAGGTGGTAAAACAATGTGGAAATGTGTGTTTTAAGGGCCCACTTTTCTGAATATGCAAGTAACTGCAACCCTTTGATCATTCATTCATCCTACAAAATCTACAAATGTTGGGAGAACTGCGAATCACAATTTCCAGCACCTGGGGCAAGGTCTTCAAATAGCTTATTTTTATCTAACCAGAAATCTGAAACCCACAGATATTCAATTAATATTGACATAAAACAGAAAAAGCCCAGATACTCACATCTAAAGGCTAGAAACCTGCAAATGAGATATTTTTGCTTGTTAAACAGCTTTTTTTCATGAATCGCTGTCACTTATTTTTCCTCTCAATTCTCTCATCTTTTCAGCACCAAAGAACTGTGAGCGTGTATGTTTACAATTGATCTTGTGTTGTATGTGCTGCGTAGAAAACAGTGTTCAAAGCCCTGTGTGTCACTTCCTTACATGTGGAATGTCTCCTCTTGCAGCGGCAACATTAATGAAAGGCAGAGGAAACAGCCTCAAGATCAATTGTTTTAGTTGCACACACACACGGATTCGAACACACTCATTCCATTGTTGTCTGGCCAGACAGCACGCACAGCAAGTTTCACCTCATGGCCAGAAACACCCTCAGATGCAGACAGGCCTCAGTGTGTCCCAGTGTGGTGTAAACATGTTCTGGAGCGCATTAAGACCGAAGGAGGGAGGAGAACACAGAGGAAGTGACATTTACTGTTGGAGGAGCCTCCTGTTCAGGGACATAAATGCTGCTAAAAATAAACGCCGCCCCTTGTCCAGATGTGAATCTCGTTGGGGATGAAAAAGGTGGACCGGGTAAAAAAAAGAAAAGTAAAGGGCAGAAATCCTGTATCGTGCGATAAATGGAAAGAGCAGAGTATGCACAGTATCCAGGGACATTTAAAGCTAAGAGGTGGAGCCTATAAGAAATGGAAAGGACCCCGTATATATCCAAACTCCACTCCACAAGGAGGAGAGGGAGACAGACAATGAGGCAGCAGTCTGTAAATAACTCAAGAGCCAGTTCAATCAGATGACTCAAGTTGTCCTGCTCCACATCCCATTGAATAAGGCTTCCTTTATCTCGGCTGACAATGATCTGCCAAAGTTACCGTTGCGATGCTCATTTGCAAACAGTGCTGACACCACAGCTGGAGCGGCTGCTGCTCATATAGCATATCATCCCTGCCTCCACTTGTAGCCTCGGAGTCTTTAGATACACTGGGGGGTGATTAATCCCCATTCTCCGAGCCACTGAGCTTAGATATACGTCTGTGTGTAATTTATATTCACATAATGATGGATGTGATCCATGTGACTTGGCTGACTTATATATTTTAAAACTCTACATAACCCTCATAAAGTCTCTGTAAAATACCACCAAAGTTTAGTACTGACCTTTCCATGTCATAAACATAAAACTATAAAACTAATATAAAAAATCTTTTTTCAAGCTTATTGATTCTGACCTTAGACCGGTTCTATACAGAACCAGAGTGAAAAAGGTATTGATGTCCAAATGGCCTTAGACTACACTCAAAAGCCCTGCTAACCCAAACATTGGCAGGGGAAGTTAAGAGATCATCACCAATGTTTTGGGGGAAAGACAGTCAATCACATAAGTCAATAAGGATTCATTTTACAACATTATTAACAATCCATTCAGTATTTTTTCAAGATATTCCAATCGGAACCAAAGTTCATGGAACAACTGCCTGACCAACAGACAGACAGAGGGGCATTGCAAATAATGTATAAACTTTTGGTCACAATCTAGAGGTGTTATTTAAATCATTGTTTGTCAAAGTGGGGTATGGGGCTAGGTGCTAGGTGCTAGGCATGGTGCTGCACTGTTGCCTCACAGCAAGAAGATTGCAGATTCAAATCCTTTAGCTTGGATCTTTCTGTGTGAAGTTTGAACATCCGTCTATGTGTGGGTTTTCTTCAGCTTCCTCCCACAGTCCAAAAACATGCTGACCTACAACTCTAATTTACCTCTAAATTCTCTGTAAGTGTGAGTGAATGGTGTGTATGCCCCACTATAGGCTGGCGACCTGTCTGGGATATATCCCTGCCTTTCGCCTGCAGTATGCTGGGTATAGAAGATGGTTGAATGAATGGGTCTGGGGATACCCAGGGCTCCTTGAGGCTCCATGGGTTTCATAGACTTTCTCTAATGAAACATCTAAAAAAAGGGAGATCCGAGGTCTATTTTGTGAAACAGCTTGAGAACCACTTTGAATGACCAGTGAACTTCTATTTCAGCAATTTTGTTGTCAATAAACCAGCTCACTTGATCCAAACTATGTATTCTTTTCCTTCCTTGTTTAATGTCCTCCCTTGCAATCCTCTATCAAGGGTCTCTTGTGTGTCTTTCTCTCCCTTCTCCAGCTCCCTTCCATGCAGACTCTGTGTTCAGGATAGAGCTGAACAAACTGTTCCCCTCAAGTCTCATGTTTGCCTTCTTAGTTCGGAATTCGCCCTCAGAATGAAAATTAGGCCCAGCCAAAAGATTTGTTTTCTCTCTCGTTATTATTTCCCCCTTTCGTCTGTTTCTCACATCATTCCTCCAGCCCCTTCACCCTTTACTTTTTGCATATAGTCATTATGATCGCTGGAAAACATTAATATGCGGGGTGACCACAGTGGGTTTGGTGGTTGAAGAAAATAAACCCCAGAGAGAGAGAGAGAGAGAGACAAGGGCAAGGTCGGTTAGACAAATGAAAAAGAATTAAGCGGCTCTTGTCAATACTCTATGTGACCTCATGGCCGGAGGTCATGAAATACCTGAAGAGTTTAACATACAATCAGCAGTAATGGTACATTCAAGGGGGTATAAGCGCATAAGCTAGTGATATCATTAAAGTGGCAGCATGTATGTGTCCAAGCTAAAACGTTCAAAATATATAAGCTCATTTTAGGAAGTCAAACCTACATAAGATGCAGACCTAACCTCCACGTTCTGGTACAATACAGGCGCATATCAGGTTTGAACATGACCTGCCAAGCTTGATGGATATCAGTGCAGGTCATGTGGCCACACTCTCATTATTTGACATGTCCGTAAAAATAGCTGCGGTGCTGGGATAGCGCGGTGGACAGTAATCCCCTGATCTCGCTCTGCACTAGGCCACGGCCACATCTCGTCCATGCCAGGCCGTCCAGATGGCGGTTAGGGATATCCGTCCCATCTGCCAACCCAGGGAAGCACAGCGGCCAAGCAGATTACTGCTTCGCTGACACACTGATCTACTAGCATACCTCCACTGAATATGGACTGTGTGAGAGGGTGAGAAAGGACGAGCATAGCGGTAGAGTGAGCGTCGGCTCGCAATGACCCACTGAAGCATTTCGTCTGTGTGTGTGTAATGGCGTGTGCACTCCACTGGCTCTGGCACACAGATGTAAAAATGGAGTCAGAGGGCTTTGTCAGTGTTGAGCACAAACTTGCAATGCCTTGCTGTCTGGCCGGTGATCCCAGAGAGGTGAATTTTTTAAAGCTGGGAGTGGCTGATCAGGAAGGGAAGAGAAGGCAGTCTGTGTCTGTGTGTTACAGAGTGGGGCTAAGAGGATTAGCTAAACGCCTCTGCCTAGCCTGGATACCCAGAGCTGTGGAAATCCCACTGAAACCACAACCCCCACCCTAGCCAACCCACCCCTCTGCCAGGCTCACCTCACTCTCCAAAAAATATGAAGCCTCAATATCTCACACCCTGATGGACCATTTGCTTCAGACTACCAGCAGTCGTACCTCTGTCTAATTCAACCATGTCCAAAAATGGAAGAAAAAAATGAAGTCAACCCTCCGCTGGAGTACATGTCATCCAACCTAGCAACAAGAAAACACCAAACACAGAGACTGCTATTCTCCAGATTTGTCCGGCCCTCTTACATACACCACACAACAATTTAATGCGACTGATAAAAGTGGTTTCTGCAACACACCAAAAACCATTAAGTTGACCAATCTAACAATAAACCCTCGGGAGAGCTACAAAGCCTCAGAATAAGCACCAGGAAAGATGGGTATCGAAACAAGAACCAGTTGTCTTAAATTCTCCAAATACATTCATCCAGTATTGACTTTGTGGTTTGCGGACCTTTGTTGAACCCAGATGCTAGTTGGCAGTTCGCGGACTCCGACGTGCCTTTAGACATAGATCCATCAACACAACATAGAACAGCTTAGAGAAACAGCGCTGTCAGACATGGTGCCAAAACGCCTGGCAGCAGACTCCTCCAGCTGCTTCATAAAACACAGACACTGACGCCATGACCATAACCCATAAACTAAAAATGGACTACACAGGCAAGAGGAAACGGTGTACATGAACACAGTCTGAGGCAGTTTGACATATGAAAACACGCCGAAAGAGAGGAGTTGGCGGTGCAAAGGTAGCTCAAATATCAATTATCAGTATGAAAATCTCCCCCCAACCCACAAAAAAAGGACAATAAAAGAGTCAATAGACAGGAAATCATGAAATCCTCCTTCACACACTGTCCGTCCCCCTGGATTGCTGAATCTGTCATGAAGCCCTGAATGGGGGGAAATGTTGCTTTCCTTGGCAAGCAAATATGTAGAGTCTGGAGAGTGTGTGTGAGAGTTAAAGGGGTGACGGGGTGAGTGTGTCAAAGGTAGATTAAAGGAAGCAGAGGAGGAACGCAATGAAGCCTCCAGCTGTGCCAGCAGCTGCAGCTCGTCCCCGGACACGAGAGGGGAATCGGGGTGACAGCGATGACGGCCAACAGTTCATCGCCGAGGGCCAGGCCCCCCCACCCCCCCATGGTGCATTGAGCCCTATATGGCTGTGCAGACGCTGAGGCAAACATGCCCCGTGCAGACAGACAGACCCACATATGAAGCCAAAGAGACAGACTGAAGGAGAAGGAGAGAAACAGAGCCACAGAGACAGAAAAAAATGACTTACTGTACAAAATGTTAAGCAAGTAATCCCTGAATACTATTCATCTGTTTCCTGTGAGTTAGTAAGTGTGCAACAACGTGGCTGCCAATATACAGTATATTACTGTTGCAGCTGACAGAAGGGCAGGCTTTTCCTAAACTATGTGAATGGATTCTGCAGCCAGGAGTTCAAAGGTTATCCTAGCCCAGCAAGAGCCAGCTCCAATAAATATCGACATTCCTGCAGCCAAATTAATTGCTTGGGTTTGGGAGCGCACAAGGACTAACACGGCTCCCAGAGGACAAAGGGGATGGAAATAGCACGCTGGTTAAGGGTGCATAAAAATGGCACAATCTCTTTTAGATCCCTTGAAATAATTGCTGACCGGAGTTTAAAAAACAAATCCAACTAAGAGCAAATACGTTGCTTATTCCAGTCTATTAAATTTGTGTCAGATTACGATGGGCTAAACCTTTAAATCATGAAATCATTTTCTATTACAACACACAGCACCCAGAGTGATACACAGAGCAAATCTCTACACTCAGCTTAATTTTTGACAATGTTTTAAGAGAATTATGTCCGCTTAGCAGATCATAGTAACTTGTTAAAAAAGTCAAATGCCAAAAAATTCCAAAACCGTGATGAAAAAGTGATGACTTCTAATTGCTTATTTTATATCACCAACAGTCAAACGAAATGTTGACAGCCATGCTACCAGCTCTTTGCTGCATGACAACACGCTCACAAATGCTATGATAACTTTGCTACTACATTGTTTAGAAAGCATAATGTAAACATTAGCAATTTATTATCCCACTGAATGCAAATAGTAGCTAGAGCTGATGTGAATGTGAATTTGTTTTGCAGGTATTAGGTTGTGAATCAAAAGTATAGCACAAATCAAAATTTGTATCTGATGACAGTGCTATAGAGTAAAAGTCAAGGGATCACAAATGTTTTTTTAGATTAATCCTTAGGGAACCATCGATATACTGATATCTAGATGTTTGACTATAGCCTTTGGTTCATTCAGATTGCAACAATACTGCCATCCATTTCCATTATCATCGTTTATGTGAATATTGCTGTTTTCAGAATGACGTGATTTTTTTGGTTCTGTCTCAGCTACAGACATAAGATCATGCACAGAATATCAAAGAAAGGCCTATGTCCAGTCAACTAAAATTTAAACAACCAATCATAAAGGTACAATAATTGTTGCTACTGTCACATCCCTAAACTGTACCGCATTTCGTGGCAATCTAGAATTCAATCTGTTCCACGGTTGCCCAACCAACAGACTGACTGAAAAGCTGAAACCCTCAACATTTTAACATGATCAAAACATTGTTTAATTTTATATCCATCAAATACTCAGTACTAGTCTGAAACACATTATCGTTCGTTCCTCTTTAATTGCTACAGAGTCTCTCATCATATAGCATTTCCAGCATTGCTCATACAGTCTGAGAATAAGGACATTAATCCTAAAGTTAATGTCCCTGGGAGAGGAGCAGAAGAGTGAGTGGGCAGACGAGTGACACACTTACAGGGATTTTATACATCTACAGCTATATACCTCAACCTTCCCCCTCGCTCTTATCTCTCTTTGCTCTATCTATCATTCTGATGTTTTCCTGTCTTTGTAGATACACACTTCCTTTGAAGACTTGCCCTGTCATGGTATACACTTCTGCCTTATTGAAACAGGCTGTCAGCTGCCAGCAGGTTGACCCTAGTGTACCTTGGTTCATCTTGCAGAACTCCTATGCACTCACATCAGGAATCATTTAAGGTAACTTGGTAGTTTCCATAGCAATAGACTCTACCGCTACTGGAGAGTCTATACAGACCGGTGACAATGTGTGAACACTGTTGAAGAAATGCCTCTTTAGTTATTGTCTGGAGCAGTAAATGGACAGTAAGGGGCTGCTACTGCAAACTGTTTAAATGCATGTTGGCGTGTGACCTGTAAGGTCAGGTTTCCAGATACCAGCTGTCGCTCTTTCAGCGTGTGTTTGTGTGTATGCCTGTGTGTGTGCGCAATCACACATGCTTATATGGTTGTGCGATTTTGTCTGTGCGTGTCTCAGTAGCCTTTGCATGCTTGTCCGAGTTTGCGACCTTTTTTTTCTTTTTTTTTGCTGACCTACATACTGCTGTCGACGATCATCTCTAAAGAAATCAGTGTGTATTAATCAGCTGCTCCTCCAGCCAGCCTGCCTGCTGCTGCTAGCAGGGTGACAAAGCAGATCAGCAGACCTTATTAAGACCAAAGAAACAATAAGCTCAGATTTTCACTTCACTACGCCCCCCACCCCGATGAGAGCTACGCCTACTTTGGTCATCTTAAGCAGAGCCAGTGGAGTGTGTATTGAGGGGAGAAGTGACACAAAGTATTGTGTCACTGCTGATTTTAGATTCAATAAACCTTTTTGATATGAAATAATATGTAAACACAGATGATGTTACCAATAATAGGAATTAAATTTGTTTCCATTCAGATTAAACAGAGTCAGGGTGTAGCTACTGTGCATGTTGGCTCACTGGAAAGGCTCTGCTACACTAAAAGGAACGAAACTATGATTAGCATCATTATCATCAGTGCCATGTGGTGAATTACATTTCAAATAAAAAACAATTATTCATTCTCTTTGTGTTAGAAGAACAACTAATAATTTGTCTTTCAATAAGTTCTGCATCCCCAAGGTCCATGCAAACTCAAAGCACAAGTAATCTTATATGTGTGTCTTTTATGGCGATATAGCTCAACTGTATAAAACTAGGACAACAATGTTCAGTTTTCAGCATCCCATAAAAACAACAAATTGATTTGCTAAAAAAAAAAGGTGGTAAATGTTATTTTCTGTTATTTTGCCACCACTTCTTTCAGACACAGTGAGTGAACTTTGAATGAATTGGAAAACACCCCCCCTACCTCTTGAGTTGGTCGCCATGTCTGCAACCTTCTGAAAGGCATCTAGAAAGGCCACTGCTGCCAGAATTGTAGTCCTGAAAATATATTGGCACACATGTTCACTGCACCGAAGAATCTGTGACTATTGCACAAGAATTCTTGTGTTCACAGAGGTTTACCATTTATAAGAATCATTCCTTACCTGAGTTGAGAGTGCAGTTTTGTGGCCTTGGCACTGAAGTCTTCCCACACAGGGTAAGAGCTCTGATAAGAGGAAGGAAAAGAAATGAGTCAAATAAACATCTCGCCAAGGACATTTAAGTGAACAGGCGACTTAAAAAACACACACCCACACAGAGTACATGTGAGAAGACATGTTCTCTCCCACAGTGGATAGAATAGAATCTGTTCATAATTATAAGGTACACAATGCAAAGGTTGCAAGAACACAAAGAGAGACAGTTTCTTAACCCGGGGGTTAGAAACAGGTGGGTCTATGTGCTCTGACTTGCCTTCAAAATAGGTCAGCGTCATTTCTCAGGAAACAATTAAACTGTTACTGGACTTGATCTTCTCTCGTGCGTCGCTCTGCGCTGGTGTTTGCACGTCTGTTGCGCACGCATGATCAACATAAGCTCTCATATCACGACTGTTTATGTGCACCGGCGCAGGTAGCACGTCTGGTCTTTGAAGGATCTGGATTAGATTTACCCCAAGATCATCACACACTGCCTTGAGCTATAAGAGCCGAAGACAAAACATGAAACACATTCAAGGCTAAATCCCATTAGAGCAAGAGCTTGAGCCCCAGAGAAAGGAGAGACAGGGCATAACCCCAATGTGACTCTTTGATGAAGAGGAGCCAAAAGAGGCCACACGCCCTGACTATATATAGTCGGCATGCAATCTGGAAACAGTCTCCCTCTTCATCACTTTTGGTATAACCTTAATTCTGGCAATGAGAAAGCTGAAACTCCCAGCTCCGGGGTCTTCTTTCAAAACCTTTCTGAAGTGATTTAGCAGCTATCAGCCCTAACAAACATGTTCGCCGTGAACCCTCCAGCCTCGCTGTCTGCACTTGATTCCAACAGGTGTCTAATTAGCTTGTGTGGCCTGTGACTCCCAGGGGTAGGAGCGATGTGCTGCCAAGACAGCTGAAGGAGGAGGGTGAGGAAACGGGCAAAGGGGGGCTATATGCAGAGCAGAACGCAGGGGGGGACATACACAGACACTTTTTTCTCTTCATCCACACCCAGCAGCTCCAAGGGAGACGAGGAGGGATGGAGGAAGGAAAAGGATTTTTTTTACTCCCACACCTCGATATTTACTGCAGGGTGAGGTCGAAACTACCACCCTTGGAGCCGGTAGGCAGCGTTGCCCAAGGACATTTATAGAGGTGGTTGTTTTCCTACACGCACAGCCTTGAAATCACAGCCCCCTTCTCTCTGTGCTTCCCGAATCCATTGCTGATCTAATTCCTGATTGCTGATCTAATCCAGCTGAATCATCTAATGTTTTCTTCTCACCCTCCACCACCACCTCCTCCTCTTCTTTTTTTTTCCCTTTTCCCCTAGCTGCATCAGACAGTTATATAACCAACAGGTGCTGCTAGTATGAAGACAATTCGTCTGCACAATCTATTACGGGCTTTTACGTCCTGAAAGTATGTTGATGCTGTAGGTGAGCGTAACATTATTCCCTTGTATGTACACAAATCAGCGAGATAGGGCACAGGAAAAGCTGTGCTGCTGCGTTGCTCCCGGGGGGTAAAGCTGGTCCGACAGGCCTGCACAGCCCGGCCAGGCGGCAGAAATGAGGTCAGATGTCTGTCTCAGACAGTGGACATGGACACTGTGCTGACTAAGGGCTTCAGCCTCATTCATCTGCGCTGCTTATCAATACACAGACTGCCCGTTTCTGAGAGCCCTTGTCTCTCTGGGCCTGCCAGTGAGCACAGCACAAAAGGAAATGCATGAAACCAAACCACCACTGCCAATAGCTGAGGGCCCATTTCATTGGAGCCTGACAAATGAGGATCCATAAATAGTCTGACCAGAGGCAGCACGGCCCTGCAAATCGGGGATCAATAAGGAATCAGTTAGGTTTGGAAGTGGCACCTGACGCTGGACTTTATTGCCTCGCTGTTATTAACACTTTGTAGCATGAGTGTCACGGACAATGAGGAGACTGGGAGCTGCCAGCCTGATGAATACGGTTTCTCACTTTCCATCTGTTGTCGTGAACAACAACAGACCACCCTGGTTCAACTTCCTTGACTACTTGGCCCCTCCCCCAACACACACACACACACACACACGCATGAGTGAGATAGATAATGGGAGGCAAACAAAATATTTCCTGCTTAATACAATATGTTAAACTCATATGAGAGCTGAAGAATATGTCTTTGTTCATGCTTTGTACAAACAAGATGCAACACCAGTCAAATCGATTAGCGAGGTTTAAATGCGTATTGAACTTTACACATGGCTCATGAGGAGATTTCCTGCCTCAAGCCTGAAACATCAGGAAGCAACAATCAATAACCTCCAGGACCACAATCATGCCTGTTTGTGTCCTGGAGCCTAAGGTGATGGTGGCAGTTGTCTCCTTTCAGAGCATCCGTCCATGCCTGACAATCCAGAAAACCTCTGAGGCTAAAGGAGGAACAGTGGTCTGGGGTCAGCGGGCACCAAATGGACTTGTGTACTTGCGATGAGCACACAAAATCTGAATCTTCTGCCAGGTTTGATCGCTGTTCCTCCTTCTTTTTCCCAAGCTTCCGCTATTCAAAGTGAACCGAATACTTCATTGAACTAACATTTTGAGTCTAATGATAATCAGATTAGGCCGTGACCCCTGGGGTGAACACATTACAAGTGTAACAAAATAAACACTTATTATAGGACGCACAGATTGGCATCGGCTAAAGTCTTGTTAAATGTAACCCGGTGCCTGACAGACCTGCTGCACATTATGCAAATAGCACAAAGGGAAACATGTTTCATCTGAGAGTGTATCCTGCAGCGGTGTTTCCAGTGGGGGGAGGACCCGGTGAATCAGACAAAGGCAGTAAAAATATGAGTGTGATCAGCCACCAGAGCAGCCACAAAGGTCAAATAATGTCCCCCGTGTGACATGGTGCTTCCATTTGCATGTGTGTTACCTTCATGTCGTTCACGATGGCCTGGAATAATCCACCCAGCGCTCCACACTCCTTCTCCACAGACTCCATGGTGTCAAAACACACGCACACACAACAAAACAAAAAAAAAAAGACTCGTGGATAACCAAAAAAAAATCAGTTGAGATATCCGACTGTTGAAGCTTTTATAAACATCAGGTCCTCTCCTATAAAAACGTAGCCAGCAAGCAGAGGGGATGCGAAGCCGCACGAGCCCCCCGCGAGTCCCGCAGCCTGCGGAGCGCACAGACAAAAAGAAATGTGCTGCTCTGCTCGGTGGCACCGGGACGCCGCTGCCGCTGCCGCTCGCTCCGCCGCTACTCGGACGCACAGGCGGGGCGCTGATGATGGAGCCTCGACCCGGGGTGAACTACAGCCGGAGGGCACATGCACTGTGGGTCCTCATGATCACCGTGATAAGTCAACACGCAAATAAACGAGAGATCACAATTCTTGGGAAGAGGGCAGGAGGAGGAGGAGGAGGAGAAGGAGGAGGGTCACCGCGGGAGAAGGGATCGGTCGCAGGTCTCAGGCGCGGGGACGCGCTCCGTTGTTAGCGGTGGAGCAGATGTCGAGGAGTCTCTCGTAATACGATCCATGGGAATGGAAAAGGGGCTGGTCAAGGCTTCTGTTTTTTTTTTTTTTCGCTTCACATATAGTGGGTGAAGAGGAGGAGGAGGAGGAGCACCCCCTCTCCCTCCCTGCCCTTCACGGGGTCCATGCTCCACCCACCCCCCCATGCAAACAAAAGTGAAGCCTGTCCTCCCATTGAAAAATTATTCGATGCAAAGCAGGATTTCCTCCGTTTCTTGTGTATCCACGCACACGTGTTTGTGTTAATGATCATTCGCACCTCTAGCTCAGAGCAGGATCTCATTGTTTACAGGAAACAGAAGCATGTGGGCCCTCGCTTTGCATTAATCTCCTGACTCAACATGACAAAAGACACATCATGTCAGCTCATTCAGTTCTAATTTAGTCCCTGTGACTTAAAGCAGTTCTGTTATGGAAATGTTAAAAAACACTGTGCCAGTGCTTGTGTGTAAATATTTAGGTCTCTGGTGTTCCTGCTAACAGGAAAACTGTGAAACAAGACCACCCACCCGTTCTGTTGTGGTCTGGTTTCCTCTGTAGCGTTGCTGAAATCTAGCTCGAAGACAAGTCGTTTAGAAATGCCTCCTGTTGTGACATCACAACAGGAGCCATTAAGAGCAAGTTAATAGTATCCACCCCTAGATCCATGTAACCGCCCCATCCTTCCGGATCGCATGTACATCGGTTCCCCAGACTTACCCAGGCTCTCTGAGGGGTGGAACATTTCCGACAGCTCTAGGCCAGTTACAACAGAGTGGGTGTTTCAGTGGGGAGGAGGATGCATTGCATTGCTTGTACAGGTGCTTTTGGGTCATAAAAGCATGCTAATCTTTAAAAAAAATGGCAGATTAAATTGGGAAATTGGCAAAATAACAGCCCCTTTATAGGGACAGTTTGATATTATGGGAAATACGCATATTAGTTGTCTTTGGTCTGGTGTTAGCACTAGTTAGATGCTAAGGTGTCTAATGTTCCAATGCTAGTTTAACCTCGAGCTTTGAGGGGTTAGCTTAGCATAAAGACTTTTCTTTTTTTAGTTGATGGAGCATTATTGTGCATAGCTTTTATATGCTTTTTATAAGCTTTTTTATGTTTGTATTTTTCTGTTTGTAATTTCTTGGGCTACTGAAAGTATTAATTATTAAATATCTGTAATTGATAGACCTTCTAATTCTATAGCTGCATCCCCCTCATCTCTATGCACAGTTAAGTTAACTAGCTGCTGGCTATATCAACTCTAAGCCTACAGATATAAGTGTTGTATCTGCCATCGTATAGAGAGCTTAAAGAGAAGTTCAAAATTTGTAAAAAAAATTCACCCATCGTCATGATTTCCTAGGTGTTTTACCTTTTCTTGTCAATCCAAGCTGTTTCCAGACAAGTGGAGCACAGCTGTGAGCTGCTCAGCTACCACTATGTGGCTAATGGTATTTTTTGGTTTTCCTTATCAAACTCAGCTAATACACAAACTAGCTACTCCCAAACGCTGAGGTGGACAAGTTGTGACCTACACATTCACCACGCTATGAGACAATAACAGAACATTACGAGACAGAACAGTTTTAAGGAAAATGTAAAGCCAGACTTCACACTCCATACATGGCTGCTTGGCGGAGTGGTCACAAAACGAGTATGGCATCCCGGATCCTGCCTGAGGTACGCACACTGTCACCCAGTAGCTTAGTGAAGAAAGTATTCCTGAGGATTTGTTTCAAGTGTCATAATGTTACAATCTCATAGCGTGGTGAATGTGCAGGTCACAACTCTTTCACCACAGTGTTAGGGATTTGCTGGATTGTGTATAAATGAAAAATACCATTAGCCGCATAGTAATAGCTGAGTAGCTTGCAGCTCTGCTCCGCTGATCTGGAAACAGCTTGTATCAGCAAAAAAAAAAGTAAAACATGTATTGCTATAACTGTGGGAATCATGACAGTTGGCAAATTTTCAAAAATGTTGAACTATCCTTTTAAGTATTTCCACCTTCTGGTTAACCCATAGGATCCTATTTAGGAAAAACAATGTAAATGGTCCTTGGCCAAGACAACTTATAGTTTGATCATGTTTGCCAAATGTTAAAAAAAAAAATTCTACCAAAAGTTTTGTTTATTTTTTTTAGCAGTTTTGTGTGAAAGTGTCAATGTCAGATAGTTTAGAGGCCACCAGAGTATATTGTATTTGAATGCAAATCACTGGTCTGTTATGGACTGGGGTCACCTCCACAGCATTCCCAATCAATAATAAGCACTTTATAACCCTGCAAAGCTGCTACTCATGCACCTTCCCCTCCCATCAGACCTGCTTCTTTGCTTAGGAGAGCATCACTTCCCTGTGAGATACAGCTCAATCCAGCTGAAAGCTGAAGCCCACGTCAGCAGGCAGACCCTGGAGATGAGAACACAGTTTTAGCTGGTGTTCAGAGATTTCTTTTAAATCAATTATGCTGCCACATCGTTTCCTCAACTTTCACTACATTTATCATATCAGTAAATATTGCTTACAAAGCAATGACATGATCAGTGTTATACCATGTAATAATATCCACAGTAGTTCTTCTGCTGTAGAAAATATGACTTGTACTGCGGGTATTTATAGAGGAACCAGATACCCAGCATCCTGTCATGGGAGCAGGACTCATAAACAAGAGCAGGGCCACAAACATGACTACTGAAAGAACATGGAAACAGAAAGAACATGAAAACACAAAGAAAACTTAACCCTATTGTCCTTTTTATTAACTTGCAATGACTAGATCTAGGAAGTATGTCTGGTTCTGGTTTGGTATCTTACACTCGTGCCCACGTGGACAGACATGAGGTAGAAACCCTGGAGTGCAGCCCGGTCCCTGTGCTCTCACCACAGCACTCACTGGCATCTCTGAGAAAACAGCCAGACTATAAAACAGAAAATATCCCTAACACAGATGCTGACATTCCTCGCCACCGCCATCATCAACCCCCCCTGGAAAAAAAGGCCTTTTCTGTTTTCTGCCATACCACTGATGCATGTGAGTTTCCTTAATTCAGCAAGGATGGGTTTTAGTAAGGAAAAAATGTGATGGTTTCTGTTTCGTCTGGCTCTCCCAGTAGGGCTGTACGACTGAAAATAATCATCTGCCCTAAACACATCAAGCTTTGGAGACTCAGAAGATTTTGAAGGCTTATATAACCGACTTTACGGGCTTTGACTTCTGGGTACATTTTCATCCACCGTCGTGCGATAATGCCTGTTTATTTTTCAGCCTGCACCGAGGCTTCGGGTTTCACCTCGTTCAAACGAGAGACTGGAGGAAAACAATTTATCATTTCATTAGTGTAGTGAAAACACAATAGAAGCAATATGGCATTTACTCCAGTTGTAGATAAGTTATTACAATCTGGATAACATGAGGTGTTGTATTGTAACACTTGGTTACATAAGCTCACAACGTGGGAACAGAAAAGTGATCACACAATGAAAATCGTCTTTTCTGCCTTAACCTTGACCTATGCCATAGAAGCGACTCCCCTTGATACAAAAAAAAAGAGAAACACAAGCCTTGGTGATATACTGTGACCTCTCACTTGTGAGTCAGGTCCTACCCATGATTCAGCCGCAGCCCTTGTCTTGCCTGGTTTATCGCCCGTTGTGAAGAATAACATTCGGGAAGCTGTGACCTCCCACAGAAGTCACAGCAGAGGTCACCAACCCTTATGACCACTTGACCGTAGCATCAATCAGGATTTAGAATCTGAAGTTCAAACTGTTATGTAAATCATCTTTTCTAATGCATACTTTAAACTTTACAGAGAGCTCACCTGCAAGGGCTCAGAGGGGAACATACATGAAGCTATGCAGACTTCTGGTTTTCCTTAAGATAAGACAAAATAAACATTATTGAGCCCATGTGGGGAAATTGGAGATTTTCCACCTATGATCTATCACACTGAGCATACAGATGGACAGCAGAAAAGTGGATTATGTAACATGTGCAGTTTGAGAAATTCCAGTGGGCGTCAGTAATAACCAAAGTTATTAGCCTACTGTTCTTTCTGAGGGAGGATGAATGTTAAATGTTGGCAGCCCCAAGCTGTTGAGAGTTTTCACTGAAAACCGAAAATGTCAACCTGGCTATTGAGATATTTCTGTCTGAATCTGAATGGTGGATGGACAGAATAACTGAGTAACTTCAAAGAAATTGTGATTTTATTCAACTCAGGCTCAAATTCTATACCATCTTGCCTGATAAAGAGCCATATTAGTAAGTGATCCCTTCCTATGCAGATAGATGAGGCTGATGCAGCACCCCTTATTGGCCAAATGGCACCAAATTTGTCATGATCACTGAGACATCATATCTACACATGTTGGGCACATATGGTTGCAGTAGCACAAACTGTTTTTACAAGCCCTGCTCACAGCATTTGAGTCAAGTTTGAGGGCCAGCTACAGCAAACCTGTATGGAAAATTTAAATATGAAGACATAACCTTTTTTTTCTAGCTTGGTCCAGATATGTCCTGTACTAAATGTAGAAGGGAATATAACAGGCAATCAATCAATCAATCAAACTTTATTTATAAAGCACTTTTCATACATATGAAATGTAGTACAAACTGCTAACACTATCACTCAGGGCAAAAAGCAGAATCTATAAATAAGGTAGGGAAGTTCACCTGGGCCTCTTCCTGCATTGACTTAGAGAGAGAGTGTTTTTGACTTTTGACTAGGTTGATTTCCTATTTTAAATTTAAAGCATGAGTCCGAGGGCTTGAACGATGAGACTTATAATCCCGGCAGCTCCTAATAAACAACAACACAGAGGGCCCGTGCAAACTGTAGATGCTTTGATGTGCGCTACCACAAGATGATTTTGACAAAACATAAGTCGAGAGCTGCATCCATTGACGCATTTCATCTCCATCGTAGACGCAAACTACAGAAAGTTGTCTCAGTTCAACAGCTGGCTCCCATCGCTCCTGCGGGTCAGAGGGGGTTTGAGGGCTCTTCAACAATGCAGTGCCTCTTCTGAACCTGACGCCACAACCCCGTACGTCAACACATCACAGATGGGCAGAGGGTCGTCCTGGGAGTGGCACGGCATATTCTGCAGACGTCTTCAAACAGGAGTGGATGGCTAATGAATGAGCTAGTGTAAACAAAACTGCCGCATTCTGGCTCGGTTGGGCTCTCCCTCAGGCCCGCTGCATCTCTTACGTCTCTCCCTTCTTCTCCCCTTCCTTTCCTTTCATCCACCCTTCTTTCCCTGCCTATCCTCCACTTATCTCACATCCTTTAGTCCTTCCCTTTGTTCAAATACTACCTTCTTCCCTCTTATAATTGCTTCCTAAACCTCCCAAATTTTCTTCTTTTTCTTAGCCACCCAACTCCTAGAGAGACACTCAGAGAGCTCAGAGAGTTGGTGTGACCCCCCCCCCCCAATGTGTAAAAAGTGGCCCCCAGCACCATGTGAGCCTGTGGAATTTCCTCTACAGCATGCCTGGCAGGTCCTGCTCTCTCCTCCTGAAGGATCCCACAGAGGCACGTGCGCCTCTGTATACATCTCCCATAGATCAGAGCACAGATAGAAGCGGGGGGGCACGTGTGAAGACATAGAAGTTCTGAGGGGAAAGGGGGCGAGCGAGTTAGACAGAAATACAAGAGTGAAAATCTAGAGTCGCGGTTGCGCCCGAGCCACGTGACTCGCTTTATTGGGAGTTCTGCTTGACCTCCATACACCCACCCGCTGAGCCGTGCATACACTGCACACAAACAAATACTGGGCCAGACACACAAACAAAGTAATACTGAAGCTGGAAACCTATAAACACAAGCATTCATTCACTAGAAAACAAACAAATAGTGATCATATGAAGATGCCATGGCTCAGGTAATGATTAAACATCATTTCTATTTCCTTGTAATCCGGAAAAATGTTTTTGAACTTGAGCTCATAAATAATAACAATAAAAAAAACATTCGGTGCATGATTAAGCAGCTTGTGCTTGCTGGTTAATTTGCAGAGGCGGGTTCTTAACATGTCACTCCTCTCATCCAGAAGATCTCTTCAGCAGCGTCCGTGACACATGTAGCAATGGATGAGGAAACGCAGACGCCTGTAAACTTTCCACAGAGCAGCGGGAGCAAGGCAGATCCAATCTGACATCTGGAAACAGGCAAAAAGTCACATGGTGCACATCATGTACACAAAATACCCTGCTATGTAAACATATAAATCCAAAGCCCCACAGATAGACACGGACAAGGACATTAAGTGAGCTGACAGATTTTCACTTTGCTTCTTGGTATAGCTCCAGCTTTATCTCAGCCGAGCCCTTGGATCTGTTTATTGGATCTGCAGCAAGGACATGACAATCCAAATTATTTGGAGAATAAACACTGTCACTGATGATGCTCCGTTGCGGTTCATTTCATTTCATTAAAACTGATGGACTAGGGTGAAAGGAAAGAGCTTTTTTTTTTTTTTTCTGCTGATACAGTGATGCCGTTGGCTCTCATTTATCTAATGATTAGCTATCAGAGTTCCCGCTGTGAGACAAATGAGACAAACCGAGAAGTTTCCAAGCTCATCAGTGTTATAAGAGGTTAATTTCTGAGAAGCGGGGCAGGACGAAGAATCTCAGCGAAGACGGCGGTGATCATCTCACTACGCCTCCCTCAGACACATCAAATAAACACGGTTATCGCTGTCTTAAGGAAAGTCAGCGTCCCAGGTCAGGTCAGTGTTTGGGCATCGCTGCCATTCCACTCCTGCTCCCTCCTGAGTGGGGGTAAGCCTGAGTCTATAGATGTATGTCCAACTGTGTATACTGGGTGTAGCTGTTTATACGGGTGCACACATGTGAACTCTATGTGTGTCTCAGGAAATATGCTGCTTGAATCCAACAGAATCTGAAAATAAACCACAGTAATCAGCAAACAACCATCAACAAGAACAAGAGAGAAAGGGAAGGGGGGTCCAGCTATGTGCTGCTGTGTGTTGGAGAGGAGGGGTCGCGGGTTAAAAAATGTGCTTTTCCTTCTGTTTTCCTGTCTGCAGCGGGAACAGAACTCTCTGACTTCTAACTGAACTATCCTCCGTGTGTGTGTGTGTGTGCGATTAGCACCCAGCATTTGGTTTGGAGGAGCTCAGGCACAGGAAGGAAGCTCATCCTCTGGGGGAGTCACCCTGGGGAGTCAAGGATCTGGAGGTCACTCAAGACAAGCTTGTTAAATTCAACACCCACCAGTGGAGAACTTGTGCAGAGGAACGAGAAGAATCCAAAAGCAAACAGGCATTCTGCAAGAATGTTTAAACATTTGCCATTTGAAGTCATCAATCATATTAAATACAAAAATAAAGTTGTCAGCGTTGAGATACGCAGATAAATCAGGGCAACAGCTACCCTGACAACATGTCTTTGAGATGTCTCATCGTACAGGAAGGAATAACACTGCTGAGCTTAGGGGCCGTGGTTCTTTGAGTTAAATACTTACACCAGCATGCTAACAATCACATTCTTAAATGCTGGTTGATGGTTTCAAGATGACCACCATAGCTTGCTAAGAGTTGCTAATTAGCTCTTAACATAATGTGCAGCTGATGCTGAAAAGTTTCAAATTTTGACTGGATGACAGTTGACGAAAAGATCGGGGATCACCAAAGTTAGAATATGTTGTACACCACCCATACAAGTCTGCACCAAATTTCATGAGAATGCATCCAGTATTTGTGGTGATATATCAGTTTACACCAAATTAGTGGACTGACAGGAACCATCTTATGAGTTAAACTAGTGCAGTCCTGATATAATGGTTTATGTGTTGCTGCCACCACCTGGTGGTAAGTGTCATTTTTTTAATTATTTGTTTTAATTGTTTTATTCATTCCAGGAAAAAAAACATGAAAATTCTATGGAAGAGTATTGTTGGCCACAAAAATTAAACATTTTTAATAAAAAAATACAATTATTTATTATTCATTCTAGGAAAAATGTAAAAATTCTGACTTTTTTCTCAGAATTCTAAAATTATAAAAACTATAAAAGTCAGAATTCTGATCTTTTTTTCTGAAATGAATAAAAACATTTTTTTTCAGTGGCCCTAAGATTTCCATTATTATTTTTATGCGTAAATACTTTTTGTTTGAAGGATTCTTCTGTACTCAAAGTTGTGTATCAATAGCTTTTTATACTGATGCTGCACACGAGGAGCTAAAATGAATGATTTAAACACCATACAGGTTTGTTAAGGTGGAAATTACAAGAAAAACTATCTACAATTTTATAGACATATTATTCAAATGGAATCTTTAATGAAAATGTGTGCTACAAACATAAATTCACAATTCAACATAGAAAATTTGTTTTGTGCATTTTTGCTGTTTAAAAAAATCCCAACATCAGATGTAAGTTACATCTGTTTTTGGTCCGTGATTAAAAAAAATGAATGTGCATAACCTGCAGCAGTATCGGTCTTTTGTCATTAAGGCCACTGGGAGGAACAAGGTCAGAGCTGGTGACCACAAACACACGCGTGCACACACAACGTGATTAAAATGTTTCTCTTCTCATTAAGTAAAATAGTTTCCAAAAGAGACACAAATGTCTTGTTTTGATTTGTGCTTCATACTATCTGGTACGGAAATGATGTATTTGAAGAAGTCGTACTGTTTGCACCGTTCTCACCAAAACTGAATTGTAATTAAAACTAAACTTGAATAAGAAACTTAAGTAATAACACTCCATAACGACTTGATTACTGAGTTACTTATCTAAGAATATTATTACTAGACTTTGTATTGTATTGTAAGAAGGGATAAAAAGTTCTACTAACTAGACTGTGGAAACCAGCCTCTAGTCCGACATGACATTGAAAGAGTCAAACCCACAACTGGGAAATCAAAACGATGTCAGCCTGCACTTCTAAGAGAATTGAACAAGTTCCAGGGGCAAATAGAATCTGAAGATATAATGTTAATTTGTTCTGGTCCCAGTCTGCATGGCCGGCTCGTTTTCACAGAGAGGTTTCCTTGGATTCTGGCATGACGGGCTTGAAGGTTAAGATCTCTGTGAAAGTGTGACCTATAAAAGGAAGCGCAGACGAGAAAGATAACATGGATTATTAAAACATTCCTGTTCATACCTTCTTCCTCCTTTTACCATCTGCCATCCATCTGTCTGACATTATATCGTCCATTATTTATTGATTTTTTTTTTAAGCTCCTCCCCATTATGCTTACGTTTCCACTGGTCCAGGGGATGGTCTGTGTTGTCTAGTGAGTGGTCGTACAGCTGAGCTTCCGTCTCTTCCTCCGGTTCTCGGAATTCTGTGAAGTAAGGCAGCGAGAGAGCGTCTGCGGCGGTGGCCCTGTTATCCGGATCCAGCAATAACATGCACTCCAGCACAGACACGGCTGAGGACAGAAGGGAAAGGAAACCTCAAAGCTGAGTTTGACAGTCAAACCGACAATATATGGAATAAAGAGAATGAGCAAGTCTCACCTTGCTGGTTAGCTGTGGAAAGCAACTTCTGTAGGTCTTTCTTCTCCACTTTTGGAAGACTTTTGATGTAGGCTTTGGCCTAAAAGAAGACATCAATACATTTAATCTTAAAGCTGAAATTTGTACATATAAATGAACATTCTTTGTCAAGTAAGTTCATACAATGCTGATTAAGACCCCAGCTACACAAACCAATTTTTTTAAAAATCTAATTCAGCCTCTGAACCACACCAACACAGCACTTATCCAGAGATTGCTCAAACTGGATAAACAAGTGGAGAGATTTGAAATTTATCAGATGAAGTAGATTTGTTTAAAAACCTCATTCCAGATCTTTTCAAGATTGCGCTACGATGGCAGACGTGTCTCAGGTTGTGTCTGTTCTCTTGATGCTTTTGGGTTATTTGCAGCTTTACAGCTGAATTTAGGATTACTGCATTAAGTGCAAGTAGATCCTCATGTGATATAATCTGTGTGGATCCTTTTGCGTTTTTAAAATCACATGCACTGTGCATGTTCGAAACGTTTTTTCACACAGGTATTTGAGATTTTGCCACTACTGGCCTGGCATGGTTTTTGTATTCGTGCTGCAGTCTCCGTGTAGTCTGAAATATTTGTTGACTGGATTGTGTTGAAGGAGATTTTTCTTTAACCAGCAGACAAAAAATATACAGTTAAAAAAAAAAACTTTTGTAGCTGGGGGTCCAAGGATCACCACCAGGTAGATCTCTCTGGTTGAGTATTTTAATCTTGTGTCTGTGGAGACACTCCCTGCTGCCAAATCTCTGATAGTGTAACTAGCCATTTTACGAAGTCTATGTGATTCTATGAACAAGTATGTAATGTGTGTAATTACTTTTATAACCACCAAGGGAGATCGCTTTAAGCAGTACTTTAAACCAATCAATATGTTAATAGTTGCATGTAAGGAATGTGTGTTTAAATGTCTTTGGACTTCAAGATCCCAGCATTTGACGCCACAATTGAGCGCCATAATGAAGGGACTATGTCTTCTATCTGAACTCACATCCTCAGACTCTAGTTTCGACACAAATTCCTGAGTTGGCGTTCCTGTGATCTTCATGATCTCAGTCAGCTGATCAAGGTCTGAGGAACAGTGGTCAAGGATCAAAGTCAATGTCATGGGATACTTTTCAATAGTTTCAGAGGAAAAGTAGTTTAAATACAACAACTGGAACTGGAGGTGTCTGCAAAAACATCATGGCCGGAGTAGTAAAAGGATACGGTCGTTGCCTTTGAACAGAGGTTTCCCTTGCAGCATCTCTGCCATGATGCAGCCCACAGACCAAATATCCACTGAAGAAGAGGGACAGAAAGGACAGTTGGTAAACGCCATACATTTCAGGCATCATCAGATCCTGAAGGACTTACAGCAATATGACACTGTAGTAGCTCAGTAGTATAAGATGCATGCATTCACCAAGTGTTTGCAATTAAAGGTGTTATAAGAGCTCCACCTAGTGGACAATACTTAAGATTACCCTCTGACTCAGTAGAATATGTTACAGTAATAGTAACACTTATGTTCTGTATATCCTGCCGCAGTGACACAAACCCGTCTAAGCATTACTATTAATACATGTACATGATCATGTATCTCTAGCTCCCCTTGCCTTTCTAGCTCAGCTTTGTTTGTGGCCCCTAGTGTATAGTGGGTGCATCCTACTGGGAAGTTACTGAATCGTTACTTAATGAGAACTTATCTTACGTAAGCAGTTGGTTGTGGTCTGGGAGTCTGGGGTTCGAGACCGTCTTTGCCGTCATCTCACTGATGACGCACTACTTCACATAAAATGGGTAGAGGGAGACTTGGTAACTAATTAAATAATAATTCAGTACTCAGTCACCACCCAGTATGATGCACCGCTTTACTGAAGAGGACAACAAAAGGGTAACTGGGGTGGCTGATTTAATAATCAGGAACCACTCATAAAGTGATCAGTATGAATTATGTATAGATATTCATGAACTAATCAATATCTAATGAATAGGTTAATATAGGGGCATTCCCCAGTGTGTTCTCTAATAACTCATCATTAGCTACTCCAGTTCTCGATTAGCAATTATAAGGAAAGCAAGCTACTTATCATTCACAATAACATTTCTCTTAATTAACTAATCACTAATTATTAAATAGCTACTTCCAAAAATGTTATATTAAGTTACCTATTAACTGATAGTTCAATCGCATTAGTTCCGTATTTGTTACTCACTCACTTTTTAATCAGCTATTTATTAACTGATCATTAGCTACTCTCTAAAATGTGAGAATGAGTTACTCATTAACTAATGGTCATTCATTCATTAGTACTACTAGTAAGTACTAATGGCACTTATTGTAAATCATTACCGAAACACTCTCACTGCTAACAATAATGCAGCCTTAAGACTTGCTTCATGTAAACCTGTGTTATTCCTAATGATCACATTCTCCACCCACAGATTTTACAGCTGAAAGCCACAAGTTTCAGCCTATCCACAACACATTGTCAAGCTAATAATGGGAAATATAGAAGTCATAAGCTGAAACAGAAACTTGAAGTTCGAAGGCCAGCGAGTTTTCCAAACCAACTGATTCCTACCACATTATTAAATAACTCAGGGATTCAGTGCTAATTGGTGCTAAGAGGAGAGCGCAGAACATGACACACTGATGAAAGACTACAGTTCGAGAGTGGATGTTTTTTCCATTAATTAGCTCCACGTTACCAGTCTGAGTGTAGTGCATCCAGCTCAGGATGACCTCTGGGGCTCTGTACCAGCGAGTCACCACGTACCCTGTCATCTCACTGTCTGCCTGCCGCGCCAAACCAAAGTCCAAGATCTGACGGAACATGAAAGGAAACACAGCAGACTTAGTTACAGCAACATTTACATCCAGGCCATAATGAAGTGCTGTAATAAGGAACGACTGTCAGACACAACAAGCGAGCTCAGCCTTCAAATGTATAAATGGCAACGAAAATATGGACATTGCAATGATGCTGTTGGTGTTTCACAGGTTCTTTTACTTAGCTCAGGGTTCATGTTTTTTTGCACATGATCTTCAACACAAAACTTAAATCCGCGCATTGTGTTTGTTTGTGTTATCAGGGTGTGTATGGCTGTACCTTGAGCTCACAGTCTTGGTTAATGGCGAGATTTCCTGGTTTCAAGTCCTGCGAAGGTTGATATGAAAAGGCTAACAATGATTGCGAGATTATTGTGAGACTGCAGCAAACAAGCAAGAAAAAAAGATAGGTCACAGCTATAGCAGTGCAATGAAAGGGAACAGGGCATAAGAAAGAATGCATAAACACAAACTGTGTGTCACATACGTGGTGGAAAGAAAAAGAGTCTAAAAAAGAAACGTGGCTTACCCTGTGAATTATACCAGCAGAATGAATATACTGTAATGAAAGAATAGAAAACAGGGATTTAACCAAGGCAACAATTAAACGCAGCCAGCAAATTGCACGCAACCAGACGTCAAAATGTTCTCCACCTTAAGCCCTCTGAGCACCTGATAGACCAAATACTGTATTCTCTCTTCTGACAGCCTCTGCATCTTCATCAGTTTCCCCAGATCCGTCCCCATGAACGGCATCACCAGATAACTGCAGGAAGATGGAAAAGTTATGACATCACTCCCCGCTCTGAAACGACTGAACCAGACGCAGGATGGCGTGACGGCGGGAGCGTTTTCTCTGTTCTCTGCACTTACAAATCATGGAATCTGTCCAGGGAGAGGTCAGCTGTGAACACGTCTAATAGACCGATTACCTGCGCCAGAGAGAAATGACAATATAATGCACTTTTTTCAAGAAAACTGTGAAGTCCTAATTCAATCGGCATTATAAAACTGCACTGATAAGGGGGGTAAAAAGACAGCCCTGCAGTGTTGAGAGCCTGGAGCCTTTAAGTGTGATTGTGTTGGGTCTCACGTTGTCGTGTTTCATGTGTTTGAGGAGCCTCAGCTCCCTGTAGGCCCGCTTGGCGAAGAGCTCGGACTGAAAGGGCCGGTACAGCTTCTTGATCGCCACTTTGGTTCCTGTTCTGGAGTCCACCGCCGAGCTGGAGGTGTGGACACATCAGAGGGAGTGAGACACAAAACGCACAAACGCCCGCCAAAGAAGATCAGCTGACCTGCAGTCCCATCGCCGCCAGTATGAGGAAACAGACTTCTAAGGTCAGTGAAAACAAGGCTATGTGATATCAGAACAGATTCAACATTCCTATCTTCTGATCAGGAATGTTACACACTCAACACCCCCTTCCTCATCTGCTAACACCCCACACATCTCCAGTTATAGCATTGATATCCACGTCCAGGTTGTAGAATCCACCAAAAGTTTCTAGAGTTGTTCATCTGTTATTAAATTGCATTCAGTCAGTCACAGCAGCTTGGTGCCCGCCCACACAGGGTTAATCGCTGACAACAATGGGGGGGTGACCGCATGCTGGGAGACGCACAAAGGTGCCCGAAAACGCC
Source organism: Lepturacanthus savala (assembly GCA_030544235.1). NCBI lineage: Eukaryota > Metazoa > Chordata > Actinopteri > Scombriformes > Trichiuridae > Lepturacanthus > Lepturacanthus savala. Next base: position 20,661,178 of record CM060465.1, read on the forward strand.
GCCGTTTCGTTGCCGTGAATCACTAAACTTGGTCGCGCGCGACTCTAACTATCCGCTGTGTCCTCCCGCGGGCTTCATAAGTGAATCATCTCTGATTAAAGATGTCAGGGCGGCTGCGGTGAGCGCGCAGCGGAGGTTGTCGGCGCAGCGTCTCCATCATATGAGGAAATGAAGCAGCATGTGTTCAGCGGAGCGCGGATACTTTGCCTTTTGTTCGGCTGTGGCACAACGCGGCGGCCCCTGTGTGGCACCATCTGCTCCGCCGCCCTCTTTGTTACCGCGTGAAGCAGCGGCGCGATCGGTTGTTAACAGCTTCATCAACTTTCGCACGTTTTTTTTTTTTAATTTTAATTTTTTTTTTTAAATCAAACTTACCAAACCGTCCCGTACGCTCCGGTCCCCACCTGCTTCAGATCCCTGTACCTTTCCGGTACTTCCCATGAGGTTTTGTTGACATCTTGGCGGTAATAACCGGGTCTGACGCGCTTAGACATCTTATTAATTTGAATATATATATATAAATATAAAATAAAAAGTCTAGGACTGGATCTTCGCTGCTTGTTTTGTCTCTTCGGTCGCTACGCACCCATTGTTCCAGATCCTACCTATGCGCTCAGCGTCGATCATTGCGCAGCTCTGCCTGTCAGAGGCTCAGGGCGCACCCAGAGGTCACCCAAAGCCACTCCCGAGCTGCTGCCGAGGTAGGCCTACAATTAAAGGTGAGGCTGGAATGTAAGTAACAAGAAACTTGGCTGACAGCAAATACGCGTTAGTAGGTGCGCGCGGTTTGAATCGCGACCTAAAAAAAAAGTCGTAAATAGACTAAAAGAACAAAAAAAACAGTCCTTGTTGGGTTTGAACGGCGCCTGTGTGCTGGGCGCAGGCAGCTGGGGAGTTAATGTTTGGGGCTTGTTGGGACATGAGCACAGCTGAAGCCCTGAAGTATATGCGCGCACAACTATGTGGTTTAGCCAGACACAAGTGTCATGTATCCAGGAAACAAAAACGCGGACTTTAAATATAAAAAAGAAACAGGAAATGTCAGATGACAACTTTATCTGTGTCTGATATTTCTACACAGTAAAACAGGTTTAAAATGCATTTGGCCTGCTGGGTGCCTCAATTTAAATTATGTTTGTGTAGAACAAAGTAGTCTGTTGGCCTACAGGGAAAAAACTCCCTTAAAAACAACTTTTAATCAACATCACTGAAACACCTTATGCAACATGGATATTTGGACTTATGTTTCTAAAATGGGGGGGAGACGGCTATTGTTAGAAATAATTACACACAAAATAAAACAAACAGCTGAGGAACACATATCAGGATATATTTCAATATATATTTACTATATAGGAAAAATAAAACTCTTAAACAATCATTTCTTATCCATTCATATCTATTGTTTGTGGATTCTTGACTCAGAAAAAATTTATTGCCAAACCAAATCATTAAACCAATGAGGAGGTGAAAGCAATAATATAGTTACAACTAATTTGTGAATGACAGATTTTTTTGTCTCATGATTGTTTCAGTCCTTAATAAACTTCCAGAAAAAATTCACATGCACAGTCACAACCTTAAAAAATTCAGATTTAGCACTCAGGTCTTTGTTTTTCCTTTGCTCGCCTCTATTGTAGTATTGATGCATAGTGAACATTTTAGATAACACAAAAAGTATCACTTGACATAGTTCTCAGTAATGCTAAGACAAAAGTGTAAGTTTTCTGTAACAGTGGAACATAGTGTGCGTGTTTACCTAGCGCTGCTCATCTGATTCAGTGCAATCACTCCCATCTACTCTCACACATTCTAATCTTTGGTCTAAGATGGTTTGACCCCGCAGCTTGTCAGAGTCAGACAGGTCACTGTAGGACTTGTTGTCTGAGTCGTCATTATCGGCCAGTTAACATCAAGCAGGGAGGGAACGAGTTGGAAAAAGATTCCTACTTTTAATTAACCCCTTTATCGAGGGCATCCACAGAAATTCTACCCTTTAAAAATGTCATCATGGACATCCTACAGCATCTTGTTTTTCAACATAAATGCCAAGTCATGCTTGAAAATTATAATTAGAAGTTTTGTTTCCTGGCCCTGTGACACGTGGTGAAAAGTTTTACACCACACGTGTCAATGTCAGAATTTGAAGCGTGTATCCGTGACTCAACTCGTTCCCTGTCTGCTTTGCGTCTCCTAGGTTTGGCTGTGGGGCTCCTCCTGTTAACTTCACCTTCGCCCGACAAAGTAACGGAGAGCCGCGCAGCAAATGGAAGAGAGAGGCGGCGTCGAACGAAACAAAACGACGACTACGACTCTCCCGTCACTTCATGCAGGCTCGGGGAAGTTTTTTACGAAGATCATGTGACGCAGATGTCATGAGCCCAGGCTGGAGGCTTGCTGTCATAGGGAACAGGCTGCCTGGCTGTGGAGGCTGATGCTTCCGCCTCCTGCTGCTGCTGCTGCTCCTCTTCTCCCTCATCCCTCTCCTCCTGATGGCTGGCTCCGCCTCGGCCGACCCACGCGGGAAGCTCCAGACCTGGCTGAGATGAGAACGGCTTTTCCAGAACCTTGAGGACCTGCTGGACCTGCAGCACAGGGAGGAAGCGAGAGAGCAGGTTATCAACCTGAAAGTGAAACAGTGAAGAAGGAAATGGAATTGGCTGTTTTTTTTGGGGGGGGGGGGGGGGTTTGCGAATGCATAAATTGTGTGTTTTTTTGTTTGAATTATTTATTTAGCTCGGCGACCAAAAGTTTAAAATAAAACGCTTTTGCAGAAGTGCATGGGAAAAACTACCATAAAAATGTAAAAAAAAATAGTTTTTCAACTAGAGCTGCAACTCTATTAATCAACTAACAAACTCAGTTAATCGACAACTATATCTTGATAATCGGTTTGAGTCATTTTTAAGAAGAAAATGTCAAAATTCTCCCGTTCCAGCTTCTCAAATCAGATTATTTTCTGATTTCTTTAGTCTCCTATAACAGTAAACTGACATTTTAGGTTCAGGAAACAGGGATTGACATTTTGCACCATTTTTGGAACCAAAAAAATCACCTATCAAAATATCTGTTAGCTGTAGTCCCTTATTTTAACCATATTGATGTCAATGGTTTAGAGCAAAAAAAAAATGGACCAGTTCACAGAAATGTGAAGTGAGTGAGCATCTTTCAGGGCTCAAGGGATAAAATATTTAGTTTTGATTTGTAAATGGTTTGTAAGGCAGGAGATAACTTCACATGCTTCTTAAAAAAGTATATTTTTTTCAGTGATTAAATATTTTGAATTAAAATGCAGACAGATATATTGTTGAAATTGCATTTTTTCATGTCATCTCCCTTGTTTTGTAAATTGAAGTCAATTAATCATGTAAATATTAATAATATATGTATAAATACATTAGAAATGTTTACATATAGTATATATGTATATTTCATGTAAAGAAATCTAACATAAAAAGGAAGGGAGACATTTGTATGTGGTGGTATTTATATGTAAATTATTACTGGTCCAGCCCACGTGAGATGAACTGTGGCCCCATGAAGTAAATTGAGTTTTGACACCGCTGGTTTAGAGCCTGACCTCAGAGAAGTCTCCGCTCTCAGCCGCCTCTATGGCATTCTGGGCGATGTAGTTCCTGAGTATGACGCGAGGGTTGTTGCTGTCCATCACGGTCACCCGCTCCTCCTGCGCGGCCTGCACATCACTCTGTCCCTCCAGCTCCTGGGCCAGACGCTTCCTGCAGCAGTGATAGCACAAAGCGCTTTGTCACCAGTTACAGTCATGGAACAATGTCAGCATCACCGCCCTATTTCCTCTTTCTCTCCAACCACCCTTTTTATCAGTCACATTTCCATCCCTCATCATCCACACAGATATTATCGCTTATCCGGTCTGTGTAGTTTTCATGCCAAATGTCTTTTTTTTTTGGTTTGCTCATTATTTCCTGCAGACATCTCATTTCCCTCACTGCTTCTCACCTATAGCGAGTGATCCAGCGGGTCCAGTCCTCGGCACCTTTGGCTCTGAGCTCCTCCTCGCTGGTCTCCGTCAGCTCCTTCAGTTTGCTGAGCCTCTGTAGCTGCCTCGCTATCGTCATCCTGTCGGAGACCATCTGGAACAGCAACGGGTTGCTCTGAGCCATAGAGAGCAGCATGGCCAGCTCACTGTCGACAGCAGACACAAAACATTAACGGCTATCGTCGTTAAAGAAGAACAGCGCGTTGTTCTTTGGCGCTTCATGTTGGAATACGAAGGAACTAGATGAACAAAAGACAGACATGATTATGGCGCGTTCTGTTTCGCTGATTATGTTGACACACTAAATAACGATTAGTTCAGGCCAGGACATCAGTTAACATGGTAAAATGTTACTCCAATGACTCTAAACCACATGTTAACATCTGGTTTTGTGATCAGTTCCCCTCGATGGCTTCCAATGCAGAGCAAAACAGAAAGGGAGTTCATGTGATGAGGATGGTTTCACCAGTCATGGAGTGTGTTAGAACAAGTCACGAAATGTTGTATTTTATTCTCCAACAATGTTTGATTTACTAAACGGATGTTTCCGTGGTGTTACACATTGACTGTTGCATAAGCCGTTCCTCAGCACTGTTACTTTCCATATGGGACTGTCAGGGAACAAGTAGCTAATTCCAGAAATGAGCTCCACTAGAGGTGGCTTTCATTAGCAGAAAGTGTGGGCAAACAGTAGTCCTTATGAGGGGGGTTCCATGAGGGGAAAGACTTTAAAGACACTAATTGATTTTTTTTTTTTGTAAAAACAATAGATTAACTGATTCCCATTTTCCCCAATAGCAGCAGACAGCTGTTTTCTATGAGGGTAAACCTGCTGTGATGTAATGGTAAACCTGCTGTCAGCTACCTGCTCAGCACAGAACACCACACAGACAGAGTTAGCGACTTGCTTGTGTGCACAGTGGAAGATTTAGCACCTGAAGAGCCAGATGGTCAGTGTTATGTTTGTAAGTGGTTACTGATGTGGAACCTTAAAAGGGGCCCTATTTAGTGGTTTCCAGTTCAATATTTTAATTTTCGTGGTCTAGTTATAAGATGTGTATTCTTTTTATGGTGCAAAAGTATCTAGTTCGAATTGTAGAAACAAAGCAGTCTGCCTTAAACACGTATTCTGAAAAAAAAAACCCTGTTTCCACCCCTGCCCTCTCTAGTGAAACACCAACTCTTATTGTGATTGGCCTTTTTTCATAATATAACCCCTTTAAACTCATCCGCTGTACTTCCTAATCCCAGTCTTTCAAGCGTTTTCGAAGCTTTTAACACGCAAAGTTAGTATGAAACTAGTCGAAACGTGTGGTGTTTGGTAAGCAGCAGCCTTAACGGTCTCACCGTGGATCCATGGTGGGTTTGTTGGCAGCCTTGAGCTCCTCTAAAGATGCACACTGCTCCAGCAGGAGGTCCGTGGCCCGTTTCACACACTCCTCCTCTTCCTCAGTCTCTCCCTCGGTGGGACAGGGGATTTGACTCAAGCTGCGGAAGGTGTTGGTGAAGTCAGCGCCTGCGTAAGCGCCAGAAAAGGTGATGAGAAAGACCTTTCAAAGACCTTTACAAAACATTTTAAAACCTCATCACCACTTTAAGCAGTATTCAGCAACACAACTTTGACTTAAAGAACAGAACTCTGATCAGCTGCTCCATTATAATAAAAGATAAATTAATTAAAGACCAAGTTAAATTAAACTACAGGCAAAGTTTTAAATATATCTTAGTGCACAGCAAGTCAAGCTCTTTGGAAAAAGATTCAGTAACAACAAAATGTAATACCTCATAAAATACATGATTTTCTAGACCCAGACCCCCTGAGGAAAAGGGGACAGTGACTGATTGACCAATTCATAACCAATATGTGGTATGCACGGACAGCAAGGTTTGTCGCATGTTTAAAAGTGGAGGCGGCTTCACGCAGATCGAACGCCCTCTGGTCCAGTCCCACCTGTGTTGTGCATGGTCTGCAGCAGCTCAGTGATCAGGGTCTCGTCCTCAGGGTCCTCCTTCTTCAATAAGCCCAGCTTCTTCCTCATGTTTTCCAGGTAGAAGCCGTTATACAGAGGCAGGTACTCCTCCATAACCGCTGCGGCCCGCTCTGACGGCAGCTCCGGATCCAGAGCCTCTGCGAGCTTCACCAGGTTCCACCTGCAGATGGCCGGCTGGGCCTGGTAGGAGTAGCGCCCAGCGTTGTCTGAGGCATTGGGAATGAAATCTGGATCAAACCTAAGACGGATACGGAAACGTCATCCCCTGAATTTGTGCAATAAGATTAGATTTACAAGTTTATTATTCTTTCAAAGCACTGTTGTATGATGGTGAATAGTGTGTTACTGCAGAAAATATGAAGGTTTTTTTTTTTTACTTGAACATTTAGCATCAAAAATACATGAAAAATTCAGTGGAAGTTAGGATTTTTTTATGATAAAAATTAGTTTGTAGACCATCTATAAACACACTTTGGATAGTTATAAATTTGCACTTATAATACCTTGATAAATGGTTAATGCATACATTTGTAAAGTAAACTTAACTTATCTGTTGTTTTAGATTAAAAACTGCAATTCCAGGCAGTTTTCCTGTTTTCCTAACCCTGGTTTTGTTTTTGTTAACTATTTTACATGTGTATGCCACCTCCCTGACCTTGCACTACATAACTACTTACTATATATATATAAACGCCTTTTTAACTCTACTTCATGTTAAGAGATAGATGGCTCGTTTAGTTCTTCAGTTGTAATAACCGCCATTGCTCAAGCACTTGATGCAGCCTATGTATGACACGTTTCTTGGATGACATTTGAAAACAGTTCATTCTTGCATTAGAGTTATGGCATTTATTGTTTTAATGGTATGATGCAAGTTTCTGTGATGCTTGTAAATGTTGTTGTGCACTGAAACTGGATTTGAATTCAATTCGTGAACAAAATCAAAACAGCTGCTAGAAAAATCACAATTAAGTATCTATAGTATTTACTTTGTTAATAACCATTAGGGCTGAAAAAATTCCAGGAATTTCCAAAGTTTGGAAACTTTCTGTGGGAATTAATGGGAATTAACAGGAATAAATCGAAAATTTACAGAATTGAAGGTTGGCCATCAACAGGGAACTTGAATATAGTTATAATGTAGCATAATCTTGGCTAAAGCAACTAGATTTAAAGGGATAGTTCAACATTTTGGAATATTTGCCCATTGTCATGATTACCATAGTCATAGCAATAGGTGATACAAGCTGTACTTTATTTATGTATTGTATTTAGTAAAAGACACCATTAACTGCATAGTATTAGCTCAGCGGGTTGCGGCTCTGCTCTGTTGGTCTGGAAACAGCTAAAAACAGTTAAATATTGTGTTTAGTTACCATCAATTTACCATTTAATAATGATGGTTATTATAAAGTGTTTCTGTAGAAATCAGACCTGTCCATGAATCCGTATGGGCCATAGTCCAGAGTGAGTCCCAGGATGCTCATGTTGTCTGTGTTCAGGACTCCGTGGCAGAACCCTACACACTGCCACATAGCTACGAGTCGAGCTGTACGCAGCATCACCTGCAGTCACAGGACAAGACAAAGTGAGGATTATGATCAAAAGAAAAAAGACAAAAATTCTTCTGCTTCATTAGGAATAAAAGGCAGTATAGACAATATGATTACATACTAATTTAATAAGGAAAACGTCAATAGTCTCCATCCATAGTTTAATTCCTTGTTAACATCTTAATGTTGTATTGAACGGAGGACACAGTGACTCAGCCCGAGCAGTCACGATGTCTATAGCTGCTTAACACGATAAGAGGATCCAACTGTTATTGGCTTCAATGTCAAGGCTGGAACTGACCACATGCTGGCGTAAACTGCAAAACACATTATTCATTGACTGAGGCCAGTTTGTGGTCACTCGGGTGCACTGACCTCTCTGAAGAAAGCCACGTTCCTCTCCACGCGGTCTGGGTAATCCCGCTGGATCTCAGGGTAGAACATCTCGATGACGTAGTCCAGCATCTGCCCTCGGATCTCATCCCGTCCGTAGCTGGGACCCTGGCGCCCCGTGCTCTCATCTGCGCGTTTGAATATCTCGAAGGATCCAAACCTGCTCGGGAGAGATCACAGCAGTGACAAACGACATTTCAGAAGTGTGTGAGAGAAGACAGAGATGAAACGTCCACTCACCTGAGGAAAGTGGGAGCGATGCGGAGGACCACGGAGCATCTCTCGTAGTGAGGGTTTCCGCTGTAGTACACGTCCCGTACCACTTTGCTGTCAGAGGTCACTACGGAGCCCGCTCTGGTGGTGGGAACGCCCAGGAAGAACATCGCCTCGCTGCAAAGGAACTCTCTGATACTGGAGCGAAGGACTTTACGGCCATCGGCTTGTCTATGGAGGATACGGATGTAGAAAATATCCTTTTTTTTCTTTTCTTTTTAATTATCCAGTTTAATGCAACTAACAGATCAAGAATTGACCATGGACAAAAAAAATGTCAAATGAGTCTGTTGCATGATAAGCATGTCTGGGTCATGGTGGTAGTTATTTCAATAAATGACAGCTATGGTTAATAAACGCTGCTCAGAGGCTTCATAAACATATATCGGGTCGGTGCATCTCTAAAATATATATATGAAATGAAACATTAAATGTGGAGTTATGTACTTTGCAAAAAACAACTTTAAATGTACATTTTTTCAATTAAGTTTGTTATTTTTAAATTTGTGTATTTTTATTTTATTTTTCAATCCAGCTGCAGTTTGATTGCTATTGTCTGCGTAATTGCTTGTGTGTCACTTTAAACTCGTTTTTTTTTTAATCTCACATAATCAAAGTTTCTAAATTCACATTTACTTTTCATCAATGTGGTTGTCGTAAATACAAACATTGTTTTCCTCTGCGGGAACTACTGACAAACGATCAAAACGACTCGTACCTGGAGAAGGGGGTCAGCCCAGCGCCCTTCACCTGAATCTCCCATCGGCCGCTCGGGTTTTCCCGCAGCAGTTCGGGATCTTGTCCGGGAGGCACCTTCACTTCGCCCAGGTAGCACGCCGCCCCGTCGCCCAGCTGCCCGGCGAACTGTCCGAACTGGTGGCCGCAGTAGCAGTGCGCGGCGGGCTCGGATCCTGGCATCACCGCGGATCCGCTGAGATAAACCGGCCCGAGCGGGTCGTCCATGACTTCGTCTTCCTTCAGCCCCAGCAGCGCCAGGGCTTCACGTGACACGGCCACGAACCGAGGCTTGGTCAGCGGCGTCGGGGAGACCAGAGAGAAGCACGCGCCTTTCACCTGCCGCACGCCCGGCGCCGCGGAGGCGTCCAGGGGAAGTTTCTTCAGAGCGACATTGTCGAAGTCGAGTCGCTCCAGCGGTGAACGACTCATGGCGAGACCAAGGAACCGGAACACCGACACACCGGGGAAGAGCACGCGAAACAGTCGGAGACGAGGTCCTAAATAAGCCATCCACACACGCCCATCTGCCCGGTTCTATTTGCTGGCGCATTTATAAAAGTTCTCACTAGTCATGCTTTCATAATCCTGCAACTACAGCGGATGTTTGCGAGGCAGCGGTGTAACACCATCATTTGTCCGACTACAGTAACACGCCGAAAAGTAAAGCTACAAATACGATAATAAAGCTTCGTAAGTTTATTGCAATCTTTGTTTAAATAGTTCTAAAATACACAGCTGTTGTGTCATAATATGATCAAATGACTGAATTTTGGTTTTCTAATCTTTGCATTTGAGCAACAAAGTTGCAATTCAAAGGCAAAAATAGTTATTCTATAATTCATTATGATTGGATCCGAGACGGTCCCAGCCGCCTGTCTGCGATATCTATTCGCTGGTGCAGTTATTAAGTCCTCAATAGTCACTAATACAGCGGTTGTTTGCGAGGCAAATGGTGTTCAATTGTTATTTGTCCGATGGGAAACACGCAGTGTAGACGGAACATCATATTTTACATAGAAACGAAGGTGAAATGTTAATAACAATTAAGCATTACATAATAGACAGTTTTCAAAGCAGTCATATTAACATAAAACAATAAGTAAACGCAGGTGTTACCAATGATACTAATTAAGATTTATTTCCAGTGAGACTGCTACATTAAATGAAACGGAACCTTAATCAGTATCATTTGTAAATGTGCATTTGCTGTTTCATGTTAATATGGTTGCTGTAAAAAGAGTCTATTACACTGTTGTATGTACTATTTAAACAGTGCTAAAACACACAGCTACATAACTTAATATGATAAAATGACATAATTCTGGCATTCAAATTGTTCCAGGTACATTGTGCAATAATGTGAACAATTAGACAATTTTGAGGCAGACATAGTTTATCTCTACTTAAAATGTTTTATAATTCAATGTTTGGTTTCTTAACAATGACAATACCACACAAAGGTGTGGGGAAACAAAAATGTGACACCAAATACAGGCATTCATAGTTTTCTCTTGGCAAACATACAGCAGATTAAACCTTTGGGAATTAACATGAGGGAGATAAACTGCTTTAATGATGAGGGACCAAGAGGTGTGACTAGTCGCTATAGAGTACAGAACAAACCCATTATGTATGTATTGATTGGAAGACGGATTATCAGTTGCCTTATTATGTTTTTAAAATTAAATTACACTTCAATTACTCAGCATCCAATATTAGTCCATTTGATCATTTAACAAATTAAAGAACATAACTCCTTTAAATAATGTGAGAAACGTCCATACGATTACTTTAAATTAACATTGGGTATAGCTGTAAATCAATGTTTTATAGCCTTGCAACCATGTATTCAGACTTAAATTTAATGGGACAGCTCCAAGAAAACAAAAGTTCAGAGATGTCATCTATTGCCAATTTTTACATGTGCAACAAGAGGCTCTGTATTATAGATACACATTAGTGTTGGTGATAATGAGCCTCAGCAAAAGAGGCAATCTGAGGGTCAAAGGCAGCAGTGATAGCAGTGTAAGGCTTTACATCCCGTCTCTGACTGATTTCAACAGTCCCTTTCTTCCATAGTAGTCAGGTTGGGTCCTTACATTTGAGAGAGACAAACTGATTCCTTTTTCTATCATCTACTTGTTCCCATTTCATAAATCAGACTGGGAAGTGATAATGCATATATCATAAAAGTACCAACAGCTGGTGCACTGAATGTCTAATGAAAGTTTTTAAGTGATGGCTTTCTGTACAAGATGCATATTTTTGTATTTTAAGTATGTATTTTAACTGAAGAGTTTCAGCCAGTTGTGTTGAAACCCAAAACTTGTAGGTGCCACGTAATGGAGGCACAATCAGGGGCCAATTCAGTTGAAACCAAGAAAACACAAGCTGGATGTCTACGTTTAGGACAATGGTATTTACAAAATATGATATGGATAAAATGACAGCATCTTACAAAGTTGAATTGACCATTGTAGTATGTCTTGCATATAACACACATTTTGCCATCCCATTTAAATCACCATTAGCCCTTACAGCTGCATTATGAGGCACTTGTCTGTTGATGTGGGCAGGACCGTGCACAAGGGAAATAAGTTAATTTTGTCCAATTACAATCCAGTGAGAGTTCTTAAGAATATGCATTTTAAATTGTGTTTTTCCAATAATTAAGCAAATGATGGTCAACTGTCCGATTCAGAGATTCAATTCACCTTTTACCTCATGGAGTCAATAAATGCACCAACTATAATATGTGCTTATATATAATTAGTCTCATAATATATAATGATATTTTTCTTTTGTTTGCCTTCTATAGGCTGCATGTCGAGTACAAGACTTGACCAGTCTTTTATAAAGTGCTGGACTTGAAATGGACTAGTTACCAAAAATGCTAATTGATACCAAATGGAGGAAGGAGTCAGGACAAGATAGCATTGGAAAAGTGCATCTCAGAAAATGGCTCAGCTGTGATACTGTCAAATAAAAACTGTGTATATTACTAAAAAGGAATGGTGGGGTGAATGTAAACCTATTCAGAAGGAATTATTGGCATTTGTATACCTTACAAAATGCTGTATTTGCACAAATTATGAAAGAAAACGAGGAGTACTGTCATGGTTTTCTTTGGCAGTACGGCCCTGCTGCGTCTACAGGGACATCAATACGAGGTGGGAGGCTCTTGACCCCCTGAGGTCCTTGTTAGTTCATAGTGTGGGCTGATGAACCATTTTCTCCAGCCTCACCTCCTGTTTTAAGGCCATTGGTGAATGATGCATTGTTTTTAATAAATCAAAGGTCGTGTCACTGATGGCTTCGAGGAGACCGGTGGGGTCAAGCAGGGGGTGGCCGCAGATTCTCCAGTAGTGATTGGACAGCAGGTATAGACAGCAGGGCTCTCCCTATGCTCCCTCCAGCGCGGTAGCAGGCATATCCCAGCATTCCCACCATGACGCCCTTTATAACTGCACGCAACACCCAGCCAAAACGTGAGGGAGGTGCAACACTGAGGAAGAGAAGGACAGACACATAGAGCAGCTGTAAACACAATAGCAGCAAGTCTTCTTTTCTGTTACTGAATAAAAAAAACACACACACACATACCTCATGATTTCATTAATGTTGAGATGCTTTTCCCAGTTTCTTTCTATGCCAGGGACATGACCCATTCCAACAACTCCTACCACCACAGCAGGGACTTCTACAAAAGATGACATGGTCCATGATATAAACTATCTATAACCACATTTTTTTATATTTATATCCTCTATATGAAATCATAGGTCAATTCCTAAAAGTGAATCACCACTTTATAAAATAAGTATCATTTGATACACTAATCACAGAACATTCTGAGCCGAACTGAGCTGAACAAATGAACTGCTAACAACTATATAACGATTGAATAATTCTTCGATTTCAGTGAATACAAAATTTGATTTTAAATTAACATAAAAGTGAAATAAACAGAAACAAATATCAAATTTCAAAAGTAGAATTAGAGATTAAATTCTAATTAGTTATTCTAACTATTACTAAATGAAAAAACAAAACCATATTTTATAATATTTTTGTGAATGAAAATATCAAGTACAGTAAAATACAAGTATGATAAAATACTACTATGTGTGTGCTTGTCAAGAAGGAAACAACATCTGCATGATGTAATGATGTATATCATTACGCAAATAAAGATGCATTTTCGTGAACAGTGTGATACCCACTCTGGGCATTAGGGGGGGCCTCCACACAGCGGGTCGCCTGGCGGAGGGTGTGTGTGAGGTAGATGTCTCTCTCAGCCACGATGGTCTGGTGGAGAGCAGGAAATTCGCCGATCATCTCTGACATTGTCTGCTCCAGCAGGTCCTTCTGTTTGCACTTCTCTACGTCCTCTTTACTGAAACACAGCACACGACATGTGTCAAAACATGACAGGGCATTTTTCCTTTTCTTTTCTCACAAACTATTCTTAGAATACCATGAAAAAAGGGGGAACAAACAGAAACGTTCAGGGCCTGATAAGATGGAGCGATGTGTCAGCATTACATTACATTTTGCAGTTCTGTTTTTTGAAAAGCATTCAGATATTTCAACTGTGGGGGTTTGATGTTATTAACAAATCCAAAGCTGTGAAGCCATTATAACCCAGTCTGGATTAGTGGGAGATCCCACATGTAAACAATTCATAGAATTTGTTTCTGGTTCAGTAATGGAAGCCCACACACTACGAATTCTCAGCTACCGAGTCCACACATGAAAACAGTCACTATGAGTGTGAGTGGTTTGTTTTCATAACTGTTACACTGTACAATATGTGGCGGGGAAAATAAATTGAAGTTTGGCCGGTACCTCAGATACCAGAATATGCTGGAAGTTTGAAATGTTGAGTTTGTTTCTGGCTCACAACACACACACACACGCACACACACAAAATAGAGCAATGTGAGATCATCTACGACTAATAAAAACCTGAAAGGAAATATGACCTGGTCACACAATATTTCCAAAGGATTTTGAGTTGAAAACAATAGCTGTGTTCTCCGAAATTTAGGAAAAGGATCATTTGAAAAGGGGCCACATTTTCAGCAAGTATATTTTCAGGCTACAAATGTGAAACTCACAGAATCAAGCACCTGAATCATGACAATGATCAGTTTGTTATAGAATAAACATCTTTCAAACCTTACTTTTCTGCTTTCCGTTTACGGCTTCTTGAGCAACAAAGGCTCATACTGCAGAAAATGCCATTTTATGCAAAGCTTCCAATCAGATCTGACAGACACCGTTATTTAAAAAAAAAAAAATTGGCAGACTTGCATGTGCTCAGGAAAATATGCGTGGGCGCATGTTGCCTAGTTCTGAACAGAACACAGTTAGATGGATGGCCACCATGTTTACATTTATACTGTTACTGCATTTCATCCCAGGCAATAATTGGCTAATGTAAACTGTTTTCTATCGCCACCATGCATTTTCACAACTCTTTGATACATCACATTGACGTTAAACTCTTATTTTAAAACACTTCTGCCCCACCATTTACACAAAATGAATCCTTTAAACAGCAAACTCTGACCCATTAAGGGTTATATTTACAATTTACAAACATTTCCCCGCTAATGTATTTTGATTACATTTTATATATTGTTTTTGCAGCTGCACACAGCTTTCTAGTTCAGGATTAAGAAAATAAAACTTATGTTTTTTGTTCTTGGATACTTATTGTATTATAGCACTCTACAGAACATGAAATAATATCCAAGGGAAGTGTTAGGCAGCATCAGTTGTGACAGTAATACTCGAATATTATTTCGACAATCTCCTTTTGTCTCCAGCATGAACAAAATTGACTTGCAAAATTCCTTTTCCCTCTCTGCTAACACACAATATATTATGTTAAGTGGAACAGCTGGTTGCTGCTTTATTTAGTGTCTCTGTGGTTTACTCACTCTGAATGCTGTCAGGCTAGTGTTTTCTAACATTGAAATGCTCCTAAACAACATTTTTGACAGCTGCTAGGCCAGATGCAAACAAAGAATCTGTAAATGAATGAGGCTGTACGAGGCTAGAAATGTCTTTTGCATACCTCTACTTCTCTTCTCTGTGCTTCAGTAGCACAAACATTGACATTACCAGGGATTAAAGCAAATATTTTTTATTTGGTTGCATAGGTGGAGAGTAGTGGTAGTTTGTCTTGTGAACACATTCACTCAAAATCAGTGAATGAATGATTGCAGATTAATGCAAAAGTGTCTGGTTGCAGATCTACAGGGAGTGGAGCTTCATGGTAATGGACGTATGTCACCTAAACATTTTTGAGGTTAGTTCATGAGTTAGTAAAATTTGAATTAAAACCAAACATTTATGTTAATGTGCAGCCACAGATATTATTGATTTCATGACCATTTGACATTTTGTGTAAAAAATTTTTACAATTTTTTTTTTAAAAGATACAAATGTACTTTTAAATAATAAGAAACCAACATGAACACACAATGTACATTTAGAAAGACCTGATGAATGCTTTGACTTTCTCATCTTGCTAAACATCATACACACACACACACACACACACACACACACACACACACACACACACACACACACACACACACACACACACACACACACACACACACACACACACACACACACACACACACACACACACACACACACACACACACACACACACACACACACACACACACACACACACACACACACACACACACACACACACACACACACACACACACACACACACACACACACACACACACACACGGGATATATCTGGCTCACGCTCCACTCGCACTCACGCACTCGCAAACACTTGCACACTAACACTTGTGCTCTCGCGTAATTAATACTTTCAGAAATTGTGTAATGAAATGTCAAATATCACGTCAACTCAATTATATGATTTTGGAGATCGTTTGACATACAAATTGAAATCACGTCTAAAATTAAAGTAATTCCACAGCCTTACTGTCAAACGATTCCAGACTCCATGTAGTGCGGATCTAATGCAAAATCCGGCATGGCACCGGAAAACTTTAATCCCTGCATTACTGTTCTAGTTTTTGTTGTTTTATACTCTATACTATTTTACTGAACTTTTAAGATTAATTTCCTGTAAGGTAATATTGTATTTTTAAAGTAATTTTAATATTGAAAAATAACCCATAAACTGTTGGATTCATAAGCAGTATAAATAAAAAATAGTGTCAATAAAATCCAAGCGGTACCCATCCCTACTCATGACATTGTGTGCTAAGACAAAAAC
Organism: Lepturacanthus savala; assembly: GCA_030544235.1. Classification (NCBI taxonomy): domain Eukaryota; kingdom Metazoa; phylum Chordata; class Actinopteri; order Scombriformes; family Trichiuridae; genus Lepturacanthus; species Lepturacanthus savala. The sequence goes on from CM060465.1 coordinate 20,677,432, forward strand.
TGATTCATTTGAGTTCATACCTGATTGGGTCTGACAGAAAGCAAAGACCCCAGGCCAGGCGGGCCTTCTGCCACAGACTGAGAGCAGCAATGGCCCTCTTGAACGTCACCGGGATGGGCCTGTCTCCAAGGTGAAATTTACAGAATGGCACCTGTCCAGCCTGTGCAGAAAGAAGAATTCCATGAATTAAGAAAAGTGACCACAAGAGTTGACATTATCATTTGATTTTCTTGTTTTGTGCATGTTTTACCTCTTTGAATGCCTCCCTAAACTCTCCTCCAGGAGCCATGCCCAGTTGCTCTGTGATGTGAGCTGAAACTTTGAGCAGGAGGATCTGCATCAGGCCAGACATCAACCCATTCTGACAAGCACAAAGACACAGATATGCCTTCAGTACTCATTTTAAGTTGTATCACTTCTGTAGTTGTTATACAAAATTCAAGTGCTGAACAGACTTAAAGATCTCCACTTACACTTGATCCTGTCTGTCCAACATTTATATTTATTTCTTTATTAACATTGTGTGCATGCTGCACTCGAGCAAGCACTGTTGTAAATACCAGAATATTATTACTGCTTTATTCCGAATATTCAATACCCCCGCTCTCTTTGTTTAATACCCCCTCTTTCCTTGGCCCTCTTATTTTTTTTCACTTTTTAAATTCCCATTTTTCTGAAAGCCTGACCTGTTTGATGGCCTGTTGAACCTTATCAAGGTTGATGTCTTTGGCCTCCCTCAGCAATGTATTTTCATCCATCTTTAACATAGACACCCTGTACTGGCAGAGCTCTACCACCACCACGTCTGGCTGCACAGCGCGGATAGTCTGTGTGAGGCAGAGAAAGAGAAGGGCAAACATAAGATAAGACACAGGGGCAAAATGCGAAAGTAAAACTGGGTAAGAGGGCAAAAAATGGAATAATGAATGAAGTAAAAAAATGAAACCAATGAGGGGAAAAAAAACAAAATTACACTTGGCAAAATAGAAATGCCAACATATTGTAAATAGAGCAAATACAGACAGGCCACCTCATTATCACTTCACTGTGCTACACTACAGCGCTTCCACACATTCACAGAATTATTTTACAGAGGAAAAAAAAACAAGGTTCAAATGGCATTCAGCACTGTACAAATGTCATGAATTCTCATTGGCTCACCGTGGCCACATCTTTTTTACTGCTGTCACTGAAGTGGGCCGTGCCCACCAGGTATAGGAGGCTACCATCAGGGGCAGTAAGACAGGTTACTGTCTCTGGGAGATCTGGGGACGTCTGGCGGCGCTGAGCTCTTAACTGCCAAATCAGCTCCATGGCTTCACCATCCGCTACAGAAAAACAACACAGACAAGATAACAAGAGACACTTTTAAAAAGGTACAAAAAATAGGGTTTGAGGTCTACAAATAAAGAAACTATACAAGAGATTCCTTTGTTTGATGATTAGTCAGTAACAAAACTATTACATTTACATCAGGAAAAACTGCATTCCTAGGGTATGACCTGATTATCTGGAGTTAATCTGTGCTCTACACAGTAGCACAACAGAAGCAGTTAACAAGAGATTTGTTATGCAGGGAATTCCCATTGTAAGATTTACATTTTTGAACCATGCAAATTTACCATGACAATAAGGAAATACAATAAAACAGCTGCTCCAATGAAGGGTCAGGTTGTCTCAGACTAAATTCATTAGCATTGAGGGATAATGTTGCAAAACAGAGACATTGACATGACAAGCATATATATAAATAGAAAACAAGGATTAAATGGTCTTTGTGGTGATATACAGCAAATACACACTGCAAAAAACAGGTACTTACAGGGCTCTGGAGGTAGACAAGGCAGTTCCTCTTCTGAAGGATCATCTGATGGGACAACTGACTCATTCTGTGAGATTATTACAACAGTAAACAGGTTTTTAGACAAAAACCACGTTGGCATCACACGTGTACACGCTTAAAAGATCGTTCCCCACAAAGTATAGCCAGTTTAAGAAAGATGGGCTGATTCCAAATTAAAATTGCAATGACTAAAGTCCGTTGTGTTCAGTCGAGTGAAACAAGTTGGCATTACAATTGTGTTTTTGTATGCATACAAATATATAAAACACAAAAAGTCCAATGTGTCTTAATTATAAAAACATATGTACAAACCTCGGAACTGTTGTCTTGGTCCATGTTTGAAGCACTGAAAGCTGCGAGTGACAGAAACCAGAATGAAGGGATCGTGAGGCGTTCACTGACCACAGGAAGTTACAGCGCTACTGACTGCTGACGTCGCTTCATGTGTAAACGTAGCTAACAGTTATTGAGCAATACGTGGTGGCGGTTTTTAATTTAAGAGGGTAAACCAGCACCACTACGACCTAATGTTTGCTACACAGCTTAATGAATAAATGGATCTATAAACCCGTTAGTTATCGTTACTTCCAGGTACGGGACTGTTAAATGTGGAGCTTTTGCTGAGGACTCGTCGATTTGGCTAGCTAACGCTACCCGGATGATGACACTTAACGCATGCTAACGTAGCCTAGCAAGACCGGTATAAAAAAAAAAAAGTAAAGTCACACACGATGGACTAATTTTACGATTCCGCCACCCTCAAATACAAAATGTTGACTTATTTACACGATAGATGTCTAAAAACGAACAGCCGCAACTTACTGAGCAGCCAGCCCGTCTGTCAGTGTGCTCTTCGCCAGCAGTAGCGCACACAGGACTCGGCTGTGAAATGACAGCCGCGGTGCATCCTGGGTATTGTAGTCATAATAATTGACAGGCCATACATTTTTTTTTTTAAAGAAAATGTGTTTTTAATGTTTTTCATGATAACATTTTACACACTACAATCAAAGTCTGGACTCTCTTCTCCACATTTTCACGAGTATTAAGAGTCAAGAGATTTATCTCAACGCAACATTCTCAATGTGAAAATCTACACCAACCAGTTTAAGCAGAGCTGTGTTACAACATATAACATGCTCTCTCACACACTTACACTCGTGCTACAAGTCTTAAAGTGCTTTTGAATGCATTTAGTGTGCTTGAGTAGTCCAACAAGGGGATATTGAACCAACCAACCAACCATTTTCACGGCAATGAGATGGATTATTTGTTATTTCCACCAAAACGAAGCATAACTGGAAGCTGAAGTGAGAAGATCGCTGTCTCCCATCACAAGTAAGTAGTAAAAGTGTGCGTTTTATTTAATGCCCCAGAGGATAGGCTATGAGTATAGTATGCATAGGTCTACTTTATAAGTAGCTCCCTAGACAACAGCACTAATGCCTACAGTAGATGTCATATTGGTGTGTCAGTGCAAGACAGTTCCTTTATCAGTGTTGCTGTAATGTATGCAGCCGCAAGAAATGCATATGGACAGTTTGTGGTAGGCACCCATCCCCTTGTCCACTTACTCAATCCCTGTGAAAAGTGCTAATCTACCTTATATTCTTGGTTTTACTACAAATAACAGAACAACTATTCTAAATATTCATTCCTTCATGTTTTTAGTTGTTGGTGATCAAGTGGATGTTAGCACAATGTGAGACAGGGCAGGAACACTGAAAGAAAGTTTGATTGTGTGAGACCAGCAGATGACAATCAAAAGCTCATAAGGTAGCTATCGTAGCTTTCCTACTCATCATTCACTTCACATCGCTGCACTCCCACAAGAAGCTAGTAGAACAACGAAAGTCATATACTTCACCGGTGAGTCCAGCTCCGTTCATCATATTGGAGCTGCAATAAAGTCAAAAACACCCACATTGTACTAGACGCATTTCTATAGTTTCACATTGTCCCTCAGAGCCACCCTTTCATCCCAGTCAGTTATTTTGCTGTTCCTTAATATAATACGCCAATTGACCTATTATTAATGATGTGCAACTACAGTCGAGTCAGGATACACGTTTCTAATCAATGATGAAATGGCAATGGCATCGCCATGAAATGTGTTATATTATAAACATCCCACAAACACTGGGTCATATACAGTGTCTTTATATGTATAGCGTTCTGTGAAATATTATGCTGTAAGCGCATACATTATTGCCACAAATATATTGTGATCTTTTGCATATTAAGTGTGCAGATCTCAACAACTGTATTGCGTCAGCTACCTGTCTACTTGACTAATTGGATAAAGGGACTAAGCATTATCATATGCGTTTGAAAGAATTTTTTTTTTTTTTTTTTTTTTGAAGCCATAATGCAGTCCTCTGTAAATATGCATTCGGTGGATCTTTTTTTTTTTTTTTTTTTGAAAGCACACTCATCCTTCGTAGTCTTTTTCATCTTTCATTATTCGATATAACTGACACTGCACTGTAGCACCCTGTTGAATTATATCACTGCTGGTTTCATTGGAGGGTGATAAGCTGTACACAGTCATCCTGAGACATGAATGTGACATCATTTCCTAAAGTACACTCTCGTCAACACTATTAAACACACGTCTGTCCTTCTTATCCTCTCTGAGTCATTTTTTTTACCATCTAAAAGTGCAGTTCATGACTGGAATTTTCCATGTCATCTTCTCGCTGTCTCAATTCCACTCATTAGTCAGAACCATATACACCTGTCACAGAAGTGTGTGAGTTCATTCAGAGAATAGAGGTGGCTGTTGGTAGAAGGTGATTGACTTGGTGGTCAGGTGTGCAGGTTGTAGTTTTGGAGGGGGGTGGGGGGTACAGAGAGGAGTGAGAAGAGAGGAAACTCCATCAGCATTCCTCTTTGTCTACTTCAACATTCCCCGGCGGCGATGAGCTCCCCGGGTCTCTCTGCCAGTCTGTCTCTACTGTGCTCTTTGGCCTCCTCTTCCTCAAAGAGAGACTGATGAATGCTCAGAAGCTGGTGTGTTGGGGCTCTGGCCAGGGGGGGCGGTTGAGCCTCAGGGTTTTCCACCTGGGTGTGAGGATCCCTTGGTGGAGGAGAGGACTTAGGACTGAGGGGTTCCTCACTGGATGGCGGGTTGGGGCTAACGCCGTTTACATAAATAGTGGTGGGCAGGGTCACTGCGCCAAAGGTAGTGTTTGTTGATTCTGGAGAGCAAACCTTAGTCTCTGGAAAGAAAAGAATAAAAAACACAATGCTGTGGTAAGAAGGAGAAACTCAAAATGAAATAATGAATTCTGCCCTTAACCAAGAAAAGCAAGAGTAAAGGAGAGATCAGCCTCACCAGTAATGGCACCAGAAACATGAACAATAGTGTGTGTGCCTTCAAGATACACTGTATCCATGTTGTGCTCTGTGGGTAGAGGCTCTGTGATTGTGGCTTCCACCTTCGGCTTACGAATGGTCAGCATGTACGGGTGGACGTCCAGAGAGAAGTTGCGAGCGTGCTTTTTTTCCATGCCGCTTAAATCTACAATTCAAAATGAACAGAGTGATTTGATATGCCAAAAAGCCGCTTTCTTACACATCGAGCAGACACTGAACAACATTACCATTCATTAAGAGTTATGGTTCTGGCCATGTGACAAATGTTAGTCTAATATTCACTCTCCTTAATTTGGTCTACAACAACCAAATGGACCACATGCCACTGTGTAAGACCCTCAGTGATTTGATTCATTAGTATAAAAACATCAACCTTTAAAAGAATATTGTATCTTTTGCCATAGTGCTCATTGTATTAAATACCTTTTATTGCAGGATGTTGTGTGCTCTTACTATCCACAAGTGGTCCAAGGAAGCTCTCTGTCACTGTCTTCCGTCTGAGTGGTTTGGGTTTTTCAGGCTTTGTGTTATTTTCCAAACGTGTCAGTGTAAGGGGTTCCTGTGTAAAGGACAGAAAATACAAAACAGGTCATTATATCTTATATTCAGCAAAAAAGACTATTATAGCATTACTGAAATGATCGCTGAAAAAACCTCTTAGCAAGAGCTGTTATGGCTCAGTTAAATGTATCTTGGTCAGACCTCTCAGTTTATGCTGAACTGCTGTGATCAGGTGAAGCATTGCTAATAAATAAGTTATTATTCTGTCTTCTTTCTAGAGAAGACTAGGTTTCGAGTTTTTCTACTAACGTCGCTTAAATAAATGCTGATAAAATACGACTGAAGACAATAAAATTGTTTTCACGCCTGACTGCCTTACCTTGAATTGTTGATTCGAGCTCGGGATCCATTTAATCTTCTTGCGGGGCCGTTTGATGACCAGAGGCTCCATGGCCATATCTCCCACTCCGATATCAGTAGGATCCATGTTTGGGTCTATCGTTTGTATCCCAGAGTCCCTCACAGTGGGCGTAGTGTCGTGGTTCGACTGTGCAAGTGCAGCCAACAGCTGCCTGACCACGTTGTCGTACATGAGGTCACTCTCGTTGGTGATGAAGTCCAGCCTGTTGAGCGACTTGATGTGGTCCCTGTTCTCGTTGCAGAACATGGCCAGGATGTTGATGTCACAGAACTGAGACTTCTGCCAGCGCCGTCGCGTTTTGATGCCGACTTTATGCAGTTTGTCAAATACAAAGTTGGACTTGCGCACCACAAACAAATGCAGCAAATTAATCAGGATTATGAGATTCATGGTGCAGAGCAGAGAAATGTCTACTGCCGCCATGATACGTTGCAGCTGCACCGCAGGCAGTTTACAGTTCACCCTGATCTTCAGCTCCAGATAGCTGCTGATGTCTGGGGGCTCACCCAGCGCACAGGTGAATTCATTCTGCCTTTGGCGGGCGTAGTAGGCGCTAAGGTAGGAAATGGGGATGGAGCTGAGGCAGATTATAGCCAGATGGCGTCCCAGGTAAAGCTTCGCCAGAAAGTTACTTTGTCCTCGTCTCTCTAGGTACTTCTCAAACAGGTTCTGCTCGGGACTTTTCTCCTTCTCGGCATTCTCTATGATCTCCCGCCTCTCTCTCTCAGTTATGCCAGGTCCTTTGGATTGGATCTGCTTCTCGATCTTTGGGGCCCGGCCCTCAGCAGCTCGGTGATAACAGTTATCAATCTCTTGAAGCAGGAAATTGAGCTCCGACGTGAGCCTTGTGGAGGCCAGGAACTCCCAGCCCAGAGCAGGAATGTACATGATTCCAGCGAATGCCAGCAGAGCATAGGGCAGGAACTTGTGTTCAAATAGTGAAGGCCAGAGGTGAGATTCTACACCAGGTACAGCGTCACGCAGCTCTGTCCAGCAGTAGCCTCTTGCATACAGCGCCTGGTCTCTGGTGAAGTTGTGCGGTGTGTAACAGTATATGGATTCCTCTGAAGAGAGTAGACAGGGAAAACACCAGTTCAAAAAGTTGTTTAATTAACAAGATGGATTTTTCATACTATTTAAATTTTAAAGGCTGAGGTATTAATACTGCATCCATCCTTTACTTTTTAAAATCTCAGTGCTCATTCCTGTCACGTCGTTCTTCCGAACACAGCAGTTGTACGAACAAGACAAAATAAAGGTTTTTGAAAACTTTCTCAGTTCTTTATTTCAGAGTCAAAAAAGGTAAACATATGGTTAAAATGTGGGATTTAATATTTCTTTATTCAATGAAAGTTCTTTTCAAAGGTTGTAGCTGATATCTTTAATGTTTAGCGTTAATAAGTAAGAGTCTTTAATAGGTACGCAATTTGTTGAGTACAAAGCACTGTGCATCTCAGACAATACTGTATATTGTTTTTTTTAAATAATAGAAGTGTTTGCTTGTCTTAGATAGAAGAATTAAGAACACACTGCCACACTGTGACAATGCTGCACCTTTTATGTTCAAGTCTAAGGAGTTTAGGGATGCAGTTTAGTAACAAGGTTCACTTTATAACCTTTAGAATAAATTGCAGTGACAAATGTGAAAGTCTTAATAACATTTATATAATGTTATTAGAAAAAAAATGTCACTAGGGATTATGCATTTTTCCTTGTCAAATTAGCTATCTCCTAAAAAAATGATGGTAAGCTCTAAGTTTGTAGAGGCCCTTCTGCATCATAAAACTCAAAATTTACCAACGTATGAGTTAGTCAGGAACAAGTCGAATAGTTGATATGTCCACTGACTATTAGTCAGCTAAGAATGTCTTTCGTCGAGGACCGCCCTAATTGTCACTTTTATGCTATAGTCTATGAGTTTAAAATATGCAATGACATCACACGGTGCTATCTTTGTGCTGATGCATCTAAAAAAAAAAAAAGAAATGAAAGAAACACACCACGGAGCAAATACACAAAAGTTTTTAGGACACCCACATCTTTTCTGCTGTTCAAGTTAAAACCACAGTCCCAGTTGTTTAATGCTGCTATGCAGACAGCCTGACTCAGCAATGAACTAACCGCCCCCCCTCCCCCCACATCCGTCACTTACACACCAACCCACCACCCCCCCCCCCAAGCTTCCCCCTCCAACAATCTACCGCGGCACCCGATCTGTCTTCCTCACTCTATAACCTTTCCAGCCCTCTCCTTTTCTTTCCCTGCCTGATCTCTGACTACTTCTCATCACCATGTCACAGGAGACACAAAAGCACTGCATAACTCATTTTCGCTGATTCTCAACTGTCATCATGTTCTTGCGGTGGAGCTGTGGGGTCTGTACAGCTTACTGTGCCAGTACATTTCAAACCATTTGCTGGGCCCTGTCACAAACTGTACCTCAGTCTAAAGTGTGAGTAGGTGTAACACCTGACAGACAACCGGCTCCCTCTAGTGGCTGAACAGCTCACCTGCAAAGTTCCTGGTGAAGACGAGGGTGACCAGCAGGATGGGGATGATGACCGTCCCTATAGTAACGACACGATCAAAGGGCAGCTCCAGCTTGAGTTGCACCATCAGGCTGGCCAGCGCCCCGCCTTTCTCGTCCTGAGAGGAACCCGGCAGGATCAGCTCCTTCAGCTTCTCGCCGGCGAGCAGAGCTGTAGCCATGTCTAAGTTTTGATCGAGGATATTCTGCATCTGGGACGCAAAGGGCACACGCTGCAACCCCCCCTCTGGGTCGGAGGGGAGACTGCGCTCTCCCCGCTGTAGTTGAAACGCTCCTTCCCACAGTCAGTCTGACACGCACAGGCACAGGCCAACTTCAGCCCCTGTCACCACACGCTGGAAAGATGTGGGTCATGCTGCTCAGATTCGTCTGTTCACCGCTGTTTGGTGTCAGGGACACACATAATGTTCAGGAGCAGACTCCTCGCTCAGGCCTCTTCTATGTGCATCTCTAAGTTTTGTCCTGTCTCTACAGCGCCTGGTCTCAGTCTACACAGCCTGTGTGGCAGGTTGAAGAATGAGCCGAGTTCAGGAGGCGTCCTTGCAATCCCCAGGGAAGGTGATTGTTGGCTGATGAGTTATTATGGGAGTCTCAGTCTGGAGATGCTCTGAGTAATTCTTTCCTGCAAGACAGATATTACAGTTATGGAGGTAATTGTAATTATTTTATAACTGATAAGGATTAGAAGAGATCTTATGCACAAGCTGTTATTACTGTGAGCTAAAATGTGCCAGGTACTTAGTGCAGTAGTATAGTATGAGTTCACATTGTTTCACACGTTCCTCGCAAAAACTCTGTGGTCTCATCCGTTCTCATCAGTAATGCAGTCATGTGGCCAAGGACGACTAGTCCTCACTCTCTGACCAGTGGAGTGTGTTAATGTGGCTACATCTGAGAGGGATTCTGCCTTTGATCAAACAAGGACGCCAAAGGGCAGATTTATTCTCTGGAGAGAGAGAGCTGAGGATTGCTTTGTTTTGACCAACTATGCATTTTCTTAAAAAAAAAAAAAAAGGGGGGGGGGGGGGGGGGGGGGGACAAACAAAAAACTTCTGTCTCTACTATTCCAAAATCCCTGCCCTGCCCAAAAGCTGGACACCCGCTGGTGGTCATAATCTCTGTGGAACAGCGTGTTCTCACTGGGATTTCAGGTGAAGTCAGACACTTTTTTTTTTTTTTTGTTGGCCTGTCCTGCCCTGTGCATGCATGCATAAATAATGCGGATGCATGCGTCGGCACTGCTGCTGCATGCTCATTTCACATGAAGGTTATGGGAATGTCCTTTGTGAGCAGTGTGAATACATCACCTCTTCCTATCAACAATCCTCACCCTCTTGCTCTCTTTTCTTTACACCCCCCCCCTCTCTCTCTCCATCCCCCTCCCCTTCCTCTGATTATGCAAAATCACTGCTCATAGACGAGCTTTTGCTCCAGTCCAGTGCTGTAAAGTGTACTTAATATCTCAGAGTTGGGCCTCGGGACTGCATTTTCATGAGTACGGGGGACAATTACAGATAAAGCCTAAGAGAGGATTCCTTTGAAATGTTATCAGAGGACATTCGAGGCTGCTGTTAATGCTGACTTCATGCAGTAGTTTTAACAGCAAAAAAAGCGAAGAGAACAAGATGTCCTATGAGATAACGCGACACAGGCTGCAGTGTGATGTTCTGTCCATGTATTTCCTCAGTCCTGTGTCTCCCTACCTGTTGCCACTTCTCTCTCTCTCTCTATCTCTCTGTCTCTCTCTGGTTGTGTGAGTGGAGACAGGTGTGCTGTAGTCAGAGCAGAGCCCCACCAGCTGCACCCCATTCAGTAATCAAGATATCCGCATCTGCCAGAGTCAGATCGTAGCCACTGCTCAGTCTCTCTGTCTCCCATCTCCTACTCTAGCAGAATCGCAGGGATTCTGTTTCGGACTTGCTCCCCTTGACCTGTTCTCAACTTCCCCAGTTGTACAAGTTTGTTTCGGCCTGCTGTAATAAATCCTTTGTCCTACCACATCCCGGGTGCTTCGGATTCACCCGCTCTCCCCCCTCCCCGAAGACTCACCGAATGAAGGACGCTAAGAGAAGTAATAAACTTTGTGTCGTTTCGATTTAAAGGGGCAGTACGGCATTTTTCCAGAGGCTGTCCGGCCGCCTGCGAGCCGCTGGCACTGCTCCAGTCAAGCAGATTATGCTCTCCAGTTGGGAGATGCTGCCAGTGTTTAAACAGGGAATCCCACATTCCTTGGCCACTACAACCCCCATCCGCTACGACCAGTGCAGTGGGCTGCAAAGAAACCCAACCAGGCTCCAGGAAAACAGCGGAAGCGGCTCACTTTATTCATTATGAATGAGACAATGGCCGGAGAGGTAGGAAGTTTCAGCCTGACCGACTCCGACTTGTTCTAAGACCCTCAGAAAACAGACCCGATAACGGTGCAATGATGGATTTTTAGGAATAACGTTTTACACTGATGGTACACAGGAGATAGAAACATAACGCCCAGACTGTGCCCACACTTTTGACTCTAGAAGTCCCTGTGGGAACACTGCAGGAGCATCTCATTAGCTGGAGATGAAGATCGCTATGTCCTAGTTGTATGGTGTTTGGCTGGGATTGGTCCTCGCATGCTGTCTCCTAACAGGTCTCCGGGTCCGGGACGCTCAGAGACAATCCGGGGAGAGGGGAGGGGGGGGGGGGGGCGAACATACTTCCATCACAGACGCGTTCGCGTTGCGGTGAATCGCCTGCGGACGGTCGAGGTCCGTTTCAGCACCGGAGCGGCGGACAGCTCCCGAACAGCCAGCGGGAGACGAGCCGCTGAACATCTCGAGTGTGTGTGTGTGTGTGTGTGTGTGCGTGCGCGCGCGTGTACTTGCGAAGAGGAGATCCTCTCGTCAGCTGTCTACCTGTCCACGTCGGTGACTATCACCGGCGGCAAAATAGCAAAAGTCCCTTTCGGGCGCTAATAGCGATGGAGCCATGTGCAGGCAGCGAGGAAACAACACAACGCACTCACCGTGTCGCGCTTGCGTCTCCCGGCGCGGGAAGAGTTAATCTGCAGTGCGGGCTAGCAGCTCCAGCATGTAGGCTATCCGAGGAGCACACCGGTTTGTTCCGCCTTTCTCCCCCATCTCTGCCCCCCCTCCCTCCCCTCCACACACATACACACACACACGCACACGCACACACACGCACACACAGCTCCTTTCCTCTCTTCTCCTCCCCTGCCTGCCCTGCCTCTTCCTCAGAAACCAGAGATGATATAACACGTTAAGATTCTACAGTTCATCACATAACCTTCGCATGGCTATGACACCCCCCCCCCTCCCCTTCCACCCCCCACGGTAAACACTGATTCACTAATCCCATCGATATTCTACCAATTAAATCCTCATTTGCACAGGTTTGCCATGGATAAAGTAGACTGATCTGTGGTCGGTGCTGAAACACCACGAATGATCTGTGGAGATTAAACACGTCTGAGGATCAGAATTGTCACTTGAGGTGTAGGACTGTAGGTTATTCTCGTGTAGTACAGATCGGCTTCAATTCTCCGATCTCCTCTTCATATGTTGTGTCTACAACCGAACTCCAAGGCAGTGACAACACACATGCACTCAGCCATTGGGAAAAATCTCTGTCATTCACACTCGCTGGGTGTGGTCACAATCTGGATTTCTTTTGTGTTTATTTTCCCTCTTTCTTTTTTTTTTAACTTATTTTATTTGAGATGATCATTAATCGTGTAAAGTTACACTGAATATATTTTTCTTCCTCATTATTAGCTCCCTTCCCTCATCATTTCCTTTCACAACAGGTTTCCCTGCATTTTTGAAGATAAAGAATATGAGAGAGAATAGAGAACACAAACACACACCACACACATATACATACACAGTTGGTTATATAACAGGTGAAACAAAAAATGATAATAATAATACAATGAAAAACATACATCAAATGAATGAAAAAAAGATACATTAAAATACAAAAATGAAAAAAAAAATTGAAATTGAAAAAATTGGAAAACCTCTTTTTAAAGCACCATATAGTGACATACAGAGGATGTAAAACAAAAAGCTAATTTTCAGAAGGGAGTATCCCTTCTATAACCGCCATGGGTGTCTATCACACATCAATAATTACAGTAAACAGCTTGTGGTGGTGACTGAAGTTTGCCTGAATGTTGCAGAAAGCTGTGGTTGTTCCTAGAAGGAGCCTCTTGTAAAGAACCAGCCTCATCCGGTGTCTTTATTTCATTGTAACCGTTATCATCGCTCTTGTCAGATCGCCACTAGCCTTCACCACTTGAACTTGGACCTGCTGGACTCTTGTGGACATGCAGCAGTGGCGCGTCCACGCTGCTCGTCAGCTGGACAGAGCCACAAGTCAGTTTTTCCCCAAGCCGGTTTCTGCCGGTTAGGGAAGCCGCCCCTCGCTACGTCTGCTTCCAAATATAGTCTCTCTGTGTCTCTCTCCCCCCTCTCTCACTCTGCCTTACATTTACACTCTTCCACCCCTCCCTTTCTCTCTCTCTCTCTCTCTCTCCCTCTCTCTCTCTCTCCCTCTCAGATCTTGAGAGGATGTTCACATCTTAAGATGTGATGTCAGTTAAGTGCTTCCTGTTTCCTGTCATGCTGATATGAAGACTGCAACAGACCACAATCCTGCATTAGTTTAGGTGAGAGGTCTCCAACCCTGCTCCTAGAGAGCTACTGTGGTTGCAGGTTTTTGTTCCAACCCAGCAGTTATACACCTGATTCCACTAATCAACCATTAAGGCCCTTGCTATGGAGCTCTCTTAGTAGAATCAGGTGTGTTGCTGCTTGGCTGAAACAAAAGTCTACACCCACAGTGGCTCTCTAGGGCCAGGATTGGAGACCCATTAGGTTCATATGCATAAAACCTCCAGTAAGTGAGATGTTTATTCTCTTTTCCATATAAGCCTTATTAGGTATAATAAATATAGTCTATATATAAATATTATGCCCACATATTTAGTATTTTAAGCTTGTTCAGAACTTAGCAAGTTACTGTAGTTGTTTTAAATGCGCCGTATAAATAAAGTTAAATTAAATTAAGTGTATGTTACAGTGCAATAATAATGAGAACATGACACCGTTATCATTTCCAAACAAGAAATTATTTTTGCTTCAGGCAATAACTTTTGTGTGTTTGTTTCCTGGTTTGCTCAGTCAGTCATGAGTGAGAAACATTAAAACATAAAGGAATTATAACAATAACAAATACAATTAATTAAAAAGCACTTTATTTTTTTTGAACAAAACACACATTCAGTTAAGACTTATTGCTTATTCTCAGTTAATGTATCTACAGTAATGAACTAAACTACTCTGACCACTACCAGACTGTTGTACATCAGAAGGCAATACATATTTTGCTGAAAAACAATAGCTTATAGCTTATACAAGAACAACTAACACAGTTAGGACACAGGGGACATTTTTCTCGACATTTGTTTTGGATTTTAACCCCATTTACAGCTGTGGCTGTCTGAAACCATCATCAGCCCCTGACTGCAAAAAAGTACACACATTGTATAGAGCTAGCACTACTATGAGTTTAACATAAAGCACTTTTTTCATTATGATAGAAAAGCACAATATGAGTGCAGTCTTTTTACAATTTTACTAGACTTCTACAAAACTGTTGTTCATCTGAAGTGCAAACAAGCCTTTGTACAGTAATGATTGATTGGCTCGTGATTGTTTATTGTACGTAGGCTGTATGGTGTCAATGGCAGACGTAACCCTGTTTGTGCTTTTTGCAAACGCTTTAACCTCTAGGTCAAATAAAACCAATCCTCCAAGAATGTAACAAATACCCTACAAAACCCTAAAGCAAAGTGCTTAAAGCATTTCCTATGCAAATATCTTCACCGAAAGAAACAAACACATTAAATCCCCCTTCTGCTCCACTCCTTCTTTTTCTCCATCTTTCTCTCCTTTTCTCCGTCTCCCCTTGTCTTCCCAAATAAATCTCGGCTGCCTTTTCTTCTTTTTTTTTTGTTCTGGTGGCGCCCCTTTGCTTACAGCTTAGAGAGTTTTATGGTGTTTTCTTCAGTTTTTTTTTCTTTTTAACTTTCCCTTCTGACCGCTTCTTATCCGACTCCTCTGTCGGAATTTTCATTGGGCCATTTGGACCACAACGGCCTTCCAGGCTCTGTCTTTGTCAAAATCCTGCAGCGTTCGATTGGAAGTGTGCTGCTGAGGGAGCAAAGCAGGAAGACGGAGCAAGGTCAGGAGAAAGGGATTTAACAGAAACAGAGAAGGGTGAAGGTGACAACAACAAAAACAACAAAACAGCAACACAACACCAAGCAATGGTGAAAAATGAGCTGCACATAATTATAAACTATGGTGAGTCTAATTAAATGTATGATGCTACGACATGCACCTGCTGGAAGTGAATGGGCAGATGAGGAGAGGAGAAAAACAGACAGATGAGCATATGTTCATAATTCTTGTGTGTGTTTGGTGCGTACATCACAGTATTGCGTCGGGGCCTGCATGCTGTCATGGCATTCTACAGCCCCCATGCGGAGCTGACTCTTGTAGGCGGCACAGTGCACCACGGTGGCCGAAGTGAGAACTGCCTGCACCAGCAGCAGCACCATCAGAATCAGCAGCAGGATGTCGTAGGATTGCTGTCTCGCACAGACACACAAGCAAACACATGAAGGTGAAACGAAACGCTTCCGAACGAACAAATCGGTTTGGGTTTCTCTAAAACCTGTCCGTTAAATTACCTTGGATGTAGGCACATCGTGCAGGAAAATTTCAATAAAGCTGATCACGCTGCAAGAGAGAAAGCCGGAGGCTGAAAAGAGCAAGGGAGATGTCACGCTGCTGATGGCAATCAGCACCTCCACCTGAGACAAACCAGGAAGTGGGAAAAAAAAGCATGAGTGAGATTATAGACCCAGGAGATCACAGTAATAGACTTGAACAATAAGGATTATCGTGTCTCTCCAGACCTATCCTAATTAACTTCACATGAAATACCTCAGGAGTCAAATATTGGAGTTCTGCAAAATATATCACTTTAATTGATTGTGTTCAAGGTTTGCGCAGTAAATATTAACAAGATTGGCTAGGGCTCCGATTATAACGGCGTCTCGTACTCACCAGACATTTGTTGGGGTACTCTGACACAACGTGACTGGCAATAGCACTTGGAAAACACTGCAAAGGATTAATGATCAGACAGAAGGAGAGCAATTAGTTTGTTATCAGTCTGAGCTCTGTGTGATAATGAAAAAGTCAGCTTCAGTCAGCAAAACTCACAGCCACAAGGATCCAGAAAAATGTGACCGACAAGTAGGGCCCAGGCAGCAAAGCATCCATGTTGAGCGCAATGATGCCTCCGAACACAGCAGAGATTCCCACGATCACTTCGATCACCTGTTACAGACAGTTCTCTGTGATTTGATAGAAAAAAAACGGCATATACGATGAGGCCAACGGCTACTCACAGAATATGCTTTGAGGAGGCGAGTGGGGAACACCGCAGGGGTCACGACCACAGCTCGGTCATATGTCACAGACTGGAAGATAGAAATTAATATCGAGTTAGGATAGAAGAGTGTAAGCTATAGGGAGGGTAGGCATCAGTTGAGAGAACGAAAGCAATCAATCACACATACGCACACATGCTTACACACCTTCCTGTGGCAGCAGCAGTCCTCTGCAGAGCGAGCTGACAGGATGACAGTACTGGCCATCAACACCTCCAGCAAAATCATCAAAATGAGGTTAAAGTTGATCTGAGACAGGAGTAGGAGGGAGACCACAGACACAAAAGCAGGGACGATTGAGGAAAAGAAAAAAATTGGACATGTTTAATTTTTCTTTCTGATATTATTTTTTAGGTGATCTGTGATTGGCGTACATTAACAGCAGAGGGGTTCAAGACCAGTTTGCATCCAAACCAAACAAGACAGGTGGTCGTCACCGCAAACGTTGACACGTATACCACCTGGAAATCTGACACCTTGAAAGAGAAGATTAATAAAGAAAGGAAACATGAGACCTGCGTTAGTATCTAGGCTTCATTTCCAGACAGAACTTCAATTAAAAATCAATTAAAACACAATTATCTCCTTCGTCTCAGGCGTGTTTGTTTACTCACTGCAACACGCCTGTTCTTGGCAATGGCAAAACTAGCTATGGCTGCGGGCAGACCCTGTGGAAAACGGCAAGGATACATGTGAAAGGCTGCAGATGCTGTATGAAAATTACATGTTGTTGTTGGCATTTTAGATCTTAGTAAATGTGGATATCATCGCGAGCACGGCTGCGATTACACATGCATGGCGAGCACTTACAGAGCCCGCAGCACAACGCAGGTAGTCCATAGCAACAGGAAACAGATTTCCCAGGTACAGAGAGAAACCAGACGTGATGAGCAGGCTGCCCTGAGGACACAGACGCAGGTCACGAAAGCATTCAACAGGTTAGAATATCTGCAATGTTTCACACAAAAGCATGTTAATTTGAAGCACTCAAACACAACCCCAGGTGATAGATGCACCCCCCCAGTATATAAGTGTATGCTCATTCATGGCTGATTATAACAAGAAGAAAGAGTATCTTTCTCTTTGTTTAAATGTGGAGGCACAAAATATGATTTCTTGTCACATCCTACTAAAATTTTCTAGATTGGGAAGGAATCATCCCCAGCCTTTCACGTTTGTGTGTCAGGGACTGAATGGTTCAGTCCTGTTTCGTGCCTCCTTCCTAACTCCTTTCATCTCACCCCTATGAGGACGCTGTAGAGCCAGGCCCTGCAGCTGAAGCAGGGGTGCTTTAGTTGCTCCGGCTGGGCCAGCTGCAGGTCACTGGCCCTCACGTCCACCGTGTAGCTGTCGGGCCGGTCCCTGTCTGGCCTCCCCCTGTCGCTTCGCCGTCCCAGCGACCCGCCGCCCCTCTCCAGAGTGGACATGTGGCTATAGGTGAACTCCTCCCGGGCGGACAGCTCCTCGCAATGCATCACGGGAACGGCCGGTGGCTAGACACTAAGACACTTCGAGGATAGGATGGGAAACAGTGAAGGGATGCAGCCTCTGGGAAAGGAATTTAAAGAAAAAAAAAGATGAAGATGCTCTGGAGAATTTAATTTCTTCACAGCCCAGAGGTACGATGTGGATTATCTTACTGTAGGATGAACTCCTGACTAACCAGGTCTAGATCATGGGGTTCTGCTTAGCTCTAGAGCTCTAGTCCTAGAAAAGACCCAGACATCAGGCTTCATCCATGCTGATATACAGCAATAATAATATAATAATATAATTAACCAGCAAAACTTGTGACACCTGTAGGAAATGTTTGGATCAACTTTCCACGCTTTAAGTATTTAAGTCCATTACTGCAGAAAAGCTGTAAGTCTAAGTTGTTAACTATTACTTGATTCCTTAATTGATATCTCTCTTTTTTGGGTCGGGTAGTTAACTGCTTATTTTTGTACCATTTAAATGTCCTAAATTATACACTTTCCTGTTTTTTATCTGGAATTTTGACATCCCTAACAGGACTTTAAGTACCAGAGATCATCTCGCTATAGTTTTACACTTCTTTTCTCAAGCTTCTTTCTAAGCCTCTCCTCCTCCTCTTTAAATGGCTGTGGGGGTGTTGGTGGTGACTGTATAGTAGTGACATCACAACTTCATGTAAGTCATGACTGCTTGTTTTAAGGCACAGTTTCTGAATACAGGCTGTGTATGTTTCTCTGTGGATTGAGCATTTTTGAAACATGGGACAGTATTTATACCCTCTCTCCTGTCACATACACATTAAAATATATATATAGGGGTCTAATAAATCTATAAGGTATTCATTGGAATTAAACTGCTTAAATTTCAATAAAAATGTAACAATTTGTGTTCTAAAACTTTTATTTTATTATATATTTATTTTCAAACCTTGTTTTTCATCCCTAAAAATGTATAAGAACACTTTTATAAAAAAAAAAAAAATCCTGACTGAGCTTATCATAATTAATGCATGAGAGGTTTAATGAATTTCTTGCAGAATGGTCAGTGATTAGAGATAGTTCAAGGCTTATTATCTATACTGTAGATAATAAGAAAGTAGTAAGTAACTTTCAAGTAAGTTTATTTCAAAATG
The DNA here is from genome assembly GCA_030544235.1 of Lepturacanthus savala. Taxonomy (NCBI): domain Eukaryota; kingdom Metazoa; phylum Chordata; class Actinopteri; order Scombriformes; family Trichiuridae; genus Lepturacanthus; species Lepturacanthus savala. Next base: position 20,696,256 of record CM060465.1, read on the forward strand.
AAGATGAAGTTCTACTTAAGATTCATTAAGTTACTCATTATGCAGTTTCACAAAAGCAACTCCCCCTCCTCCCCTTTTGATGCTCTCGCCGCAGACGCCACTTCCTCTTTTGCCTCTTTTCACACGCGGCTCCCTCCACACTCACCTGTTTGTTGCGTCTCTCGCAGAATCTCCCTTAAGTATTGTCCAACAAAGGTGTTCTCCAACAACTTCAAAATCAAAGCACCACATGGAAAAGAGCTTGTTTTTGTGTGAAGCTCCTTCTGCTCCCCATCTCTCTCTCTCTCTTACAATTAAACTGTCTTCCACCCCTCCTATTCTCTCTCTCTCTCTCTCTCTCTCTCTCTCTCTCTCTCTCTCTCTCCTCCCTGCCTTTACAGGATGCTTCTCAGAAACAGTTCTGAAAAGTTTTTTTTTTTCCTTTTCTTTTTGAGCCCTTCAAAGCGTGGAGCTAAAACACATGGCTCTTGTGCTGCCAGCCTACTCTGTGCCAAAGGGAGACGGCCTGTGCATGACAACAAGGGGAGGATGAAGGGGCTCGCGCTGGGGGAACAGTTAGTAGGGCAAACACCCCCTTTACCCTCCCTTTTGCTGACACATGCACATCAACCCACACTTTCAATTGAACAATAGACATTCAGAATTGTGCACATGGCAACACAGAAAGTTATGTGCAGAGGAATTCCAGTTTGTAGCAGGAGAAATGAAAGAACACACAAACCCCCATCATGTACAGTGTCACAGTTGGGTTTTGGTTATATAGCTGAAAGTGTTCCTGTGGAGTTCCCCTCACTGCCTTTGGCATTACTGAACACTCTACTTGCAGTTCACAGCCCAGTAAATTAAGATGCCCAGCAGTGCTTTAGAAAAGAGGCAACAGAGACATTTCCATGGTTTAATCACACAGTCTCCTGTCTGACACAACTAAGATGAAGATGAAGTTCTGCTTTGAAAAAGAATCTCCTTCTTTCAGGAGAAAAACCTTTTGGATGACTACGTCCCAGTGTATGTGTGAGTTAATTGTGTCATGGTGTATGAACATGTACATGTATGTGCACCTCAGGACTCCATTCAGTCTTTTGAGCATTCTCCACTCGACATTGTTCCCGAGCAGGGTAACCATAGCAACTCCTTAACAACTGCTGTTACACACACACACACACTCACTGCAAATACCATCCACGTTGAAAGAGGGCAAAGTAGATTGCAACAGTTTTCTGGAGACATTAAATGGGATCTGAGGAACACAGATTGGAGGAGACACAATTCAATACCCATTTCTATAATAAAAGAGACAAAAAGGCCAAACTAGGTAGTATACTAGCAGTAATTTGATTGTGGAAATGTATCATGTCATAAACAAAAGCACAAAACCGTGCAAGCTACACAAACCCTGCCCTCTTACATTTATGCCATGTACTGAGAAGTGTCTGGCACTTGGGTTTCACTGTGGCAGTCTGGCGCAAAGCCCGGCACAAAAATTAATAGCATCCCATGGCAGCTAGAATCTCTTGACGGTTATTTTAAATCGATACATATTGCATGTCTGCTTGAAGAGGAGGAAGAGGAGGAGGAGGAAGATGAGGAGGAGGAGAGGATTTCTCCGTAGCAGCAGTGCAGTGACCACACGAGCAGACCAGTGGAGAACAAGGGCACGTCTGTTCACTGAACACAGTTTTCTTCCCTTTGTGTATCCTTTGCCTGATTGTCTGTTTCCCTCCTGATTTCCGTTATACCTGTCTTTGTTTCCCTCTCTCACTGTTACCTCAGCAACTGCACAACCCACTGCTTTAATCCATACATACTGTATTCTGAAAAAAAAGTATATATATATATATATATATATATATATAATGCACTGCACTCTGAAAACAGGCATATTAACATTGAGCCCCAAAACTCACTTATAAACCATGTAGCTAAATACATCAATACATAACATAATTTATATGCTCAAAATCAAATGTCTTCGTCTTCGTCTTTGAAGAAAAGGTATCAAAACTGACAAAGCACACTTGTCTTATTTTTCAGTGCCAGTGTTATAATCACATTAACAATGACTCAATTCACTTTCCCAGTAATGATGTGACAGTCTGACAGTGAGCCAGCATGCACAATTCCAGGTACCTGAATGCATCATTGAATGAATCAGTATTCTTTGATATAGACCACAACTGTACTTTTAATACTGTGAAATATCGTCTCTGTGTTGGTAGCTAAACATTCTGAACAATATTAACCTTTATAGCTGAAACTTTGTTATAGAAATACACCAGCCGGTGTATGTAATGCTAACTATCAATTTACTATACTGCAGAGTACTGTAGACTCACTGTATAAACTCTTTAAAGCATGTTAGCCAGCAGATGCTAGGAGTTTTTGGTTAAGATTGTTTGACATGTACATGTATCTCCAAGTTGTCAAGAATGACAGCCAGGAAATAAGTCTTTTATGATGACATAATAAAGACCTTATTTTCATTGTAGTCCTTGATGAAGTTAAGATAATTATTTGGATGTATTCAATTCTATTTTTACTTGTCTGATAAACTTTAACTACATTTAGTTTTGGAGTTATGATCTTGATATCCCTTATTTTTTGACTATCATTGTCAAAAATAAGCGATATCAAAAATGCATAGGTTTGTGAGCCATTGTAACCTTTTAGCTGTCAAGTGAAAAATAATAAAGGGACAGCCTTTAGAATTTTGCATCACACTGAATAACAGATGCGCCCTTGCTGGTGTTTTGAGCCAGAGACTGCACCAAAAGAATCTTTAAGCGCACATTCATCATATTCTTTATATTAATCTTTATCAAGTCACACAAATACATGGCATGTGGTTTCACAATCTCCAGAAAAACAACCGACAGCATTATGTTTTCAGTTCAGGACTGAACAGGCCTGTCTCTCGTAAGCACGCACGCAAAGTGACGACACCATTTGACTGCGACACATTTAGTGACCCATGCCGATGACAAAACAAACTCCGTCAGCGTTCAGTCCTGTAAGACTAAAAACAGCGTAATCTTCCAACAGTTCAAACAAAAAAAAATCCCAAAACACAGTCATCCCTCTGACATGCAACATTTAAACATAGATATTTATAAGAGGAACTTCTTTTTTTTCTCCTTTTACAGCAATATCCAACAGTAAGACACATGAGAAAACATCTGCGGATATATATATATATACATTAACTTACATTATCAATAGATCTGTTTCTATCAACAATATTTACACAGTAGTGGAGGAAAAAAAAAACTCTTTCCCAGCCAATTGCCCCAGAGTCAGCTGCTGATGAACGTCCCTCTTTTGCATTAGTCACATTACAGGTACTTATCAGTTGTTTGTCTCGTTTGGCTTTTAAAGAGTAACCAGCATGGATAGTGTCAAGTGACAAATATACAAATTTACGACTCTGTACAGGTTCAGATGTCAACACAAATAATCACAACATGTGGCAGCAACTTTTCCTCACAGCCAGATGAGGATGCACCAATACCTTTGATCACATTACACTGAGGTTGTTTAATGTCTCACCACAGACTGAGACGGCTGCAGTAGGCCGCTGCTCTCCTGAGCTCCCATAGTCCCACGCCTCATCCGTCCTGTTCAACATGTAACATAGATTTTGCACTACTGAACTTGGCTGAGAAATTCCTGCTGAACAAGGGACACTGTTACAGTCATGTATATTATTGGCAAGCTGTGGCATAATACTGCTATCCTATGACAATCATGTTAACTCATAGTGGACAGATATCAACAAGGCAGACAGACAGACTTGTAACCATCTGTGCTAAGATAACAAGAAGCATATTAGCAACCGATGAGCTTCACAGAGATTGCAACGGGACAGTCCAGTCTTTGTTTTTTTTTTCTCAGGTTCTTGTTTTTCTTGTTTTCGTTGAGATGGTTTGCCGAGGGGATGCATCTCAATCGGATGCTTTGTCTCTATTCGTCTACTCTGATAAATGTTCACTGTTCATGAGTCCGGGAAGTTCAGACGATGGATCCCTTGGAGGAGGACAGGTGGATGGACTGGATGCGGACGGCCAGGGTTTTCTCCAGGTCCTGCAGGATGTCACACCCTGGGCTGTCTGGAGGGGTGTCATACAGCAGCTGTTTGAACGGCTCCATCTCAATCAGGATGACCATGTTCTTTAAGAAGTAGCTCTCTATATAGGAAGCCAGGTCTGGAGCATCGAGAAACTGTATTTAAAAATATATATATATATATATTAGTTTAGTTATTTTCTGCAAAGAAAGTGAATATTTCTGAGCATCAGTGAGAATTTGTGATTCTGTCTGCACCTTGGTGTGGTTGTAGAGCTCCACGCAAGTTTCCGTATTGATGTTCTTGGAGCAGATAATCTCGCAGTGCCTCTGGAGTGCCTCCAGCTGGAAGAACTTGGATGCAGACAGAAGCTGCAACAAAACCCCACAAGATGAATATTAAAGTTGAGCACTTGATCATGGACAACGAAATTCGATATCCATAGTAAACCTTGAGATTCTAGTTCTTATAGTTGGTTCTCTATATCCAACAGTACATAACACAACTTCCAGTGTCACAGTGAAAGCTGCAATGAGGAGCCAACCTCCATGATATCAGTATTCCTAATGTGCAGAGCTTCTGTTCCTCCACAGTAGAGATACTGCATCACCAGCTGAAAGAGAAACAATACATATTACAGTAGAAATTTATAACAGAAGGGATATGAATATGTGGTTAAAGGGTCTTTCAAATGTCTCTCATTTATTTAACTTACCTGGAAAATGTGATATTTGACATTGCTGATTTCAATGCAGGTATTTTCACCACAGGGCCTGTTTGCTAGAAGAGTTTTGAACCTTGAGAGAAAACCAGTGACACAGAGAGAAACACAAAAACAGGAGAAATGCCCTTGGTTAGGAGAAATAAACCTTAATTCATCTTTAGTATTACCATTTAAGAATTTGAATAAATCTGAAAAAAAGATTATATAGAGCAGATTGTAACATGGAGATAGAACACAATAGGACTTGAATCAATATTTGCAAATTAGGTTTCATGGGTTGTTTGATGTTTTTGCTGACAGCATAACGTCAAAAGAGGGTCAACAACACATTTGCTGAGTTATGTTTAATTTCCCTTCAGTCATTTGATGACAGGACTTATTAGTTATCATAAATGTAACATGACATGAGAGTGAACTGTCAAAATCACGAGGGTGGTAAAAAATATCTTTATGGATCAGCTGGAAAGAATGCACAGTATTATCACAGCTCATCAATATATCAAGATAGCTTCATATTTCACTTCTGGCTTTCAAGCAATAAGTGACAGATAAATCAATAAATATGGACCAGTGAAAGCATTTGGTTATTGCTTTATGAATGAATGTCTTTTTATATTTAATTCGACATGCTGACACAATATGAATGTGCCCTAATAGAAGAGTCTGATCTTACCAGAAATGACTGTATACTCAGAGTTCGTATGCTTGTGCATTTTGCAAATGAAAACTTAAGTAAGCGTTACCTGTTGGAGGCTGTGAAGAGCAGGACTTTGTGGGCATAGAATGGCTTCCCCTCCACCAAAAAGGTCACATCAGACATCTCTTTGTTGTTCAGAAAGTGCGGATCTAAAAGACATATGGCCAGAAAAACTTGATCTGTGATCCTAAAAATGAACAAACGGTGTGTAAAACCTAGCCTTATGAGCCATTTTAGACATTTCCACTACTCTTGATTCAGGTTGAATTTATAGAACCGTTCCCATGTCTGAGCACTAGATGGCGATCTGTGCACATGCTGTTCATTTAGAGGTAGTTGACTCAGAGCAATATATCTAAGTGATTTTGTGTTGCCTGAATCGCTGTGTTTTACTACTAATATCATTATCATTATTTTTACATGATTAAACACTATATACAGTAACATCATAGTTCCTCCCTAAAGACAGGTTCTCACCTAGGCGTGACGACTGCTTCCTCTTGATCTCTGCCAGTTTGGGGATGGGGTATGGGCCGTAACACTGGGTAAAGATTGCAGACAGCTGCTGGCTGATCACCTCATTCTGAGGATACATGGAAAGAGGAACAAATCTTCAGAGGGTGAGGAAAGCCGTTTAGGTAGACTGTGCACAGCCGTGGAGACAGGACAGAGTCCATGTTATGCACGAGGAAAAGCGCACAAACATACCCCAACACAATCATCAGCACAGTGAGAGATGATAAACTTCTGCATGAGGCTCAGCATTTTACTCCAGCAAATACTGTGTGCCTATACAGCATAATGGGGTGGCTATCTGGCACCTCTGAAAGGGGATTATATGAATATCAGACTTCTTTATCACACCCCCAGTTCCTCAGAGATTACTGCAAGGGGGAACACTCTGACAGGCCAAACTACTGCAGGAGTGTGAGAAGAAAAAAGACCAGAGATAGAGAGAGATCTTCTTACTTCTTCTTCTTCTTGTGTGTGTGTGTGTGTGTGTGTGTGTGTGTGTGTGTGTGTGTGTGGTGCTGAAGGAGAGAAAGGAGGGGCAGTGTCATTCAGCTGCAGCAGTGGTGCGCAACACTACAAGCCCCACTTGTGCAGTCAGGCTCCTTGTTCTTACTGAAGCTTGACGCCAACTAACAGCTATTAACAACCACATATTCCACCAGGGGCAAGAATCATATGCATTTTCTGCATTCGCTGGATTCAGCCAAGCATAATGTGGGGCGGATGGATGGGCAGAAATTAAATTATATTAAAATGTTATGTAAAATCAAGTCACATTGAATTAAATTATAGACTGAAGGTTTGTTATATTGTCGGCGGGCTGAAGGAGCCGACTGTCTGGCTGATGAAAGATGAACGCCTTCTACTTTGATGTCTCTGATCCTCATGGTGGCGCAAACAATGTCAGCGGTCCCTGAGGCCCTCATAGAGATGAGGGTCACTGGCCCCGCCATACATCAGCCAAGACAGAGACAAAGACTGACACCGCAGCAATCCACCGAAGACTAGGTTGTAGGAGTGTGGGTGTAAAATATGCAGGTCTGTTTGTGTGTGTTATTTATTTGAATGTGTGTGTGGTTTATTTGTCTATCAACAGTCTATCTAACAGAACAGAATCTGGGCCTAAACTCATTTATTTATAAACACATAAAACAGTTACAGAGTAGGAAGTAAGAGATTTATCATAAGTCTGGCTTCACTTGACCTATAAACAAAATTGAAGAACTTATATATAGATTGACATCCGTACTTTTTAACACAAATTATAGCCGTTTTCCTACAATAAGTGTATTGGCATGTCTTTCCTTATCTCAATGTATCTTCACTTCTTACACAATGTACAATTAGTCTATTTAGACTATGTAACAGTCCAACACACCCTCATCTGGCCAAACATAAAAAATCTACTTAAGCTTCCACTTTTCCATAGTAATACACACTTCTTATGGGCACCGCACTAGTTTCAAAAATGGCAAAAAAACAACTCATCACTTTGACAGCAAAGTATTAAGCCAAGACAAAGGAGACAAAATAAACAGAGGTGCCAGAAATAATAATGATGAGTTGTTTTAGATCCTATTCAGCCTATTAAAAGGGGTCATGAGCTTAAAGGTACAGTGTGCAGTTTCTGGCAGCATCTAGTGGTGGTGTTACAGATGGCAACCAACCGATCGATGAATCAACCAATCAACAAAATGTGAAAGGACTTTGAGCCATTGTTCTTGGACACCACAAAAATATGGCGGGAGCCCCACTCTCCATGTAGATAAAAATGCCTCAATCTAAGGTAATAAAGCCCCGATTTTTGTTTTGATTGAATTATATGCTAATTAAAACATACTTGAAAATGACATTACATTTCTGCCAAGTCAGTTCCACTAAATATGCTGCTGTAACTTACACACTGGACCTTTAAGTAATGAGACAGAGTCTCATCTAATGAGCAACAGCAGAGAGGAGCAAAGGGGCATATCATGAATCATTATCATTTTAGGAAATTGATATTGAGCAGGCCACTGGGTTTCTGTCAGTCTCCTGAGCTGATAACCTGACTACCTAATGACAATCAGAAGAGAAGAGAGGGAAATGCTGTCGGGCATTTTGAAGAGTACTGGAGGGTGAAATACAGGACGTATTGAGAAAATAATGTTAAAGATTGGGATCAAAATGTTTTATTCATTTTATAATAATCATCCCACATAAATAATTGAAAAACTAGAAGACTAGACACAGACAGTGTTTTATTGTACCTTGCTGGCTCTGAGGATCTGGAACATGAGCGGAAGGCCATGCGTGATGAGCTCCTCGGTGTACTCTTCTTCCTCAATGCAGCTGAACTCTTTTAGGAGACCCTGGATCAGAGGTCGACGGTGCTGATGGAAACATGTACGCAGAGATTCCAGCCAGTTGTGCAAAGTCCATGGGATCCCTGGAAACCAGTCACAGAGGTAAAAACTCATGATACATCAAATTCAGAATACACACATTATGATACTGTACGATACCAACCGAGGCTCCGTATGTCGATGGTGATGTCCACATGCCCGTGTTCTGCACTGTGGTACATAGCTTCTTTTAGGGCTTTAAGTTTGGCCTTCCCAGTCCGGATCAGGTCCTGCTCAGACGAACTTCTCCCCTCCAAATCTGAACCCGAACCTTCGGCCAGAATCTCTTCCAAAGACAAAACATCCCCTTTCCCCTTTTCCGTATGAGACAACAACTTACGAAACACATTTCTGAAAGAAAGAAAGCACAAAAAGTAAATAAAAGAAATTACATTTGATAGGTCTGAAGATTTGTGAGTCTTTTTATATTGATTTTTTTTGCATATGAGCTCATGTTTTATCCAATATCACCGCAAATGGCAGTATGATAGAATTTGTTTTTTATTTTTAGAATTAATAAACAAAAGAATTTTGTAAGTGAGTGATTGTTGCTGCTTTTGAATCTCTTTGTAACATGGTTTTTGAAAAATGCTCAAAAATATAAAGATTATGATTATTACTATAATACAAGCAATCTGAAATTAATTGTCTCACAACTTTGATCATCAGTACAGCATTTTTAATTTTCATCTTTGATTGAGTAATATTTGCATATCAGCCAGCAAGCAAAAGAATCCTTTTGGAGAAAACTGAAACTGCTCATTTCATGCAAATGGGAAGGTGTGTAAAATTAAAAGCTTATACATACATACTGTTGAATATATGAATCATATACTGCCAGAATATTATAACATATTCCTCTTTGTTTGGTTTGCTGGGTAACATTGTATATGATACAGTCAAGGCTGTCCCTCCTGTCATTGTATTGTTTAGAACTGGTTTATTTGATTTCAAATAGAGTTAGATACACAGATACTGTGCAATAGTATCTGGTGGAAACTTAGACAAAAAAATCTTAGAAAATAACTTTTTTAGTATTATGGATTATAAGCAATGAAAGTACTAAATGGTGGATTTGTATTGTATCCTAGCAAACATAAAATGATATAACATATATAATATTGGACAAATAATGAGCAAATTACAGATTTCAAAAGGGGTTAGAAAAGTTAAATTTTAGTTTCTGGATCCTAATGTGGCACAGAGAGACAATGCTGTAGTTTTGTTTAGTAATTTTTTGTACATTTCAGATGAGTGTGCTGAGTTCCCAGACTGCACAGTATGGAGAACAACAGCAGCAGCAACGCAGGGAAACATAAGAGTTTAGTCACACAATGTTAACCATCTAATGACACAAACCAATACAACAGCTGAGGAGTCAATTTCATCGACGTGCTCTGTTGAGTTTATGTTTGTGCATTAAACAAGATTATATGCTGAGCACACAGAATGAACAAAGGGAGCGTGCGTGTGCGCTTGTTTATTCGGCGTGTAAGGATGGTTCAACACAAACGTGTGTGTCACCTACCTGTGTCCATGAGCTGCCGCCAGGCTGTAAGAGTTCATGTCTCCCTGTGGTGCCGTTGAGATGCCATTGCGGTACATGGTTCCCACCATGGGGTCCGCCCCCCGCTCCAGCAGCAAACTCACTAGCTCAAAGTTACCTGTGTGAAAAACGATTGTCAGGGTTTATACCAACACAACAAGATTAAATACCAAGAGAGAGAAAGAAAGATTAGTGGGCGAGGCAAAGGTTTGATCATTTGTTGTGCATGATCGCCTCTATTTATCTTTATGTTTTGCAGCCCTCTGGAGAAATATGCCTCTGAAGTCATAACTCAGCCAGTAATCATGCTGAAAGCCAGGTGTTATATCAGCTGGTTATAGGTGGCCAGCTGGTGTTCTCAGCATGGTGCAGTTGAACAGGAGGCAGCTCTGTACCTGCAGCAGCAGCGAGCTGCAGCGGCGTCTCGGTGTAGTTCTCCATCCCGTCCTGCAGGCACCCCTCCACATTGGCTTTGGCATCCAGCAGCAGCTGCAGAGGTCGGGTGGGGCCACACAGGGACATGATGGGAAAGAAGCAGACAGAGGGGAAGAGGAAGAGTCAGCTGACAGGATGGCAGATTTGAGCTTCTCTCACCTAATGACTGGTTTATGGCTATATAAGTTTCCTCATTTTGAAAAATAAGCTTTTCACTTTCTTGCCAAGAGTTACATCAGAAGATCAATAACACTCATATTTAATATTAAATATATTGCTACAGTAGCAATTAGCTTAGCATTGAATAAAGACTGGAAACAGGGGGAAACAGCTGGCTTGGCTCCGTCCAAAGGTAACAAAATCTGCTCACCAGCAACTCTAAATCTCACTAATTAATACAGCGGGTCTTGTTTGGTTAATGCATAAATCCCTAAGGGCCCCTATTTAGACGGCGTAAAATGATCATAGAGTCATAATGCAACTTTGGGAAAGTAAATGTGAAATGACATAATTAAACATATAAAGGAATATGTACACTTTATCATTTTCCTCTGAGATGAATAGTTTTAACCGCATTCTTTCATGTCGCTGATGTCCTCAGAGATCAAATTGTGGTGCACGTCGCCTGAATGTTTTAGAATTAGAATTTAATGATTCGAAACCCAATGGACGTATCATTTAGAGGGCAAAGTGAATCAGTTAAATGGGTTCGATAACAATTAGACTGCTGTGTTTGTACTTTCCACTCGCTAAATGAGGTCTGATCCATTTGCTAAAAAAGGCAATTTGACAGGAGGAAGCCATGTTCAGCATAGTTGTTTTGGCTTAATGCCCCTTTTTTTTGTAAAAAAAAAAACAAAACAAAACAAAAAAAACAATTATAAACAGATTCAATTCTACGTTATACAAATAACACCTCAATCATTCTGAGAAATGAAAGTGACACACAGAGACAGGAGAAAACTCGCAGTGGAAATCCATTATCATCGTCACCACCAAGGAAATGCTGATGACAAAAATGACAATGATGACCAACCATGAGCTGAAGCACACCGAGAGGTCATGACAGAATCACAGGTGAGAAAGGATGTCACTACCTGCACCACGGGCACATGTCCGTGTAACACGGCGAACGTGAGGGGCGTCGCCTGTCGTGTTTCGGGAAAGACTGAGGGGTTCTTATGCACTGAGTTTGGCACCTGGGGAAGGGACACAGGTAGGTTGGGTAGGTAGAGGGATGTGAGGGAGAGAGATACGAAGCCATTAAAACTACTACACGGCCTACAGAGCACAAGACAAGCAGCTGCAGGGAGGAGAGGGGGCTCTAAGGAGAAATGAGAGTAATTAAGTAATTAACTAGGAAGCCCCTGGGCTACAGAGGACATCCTGTCACTGTGTTTGCCTCCTAATGAACAGGATCGATGGTCTTGTTAGGCCTCGTCCTAATGGTTTCACTCTGATTTTTCCACCCACCCCATGCTTTCTCTGACAGGGGCCCTGACCCACCTGACCTCTCCAACACTTGTCTCTCTGGTCTGGGAAACTGCGATGAATCACTGTTAGCCAGATAAAAGCGTGACATACATGAGACACAGTCACATGAACAAAGCACAAAGGCACACATTTCCCCTTGGGCTGCTTCAGGGGTGGGGGGAAAGGGGGTCTGAGGCAGAAGAGATGCGGATAAAGTGGATCTAACTTTAATTTAGAGAACATCAGTCATTTTAAAAACTGCCCAGCTTGTGAAAGAAAAATGCTTGTCTTTTAAAATTTAATGCCAGATCGAAAGATGCATTAAAAAAAAAGAGTACATCTGAAAGTACAATACTTTAGTCAGCTGTGCTTTGTGGTTTGACCAAGGGTCATGAATGCAGTGGACTGCAAATCAACTCTGGCACAATGGCTGATGGGACATGTTGTTGAGATGACTAACGATGAGCAGGATCATGAGGCTGTAACCGAGCGTCCTCACTGACAGTCAGAGGAGGCCTTCTGGCAAAAGTATAGCATTTTCTTAAAAAAAAAAAAAAACAACAACAACAAAAAAACGGCCTAAATATTGCAATGCGAGTGAATTTTATTGCATGTACGACTACAAAGCAGCTCATTTCAATCAGCTTGTACACTGCTAAAGTGGCAGGACAGTCTGTGCCTCATGATCCTCGCTGCTTATCGGTTAGCAGCAGCATGGCACAGGGAGAGGACTGAGAAAGAGAGATGAGGGACGGCACATTTGGTTTTCTCCAATGCAATACCACACAAAAAACTCCTATCGATACTTACACATATGGTTACAGCTCAATGCATTTATCACATCTTTACGTTTCAAACACCTGAATATTTTTCTTCCTTTTATATCTGCTGACATATCCCGCTAAGATATTATATCACAACCAGCAGATTTAAAGAAAAAGATATTTCTTGCAATGGGACTTCTTTCATTCCGTGAGATTTTAACTTTCCTTGTTTGACTTTGAGCTACCCAATGTCGACACCAGAACAGCAGAAGGCGCTTCATCAGCACTGACCTCGCTGTTAATATCGGCTCCCGCGTCCAGCAGCATCTGCACCATGGCCTCATCTCCACGGACACAGGCGTACATCAGCGGGGTCATCCCCTTCGTGGCACAGGTACAGAGAACAACTGGATCATTTAACGAAACCAAGAAATGATATCTCGAACAAGGCTGAAGTTACGGGCAGCTCTGAACTTTGTACCCTTGACAGTTCCCCTGCAGGCACCTTCAGTTTCAAAGGACTAACATCCTGCTATTGTGCAAAGTTTATAAGGATACCATATGAATCACTGCCTTCTCCGAGACATCTGCAGAGCTGGTCTGACAGAAACATACGCTATTAGAAGGTTTCTGCTTGGATCAGCCCGAAAACTAAATGTTGATTTTCCTATGGAAACTCATTTGAGTTACTCTTTCACGATTCCCCTAATGATTTACTGTACCAGAGGTGGTAGTTGCGATATAATACGGGGCTTTTTGACAGACGAGCTGCAGCAGAAAATACCGTTATGTCACAATAAACTTTGAGATATACGGCCGCATTCCTGCTCACAAGTCTGCACAGTGCTCAAAGCTGAGTATGTGTGTGTGAGTGTGTTGGAGTGTAAATGTGCTTCTAAATGCATTATTTAACGTGTCGACTGCGTGTCTAACCTGCTCACTCATGCTGTTGATACCGGCCGGACCCAGCAGGTTGACAGCCTGTTTCACCAGGTCTGTGCGTCCACAGCTGAGCATACGGAAGCCCAGGTCCTGGAGGAACTTTGCCTCGGTGGAAGCAGCATCCAGTTTCCTCGAGGCGCAGAAGCAGTCATCCGTTCTGAAGGGCAAAGCACACAAAGTGATTCACAGTGCAAGCTGACTGTTTCGTTGATGCAATGCGCCATATTTTCCCCAGACCCTTGACAAGCTTGAAAGCTTGATTTTTTTTTTTTTTTTACACTGCGGAGAGGATGAGTGTATAAGCAGTGTCGTGCATTCCCGCGTATCACAGTGGGGTATTTGTTTGTGCGTGAGTTCACACGTGTGCCTGCAGCGTTTTCAGCGTGCTGATGAGGTGCTCGGGCGCACACACTCTGTGGTTTAAAAGCCACACAGCCGTACCGGAGTTGGCGAGGCTCACAGTCCACTCCAGGCAGCAGCAGCCTGGCAGCTTGCCGAACATCATCGGTGTCCACAGAGAAGCTGCGTCTGTGTTCAGCGTGGACCACTGCCACACGCACCCACTCCATCAGCGGCGGCAGCACCATAAACGGCCTGTAAGGGGAGATAGAGGCACATAATCTCACCATCAGAGAGACACACACACACACACACACACACACATATAAACTGAACTTCAATCATACTCAGCACTTTGTCTTGCAAGAAAAGAAAAAAAAACACTTAAGACAGGATGTTATTTTAAAGGTCTTTCCTGGTATAGTGGATGTGTGAGAACAGGATGAACTCTATCTAGAAAAAGAAATCAAAGAGCCAAAAGTGGACACTTTGATGTGAGGAAACTCTACCAAAGCAAGATGTAGCCTTGCATTCACAAAACATTTTCATGAAAAGAATAATTCTGCTCCATTTTTTAAATAATTACAATAATTAATAAGACAAAGGTCTGTTCTTTTAAGTCAATTAAGCTTTTATTGGGTTAGAGAACCTTGTAAACCGGAAGAGATTATTATTGTGTCAATTCGGAACAACATGGAGAATACACTACCATAGATTATAGACTATATCATAGCAACTCTCTATTCTGCTGTTATTCCCGCCCCAAAGCTCGACATAGCTATCTTATGATCCTGTTCTGAAGCTTTTATAGGCTCAAAGGGTAACAATGCATGTGTCCACAAAATGCTATATAAACCCATATAATGCATTGCAACACATGCATAATGCATTACACAAGTGTATATATCCCTTAAAATACATTATGCTGTCCAAACAATCATACAGCATCACATGTATCATCACGATTCTTTAAGAGGTCAAGTAATGCATTTGCTCTGCTTGTCATCTTTTTGCATGCCGTTATAAACATATACTATAGATGGAGTGTGTGGTGATTGCCACATACAGTATTTATAACAGCTCAGTGTCTGCTTTAAAAAAAGAGGTCGTGTTGTATTTTGCAGTAATGGTGTAGGTGCAGGAAAACAACCATCATGTGGTCGATCCAGACGCCAGCACTCGCACCAAAAAGCCTGTGAGAGCGTGGCAGACATTCAAAGCGTAACTGTACTTACGCAGAGGAAACCGAACCACACATTTATGGAGAGAAAGTCTCTAAGTGGGAACTACCACAGAGCCCATGCACGTTCTTGGATATAAATACAACCATTGGCATGAAGGAACCACTGAACTTCCTTCCTGTCTACCTCGCGCCTCCACTCCTGTGCCAGTGTACGCTGCGGGGACATGGGATCCATATGCATGAGGTTGCATGTGAGGTTACATTTTGATTTTCTGACAGCACTTTATGATATAAATACACTTTTTTCGCTTAAGCAAAACAAGGAGCCTGTCATGAATACGTTAAGAAAAACACAGTCTATTCCTTATACTCACTTTTCACCTTATATTCACAAAACAGATGGATTGATCATAATAATAATTGACCATTGTGCTATTTGACATTTGAATTTATTATTATTAGACATGATAATAACATATAATGATAGCTGATAACTATTGCAAATGTATTGCATTACATGTGTTAATAATGCATGCAGAAAAGAAAATTATGATTAGGTTGATTGATTTATTGACAATTATGATTACTGATTTGGCTAGTTTTCGCGTGTACTTTTATTGTTATTTATAGGTTTTCATCAATATAAAATTGTATACGGAGCAGCGCATTAATAATATTTTAACAATTGTTACAAACGTCTTTTTGATATCAATCATTTGAATGCAGCTGAAGAAATGAGCTGATCATGTATTTATTCCGCGTGTGCTCGTCTGTTCCGCCGAGATTTGCTGTTCAATACATCACTCCACAAAGGACGTCTGAATGCCGGGTCTGTCCTTGATATGCGCTCGGCTCATATCTGTCAGTCCTTGTTAATTAGTCGCTCACCAATGCTTCTCGGACTTGATGGGAGGCTCTTTAAATAATACTGAGAGCTGAAGAAAACTGTTTTTTACTCGCTTCAAAAGAGCCTGACCTACAACCTACTGGTTCCTTAGACTTAATTAAAGCAGCACACAACACCTAATCAGGAAGTAAGGGATGTGTAATTCCGACGCAGTCCCTCACAAGCCCAATGGAAACACAAGTTCACAATCAGTTCAAGGTCTTGCCATTTCCATGCAAAGCTAAGACACGGCTACGACATGGGGGATTCTTGTTGCGGTTTCATGATGTCTTTATCTAATTCTCGCTCTGATGGTATGCTTAAATATGAATAAAATAAAGATACGCAGATGGGATTTTTTTTTTGCTTTATAAATGTTGATTGGTGCTAAAACAGATGTGAGCTGGACACCTGGGACACACATTAGCTGATAACTTGCTCCACAGCAGGCGATAAAGCCTGGAGCCCAGGAGGAGAAATGCACAGGCTCAACAGTTGCGCAGGTCTCCATCAAAACTGTAGGAGATTCTATACAACAAACAAAAGCTCAACATGTAAATTATACAGTGCAATATATATCATTTATTCATACTCACTCACTAAACTTTCTCTCTCTAGTGGTATGATACAAAATAGCGTTTGGAGTGTTTTTCTCGGCTCTAACTACACACAGGCTGAGTTGTGGGAAAGCTACAGGATGAAGGACCGAGGGAGTTAACACCATGGAAACATTTCCTAATCCTTATGTCATTCTCGCATAAGTCACCACCCCGGCTCCACAACTGCCGGCTGAGAACGCCCCACTACGTCATTGGCGGCAATTATCAATACTGACTGGGTACATGCGTGTGCATGCCCGCTCCAACGGCCCCTTCCTGCTGTGCCTCAGGTCACCCAAAGGGCTCTACTCGCCAACAATTTGACAAGTCACTTATATGAAACGGCACAGAGGAAAACATCTGGTGTGCCATTTGGAGGGGTGTGCACAGAGTGAAAAGAACAGTCTGCAGAGGTGTACAGTTACATGTGCGGTTCCCCCTCAGAAGATGCGCCACCATTGGATTGTGTCAAACGCTTTTTGTGGTGGAAGGATTTCAGGTGCAGCAGTGTAAATTGCGGTCTGATAGTGTCCATTCATCATTGTTCAATGAGTTGTCCGAACAATAAAGGTGCAGGGGTCTGATAGATCAATCAATACCAGACGCTTTTATCATTTCATCTAAAATTAAATACTGAAGAACATTTGTCAGTGCTGAAACATGGAAGGTGGCTTGAGAATTAAATATCGGAACAACTGCAAATGACAACTTCCTTTCTTGATGAAAAACAGCAAATAAAGTTTTAATATTACTGTGTATTCTCTCTACATGTTTTGTGTGAAAATGTGACTGTTATACAGTATATCTGTCCCAAAAAACAGTTGGTGTTACTCCATCTACTTGATTCCTGGTGGAGGTCAGTCAAGGTTAGAGAAAATCTCAAAGTTGAGCTATAGAGTGAGAGAACATATCATAGTCAGAAGTGAGGACAATGGTGTGTGTTGCTGACCACTATTCTATCTTAGTGTCAACAATTCATGCTGGATACATTTTTGGGGGACTATTTTCAGCGGTGGATTAATATATATTTAGTGCTCAATGAGTAGCTACGACAGCAGGACAATATGTGTGGGGTTCGGTAAAAAAAAACAAAAAAAACAAAACAATGAATACAAAGTGTGTATTTGTTAAAGCTTGAGTACGGAATTCTTTTCTCCCCCTTCTGGCAGTGAGACTAATTACAAAAACACACATTCATACAGTACAGTCGTATCATTTTCAGCTTCACACAACCCCCAGAAGTCAGAATTTGATTCATTGGGCCTGATGATGTTTAGGAGTCTAGAAGAGCTCATTCCATTTATTTTATGCACATTCAAGTAAGCAAGGGGGCCACACAGATATTAGCTGGTAGAAGTCTCTGGTGCAGTATACTCTGAAATACGGAGAGATTTACCTGCCGGAGACACACTGTACCGCGAACAATACAGGAGAACAGTGGGGGGGTCATTTAGGGAAATACTATGCTTCAGTCTTGCTTGGTTTCTTTGCACAAATAACACAACAAATATGGTCTTGAAGTTCTTTTGCATCAAATGCCACCATGCATGAGCCAATCGAAAGCATGGGGTCAGGAGATAGCCAGCTTGAAAGCCAACGAGGACCGAAAAGTTTAACCCCCTTTGGTTTGATGGACAGCAGTACAACCCAATAGAAATTTCCCATAACAAGACCATCAAATAAAATAGCCAGGACTTACAAACGACATCTGACATTTGACATGTGGGAAGTGTGCTACTTACAACTTGGGCGTACCATTTTTGCAATCGAGACTGGAAAAATGGGGGTGCGTCTTAAGGGGTTAATCAGCATTGTGTGAACTATGGTACAAAAGAGTTAAATATAATATAATATATAAATGTCTATTTGTGGAATCAGCTTAATTGTTGATTCTGGGTTTTCGTGGGATTTTTTAGCTGTAACAAAAATACAGATATTGGTGGTTTTATTATTTATGTGCAGCTCCTTTGTCTTTCTTTGTGTGGGTTCAGTGTTGAGGAACACTTTGATGTGCCCCTCTGTGATTCCATAAATGCGCTGGCCTCTCACCTCTCTGTTTGTAAGGTAACTTTGGACGGCTCGACGTTGGGGTTCTCCCACTCCATCTGAGGGCAGTGCATGAAGTAGCACAGTGTGTAGATCGCCTCGGGCGCCCAGTGAATCACGCTGCTTTTCTGGTGGATGGGAGTCCCATTGTTGTGGTTCTTCATGTACAGCGGCTGTAGGTGGTGCATGGCCCGGGACACCAGGTCACCTACAGTAGGTACATCAACAAAAACACACACGCACACACACCACACAGGGAATCACAAAAGTAACATGAGCAGTGATAATGTGTAAACACCTTTAGAGTCTTTAAAAAGACGACTCATCCTGATTCCTTCTAGACCCCTTAGAGCTCATTCTGTCATGGGAGTTTCTACAGTTGTCACCGTTAGGGAAAAAAAAAATAAGGTAGGGTTCATCCCAGTCCTTTATGTGCAGCTCTCGGTAGGGAGAGCAGGAGAAAATGCATTCTCAAGACCGTGCTGTGTGAAGGTAAACATTAGCTCCTCAAAGCTATTTCCTTTGCATAATTTGTCAATACTTTAGAGACTTGAAAAATCAAAGCTTGAGAGGACCCCGCTAATAAAAAATTAACTACTTTCGAAGCAAGTTTAAAAGAAAGTAAACAGTTCACGATCTGCCCTTTTCCTTTATACATAGGGGACAAGTCTCATAGCCGCAGACGCAGTTCATCAAAAAGACAGGTTTTTAATTTCTACTGTAAATCCTAAATTTTCCTTTAGGCCAACCAGACAATCGATAAAACCATCTACTAGAATAAAACACTACTTGACTGTGGCCCCTTGGTTATTGAGTGGGCTTACTTGAAAAAAACAGCTCAGTCTTATTTCAGCATAGACCCGATGCTGTCACTTCTCCTTCCTATCTAAACCTACTGTGCTATGAGAAAACGAAATGAAATTCTGAAGCAGGGTTGATCTAAAAAAAAAAAAAAAGAAAAAGAAAACTGCGTCATATTGTTCTGGTCAATTTGATACCATTAAAGGCCAAAAAGAAGTAATAGGAGCGTGATGGCACTTTGTTCCCTGGTCTGAATGAACTATGCTGCATGTGTGCGCTGACAATATAGAGAGGGAACAAACAGTCATTCCCACGGACAAAGGGTTTGTTTAGCATCAAAATTGCGCTATTTGGTGCTTGCCAAGATTCCATTAAGCCTCAACAATGCAAGAGGCGAGTGTGAAAAGGACATCTGAATGAGGGAAGAGCATTCATGCAGCGAAACAGTCAGTCTCTCATCTGTCCATTGGGAGAGTGGTGTCGAGGCTGATAGAGACATCATACTATGATGCAATAAGCAGGTAATATGATCATGGGAATGACCATCTCCTGCGCAAACTTTAAGTTTAAGTTTCTTCCTATTGCTATCTGCTCCCTTTCCCTTGCCTTTCTCTTAATTGTACCGACGGGAATACGGATAAGCTTGTAACAGTGCCCTCTTAAGATCGGTAAGTGGAGCTGAGGTGGTCAGCGACAGCCAGTTCTCATGTCTTATTAATGCTGGCCTGTGACATTTCTTCTGCTGGCAGAAGAGGCAGGCAGGCCGTCGCCGGGCCGAGGAAGAAGATTATTCCTTAAGCCTGTGGCTCAACGCCCGAAAGAGTGCAACAGCAGTTGCTTAACACGTAAAGCGAGATTATTGCTGCTATCTCAGCAGGTGGATGGTGAAAGAGTAACTGAAAAAGGGTTGACTCATTGTTTCCAGTGACCAAATGTCAGCGAAGAGCCTTGATAAGTCCTCATATTTTGGCCCAATATCAGAGGTACAGCAGTTTCATGAGCTAAAGGGTCAATAGGATTTTTATTATAAGATTCAAAACTTTAATCAATGTTTCATCCTGGGTATTTAATTCTTTATGTTAACTAGAAGTAGAGAGGCTGAACCCTCACGCAGCAGTTCCTGTTCCTCAGGTGTCTCAGTAATTACTTTTTAACGGTGGGTGGAATACTCTCTCTTCTTTTTTTTTTCTCTCTTTAAAACCCATTACGAGGGATTCCATGAGAGTTGGCACCTTTAAGGTCAGTAACAGGTGATGGAGCACCCACATAACTGCTTATTAAATCAAAGTGCATGATGTTTATTTATTGTATGTGGTGAAAGGGAAAGTATAGTCCTTAGAAAAGAGAAATTAGTGCAATTATATGCAGGCCGTAGTAAATAAGTGCACATTATCCAACTTTCCCCTGGTTTTAATGAATTGGTCCTATGGCATCAATGTGCAGCTACTGCCATCATCACAGTTTCTGTTCTTCAATTATTAGATGCTATGCAGCTCTAATTACGTTTACTGGTCGCCTGTGGCTATCCAGACTAAACAAGATGCTGAGCTATTCTTCCTTCTAATAGTGCGGCTTATTTGAAAACAGCCAGAGCTTTTAGCCACCGACTGCCACGCATATCAGATAACATGGAGGGAACAAACACTATTTTTATGGAGCTCTTCATCTCAATCTAATGTGAGAAGACTCACTGAGAAAGAGAGGACAGTGAAAGACAGGAAAACAAAATATATTTAATCTCATGATCCCACTTGTTATAAAAAAAAAAGTCATTGACGAATCAGTCATTCCAGGGTGGAATGCTCACTAACACACATCAAAAGGACTTGTAGTAAGTCATACATTACTAAAATTGCCACTGACATCATTAATTTATCAAATTACCCATGAGACTGCTGCTTTCATTGGATACAGGGTGATATAAGTGTGTTCGAAATAATAACTATATTTGAAGCTTGTTTCAAAAACAGAGTTACAATGGGCTGTACATGCATACAAAGAGGGAAGTGGCAGTTTATAAAGAATGAATTACGGGGGAAATTAACATATACAAAAGCAAATCAAATAGTAAAAAAAGAAATAAATAAATGAATAAAAATAGAAATGAAAGCAACAGAATAAAGAAGCTTCATACAAGTGTGTTTTGAGGAGAGAATTTGATTTCAAAGTCCGGCGGCTGTAACAGCAGATGCACAGTCACCTTTAGTTTTTAGCTGTGACTTTGGAACGGATAACAGAGATTTGCCTGAGGATCATAGAGGGAAAACAGCTTAGAGATATATGTGTGTATTCCCTTCTACGTGTTTCCATGTAAATGTGACTATTAAACAGTATAGCTGTCCCGTAAACCGGTTGATGTTACTCCAGCTTCTTAATTCCTGGTGAAGGTCGGTCAAGGTTATAGGAAATCTCAAAGTTGAGTTGAGCCATAGGGTGACAGAATATATCAGAGCCAGAAGTGAGGACAGTGCTGTGTGTTGCTGTCTGTCACAGAGATTTTTGATACTACTGCTGGGGAGGAGCATTGGGCTCAGAGGATAAAACTGGAATCATTCTATCTTAGTGTCAGGATAATGAAATGCACAACTGAACTGGATGAAGAGAGCATGAGGTGCCAATTCAGACAGGACTTTGTAACTTTTTATTTGGAATCAAATATCTAAAAATAACTAAACCTATGTTAAATATGTTGTTTAGTTTTACATTTCATTATCCCAACAATTTTTAAAACTAGAAAACATTAAAATTGTGTCTGTGTTGTGGTCATTTTTTTAAGAACCTTTACAAAAAAGGATTGAGGAAGAAGGTGAATCTTAAGATATCAATGTGCAACAACAAGCAAATTAGACACATTTAAAGGGATAAAAAATATTTTAAAATCATTATCACTAAATAAACCAGTAGATAATGTGACAGATTCTTTTTTTAAACCAGGAGGTTGCTGTAGCATTTTGTATGGGAGACTTTCGGGAGTCAATAGAGAAAAGTGGAGACCTTATGATCGTGATGGTCACCAAAGAGTTCTGTGAATCGTCAAACATGCGACTTTTAATGTATGCGCTCTTTCTGCTGCTATGACAACATGAAAGGTATGACTGAGAGTACTGATAGACAAAGCAATGTCTTCTGAATAATAGCGTCTTCTGCAAACATTTTGTAACACTTAAGAGGAAAACAGCACTGTTTCTATCACACAAAGCCTGAAATTAAAGCAAATGGTAAAAGGCATCAGATGACACTGAAGAAGAAAGAAAACCAGCTTCAAATCATATTCCTTGCTGTAGGAAATAGATTTTCTCTGCAGGTGAGTAATGATGTTCCTAAATGGTTTTTAATCAGCAGTAATAACAATTTGTGTAAGAGAAAGTATCCATTGAGGAAAGAATATCACTAAACGTGAATTATTAATATGGACATTATTATATTAGTGCAGGTAATACAATTTGTGAATAAGTTAAAAGGCCAAAATTAAAGTGGCTAAGAATTTGCAGTCTCTTCGTGTTCAACATTACTCCGATGGCCTCATCATCATTGCTAAAACTCATCTTTTATTTCATACAAAAACTGACTCTAGATTGCAAAAATAGCACAACAAAGTTCAACCACACAGTCCCTAGTCAGTTTGATTCTACACAAGATATTTTCGAATTAAAGGTCAATTTTGGGGAAATAGGCTTATTTTGCCTCTCATCCAAAGTTTATTGATAACACTCATACAGAAAGCATAGGGACACAGCCAGCCTCACTCTGTCCAAAAGTACAAAATCCACGTACCAGAATGTCTAAAATGCATTAATTAACACATTTTATCTTAGTGTTGAACCCCTATGAATAATAGCAATGTGTAAAAATAACAAGTTGTGGATATACTAAGGATTATTACTTGACCCTGTGCAGCGTCTTCCCTGAGTCTTGTCAATACCGTGAGGTTGCCAGGAAACCCGCAGCAAGAACAAAAGCAACACTACAGCGCCTGCGAATCATTTAGGTGTGTGCAACATGCAGGATGATGAGGAGAGTGATGATGACGGCCGTCTGCAGTCCTAATAACTGCAGTATTTACCGGACTGTCATTTAAAATATGCTAATTTGGCATTTTAGTGGAAAAGAAAATCAGTGGCACACCCTTAAAACTGAGTCTAAATGTCAGTGAAAAAAGACTATTCCTATGTAGGAAGTATATTCTACTGTGCTGAAGCCATTGTAATTCCATTAAATACATTTTATGACATTAAACTCTAATCTAGGTGGCACAGCGGTGCAGTGGGTAAAGCTGCTGCCTCACAGCAAGAAGGTCGCAGGTTCAAGGACTTGGGTTGGGACCTGTGTGGGTTTTCTCGGGTTCTTCTTCTTCCTCCTACAGTCCAAAAAACATGCTTAGGTTAATTGGAGACAGGAGAATTGTCTGTGTGTGTGCCTCATGGTAGACTATTGACCTGTCCCTGCTGGGATTGGCTCCTAATCGTCTTTTATTCTTTTTCCCTCAATACTTCTTCAGTTGCAGCTTGCGTGTGCGTGTCTGCAAATCTTACAGTTATTTACAGAATCCTTCTTCAGAGCTGATAACGTTACCGCCGGACTAAGCTCTGCCAATATCCACCGGCCGCTCTGTTTCGTCTCAGAGCACGTTTGCACTGTCGACTTGACAGGATGCAGAATCGCTTGACGTCATTGATAAATGAAATGTAATGCACACAGTGAGATGCCGATCACTGGAAGTAGACTTGAGAATAGGAAAAAAAGTGTTTCACACATTGGCTCTGAATGCATTGCTCTTTTGTGTAGATGACATCCATCTAAACAAAATAGTAATGCAGTTGGGCCCAGAGTGTGTGACACTTTTTTTCCTACTCTTATGACCTCATCAATACAACGTGGACAGTTTGCCTTGACTCTGCACTCCACCCCTCCCATCTTGGCTCTGAGAAAACTGAGAATTGGCACCATGTTTATTCTAATGATCACTGTTTACACTAGATACACAGAAAATATTCTCCAAATCCTTGTCTTGATATGCCGATGCCATAACAAGAAAACCTTCACAACCCTTTTGCTGATACTCGGTTTGAGGATTCCAAGATTGTCAAACACTTGAGGAGATAATCTGTCCTGAAGTGACTGATGTGTTTTCTGCAATGAGCTGCAGAGCTGCACGCAACAAACAATCACTTCCAGTGGGCATCTCGCTCATGATTTGTGGAAAGTTGCGATCATATCTGATTATATCATGAAGTTGTGGTTTGCATCAATGCTTGTTCTGCTGATTTGTTCATGCTCTATAAAAGTCGGTCAGAAACCTTCCTCACAATAGAAAACAAAGTGAGAACTGTAAAGAATGGTGTCATGCTAAATGGTGCTCAGTCCGATTTTTGCGTAACTTTTTTGTGTGTGAGGAGGAGAGGGTAAAATATTATCACTATGTAATTTCTCAAATGATGCAGAAAATCTATTATCATTATTATTATTATCATGATAAAAAGGCTCTTAAAGCCTATGTTTATGACTTCATAATATATTTATATATTCAGAAGGAATTTTGATGCCCATTATTCTTTGAATAATGGGTACATTGTGAGCGGCGAGACATTCAATTTACTTTTGGAGGGTTTGTCTATCTAAGATCAATTAGAAAAAAAGATTTTTTTTTTTTTTTTTAATGAATGGAGTTCAGTAGAATTGTAACTCCCAGTAAATCATGTTCATTTATATACGCATACAGAATGCATGCTGATACAACAACAACATTTGCGAGGTATTAAACAGCACATCACCATACTGTTATCACATCTGCGAGTAACTCAATAAACTTAAACAGCTCTGTCTACCGTGTTGGGTAACACTGTCTTTCTGGTCTTTTTGTATCAATTGTTTTAAATACTGTTTCAAAGGATTTTCACATCAGTAGCACTTGTAGCTTCACTTTTCTGGAGAGGTTTTCCACACTATTTTAGGAGTCTGCCTGCAGGGACTTTCTACCACTCAGCCTCAAGAGCATTAGCAAGACCACTGATACTGGGCGATGAGGCCTGGCTCATAGTCAGTGTTCCAATTCATTCAAAAAGTTGCTGGATGGAGTTCAGGTTAGGGCTCTGTGCAGCCTATTCCTGTTCTTCCACACCAAACCCAGGAAACAATTACTCTATAGATCCGTGCATGTGCATCATCATACATGGAGACAGGAAAAGGGCCTTTAGCAGACTTTTGGAAGCACACTTTGTACTTTGCACACTGGCCTTAATATTATTATCTGACACTGGCGACCAGCTCCTCTAAAGCAGGGCTCTTTACTGGCTTGGTCAAGGGCACGTTGACTCAAGAGAGGGGTCAAGGATGGTCACTTCACTCTGTACAGACTTTTCCTGTCACACCCACACACAGACAGTATGACTTACTGAGTTCAGAGATGCTGCCCACTCGTGTGGCCAGTAAGCACTGCTCAACAGAGCGCAACTCAGACTGACTGTAGGCGTTCCCATCTCCATTCTTCCCTGCCCGCTGCTGCTGTTGGTCCCTGTGAAGCGTTAGACCCTCAGGTAGGCTGAGCACACCTAAAAGAGAGAAAGAGAGAGAGAGAGAGAGCATATGTTAGCTTAAGTTCATAGCAGAGAATAATTATGTTCTTACAATTTGCAAGTTTTTATTTTTCTAATTACAGGACATAACAGGAATAAAAGACACTCTGTCCCCTCTTGAATGTCAGTAATATCTTATTATATTCTTTGATGTCTTTGTCGTATTAATGAAAAAGAATCCACAGGTTGAATACATGAGATTACTAAAAGGCTGTTCATAGAGGTTCAGAAGCTGATTGAGACAAACAGCGGAGGCCAAATATCAACCGGTAATTATGCCTCCTATTCACCTGTCAGAGAATTATCCCAAAAGTAATCAAGTAATACCCAGACCTCCGTGTTGGTTACTCTTCCTCCCTTGCTTGAAGGTTTCCATCCATCCTCTGGGAGCAGGCGGTTCGTTATAGAGGGAATCATTTCACTAATTTCCAATTACTAAATCCCTATTGCTTCAAATGACCCTATTCTAAAAGCCATGCTATTCATGACACTCTGCTTTTTTCCACCATGCACTACACATCTAATTAGAAAACATTGACTTATAATCAGAATTAAAACCATAAAAGATAATTATGTTGGTAAATTCATCATTTTTGCTGTAGTTCATGTTCAGCATTGTGTTAGCTCAACATTTCACAGTAGTCATCCTGCTATCCTATGAAGATGGTGTGCGAGTGTGTGTGGAGATGTACCATTTCCTAGCTGCATGTATGTATGAATGAAAAGGAATACTGACTTCTCTCACAATGGACTGAGGCAAGGTGACTCTCTGTGTCCTAATGCAAGGCTCTGTCTACCCTAAGGGGGGAACTGATGGAGCGACTGGTCGCTCTTTCTGTGTGTGTGTATGTTTGCGTGAAGAGAAAACTTGTTAGTATATTCCTCCAGATTGTCACTGCACCAGAAATCACCCAGGAAATGTAATGTTCTTAAAGATCATAAATTGATAGGATGTGAGATGATGACATTGGCAACTATGTCTTTTTAAGTGGACCAATAATCAATCAATCAAGTTTATTTGTAAAATTCAATCATATTACAATCACTGTCATTCATAATTCTACAACCACAATTCTCAAACCACCATTTGAAGGGCCTTGTTCTCCTGCTTGATGGCGTTTCCTTACTAGACAGTGCTCTTTGCAGAAGCAGGAGTAGAAATTCATGAGTAGAAATTCCTCAGTATTTGCAAGGACAACTTTAATTTCCTTAAGCATCTGAAGTGAAACAGCCTTGCCTTTCTCAGCAGTGAGCCAGGACCTCAGACTCCATGGTACTTGAAGCTGTTACCTCTCTCCAAAGAACCGCTGATGTTAAAGGGGGCAGTTCCTTAGTCGTGCTGACATTCAGAAGTAGCTCGCTGGTATTAGGACAATAACCTTATTGTCCTAATACCAGCAAGTTACTTCTATTTCACTTGTACTTCTACTTCATATAGGACGTTTTCACTGTCCACTAGTGTTGTTTGCACAAACTTGATGATGGTGTTGGAGTCACAAGTGGTAAGACTTGGT
This sequence comes from Lepturacanthus savala, assembly GCA_030544235.1. NCBI lineage: Eukaryota > Metazoa > Chordata > Actinopteri > Scombriformes > Trichiuridae > Lepturacanthus > Lepturacanthus savala. The sequence goes on from CM060465.1 coordinate 20,723,734, forward strand.
GTGTATATGAAGGCATTAGTTGTCTTGGGCAGATGAAGGATGGTGGACTCCTTGAAGCTTGTGGGTATGATAGATTGAGCCAGGGACAGGTTTGTTATTGTTGTTATAACAGATAGTTTGAGGACCCGCCTACTGATATCGTCCTGTCCTGCTGCTTTCTTGGCATTTACAAGCTTCAAAGCCCTACTACCGTCATGCTCAGAAAGGGCGATAGGTGTGAAGTGTGCATCAGCAATTGATGGGGGGTGAACTTGCCACAAGCTTCTGGCCATATGGCAGCTATTCAGTGTCAGAGAGGAGAGGAGCCTGTATGATGCTCTAGGTAAGACCCTGTCACCAGACAAGACATAATGAGCATAGGAGTTCCCATTTGGAAAGACCTGCAACCACATTAGACATATTCTGTGATAGGCAGATGCACAGAAAAGATCCTGTACATGGTTCAACACATATTTCAAACAAGAGCTGCTAAAAAAGTAACAAACTCTCACCAATATACAGTATTTGATTTTGCACAAATGCAAAATCAAACAAAATCCCCTCTGACAGTCTTTCTTCTTTTTAACCTTTTAAAAATGTACTTTTACTTTAAAATCAATCATAGTGCATAAAAGCTCTTTCTTATAATTGATCTTGTATCATAATGTTATTTTAATGGAGCATTCACATGTTACAGTGTCAATATGTTTGTCACTACTACTGTCTATTACCCACTTGACAGGGTTGACTAGCGCAGTATAGGGCAGGAACGCTGACCTTGATGTGGCTCCTACCCTGCACTTAAATCTATTTCGGAGGGACATGTGGAGATGTGCACTTCACTAAACACGCTGGAGCTCTGCAGGGACTCTGCAGGTTTCACATACACAGATAAGATCCAAAGATCTTATTGCTTTGATCAAATCATAATTTGGCAAATTGAAGTGCTTTAGATAGAGACACACTAACCTGGCACTTGTATAAATGAGATGGGATAGAGACCAGTAGCTTTTGATTCATCACAGCGAGCAGGCAGAATGACAGAAAGAAAGAAGAGTGGAAAAAATGAAGAGGTAATACAGATACAGACTGTGGTTATAGCAGAAAACAGAACATAAGGCTCTAAAGGGTTAATCGTGTTGTTACTGTACATGGATCACAGTGTTGCAGCCCCACTCTAGGCTGTGGCTCTGTTCTGCCAGGCCAGATGGCTACCATATGTATGCCGAGCGAGTGATCATAGAGGGAGACACAGCGAGACGGAAAGCGGGAAACAGCAGTGACGTGTGTTAAGATGTGTTAGAATGCCTTGCCTGCTTCCACTGGCTGCTTTATCCATTCATTAACAACCAACACCGTTAGCGTTGACTTGTCGATACGGAGGTGTGAAAATGGAACGTATGTTTTAGAAGGAGTGCTGGTATGCATGGCTAGACTGTAAAATTCCAGCGGTACAGGTACGGTCACACTCTGAGTTCTCAGGTGACCACAGTATGGTCTGAGGTAGCCACAAGTCTTTAATGGGCTAGTCCTGTGCCAGCCAGAGGGTTATAAAGTAGGACCGTGCAACCACTGGGCCTGCGAGAAAATGCATGCACACGTGCAAATGTCTACTTAAATTAGGAAACTGGCAGCAGGAGAAGCCTCGTGGACATCGGAGCAACCACAAACACATTCACACAAACAAATGCTAATAGGCTGTCAGTAACTGCAAACGCGTTAATGAGGCGCCACGTTGCATACAAAGCCGAAGTGCATACACAAGATAGCAGACACACACGAATAATTATTAGTTATTCAAAAGTCCTAATCCCTGCCACTTCATGTGTGGTTGACGTAAGATGTGCTTTGTCGAGAGAACAAAGACATGTTTGGCTAAATCCAAAGAATATTTGCGATTGCTGGGCAACCGCATTCAGGATAGAGGCTGCTGAAGATCCTCTAGCTGTGATCATCATCTTCAGGTGTTGCTCTGAGAGAGGAAGGAACACACCAGCCTCCTAATATGTTCTTACACAAGAATTAGTAAACCACCAAAGAGAACACATTCTGACTGTGGCTTTTATAGGTTTTTGTGTTTGGCGAGAAGATCCCTGAGCACATTAAACCTCTATTTTTTAACATAGTGATTCATGATCAATGCAAAAAACAACAGTGATCCTTTATTCATCCTAGAACGATGCCTCTTGAAGCTGATAAGAGTTCATTATCTTGTTCAAGCACACTTCAGTCATGGAGGCTTAAACAACCCAATTAATCATTTCATCACCCCGCTGCCCTCCGTCGTTCCACAGTTTCCTTTCTGATCGTTATGTGTAAATTTTCCATACAATGTTGTTTTAGATTATTCCCTTGTTTGAAGTCGTACCTTGTCATTGACACTCCTTGAGTGCCAAGAAATCAAAAAAACAAACAGGCAGTCTGATTCAGTCCATTCTGACTATAATATGGAGCCTACTGTAGCCTTTGATAGCATTCTTTTATTAAAGAGCTGTTCTCTTTCAGGTAAGTACTTCTAGAGGAATATCTGATTTGTAAAGTCAATAGATTCGCAAATGAATAACTGTATCTTGCAGTAAAAATGGATGAACGGTATTATTCAGGGTTTCAGTTGAATATTTCTGGTGAGAAAAGCTGAAGCAACTAAGCAATTAATCAAAAACTGTTTCGATAATGGATTTTTCTACTAAAAATGGCAAACAACCATTGTTTCCAGCTTCTGTATTATGGAGATTTGCTGCTTTCCTTTCCCTTACATTGGTGTAAATTGAATGTCTTTGGGTATTAGACTGTTGAACAGAAAAAAACAAGTCAGGTCTAGAAAATGTTACGACCATTTTTCACAATTTTCTTACGTCTTTAAACCAAAAGTCTGATTGATTAATTGACAACAAATCAATAATGAGCATAATTGTTAGTTGTAGCCCTATAATTGCAGGGCTACTTCTTTGATTTCATTTCAATCACAGATTGGGCTTTAAATTCTATGTAGCAAAGTGATTGTTTTGCCTCAGTAATAAGCAGCATAGCTTTATTTGTTAGAATCAGCTAGCTAATGCTGAGAGGGGGTAAAACAACTAAGGCCGCTGAATGTGTTTGAATCGTTGCAGGCAACTTGCAGATAGCAGCACACAGGAATTGAAAAGGGGACAGACGTGAATAAGTCGGGTGACCGAGGCACAACAAGGGCACGACTAGAATTATGCAATCTTCTCCAATCAGAGGGAAACCAGCTTCCCTGAAGGCTGTGTGTTATTCCAGCCCGAGGTAGCAGCTCTTTCGCTATTATTTCTTTCTTTTCATCTCATCTCTTCTGTCAAGGGTAATAAGTCTGTGTGTAATATCCGTGAGTCGCACACTTCCCGCAGGACGCTTTCCAGACAATGCTGGCAATCAGCAGCAGCAGGGAAAAATCTGAAGTCACTGAGCCGTAATCCCTCTGCTCAACCCGCACTATACCTTTCTGTGAGCTTCTGGGAGAGTCTCACCGAGCAGCGGCATGGTACGTTCTGCCTCACAATTATCTCATATAATCTGATACGCAAGAAGAAAGGTGTTCTTGTGTGGTCCGTTGCGTCACAGAAAAAAATCAATGGTGGAATCGCTGCGAAATCGTGACGCTGAAAAATCTGAAAAGCCTCTGAGCGTCTGACAAACTGACATCACTAAATCCTGCTAAATGCAACATTGTTCTGAAGTAATTGCTCATTTAGCACCGAGGGCACCAGAATAATTGAGGAATATGACTGATGTCATAAAATGCGATTTGCTGCAAGGGGATGTTTTCCTCTCGGCCGTTTTAAAGGGATGACATCATATTGCGTGGATTGTAAATATTAGCTTTTAAGCGAGATGCTCTTGGATATGAAAACTCCAAAGCAGATTAGACAGTAAATCCTCAAGGCAGGAAAGGTAGAGTCACTGCCTGTGTATATGTTTGAAAGAGAGTCTCAGTGTACCTGCGTCACTGTGTCTGTGTGGTGAGGTGAAAGAAGGAAGTGTGTATTTTGTATATGAATTGCTTTTCCAAAGAGGAATAAACACAAATCTCATCCCACTACTATAATTGGTGTCGTGTCCGTCTGTCCAAGGTTTCAGGTCACATCGTTGCTCCAACTGCTTCACAAGCGAGGTCAGACTCGCTGTCGGCTTCCTGCAGGGACTATGGACAAGTGAAGAATGACACCAGCCAAGAACAAAAACAGGAAATGAGAGAAATAAGACGTCTCATGTTCTAAAGCACGAATAAATAACCATCAAACACTCTACAGAAGATTTAATGTTACTGTGGAGACAGAGGCTGTTGAGTTTCAAATGAATTTTCCCTCCCTAGACATCTCCACCAAACTTTTCATGTCAAAGTCTTTTCCACAACACATTCCTGCAGATGTTTCACAACAAAAGCCTTCTCATAAATCAAAAGCTTTTTGTAAACTGAAACGCTAGGCAGCTTTTTATTTGAAACGGCAATGGGAGGCTGAAATATGACCAATTATATCTATCAAACAGAGGAAATCAAAGAACAACTTATGTTTACAAGCTTAATTTAACCAAATGATTGAATCATTTGGCGGTTGTGATGTACAGTAGGGTAAAAATCTAAATAGATCTATGATGAAGCTGGACAAGACAGGAAGTGAGGGAGATTTTGCCTTCAGAGTAAAAGCACAGATTGTGTCACTTGGGAGAAGAAAAATTTAAACAATGCTGTCTTGGGCTCTGTAAAGCAACATAAACGGCTAGAGAAGAGCAACATTCTAAACATATAAACACATCAAGTCTTCAGAAAATAATTTTTAAACTGACATTTATATGGCTGAAAGGCCCAAGAGGTCAGAGGTGATTTATTTCAGTAAAGTTATGGAGGCTACTTTTTCGAGTTCACTATAAATGCTGTTCACCTCTATTTATTCTGTTCAACACTAACTTAACACAATTTATGAACTCTCTGCAAACCTACAAGAGCAGCTACGCCTACTCTCCATCTTTGCATTGAGACTAAATACCTGACTAATAGTAACTTGAGTAAATGTCACATTTGAAAGCAAAAGACAATAGAGCAACATAAAGTGAGTTTATAGGAAATGTGAGACAGAGAAAATATGATTCAAAGCATTCTGGACAAATCATTCAAGAAAGTATTGTAATACAATAGTCAATGATGAATTATAACAGATACCCAGTGGAGTACGTATACAGTAAATGACATAGTTAAACGATAATTGGTGTTATTTTTTTTTTGTATAGCCTTTATTGCCAACAAATCCCTTTAAATCAAAAAAACAACAACAAATTGATCCAATTAGCAAGAATTTAATGTCATGTAGAGCATCAGTGAAAATGAATCACAATCCTAAAATGTGTCATGTCCCATCATTATGATGAACTGTAGTTTAAATCGAGTCAATCCTACATCATCAGGCTGCTGCTGTACATACATTCACTAGAGCACCAATTGTGTGTTAATCCATGACTGAAAGTAGTCCCATAGTGCTCTACTGTATTTACTCCTGTTTAAATAACAGTTGCTAAAAATGCACCCAGCTAATTTTGGAAATTTATGTGCCTTTAAAAACATTAAATAAGTTTATTCATGACCATTTTTTTTAGGATTTATTTATTCACCAGGACCGAATAGCCTAAATGAGAGCCACAGACCGGGTAGGAAAGTTATAAAATATTGGAGATCCACTAACAATTTTGGGGTTTTAGTCATTTCAGATATTAAGAAAAATATAGAATAGCATAAGCCTTTGAAATGTGGTCATGCTTTTGGTTAATCTCAGTTTCATTCCAGTGGCACCTGTGGTGCACAGCGCTCACGCACTGCCCACAATCTTGATTAAAAATAGAGCTTTTTTTTCTCTTTTCCAAACACGGTGCTTCCTGTTAGGCTTCTTTCAGTGTATGCGTCTCTCTATGGCTATTTTTATTATGTTCTAAATGGTACACACACACACACACATTCACACTCATAAGCTTAATGCTTAATATCCATGCGACACATTACTGACACACAGAGAGTGTATAACAACCCCCCCCCCCAGATCCTCCCCGGAGTCCCATGTCTGCAAACTGGCGGAAATAATATGATAACTGCTGGCATCCCAGTAGACAGGACAGACCCCTGCTGCCTTGTACGTCACTACAGAGTCATGTCAGGTGTACGCCCGGCGCTCTCCTTCCTCACTTACGTTCTCAAAGCTGGTTTGTTGTATTCAAGGCGACAGATGACAGTGACTCTCCCCTCACGCGGCTGTTCTTACGAAGGAAAAAGCAGAAATGTCACTGTATGCTCTTTTTCCAAACCCTGAATCATTACTCTTCCCTGAGTTGTTTCAGGATCAGAGACCAGCAAGTTATGAGGCAGTGAGCTCCAAATTGTCCCATAATTGTTTAACTTACCTACACTAGCATCATCTATCATTCTGACTCTGCAAAGTGGCTGAGTGTAGCACAGACACCGACTGGAAATGGGCCACGCCTGGCAGAGAGTGATGAGGCTGGAGGCCGAGCGGCGCTCCCCGCTGCTTCTCCCTACCCCGACACCTCCTTCAAGGGATGACCCTCACCACTCAGGAACTCCATTAGCGAACCTCCCCGTCACTTTGATAATGTGTGAGCACTGGTATCGGAAATGTGCTCATTCAGTCTGAACAATGCTCCAAACCTCAGTGGAGGAGCCCCGCTGACCTCAACTCTATTGCTTGTTATGGGGAAAAAAACGTGGAAAGTTTGGCAAAAAACAATGTCCTCTTTGTTAAGTTTTGCATGTGAATGATTAGACTCTAACTTAGGGGCAAACGTCGGCCAAGCCGTAATTGAGCACTTTGCAGTATCACTCACTAAATCTGCCATGCAAGCTCATCTTTCAAGAAAACATGCCCTCTTACACTAGAAACGCACACAAATCAAGAGGCAGAAATAGCGCAACTGCCTCGTGCATCGAACGCAAATTAGCAAAAACAATGTTCGTACAGCACTCATCAGTCTCCCTGAAGGGATTCAAGCAAGGATATGTTCCCAAACCAGGATTGTTATTGCAGGTTAAATCCGTCATGGCCCATGCCAACTAGTACATCCGTCAATGAAACACACACACCCGAGCCAAAGCAAATATTTAAGGTATCGTATTTTGAGAGTCTGCCCTGCACCAACTGACCGGGTTCAGCTGCAGGCAGCAGGTAGGCCGGGTCTCCCTCCTGCTCCTCCAGGTTCTCCCCCACATGTTTTCCCAGCCTCTCCCCGCGGCACACTGGCTCTGCTGTAAGAAGCCCGCAGGGCGGAGGAGGCTGGCTGGCAGCGAACAGCCACTTCATATCCAAACACACAGGCATGGAGCTGGAACGTGTACACTCACGCTCATGCACGCATCCCTGCACACACGCACAGAGCCACGGTGCATACACAGATGCATATGTGCATAAATTCATAAATAACAAACACAGAATCCCCCTTTTACTGCGTTCAATCTGCAGAGATGTGAGATTCAAACGCACTGCATGCCAGGAATATAAATGCAAAAAAGGGAGTCATTGTGGATACGGCCAAGCACAGTGTTCAAGTCTCTGCTTGGTTCCTGAGGTGGGGCTCGCATAAATGTTTAAAACAGCAAAACATGGATACTGAAGTCTTTCAAAGCCACAAATGGTGCACTATTCAAACTGTGTGGTGAGGAGATTTCTGACCTCACGCACAGAGTTTGTTCTAAAAGGACAAAAGTCTCTTGAGAAACGCTCCTAAATGACAGATTTCATCCGTTACACAGCATCTTTAACCAGTAAACTACTACCTCTATGTTTATATTACATTAAATACGCATCCAACTCCATTGATTATAAGCATCAAAGTGCATCTTTGCTGCCAGAGCCCTCTAACCAGCGTAGCCACATATGTCTCATCATGTATTTCATATCCCTCTAACTATGAAAGAGATGGACAGTCCATCATCATCAGGTCACTCATGTTCAACTCATTAGTGGTAATTAATGGCGGCCAAGGCCGGGGCACCCCAGGCACTATCGCGTCCAAATTAAACGCGGGCCGGTCCTGCCCAGGCAAGGCAGGCACAAGTTATTTTTCTGCTCAGTTGGCTGCAGCAGGCTAATGCACTCTGCGGTATAGCCTGAGCTGGAAATTGCCAACCCCAGAGAGCTTCGATTAAAAAAAAACGACTGACCTTTCTAAAAAGGTGAAGTCAAATCTTGTGTGAATATTCGTTATGGATCATGATAGCCCGTCTTTGAAGTTAAGCAGCCTTTTGGAGAGCCGCACATGTGATATTTTGCTTTGAAAATCATGAGTGTTCGCGTGAGAGTCTGTGAATTGTGTCCACATGCATTAATACGTCAATGGTATCAACAGACGGCACTCATATTATCCATAAAAATAGAATGTGCCACATGAATGTATAGACCCGAGCTGATATAAGGTATCTACAGTCTTGACGGGTGATGTCAGAGTGGTATGTTGCATGCTCTTGGCAAACTAGTGGTGACTGGAAAGCTGCCATGAGATCATCATCTCCATTGTTAACATGTACCAACCATATTTTTCATCCTCTGGAAAATTATATTAAAAAAAGGCTCTTTTTTTTTAAACAGTATGTCTCATCTTTCTCAAGGTCCCTCGATCTCGTGAAGTGAAGCTATGATTGAATGGGTGTACTATTAACTCATTTTCCAAATGTTCTGCTTGCCTCATTTCACCAATTGAGGCCAATTTATATAGCCCCCAAAGCAAGTCAGCCATTAATGAACCTCAACTTCAGAGAGCTTCAGTAAAGATTAGTACAAAGATGCCAATGACTGGCATTATTCAATGCATGACTGGTTGACTGCTATTGCACAAAACATCTTTTTAAGCAGTCGTTATTAATTGCACTGGGCGGGCAAATGACATGAGAATTCATGGCCTCATAAGTCTCGTGCAAGACTTACAAGTCCTGTTTCTTGTTCAGCAAAATGAGAGCAGTAATACACACAGGCCTGTCACAGATTAATATCATGCTGTCAACATTCTTGTGGTAAAAAAATATCCACGCAATAGATTTGCTCATTTTATGTTTTGTGTTGCCGTGTCCTTGCAAGAAATGAGATCTGTGATTGATTCTGCCCTGGAAGCATTCGGACCAGCCCTAGTTAGAACATATAACCAAACTTCCTCACTGGCTTCCAAACTCAGCAGCATTATGTTTCTGCAGCTGAGGGGGATGTCTTTGTCAGTGTATCGATAAAAAGAAAATGCGGCTTCTGGCTATGGAAACAGATTTTGCGAAAAAACGCTCAAGTCTTTCACCTGGCAACGCTCCCAAACACATAAAGAAAGGCGCTGTCGTCTCCCTCTACCAAACTTTGACATCACTCACATCATTAAAATCTTCTTTTCCTCCGTCTCTTTTAAGCCTTAAACGCTGAAAAAATTGTAGCTAATGTTCTCCCCAGAGCCGGCAAGTTCACCAGTAAATTATCCACGATCAGCTGTTGGGTGTCAGCTGAGTGTCAACTGTTGTGACGGATACTTTCGAGCTGTCTTATGACGTAATCTCACGGCAAACTCTCGCTCTTCCAACAATCGCAAAACAGTAATGAATTGAACCAGGCATCAATTTGCATTTTCTTTTTTGCGCATTTCACAAAACGTACTTAAAAAATTCTATACATTTGGATGGAAACCCAGTTAATGAAGTGAAGAGAATCAGTGGCTTGTTTTATCTTGTGTGACATCTTTTCTGGTTAGAGTGTAGTGTGTAAATTCCTCCAGAAAGCAGCCAGCAACTGTACTCTAGTTCTATACCCAGCTCTCTACTGCAGAAATAGCTGGGTCTCAGTTGTTGTCTGTTGGCAGACAATCCCCCCGCTAACTACAACACTTCTTGGGGTAGAAGAGGTATTACAGGCAAGGACAACGCTAAAGCTGATTTTACTAGGTCACCTCCGCAGATAGATCTCTGTGACATGCTATCAAAACTGCTCGTCCTCACAGCGCTGAAGATCGGTAGAGTTTGTTTTTGGATGAACTTAAATTATGGCAAAATCGTACATATTGTACCTTTAAGTCATGAACAGCAGTCTCTTCTGTTTTCACAATAGACACTCTCATATGCTTTATATAATGCTGACTCGGCTGCCATGGGTATTACAGCCAAGGTCTTGATGGCGGGTATGTGTATGAATAGTGGGCCTACGCCTCAAACTGAAATCTACCCTCCAGAGTTTCCCGAAACACTCAGCTGCCTGTTCCAATCAGAGGGTAGATCAAAGTTAAACATCTTATGTTTGACCAATAGATTTTCTTTTAATTTTCTCTGACAATGAACCCTCTTGGACAGCATCCTTGAGTGGCCATTGCGTGTAGGTTTGGTATTAGTACATGTTTGTCTTTGCATGTGCCAAAGGACAGTAAAGCGTGCCATGGTGTTAAAGTGCCTCAGAGCATGTGAGCCGCTTCCATAAGCTCGTACGTGTTTTCTGGTTTACTAGCGATCAGCCTGCATGTCTCCGTGCAAGGTCGCTAATCGTCCTTTCATATAAAACGATACGGGTAGTGTGGTAGTGGTCCATATGAATCATGTCATGCCATGTCACATTAGTTACCTTTATGTTATCCATGCAGGGTTGTGTTATCCTCTTATTCCCACAGCCATGGCAAAAGTGAAGGACGAATGACAGTGACACATCCTTTAAATATGTCAGAGGCCATCAACCAGATGTTTCCATCATATAAATGACAAACGACTCATATGATGTTGTTTATAAGTCATTCATTCTTCCTACGAGCTGTGACTTCTTCAAAGCAGCCAACAGAGCTAAACTGGAACCAAAGCCTTGAAAATCTGAGTATCGCTGTGATAAAAGCATCGAGTGTTGCAGTCTCCTTCAAGTAATACTGAGCTATAAACGTTCTGAGTTTGGTGTTCTGGCCCTTAAGGTGAATCACCAGACTAAAACAATGGGGTAACAAATTTAGCGTAACACTTTGATTTGTTTTGGCCATGTCTTCAGCTTTGTCTAGTATACTGTAGATTCTTTCTGGAGGCAGAAAACAACAACACTTCTCATTCTACCCATTACATCTAATAACGATTGTAACTGTGCCCACTATTACCACCAAGTGACTTCAACCCACACACACAAATGCAGCTTTTGAGTCTAAAAAGGCTGATTAGTGCCTACACATGCCTACTGCTGCTTCCTTTGCTTTCTTTTTTCGGATTTTTCAAGGTTCATCTTGAACTTCAACATTTGGTCCAACTGATTGATGTGGGGCAACAAAACACACACACCAGACTGAGAGCAAACAAAGTGGAGTGAAAATGCTGGCTTGAAATACACACAGAAAATTGCACAAGTACTGCACATGGACATCTTGACAACAGAACAATACAATGCAGTGCATCAATGGGAATTGCGGTTTAGTAGCCACATTGGTTTCCATGACAAAAACCTCTAAAAACATACAAAAGATGAATTAGTGTCTCATGGATACAGCGTCTTGAAAAAAAAAATTCAACTGCTTAAAAGACAAAAGCATAGTAATAATTGAACATTCATGTGAAATACTGCATACTTCATATCAAATATCAATTGTCTGAAAAAACATGTTCCTGTTCCTGCATTTTACATGTGATATTACTAGATAAACTGTTTTCCACATACGAAGACTTACATTTCACATTCTACTCTGAATCGTACATGAATACAATATATACAATAAATCATGAATTTCTTAGTTTATTGATTTTGTTTTGATTTAATTGGCAGGTACAGTGGATGGGGAGAGAAGAAAGAGAGAAAGGTTAAGGGGATTTCCCCCAGTTCATAATGAAAAGTTACACTAGGTGAGGACTACGTTTGGACTGTCCCAGCAGCATGACCATGAGCAGCAACAACCGAGAGGAAATTGCTCAAAATGAATTTGCTAGCACACAGGAAGAAAGATGTTGCTTCTTTGATGAAGGCAGTGGAAAGAAACAGTACATTTTTTTGGCAGGTAGGTGTTGAGGGAAATGGGAATATGTTTTGTTTCGAGAGCTGCCTGTTCTGGAGCAGATTACAACTTAAAGTGTTGTGGTCAGACAGCACAGCAGGTTGTATAGTGAGGAGCTCACAGTGTGGTAGGGGGAATGCAGCAGATGAGACATATGAAAGGAAAATGCTCAGTTATACAGAGATTGCATTGAGGTCAATCAGCAGTGCTTGAAAGTTTGATTGGAATGGTAAAAAAAATGCAAATTCAACTTTTAACCCTATTTGTTGATGACGAACATAACCCAAATAAAAGTAGATGATGTGTGTGAGATGACAGTGGGAGCCTTTAAATAGTTGTTGCTAGAGGAAAAATTCCACTAGAAAAACTAAAATGGAATTGATCCAGAGCATCCGCAGTTCCTATTCATTTTCTAAGTAGGACACAACACGATGTATAGGAGAGAAGAAGCGTCACATTGGCATTCCACATTTACCGAGTTGAGATCTAGTCTACTTCATGCAGATTAGGGGCATCTGATACAACTTGCCATCTAAAATAAAGACAAAATTTCGTAAAGAAATAATTAGAAACTGCATGGCTTATAAATATTTTTCAGAAACACATTTCAATGAACTAGTTTCGCAGTATCAAGGAAGCCAAACAAGATGGTGGGCTGGTCCATTTAAACAAGCAAGAAGAGTGAAGGCATTCATCCAATCAAGAGGAACCAGGAAGTGGTTGTTCTGTTGTAGCAAACGTCCAATGCTGGGTTAGGCCACAGATGATAAGCTGCTTTATGGACTCACAAAGCTGTAAAATTCATATCATGGGCTTTGCAGCTACACCGGGTATCAATAATATCCTGACTCACCTCCAGATGTTCGATTCACTGACACAACTGCACTCGCACACTCAGGGGTGGCGACATCTTGCCTTTCTTGAAAAGTGCAACATTATCAGTCTGATTATCCATATCATATACTGTGTGCCTGACATTCTTTTTACAGTGTGATAAATATATCAGCACATTCGAAATGAGAGGCTGAAATAAAGAGCTATTGTTTGCAAGAATTGAGTCATTCATTGACCCTCTCTTTCCAGTTTTCCACCTACGCCCAATAAAAACAGATAATGCTGCCACACTGCAATGACAAACAGGCAGGTACCGTAACAAAGAAAACACATGAAAACCTATTGATTTACAGCACACAGTGACATCTCCGACAAGAAGGAGCACCCAGAATTAACGGTGAGTGATTGGAGGAATTTATCAGATACTAGAAAAGCACACAGATTTTCGCTAAGAATATCGGGACTCCCATCCAATTGTTGTCTTTTATACTTTTTAAATACACGCACTATCATGGAATAATGGTGGTGTAGTAGTGTGCAAAGAAAAAAAATATCATGGTGCCTGTTCGAAGGTCCAATCCCACCGCAATGTTACTAAATAACAAAAATCCAGAAACTAGGATTTCTTCTGGATCATTACCAAAATAGAATCATCTCTTCATGGTACCATTCCCAACATTTGCTGAAAATTTGATGAAAATCCGACAAAAAGTTTTTGAGGTATTTTGCTAACAAACAGAGAGACAGAAAAACGCATGCCTGCCCCCTGAGGTCAATCTGTGATTTGTGATTTCAGGCAATACAACTAAAATTGACTTGACAATTCATATTTTTTACCAGACCTAGAACAATACATGTGCATATTTATTTTTACAATATGGAAAGAAGATAGAAAGCATTCAATGTTCAGAGTTCATCTCGTGACTTTTGTCCTGCAGAAAAATGCTTGGACAGGGACAAAAATGATGCTCAACACTAACTTTAAATTATAAAAAAAAATAGGACTCATGTTTAATTTACGTCATACTTCCTCATCAATTTTTAATTCTTACGGTTAAAATGTTTAATTGCTTTTCCACATGTGTCTTTCCAGATCAAGACAAACACAGTAACGATTTTGAATAATATTCAGCATAATTGGTGATTATTGTACACGATTATCCATCCCACCCCTCTTCTAGTAAGACATATGAAGAAACTACAAAGTGACACAAAGTACTTTCCTTCGTGTTTATATTTCATATGAAGCACCTACATGCTTTATGGTGGCCCATAAATGGTCTATTAATGCTTTCCACTTAATCTAAAACAGCCAAAACTTAAGTCCCTAAATCTCTGTACAATTTTGTTTTTAATTACGTTTTGATTTATGTGAAATAAGAATGAAAACTATCTATAAATTATTGTGTACACTCTCACATTCACTCTCACACACACACACAAATGATGACGAATCCTTGCACAACAAACAAATCAAGACTAAATATGCAAGAAAATGTACGAGTCACAGCATTAACCATCCAGTTGTGGGACTGAAATGAAAACAGCATCGAGGGCAGTGATTATGTGTAAGGCTGCCTGACTAATAGCCTGACGCTCTGATTGCTGTCAAATGATAAATAAACTTTCAAGTGAGACCGTGCCGCTGTTTTTCATTTGTATCCTGAATTAGTATGAGAACAATGCGCCAGTGTCTGATCTTTAAAGAGCTAGTTTAATGACTTCCATTGTGAATAGTGGAGAACTCGGCAGAGTAATTATAGGCAAATGGTTGACCGAAGAGGAGCTTCAGTGGAAGTGTGAATGGACTTTTGTCAAAATAGCAGCTTGTGCCACACCGGTGCTGCTCGGCCCCTGCAGGGAGTTTACAATTGCCAGAGAATTTATATTTGCCAATGAATGACTGGCAAGCCATTCACATCCTCCATGAGGCGATGGCGGTGCTGATGATCCATTGATTTACTGCAGATCATAACAGAATTAAATCCAAGTTAGAGTGAGGAATGTAAGAGATTTTCTTTGGTCACCACAGTCAGAAAATAACGCTCAACATTCAAGCTGTTTGTTGTGTTTGCTCTTGAAGCAGGATTTAGTTCTGGCAACCTTCTGAATGACAGGTAATCTGACCCACCAAAAGACGCCTATCCCCCAACGGCAGCTGCACTCAATGAGGGGTTTCCTGTGTGAGAGCAGTGCACATGATGCACACAAGCGGAAACAAACAAGAGAGCTCTGCTGTTTTTTCTTTCTTTTTTTTTATAAGCCCTGGTGAAACTACTGTTGTGAATAATTCAAACTGACAGGATGAAAAAGACTCCACTTCTAAAGGACACTGTAACAACTGCGCTGCTTAATATTATATTGTACTTCACACTATAGTTTTTTTACCGAGCTTTATACTGAGATGATAAGTTCTATATCACTCTGTGACTCTACACTAAAGCTATACAGCCTGCAGCCAGTTAGCTTCGCTTAGCATACCAGAAACAAGTGGAAACGGCTAGCCACCTCATCGGCAAAATAAACCCACCAGTTATTAACACAATATAACTCTATGATTTAATCTTGGAAAAGCAGGTGTAAAATGGCATGGAGGCATAGCTGCTAGCTTAATTTTGTTAGAGCCAGGCTAGCCGTTTCTCCATATTTCCAGTGTTTGTGCTAAGCTAAGCCAACTGGCTACTGCTGTAATGATAAGCCAATTAACCAACAGAAAATGAAAATGTCATACGTTTTGATGATTAATTATTTACTTTCTATGGTTTTAGCTATTGATATGTGAATGTTTTCTGGTTTCTTAATCCCTTTATGAGAACAAACTAAATATGTCTGTGTTTGTGATGGACAGGTAAAAAAGAAATTGGAGGTCATATCTCAGGCTTTGGGAAACAGTCACCAATATTTTTCGCCACATATTTTTATAGATGATAAATAAGTAATTGAGAAAATAATCACCAGATTAGTAAATAATGAGTATATTCATTACTCTGAAATCGTCCCATTTATTTCTAATCTATTCCTCTGATTGAGAGAGAGTATTTTGCCTATTTAGTTTATTCTCTCAGTGGTGTCATATACTTTATTGTAGCATGACTATGCTATTTTTATTTTAGACTTTTTTTTGCCATGCTCAGGGACTCACATACATAAAATGTAAGGTAAATCGGAAAACAAATATTCCATGACATTCTACTAGTTTGTATAAACTATAGGGGAGCAGACAGCGTGCTGAATGCTAATGCTGCGCTTACAAATTCAGGTCATAATAATTAGAATGTGTTTTAGCTTCTTTTGCTGCTGGCAAAAGGTGTATAAAAAGAGTTCCTTGTCCTCTCTGTTCACTAGTGACTCATATTTACCTTCAGAAAAACCAAGTATGGCCCGGATGATCAAAACACAGTTGTATAGTGTTTAAAAAGAAAGCGACGAGTGATGATTTGTGTGTAGAAGGTAAGGGAGCGAAAATCAAAGAAGAAAATCAATGAAAACCATGAGACATTGATGGACAGTCAATGGGCTTGTGACGATTTGGAGGCAGCACAGAACTGACAGTCACTTTCCCCTGTCATCAAATATTATGGATACACAACCTGCCAAGATGCGCCTATCAATCAGATGAAAAAAAAAGGCTTCTGTTTTCTCTTGTGACGACCATGTGAAGGCTGAGACCCAGATGCAGAACAGACAAAAATGCATTCTGAAGGTTGGAGCGCAGCAGTCGATGCCCTTGGAAAATGTGATAGTGTGTCTGCCTCTGGGCTGTGTGAGCAGGACAGAACAGCCTGCAGGAGCATGTGAAACACAATCGTTCCCCCGTCAGCTCCAGGTCAGCAACTTTTACAGCACAAAAATAGGCTTTTGTTGCCAATCCATGTAATCAGTGTTTAAAAGACCCCATCCGATGAAAATCAAGTTTTAAACCTTGTTGAGTGATTCTCAGGAGTGAAATATGCAATCAACAACATGGTGGAGCATTTCTGCTTTGGAAATATTCAAAGTGGGCCAACGATGAGTCTCAACTTAGCCAGGATTTCATACGTCACACACCTAAGGAACCAAACATTTATAATCAGGGATAATTATACACAGTCAACCTCCTCAGCTTTGATCCTGACAGCTGATTCCAATCTGCGCAGAAGAGTTGCAACCCGTCAAGCCTGTCCAGCACATTCCTAGTCTAGCCAGGTTTGCTTCAGGAAAAAAAGAAAACAGAACAGTTCTTCATCTCCTGATGGATTCTCAGGCTCAGTCAAATCAGACTCAGACTTTAGTTTTGCTGACAAACCATCCTGCTTACGTTCTTCTGCTCCCATGCTCACTGCTTCCTCTTGCCTCTGAGCTGCTGTAGTGTGCTATGCCAGTCGGCGTCCGCAGGGCATGGTGTCCTCAGGAGCTGCAGTCTGCTGAGCGCCGCTCTTAGCTTCGGTGGAAGTGAGGCAGACGGGTTGTTGATAATGTTCAGAAGTTTTATCAGGGCGTACTTGCTTGGCCTAGTTACACCGGTTGTGTTATCTCCACACTTACTCATATTAACCATAAGCCCCTAGAGTCAGAGGTTGGACTTGAGGGGGGGGGGGTTGTTAGATCAGCGAGTGATTTCCCAGAGCGTGTGGCACTGCTGCTACTCATCGCTCCGTCAGGGGATGTGTCAAACGTGGAGGACACATTTCACACACTCGGTTGTGTGACAATCAGTGGGGATTTTATGATTAACTGCACCTTACACTCTTTAACCCATAACCGGGAGCCAGAAAAGCAGATTTACTGCTGCATGCCGCCGTGAATACATTTGCATATTCATAGATTTTGGAATTTTTTATTGTGGATGACGGAGTAGATGTCATTTGAAGGATTTATCTACATCTGACATTATTGTTCCAAGCAGTTTTATACATCTTAATACATGTCTGGAAAGAATTAAAAAAGATGGCACATTTAGGGATCATTTGTCTCCCATTTAGCTTAATTTATATCTAGAAAATAACAACTGGAAGTGGGCTAAAATAAGGACACCAAGAAAGGAAGATGCTTGGACCATGTTGTGACTTGCTGTTGTCCTGCAGACACAAGCAACTGAGCACACATCCTGAGGGTGTTGATACCAGAAAAGCCACAATGACATCAGAAGCTGGAGGCTTTCTGAGGCGCTGGCCTGCAGCCATCCAGTGAAGGGCTCCAAAATGAAGAGCTCCACCCACCCTCATGTTGCCTGGAGGAACTGCACGGCCTCAACCGGAGGGCTGACAGACCACTGGCTCACCCAGCCAGAACATTGCACTGATTGACCAGAAACGTCCATAGACATATCAGTCGTACATGAAGCTGACAGAGGAGGGGGAGCGAGGGGCAGCAGAGTAAATTGTTGGATTGACTTAACAAGAGTGGGAAGCAATAAAGCTCCTCACCACACAAACTAATGACTACAGCATGCGGACTACAGCAAGCATATCTCTCTCTCTCTCTCTCTCTCTCTCAAGACCTTGGGAAAAACATCTC
Organism: Lepturacanthus savala; assembly: GCA_030544235.1. NCBI lineage: Eukaryota > Metazoa > Chordata > Actinopteri > Scombriformes > Trichiuridae > Lepturacanthus > Lepturacanthus savala. The sequence continues at coordinate 20,742,031 of CM060465.1, forward strand.
AACCAAAACAGAGGACAAAATTGTCATTTCATGTAATGAAGAGAAAACACATAGTAATTCAGTTTGCACTATTTTGATATAGATCCAACCTTTGCAGAAGTCACAATGTTAATGTCTCTGTTATGTCAAAGATAACTAAATTAGGCAAATGATGATTGAACAGTTACTGAAGCTAATGAATACTAATGAGCTCTCCACCACCATCCACTTTTCATCTGTGAAATGAAAAGAGCGGGTTGGACTAAAGCCCCCAGCAGGGAAAATGGTAACTGATACCAGCCATTACAGCCGCAGGTGAAGACAGAAAGACAAAAATAACCCCGTCGGAGCAAGAGGAATGCGGCAGATGACCAGAGGGGTGAGTAAACTAGTTCAAAGGGTTACATGCTGACTCTCAGTCCACTTTGTAGGTGTGTTTGGTTTCTGACAGGTGGGAGAGGCCATAAAAAGCAGGTTTTGCCCTAAATCAAACATGAAAGGGAAAACGTCCTGCAGGCCTCAACGGTGGGAGAGGGCGGGATGATGCAACAAGTGTTTAAATGAGGTGGGAGGTTTTATCTGAAGAGATAGATCTAGCCCCATTTCCCATGTTCCTGGCATATATCTGATGCATAGAGACCACAATTTCACTGATCTCTCTAGTATTGACCTTTGTACTGTAGCTATATTCCTCCGACTGTACATTCAATATAATGGAGTGCACTGGGCAGATTTGAATCCTAGATAAAAAAATGTATTTAACTTTGTGAAAAACTGAATAAACACTGGTAGGAAGCTCTGTGTAGCTGTATCGTGTAACCTTCCCAATTTCATTTATTTGTACTTGCTTTGAAAGGCTTGAAAATGAGGGTTGCACTCCTATTTGCAACGGAGGGTTACTACAGCTGTACTGTCTTCAAAATAGTTCCAGAACAAATCTAGCTCCAGTTTCAATATTTGGTTAGCAAGTCACCTATAAATTGCAGGGCAACATATTGACAACATGTAAGATCAAACCACAAGCCTTTCATTGTTTCCTGCTAAAATCTGCCTTGTGCATTTCCATTATATTGAAAATCCAGTCGGAAGGAAATCGATACAAAGCTTAATACTAGAGGGATCAGCTGAAATTATGGTCTCTATGCTTCAGATATATCCAAGGAATGCAGGAACTACAGAACTATCAGTTTAAATATTAAACTCTATCATTATGGAGATACTTGGAGGGTGCAGCAAAAGGTACATGGTCCCTTTAAAATAAAATACATGTAATTAATTAAATTACTTTGTTTTATTTAGGCTAATCTATTCAATTATTGTTGAATACATATTTAGATACTTTGGAAAATAGATTTACTAAGAGTTGAGTTGAGAGGGTTCATCATCTGTATCGTGAATATGTAGCTACAACTAGCATTTAATAGTCAGCTTACCACAATTGATAAATTTATGTTATCATAAAATGATTTATATGAATTAAATTAAAAAAGAGACATTAATAAGCGAGCCAAGTGCTGGTAAGCAGATTTTTCTTACACTACACAAAGCCAGGTTAGCTGTTTCCCCATGTTTCCAGTCTGTCTAAGCTAAGCTAACCTCTAAATGTCCAAAAACTATTCCAGCAATTATGACAAAAAGGCAGACATGATGTTTGTATGTTTTCAGCGACAACTGAAGAATTTCCCCTCCTCTTCCTTTCTCTGTTCCTCATCTATCTATAAAAGCAAGGAGCGTCTGTGTGTCTGTTATGATGTACAGATCCATATCACGGCGCTCCTCCTCATGATGGTTTCCAGCACTTTTGTTCCAATTCAAAGCTCAGTTTTCCTGTTTCTTCTTGCACCGATCGTGCAGCTGATGTAACCAAAGTATTGTAATGTCTCTCAAACACCACACACTTAGACGTTAGCCAGTTTAGCTGCTACTTTATTCCTCATGCTAACACAGGCTACTGTAAGCTGTAGCGGTGTTACTCCAAGACATTTCACAGACCCTCGAGAAATCCCAGCACTATCACCTAACAGAACAGAATCTGGACAATTATAATGCAAGTCCGAGGGTTGGATGCACAGACGCCCGGACGGAGAGGGAGAAAGTCGGAAGGGAACCTGTCGTGTTTACATGGACTGTTTGTGCCGTTGGACGTTTATGTGTGTTCAGATACTGTAAGTTTTCAACATTTCTTGTGTTTGTAGGACCTGTTGAGTGTTGGATTCGTAGAATGTTATGATGCACGTCTGCAAATTTTTTTCCGTAGCTTCGTGCATAGCGTGTAATGCCGTTACTGCGATAATCGGGTTTAAAATACCTGATAATTATTACTGCCGGGTGAAACAGAGATACTTAAGTAGTTGTTGTCTGTTAAGATCTAGTGTGGTAATATAATAACGTGTATGTGTGAAAATCGGTTTCTATTTAGTTATTGCATGTTGTAGTTATGTAGTCTGGTTAGCTATTTATCATGTGGTTATAAATATATATATTTATATAGGTTAATTAGGGCGACACGGTGGGGCAGGGGTTAGCGCTGTTGCTCGCAAGAAGGTCGCAGGTTCAAGCCCTCCTTGGGTCCTGGGTCTGGGACCTTTCTGTGTGGAGTTTGCATGTTCTCCCCGTGTCTGCGTGGGTTTTCTCCGGGTACTCCGGCTTCCTCCCACAGTCCAAAAACATGCTGAGGTTAATTGGCGACTCTAAATTGCCCATAGGTGTGAGTGTGTGAGTGAATGGTGTGTGTGCCCCACGATTGGCTGGCGACCGTCTGGGGTCGTATCCCTGCCTCTCGCCGTAGCGTGCTGGGATAGGCTCCAGCAGACCATGTGACCCTAATGAGGAATAAGCAGGTATAGAAAATGACTGACTGACTATATAGGTTAATTAGTCATGTTAATTCTGTAGTTATTATAAATAAGTTTCTAAAGGTATTTTTATGTTGTTTTTACTTTATAGAAACCACTACACAACAAGTGCAATTGTGAAGCACCAGCTTTCTAGTACAGAAACCTTCTCACTGTCAACTATACAAATTGTGCAATAAATATTTGGACTTGTACATCATGCCTGTATTTTAATCAGATGCCCCACGGTGGCTTCTACACATTCCTAACCAGGATAAATCGTAACAGATATGTAGATTGAAAACCAACCTTTCAACATAAATTGTAGCCTTTTTCTAACAATAACTGTATTGGTATGTCTTGCCTTAATCGATTCATGTCCATGTCCTACCTAATGTACACTTTGTCTATTAAGACTATGTTACAGTCCAAAACACTCTCATCTGACCACACACGAAAAATATACTTAAGCTTCCACTTTTCTATAGTAATATGTACTTCCTATGAGCACTGCACTAGTTTTATAAAAGCAATGACACTTCTACAAATAAACACAGTTGCCTGCACAGGGAGTCAACCTCAAAACAGCCGTACAATATAGGCAACGGAATAAAATAGGCCTGCAATAAACATTAATGTTAAGTCAACAATGTTGATTTTTGAGGCTGTTTTTAGTTCATTTGATTGTATTATATTGTATGATGTTTGTGTTATTGTGCCACACTGCTGCAGCTGCATTGATTCAGTTTGAGAGACAAAGACTGTCAACATTGTGTAGATCCCAGAACAGCTGAACACTTACACAACGATCCTCCATTGATCTCAGACATGCTGATCAAACATCATTGTGTAGCTATTTGAATGGATGGATGTTTGACCCTATTGATCATGGATTGATTTCCTCCTCTTCTTTTTTTTTATATGTTCAGAGGTGCTCTGGCTGGCCTCCAGCTGTGTGAGTGGTTTAAGTAGATGACGGTTCACAATTGAAAGTGGAGGCACAGAGAGCCATTAGCCATCTGGATGGCGTGAAGTGGCCTCTGAAAGCATAGATCTTCCTGCACTGTGGAGGCATGTGTCTCCCAGAAGTCCCATCTTTCTCTTTTTTACTCTTTCTCCTTGTTGAATAATGGATTCCCAACCAAACTATGCTTTTCATCGATTCTTCTTGTATCATTTTAACTGTTCCCTGATGCCTGAATTACTCCCTTACAAAAAGTGAGACTCTGAATGACAATTTGTGTCATTCAGCGAGCATAAAGTATTACATTTCATTCAATTTTTTTCATATAACAGATCAGGTTGTGGTACATTTTTTTGTACTCTTACATCAGTGGTGTTGGGTACTGGCTAAGTTCAGTCAAAAGCTGGATCATACCGAGAATGTGGGCAAAGGCAACACAGCAGAGACTTTAATGAGTGCACAGAGGGTAAGGGATCAGAGACACAGTGTGACATATTAATCTCTTTCCACCGAGGGAACCTGACACCCACAGAACACAACAGGTAGCAGAGGAAATTCAGCACAGGGTTTGATGCCATATTGCTGATTACAACAAACATCTTCCATTTACTATTGTCAGCATATAAGATTCATAGACACAAAGTATTAACAGTCACATAATTAGCTTTAATTGATATATATGTAGGTTATAGAGTATATACATTTCCTCCTGTTGACATTAGGTCTGTTGTAGTATAGAGCTGTGCATAAAAACTACAGGCAGAGGAAACAGCTACTACAGCAACACTTTTTTTGTCAAATGTCTCCTTGCTGCCTGCAAGCTGTCTGTTCTGTGCGTGCGCTGAAAAAGAAAACAGTAGGTCGCACCAAGCCAACAATCAGCAGCAGGTTTTCCAGCTTTTGTGGCAAAGGAAGGAGGAGAGGGCCGGGGGGTGAACCAGTACCTTCTAGCGACCGTTTATAGTCAGTGTATCTCTCTAAATTCAAGACAGATCCAGAAACTGCATGACTTATTGTGAGATTAAGTTGTTTTCAGAAATACTTTTAAGTGAAGTATTTAACCTCTTAATAAAGCAAAAAAAAGATCCACAACCCAATGAAAGCATGCATCCATTTATGTGCATCCAGAAAGTGTTATTATAGATGTATGCATTGTAGAAGTGATGCCTGGTGTGTCAACAGTCTTTCTCTGGGATTTATACTTTAGGTCTTCTCCTTAAAATGTACATTTAAGTATTTAAGATTCTCTCCTTATCTTTGTCTTATACTTTTGGGATTCCTTAAACTGTTGCATAAAGGCTGAGTTTATGAGATAAGACATAATGGAAGAAAATTCCTAGGAGAGTGTCCTGTGACCAGGAACCCGTTTGCTGTTATTTGCGGATCAAATTCACTTTTTAATATGTGTTTTCTTTTATTGTATTTCTCCAGAAGAACAATTTTTTTTCCACTCTTACCAATTTGGTTTTCTCATCTTCTTTTCTTCTGCCATTTCTTTATTATCTGTACTCTGCTGTGAGACGATAACAGGTGTGATTACAAGTGCAAGTGCAAAACGGTCTCCATGGAAACTGTGGAATGTAACCGCTGTAAAGTCTCTTTCAACGCGGTAAATACCTTGACGTTTTTAGTCCTTAGCTAAGGAAACCGTTTGAGGTATTCTGTGCAATACCCTTAAGTAATTCCCCCAACTACATAAAACTGAAGCTTTTAGTGTCATACTTGAGAAAAATTAAGGTGCATTATGCAACCAGGCCCCAGAGTCTCACTGATTAACACGTCTCATTAAGTCACAAACAGAACGGTAAACACCACAATGTGTGGTCTCAGGGGGGATGTGCTGCAACTTGCAAAGTACTCCTATAACTGAAGATGCTACACACTACTACTACTAAGGAGGGATAAACAGCAATAAGTGCCGACAGCACTAAGGTGTATAGGAAAATAACACGAAGAGCAGTGCCACTACATGCAGATTCTCAAAGCTCTCATTTCTAATTTTAAGTCAGATTTTTTTTCACATCTATCACAGCAACAGCCTTACAAGTAACCATACAGCAATACAGGTGAGAGGATTCCTCCAGCAGACACTAACAATGCCCTCAAGAAGAAACCCAAGATGCAACCCAAAGTTTGTTTTTTCCTGTCTACCAAACAAGCCAAAGGTATTCAGACAGCCATCATCATAGAGGACTAAGGAAACCAGAAAATATTCACATTCCAGTAAAGAAAATCAAACGAACGTATACATATTAGGATTAGGATTACCTACAGTAATAAAAAAGCAACTAATATAACTAATATCATACATATCAATTGCCTCATCAGACGTGGAAAGAAAGTAAATTAGTGTATGTTCCACATCAAGATGTTTCCCCTACGTTCTGTTCTATATCTGTTTGTTTTAATGCCTCACTGTCTGACAACATTTAAACAATAAAAAAACTCCAGTATATTCATTTTATTTTCAGTTCTTGTCTGAAACGACCCTATATTTGCCTGACATCGGCAAATTAAATGTTGTCATTACAGCAGTGTGCTTGGGGGGTCGTCTTGTTCTTATAATAGATCCTCCTTCATGTGGCTCTCAGCCATCTTTCCTTTATTACACCATTGGCTTTAAAATCCCTGAAAACCAGTGTTACCACAACCCAGGCGTGTGGGTCCCCTCTGCAGTACGCCGTCTCATCCAAATGATCCCGGTGAGGCGCGGCGTGGTGTGATGTCATGGGGCAGTTTTCATTAGCAGAGCCCCCCCGTGAACATGTGAAATCCAGGCAAGTTGATATTAATGATTATAAATGAACACCGTCCCCTGCAGCCAGTAGTGAAACAACGAAGGAACAGACGAGTGTGTGTGTGTGTTTCGCTCCTTCGCGAAGAGTCAGAAATGACTTATTAGAAGGAGTTCATTTCATAATCGGAAAATCTGATGTGTCACACAAAAACGAGGGCACTTTAAACCTCACTTGCTCTTGAACTGCATTAACAGTGATATCACTACGGCGGTTCAGGCCCCCGGAGATGAGCCGTTATACACCCGTCATTAGTTAAAGACCCATCATTGTGGCCTGCAATATCAAAAGCACATTCAGTAAGTCTGTAAATCCAACTACAGCTCTTCATTGCACGTCTAACATTTCCAGTGAGTATATGTATTTTTTTTTTTTTTCATTTTTAAAGATTTCCACTGCACAGGTTTTGACTAACAAAGTATCTGAGGATGATTTTCACCACCAGAATTCACTGTAATCCCCTTGTCCAGTGGTCTTGGTTTACAACGTTGTGTAATTATTAGACCACACTCGAAAAAGACTTCATAATTTCTGTCAGAGTAAGTCCAGGTTAACATATGGTCTGGCGTTGTGTCAACAAAAGTGGGGCATGGGAACCAGCCACATTATGTTTCCATGTGAAGAGAAATGAAGTAGGATTTTATTTTTTGAGCAAAGCATATTTTCTTTTTTTCCTTTATTGGATGGTCAACAGTGAAGTGGCAGACAGGAAACATGATGGGAGAGATGAATATGACATGCAGCAAAGGCCCCTTGGTGGAAATGAGCAGAGTACATTGCTGTTATGTAAAGTAACCATTTCTGTTACCAGGCCACTGCAGAAAAGCAAATCTTAATGCCAAGAGAAAAAAAAGGGGGGGATTGTAGATCCAACACATACTGTACGAGTTGAGTTATTTCTCCATGATGTTTTGAATTGTGGTTAGCGAGATTTGATTTGTAATTGAACAGACAAACTGCGGCTCTTTTGAACTTATGCAAATTCCGTAACTCAGAAACACAGAAGAAAAAGTTTTGCATGCACGGTGCACAGGAAAATTATTTCAGAAGAGAAAAAAAAAATGGGGTAGTGGAGCCTGACGAATGTCTAGGACGAGCAGCTTTTTTAAATTCTGTTCTGACAGTTTGCAGCAGTCTCTCTGAAAGTGAGGGATGAAAGGCAAATAAACAAGACATGACATCCCTCAAGTTTATCTTACAATATTAAAAAAAACAAAACAGCAGAGACGGTTTTCTTTCTGGCGATTGGCTGGATCAGAGAAACCACTGAAGGAAAAAGAAATGGGGTTCAGTGGACACTGAGGGAGCAGCTAGACGACCTTGACTTTGCGGATGACATAGCTCTGCTTTCACACACGCGGATACAAATACAGGAGAAAACGGACAGACGCTCAGAAGCTGAGACAGAACTTGGTCTCACACCCAATACGGCAAAGGCACGGGTGATGAGGATCCATTCTTAATGCCAGCAACGCAGCAACCCTATCCTACTAGAGGAGGCAGAGGCGTTCACACGTGCAGTGTTGTGGACACCGCTGGAGGGACAGATGCTGACATAAAAAGCAGGATCAATAAGGCTAGGGTGGTGTACATCATAATCAATATCAATGTGCGGCTTCAACTCATGTTCCCAATGTGAAGCAGGTGACGCTCTATGTATCAGAGACACAGACAACAACTGGACACACAACAAAAGACGCTGCAAATATGCAATAATAACTGCCTTGAGAGGAGAGACAAAGTTATCAATGTGGACGTAGGTACCAGTTAATGTAATTTGGAATTTGGAATACATGCTATATGAAATTATTACTGGTCACATAAGGAAATGAGTTAGTGGGTTAGTTGCTGTATATCACCTTAAAATATTCATATTCATTGCATGTTCTTTCACATCTTAGCCTAGGTTACATTTACAGTAGGTTACAGGTTAACGTCATTATTAGCTATCTGTTGCATGCATCAGTAGACTACTTGACTATTTTTCTCATCCTCTTAGAATATTACAATCTTTTACCTTTCCTCCTACCTATTCCTGGTCATCCTCTGCCTTTCTTGCTGGAAGAAATAATAATGTTGATTGATGCAGCCTCTTACATTACATCCTCTGATTCATTCAAATGTTTCGTTCTAAAATTAGACCTGCAGTCGGCAGTCACGCCGCGAGTGTTTACATTTGCTTTTAACCGCTCGGAGCAGTTATATCGGAGCATCTCAGTCAGGCGGGCTTTATGTATTTGGTTTTTGGCTTTCTGTGATTATTAAGAGGCAGCCTAAGAGGAAAACATTCAAATGAACATTCAATTCAATTCAAGATTCATTGAATTCAAAATTCACAAACAAAAAGGAAAAGAAAATGGAGGTCATGACCGTGGTGTCCTCTACAGCCCTGGTTACAGTGGACCGGGAGAAAAGAAAAAGCTAGGATCCCATTGATTTGCAAATACAAAGGAGGAAGTTGATTCTGATTGGGCACATCTTCAAATAACCTACAAGCACCATCCTGCAAGCCTTGACTTGAAACCACCAAAGAACAAGGAAAAGGAGTCGCCACAGGAACACCTGGGGGAAGAGGCATCCAAGCAGAAATGTCTCAGAGTGGGTTAAACTGGGCAGATCTCAACCGAAAGAGCCTCCAACAACTGAGTGTGGTCCAGGACAACATTTTCCAGCAAGAAAAAAAAATGTAATCCTGAAATTGCAACTTTGTCACCTGGAGGCAACTGCATGATTTATCTGTCCCAGGTTCCAGAACAGAACAAAATCATTCCTGCTATTTGTCTCCTGCTGACTATCAGGCCTTGAGAGGTACGCCAGGTGTGATAAGTCAGACTTGACTTATTTGCTTCAGTCTGCATCACAAAGAGGAGACATTCCCAACTTTTTGATTACACTTAAAGTGACCCTCTCTATCGAGCATCAATCTCCAGCACATTCGCTCTTAACCTTCACGATGTCTGCCCTAAATAAGAATCTGGCTACAAGCAAATCTGTTATCCTGCAAATCAGAAACGCAATGCGCCTCTTGATGGAAATAGATTGGATGGGGCAGGTCAATTCTCACCCTGCCAGAATGAATATGCAAATGATTTTACTATCTCGAGTGGTAATCCTTGTCGCTGGAGAAAATCAAATCCTGCATCCTGCAAATCCTACATCTTCAAACCCAGCTATCTCCTTGGCTGATCCCTGTATGTAGTATAACATTAGAGCAACATTGAGAAAGAGTCTCTGGAGGACAGCATGCTGTGTTATCTTCCATATCAGTCATCGTGAGGCAGGGAGAAGCCAGTCGAGGTGCAGCAAACAACAACATATTTCAGCTCCGTACTCTTTTCTTTCTTCCAGCTATTTAATTTTCCAGAGGTGACATGAGGGAAGCAGGCAACCTCTTATCAGACTGAAACTGACCTCATCATTTCATCCATTAAAGCTGAAATCAGTCTCAAAATCAATGCTAGTTTTATATTGTCTGCGCTGCACTTTGGATGACAGGACGGCAAAGAGCAATGAGGAGCAGGAGCGCCGCCTCTGATGCTCCAGTATGGATGAAAATGTTGAATCGTTGTCTGTATGGATTTAGTCGTTTCCGGAGGCTCCGTCTGTTACACAACACCCTCCTTCAACTCTCCTCCCCTCTGCAGCGGGCGAAACAGACACTATGATGTTTACGAGATAATCTTTTTGTCCCCACAGGGGGTAACACTTGGGTCGACAACACTCATCGGCCCTGAGGAACCCCTTCCCCCCTCTCACCCTCTGTTACTGTTAAACAGCCAGAAGTGGTGGGCGAGGTCAAAGGGCAGGGTCTCTCTCTCTGTCTCTCAGAGCCACTCCAACCCCATTTTTAAAAAGGAATCTGCCTCAAACATCACCCAGGGTGTCAGCAGGCATAATCAGACAGAATAAAAGGGGGGAAACACACACAGAGACACACACACACACACTGGTGGTTAAAGAAAAGGAGGAGCAGTTTTTTAAGGACCATTAACCCATTTAGGCCCAGATTCTTTTCAGAGTTTTCATGCATATACTTATATGCATTGAGTCACTAACAATCATGCTACGTATCTATTTTTTTTACATTATCTTTTATGCTCTCCTTTTAAGAAAACCGCATTTTAATGATAGGCAAATATAGTTGCAGCTTGCACAAATATACCCATAAACAAAAAAACTATTTATCCCAGGTACAACATTCTTTTTTGAATTATTCTAGAGGTTTGGATGATTAAATAGATATATACATGTCATGGTTGAAAGTCATAATAAATTTAGATAACCTCTTTCTGGGAGGTGTTGTATTCACCATGTTCTCAGGAGAAATGGGCAGGAAGTCAAGGACATCATAAGACAGAAAGCACTTGGAAACTTTTTTTTTTGTTTGCTTAAAACATTTGTCTAAGTCCTCTACTGTCATGTCATTATATTTACATTAATATTTATATATAACTATTTTATTCTGTTATTTACTGCTTTATATGATTGTGTCACTATTTAATTTATGCTTTTTCATGAAGCCAGGTCACTTATTATTCATCATTACTGATGCATTCAAATGTACTGTAAATACTTGATGTAGGATTGGGCTTCTTCACATATGACGTCACATTACAAAATATGTACCGGTAATATGCATAAAATATACTGTAACAGTATTGTAGAAATACTGTATATCAACATTGTACTTGAGTAGTGATATTTAAATACTTTCCCTCAAATGGCCTTGCATCATAAACTAATCAAACACACACACACACACACCTCACGCACTGGTGGTTAGTGTACTGCTGCACCTCCTGTCTCCCTCCCTGAACTGTTGTCATAAATCTTTCACAGTGGCAGCTCCACTTTGTCATCCGTTATCATTGCTTGAAGACAGGAATAATGTTCAGGATGAAGATTGGCAGGAGTTGGCAAGATAATTATTATCACAGGACACTGGGACAAGAGGATATTATAAAGGTGCAACTGGTGGATGAACAGTGATCACACATCAAGCTAAAGATATTCAGCTGTAACTGAATTGCTTGCATGCTCGTACGACTGTAGGTACAGAATTCATGAAAACCCTTTGCTTCATCTATGTTTCAGCAGTTTTCTGGAGATTGTTTGAAAGGGAACTGCCAGATGTATAGCCCCTTCCTCACATCTTCCCACAACTCGCCCCTCCCTCTGTTTTTCCACTGTGGCTGTGCCTCCTTTTACAAAAGAGAGACTTCCAGCTGTGAGCGAGACTGTGTGGTTCAAAGCTATGTGCCCAAACTGAGGCAACGTCCCACCAGGTGTGAGACTGACAGACACACCTGTCTCACCGGCAGTGTGTCATCCTCTCAGCTTCTCAGTATCCTGTGAGTCATTGGATGCTTCTGTCTGTCCAGAGACTGCTCAAAAAGAGCAGTTAGCGCATAATAATGAGGTTGAGTCATTTATAGAGCCTAAATAAATCACTTTTTGTACCGTGGCAGTGGTGCAGATGTTTCCAGAATATTAGCGTTAGACAAAGGTCTGGATCGTAAAAAAGAGAGAAAAGAGAAGCATGAACCCACACAATTTATTATTTTGTTATTATTTAGATTGAGAGACTCCTTAGCAGCAGAAAATTACATATTGAGCCAACGTTGGGTAGTTTATCAGATACATGCGGCTCCACTAAGCCATAAAAAAACAACTTTCTTCACATTTGCAGAAGTTCTCACCTCAACTTTTTTAAATCCCCCACCTTTATAGCAATCCTATACTAAACCAGCAATAATATTTTTAAACCTGCATGGCTATTTCTGATCACAGGATGAGTACAAAATAATCTCACCCTTCTTGCTCCATTGCTCCACTATGTTAAGTCATTAGTTGCTAACTTGTTCCATGTGTTATTTGGTACAGTACCATTAAGAACACAGTTGTTTTTAGAGCCTTTTTTGCTGAAAACAGCTGCATGCTGAGCAGGGAAATAATTATAATTAACAGTGAGATCAAATCAAAACAATAAAGTTGAGGGCTGTAAAAATGTGAATAAATTGCAATAAGCTAAAGCATGACGACTTCCATATAGCCAAGAGCTGAGCAATAACTGTCTATGGGTTCCTTCAGTTTAGCCTTTTCATAAAAACAGACATTAAATCCATTAGTTATATGAAAAACATTTATTGTATAAACGTATTGTATAAACGTATTTTTAAAAAGGTATTTATCTTAGTCTTTTTACTCAGACTCTCTCTGAATCCCAATTAACCAATTTTGGAAAGACGCCCTTCATCTGCAATCATTATGTAACTGTGTCATTACTTAATGATCCCATTGAAATACTTAAATCCTAACAACATATTTAAAATCGGGACAGTATTAGCAGACCATATGTTCCAAAAAAGGGATTATTACCCTGAAAGTTAGAGGAATGAAGGACAGAGTATTCCATGAAGTGCCTCCTTGCAAGGATATGTATCTTTTAGGTTCAAGATACTGATCACTGTTAATGTCTGCTATGACAAAATAAACAGTGATATTCTCTCAGAACTACTATTTTTTAAGTGAGGAGCAACAGTTACAGTCGCTGCTTGCATCTGACTTTTCACAGCAAGGCTGTTATTCTGCCAGTCTCTGATCCACTTTGAGAATGAAATGGGAGCAAAGCAGGAACCAGCATGTGTTAGTAATAAGAAATGTCATGAACAAAATGGACATATACCTTCTCCTGTGGTAATCTGTACCACATGCCACCAGTTCAGCTGGGGGTTGAGCAAACTCACTCAGATGGAGTGGAGGATTGAGAAGACGTCCAATGTGCAGATTTAGAGAGAAAAAAGGGCTGTTTGGCAATGAATTTATGGATCGGGTGCAAAATGTTCATTTTGAGACTGACAACAACAATTTACCAGAGCAAAGTCCCGTTGTTTGACACTTTTCTAATTGACTTTTCTTCCTCAGCCTCCCCACCCGCAGTACAAACTACAGCTGCAGACTGTAGTTCGATCTGGACTCTGTCACGGTTAAGACACGTGTCTGTCTGCAGCTGCGCTGGGTCGAGGCTCCCCGGTGGGGCCTTCCGTGTCTGGATTGACAGAACTATTAGAGCCCTGCCAGACACGTAGGACGGGACAAGGTTACCTCAACTCAGCACTTATGCACTTCTCCATCAAGGCAGTGGCAGAATAAGAAATCTGGATAGAAAACAGAGAATGAGAAAATGGCAGCAGAATGCATAAAAGACTTTTGGGCCAGCTACATTTTTTTTCAGGTCACAGGCTTTAATTGAGGCAACTGTGCATTGGAAAGTAGGGGAATAAAAAAAAAAAACAATTTCACATATACTCATACACATGCATATGCACTGACACACAGAAGGTCAGTGCTCTAAGCTCTCATGGGAGGTAATGAGATACCGGTCCAGTGGAACAGAATCAGTAGTGCATCAGCACATTCATCCCGTCTTATAGGGCGCCTCTAAGCGCCAGTGTGTATACCTTTCTCATTCTTTTTGACAGCTTTCAAGAAAACCTACACACCACATCTGACTTAATTCAAAGAAATAATCAAACAATCAAGAAACTTTTAGATCATATTTCTTAAAGAGGAAGTTGATCTTTGTAGTCTTTGTAGTCTGTAGTATATATATATATATATATATATATATATATATATATATATATATATATATATATATAAATTGCAGAGAAAAATCGACACTGATTACATATCATACATGGTCATTATTGTCCTTGCAGGTGAATCCTCCTGCAAGTAGTGAATAAAACCAGTGGAGACTCCACAAGGAAAGGCATTCTGGGAAACCTGGGAAAGCACAAGTTAGCCTTCTGCATGAGGATAAGTAGCTGATGATTATGTGATATTTTTGTCTTTTAAAACCTATGTCAGATTTTCAGGGTCCACACTTCATCTTGGCCTCGTTCCAAACCACCGAGCAGCATGTTTAAGATTCAGTAATGACACAACAGACGGCAGCAGTGATCCGCACAAAACCAGCATATATATCCTTATCCTCAAGGATAATTATGTCCTACGGGTTAAAGTATATGTTTATTCCATGGGCACGCTGGCATGTCGAAAAGCAGATATTGTTTATTTCGGCTACACAAACTGTATCTGCTGTGCTTTCATGGCGCAATTCTGAATTTGTCATCCGTTGGAGGGAAAGGCACATGGAATGGTTTACAGAAGACTGAAAATAATAAAGGTTCAGCTCCCCACGATCACCTCAGTTGTGTACTATAGCCATGGATTAGAGAAAACTGCAGGAGAGTTAAACACTGGCAGCTTAGAGCCTATGAAGGAGATCATTTAATTCACCTTGACTAATCCACTGTAAAATGTTCGGGGTACCTGAGGATTCACAGACACATATGCAAACGAACTCTTGCTGAGAGTTAGATGAGAAAATCAACTCATATCTGTGTCTATTAAATATGAAGATGGAGCCAGCAGCTGATTAACTTCACATAAAATCTGGAAGCAGAAGGACACTCATGGCCCGTCTCCGCTCAGGGAAACAAAACGGTCTGCTAACACGCCGCTTTTTGCTACACAAGCTGTGAAGACGACATGGTGTAAAGTCCACGAATTAACATGCTATATCTCGTTTGTTTGCTGGTTCCCTGCTGGTTGCCAACCTCAAGGTGACGACATGTATTCGGGATGTCATTGCGAAACTGTCCCAGGTTGCCCTGCCAAAAAAAAAAAAAAAAAAGCCTGGAGAAGCTGCTGTGCTGCCTTTTAGCAGAGACCGGGTGATGAACCACATGAGCTACATATGTCAAAGCAGCCACTTAGTCCTCATTTTTAAAGTCCTTTTAAAAAATGTAAAGTACTTTTCTCTTGCAAAAGTGAAAAGTACATTCTGAAAGTACTCCAGGTAAAGCATAAATCCCACCTTTGTGCAGCTGCCAGTCTTCTGAAACTCATTCTAGTGCATCGAGCCATAATATGCTAATTACTATATCAATATATTTTCAGCCAAGGGTGCTGTGCTGCATATGTGCATTGGCGCAATATCATGCTTAGAATAAGTAAATGAGAGTGACAGATGTTGTATAATGTATTTTCTCTAGTTTTCCTTCCTTCACTTAATATTCAGACTTCTGGCTGTTACAAGAAAGATGTCTGAGTTACTGGTAGCTTATAGATGCAGTTTGACAACCAATAAACTACACATGGTAGAAGGAGACTCTAACATAACAAATACAAGTTATTCTGTCAAGTTACTTCCATTTACTGTCAATTTCATTTAAATGAACTATGATATCTTCAAATACAATGCTGTTCATTATGTTTAGCTCTATGTCAGTTTCCTTTCTCAGATGATCAAGATGAATTTTCCATTATATATACAGTATATACAGTATATATATATATATACACCTATATAATGTAATTTAGTTACCTTAAATAGATTAACACCATCAAAATCATTTACGTATATTTCTAAATAGTAGACCTGTATTTTTGGTTGAAGCATAGAATTCACTTGACTCCATTTTTTGCTGCAGCTCCTTCATATTAAAACTTTCTGCTGACAAACTAAAAAGAAAAAAAAAACACCCCAGGCCTAACAGGACACTTTTATTGTAAGGAATGTATAGGAAGTGCAAAGTGTTTTATCGCTCTGAGTTCGTATAACTTCCTTTCACGGAGGTATTCTTCAATAAAACAAAACGACAGGATTTAGATATACAATACACGGAGCTAGTTTTTCACGAGTTGAGTTATAAACACTGCAGAGAGGGAGAGTGCGAGCAGAAACAGTAAAATAAAGCTGATATCTATCTGAGCAGTGTGGCGGTAGCAAAGGCCGCTGAGACTGGCTGCTGCTCGGCTTTATCTCTAGGGAACAGCCCCCACCGTCCAAATAAGGAAACGTGCATCATGCAGGTGGAGGTGACTCTCCTCGCTGAGAGTAGACACAACAGAGACAAAACATGAGCTCATTCCACACCAGGGAAAACAACTTGGACAAGGAACACAAATCTATGCTTTATCAGAGGTACTAAAAGATACATTAAGGAAAAGATTTTCAGGACGATGACTATCTGTATAATGAACATCTGGATAACTGTCCGATCTCTGTTAAATACTTCGGAACTTCTTTCTCAGACTTTTTTGGCAGGTTCTCCCCAGGATTGTCTCCCACGCAATTGAAACAGTGACAGCGAAGAAGTGTATTTCCATGACTGTCCAAATATTCCTTTACCTGGGTGCACCTCACATAGTTTTCACTTCTGACACCCAGTAATCTAAAGTGAGAGATACTGAGGCTGAACTCTGCCCGGAGAGAGAAAGTAAAGAAAAGTAGAAAGTCTATGAATGAATGGATGTCTCAGTTCATCCCAAAGAACTCATCTCAAATAGGCCTCCGTGCAGATATGTGCTCCTCTTCATAATTATCCACTGACTTGCTGCCTCTACGTGGTGCTGGGCTACTGGTAGAGTTAGGAAATGATGCCCTGATATGACACTATTAGCATCTGAGGATTAATACATACAACCAGGGGAGACTAACTGTATCTACAGATGGCTTTCTTATGGCTTATGTTGCAGCCTTACACTAAAATCATGTAGCCTCTTAAGCTCTAGCCTCTTTTTTTAGTTTTTTAGGTTTTAGGTAAGTAAAGTCAGATTTAAGTTGGCATAGGTTATAAACAAATAAAATTACCGAAACCAAGTAACTTTTCATACAAAACTGCAAAGGTACAACAGATGTTTTGTTAGTTGCTGTAAATAAGTGGTTGTTTAACTTTGGATTCTTTGGCTGCTGGTTCACTGGGTTTTTGACAGAGGGAAATAATAGTGGTACTGCTGAAGTCGACAAGGCCTTAGCTTTCATATGAGATGCTATTTGTTTGCGTACCATTAGGTATCAGAGAGGTAGCAATGAAAATGTGGAGAGTGGGTTGACTTTCTGACGCTATTCAAATTTCCCCCAATTGAATTGGGGAATTGGGGGACCTTGGAGCTTAACAGGTTAAATTATTTTTTTTCCTGTAACAATCTAGGCTTAATACGCAACAATAACAAATCAAGAATTGTTTTTTAGAGGGTTTTTTTTGCAAATTTATTCAGATGCTTGAAATTTAGCTCAGGTGGCTCCAATTTCCAAGATGTTTGCTACACCTTCATTGGAGTCCACCTGCGACAAATTCAATTGATTGGATGCGATTTGGAAAAGCACACACCTGTTTGTATAAAGCCTCGCAGCTGATGCGTATGTCCTGTGCAGAGAAACCAACACTCCAACACTCCACGATCTGAGATTCACGGCAGAGAGGCGGATGCCTCAGATCAGTGAAAGACAACAGAGCCTGCTCGGAGAAAAAAAGGAAAAAAAATAAATAAAAAGCAGCCAAAAGATTCTTAGACTGTGAGAAAACAGGTTTCTCTGGTCTGATGAACCAAGACGGAACTGTATGGCCTCAATTCTAAGTGTCACGTCTGGAGGAAATTAAAGAAACAACATTTTCCTTCTTCTGAATTTCTATTTTCGCCCTATCATTACAGTGCACAGAGTGTAGACTGATGTGGGAAAAGCTAACACGTAAATATAATCACAATGCTGCTTGTTAGCAGCGCGGGCCATCATACAAGACAGCACTCCCTAATTTATCGGCTACCGTGTGTTTGTGTGTGTTATGCAAATATCTTGGAATTTGATTAAAGTTCACCAACAGGGAATGCAGACGCACCTTGTCATGTCATCGTTTCAGCTTTCCAACATATCACTTTTCTAATAGTGACAAGACAATTTGGTTGGATTTCGCCCGGCGCTCCCATCACATCAAGGGGGGGCGACATGTTAAAAGCTTGTTTACCGCTATCCTCTTCATAATTTTCAGCCAGACTGGTTGTTATTCAAATTTGATCATTTCCCTCCACAGAACAATAGGGACAGTGTTGCAGATGCTGATGCTTCACCTAAATAATAATCCACTTGCTGGTACTTGTTTGCTCGGGCCTTCCTCCTGCTATAATAAGAAGACACTGCTCGTCTGGGTCTCATCTGTCACCCACAGCTTCTCTTATGGATTTTCCTGTTTTGATCCTTGCCATCTGTGCCTCTATCTCCAAAGTCAACATCCTGAACAATTCATTCTCAGCCATGTCCTCCATGGATTTGGCTCCATGCAGAGCAATTGTTAAACTATTCTGGTCCGGGCTCATCGTCTACTGAAAGAGAACACTGAGAGGGGTGATGGTGCTGCCTTCGTTTACCCATGTGTGGGAAAAAAAAATCTCTGAAAAACTGTCACCCCCAGAAGATTTAACACTTTCCGTCTTTCTGTTGGCAATAATGCAGCGAAAATCTACATAATGTACGATGGTTTAAAAGCGACGAGTGCACGCTGCGTTGACACCGCTATAGTTGAGTGAATCGAATTTGGTGCAAAAGGTCAAGCGTGAAAAGTTGAATACGAAAAGCACACGATACACGTCTCAGCGGAAGTAGTGCGCCAGTGTTTCGTTCTCAAACGACATCACAGAAAAGTTTTTAGCCTCGAAGACACTGTTCATAAATTTTGATTAAAAGTGGCCCAGATGAAGAAAAACAGCAGGACATGACAGTAGGGTACTCAATTTCATTTTGTGTCTTAATGGGCGCAGTCACACTCATAAAGTGAATGACTGATACTGAGCTTAGAGGCAGCCAGTCAGCTGCAACACACACACACGCACAGCAATGAGTGATGAGTATGCAAGTGAAGCGCATTCCTCTGAGGGGCAAGAAAAGTAATGACGCTTATAGACAAAAAATAAAATAACACCTGATGTGTATATGTAGGCGCTGCCAGCTGGGCGCAGAGTTAACTGTATTCTATCACCCGTTCCTCTCTTAATCAACTGGAATAAACTTGGCTGGAGCTCCCCCCAGCCCGTACCAGACACCCTGTCACATCAGCATTCCTCATTCTCTTTCCCAACCTCACAATTAAAACCAGATCTTGCTCTTGGGCCATGTGTGACTCTGTGAATGTGTGTGCCCGTGTCCCTCCGTGTGCATGGTTCTATTAAGTGTGTGTTGCTGCCTGCTATTCCTGTATCTGCTGCTGTGTAAGGGTTTTCCTCACGCAGATATGCTCTATCTCTCCCCCAGGCATTATGGGGGGCTGGTCTGTGCCGGTACAGAGTGGTACCATTGCAGACCGCAGTCATTCCTGCCTGCTCTGCCTTCCCCACAGCATGTGTGCGCGCCAGGCACCGACCTCGCAACAGCAACGCCGGCTATTGGACAAAAAGGAACAAAAGACCTGTGAATGGGTTCTGCCGCTCTTCTGCAATCACACGCAGCCCTACTAAAAACAGCACAAAAGGCACACAGTAGAAGAACGGTCGAGTGTCAGCGTCTTGCAGCTGTGAGAGTGATGGTACTTTCTGGCGTGCACGTGACACCCTTGACAAAGTGCCCCCACCTGCACAACACGGTACTAGTTTCAGGGACTGAAAATTACAAAGGTCTTACTTTTGTGTTAAAAGGAAAATCCCACCTCAGTCACACGCTGTGAGGAATCATCAGTCTGTACGTGCTCGCTGGTTTCCAGGGGGGATGTTCCACACGGTTATAATTTACTATTTTTGTGCGCCAGTTTTTGTTTTATTTTTTTGTCTGTTCTGTTGGTGTTGTTCCACATGCCCCAGAGTGCCCACACGACTCGGAGAGGTGTGCTCTTTGTACTAGAGTCTGCATTAGGTTTACGGCAAAAAGAAGTGTTTTCCAGCCAAGAAAAAGTAATAGCGAAGGGAGAACAATACCACAGAGCCGCATGCCCGGTTGTTCAAATTTCCTCAAATTACCTGTCAACGGGCTTATATTTCACATGCTACTGGCAGCAGCTCTGCAATACAAGTTGCGGCTGCACTGAATTTCTATTGAGGTTGTGCACAGTGTTGAATTTGGTATCTCTCTCCAACCCTGTGTACAAGATATTGGATTTTATCTCTGTATGATTGATGAATATCAAGGATTCTGTGGGACTCACGCTACATTAACTTTTCTTTCATCATATGCTTATAAAAGGGAACAGTACAAAGCATATTTGGAAAAAAAAAAGGTTGAACATTATTAATTATAGAAATTTATTATTTATTTCCCACAGATTTTCAGGAAAGAACACTGGAAACACACACACACACATATATATCAGTGTGTATGTATATATATATATATATATATATATATATATATATACTACCGTTCAAAAGTTTGGGGTCACTATTAATTTCCTTATTTTTTAAAGAAAAGCACTGTTTTTTTCAATGACGATAACTAAAAACTAAGCAGTAATACACCCTATATATTGCTAATGTGGTAAATGACTATTCTAGCTGCAAATGTCTGCAATATCTACATAGGTGTATAGATACCTATTTCCAGCAATTACCATTCCAGGCACAATGTGTTTGCTCATTGCATCAGAAGGCTAATGTAATACAATTTTCTATCCATTTTACAACTCATGGTGTTTAATAAAAGTGTGACTTTCAATGGAAAACACAAAATTGTTACATAACTATATATGATTATATATATATGTAACGATATATAATTACATATTCAGCTTTGTGATGACTGGAGTTTGTAAATATTTTTGCTTGTTTTTTTTAAACAAATCACAACCACATTGATGAATGTGTTCACATTTATTTGCCTATTTACACATCCCGCAGACTTTAGCTTTTCATTTGGATTAAACTAACTGCCGACTTTGTGTTGAGCAGGCAGGGTGCAGGGGGTTCATCGCTGCTTTCTTCTGCCTGCCGTGACACATCAGACATAGAAACTTCATCCACTCGTCACATAAAAAATAGATAATAGGAGCATAAAATGAGTCATAATTATCCACAGGTTTATGAGGCTGCTTGGCAGCGTTTTCCAAAAATACTAATCTCTCTATTGTAAGTAAAGAATATTTACTTTTATGATTTTGTTTGGTAAAAAAAAAAAAATCTCTGTATACTGTTGTCAGTGTAAACTGTAGCTTTAAATCTTTCAACCATAGTCTGTCTAGACTTGAAAAGCCTCGTCAGTGCCGCCGAGTCACCTCACAACTTAAAGAGTGAACAAAAACTCATCCGCAGGGCACGTCTCCCTGATCAACGGCTATCATGTTCAACCGGGCCTTTTCTGTGACACACACGCGTTTTGTTAAGGAAATCAAGGAACCTGTGTGTTCCCGGGTCTAGCGGGAGCTATAAGAAATATTCCACCATATAGAGTAGCTTCCTGTTCTGACAGGATACCACAGCCAAAGAAGGGAAACCCAATACCCACCCGCAAATAACACTGAGTCAGACATGGTGAGAGGAGCCCCTGACATCTTGATGCGTGCGTGCTCACATGAATGTGTGTGCATGTGTGTGTGTGTTTTGGGCTTGTGTGTGGGAGGCCTGCCATATGCTAGATGTGCCAATGCACAACTGCACGCTGGAGTAGGCGAAAACAAGCATTATAGCATAGGGTAATTACGGATCCTGTGTTGAGGCCTGTCATGTGAATTCAAGCTTTTTTTTCCTCCTTTCTGATTAACAACAAAGAAAATATGTGCAAATATAACATAAAATAGGCTATACATACACATACAGCAGGCTGCAGTAACACCCAGCACTAGGGGGCGTCTTTTACTTGGAGTACCCTTCCATTATTAATAACTGGAAAACGGACGGGGGAAAAAAAGATTAACAATGCACCCAGTTCATTCTTTTATTGAATTTGTGACAAGCACAAGAAAAAGGAAAACAAAGGAAATCAGCTGGAACGCAATCAAGATATTCACAAAGGCCTCCACACAAAGCTGGGTCATCGGCCTTAGCATAATATGGAAAAATCACCTCAATTACTCCCACTTGGCGGAGGCAGACAGAGAGGATGGATGGAGCGATCCAGGAGGTTCAATTTGGCGGGACGACGGCTCGTTTAAGGTCAACCCACCCTTGGATCGACTCACCGTTCGGCGTTAAAGCGAACCGACGACGTGACTGTGTCTTGCACGATGCTGCAACGTGGGATTACAGCTGCTTTCAACCCTTGGGGCATTACACCCGTATATTCCACATCATGCTCCAGATGTGTTTGTTTTTTTCTTGCATCTCCACCTATTCACTGGTCTAATGCACCAATGAACACTCACCACTCCCCTTCTACAGCTGCCGGAGCCTTGTTGCATGCCAAGTGGCCTAAATGTGCAGAGAGACGGGATCCTTGCATTCAACGCTGCTTGATATGCGTTCAAACTGTAATCCCTGATGTGTTATTGCTCTCCTGCCCCTCTTAGAGCTATATGCGAGCGGGCCTTATTAAGTGGTGTAATCGGTGCGAATGGAAGCACATAAACATGATTCTGATTCCCTGCGACTGAAACAAGCCGCGCAATCGCTTGCAGCTGTGAGCACGGCGTTGTTGCTCATCGCACACCGTACGAAACAAACAGGTACGGTGAAATAAAGTGCTCTTCAGGCAATCTGCCGGTGATTCATCAATACACGGTCGCTCAAACTTTCTCTCTCTCTCTCTCTGTCTTCCTTTCTTTCTCTCATTTTATAACTCGGTTTTTATTCACATCACTCTGCATAATTCATGATAGCACATAGGTCCCCCGAGGCCTTTCATTACGTAAACCTGTTGCAAGAGGAGCCGCAGCAGCACTTTTACAGCATCCATCAAAAACAGGGGCGAGCATCTATTAGAGTGGTTTGTGATGTATTGCCAGTTAAACAGCAGCAAAGTATGAATACAATTACACTTAATACTTTCAGAGTGCACTTTCGGAACACTTGGAAAGCCAACGTGAAAAAAAAAATAAAATCTGGGAGGTACAGTATGATGAGGGCCAGAATTAGCTAATGTAGGCGGGAATTGAAAAGGTCTCTCTCCCCTCTGGGTGAAAAAAAGAATTAAAAGGAAAAAAACACACACACACACACACACACAGGACGTCTTTGTAGGAAAGCAGCGGGGAGAACCCCTTTCAATGGAAGCTCTCAGAGAGCAGAGTAATGCCTGGGGACGTCCACATTTTGTGCATTAACAAAATGCACATATATGAATTATATCAGAGAATAATGTCTGCAATGGCTGGTGACCCCTGACCTCCACTCAGGCTTTACTCGCCTGCAGCCCTGCAGCTCCTGTACTCTGAGAAGAAAAAAAAGCACATCAGCTGCAAAAATGCTGTTTCACTGATGTGTTTTGGTTCAAGTAAACAGCTCCCCAACCAAAGCCGAGCTTATACTCCTTACCTTGTCTTTGCACCTGTGAGATTAAAGAGGGGAACTCTTTCAAGTGACGTTTTACGCACATTAGGCAACGACCTGTGCAAAGTGCATCATCATATGGAGCGCGCACAACTCACGACTCACCGCTCGCGTTCTTCCCGCAGATGAGGTGTTGCCAGGGCTGCAGGGACCCCCACAGCTCCGCGTCGCTGTTGACGGCCTGCTCCAGGATCTCCACGGTGAACTTGGAGATGCCGTTGTCCGTCTCCAGCAGCGCGTTGCGCAGCACGCGCGCGTACACCTCGCGGAAGAGGCTCTCCATGCACGCGGCCAGGTAGATCGCCGCGTGCTCGTGGACCCGCACCGCCACCCTGCTGTCCACCATCCACCTGAAGAACTTCCCCACGTTGAAGAGGAGCCCGCAGCGCGCCGACTTGCCGCGGCTGAACTTGTCCTCCTCCGTGCTCATGTTGTACAGGGACAGGGCGCCGACGGCCGCGCTGATGCAGCTCGACGAGACGCTCCACGACAGGACCATCTTTATGGCACTTTGGATCTCGTATTTGGTGCATTTGGCGTAACGCAAACTCAAGCGCTGCGCCTCCTTGGCAACCCTGACCAGGGCCCGGTTGATGAGCACCGAGAGCCGGAGCAGGACGTCCTGCGAGGGGGGCGGCAGGCTCATCTCCTCGTCCCTGCTCAGCGCGCTCGCCACTTCCCCGAGGCTCCACGGCACATCCTCAAGCTCGGGTAGCTTCGCGCAGTGGCCGGTGCACTCCAGGATCTCGGCGTCTTCGACCAGGACCGTGTTGACAGTGTCCAGGCTGTTGTGTCGACTGTGCATCGAGTCGGTTAAATGCCAGTTATTCCCCCCATGCGCCTCTGAGCAGCACAGCGACGCGCTGGAAGATCTGAAGGAGTCGGCGGCTCCACCATAACCCGAGTCTAGCGTCAAATCCTCCAGGGTCCTCGCTACTGACTTGCTACTCCTTGCCATAACTGCACTTCATACTGTAAAAGTGGAGGAGCGGGGGGGAAAGAGAAGATTCAAGACGGGTTGAGTGTGGGCACGCACGCGCCTCGTGCTTTGTAGTATTAGTCTTATTTTAAGGAGGGAGGAAAGTCCATCCGAGGCTGCAATACAAAGTTACGGAGTAGCTACTATGTCACTACAGCGCATCAGCAGTCACACTGTGTTTTAGCAGCGCAGTGCCTGACAGATAGGGGCGGGGCTGTGGAGAGCAGAGAACAGCCAATAGACTCCCGGGCTGAAGCGGCGAAGAGTTTTAATTGGATCGTTTTGCAGGATCGATAGAAAGACATTGATGTAGCTCATGATAACGCCAAAAAATATAAAATACAAAGTCGATGTGAACGGTGAAAGCATTGTTGCTTGATTGTCAAGAATTGTATTTATTCTTTATTGGAATGAGGTGTAGCCTACATCCCCCCACATGAATGGCATCAATGCAGAAACACTACAAATAGCAGGTAAAATGACAGAAAGGCATCAGCAGTAATGAATAACACAACAAAAGCGGCTGCTCTTATATAATCACGTTTAGAAGGACAAGTCCTCAAGAGAATCGGGCTTTTCACATATTTTCTGAGGGCCCATGTCTGATCGTAACATGACTCAAGACCATTAATAATAGATTGCATGCATAATGTATCCTTCTCTGTTTCTCTGGAGAACTCAATGAAAAGATCTGAATTACTTTCAAGGTCACCCACTGGGATCACTGACAGGGTCCAACCTTTTTGTTCCCCCCTCCTCCGTAAACCCACACACTGGTCTGCGGGAATTAGTTTCCACCTTTGGAGAAGCTTATTTAGTCGAAATGAAAACCAGGATGAACACACCTGCAAATGCACGAGGGTCATTTAAAAAGATGGCAGGGGTCATTCTTTATTCTCAAACAACAGCAGTGAGGTGCAGTGTGCGGAATAATACCATAGACTGTATGAACAAGATTAAAATAGCTCACTGAAAAATAAAACTACACAGTTTCAAGGATCAGGCATGGAAATAGTCAGTTTGGTGGAAATGATCTAAACTGAGTTCATGAGCTGAAGATTGCTCCGTGATCTGTGGGGCTGAGGCAGAGTCCACATCTGAGAGGAGGGGAGTGAGACTGTAGCAGGTTGGTCTTTCTTGAGCAACAGTGAACCCTGGTGTCACGCAGTCAAACATTATTAGTCAGGGTTAAAGGCTAAAGTTGATTTTACCATAAATTACACAGAATTGAATCATGATTGTCATTATTACTGTTCTCTTTATTAGCTCGTAACAATTATGCACGTATTAAATTCAATCAAAAACAACAACTTCAACCTGCTTTTTATATGTAGTTTTAAAATCTCAGTCAGTGATGTGCGATAATGTAAGAATTGAAGCCCGTGTTGTGGTTACATTGATGCATACAGTTTCTCTCCCTACTCTGAATGTGATAGAATCGGATTCTTGTACATCATCTACCACCAAAAAATGTGCATTTAACCTAGAAAAGACTGCAGCAGGATGAGAGAAGTCAGAAACAACTGATTTATCGCTCCCATGTTATTAAGATCAGAAACAACTGTATCTGTATTCATGGGAAATTTGGTGGAAACACAGCACATAGATGACAGTGATAAGGTTACTTTGGATAGTATATGACAGGATATGATTGGATAGGTCCACGTGCGTTCACTAGAGAGACAGGAAAAAGTCCTATAATTATAGCGGATAATGAATAGAGAAACTGGCAGGCCTTGATTTAGAACATTGGTGTCTACCTCTTTCAGCAGATTCAGAGAGAATAAACGAGAAAGAGGATGGAGAGATTATTTTAAAATCAAGGTAATTTGTCTCAGTAACCTTAGATGACTTCGTAACAGCACAATTGTTTAAGGAGAGCAGCTTTACTATGATGTTGAACCACAAAGAATTTCCCATCTATCCATTTTCTATACCAATTTATTCATCACTAGGGTCATGGGAGTCAGCTGGAGCCAATCCCAGCGTACTTCAGGTGGGCACCCGCACCATTCACTCACACACTCTACTATGGGCAATTTAGAGTCAATTTAGAGTCTTGGGAAGCTGGAGAACCCAGAAAAAACCCACACAAACTCTGCATAGAAAGGTCCCGATCCAAGTCCTTAAACCTGTGACCTTCTTGCTATGATCCAACAGTGCTACCTGCTGCACCGCTGTGCTGCCCCGAACAAAGAATTTTGAAAAATCAGCGCATTTAATATTAAAGGAGTTAAATACGGCTTTGAAACAACCCTCGAAGGCTTTTACCATCCTCAGGGGTGAGTTAATATGAGTATTGTAACTATGTTGGATGCATGATCACCTCTCTACTTGAGGGACTGCTTTAATCAAACTTAATTTAAAGGGACCAGAACGTAAAATGAGGTCATTTTTGATGTAAACCTTATATTTTCTTGTGAAAAGCTATGAGGTGAAGTGCAAACGGAACGGAATTAACACTGAATTTGAGGGGAAAAGAGAAATTATCTGTCAATGCAGCAGGATAATTCTGCTTGCCAAGAAATATCACGACAGGAGCTAGTAAATAACTTTTTTAAAGCAATATAGTGAATCTCATATTTCCAAATCTAAGTGTGTAGATGTTGGCAAACACAGAACAATTGTCTGTGCCTATAATAATGAATAAGGGGACTTGTTTCTTCTCTGCACAACCAGCAATACACTGCAGTCCATAATAATCTGAGGACAATTGAACACATGTTGGACTGTAGATCTGTTATCATTGATCTGTTATTATTTACACTATTTTCTGTGCAATTCTTTTTCCATGATTCAAAGCTATGATGTGCTCTGAGCATGTGTAATAATTTTAAACAATTCCTATTGAACACTGCCATCTACTGGTCTTTTTTGCTAAATACGACGTCTTGTTTTCTCTTTTTCAAAATTCATTTAATAGATTCTTTCATCCAAAGTGACATACATCAAAGAATCAATACAACTCAAGCAGAGGACTAGTCAGGAACAAACATCACCAGTCACTACCCAGAAGCTAAGTTTAAGTCCGATAGGACATATAGCATTTATATTTATACCATTAATATAGCATTTATACTATTAATCTGCAACAGATGAGACATTCTCACCCTTGTCCTCATGAGTCCAAATGTCCTAATTAAATGTACAGTCATGCCCAGGGTGTCCTAGAACATTGTTATGCTGCTATAGGTTTAGACTGCCAGGACCTCATGAGATACTCGAGTTTCTCCTTCTGAGCTTCTCTTTCTTTCTTCCATGTGTAACACTCATGACCCACCAATGTATAATTTTTTAAATCTGTTTCCTGCCCTGCGTTTTCTCGCTCTCAGACCATGCTGCAGTGCAGCCACTGAAGGAGCCTCCTGCTGTTGGACGGTCTGACTCTGTCCTGGTGGCACCTGGATGCCGCAGTGGATCCTGTCACCTCATCCTCCACATACGCCACGAATCAATATATTCCTGTTCTTCTAATTAATGTCATACTCAACGCTTTTCCTGTTCCAAATGTATTGTATTACATCCTGTGCACGCATCATCGATGGCACACCGTTCTGAAAGTGGATCCTCCGTTACTCTTTTTGGAAGCCCAGATAAAACTGTTTTTTGGTAGAAGTGAAAAGTAAAGAAAGGTACATAGTACTATACAGTACCAGTTTGGACACAAAAGAGTGTATGACTGGAAAAAAAAATGTCACCAGACATTAGTCAGTATATCACAAAAGCCAATCACCGCAAACCCCAGAGCTGATCCTCTGCACTGTTGTGGTCCATGTCTGATCTATGGTGTCTGTCTTGTAAGAGATAGCCTGAGCTAACCACTTTAACTGCATGATGCTGGAAAGCCAGCACGATATGCCCTAAGAAACAGTGTGTTTTGAGTTAGGCACATAATTTACTCAGGAAGTGAAGGATGCCTGTTCAGGGAATACTAGGCCACAAATGCAGTTTCTGAAGAACGAGACAGCCGGTTTGCGTTAGAAAGCTTCAGAAACGCATCTCAAGACAATGCCAGGAGTTATTATGGAGGAGTCACGGAGCAGACTTCACTGCCTCACATTAAGGTTGTAATTTAGCTGCTTCGACCTTGGTTTCTGAGTCATTGAGCGGGGTGTTTTCAAAGCGGGCAGATCGGTTTTCTCATTAATATAGAGGACTACGGCAGAAGTAGAAATTGCCTGAACACACTGAAATCCTGTATTGGCAGATATTCATTATCATAACAATAACGGATATATCCAGTAGCATTTTATATGTAAAACTAGAAAAGTACTCTGAGAGCGCAGACCTCCGCCAAACACATTTGACTCCCACCCAACATTGCTGTCCTATACTTAGGGAATACACACATTATTGTGGAAATAAAAGTTAAAGTTTTCATCACCGTTGTCTGAATCGTGATTATTGTTGACATACAGGATACATTTGATCTAATAGAGTGACCTGCTTAGTAGTGGCTCTTGTAGCTTGAATGTCTGACCATGACGATTTGGTGATGTGCAGAACCAAGAAATCATAACTGCATAGTGATAATGCTCATACCTAAATAAATAGCAGCATTCCTTCATCTTCTATATCCGCCTATTCCTCATTAGGGTCACTCTGCTGGAGCCGAGAGGCAGAGATACACCCCAGATGGTCGCCAGCCTATGATGAGGCACACACACCATTCACTCATATCTATGGGCAATTTAGTGTCTCCAATTAACCTCAGCATGTTTTTGGACTGTGTGAGGAAGCAGGAGAACCCGGTGAAAATGCATGCAGACATGAGGAGAACATGCAAACTCCACACAGAATAGGTCCCAGGAGGTCTTGAACCTGCAACCTTGTTAACCCCTGCACCACTAACAATAACATAAATAACATAATAATAATAATAATATAAAATATATCCTTGATGATGGTAAAAATGGTGGAGAACCAGATACATACTTTGAAACTACAGTGTTCTCTGTAATTCTCATTAAGTATCTCAAAGCGTTCTTTTTCTTCATGTATTTCAGTGATGAAAAATAATGACACAGCGACTTGTGACATAATTTGGTTGTATTTTCAGGAATATATTTTTATGTTATATAATTTCATGAAAAACTTGATGCTAAGTCCTGTGATACATCTTTCATAAATATAACACATTACATTTTCTTTTAGTATTTTGTCAAATTCAGGAAATAAACAGTAATGCAAATATTCCCAAAAGGCATAAGCACATTTACATTCATAAAATAAATGATCTGTTGTTTTCATGCGGTCATCACAGGAGGTGTAGTTATAGAATGAGTTACAGAATGAGTACATATGATCTATCCTCAATCCATATCTGAACTCTCCAGAGGGATACATTTCACTTAGAATTTTAAAAGTGGAATTCCTTCTGTTTTTGGTGCAATTGTAAAATTAAAAATCAGTTTCAATTTAAGTCTTAAACTTGTAATGTTGAGTTTATATTTGATAATTCCCTAACAATAATGGCGTCAACTATTGGACTCAGAAAGCTCAATCCACTATTGAAATATGAGGAGATACATCGAAGAACTTAACTTATATGAACACAATAGTAGCACTTCTGCTTATTTTTACTGGTATATGCAAGTCTAACAGATAAAAGAAGCTCAGTAAATCCAGCTAAATGAGGGACAAGCGCCCTCTGCTGTCAAGAAGTGATTATTGACCGACAGGACATCCCAGACCAGTTTTACAAGCAAGGCACTATTTTAGAGTCACACCTATAAGAGTAAAGGTCAAATAAATCTCCTTTTAAATTTGGACATATTAAGTCTTAGACCTGAAGCATTAGAGAATGTGTTAAATAAAGCAATACCATTAGAGAATTAATTTCTGTCTTAAAAAAAAGTAGAAAAAAAATAGTGTCATCTGCTAATTGTTTTCTTTTAATTCTTTGTCAAATTTCTTATCAATAACTATGTTAATTGATAAGAGCTCAGTGATTAATATAAACAAAATCAACACGATAAAGTTATTATCACAGAAATATGAATTTTCCTTATAGAACATACCACTAATATCAATTAAGTTATTTCCCAAATCAAACAATTTAAGTGATTAAAAAAAGAAATTTCTGCTCAATTTTATTGAAGGCTTTATAAAAAGTCTAAGAATAAAATAAAAACCTCTCTGAGTTTTTCTTTTCTTTTTTCATCCTTGAACATTCTCTCATGATCCCCTGGCATGTTTATTGTTGTTTGTTTAGTCTATAACTTATTTTTAGGTTTATACAGAACATTTTGATTATACTTGTAGGCTGTTGATAAAGTTTAATATAAAAAACGGTTCATCGTCAATGTTGAATAATTCTTGCAAACACGTTTGAGCTCCTGGTCAGACCAGGCTGTTGAATCTTTTTATTAGTTCGGTATGAAACGACATTGTTGAAATTTATCACAGTTCATTTAACTTTGAGTAACTTTTGATCAATAAATTTCACTTTTTTTGCCTGAAAGCTAACAGTTACGCCGTTCCAATGCTGCCTTCGGCGCGATCGTTAGCCGTGTAGAAGGTTTTCTATCCACCCTGGAACTCGTAACTATTTCGAGGGGCTTTGTAACATAAATCCATACGGATACATGTAATATTAGCCGTTTTATTGTCTATATTTTATTCACTACCGATCATATTTTGCAGCTAGCATTGACGCTAATGCCAATATGTGCTTCCCATAGTGCTTTGCGAGAATCTTTTGACCAATCAAATTCTGATGCAGCCGGAAGTAATTCTTCTTCTTTTTACCGACCTCTGATTACTCGGCGGTTATTTTAGAGAGCACCCTTCAGCGGTTCATGTAGAACAGTCTATTTTATTGCAAAAAATCTCATTTAGGAGGAATATGGATGAAGACGCTGCAATAAAAATGTGTTTGATGCGGAGGAGAAGGGATGATCAGGAGAGGAGAGGTTAAGTGGAAGTAGAGTAAGCAAAGAAAACATTTTTTTTAAATCATTCGTTTCTCAATCAATCCTGAACAATAAACAATGAAGATCAACAACAATAAATAAAATTGAATTGAGACCCCAGGGTCAACTACTTAGCTTCTTAGCTCTGCGCTCTTTGCAATGATCTCTCTATCGAGAAGAGCCTATTCTGCCAACTTAATGGAGAATCCACGTTCAGCTGTAGCTTGGCTGTGGGAGAGGATGAACAGCTTCTTGCAGGAGGCCCACAGCTCTGGATGAGGCTCTGCTCAGCATCTTCTGTATGGGAGGAAAGGAGGCTCTTTAAACAGGAAACTGTCAAACTGCTGCACTATGACATCCTCTATGACAAAACAGATGAGAGATGAGAAAAAAAAATAAAGAAAAACAAAGCATTGGGCACTGCCAGCAAATCAGATTGAGGATAAATTCATGTGTAGCCTATAAATTGCCTTTTTTATTCCTACCCACAAAAGGATCAGTTAGCTGTTTGACCTCTGGAGAAACCTCTGAACCAGCCCTCTCATGTGAATCCTGCATCTTTCTGGGCACACCATTTGCCTAACAGTCAGGTACTTGAGAGGGCTCTCGTCCTGCACTTTCCTAATGATGCTACACAGTCCCTGCATGCACACTCACATGAACTCTAGCATCCTGACCTCTGCACCTTTGATGTTCTAGAGAGAGACATTAGCCATTAATATAGAACATGTCTTCAAAGATCTGGAGATTTGATATTTGGGTCTTGACACCTGAAGATTTCATTGCAAGCTTGATATTAGAAACTGAATTCTCTGTAGCACAGTGAAATTGTTAATTCAGTGTAAAGCGTACTACAAATAAAATGCATTATTATAATTACTAATGGATCACATACACATTTAGCCATACACACGGTAATCCCTGTCCCTGAGGTTTAGTTTGTCTATATATTCCTGAAAAAGGGGCTACCTTTGATTAGTCAAGATAAGAGGACTAGATGAGCGCATACATTCATTATTTTTTCCAGTTTGTTTGGTAAATTATCTCAACTCATGCACACATAGCAACCACCTTGACAACGGCACCAAGATTCTCGAATGCAAGAAGTGAAGTTACACACTGCACAAATGTATATATATATATATATATATATATATATATATATATATATATATATATAGAGAGAGAGAGAGAGAGAGAGAGAGAGAGAGAGAGAGAGAGATAAAGTATTTCCAAATTCATAAATTCAATGCTTCTAATACTGTTTAAGACCCCATAGAAACAAAGCTTTCCCTATTTCACTTAATAAGTTAACTTAATAAGCCTGAATGAAGGCTGATCTGCAAGATAATGTAACAAGATCTTCTGACAGGAAATGGGGTCTTGACCTCCATGTGTAACTGACACTGAGATCATCTTTCCTGCCAGGTAGTATTTATCCTCCTTAACAGCTGTGAATGAATTACAAATTAATGACATACTTTAAAATATTGGTTTTAATTTCTCAATTTCATTCCGGACCACATCAGTGTTCTGGTTTCCCTCAAAGGGCCGATTGTAAAGATCACATATATGTATCTACTTATTATTATTATTATCATTAATATATGTGTTATTATATTAGATAATTGCCTCTCCACACATAACAGTGCTGGTGACAATTTGCTAAGTTTAGGTTAAACAGAATTTAAAAATATGCTGATGCAGAAATAATGTTATATTGTTGTTAGCATCTAATTATTAAAATGATGCAGCAAAATATTGAAAATCATCACAGATATCTAGAGACTCATACGAGAATATGATAACCACTATTAACATGTTGTTTTTAATTTCATGGATTTTTTAAAGATTGGAATCTATGGTTATGTATTGATATGCTAAATATCAAAAAAAGATGTACTTCAACAAAGGAAAATAAGGAAAAACTTTTTAAACCTTTTTTAAACAACTTCTGCGGCCAAATGAATAAAGATTTTGGAGTTAACGAAGTCATACAAAGACAACGTGACCAGCGTGTCTCCGTTAAGTTCACACATTTATTCGCTTTCCCATCTATAAATAAATCACACAAGTCTGTGCGATCTCTTGATGGGCCACAGAAGATGAGGTGCCGGGCCCGATTTGAGTTTGACACCTATGATCTATGGCATCCAGCCCATCCAGCCCCTTGGAGATGCCGCCTGGTCTCCGGGAATAAGCTTGGGCGCGGTATTAATGCGTCACCGCGTTGGTCATGACGTTTTTAGAGAGCGGCGCCGTTTCAGACTGGAATGGGAGCTGGCGATTTTCCCCATATTTTGATAGTTTAATCCGTGAATGGCGC
This sequence comes from Lepturacanthus savala, assembly GCA_030544235.1. Classification (NCBI taxonomy): domain Eukaryota; kingdom Metazoa; phylum Chordata; class Actinopteri; order Scombriformes; family Trichiuridae; genus Lepturacanthus; species Lepturacanthus savala. The sequence goes on from CM060465.1 coordinate 20,776,072, forward strand.
CGAAACAGGACCCGAAACCTAAATTTCAAGAAGGTAACGAAGCGGCGTGTGTTGCGTTGTGGCGGATGTGAGGAGGCGGTCGGGGTTGGAGCCGCAGGAAAGGCGCTCGGTGTTAGCTTCTGTTGTAGCAGCCGACGTGCTAACGGTGATGTTAGCTCGCAGTGTTGCTGCTATGATCACAGAACAGGGCTTCATGCTCTTTTGTTAGCTACACGAGTTACGCATTCCGCTTCGTCCTCAAAGTAAAGCGTAAGATAGATAATAGCACAGCCTCAGCGTTCATGATTTAAACCTTAATAATGTTAGCTTCATCCATGAAGGGTTAGGCGCTTTATTTAGTTTCCGATTCGTAGCTTCCGGTTCGGGGGTTAAGGTTAAAATAGAGGGAAAAATTATTGTTGATGTATAGCGGCTGATTCTGCTTTTTTCACCATTTATGCTTATGAAAACGTGTTGAGCCATCGTAGTAAAAACTATTAAGTTGTTTAAAGCCACTTTCAGTTTTGATACTTGATAAGTATTCTACTACACTATACTTGCATAAGTATACCATACTTAGACCTGTTAAATCTGTACTCAATTAACGGAGTCTCATTAAAACCCACTTAAAGATCTGTGGAGCGTTTTTGTTTATCAAAACAGTATAAAAGTGGATTATAAAATGTAACTCAGTGGGTCTTTAAGATGTTACCAAATCAACCTTTCTCAAATTACACTTAAAATATGTTAAAACCTTTGAATAAACAGGAGTCAGCACCAAGGGAATATGTAAAAATTCATTTTCAAAAATATCTGCTTTTTCTAATTATAGTGAATAGTTCAGTAGTTCCTTTACTTAAAAATCCTGCTGTCATGTTTTATGTAAAAATCATCTGCTTGGATTTTTACATGATGTCTGATAGCGGATTACCTGATTAGTATAACCAAATAATTACAATTTTTAAATTGGACAGGACACACATATGTCTCTTCCTTCAGTTAAAAACTAACCAAACTAGTTCTGATATCTCATATCCCGCTTGCATGTATTTGCCTTAATAAGCTCAAGTTTTCAGTAAGTTTAGAGAAAGTGTTTGTTTACAGCACATGAATGTGAGATAGGATAATTATATTAATAAATTAACTTAATTCAAATTTTAGCAAATAGAAGAAACCTAAATGAAATCAATAAGTCTTTTTACCACTGAAGACAGATGTTTATGACTGTGGCTGTATGTTTGGGTACATTACTGTCATGCTGGAGAATAAATTTGCATAATGGATACGAATCTAATCATTTAAAGTGCCAAATACATTTGCACTGTGCTATAATTCTTATTATGCATTAAAAAAGTAAGAGCTTAATTGTACTAGGATGTCTGAGAGATTCATGTTTGTTGCTCATACTCAGGATGTTTAAAAATGTAAATAGTTTCTACCTCATCAGAGTCCAAGACATAAACTATGTTAAAGTAGTTTATTTGCCTTCAAAGTTTGATTTTTTTTTAATATTTGGACTGCTCTCGTGCTGATTTTTTTTAATTGATCAACCATCTTGTTCAGGTGAAAGGGTGCTGTGTTTTCATGGGCCATTGCTCTACGAAGCTAAGGTAGGCTGACACTGAGCCTGTCTCTTTGATCATGTGACCCACCTCTGCTCCACTGCTATAAATGTGTTGTGACAGTGAATCGTGTCTCTTTTTTTTCTTGCAGTGTGTTAAGATAAACATCAAGGACAAACAAATCAAATACTTCATTCATTACAGTGGGTGGAATAAAAAGTAAGAATTGATTGATTTATTTATTTCTATTTGAGATTTGTATAGTAAACTTCCAGGAATCCCTGATTTTCTCCCTCTTGTGTATTATCTTCCAGTTGGGACGAATGGGTTCCTGAAAGCCGAGTGCTTAAGTATGTGGACAGTAATCTGCAGAAACAGAAAGAGCTTCAGAGGGCCAATCAGTAAGTACAGTTACTCTGTTAAATGTCAGTGCTTTGCAGGCCGACAAATGGGTCATTAATCAAACTGATCATTGCAAACAAAAAAAACGATGAAACGGATGAACAGAAGAACAAAAACACAGTATTGTGAATTGAAATTGAAATGTTTTACTTTATTTTTCATTATTGTAATATTTGGAACACAAGTCACAACATTGATAGTGCAACCACTGAAAAATGCAGATCATAGGTCCACACAAGTGTTCGTTTTACAAAATGTCTGCAACCGTTTGATTATCTTTTAACATTTCTTAGCCTGTATATACATAATTGAACAAAACAACTGAGCTTATTCTGTTGTTGCGTCTTTCCTTATTTCAGAGACCATTATGTAGAAGGAAGAATGAGGGGTGCTGCGCCGAATAAGAAGATACCTGCTGCATCGCAGAAAAATGATGTGTTAGTACAAGTCATTAGTGTTTCTTTATATTCTTTGTTGTTTCCTCCCCGCTGTAGAAAATCGTTTGAGATGCGCTGCTGTTTTTAACACCAGTAATTCATGTTTTTTTTTTCTCCCCCGTTTTCCTTGTAGGAAAACCAAAAAGAACAAACAGAAGCGTAAGTATGCGCTGTGTCTTTAAGAGTTCTCCTCTGATTTAAAATCATTGATTGTTACAATAGCTCATTAAAGATGGAGAAAGTCCAAATTAACTCAACAAAACCAGAGACTTTTTTTTTCTAGAGCCTTCAGACAATAGCTTTATTTAATACATAAGAAATGCCATTTTAGTATATAATTTCTGATTGAATATTTGATTGGGCAGAGCTACAGTACCTTATGCTTTCGTAAGCACATGAGATATTTTATTTTAGATAAAATGGCCATTATTGGATTTTGATAAAATAATTCTAAAAAAAAGGATTTATTTTTCTTTTTGGCATATGTTGGTAAAAAGATGCACAATATGACAAGGGATGTGATCTAAAAGGGTTTAAAAAATAACTAAATAAAAGGCATTTTTGATTTTATCTCGTCTTTAAACAGAAATGAGGAGTAGGCTGCAGCAGCCTTTCACTGACTCCACATCGCCACCATTTTTTTTTTTTAGATCTTCACACTTCTGAGTCCTCATTTCCAGCTGAGAGGAAGTTCATATTCATAGGAAGTTTCATAAAAGGCTTTATGCAGATTTTAAATCTGTGGACTAAATCTTTGTCTTTAACATAGATGGCACTAATTAACACTTAAGACTGTTTAGTCATCATTGGTTGTATTTTTGCCTTTTTAATTTTGATGTGACTTCAATGACACACGTGTGTGTTTCTGTGTGTCCAGCTCCTGGTGCAGGAGAAGGGACAAGTTCAGGAGGAGACCCAACCCACCCTCCACGTAAAAAGAGGGCTCGTGTTGATCCAACTGTCGAAAGTGTAAGTTCCTTTTCTTTTAAATAAACTAATGATATTTGGGTCTTTGATTTGTCCTTTGAAGTCAAATCATATTGAGCTGCACTGCAGATAATAAATGTTTATGTTTTATTTCTTGAATCTGTTCTTGACTGGGGCGACATGGTGGCACAGGGGTTAGCGCTGTTGCCTCACAGCAAGAAGGTCGCAGGTTCAAGACCACCTTGCGTCCTGGGTCTGGGACCTTTCTGTGTGGAGTTTGCATGTTCTCCCTGTGTCTGCGTGGGTTTTCACCGGGTACTCCGGCTTCCTCCCACAGTCCAAAAACATGCTCAGGTTAATTGGCGACTCTAAATTGCCCGTAGGTGTGAGTGTGTGAGTGAATGGTGTGTGTGCCCCACGATTGGCTGGCGACCATCTGGGGTGTATCCCTGCCTCTCGCCGTAACGTGCTGGGATAGGCTCCAGCAGACCCCTGCGACCCTAATGAGGAATAAGCAGGTATAGAAGATGACTGACTGATGACTGTTCTTGACTGCATAGGAGGAGACCTTCATAAACAGAGTTGAGGTTAAAGTAAAAATCCCTGAGGAGCTGAAACCATGGCTTGTAGATGACTGGGACCTGATTACACGTCAAAAACAGGTTAGTGAATTCATATAACCTTATTTTCTTTCTTTTTTTTGTTGTTGTTGATGGATTTCTGCTATATGGCCAACGTTTCAGCATATGTTTTGTTGTCTATCGTCAGCTTTTCCACCTACCTGCCAAAAAGAACGTTGATACAGTCCTTGAAGATTATGCAAACTACAAGAAATCAAGAGGAAACTCTGACAGCAAGTAAGATGCTGTAGATGATATCATGAATTGCATGTTATAAATATGCATTTCACAAAGACTCGAAGCCAAACAAAGATAATTAATTACATACATTCGTACAAGTACCAACATCACTATTATGTACAAGCAAATGTTTAATAACAACATACATCTATATACATTTGTCACCTCTCAGGGAGTTTGCTGTGAACGAGGTCGTTGCTGGTATCCGTGAATATTTCAACGTTATGCTGGGGACACAACTTCTCTACAAATTTGAGAGGCCACAGTACGCAGACATCCTGGCCAACCATCCTGACACGTCTATGTCTCAGATCTATGGCGCACCTCACCTACTAAGACTCTTTGGTAAAAACACTCACACACTATCAAACAGTTGTATTATTTACTATCAAGAAGAGCAGCAGGGCTTAAAACATCAGAACTTTAAAAATGTAAACATTGAACTTTAATTCAGGTCCCCATATATGTTTAATACATACTACTAACAAATTATAATGCTGTATCTTTAAATGTTTAATGTGCAAGTTCTAAAATTCTAAAACAGTTCTAAATTCTCTCTTGTATTATTAGAACTGGGTTTTACTCTCTAATCTGCAGTGATCTGTTTATATAAAGGCCTGTAATTATGGGTGCCCAAAGGAGGAGTTAAAGGTTTTGACAAATACATTAGTGTTATAAACCATTTATTATTGTGGTAATGCTTTTAAGTAATGTTGCACCGATCGATCGTAAAAACATGCCGATTTAAAAAAAAAAAAAAAAAAAAAAAAAGCCGATCACGTGACGTAAATTATTAGTGACCACTTTCAAACTGACAAACACGCTACAAAACAATAGTTGCATCCAGGGATGGGCTGGACCCGTTTTAGTCTCTCTCTCTCTCTCTTTCTCTCTTTTCTTCTTCTTATTGGCCCCGGCAGTTTCTGTTTCTATACTTTTTAAAATATCGTTAAATAATTGATAGTTTTATTTCTATAAACGGTGCACCCTCTGCTAGATGAAAGGTATGGAAATTTAAAATTCCTTCTGTGATCGGCAGTGATCGTCAATCGGCAGATCGAGTTTTTTGGCGATCGGTATCGGTGATCGGGCCAAAAAATGCTGATCGTGCATCACTACTTTTAAGTGTTAAGAGTCAAAGTGCTATAAAAACAGGCGTCTGCCTCTTTAAACATGCTGCATATATCAAAAATATCTGTCCCAATTAATTAATTGTAATTTTGTTCACAAATTAAACAAAAGCTCTATTTAAGGTCCACTGTGTAAATGCTTGGTAGCATTTAATGGAACAGACTTGGCAGAAATAAAATATAACAGTCATTAGTATGTTTTAATTAGTATATAATTCAAATTAAGAATTTTCGGGTGTGGGTCAGTTTTTGTGTTTCCATTACTTTTAAATTGAACTGTTTTTTTTTTACATGAAAAACCAAGTGATGACTCTAGTGACAGCTTTTCACATTTTTCACATTTTCATTAGGGGCCACCGTAGTTTCTCCTCCGTGCTTGTTTCTCAATTGGTTGCGATCTGTAACCTCGCCACTAGATGCCACCATAAACCACACACTGTACCTTTACTTGGTGCTTCATCCCATCATGAAAGCTTCATGACTTTCAATTGTATTATCTTCGATATATAAAAAAATTAATACTTTTCTATCAAGTCCAACTGCACATTAATATTATAAATAAGCATACAGCCTGTTCTTTAAGTACCTCTGACTGTACTCTGCACTGCTGAAACACTTGAGTTACTTCCTTGTGAGGCCCAATGAAGCAGAAATATTGAAGTACCTGTAGGCCTATTATAAATGAAGCCGATGTCAGAGGTCATGCGGTGTGTAAAATAATGCCTCTTCTTTGGCTTTGAAAGTGAGAATCGGAGCCATGCTGGCATACACTCCCCTGGATGAGAAGAGCCTTGCACTGCTGCTCAGTTATTTACAAGACTTCCTTAAGTGAGTATTCACTGATCTTTTCAATGAGGCTCCTCATCAGCTCATCTGCAGCAGGAATAAGTGAACTATTGCTCCCTTCCAGGTATCTTGTGAAGAACTCTGCATCGCTCTTCAATGCAAGCGACTATGAGGTCGCCCCTCCAGAGTACCACCGCAAGGCAGTTTAAGGTTTTTTTTATTCCAGGATCTGAAGCCTTTGTGAGTTGAAGTTCAGAGATGACATTCTTACCCGTCGACAGGATGCGATTTTACAAAAAAAAAAGCCTTCAGAGAACGGATTGTGCGAGTTCTGACGACCACCACGGAAGAATCAGAGCAAGATGTCACACTAATATCGGACAGATTCATTTTCTTTCATGTGGAAAGCTGCTGAGTACGCTCTTCCTGTATTGGTATGTTTTTGAGTACCACTTTTTAGTTTTTATGATATCCGTTTTCCCAGTGTTCCAAGATCTTTCAAAAAAGGAATTTCATCGTTTTGTTTTGTTTTTCTTTCTCATTTTTGGTTCAGATGCTGGCTAAACTTGTCTTGTTGGCTGTCGTCATTTTCTAATAAAAGTCTTTCATTCTCTGTCTTTGTTTTGAAGCTGATTTACAATAATAATTTCAGATTACTTAACGAGAAACTGACAACTGGAAGCTCGATTTTTGCTTCATTTTTGATTATCTGATTGTTCCTGTAATAATTATAGATCAGATGCTCTGGGTACCTGTGGGAAAATAGATTTTAATAAAATGGGATGAGTTCATTGTGGAAAATTTAAACATTTTGTTTTATTTAATATTTAAATTCAAAAGACATATTTAAACCTATTGAAAATCAAATAAATGATCATTCAAAAGGCAAAATTCAATATATACTAAACAGTTAAACATGAATCTTATAGAAATTGATGCCAACAACACTGGGGCAATTAAATATATAAATAATATAATAAATTCTCAAAGGATATGTGAAAGACACTGCTGATCATAAGGTTTTTGATTTTATAAACATGTTTTATGTTAATGTTTATGTTTCTTTGGTCGTGTAAATCAGGATCTTTTAAATGAGATTTTATCTTTCTGCTTTGAGTATACCAAACCAAATTTGGATCAATCATCAATTCCTGTTTGGTGCGCAGACTTTCGTTCAGTTGGCTTATGTATAAGTATTTGTTATACTAATTAAAATGAGATAAATGCACCAATAGATCCTATTGATTCTCCTCTGAAATGATAATCGTATTAACATTATTTTCGTTACCAAAAAAATGAGTTCATGCAGGGTTCACCCTATATCATCTGTGTATCACAACTCTTGTTAAATCATCTACTCTGTAATCAAGATGACCCGGTTATCCGCGTACGAAGAACGAAGCCCAGACCTCTGCTGAGGGTGAAGTTATTTGGATCTTTGCAGGGATTCATTAACAGGAGACACGTCAGTCAGTCACAGTTTGACCTTGACAGGAGGTCTCATCAGGTAAAATGAAAACACCTGTGCGGACGAACAGCAACTAAACAAACTCCAAAATATCTTCTGGAAATTTGTTCCCGTGAGTTGTCAGATTAGATTTAACTGACTTTACACGGATGCAGATTCATCTGCTTTGTAACATACTCAGAGTTAGTGAATGTGCCAATAGTTGATTGGGGTTCTAACCTCTATCCTCATGTTTTAGTTTTTAGTTCTTTTTTTTTTTTTCAATTTCTTAAAGTCTCCCTCAAAATGTTTTATTTCTTGTTCCTGCTGCAAATTGATGCTTAGAATGTGACACTAGGAGGCTTTTGGCTTGGATCCAATTATGGTTCAATATTTAACTTACAAGAATTTGATGTGGAAACGTGAAGCCTCCGGTGCACAAACACTGAACAGGGACTTTACACTGAAGTGTTTCGCAGCTAAACTTCGGAAATGGAAAAATATTTGCATTTTCATTTGATCTTTTTTCAATAAGTGAGAAGGAGGATATGATTAAAGGTGCAGCGTGTAGTTTCTGGTGACATATAGTGGTAAGGTTTTAGATTACAACCAACTGCTGAACTAAACTATGGTCACCACGAAGCTCCCGAAAAATGCGAAAAGCGGAAAATGTCTGGTTTGTTTGTTCTGGGCTTTTGTAGAAAACTAGTGGTGAAACATGGCGGCTCAATCTAAGGCAGAAAAACACAGAAATTCTTGTTTTGATTTAATTATCCAATTATCAAAACATAATTATGAATATTATGTTACAATTATGATAAGTCCATTCTGCCACATACAACTAAATCTAACGTAATGGATCTTTAAATTTTTTTAATGAGGAGGTTAAGTGAACCTTAGTTATATCTCTAGTTATTACTCAAAACAGTGTTTTTGTACATGTCGAACAATATATTTGGATGGTATTTTTAGGTTTATCCTCAGACTTGCAAACTTCAATTGTTAATCCAATTTGTATTAATCATTATTTACAGTCCTGCTTTTATGTGTATGAGTGTAATTTAAAGGTTGTAGGATTTTCCTGTGGTTTATTAAAAGCTGATATCCCTAACTAAATATATAGTTATATATAAGTCCATATAGTGACTTATGACTTATTGTGAGTGTGGAAGGTGGCTGTATAGTATACTGTAGTTGCTTCAGACATTAATATATAACATAACATGTTTTAATAGTTGCTCCGTTTTAACAGTTCTCTTCTTGATAACCTGCCCTCAGGCTGAGATAAACAGGTATTGGATAGGTCTTTCAAACGGTCTGCTCTCACCCCCCTCGTGTATCTGGACTGTTTATTTAGTCTTTTCAGCACACAGAGACTGCAGCCTGCTTTATTTCAGCTAATTGTGGCGTAGTGAGTGCAGCCAAGAACAATAACTTATGACTCACTTAATATGAATTGGATGTGTGGACTTAATTTAAACACTTAAAAGAAACATTCTTGGTGCCTGCTGTAGTTCTGCCTCGAAGCTTTTATTACTCCACTTAAAAAAGAATTTCAAGCAAAGTGGTAATGTGATCAAGCGTTGGGGGTTAGACACCTGTCAGCTTTTTTTTTTTTTTTCCTCTTTTATATTAGCTCACATGATTTTTTTTCTATTTCTTTCTGCTCCGGTGGTTTGGATTTGCCAGATGAGGGTCTCCTGGCTGCCAGTGGTGGAATAACATCCCACTGATAGAAAGCAGGTGGAGCTGTCTGGGTATTTTGTTAAGAGGAGAAATGTAATAGGCTATTGAAGGCAGGCCAGGAGCCCCTCTCTCCTCTCACCTCTCCGCTCTGAAATATGTTTAGCAGAATCCCCTCCGGCCCTCTTCTTTTGCAATGTTGTGACTTAGTTGACATGAAAAAGAGAAGCTAAATATTAGTTTCAGACTGATTTGTGGCTTAGCCAGTGTCAGCTGCTCACAGTTGTTATGACAACTCCTGTTTCAAGGAGAATTTCTTTTAATCCAATTTCCCCCAGACTTAACCAGAACCATATGGGTTTTCACTGGAGAGCTTTCAGATCACAGCCCCCCCGACGGCTTTTAACAGCCCATCAGGAAGACTGACACGCACGCAGGACTTCTCTGCAGATCCGTTCAGAGACACCTCAGTGCCTGCTCCTTTCTTGGCTCCGTTCACCGCTGCGATTAACACTTAACGCCATTAAAGGCCGGGTCGCCAGGAGGGCTTCCTCCGGCGTGAGGGGCTTTCATGTGACCTCGGTGACATGGAGCCGTGGTGCTGTCGTTACCCCCGCAGATGAGGGAGACATATGAATGAGACAGTCACGGCTAATGAGGGCGGCTCAGGTCTGAGTGATGGTTTCTTCAGGTTTTTCTCCCCACGCGTCTGCCAGTTAAAAGGACAGACCCGAGACAGGCCTGCGGGAGCCGCCTGGAACGGGGATCAGAAACGACCCCGGTGCCCCCGGGTTCACCGTCCTCTAGGGACGATCACAGACAGAATTTGACAGAGAATATTTTATCTTATATGTGCTTCTGTTTTACATATTAGGGCAAATAAGCCTTTGCTCTTTTGTGTTGGTGTATAAAAGTGGCGAACAGTATTGTCAGTGGTAGAAAGTTGATGATATAATGAATTATTGCACTTTCTATTCCAGTTAGATTACAGCTTTAGTTTCTTTTCAGAAAAAAAAATCTTAAAAATATGTTGTGCACTAAAAAATTGTATTAAACAGACATGCCATACACTTATATCATATAATTATAAAAAATGGCTCTAAAAATGGCTCCATGTTAATGAACAACAACATTAAATTGTGTTTACCAATAAACAAATAATATCATGTTATATAATGTATGAATAATTGAATTTATAATGAGTACTTTTACTTTTTTACTGTTGATAATTTATGTACATTTTTCTTATAATCCTCAGCTCCTTATATACACTTTTACATATCTTTAGATGACAGTATTTCTATTTACTTAAGTCTGAGTACTTCGTCCACCACTGAGCATTTTACTTTTAATGGTACTTGAGTATATTCATTTTACACTATTCTACTCTTTTATTCGAGAACAATGCTTACTCCACTGTATATTTTTTAAATACTAGAAATTTATAAAATGGAACAACAATAGCTTGTTAAATCAGCTCCATGTCAACTAGCTACAACATAAAAATACAGCTATATAATAATATAATACTAATATTTGACACCAAAAGTACATTTGCTGCTAGCGCTTTTGTACTTGTACCTAATCCAAATGTTAAATGCAGGACTTGTACTTGTAATAAATTATGGAGTATTGTTTTTATTGTGTAACTTTGCTACTTTTGCCTAAGTAAAAGCTCTCGATACTTCTTCCACTTCTGACAAAAGTGCTGTTGTAATGTTGTGCGTGCGGCACTAGATGGCAGGATTGCACAGAACAACTGTAAAGCTGCTCTCGGTTCTAAAATAGAGTTTTCAGTGTACAGTGATATCTCTGTGTGAGGTGCTGTGAAATTTTCAGTTCGGTCATCGTGACCCTGTTGGCTCCCTTGGACTCGTATTTTTCCTCAGGAGACACAGGAGACTGTCATTCCAGGCAGAGATTAACTTAGTGTTGACATGTGATGCCAATAAAAAGATTGTCATCCAGTCCTTGTGGGTCTTCCAGCTTGTTTTACCCAAGAGAAACTCCTGCAGGGACGGCTCAGAAGCCCCCCTGCTTTCCGTTAGACAGCAAAATGTTATCAGTTTAAGCGACTGATGAAAGCCATTTATGCTCAATATGATCCCTTCAGAGCATATTCTTCTGCTTCAGGCTCTTTGAGGTGAAAAACCGCCAGTGTTTAATGTGGTTGTGAATGTTTCCCCAGACTAGGAGTTAGTGGTAGACTAATTACACCGTGGGCACGGAGTCTTGGTAGCACACCGCTGCCAGAGCCTTGTGTGACTGTGTGTCATTAGTATTGGAAAAGTGCATTTGCCACAAAGGGGCTGCGGCCACTCCGAGCCATTAAAACATGAAAGAACATACCCCACTCTTCTGGAGAAGGAATTTGCGAGACATAAACAGCCTGTAAAATGGAAAACTACATCTGTGTCCATTTGTTTTCCTGAAAGGCGGCCAGATTTGGTAATTCTTACTGAAAATCTTTCCAATAACAGAGAGCAGGCCAAATAAAGAGGAAGGACTGTTTGATCCATCTGTTTTCAATGTTGTGTCGAAGAGGCTTCGGAGCATATTGGGGCCTTCACTCAATTTACACGTCAGGTTCACTGTGTACGCGACGAGCCTTTTTTTCTCAGCTGAAAGAGGACCCTGCCTGGAGCAGCGCTGTGACAAAACGACTAGAAAATCCATTTACGTCACCTTAAAACTGAATTTATTTTTTTTGCATTGTCTGCAACTTCAAACTTCTACTCTATTCAGGCTGCAAGTATTGGATATTTTACTCCTGCATTTTTGCTGCTTCCAGTGTTATTAAGGAGAATCTGTATCAGGTATTTTCTTCTCTAACAGGCATCGTTTTAACTTGTGTGATCGGGTTTTGAAGTCTGAGGAATCAAAGGAAGTACTTACTAAAGATGTAAGTTTCATTGTAATATTTAATTTATTGAATAATACCAATGATTAGGCAGTATTTTTTTATATTTACAACATTCAGGTTTCAAATATAAGAAATCAGATGTTATATCCTTCCATTTTTCCCCAGATTATGGTAATTTTATTCTGATCTCAGTGTATTTTTAAGACTTTGGCCTGAGCTATTTGTGGTGATTTCTTGTTTTTCAGACACTTTCTTTGCTTGTTTTTATGATCTGCCAAAGGAATTCATTTATAAAGCAGAAATCTCCCATTCACCAGAACTAGTAGATGATTAAACAAAATAATTTGGTCACATTTGTTACAGGGAAATCCATGATTTTTCTATTTCCAAAGATTGGCATTCAAATTCATTTTCAAGAGAAGCAGTTCCCAAAATGTCCGTGGCAATCCCTTTGCATTTACATGAGAAAAAGCAAAGGTTATATGGGATAGTTTTGTGTGGTATAAATATGTTTTACAACCCTTAACATTTACCTTGCAACCCTTTGTGGAGTTCCTGAGTTCCGCTGTCCTAGACTGACAATACACACCTCTAGGCACAAGCGTGTTGGGATCACAGTTTAGCTATTTAGTGCCCTGTAGTGCAAGTGTCTCTGTCAATGAAAGAGTTAAATGTTAATTTAATCTCCTGGGACCTCGCTATTATTACACCTCACCATGCCAAAGAATCGCGTTTTCTTTTGATGTCAGGGAAGAATGTAAAAGGCTGCAAACTGGCAGCTCTGAATATCTAATAAGATACCCCTCCATCTCGCTCCCTCATTAGACTGAATACTGCGCTAAAACACCTTTTCATGTCACCTTAGTAAACAGCTTAATGTGTAGGCCTACCGCTTTTATCCACCGTTCCCCCGAGTCTCCCCACAGCTTTGATCCATGCTGAGTGTCTGTGTAAGAGTGCACCTCCGCAGTGTGGATTTGCCTCTATGTTAATTAAGATTTGATGATAAGGTGATTTCTGAAAACACCCCTTCAGAAAAAAAAAGTAGGGCAGAGGTGTCGTTTTAACCACTGATACCTCTCGAGAGGATATAGATGGATCTATTGTGTATGAAAAAAGTGTCTCATTTCCTATGAAGCTGCTCTATTATTTGATTTTACATTGTAAAATAACATAATAATATATTAGTATTGCAGTTTTCAGGATTTAAGTTAATGTAAAGAAGAATAAATCAAACATAATGAGCCAGATGATCAAAGCCAACAGTGCATATTGGTATATGTGTTAATTTATATGCTTCAGTGTGGGTTTGGTGTGTTTGTGTGTGGAAGGCTAAAATCAGATTTGCAGGTATTGTCTTTTGACATGTTTGAATAATCTGTCATTAGTATTTCATATGTAACTTTGTCTCCTTCCCACTTGCATGGAGATAGGGATACAGAGGATAAAGAGGTCAAAACCCCAGTGACGCTTGTAGTACAAATGGACTTCCTTAGTGGGATTTATTAGAGAGTGTCGAGGAGGAATTTGTAACACGAAGGTAAACACAGACATTCTCTGATAGTTTGCTCATGAAGTTCAAGCAGACGTTGTCGGACTGCCGTGCAGATCTAGCGGAAGAACCTGTCAGCGGCTGTGGTTCAGGAGGTGGAGGGGAGTCATCCACTATTTGGAAGATCCGGGGTTCAATTCCCAGCAAGTGTCCTTGGGCAAGAATCTAAAAACAAGGGGCGTCCCGAGCGAAAAAGGGATTTTTTTTTGTTTCTATTATTATTCCATCCAAACACAATGCAATGAGAGAATAGAACTGTTTTTTTTTTTAGAATGATTGTCATAAAGTTTTTGTAATAAAACGTCCAAAATCAAACTGATGGGGGTTCTTTATTAGGGGTTCTTGATGTGAAAAAGTTTGAGAACCACTGATGCAGTGTAAAGCTTCTTGAGTCATTCGAAAACGAGAAAGGTGCTATAACAAAATGATAATTACTCCTTACTCATGCTTTGGGTATAACCATGTTTTCAGCATGGTGTAGTGAAAGTGGTTGTTGTTACACACACTTCAGAGTGTTTCTTCAACATGTTTTCCAGTTTATTAATTATTATTATAATATAATAATATAATTTATTATTATTATAAAATATACTGTAATTGTTTTCACAGTAGATTAAAAATCAAGATGCACTGTTTTCGTGTGTCCACCTCCAGATGGCAGACTGAGCTGAGGAATGAACAGCTGAGTTGAGTGCAGACAACAGTAGAAGCTACAATCAGTAGCAAGTTCATTAGGCACACCTGGCAAAACCATGTCCAGTCTCCTTTCTGCAATAATTCCTACTGCTGGAGACGACTCAAATGTGCTTTTATTCTACATTAACTGTACTGACCACAGATTGCACAGGGCGCTTGTGTTGCCAACCAGGCGACAAAATACTTTTTAGCCTCACAGTGGATTCGGCTTAAAATCGGAATTTAAAGTCATTAAATAGCGTTAAATAAACGTTCAAACAGTCTAATAGCGTTTTATAGAAACAGGGGGTTTCCACTGGCAGCGGCATACTTGGGATTTGTAGGAATGTAATGGTGATATCTCATTAGGAGGCCTGAACCATGACAGTTACATCTTCTCCAACTGTGCTGTTGGTCAGTTGTTGGGCTGAGTGATTCCTCCTGACCTCGGTGCACCACGGCGCGGCCCTCAGTCTTCCAACTATCGCTGCTGCTTGTTGACAGCAGCTCCCTCCTGGGGCCGCCGGGCATCGGGCCTGATGCTGCTGACCTCCTGCCAGTCAGCTGGGAGAGAGAGAGAGAGTGAGAGAGGGCCGGGAGGAGAGGCTGGAAGACGGGAGCGGTAATGAGGAAGGGAGAGGAGTTTCTTGACAGCTTTTTGCCTCGCCTGATACTCACACACGCATACGCATTTGGCATTTGTATGCCATTTGAGGCATCCCCTCCCACGCGTTTCAACCGCGTGAGTCAAAGCGGGGGAAAGTGTTCATTTGTTAAATTGCTACTTTCTTTTACTTCCAGGTTTTTTTTTTTTTTTTTTTACAGGTTATACTTAGTTTTCAGGTGTATAACGACACAAATATTTTGACGGTTATTTAATTTGCAGGCCGACATAATGGAGCATGAGCTGGCTCCGTGTCCGACAGGGCTTGTTGACAACAGGAACAGGGAGACGTATATTATTATAATTTTAGAGGAAAATGATAGGTTCCCTCTACGCTCATAAATAGTCTAGCTATCATCACCGAGCAGCACATCATGGAGCTAAATTAGCCTGTGATTGTGCGCTGTAGATCAAACAGAAATGGCAGAGAAGCAATTAATGATTAATATGCCATCTGTTGGTGGCGGCGTTTTGAATATCAATACGACTCCCCTCAGATGTTTAATCACCTGATACCATTGTGTCGGAGCAGAACAACGGAGCTGTTGGAAGTGCCGCGGTGTCACAAATGTTTTGATCCACCTCAGCGATGCTCATAAGATATTCACCGCTCCAGTGGCGAAAACAGGTCTATGGAGGCCTCCCCCTCCAAAACAGCGAGGCACACGGGCCCCCGCTCTGTGTCTAGGGCGGCTGCTGCGGAGCTTCCCACCCAAGGCAAGGCTCCATTCATGCTGCAGCATGGAAGGATGTTATGGATATGGCCTTGACAGTGCGCTCTAACCCCCGAGGCCTGGAGGGGGACAGGAAACAGTTGGCTCTCGGTTGACTGAAGTGGTGCCTGGGACTTTCCCACACGCTCCAGGATCCTCCTCATTCAGCCCGGTCTGTGGTTGGAGCGTGTGTCTGCACCACTTCACACCATCAAGCGAGGGAGGAAAAGGGCGGGTGGTTGGGAGAGGGAGGTGGGGGAGGCGGGGGGAGGGTGCTCAGGCTTACCGTGGAAGTTGGAGAAAACTTTTCAGAGGGGATTCATTGCCCCTTAGCTGAGAGAACAGCATAAATTATTTGCGCTGGCAGATGTTCACAGACCCAAATATGCATGAATTTGTAGAGCTGGCAGGCTTCCCTCAGCCAAACGTACTGGTTTTCACGATGCGTGCAGGAGCAGTTGTTATTCTGGCTGTTTTACAAAGAGCATTAATCTGAGCTGTCAGCACCACCAACCACTTTGGTGGAAATTGTTTCACTCCTTAATAAGGGAACTCTGGTGCTGTATTACATATGGCGGTCAGGGCAACATTCTTGGTGGGTCTGTCATCATGTAGCTGTTCTCCAACAGTGGGCCTTCTGTGTTTGGCCTGTAGCACGCTCTGTAACCCAGAGATGAAAAGAATACACTAACTAGACATTAAATGAAACCACTACCTCTCACATCCCCACTGCTGGTGAAGATGAAGAGCACCTCCTGCCAGGAAGCGGGAGAAATCCAATATTATATCGACTTGTCTTTGAGTTTCTGTTAGTTGTGTAACTAAGGCTGGAAACATATTTTGACAACAGGCTGTTTGACTTTGCTCGTATGTAAGATACTTGGAGTGAAATCAGGCAATGTTATAGGTGACCATCATCCAGTGGGAGAATGAAACGAGTCCAGTTGTGAGGTAATAATACTGCATTTGAGCATTTCCATGCATGTATACACTACATGTATACACTACATTTCAATTTACTCTAGTATATAGTGAAGTGTTAAATTGTTAGAATTAAATGTGTCAATGAATTAATTATAATTACTCAAACAATAAATGAATGAGTGATTAATATCTCTTTCTAAATCCATCCATTTTGCAGTATTAAATATACTAAATGTATACTTATTTGAAGCTTTGATATCCCTAACTAAATATATTTTTGGTTTTAAGACCCAAATATTATCTGAATGCAGATTTTTATGAAACTTCTCTCTGCAGCTCTAGAAAGAACAGGTCATTTGGTATCTGTGTCATTAATATTAATGAGCCTTTCCTCTGATTAACTGGTCTGAATAGCTGTGAATGAGGACTGGGCAGTTACTGAAGAGTTGTGACATCACAACTTCACAGAAGTCCTGAGTCATTTTAATGTATTTATATAACACTTAGACATTTTTTCCTGTAATAAAAAAGCAAAAAAAAAAAAACTATTAAAATCTCACTTTCGATGATATCGGACCTTTAAGTGGGATTTAGAAAGCAGTACTTTTCCGTGAATTAATTGTTTATGGTATTGCTACTTAAGTAAAAGATCTGACTACTTCTTCCTCCAATGACGTCATCAAGACTCATTAAAGGCAGGTGTTTGGACAAAAGAACATTAACATCTTACATTAAAATTTAATATTGCAAAAAAAAGAGCACAGAAATCACTAAAGTCAACACCTCATGAGCCTACACAGAAACTGGAGTTTAAAGTTGAAACACATCACTGACATAGTTTCAATAAAAACCCAACATTACAAGCCTCACAAATACCGTAATTGTGCAGGGATGCTGTATTGGTTTGCAGTGAATTGTGCAGGTGTTTATCACCCTGAGTCTGCATACGACTGTATTGGAAAATGGATTAGAAAAATACCCGTCTTAGTGTCCTCCGTGGTCAGTTACGCTGGTTTCACTAAGCACTGGTCATTATATGGACTCTGCCTTGCCATTAGTAGCACTTTATGATACATTAACCAATGTTTGCAATGCATCACGGTGCTACTTTTCAGTGCCTTTTATAGCCGCGCAGTCGTAAACTAAAACTGTCACACCTGCATGTGAAGCACATAACATTACGCATTGTGTAATCAAGCTACCATCATTGCTTCCAAGATGCAAATAACAATAATAAAGGTAGAGTGAGACAACCTTTAAGTGTCACGCTGTATGTAACTGCTCAGGGAGAAGTGACTTAGAGCCTCTCCTACAGGAGGACTCTGGCAGACTGCCACTTAGTGTGGTCCCCCTGAGGGCTCTTACTCATGAATCTGAGAAAATGGGAATTACACATATTAAAGAGGGTAAACGTCAGTAATCACAGCACTGGGAGGATGCTTGAGGACTCATCAGGCCCTGCTGCTGCTGCTTTTTTAGAGACACTTATTTCAAAGAGCCACCTAGTTTTTGCAGCTGACAGCAATGGGCCAAATAACACGTTCCAGGAAGGCATGTACCTATGAAATTCACCTCCAGCACACCTGTATTTACTCAACGTCTCTGCTACTGTCTCATAGCCACTCGGTGATTGTGCGTGTGTGTGCTTCCACACGCATATCGTCCAGATCTATGAGTCATGCAACAGCCAGGTCGAGTTACAGCCCTGTCATGTCATATCGTCTCCTGCTCATTGATATTTCCAGCATGTTTGCCGTTGTATCGACTGCCTCGTGGTCTCTGACAGAGGACGGGGGAGCGCTTGGTAGTTTTGACACGAAAAAAGTTTGTTTGTTTGTCTGTCTGGTCAGCACAGGTCACGCGGCGGTGTGTTTGTTTACCGGGTCAATTGAGTCCACTAACAGAGCAAGGTGGTGAGGTGAAGTGATGGAAGGAGAAGCACTCATTAATGGCCCCTTCCTGCCTGTGTGTTCCCCTCCTGGTGGAGATGTCCAGACCACCAGGCCCTTTACCCCGACTCCCAGATAAGATGTCTGGAGTCGCTCCACATGACTTAGTGCTGTTGGTACTTTGACAGAAAACAGCCCTCAAGGGGAACTCAGGCAACCATAAATATTTAGGCACCAAAGAGCTTTATGGAGTTTGTTGTAAAAGGATTTATAGCAGCCTGGGAGGTGATGCATCAGTGTCAGGGGGCTCGAAGCAGCCAGTGTTTACAGCATTGCATGTGAATCCTCCCACAACTCTCGGGCCAAGCCTGGAAAACTGAACCAAATAAGCACTTCAGCACTAGGAATGCAAACACCACAACTTCTTCTTTTTTTTTTTTCCCAAACAGGTTTCAGAAAACAGGTGTTAGCTTGGTATCCTCCAGGCCCTCGTGGTTCAAAAAAAAAAATTGTAATTGCCTGCAGAGATCATTCACAAACAACATGAAGCAGTGGCCTTATATGGACAATTTTCGATTTTGTGCCTCGTCGTGAGGATTTAATACAATTATTCGCTCTATGAAACAGAATCTTCTGGAAAGGCCAAGGCCAACGCTAACCTACATTTTGAGGTTACGAAGAGATTTGACTTGAACTGAATTACCGTTTAAGATAGTTCAGCCGTGTACTTTAAAGGCATGTTGGGGGAAAAAGAATTAGAGAAGATTATCTGTGGCCATCAGATATGGGATGGTGAAGCTAGCGGGGGGCTTAGCTTAGCATAAAGTTTAGAAACAGGGGGAAATAACTTTATATTAACAAGTCTTGCACTGAAATAGGTTTTAATACAATTTAACAATTGCAATTGTTAAACAATTTCATAATCATGAGTAGCAATCAACGCATACATGACAACAAATACAAAACACCACATAAATAACAAATGCACTGCAATATTTTTGCAATATGTATTATATAGATTCTGCCACTGAAGCATTTGATGAAGGCCGAGTTACAACATACAGCTTGATTTCCTCATTTACTGCCTTTCAACCTTAAAGGGCAAGCAAAATGTGATGCAGCAGCTGAAGGGTGTGTGTCCGCCTGTTGCTCCGTCCAGTTGAGAAGCAAAAGTGAAGCGAAATCATGTTTTAAATCCCCCAAATTACAAAAATAAACTCCTCCCAATGGTAAATGGTTCTGTATAATCCATCATGACGGATTTGGTGGACTTGTGTATATTAATTCCTCCAGAAAGCGGCAGGAGCAGCAGCAGCCAGCTGCATTTGGCCCTGCTCCACGGCTCTCTCCTTTAAAGCTGCCCACCTCTCAGTGCCAGTCTGTCGGCCAGCAGCAGCTCAGTCCCCGCTGTGCAGGGCCAAACCCGACGCTACAGAGCATCCTGAGGGAGAAATGGTATAACAGGACAGGGCGGCCAGAGGCTAGTCAGTTTAGCATGCCAAACATATTGGTGGAGCTGCAACACAATACACAGAAGTCTGTGACATAATAATAATATTTTTAGCTTTTTTTTTAATTTAAATTATAGTCAGATCTCACAGACTGCAGCATTAAAATATCTAAAGTAAAAGTAATCATTATGAACATTGTGTTATATTATTATAGTATATTATAATACTATAATAATAATAATAATATTTTTAATCAGTAAACACATATGAGAGCATTTTATTGCTTAAGTTTATTAATGTAGTGACAATTTTAGATACTTTGGATTCAATAAATGAACATGGTCTACAAAATTAAAATAGCCTAAAATTTAAATTTAAATTTGAAATGTTTAGGATAGAAGGGCCTTAAGTGTGCAGCCCTTTAGGAATAACAGAAGTACAACTGAAATTAATAAATGAGAAATACATTTATTTTCTTTCAGTTTAGATAATTTTTTTTACAAAATATAAAGACAACACCAAAATGTAACCCATATATTGTCTACTAAAAAGCAAAGAGGACAATGTCCAATAATTAAGTCTGGAGATGTTCAAAAAAACACACGTTTTTGTGTTTTGTCTATGTAGGTTTCGGGGGCTTAATAGTAATTAATTACCATAATAGTTGACCAAACGTCAAAATCTTGGTTGGTAAAATTGGTCGGATTAAAAAAAACAAACAACAAAAAAAAACCCATAAAGCTCTTAATTTGAAATGAAGGAAACAGGAAGTGACATCACTTGTCAACGTAAACTTCAAAAATCAGAAGTGTAGGATTATTTTAGAGGAATGAACTCGAGAAGGTGACGTCATGCAAACGCCTAACGTGAGTAATGTTAGCCTAGTGTTAGCCACTTAGCATGAGTTGATACAATATAGAACTTACCTTTTACACCATTATACTAGCTGGAAACATTACATAACATTTTTTTCATAGTTAAAGCAAATGTCAGCAAAAAAATAAGCATATTAATGACTTTAATTGGTGACTACTAATTGACCAGGAAATCTTGTCTGGGGCAGCCCCAACAGCATGATATTTGGCATAATATTTGATTAAAATATACAATATACATAATATTTGGAAAAAGTGCAAGAAAATTAAAAAAATAAAAAAGCAACAATTTTATTAAATGTAATAAAATATTAAGGTGTATTAATGTTATTACAATTTTACATTTTTCATCTGAAAAATAACTCAAGCTGTTAAATGTTTTAAAATAAGAATATTTCCCTCTGAAACGCAATGAAGTGGAAGTAAAAGTCAAAAGAAAATACTCAAGTTAAATACAATAGTTAAATAATATAAATACTCATGTACCTAAAAATTGGATAGCTGGTTTACCATTTCCTGTTTTTAAACTAAGCTAAGCTAATTAAGCTAAGCTAACTAATAGTTATATGCATCCAATATGATGCTAAAGCTAGTAAGGGATTAGCTTAGCATAAAGTTTAGAATTAGGGGGAAACAGCTAACCAACCCTTTTTCTAAAGGTGATTTTGTTGCTAGCTAGAAGGTTTGTTGTCTGTTTATAAACTAAGCTAATAAAGCTAAACTAACTGCTAAAGTAGCTTCATATTTTGCTGACACATATATAAGAGAGGTATAACTCTTTTCATCTACTTCTCTGCAATAAAGTGTCCCTGAAATGGTGAATGTTACTTTAAGCCTTAGAGAGCTATATTTTAAACGTAGCCTCAGTGTGTTACATGTTTATCTGTTATGCAATTGAGCAAGTTTTTGAACATGTGCATCACTGAATCTCTTCTAGAAACCTCACATGTAGCACCACCGGGCTGTTTAGAGCAGCTTCCACCACTTCTCTATACCTTCAGACTCCTCATCTATGTTGCATGAGGTGTTATCTGCATCCCTCTCATCTCTTGCCTTCCTCCCCGGGTTTTATCCACCCGTCTCTTTCATGTCCGTCCCCCAGGGGCAGCTGGACATCTCAGGTCCACCATCCCCGCCACCACCACCGCTCCACTGTCCATCCTCCCCTGCTGTCCTACTTCTTCTCAGCGGGGTCACAGGGCTGCTTTGTCTCAGATTGCTGGAGGATCAGGATTCCTTATTATCCTGTTAACTGTACATTTATCTGACAAGACAGAGGAGAGAGAGCGACCCCCGGCATCATTAAGCTTTAATGGACAGCCTAGAAATGAAGGAGAAGCCATAAAAGCAGGAGCCGAACCAGAGTCTCTCTTTAATGTCTCTGATCGCCCTGACAGGATTATTAATCAGGAACTAAAGGAATTTAAAACCTTTGCTCTTGGCTTCCTCACTTAGAGTCTTTAGCTTGCACCATTACATAGAAACCCAGGGTCAGGAGGTCTGCAGCTAATTGGTTCTACAGGGTTTTGAATAACAATGAGCTGAGCCCAATTACTGAACTACAGAGAGGCGGAGATGAGAGGAGCGGGAGGGGGGGACCCAGTGGAACAGGCACAAGGAGGATGGAGGGAGGAGGGGAAAGAGGAGGCTGCTGTCTCTCTCCTCCTCAGAGTAGGGATATTAATGAGATCAGTAAATGAGTGCTGGCAGAGACGGGGATGTGCTGTAGAAAAACAGCCGCCCTGCCCCTGCAGGACAGCAGCAGCAGCTCCTCATTCGCTATTCCATTTGACTCTCGGATTCACACGAAATGTGTGCGCCTTGTTCTTTTTGTCCCAGATTTTTTCCTTTTTCTTTGTATCATGTTCATTTATTAGTGATGTAGCCTAGCCTATTTTCTTTTTCGACGACACAGGGGATCTGTTTTCATGGTCCTTTGATAGCAACGCTGTATGCCAGTCTGTCTTGTAGAGCCTTAAATACTGTCTTCAGGGGTTTGTATTCAGCTGCGGCTAATATAGTTAGTCCCAGCATTTTAAAGGCAGCTTGGCTGTACATTTGTATCTACTCATTCTGAGATCGTTCCTTATTTTTCTGACCCCCGCTGCTTTGGTGGACATCAAGGCTGGTTTTTTATCCTCTTACTCATCCATCATTACATGCTGCAGCAGCATACATACAGCGGGTAGATTAGGCGGCACAGTATCTGCACAGTGTCTTTCCACTCTAGTGTGTCATGTAGTGTCCCCTCTTGCCCTGATATTGCTGATGAAACTGGTTTGGATGGAAGCATTATCAGATTTAGAGAGCTAATTTGTTCCAGCGGGCAAAATAGCTTTTCAGGCTGTTGAAGGGACGTCTTTTTTTTTCTTTCACTCAGTCGTGCTCTGTATTTTTTTTTTTGTGCCCTTGAAACTTCACATCGATGTTGAGCTGTAGGACTTTTGAATTGATCTCTGCTTAAATAATCTCTTTCAGATTCATGAATTCAACATTGAGCAATCCTCTCTTCTGAGCATTCATCACTTTCAATAAACCCTGGAGAAGCTGTCATTAGCCTATGCCTCAACCTCCTCATCCCGTTCTAAACTGCTGTTCAAGGGCTGCAAATTGGAAATGTGATTTAAATATTGCTTGATAGCTCATATTCACCTAAGCCCCCCTTCTTCCCCGCCATCCGTGCCAGGCTCTGTCATGCGGTGAAAGCCGAGGATGTCGGCCGATGATCGCTCCACTTCCTACACCATGAGTGGAGGATATTAATTGCTGCCAGCAGAAGGTTTAGCCCTGACCTTTCCAGATCACAAGGCAAACAAAATTCTCTGTAGGCCTACACCACTACTGCACGCGTTTGTCACTTGTTCTTCATGGTAACTCAGAGATGAGAAGGATTCTCTTTGCTTACACTTTTAATCGGCTATAGAGCGGTGAAATACTCCAGCTGGAATGAGAAGGAGATAAATGCCGTCTTAACTCTAGACTGCAAATGAACTACAAATCCTTGAGCTGGATTGCTGTTCATTCTTCAATTATGGAAGCCCCCCCCCCCCACACCGTCTGTTTTTTTTCCCTCCTCAATGGTGTCCGGGTGTATATACAAATATATGCTTGACAGAAGAGATTTATAGTCGCTTTTAACTTTCAAACACATTAATAATACAAAGAGTCCATTTTGCTCTGTGGTTTTAGCTAATATAAACCTTTAGTAAGCAGCACATTCTTTGCTGATGTTCTCCCCGCTTTGAATATTCATCATCATTGATTGATTGGCTTCATATAGATGTGTGCAAGGCCTTCTTGCAAATACGCTTTTTGAAATTCCTCCTCAGCTGTGTGCTAGGATATAGATTATGATGTTGAATCTCATCGATTTAAAAAAAAAAAAATGGTTGCCAATGCCATTTATTCCAAACAATCCTCCAAGCCTGTAATGTTTTCTGAACTCTTGAATCTGCATATTTGCATATACTGTAACAGAGTTGCAGCTGTGGTCTCAGAAGAGTTTATCATTATTTCACATTTATTTTGTCTCCCTAATTACCTAATTAATTCTGTTGTTTTGATTGTGGTGTTTACCATTGCTTTGTGGAGGCATAATCCTGTTCTATTTGTCTGTTTGAAGAAGGAGCAGTCTCACTGAATTATTCATGCTGTGCTCCAGCGACAGCACAGCCGTTTAAATGATGAAGGCATTTGTGAAATCCTCTCTCTCTCTCTCTCTCTCTCTCTCTCTCTCTCTGTCTCTCACACACACACACTCACTTTCTCTCTTTCTCACTCTCGCTTCTTTTTCTCTGTAAGTGCCTGAGGCGGTGGAAGTGGGATGTAAGGAGGGGAAGAGGATTTCATGAGGCTCACAAGCACACCTCAAATGAGGCGATGTGAAAACACGTCCCTCTAATGTGTCTGACCGAGCTACGAGAGGCTGGATTCAAAGCCATGTCTAATTTGACACCATAATGTGACCTTTCATCTTCGCTTCTCACAGGAAACAGTGCATTGTACATGCATGTGTCAGTTTCTCCGTGTGTGTGTGTGTGTGTGTGTGTTCCTGGCCCGGGACGAGCGCCCACTGAGCAGGAATGTGGACACTTGAGTCGGTACAGGCCCTCTGGAGTGCTGCTGATGTGTCAAAACTTTGTTCACTGATTGGATATCGCTGTGTCATGTGGTGGCTGGGTGTCCACTTCACACCTTCAGCTGTGACTTTTTCTAGTGTTGAGGATACTTGATAGAGCACAAGTCAGCAGAACCCAGCGGATCTATTCGAGGGTTGCTGGCATCTGGTGTGATTCAGTTTTAAAAAAAAACAACAAAAAAAACAACAAAAAAAAAACGCTGTGTCTCCACCCTCAGCATGGTCTTAATGGTGTTCCCTCTCAAAGAGCACTTCCACAGAGACAGAGGGAGGAGGAAAAGGAGGAGGAGGGGACTCTCTGGGGATTGTCTGTTTGTAGTGTTTACTGCAAAACCCTTAAGGATTTACAGGCACTTTCATCAGCACTCAGCAGTACATAGTACACACTACCCCGCCAGTGTACTTCGGTTTTGAATGTCTTATTTTCTCCTCACACTTCTGTGCATTAAAAAAAAAGCATATATGACACCTTTGTGTCCCAGGCGACACTTATCTGTGTCTGTAAAGAGATGTAATGCGCTCCTATTATACACTCATTTACATGAAGGGAGACCTGCGCCAGCCGTCATTTGTTCATGGCTCCTTTCATAGTTTTCCCTCAGGACGGCATTGTCCTTAAAAAGCATAAATCACAAGCTTTGGTTTTCAGGACGCCATCTTTTGATGATGATACGCTCTCTTGACGGACGTTATCAACCTGCGCGCGCATATACTCCAGGCTCAGACAAAGCCTGGAGCGTACAATATGTATGGTTTTATTTAAAACCTTTTTTAATGTGTTGTTTTCTCTCTGTAGGCCTGTAGATTCTGCATTCTATTTGATCTGCCCTAAACATACATCTTTAATCTTTGCTGCAGGCTGTGTGAGGGGGGGGTGGGCGGTGGGTTGTCACTGCAGGCCTGGCTCTCCCAGCGCTGCAGCCCCTCTGGGGGTCCTGCAGAGGGCAGCATACGAAACTCAGCGTCACCTCCGTGCTCCTTTTAAAACTTGTACCAACACAACCACAACCCACCACGGCTATCTTTATTAAAATACATCTTTATTAACTCACAAGTGGAAGCCAGGAAAAAGAAAAAAAAAGAAATAACAGTAAGAGGAAAAAAAAAACACAGGCAGAGAATGAAACCATCAAGGGCCCGCAGGGTGTTCTACTGTTTGTACTGACACAGAGGACGAGTTATGCTAATTGAGAGTTTTTTGCATAATTAGGGAGAAAAAACTTTATCATTATTATTAGTGGAGAATAGCCAGACAGAGGGTAATTTCAAGTTTCCCAGCAGGGTGCTGCCAGAGAATAGAAGAGGAAAAAGGACACACTCTCAATGTTATTCCTGCTGTCTTTTGATGCAGGGAGCATAATTCATCTAAGATACTTAGCCTGAGTACACTTTAATGATGATGACTTTTCCCAATGTGATTTTTCAAAGTGTTTTAATGTATTGTCTTCATAGCGTATGTGTTTGCCGTGGTAAAAATCGAGCGCTGCATATTAAGTTATCCGCCTAAATGAGTTTTTATTTCCATGTTTAATGAGCCTTCACTTTTTTTTTTCTCCTTGCCACAGCAGACGACTTCACGCTGTTGCGTGCGCGCTGCGGTTGCGGCTGCCGCTGTGTGTGTGTGTGCGCGTGCGCACGCGTGTGGAGACCACGGGAGTGAGATCATGTGTGATGCCACCGAGAGATGGCGGAGAGGTGATGTGGCTGGCTGGCCGCTCAGCCACACAGAGCTGTGAGTAAGTGGGCCGCGGTTATAACGGGGCACGCAGGGCAGTCACAACAGAGTGCTGAATCCATTAGTCCCCCGGCAGGGTTTCAGCGGGTCATTAAGGTTCAATAAGATCCTGTGATATCCTGTTACACACTTTCCCTCCTCACCTAAATCCGATGCTGCTGCTACAACCACTGGCTGTTGTACGCAGGAAGTTGTCTTCCCCCTTTAGAGTGCGCAGAGAGAACTGTGCCGCTTGCTTTAAGACTGTGAACGGTAGTTTATGCCGCAGTAAGTATTCCTTTCAAAGGCTTTACAAGGCACTGGGGATTAAGAGACTCCACCACACTCATCTCATTTGTGTCAGGGCTGGGAAAAGGGAGCACTCTAAATACGCTCTGCACCAATAAGCTGTATGGGGTAGAGTAGAGACAAGGGCTCTCAGATGTGGGTGGGGGGGGAACACGCTGCACCTGCCCCAGTTGTTCTCCACCAACATGGCCGCCCGCTTCACGAGTGCAGGGAACATTCCCTCGCTTCAAAGGTTCCCCTTCCTTTTTATTTTTTTCTCCGTCTGTGCACCAGCCCACGGCCAGAACCACGGATTAATATTTCAAAACATGTTTCTTGCTTGCACCCCCCCCTTCCCCCTCCTCTCTCTTTATACCTCCTCTTCTCCCTCCTTTGCCCCCCATGCACCCCCCCCCCCCACACACACACACATACAACATCATCTCTCACATAGCCCCATTCCCTGTTCACCACTTATTCTCCTCTCTGCTCTCCCTCACACCCCACCTGCCTGCCTGCCTGCTTGTTCGCTGAAAATGTGTGATATTTTTTTTTTCGGTATCTCATGTTTTGCTGCTCCAGTGCTCCCTGCAATCCAATCACCAGTGCAGTATGTTTTATGGATTAATAAGAAATGATCCTGGAAGGTCCAGTCAGGCAGTTGAGGAGCCAAAAGCAGAAGGATGAAGCGATGAAAGGGGGGGGGGGGTAGGGAGGCAGGGTGCCGTCTGCAGTCGGATTTTAATGAGTACCAAGGGGAATATCCTATTTTTTTTTCTTGGGGTATCCTTCTGGTGCATCGCTCTAAATCACTGTCACACAAACAAGGTATTTCCCATCATGCCTCTGGTTTGGCTTGGAAACTGTGTCATCTCGTGGTAGAGGCGCCTCACCGGCGCACCTGCTCTGCTATCCTAATTGAACAGATGATCTGCCAATTTGTCATGTTTATCTTCAGAGGCGTTCTGGCGTCAATGCCCTGCTCAGCTCAGCCCCCTCAGAACACAGTGCAGATGTTAGCAGAGCTTTTTTTTTTTTTATATGACAGATCTTGTAGTCATTACTGAATAATTCATCGCTGCATTAATGTCTTTAGATAGCATCTCCAGCATCTTGCTCTGCTTTTTTTTCCTGGCCCCCACTCCTCTCTCCCTTCTCCAGCTCCTCACAAGGAAAAAAAAACTTTATTATTCTCTCCACTGACAGCAAAGTATAAAAGATAATTGCCTGGCTTGACTCAGCCATTGATATGAAAATAGGATTGAAATTATTCACTGTGGTTTAAAGGTTAGTTGAAGGTTATTATTCTGGTGAAGATGCATGGAGGAGAAGAGCCTCTGCGTACCGACATTTCTGAAAGGCTAATATGCTGCGCATGCTGCAAAGGCCATTCAGTGAATAAACCCAAAGGGTCTCCTGAGATCTTAACACTGGAGAAGTCAATTATTTAGAAGAAAATTATGGCTCACTCTGTGCATAAACATAATACGCTCCAAATAAGATTGTGAGCCTGATTTTCAACACACTCCAGTATCTTTTATTCAGATGATTGTTTCTTCTTTCCTTCAGCTTTTCATGCGTGGCAGAATGTAATATGAACGCCATAATGAAGAGGGAGAGGGCTTTCTCAACCGCTTTAATATATTCGATCTGTTGCATGCTTATAGGCTTGTTATGGTTCAGATGGACTTTGAACACGGGCTTAATAAATCACCTCCACGAGCAGCCGTTTGATGTTTCTGCTTAAGAGTCGTTCTGATGTGTGTGTGGTTGGCCCGTCACTACTTACGGCAATCTCTATTGCCATGGCAACTGGGGGGGACGTATGCAGGTAGCATGCTGGAAGCTGGAAGAAGTCATGGTGTGCTGTTTAATGGCAGCTGTGCAGCATCAGACAGTCTGTCTCTGTCTGTGTTTCTCTCTATATCAGTCTAAATCTCTGTCTGTTTGTCTGTCTGTATCTGCCTGTCTGTCTCTGTGTCTGTCTCTGTCTGTGTGTGTCTATGTGTGTCTCTGTCTGTATCTGTCTGTCTGTGTTTCTCTGTCTGTCTGTGTCTCTCTCTCTCTCTCTCTCTCTCTCTTTCCCTCTCTCTCTCTCTCTCTCTCTCTCTCATGTTGAGTAAATATTCACCCAGATTCATCATTTGAATGTTTCTCCACAAACATTTACAGACTTCCTTTGTTTTCCCAGGTTGCTATAAATACAAAGATGAATAAAAACACATGGTTGGATTTATACAAAGGGCAAATTCAATCTAATGGAAATCACATTTCTTTTTTTATTCACTCTCTGTATTCAAAATATTCATATTGTTCACATTCAAAGGGTTTCGCTGGCATGATACAATCAGATCATAAATCTTTTTCATACATATTTCTTGATATATTCTCCTTGATTTATATTAGTGTTGTTTGCAACCCACTTGTAGTGCACTACTATGTGTATTTTATTTATTTATATATAAGTATGTCTTTTTTAATCTCTAATTCTAATCTAATGTCTTAAATCTCTTGTTTTACTTTATGTTTATTTAATTCACAGTGTTTTTCATCTGTTCTCTGACCCCAGTATTTCACTGTGTTGCTGTAACATGCCCATTTATCACATTCATCTGATTTGTTGTTCTTCGTTGACAACATATTACTAATAATGTGATGTAAAACAACATGTTCCCCAGAATTTCACAATCGGTTTGCAACTATTTAAACCATCATTTGGCGATTCTGAGTTGGTGATACTTTCAGGTGAACACATCAAAGAGAAGTGAGATGAGAGGCAGAGATGATCACACCCCTCCTGGGAGGACGCTATGGTTCACGCCTCCTCTTCACCTGCTTCCTTCACTCTCTCACTCATATCCCTTTTCTGTCCACCGAGGATCAGTGTCTTTACCCAAAGATGCGGGTATGATCATTCAGCCGTTGTGTTCTGAGTCAAAACCGCCTCTTCATCCTCCCAAAATAGACAATTATTCAAATTTCCCCTCATGAAAAACCACCATCAGTTATTATCACCATCTTTTTTTCAGTTGCATTGAATCCCCGGTGATCACAGCAAGAAGGTTGCAGGTTCAAGACATCCTGGGTCCTTTCTGTGTGGAGTTTGCATGTTCTCCCTGTGTCTGCATGGGTTTTCACCGGGTACTCCGGCTTCCTCAGTCCCACAGTCCAAAAACAGGTTCAGGTTAATTGGCAACTCTAAATTGCCCGTAGTTGTGAGTGTGTGAGTGAATGATGTGTGAGCCCCACGATTGGCTGGCCACCATCTGGGGTTTATCCCTGCCTCTCGCCGTAACGCGCTGGGACAGACTCCAGCAGACCCCTGCGACCCTAATGAGGAATAAGCAGGTATAGAAAATGACTGATTGACTTTAAAAAAGATCTGTCTTTCAAGAGTCTTTTTTTGTATTTCTTATTCAGTGCTTTTCACTGATGCTCTCTAGATGACCAACATATTTTGGCATCATGTTCTATTCCTGCACTTATCTGATTGAACCAAAGTGATCTTGCAGCAGAAAACTGTGAGGGCTGATTATTGGATTATGTGCCGAAGGATTCAGCAGTGATGAGGTGTTTCCACTGGGTCACACAGGGACAGAGTCTGGCTCCCAGTGTTTATGATAGACAGCGTGGCGTCGATATCTGTCTGCTCTTCAGTTTCAGGGTGGTAAAGATCACTGACACTGTATCTTTGTCCCTTCTTCCCTCACTCCGCTCCTGCACTGTACAAAGAAATTGGATCCTGTCCTTAAAGCTAAGCACTTCAGGATGAAGTTTTTCTGAAGCCCAAACTGCTTGTGTGATTATAGACAGATCGATACCTTGTGGTGTCCCCAGCCAGCTCACCCTGCTGGCACAGGAAATGATGCGATCCATGCGGCTCTGACATTGACGGGCCCCAGAGAGGCGACAGCTTCACTTACTAGAAAAATGTTCTCCATTAGCTCAGCTGGGTGGCTCTGCCCTGTCATTGTTATGCTAGCGAGGCTGTGACATTTGTGTTATGTGGATGGCAAATGCCTTTCTAATCACCTGGCTTGCAGCACAATTTGAATTTTCATCAACTTTGATGGACAGCTCCAGAAGAATTATCGTCAAGAAAATAAAATCTTCCCTGACCCTAAGTGCCACGGCAGCCGCCACTCCCCTCCGGTGTCCCGCAGCGCCAGTGACAAAAGCTGTAGATGGTTGCACAGCATCTCCCTGCAGGCTGCTGGTCCGTAGTTGTTGTTTTTTGCTCAGAGGTTAAACCTTGTGGCTTTTCTCATAGTCGTGCAGCGGCTCGGTGATAGGCCACGTTCTTTCACCCTCCGTCCTCCCCTCTGCCTAGGAAGTGGTGCGTATATCCATGTCAGTGAACAGCAGCACTTTAGGGTGATGTGTTTTTTTTTCTTTTTTTTTTTTTTATAGCTGAGCCAGCGTCTCTTAAACCCAAGCACTCGTATTGACCCACCTCCCATCTCTGCCTCTCTCTCTCATCCCCCCACTGTTTCCTTGTTTGAAACAATATAGCCTGCCTGTTGTTATTGATTCCAGAAGATTGGGCCCCGGTAAGTGCTCCTTTGAGTCTGGTGTTATATTAAGCAATTGTTCCAACAGCAGATGATAGGGCTGGGAAGGTTTTGGCTGTCTCTAATAGGCCTGGTATTACCCGCGTGTTAATTGATTGGGCTGCAGGAGGAGGGAGGAATTGGCTGCAACAACACTTTAAGGCTAAGCAGCTGATAAATAAACACTGACTCTAAATGGTTGCTCATATAATATGACAGGAAAGCTGTGGTCCAAAACAGCATAATGAAATTCTTTCTTAATAGCAATAAGCCTCATCCTTTTATAAGCAACAAAATCATTACCTAACAAGCCTGACTGATGCTTAACAAGTAAAAAAAAAAAAAAAAAAGAAAAGTTACAGACTCCTGGTTTGAGGGTGGATCCATCCTCAGATTTTGTTGGCATTGGTGAAGCCGAACTTTATCCGGCCGGCCGTGCTGCTGAGTGTATTTGCTAAAGTGTCTGAGCTGCACAGTCAGCAGCCAGACATTGTCAGCAGTACCGGGGCAGGACTGCATGGAAGGCTGTTTTATGGAAGCCACCCGAAAGCAAATGTTCCATTCATCCTGTCTGTCTGCACTGGACTCCATTTCCTCCTCTGTCACATGCATGATTAAGACCAGCTTGAGGCATTTTTCAAAGGGCCAGGATACTAGGGGTGGATGGAGGGTGGGAGGGACACAGCCCACCTTGCTTTTATGTTTATCTTACATTCAAACATCTCTCACTTGTCAGTAAAACGTCAAAAATGACCTGCTGTTCTGCTGTCAGTTATTCAGCATCGTCTCCATGTCTGTACAAGTAACAACGTTATTTTGACAGCCATAATGTGTTGTGCATCTAATTCCATTAGCAGTGAGTGGCCATCAGTTGTTTTCAATGAATTTGGAGTGTTTGTGTGTGTTTATTTTTGGTCAAGTGAATCCCATTAGATTCTATTTCCAATAACAGCATGTTCTGCTGCAGTTGCTTTTCAGTAGAGAGGTAATTTGCTAATGGCACAGCCCTTATTAGAAAGCAATTATTATTAATTACCAGTGGGTGATACAAGAGCTGATTTAGTCCTTAAAGCAAAGTGTTTTTCTGACACTGTGGCCGGCGTGTGCATAATTTTGTGTGTTTGCGTGTGTGTGTGTGTATACTGTCTTCAGAGATGATTGCCAGCCCCACACCATCGCCCTCACCTCCCACTGGCCTGCTGCCAAGCAGCGACATTGTCATTATCAGTGTGCCAGAGGGCTGGGTAAATGTCATTATTGTAGCTTGTGGATTCCTCCAGGGAATCAGCGGCTACCCGTTTAATTTCTCTAACAGCCCGGGAAATATTTGTTGCATCACCAAGCCGGTTCATGGCAAACATCTATCGCTGCTATGCAATTAACGACATAGATCATTTACATAGTCACAGAGCTAATTTTCATAATGTTCCCTTTATTATCAGAGGAAGAAATTAACCCAGGAATTTATTTACACACCCACTGCAAATGGTAACAGTGTGTTAATTGGCTGTTAGATGATTAATAAGCTTATAGCACATGCTAATGAATGGTGCACTCACTGTTTCAGAGGTGCTCCAGCACCGTGCTTGTGTTTTGGCAGCTTAATTAGACAGATAATTATGTACTTGTTGCTTTCACTTTTGAGCAAATACCATCAAACATTAAAAAAGATTAAACTGGCTCACGTTGCTATGAGCTTGGGTTGCTTCTCGAAGTTCTTTTTTGTTATAAATTGGCACATGGCTTCAAGGCTCTGATTTTAGCACCCAATTGTGTTGCCAATATAATAGTAATGTGTCTTTGGGGGAATTCTCCGTCATTCAGGAATAGAATGTGTTGTTTTATGCATTAATAACTTCTCCCATATTGTAGAATGTGGGATATAAAATATGTATTTTTTATTATTAGAAGATCTAGGTATTAGTGAATTACTGCCCCATGTTTCAAAAATATTCAATCAAAGAAATGCACACAACCCATATGCAAAAACTGTGCCTTAGTGCCTGTGCCTATTCAAATCAAATCAACCAATCAGAGGATAGACTCATTAATGTTAATGAGAAAGACACAAAATGTTATTTGTAGAGTTTCAGAGGAAGTCTGAGAGATGAAATGATTAAAAAAATAAGTGAATATAGCCAGTATGTGAAACAGGTGTTCTTCTGGTCGTGTTTTATATGCAAAATATTTCCATCACTGAAAACATTCAACTGCAATCTGCTGATAGCACATGAAAGACTAGCCAGAAACTTCCAGTGCTCTAATCCCTGAAACTTTTTTATTGTTTCACTTAAGTAATACAGCACACATTTATTATTCATATGGCTGTTGTACTTAAAAGACTGTGTCCACTCTTTAAGCTATGTTCTTTAGAGGGAATCATGAAGGGAAGAACAAACACTTGACACATGACAAGGCATCACACAGGCTGCGTTTTTGTCTCAGGAGGCTGCTTTCCATAACTCTGCAATACCGTTGTGAAAGCATGTTTAACATGTTGTTGACTCGCTATCCTAATATTGGTTGCCGGGGGGAGGATGGCAAGATTTTTTTTAGTTTTTTTTGTTTAAAGTTCTGTTTTCTCAAAACATAAAGCGGCACCTTGTAGATAATCACTACAGTTTGCAACTTTTCCTTACATAAGACCCAATTTGGAGCAGCTTGGTCTTTGCAGAGAATTCGCTTGGTGGTTTTGTTTTCCATCTGCTGCTTTGTATAGAATAAAAGTCAGCGGTTGTCTGTGGTGGCGAATCCTTTGGGAAAGATGGCGATGAATATTTGATGTGCATCCACCGTTTTATCACTGACATAGCTCAGAGCAGGATTCCTCATTGATCTGGTGTTATAATTATGGATTAATAGAGCTCACCCCAAAAATTTCCCCTGATTAAAGTGCTGTTTATATGCTCCGCTCATGACTATGTGAGATTCTCATGCAGGTATTGAAGAAAAGCCCCTGAGCTACTAACACACAGCCTTCTATGTGGCTCCTACTGGCTATTGTGAACACCAAGTCTCTGGGTCTGTTTCATCTCATTAGCTCCCAAACTTGGCCTGAATCTAACATGGCGTGCTTTATTAATCAAATCTGCAGAGAGATGGGGGAGATGCACCAGGAAAAAAAAATGAAGCAAACATTAATCAGCATATTCAACAGATTTGTTTCCTGTGGATTGTTGCATCTCAAACATTGATTTTCACACTATATGGAAACCGCTTATGAAACAATAGCTATGATATTCTGAGCTTCTCTTTCACATGTACGGTAGTGTAAGTTTCCTCAGACGAGACTAGGCAAAATATATTTATCAACGATGTTTATTTCACGATGCAAATGAGACAAAATCAATGCCCTAAACCACTGACTGTGAAAATAAAATAAAATCTGAATATTAATTGACTAAAGCTCGACCAAAATACTATTTTTTTTTTTTTTTACTAAAACAAGACTAAAAGAATACAAGTTGACTAAATATGACTTAAACTAATATGGGCGTTTGACTCAAGACTAAGACTAAAACTAAATTGAAAAATTGCTGACAAAATTAACACTGATGTAGAGTGCAGGGACGCACTCATTTGTAAGATCCTCTTCTGCAGTCAATTTCAGATTGAATTTAAGTGTACATGTTTTCTACTTTCTCTGATGTATCACCATTTGACCTTCAGTCAAACTAAGATTTATTGGAATCCTTAACACTGATTGAAGAAAGTAAAATACTGGCTCCTCAGTTCTGCAGAGACAGATACATACCTAAACTGCAAGCCAATGGTATTTCAATGGGCTCCTGGCCTCCTGTCAAACCTCCATTTGTGAGTTTAAACGATTGGTGAATTTCATCTTAATTACAACAAAGACGAGCCAAGCCCAGAGTTCATTCTCATCGTGTTCTGTTTGCCAATTATGGATGTGGCTGGCAACGCAGTGGCTTCCACCTCTCATTTCTCAAACCCATATTGTCCCCGGAGTAGAGAAGATTGGTACGTGCCCAGTGTCCCGCCGCTGTGCTCAAAATGAAACAGATGAGATTACTCTGTGTGCATGAAGGCGGTTTCACCTAATATCAACTACCAGCCTGCCCCATGCATACTAATCATATGGATATGTTCTTTCATAGCAGCTCGCTCTCACCTTCATTAGTATCTAAAATGAAACATACTTTTTTTTATGTGATTGATATTCCAGAGAAGTTTACCAAGCAAGAGACTTCTGAGGTTGATAACTGTGACAGAGCTCTGCTGTTCACCATCTTCTTCCACAAAGGCGAATAAGCTCCTACAGAAGACATTAA
The DNA here is from genome assembly GCA_030544235.1 of Lepturacanthus savala. NCBI lineage: Eukaryota > Metazoa > Chordata > Actinopteri > Scombriformes > Trichiuridae > Lepturacanthus > Lepturacanthus savala. Next base: position 20,811,873 of record CM060465.1, read on the forward strand.
TACATAAGAAATTGGAACAAAAGTGGTGTCTTTGGTTGTATTCAGTTGCTGTGTAAGTGGGACAGTTAATTCCTGTTTTTCCATATCAGATTAAATTTGCTTTCTTCATGCATGTGCTGAAGACAATCTGTTCCAGTGCTCAGAGTTATGATTATCCTGGTGGCAAGGACAGAAAGATAGAGAGGCTATAGCAGCCCAGAGTAATTAAATTAGCCCTAGATGGCTAATTGGATCAATTTGGAAGGCAGACACTGTCAAGGATAAGAGTAATCATCTATGCAGTAGCAATCTTTTATTGCTCAGGCATGTCTTGTAAAAAGACAAGGTGTGATCCGGAAGGTTAATGTAATTACTGTCCAATTCTTTCACTCACTGTGCACAATAATGCTAATTAATCGAAGATCTCTGGACTATAATGAGGCACGACAAGACAGGTAATACTGATTAGAATATTTGGGACATCACTGAATATTCTCTTGTTATATTAATGATGATGTAATTATCCCACGCATTTCTCACACCTTTCCAACATTATTCTTCGAAGTATTTGCTCTACTGCAAAGTGAGTGTATTTTGTTCTCACCTGGGTGGCATTTTAGTATGATAGTCATGCGTTCTGCCCCAATAAAGCAGCGATTTACATTTTATCCAAGGTGAGCTCTCCGGACTCAGTGAGGTGTAAAGTCAATGTAATGAGAGAGAGACTTGGCTTATGAACAGAGCATTCATATTCATTAGCAGCAGGCATTAACATATGATGGCTGTGACAGATCTGTGATGCATGTTTTATGAATGCGGTAAATAGCACGCTGACAGCACGGTAGGCCATAAAGGACCAGAGCAATCCACCAAATGAAAGCCACAGAGTAGTGGGGCGATTATTGATTCTCCCCTGTGTCCTATTGATCTCTGACGTTTTCATCTGGCACAGAGCTGCTAATCTGCCGTGTATCAGAGAGACACCCACAGTGCAGCCCATTGACTCTGCTATCAATAGCCACAAAGCTGGATATCATTAAATCCTCATCACTTTCCCGCGGCCAGCCTCCACAGACGACTGAGCACTCTGCATGACCTCTGAATAACCACTGTCCACCGGCTTGTTTATGGCCCCGGCTTCTGGTGGCTGACATTTACTGGCTCCTTTTTAATAGCCCGGTGTAACAGCTCTGCTGTACACATAGATGATATTGACCACCACTTCAAAGTGTGTGACTAGACATGGTTTTATCCCATCAAATGAGCACATACAGTAGGTCACCCACTGTCAGTGGGAAATATACCCAAGCTTTGTCAGCATGGGTGGGAGACTGTGTATAAAGATGAATGTAGTGAGATGTGACATCACCCATTGAGTGAAATAAGGAGTGCAGAGGGTGTTGCTTTTCACTCTATAGAAACACACCTGACTAAACCAACACTAGCTTAACGGAACAGCAAGGCATGCTAAGAGTTGCTAAATTTGACAAACGTGACAGGTATCATATTCCAGTGACATAAAGTCCACCTGAAATGAGATCACATCACTGGCCATATTGTTCAAATACATTTGCCACAAAAAAATCAGTTTCTTTGTGTTTTCCAGTCAAAATTCAATTACATTTACCTTAAACAATAGTTTAATTACACCTATTTGTCAGTCAACAGAATTTAGGCAATCATTAGTTTATACATATCTGGTCTGTTTCTGCCTGATCCATTCTACACATTCGTATGCATATAATAGATTTTGAATGGAAAGACATGACGATAGACATTCAATATTCTCAAAATACTGCTTCAGATGGACCAGAACCAAATAGAGCAGCAGGCGAGCAACCTGTTAATCAACTGCAACACAGCAGACACCATTTTCAGAACGGCCACCAGTACAGTTATTAGAGGCCTAGAATTTAGTGATTGAGACCATAATAACTCATTAAGTTAATGAGTGTAAGTCATATGGACAGGGATTATTTTTGGCACTGTCAGGGGCATTGCACTTCAACACGTAAATTAAAATAAGTCAATTAACCACCCCCTCATCTCATCTTTGTGGACCTCTACTAGTTTAACTGTTCTTATGGTCACAGTGATGTGACTCCCAGGACAGTGACATTATGTTCGGGGTTGGTTACAGATGGAAATGAGCACTTTTTGACCACACCCAACCACCTCCTATTTCACATTCTTAAAACTTTCAACCAGAGAGGGCAGTAAAGATTTTCAGGGGCGGTTTAGTTACTCTTTAAGGTGCTTCCAGTGGTAGTTGCGGCTTGGCTGAATCTTTCTCTATATCCTTAGGGCAAATGTTGAAAATAGATTACAAGCTGATTGAAAATGCACATGTTCTGCAATTTGGGTTAAATATTAAGGGGGCACTCCGCTGATTTACATGACACATATCAAGATCTGTTTACTTGTCATAGTCCTAATCAGCCTGCGAAAACAGTTAAATAATGTCCTCTGTAGTGAGGACATAACATTGATGATGTTATAGTAATGTCACTCAATTTAAGACAGAAAGTTTGGCTTTCAAACTAGAGGTGTAGAGTTTGAAAGTCATCAGTGTTTACCAGGCCAAGTATGAATATGTCAATGGCTGGAGTATGAAATCGCGCTCATCATTGTTTCCGCACTGCAATTACTCGGGTGACGGAGGCTTCTAAAAGGACAGAGGAGAGGCTCATCAGAAGGGCAACACCAATGAGAAACATATTTCACCACTGACACTACAGGAGGAGCCACCCTCTCCCAGAGAGTCAGGCACCAGTGGGACAAGGACGGGTGACGTGGGGATCGATGGTGCTTAAGGTGCGGGGGTGACAAGGACAGGTGCAGGGGAGTGCCGTACCATGGTCCATTAGAGACGGAGGCTCCCTGCTTAGAGCAGACAGCATGATAAACAGCTTCAGCTCTGATAATAGTCCAGCTGATCAATAGCCTGTCCGCCTGCTGTCCCTAAGGGATGAGCAGCAGCCACGGCAGCTGACCCTCAGGTCACATATCTGGCTGTGTGTGTGTGTGTGTGTGTGTGTGTGTGTGTGTGTGTGTGTGTGTGTGTGTGTGTGTGTGTGTGTGTGTGTGTGTGTGTGTGTGTGTTCCTGCATTTGGCAGCGTGCTTGTGTGCATGTGTGCCTGTGTGTGCGCACGTGTGTGGGGGGAGGGGGTTTGCGAGGGTAAATGGAGAAAACTCACTGAATCCGACGGAGCATAACATTGCCCTCCTGACCTTTTGCCTAACCTTATCTTTATGGTGTAATAGAATCAACCAAGCATATCCAATTAGTATCTGCATGTCCTTCACTTAAGATCTAATGGTTTATTCATAGTCATACATAGAAGACATTTTCACATCCTTTTCCCGTCACGTTCACAGAAAGCACTTTGTTCCAGCTGCCTACCTTTAGGAGTCTTCATCCCCATGAGCCCAGTCCTACCTGTTAGAAACTCAGCTGACGTGTTAAGTCGATCACTTAGTTGATCATCAGAACATTAATCTGCAACTATTCAGACAATTTATGAATTATTACAGTCCATTTTTAAGCAGAAATACATTTATTCTTTTGTTTAAGCAACATTTTGCTGCTTTTCCTTTAATGATTGTAAATACAATCATATATTTGTGGGGTTTCGCATGTTGGTCAGATAAGGCAAGAGAGGTGCAGAATGTAGTGCAAGTGCTTTGGATTGCAAACTATTCAGGAGTTGTTTGTTTCATGTCTTTGAGGGTCCTTGCTGTGACTGTGTGGGAATCTGAGGGATTAGTCCCACAGCAGCACAACCAGGGATTACAGGAAAAATATCAGACTGGATGCTGTGCAGTGGATATACTGGGTGACTGTCAACCTTTGGCCTATTGTGGTTGAAATACAACCGCTCTAATACAGAAACACTGATCCCTGCCAAGATTTTTAAGATGTTATTGAATTTCAGAAATCAAAACAGCCGTGTGGCTTACTGGCCTTGTAGTGGAATATGAATAAAACCCCTTTTTGCTGCACAAAAACACAACTCATTGTCAGTTTTATATCCATTACTCGTTCAGTAAAAACAAATTGATTTTGCCAGTTTGTCAAGACTGCCTCATTTATTTATTCCTAAAGATGAAAAGGAGAATAAAAGCTCTTTAGCCAGACAAGAACCTGGAAAGTGTATAAACTCACAAAAAATGTGCACCTGGTTATGGATAAAAGAAACTATTTGAAAATGGCAATGAGAGGAAGCAATAGTGGTAGCAAGTGGTTGCAGTACTGCATCATTAGACGGATGTGGATAAACACACACACACACACACACACACAGTAATGTTGTCACTCACTGAGTCAAGACCACATGTCTGTTCTGAAGTCCTTTCTTCTCGATGTGCCTGCGTTATCTCACAACTACAGTTGTGGCTTCAATGGCAGTGAGACATCCTGACTTGGAAAGTGAGACTCCATATCTTGAGCAACCCCACAAGCCATAAACCACAGGCAGCAGCTTCTGCAGCCCAGCTTGCTGTGACTTCAAACACTAACAAGCTGGAATAACATTTTGCTTGGGGTGGCTTCCCTTGACGGCTCCCAGCTGCTGGCAAGCTGATGGAAGAAAGACAAGATTTATTACAGGCCTTGTCGCATTTGGGTAAAACCTAACCACATCGTATAGAAAGTGTGGGATCGCAGAATGTGTCATTATGACTTTTTTTTTCTCTGTAGATCAGTGCAAGATCCAGGGCAGGGTGGAATCAATCTGTTGGAAAATCAATTTTCATGTCTCAGCCTGCATCCTCCTGCCAGTGGTTCTGGAAAGCTGTGTGTGGAATTAAATTGACATTTGAGGTTGATAGAGAATTGCTTTAAAACCTCACTTTAATTTAAATGATGTGAGACTCAGAAGAAATACATGTTTAAATGTCAGCAAAAAAAAAAAGAGAAAAGAAAAAGCACTTGAGTTGAATCTTCACACTTTGAGATAAATCTCCATCCTACATAGTTTCCGCTCTCATGGTTTGTTAAGATCTGTTTTACACTGTGTCGGGTGTCATGCTATTTCATAACAGGAAACGTGTGAGGGGATGATGAAACAACAGTGTGACCCAAAAACACCCTCTCCGAGGGACTACGGGAGCACAGATGGGATGACAAAAGTGCAGATATGTGGGTGGGAGTCTGGATTTGTATACATATTGGCCGGAGGACAGCGATAAATTGTCTCCTGCTGAATCACCCTCTTAGGAATGAATTGTTAAATACACAAAAATTATACTTACCTCCACTCGACAAGTCTGAACAGATAAGTGCTGCCACGGTTCACGGCGCTATTTCTTACCCGTAAGACAAGGAAGTGAAAAACACAAGTGAGCCGAGTAGTTTCACCACCAAAAAAAACAAGTGGGCGGAAAGCATATGAGAAGATTTTCAGTTACAAGAGGAGTTGGTGAGCTGTCATCACTGCTGTCGAAAGGTCAAGTAGTGTGTGTGTGTGTGTGTGCGCCCGCGTGTGCGAGCGTACGCTGTGTCTGCATATGGTAAGACATCAGTGGTGTTCGGCTGCAAACACTCCAGCAGAGCAAATCTATCACAGATGCACCGACAGTTGAGCTGCTCCGAGCCGGGAGATGATATGACACTCTAACCCTGCCGCCATCCTGCCATATTGTTTTCTACACGTAATCTGCTTTAGCTCATCTTCTTCTTGACTTCAACGTGTAATTCAATACAGCGGCGGCTCAAATTGCATTCAAGGCTATAACCGCACATGTCTAGTTTAAACGGCCTTTCCGTTTTAATGAAGTTATAATTGTTTAAAACAAAACAACAGGAGTTGATTGTTGCAGCCCATGTGCCCGGTGCAGCCTGTTTATCCTCTCCTCCGCACTATTGGACACGAGAAGACGCTGAGGACCACCCACCACGACTTGAATACGAGGCAGGCAGGCTGTGGCCGCAAAGCAACGAGGCCTCTAACCAGATAAATCTCTGCTTTCATGAACCACATGAGAAGGGTCTACATCTGCAGAACATTTTAGACTACACTTGGACTTAGTGCAACTTACAATTTAAACATCAGAGAGCTGTGAAGAGGTGGAAATTAGGGATTTGGGTCTGTGTGATGGAAAGTTGTGTGGTTAGAAGAACAGGATGAGTGAAGGACAGTATTCATCTGAGCTGGGTGGATTAAATAGAACACCTGCCTGCCTCAGCACCCTGTCTTTCCTCCATCTGTCTGTCTATTTCATTCCACAACAATCTTAAAGGTCCCATATTGTAGAAAGTAAGATTTGAATTGCTTTTCGGTTATAAGGAAGGTCTAGGAGTTATATAAATACTGTCCCCCTATACAGTCACCACGCATTCCCCCCATTCACAACCATTCAAATCAGCCATTCAGAAGTGAAGCTCATTAATATTAATGACACAGGCATAAAATGACCTGTTCTCTCTACAGCTCCAGAGAGAGGCTGTAGCAAGGAGATGTAAAACTATATTGAGATGATTTTTGGTTCTTTAAACCACAAATATATCTTGTTACCCAGCTAGTGAAATTTGATTTCTAAAACATTCGGCAAAGTTTTACTTTTGGATAATGTTAATATGTTCGATAAATGGCAATTTTTTTTATGACGTAAAACTAACAATATTTTTACATACCAGAATGTTTTGGGAAGGTTAATTGAATGTTGTAGGAAGGTTACTGGATTTTGTTTTTCCTTTAATGCTCCCTAGATGTAAAATGACAAATATTTCTGATGTAAAAACAACATTATTATGTTCTCAGAATATTCCTAGAAGGTTTGTGGGAGTGTTTCCCGAAACAGGGAACTTCACGGCATGTTACGGCAAGTATACGTTATGTGACCTTTAACTTCTCTGGAACTCAAAACACAAATTGAAACAATTATTTTTAGGATTTAAACTTTATCTTCATTATGACTATGAGACTGCAGTTCTCTCATGTATATAATGGGGGGTGAATCATCATCTGTACATCTTCCCAAACAAACAAAATGAAGTTAAGAAGTGGAAGTTGATGATGTTCGTGGCCCTCCTTTGCTTTCCCACATTATTTTTATTTATAACTGCGAGTCAGCACATGTTGCACTAAAAATAACAAAGGAGCAGAAGCAGCGCTCGCGGTTCTGTGATTGTATTGATTTTGATAGCCGGCCGTAGTGTTTGTATGGCTGGGGGCATATTTTATCGAGAGCAGTAAAATAACAAAGGAGATGGGCTGGAAGTTCTCTATGTATACCAATCAGAATTTATAAATTGCTCCATTACCTTTATTTCCCTTGGTTACTCTGGGAACATTAGCAATTATTCTCTCATGGGCTTGGCTCATAAAACTAATAATCTGGTGATTTAGTGCCTCGTGGCACGGTGCACCCAGTCTAGCCCACTCTAATCCATTCATCTTGCCACCTATTAGTTTTATTTTGGAGGGACAAATTGCTTTCCAAGAGAAAATGGGTCAATGGGTGTCCTCTATTAGGAATTGCTTACAATGAAACTGTGAATTTTTTCTGTGCATATGTGTTTGGCAGAGTAGCGCAGGCTGATTATCATTCTATTTGCATACTGGGAGGTTGCCTCAATTATCTTTCTTGGGCTGCATGACAAATTGCAACTAGCCAAGGTTATATATGCAGTATGTAATTTATTCTGTATTTGCTTCCGTACGAGTACGTGCGTGCCGATCCACGTGTGTGTGCCTGTACGTGTGTCGCAAAATGAAGTCAACGTTGCTTTATTTCTTTTTTTTTTTTTTTTCTTTCTTTGTGGTGTGTGATCATGGAGATGGATGTTGGGCGGTGAGCTGAGAGTACTTCTGCTCCTGCAGGGTGGCTTCATCCCACTGTCCCATTAGCAGCTCCCCCGGGAGAGAAAGACCTGGAATCTGTGGAGACGGATCCAGATTAGCTCATAAATCACCGCCCTGGGGACCAAGGCAGCAAAACAGTAACATCATCACTCCGAGACCTTCTGTCCTGTGATGTAGCTGATGGTAGGTTCCAGCAACCGTCCCTATCAGCTGATATGAGTTGGCAGCACACTGCCGTCAGACCCGAAATCGCCAGGGGTATTTAACATCTGTATCACTTTATTAAGTTTGTCATTTCAGACGACGTGATCTGGTAAATTTGTTCGTGCAGCAGAGGCGGTTTTGGTTTATTTTTATTTTTCTGCGTAGACAGTAACCAGCCACTCAGTTAAGTATGTATTAACAACATTAGTTGCTTGTGATTGATGGTAGCACACAGGCACGAATTCTTTGCTGTCACAGTACAAATCCTGCAGTGTTGCTGCTGCTACTCGGTGGCAGCCACTGGCTGTGAAGTAGTTGTTTGTGAGGCCCAGTGTGTAGTTGGGTCTGTAATAAGGCCTGTGGATCCCTCCCTCCCTCCCACATACACACACTCAGAGGTCTGTGGTCACACAGCTGGTCCCGTCTGGCCAACCGCTCCAACCTCACCACTTCCCCTCTCTGGGTGGGATGACAGACGCAGGGAGTTGGGAGAAAAGAAGGGAAGGCGGATGGCCTCCCATTGGTCGCTCCCCAGATGTGGCCTGTCTGTCTGTCTGTCTGGCTGGCTGGAATGTGCTGTACATACAGTAGACACATAGAAGGAAATGTAGACAAACAGGGAGTGTGTGTTTATGTATCCTAAAATGAACCTCTCGCAGTCACATGGCACCTTTGTGGCCTCTGGACTGCAGAGGGCCTGTCCCACGTCAGCTGGTCGGTTCTCCTCCTGTCAGGACACACACACACACCTCCTCACAGCCATAATAGAGACATTTATCCAAAGTGAGGCGTGCTGTCCACTAATATCACTATTACCGCACACAGTGTGCAGCTGACAGTGGAAGCAAATGCTACAGGGTGAATGTTTTGGACTAAATGGAAGTTGGCAGTTTTAATTCCAGTTCCTTTGGGGACTCACTTGACAGTCTGAGCAGAGCCATCTTCCACTGTACACCCGGGTCCTGCTTTGTTACTTCACGAAGGGTGGAGGGGGGGACGCATTTGTCACATGAGTGGGGAGTCATCATGGTCCCCGGGCGGGTGGCCTCTGTCCCCAGCAGGCTCTGCTGATGTAATCTGCCAGACTAAAACTTACATTTACACAGGATCCACAGATGAGATAAGAGGCCCCAAGGCCGGCTTATCTGCTGCTATCAGAGGAGAGGAGCCGAGCCAACTTTCCTTCTCCTTCTCTCCCCTGTGTCCCGCAGCCCTGTTGCTCTGTCAGACTGGAGCAGATTTGTGTAATGACATCAGAGGGAGACTGAGGCCTGGCGACAGTGGCCCAAAGGCGCCCAAATCGTAAACCTAATTGGTGGCTGTCGCAAGTTAACTACATAGCAAATTTCCACATTCGCCCTGTGCTGCTTTAGTATATGAATGGCGGTTAGCTGGGAATAGCTATTTTAAACAGCTTGTATCATTTGTAAGCAGCTTCTGTAATGGGGGTTGGTGTTACAGTTTTTTGAGAGCTATTTCTATTTATCCATTTTATTTGAGCATTTCACTGCAAGATTGTTGCTGTCCCTTTGGTTTTCCATTGGTTCCATCTATAGCCATTGCTCTGCTTGTTGCGTGGTGAACTTTGTGTTGCAGCGAGGTTTTGGGGAACATGAGGAAAGGTAACTAGGACATAATGAGGGAAGTGATGTGCACATTTATGAAGGATGTTTGGCTTCTTTGCCCCGAGGAGTCATCATAATGATGTGTAGGCTGCTTTGGTTACACAGCCATAGTCATTGCACGCAACCACAGCAGTACCTCTGCCGGAGGCACCCTGTGTGCCACCACATTCAAAAATACTGCGTTTGGCCCGGGCCAATCGGCTGGCTCCACGGCTGAGGGTTAAGCGGCTCGCCGACCTCAAAGCTCGGGGTCAGTGTGGAGGAAAAACATCACACAAGAGCCGCAATTGCAGCCCTCAAACATGAAAAGTCTCTTTTTATTTTTGACAGGCTTCCCACTTTTAATGGCCGGGTCTACGTGCTGCATAAACAAACAGTGAGGCTTGGTCTGCGCAGGCAGCCAACAGCAGTGGCTTTGGTGGTGAGCTGGATTACAGGCTACGATGGAGCTGTGGTTAAGATGGCACACACTGAGCTCCACTCAGACTCTGTGACAGTCAATCGAGCTCTCTCCCACTTTCTAACAGCCCAGTGGTGACTGCAACATTTCCAGATGTCAGAGCTGTGGCTTCTGCAGGAGCCAGTAACACTGTAGGCCCAGTAAGGTGTAAAATATTTCCTGCATCTGCTGTTTATTATAAACTTTGTCAACTTTATTTGTTGGTACACTTGATAGAGGTATTTAATCCTATAAGCCTTATATTGTGTTTTTCCATAGAAGATATATTCATCTTTTGCTTAAAATAAAAAAAGAAGAAATAAAGCAGCCTCTGTTTTTGAGTATGTCAGCTCTTAAGAGGATTTATATCATTGTATAAAACTTCAATGCGATTTCAAGAGTTCCCTGGATACAATAGAGTTATATCTAATCCCCCTTGTCACATATAGCTCCAGTTTGAGTGTGTGTGTATGTGTGTGTGCTACTGTTGCTGCTCTGATGGATCTGCTTGTGTCTTTGCTCCTCCCATTCCTGCTGCAGTGCCTCCTCTTTCCAACACTGCTAATGACAGTGAGTTTAATTAGTGCCAGCAGATCCCCCCACTAACTGTAACTTCATTAACCGCTGTCAACAGGCCAAGCAACGCTGCACATAAACACAGCTCATTATGACTGCCCTATCTTCTGTCTCCTCCCTGCTCCAGAATCCCACACTATTTATCTCTATCTATCGCCCACTACATATACATATATAAATCTCACCACATAATGAGAGTCCTCCAGTTGGGATGGATGGCAAGTCAAGGGAGGTAATTTTTCACTCCCTGCGCAGATTGTTAAGCAGCAAACAGCAAAATCAAACAAAAAAAGCCGGTCTTACGTTTTAGTTTCACATCACGAGATGGTGGTATATGACGCGTGTATCTAGAGAAAAATCCAGTATTTTGCCTGTGATTATCCAAACAGTAATGTGATGGTTCATATCAAATGAGTCATAATTATGAAACAGTAAATTGGAGTCAATCTGGTTATTGAATAGATGGTGGAACCCATGTGAAATCTATCTCGCATTGATTTATTCTCTGACCCATAAATCAAAAAGCATATCACCATTAACTTTACAGCTCACATCAATATGCATTGATTCATCCCAGGACAATCTTTATCAACAAGATCAATTTTTCCTAATAAGGATCTTTGATGGTTGGTCTAGGTTTATACATCCCCAGTGGTTGCTTCTGGCAGTGTGTAACACCGTGCCAGTAAATCCAATCAAGCCCACAGAAAGAGTGATTGATGAGACTACACAGTGAGCTTCATGACTTCACTTTCTTTCCTGGAGAGTTGCGTATATGACATGTAAATGTGATCATTTGCCTGGTCAGTTATCCTCCATCCTGACTCTATTTGGCCAGTGTTGTGCAGTGTTTCAGCATAGTTTGGCTGCTGATAGAGAGATAACCCCAAGCCTTGTTAGATTCCTGACAGGTGCAGCTTGTCAGTCTGTGGTTCTGAAACCTCTCTAATCAAAGAATCTCTTGGAGCGAGCCAGAGGATTCTGCAGGGGTGAGCATCATCGATGCCTTTCATGTTGCCTGGCTAAAGGGAGCGAAGGGGAAAGGGAGAAAACTTTAGCAGGTACACGGTGCTCTTTGTTTACCCTTTCTCTTACCAATCTGCTGCACAGATGGCCAACAATTATTTCTCCGTGTGTGCTTTGTGCTGGCCAGCCACCAGCTTTTTCAGAGATTGGTGTAATCCTTTATTATTTATGATTGTCTGGGATTTTTGGATCAAGATTGAACAAAATCTGTTGAATAACTGAGATGAGCAGGAGGCAGCGGAGAGGAATGAAATGCAAACAAAGAGAGTGGAAATGGAGAAGTCAGAGCATCCATAATGAAGACGTGACTCTCACTGTTAGTACTGCTCCTGAATCCAGAACACTTTAATCCCATTAACACTGACTAAATATACCATTTGTTTTAAGCTTGCCAGTGGTGGTGTTTATGCTAATAGCCTGGTCGCTCTAGGCAATTTCTGAAGACTTTTGGAGGGCACCGGCTAATAATTAGATTTAATAAGGAAGTCAATTTCTATCCTCATTTGAAATAAAAAATAAGAGGCTTAGCCTCTCACAGGACAGACATTAATTTGTTGATTTGGTCTCACTTACTCTCTCAGGGCTTCTATCTTTATAATTCTTTAACCCCTTTGTGTCCTTGTTGTACTGATAGCAATATTCTGGGGACCATCAATCACTGATGATATGTGTAGAGGCTGTTGATTGCCAACAACTACTTGCTGATGTGAAGGATGCTGAATGGGGAACAGCGTTGAAGTACCTTTAATCAAAGACTGTACTTAAGTACACATTTGAAGTACTTGTACTTTGTTTGAGTATTTTCACTCTTTGCTACTTTTTATTTAACAAATGGTTAAGTTGCTGATTCATATTTTACATATAAACTATATAATCAGTTTTTTCAGCAAATTGCTGAAGAATAAACTACAATAGATAAAGTAATTCAAATTAGCTCAATTTCTACCAACCCCAGCAGTAAAAAATGCTGCTTTATGGGGCATATAGACATGTACAGGTCTATGATTTAATTCTGAGGATGCCCTGGAATTTTTTTTGCATGATGTGTGATGACACCATTGCTGCTAAAGGTCTATCTACATACTTTTTGGACCATGCAAAAGGGCCACAAAAATTTAAATATTAAACTGGTAATTGGCTAAATAGGTCCCCTTTAATGTATTCTTGTGGCTCTGGGTGGGCCTGCTCTGTTCTGACTGGCAGATGCTCAAAATTCAGCCAGATCAGGGGACGAAGTAAATAAAAAGTAGTAGCCAGATTTACAGATCACAGAACAGATGGCTGTTTGTTGGCTAAAACAATCTGATATTAGGTTGATTTGGAATGATAAAACAGAGCTGAAGCCTGAGATTTTGACCTGAAAATGTTCACCTCTTGTTTCATAACTTTGGCAGTGCCCGATGTTGTGCACACAGGGGTGAAATACATATGGACAATGTGATATTGTGCTTTGTGTGACAAAGTCTGCTGGCCCTCCCAGGAAACCCCATTATCATTCCTTTAACTGTGATGTAACCAGAGATATAAAGGCGGGTGACCAGCCTTTGTTCTCTCTCTCTCTCTTTTCAGAAGACTTCTTCTATCTTCTCTGGAGTCTTCTCCTGACTCCCTCAGTGGCTCATCAACAGAGCACAGCTCTGTTCTTCTGCTTCCAGCAGCAGAAGAAGCTGGAGGCCAGAAGCCTTCAGCAGCTTCTCTGCTCTCAAGGGTGGCTTTCAGAAGCAGCCGCTGTAACTCCAGTCTCATACATCCCTTTATACAACATGTGTCTATTAGGAAATGCTGGCTTTCCCATACTTTTAAGTAACACTATTCTGACATATCCTGTTTCTTTATGAGAGCTGTGACAGTCTACCCAAAATGCTGTCCATGACAGAGCAGATGATGAGGAGCAGATAGACAGGTAGGTAGGTAGGTAGGTAGGTACGTACATACGTAGGTACATACGTAGGTACATACGTAGGTACATACGTAGGTACATACGTAGGTACATACGTAGGTACATACGTACGTAAGTAGGTACGTGGGTAGGTATGTGGGTAGGTAGGTAAACTGGGAATATATTTGTAACATTTACATTACACTTGATCCACCGCATTTACCAACACTGCTTCTTTCACTGATATTTGAGCAGTACGAACAGCTTTATAAATCACACGTGAGTGTTGTTATCAGATAACCGAAGGCTGCTAGCATATGTTCTATTTAAAATGCATGACAGTTTCCCATGGCTATCAGTCAGGATATTTTCCCAGTGTCTGATATCCTATGTGGCTGAAGTATTCTCTGACCAAGTGGTTTGTACCAGCCCAGGCATGTTATAACATATGGGAGCTCAAAAATATAATAGGCTATCACATTAATATTAGGCCTATTCATGTCAAAAAAGAGAAAATAGTAAAGTGCAGCTACAATGACTGAATAAAAAAAATGTTGAAATAGTGGGATGCTTGAAACATAATGTTAATGACACTAATCTGGCAATTTGACATTAATGTCTAAATAGTGGCATGTAACCATCTCAAGGATCTGCATGAGACCGAAGACATCCGGGGAGCCCCCCTTGATTTCCAAGCAACTCAGACCCAGTTCTTCCAACCAGGAGCAAAGAGCCTCCATGACCGATCTGCTCCGTCACACCACAGCTGGAAACAACCTCTGTCAACCACTCAATCGAGCAGAACCAAAGAGCAACTCTTCTCCTTCCTTTCCATGGACCGGTAACAAAACTTGACTAATATAACAGAACATTAACAAAACATGGCTCAACAAGACTGTTGTCTTAACTTTGTTAAGATTTAGGCTCCAGTTCACTGCATTTAGGTTTGTTCACTGTGAGGAGTCTAATGTTCCAACCCTGCAGCATACTAACCTTGGCACTTTGAAATGCACACAAAGTGACTTTAAAGCCTACACACACACAACACATAAAACACACATACACACACGTTTACATAGTCAATCGACCATTTTGCCTTTGTCTTTCACAGGCAAGGAGTCCTACATGCGGCCTGAGAACAGGACGGCCACCACAGCAATATTCATTTCAATATTAATACTTTTTCTTTCGATACTTTTTTTTCGATAATACTTAAATACTTTTCTATTTGAGTAAGATTTCCAAAGCAGTACATTCACATGTAATGGAGTGTTTTCACAGTGTTATTAGATTAGATTAGATAAAATTAGATTCACTTAATCATATTAATCCCAAAGGAAATTGAAGTGCCAAACAGATCACAGTAAAAAAAGAACAAAAAACACAATTAGAAATAAATCACAGCAAGCATAGTACAAATATCAAGATAAAAAACAACAAATATGTAGTATTCTAATACAATATACTTAACTAATACTAATACTTATACTTACAAAATACAAATACTTAAACAGCAACATGGATGAGATGATCTGCAGAGGGTTATTTTATAAAGACAACAGTAAAAACTGTAGATCGTGCTTTATAGATGTTGCAGTGTAGATCGTGCTCTACAGGTGTCGTGGTGTAGTTAGTGCTGTATAGGTGTGACTGTTGTGACCTGTCCCGTACAGCAGAGCTCATCATCCCAGGCAACCGCTGGGCTCTGCTCTGTTGGCCTCAGGAGTTCCAGCTGGAGGAGCTCTCTGATCTGCTGTCAGACGGCAGGCTCACTCTCCCCTGCCCTGATAACTTCCTCAGCTCTCTATTATTCTTCTCTACCCAGTCCAACTCTCTCCCCCTTGCCACCCCCTAGCCCTGTCTCTCTTTTTCAACTTAATAATGGAATCAAGTACCCCTCCAGAGCAAGCAGCAATGCTGACTGCTGGTGAAAGAATCATTTTCAGTGATCATGTGTCAGTCAGCAGGTATAGGAGCACTTGTGGAGTCAATTTGGCATGGAGGAGCAGAGCTATATTACTCTGTGCCAGGGAATATGAAATGCTTCTCAGTGAGGAAGAAGTGGTGAAATGCAGTAGATGAACAGAGAAGCCTGTGGTTTTCATGAGGAGATTTCTGAGATACGACACAGTTCACGTTGTCGTTATGGACCCAGTTAAAGACCTCTGCTTAGTTCTTCATTTCACACAGCGATGAATTCAGCTCAGCAATGACTTCTACAGACGTACTTCATCACATTTCTCATTGCGACGTTTTGTCCTGCCGTAGACGGTTATAGCTCTGTTTGATAAGTGAATATAATGTTGCTCTCATGAGACACTTAGCCAAACAATCCACAGACTCTTACATCAGTAGCAATTGCACTTTTCTGGCATGGGCTGTTACCTTGACAACGTATTTTCTTCGAGGCCAGTCATGTGAAGTCATTCCCATGCCATGTGAATGTAATCATGAACCATAACTGAATTTAGGCCCAAAGAATCTTTTTAATCACATTAACCATTTAGCAAACTGGATTAGAGTAACACAATCTTTGTTGAGCGGCTCAAGGTCTTCTCAATCAACTGGTACCGCTTGATCCTCTGATCAGTTTAATGCTGAGTCTTTTCATAGTATTTGTGTCCTGAATTATGGAACACATCCAGAAGGAGATTGTTGGCGAGGAATAATTCAATAGAAAGACGAGCCGTGCAGCCTCTGCAGCATATAACTAGCTGTAATTTGTAGTTTGTTGTCAACACAGATGCAGCTACGCATTTCCTGAGCTAAGGGCCTGTTGAACAAGCTCTCACTATGTTGGCTCTGCTTCTTGATTATGTGGTGTGAAGGGCGTGGGTGAAAAAGTTTAGAAAGGCTACTTTGTCCCAAATCACCTCTCTGAAAGTAGGTTGCTGACTCTAAATGGATAAGAATACAACTGGCTGCCCTCCAGCTCTGCTGTGTGGTGGACGCAGCATGACAATGATAGCATATAGCAAGACAACAACTACTGTATACCGGAGTGAGGACGTGTTCATGTACCAGCTGTGTGTGTCCTGCTGGTACAGCCTTCAGACGGGTATGAAAAATATGTACTTTCTACTGGTCTACATGTATTTGGCAGCTTTAGTTACTTTTCAGATGAAGATTCAACACAATGGATAAAACACTTTAAAATACAACATGAGTTGTAGCTCCACCAAATAGAGTTTTCTCGCATGGTTTCATTTCAATAAATGTTCAAATGTTTGTTTCTTTTTCCATTATCACATTTCCCTAGCCTAGCTAACACCAGAACTCATCTCAATGTAGAGAGGAGGTCTGGGAACCATCCATTCATTTGTTCATATTGGAGGCGTGGTTTATGAAAGCTCAAGCCATTTATTTGGTGCTACAAATGTCTATCAAATGTGTCTGTATGTAGTATAGCCAATCATATCAAACATACCCAATGACGTACCCGACATCCAATGACAAGGAAATAGTTTATTGCTAAAAGTTGCTCATTTTTAAAAATAAACTTGCAGCCTATATTACTTAGAACACTTTCTAAGGCCGCATTGAAAGGTAAATTACCAGACAAAATATCTCATCTTTGGGGTTTTCAGTGTCATACTCTAGGAGGCACTGTGATGGATCATTTGGCAAAGTTTAGTAACAATAGGAAAAACATAGAGCTTTTTTTTTTTTTAGCTCATTAGCTCAGCTAATGCTACCATGGTATAATTCCTGGAGAGTTTTATGAACCGGCCATACCCATAAAAATGCACATCAAAAGGTTTATGGCTAAACAAGCCCTGGCACCAACGATGGTCACAGACTTGTTTATTTGTTGATCAAGAAATGGGACATGGAGAGAGTTGCTGTAGCCAGAACAGGCTGCCCCAGCTGGGTCACAGGCTGCCAGAGGCCACAGAATACATAGCATTGTTTAATAGAAAAGAACAGTTGAAATTGTTTACATGGACGTGAGTATAAATAAAAATAAACTATTGACACAAGTCAATATTCTGCTTGAAAATATCTGTCTTTGATAACAATGTAGTGTTCTCAGCTTGTAATGTAAAAAAAGAATGAATGTGTCTAGAACATTTGTATCTAAAACTAGAAACTCTCTCCTTTAGGTTCTCTCCTGTTTACATATTCATAGAACTGAACATTCTAGGGTTGTTGAAAGATTATAAGAAATTGGTCCAAAATCCTGCAGGTGGCTGATAACTTTTCTAATTCACTCTTGCAGGAAAAGATTTAATCATATCATGACCCCTCAGATTAATGTGATGCCCCTTGGTTGAGAACCACTGGACTAAACTAGATAACTGCATTCAAAATAGTTGAAACTGGCTCCGCCTGCAGCAGCAGACCTCTATACTTCTTCTGCTATTGCAGCATAGTAGTAAGGAGGTATGGTTAGTAATATGATAGATTAACACAAAGACACCTTGGTACTATTTTAAAATTATCATGTGAACTTTCAGGATGGTATAATTGTCTTTCCAATTCAATCTTCCTGGTTTCTGACGGGGGTGTCAGTGTGTGTAGATGATGTGTAGATGAGTACACAAAGATTTTCTCTATGATGTTTTCTAACCGAATGTGACTGAATTCACCCCAAAACAGGAATGAGCACATTATAGCCTAGAGCAACAAAAGACACTCCTGGGAAATATTAATATATAATACAGCACATACCTTTTTTAAAAATATTCATTTGCATTAACTCCACAATGTAACAAATCAACAGAAAGATTACTGCATGTAAACTACTGGCAGTAGTTTACTTTTTTCCTGTAACTGTTAATTAACTTCTTCTGCTGTAGAATATGAGGTTTACAGTTTGATATTGTAGCCTGCTGTAATATACTGTATTTTCACAGTGTTTCATTAGATTTTCTTATTTATATTAATAAAACCACTATAGATCGCAGACATATGTAAATACCAATGTGTCTTCAGCTGAATGGCCCAGTAATGTGATTAGCTCAGTTTTTCATTTAAAAAGGTGCAACCTTTTTAACATCAAGCACAGCAATACGATGAGACAGGTGTCACCTTTAATGAATATTCATTCAAAAGCTTCAAAGATGGCATGTATTGGTTCAAGTACAGGGTTGAAATGATGATAATCAAGGTTAATTCATTTATATATATGTGTATATTTTTATACTTGATTGCAGGATGACACCATTTGTAAAATTTTCAAATTCCCTCTGCAGAAGTGTAGCTTTCAGGCTTTCAGGTTCACGGCTTACTGAATGAGAAAAAACAGGAATGTAAATCAAGCAGACTGAGAGAACCAGAAATGAAACAATTGAGAGAAATGTGTTAAACAAGAAGGACACCTGACCGTAACCTTTATAAAGTGACGTCAAGTTCTTCAGAAGAGTGGTGCTTGTCGCCACTCTTCTGAAGAACTTGAAGATTCTCTGCGAGCTTGCTTGTCTTCTATTATTCGGCTTTACTTTCCCAGGCTGGTCTCTGTTCCTCTTTCACGGCCAGTCACAATGAAATCCCTCAAAACAACATGTCACAATTGTATGAGTAACAATTTTGCCTGGTAATCACCTATTATGTCCCAGGTCATAGTACAGCTTGACAACAAACGACAGGATCTTAGAAACACATTGGGTTTGAGCTAAGATAACAATACAACCATTCTGCCTTACCCAACCTGGCTACATATTTGAATATGCTTCAACTATTAAGTGCTCTAGGCTATTATGAATTACGAAATGCAAGTGGGATAAAAAAAAAGGTGAACGTAGCATTCACTGACATGTAGTTCGAGAAAAAAAACAGTCATCCAGATATAATCTTTAAACTAGACTTGCAAGCAGTAGTAAAAATAATGTTTTACCGGTAATTTAGACTTCCATCTGTTGAAGAACACTACCTGAAACTGCTCTCTAGTGCCTGCCAGGTGCTTGCTAGAATGAACAATGATTATATGATGCTGATTGCTGCATGTGGCGTCTGTTCCTCTATTACTGCAGCAGCTAAAATGAAAATACTGTGTTTTAGTGTCAGATCTTACAATAGCCTCCCGTTAATGTCTGTTCTTGGTTTGACAGCATATATACAGAAGGCCTACTTTACTGTCAGAATTTATATTTTACAGCAATTTCTTAGTGAACGTGTCTAATTCAATTCTAAAAACTAAAATTTTATAAGACTTTCCATTGTACCAAGTAACAAAAATCGTCTCAGTTACATTTCCTCCCTGAAGCTTCTCTCCTTTGATTGGCTGATTTGAATGGCTGTGAGCGGGGGATGCGGGGTGGCTGTACAGTTGTGATGTCACCAAAATCATGAGTCCTGATGGCTTCTTTTAAGCCACGGTTTCTGAATATGAGATGTGGGCGGGGCATGGTTCTAGACTCAGGTTCTCAAAGTGAGATGGTCCTTGGACAGGTGCCAGGGGGGTCCCCAGAAAAAAGGCAATAATTTATTTTCACTATAATTCCACAATGACAGAATGTAGGCCCATTTGTATAGAGGACTGCCATCTTTTAAGATAAATTAATAAATGTATTTAATTTAGTAGTATTTATTTCCTATTATTGATGTATTATTTCCCATATTGCACATGAGCTTATTTATTTTAAATGTTAAATTTTAATTTTATATATTGAAGTGAAAACGATTGGGGTGAGTGAATACATAAATAAATACATTTAAAAATGAATACTTTTATAAATAAAATGGAAAATCAAATAAATGTGAAAGATGCAAATTCACTCTCTGAATTAATCCAATCAAATGAATAAATATAAATGCTATTAGTTATTTATTTAATTTTGGCCTTGGTTTGCTGACACTTCCTTTTATAAAACATCTTAAAGGACAAATCTTATGGTCTAGTTTTCATGAGTTTAAGGGTCCTTAATGTGAAGCTGTTTGAAAGCCCCTGATCTAGACCTTCTTATAATCAAAACATAATGAACATCTCGCTTTGTGGGATATGTGACCTTTAAAGGAATCTACAATGCACAGTTTTGTTATAAAGTCCACACTTAACATTGGTCAGTGAGGGTCTGTTAATAGCAGAGAATATAAAGTAGTGACTAGTGATTGGCTCTATGTCCCCTCAGCCGAAGGCTAAGTACATCTCAGGAGTCCTGCCAAAGACTTTTTTTGTTTTGAGACTCTCTTCATGTCTGCATTTTTTTCCCTTTGATAAGGACTTTCATCCTGTTTTCATTGATTACAGTCTGATGATGAGCCACGCTGATAATACAGTAGAGGCAATTCATCTTGCCACCGCACACTGTAGGCCCTTTGTTGCATGGAATGCGGGTGCACGCGCGCGTGTGTTTGTGTTTTTGTGAATTTCAGACCCTCCTCCCCGTGAGTGACGCCGCCTGCGATACACAGCGTATTTGTTTGTGAATGTTCAGTATATGTCTGCGTGCATCTCCATATAAATAGCCTGCCAGTACCCTGAAGTGTAAGTCATTGCAATACAACCCCAGCCTTTGCAGTAACAGGGCCCTCATTTTCTGCTTCGTGAACAGGAAAGCAAGCCTGCGTGAGAGAGAAAAATGGCCAAGTCATTTATTAACTGCGAGTCACATTAATGAGCCAATACGGTGTAATCTCCAAATACATCCAATATAGGTTCATGATAAATCTCTCCGCCATGTCGTTGATCTTTGTCTCGTTCTGCGGCTGCAAAATTTCACACACGCTATCTAGAGGTATAGGAGCAATTTCTCCACAGGAATACGTTCCAGGTGTGTAAATTATGGCTACACCTCTGGACAATGTGACCCCACGGTGATTGTTCTGCGGAAGAAGCGAAAATATTTGCTCCCTTGCTATATCCGAAGCTATGTGGAAAGTGAGTTTCTGCTCAGTTCAAAGTGGCAGGAGCGAGGACAATCCCCGCTCTGTCAAGAATTAGAGCCACCTCTGCAAATAGGCCAGTGTGTAATGCCTGAGGGTGGGAGTTTCAGTGCGGCTGGGGTTTCCGTGTAAATAAACAGAGTGGGGGGACTCAGTGGGCGGAGGGCCCCCTCTCCCTGGGGTTTGGCCCGGCCTTTTGTTGCCTTTAATCCAAGCACTCTCTATTGAAAAGCATGAGGGGGTGCCTGGTCGAGATTAGCCCGCCAGCTCTTGTGTGTGCTTGAGTTTCTCACAGACTGCCTCCATACTTTTGGAAATAACACAGTTATCCCACATCCTCAAGGTGGCTGACAAGAATGACAAGTAGACGACTGCTGGGCAATCTCAGACCTTAACATGACAAAATGACCTTTGCATTCCCAAAATGCTCCTGCTTCAGCCATGAAGCACGAGCACAGCCACACACACACGCACACTTTAGTCATTTTACAGGCCAAATTAGTGAACAAAGACACCAGCCTCACGTCGTTGATTTAAATGAGCTTTATCAGCGTGATCGAGTACAGTATTGTATGCGTAAGGACTTCACGTCTCTGGCTGATACAGAAGTGTGTGTCATACGTTAAAAGACTGGATATAATATAATTATGTTGACGTTGTTGTGCATCTGTTGTTGTTTTTCTCCATTTCACAGGCTTGTCACAGCACACACATAACATGCAACTCATTTATAGCTTCTGTATCCATCATAAAAACAAACACACCGGCATAAGTGCCTCTTTTGTTTTATATATTTGACTGGAAGCGCTGCATCCCTCCACCCATAGAATGACTTTAATATTATATTTAATGTCGGGTCGATTGGCTTTTTTGTGATGAACGATAAACAAAACTGCTTTTTGTCTGCTCGTTACATGTAATGTAAAAGGGAAAAAACTACAGGTTGTAATGTTACAACTGTTTGCATGCTTCCTTTCTTCCTTTGTTTAATGTAGGCTCTCATTACCACGTGGTGGTAACAGATTGTTTGAACTGGAGAGAAAAGCCATTCGAAGCTAATTAAGCAGCCATTCCAGGCTCTATTCACATGCAGAGGACCGAGGAGCACAGGCATTTGTCAGCGCTTGACCCCGCGTGGTATTGATTGACAACGCGAGCTCCGTGAATGACAGGCTCGGCGCGGGCGGACCAATCAGGAGCCGGCGAGTAAGTGCATCGCTCCGCGATTGGACGGGAGGTCTTAAAGCCGCAGTGGAGTCCCACGTGGGGCCGGAGTTGAACCTTCAAAAAAAAAAAAAGAGGGGCTGCTGCGCTCAGACATGGCTGATGTTCATATCAGACAAAGGCAATCATCTCCCCTCTCCCCGCAGCGCTACTATCATCCGAACGCTGAGAGGTGGGCGAGCGGACGTGCTGTACAAGAATCACGCGAGATTTAAAGCAAAAAAAAAAAAGTGCGTTATATCGGCCCCGTATAGCTTTAATGTAGTGCATATCGTCGATCGATTGGTCATTATTGTGTCCTTTACGGGGTAGGAGGAAGGGGGTTAACCTGAATATATATGTACAATTTTGTAGTTACTTTAGATATTTATTATTGTTAATTATTATTTTAAATTTTATTCCATAACCATGTTATACAAGCTCCCATCCCCCCCTTGTTTTTCCTTGTACGGGGATACACACATTTAAAAAAAAATGCTTGTTGCACCGTTTCCTCCCCCCCAAAAAATATTAACGTGCTCAAAAAAAAAACACCTTTAATGAAGCGGGGATGTGGAATTTTCTTTCTGTGATGATCGCCGCCGCTGCTGTTGTTGTACACGGCGGGGACCTATGGGTGGGTGGGACCTATGGGTGCTGGGTGGGACGGACGACGGATGCCTTGTGGATCCGCGCGAGCGATGATGTCACGTATCGCTGCGCACCCCACGTGGGGCCCGTCGCTCTCCGATAGGCAGATGTGGCTGTATTCCTTCCGAGTAATCCGATTGGACAGATAGGCGCTTTCACGGCAGTTCAGCCCTGCTTGCCTGTGTGTGGCAACCAGGGTAAAGCTGGACAACTAGGGGGAAATGCGAGATTGTGGAGAGTACCATGTTACGCTTTTAAAGAATCTCCCAGCCTCTTCGAGTCGGGAAGACAGATTTTGGAAGCATATTTATTTATTTTTTTCCTTCTTTTTTGAGGATTAACCCAGGCACACACACAAATAAAGGGCGCACATTCCTCGGAGGTTCGCGGGCTGAGAAATAAAGTAGTTTTGATCGAGCTCCGACCGCACCGAATTTTCTCCCACAACCAGCTCCCCCGGTCTGGCTGGGTGCGCTCCGGAGCACGGAGGAGGAGGAGGAGGAGGATGCTTGTCGGGATCCGCGTCCACCACGCTTACATTAGGAGGGATTAAACGCATGAATTATAGCCTACTGTTTTTTCTTCAATAACAAAAAAAAGTCGGATAAGAACGCGTACACGGGGTATGTATTTACTGTTGATCCATTTTACAGCTTTTGTGTGTATATATGTATGTATGTGTGTGTGTGTCGCCGGGGCGGACGTACACTCCGCTCCGACCAGCGCACCGTTTCCATCGCCGCTTTTACGCGGAGTCAAACAGAAGGTGGGAAGCCAGCTGCTGTCGGTCGTGGCCCTGCCTGCTGCCTGTAGACGAACTAACGCGGTTTCCTTTTTTTTTAACCCATTTGACGAACATCAATCAAGATTATAGTCCGAAACAAATTATATGCACACATTTAAATAATAATAATAATAATAAAGAAGTAGCCACTAAGTCCAGTCTACGTTCGCGTCAGTTAAAACTGCAAATTGTTTTTATTTTTATTATTATTTTTTTATTACGTGTGTTTGTATCGCTGAACACCGACCGAATAAGGTCATTAAGAAGACTTGTGCCGCCGCTGACATTGTGTGACTGACGGCAGTATTAATAATCATTAAGATGAGTTTTTGGCTACTTGGTAGCAAACAACCTCAACTGTATTATGCCGTGTGTTTTTCATCCAGAGATTAAACCGCGTCGTTTTTCAACACAGGATTTTCTCGACCTCCCCCTACCCCCCCCTCCCCTTCCCTTCCCTCCCTCCCCACCCCCCCATCCCTCCCCTACAACCCCCCCACCCCACCCGCCCCCCCCGTCTGGTGTGGCCGTGAGCGCATTTCAACTAGTTCTCCAAAGGACCTGAAAACACTGGAGAAATAAACAAAGGATACGTTTCAAGATGTATCCACAGGGCCGACATCCGGTAAGAAAGCGCTTCTTCCTCTTGATCCTCTTACTATAGCTTACATATTTTATCTGTCAACACCGGTGTTGACATGGCTCCTCTTTGAGTGTGTCGAAAAAAAAAACTGCCCTGCAAAGCGTTTTTCCACCCTTTTAATGCAGCTCATCAAATCTCTATGGTTCTACTACAATGCATTTGCTACACCAGAATATGCACTTTAAATTGGTAAATGGATGCAGATGGAGTTGCATGCCTGGAGATGTTTACTCAGCCATACACACTGATGAGGACAGGTGGTGGGGTCTTAATTCATATTTGAAATTAGATTTAATTTCTAGAGTGAACACTCATTCATGTGTTATTAGTTTCTCGAGGTGTTAAGGTAAACAAACTCATTTTTTTTCTAGTGTGGTAGTATCTTTACTTACTGCAGAGGAGACATTATCTCATCCAACTCCCTTCAACAAAGGATGATTAAAACTTTGAGCTGTAGCTTGACTCTATATATATATATATATTCATCTTTGTTTCAGGCTCCACATCAGCCTGGCCAGCCTGGCTTCAAATTCACCGTAGCAGAGTCTTGTGACAGGATTAAAGATGAATTTCAGTTCCTGCAAGCACAGTATCACAGGTAATGATTGCAAAGTATTTCACCAACGCATGTCAATATTGTCTTTTGATTCCACTTGAACAGAAAAGGTTAAGAAGGCTAATATTTTCTGCAGGAATTAAACATTTTTTGTTTTTTGTTTCTATTGAATCCCCCATACACTACTGTCAAGTGGTTTTAAGTGTGAGTGAGGTATATTGACAGCGATAGTCATGCTTGAAATTGACACCTTGTCTCCTATTTTAGTCTTAAGGTGGAGTACGACAAACTGGCCAATGAGAAGACGGAGATGCAGCGCCACTATGTCATGGTGAGATTATGTTACAATAGGGAGCAATTATGGTTCCAAATTGCAAGGCTCGTTGGAGAGCGGTACGGGGCGGGGTGAGACAGGCTATTGTGATCACCTGCGCTCTGGTTAGGGCGGGTTGAGTGCCAGGTACGGGCCTGTGAAAGCACCCAGGGGGGGTTGATGTAGCTGCTTGTTACAGAGGAACTTTTCCCGGCTGGCAGGCAGACAGCGGGCCGAGGCTCCATTATAGCAACGCCCCCTGATCTCCAAGGGTCGACTGCAGCGTTGCCCTCTGTGTGTGCTGATCTGATTATTCTCCTAGGAGACTCCACACTCAGACATATGCATGGCCATGAATTAGAGGTGTGAGCCGAGGGCGGGCGGACAGGGCACTGTGTGTGTGTTTGTGTGTGGGGAAAAATGCACCACAGCAAACAAAATGGAGGATGTGCAATTCGCTGCAGTTTGTTTTGCGCTACCAGTTTCTGTGTAAACTAAAATTATTATCTTTTATTTTAGCAGCCTTTTATTTTTTTTTTTTTTAGAATAACATAGGTGTGCCCATTACGCAGGAATTCAGTGCAGACGTGACGCAATCACAGGGCTCTTCTGTGTCAGTGTACTCTGTTGTCCCAGGTAAACACGCTGCAGGATGACTTAAACCAATACATGCGGGCTTAAGTTAAACATTCTTCTCACAGGAAAACAACATGTCAGACTGACAGGGAGGAGGTTAGGTAAATATGTAGGGAAGTATCCCACAGCCAGCACTCGGTGTCAGGTTACACTACAGCTGTGTGGGGCTCTGATCTCAGACAGAATGGCTCTCTTGTTTGAGAGTAATTTTCGAAGAAGCTAATGGACTGAATAATGCATTGGCTTCATCAAATAGACACTGACTGGAAAGCCATTTCTGCACTGGCTGCCACTTGTGGGCTCCGTGGATTACATTTCAGCCAGACAGACTGACCTGGCTTGAAATATCAAGAGTGTTGAGCAATAATCGCGTTAAGTAAATAGACATCCTGGAGATCTGAGGGCTTAAGATGTTGATCAATGGATGTAACCCTTTCTTCACTGCGCCCACATGATAAACAACGAAATATGGATTTATTGGCTGCGAGCTGCTCTTGGAAATCCTTTTGTGTCTTTGGTTCATCACGTTTGCCCAAAGGCGGCAGATTGTTTTTTAGGATTTCAATCATAAAGTTCAAAACCACGTGATGATGTAATTAGTGTAGTGATCAATTCAAAATATTGATTTGTGGCTATAAACTAGTGGTTCTCAACCTTTTTTCCTTTTTTTAACATCAAGGACCCCTAAACTGGCTGATTAGATGACCAACTCCCATATGATAAGATTTTGCCACAGGGTTTCTCATCTGGTAAAATATTATATATTTTATTACAGAAAGTGTATGAAACCCATAAACAAAATTGCAGACAATATGTTAGTTTTATTGAAAGCATGATTATGATTAAAATAAAACCTGCTTCTGTTTGGGGAATAAAAGGAAAATACTTTGCCTACATATGCCTTTGACTTTATTAATCATTAATTCTCTTTCCTTTCAGTATTATGAGATGTCCTATGGGCTGAACATAGAGATGCACAAACAGGTAGGTACCATCATGTTCCCTCATTCTCAGCTCTGTGTCGGGGGGGATGTCAGACCCGGGAGGAGTCTCTCGTAGGCTGTGAACTGAGCTGAGCGTCAGTAATGGACTGTAAACAGACACGTCTAAAAAACAAGGCAACAGAACAGCAAACAGCTTGCTCGGTTGCGGCTATGTTCAGCAGCGGTGTAAAACCTGGATTTTTCCCAGCCTTTTTTGATAAGATTAAAGGTAGACTTTGGCAAGCTTGTCCTTTGACTTAGTGATGAAGCATGTGCTGATTAGGATGATCATTAATTACAGGAGCAGGGCAAAAGTCATAGGCGTGTCAGTTATTGTGCTCTCATCATTATCAAAAGATCCAGTATTGCTTCATAGATTAATCGCACTGATGCTTGAAGTGATAAAGATTGCACAAGTTGAACGGATTCCCATATATGCCACTTTCAAACCCATAGCCCAGGCTGCAGCCGCCCTGCTTGGTTAATGACCGTGTTGGGGGCCATGGCGGATTGGCGTGGTGGGGTGATCCATCAGTGTCTTGGCCGTGTGTCACGCTGCCTCATGTCTGTCAGGGCCGGGGCCGCTCTGATAGCTTCTGTCAGGCACTTATCGCCGACCAGAGGAAAGAAGAGTGGGGGGTGGTGGAGGGGGAGCCGGAGACGAGTTGGAGAATAGGGCTGGGGGGAGGGGCAACCACCCGGGCTCTGTGTAAACAGGTTAATCGACTGATCCATTTTAGCGCCTGACTTTTATCTGGAACCTCAACAGAGCTGACGGAAGCGCTTGAATAATTCATCAGTGGGGCCCTAACCTGCTGAACGGCGTGTTTGTGAGCAAACAGTGTGGGCCCCGTCCCTGCAGCTCGCCTCCACTCCCCCAACCCCCAGCTTACGGCCCAGGCAGGGGAGGGGGAGCAGGAGGAAAAGACGGGGAGTGGTTAACAGACAAGTCTGAGATGGATTATTGGATGCACGTAGGCATATTATTTTCCTGCCAGGTTATTTATTCCATAGTGAGGAAATCCATTCCTCTAACTGTGCCTTTTTTCATTAAGGTGCGGGGGACATAATTCAGATTTTCAGAATGCACACACCAGCACAGGCTCAGATAGACTGATGTGGCAGTGTTATCTGATCCCCTTCTATCAGGCGTGACAGTATGTAGAAGCAAACAGGCTAATTTCTGCCGCGTGATGTCAGTCGGTTATTACCATCATCTGGTGCTTGTCTCCCAAGTGCTCCACATGGTTCAGGGCTTGGATGTTTGCATGGCTCAATCAGATTTGGCTGTTACCTGTAGTCGTAACCGAGACATGAGACCCATGGCTGCGGGAAATCATTTGCTAAGTAGTAAAATATCTGCTGTACCCAAGGCCAAAAAAAACTTGGGTCAGCCACTGGACTGTCTGCAGCGATCACACAAAAGAGCCAAGCCGTCAGGGCTCCCATATCCCGTCATCCTGGACTGCATTACAATAACTCCAGGGTGTGAACCGCTGGGTGTCAGGTCCACTTATATAAACTGAAAAATTACTGCGTTTTAAGATATGGCCAGATATAGAAAAGCTGTTCTTTGTTAGAATACGATTATTGTTTTAAGATCACAGGCTTCCTTGGACTCTGTGATTGACAAGGTTAATCATGATCCAGGCACTCTTTCAAGCGGATTTTTTGGCTTCAATGATAACAGATCAATACAGGTCACTTAAAAATAGCAAACAGACATTTATTCTCCACTTGAGGCTTTGTGCAACATCTGAGTTTTAGTTTTCAGCCTCGATATGAGAGAAGTCTAATTTTCTTGCTATTAGAAAAATAAGGAAACGGAAAACTTGGACAAATTGCGAGGGGCTCTAAATCGGAGCAGTCAAGTATTGTTTATAGATGGATCATGTGACCAGAGCTACCAGTTGTGCGTTTAATGCTCATCAGTGTTTTGACTCCATGTTCCCCCGCTGTTGATAGCACACCATTGACAAGCCAGCCTCAGAGTGCTCTTAAAGTGGTGCTACACAGGTCCGAGTACCTGTAATTGTGCAGCAGCAGCGCAAAGCTGGCCTCTCAAGGGCCAAGCTGTCATCTACTTAAAGTGACAACAGCCCCCATTTTATCTGCCAGCAGAGCAAAAAAAAAAAAAAGAGAAAGGCGAAAAAAAAAATCCTCCCAGCACTGCACTGTATCTGTTTTGACAGCGGTGGCGAGGTTGAGTTTGATGCCTTTTCTGTGTATTTGCATGTTGTGTTAGAGAGTGCAGAGGCTGCCAGTTGTTGAGGGCGCAGTGGATCAGCCACCTCCTGACCTCTCCCAGCCAGCTGTCACCATGACACTAAGCTACAGCGGAATGGACCGTGTGCTCAAGGCCTTTTCACAAATCCTGTCAAATGTTCGACTGCTATTGACATGGCTTATCTCAACAAACATGGATTATACAGGCTCTGTAGCTTTTCAACAGTTTCTGAGGGCCTTCTTGAGCTCTTTCTAGAGCACTTACTATATTGCATTTATACTAATTCTCATAAAACCTTTATCGTTGCTTTATTTTGCTAGAGTTCAGCGTCTTGCTTGTCCGTAGATATTATTCACCATTAGTGTTATCTCGAGGATCGTTGTGCTGTATTGCGTGCGTTCATTTATTTGTTTCACATTATTGCCCCTGATCCCCGGCTTCGCTTTGTTTCATCTGATATTTCATCTTCAGCTTGTTGTTTGTCCTGCTGGCTTGCTCCGGCTAAGTGGCTATCCATGTTGCAGCTTGGGTCAGCAGGTCTCATTCTGTCGGACATTACTCTCCGATCTCTGCGGCTCGGCTCAGAGGTAATATGTCTGGCTGACAAAACGGCCTGGCATTTCTGCCATGTGTAATAAATAAGCCGGCGGTCTGCAAAGTACATTGTGTGTGCTGCTCCAAAATGAAAAATCAGAGAAAATCCCTGTGATGTGTTTGTGTTCCGCAGTGGCCCTGGGTTGAACTGCAGCTCATAAATTCCATAGATGATGTAGCTTTGGCACTGTTATTTTTCTGCTCCCAGTGCAGAGCTTGAACCTGAGAGGTCTCATCTCCCATCTTTTGTAGAAAAAAAAAAAAAAGAGGAGGCAGAGCGAACGCGCTGTGTGCAGTGTTTTTGCGGAGGGGGGGGTGTTGTTCAGATCACACCTCCTCCTACTCCTCCCATTGCTCCTTTTATCCGCCATTCATTTGCCGTGTTCATGTGATCGACAGGCTGAAAATTCAATTTAATGACCTGCTTCCCAAGCACGTAATATGATTTTAAAGCCTGTTACGGTCAAGCAGAGGTGCCATTTGCATAATGATCCCAGCAAGATAGGGCTGCAGCCGTTGCCATGGCAGTTGGTAGACAAGCAGAAGAATGGAGGCAGGGCTCCGGTGGATGGGTGATGGGAGGCTGGGAGGGTGGGCTGGGTGCTTGATTACAGAGAGGAAGGGCCCAGGCGGCGAGCTGGAGCTGACTGCACGCTGCAGCATTTACAGGTTGTCTAATGGTATCGATCGCGCGTCTGGAGGCGCGCTACCCTCGAGGTCATTTTGGTCGGCCCGGTTAAAACCCTTTAAATGTAAACTGCTGACGGCGTCACCTGTAAGTAAACAGGGGAGTATGGTTAGCGGGCTTCACTTCCTGGGGTGTGGCGGTGTGTTTTTTTTTTTAACTCTGAGGTTAACTGCAGGACAGCACGGTTGCAGACGAGGTGGAAGGAGGGCAGAGCGAGAGAGGATCCTCTCAACGCGGCAGCACTCTGCCTGCTCATATCCGTTTAGCATGGAGTGCACTCTCAGCACAGCTGTGCCCCATCCCCCTGGGCTCTCCTAATGTTTTAAATATTTCAAATGTCAATATCACGCTGTTTAGAGGATGTTGAGTCAAGCAGTTCTGATTGCTGCAGTAATTGACTTAATCGGTGTAAACATTAAAGGCGGGGTTATGTGAAGTCACTGTCTGTTCCATCGCTCATCTTTTGCTCCTCTTTTTCTTTCTCTGTTTTGCAGACGGAGATTGCCAAGCGGCTCAACGCAATTTTAGCTCAAATTATGCCTTTCCTGTCACAAGAGGTGAGTTGTGAACGTGGCTCACCTAAGATTAGCGCTAAAATAATGTCACCGCTGAGTTCTATAGATGGCACTCCGAAAAGCGGAAAGTTCAGGTTAAGCAATTTCGAGCAATTGCGTGTGGCGTTTGCCCCCACTTTTAAAATTGCTGCAGTGCTCTGAAAACGAAGTGAGAAAGCCACAGATATAAGTGAGCATGAGTGGGTGCGTGATGGATGTCCCGATATTCTTTTTCCAAATGTCTTTTTGTCTCCACAGCACCAACAGCAGGTTGCTCAGGCAGTGGAGAGGGCTAAGCAGGTGACTATGACCGAGCTGAATGCCATCATCGGGGTACGTGGACTTCCCAATCTGCCTCTAACCGTGTGTATACCCCTTTTATTACTTTATTTCACCTTGTCTTGGGACAACCCTGCAGTCAAGATAATCACTATCTATACATGTTTGCCTTTTAAATGCTTCTAGTAGTCGATTTATATGTTTTTTGATATTATGTAATAATACAGCTTTGCCTCTTCTGAAAGAAAATGTGTTAATATATTTCTCTCATATATTCTGAAGCAATGAATTTCAACTACTGTGTGTGCGCTCGCAACAAGTGTAGATTCTCAAGAGCTGCTCTCTTGCTCTTTTGGTCTCTGTGGCATCTTCACTGCCTTGTTGTGCGTTTTATAAATGCAAGCGCGAGAGCTCTTAATTGCTTTAATTGGCTAAGGTTTTAACGAGGGGCCTCATCCCTCACTGCTGACCTGGATAGCTGTGGGAATTAAAAGGCTGCGGCTGAGCAGAACACACACAGGCAGCGAGCTGCGAGCTAGCCGAGGCATTGCGGACAGCAGTCAGCCATCACGGGCCTGCCTGCAGCTCTCTTTGCACACCGTGTGTAGACCGCTGTAATGTTGGTGTTCATCATCGCTTCAAAACACCATCTGCTCCTCATTGATCAGCTACACCCGCCCTGGCCCTCCTAAAACACCAGCAATCACTTTCCCCCCTCTCGATACAAAAGCCCGCGCTATCAGTGATCTTATTACTACAGTTGGAGTCTTTAGCATGCGTAAGAGGCCAGCCCCTGAAGGCTGACTTGATGACTGGAGGAGCATATTGGAATTCAATTAATGCCCCCTTAGTGACCTTTTGTTCCAGGATAATTGCTCCCTAGAATTTGTCTGAGTAGGTGATGGAGAGTGTTTTTTTTTTTTTATCTGTTGGACTGAAGCAGATGCTTTATTACACTTTCACCAAAACTGACCAGCTGCAAGCAGCAGTTGTTCCTTAGAAAAGCAAATTAGATTTTTGGCTCCTTCCTCGTTCTCTCTCTCTTTCTATCTCTCCATCTCTCTCTCTCTATCATCTATCGCCTCTATCTATTGTGTTTGGTATAATGCTGGAATATTGCTGAACATTTGGTGTCTTCAGCTCTGATATTTTTCACTGTTGGTGGTGTGCTGCTTTATGTCCATCGTTTGCAGCTAGTAGCATTCAAAATGTCCACCATATAAAATATTGGACGGGCCCTTTCATGACTTAAGTATATGGTCCTTTTTGGCACCTGACCCATTTTATGAAGCGCCCACGTCACGCTGGTCGCTCATGTCAGAAGAGGTGAAAATGTAGCTACTGTATGTTTTACGAATACCTTTCCATTAGTTATTCATTGAGTAGAAGCTCTGTAGGCATGCCAAAACCCTCATGCATATTGTAGGGCAAGGTGGGGTAAAAGAGCGAGCCAGGCAGACAGGAGCCAGCTGCATGCTTTATTGATGGGGCTGAGGGCCATTAATAGGATGCAACTAGGGCAGCTGCATATGTTGAGATTAAACTGACGGTTCCTGTCTGATCAGAGAAGAAAAAAAAAACACGAAATACATAAGTCAGCTGAGAAACGGGTGATAAGCCAGATTTTCTCCCACCTGGAGAAGGCCTCATACTGGCAGTCGGACAGATTACTTCTGTCCATCTCGCCATGAATTGCAGCGTATAATAATGGAGCTGTGGTCCTGACCACGTTCTGTCCTCTTTTTGCAGCAGCAGAAAGCTGCCCACAAATATACATGTGGCATCCACAAATATCCACATTATACATTTTCTCGGTTTTGTAATGGGCCGTGCTGCTGTCAATGGACTCTGTGCATGCACACATCTGGGTTTGAAGTCTTGTTCATGTTGCACAACCCTATTTGCTGCCCAATTGCAATGCATTTCACAGAAGTTAGTTTAGTTGGTACACGACAGCTTACTGATATATTTGATAATTAATATATTTGCTCACTTTTGCATAAGTGTGTGTTTGTGTGTGTGTGTGTTTTTTGTAGCTATACTCTGAGAAAAATAGGGGGAAAAGAGTAGGTCTTTATCTTGGAATATTAAATTAGAGGAAATAGGCCAGACTCCTTTCTTTATTTATTATTGTCTTCATTTATGGCCGTCTAATGAGGGCTCTCGCTGATCAACCATGCATATTACCCATCAGTGCCTCATTAAACACAATGAGCAAGGATGGCTCTCCCCTGCCAATGAACTGGCTCTTTAATTTCCCTCATGGACACAATATTATAACACAGTCACTTTCTCCCTTGCTCTCCTCTCCCCTCCTCCCCTCTCTCCATCCTGGGTACATTTTGTAATTGGATTGACATCTGCCCTATGGAGCGGAGGACAAGGTTGTAAGTTAAAATCCTGTCCACCATTTTCCAACACAGCCTTCTCTACCTACGGGGCAGATAATGCAGATGGATGGAAGCAATTAAAAAGGCCCTCCAGACTTATTTTTTATGGACATATTGTAGTAGTGGGCGCCCTTTTGTAAGCCCGGTGACTGAATATCTGAATGAATAATGTATTTTTAACTGTGTTAGGCACATCCACCACATTGTAGCGCATGTTGTTCCACTTCCCCGCTCATTACAAAGAGTGTAATATTCTTGAAATAGCCATAAATGGTCACCGATTGAAGTTGGTCTTGTAAAAGAAAGGAGGCGCATGCTGTAACAGCAGCTGAATTATTCAGCTGGCTCGTAGACGGGTAATAAATTGCTGATGTTTTTATTGGTGTCTCAGCTAAGTATTATTTAACCTTGCTTTAAACTGCTTACTTCCATGCTGAGTGCCTTTTAACTCCCATCCATTTCCCCGTGCCTTTCAAATATTGATGGTGAATATTGGAGGGTTGACTGAGTGCCAGCATGGGACCCCTGGTCCTGGCTCCCACAGCAGCCTTCCAGACGCGCACAAACACACACTCAAATGCTCCGAGTGAGAGGCAAGGAGTGCCAGCTCCTGGCACTTAGCGTTCCTTCGGTCTTTTCAAGTCGGGGTGTGCAAATGATTCATGTTCTGTGTATCCGCCGACGTGAATATGAGAGGAGTAAATAGACACATTGGTTGTGTTTTTTTTTCTGAAGCATTTAAAAAGCAGGTAGTTGTTTTGCCCACAGGCTGACAGATTCATACACTGGCTTCATGTTCCTTCAGGATTGCTCAACTCACTGATGGTGCAGTAAGAGAGAGAGAGCTGTGGTGCTGCAGCGTGCGATACGCTGCCCAAAATGAAATGATTCCTCTGTACTCGGAGCTGGTTGAGTCAAACTTAGTTCTGCAGTTTGATAAATATTCCTGTTATGTAACTTCACTAGAGCAGTCTGCTCAAAGTGTCTCATGTGTTGGACGTCTTGAGCAATTGATCGTTCGTCAGAACTTCTACTCTCCTCAGAGCAGATCTGGGGTTTATGCCACCTTGGTCTGCTATGGAAATAGCGCAGATTTAGCGAGGATTTCCATCTGATCCGGACAGTAATAGATGTGTGAATGTGCTAATATCATCTGGGGTTTAACTGATCAGCTTGTGTTTAGTGTGCTGTTTCTCCTTGCCTATCCCCTCCAACCCACTTGTTGTCTCTTGTCTGTCCATCTTGCATGTCTGCTTGCAGCAGCAGCAGCTCCAGGCGCAGCACCTCTCCCATGCCGCTCACGGTCCTCCGGTCCAGCTGCCCCCGCACCCCTCGGGCCTGCAGCCTCCCGGCATCCCGCCGGTGACGGGCGCTGGGTCGGGCCTGCTGGCGCTAGGTGCCCTGGGCAGCCAGGCCCACCTCCCGGTGAAGGATGAGAAAAACCACCACGATCTAGAGCACAGAGGTGAGGAGCCTGCTTAACCCATTTATTTAGGAAAAACACTGTATATTATTTTGAAGATGTTAACAGGAGGGGGGAGGGGTTACTCCTCGGTCTCTAGAGTGGATTGTAGGGCCCTTAGGTGAGGAGCACATCCTGTCTGTTCACATTCTGTCTGGGTAATGAGCTGGTACATTCCCAGCCCATGACTGTATAAGCTATTCAACAGCTCTAACACACGGTGATAAGAGGGGGCCTTGTGCCCTGCAGTTGATTCTCACACGTTCAGCCAGAAGCATCTGTTATGATATGCTAACTGGCTTGTTTTTCTCTTTTTTTTGCTCCGCTTGGTTTCATCACCACCCCGGCTGCCGTCGCCATGACGTCTGCGATACAGAGAATGCGGTGAGTGTCCAGAGCCTTGTTCTTTTCTTGCCTGTCAGTTTTTCACAGTTCATCGCCGCATTTTCGTCTCCACTGCAAATGTCAATTAAACATCCCTGCTAACCACGCGCCAGCGCCAAATTCATGCTCCGCTGTAATCAGCTTTCAATAAAATGATTAATGGGAAATGAGGAATATAAATCCTGCGTGTTTAATCCAGAAGGGAAATGACTGGTATCATGCTGGAGAGATTAGAAGCCTTGTAATTTCATCACAATTAAAGAAAGACTTGGACTTCCCCTTCTTAAAGGATTTATTTGATCCCTACTGTCTCACTTGTTTACCAGCTCTACTCTTTCTCCTCCTTGGCATGTGATGAATATTTATGAACACAAATGGAGAATTGTTTTGTTTTCTCCCCCCCCACACACCCACCCCGTCTGGGTGGACCTGCTAAAGCGTTTTATTTGAATAGCTGCGATCTCTGATGGGCTGTGATGGGCCTGTGAGATTGTGTTTCTGTAGACTGGGCCAGCTGAATGGGTGCAGTCATGTCTGAAGAAATGGAACTCCTGGGGCGATTAGCAGGCCTGTTTTGTTTCTGCGCTCTTGTCCCAGGTCATCTGATAGCAGAGTGGTGACTTTGGTTAATGAGTCACGCTAAGCATCTCTTTAAAGGTCAGCCATTATGCAGACGGTGGCCCTTTGCCCAGGCTGCTAGTCCATCAGCCATTGTTCTGTACTCCGGGCTGCCGCTGACTTGGTCCAGGTTGTTGCTTTGCTCCCTTGGAGGAAGGGGAAGGAATCGGGGAGGACTTGGCGCTTTCGCAGGCAAATGGCAAACTCCTGTGAAAGCCGCTGGACACCTGCCTAGTTCCTCCCGTTCTGGTTGGCGTTTTGGAGTGAGCTGTCCCAGCTTGTGTGGGCAAGGCAGTCTCCATGAAGAAGCAGCAGTCTGTCCCACGCTGCCGTGCCCACTGGCAGGATATAGATTCTCTTTCTTTATCAGAGCTCAAAGCCGGAGCTTACATGGTGCCCAATTGCGCTGCAGCAATCAATGCCCACGACATACAGTTTTTCTCTCTCTGTCTCTCTCTCTCTTTTTCTCTCGCTCTCACGCTTAGCCCGACTGACTCCAGAGAAAAGGCCCTCTGTTCAGCCACAACACACTGCTCATGTCCCTGTGAGGCTGTTTGTTGTCCGGTTATGAGGAGGAGGAGGGAGCCCAGCTTAGAAAACAAGCCCTCCTCCTTTCACTTCAGATAACGGCCCATTCTGTTGTGTGGCCAGGGACAGGCTTGTGTGTGAGACGGGGGCTTGGCTGGTGTCAGGGTACTGTTTGGATCTGGCCTACAGCTGCATTTTTTAAGAGTCTGCGGCAATCCACAGTTGTGTGAATGAGGCACTTTTTTAGTGTTCACTGTGTGTTCTCTGTGAACTTGTAGCAGATGAATGACTCACTGACTCTTTTTTTATGACAGAAGACGAAATGGTACTAAAGCTCCTTTTTGCCATTTTTTTTTCTTTTTGCAGAATAACTCCATATCCCCGTCAGAAAGCTTACGCACAGCCAGTGAGAAGCACCGCAGCTCCTCTGACTACAGTCTGGACTCCAAGAAACGCAAAGTGGAAGAGAAGGACAGCATGAGCAGATATGTGAGTCGCTGAGAAATGGCCGTAGACAAAATACCGCAGGTTTCATTAAAAAGCGATTGTCTCATTTGCTAATTGTCTTTTACAGGACAGCGATGGAGAGAAAAGTGATGACCTGGTGGTGGATGTGTCTAATGAGGTGAGCATTACCCCATATAATTGCAAATTTCATATTGACAGGTGCTGTGAATAAAATAAATAAATAAATAAAAAATCAGTAAAATATATATATATATATATATATATCCGTTTCTCTCCAGGACCCCGCCACCCCTCGGGCGAGCCCAGCCCACTCCCCTCCTGAGAATGGCATTGATAAGCCCCGCCCCCCAAAAAAGGACACGCCCAACAGCCCTGCATCGGTGGCATCCTCCGGAAGCACCCCGTCCTCCAAGGCCAAGGAGCTCAGTCATGTAAGACATGAGGAGAGTAGGAAACAAACTAGGCCAGGAAGAGGTTTAAAATGAAAATGGCAGAGAGAGAGAGCGCGAAGGGATATGTGCAAATAAATCTAGGACGTTTTCTGCAGTGGATTAGGAATGGATGTCGGTGCTTTAAGTGCATGACTAAACGTCAGGGATAATATTGTCCCGCATCAGGATCAGTCAGGTCTTCTCTGTTAATAGCTGAATGTATTTAACTATTCCAGCATCCCCCCCTTCGCTTCACTAAGAGATTAAAGCCAAAGCAGTAAGGGGATAAAAAAACGGCCCCATCTCCATTGTGGCCATAATAGGTTTTAGAATAAATAGCAGTTTATGGCTCGGCAGGACTATGAGGGTTGTCAGAATTAGATTGGATTAAGTTCAGTTTGCTCTCAAATTGTCAGTCTGCACAGTGCCTGTTTTTTCCCGGGATTGTGAATGTGCCTGCTCTCTCGTTCGCTCAACAGAATGACAAATCCTCCACGCCTGGCCTCAAGTCCAACACCCCCACTCCCCGAAACGATGCCCCTACCCCTGGCACCAGCTCCACTCCTGGGCTCAGACCCATCCTGGGCAAACCACCAGGCATGGAGGCTCTCGGTTGGTACCGTTCTCTTTTCCTCTCTCTAGAAATAGAGACAATCTTTTTTTTTTTCTGTCCAATTTCTACCGTTATGTCACATACCGATATCGTTTTCCTGTCTTTGTCTGCAGCAGCCCCAGCCTTGCGTACCCCTCTGTCCATCGCAGGCTCCTACCCTACGCCCTTTGCCATGATGGGCCATCATGAAATGAATGGAGGCCTGACTAGTCCCGGTGTGTATGCTGGTCTGCACATCTCTCCTCAGATGAGCGTTGCAGCAGCTGCAGCCTACGGACGCTCCCCTATGGTAACGCCCCTTCCGGTCCTTTCATGTAGTTGTATTAGCAATCACGCTAAAAGCACAGCGCAGTTTAGAATACCACATGGATTTGACTGTGATAGTAACTCTGTTGTTCAAACATTTTGTCATCTTCCAGGGGTTTGATCCTCACTCCCACATGAGGGCCCCAGGCCTTCCTGCCAGCCTCACATCCATGTCTGGTGGCAAACCGTAAGCATCTCACCTATTGTGATGTACTTGTGCATTTTTAAACACGGCACAATGCCATAAAACACTTAACCCGGCTCCTGTCTCTTCCTTTAGGGCATATTCCTTCCACGTCAGTGCAGATGGCCAGATGCAGCCCGTGCCCTTCCCACCCGACGCCCTGATTGGCCCCGGTATTCCCCGCCACGCCCGTCAGATCAACACACTGAGCCACGGCGAGGTTGTGTGTGCTGTTACCATTAGCAACCCCACACGCCACGTCTACACTGGTGGCAAAGGCTGTGTCAAAATCTGGGATATCAGCCAACCCGGCAGTAAGAGTCCCGTGTCCCAACTGGACTGTCTGGTGAGGAGGGCTGTTGATTCGCATTTATTTCACTCATTACCAATGTTTTTTTTTTTTTTTTTTTTTCTGATGATGATCTGTTGATTCAATACCATATTTCATTAACAATGGGATCACTTATCTCTTAACATAATCTTAAACATAAAATATCTTATAGGTACAATTTGTCCAATATTGAGTATAATTATTATTTCACTTGCAGATAATTTAGCTTATTTCATTTTTTCCCCACTTTAGTCAGTTTTAAAGAAAACGTTAGTCTTGTTTTCTTAAAACAAGATCAAATTGACCAAAATCAGGAAAAACAACTTTGAAATCAAATAAATTATATGCCAATGGAATAAGATATTTCTTCTCAATGTTGGACTAATACCAAAACACAAATCAACAGCATATGCATTGCTAAACAAGCTTTTACCCAGTATTTGTGTATAAGAAGGAAGTACTTTCGGCAACCAAGTTCTGACCAAGGAAGGATAAACCTTGCACTTCCAATAAATTATAGTTGACTTTATATATATACATAACTAAGTAAATTCAACAAGCTCAAAACATACCTGACTAGGTTTGAGAATACTCTGTGGTTGGTGGTGTATTGTGGTGGCAGGATTTTCATCGTCTTTTGGCTCGTTCCTAAATCTCCTCTCGAGCTTGGCTGCCCTGAAACACGTATTGATTTGCTTTGTCCTCTGTGCAACAGAACAGGGATAACTACATCCGCTCCTGTAAGCTGCTGCCTGATGGCCGCACATTGATTGTCGGAGGCGAGGCCAGCACATTGACCATCTGGGATCTGGCCTCTCAGACACCCCGCATCAAGGCTGAGCTCACCTCCTCGGCCCCGGCGTGCTACGCCTTGGCGATCAGCCCCGACGCCAAAGTCTGCTTCTCCTGCTGCAGCGATGGAAACATCGCCGTCTGGGACCTCCACAACCAGACGCTCGTCAGGTTAGTCAGGAGTACAACTGAATTGAATTGAAATGTGCGAGTAATCTTAAAAAAAAAAAAAAAAGTGGAACGTATCAATCATTTTTTTTATATACCTCCTCTTCTCTTGATTGTAGACAATTCCAGGGTCACACGGATGGCGCTAGCTGCATCGACATATCCCACGACGGCACTAAGCTGTGGACGGGCGGCCTCGACAACACTGTTCGCTCCTGGGATCTTAGGGAGGGGCGACAGCTGCAGCAGCATGACTTCACTTCACAGGTACAGCTGAGCTAAACTGACACATGCTCTTCTAGACTGGAAGGGTGAACAGACCCCTTCCTTTTGATAGAGGGGTCTATGATGTCATGTTTTTCTTAAAGACTGAAAAGTTGAGATAAACACTTAGGAGGTTTGAGCTGATATAGCCTCCTTATGTAGAACAGCTGACGATGTCATTTGACTTTGTGTGCAAAGTTAGATAAGATGATAGATAACCACTGTTTTTTTGTTTCTTAAATTTATCAGTCATCATGATTACTATTCTGTTTTTTGCGTGTGCTTTCGTCAGATTGTTGTCTCTACTTCTTGTCTTGAGGGTTTGTTCTTGTCTGGGTTTTAAGACAAAATAAAAGATAAAATCGAGATGTGCTGCAGGAGGGTGGCTTCAACTTCGAACTCACAGTAATAATGTTTTCTTTTGGCGTTCCCAGATCTTCTCCCTGGGCTACTGTCCGACTGGCGAGTGGCTAGCTGTGGGCATGGAGAGCAGCAACGTGGAGGTGCTGCACCACTCGAAGCCCGACAAGTACCAGCTGCACCTGCACGAGAGCTGCGTCCTCTCCCTCAAGTTCGCCTACTGTGGTATGAACACCCTCACTGAAAGGGGCCCTCTGCCCACCCTGTTTTATTTAGTACTAAAACGGCTGGATGGCCTTTGTGCTCTAGATGTTACAGATCCGATAACTCTGCATTTGTAGCTATTCTTCCGCCGAGCCAAGGAGGTTTGATTGCGTCGTTCTTTTTCTTTGCAGGTAAATGGTTTGTAAGCACTGGGAAGGACAATCTGTTGAATGCATGGAGGACTCCCTATGGCGCCAGCATATTCCAGGTATGCGGATCAATACTCACTTTCTGTCTGCAGCCCATCCAAAAGCATGCACGCTTGTCTCTGAGAGGAAGGGCGCAGTGACCGCTGTCTGACAGGACTCCCCTATCAGTGAAAACCGAACCGGGATTATTGACTTGACAAAGACGTTTTTCTGAGCGGCATCAGGCCAGAACTTGATGTCACTGCAAACCAATCTCGCCCTTGTACTCTAATCTTCCCCACTTTACCTCAAATGTAGTTGAGCACGTTAACCACCTTTGAAACTAAAATGTTTGTTTTTTTTATCTTCTTTTCTCTACAACAGTCCAAGGAATCCTCCTCTGTCCTGAGCTGTGACATCTCAACAGACGACAAGTACATCGTGACAGGCTCTGGTGACAAGAAGGCCACTGTGTATGAAGTGATCTACTAGGACAGCCTGCGTTGTATGGGAGCACGCCGATGCTCAGGAACAGTAGACTCTTCCTCCATCTACCTTCCCTCACACAGACAGCATGGATGTTGCGTGCAGCCCCGGGACGGATGGATGGGCAGGAAGTTTGGCAGTGCCAGACTTAAAATGGACATTGGGTGC
Organism: Lepturacanthus savala; assembly: GCA_030544235.1. Lineage (NCBI taxonomy): Eukaryota > Metazoa > Chordata > Actinopteri > Scombriformes > Trichiuridae > Lepturacanthus > Lepturacanthus savala. The sequence goes on from CM060465.1 coordinate 20,853,687, forward strand.
TGTCGTGGCCCCTGGATGCAGTTTCAGGCTCTGCCCTTCCTCACTCATACGACTAACACTTGTACAGCGAGTGCAGTTCCCAAGGCACTAAGAAGAAAATAATGTCTTGCTGTTTTTCTGTTTGTTGGATATTTCTTTTTTTTTTTTTTTATTCGTCCTTTTTAATGTGGAGATAAAGTTCCATGACACAACTAGAAGCGGCGCTTCGCTCTGGAGCTTCTCCTTGGAGGTCCTGTGAAAAGTGTACATAATGGAGTAATAAAAGGCCTTTTATAGATTTATATTTTGGTGTCCAGTTACGCTTGTGATGGTTCTTTCTTGTTCTCTCCGTGATTTTCTGTCCCCTCTGGGGATGGAAATTAGATTAGGACTTTGTAAGAGGATATTCTATTTCAGTTTTTTCCCTCTTCTGCTTTTTTTTTTTTTTCATGTTCGTTGTCCAGGATGACCTTTTCGGAAATCTAATTTGGATTTTTTTTCTCTCCCTGACAACAGCCTTTTTTTTTCTGCTATTTGCTATAACACAGACATTTGTCCCATGGATTTTAGCAGTGGAGGATTCTGGAAATGCTCTTTTTTTCAGACTGGAAGGAATAGAAAATCATGGTTTCCACTTACATCTAGCCTTTGGCCCTGCTCAGCAGAAATTTAATGTTGAGATGAAGACCTATCCCTGAACACTGGCTGCTTTCAACATGAAAATGGATAACTATCAACCGGGAAGACTGATGGGCTTCATGGAGAAGCAGCTGTGACTTGATTTCAGCCTGTCGACTCGACTATCGTATGACTCTTCATTGCTTCACCCAACGAAGTTTAGTCATCGGTCTATAAGAGTTCATCATTGCCTCTCTGGTTTTTACTGTCTGTGACTGATACGCAGGACTGCCACAGTTACTCATAGAGGTAGCGGCCAAAGCCCCTACAACATCTTGACATTTTGGGTATGCTCTGTTTGCTTTCTCCAGTATTTCATAATATTCCATTACGAACCTACTCATAGACAGGAATGATCTCTGCATAAACACCTTAGACTGTAGCATACACGTGTCATCATCCCTAAGGATTGTACAGTTGACAGTTGTTGATAAATCAATAAACTGTTTTTATATAAAAAAAAAAATCCAAATGACTGATTTTCTGTAGTGCCGCTGGTGCGTCGCTTTTATTGCGTGAATGGAGCGAGAGCAGCTTTAGCTTTCTAGATGCTGATGAATATTAAATGTTGTGCTGCAGTGCCGCTGTTGTGTTGTTGAGCACCAGTAATTGAGGGAAACGCATAAAGTGGATCACCAAGCTTTTCTCTGGTAAAAAAAAAAATGTGGCCTTAAATATCTTTCTTAACCTGTGCTGTCTTTCTTGCTGTAGTCTGCAGCTACAGTCCATGCAGACATGCTCATCTGCTCTTCTTGACAGTAAATGGAAGCACATCAGTAAATGGCTGTAAATGCATCCAGTAGTTGACAACTGTCTCAGGAGAACCACAGATATTCTGGGTGCTGTTAAAGAGGTTGCTGGGGGAATTCTGGCTGCAGCGTTAACCCAGAAATCACTGAGCTTGCATTAATATTTGAAGGGTGAACCTATTTCTCAAAGTCACAGTGCACTGTAACTAACTGTTTTTGGGGTTGTATCCATGTATGGCAGCAGAAGTGAAAACCACACAGCCCTGCTCAAATTGCTAAAACGAATCTGCTTTTTTATGCAGCGCCACTTCAGAAATATGACGCAAACACCGCTCTCCAGTTCTCTTGAGTGGTCTTTTTGGTAGTCGAGTACTTTTGGGCAGGATGAGGTGAATGCCCCGGTCCTTCCACTCCACAGCAAGGCTCTTCTAGGACTTGCTGTGAGCCCCTTCATGTGGCTGCCTCTTTAGAGATGTTGTTGTTAGATTATAAAAGCGAGGCCGGATGCTTTCAGCATGGAGCCAGCCGCCATGCTCCGCTCTCACGGGCTCATTTGTTAAAGGCTATAGTCTTTCTTTTCCCACATCGCTGAAGTGTGTACTTCCTGTGCGCGTTTGTAGCTTAAGCTCCCTGCCCAAGTAGAATTTTCTTCCTCACTTAATCAAACAGTGGAATATCTGCAGATGAAAGGTTGTACCTCGGGAGTGCCTATTGCTGGACACTGAGGGGGTCATTGTCTCGCCTTCCGCTGATCTACCTCTCAATGGAGGGCTTTCAGCAGGTTCTCATGCGAAAGTCCATGCTACCGTGTTCTGTTTAGTGGAGGGCTACAGTGCATGGCTAAGAAATTAGAGTGGCACAAGTGTTTTACAGCAGCTCTAAACATAAGTACTTAGTCCAATTCTCTACTTCTGCTTGGTTTGTTAGAACCAGGACCCTTACAGAAAGCCAAGGGGGGGCTGCAATGCCAATATGTGGACTTACACATGAAATCCACTGTGTGAAAGGTTGTTTTTTTTTTTGTTTTTTTTAAGCTGCCAGGCATTGATCACAGTCCACCAGAATTCTGGCTGGTTCATTTGGCTGGCATTCTGTTTTCTGCCCCCCCCAACATCCATCACACAGAGAATCTGGGGTTTTCTTTCTCCAACAGTGAGGGACTGGCACCGTGCTGAAATGCAGAATAATAATCCCCTAGTATTGCCAGTCCTGGGTTTTATCTGCAATGGATGTGAAAGCCCCTAGTGCCTAGTGATTACAGCATTTGATCTGGGTAATAATGTCTTCACTGTTGCCCTGCCTAGGGCCCGAAGGCAGTGCAGCTCTAATCCACAGTGCATTCTAGTGGAATCGCATTACACAAAGACCACCAGGGTTCTCCTCTAGAGGGGAGGGGTGGTGTTGGTGGAAGGGGGGGGGGTTAAAGGAGGAGGTTGCCATGGAAACAAGCTTCTCTCTCTCTCTCTCTTTCTCTCTCTCTCTCACACTCCCCTCCTGGGATAGATAAGCAAAGGACAGGTTCTATGTTTACTTTCCATGGGCCCTCCAATCCCTGAGCAGGCTGAGCCCTGATAACACGAGCCCTGTACAGCCAGCGACCACTGACAGCAGATAAGCACCCCAGCAGAGCAGAGCAGTCATCACCCTCCAACCAGGATGAACAAACCTGTGAGACCCGGATTCATTTGGATTAGGCTGGATTGCTGCCGCCGCCACCACCGCCGCCGCTGCTGCTTGTGTGTTCAGACTATTGATGTTCACAGGACTTTCTACGTGTGAACTTGATGTTGCACTTCACCTCGTGGAGTCTCACAAGCTTAGTCAGAGGCGCAGTAATGGACTGGATGCTATTTTAGATATCAAGGTCAGGGGAATGACTGCGGCGGGCAGGTTGGTGTCACCGCAGCTGGAGGGCCGCGTAACCAGCAACACTAAATTCCTCCTGATGTGTCCCGAGGAGCAGACGACCGCACATTATCAGGACGCTGTGTCACCGTCGTCTCATGTCTGCCCTTTTGGTAATGGCTGTTTTCCACTGGAAGGCCAGGGTATTTCCTTTGTATGTGTTCCAAGTATCCACTAAAATCCAGTAATTCAATACCCAAAGTAATTAGATTTATATGATACTAATGCTCTGAGAAGGAACCAACTTGCTCTTTGATGTTGAGATCAAGACAACTACAAGTACTCCTTTATTATGTGCATTATGCTAACATGCTAATTATATTTCCACACACATTCTTTGATTAGGGCACAGCTGGAGGTGTATGAGCAACAGGACTAATTACAGAAGAAACGGTAGTATCGAGCTGAAGTGGAGCGAGCTGGATCTCTCTTTTTCTGCCTATGTTTACATTGGAAGATATCCTTTATTTTTATTAAGCTGATTAACAACACGATCACATACTACAGATTAGAAAAATAATACTCTCCACTTTATATGAAATGTTTTCTCAACACAGATTTACACTCAGTAAATATTGTTGGGAGTTGATTAAACACCATGTAATTAAATACAGTGCTAATTTGAAAATATTGAATTGGAGAAACTGAAATATGAAATGGAAAATTTTGATTCAGTTCTGGAATACTTTTGAATAACTTGTATTCATTTTTCACTAAGATACATTTTGATATTTGAGGTCTTGTGTTTTTCAGTTGCAGATTTTATATTTTCAGATTCAGATCTCATTTTAAAAAAATAGTTTAAATTATTTGGTTTTAGATCTCTTTTCAGTTTCAGACCTTTTTTTCAGTTTCAGACTTTGGGCCTTCATTAGAAGTGGGGGGGCGTGGAATCGTGAGTGACATTATTATTATTATTATTATTATTATTATTATTATTATATACCATTATGTATTATAATACATCCATAGAGCGACCGCATAACAGGGAACTAGGGACCTTCCTCAGTCCTGATGCCTTCACTTTACATAACACACGCCATATTCACATGATAAAAAATACTGACAATAGTGACATTTATGTTTAAAGAGATGCTTTAGACTGTACTTGTCACCGAACGCAGTTCAACAGCTATGCTTCAAAAATTGACTTTTCCCACTTCCGCATAGTGTCATGAACGCATCGTAATGTCCGTCGATGAAGGTGTCTTCTCTGGCCAGAAAAATTGCTGCTGGCCGCAGCACCGAGGTAAGAAATATTGGCATTTTTTTTTCAAAAGATACTATGGAAAATATCTTTAAAATTATAATAATGTGTTTCTTGTGTAAATAGGTACATACATAAAGGGAAAATGCGTCTTTAGGTGGAGGAAGCTGGAGATAAAGTATAGGTTTAGCATTAACTAGCTTCATGCTATTAGCTAGTAATTATGAAATTTACACTCCTTACAGTACACCTCAGGTGTTTCCCAGAGTGTCTACTTGGCACTAATCTGTGAATGGGGCCAAATACGGTCTGAAACAGCTGTTTGAACTGAAATGTGTTACTCCTATCAGTATTTTCACTGCCAATGCGTGAGTATGTGATAACTTCTACGCCCTACTTTTCCTGAAGGCATCATAACACAGGAAGGTCCCCAGCTACTCTGCTGTCAATCATGATGCCACGCCCCTCACAGCTTGATACCACGCCCCCTACGCCAAATGGAGGCCAAAAACTCCTCAGAAGTCTTCAAATATCAAAATTAAAAAAAAAATGAAAATAGTCTTTTTATAAGAATTCCAGGACTGAATCGAAATTTAAATTATCCTTTGCTTGTTTTTAGTTTGAATACATAGTTCAGAATCAAACCTTGAAATTTTCTCTTTCAAATTTTGTTTTTTCCAATTACAATTCTAATTTTAAATTAAACTATTGGCCTTGGTTTAGCTCCATATTACATAAAGCAGTGTGTAGTCGGGTCACATATCGGATGTCTCTTAGCTCTTAACAGCTCCATCAAATAGTGATTTCTTTTCCTCTAAATTTTACAGATGGTGTCATTTCAGTAAATGATCCTATATTTCACAAAACATCAAAGATGAGAGGAAAAGTCTAAAGATTTTAAATTCATCCAGTGACCAACTCATTTGGGAAGCACTGGACTAAACAAGCTAACTGTGAATAAAGTAGTGCCTTGGATTTTTGCAATAGGACCACGCTATTATATAAGCTACCTACTAATATAAGTTACATATTCTAAATAAATGCAAATATTAATCTCAAGGTTGCACATCAACATCCTAAAGTTATTGGTCACCAAGAAGCACTTCTTTTTAGCAAAATAAGTGAAGTATACAGTTTTATTTTCAGGTTATGATATTTGGTAGTGGTTTCTATTTATATAAGCATATCACAGAAAAGTTATTAATAATTTATATTGTCAATAATTAGAACAAAACAATCCATCTAGCTCACTGGGTCCAGTTAATGGCCAGGTGGCCCAGCTGTATAACTTTACTTTTGTTTTTTTTTGTTTTTTTTTTTAAGAAAATTCATGAATACTAGCAACAAGCTAAAATAACAAATGGGCTGCAAAAATAAAGAGACCTTTTTCATGGCAGCCATATTGACCTGATATAGTAGGTAAACACAGGTGTTACCATTGATACTCATTAAGGTTCCATTCAGCTCAAACAGAGTCAGGGTGCTGCACTGGAAAGAATCTGCTACACTAAATGGAACCTTAATGAGGATCATTGGTAACACCTGTGTTTATCTACTATTGCATGTCAATACGGCCGCTGTGAAAAAAGGTCTATTATGTTGCAGGGATGATTTTAAAGATTTCGTTGTACGTGTTTATTTTTTTCCCCCGATATCAAGAAGACTTAACTACGACAGATTTCTTAAGAACTTGAAGTTACAGACCTCCGAGGATGTAACAACATCTCCAAATACATTTACAATTTCATATATTCTATTTAAAGTCAACTTTGACAAAGTCAAATCAACAATTAATTAATAAATTGATGGGTTTGGTTTTGCCCAGACTCAGTGATGATTTTCAACATCAATGTTTGCTGGTCTTTAAAGTAGTTTGGGGTACTTTTATTGAATAAATAAGTTCATTCATGTTTAATCTTTCAATGATTTGCTCCATTAATTTGTCATTTGGTCTATAAAATGTCAATTGCCATTGCCCAAAGGAGCAACTTAAAGTGTCTTATTTGTCCAGTTCAATAACACAAAGATATTCAGATTTATATAGATGTCCAAAAAAAGGAAATATTAACATGTAAGAAGCTGGATCCAGAGAATTCTGTTCTTAAACGTATGCTCGAAATAGAAACAGCTGATAGATTCTTAAAATAGTTGACGATTTTTTTTCCGTTTAATAGACTAATTAGTGCAGCTCTTTAAATATTTGATAGCTGCAGTTCATTAGGTCCTGAAAAACGTATTATTGAACGTTTCATATTTTGGCTGCTTTTGAATAATGTTGCACAACATTTACACATTTTCCCAGAAAAAAAAACAAACAGTTTAAAAAGATTTTCATGATGTTTATTATAATAATCACAATCTGATCGTAATCCCTGTGTTTATTTTTCTGCTGCTAACTGCACTTTACTGCAGTGAATATGCTTTTGGTTAAAGAAACAAAGATCTCAGGGGCGATATGGGTCGTTTCAACGGGTTCATACGGTCCCCTTTCCGGTTGACCTACTACATCACGTTATAAACCAACGACTGGCGCACAGTACAATTTTCAAATAAGATGAATAATCGGATGGCTTTTTTCATTTTCTATGTGATGATTCTATGTGTTGATAATGTTCAAATGTACTGTGTGATTCAATTCTTCTTCTGTGACCAGCTTTCTTGGGTGATTTTGTTCCGGAGTCCTATACCAGCATGGAGAGTGAGGAACATGTGTACATGCCCAACTCTGATTAAGGTGTTTACATGCCGGAGAAAACCAATCGCATCATCTGGGTGTCTTAATCGGAATTGGAGAACTTTGATATTAATCGAAGTAACGTGTTTACATGCACTTCAGTTGTCCATTTATACTCGGATGTTTTTGTGTATCAAGTAAACGTAACTGTTACTTCTCAATATGAAATTCAGTCCATTGGCTAGTGTGGGAGAAATATCATTTTCATTAGCCTTTTTGAGTCTGTCAGAAAACACTGGATTTACTTCCCTACTTTCATTTCAGTATTGCTGTAGTGCACTATGGTCATCAGAGGAGAGGTGCAGAGAGTCGCCTACACTCTAAAAGGCATATACTTTGATCACAAGATTGCCCACCCTTGTCTCTTGGCTTTTTGGAAAGCTCTTACACATATAAGTAGTGAAGTGGCTGCATGATCTCTATGCTGGAGAGCTCAGCCTGTCCAAATACTCTGTTGTGAAACTCAAGTGTTATTCTCAGCCACAAAGTGATATGTTTGCTATCATTCAGTGTAGTGGACTGACACACCTACATTGGGCTTCAGAATTTAAACAGCTAGCCATGATAGCTGCATCGATCTACGGGTGGCAATATCTCTATCAGTCTCTTGGCTCCTTCAGTCAAAACTTTGGTCTAGACTGAAATATCTCAATGACTAACTGATGGATTGTCGTGAAATATAATGAAATTATTGTTTGGAAAAAGAGTATACTCACTCCAAATCCACAATTTGAGGGTGCCTTCACACCAACAGCAGATGGTGCACACCGAACGTTCCATTTGAACCAGAGGTGCTTAGTTTGGTTAGTTTTTGTTGGTGTGAAAGCCTCAGTCGCACTCAGGTGCACTAAATCAATCGCCCTGCACTTGTGTGACATGTTTATATCATTACACCTCTTTATGTCATTCATGTTTCCCAGACATTGTATCGTAATGACTGTGGAAAAGTTTAACATTTGTTGACCTTAAAGGTATAGTGCCTTTATCAGTTCAGCACTGCAGTGTCAAATGACATTTCTGTACTTTGTTTTGTACTAATTAGCAAACATTAGCATGCTAACACGCTCAACTAAGCTGGTGAAAATTGTTGAACATACCTGCTAAACATCTGCATGTTAACACCGTCGTTATGTTAGCATGCTATTGTATCATAGCACCACTGGGCAAAACAGCTTCACACAGCTGCTAACATGGCTGTAAAAGCTTACTGACATTGGACTCATTTCTCAAGGTGAGCTGGTGGAATATTAGGCGGTTTTAGAAGATGCTTTTGATAATCTTATAGACCGAAACATGCCAAAAACCAATGTGCCAATTTGTGGACCAATTCAAGGTCCAAAAAAATGAAAGCCATCAGGAGGGCAAGACCTTGAAAAATCATCAAATAAGTTCATGTGTTAATTAAGCTTTGTCCTTCTAAATGGTCATGTCTATTACAGACCATATTCTTTAATTGTGATGGTTAAAATGCTGTCTAGAGTGAATTAGTGAGGACAGTGGATATTTTACTCCCCATCTCCCCATGTGACGTTAATCATGTCCAAATGAGGCTTCAGTCTCGTTTGGACCTGGAGTCATTTATTACAGAAAAATGGTCAGTAATGTTCATAGATCTGCAAGGCATATAAATAATACCTTTAAATAATCCTTGGTACATTTTGACACCCAAGATCTCCATCTGATGGAATTGTTAGTGAAATAGGGTTTTCTTGTATCTTACTTCCGGCCTCTGGTGTCATTTTTTTCCCTGGTAAAACATTTTATTTCTATTCTTGTTTGGTTCATTGAAGCATCTGTCATTCCCAGTGCTCCCACTGTGCCTGACAAAAGCGGAGCCATGTTAGATTGAAAAGACAGAGGGGCAATCTTTCAAATGGATCTCTTTTTCGAAAATATATTATGACATAATCATGTTTTCTCCTTAAAAGCCCAGGGGAGGCCTGTCTGTCAGATTGCAGTCCTCTCTTGGCTGCCTGGCCTGAACAGAAACAGCAGTTGTGTGTTAATAGAACCCAGAGGCACTCTGAAACCTTACCCATTTTGCTTTGCGCTCTCAGCCAGGAGATTAAAGTCAGGGAAACATTACAGGAGGCTGGATAATTGCCCCTGTGTCTCCAGCAGACAAAAGGCAACGCTCCGGCAATTCCCTCGGTAAATTGTCAAGAGAGGCTCAAGGATCCTTCAAGGCTGCAGCAAATTGTACAGTGCTGTCTAACAAACTACCAATCTCAGGATATTATGACGCTTCCATATATCCTTGGCCATAATGACAGCTTGCACTGCTATAATGGAGTGCAGGCACAAGATAGCTCTGAGTACACTTTCAATAGAAAAATTACTACCCTGGTTCCTGGTCTGCGCTCTTCATTTTTTTTTCTCCTTTTGTTCCCATTTGTATTTAGATTTATTCTGCTATCATTTTTATTTTTCGTTTTTTTTTTTTTATTCATAGCTGAGTGCTGGCTGCTGCCACCAACAGATGATTGCAACCTTTATCCCTAAGGGCCACTTGATCCCCCGACAGGGAAAAAAATCTGCAAGCAGTTAATGAGTTGCCATCCATGCCTAGTGTTAAGGGTGTCTACAAATTAACAGAGGCTTTTGTCAGGGCTCTCCTTCGCTGCCTGGCTCTTTCATGCTCTTGCCACCACTTTCTCTCTCTCCCTCTCTCTGATTCCCCCCATTCCCCGCCTCACACTCCCTCCATGCTCTTCAATTTTCTCCCTCTACCTGCCTGCTTCACGCTCCAGTAGCTCCGTGGCGGGAGCAGCGCTGTCTGGCTTTGGCTCTGAGCAGCACTCATTGTCAGTGCGGTTCATGTTTAGAATTAGCCATTTAATGAGAACAAAAGAAATTAATTGGTGGTTTAAGCCTAATGAGACGTCTGTGAAATTAACGGGGCCTCATCAATAGAAACAAATAAAATCCTTCAGCTTGTTGTTGGGGAGCATTATTGTGACAAAGCTTTTGACACAATGATGAATAGCAGGTCAGGAGAGACCATCTGTGCTTTTTTAAACCCCCTGCAGGAGGGGGATGGAATGTGGGGCTGGCTCGGAGAGATGGTGATAAAAGAGAGAGAGAGGGAGGGAGGGAGGGGGTTAGAAAAGAGACGAGAGAGAGAGAGAAGCTGAGAAAAAAACAAATTCGCCCTGCTTTATTCATCGCCCTTTAGCATGATACCGCTGTCTAACCATGGTTACAAAGGAAATAAAAACCACGGGCATTAGCATGTGAAAGGCACGGGGTCTCTGACTATGCGTCCAGAAAGCCAAAGAGCTCTGATTTCGAGGGATATTTAACCTCCATTCAGAAGGCAACAAAGGCCTGGCTGTCGCGCTGAGAGCAGTGGTTCAGCCTGATTGGGGCTTGGGAGGGAAGGAAAGGAGGGGTAGGGAGAGGGGGGGGCAGGCAGGATCACAGACCTCATTTGTTCCCCCTCTTTACTTTAGCCTGTCTCTATTCCCACTGAAGAGCAGCATCTCCCCTTCCAACCTTCAACCCCCCTCCTCATCCTTTCTCAAAGTTGTAAATGTATGACCTGAGGAATAAATTGGATGGGAAGGAGGCAGCACAGAGTAATACATCTCTATCATGTTTGGTGACCTTTATTTACCACGCGTTGAGCAACACCGTCGTGTTGCGCCGCCTGACGTCCTCTGCTTTTAAAGGTCCCATATCATAGAAAGTGAGATTTCAATAGCTTTTTTTATTATAAGAATGTCTAGGTGTTATATAAATACTGTTTTTATTAATACTGAGTTTTAAAAATGCTCACTCCACAGAGAACAGCACACAGCCTATATAAACCACGCCGTCAGGAATTCTATGACGGCTTCTTTCTATAGCTCCAGAGAAAAGCTTGAGAGCGGAGATGTAAAACTATACTGAGATGATTTTTTTTGTACTTAAACCCCAAAACTTACCTTGTTATAGATATCAAAACTTAAAAATAAAAAACAGGTAAAGTGAACAATATGGGACATTTAATGGCCTCGGCGTGAAAGTTGCGGACGTGATGATGGAGGTGATTTATCTGCGTCTCGGCCCTGCCCCGTCGCTCTCCGGCCACCCAGCAGTGCCGAGCCCAGCCCCAGCCTGTTAGTGTATCATGGAGAAAACTGTTTGCTTTCCTGCTCTGATCAAATAAACAGCCAGGCCATATCTTTTGCGTGTGTGTGTGGGTTGGGTTGGGAGGAGTGGTGTCTGTGTGTTGTTTAACTCTCTGGGTGTAGATAAGGAATTGTTTGATGGGGTAGAGAGAAACGAGAGCGATTTAGGTCAGCTAATCTGATTTACACAGAGATGGTCTGGCCATTGCAGGGCAGTAATTACATAGAGGGATTAGAAGCCCCCCCTACCCCCCAAGCTCCCAACCTGCAGAGAGGGAGAGGGGTGGAGGCTTAAAAGGCCTGAGAACTGCTCGAGTATGTAGCTGCAACAACAACAGCTTGAGCAGTTCTTGGTGCAGCTAAAAAAAAATGGTGTTAAAAAATGGAGGGGGGGGGGGCGTATTTGGATGTAGTAATATTACTTAGCTTGTTTACATGCATTTACATCTGTTGTTACAATTATCAGAATTTGTTTCCGATGGCCAAATCACCATGGAGTCTGCCAGGGGATCCAGTGCACCAGCTGATGTCAACGAGCGAGCGGGAGTCATCCATCAGATCTTTCTTTTTCTTTTCTTTTTTTCCTCCTTCAGGAACATGTTTCCATGTTTTCCCGCCTCTGTTCCACCGCTGCAGCTTTTCTGTATTTGAGTGCGCTTTACATGACACATAATGTGCAGATTGATTGACTTCTACAGGTTTGCCATTCTGTCGACGTTTGGCTATTTTTCCCTGTTTCTTGCGAGGTACACGGGGGCAGATATTCGCCGCCTCTCTCTCGTTGCCATTTGTCTGTGTATTTTTAAAATGCGCAGCTGAATAATTGCGCTGCCAGCGAGCCGTCACTTCATCCACAGGAATGACTTGCACGCTTGGCTGCTATTTCTAAAGTGTGCTTGGCTAATCCACTCATTGCTTTGTGCATTCAGTGCTGTGAACCATAGGGCACCCGCTTGGATGCCCGTGCATAAATTACTGCCATGGAACATAAAGTGCTGGGAGGATTTTTCCTTAACGATCGCCAACGCTTTAAACGCTTCTGCTTCAACAGTCGATACTGCTCAGCCCATTCAATTATTCAGCGGCCCGTCCCTCATTAACAAAATCCTGACCTTGACATGTCTGCCCTATTTCTCTCCCCTGACAGACTCGGCTCTCCAAACGACTCTGTTTGCTCTGATATTGGCTGGGAAATCCATGCATATTGATAAGTTGTTTGCAGTGTAATTGAAAATGTCAGTTATGAGGCCTGTGCAGACAAAGGTCGGCACCAAGAATAAAAGCTGACAGGCTGCTATGTATGGAGCGTATATAGTGCGGGGGCGAGCAGAGTAGCGTCACAAAGGAATAAATTCTCCCGTCTCGCTCCATGTATGCTCACGACATGCTAGTAGGACTTTTAATGACAGAGCGAGAACATTTGGAAGAGTTTGAATTGCATTCCCTTTTCATATAGTTTCATGAATTAGTTTGTGGTCACTTGATTGAAATTCTAATCTGTTTCCAAAGGTCAAATTGTTCATCATTCATGTCTCATGGTCATCTGTAAACATCCGTGGCTCAAACAGTCGATAGGACTTGTGATTATGCTCATCAAATCGGAAACCCATCATCTCTTGATGGGGAGTAGCAGGTGTCTTATCTCGGAAGTGTTGTACTTCGTGTGTCAATCAGAAGCTCCCACGCTCTGCGTAAAGCACTGCCCACGCTACCCGCTCCGCTATCTGACTCGTCTTAATCTGCTCCACCGAGGCGGGATCCGAGGTTAAAGTGCTCGCCACTATTTCTGCATAAACAAAGATTTGGACCTCAATCCCCAGGAGCCTCTGTCGGTTGCTAGACGGCCCCTCCCCTGCCCCTGCCAGACCCCCGTCCTACTCCCCGCAGGCAGAAGTGGTGACTGCCTGCTGGTTCTTTAATCGATTGCTAATGGGTTCAATTCCGTCGTCGAGGAGCTGCTTGGAACCTGGCCCTGAGACTGAATGAAGTGGAAATACCATTTGCGGCTTTATGAGCCGTTATACTGCAGCGAGAGACCTCTATTCGGCATGCTTCGCAGCGCCGCAGAGAGCTTCGCACCACTGCTTGATGGTTTTTCTTATGCCGTCTCCCACCGCTTTCGTCTCAGTGCTTTCCATTTACACTGTGCCCTAAAGCATTTACATCCATTCCATCTACAACAAAATAGCTTTGCTTTGCTGCATTTTTGCTTTTCTCAAAGCCTGATGTGTAGGGTAATTACCATAGTATATCTCCCTTGTACACATGAGGGCCCAACCGATTAATTCCAACTTTAAGCTGCAATATTCATCATTTTTTATCAGTAGCATGTATAGTACCTATGGCCCCGTGTCGCTCAGTGGCTTCTGGGATCACTGTGTCTTATTACCCACAGCAGTGAGGCCAGAGTGTATGAAATATGCGAGTAGTGGATAAGTTATGGAACTGCAGGAGTTTTTATTATTTTATTTTTTTTAGTTTTCATTGCAGTAACACGTTTCCACCTTCCGTGGATGTTGCAGTGAGAGAAAGGTTGTGCCTCATTTCTGAGGTTTCTGCAGCGCTGCTATGAGCTTGCTCTGGCTGAAATGCAAAGCTAAGCAGCCAACACTGCTCTACATTTCACAGCCAGTCCCAGCAGACATGTGCTCTTTGAAGCATTTCTGGGCCAGGGATACAAGTCTTGTTTGTTCAATACTTCTGCAGGGAGGAAAAAAAAGACGAGAGAAAAATGTAAGCTATTTTTTTTTCCCCTTTTACTACGGCGGAGAGTAACATTCTTTGACATCTCAACAGAAAGCTTTGTATTACAGCACTTGCTGCCAGATTCCTTGATAGAATCACCCATGTCAAACAGGAAGAGAAATAAATGCTTCATTGAACTAGAGCTTAGCTTAGTGATGGTGGGAGGGAGGAATGGCAAGAAAGAGAGAGGGGGGCCATAGGCTGCTGTGTGGGTGTCTGTGGGTGTCAGTTCAGTAGGGGAGCATTATTCTCCACCCGCAGTATAAGCACTTTCATAGATGTGGTGTGAATAATTAGTGCGCCTGGCCTAGATAGCCTCACCATTGGACATCTTATCTTCTAAAGAATAGGACGAAGAAAGCCGTAATCAAGGAAATAGGCGATTTCGGTTGACGACCTGGTGCCAGCGGGGTACAAAGCACATGTTTGTGTTTGTTCTTTCAGGCTCATCTTCCAGCGCCAAGTAGAGTATGACAGGATTTACATGCAGGCTCCTAATCTCTGTAAGCGAACCTGTTTCGGGATGTAATTCACATGGTATGTCTTTTGATTCAGATTAGTCTGGGCAATCCTCTTACCCATGGCTCAGTATAACTTATCACTGACAAGGCCGTCTCGTGGAGCAGCGCAAATCCTCATATCCACCCCTCCCAGACTTCCAACTCTTAATTCTAATCTGTCCAAATCTGATCTGAGACTTTAACTTCCAAATACCTCTTGAAAGCCAGAGCTCAAGCTGAAGTTCATGCAAGGGCTTTGGATTACATAAATTGAGGTTTGGGATTTCCAATATGGCCTTATGTTTCAGGGGAAAGGGGGGGTTGGATGTAGGTTGTGCTGGCAAATGCTCTACATTTTATCGTTTTGTCCCCTTAATGTTGAATCTTAAATGCAGGGATCATTACTCATGTTCTGCCCAATATCTTTTGGTAATTGCTACTGTGCCTTTGCATGAATTTACATAAAATATGTCATATTCCCCAAAATGTTCGATTCACAGTCCTTTTTCCCCCCATTCAATCGGGCAGTTCATCTATATTTAGAAAATTAAATTGTTGGATAGAAAAGTTTTTTTTAAACAGCGCATACTTTGATGATGTGCTTTGACATGAAAAATACCATAAAATATTGAAATGTTTGAGTCACATTCCTGATCCTTTAAGGTTCTTTATAATTCAATAAACAGGATTTAAAGTAGAGCAGGCATGCTCCACTTTTTCTGCCTCAGCCGGAAGGCCACAAACCAGCTCTTATTAAACGTTGTAAGATTATGCCTTAATCTCACTGAACACATGTTGGGTGGAATAAAAGCAATTTTATTTCTGAAACACTACTCCGCATAGCTCTCCCTCTCTATAATCTTATCCCAGCTTCTGCCACAGAATGTAAAGTCTTGATGGTGTGCCAAAGCCGGTGCGCGTTTTGAGGAGGCTAAGAGATCAAGGTCCTATCGGCGAGTCAGAACCCATTAATCTACCTGTGCCCGACTTGGACTGCACCCACAGCCCAGAGACAAACTTGGTTCCCAGTCACTGAGGATTTGGGGCCGTGTTTCCCTGCTCTCTGTGAGACAGTGGTGTGAAGATGACGATAAGCCAAAGCTCTAAATCCCAGACTCAGCTGTCTTATCTGGAGCTGCTGGGCCGTGTGGCATGCTTTAATGGAGGCGGCTCACTGTCTGAGCTTTAGCTACAATCGCATTAAGATTCCCCTTCACCTCAACTACGATTGTTTGTTGTCAGTTTTTGATTGAATCTTGTGAATTAAGGTTTCATCCTGGTTAAAGTCACCCCACGGTTTAATTCTGCAGACTACTGTGTTCCCAGGAAATAAAAGTCTAATTTAATCTCCTGTTATGCCAGAGAATGACAATAATACTACTACTAATAATACAAAAAATAATCTAACTTAATCTAGTGTGAGACAAAAGAGAAGCATCTTTGACCTTGTTGCAAAACAGCAAAACTTTAGCTACAAATACACATGAAATAAAAATTTGGCTTCAAACACAACAACAGTTCTGAGAGAAAGAAATTGCTAGTTTTTTTTTTGTTTTGTTATTTTGAAAATGCTGCTGTGTAGTCATTTGAAAAAAGCTATTTGATTCTTTGCTCACATTTCTTTGTCAACTTCAAGGAAGACACTTCATTCTGAGGGGGAAAAAACCTCAACAAAGCCAAGCAATATTTTTATACAGCCACCTTCTTTAATTCAAACATCTACCTTTAAAAATGCAGCAACGATATGATCTAGATAAAAATGTAAATGTTACAGTATGAACATCGCTATAAAACTTACCTAAACTCTAAACAGCACCGATTATTTTCATTAGAAGCATCCCTTATAGTCGGATGTTGTTGTGACAGACAAGGAAAACTAAAACAGATGTTCCACAACTATGTCTGAGTCGACTGTCTGGATTTGATTATCATTACATGTTTCTGTTTTTACAGATCTTTATTTTAGTTGGAAACAACTATGCATAAACAGGGTAAGTTAGAAAAAGTGCTAATAATGTCTTCAACTTATTAAAATGAATCGATGAACTTATTTTTTATTAAGTAAAAACATATGGAAGCCTTGACTGAAACAAAAACATGTGAATTATTAGGTTTTTTTTTTTGTTTATAATCTTTGGAGAAAATGTTTGTGTGTCTCTTGCAAATAAAACAAAGGACATTTCAAAACAAAGGACAGATACTTCAAACGATATAGTAATTATTTACTAAATCAGATTCTCAAAACTAAGAATTAGTTGCTTTTGTGTTTTTTTTTAATACTAATGCAATGCCAGTTGGAAACATACTTGTTGGGAACAGGTTTTTCTAAATAAAAAAACCAAGCCCATCCCCCGAACACCTCACATGCAGATTATTGGTAGAAATTCCAATATACCATTGTTTCCTAAATGCTTCACATGAAAATGATTGGTAGAGGTTTCAATACACCGATGTTCCCTAAATGCATCACATGCAGGATCTTGGAAGACACTACAACTTGTGCTGAAGTAGTGTCCATCTAAAACGTGCCTGAGACATCCTGCACTCGGTCTTGAACATGAATAACGAATCTTAATTTTTTCAGCTAATACTCTAGTAGTAGTAATTGTCCTCACTACACATGTAATCCCTCTTCCGACCACAATGTGGGTTGCAGTGACGGAGTGGCGGTGTCCATATTTCCGCTCGTTGACTCCACAGTCAGCAGCGGTGCAGGAAGTACTGAAGTTTATTACTTGGGTAAAATTACCAATAACTTGCAGGGTACATTTTTAAATCTTTTTTTTTTTTTACTTAAGTCATACTTATAACATATTCAACAGCAACTAATCACATGAGTGTTATCTCTTTTTGAATTTTGAATTAACACAACATTCTGTTCAACAATATTTGCATTGCAAAGTCATTCACGCTAGCCAGTATACACAACAAATATAGGCTAATTTATATCCAAGTAGAGGCAGATGCCTACCTGATTGGTTGAATGTTGCAAACAACACCTCAACGCAATCACGGGGCAATTTTTCATGGATGATTTTGATGAAAAGATAATATAACATAACAAGTAACGTCGAAATGTAAGGAGTAGAAAGTACAGATAATTGCCAAAAATGTAGCCGAGTAAAAGTAAAAGTATTTATTATTATTTTTACTTAAGTAAAGTACAAATAAAAAAAAGTACAGTAAAGTAACAAAGTAGAAATTACATTCCACCATTGATGGTGTGAAGAAGCAGAAGCCGCTGATAAACTCAGCTCGAGTTTTTTTTTTCTCTTTTGTAATTAAAATTTGTATTTAACGCACAAATTAAAAGCTCATAGTGGTACAAAAATACAACAAAATACAAAAATAGACAAAAAAAGACAAGAGGGCTAGTGACAAAAACACATATTTGTCCCTGTCAAAATGAATTTAACGACAACATGCAATAAGTAAAATAAAATCCATATACAAATATATTGTATATATGGTGAAGTGAAATAGTCCCAAATCCCCAGTTCCACCGGACCTTTACCCCTTATTCTCACTAATGTAACCTCATAAGATGTGGTCTCACTCATTAAGATTTTTCACTCTTGAAGTGTTGGACATGCGGGTGTTTTCTAGAGCCTTAATATGATTCTGGCGGCTGAAGCTATCCCCACCATCAAAACTGAATAACTATTTTTTGTTAGGGTTGAGGTTTCTGTTTTATCTCCCAAAAGACATAAACACATGGATACTGCAGGGCTACTCCCGCCCATGCCTCCAGATATTTAAGCACACTGTGCCAAAATGGTACAACCGTGGGGCATTCCCATAAGAGATGCAGAAAAGTCCCCATTTCTTTTGCACACTTCCAACATGAACTATTATTGTTAGACCTATTTTGAAAAGCCTACAAGGTGTCCAGTAATGCCAGTGCAATATCTTATATTGGATGAATTTTCCTCTGGCATCCTTGATACATTTGCCATTTTGTGCAATGATTTGACTCCATGTATCCTTAGTAATTTCAAAGTTAAGATCTCTCTGCCAGATTATTCTCAAATTATCTGGATTACTGCAGTGCCTATTTCCCACCTGTGTTTTCAGAAACATGTTTCTTGCAGTACGTCACCACCACGTCCCCTTTAGGGGAAAAGAAAGCAGCTCAATGATTGCTGAGAGATAATAAATTGAATATTTTGGGCTTTGGGCTTTTGGACTGTTGGATTATAAAAACAAGATATTTAAAGCCATCAGCTTTGACTCTGGGAAAATGTGATGGGCATCCCCCGCCCCTAGTTGTAGGGCCAAGCAAGATTGACCTTGTCGCAATGACATATCCTGTTCTGGCAGTACATCTGGAATTGTTGAGCTTTTGCTATTATCCTCTGTTTACCCCCCTTCCCCACAAACATCCCCCACCACACCACCCCTCCACCCCCACCCCTGTGTGTCCCAGTCTGTTTACTCAGGTGCCTGCTCGTTGGGTTCAGTGATGAACTCCTGTGCAGACTTTAACACTCCGCTGCCTCTCAGGCAAATGCCAAAACAAATCTTGTCATAATTAGCAGTAATCCTGCTCATTACCGTCTGCTTAATTATCCTATTAATAGCACTTCCTGGGAGAGCTTGTTTGCTACGCAGGCAAATGTTTGTTCCTAAATTAGCAGACAAGAAGACAGCTCCATTGTTCAAACAGAAGCTTTGACAAAGCAGAACAGGCAGGATTAACAGCAGACAGAGCGGGCCACAAGCTCATCTCCGCTTGGCGCTGACAGGCAGGGAGGAGGCAGCCCGGGCCAACAACAGCACTCTTATCCTGCAAGCTGCTGTATAATCTACATAGTCAAGTACACACAATCAGCACAAGCAACCTGTCATATCAGAGCTGCCTTGTGCTATGAAATAAGCATGAGTGACATGAATAGAGCAAGCTACAGGTGCACTACAGTTACTGTGTTTTTTTTGTGTGTCTGATTTGCATTGCTGTTTAGCTGGAGATAAAGCCACTCTGTTCTTAACAGGATCCAGTCAGATTCCTCCCTCGTCCTTGCATCCAAGAGCAATGCTGGAGCACCCTGCAGACCACCAGACTAACCTCATTACATTACAGGTAACAAGACACTAATGTGGACTTACAAGGCTGAGTGACTCTCAAAAGAGAGAGTTGTGCCTACTCCCAATCTAGTAAGGCGAGAGGCTCATCGCTGTAAAAACGGAGGTATTAGTGAATTGGATCCAGCGTATCCAGCCAGCCTCCCAAATTTCCTAACAAGGCCTCCAGAGGAAAGTCGAAAAGTAAATAAGGCAAGTGCTCCAGAGTGAGGTGAGGACCAGCCACACAGAGCTATGCACACAACCTAAGCAGACCCAACACCTCACGCTCCAGCAGGCCTATACATTATAAATGACCCTCTCTCCCCCCGCACACTCCAGTGCACCAACCCCCCTATACATACACAGCGCGCCATAGTAAGCAGAGCCCGGTCTGTGGAGCCTGCAGCACTGTCAGCCCATTGATGTACAACACTCTGCCCTTTGTTCCTTGTACACAAACACACTTTCCACATTAATATTTCACAGGAAATGTACTCCATGCTTGTGATTTAAAGCCCTTTTCTTGTTAACAATGCTGTTTTCTCTATTCTGTTGCACTGAATTATGAAGGCATCTTGTCAGAAAGAAGACATGCCCATTAGATTATAATACTACTGGAGATAAATGATTACTGGCAAGGCACATGTGACTTAATCCACTGTGCCTCTCTGTGTTCTAGTTTAAACATTTTTCCCTAAGGTTGCACTTGCAGCTATTAGTTAAGAGCACGGAGATGTGTTTAATGCTGTGTGCATACAGTGTGTGTGTGAGTGAGTGTTTGCGGTGTGTGTACACATTATGCACATATGCATATTACACATTGCCTCATTGTCTGTGCATTTTTCTCAGATCTATTTGCCGGGGAGTGTGAGAAAATGTACAGCCATGCGATGTCGCTTGTTTGTTCTTGTTGTCTGAGAAAAGGCAGGGATCAATGGATTTTCCTTGCAAGAGTGAAACATGACAGACATAACGAAAACCTTTCATGAGAGATGAATGAATAATTCATAGGCGCTCTCTCGCTGCGCTTTGTTGTGTCTCATACAGATGGGATTACAGAAGGCTAGATCTTGGAAACATATGAAAGATTAATTTGTGATCTGGGACACTGCTTGCTTACAAAAGGACTAAATAATGATTTTATCGAGAGTGACAGGGATCTGGGGATGGGTGTGATGTGCACAAGGGGGCTGGACACAAAGAGCCTGTAGAGAACAGAACTCACAGCACACAGAATAATGCAACTCGACAGATATTCAAAAAAAACTTTCTGCGAAAAAAAAAGTGAACTTCAGTTCTCAAACATCTCTCTCATTATTACTTTGATTGATTTACTCTATGTGGTTCAGTAAAAGCTATAAAGACAAGTTGGTTTTGGAACAGCACAGTTAATCATTTTTTTGTATTGATCCTAGAGCTGCAAAGTCTATCTGACAGGTCAGACACACAGCAGCTACAAAACGTCTTTTAGAGCTGTCAGAGGGATTTGCTGTCTTGCTCAAGGACACTTAAGTGGGCTGCTGCTTGCTATCACTTGTATCCAGACCCTCCAGCTAAAGAACTGTGTTCAAATTAACAACCAGCTGCCCCAAACTTTATCAACGTTAGACTTAGATGCTCCTGTCTTCATAGATACTAAATGTGGCATTAGGGAGGTTGCCTGAAAATTGCTCATATCTCCCAAAAAAAGAGCTCTCCAATATTTCAGCAGGGAACCTGAGAAGCTGTTGTCTGGTGCCCCCCCCAGATGGCGAAGACTCTAGGGTGGCACTGCTTGTTGTTTTTGATGAGCTGTGCATATACAAAAGCAAAACATCTGGAGCCGCCATGTGGCCTCTCCATTTGGCCAACCCCATACCTCCCAGAGCCAGATGCACCCAAACAACTGTGAGCTAAACAGCATGAATGATTCATAGAGGAGGCGAGAGGCGCAGCTCACACGAGAGACCTGCCAGCCACTTTGATTGGAAATCTGAAAAAGCTATGAATATGCACAAGACATTAAGCCTGCAGGGGGGGGGAATGATTTGTCAAATGATCTGTGTTTGACCAATATGGAGAAAGCTCCTGTGGTTTTGCTGATTACAAAATAAGAAATCTAATGTCCAATTGTCAGAATCGTTATATTATTAAGACATGTTAATGGTACGCATGATGCTATGGAGATGTGACTATGGTTTATTGTCTGATTGCTTCCTGTGTCAAAGATGCGCAGACGGTGAGGAGGGAGAGGGATTCACATCTGCTCCATGACTCAGTTAGATCAAACATAATTAGATTCTAATTTGGCGACATTTTGAGTCTGATATCAAACCATTTATGCAGGAATCTATTTGTGGAAATATAATCAGTTTGAAAGAACTGAAGGTTGTGGTTGAAATAGATGAAGCCATTAGACTCAGTGCTTGAGTATCGGAGTAACTGAGGAATTGCAGTTTTTTATTTTTGTTTTGCTCAACTACTAATCAATTATTTATTAATTATGTCTGTCTGAAATAAGTTGTGCTTGGGTTGGCTGACAATGTCTGAGTGACTGTAGATGTATTTGTATAGTATCTAAATGGTCAGCGGTGTTGATGTCTTCATGTCTGTCTTGTATACTACATGTCTACATGTTGTCTGTGACAAGTTGTGATGCAGATGAAAACAAATTTCCCTTTGGGGACAATGAAGTCTGTCTATCATGATAAACTTTTACTTTTACTACTTAAAAAAAATGACTTTTGTTGTATCTCAGTTTTAAAAAGATCAAGATTGGCTTACAATATTTTAGTTTTGCTAGGGTAAGTGATTTAAATTAAAGGCACGGTGTGTAGTTCCTGCTGGGATCTAGTAGGGAGGTTGCAGACCAAGTGAATACCCCATGTGTGTTAGGGATGGGAATTGATACGATTTTTACAATTCCGATTCCATTATTGATACTGCTTAACGATATGATTCTTTATCGATTCTCTTATCGATTCTAATTTCGGAAAAAAGGAATTTTATTAGGATAAAGTTTGTTTACTTGGAAGTCACGACCTCACAAACTCAACAGCGAGGTCAAAAGAACCCCAAAGCCTAGATACTGTGTTAACTGTAGCAATATGTAATTGTGAAAATACACAAGAATGTGGAACATTCTACTAACACACGTTTCCTAATAGAAATAACAAAAAAATCTCCATTTTAAAAGGATATATGAGCTGACTATGCACTCAAAAATAACTATAAAGAAAGATAAATACTGTCAAATATGACGGAAAAGTGCATAGTGCAATCTGAAAATACAATGAAGAAAAGTAAGCATGTCTTCTTTTTTAGGAAGGATACGTAACCGTAGAGGTCATAGCTTGGCTACTGCAGCTGCTGCTGGGTTGAGATGTTTTTGAAGCGTCAAAAACACGACACTCCATTAACGTTATTCCCTGTTTGTGCATATTTGTCGTGTTTCCTCCCGACGCGGTTATGTCCATTTTGCAATGACTGCAAGTCGTCTGTTGCCATCCTTGTTTCATAAAGTGAAGCCAAACTTTTGGAGCGTTTGAATCTGGTTGGCACCATTGTTGATTCTTGCTGGAATCAACTTATCTTTGTGTAAGTTATGTGATGTAGATTCGTGCTGATTGGAATCGATAAGACAATCTTTAGATAAACTGCCAAACAATTCCATGGAATTGAAACACACGGAACCGGTTCTCCACAGGAACCGGTTCTCGATTCTCATCCCTAATGTGTGTAGGAGAACCTATGGTGGCTGTGAAAAATTAAACAAAGCTGTTGCTGAGCCATTTTTAAATTTGTCTCTTCTGCAGGGTGGGAAAATCTCCCCGTGCAGAATAATAATCTCAAATCTCAATCTAAGGTAATAAATTCTTATTTTCAACAATTCTTATTTTCTATTATATAGCTATTAAAACTTACTTATAAGTTTCTCCATTCCAGTAGATTCTGATAAATGCCATTAAACTTGCACTCTATACCTTTTTAAATTAGTTTTCAGATTTTAGTTTTAGTTTGCTAACTTAAAAAGTAAGTAAGGCCACAAAAATCTTATTTTACTACTAATATTTTACATGATGAGAAATGTGGTCTTTTCTCCAGTAGAAAACAGATTTCCTGTGAGATCTGGCTCTAATTTGATGTACTACTTAGTGGAATGCCGTGGCTAAAGATGTGGTGAGGCATGTTCACAAGGTCTCTGTAAGTGTATTTATATATTGTGGCCAAGAATGAATAAGAAATGAGTTTACTATAAAATGTTAGTGGAGTCAGCGGTGCAGAAAACCCAACAATAGTGCAGAAAGTAATGAATATATTTATCCTGGTGTAGTCTCTTAGGTAAGAGAGTGTGTGTGTGTGCTTGTGTGTGGGTGGGTGCGTGCATGCGTGTGTATGCTAGTGTGTACATGCGTGTAAAATGTATGTAGCAGAAAATGGCAAAAATGCTCCAATTTCTCATTTTATTTAAGACCGTGTGAACCTGTTCATTCACTTACAGTATGTACAGTACACATTCATACTCAGTCTTGAGCTATTCGCTGTGCAGATTTCAGGCATTCCTTCTGTGGAGTAAAGGATTTGTCAAAGCATTGGATATTTTGTCCTTGATATGGTGTTGTAACGTTGACTTCTTTTCATGTCTCGTTGCTGAGTCATTACCTGGAAATACTGTGTACATCTAATTCACTTTGCTTTGTTGGAAAGAACACCTCTGGTTATTAATTTGTTATAAATAGAAGATGTATAAATATATATATTAAACTGTTGCCCGTTTACCTGGTTGAGACAGATATGGGAGCTGCCCTCATCAGTTCCTGCGGGAATGGCAAAACAGGAAGTGACAGGAACCACGGGACATGATGTGTCATCGCCTCGTGCATTCAGCTGAAAGCAACATGATGGAGAAAGCAAATCCTTCTTCTTTACCAGTGAAAATAACTGCAAAAAACTGTGCTAACCAGTTTCCTAACATTTTATCCGACAGTGGGTACAAACTCTGTGCAACATTGTAGTGGAACACAAGCGGAAATCACAATCTTTGCCAGTTCCCGTAATGATAGCGTAAAACATCACATAAAGGCTGTGCAAATTGCATCGCAATTTTCAAGAAAACACCCACAAAATTGAGCATTTTTGATCAGAGCAATCACAAAAAACAACTCTGAGATTGCAGAGGGATTGTAATAAATGTGTTGAAGAACCAAGATACTACTTAAAGCAAGCATTAAACTGTTATTAAAGAAATCTAAACACAGTTTATTTTAATTTTTTATAGTAAAACTGACTTCTGTATTATTTTCTGTGCCTATTCAAGTATTATTCGTGCATTCTAATTATAATTAATTAATAATAATTTGTTAGTCTTGAAGTAAATTCATGTTACTGTAAATTCAAATCTTTCCTTCAGGAATATAGATATTGTCACAAACATCCACATTGAGTCCTCAAACAAAGATTTAGAACAGTGTAGAGAGACGGAGAGGTAACGATGTGTCTATAAACAGACCAATAAACATGGAGAGCTGCTGCAGCAGGTCTGTGGAGGAATGTGTCATCAGAGCTCTGACAGCATGTTGTAGACTCAGCACGGATACCATTCACTGTCTAATGAGATGAGCTCTCACTGCTAATTAACCCATCCATAACTCCCAGCGCTCCATTCATCACCACATTGAGCAAAAGTGACAACAGACACAGATAAAGACAACTAAATGTTTTTGCATTTAATGTCTCAGATTAGGTAAATGGAGAGGGGGCTATTGTAAACAGAGTTGTTCTTATTGTTTAGTAAAAGATGTCATTACTTTTTGGCATAATTGGTTAGAACAGGTGCGTCAAACTCAATTTCATCCCAGGCCACATCAGCATTATGTTTGCCCTCTAAAGGCCAGTTGTAAAGATTATATAAATGTATATACCTATTACCATATTACATAATTGCCTCTCCATTCATAAGTGTCTAAATAATTATATCTAATAATTATTTTTAATTGAATTTTAAAAATATGACAATGTAGATACTGTTTATTAGATTTTTGTTATTATTTTAGCATATAATTATTAAAAATGCTGCAGCAAAACATAGAAAATCTTCCTAGATATCTAGGAACTCGCTGACATTCGCAAGTCCCTAGATATCTAGGGATGCTGATAGTACGCTGATAACCACAAATAACAATTTTATTGATTTATGGATCTTCAAAGATTGGAATCTATGCAGTGAAAGCAGCTTTTGGCAACCTTCGTGGACAATCAGACTTTGGATTCAACGAGGTGTGCTTGAACACACATTGAAGTCATACAGAGACAACATGACCAGTATGTCTCTGTTAAGGTTTAACATTTATTCACTTTCCCATTTCTCAATAAATTGTGCAAGTCTGTGCAAGCTCACATAAAATGAAGTGTTTGACCCGTGGGCCTTGAGATTGACACCCCTGGGTTAGAGTGATCTGATCGTATTGGTCATTAGAATTAAGTTGCTTAAATCATTCTGACAATGTGTTAGAAATAGAGAAGACCACATGAAGCACATATATAAAACATATGAACACCTATACACGGCATATAAAACAGTCTGATATAATAACTCCTGGAAGCCCTCATTCATCTTTTCTGTCCCTCAATGTACATGGTTATTTGCATATTCAGCAGAAAACTAAAGTCACAAGTTATCATTCAAGATTCATTTAAGGGTGTATAGACTATTTCCTCTGGTCCGAATCAGTGGATGAGTTGTGTTGAATTTTACACAGAAAAAAATGAAAGCGTACCAAAACGCATCACTCAAAGTCACATCAGAACCTTTGCTCTGCTTATTGGTTAGTTGTGTCTGGGAAAGAAGCAGGAATGTACACAAGAAGAACGACCTGAAGGTCCTATATATATATAATATTACAGAGCAATAAATCCCCCTACAGCCCAAAGGTATTTTCTGGCGGCCTGACCCAATAAAACTTATTGTAAAGGGCCAACTACACACTGTTAAAACAAATGACTTTGTGGTACATTCAGGTGCACCTCATGAACTCAGAAATCTGTACTTGAATGGCTGCAAAAGTTAATATTTTGTGTCGTATTTGTCTTTATTTAAATATAAACATGTTATTACTTTTTTCTTAGCTGCAGCATTATTTTTGTTTTAAGCCGCGTAGCACAGCCAAAGATTCCAAACTTCAGAATTCCAACCTACAACAACTACTAGTTACACCAACTATATCCTAATAATTCGTACATAGGCCCCCTGGACAGTTACAACCAAACATTAAATCTGATTCTGTGGAGAACACTGCATCCTCATTAAGTCCAGTATCCGATTTCAATAAAACATCCATGATCTCAATTAACTCTCCTGTTGATAGACCTTTCATGGCAGCCATATTGACATTAAATAGTAGTAAAGCACAAGTGTTACAAATGATACTAATTACGATTCTGTTCCATTTAGTATATCAGAGCCTTTCCAGTGATCCAACATGCACAATAGCAGCACCCTGACTCCGTTTACCTGACCCTTAATTAGTATCATTGGTAACACTTTCATTTACACTATTTCATGTCAATATAGCAGCTGTGAAAAGGGTCTAATGCTTTCAATCTGGATACAAAACATTAGTTCTGATTGGAAAAAGCCACTATTCATTTTCAAGACTTATTCTGGTCCTTTAGAAGGATACAAAGGATAAAAGGAAGCAGTTGAGAAGACACTTATAACTGTTGTTAACCCCAGCCTTGAACACAAGTATTATATACTATATTGAAATACATAAAAACTGATTTGCTATGAATAATGGCATTAGTTAGTCATTCATAGACACCAGACTTCACCAATCACCAACATTCACACACATTTAATAGACATGCTGGGAAAGAGTGTGGTTGCAACATTAATTTATATATATATATATATATATATATATATATATATATATATATATATATATATATATATATATATATATATATATATATATATATATATATATATATATATATATATATATAATCTTGACAGAAGATTAGTGAACCAAGGACCTCCAGTGTGTAGGAGAATCTAGGAGAGTCCCTCCTCCCCATGTGGATAAAAGAGTTTAATCCACATAATAAAAATACAATTCTTATTTTGATATATTTGATGTATTTTATACTAATTATACTGAGTCTGTTCTGCTAGATGCTGCTAAAGTGCCACTTTACCTTTAATGTGATCTCGTCCTTGGGTTGTGGACGGTTGGTTGAGAAAAGACATTTCAGGTTGTAGAATATTCATTGACATTCATTACCTTTTTCTGACATTTTGCAGACATATAAACCACGAATTGATTAATGGAGAACATAATCAGCACAATCATAATGTAAATGATGAGTAGTTGCAGCACTAATCTACAAGCTCTGTGAGTGATGAAGCTTTCTATGTTATAACCGCACTCACAGAACTTGTAGATGAGGTCTCATCATTTAGATGATGAGTAGTTGCAGACCTCATCTACAAGCTCTGTGAGTGTGGTTATAAAATAGAAAGCTTCATCACTTTGAATTCTTGTGAAATTGCCCCATAATGTTAACATGGTTACTGAGTTCGATAACCTGGGATGGTTACTTTCATGACACCTGGACAAACGGTCTATACTATATGTCTAATACAATATCTCCTTTGAACCATAAAACAATCAGTACCATTGTTTGAGGAAGAGCTGAACTGTGGGAAAGTAAAAATACAATAACCTGCGGGAAACTTTTATGGTCTGTGTCTTCTGGATTATTACATTATTCAGAACTGCACTGACACTGGCTTTCTAATGCAGAGATCCTGGATATGTTTTCATCTTGTGTAACACTGCATTTCTTTGCAGTGAGGGACAGATGAACAGTATTAGTACCCTTGTATGAGAATTAGATTGTGCCCTTCTGGTTGTATTTGATTCTGGTTTATTGCATTGATGGCAGCTTTCAATTTCCTCAGTTCCCTTTGGTTTCAGAACTAAGCTGCGTAAAAAAGGATTAAGATTATGCTTTGAATGAGTCATCACTTTAAACTACAGATGGAGTTTACAGTTCAAAAGGGATTATAAATATTAAAGAGGGCTTTTTTTTTCTTTTCAAATGATTGGGGTTTTGCTCCAGTGCTTTGCTGAATCACATAGCGCACACAAATTCAAAGGATTAGGCAAACATAAATCTTCTAGGTCTCTCTTATGACAAGGACTGCATTTGAATCACCTCTGAATAATATCCAATTAAATAATGCATTGTTTCTAAGACAAACAGGCCTGTCACAGGGGCTGAGTAAAAGCACAGAAGGTGGAAGTCTACACATAATCGGTTTGCTTTGATTCACAGAAGGATTCATTTGATCAAATGGCTAGGGAGCTTTTTGCTGAGTTTTGAAAGTACTGGATGACACTTTTTGATCATCAATAGTCAATTATTGTTCTAAATCATAACATGTTGTTTCACTACTACATGTTTTTAAGGGGACCTATAATGGGAAAAAACACTTTTTCAGTACTTTTGTATAAATATTTAGGTCTCTTGTTTTTCTGCTAACACACACACTGAAATAAAACCACCACTCATTCTGTTGTGGTCTGGCCTCTATAGTGTTACTGAAACCTGGCTGAAGAAAAATCATTTAGAATCGGCTCCTGTTCTGATGTCACAACAGGAGTATAAGTTAACAGTAACTGGATCCATGTACTCCTTCCGCAGCACTTGTACTTGACCTCACTTTTCCGGAATGACCCAACTCGGGTAACATTTCTAGGGCAATCACACTAGAGTGGCCTTTCTAGTTGGCAGGAACAGGATTTTCAGGAACCCGGAATGCTGATTATTTTATAAATAGAATTTAAAAAATTGAACTTGAAAAAATTCCAAAATTAGGCCCTTTTTAAAGTACTTGATCATGGGCATTTATTTACAGGAAAGTATTCACAGCACTTCACTTTTTCCACATTTTGTTATGTTATGCATGTATGTATGTCTACACATATAAACATTGTGAGACATTTGTATAATCAACATTTTTAATTTGAAAACTTAAATTTAAATGAAGGGCTGCAACTAATGATTATATTCATTATTGACTAATCTGCCAATTATTTCCACAATAAATAGATTGTTTTGTATGTTTGAATGTTCAAAAATATGGAATTTAAAACTTTGAAAAGCTCACTTTAATCTTCAATCTATTTGTTTTGTCTAACAGTCCAAACCTGCAGATACAATTTTCTGTGAAATACAACAACAGCAAATCATCAAAAGCGGATGGAGTCCAAGAACATTTGACATTTGTGCTTGAAAAACAACTAAAACAGCTCTGTTTGACAGTCTTCTGTAAAAGATGGATAGATAGAAAGTTATTTGCTTTCTTGCAAAGTTAGGTGACTACGATGATGGATTTAAAATATTCCAGCTTTTCAACGCTTGAAAAATATGTATAGGCTATATATAAAACATTAGATAGTTCGATATCCTCATCCAGTGTTTCACACAGACCAAGTAGCAATATGTGTGAACTGTAGATCCTACAGACTTAAAAGTGATCATTTTCACATCCATGCTCCATGCTAACTCTTCCCAAACTATAGTAGTAGTGGTTAGCCTAGAATAGGCTTTAGTGTTTTTAGTCATTGGCTATTAAAACTGCCAATTATAATTTATTTCATTTGCATTAGATTAACTAACAAAATTTGGTCGCTTGAAAGGAAAATATTGTGGTTTGCTTTTGATCTGGGAAAACAGCTGTGGAGAAAACAGTCACACCACAAGATCCGTTTAGTGGTTGTTTTGATCATAGTACATGATTTTTATTAGCAGATGGAGTTTGCCCAGGTGACATTTAATTACAGGTGTAAATATGTAAATGTATACATCTACAATTCTGTGATGACCAGGCAAACAATGCTGATGAAGATCATGTGACATAATCCAAGCCTGCTTAAATGACTACAAAATGGACCTTGAGGTGAGATTGTTTTCTAATTAATTAAATGAAGAAAACATGCCCAAACTGCATGACTGCTCCTCTGACATATGTGGGATAGTAACCTCAGGCATATTTACATTCTATTGAATGTCTGAAACCCTCTGAGTGTATAACCCTTGGCTCTAGTTGAATGCAACAGAGATACAGGCCATCATGGAATAGAAACCTCACAACTCAAACCTGTTTTGGAGCAAATTACTGGCCGGATCGATGACCAGTAAGCACATGAATGGATCAATATCTTCACTCTGAGGGAACAATCTTCACTTATAATGACAATGTATTGACTTTTTAATAACCGCTCATGTTTCAGCAGTGCTAATCATTTAGCTTCCCCTGAAAATGGATCCTTAACTCTGTGTGTGTGTGTTGTGTGTGTGGGTGCATGATTGATTGAATGGATGGCTGCGTTTTTTTATGTCTACATGTGTGCGTTTGTTTATGTATGAAAGGTCATGCATGTATTACTGGCTGCATGTGTGTTTCCACATCCGGCTAAATGGATCAGCGTGTATGTGCATATGTCTGGGTCCCATTTATGGAATTAAGTTGAACGCGAGATGACCGATTGTCACCGTCTTTCTGTCAAATATCTCACCGGCTGTTGAAATTAAACTAGACAGTAAAACGTGATACTTTTGGTAATTGAGAGCCACCTAACTTTGACCTGTCACTCCTACTGTCCGGGTCATACGTCGCTTACAAAGCACACAAAGGCATAGCAGCCTACTTGATCCAGGCTGTTCTGACAGACTGCCCCTTATGAATAAATGATGCCCTGTGTGTGCAACATTCAATGACTGGAATAGCAACACTGCTGACGTTCACCTCCCTTTTTCAGCAGCCGGGCAGTGCTTCACAAAACTTCACTTTAACAAGTAATGAAAAAGTTTCTGTAAAAAATCTACACATTCTTACATAAGACAACATTATGTAAGTAAGAGGATGTGTGTCATCAAATCAGTCTAAGGTAATTCTTTCCAGCCTTTCTTCACTTTGAATATGTTTTATCACTTTGAAATCTAAAGAAGATCATTAACACTACATAGATCATTGGTGAAGTTGGAACATTTTCTACAAATAAACAAAAGCCTGTCGCATCAGAATAATTTAAAAAGATGCCATAATCACATTTCTACACATTTTGATTTTGAGGTTTTTATTTATTGAAAAGCCTGAAACTACATTTGCATTTGGGTTTATGCATATTATGTCAGTGTGTTATGAACACATATCTATAAGATGAAAGCTGTGACTTCATGAAGCCTGTTCCAGAAACATTTGGCCCACAGAGTGAATTTCCGGATTTCTGCATTTTCTGACAAATTAAAAAATTGCATAAATGTCTCACACAATTTTTTGTTCATTGTGGGAAAAGAGTTTCTGGCCTGAGGCAGTGACAGTGTATTTGCATGACAATATAAATTCTTGAATGATGTTTATTGGGGATTGGAGATTCTTTTGAGGGTTGGCAGACAAGTGTGTGTGTGTGTGTGTGTGTGTGTGTGTGTGTGTGTGTGTGTGTGTGTGTGTGTGTGTGTGTGTGTGTGTGTGTGTGTGTGTGTGTGTGTGTGTGTGTGTGTGTGTGTGTGTGTGTGTGTATGCGTGTGTAGACCACTTGTGGCTGGTAGCTATACTAGCCTCTATCAGCAAAATACACCCAAATCTCCAACTGACTGAACTGCTGGAGGTTCAGTTGCATTGTGGATAATATATGTGTCTTACTTTATTTTATATTAAAAAAACTTTCTATGATTCTATTGCTTGACTTTTTTTTACGTACACTTTATGTACAATGTTGATTGGTTGAGTACTCTTAAGGTATTGATGAGTCCATATTAAATGGAATAACAATGAGCCTTAAAAAAGCAGCTGGCTGAGAATAACTGCAATTTCTCGACATATGAACTAGACATTGTCATAAAATCCTGCACAGGATTAAAATTACTCTGCTAATCTCACTTGCAAATTTAGAGAGGGCTTCTCTCTGGATTCATTCCTAGTAGAAATGATGTCAAATACCTAATTCCCTCTGTGCATGCATACAGAAAGCATCTGACCTTTTGTAATTTGGATGCAGTTACACTACTCTACATTATCTTCTTAATGTAATCTGAATGAAATTTGTACATAGGTGAAAAGCAAATATAACCCGAGTGCAATTTTCCTTCCTACTTGTGTCTACCTCATTGCAGTGTTCAGAGAAGAGGAGCGAGAGGCCCTGTGTTAAGTGTCTTATTAGTGGAAAATGACTGCAGTGTCAGACGAGCCCAAGCTGTCACAGTGCAGCCATCATTAGAATAAGCATGAGAAGCTCTTGTCGTGGATGGAATCACATTTTAATCCCCACCACATTATTACTGTGGTGAGGAAGGTCAGCACTCAGGCACATTTAAGCAGGAATAAACCCCCTTGAGAGCTTATGATAATGTCTTCCCTCAATGGGAAATATTGGTCATATTTTAGTTTCAAGCTTTTTGTAGAATACGGCACGGCTAATGAAGAGCCTAATGTAATGCAGCTGTGCGGGCCGCCATGGTAACCATGAATAATTCAGCCTACTTGTTCTTTGGTTTCCTGGTCTCAGGAGGGTTCTGCCTATATTGTCCATTATGACAGGCCATTATCCAGCCTTCAGACTGCTAGCTCTCAGATGGTGCGCAGAGCCCATTTGTTACCCCTCTTGCCCCTGGTAACCTTCAACCAGCTGGAGAGAATGATTGAGACTATACTGTTATATAAACATGAGAGAAAGAGGTGCAAGAGGCAAGAAAACGAACAGACCCCTCCACACGAGGGAATTCAAGGAGGCCCTTCCATTTCATTACAAGTGCATATTACATCTGCCTCCAAAGCCATCAGTTACTCTTTGAATACAAATTTCCATCAATAGACCACTATGATCTATTAATGTGACTTGTGGATGTCCTGTTTTGTGCAGTGGGTGAAGAACTATTCATATATATGCAGTGTATGTTAAAGTTGAAATACAAATGTAAAACTAAAACTTAACTTGCTCATCTATCTATCTATCTATCTATCTACACACCACTTTGCACTTTCACTAAACTTAGTACCATGGTTAAATCACTAATGGTGCATATTAACCAGCACTAGGTTAACCACGGAAGCTGACAGTGAATCTCAATGTCAGTGAGGCACTGCCATGGAAAACACCAGAAGCCCAAACTTTAGTTTCCACAAATATGTCCAACAACATATTTACTATCATTTTTTATCAGTTTCACAGACAAATTCCAGTGTGACATTAACTACTTTTTGTGTTTGGTAGTTTAATCATAACGCATTATATTGTATGAAGATACCATGTTTTGTCAGTAAAAATAATTAGCAAAGAAATTAGTAAATATAGCTGCAGTATATTACTATCTGAAATACCGTGGAGTAAATGTATAAAGAAGCAGAATTATACTTCTATACCATACAGGCAAATGTGCTCAAGTTTCATGAAACCCCTGGTTATGAGCTTTGTTTGCTGTAGTCTCAGCTTCACTTTATTTATAGTAAATTGTCAACGATCAATTCATTTGGATTAAAGTAAAGACAGAGCAAAGAATACATTTGAGAGTCTTAAAAGGAATTGGTTGTGTGATTGTATTTGGTTTGGTGTGGAATGCAGACAGTATTGGACTGGCCAGCTGAGGAGGTGTGATGCATTTGATCTAGTCATTAGGACGAGCAGGCTGCTCTGCAGCCCGCTACCTCAGCCATTTCAAATCAATGCATGTGGCTGGTCTTAAATCAATGAGTGTGTTGCATCTCAGAGACTCATCAGTGGGCAGTCCCCAGAGAGACAGAATAGCAAGAGAAGAAGAAGAAGAAGAAGAAGACAGAGAGAGGGGATGGAGGGAGGGAGGGTACACGCTTAGCAACTGATCTCTGTAATTACCTGATGCTACTGCCTGAATCCAAATGTGACCCGATTGAGATAATTGCCAATTGGAAACGGCACAGCTCGCAGTGATCTCTGCCTGGTCAATCCTGAACCTATGTCACTGTGGTTTAGCTGCTGCTGTGTTAAGGCCTGATATTTAGCAAAGAAGTGAATTGAGACTGATGTTTGTGTTCTTGTGACTCCGGCCCAGCCATTGTCCCAAGGGCAGGGCAGAGTAATCAGGGGCATGATAGCATCTCCTGGGGGGTTGTGGGGGGGGGGGGGGGGGGGGGGGGAGTAGGAAGCAGGGACTGTGGGCTGATCCAGAGGGCAGATATATTTATCTAGGTAATGAGAGCCCAAACACTGTGGCTCTGTGGGGAGGGCCAGGGACATGGCCTGGTGCGCTGAGAGACCCGCCGGTGCCATGGCAGCGCGGTCCCCGTGCTGCTCATTAAACTTCCATCAGCGTGTGGTCACCATGTTCCTGCCAGGCCTCCAAAGTGCCCGTTATTAATTCATGAAAGCACACCGCACATGTGATTGAGTCTGGTGAGCAGTGAAGCATCGAGGCACGAGAAATGGGGGAAATATTGTCTGTGTCTGAACACCCAACCCTCCACAAAACCCCTCCTACGCTTTCCTTCTGGCGGCATGCCCTTGAAAAAAAAACAAAAAAACTGAGACAGAGACATAGATACACTATGTTGTGAAACATTAATAGCCACTGCTGCAGTTTGCCTACAGCTGGAAAGTGAGTGATGCAGGTCATGTGTGCGTGTGTGGGTGCATTTCTGTGTGTGAGCACATTTACAAGTGTATATGCATCAGGCTCATTATGAATGTATATGCATGCATATTTTGAGCCCATTTGCTTTAGTGTTTTATAAATGTGGAGGAGGAGGCGGGTTGTTTATTGTTGAAACGCTATGAATATATTCTACGAACAAACGTGGCGTTGTTTTGGGACGCGACGCTTGTATATATGGCGAGCCAGCTGCTTTTATCTCCACTCCACAGGCATAGTCTCTAAAGCTTGTGTTGGGAGGGCAGCCTTTGAAAAAAAAAAAAAAAAAAAAAAGGGAGACAGTAAATTGGCCTGGATATGGATTGTTGCAATTGAATTTAAAACATTAGCTCCAGGATAATAAGGGTTGCTATAGAGAAAATCTAGGAAATGCATTTGGTCGTTAGAGCATAGATGGATGGGACTAATGGCGTATGGGGGTGGGCTGGGGGTGGAGGCGGAAAACGATGAAAAACCATTTTTGGGATGAATGGGTTATTTCAGGGAGAGAGAGGGAGCGTGAGGAAGTGAAATCCGAAGGGGGAGACGGCAAGAGAGAGTGCTACATGATTTCAAATTAACCATTATTGTAGGCTGTGACATGTATTATGTCTCCCGAGGCTCCGAATCTTGAGCTCATTTTCACGGAGAAGAGGGGAATAAGAGTCCACTGTCACAGTTTGAACGTGTGCAGCTGGCTTGAGCTCCTCATCTTACGGCCAATTATAACTCCTCTTCTTCCAAATCCTTAGCCCAGCTCTCTGAGGCAAATCTCAGCATGCATAACTTATTGTTAGCCTCACTCGATGTCCAATTAACAGAATCTTCCCCTCACTTCCTCCACCTCTATCCCCCGCTGTAGAAAAATAAGCCACTGACCAGTGAAACCAGTGATGTAAATCCATAAAGCTTTTACTGCCTGTCTCTTTACAAGCCCTCTCAGTATGCCTCTGTCATTCGGTGTGAGCATGCTGCATTCCGCGACACATTCTCTGCCTCTGATTGGCTAACACTCCTCGCCTTCATTGGTTGGGTTAATCAGGTATAGGCTTTCAGTGTTAGACCCCCCCCCCCACCCCAAAAGCTGGTCCCAGAAGATGAGTCAAGGCTGAATTTCTTTCCCTTAGTGAAACTGAGTTGAGCTGCAGCGCTCGTTATCAATGTACTGTTATGATAATAGCAGTGGGAGTACTTTATTATTATTATACCTGTTCAAGCAGGGGTATAACATTATTATTTTATAAGCATTTAGTTACTTGGCATTGAGTCACATGTGGAAGTTTATTAGCACTGTTCCTGTTTTGTTTGTATCATAATTCAAACTGCAGATCAGGGACTACATAATACAGCTACTGCACAGTGAAAATAGTATCTTAATCACTTCTCATAAATCTTCAGCTCATATTTGGCTTTGGGACTAAAGATTTGACTGAAAATGTAATTGACCTTGTCCTACAACTGTGCAGAAGACAAAAAATACCTATGAGTCAGCCCACTGTATATGACTAGTCATGCAGAAAAGACAAAATGGCAACTGTTGAGAGAGAGAGAGAGGGACTCACTACATTACATTAGCTCATGTGTACAATCTTGAAATGTGAAAGGCAGTGGTAATAATGTGCTGCTGTCCAGCCCGGGAGCGTCTCTGTCAGATTTCATCAGTGTATAATTAACAAGGCGGAGCTGAAAATGCTCTTCTCATATTAATAGCCACATTAAACTGCTGTGTTTATGATATCATTGGGCCAGTATGTGCTGTCATTATCAGATGGGTGGAAAAAGTAGCACTTAAATAATACATATATATTTAGGTAAAGTATGGTGTGAAAAAAGCTATAATTATTACAAAATTCAGCTATTCTTAGTTGTTTTGTTTGTGATTATAATAAAGTTGGTTGTTTCCAGGTTGTTGTTTAAAGGTTGTTTCGAGAAATATACAAGTCCTTTTCCTCCCTACACTGGTGAGCCAGTTGTAAATATAGAATATGAATAATCTAAAACAGCTTGAGTACAGTGATTAGATGTCTAGAAGTCTTTATTTTATGGTTTACAGGCCCTACAAATGTGGGGGGAAATGACAGGGCAGTTACTTGGAAGGGCAAAGGTTATGTTTCAGTGAATTGATAACTTGGATTTCTGATGGTGATCATAAATTTAACAATGACAGTCACCTCGATATCATGGGTTTACCGTTATAGATCAAAAGGAATCAGTGTTAACAGACACCATCAGGTTTAGAGATAGTGTGCATTCATCAACATATCTATACAAATGTGCTTTTTGTACATTGTACATTGTACATTTTATTGTGTGCTTGAAGATAATGACAGAAGACATTAAAATGCAGCACCAGAGTGTTATAGGAGTATGCTCAAAATATCTATATGGCAGTATGTCACTATACTATACTATGTACTGTATTGTTGTAACATTTGTAATATATTTTAGTTATATGGTATGTGCCTTAGCGGTTAGGCCAGGGTGACTGTATTAACGCTTGGGTAGTCTAAAATGTACATCACATTATATTGGTAAATTTTCAGCTCTATTGTCATAGTATTTAAATATATATCATATAGCAATGTATTGTAATAGTATTGTATTGTGAGGTCCTTGCCAATGCCCACCCCAATTGTGTTAGTTATTTCTGATCTTATATTGGCATATTGATCATTATCATATTTTTCAGAGTTGGTAAATTAATGTAAACATTTCCCCAAACTAAATCGGTTTATGTGTGAAACGGAATTGACAGATGAACCTTTTGCCACACTTATTGTCCATGCATTTTTTTTCATGCATGCATTTTTTTTTTTTCCAAAAAAGTACATTTTTGGTAGTTTCAGGAGCAGCAAACTGCAGGGCACTGTGGTGTAGGGAGTGATCATAAGCAATTATAAGTGTAACCCATTTACTGTCTCAGTACCACGATAAAAACAAAACCCATTTTGCATTAGTGCAATACAGAGCCCCAACAATGTTGACAAAGTGAAGGCTTGTACTGAAAATAGCTTTGCCAGATGAGGAGGTGCCAATTCTCTGATGCTATTGAGAAGAACACAATTACAGGATATTCTTCAGCTTGCATTTGTCTTTGTTACAAGAAAACACTTTCAGTCATGCAAATAGGTAGTAGAGTTAGGTTAATTGTAGACTCTAAAAATTGCCCGTAGGTACGAGTGTGTGAGTGAATGGTGTGTATGACCCACCATAGACTGATGACCTGTCTGGGGCGTATCCCTGCCTCTCGGCCAAATTACGCTGGAATTGGCTCCAGCAGACCCCCGTGACCCTAGTGAATAATAAGCGGGTTTAGAAAATAAATGAATGAGTTACAGGAGTGCACCCTATGAGGGTTGGGACACACAAGATGTCAAGAGATGGTTAATGGTGGAGGAAATTATTAAAAAATAGAATAAAATGATTTATGTCTCTTTGTCATAAAACATACAAACAAGAACACAAATCCTGCACCTCACCTCATTGAAGGAGTCACCAAACCAACACTCACCACTCACAGCTAATGTCTGTTTACTTTGTCTCTGTTTCATACGGTGCAAACCAGAGCCCTGCCAGCTAATGTCAATCAAACAAGCCTCCAACACGCCTCCCTGCCAGCCAAGACAAAAGGGAGCATTACTGATATTTCCCCAAAGACTTGTTTCCTTCATACTAATAGTACAAAACCATTAAGATGAGTGAAAACATCTTTGATGCTGCGAAACACATCATCAGTGATGTGTGTTGACTTTATATTAGACTGCAAAGAGGGATGATTAGATGTGATTTCAGTAGGACTTTCAGAGCCACAGCCATGGCAGCTGATACTACTGCTGATTGCTAAGGGCACAGCACAACAGCTGTGGCTACAGGACTCAGTTAACTAAAGCACGACAGGCCCAGTATTGACACTTACCTTTAGAAGTCTGCAAACAGAGACAGTCTCTGTCAGGGTCAGCCTGGATCTGGGTCTGTAATAGACTGACTACTTAGGGCACTTTCACACCACTACTTTGTATATGTAGCATATAGACTCCAGCATGGTCCGCTTTGACACCTGCAAATGAACCAAAATGGGTCCAAGTGACATTTCATCAATGTTTATCTTTCAGTAGAAATAAGTGCCAATTCTTATTCATTATGGAACACGTTGCTTCTTGCTCTTATCTTCATGTATTACATCCTCTGTATTGTCCGTTTTTGGCAAAATATCCAATTTGAAAATGAGTCACAGCTGCGTTTGGAGAACAATCAGCGGATGTACTGGAATCACTGAAAATGCATAGCACGTCATTTCAGGCAGAGAAGATGCGATATTTAAACTGAATGAATGAGGTCATGTGGGACAAACATTGTTCCATAGACCCAAAAGGTAGCTATGAAATAATAAGTATCCCTATATTCTCATTTGAACCCAAGTTCAGGTTCTTATCAGAGGGACCACAGCAAAGTTTGTCATATGGTGCGAAGTCAAGTGGACCAAGACAACCTCTTTTCAGAGGTCTCTGTCCAGTTGATTTAACGCCACCTGAGTGCAACTGAGGCTTTCACATCAACAAAAATAAACCAAACTAAGCGCCTTTGGTTCAAATGGACTGTTTGGCGTGCACCAACTGCTGTTGGTGTGAAATCACCCTAAGCAAGTCAACAGTTTACACAGTAAACTAACTAAACTTAAGTAAATACTCATATAAAGGGGGAAACAAGAAGAAGCCACAACAACAGGCAAAAGGATCCTTGTATACACACTTGTATTTGGGACGAGGGGTTATGATCTTGTCCGAGTGCCTAAGTATTTGCGAATGACTTTTCCTTTAATTGCCAGCAGACACAGGAAGTGCATTGCCAGTTAAAAATAACACGCTTGGTCTTTGCAAATGAAAATTGAATTTATGTGTGTGTGTTTGCATATACTGTAGAGTGGGAAAGTGAGATCCGATCCCAAGTGGTCACTTGAGATGCATGCAGAGACATATGTTTATTCCAGGTGTGAACAGGGCCATAGACTCAGAAAGACATTTACACACATGACTCCAAGTTTAAACAATACCCCTACAAGCTCCTCCAGGGAGCGATTTCTAGTCTCACCTTCAGAGTGCAGGGCGTACAGCATTAGTTCACATTTACTGCAGAGCGGAAATTTACCAGAGCCACCTGTGTGCCACCTGTCTGCCTTTAGGACGACTGTGCAACATGAACAGAATGTCACTGTCTCAGCCTTTACTGGGAAGG
Organism: Lepturacanthus savala; assembly: GCA_030544235.1. Classification (NCBI taxonomy): domain Eukaryota; kingdom Metazoa; phylum Chordata; class Actinopteri; order Scombriformes; family Trichiuridae; genus Lepturacanthus; species Lepturacanthus savala. The sequence goes on from CM060465.1 coordinate 20,894,243, forward strand.
ACAGGTTACATTCTATGTAGTAGTAGATTTACTTTTAAATTAACTTCTAGTATGATATTGCAGTGCTATTTTAACATTTTTCATGATAAGTGTTCGCATTTTAGCTTCAAATTGCTTGTCTAATCAGTCTGCCTGGTCTCTGGGATGCAGGACTTCCTGTACCAAAAGGACATCTGTGTTATTATATGTGTCAGAAATGTGTTAGTAATGTAGCTGCATAGTCGTGAGGGGCGCTGTGGAGGAACAAGTCCCACTGGGAGACAGATGGCAGTGGGTACAAGAGTACAGGGCCTGTGCTGGCTCTGCACATTCACTGTAAGGCCAGATCTCAACACCTCACCCCTTTCGATTAATTAAGCCTGCCTTAGTTATTTAAGGCCCCTGATTAATCATGTAGGATCACTGAGGTGATAGATTAAGGTTAAAGGAAAGTTTGGGGATTTGAAGATAAAAGGGTTTATTATTATATTCTGGCATCGGAGCCAACGGTCGTCTGCCCAATCAGCGTTTCAGGATCTTTACATGCAGTGAATTTCCTGAGTCATTGCTGAGATAGATTCTTTCCAGTCACTTTTAGTAATGTGATATTTTGACTTAGTGACTGACTGTGTCAGGGCTGTTGGTTCATAAACAGCCAGATAAAGGTCACAGACCACAGAATGCACTTACGTTACCTCTCTTTCTGGGTAAAATGACATTGTAAGTGGTAATACAGAGTTGTTAATAGTGGCACTGCCCTTTTAGAAATTATTATGAAGAAATTCATTCTGAGAAAAAACTTCTTAAAATGTTTATTTTTAAAGTCAACGGTGATTCATCATTCCGATGAGGAAGAGAAGCAGCAAGGCCCTCGAGGCCTCTTCACTGGTAATTTAACTGCTGTATGTAAGAGGACATGCATACATCAACACTCAACACCTCGACACTCATGATTGGCGGTGACTGGGGGAATGCCTGAATGTGTGCGTGTCTTTCTGCAGCTCAGCAAGAACATTGGCATCGAATCTGCATAAGGAGCCTTCAGTATAATATGTCAACGCATTACTATGTGAATGATGGCTAATGGTAGGAGTTGATGAATCAAGATTGCAATTATTTGTGTTTGCAAAATGTGTTTCATGCCTCATTGTCTTTCAACAAGAGCCTCCTTTAAGCGGCAGGTCTATCAGTGTAATCGCAGCATTAGCTGGTACTGAATAAAGTATGCCTTGTTCATGAGCAAGCATTCCCTCTGCACTGCAATAACAAGTCCTTGGTTTGCTAATGAGCATCTAAAGTGAGACAGTCTGGTGTGCTGTTAAATGGCAGGCAGAGCTGTGAGGATCTTATTCTAACACTTAAAGCTGACTTGATCTTCTGTCTTTACTCCTGCCAGCTGCTCTTTGCTCTGACAGACACAAGCACATTCCTTGGAAAGAGGATTCTGGTCGAGCCATTTACTTGCCAATCAAAACCGATGGGGTCAACCCCCCTCCGGGGATAGCACCCTGTCACAGCCTCAGCTCGTCATGCACCACGGGTCTCGAGACGAACCCTGCTGCATGTGTGTTGATGCAGGATCATTTGAGCGTGCCTGCGTGCAGGCCAGCACACAGCAAGTATACGCCCACCACGTCTATAAGAGGCCACAGTTAAGTTTACACTAATTAATGGGGCTGAACTTCTTCAAGGCAATGCATAGCTTTCCAGGCAGCAGAACCCATTTCTATATTTAAATCTTTGATGCAGCAGCAGGGTTATTTACAGCTAGGAACATTATCCAACACCTCGTTTTGCTGAATCCAAATGAAAACTGCCACCTGTGTGCAAAGATTGTGAGACTTGAGGGGCACTTATTTTCTCCTCTTATATAAAATATAAATATATATACACACGATGTAAGTGTAAGTAGAAATACAGACATAACATGTTCTTTCAGTAATAGTTTGGTTTGTTATTATTGATGCAATACCTTGTAAACAGGATTTTGAAGTAGTTGAAGTGGAGCTAATTCTATCTGCTTTATATACTGTTAGTTATGGTATTTTTAATGAGACTGTAAGTTATGGTAGTTGGTTCTGGTGTTTTGAATGAGACTAATGTTAGACAAACCGATCATATGTTTTAATGGCACGTCTTAATCTACAAAGTTTCTTGTACAACCCAACTAATAAATAACCTGGCCAATTGGTGTTATCAGCATATACGTTGGCTAATACTAATAAATATATTTTCAGTCACTGAGAAACAGGGACATTAGAGGTTATATATATATATATATACACACACACACACACACACACACACACACACACACACACACACACACACACACACACACACACACACACACACACACACAGTGGTATTTTCAGTTTTTCAGCATATATGTATATATGTGTATGAAAGGGGGGGCACAAACATGAAAGTATACTGTGACATTTCACTATAGCAGTCTAATCTGAGCTAACGCTCCTAAACAATGTAGCACCTGATTGTTGGCTTATCCCGAGGCCTGTGGTTACTGAGGCCTGTCGTCCAGCCGGTGCCCTGTTCTCTTGGGGGTTTTAGTGAGGCACTACGGCAGGGAAAGGAAAGGGGAAGTGCCTGCTGAGAAGGGTGGAGTGCCACAGCAATGTAGGGGTGCTGAAATTTGTGCTTTCACAAGAACTCTCTCCCTCTCCCCTTCTCAGCGGGACCCTGTTGCCACCTCCCTCTGAGCCCGTCTCCCCCCTGCTCCTCCCATATGACAGAGGAGCCGCCTGAGCAGCTGGGGGTTAGGGATACTTGTCAGCAGGGCGATCGTGTGTCCTCTGAGTCTGTCCCCTGTCTGTTCCATAGCCATGTCGACTGACAGCCAGCATCAGCTGATTATCGCCACTGTGGCAGTAAAAGAAAACCACTTTGGCAGTGACAGACATGCTCATATTGAGTAACCAACACTTCATCCAGAGGCTCAGGCTCTGTTACCCAAGCCTTGAGAACACACTACTGGGCAGATACTCTGACACATTAGCAATCTGTTTAAGGTTAAAGGATCAAATCATAGACACAGTCATAAATTGCATCTGTTACCCATACAAGATGTTTATGTGTTTGTATGCTGTAATTGAACTTTATTGCTTCTTTAATAAACAGGACAGAGCCGTTGCAGCAGGCTGAATGGGATTCTAATCATATCTAGAAAAAAAACACGTCTAATAGATCATTAAGCCAAAAAGGTTTACTCATCATTAAACCGGTGCTTTGCTATGTTTGAATAAGTTATATTGCTGACTGAGGGCAAGTGTGGAAATGACGGTGTATGAACATGGCACTCATAAAAGTTATTTTAATCCCTCCTGGCCAGTCGTGCTTGGTGTTTGTGTATTTTGAGAATCTCTGAGAGGTTAACACCCCCTGTGCTCAGAGGCTCAGACAGACTACTGCTGTCTGGTATCAAGCTGAATTAAAGCTATGTCAACACATTCAGTCAGCCAGGCTTACTTTACAGAGGCCCCCAGTCTCTTATCTGAGGCACAGACATACAGTCAGCTACATTACACACACACACACACACACACACACACATACACACGCTGCTGCTGCTACCCATGTTTTTTCTCTAAATATATTTTTATGTAGAAATTTAAATGAGATTAAAATCATTCTATTGTTTGTCATGAGGATATGTTTGTCTCGTTTACAATGCACAAAGATTAGAAAGCGCTGCTGAAAGATATAATTTATTGATGGAATCAAATGAAAAGTCTTATACTTGTACCCAAAAGCAGCAGCATCGAAATAAATAATTAAAAAGTAACTTTCTGTGGGGGTTGTTTGCTGGCTGAAGTATTGTTCTGGAGTGGCAGACATTGTAACTTTCATCCTGACTGAGTGTGTTATTGTGTCAGCAGCCCAGGGCCCTCGTGCTGCAGACTAACAGTAACTGACTAACTCTGGCTTACTTATGCTGTTATGTAAAGAAGCACGGTCCAATGGGAGAAGCAGCCTGCCTGGTAAAGTCAGTGTGAATGAGGCTACAATACTGATGTTGTCCTCAGACTCCTGTTGTTCTGCTGATTGCCTGTGTGTGTGTGTGGCTTGTTAGGCTGCTGAGAGCATTGTGTTTAGCCCCAGAGATGGTGGCTTGAAGGTGACATCTATCTGGGAGGTAGAGAGGGGGAGAGGAGAGGACAGTGCTGTGCCATGCTGCTATAAATACGCAGCAGCCGTGACAGCTCACAGAGGAAGCAGCTGAGAAGAGGAGCTTTGCTATGCCGCATACCTCCTAGTGACCCTGTCACTTCGACAGAGGTCTTAATTATTCTGCACTGGCAGCTCCCCTCTGCTTGCTGCTGAAGCTGTGACACACTGGGGCCTGTCAGAGGAAAGGGCCTCACTGGAACATGCTGCACCCACAGAACATGTAAACAGCAGTCCGCTTCAGTGTACAGTATGTACACAGTGCTCACTATGCAAATGTGCCATTTAGGCAGTGGACAAAGTAGTCAGGTCTGAAAAAAATACTGCAGAAATACTGTCGTCTAAATACTGAATTACAAGTAAAAGTCATGAATTCATAATGTTAAAAGGAAAAGAGCAGAAGTATTATCAGCAAAATGTACTCATACATATTATATTATTACACAGGTCTGTGTTAGAACTTTTCACATAAAGCATATAATTGCATGTTTTAAAAAAGAAAATAGAACAATGTAAACCATAAGAATGTTAAGATAAATGCAGTAGAAAGTACAATAGTTCCCTCTAAAATGTAGTGAATTAGAAAATACAATCTCAATGAAATACTCAAGTACCTCAAAATTCTATTAAAGTGCAATATTTGAGTAAATGTATTTAGTTACTTTCCACCATTACATTTAGGTTTTAATTTAGCAGCTTGATGCATTTTATCCTGTGATTATGTTCTACTTACCCCCTGAGACAAAAGGATGGCACACATTAATTTATCTTTTGGCTCACTCTTAGTCCGAATTTCACATTCTCCATTTATTTATTTATACACATTACTTATGATAGCACTTCCTTTTTTACTGTGTCTTGTCTCTGGAGATGTCTCTACAGAGATGTTTCAGTTTGATGTGCAGTTTCTAATCTTATCCTCAGGGTTGCAGTCCATAAAACAAGTCATATTTTAGCATAGTGCGAATGACCTCTGTTACCCTGCGAATGACGTTAGTGGCTTTAATGGCTGGTGCTGGTATGGAGGTACATCTTTATCACCTTTGCAGGCTTAATGGCAACTTATAAATGGGGCTTGTGTTTCCACACTCGGGTTTCAGTGTGGCCAAGGTCACAAAGTAGTTCCTGTTACACGTGTGAAAACTCACGCACATACACACATACAGTTCACACGCACACACACACGCATTGCTTTACTTTTTATGCCCCTTTTTGTCTGGAAACAGTCATATATTGTTCAGGAGGTTTAGGTTTTATTTGTCTGTAATCTGACTTAAAGCATCTCATAATTACAAAGTTCACATCCTTGTATATGACGTAACACCAGATAGCGTTTCTGCTGCATTCTCAATTTTCTCTCACATTGCTGGCAAGATAAGTGCCCACCATTCACCCTGAAATAATTCCTCATGTTGTTCCTGCAGAGCCATAACCAGAACCCTGCCCTGACAATGACTGATACTGTTGTGTTGCCTTTTTTTCTCGACCCAATTGTGTGCCTCTTCTGCACAAATGTGTGTGTGTGTGTGTGTTTGTGTGTGCGCGACACTAACTGGCACCAGTGGATAGATTACCTAATACAGTCCAAGCACGTTATTAGACCCCAGGGCGCTGGCTAAGTCACTCTGAGTTCTGTTTCTGGCCTTTTAATTATTCATCAAGGTATTGCCTGGGATGTAACCTCAATTACTGCGGGCTGCGGGGCCAGGTCACGTGCTGTTAACACTGCTCTGTGATCAGAGCCACCACAGGGAAGGCTGCCAACGGGAAGAAGTGCTCTGAGGCTTGGCACTCCACCCACCACCACTGATTGGCTCGCATTTAGCAGGATGCTGGCTGCACTGAGGGCAGGGGAGGGGAGGGGCATTCCTCAGATTCCCTGTAGCCACAATGGGGACAGGAGGATGGTGTAAATACTGTAAATCAAAGCTTGATTGGTGTGATCAGTGTGGTGTGAGCAGCCGTATGAGGCTGAAGGGGGAAGCGGAGGAGGAGGAAGGGGAAGGAGGAAGGGAGGGAGGGAAGGAGGGAGGGAGGGAGAGGAACAGCTGAAGGTTTTAATGAGCCAAGAGGAGGGTGAGATGTGAGCTCTCTCTCTCTCTCTTGGGCCCACCTGTAGTGAGCAGACAGGCTGTGCACCTGCAGTCCTGGAGCCCTCAGCAGTCAGCACACAAGCTGCGGGCGAGAGAGGAACTGCCAACCTGGCAACACTTGACCGAAGGACACAGGGATGAGAGGCTGATCCAAGACTAAGAACAATATCAATCATCGGCCCTTTTATGTATTGTTATATTGAAATTAATATATTATCCCTTTATTTATAAAAAAAGGAATATTTCCTTCTCTCAATTTGCATTTGTAATATCCATAAAGGGAAACAGCAGGGGTGAATTTCTGTGCTTCTATCAGATTTGCTGATTTGTGGCAATCATGTGTCAGTGTGCGTGTGGCCATGGCCGTCCCCTGTGTCTGCGTCGCTCTGACAACCATGCCATGCATATCCAGGTAGTGATAATGAGAGCCGCTGTCATGGCGATCTATGACTAACAGCAGTTTCACGCTGTGTTAAATCAGGGCTGCTGCCTTGTTAGAGTCTGCTCCCTCAGGCCACACCTACCTCCACTACCTCATACAGATGCCACCAAATCACAACAATCAGGGTATAAAAAGAAGGTTATTAAAAAGTGACACATGTATAGACAGTTTTACTGACAATTACAGGCTTATATGCACATGCACAAACACAACACTCTCACACATACAAAAAACAGTGTCTCTTGATTCTGTCAAGCACAACACCTGTATGTTCTGATGCTGTGAACCCTGTACACTATAAGGATATGCAGTTAATTCAGATCAGAATTCGAGAAATGAAACTATTAATCAATTCATTGTTTAAGTTCATTTAAGCATGAATGCCAGTCTCTGGTCCCACCTTTATTGTAGATTAATCCTCTAAGGCATTTATTAAACAAAAATGTTAAATATTCACTAATTGCACCTTTTTAAGAGAAAATACTAATATCAGTTGTTATATCATTCATGAAGGGTATTGAATGTTTGCGGTATTTCTATAACACCAAGACCTTTATATATATTTATAAAACTTTTCGGACCAAGAAAAATTCCAAATTCCCAGAACTGAATATTTTCCATTCGTGCTTGAATCAATTATCAAAGTACTTTATTATTTTTATGCTCTGATTAACTAATTGATTAATCAATATTCATTTCAGGTCTCGAGTAAAAGATAAACAGAGGAAATGATCAATAGTTGTCACCCTAAATATATCATTGTATGTGGAAGTGCTTGTTTCTCTGCTGTGGGCGGCTGTATTGCATTACACCCAGAGGAGAAGAGCAGATGTCCCAGAGAAGTGCTACTAGCTCCAGGCAGCCAGTCCTTGGGGGGGTGAGGGGCAGCATACAGGAAGCAGCTCCAGATGGAACATCCTGTGTCATAAATATTGTGTGAATTGTACTGGTTATAAAGGCACTTGCCTATTTCTGCTATGCTTCAAAGTAACCTTGACCGTGGATTTACAAGTACGGACATAAATTGTGGTGAATGAGTTAGAGGCAGTGAGAGTATCCAGTGAAACACGAGCACAATGTTTAGAGTTATGTCCTGTGGATGACATATTACTTTAATTCCTCTTTTTGTATTTGAGTTTAACTCTATATTGTAAAGAAAAACATCAAATTGATTTCTCATTATGCTCTAGAATAGCTCTAACAAGTGCCACATGAAACTGAAATGTACATATTAATTTACTAGCTGACAGCTTCTCTCCCTTATTAGTTTTTATCTGGAGGTTTAATTACATCCTCTCTGCAAAGGTCTTGTTTAGATAATGTAGTCGGTCCTAATTAATCAACTCGCTGTCCCACTTGTAGGTAAGGTCACGATATTGCTTTGTTCATGCTGATCCAGCAGCTAAGCTATAGCTCTCCGCTTTCCATTATACATAAAACCAGAGAACCCTGAAGTAAACCTACAAAATGAATTCTGGTTTCAAGAAATGCAAACGCTGTGTGAGCCGCGTGAGAGCTGAGTGGATTATCTATAGCTGCAGTCCTGCTGCTTCTCTGGGATCGTGCCTTTTATTATGGAGTGTTTTATTGCTGCCAGGAGTAAAGCTGACAAGGAAGAGGCAGCTATAAAATGAAGCCTCCTATTCTTGGTCGTCTACCACCCCCTGTGAAAGCTCTGCGGTCCTTTATGCATGCATGTTCATGTGTACTGTAAGTGGTTGCAGGGGATTGATGTGCGATGTGGGCTTGTTTGTTTGTTCAGTTGGTATAAGATGACATGACGAGTGGTTTATGTGTCGAGCGGCATCAGGAGGAAGTTTGAGGGATCATTCATTTTAATGCGCTGCTGCAAACGCTTTAGACTGACAGAGTTTTGGCTAAATTTAAATGCCCCAAATATTTTTTCCAGAACTCCCAGTGGCTAATGGTGTCTTTGCTTTTCACATCAAATCTCAATTAGGCTGACATTTCAGAATCAGTAGATACTGGTTCTCTGGTGGACAGTTGGGACATACCCGGAGACATTTTTCCGAGCTTGATGTCTGTGTGTGTGACAGTGGTTGAATGGTCGTGTTCACATGTGCAGTGGGGAGCAGCAGGGATCAGTGGAAGCGAAGTGCTGACAGGTTTACCCATACCAAAGCCCTCTGTCATTACAGGGATCAAACTGTTCAAGGCCACCGACTTTCACTTTTACTCCTCCCACTGAAAAAAAATGCTGCGCCTGCCCCCCTCACTTGTGTAAGTACAGTTACATGATCAGGCAGTTCGAGGATCATATTGGTGTAGTTTACACTTCCCAACGTGACTCTAGATGGTCCCATCAGCAAACTCTGTGTGCACAATGCACGCTTTAGATTATTATCATTATAAGATTGTTCATGGGGAAAAACACTCGCCCAACATCTGTAAATTTTACCTATGTGAAAATTATGCAGGTGTTATATTTTTTTGATGAAATAACCACATTACATTGGACCAATTTGTTGAAATGTGTACATGGATATTAAATCTCTTCCAATTTTATACTTAAAGGAAATTAACACTTTTGCTTGGCTGCATCCTTGCGTAGAACATTGGATGTTCTATGCAAGGAAAATAAAAACACAGGGGGAGCAGTGTTGTCTTCCAATACAGCAAAACTTGATACTTCATTCAGTTTTTTTTCTCCTAGAAATTACATTCATATATATACCTGGGGTCTAATAACGTGCTTGGACTGTTGGACTGTCTCGTGGCTGAATTCTGCATTGACTACTGATATTTATCCAAGTAGCTTCTTCTGACCTTAACCTGAAAGCTCTGTACATGTTTAAACATAACCATAAAAACATGAATCAAATTTTGTAGAGTTCATACAGTAGTAGTAGTAGGGAAAGCCAGGGAAATATGTTCCTGTCGAATGTTTTGTAGATAGTTTCCGAATTTTGTGATTTAGCAGATTCTATACATTATACTGTTGAGAAAAAAATTCAGGCATATTTTCTGTTGTAAACATAATAGCTACCAAACAGGGTTGTAATTGTATGGGTTTAAATATAGAAATAATAACACAGAAACTTGAAATAGAGGTGACTGAAATACCTGACAGGGACGATCTCCAGTAAAGTCAAAATTACACCGGTCTGGCTCTTTAATAACAGCCTCCAGTAACTTGACAGATGTTCAGTGGTTATTTTGAGTGGTATAACCTGTTAGAATAAGGTATATGTCTATGTACATGTTCGCGTGTTTGTGTTTTCTAACAGTGGATGGGAAAAGGAAGGTGTCTGTGTCGAGAAAGCATGTTTTCTTCCCCCTCTCCTTCTCTGATTACTGCTGTTTTGGCAGCTGACGCCCAGTAATGGAGACCTGGCTGTCAGGGAAATTTGTAGCTGTCTACCAGAGCGCAGCTCTTCATTCCAATCAGCAGCTGTCAACCCAGCCTAGGCCGTTATTAATGACAGCCACTAACTGCCTCGCAAATTCTCAACACTATTTGAGAGCCAGCGTGAAATAAGGTTACACTCTCCCAGTGTGCTGCTGTGGGTTAATGCAGAGCTCTCAGATATCAAACAACTGAGCGCTTGAAGGGTTACTGCACATGCCACGTAACCACAATGTACCCGGTTCGATTCTGACCTTTTTTGCACGGCGCACCCGTTTCTCTCCTCTTTGTTTCCCATCTGCCATTTCACTATTCTCTACCCAATGAAGGCAAAAATGCCCAGCTACATTTCGTGATTGTCAGACGTAAACAGCAATAAAACAACAAATGTAAAAGTTTGTGTCCTTGGGAATGGCTCAGCTGTTGGAAAAGTTCTTCAAGTCATTGTTATCGTGCTGATGCTTGCGTCGCCGTGTCAGCGCGTGCATTGCTGGAGTAGCCGCGCCGCTTGATTGACTGTGATAACTGCATCATAAAAGCTTCTTTATATCCTTGTATGGTTGAGGCTGCACTAATAGAATTGTGTGCGAGGCCATAAATGCGACCGTGACAGAAAAAGCATGTGTTTGTCAGCTGTTAAACATGGGGCATGGGCATTCAGAGCAGCACACTGGGGAACAGCTGCCATATAAATCACTCACCTTTGAAATGCTGCGATGAGTTCGCCGCCCTCACCGTCACTCTGCGGGTGAACAGAGGAGCGATTCAGGGCCCGGGAGTGACTGACACCGAGGACATGACACCACCTCCTCGATAGCCCCGGAGGAGGGAACACCACCAGATACCATGTGTCAATTAAACTAGCTGCGCCCCCGCTTCCTTTTGCACTCCAGGCAAAACGGAGTGGTGTGCCACCGCCCAGAAAGTCACAAAGAATTTAACCACGGGGTACTTCTCTACGTGGTTGCATTGACTCACACGTTCCCCCCCCTTATCTCTCGCCTGCCGGATTACTTATCCACCCTTTTAGGTTGATGAGTTACACCACAAAGAAGATTGATGCTCTCGGCTATTATGAGTCTTGTAAAAGAGGGAAGATTCCTGTCCTCTGACAGGTAGCAATTAAGTCTTAAAGTGGTGTAACAAGGTTCTGGATTATACTTGTCAGAGGTCATATCGAAGAACAACATGTCTGCTGTTTGTGAGTTTCTATAGAAGGATAAAATAGATGGAGTAGAGATTGTTGGGGATTTTTTTTTTCATCTGACCTTTGGTTCACAGGTAATCCTTATCTCAGGAATCTTGAGCCTCAAAGGTGCGGCTGTTTCCTACCCTCATTCACAGGACAATCTTTCCATCCCTCCCCGGCCTTGCGAAGGAATGCTCACACCTGTAGCACTTCACCTGAATTTGAAGCCTGTTGTGAGAATCCAGCGGGGCAAACCTTCTGCTAGCACATGCGGATCTCTCCTCAGATAACAAGCTGCTGTTTTGGCAACAGCCCGACTCTCTGAGAGATGATAGAGCAAAAGAAGGAATGATAATAATAATGAGAGTCACTGTTATATGAGGTGCTGGCGCCCCTGAGTCCCGCGGCTGTTTGTGCTTCATTAAGACCTGTTCTCCCTCTGCGTTAGTGTTGAGCCACATTCCGTGGCATGTTAACTTGTTTGTTAGTGGTTGTGTCAGTGCAGCGGAGGGTGGAGAAAGGAATACGTGTTTGAGTCAACAGCTCAACTGATCTGGGATTGAGGGAAAGAGTTGTGTGACATACAGCTAAGCGCTCAACCACCTGTCAATCCCCACGCTGTTACCACCCCGCCCTGTAGGCAGCTCACAGAGAAACCACTGACAATTACAGGATGCTGTAGATAGTGTTTTATAATTTAAGTGCTATTGCATCAAGTTGATGATCCTCTATGGAGTCATCTCACCCCCTGGCTGCAGAGTGACGAGACAAAACTAGAAGGGGTTGGCCCAAGAGCTGAGATCAAGGTTTCAGACATCTTATCAAATATTGCAACAGCTTTCGGGTTATTAGCCCCATCGCATACACAATTATGGCAGAATAATCAACAAAAGGTTACAGAAGCTTAAAGGCGTACTCATCTATGTGCGTATTGAAAGAATGCATCACCTTCACATATCTGGAGCATAGGTGTCATTTGTTTTCAATCACTTTGACTTATTGTAAACCTGTGACAACTATAAGTGTGTGAAATGTATCCACCTTGTTTGTGTTGTAATCTTAGTCAGACCTGTAACACAATCGCAAACATGAAGAGATGAAAAGGGAAGTTGATGTGACAGAAAAGTCACAGAGCCTGTTTGAGTGTGTGACGTGTCACAGCGGCATGAATGTGGTGAAACTTTGTTTGTTGTTATAGGCGGATAACATCACACCCTGATTTCTTGGCAAATATCAAATAATTACCTACTGATGGTTAAATGAATGTTGGCATGTTTATGATCTATAAAGAAGATCATCACATCAACATCATCACAGCACGTTAATTACACCAAAATGCTAACGTCAGTAGTAACTTGGCGGAGTAACATGCACAAACATCCCTATGTCAATAAAAACAGCTCAATCTAAAGTAATAAAAACACAATAATTATTATTTTGATTGAATTGTATATTAATTAAAACATACATGGATATTCTATCCCATTTCTGGCAAGTCTGTTCCACTAGCTGCTGCTAAATCTTACACACTGTACCTTTAAGAAAAGAAACACAATATTATTCATTAATGAAAATAATCTTTAGTTTAAATGTCAGCATGCTAACATGCTCATGATGACAGTGTTGCCATGCTGATGTGTAACTGGGAATATTTATGAAAAGTCAGAGGGTGAAGTTACTACAATTCAAACCTAAAAGTCCACCTCATAGTGGCGCTAGAGGAGTCAGTGGATTACCAAAGGTCACCAGGTGTCATCACTACTGTGTGCAAAAAAGGCAAAGAAGTACTTGCTATGCTTAAAGCTTAGTAAAATACATAATACATACATACATAGACAAAACCTTCAGTTTTTCATGAAAACCGAAAAACTGTTGACACAAAAGTCTCTGGTTGTAACAGTTGAACCCACAAACTATTTAATTAGACTCTTTTAGCAGAGATTCAGTGTAATCTTCCTTCTATTTGACTAGATTGGATGAGTTGAACAAATGGTCGGAACAAAGCAAAGTAATGCTAATCAGCAGAATTTCAATGAAAAGAAACTTTAATTAAATGTTCAAATTAATAATAAATGTTTTTACACCACTCTACTACTCAAATAGCATAAGATTATTTGGAAATTGAGAATAAATCAAACAATGTGATTAAATACTATTAACCATTATTTGTTGTTAAGGAATTATAATTGGTCTCTTTTTGTAACACTAATATAGAATTTTGTCAACTATAACTAAAAATAAATAGCTTTTATATTCTTCCATAAAACATAGAATAATTATCTAAGAAGTTATATTGATAGCTGTATTTCTTCATTTTTAATTGACTCACAAAATCGACTCCGGAGAAAATATAAGCGACACTGGGATCTGCTGAATCCATCAGCGTTTAGCGAGTGTAACACCAGCCTATCAAGGGAAACTGTAAATCTAACTTCTGTACACGTCAAACAAAAACATGATGAACAGCCATAAAAATCGCACGGCATTAAAAGTTCACTTTTCCCACGTCGCGCCGCCACAGAGCAGCGGCATGTCTGCAGAACCACAAGACCATTACTCATGCACGCTCTATAAACTAATCACTTCCTGGGTTTCCTCGCACTGAGGGGGGACGCTTTCATCTGTGCGGAGATGAAAAATCTAGGGTTGTGAAACCTAGCCGTACTCATGTATCAGCTTATTCCTGCATACGCAGTGGATTAAAAAATGCAAAAAAAAAAAAAAAAACAGCCCATAATGGATCTGTTGCATTCCCTGAGTCACTGTTCTTCCGTGCACTTTCATGGATTTAGTTTCAGGTCCATGAAACTAGATGCCCCTGCTGTGCGAGACGTAGACAGGGGTGTCTATATGTCTAGGCAAAATTGAACATCTGGGTGGGTGGGGGGGGTTTAGTCTGAGTAACAGCTTCTTCAGTCAACTTTTTTGATGACCCAGGCCTCTCAAAATGTGTTTCCAATGAAGATTTTGTTTGTTGAAGTGGCCATGTCTGACCTTGCGGGCCAGTTCCTAGAAACACTTCCATGTGTCACTTTAGGAACTGGGTAGGAGAAGCACAATTATTTTTGAAAAATGTGTGTCACAGACGTAGACAGACTGGTCGTGTAAATCATTCCACAGAGTAAATGGAGCTAATTGATTTAAGCAGTGACACATTGGATTGCTCACACACTCCATGTGATATAAATAGCATGGCAATGAGAAATCTTAATAACAAACAACCTCCGGGAGATGATCATCGTCATGTTGATGCATCATGTGAATAGTTTGGTGACTTTTTAATCAGTTGCGTTGAGCTTCAAATTTCATTCATGGAAAAGAACAGTTGACAAAATGGTCTCATCTCAAGGTCCATTTTGAGTTTTCAGTGTCGTCATCATGTCATGTTGAAGCTATGAAATGCTGTAGCTCCATTTTTAAGCTAGAAAAGGGAAGCCAGGAAACAGCAACAGCACATGACAACTGCACAGAAGATACATTGTTTTAGTTAGAATTGGTAATAAAACTTCAGGAATATTATGGGCAAAAACATAAAAAGACAAAAAAGAAAGTAGAGTTAAGAATGGTGAAGTTATGTCTTAGTTTAAACAAATGCCATGTGCAACATATAGATGAAAATCCAACACAAAATAAGTCATAAATATGGTTTCTTTTGAAATTCAAAATTGTAACTTTACCCACAAAACATTGCTCAGTAATGCAGGAAAGAGGTTCTGCTGCTTCCCTAGTGGCAGAGGAAACAATCTTAAAGGGGACATATTATGGAAAATGGGCTTTGATGGTATTTGTATGGATTTAGCCATCTGAAATGTTATTTAGGCTTTAGGTTTAGGCTTAGAGTTAGGCATTTCCCCAGAGTTTGAAGTCTTCAGATTAACAAGCATAAACTGTTCAGGATTATTGCCCTTGCTGATGTCACAATGGGGACACAAGAAATGAATGAGCATTTTTTAAAAATCTTAATCAGTTAACTGGTTTTTTGGAGCCAGGAACACTGCTTACATAATTTACTGCAGCCTACTGGCTAGTTTGTGTTGTTATTTATTTATGTTTAAGGTGTGAGGTAGCCAGGCAGCGATGGAAATAATAAATTCATTTTAAATTTGGTTGTTGCTAAACCCACCAAAAATAGCGTATTCAATACAAGGACAAAGACGTGCTGGATATTTTTTTACTTGAAAAATTACAATATCAACTATACATGAGTATTGTTATGTATTTAATTTGAAGCCATATTAGGCCTATGTATCCTTTAAACTATTTTTACAAGATGATGCCAACCTTGTTTACAATACAACAGACAATTGAGTCGTTTAATTCATTTTAATTTAACATCAGTGTCCTCCTGACCATAACCATTGTCTTCAGAGAAGAAGGACCATGTCACCCCCTGGACGAATGTGGCTCATTGATGAGTTTTTAACAGCTTTTCGACAACAAAAGAGGTTTACACACAGAGGAATAAGATAAGACTTTGGATACGAACACAATACCTGTGTGTAGGATTAAATCGTTAGACTTTGCTCATGAGATTTGTTGACAACAAGAAAAATCTAGAAAATCACCCGTCCTTATCCGTAAAGGTCTTAATTTCAGTCACAGCCAAGAACAAGTTAAAAATGAAGGGCAGCAGGAGTTTTCGACCTCGGGGATAAGCACTCGAGGCCAAGTGGCAAGAAACTGTGAACGTAAACATAATTTTTTGTTTATTCATGAGGAAACTCTACAGGGTACCTTTAAATCAATAAAACACTAAATAAACAAAATGACTTGTCAGACTGTTCCTACCAGCAGGTCACCTCTAGTTTTAAGGGTTTTCTGCTTGTGTTTAGGCTCATAAAGAATTCAAATTAGTGTTTGGAGGCTAAAACTCATTATGGATCGAGAGATAAATTCTGCACATCATTTAAAACGTGTGTTGCGACCACATCTTAGTGATTATGAGTGTTTTGACAACCCTGCCATGATAAGAGATTATTATTTAATCTATAAACCGCCCTTACATGAAAATTTATTTCTACCTTACTTCTACTGTCCATCTCTATTGAACCTTCACTTCATATCCTCTGTGGCCCATGTAGCCTAAATTGGCTACAGGATAACGGCCACATCTTAAAATCAATTGTAAAATTATCCAGAATCCGGAATAGGGGTAATATGGCAGCTAATGTGTCTCCCAATCCTCGTTAAAAGTGTGGTTGTGATTAACCTTATTACAGCCAAGTCGTTACATGGATTAGATCATATTATTACAGCCTGCAGTTTGAAATGGTTCCTAAAATACACTCCTGTACTCCTGTCTTAAGAGCAACGGAACCATTTATTATGAAGGAAGCCCTGGGTGCTGTCTGTGGACTTTAGTGGCAGCGCCCATGATGGAGTGTCATGCTCAAACAGGCGTTGTAAAGAGGCACCCACAAATATAGCAGCCTGTTTCCCTGACGGAGTGTTTTGGGGTGACAGGGCTGTTAAAATGTGGGAAAGAAAATGGATCATGTTGCAGAGCCGCGGGGATGACAGTGACACTGTGGAGCCATGGACGAATATCTGTCCTTTTTATACACTGCACACATTTACCAGAGAGAGCGAGAGACCACTCAAACAAGGAAGAGGAAACCATGGAAATTAACAATTTTGTGGCTACGCTATTAGTGGCTTTTTGGCTGGCAATGCTAAAGATGGATAGCTTATCTGACTTTAATAGCTGGCGCAGCAGCATTAGTGCTGAGCTGGAGCGAGGAGAAGAACAATACGGCACATTAGAGGAGCAGCGACCACACGCCAGAAACTGCTCCAGACTTCTAATTAGCATTCATTAACAGTAGGGGAAAGAGCGATTATGGTCTTTAAGTAGTGCATTAGCTAATGTTGCTTTTCCTCATGTCAGCAGATTTAAATAGGAGGAGTGTGCTTGCCACATCAGAGCCACTGCTTTGTGCTGACTGCGAGGTTTGGGCTGATGTTTGTGATGACCTTAAAATACACCGCTGCTGTTTGTTTACTCTGGTTATTATCGCTAACAAGGCCACAGGCTCAGTCAGACATGACTGTCTGCTGCCATCACAGCTGCTGCAGGGGCTCAGTTGGATGTGTGACAGACATCAACACTGTTTTCATGTTTTAATGTTGCTACGTTACAGACTCGCCAGGCAGGTAGAGAAATGGTGTAGCTTTCTGTGTCATGTTTTATCTCTTCTCAGACCTCTGAATCGCTGCCCATGTCCCAGATTCAAAGAGACCAGAATAAAGTCAAATGAAATGTCATTTTAGTCCAATTATCGGGGTAGAGACCTAAGTAAAAAGAATTGTTTGATTTCACAAACTAGGGTTTTATGTGAGCCAATATAGACAGCATTTATGATAATTATAGTGATACTTGTCAAAAGGGATAAAATGATAGCCAGGAGGGGTGTGAAAAAGTGTTTGCTCCCTTCCTGATTTCTTATCTGTTTTACGTGGGTGGACACAAAAACAGAAAAACAGAAAAATCTCACATGCCATTTTTTATTGTGTGTTTTAGCCACTTTGGTATAACTCAATATGAATTAAACACCCCATTGAGAAATTATCACAGTTTCTTTTAGCAAATTTTGCAAAATATGCACTTATCTGTGTGCACTTGATGAACAGAAGTCCAATATTCACTTATAGCACAGATTTTGTTAAAACACAGTAAATGCTTCATATATTTACCAGCTTGCTGAGTTTGTGTGTCTGCTGGTTGGTTGTGTGCAGTGAGTTTTTTTTCTTTGAAAACAGCTGCTTGCTGCATCTGGAAATGACAGCATGAGAGCTGTGAGAGGGAACCAAAGCATAAAGATGCAGGACGGAAAACCAAAACAATAAGCTGAAAGCAGCTATAAAACTCAGTGGAAGCTGCACATTTAGTGATAATTCTCTGAGGTTTTATGACTAAAAGTGACAGCTTTCATGGTTCAACATTTGTATTTTATAACATGACATTTTAATGACTGAATGCGCAACAATTATAGTTAAAGTTAGGCCATAAAACATCAGTACTTTGCCAGTCTGCAACATCAGGACTGATAAGATTTGATTTACAATAGAGTCTACATGGCAACGATCAGATTGTTAATTCATATTATGATCGGTTTATGTGAAATAATCAATATAGTTCTACTTCGGCCGACAATTGTGTGTCATTATGTGTAACCCCAACAAATAGGAAACTGAAAACAGGGTTTTAAGGGCCTTAAAAAGACAAACAACATGTTGATCAATAACAGGATATTGCTTGTCCATGTCCTCATTTATTCATGCATTTTTACAGAGATTGGCAGAAGCAGAAGCTCAATACTGATCTGTTTGTTTTCCAAAGTCACCTGTAGATTAAACTGTGCTGGAGATACTGTTAACTGACAGGTTTTTAATTTTCTCTTATTTCATTATTGCAAATAAGTACAACCTTTAAACATTATTCAGTTAACCTTTCTGTTTAAAGCTCCATTCAGTCATATTAGTTATTTAGTACTGATTTTGTGTTGATTTGTCCACATATTTGATAAGAATTAAAGTGCTAGTTGTGCAATCTATAGAGTCATAATCAGGCTGTTGATATAGGCAGCAGTTTGACCTTGAATAAACTGAAACAAACTTGCTTCAAGAGCGAAACCTTCACCTGAAGTGCTCAGTTCTTCATGCAGGACTGTCAGCAAGTCTGGGCGTGAAAGCACAGAGGGCCCTGGGCCAGGAGAGTGAGGCGCGAGAGAGGAGAGACTGAAGTCTAACAATAACATAACATAACATAAAAGACAGGCCATAAAAGAAATGTCACTCTTGTCAAACACGGAAGTCACTGAGGCAAAAGTAAGCAGGAATTTGCTTTTCTTCCCTTTTCTTATTATCTTTATTATTATTACTGCACTGGGGCGGTCAAGGTTCACTGACAGAGCACACTTAACATGTATCCTGTCTCACACACACACACACACACACACACACACACGACTCTGTCTCTCACCTAACACCAGCCCTGCTCTGTGTGCTCTGCTAATATTGACTCTCCTGACTAACACTGCTTCTATTGAGTCAAACACAGAACTGTTTGACTAGAATTAGAACATCATTGAGATAACAGCCGTGGACCTGTCCAGGCCGGAGCTGTGGCGCTAATGTAAAGCAGAGCAGGAGAAACCGCCGCTGATGATTGTCAGCAAGCGAACTGAAAGGTGTAGAGGTGGCGCTCGCAATCCCTACACAAATGTTTTCTCACTTTGCCACTTTTATCATGGTAACACAATGACAGCCACTTGTGAAATCGTCTCCTTGTGAAGTCAAACAAGGCATTGTTGTCCCAAAGCTGTTTTTTTTTTTATGTCTGTGTGTTTATTCTGTCATTAAGTTCATTGAGTCCCAGAGGCTGTATAACTAGCTTGTCACCGGGGGCCATTGTGTTGCTATTGTGTCACTTTTGTGTCTGTGATGAAAACAAAGTGCCGTCAAACTTGTTGGCAGCAGGAATAAAAGCTTTTGCTGTATGCCAAGGCACGATTTTAATCTGAATGCAGGTATTAAATTCTTATCTTTGGTTACACATTGCAGCTATAATGTTAACAGCTCTACCCAACCATAAAACACGCACTAACACACACACGTACACACACACAGAAAACACAGATAAGCAAACCTACTTGACTACTCAGTTACCCTCATTCACTCACTAGCTCTTTATCTCTATCGCTCTCATACACATTTCAAAATTGAAAATTTTGTTGGGGAAATTTTGTCCAGCACAGCAAATATGCAGTTACAGTTTTAAAGGTGTAGATATAGCATCAACAAAAATATGTGTTCCTCGATATAAGATGAGTTGGACAATGCAGGCTTCTCATTTCTATCCAAAAACGCTTTGCCTGAAATAACAACCGTCACTAGCAGATTATATTAGATGACATTAGCTCCATGAGTTGGTCGAACATGCTGTCTCTGGTGGCTGGTTTCCAGCTTAATGTTAATATTTTAAAACAAGAATCTTGTTTAAAAAAAGTCTCAAAGGCTCAATAAGTAATTTTTCCACATTACAACTCATAATTAGTAACTCATAATTTTATTATTAATTTAATCAAAATGAATGAGGTCTATGGCTGCTTCTTAATGTCCCCTTTGCTGGTGCTTCATTTATCAAGCGTAACAAGCTGAATAAACATTAGCATTAGCTCAGGTAGCTGCCAGAAGGGTGTCGGAGAAATTTTTATCTTATTAACCCCTTCTTTTTCTGAAGAATACGGTAACTAACTAGCATCAATTATCCAGAAAGTTACTTTAATTGTTTTTTACAATGGAAGTACTTCTGTTTAAAATATTGTGTCTTTACTGTAAAATACAAAAAAGTACTGTGATTTCAGTTGTAGATAAGTATTGGGTGCTAAACTCTAGTATAATACAGTAACTCTTAGACCATTGTGACTTATTGTAAAAATATACAGCAATCTACTGTAATAGTTGTTAACAGTGATGTTACAGTAAATAGCTGCAGATTTCACAGCAAAGTTTTACAGTGTATGTCATTTTATTATGGAAATGACATCATGGCTAGATAAATGATATTATGTTAAAAGACTGAGGCTTAAGCTAAGGCTGACTAAGTCAGCATCCATCCATCCTCACTGGTTGGTTAATCAATGTTGGAAACACAGAGAGAAAATTTCTGTGCAAAGTCTGTTTTTCTTTTTTGGAAAGCCAAATAAATAAAAAAAAACATCACCCTTCAAATTCTAAATATCAAGTCCCTCTTGATATCTCAATTTTCAAGATCTTTCTGTAAATCATTATTGTACGTAGCTGATTCTGTTTGTTGAGTCCAGCCTTCCTGACTCCAAAGGGTAAGGAGCCATGTTTGTCAACCAACTGAAAAGCAGGAAGAGCTGAATAAAAAAAAAGAAAAAAGAAAAAAAGGTGCTGCTGCAGATGGCGGCAGCAGCCTTTTCTGCTTATGTGGTTTCATTTTATCCCTACAGGCCCTCATGATATTTTGAATTGCCCTGGGTTATGTATTCACTCGGCCATGTAAGCTAAATGAACCATCCATAATGTAAATGAGAGAGAAAGAGAGATTGAGAGAGAGAGACAGGGATGCAAATTTAGCGGTGCCTCTGGTGTTGGGTGGGAAGGGAAAGAGTTGTCAGCATTTTCCTACATTTCACTTTCAAATGAGCTGCAGCTGACTGGAGAGGCCGACCTTCGCTCCACTTAATGCCAAATAGGGCAATTACTGACCAAAAGATTCAACAATATGTGATATTTAAAAAGTCAAAAGCATCGCAAATGCAGTTTATTCTGTAATGTATATAAAAGGACTTCTCATCCTTGTCTTGGATTTGCATGAGCAGAGATGATTCAGTCGCTGCTCCATCATTTACAGAGTTGCTGACTCCTTCGCTGGCTGGCAGGAGTTATGTGCCCCCACCACCACCGCCACCACCTCTTCTATAACCACTTAGCACCCAAGGTCCCAAATGAGCTGTTTTCCCATTTAGGAGATGGAAAGCACTTTTGTAAATAGTTAATAGCTTTCCAGGGATGCAGGTTGTGTTTTAAGCGCAGTGTAATCACAGTTGGAAAATCTCATCTGCCTGCACAAGTCACAACACAAGGTTTCCATCAGTAATTACCCGGCATATTTGCACTTGGCACCGCAGAAAAAAAACATGATGCAAGTTAATTTGTGTCCTCAATGAGAATTATTTCCTGGCATTTCACTGCCTCCAAAATGTTACAGCCAATTTATATTAGATAAATATTTGAGCTGGCATGCAAATGACAATGTCAGATGAGTTAAAAAGCATTGGCACAACGGATGCATTTATCTGCTCAAAGGGAGGAAAAAAAAAGACAAGGGAGAGGCCTTGTCTGTTCTCCATTAGAATCCACTCAGTCCTTCTACAAACAAAAGAGGATGCTAGCCAAACAAGCTTATTCAAGGGGGTTCTGTGTGGACCGTGTTAGCTCAGCAAATCCAGCTCCACAAACATGCTTCAAAGAATCCTGCTATCTCCGCAGAGCCTTTGATGTGGGTATTGATCATGCAGCCGTCTGTGAGAAAGAGAGCGATGCAGTGGAGGTTTTAGTATTCTGTTCTGGCTCAGATAGAATAGATAATAGCAAAAACATGCACTCCCATCACGCCCGCACCGTGCTTCAGTTATGACAGCTGCGCAACCATTTTTCTGGCTCTGAGGTGGATGCGATTAGGAGGAGTAAAAGAAGAGCAAATCAGATCATTTGCCCCGAGGACAGGTCACAGAGCATTATGTTTACCACGGCACAGGAGCAGGAGCAGAATCCAAATAAAGTCGAAAACATGAGTTGACAGAAAGGAGAGCCCGCCCCCCTCCAGGTGACAGCGCAAACAAACACTCCTAGATTTGTACTTCTAAAAGAAAAAAAACAAACAAAACAAAACACACAGCTCACTCAATAAGGTCACCTCGTTCTCAGGAGGAAAAGGAGGGGCGCATTCTTGATAGTTCCTGGTGTCACAGCACAGTGGCAAAGCAAACAAAAACAAAGCCAACGCTTCCACAATCACACAGTCACGGCTGCACGCTATAGAAAGACAAACAAAGTCTGTTCTTCTTAGCATGGTAAAACAACTGCCACCCACAGCCCCTGCTCCTGTCTCACACTGAGACCATTAGTCACAATGATTTCTCTGCCAGCTGTCCTGGTGTTTGCTAAAGCTAGCCTCGCAGGCAGGTTGAGCCTCATTTGAATTCACAGTTCAGTTTATTAGGCATGCGCTGGATCATTAGTATCCTGTAAGCCTGATGCAGATGTGCGTTCCTCAGGTAACGTAAAAAAAATTATATATAATAAAAAAAAATCTTGAGCGGCCATTAATCGTGTGGATAAACGCTCCGTGACAACAGGATCCGCTGTGAATTATATGAAGTCCTATCATGCCGCGTCGTTGCATTTTTTGGAAACAATTGTCCCGTTTTACCTTATCAACCCGTGCTCTAATCTTACTCGTGCACACTATCTCGGCCTTCAGACACAAGCCTGGTTTTGTGTGATAAAAGTTGCCGCTTTATTTGAGCAAATGCAACATGGCAAAATCTAATGAATTAAATAACAACTCCGTAATGAGCCGTGCGTAATTTGCTGACCATTTACAAAGTGCAAAGTGTACCGGATAAGAGCGGGACAATTTTTAAGATAAACAGCTGGTGTGTGTGTGTGTGTGTGTGTGTGTGTGTGTGTGTGTGTGTGTGTGTGTGTGTGTGTGTGTGTGTGTGTGTGTGTGTGTGTGTGTGTGTGTGTGTGCGTGTCCATGTGTGTGTTCAAAGAGGCTTTTGTGTTTGCTTTTGTGTGGGAGTTTGTGTGTAGGAACTTGACTGACGCGCAGATATGAAAATCATGTGGCGCTATTTCACCCTCCTCCTCCAAATGCCACCTATGATTGTTGAGATAAGCTAGTTTCTGTGTGAGGAATTTGCATGACAGCACAAAGGTTTGAAATACCATTCTCCGTCTCTCTGGAGCAAACAAGGGCGCACAGTTATTCGTTTAACAGGTTAATAATAAGAGGTTTGTTTTTTTTAAACCCTCTGGTATCCTTTGTACTTGCAGCACTGACACGAGTGGAGAGAGTCATGTGACGTGAGAAAGCAGAGTCAACATCCACCACTTCCAAATAGCATTTAGTCATCATACATCCCCATGCATTACACCATTGTCAGTACAATCATTTCTGGCATCTCCTTTGCTTTCATTTCGTCGGCGCACTGCTCAGAGCGTCGCTTAAATAATCAGCTGACTGCACGCAAAGCCTGGTCACGCCGCAGCGTTAACTAGATGAGATCAACCACTTGTTAAAAAAGAAAAGAAAAGAAAAGGCAGGCAGATTTTTCTGCGAGGGCCACATTGTGGTTACAATGAAAGTGAGTCAACGGAAATCAGTCATGGCACACTGTCACCACAGTGAGGACACAGCCAGCTGAAAGTGCAGCCAAGCCACATACACTGGGCAAGGAGAATACTCTCAACTGACAGCTGCAAGCACTTAGTCAGTTGCCAAGAACAAAGACAGGGAGGAAAAAACACTATTCAGCCCAATTTGGCTATAATGAGCCTACACAACAATGGCTTCCAATATTTTCAGCAAGAAATCAGTCATGTCTCGAATTGCTTTTGTCAGAGGTCAACTCTCTGTGTTGATGTGTAACCACAACAACAAGCACAAGGACAAATGGATTCCACATTACGACTGGAGCTCAAAATGATAACTTGGGACGTGAGGACATACAACGCATAGTGACAGACTTAACATCTGCTCCAGTCATCGTTGGAAAGAGCCATCGTCTCTGCAAAGTAAGAATACAGATTAGCAAGATTGTAGCATGTCTGATGGAGTCGGAATGGATCGGCTAAGTGACATGAAGGACTTTAAAGGCAGCGGCGGCAGGAGGAGGAGGAGGAGGCAGCAGATGGGCTGAGGTGTTCTGAACCACTAACCACATGCACTTAAGGGTCAGAGCAATTCTCATCCAATGTGGATCTAAACAGCTGAAAAATCAAACCTCACCTCCGGGTGTCTCTGCGAGTTTGTGATTCTTTGTCCCATCTGCTCGTAACAGCCACACCAGCAGAAAGAGAGTGGGAGCTTTTACCTATTAACAACGAACACGGTGCCTCTGCCATGTTAGCATGCATTAAGGCAGAGGCGTGTGAGCTGAGCAAGCAGTGAAGAGGAGCCAGCAAAAGGAAAAAAAAAAAAAGCTAGATGAGTCCCGAGAGGCTGGGAGATGGGCTGAATGACAATTGACTGGCTGTCAACACTCATCTACATTCGCATATCTTTCTGTCCCGACACATTTAGCTGGCAGGGAGCCACAGCCTTGACATATGAAGACGTAGTGTCCAGACCCCGCTCAACCAAAGCCCTGCTCTCATGCAGTATTTACATGGGTTTCCCTCTAATTGCCTTTCATTGTCAGGAATTGTTTTCTTTGCCACTAAAAGAAAGAAGAAAACCTCATAATGGGTTGTGGTTTAAAAGACATCTGGCTGCGATTGAGGCCCCCCCCGATATGTCCTTCAAATCAGCAGCGATTCAGTTGTTATGATACAGCTTGGGAGGGAACTGGAACCGCCATCATACCTCAGATGTCCCGCGTAGTCAAGTATAGAATCCTGCTGGATAGGGTTACGCTTTCATCACACCTATTTAAACTCATACCCACTCTTAAGCTCATGTACAGCGTGTTAATTGTGTAGGCCTAAGCAGAAAAGGTCATGAACCTGCTGCCTGAGTCAAATTTGCCAAAACAAAATAGCAAATATCTACATTAAAGCGTTTATAATCAATATTTTTATATCAATTAAGGTTCACATGACTACTTGTGTGTGAAAAAGGTCTTAGAGATGAACCAGCAGTGTTAAAGGTCCAGTGTGTAAGATTTAGTGGCATTTAGCAGCATCTAGCAGAACTGACTTGGCAGAAATGGAATATAATAATCATACGAATGTTTTAATGGGTATAAAATTCAATCTAACTCAGTATTTTTGTATTTTTATCACCTTCATTTGAGTTGATTTTATATAAGCCCGCCCTGTTGCGCCAACTTGTTCTACAGTTCTACAGTCCAGAACAGACAATCCAAACAACGGCTCTCTAAGGATCCTTTCATGGCCATCTTAGATTCCCTTTTTTTTTACACTTGAGTTGATTGCAATCTGCAACCACCAGACGTCACCAGAATCTACACATTGTACTTTTAAACAATGCTGCATGTAGCAGTGAAGAGCCAGGTATTTCCCTCAAGAGCAACCTGATGACGGGAGAGTATCGGACAAATATGCAACTCCAATTCATGTTAATTTGCTATTAGCTAAAATGTGTCTGGTGAATGTGTTTGCTAATAATCTTTTCCTATATCAATATTGTATTTGAATTTCCTATTTCTGTGTCTTGCAGCATTTCTGTGTGACTTGAATTGAGCTAAGTGCTCACACCATTAGGTAACATGCTAATAAAGATACTGCTAGCATGCTGATGTTTAGCAGGTATATTTTGGCTTGTCAGCAGTGTTGGTTCTGTTTGTTAGCATGCTAAACATTTAAATAAAGAATAAGGAAATTATATAATATATAATAATAAAGAACCAAAAGGTGGGGTGTCACGGTGGGGCAGCGGGTATTGTGTTGCCTCACAAAAGGTCACAGTTTCAAGGACTTGGGCTGGGACCTTTCTTTCTGTGGAGTTTGCATGTCCTCTCCATGTCTGTGTGGGTTTTCTTCGGGTTCTCTGGCTTCCTCCACATTCCAAAACATGCTTAGGTTAATTGGAGACTCTAATTGGAGGTGTGAGTGTGTGAGTGAATGGTGTGTGTGTGCGCCCCACAATAGGCTGGTGACCTGTCTGGAGTGTATCAGTGCCTCTCGCTGTATGCTGAGATTTGGCTCCGGCAGACCCCTGTGACCCTAGTGAGGAATAAGCGGGTATAGAAAATAAAAGAATAACCCAAAAATTGAACTTCATGGTGGCGTTAGAGGAAATATCAGATTACCTAACTTATTAGTATCTGTCCTCTGAAGACCATGATTATTTATACAAAATATAACAGAAATCCATCTAATCATATATTTTTTCATGGCATTTTGACATGAACTAGTAGGTAAACACAGGTGTTATCAATCAAGGTTCCATGCATGTTGTCTGGCTAGAAAGACTCTGCTGCACTAAACGCAACAGAACCTTAATTAGCAGCATTGATAACATTGATAACCTACTATTTCCGCTCAATATGGCTGCCATAAAGAGATATTTCAGTTTGTGGTTGACCACCCAACAAACAGCTAAAGGCATCACTAACATGGCTTTAAATCAGCCATTGTATTATAGTGCATACTAATATACCACTAATAATAATGTACATACTAGAAAAGGGTATGCTTCTGAACCATCAGTGACTAAATTAATATGAAATATATATAAATCAGAAAATACTCCAGGAAGTAATTGTTTGACAGGTAAAATAGTGGACAGTGCTATTTTGAACCATTGAACTGTAAATGGCCCTTATCAGCAGCAGCATCGTGGATTCGTGTGAAATTATTTCATCCCACCTGTGCCGAAAGGCAGTTTAAGACCTCTTTATCATTCAAGCAAAGAATAAAAAAAGAAAAAAACACATTGCAATTACGCTTGCTCTTTTAAAATCTGAGACAGTCTAATTGACTTTGTGTATTCAAGTAGAACATCTGAATTCCCTCCAGCAGGCTTAATAACATTGATAAGTATAATGCATAATGATAAGCTTGAAATGCAGAATGATATATCCCTACAATACAGATGGATAGATGGTGGTTTAAATTCTTATTGCAGACCTTTGTGTGCAGTTTTTTCATTTTCATTTTCCTCAAGAGTCTCTTTGAAACAAGTAATGTTGATCAGGGGCTCAAACAGGAGGTTGATAATAACATCTTTAAAATACTCGTGCCACTTGGTGGTGGAGGGCTCGCAGTGTGGAACTGGAAGATAATAGTGTGGTGCAGCACGCCAAACAGAGCCTGGTCAAAAAGCAAAGCACTCAATATCTCATAGGAGTGAATTTAATGGACACTGGTTGCTCTGGGCTCTTGACCTTCTCCAAGTGGCTCCATGTTAGTCACTCTTCAGTGCTTTCCAATTGTAGCTCAGCCAGACTGGTAGCAGATGTGATTTCAACTGTCTACTCAATGTTGGGATGAGTGTACCACTAGCAGTGGGTCATGGTACTGGTGATGATAAGTTGGTTAGAGATACAGAACCTGGACACTGACGATTTAGGAAGATCTAGTTGCGCTGGTGTTTTCAAGCTCAGATCCTTCTCACATTTAGGTCTTCTGATTATAGTGGTTTACATTTATATTAATTCTTCTTCTTCTATTTATTCTTCTTAATTCTTCTTCAGTCAGTATTTTCCAATATTATGTGTCATTTTATCATAATAAAAAGTGCAGTTGCACTTTAACTATAATTAGGTGTAGTTTTCCATTTACTTATATACTTCAATTTTGTACATTTCAGAGATAAAAGACTTGTAAATACTCTTACTCTTTATTCTATGACATAGATTTGAAATCTAGTTATATGTAACTTAAAAGATCAAAATATTTTGTAAAAAAAATCATCATCACATCAGCTTTTTAGGGCTATAACGAATGATTGTTTTAATTAGCAATTAATCTGTTAAATATTTTCTCAAACGATTGTTTTGTCTATAACACGTTAGTAAATAGTGAAAAATATCAACCAGTTTTCCAAATATCTTGTTTTGTCCTCACTAACAGTCCACAACGCAAAGAATATTCGGTTTATCATTGTAGACTTAAAAAAAAACATATTCATATTTGAGGAGAGAATCCAAGTTAAAAAAAACAATTAAAATCGTTGATTAATTTTCTGTCGACCGAATTGATTAATGAACTAATTGTCGCAGCTCTAAATGTAATTTTGATTATTGCAGTATACAATTTAAAAATACTGTTTATGCAATTCTACATCACATAGAATACAATAATGCCACAGGGAATATTTTGTAGGCCTACTGTTATATTTTATACTTCAGGTACATCAGCTGCTAACATATTACTTTTACTTACCTATTGAGCAGCATTTTGTGATGTGTATTTTAAACATAGTTTCACATTCAAACACTAGTCTGGATCCTCAATTGGAAAATAACATGTCTCGGGAGTAAAAAGAGGAGTTGCGTGACGGCCAAACTACCAAACAAGAACCAACCCCCCTGCTCTGATGGCCAGGACACACTCAGATTTTATTTTAATGTCTGGGACCCAGCTGACTGTGTGAAGGCAGCCAACCAGACTAATTTAATATGGATTTATATACAAGGTGTCTTGTTTAACATAATGAATATCTAATCAAGCATAAGTGCAGGAAAGCAATTTCAGCAAAGTAATTGAAAGCAGACTTTGTTTATATGACAGAGAATATTGCTACACTCTTGGCTCAGGATAGCCCAGAGCTCTAACTCAACATTAAATATCTTTTCAAGCATCATTTTGGAGATAAGTGAGTAGTCTCTCCTCATTACCCTTTCAACAGTGCTACTATATAGCGCTTGTCTGTTGTTTAATTCGACATGTGTTTGCTTCTCTAATCAGAGACGGAATTCTCTGCTTCTGTTCAGTAACACTCACAAAGCTCGCGTTAACAGAACAGTTGAGGATGAGGGATTGGCTGTCACAGCCGTCAGGCCCCACCTCTTCCTGCACTGCAACATAAACCCCATGTTTAAGATGTAGAATGTACCGTTGTCCTGTGCTGCCATCTAGTGTTCAGTATTTGGTACTGGTTGTTTTGCAGTATTATGAACTTCTCTGTAAATTAATACAAACTGGTGCTTCAGAAGGAAGTTTATTCTTGTAAATATACAGTGAAGACGCAGAGCTTAGCTTGTCAGTGGCAAAAGCAAATTTTATATATGAAGATGGAAATTCTAATTAATGGGTTATTTAAAGTGTCACTGTGAAGCTTAGTATTATTCCAGCATCAGACCATATGTAGTACATATACATACACACATCTACACTCACACACCTTTTCAGCAGCAGAACAACAGTAACTAAATATTTGCCACTATCAATACCTGACTCAAATAACACTTGTTTCTACTGTTCAAATACAATATAGAAAATATTTTACAAAATGACTTTGGTAACAGTTGTAGAAACATTTTGCATACAAAAAGAGCATTGGAAAAAATGTTTAAATAGTTTCATTAGTGGGAAATATAAAAAATTCAGACTATTGCACAACAGCCAGGTGAGGATAGAAGGGAGTGATCATGGAGCAGCCAACAGCCGATTTTTTTAAGGTTTTCTGCGCCTGTAACAGAACAGAGTTGTTAATGAGACAGTAATATATGTCGGGGGAAACCAAAACACAAAAACCACACGCCTCAGGTGTAATCCGAATAAACGGATGCTTACTTGGTGATTCCATGATGCTCATAACCTGGACCCATGTTTGATCCTGCCCTCATCTCCATAGCCACAGAGCACTGGGAAGGAAAGACATAAGACCAATGTGTTTCTGAAAGTGTTGATAATGCTTACCCATGAGATGGGTTATGATTAGCTGCAAGACAAGGATAACCCCCCCCTTTACTGGCTCCACATATACCTATAATTATTAACATAGACAGGCTAAAATAGGCTAATTGTGATTATTGTATAGTATGAATCATTATTTTCCTACCCTCGTCTCCACGTCAGTCCAAGCTCCATCGTTTTGATCTCCATTTGTGGGGGCACCTTCTGAAGACTTTCTCTTGCGGCTTGGAAGCAAATAGTGACAGATACAAAAAACGTAAACATCAGTATAACATCTGGCTACTCAGCAGCTAATAACAGAGAGTGAGCTGCTACCTTGGGACGGTGGTGAGCTGCTGTCTCAGCGTCTCGATGTCAGTGAATTGTACAGACTGCCCTCCTCCTCTGGTTTGTATCACCTCACCCTGGAAAATGAAGAACAGGTATTGAGTATGTTCACCGTTTAAGATTTAGCATGTGCAATTCTTAATTGGATCACAAGCAGAATTTTTATTATGACAGCTTTCGAACATCTAAACCATTCAAGCTTACTTACCTTAATGAGTTTGGTCTGTATCTCGCCATCAGAAGCAACTTCCTGGTGCGTCAACACGTATCTGTCACACTTTGACAGGGCCTTTTCACTGGGGCCAGACACTTGGATGGCGTTGGGGATGACAGGCTGCAGAACTGTACCCAGGTCCAGGCTAGAGGTGGGCTTGTGGTCCACCCACTTCTCTCCACCGGCTGAGCGGGAACGACGGTGCAAAGGTCTCACTGGAGTTGAAGTCTACACCGATCAGTGTGGGGGGTAAAAGCAAGTGTTAGGATCTCAACTTGGTGGCAACTGTGCCAAATATTTTCACATGATTAGTGGAGGGGAAATCATTTGCTGAACACATGAGAACCTCATAACATTTCAGTCTTCAACTTCATGGTGGTGCCTGCAGCTAACTCACTGACCCTGCAACTTTTTTTAGTTAGAGCTAGCTCACACGTAGGAGAGGGCATCATGGCTTCTCCCTCTCTAGACCAACAAACAGCTCTCCTCTTGGCCTGGATGGCTGGGTATGTTGCCGAGGCGTGGGATTTTGCGGGTGAACTGGGGGAATGAGAAGCCTGCCTGCTGTCCTGAGCTACCCACTGCTCACATGCTGACATACGGTTCACCACATCCACCAAACTACAACTGCTGCCGCTGCTGGGGATGGGGCAGGTTGGCCTTGGGTTCATCTCAATCTCCTCATCACTAGTGGCGCTAACTAGCGGGGACACTGGCTCTGGCCCCACATAGGCAGCATCAACAGGGGACTGGGGAGCAAGATGGAAAGACTAAAGACAGTAGGGTTAGTATTAGTGTTGAAACTAGATAAATTACATGAAAATAGACTTTATGGAGCCTCAGCAGACAATCTTTCTTTGTTATTTTGTCCTTCAACAAAAGGAAGAAAAAAAAAACAGGCTCAAAACTTACCATAAATTTTATATAGCAACCAAGAAAAGACTTTGATTTAACAAGTAAAAGATTAAAATTAGTTTCCCACAAACCAAGTAGCATTACGTGGTGCTAAGGGCCTCTGGAGGCCAATGATATTATGCAACACCAGGACACTTGTCAAATAAAATCATGGTTCTCTTTTGACTGGAGAGAAGCAAGATGATCAGTACACGATAAAATAAAAGCTGGGTGTAAAGCATTCGGAACTGAATCCACTACTTTTGCTGATTATTTTTGAGATGGTACAACTAATAAGATAATCTGATATGATCTTATTCCAATAATTAAATATTAGAATGTAAGGGCCTCTGAAGGGGAAATTAACTGTTGATATCACACTGAGTGAGAATGACAGAATCACGTTGGAAAACAACAACAAAAAAAAGAGATGCGGAATCAATTTGTGGTGCTTGGTTTTCATTCTGTGGCACCGTGTGGGAAACACTGAACTTACTTTCAAAGTTGTTAGAAGTTTACAGAGGCTTTATTAATAACAGAATTCAATTTTCATAATGAAATTTGGCACGGTTACTCTAAAACTGACCTTAATGTTTAAAACTACTACTACTACTACTACTACCATTTCCCCTCTGTTCTATTACTATAGTCTTGTTTGTCATGTTTGTTATTTTTTATAAAAATATTTATTTAAAAAAAAAAAACAAGACAAAATAAAAACCTCTATAACATGTTAGAATCTGTTTTTGTAATAGTGATTAACAGCTGTCGCTGTAATGCATTGGATTACAATATAATGTAAAGGTGATTACAATAATGCATTTGCTGCCATTACAGTGGGATTAGTCCAGTTGTGATGGGTTTTATGCAGAGGAGCTGTTGTTACTTTTGATGGGACAATTCTGTTTAGGAGCCACTGTCTAACCTTGTTAGTAACATTAATCAGGTGCGGGACAAGTCTTGTACATACAGGAATAGGTGAGGGTGATGCCGATCTCTTTGCAGGGAGGCGCTCCTCTCGGGAGGGCCGCTGATGCTGAGGTGGAGGTGGAGGCTGCAATTGTGTCTGCGTCTGACGCGGTGGTGGTTCAGGGCGATATGGCGTCTTGCTGTCTGTTACGATGGCCTTAAGCTGCTTCAGCTTCTCGTCTTTCACCCAGAGCTTGTTTTGCATCTCAAGCTGCTTCGCATTGACACGTCTCTCCTGCATAGTAAGAGGCATCATGTTAAAGTGCAACACCAGTCACTGTTAAAATGGCCATTAGGAAAGTTTGGGCATGACACACTAGCTAAAATAAACAGAAAATTACTTAGAAAAAGGTGACACACACACACACACATAGTGGTACTATAGTAAGGTTATCCAACAGTGCAATAAGAGGAGCAACTCACACATTCTTTTTCCCACTTTTGCTGCGTGTCTGTGACGACACCGTGCATGCGTTGCTCCATGCGTCTCTTTTCAGACATCTCCCTCTGCAGCCTCTGCTCCTTGGTTTCCAGCTCCTGCTGCAGTGAACGCTTGTCCCCCTCATAGATTTTAGTAGTTTTCTGCAGGATGTCAATCTGGGACAGATCCATGTACATGTTAAAGAAACTGGGCAACATTACCCAGCATTGAAAGTGAGGTTTGATGTTTTGATTGTTTATGTTGCTCACCTTGTGTTCTTGCATCTTGGTTTTCTTCTCTAGGCGTTCAATCTCAGCCCTGGTGGTCTGGATGAGTTTATCCTTCTCTGATAGTTTGCCGTTTTGTTCATGAATATAATTTTCTTTGGAAACAAGGTTGTTGTCCAGGTCCTGAAGCATAGACTTCATCAGGTTGGCTAAAAAAATAAGAGGAAACATAAGCCAAGAAAAAAAAGTGAAAGTTAAAATTAGGCTGAACTGTCAAAGCCAAGTATTAAGAGTTGAGCTTAAATGGGAACAGGCACCTGCTTTGTTGTATCCGTCAATCATCATCTGTCTGAGTCTGTGTCTGTTCTGCAGAGCTTCAATCAGCCTGGGCAGGGTGATATCATCATGGGGGTCAGTCAGCTCACAGGAAGGTAGAGGTGGGAGGTGGTTTATAATAGCGAGACCATCTAGGGGAACAGAGAGAGTAAAACAATTCTTTTTCTGGGCTTGTAGGAAATATTAAGAACATGAAACAAATGCAGCCCACATATTAAGACAATGCCCAAGCCTAGAGCCTGAATTATAATTTGCTAAAGGTTGGGCTATCTCACAATTGAGGACTCAAAGTTCCCTTTTACTGCAGAGAAGCAAGATGATGAGCAACATAACCTCATCTTTAGTCCTTAAATCCTCTAAAAGGAAATGCACAGTATTAATTTTAAAAATTTAATTTATTAAAATTTAATTTAAAAAACAAACAAAAACTGTAGGAAAAGCATTAGAAACTGAATCCACTACTTCTGATGATTATTTTTGAGATGGTACAATGAAACTTGACTTAATCCGTTAACTAAATATTAGAATGTCACATTTGTATCTTTGTGGGGGTAAAATAGGTTAATTATATCTATGAGTGAAAGGTAATTTAACTTATTTAATGACCTGTCAATTAGATAAGTTACCTAATTTTTATAAAAGAAAACCCATGTAAGAGCCAGGCCAGGATTAACCACCATAGTGTTTTTGTAAAACTTGTTATCTTACCTCTATCTATTGGACCGCCACGCTCCTCCAACTTGCGAGACAGTTCATCTTTAAAGGCTTGGTTTCTATGACGACGGCCTGGTGTGAATCCGCAAATGGGTCGGTCAACTGGGCGAGCCACTTCTACTTCCTGGGTCATCTCTGCAAACCGCATCACCAGCTGAACAAAAAAAAAACGTGTCAAATAAAAAAGGAACTCACGTTGTTTATGTAAAAAAGTTAGAGAAGCGTGGTATAGCAGGAACTGACCAAGGTTTCCTCATAGTCGCCGCTCTTGGGATTTACACAGACCACCATTTTGACTTTGCCCTCTCCATCAAAGTAGTTCTTGAACAGATGTGTTACTTTAGAGTCTCTGTAGGGGACCATCTATAAGAGAGACACTTGCATCAGATATATAATCTGTCAATGAATACAACTGATCATGTTCAGCTTCAGTCTTGTAATACCTTGTTTGTACCACACATTTGGTTCTCTCGAAGAATCTCGATGCATGTCCGCAGGTTCAGCAGAGACTGATTGATGTTGCCTGCATTGTAAACATGTCAGTTAATAATAATATAAAATAATAAAATAATAATAAAAGTTAATATCACACAGACAGTCATTTTGATAACTAACCTGCTTCACGTATTCTGGTGCCCTCTGCTCCCGTCCGACCGGTGCGCTCACTTCCTGCCAAGTCCACCAGGCACAGCTGACTAACGTTGACCTGGTTCTTATCCTGAAACAAAAAGGATTTGGAATACAAGGATGTGAATATGACATAAACACTGCTATTTCATTATTATCCAAACTGAACTGCACCAAACTCTGGAACCGAAAATTTAGTGTCAGCTGACCTGGAGAATGTTGTCGCCGTCTGCATCGAGAGGAGCCTGAGCCAGTTTAATAATGAACACACTGTGGGAGCGGCTGGACTCGGTATTCAGCCGGGTGTTGGCAACCTTCCTCTTCTTCTGACCTGGAACAACATTAAATAGGCAACTTTTCAATCGTATTTACCAAGATTAAGTATTTTTAACTCCAACAAAATACAAAACTTCCACTCCCCCATGACCTGCTCAGAGAGAAGATTAACCAGTCATTCCCTGGTCAGAGTAGACCCGGAGGACAACAATACCAGATCAGTCACATCTATGATCATCAGCGCAGCGTTTTCCTGCCTTTCTTTCCAATCCCTTCCCCCTGCACATTTAATTCAAGTGATCTTACAACTTACCTCTCCAGAATACTTGAAATGCCTCCTCGGGAGACTTGACTTCAACCTCCATACAACCGGCCACATACATGTTGTGATTCTGATCCTCTCTGAGAATTTTAGATTGAGGTGGTCTACATTGAGAAAATAAAACAAATGTTAGTCACTCACAAAATATGGGGTTGCATTTTTCATGCAACAGATGTGGCATATCAAACATTTGGAGGAGGGAGGTTTGCTTGATTCCAGCCATAGAGAGCAAGCAGTTACAAACGTAAAGCGCCAATCAAAGCAACAAACAGCAGGATTAAAGGCACTCAGGAGCTCTGCTATGACAGACAGCAAGCAGCAGAGGGAGTAGAATGGGATAGTTCATTTTTGGAACTGGAAACACTCATCACCACTGGAGATGTGTTCTTTGAGGGCTGTTTATTAAACCCCAAATCTTTCTTGGAATCAATCAAAATGTGTCTGCATCTCAAGTATCAATAAGTGAAGTGGAAATTTTGAGTCATTTGTAAAGTTCCTGTAAAGCTCTTTCACAATTTGAAATCAATGACTTCTTTTGCTGAATGAAAAGCTTTGCTTTTTATCCATTCTAGTTTGTACACCCTTCATCTATTGTAGGTCTTTCCATCCTAAAATATGGATCCTTCCTCTGTTCGCTCACTCATTAAATGTTTTTGTGAGTTTTCTTTTCATCCAAATCAAGGGTCTAAGGATACAGGAGGTTGTTTGGCCGAGTGTTAAAACCACCCTTATGCAAATTTGTAATGTTGTTTTATAGAAATAAAATTGATGTGACATTGAAACAGGGGTATCATACCTACAAATCTCAAATGAATAACTTCTTGTTGTGATAGCTGGTGCAAAATTTTTACTGCTCGTAATATCCATAACATTTGTGACTCTCCAGCGATGACAAGGCTATTTTAATAATCTAGTCTGAAAACTAAATCAGGTGACTAGTCTGATGTACGAGTATTCACTGGTCACATACATAAACTCAGTGTTCTGGCGCACAGGTGTCCCTCCACCATTCCACCTAGTGAGAAGAAAATACAATAATTTGTCTTCCAGCTTCTTCGCTAGAAATAATAAGCTCTAAATCCACTATGACTAAATATTTCAATGTCAAAATGTGATATTCTTTTCACTTAACATTCCCTTAACTCACTTTGGCTTGATTACATCTTCTTGTGTTTCCTCAAGGAGATCATAGATGTAGTTGTTGTAGATTTCTATGTAGGAGACGAAGACGCTGTAGCAGCTGTCCTCATCCACACCGTCTGCTTTATAGGCCTCCTCCGGCTTAATCATGTCTGCAATTTCAGGATCAACTTTTTGTCTGAAATCAGAGTAGAGAATTACAAGTTACACAACATTTATACTGTAGTAGATCATTAGTATTGTACAGGACTCCGACTTACCTGGAGGAGGAAGGTTTAAGAACAGGCAGGTTGTTTTCCCGTCTTTGGCGCTCCAACAACGCATCAACTTCATTCTGGACATCCATGCCATTTTTATCATCTGTCTTGAAAACCTGAACGAAAATATTAATAAATCATTACCATGAACTGAATTTAATTAATAAATGTATGTTGGTACAAATATGACCACCACCATTTCTCAGGGGCTACTGTCTTACATATCTTTTGGCCTGGTATGGTCCTATACTGTTGAATATCATGTCAAGAGAGCGAGGTAGAAGTCCACCCTGGCCCGGAGAGCCAGTCATGGTGAAAGTCTTTCCACTTCCTGTGACTCCGTACGTAAAGAGCAGACCTGCAACAAAACAATAGAAAATGAACTGCCAGACGAACTGAAATGCTAAGCCAACCTTTATGTCTGAGCCATTATTCATACAGAGTGAAACTCAGCTCGCAGTATCAGAAAATACAGAAGATCTCATATCAGGTAAATGGATGTTTAACTGCAATTCTTCCTTACCATTTTTTCCATGAATGAGATCATCAACAAGAGGTTTGGCAACATGCTCAAACAGGTCCATCTGTGACACTGAAACGCCAAAGACTTTTTTGAAGGAATACTGTGTCTGAGAGAGAAAAGAGAATATTTTAGTGAGGCATCTTTGATTTAATGTTGGCATAAATGCATTTAAGAACAAATTTGTTCAAAAGACCAAAACCAACAATGTGTTAGTCCATCTCACGGTCTTCCTGATTTTTTTTAACTCCATTCATTTACTTAGAATTCATGAGGAAAATCTTCCCTCAAAAACTGATTCACCCATTACCTCTTTGTACTCTCCATTGCGGTTTGTTTTGAAGCCTTCAGGGGCGTGCAGCTGGATGGTGGTGCTGCTGATCACCTCAATGCAACACTCTCCGTCTTCTGAACCCAGAGGACGTACTCTGCAGTACACCTGAGTAAAGCATAAGATAAGCATAAGATAATAAAAAATTAGCTAGGTTTTAGATACAGGACAATGCAGAGTGAAAAAACAAACAAACATAAAAACAGTAAAACCAATAGTAATAGATGGACCACCAAATTAGAGTTAAGGTTTAAATTTGTCTGAAGATACAACTTAACATAAATGCAACATATTAATACAATATTATACACAAATACATTCATAAAACATGTATATTTAGTTACAACTTGCTTCCTGTTCTATCGTAACATTCTAAATACTAACCTTTTGCTTTATTTTGCTTACATGAAATACATTCAAATAAAGAAAAAGGTTGTTGTATACATGACAGCAAGGTATGGGTATAGTACATGGGAGTATAGGCCCAGTTTAATAATATGCAAAACAACAATTTTATACAACACACATCAGTAATCAGTAGGGGGTCACTGCTCCAACTCTATCAGCTAAAGGATCCTTGACCAGAAAACTCCATGAATGTGTCCTGCCTAAACAGCTATAACTATATTATAGATGCATGTAGATAGTGTATGTGACATTAGGCAGGTTGCTTTATTTAAATGTGCAGCAACACAACAAGTTGGTTATTCCATTGTGGTTTGATCACATCAACCTCTGACTAACCGATTATATTCGGTAAGAGAAGCAGCCCTTTTGAACAAAAACGACACTTATTTCAACAAACAAAGCTGATGTTTGTGACTGAAACTCACCCCGACTGGATCTTTCTGGTCGCTGGAAGGCTTTTTTTGAGGAGGCCTGCGGGGGGTTTTGCCTTTCCTGCATTAAATCATTCACATTTTATTATCAATACAGCTCATTGTTAGCGTCAGTTTCATAAATTACAGGAGTCAACAAAGCCATAGGCTAAGCTAGCATAGCTAACTTAAATTAGCCCGTCACCAAGTTAGAAAACCGTAACGTTAATTAACATTTAAGAACAGAAAAATACTCGCTGGAGTTTTGCTTTGAACCCGATTTATAAAAGAATTTGAACGTCCACTTACGCCTGTCGGTTCATTGTAGTTGCTGTTTCCTATTGCCGGTTTTTACCGTTCCTGTTTCTGCGATTTGAACTTTCCCTCCGCCTCAAATCAGAGAACTTTTTCAAAACGAACGGCTGTGGCCAATCAGATCGCAGAACCACGGGTCACGTGTTTCCGCCTCCACCCTCGATCCTTATATGACTAGATCCATCAAATATGAAGACCTGATAAAAACGATGCAAGTACAGTTAGCTGAACCCATGCAGAAACCATTCAAACACAAACAGAAACTATAACTATATATATATATATATATATATATATATATATATATATATATATATATATATATATATATATATATATATATATATATATATATATATATATATATATATATATATATATATATATATATATGTGTGTGTGTGTGTGTTAGAAATGTGGGAATAATAATTTAATTAATTTGGCTAAATATTTTTAACTTAAATGCATAGATTAATATATTAGTACTAAAAAGCCATTGGCATCTATGTAATACCTGACTACTTACTTATCTTTGTTATTTCTGCTTTGTATTTTCTGTGTTAGTTAGTTATAATATATATATTATATAATTATGACTTATTACAAAGAAATTTAAATTATAATAGTAACAGTAGTAACAGTGTATTAACATAATAAATTATATTTGATATTTTGATACTTACCTTTTAAAGTTGTTCTATGACTTAAGTGTAATCATAAAAATAAACTGAAAGCTGATCTGTTTGTAGTTGTAAATAAACCAGAATAAATATGTCGTTTTTTTCCTTTCATGATTTCAATTATTGTATAAAGTCTCTAAAACTAATCTATCTATCTATCTGTCTATCTAATGTCTTCAATATATTGATTTTACCTTCCAGAAGGTAAAGTTGTCTTAAAACATGTCTAACAGTGACGCCTACCGTTCAACAGCTGTAACGACATACACGTTACGAAAGACGACCATTTTGCTCATTGAAAAATCACGTGTGCTGCTGCGTTATGCAAACACTGTTCCTGCTCAGACACTGAAGATTAAACATCACAGGTAAGCAGCAGGTATCTACAATAATGCTGCAGTCAAACCATAAGAATGTGAAGTGAAACTGCTCCGTGTTGCCTTGCACGACACAAGTCGTTTTGTTTCTCTTTTAGGAGGAGCAATGAAAAGAAGAGCGAAGAAGTCGGATGCATCAGAATCAAAAAGTAAAGTGAAGAACTCGGGTCCAACTCTCTCCAAAAAAATACGAGAGAAGAAAGATGGAGAAACATCAAGGCCAGGTGCGCAGTCCTGATTCCACAACTTCAGTACAGTTATATAACATTGTGCACAGGTTTTCTTAATTACATGTATATAGTGTATATAGGTTTAGATTTTCGGGAGGATGCAGGGGATGCATCCCCAACAATATTTAGAACATCCCATTGTCAATGAAAAACAGACAAAAACATGAAAGCAGCAGAGGACTTTTATTTTGAAAAATTAGAAAAAAAATAGAAAATAATGCCTATATTCGTGCTGGATATTATTAAATTAGATACGTTGATTTACAGGAGAATTCTAGTACATTATATTATATTGTACTTTCAATTGTGGTACCTGAATTTTGTGTTAACTTTTAGGTAAATAAATGCTTTTCCACCATAAATTGATGCCAGAAATACACAGGTGCATAAAAATTCACCAGAATGCAGGAAGTTAAGTCTGCGCTGCTCAGCATTTCCTAGGAGAAGTCCCGGACAAGATCCCTGTTTATTATATACCCCCCCATGTTCAACAGAATCCTTGGCCATCCATGACTGTGTTTCTGTTGCTTGCAGGGCGTCCTCTGAAGTCTGCAGCGATCCAGAGGAGAGGAGGACATGGCAGCATCCTGCACTACATCTACAAGAGCACTCTGGGGCAAAGTCTTCACTCTCAGATGAGACGGGTAAGACCGTACAGAACCAGACCCGACACACAGTCTAACCTGAAGTAAACCGAATTATACAATGTCATACTCATACCATCAATGCTTTCTTTCTAAAAATAATCAGAAGCTATTTCAACTTAGAGTCTCGTAGCTTGCAGCTTTAAAGATTTTTGCATAATTGATCCATTGGATTTCAGTGGACACCAAACTTGACCAAAACTGTTATTTTATCCGTTTTAGAAGTGCTTGTATCATCGTTACTTTGCTATTTCTCAGTTCTTATCTCATCTCTTGCAAACACACCATGACTAATGATTTGCTCCAAGCTTCAGCAGCAGCCTGTGTGAACAGTGCTCTCTTGTATGTGTCACTCCATAATACCATCATTTTGATCTTTTGTGACAAACATGAAGTGGTAAAAAAGTTAACAGTAGGTTCAGTGGCAGTTATTTTGATAATCAATTTACAATTATAGTCGATAGACAGATATTATCTATTCTAGTAATCAATAAATCCATCAGAAAAAGTATTGACTTATGAAAAATAAGAAACATTTGAGGGTCCCAGCTTTTCCAGCATGAGGATTTGCTGCTTTTATCTGTTTTATATAATGTTACATTAGAGGTTTGTATAAAATCATTTTAAAATGCATTGTTCTGAGAATCTTAGATAGGCATTTTAACCCAAGCAGCAACCTAAAATAGCTTCTTAAGTCAAACATTTTCAGTTTACTGTCAGAGGACTGAAGAATCTGGAACAAGAGAATTGAGAAATTCTCTAAAAATAGTCAAAATGGTTGGTGATTAATTAGTTTTCTTGTAACTTTATATATAAGTCAAGAAGATCATGTAGCATCATGAAACAACCTGCTCACAGCTCACAACAGATAGAGAATCTTATTTCCATCACATAACGGTTGCAGGACTGATCCCTGCTGTCTCTCAGTGTCTCCAGGAGCCTTTCGTTCGCTCCCTGTCTTCATACCATTTCCACGGATCTGCCAGCCCCTTCGACCGCAGGATCACCTGTCTGGAGTGGCATCCCACTCAGCCCACCACCATGGCTGTGGGATCCAAAGGTGGAGACATTTATCTGTGGGACTTCAAGGTGCCTGCAAAGAAAACTTTTATTCAAGGGGTGAGTTCCTGAATTGGGCCTTTTTATTGTTTAAAGGAATAGTTCAACATTTTTGAAATTGGCCCATCCTCATGATTCACATAGTCATAGCAATAGGTGTTATACCTTTTTTTTGTTGATACAGGCTGTTTCCAGACCAGTGGAGCAGAGCCAGGAGCTGCTCAGCTACCACTATATAACTAATGGTATTTTTTGGTTTCCCTCCTCAAACTCAGCAAATACACAATCCAGCAACTCCCAGAGGCTGTGCCGGATGAATTGTGACCTGCACTCCACGCTATGAGATAATAACTGTAACATTCTGAGATAGAACTGTTTTCAAGGTAAATGTAAAGCTAGACTTCACATTTCAGACACAGCTGCTCGGAATGATCTCAAAAGCTCACGTTTAGTGCACCTACTTCTATCAACAAAACAAGTATTTGCTTCACATGTCGTCATGTGCAGGTCACAAACCGTCCACCACAGTGTGTGAACGAGCATCTGGAAACGGCATGGATCAACAAAAAAGATAAACACCTATTGCTGTGACTATGGGAATTATGACGATGGGTGAATTTTTATCCCTATCTATCCCTTTAAGATTAATCTTGTCTGACTGAGTATGTAATGAGGTGTATTTCTATTTCTAAACCATATCATTTATTTAGATTTGCTTGACAACACACTGTTATTGGTTCTCTGCTCAGATGGGGCCTGGAGACTCAGTTACAGGCATGAAGTTTAACCAGTTAAATCCCACTCAGCTGTTCACCTCATCTATGGAGGGTAGGACAGCACTTCGAGATTTCAGTGGGACAACTCTGACAGTGTTTGCCAGTACAGACACACATCAGTAAGATATCAGTCTCCTTTGTTTTGTTCAAGAATCAGGTCATTAAAAAACATTTGAGTTTTTAGTCCTCATCATCAAGCATCAGTTTTCTTTTCTTACGGCCCTTATTAGTGTAGTGACTTTGTTCATGTGGTCTTGCGGTAACCAGAACTGCCCAGTGACAGGCCTGCCTTTGTGTTTCTGTGCACAGAACGGAGCCGGAGACTTTATCGGAGGG
The DNA here is from genome assembly GCA_030544235.1 of Lepturacanthus savala. Classification (NCBI taxonomy): domain Eukaryota; kingdom Metazoa; phylum Chordata; class Actinopteri; order Scombriformes; family Trichiuridae; genus Lepturacanthus; species Lepturacanthus savala. Next base: position 20,937,391 of record CM060465.1, read on the forward strand.
ATGAAGTTTTGCCCGTCAGACCTTTCCAGAGTCTATGTGGCATCTGGAGAGGGCACATTGACCATGCAGAGCTTTGAGGGCTGTGCGTCCACCGTTCTGTCCAGAACACAAGACTGTGGCCACGATCACCACAGCCTTTGGTGAGAAAAGGGAAAAGCAAACTGATGCGAGATGGGGAATAGTTTGATGTTTATTGTCACACAAATCACTAGAAAAAATCTTCTAAACGTCTACGTATTGGGTTAGTTTTGGTTTTCTTTGCCTCTTTTTTTTAAGATATCCATCAACCACCCTGTCACAGATGTCATTGGAAAATCATTTATAACTTTATTTGGTAGAATGTTGTTCCAGTGAAAACTTTTGACAGGTGAATGTAGATTATAAAGAGTGTTGGACAGCCTTTCTGGGCACATTTTGTAGTGTTGTGAGCTTCACAGCCAAAACTCTCTTCAGCTCCATTGAAATTTCAGCTATGAGTGAAGGTGAGCAAAAAATCTGAAATATCTCTGTATGGCTCTTAAATAACTACCAGTATGTGCTTTCCTTATTTGGGTGGATTGAAGTTTCACATTAGAATATGTTTTAAATGTTTATAATTAATATAAAGTTTATTTTTACCATAATATAGAATTGTTCTTGTTTATTTTCCATTTGTCACATCCAGTAAATTCATTTTTTTTGTTGCAGTTACTGGTATTGCTGTGTAGATGTGTCTGTAAGCCGACAGATGCTCGTGACTGGCGACAATACGGGTCAGCTCTTACTCCTGGGTTTGGATGGCAAAAAGGTGCTTGTTCATTTTCTTTAAAATGTTAATATAAAGTGCAGACGACGCAGTGGGGCAGGGGTTAGCGCTGTTACCTCGCAGCACCAAGAATGTCACAGACCTCCTGGGTCTGGGACCTTTCTGTGTGGAGTTTGCATGTTCTCACTGTGTCTGCATGGGTTTTCACCGGGTACTCCGGCTTTGTCTCACAGTCCAAAAGCATTAATTGGAGACTCTAAATTGCCCATAGGTGTGAGTGTGTGAGTGAATGGTGTGTGTGCCCACGATAGGCTGGTGACCATCTGGGGTGTATCCCTGCCTCTCGCCATAATGGGCTGGGATTGGCTCCAGCAGATCCCCGTGACCCTAATGAGGAATAAGCAGGTATAGAAGATGAATGAATATAAAGTGCACAGAGTTGAGTTATTATTCTGTATTTAAATGAGACAACTGAGAGAATTTGTATATATCAAACAATGCAAAATGTATCACATTGAATTGAAGACTAGGCCAAAACCTAGTATGCAGCTGGACTATGTATAAAACATATAAAAAAAAGTGCTTTTAATTTGAAAACGATAGATACAGAAAGTGCTGTCTGCTGTGGTTCAGCCAATAAGAATGTGTGTTTTATTTGTCACGTTTTTTCTGACATTGTAGATTTTTAGCGACAAGTTGCACAAAGCCAAAGTGACCCATGCAGAGTTCAACTCACGTTGTGATTGGCTGTTGGTGACGGCCTCAGTTGACCACACAGTGAAGCTTTGGGACTTGAGGAACATCAAAGATAAGAAGAGCTTCCTCCATGACATGCCTCATGAGAAAGCTGTCAACTCGGGTAACACACACTCTCTTAGAACAATATTTTTTTCATTTCTTACTAAAAATTTACAAGCATTGTGACATATATGCAATGCTAAAGATATTAGTGAATATAGCTATAACAAAGTTTCACACTCCTGTATCTTTATTTGATGATAAATTGTACCAATGAGTCTTTACAGACTTGTGATTCTGTTGCTGTAAATACAGGGTGTGAAGAAGCTAATTTTAATAAAGCTGTTCCTGTTGCCTCCTTACAGCTTATTTCAATCCGCTGGACTGCTCCAAGTTGCTCACAACTGATCAGTACGACCAGATCCGAGTCTACTCATCCCCTGATTGGTCAGAGCCTCAACACATCATCCAACATCCACACAGACAGTTTCAGCATCTCACACCCATTAAGGTTTGTGGCTGCAGCACAGTGATCCCTGATATCTTCAGCCAAGACTCTGGTAAATGTGTCCGAGTAATATAAAGTCAGAAATAGGTCTATCATTGTTGGATTGAAAGTTGGATCTGGGATCTTGGTTGGCTCAGTTATAAGCCGAGGGAGATTCAATTTGCAGCTATTTTAGTTTATAGGAGTTGTTCTAAAACTGGTCAGTATTAAGTTCACCCCAGATTTGAAGCTCTCAGCATGTGCACATTACGTTGTGAATGCTGGCAAGTCACTAACTGCAGAGGAAGGGTAGTAAATCCCCACTTCATTATATAATGGTCACAGACGATATACAATTTGGATAAAATCTTCTTTTATAATACGATCCAGATTCACACTGGGTTATAGTACGTTGTGTAGGAACATTAGATTTGGAAACTTAGTAGATAAAACAACCAGATGGAAAAGTCTTTCTTTGGTTTGCTATGAAACACTTCTGCTCTCTTAACAGGTGAGAATTGTTGTTGCCCTATATTGTATGTCTTTATATTGTCTAGTTTTTTCTATTAAGAAAAAAAATATCTCCACCAGAGTCGGCGGAGTACTCTCCCTTTTTTTTAAATGTTTTTTATGTTCGTATAGTCATTGGAGAAATGGCAGGCATTTGATTTGTGGCCTTTTTGTCTTCAAGAAATGTTCTTTTAATCCTTTGTGTTATTTCTTTACCTCACTACTATATTAGGGCAACATAGTAGCACAGTGGCCTCACAGCAAGAAGGTCACCCACAGTCCACAAACATGCTGAGGTTAATTGGAGACTCTAAATTGCCCATAGGTGTGAGTGAATGGTGTGTGCATCCCTGTCTCTCGCGTGTAATGCAGGTGGGATTGGCTCCAAGAGACCCCTGTGCCCATAATGAAAAAATAAGCTGGTATAGAAAATGACTGACTGACTGACATTATTATATTATATTATATATTATTTATTCTGATTTGAAAAGAAGAAATGAGTAATGGAACTCATCTTAATTAGTAAAGGTCGCAATATATTGACTGCACGTGTGTGGGTGTTCAGAGGAAAAGGAAACATCTGTGAATATATAATACTGTTTTAATATGCATAGAACCAAATGGCATTTGTGAGGTGAAAAAATGTCACTTAAATTTAATATTTTGTCCATTTCTGTGTAGGCTACATGGCATCCTGTGTATGATCTTATTGTGGCAGGCCGTTACCCTGATGATCGGGTTTCTCTTGGCGATCAGAGGACCATTGACATCTATGACGCCAACACAGCAGAGGTTATGTGTCAGCTGCAGGACCACAACACTGCAGGAATCAAATCTGTGAGTGTGAATTAGCAACATCATACAAAAAAAAAAGAAATAGCAGAACTGTTATTTATTAACAGCTAGAACTCTGTATTCACAGATCAACAAATTCAATCCAATGGGTGACGTGATTGGATCCGGAATGGGTGAGTCCTTTAAAGCACATTTCAAACATATATGTGAAGACTTGAGTTGTGTTGGGAAAAGGTCCAGTTTGTCTCACTAAGCGTGCGTAATGATCCCTCACAGGTGTAACAGTGCTGGTTTGGGACAGAGACGAGTCGTTGATCGGTAACGGATACGAGCCACAGGAAGAATCCTCTGCGCACAGCTCAGGAGGCCAGATGAGGAGTCAGCAGCGGCCCAACAGGACCAGGAGAGGCCCTGCTGGGGATGCAAAGCTCAAGAAAAAAATCGCTTCTCTGGAAGAACTTGAGACCAAAACAAAGACTGGGTGTACTAAACAAAAACAAGCCCAGATGAGGAAGAAATGAACTGTGTAGTTCTTCTATACTGTATATTAGTTGATTCACTGTTTGATGATAAAAACTTCAGGGATTGTTTAAATGTTCAAAAATGTCTCATCCTTTTTATAAACCACTTTGTTACTCTTATGTTTTGCTACTGTACTATAATAAAAATATTCATTCTTCATAATTGATTCGTTGAGTTGAGTCTTTATTTTACATTTACTAGTGCTGTGCCCTTTGCAGAACTGAAGTGCTGACAGTTGAAAGCAATTGAGAACAGCATGGTGAAACCTGAGGAATACTATTTACTGATGAGATTACCTTAACATGCAGAACATCAAGTCTAGGCTTCGATTTATGTTGAAAGTGCAGGTCTCAATCTACATGTCAGTTTAAATTGTGTTGGTAGGTCAACTGAAACTGGACTTATGATCAGTCTCTTAACGCTTTTTCCTCTATACTTTCCTTATGCTGGCTGCACAATTGAGAGCTTTGAATTGTAATGAAAAGCGCTGGGAAGCAACATAAAGGGGAAGCTGTGATACTTAACACTACCATTCAAAAGTTTGGGGTCACCCAGACAATTTTATGTTATCCATGTAAAGTCACACTTTTATTTACCACCACGAATTGTAAAATGAATAGAAAATATAGTCAAGGCATTGATGAGGCAAGAAATAATGATTTGTATTTGAAATATTTTTTTTCCTTCAAAATTTGCTTTCGTCAAAGGAAGGTCAGTTTTAGAGCTTCTCTAACCAGCTAAACTGTTTTCAGCTGTGCTAACATGCACAAGGGTTTTCTAATCATCCATTAACCTTCTGACACAATGAGCAAACACATTGTACCATTAGAACACTGGACTGATAGTTGCTGGAAATGGGCCTCTATACACCTATGTAGATATTGCACCAAAAACAGACATTTGCATCAAGAATAGTCATTTACTACATTAGCAATGTATAGAGTGATTTCTGATAAGTTTAAAGTTAACTTCATTGAAAAAAACTGCATTTCTTTCAAAAACAAGGACATTTCTAAGAGACCCTAAACGTACAGGATTTGAACTTGTAATGATAATTATGATGTTTTGAAAATCTATCAAAATAATTCCATAAAAAAGGATGTACACCATTATGTCATGCACAAGCTTTATCTGAAATCTGAGGTTGATCTGACAAACAGAGATACACGAGCCACAGATACACAGACTCTCTTTGCTTTATAAATAGACACCGCTGACTGATTAAGTTACTAACGCACATTTTTTTGGGAAAATGATTTATTGCACCTTCATCTCGTACATAACGGCGTCTGCATTACGCGTAACTCAAGAGATAATTTCCACGAAGTTCCCTGACGGTGACGTTTGCCAGCTGGAGGAGCACTCCCCCCCACGCCTCCCGGTCCTCCTCCCTGTCCTGGTGCCAGGCCTGGTGGGCAGAGTACACCAGGCTCAGGACGAGACTCTCAAACTGAGCCTGAGTCAGCGGCCTCCTCCTCTCCACCTTGAGTTCGTTCACCATCTGCACCATGGAGCTCAGGCTCTTTGGGATGCTGTCGTTGATCTGAGACAGGAAAGCCCGCCCAGGCCTCATTGACGCCATCTCTTCATCGAGCAGGACGATGTTGTTGTCCGGGTGGATCTCGACCCCACCCAGCAAGAACTGTATACAGGAATAAACGGAAATATCAGTTGCTTATTCTGAAAGTAAAGTATAACAACATTTTTCCCCTGCACTTCGAACCCCTATCAACTTAAATCTGAAATGAAGAATACCTCAAACATCAGGTTTGCATTAGACACAGATACGTCAGTTCTTTGAGAGGTTGGATCGATGCCTGCAGCCACATCTGTAGTAGAAAAACCTGACGTTTAGCTGTTGCATTATTGCAGATAAACAGTTCTTGAATTCACTAAGACTGAACACCTGTTTTGCTATATTAAAAGCGAGCTAAACGATGCATACTGATCCATCAGTCAACATTCACAGTTTTCTGTCTTTATCAGCACAGTTTCAACTTACCCTGCAGAGCTCGTTCAAAACAAAGCCACAAAATGACCTGGAGGCAGATTTTGAGTTGTAACTTTATTTGCATTCTTCTCTTTATTACTGCCGACAGATATCACTGATTCCTCCTCACCTCTGCTCTCCCTCGCCCACAATTGTGAATCCAGACGAAAGGCAACTCAGACTGAAGGCAGTGCATTTTTCCACCATGGAAAAGAGGAACAAAAGCCAGTTGGCTGTGATGCAGAGGAAAACCGCAATAATTTAGAATTCTTCTTCTTCGCATCAACAGCATTCAGACCTCCGAGCAAACACGACTTCACACTGTATGCAGAAGTACAAGAGGTACAACTAGTATTTTTTGCCTTAAAACTACAAATAAGAATACTACAAACCTTAGGAATACTTTAACAATGCATGTTATGCACCTTGACTTGTACAAAACTACAAAGCTCCTCTGGTGATGGGTAAAAAATAAATAACGCGTGGTCACAAGATATTAAAGCGTGGCCATGAGTTACTAATGCGCGGTTGTTGGAAATGGGTTATGTTCAATAAAAAACAGAAAAAGAAGACATCGAAAAGTGATGAAAAAGGGAACTGCCTCCTGGCCAATTTAGTAACAGTTTAGGCCAGGTTTAAAGTCACAAAGAATGTTCCAAAATTGGCTGTTACATAAATGACACACAACGTTCTGTGTTCACAGTCATCCACTGTCAAGGCCTTTTTGACTGAAATGATTCATAAATATAATATTCTCGACATTTGATAAAGTTTTTTGTGTTTTCCCAAAAAAACTTTAAAAAAAATACATATACCATTATTTTAATAGGGTGATGTTATTCAAGTTCAATTATAGCTAAACCTTGTACAGATATCTAGATTCAAAGATATGTCATGCCACATATTTCCCAGTTTACTATGAATAATTGAAAAAATGCATAATATTCATATTTGAAAAGCTAGAACTTTTTTCAAGTTAACATAAATCGTTAAAATAAATCGGTTTTTTTGTTATAGTCCATTCTGATAGCAGAGGAGCTCTTTAAGATATGATGGCGCCAATAAGAGCTTTGTAGGTGACAAAAAAGATTTTAAATTCTATTCTAGATTTTACATAAAGCCAGTGAAAAACAAAAAGCTAATAGCAGAGAAATATTATCTCTTTTCCTAATTCACAGGCTGCTGACTGTTTGCACGTCAGCAGCCTGACAATAAGGAATTCCAGAAGGTAAAAAATAACAAATATGCGGACTAGTTTTTCTGCATCGTTTGGAGACAATGAGAGTAAAGCCATGCAGAGCAGCTCCGTCATCAGATCATGTGTTTATGAGGAGCCTAGGCCCAAGGTTTTTTGGTGTTTACATGGATCATCAGCACAGTCGCTATGACTTCACCGCTCAGACATCCTGCAAAGAAACTCATGGGCGTATCTGCAACTGTTCAGCAGTGTGTGTGTGTGTGTGTGTGTGTGTGCGTGTGTGTGCATGTGTGTGCGCGTGTGGGTGTGTCATTTACTTTTATTTCATTGTGTCTCATTATTGAAAATCCTTCAGCTGAGAAGTGAAACAATCTGTGATAATGTTGCAACCAGCGATGGACTAATCAGGATCATTAAAATGTTTTTCATGGTTAAATAATCTTAACAGTGTTTACAACTACTCTCCACAGCATATCCTTACTTGTTATTTATCTATTTTTTATTTAATCATTTAATGTAGCCTATGAGGCAGCTGATGTTGGGTCAAAGCTGTTTTATTTGTTCAGGTGCCCTATAATATAATGAATGAAGTGAAAACAAAATCCACTCTGATTATTAGGTCAACAATAAACCTCTGTACAATGTAGAAAAATATGACTCTTAAAACCTACTGGTGTAGTTATGAATAATTATGACCTCCTCCCTTATTGTTTATTCTCCAGGCTCTTCTTTGCAGTGAGCTCAATAATTGGCAGAAGGCAAAAGCTGCTTAAGCTTTCATGGTAGCACATGACGTGTCTACGTGTCATACTGACTTGTTCCTATATATGTCCTCAGAATTTACTGAAACCAGGCGGAGCACAGACGGCAGCTGGGGAAATTCCTGCAGTGTGTCGAGGAGCTTTTCTTTTCAGGTGTCTACAGACAAGTGGGAACATTTCAAGTCCTCTATTTTACCTGGATGTGTGTGTGATTGTGTGATGGATCTGCACACGCAGTCTTCTGATCCCTCCCTGACTGATCTGAGAAAAGCGAGTGCAAGTGTGCTTATTTATTTATGGATCAATTAATGTAAATATGTAAATATTTCACTATGGAAAATAAGTTTCACCAGTGCTGCACTAAATATTTTGTAGGTTGTTTCTTTTTAGAAGCTGTTACTTTAGAAGGTCACGTGTATTTAACCAGTCTTGCTAGTTTGCCAGCATTTACTGGAATCAACCAAGTGTTCAGGCTTGTACCGCCTACGGAAGCGGACTACTGAGCAGGTGTGTGCCTGAAAGCTCACTTTACAGGACGTCTTCAAGCTGATGGCAGCAATTGTGTTCTCTGAAGGGGACCTGCTTTGTCCTCAGTGCTCTGAAATTTATTGCCTCCCTGTCCTCCTTCAATGTGGCCACAATATTTGCAGACTTTGTTTGCATAAATTCTGGGAATGGAAAGGAAGCAGAGAATGTCCCGTGTGCCACGCTGTGTCGGTTCCTGGGAGGCCTCCTATCAATCTGGAACTGAAGTTAGCTGCAGAGAAATATCAAGCTCTGGGGACCATGAGGAATCAAGACGTTTGTGTTCATCACAACAAGAAGCTGACCCTCTTTTGTCAGAATGATGAAGAGCCCATCTGTCTCGTCTGCCAGGTGTCGAGACAGCATAAAGTTCACGAGTGCTGCACACTGGAAGAAGCTGTGCAGCAGAAAAAGGTAAAGTAAAAAGTTTCACGTGTTCATAAACATTCATTTTCAATCTGTTTTCTAAATATTGTATCATTCGGTCTACAACATGTCACCAATGTGTTCGAAGCGCGAGCTGACCTCATTTGTCAGATGACCTTCAAACCACAAATATTCAACTTACAATATCATAAAATAAAAAAGCAGCACTGAAGGACAGTTTGGAATCTTTGCCTGAAAAATGACAGAAAGGTTCAATTCACAATCAGAACGGTTGTAAACCCTTTATTGTTTTTTTATATTCTGTTTCATGCATATGTACAGTATCTCACATTTTCATCAATATTTTATTATATCTTTTCATGGGACAACACTGACATTATGAAACTGATACAACGTAAAGTAGTCCATGTACAGCCTGAATAACAGTGTAAATTTGTTGACCCCTCAACATAACTACAACAAAATAACACACAGCTAATTCTGCCTAACACACTAGCCACAAAAGTGAGTACACCCCTAAATGAAATGTCTAAAATGTGCTTAAAGTGTCAATATTTCCTGTGGAAATTAATTATTGGTGGTGTATTGATTAATTTAGAGGGGACAGCACTGTTATTCAAACTGTACACTGACTACTTTACATTGTCTCAAAGCATCATGTGTTCAGTGTTGTCACATGAAAATATATATAGTTAATACTTACAAAAATGTGAGGTGTACATTCACTTTTGTGAGATACTATACAGTTGTGTTCAATATAATAGCAGTGTGTTTAAAAATGGTAGTAAAGTCCTTATAATAATTTTTATTTTGATGCATTGGGAACACAGCATTTTATATCCTAATTCAAAATGAAAAATGAAGAAAAGTGAATATTAAACGGTTCAAAAAATGTGAGTTTTTTTTTTCTTTACAAACTCAAAAATGTACTGTATAAACTGAAAAAGTCTCCAGGATTTAACATTCCTGTGAGTCAGTAAAGTAATATTTAGTTGTATAGCCATGGTTCCTGAGAACTGCTTCACATCGGTGTTGCGTGGACTCAACCGACTTTTGGTTCCTATGGACGGGTATTTCAGCCTCGTAATTCCTCTGAATTTCTTGGTTTTGCTGCAGAAACTCAGAAACAGCATTTTGTGACGTCATCCCACAAGTTTTCAATAGGATTAAGGTTTGGGGATGGGGTTGGCTACTCCACAACTTTACGTTTTTTTGGTCTGGAACCAAGATGCTGCTGGTTTACTGGTGTGTCTGGGGATGTTGTCACACATTTCAAGGGCATTTCCTTTTCAGCATAAGGCAACAGGACCTCTTCAAGTACTTAGATGTAGACAAACTGATTTAGGATATTTAATGCTGTGTTCCCAATGCATTGAAATACAAATTATTATAAGGATTTTAGCTTTACCCACATTTTTAAACGCACTGCTATTGAACACAACTGTATATGCCGGTTTTCATAATTATACTTTCGTTTATATATGCCCTTTTTATTTTATTATTAATAAGTATTTACAACTTAGTTAATTTAGACTGATGCCTTCCAGCTAAAGAATTGTGTTTTACTTGTACAACCAAAGTGATGATAAATTCTTCAATCTCAAATTAATGAATGTTGATCAAATAAATAATTCATCAACTTCTGGAATGCAAATGCTAATAACAACCATGGCTGTAGATTATTTTGCTGAAGAGGGGATTTTGAATGTGAACATTTCAGGCTGAAATTACGGTGCAGCTGGAGCCCTTAAGGAGAACGTTCAGGATCCTGAGCAAAACGAAGGTGCACTGGGAGGAAACTAAAAACCACATACAGGTAAAAGCCACACAACCGTTTTATGCCTTGTGCCAACGTGAGATCTGTATTGTTGTACTCAACGTGACTTCGTAACTCCACATAAACATTCCTTCCGTTCACTGTTGTAAATCACAAGCTCCCTCGACATTACAGAACCAGGCGAATCAAAATGAGAAAGCGATTAAGGAGGAGTTCAAGAAGTTGCACCTGTTCCTTCAGGAGGAGGAAAACATTCGGCTAAAGGTGCTCAAACGGGAAGAGGATGTGAAGACCCAGGTGATGTCTGAGAAGCTGGAACTCATCAAGAGCCAGATTAAGACCCTCTCAGCCCTCATCAGCGATATCGAGAAGACGGTCGCAGCAACAGATTTGCAATTTTTACAGGTACTTTTTTTTTTACATTATATGCACAAAATCAAGAGATGAAAACTGCTGGAAACTGAATCCATAACAGATTTACATATATAAAGGGAGAATTTTTAAGTCTCAGTCAGATCAGGTAATCTCATCAGGTAAAATTCTTTTCCATTTTACATTTTTTTCTGGGTTTTATATGACGTTGTAATGTCCCTAACAGGATATATCACCATATATTTGTGGTTTTAAGAACCAAACATCATCTGCATATAATTTTACTCTCTCAAATTTCTCTCTGCATTTCTAGAAAGAACCGGTTGTTTTGTGTCTGGCTCTGGGTTGGGTGGTGACTATATAGTTGTGACATCACAAATTCACGGACATCATGACGGCTCCTTTTTAAGCCACAGTATCTCAATACAGATGATGTGCATTTATCTGTGGATTGAGTATTTTGGATCAAAAAAAGCGATTCAAATCTCACATTCTAGGATATGGGACATTTAAAGAAGATCACCACACTGGTTGTAAATAAAATGAATTGAATGAAGTGAATTTAAGATACAACTGGAACTGAAATGTTGTCCAATTAAATTAATTTCTGCTATTAAGTGAGTGCACAGACATATGCTGCCATTTTTTCAAGCCAACATCTCGTTAATAAGATCAGTTTCCTCGCTTTCTTCCTTCAACTAAAGGACTACAAGCAGACAAAGAAAAAGTAAGCACAACCAACATCTGAATCTAAAATCACTGGCGCTAAATGTCTCCATAGGCAGCAATCGCTGTAATCATTTCTACATTTCTCAGGGTCAAATGCAACATTCGTGAGCCGGAATGTATCAGAGATATACTGATAAACTCTGCACAGCATCTGGGATTACTTAAATTTGGAATTTGGAAAAAGATGCATAACATCGTCAAATACGGTGAGTGGCCAGACCTGCATTATAAAAAAAATCAACATCTATACAAGGTGTGATTTCTAATTCACTGAACTTTATGTTTTCCAGTTCCTGTCACTCTGGATCCAAACACCGCCCACTCCAACCTAACGTTCTCTGATGAGTTGACCAGCGTGCAATACAGCAGCAAACAGCTCCTACCTGACAACCCCGAACGCTGCACCAGCCGACTGTGTGTGCTGGGAGCGACCGGCTTCACATCTGGAAAGCACAGCTGGACCATTGACGTGGGCCAAGGAAAAGAGTGGTACGTCGGAGTCGCCCAGGAGTCCATCAAGAGAAAGACTGCCGCCTTCATCAGCCCGGCTGAGGGATTCTGGGTCATCGGCCTGCACGGAGACTTTATCTGGGCTCAGACTTCACCTCGCACCAAGCTGCTATTGAAGCAAAAGCCAGAGAGGATTACCATAGAGCTGGACTGTGACAAAGGGAAGGTGGTGTTCATCAATGCTGCTGATTTGACGCCAATACACACGTTTAAAGACAAATTTACAGAGAGAATATACCCCTACCTCTCCCCTGGACTGCATGAGGTGGGCGGGGTGTCCAGCCCACTGACTATCTGTCCTCTGAACATAACTGTGGATGTAAAATAGATTCAAATGCAGCAGATGCACAACTCTAGAGTGGAAACTTTTGTTTGTTGGATGCATAGGCATGCATGGGAGTTAGTAAGTGTTAAAAATGCATGCTTTCTTTTTGCCACTGACTTCAAAATGTCTGAAAGCCACTGATTGAGTGTCTGTTGTAGCTGACACAAATCCATACTGCACCAGATTTTAAATTAATTAAATTATAGAGTTTATTAGTTATTGGCTGTTATCTTTACTATTTATTTTCTCTGCAGTGTCACATATTTAATTTGAGTCCAACTTTCTTTGCAGAGAGGCTTTCTTATTGGAGTCAATGGATAAAGAAGATCCTTCTTGCTTATTCTCATCAGAGCATAACAGAGTCAGCTTCATCTCCACATCCATGAACCCCAAAAACGTGGCAGAAAACAAAAAACTTTAAAGAACTTTATCACATTTTCTTACATTAAAGCTGTCAAGTTCCACAGAAACACATATGGAAACAATTATTCAGGTATTTTCCCAAGCTACTGAACTATTGACTCTTTTTTCAATTTTTTTTTTTTTTTATTAATGTGAATGTTTTTTGAAGTTATTTATCCCTGGATGGATGGATGGATGGATAAAAAATAAAAATTCAGGCACCAGGTGACAGATCTAAATATAATAGAATATACTGCTGCCTCTCAGCCTCTCATTCTGTATTGCTAAACATTGGTTCATGTAGGTCTACTATTGTCATTTGATATCATCCCTGCTAAATCAACAAACATATTGGCATGATTTACTACATTAAAAAAATAAAATAAAAGACCTCTTCTTCATGTTTTTCATGCCTAAATTTTGCCTGCTGCTTCCCCCGACACAAGATGGCGGCCAGGTTGACGCATCATTCCAATAGACAGTAGCGGCAAAGGCGTCATCAACGTGAGGGAGGTGTTGGAACGCTTGACATTGATAACAAATGTACCTTTTATAAAATCGAACCTGAAGTTTTACATCATTTGTTTAATGATTGCTCATAGTAGTAAATATTGGGAAAATATGGAAAATTCTATATCGAGGAAAATAAAATATATAAAATTAATATAGAAGGAAAATTGTATTACTTACTTTGAGCCAAAAAATAGATATTGTTATTCTCCATATCCTTTTAGGTAAATCTCACATCCACAAATGGAAATTTCAAAATTCATCACCATCATTTAATTTTTTTGTCAAAATTATAAAAGATTTTTTGAAGATTAAACTATAAAGTCTATTACACCTGTCCTTTTTATTTTTACATTAATGTATATGCTTAATTTATTATATATTCTCATATATTTTTGTATGGCTGTTGTATGTCGTATTATTGTATGTGAATAATTTGAATTGTTAATAAATCGTAAAAAACGAGAGCCTGCAGTTGTGCTAGCTTGTTGCTAGCATGGTGGCTGCAGCGCCCTCCATCTGCTCAGATGACTTCTCATTTGCTCGTAGGCTAACGCGCGCGCCACCCTTTTATTTTGAAAGGCAGACGACGCGGAAGTCGATATGTTCCTTGACGCGACCGAAACACGTTGTTGAGCCAAGTTGTCAATCAAACTGATGTAAATCGTTCAAACGCTCCGACGCCAGCCGCCCGCTGCGTGTTAACGGTGTGAACGCGGCTGCTTAGGGCTCTTTATTCAGCGCGCGTTGATCCCGCAGCAGGAAATGCTGCGTTTTAATCTGCCCGCAGCTCATTCAGGAAGGAACCGCTTCAGCCGCCGACCTGAGCTAACGTTAACGCCGTAGGTTAACACCTTGATTTATTCTCACTCGCTTCACGGCGCCTTCCCGCTGCCTGTGTGGAAATGAGAGCGACGTTTTTCCTGCTGCTCGCCGTCTCATGCCGCTGCTGCTCGGTCAGTGCCACGCTGTCAAAAACTGATGCAAAGAAGTCGCATAAAGCTGAGGCTGAGGTGAGTAACTTCTGCTCTTTACCTCGACGTGGCTTGGTGCTGCGTTCAGGGTCAGGCCGTGCAGGTCTTCCTGCGTCCGCCCGGCATGGCACTGGACTCTCCGGTGTTGTCAGGGATCAACACATGCTCTGATCGGTCCAGTCACGATATTGCTAATAATCGCCTCGTTGATTGTCCTGTTGCAGGCATCTCCAGCAGCTTTGTCTGTGTTGGAGAGAGGACTTGTGGTGTCAGACCTTCAGTGGAAAGACATAGTGAAGGAGGAAAAGAGATACAGTGCGCATATAAAGAAAACCTTCCAAGGGCCGGTGCTTGGATATGTCACACCTGTAAGTCTGAAACACACATTTGCTCCATTCTCACTTGTTGCTGTTTTCACTTTACATTGTTATCACTGCAGTAAAGGGAAAGATAGAGTATTTTTTTATCAACTCTGACCAAACACTGTCATATATTCATGTCATTACTCCTGTGATCACTTCCTTGTGTGAGTGTCCAGCTATGACTATTGGTGCTTTTGCAAAAATATTTGCATACTTATCAAATACAGTTTTTCATAAATAATGATCATTTATGTGGATCTGGCTAAAGGCATTGATATACATTTATATATATATATATGTGTGTATATATATATATATATATATATATATATATATATATATATATATATATATATATATATATATATATATATATTATACGGTATATTGTATATAAACAGATTATTTCAGATAGCACAATGACATCATATTACAATACAATGATGAAAAAAATCTACAATGCTATTTATCTATTGTGGTGCTGATATATATCATATATATTCCAGTCCTAGAGAAACCATTAGCTGATTAATTGATAAACTGATGAACATGTAATTAATCTGCTTATTCCAGCTTTCAGCATTTCCTTCTTTTTGTTGTCTTATATTAAATTGAAGCTTCATGATTTGTGTTGTTGTTTGGCACATCATCTAAACATGCCTCGTATGTGAATCTGTCCTTTAATGTTTCATGTGGATCTAGTGGAATTCCCACGGCTATGACGTTGCCAAGATGTTTGGCTCCAAATTTTCTTCGGTGTCTCCGGTGTGGCTTCAGCTTCGCAGACGAGGACCCGAGACCTTCGACGTTACGGGACTCCATGACCATGATCCAGGTCATGGTCCCACATCATTTAATGAACTCCTGTACTCCTCGTTTCTTGAGAAGTGTCATTTACACGTAAAATAATATGTTTGTCTTTGCAGGCTGGGTCAAAGCTGTTCGCAAAGCCAACAAAAAAGTCAGGCTGGGTGAGTGGATGTTGTTTTCCACTGCCCACAAATTAACAAGTGGTTTTGGGGAAAATATATATATATATATATATATATATATATATATATATATATATATATATATATATAAAAAATATATATATAATAAAAAAATATATATAAAAATATATAATATATATATTTCTATTTTTTTTTGCTTGAGACAATTTTTTTTGAGTAAATAATAGACACCGATGTCCTACCCATAATATGACTCAAAACATTACTTCAATAAAAAAATGTTACATAAAAAAAAAACTTCATTTTTATCAAAGAAAACATTTTCAATCAAAGAAAAACAGTGTTCAAATGTTTTTCTTTTTTTGAGTCTAATATATTTTTGCATTCAAACACTTTTCTTTCTTTGATTGAAAACTTTTTTTTTTGATTGAAGTGAAGGTTTCTTTTTATTGGAAATGTTTTTTTTTGATTGAATCTTTCTTTTCTGATTGAGTAATAACAAAACCTCCCTCCATAGTCTCAGATAAGACTTACAACATGTCCTCTGCCCTCAGTCCCTCGGCTGTTATTTGACGGCTGGTCGTACCAGGATTACATGACGGTGATGGGCAGTGAAGATGAGATCGAGGAGCTGGGCAGTGAACTGGTGGACGTCGCCAAGGTAACAAAGGGCTGTAATCACCTTGTGACAGTGTTGTGTCTGTGCCGTTTCTGTCTAATCGAGCTGTGGCCCTGCAGACTGAAGGTTTCGACGGTTTCACCCTGGAGCTGTGGAGCCAACTGGGAGGCAACAAAAAGAAGTGAGTTAATCTATTGCTATGCTTTTGTTTAAAATCCCTCTTATATTTAGATTTATTCTGAGACTCTTCAACGGTGCACCGCAAATAAACAGAGTATCGTCTCTTTCACTCAGGGAGCTGGTGCATTTGGTGAAACACATATGTGAATCTTTGAAGGCCAAAAGATTAGACTGCATTCTTGTTATTCCACCGGCCGTAACAAGGTGAGTAAACATTGTCAGTGTAAATACAAACAACAGAAATACTCTAATCACTGCTGACTGTCCTTTATGTCTAATTTATCTTCGTCTTGATCAGTACGGGGCAGCCAGGTATGTTTGGCAGGGAGGAGTTTGAGCAGCTGGCTCCGGTCGTTGATGGATTCAGCCTCATGACATACGACTACTCCAGCGGAGCCAGGTGAGAATCACTAGGGAAAGCCACTTTATCGTTTAAGGCTGAATCTGACTATATGGAATTGGTGTTGATATCAACGTCTTTCTGACTAGTTGTAATTACATTTTGAATAATTCATCTTGCATTTAAGATATCTGTGACATTATTGTGACTAGTTTGAATGGCACATAGAGATATGTCATTCAGTTTTGACTGTAGGCACAAAGGAATTACAGATGTCTGCAATGACGTCACTGAAACGTCGTTCAATCTCACACATTGTAAATGACCGTTGCAGATGTCTAATTATGCAAAGGTTATCAACGCGACTGCCAAAAGTGGAGGCAACGTTGTTTTTCCCGGTCAAATCTGTAATTCAAGATATCTGTAATTAGATTCTGAGTAGTTGGAACGAAAGTTACAGATATTTTCTATTTCAGATGTCACTAATCAAAATTCAGTTCATAGATACATTATAATATGTACAGTTACATTTTGATTAGTCATAATTACAGTTTGAGATATCAACAACTTCATTTCACCTAATTGAAACCTAATTTTTTTTTTTTTTGGAAAAAGGCTATGCGAATATCTTTAATTGTGGTTAATTAATGATATCTTGAACTGGAATTATGAATAGTCAGAAACAAATTGTAGATATCGCAAACTACTATTCGTAATTCAGTTACAGATAACCGTAATTTATATAGCAGATATCTTGAAGTGAATTGTAGACACCTGTAATCATAAACCCCACCCACTTGAATGGCAAAAGTGAGGTCATATCTGAAATTGCAACTGTGGATATGTGAAATGTTCTTTTTGATGTTCTTTTTGCAACACGTATCCAGACTGCTTACTAAATGTAAAAAAGTCTTGCCGTAGACCACAGACACAAGACATGTCTGTTAAATTCGTTGTGGGTGAAATAGTAAAGATGGTGAGATGACCTGAAAAAACAATAGCTGCAACAAGTTGTCACACATTGATGGTTGTCTGACCTGTGTTTCTTTTTTTATCAATAGTCCTGGCCCGAGCTCTCCCCTCCCCTGGATGAGAGACTGTGTTCTCCAGCTTGCACCCAGCACTCAATGGAGGCAGAAGATCCTGCTTGGACTCAATATGTACGGCCTTGATTTTTCCAGCCAGGGCACAGAACCTATCTTAGGCTGGAGGTGAGATTATATTATAATTACTGCTGCGTTTTATTTATTTATTTTTTGACATTTTAGTGGTTAATATCTGACACACATGCTTCTGATTTTTCTGCAGATACATTGAGATTTTGCGGGAAAACAGGCCAAAACTTCTATGGGATGAACTTTCTGCAGAACATCATTTCAGTTACAAGAGGTGACGATAGTGTAAAACTTCAATGAACAAATATCGTTGTCTAACAGCATCATTTATAAAAGTCCTTTCCCTTTCATTTCAGGAACAATGCTGTGAAGCATGTCGTGTACTTTCCATCACTTAAGGTAAATGTCTTTACATTTCAAGTGAAGTGAGTTTGTGGGTAAAAACAATAGTGATCATCATCATTTTAAGCAACACACTAAATAGCCTGTAATAACAGGAAGTAACACGTTGTGCTATAAAAAAAGTGCTAAAACATAGACAAGTACCACAGGAACAAGTGTCACGTCAGTTACACAATGATAAGTGTAATTTGCTGCTCATTTTCTTTTAAAGAGGTTAGTTTTAACTCTTAAATTACAGTAAATGTAACACTATGATTATGCCTTGCATTCATAGAAGTAAACTAAAGCTGCATTTTAAATTTTTCACAGTTGTAGTTGCTGCTTTATGAACACAGATATATTTTTATTAGTTTTATTGCAGGAAAAGTAACATGATTTCACTATTTTTACAGTCACTCTACCTGAGGATCTCTTTAGCTTCTGAGCTGGGTACTGGAATTTCTTTATGGGAGTTGGGACAAGGACTGGATTACTTCTACGATCTACTATAAGAGCTGGACTTGTTAAGAAGACTGTGGACTTTGAATCATCAGCACCTGGGTTTTCTTTTTCCTGATTATGGTGCATCAATACAGTAATGTACTGAATGGAAGTATTCCTTTTCTATTTTTTTTGGAGTAAGTGACATGAACTCTGAAACAAGCCATTGTTAGTTAATACTCAACTTGTTTGAAGGTCATGGAGGGATATTGAGAAATCTGGTACACAGGAGTTAAAATGGAGTTTGTTGATTTTTTTTTTTTTTTTTTTTTTAAAGATTGTAGGAGGAAACAATAGGTACTTCAGTTTGTTTTATTCCTTTTCATTACCGATATTGTGAGGAAAAAATGTGCAGTAACACATCTCCATTCATCAGCAGATGGTGCATGTTCATCAAAATGTATACGAAGGATAAATTATGTTGAGTTCACATCCAGAATCTCCTGCTGTTTTTGCTGAATGTTGCCAACAAATATTTCTGCTCTTGAACCAAATTTTTCATTTGTACATTTCTCAAGCAACACTTTTGTTTGCGTGGCTTTCATTTGGATTTCAAAGTAAAGAGGCTGAATTTACAGTGTTGCTAAACCTCTGTTCTGACCCGGCATCTTCCAATATTTTTATTAGATGGCTATTTCTTTAATGCCGTGAATATAAATGTGGAACATCTAAACTTTGAGCGTCAGTGCTACTGCTGTAAACATTTTATTATTTTTACTTGGTATTACAAAGCAGGATTAGATTATTCACAGCTAGCGAGGTTGACTGCATGTTCTGTCCAGTGATCAGGTGCCTGTCGATGACTACTTGCACAGCGTCTTCTTGACTTGCTGGAAAAGAAAAGGGATAAATATAAGAGGGTTTTATGAATGTTTATCAACTAGTAACCAATTCAGCAGCTGTGTTCTGCAGGTGAACTCACCTGTGTAGGATCCACCACTGTCCTTTACAAAGTCTTCTACAATCAAGGGCAAGTTGGCAAAGTCCGGCCTCCGCACCAGTTCAAACACAGACGGCTGTCAATAAAAAGAGGTCACTGAATACACTGAACACCAAGTAAACGCCTAAATGTCTTTGGGTACATTCCCCTTCATGTATAATAGAGGGAGTTCTGGGAAATCTTCACCTAGGCCTAATAAGCATCAGCCTACCACGGTAAGATACCGTAATTTCCGGATTATAAAGCGCACCTGAATATAAACCGCACTAGCTACATTTAGGGTAAAAACAAGGGTTCATGCACAGAGGGGATTATCAGTTTTGAGATGGCTGTTTAGGGAAGCTTCCATTTTATTAACATTTCAACAAACAAGTTGCATAACTTCAAGTGTTACTATTTGGCGCAACAGTACCAAACGTACTGTGCTGTGTAAACTGTACTGTATCACATTTCAGACACAAACTTTCACAAGATAAACGGCATTTGAAACCTGTACAATCTCTGCAGAAATAATACTGTAAACTATCATCCCGGCTTTCCTTTCCCCCCCCCCCTTCTTTGACAGCCATATCTTTAACTTAATAGCTGCATTATATGCCATAATGAGGGTTTGTGCATGAAAACTTCCCTCGTGCAAACTCGCTCGTGACGTTCTGTCTTTCGCGCTGCATTTGGTTCCACATTTGCTTTCGTTGTTTGCGCAAACTTCCTGTCTCACTCACTTTCCTGGCCTCCGACCCTTCCTGCTGGTGCCCGCCGCTCAAGTGTGCCGGACGTGGACCAGCTATAGCGATAGATTTAGAAGGTCCCCTAGTGGCCGTTAGCTGTAACAACTGTAGGTGCAGCATGGAGGAAAAAGTTGCGGCTTGTAGTCCGGAAATTACGATTCCAATATACCGAGACCTGAGCTGATGAACGTCGCACTTCTTTGTTCTCGATATATTTACATTTCTAATACATTTGCATGGTCATTTTGTAATTTTTCATTTAGGGCAATATTTGATGAACTCCCATGATGCAGGTGCTTGTATATGTGACCCCAAATTAGCCCAGTGTGTAAATGTGTGAGCGCATTTCATGTTGATGTGTATGTTTTATGTCTGTTTTATTCATGTTTCAATGATAGGTGTATTTATTTATTCTTTTAAGTACAGTTTTTCCACCAAAAGTGACACTTACCCCTGTTAAACTGTAGCCGCTGAAGATCCACCTCTGTCCCTCGGTGGCACAGCACAGTCCAGACACTCCCTGTCCTACCGCACACACAGGCTCTGCCCACAGAGACAAACAACACGCTGTACATCGAAATTATAGATTTGCAGAGCGGAAAGCTTTTAAGGTGAGCCTCACTAACTTTGTTGGGAGATGAAGTGTGTGAGAATGCGGTGCAGAGAGCCACTGTGTGCCAGGTCATTCAGCGCCCCAGGGCAGTCCGGGATGAGCAGCGCCTGATATCGAGCACCTGGAAAAGAGTCATCCTGACATAAACTGAGCAGAGTCCAAATACCGCAACTAAAACTGCAGCAGAAGATATGAAAACAGGCCATGAAGTTAATATTCTTACCATCTATGGATTCGAGTTTGGCCGGTGTTGCGTAAGGTTTCACGTTGAAGTCCTGCACCCATCTGGCAGTGCTTTCATCAATGCCAACAAAGTCGATGGGTTTCCCCTGCAATTAAAAAGAAAATGCTTGTCTTCTCAGCTCAGTAAAGATAAAAGAAATAATAAAGATGTTGCTGTTATGTGGAGTTGTCTAAATTAGAAGAAATAAGTTAACTCATCTGTTTTCAAGTATCAAGTTACATATTATGTCCATAACCTCTAAAATGATGAAACCAATGATTTAAAGCCTATATATTGTAATAATGATAGTTACAATATCAAAGTCCTCATCATTGAATTCAAGTAGATACCTCAAGGATCTGTGTTCAATTATTTTTTTACTCATATTTCCAAAACATCTCCCTAAAATGTGTTTCTTTAATTCATAGTTCACTTGGATGTGTAAGTTTCATTGTGCAGAATGATGCATGTGCAGAGTTTAGAGGTTTCGCTGTCACAACTAGTTTAAAAGTCAAAACATGAAGCCTCAAACATGATAATATACTTCAGTAAAGTAGTGGGAGACATTTGTCCATTAAGTTAAAAGTTAAAATAACATAATTTATTCAGGACATTCTTAATGAGGGACAAGGAGTGGCAGACAATTTAATATATATTTTATATGTCTTAAAGCATTGGTCTTCATCTTTTAAGCCAAGGACCCTTTAGCTGAGAAAAAGACAGCAGAGAGCCCCTTACTACATATTTTCCATAGAATTGTGTATTAAACTGGTCCTACAATAACGTTTAGGGCATCCTATAGTGTAATGTGCTATAAAAACACCTTGTTATCATGCATACAATAACTAGAGTTATATAGTTTTTTTAAAAACACATTTATCTTTGCTAATAACAAGTTTGAGTCATGTTGATGTGTATATTTAGACATTTTTCAATAATTTTTTGACAGAAGAGTTTGAAATTCGGCACCCAGCAGCAAATGATGATTATCAACAAGAAGATGAGCTTTAAAAGCTATCTGCTTGATTTCACTAATTACCCGAAGCTTCAGATAAACATTTAAATGCATTAATGTTAACAATGTTTTAATTATTGAATCACTTTTCTAGACATGTTATAGGTGTATTGAGACCCACCCCAGGTGTGGCTGTCTGCAGGTTAAACGCTGAGCTACAGAGACTGAAGGATTGATGGAAAGACTTTGCCGACACTCCTGAAAGAAGAAAACAGAGAATTCAGTGTTTATCTACAGGAAACCGAGGTTTTTAAGATAGTTAGCAGCACGACGCTAACAAGTAAATGTATATGCATAGCACGAGTAAAGTATGATGAGATAAGGTCTCATATTGGTACAAAACTGAGTCAGTTCCAGTCAATAATAAATATCCTTACACTAACATCCTCATTAAATGACTTGACGTGTGTAAACGCACCTTGAGGAGAAGCGCTGGCCACTATGAGACATGTTGGCTTCGCAGACATTTCATTAACCTCTGGGTTCTCTCCGCATCAAATATACTTATCTCGTTTGAAATGAATGAGTAGAAAATTGTGGCTAAAATCATGAAAGGGAAATAACGTTACGCGAGGAGGAAGTGCTGTCAGCTGACAACAACATCCGCAACAAGGATTTCAGAATAAAAGTCTGTGCCAAACACATTTGTTCTAACAAATAAAGGAAGGGAAGTTTAAGACTATTACTTTGTGAGACCTTCTTGTTATATTTCAGTACCCGACTAAAGTAAACTATCCATTTTTTACATTTTTATTTATTTATTTTTTCTGTTTAAGTATGTATTAGTAACTGCTGTACAGGCTGTGTACTTGTGAAGTATTACAATAAATAAATACAAATTGAAAAAAAAGTCCGTCAAATGTATATATATATATATATATATATATATATATATATATATATATATATATATATATATATATATATATATATATATATATATATATATATATATATATATATATATATATATATATATATATATATATATATATTCATGAAATTAGTATAATCAGTGTCAGTGTGAAAAATATAGCAATGTAAAAAACAGGGGAAAGTGCAACATGATCTGTGGAAAAAAATAAATGGCAAATATGAATTTATTGGCATCCCAACAAATAAATATATATATATAAATTCTAGAATTACAGCACTGGTAAAAACTCTGACATACAACTGTGACATACATTTAAAAACAAAAACACCAAAAAATACCAACAATGACTTAAAATGTAGCCACAGCATGCTCACTGTCTAATATTTAAAATGCAGCCTTTGGTTACAAAGTCATCCACACATCATTATGTTTAACAAAGAGAAGATACTGAAAGCATGCACTGGAATTTTGCAGACAGAGAACAGTGCTGTCCAGCAGCATAACAGTATCTCTAATGTTTATATTTTTCAAATCATCATCTTAATGTCTTGAAGTCACAACTTCACAGAATCCTAGAAACAAGAAACTCTGAGACATTTTAGTGTCTAACCAAACACTTGTTAATTTGTGATATGACGCATGATATTTCAGTAGGATCAGTATGAGTCTACTTTCAAATTTCTATAAAGGCAGCAAGTAAACATCATCCCCACAAGCTGAAAGAAAAGACACAAGAAACTTGTTAGTTCCATTCTGCCCGCAGGAAAAAAAAGCATTTTTAATGCAGTTGCTGGTGTTTTGTGCAATATTTAAAAGGATGTTTAGTTTGACACCAATTTACCTGTAGAAATGCTATCCCAGTGCCCACTGCACCAAGAATATATAACTGGCTCAGGATGAAGTCCTCTAATTTCATTATACAGCCTCCCTGGTAACACAAGTAAGGGAAACACATTACAATCCTTCTAACTACTATCTATCTACTATCTAATAGTTTTGCACAGACAACTAGACGGCTGTACTCACCTCCACCTTGTAGATGTTGGAGGGATGATCCCTGACACCACAGAGGTAACTGGGGGTTTTGCAGCAGCTATCGGGTACGAGCCGAGGGTTCTCTGCTGCTCTGATCCACACACTGTCGCTCCAGTCTGAGGAGCTGTTACTGCCACAGCACTGAAACTGAGAGGCAGCAAGCGCACAAGAGCAAGGACGAGACAATGGTAACTCCTTGAGATTAATTTGTATCTCATGATCATATTAAATTTCACATTATCTGACAAAACTGCAAGTTCACACCAAAATCACTGTCAAGTGTCCAGATTAATATTTAAATATTTTCTTCTTGCCATTTTCAGTCCTCAAGTCATAATGCAATTACAATGTAAATGATGGGGGGATTTCTCAGGCCTCCTTCTGTGCATAAATATATTTAAAAGTTTATGTGAAGCTAATATGATACTTCATTGGTCCAAATGAGTGAAATCAAGAAAAGATAGTTCAAGATTTTTTTTATGCTTTTTAGTTCCTCAAGTCCCTTTTTGTTCCACCGCAGCTCAACAGGGAGACACTGAGGAAACACAATGAGGGAGATATCCACTTGATATTAGTCACTATGGAGGAATGATAAGATATACACTTAATATAGGAACCTAACTGTTTTAAATGTGCCTTATTTGCCATTTTTTAGTAAAATATAGCATTTTTGTGGTCTTTTGATAAAACATTGCATATTTTTATGGTACAAAAATCCCTAGATAGACCTGCCTTTTCACAAACTCCTACTGAAAGCTCCTTCCTCCCCTTCCCCAAAGAAACACCCACTCTTTTGTGATTGGCCAAATGCTGTTGGTCAGAGATCTGGGTTGGGGTCAAGTACAAGTACTCCGGAAAGAGGGGGCGGCACAACCAGAGTCATTTTTAAATGTTTTGTGTTCAGCCAGGTTTCAGCAGCACTACAGTGGAGGCCAGAACACACCAGAATGGGAACTAGCCATTTTACATATAAGCACTGAAAAATAGGGCCACTTTAAGACATGAACCTTTCTATCCTATGATATTTTCATGTCTGTCTGACAGTTAGTTGCTTGACATCAAATCAGCTGTTTAAAACACACAGTATTCAACTTGCACACCTCTTGATGCAGCTTGTCCACTGCCAGCGTGACTTGGTGTTCTCCCGGTTGCTGGTATTTATACTGCATGGTCATCTTCAGGTTCTGTCTCAGCTCCTCATCCAGCTAAGGGAGACAGGAGCAGCATTTCAGCGATCACATGTGAGGAAATCTAAAATCGTATCACCTGCAAATCTCCTCCCATCAATAAAAATAGCCCCTGCTCAAGTTTCTTCCCTCGCCTGTAGCATTCCGCTGTACCTGGCTGTGCAATGCCCATATAACTCTATACTGTATACTGCATGAGCATACCTCCTCTCACCCCTCTGCCCCCCTCCACACACGAGCATTCTCTAAATCTAGTTTGACTTTTAAAATAGTTTTGTTGCATGACTGACCCATGCAAAAGTGACACATGCGCCATCTTATATCAACCTGTCAGAGAAACAGTTTGATATAAAATGGAATTAAGTGGCAGCTGATTACCTGATAGCAGAAAGGAAAACACTGGAGCAAGAAAAGGAGGGAAGAAAGACAGGTATGAGAAGGATGGCAAATGAAGAACAGGCACAGAGACGTGCAGAGAAGATTTTTACAACAGCGTGCAGCATTGTACAAAATGAAAGTGATGACGGAAAAAGAAAGTTGTCACAGAAAGAGATAATGGGATAAAATGTACATGCAATACTGTACATCCAATTTAAAAATACATATATATATATGGCCCATAAATATATGAAATAATATTATAAATTACTAGAATTGTTGTGGGAGTACATATAACCAAAAAAATATTTGCCTCAGATATACCATTTCATGTGACTGAAATCTTTCACTACACTTGAACGAAATGTGAAAAACAGACACAAACTGAAGGTAAAATGCGTCACCTGTTGGTAGTTAATGTAGGCCAACACACCAGCAATGATTTCCAGCAGGAAAATACAGAGCAACAAGACCAGATACTGGACGTGAAAAAAACAACAACAGAGCTGTTAATAATGCAGTGACATTGAAAATAAGAGGGTTTTTATTTTTATTTTTAAATAAACAGAAAGTTATGCTCCATAGACAATCACTGATTAAACTGTGGGAACGGAAGTTATTGGTCCCAAAGGTCGCAGCGGATATGGAAATAGAAATAACATCAGAGATTGTGTCCAGTTTTTCTTCTGTGTTATATCCTCTCCTCGCTGCCTCTGGCTGTCACTCTCATACGCTGCGGAGTGCGATCAGCCGCTTGTGATGCCCCTCATTCCTCTGGCATGACCCGCACTCTAAATCTAACTCTTAAAGACGCACCCTGCATGGCTTTATCTGTTGTATCTGACGGCCTGACATAAGAGACAGAAGGTCGTCTGGGATTTACTTTCATTGCTAGACTCAGACTAGGTTGTGTATATATAAACAGAAACTTAAAAAACTGTCTTTACTTGTCTTTAGATTATTAAATAGAGTTAACGTTTCAGTGGAGTGAAGGACAATGTTTTACGTGACTGAACCATCTCACCACAATCAAAAGACTCTTCATCTCATTCAGAGTGGCACAGCATCCAATGATCCCCGTCACGATCACGATGAGTCCAGCAGCAATCAGGATGTAAGCGGAAGTTGAATAGAAGCTTGAGTTCAGTAAACTGATGTACTCGCTCTTCGCCACCAGAGTCCACACTCCCACCGCTAGGACAGCCCCTCCCGCGACCTAAAAGAGCAAACTGCTATCAGTTCAATGGAAACCAGATGTGGCCACAATGCGAGCCAGATGTCAAGAATGCACCTCATTGTTTTTAGCAGTTATAACGTAGTTAATTCAATCAAGACGTCTTTTACTGAAAGCTTTAAGAGATGAGCAGCTAACTCTATTTATCTGATACACATAAGTCGCAGTACATACATGGTGAAAACACATACAGAGTAAGTGATAGTATAGGCGTACACTCTTACTAATGTATACACTAAATCATGCAACAAATTAAATCAACGCTAATTATATAGAGTGTAGTATTATGCTTCTATATAAAGAATGCTGGTTATTTGAATGTGAAATAATGTGAAGCTGTGTGGTTATTATTCTCATTAATGGAAAATCTTTATTAATGTCTATGGAATCTGAAGCAAAACATAGAAACTCAACATACATGCTGCAATAATAAGTTAATTGTAAGCACTAATGTCATAAATAATTACTATGATACTTAACAGAGCCTGAAGTAGTTGGGTTTGTTGTATTTAATTACACTACTCACAATAAGTTAGGAATATTGTTATTTACGTGTTTTTTCCAATTTGGTTCGAGTTTTAATGAAAGAAGTAAAAGTTCCCTGTGATATTACTAATAACGAATAAGAAGAAACACAATTTTTTAAATATTTATAACTCGAAAAATGTATGAAATCCACTGAGTCTCTCACAATATCCCTAATTTATTGTAAATAGTGCAGTTTACTTACCCAGAAAAGAATGTTAAACAGAAAAAGTAGATATTTCAGACAAATTGTCCCACATGTTTTTTCACTGCGAGCTTCCATCCTAAAATGAAACGTGACCAGATTAGTACACTTTAAGTTGATAAACAACCATGACTCAACAGCAGACACAGGTAAAAACAAACAGAAAACATTGCAAATTAAAAAAACTTTGTGTGAAATTTTAATTTTTCTTTGGAGACAATTGTATTGCACGACTGAATCTGCCTCCAAGGAATGGCCAAACGATGCCCAGAGAGGGGCATGATCTAGTGAAGATTATGATCATGTAGCTTCCTATCTTCATACTTGCATGACGACAAGCTAAAGCTTATTAGTGCTGTATCTGATTGAGACTACACTGTAGTGTAGAAGTAGGAATTTCCTCTTTTAGTTCGTTTTAGTTCCACTTTTGATGTGAAAATTTGACCTACTTGAGTGCACACAAGTACATTTCTATATGTATGAGATGTTCTGACAACATACATATTTTTTTTGTCCTCAAAAAAGTCAGTTATAACAGAGCAGTGGAATAAGCTCACTGATGAAATCAAATATCTTATGTGAAAACATACTTGTGTCACGTGTGTCACATGTCATCCAACCGACAGATATATACGTCCACCATCACAAGAGCTTATCCTGATATTCCCCCACTCCAGTGATATAACGTGAATTAGTCAGTATGTATCCCAACTTGAACTGAACCTTCTTTTTCTACATTATAGGTGAACATCATAGGATATAGCGATTTAAAAGTTTAATATCAATTTTAACCTTTTAATTATTAAGTGAACATCTGATTTTATAGGAAAAAATATAATAAAAAAATCATAAAAATAAAGACAAACTGCTGCATATGAAGGAAAAACAATCTCTTGATGGTCATATTCAGAGTTATTTTTAAACCATTGTGTCATGGAAAAAGTCCCTTTCCACTCAGACTACAATAATCCTACCTGATCGTAGACGGTGGACCCTAACGGATGTAGATTATCGAGGTAATGTCTTCCCAGATCCTGCTAACCCCAGTGTCAATGTTGCTGCTGCCTGAAGGTTAACTGCAGCACTGCGAGTTCTCAGTTGACACTCTGACCCCGAGCCTCCAACACAAGCGTCTAAGTGTCTGTCCGTCTGTCCTATTTAGGCACCCCTCCAAAAGCTTTATGAAGCACATGGCTGCCCCCAGCTGGTTTCTCACGCACATGAGTTATTTTGGCACTGAAAACATTAGTGTAGTTTAAAATTAAAATAATTAAAATAATATAGAAAGTGTATAGTAAGAGTCAACAAAAAAATATTTTATTGAATGGATTAACAACATACACGCATTAACATTTCAAAACAAATATTTCACATAATGTGCAGTATACCTGTTCACAGAAAAAATGAAATGTGACCTCTGAACAATGTTTGTTTCGGTTGTTAATTGTAATTCCACTAAATGACAGGGAGTGCACCTGGCAGTTTTAAAAAAGACAGTCCGTTTCTGTTCAGGCACAGCAGCCTCTTTGAGCAGCGTCCTCAGTCAGTAAAAGAGCATCTTCACATTGTCGATCTTGCTCTGGAACTAACATCCTAAATTAAAGACAGGGATGCATTTAACATTAGAGAATAACACTAACCTTGCAGTTTATGTCACTTTTCTTATATGTGATTACCGGTAATCTATGAAATGTTTTAGAGGGAGAGATGATTGATCAGATACAGACAATTTGTAAACTTTAAAAATTGTAAATGGTCTTTTCATTTAATGTGGTGTGATGTACATATGATATAGACCATCACAGAAAACTAAATAAAAAAAACAAACTTTCATGAACCTTGCATTTTGTACTATAACCGTGTTTTATCCAATAGACATTTTCCCCCTTCCTCATAGTAAAGAAGAAATTATTCTTAACTACTTGCCGAAAGAAAAGTTACAAAATCAAGAGGAGGAAATATTATATTTGTTAATTGGAAGCTGACTGTGGAAACATTAAACTCTAATAACAAAATGCCAAAACTGATAGAATGTCGTGTACAGTGAAAAATTAAGACATCATACCCTGCCAGCTGAGTCATCAGCTGTTCCACATTATGTCCAGTCTTGCCGCTGCATTCAAAAAACAAAGCCTGGTTCTGCTGTAAGAGGATTAAAACATACTTTTGTTAATCAGATATTTTCATGAACAAATCACAGCAGAAAGTTGTTTGAATATTCAAATAGGCCAAATAGGCCTCACCTCTGCCAGCTTCTGTCCCTCTCTTGTTGTCACTTTTCTTCTGTGACCATCTGCCAGGTCCAGCTTGTTCCCCAGCAGCATCAAAACTGCCCCTTCACACATCTTCTCCTGGAATAAACACAGGTTACAATACACATTGTTGTGTCAATGCTAACTGAAGTCAAAATACATTAGTGTCTAC
This sequence comes from Lepturacanthus savala, assembly GCA_030544235.1. NCBI lineage: Eukaryota > Metazoa > Chordata > Actinopteri > Scombriformes > Trichiuridae > Lepturacanthus > Lepturacanthus savala. Next base: position 20,967,483 of record CM060465.1, read on the forward strand.
ATAAACATCTGACAAGAAACCGTAATTTAAAAAAAACACTCTAACCACACAGACCTCTGCCAAGCATATTGTGACTGCCACTCAACATGGTTGTCCTATACTGCAGGTGCAAGATATCACCACCAGGTGGCCCCAAACGATGGCACCTGTTTGAAGGTCTATTTACCGAAATGTTTCCTAACAACAAAAAAGTCATAATGATCCAGGATTTCTTCTAGATCATTACCACAATTCAATCATCTGATAATTGTACTATTTCCAGCATTCGCTAAAAATTTGACAGAAATCAGCCAAACCTTGGAGGTATTTTGTTAACAGAGAGACAAACACTGTCAATTTTTTTTTTTTTTATTATAAATACTCTTTTTATTGGTTTCTCACTTTTATGGGTATGAACCATGAGGTTCATGAGGTAATAGTATAAGTAATAAAAAAGAAAGTAATAATAAGGTAAGGTATGGATGTCTTGAGAGAGTCCTAATGCTCAGTGTTGTTGATAACCTGGATGAGTATTCAAACAGCTTTGCATGTTTTTACATCAATCCATAACATCTCTGCCTTCTCACCCTCACAGAGTCCATCCATTCTCTCACAGCAGTGAAGGATGGGGGGTGAGTTATGTCATACATGGCAAGGATGCAGTCAGCTTTACGGTAGTACTGCTCAGTAATGCTGTGAAACCTGGACAGGCATCAGTGAAAGGGAAAAAAATAACAATACATGAATGTAATTTAAAATAAGATGAAGAACCATCAATTAAACTAAAATGTGACCTCTCCTGTCCTGCCGTGTCCCAGAGCTGCAGGGTGATGGTGGTGGAGCCCAGAGTTATAGTCTTCATCTGGAAATCTATACCTAGAAACAACAGAGAACCTTGGTTTCATACTTTACTGACAGTATTAATGAGGAGCATTTTAATCGTGAAAAGGTGATAAGAAGGGAGAAGCTTACCAACTGTAGAGCTCAGGTTATTGGAGGAATGTCCTGTGCAGCAGTGATGGATGAAGGAGCTCTTACCCACGCCTGAATTACCAAGAAATACGACCTTGAACACTCGCTGAGGCCTGATATGGCTCTAAAATTCAGGCAAAAGGACTGAACTCAACGTTTTGATTTAAATAATCCCCCCGCCCCCTTTGCTGCGAGCTCTGTGTTACATCCTTTATGTTTTGCCAGGAATTTGTGTATGTTTGTATCATATTAGATCAAGATTTTCCCTACCTGAGTTTGAGTCTGTTCAACATTTTCACACCTGACTCTACATGACGGTTGATGCCTCTTGGATGAATATGAGACCTCTTTTTTGTCTGTGTCCTGTTTCCAATCACCAGATGAGCTCAGCTGTCTTTAGAATCAACGAACACACAAAATTAGTTTCTTCCTCCGAGTGGCCTGCCTCGCATCACTGCAAATGTATATTATTGTTTACTGGTATATATACAAACCTCTCCAATGGCTTGTCTTGTAGCAAATAGCTGCCTATGACTGACCCTCGCTTCTGCAAAGTCTTTGTGATATTTGGATTCTATAAAAGTTTTTTTTAATGGAAAGTGAAGCAGAAGAAATTAGATGTGTTTGTATTTTCGGATATTATGAATATAAATAGTATATATGTTGTTCTTTGTAGTAATAGGCAGATCATTTACATACATTTAAAAAAGCAAAAGCAAAACAGTTCAATAGTGACATTTATTCTGTTGCAAAGTAGTTTAACACATCATTTATCTCTTAATACACTTATTTGATAATAAATCATACAGTAAGAAAATACAATAACAAACAGATGTTCATTGTGGGATAGTCAGTACAGTTTTCTGAATGAATATTTTGTGTTCTGAAACTTTATAAAGTTCAACTCCCCCCAACTTTTTGCTAAAATACCATATTATTTTCCCCAAATGGATTTTGGATGGAAAAAAGGAGTCTGCTGAGAGGTGTGTGATTAGCACTCCTTCAAGAAGTGTCAAAGTGAGATAAATGAGAAAATACTTCAGTTCACCTGCATAAATAATGTATGTACAAAACAACTATTTAACATATAGTGCATAACACGCTTTCCTTCAAGTTGAAACAGGACAGAATAGATGTCTTTTTGACAAAATGACCCCATCTACAAAAAAAAAGTTGACACTGCAAAAATCCCAATCAGTGTCAATCAATAACCAAATAACAGCTGCCATTATAAATAATCATTGTCCAGGAAAAGAACGAAGCCATTCCTGGACTTAGCTTAGGGTGGATACATCTGCTGTGGCCATGGGTTACAAAGGTCTTCACTGAGGTAATAAGTTAATGGAAGAGGGGGGAGAACAGAGCGTCCTTCACTAACCCTCTTCTTAGACTGTTGGGCGTCTTTCTCATCGCGCAGCCTTTTGTTCATATCCCTGACACAAGAAGAGAAAATCATTTAGAGCCACTGTCACATCGGTTGGCTCATATTCGTGTAATTTTGTCAGGAAATTGAATTAATTCCACACCCAAAGCACTTGATTGAAACAGAAGACAGCTGCTTTTCAGACTCACCTCAGCAGCTCCAGCTGTCTGAAGAGACTATCCTTCTCTTTCTGCATGTTCCTCGTCACCTTCATCACGTTTCTACAGTGAAGTAAGTAAAAAGCTGTTGAAGGAGGAGTCTGGTGATCTATGTTTCTCATTGGCAACAAATTCCACAACAAAATTAACAATGCATTGCTAAATAAAGTATTGCCTATCTATCAAAGATCTGATATCGTGTATTCCTCTCTAAAAACACAGATCAAAGAGACATCAAAGAGTTACGTATATTGTATTGAATATCGTTTTTTTTTTTGGTCTTTCTTTTTGGTAATTTACTTCAGCCACGCTACAAGTAGAGTGTTTCCATGGTCACATTTCTAAGATGATCCTTGTGATATGCAGGCAGCTACTGCTGCTGTTACCTCTGCTGGGCCAGTTGTTCCTGGGCAGTGTTGAGCTGCAGCAGGCTGAGCTGACTCAGGGCGACCTGCAGCTGCTCTCTGCTGCTCTCCACCTTCTCCTGGAGCTGGACGTTCAGGCTCTGCAGCTGCTGGTTCTGCTCCTTGATGTCTGCTTGTGCGCGGCTCAACTGCTGGATTTTGGTCTCCAGCTTCAGTACAAAGACAAGTTGACTCACTCAATACATTAAGGCATTCTGTAGAAAATCAGTAATACCTCTTGGACACCTACCTCTTTCTGTTTGTTCAGCGTTATCTCCAACTCTTGCTCCCGCCTCTTCAGCTTCTCCTCAAGTTTTTGCCCAAGCTGCTGCTCTTTCTGCCTCATACTGCCCTTGATTTCACAATAAATGTATTAAATGCTATTATGAAAATGACTTTTGCAAAACAGAACAACAGTTAAGACTAAATAGCACACACCTATACCTGAGCCAGATGTTTCTCTCTTTCCTCTCGGATTTGACTTTCCATTTCTTCATATATTGACTGAACGACCTGATCATGTTCATTCTCCCGTCTAAAACGCAACAAACAAGAGTCAAACAAGCTTATAAAACTCTGACCGCCCACAGTGGAGTCCACTGGGCAGAATGAATGAGTACTGGACATTGAGAGGAGCTTGACAGTGACCTGCGTAGAGCTTGTTCCAGACTGTCTCTCTCTCTGATTGAGTCCTGTAAATGCGACACTGCATGCACCAGGATGCTGTCCAGGATGCTCAGCAGCTCTGGTCTGTGTCTCTGCAGCTCACACCACAGAGAACAGAGCTCCTGCTGACTGGCACACAACACACGATTGTTACAAAACTTACAGCACAACACCCATAAATTACATCAAGCATTAAAAGTGTTTAATGCCTTTTGAAAATAAAACAAACAAATTAAATCTGACATAATCTGGACAAACATAACAAATCCCTCCATATAGGGAACAAAAAGGTCACTGGGTAGTTTGACGAGTATGAAATGTGATGCTATGGCCTTCACAGTCACCAGATCTCAGCCCAAGCACCAGCAACTTGAAGAATCTAAACCAAGAAGCTGCTGTCATTCCTAAATGTGGAACAACACAGCAGGTAAAAGTACTCTAGCTATACTTGAGTTAAAGTATAGATACTTACTTTGATAAGTAGCCATAAATATGCAGTATGTTTTTATTTGAGAGAGAGAGAGATTGTGTGTGTGTGTGTCTGCGCACGTGTGTTAGAGAGACAAAGAGTGAGAAATAAGTGATAAGATTACAATGATTACAACATTGCCAATAAGATTTACAATCATAAGGAATAATAAGACACCTGTTGGAGACCTTTAGACTGTTTCTAACTGGCATCATAACACTTAAAAATGTTTATCAGAAATGTAAAGGCTTGGGAGGCGGTGTGGGGAAACTGTAGTGGAATAAGAGTTAAAGTAGGAGCAAATAACACATATTAATGAAGAAGAGATCCATGCAAAAACTATTTAAGTATTGAGTAACTTTATTATCTTAACTATCATATATCGTCACTTATTTAACACCTGCCTCACATGCCACATTGCTATAGTAACCTCCTTTCTCTAGGAAATATGCGAAATGTGACGCATGATTTATTTATGTACTAAATGTAACAAATGCACTGTAAAGTCTCAGTGGTTCAGTTGTAAGTAGTAAAGGGCTGCAACTATTATTTTTATTATCAAATAATTATTTCATCATTTTATCAATCAAATGTCAGGAAAATACCTGTTATCATGTGTTAGAGCCTGTGATCATGTCTATATGTTGTCTGAACAACAATCGAAAATCCGAACACATTCAGTTTATTATAATTAATGACATAAAGATTTCTTAGCAATTTACTGTATAATCAATGAATCAGTTTCTGACAGGAAGACAAAGCGCTCCTTCTGCTAATATCTTATGAATTATAGCTTGTACTAAAATGTTGCTACCATTGAAGTCAATGGGGAAATATGGTCAGTGGGACCACGGATGGAAATTAGCTTTATGCTAAAACTGGAATATTTAAACTTAACATGTTGATGAGTTTTTTTTTTACCTGCACTGTCTCTGTCAAATTAATAAAAAAACAAACGTCAGTGTGGAATCTTGATTTTATGTGATGATCTTACTTGTTGAAGAGCTTGTCAGCATCTAGCTCCATCAGTATCTTAACAAACCGATCTGCAGCAGGATCCTGCGTCCTCTCCACCTCGTCCGCATCTTCTTCTGTCGATCTTCTGTCTTCGTCTTGAATCTGTTCAGTCGTGTCGTCCAGTCCCATCAACTCACCTGCACCATGGACAGGACACAGGAACAGCGGAATTGGATGAAAGAGGATGACTGATGTTGAATTAAAAGTTAAAAAAAAGAAGTTAGTTATTCAAAGCAAGACACTCACCGAGTCCTGCGTTGAACTCAACAGGAGTGAGGAACCCATTTCTTTCTCTGTCGAGGCTCTCGAACACCGTCTCCAGCTGTTCAGGCGACAGCGACAACTCCCCTTGTAGCCTCTGACCGGAAGAAAGTGAAAAGTTTGACTCTGCAGTTGGTAGCTCCTAGATTTCTCCATTCTGCCAAACTAGCTGCTCACCTGCATGTCCCGCTTCGTGATGAAACCCTTCCCCTCTTTGTCACACTGCACAAACAGCTCCTTGGCCTTGTCCATGGTCTCTGCCTCTGAACTCCCTGGAGCCGTGGTGGGTGAGGTTAGGGGGCTGTGAACCCAGCCCGGCCTGGGGCTCCCAGCCGGCAGACCCCGTGGTCTAGGGGTTACTGGTAGCACCTCGCCACTGCCTTGACCCACCAGCACCTCGCCATCATTCAGCCACTTGGACATGACTGCACAGATGCAGGGAGGGGTGAGTTAGTGTGTGTCAATCATACAGGACGGTCTCTATTAAACACTTCATTTACAATAGTGTCACGTTTTTTTATCACTGCTCCCTTGTCAAACACGAGGTGCAGAGCAAACTCAGCCGTGGCTGGGTTCTTATCTACAGCTGCTATGATCACTCGTCACACATGTTTACACTCAGGATTTTACTACAGGAATCCAGCAACACCTGCATTTTAAGCCACTGACGCCTGCATAGACAAAGAAACACGGGGGCATAGTTTTATATGTTTCCCCAATGAAAAATTATTCTTTCAGTCAGTATCAAGTCTTGTGCATCATATGAGTCAGGAGAAGATAAACATTTATTTCTGATGCAATGTAAATTTACTATCATGCATTATCATGTGAGAATGTAATATTTGACTTTTTTGTTTTTTAAAAATGCTCAGTAAAAAAATGTTTTGTTAAGTAACTCCATAGTCAACAAGGAAATGTTTGTTTTTTCAATGTGAAAACTGAAAAGCTTCATGTGATGTTGTGATGAGTTACATGTATTGGATGTTGTACTGTTTATAAGTAGAGAGTATCTACATTTAGATTGGTGCCGTCTTTATACTTCGGCCAATATCACCTCTAAAGGACCCAGTCTCATCATCTAAGCTGAAAGATCATCATAAAGACACAGCTCAATTTACAGAAAGCTGTTCATCAATTTCATGATTGTTTCTGTCATAAATAGTTAGTTAAATAGGTTATTTAACTTCTTTGGAAACCATGTCTAGTGTTGCGCTGATGCAGATGAGGTGAAGACTGACACTTCTGGTTTGGAACAACATGAAACAGTTTTCCCCTCACTGTTTAATTAGAAGAGGAAAATGCAAACCTTTCCAGATCTGCTCATGACTCTCTACACCAGGATGTGTAGAGAGTAAAAAAAACAGGATGGTGTCATGTGAGAAGAGGTGGATATCCAGGAGGGCCAAAGGGAGAGGAGATGCAAATAAAACATTTGCAGTTGTTTGCATTGTCAAGCAAATGTTTCTCTAAGAACGATGAAAATATTCCACAGTAGCCCCGTGAACATTCATAAAACAGTGATTTATGAGAGATTCAAGCATCATACATGGAGTCTTCGGGTTAGATGGCATTTCTATTACACACATGTGAGCATAAATCACAAATGACGTCAATTATATAGAACAATTCCTGTTTCAAAAACTATGCAGAAGCTGATGTTGCCATTGCTCCACTGCACACTTATCTAAGAAAGCATAAGCAGCGATAATTACATTTTGAAGATGATCCATAAAGCCTTTAAATGTCTTTATAACGCAGGAGACAGCTTGCTGGCAACCCAGATAAGCGACTTGTGTAAACATTGTGTTGAGGATTTTATGTGAAACCAGACTCCAAATTAGCCAACAGCCACGCCAAAAGTCAAATAAAGTTACACACCTACTATCGTTATTTTCCAAGGTCGGTGTGTTGCTCTCACTTTCAGCGAAAGTGGCTTCAAGTAATTACAGAGCAGGTTACACACTGTACACTGTAAACTCCAGAGGGTCGTACAGTTTGTTTGTATAAACTCTAACCCTGTTTGCTTGTCTTTATAACAACATATGGCCATATCCAGTCTGACTAGTACCTTAAATTAGCACATGTTGCCTGAAAACACTGTGACAGCTCAGATTATTGAACAGCGTGCTTCTGTTGGTGTGCATTAATTTAGCAAATTTGACAGCTAACTAATAAAACAGCTTTCATACGAGCAATTTCAGAGCAACGTGGCTAGCAGAAAACCAAAATCAACAAGAAATCTAAGTTAGACTTATTAAAGCAGCAAACAAGCACCAATTAGTCGGCTGCTGCTTAGCATAGCGAAGCACTGAAAGCGCATACCCGCCTTCAATTTTTATATAAAAAAAACACGTTACTTTATTTTTCGTCACTTTGTAGTTAGAGAAACTTTGAATACTCACCTCCGGTTCACTGGGCGCAGGTGTCCACTACCTTTGATCCGCTCGCGGTAATTTAGCCACTACCTGCTGGGTTTAGCCGCTGGGTGGTAGTGGTGAGCTCCATAGATATACACACACTTAGATACCGCCTTCCCCGCTGCTGTCCATGGAATGATGCGTCAATGTGGTCGCCATCTTATGTCGGGAGAATCCGCGCCAACTTTCTCATTGAGTCCATCGAGGCAGCTGAAAAAAAACTGGCATGTGGTTATGTGGTTAGTGTCGGTCACAGTTGCACTACTGTCAAACCCCCGACACAAGATGGCGACCGTATTGACACGACGGACAAGCCTTGGATGCAGCAGCTACGCGAATAGATCTAGGATTGAGGGCTGCCTGCTAGTGATATTTACCGTAATGCTAAGTGTAACCTACGATACATTTGTTTATTCCCATGTATTGTTGTAATTTCACACAACGGCTACATTAAAATATATCCCCCTTTTGCCAAACGTTGAGCAAGTAATATTCTGGCAGTGATATATCTATAAATAGCTACACCTTGTCAGCATTTTATCTAACGAATATCACGAGCGCCTTTACATGTTATATAAATATACGGTAAGAAGAACCGTTACCATGGAATTTACGGAAATGCATTACGGTACCCGCTGAAAAGCAGCCGTGGGCGCTCTGAGTGCATTGTTTGCTGCTAAAAGTAGAAACATTATCAATCTACGGCTTGATCTGGGCTCCGAACGACTTATATTTATTCTTCACACGTTCTCTTTCGGTAAGACGGTGTTGCTTAAATTGTGCTGGTGAATCCTGCCTTTAAAACAGTGACAAAACTCAAACAGCTGGGTGGTTAATGTTGGTTAATGAGACGAGATATTCCTCGAAGGTAAAATCTGAGCTCTGTCACCGCCAACCGGGTAATTAACGTAGTTGTGGAAAACGGTCAGTAACTCCAAGATTATGCCTAACTAACCAAAACAGCAATAACGCGAGACTGCCGTCTTTGATAACGTTGGATTAAATACGTAAAAAAGAAAGCACGAGAGTGAACGACACCAATAAAATGAGATAACTGTGTCTGTTTAGGTGAAATGAATCTGTAATCAGCCTTGACTTTAACATGTCTGCCTGTGTAACAGCCCGAGCATGCTGACCTTATAGAACTTGGCAGGGGGAAGTAACTAAGTACCATTTTGAGGTACTTGAGTATTTACATTTTATACTTCATGCTACTACATTTCAAAGGGAAATATTGTAGTTTTTTCTCCACCACATCTATGTGCTTGTGACCTTCTTACTCACATGCTGGGGGTGGCTGCCTTCAGAGAAGATGAGCTGCTGCTCTGTATTATAGGCAGTAACATGACATGGATCTTTCTATTGAATAATAATGCGTTGTTCTTCATCAGGTAATCCATCAGATGAAGAGACCTTCCACACTAAAGATGCCAACATGCAGCATTTTAAAAGACCTCTAATATGTCATATGATGTCTTGGACTGCCTGCAATCATCACCAAGATGTTTTTCCACCGAGGGCAACAACCAGCATGTTTCTGAACAGAGACACTAACTGGAGTGAAAGATATTTAAAGCAGTAGAAGATTTATGGACAGAACCATCAGTTCCTGACTATGTAAATGGCCAAGTAGTGTCTGTCTGCTTCCAGACTTCTGTAGCCTGTCTTTAGGTTCTATAAAGACAAATAGCCACAAAAGGAGAGGAGACGTGAAGCCCTGTGGTCTGCAAGATCAGCCCCTGAAGATGCTGCAGACTGGCAACTATTCACTGGTGCTGCTGATCCAGCTGGCGCTGCTGACCTTTGACCTCTTCGTCAACTCCTTCAGTGAACTCCTGAGAGGAGCGCCTGTCATCCAACTCGTGCTTTTCATGTAAGTCGCTGAAATTCTTCATTTAACAGTCAATAGAACGTCAACTGACAATATATACATTCCAATCAATTGATTTCATTGTAATCTCTTATAAAATATTGTTTTACTTATTTACCAGGTATAAAACAAACACTCTTTGGTTGCAGTTTCACAAATGTGAAGGCTCATATCATAATTAATTTCAAACTAAATATATAAATATGAACAATCAGTTTACTAAATCCATTAGATGAATTAATGACATTGCTCTCCTAGGTGTCTAATATGGGATGGATACAACTATATATGTTAAGTATGAAAGTGTATAAGCAGCTGCTTGTGTTGTTTAAATATCAAATTAGCTAATACAGGATCCATACGATCAAAGAGAGGAACTTGCATAACTCAGATCTTTACTGACAGAAAATCTTTACGTTTTCTTTTTTAAAAAAATCCAACATATCATCAATGTTATCCTAAAGCTTAATTATTTATAGTACTACACCTGCTCTAATGTAAAACATGTACCGCACTGTCCTTCACTCTGCTTTTGCTCTTTTGTTAAACCTTTACCGCTTGTCAACCCAACTTTCAATATAACAAAAACTATCTTTGCAGCATCCAGGACATTGCCATCCTGTTCAACATGATCATTATCCTGCTGATGATGTTCAACACCTACGTGTTCCAGGTCGGCCTGGTGTCCCTGCTGCTTGAGCGATTCAGAGCTCTGCTGATGTTCTCAGCTCTTTACCTGACTCTGAGCATCTGCTTCCACTGCTGGGTGTTGGTATGTTCCGTCAATCGCAGACACCTGCACGTCGCTTTCAAGATTTAAAACGGTCACATTTTTACATAATTTAAATCAGATCAGATATCTCTGCAGCATAACATTTAGTTAAAATGGCACATAGCATTTTTGATTTAAAATTTTGATTAATTGTTCAGCCCTTATCTAAATGAAATATTAAGGGAATCAATGTAAACTGTACCTGATGGGTATTTCTTTTTGTTTTTCTAGAACCTCAGATGGTTTGCCTCAAACAGTTTTGTTTGGACAGATGGTCTTCAAGCTCTCTTTGTTTTCCAGAGAACGGGTATAAGCTTCATTAGACTAGCTGAATATTCTCTATCACAACTATAATATTTTCAGTTGTCTTCACAATCCTTATTTCTCTCGACAGTGGCAGTGCTGTATTACTACTTATACAAGCGCACAGCAGAGTATATGGGAGACCCGAGGCTCTACGAGGACTCCCTGTGGTTACGTGATGCCTTTGCCCGGGCTCGGCAGTGAAGGACGAGCAGTTTTGAGAGACTTAAAAAGAACTTCCAAGAAAAGCCCTTCAGACATGACGACACCAGCCTTCAGCAGCAGCTACTTATCACACCGTTAAGCAAGTAGTATAGAGGAACCGTTTAATGATATTGAACATCGATGGATCGCACTAATAAGCAGAGTGGATGAAGCAAAGTCTCGACCGCAGTTTGTGTTTACTGACTCTTAAAGTTAAGTGGGCAGCTGGTTAAAAGGTTTACAGCGGCGAGCATGTCAAGATGACATGCGTGGTATTGTATTAATCAGGATTGAGTCTGATAATCCATGTGGCCTTTGTAAGTCAATTTGTGTTGCAGAGAGAATGCAACACCTTGAAAGAATGTTCAGTGAAGATGCAGGTATCCTCCCATTTATTTTAATGGACACTAATTTGTAGAAAATGTAAGTTTTGTTGGAGAAGTCTTACTCCCCCACAAAGGATATAGCGGTAGTTTATTTTGCCTCATGTAAGGCCAGTATGTGTTTTTACATGACTGTTATTTTATTAAGCCAATTCTGATTTCCATGTGTATCCATTTGTGAGTTAGTGGGGATCTTTGAGTCATGTTCCCCGCCGTTTTTTTATTAAATAATCCTTCTCTAATCCCGGTGTAATCCTTCAACACTATAGTAGTCCGTATTATCCTGGAGACAAGGTGAAACTGACCACACTATTTTTAACACAAAGATTAATCAAGGATTGAGGCTTAAGACATCAACATAGTAGGTGTTTAAGGTGATGTGCACTTCACGTCTGGTCTCTAAAATTGTTCAACAGCTTTTCTACATCAGTTTGTCCTAGGAAACCCCATCTAATAAGACTTGGGCTTTCAATGTTTTTTTTTTGTCTCACATGGTCATTGTGTTACATAATAATGGAATTATGATCTCAACTTTGAGAACTACTGGCATATATAACTATTAAAAGAGGGTTCTGGATTAATAATAGTTGCAGCTATCAGGCTAAATAAAGACACCCAAAATTGTACAAATTCATCTTTACTTGTGTGAAAAGAACACCAAAATCCATGTAGTCCCATAATAGTGTCAGTGCAGTCCAATTAAATCCAAAATGCAGTTCCTGTTGTTTGTGATGTGATTCCATCCACTGGAATGTATCATGGTTTGAAATCTGTCACCTGAAATGAGAGTGAGTGAAGAGCAGTTAACTATACATTGTTCACCAGTTGTAAATGAAAGTAATGATTAGACTTTCATGAGATAAGAACTTAAACGTACCTTCATACATAAATGCCAACCCAGAGTAGTAAGAACAGCACACCAAAACCCATGAAGAGTGAAGCCACTAAGGAGATCAGCAGCTCTTTGTAGACGTCCCTGGTGTATTTTGTTGAAGTCACCTCATAGCTGGTGAAAGGTTAAGGGCTACCTTATATATAAAAAAGCACAAAAACATAAAAAAAGGCCTAATCACTGCTTATTTGTTTGCATAAAACTAAATTCGTATGTAATCCTGATTATGAAATGAGGTAAATTTAAATAATACACATAGATTTAAGGCTTTGTATTGAGTATGACTAAATGATTGTTAATTTAGATTAAACAATTCTGCACAACACAAGATAGACAAGTGCTTTTTACGCCGCTCTTTTGGACATGCTGTTTTGAGAAGAAACACATTTTATTTTAGTGTCCTGGGAAACCTACTTTCTACTACTACTTTCTCGTTTTGACCAGAACCAGACAAGAACTCGGCTCACAGGATACTGTCGGGGGTAAATCAGTGTGCGTGTACGACACTGCTGATAGGGATGCTATATAGATTCATGTCAAAAATCCTGAACTATCCCTTTAATACTACACATTTTATACAAAGAGCACCATACCACTATTGTTTGATTTAATTGTTCCAGAATGCTGTATCCCTCCTACTTTTTAGTTCACTGAAACCTATATGTTCCTACCTTCCAGCATGCTACTATATTCAATTCATGTCAGTAAAAACAAAGCACATACAGCTTACTTGAGGTGGTTTGTCCCTCCTGTTTTAAATAATACTGACTTATTTTTAAGTTTCATTGCATTCGTCACTATGTCAATATGTGGTTGTAATAGTATCTGAATCCAGATAGATTTTAAAGTTTCTGGGGTTGATCTGTTCAAGTTTCTAACATGCGCAAACCATGTTGTAGAAGCACAAATAAATCAAACATGGATGACAAGAATAGTTAGTGTTAAATTGACAGACTGTTCATTAAAATAGTAGCTGCATCACCCTGCAACATTGAACATATAGACAGTATCTTTTTCTCAGGTTTTTAAACAATTTCTGTTTTTATTTCTTGTTTACTGTAAAGAAATTTGAGCTGTATTTCTGTATCAAAGGGCTATCTGTATAAATTGAATTATTATATATTTTTTAAAATCTGGACTAGGTTAAATGTGGTCTAGATCGAGGGGGGGGGGGGGGGGGGAATCACCCTTTTTCTTTTTTTATGAGCAAATTAAATATTTTAAAATTTGATAGCAGGTTCAAACAGTGTTACGTTTTTTTGCTACAATGTCTAATACATTTTCATATAATGTAAGTTATGAAAAAAATGAGGATCAGCCATCAGATATCATTATTTATGTTTGCTTTAACTTGAATCAGAAGCTGACTTTGGCATTGTGTTTTCTTTTCTGTTGTGTTATAGTAATGTCCTCTTCCATGCTACTTACCAAATATGACCTAATGAATATAGCGTTGGGTAGTGGTGGAAAGTAACTAATTACATTTACTCAATTACTGTACTTCAGTACAGTTTTAAGGTAGTTGTACTTTACTATTATTTCCTTGTAAAGCTACTTTTCCCTCCACTACATTTCAGAGTGAAATATTGTACTTTCTACTCTACTACATTTATCCAACACCATTCCTTTTCAGATGCAGATCTAACATAAAATATTTTAATACTCTTAGTGTTTATGTTGTCATTCTTTTAATTAGACATATTATACACGTTTTGCTATATAAAGTGTGCTAAACAAACACGTAATACACTTGTATATAATATGCATTACTGGGTACAATGTATAATATGATACTTTTATTATTAATCTACCAAAAGTATCTCAAACTGGCTTCACATTGATGAACTAAAACATTAAAATTCTCTTACATGTATTTATTGATAATGTAGTGTAATATACTATAATAATGTAACAGTTTGTATAATGAGTAGTTTTAGTTTTAATAGTTTGGTAAAATTTACTCATAATACTTCTGTCCTTTTACATAACTAACATTTGAAATACAGGACTTTGACTTGTAATAGAAAGTTTTTAGGCAACTGTATTTCTACTTTTACTGAAGTAAAGGACCGGAGGACTTTGTCCACCACTGATAATCAGTGCAACAAGCGGCGCAGCGTTAAGGATACACGAAGAACCAGGCGGTGAAGAACATGCCGATGGCCAGCAGCACCACGGTGAGATGGGGGAACACAGCCGGGTTCACCGGGCTGGTGTATCGGGTCATAGCCTCGAGTTCCTGCGACCACAGCAAGAGACAGAGATCAGATAGAAGCAGGTTGCATCACGTCCTACCATCGTGTTTCATAGCGTTGGATCAGCGCTGCAGAGAAGCTTCATCGACATGAGATGCTAGCGTTACTCTGTATGAAATTAGCTTAAACAAAGCACAACGCCACGGGAAGTGCGTAGTTTGACATTAAAATCTACCGTTCGGTCATATTTGTATGCAGGTATTACATTTATACAAACGAGATAAGTAGCAGAGATCCTAAATGTTACCATTCTGTAATGAAATGAAGCTCCAGCCTCTGCGGTTCGAAACGAGAAGGCCACGTACTGACTAACGTTAGCTCTTCCGGGTTTTTTAGGTGACGTAGTGTTTACGCTCTGACGTGGCTGATCATGTGATGCTTATCTCCTTCAGTCTGTCAGGCATGGATGTACTGTATATTATAGCTATAATATAGGTTTTAATAATACATCCATGGGGTTCTCTTTATCTCAGGCTTCATCGCTTTAATTCGATCGACTAGTTCTTATTCATACAGTCTATGGTAAGTATTATCAGCAAAATATACATAAAGCCTCACAAGTAAAACACTCATTATAGACTAAACTGACATCTTTTAGAGTTTAATATTATTATAATATATTTGTATTTATCACTAACGAATACCTTGTTAGCGCATTTCAATGTTGTAGATTATCTAAGTGGAATAAATGTTGATTGTAGTACAGTGATAGTACTAATAACATAATATATGCGATATACGTGTATAGTGTTATTATAATCATAATAATAATAATACAACATATTATAGCTTTCACTGAAATTGCATTACGATAAAAAAGAGCAGACAATTTAAACAGTTCAAATATTAAACATATATAATTGTATGTACAGTTTTACTATGAAAAGTAAATATTAACTACAAGTAGAATATTTCACTTCGAAATGTAGCAGAACTGAAGTACAAAGACCGTTAAACTGAAAATGCTCAAGTAAAGTACAAGTGCCTCAAAATTGTACATAAGTAACTGTACTTAAGTAACTAGAGTTTAAGTACTTTTAGTAGTATTTTTCAAGGACTTTTATTTGTTGGCTAATGGAATATTTTTACATTGCTGTATTGGTCCTGTATTGTATGTATGTATTGTATCGAATCCAATACCTGAAAGGCAAATATTAGTGTTAAAAGTCCACAGACAGCCATCAATAAGTCTAATACTGCAATCTATCAAACATTACTGTGCAAAATGTCAATCAAACAAGAGAATATTCAATCAAAATTTATTTACTGTATGCATTCATAGTATTACAGCATATTCTTGACAAAAGGCTTTGAAAATGTCATGACAAAATGGGCTAAAAAGTAAAAGTAGTGATATTAAAGTACACAAGTTTTAGTGTAATGGCAATTCACTTAACAAATAGTGGCAAAATTAGAAATGTTTGTGTCTCTGTGCCGGTGTGTATTCTTCCTTATCAATAATTTTTGGACCCCAATAGCTAAAGGTTAATATATTATTGATAATACAACAACAACAAAGACAATATGAACTAGCCTATAAAAAATATGATAAAACACATCAGATAAAAATAAGCAGTGGTTTTAACAAAATTAAGCTATACAGTTACATGTAATGCAGTTCTACCAGGGTATTTGAAACCAGTTGGGTGCACTGGATAGAGCAAAAGCAGTTCATATATACAGTGCAAAAAGTGCTACAGTGGTTTCATTACGCTAGCTGGTGCATTATAAATAAGCTAAAATAGTACACTACCCACTGAAGTCATAATAATTACACTAAAAGCATTGTACAGTGTCTTCATGTTATGATAAATTCCATAAACATTTGCATGATGGCTGTTTTTCCTATTTAATATTGATTTTAATTTTAAGATACACTAATGTGGAATCCAACAGGAATTTGATGTATGGTGTATGAGCCTTTAAAACAAGAAAAGATAACAGAAAAGAAAACATTATACAATTAAGACATATTAAATGTGTTACAACTCTTCAGATTCCTAAATGTGTAGAACAAAAACTTCAAAGCATCCAGAGATATACAAGAGCATCCAGTGTATATTAACTTCATTTTTTTTCTGTCTGGAGAGTGCGTAAATAAATGTAACTCTGTCAGCTTCATGATTAAATTCTTCAAATTTAATTTCTGAAGCAGCGTCTGAGTTACCTCCGAGCTGAGATGTATAGTTTTTGGCGAAGTGATTGGGCATGCACCTAAAATGTTATGTCGTTTTTTTTTTTCTTTTTGCCATACCAGCATTTTCTCCAGTTAGCAAAATACAGTGTAAAAGCTATTCCAGTGTTTCTTGAAATATTGTCAGTGTTGGACATATTATAAATCCACTGTCAAGTGTTTATATGTTTTAACTTCCAGTGATTTACTTATCCAGTCTTTTCACATATCATCCAGTGAATCTGCTGAAGTTAATATGACTCAGGGGTCTTCAGATGTCTCCCTGCACACAGAAATCCTCATTATCGCTCCTTAAAGATGAGGATTTGTGTAAATGTCTGCAATACATAACTTGTTTTATGTAACAATTTTTTGTTTCATTGGATGAAGCAAATGAGCTAAAAATGCACAACATTTCCTTCTCTGTACAGTTTTTTTTTTTTTTGCTCAGCCTCAAATACAATGCGTTACTGTAGAGGATTTGCCAGTGTGGACTACTGAGGTATATTCTCAATGCGAGTATGCAACCATTCACAAAGGCCTATAGCAGTATCCAATGATCTCTCCAGTGTATAAAAAGTGTTTTTGTTTTCAGTCGACACTGGATTCAGTGTAGATACAGAACTAAACAAAAATGTGTGCAGTGTCATCTACAGTATCTTAGCCTGGACTTCATTTAGAAACTTGAATTCTGCTAAAAAGAAGTAATTATGGCTTAAGTATGGAAGACATAGTGATCAGTAATATAAGCTATATGGATGTTACTTTTACAATAGAAGTTAACACAGTGATCGAAAACCGACAATTTCAGTGACAAAAAAACAACAAAAAAAAAAACAGTGTTTAAAACTCAGAGATGTCTTTTTGCATATGGAGAGGATTACAATGGGGATAGGGGTATATAATGTGTTCTGTATGAATCTCTTTAAAAATAATGTACAATTATTGAGACAAAACCACATCCCATCACAACAGCGTACAAATGGATCCACATCCAGAGACATGTGGCGTATTGTAAAGGCACTGACGTCTTCCCGCTCACACACAACTGCTTTCGATGAGGAAATGGTAGTCTGAATATGATGAGGTCACTCCTTCAGTGGTGCAACTCACTTCACTCTGTTGATGGAAAAAAAAGCACATGGAGATAAAATCACCCAATGACATTACTCATAATAAATTCCTACGTTAAAATCCGATTACTCACAGACAGGGAGACGCGGAAGTGATAGGTTACGTCTTGGAAAGACAGGACAGGCACTGACCACAGGTGATGGGTCCCCTTGGAGAAAAGTAAACGGTCAGTAAACAAGTAGTATGAGCTGCTGTAGAGGAAACAGCATTTAATTATATGAAAATATCAATAAGATAATATTGTAGTTGCAGAAAACATAGAGGGATATATATTTTGATTATATGAATAAATGCAACATTTTGTACCTTTGTTGATGTACTTTGTCCACCATAAAGCTCTGTGTCTATGTGGCCGGGGCACAAACGTCCCTTGGCAGCTCCGCACTGTCGTACAAACACGCTGTATGTGGACCTGCAATTAAATTTATTTAAATGTCATTATAATAATATGTAGCATTTACTCAATCATGGAGCTTTACTGACTCAGTTTTTAGCACCACAAGTGTACATATATACAGATTTTAAATCAGGAGCACTGGTATCAGAAGTGAAAAAATCTGGTTTCGTACATCCATAATTTAAATGTATTTTAAATATAATTAAATACATTTAAATGTAACACTAAATACATTTAAATGTAACATTAATTTCATATTGAAAAGCTTTATTCTTCTTGTTGAATTTGATTACAAATTGCATGTTTGTTCATCTGACCGGCCGTGAAGAATAAAAGACGCTAGGTTAAGCTTTCGTATCATTTAAGTGTAATGAAGGTACCAAGTAAACACTTACAGTTTTGCTGTATATTACTAATGCTGAATTACTGGTGTGTATACTCACGTCATGTACAAAGTGAGTTGTGACATGGAGGAATTTCTCTTTCCATCGAGGGATATCGTGTAGCTAGAGACGCATTAGAGAAAAGTAGCATCAGCAATCAAAGTCCTAAGTTAAAATATATGCATTGTGTAAAAGGAAAAAAAAACACATGGTACAATGTTGAATTAAGACAATAGATTGTACCTGCAGCTTTCAGGTGTCGCGCAGCTTTGTGTTGTGATTTCTTGGTTTGTCTCCACGATATGTAGACTAGTCAGAGAGGGAGCTGACCTTCCTCCTGCGAAAATAAGAAAGGCTGCATTATGAGCGACCGTACCCGTAGCATGCCCCTGAAGGGTTTGTAGACAAGCTGTGTTTGCTGTGGTCAAACAACTGGCTTTACCGTGTTTGCATACTGCAAATTATGTGTGTGAAGAAAGTCTGGGCTATGTTTGTTGATTTACCCTTTGTTTGGAGGCTGCGCTGTCTGCGCGGCACTGGCTGCTGACCCCCGGGCAGACGGTTAGTAGCTCCCGCTCCATCCAGGTCTGTAGGCGCAGGCCTTTTGGATTTGGCAAAGTACAACGGTGCTGAGGTGTGACTAAGACGGTTTCTATTGCGGCCATCTTTGTCTATTAGTCTGGATTTCGCTTTCTTATTAATAGTGCCTGTTGTGGGAACCAGGCTGCCAAGATCTAGAGAAAGGAAATACTTAATCAACCTGTAATGAAGGCAAATGTATATTACAAGAAGCACATTTTTTTTTGCTGCAGGGCTTTCTTACCTGGTATGGATTGGTTGTTATTTAATGCCAGATCTGTAGCTGATTGGTTGTTTGTGGCTGTGGTTGAACAACAAGCTGCAGGATTAGAAAAAAAATGACAGAACATAATCAATTTGAAGTAAAATATTCTTTTGTGGCCCGAGTGAGCTTGTTGATAGCTGTGATTTCCAAAAACCAACAGAACAGGTCGGCTCCTTCAGGTCACTTAGGAATCTTTACTCACCTGGTGCAGGGGTGGTGTGCAGTGGAGTGTACGGACTCTTGTGTGAGGATCCCAATGCAGCTCTGGACCTGCACCAATCAAACGCATTAAATGAAATAATGCTACAATTAAAAAAAAGCTAATAAAAATACTTTGAAATATGAGTCATGACCTCCTTTCAGAGGGTGCAAAAGAAACACCCAACTAAGCAATCAGAGATAAGACTCAAAGAGTAGATCGGAAAAGTAGGCAGAAAGACAAGTGCTGAAAGCGTACCATGGGCAGACAGGTGGACAGATAGTAACAGTGGCAGTGAAGATGGGCATCCAAGAGATGTAGAAAACACAGGAAGAAACGTAGCTATGGAAATCAGGAACAGATTATATAGAAAGATATGTAAAAGGAGAACAGTGGAAAACTGTCTTTAAACTTAAGCGTTTGGTTCCCTAATAAGAACTTACCCATCTTTCTCTGTGGCGCCTTCTCTGTGGTGAAGAGTCAGTACATAAAGGACGGACATGGAAATGACACTGGAGGAGGACAAATAAAAGCCAAAACATCATCGATATATTTTTATTGTACACACATGAAAGATGTTTGTTATTCACTGATGCCTTTCCTAAGTCTAACCTGAAAGCCATGACAATGACAAGTGCCAGAATGGTCCCCTGCATGAACCTCTGACTGATGCAGCCTTGATCTGGTAGTGAATTCTGCAATAATAAAAATACATATTACATAAAAGATGTTCATCCTGCAACAACTTACTATTTTGTTTCTTTTCTGTTTAGTTTTTTTTCCATATATCAACATCCACAGACCTTGCTCCCAGGTTTAACTGTCTTCTTCTTGAGTGGGCCGCTCCCCGTCCTGCTAAAATAACTCCCCGACTGGCTACATGGACAAGAATAATAAATTCATTATTTCAACGCTCATACTAGATTCTCTCTGTCAGTGTCTAACACGGCCTTTAAAACCTATATGTGTGGCTACACACTGCTCTCACCTGACAGTGCCGCCACTCACGGAGCTCTTCATGCTGTCAAGACGTCGGAGTTTGGCCAATTTGCGGCTCCAGCGTTCCAGTTCGTCTATACGAGTCTCTAGGTTGTCTGTCAGCTTGCATAGCTCCTTCACCGCGCCCACGTTCTCCATAAAGATACGATCCTTTAGGATTGCAAATAAGCTGTTAGTGTGTCTGGAACTACCGTTTGAACAGCATGCCCATACAGTATGTCCATTCTTCACCTTGTTGACGACTAAGAGTTTAGGAATGGTTTCCCCATTGGCGCACACCACATCTCCCCCTTCCTTCACTGCTTCGGGCAAGATTTGCTGAACCTCTTGGGCAATCACTCCTGCAGGAGGATATAATAAGTGCTGATGTGAAAAAAGAGCAGCAGAAATTGATGGAAAGCACAGATACATTTTGCATAATGGTTCATGTAGAGCAAAAGACAAATATTAAGACATCAAGGTGATAATGTGATATACAGAGTACAAATAAATGAGACGATGGAACTAAACGTTTAAAATTTTGAGTCGTTTATGACAGTTTGTTACCAGTCTCTGCAGTGTTCTCTATGCCCACGGTGGCAGCAAACTCAGGCTTGTATTGATAATGGACCAGCCTCATCTGAGAAATCCGTTTCAAATTGTCTGTGGTGTCCACCTACGCACAGACAGAATGACAGTGACACCCATGCAGATGGGATGAAAACGCGATGGAATACGAGACAAAGCACCAACTCAAAGTTAAACTGCACACACGGGAAACTGTGTCTAGTTTGATGGTCATTTTGGATGACATGATTCATGACGACAAGCACAGGAGGCAAAAAGAAAAAAAAAAAGACACACCGACAAGAAACACACATGCACACACACAAACACACACACCCATATACATACACACTGAGTGTCATCCTGACCTCCTGGACATTCTCTTTGGCTCTGATGTCAGACGGGTGTACCAGGGAGCCCATGACCTTCACGTTGCCATGGACGACCAGGGCCTCGTCCGGCCGGTCCGTGTTGATGCCGACTCTCCCGTGGTGGTAGACCGAGTCAGGTAGTTGGCCACGCTGCCACAGAACCTCGTTGTCGCTTTCAAACTGGCCCGGGTTGGACGCCTGTGACAGAAAGACAAAGGAGAAGGCCCAGACAAACTTTCGTTCAGATATTAAACCAGTATTCTATTAAAAGGTATATAAAAAAGGTCAATAAATTAACACAATTCACAGCTTATTATGTGTTGGAATTTACTGAATACAGCATTAGACTGGAGCATAATAAGGAAATAATAATAAGGAAAGATCTTTAAAATAGCTCTTCTAATATTTGTATGGTTCTACAGTTGTGTTTCATAACGAGAGCTCTCTCAAACTATGTATTGTGGAGTGGAGGTGTAATGATGATCACAGCCACACAGATCAAAGGAAAGGAATGAGAAAAATGGAGGAGATGTTGAAAATAACAGATTAACTGAAGTGAGGGAGGTGTGTTCAAAAAGCAAAGAGAAAGGTGTCACATTCACAAGGGATATGATTGCTGTAGGAGGTAGACAGACATGGCCAGACGTTACCCTGACGATGATCCTCTCAGACGCTTGAGCAGCCACAGTGTAGGTCTGACTGTGGGACTGAGCATGTAGCGCCACCACCAGCATGAAATACCTGCAAGGACAAACACATCCGGAGTGTTAGTGAATGCTGAAGCTTCTGAACAGACCAAACTGAATCCCAATGTTTACATGTGTTTGCAGGTTTTTCACCTCTGGTCGGGATTGGGTTTGCCCTTCTTCCTCATGTTATTTGCCGTGGTCTCGCTGAAGTGGAGCCGCCCCACTGTGACCTTTGTGACCTGCTCTGGAGGCAAGGTGACCCTGGGGAAAGCAAAATCACAAAAAAAAATGAAAAAAACAAAATCTTCTACATCCTATTGTTTCCGCTTCAATAAATATCTTCAGACTCACAGCACTGGCTTGAAGGGTCTTTTGCTGCGGTCAGATTGAGACTGCTCCACGCTGATGGACTGGTTCATAGCCTCCACCTGCAATGAACAGAACAATAATATATTCACTAAATACACTCAAGAGTTAATGATTACATGTGTCAGTAATGTATCTGTCACTATGTTCACCATTTTGCCTTCTCTCACTTTTACTCCGTTGAGTTTGAGATAGAAGCAGTCAATGGGCTGCAGACCATCGTTTGTCTTGATGTACTTGGGGTCACCCAGCATGCCAACGTACACTGTGACCTGAAAGTGGTTCTTCTTCTGGCAAACAAACGCATCATCAGCCAGAGAGAAGTTGAAGCCCTTGTCAGCATCGACACGGTAGGTTGGCATCGGACTAAAGGCAGAAGAGATTAAATGAATGAATAACATGAATAGGAAACATAAATAATCTTGTATTCTACGTCTGTAGCCTGATGTGGAGGTTTGCCATTTTAATCACCAGGGGGAGACTCTTGACTATGTTTTAGGGGCTTCCAGATGTTTTCAGGTATAAACCCTCCCAGAGATTCACATCTGAATTGAGTTTGTAGTGTAATTATTATCTCCAGATGCCAAGCTTAGAAATATATATATTTCTAAGAAAATAAACTCCCACCCCTTACATAGGACCCTTGACTTCATTGGATAAGTTTTGGTGCCGTTGCTTTACTATGCAAACCAAGACCTTTTAAAGACTCAAATTATATTTAAAGGTCACATTTGTACACTTCTGGTTTTGATATCCCTTACATCATATGAATGTGGGTCTCAAGCTTCTCTCTGAATCTCTAGAAAAAACAGATGTTTGGTATATTTCTTATTTATATTAAAGGACTCTATTTTTCCATTTTTATGGTCTATTTATAAAAGAAATAGCATGTTTTTTTATGGTCCAAACACGCCTAGTTATAGAGTTATAGAGTTATAGCAGCAATGCAGTCTGCCTTCTCACACATTCCCTGAAAAACGCAGTCCTCCCCCACTGCAACACCCACTTTATTGTGAATTGACCTAACACTATCTGAAACATCATGCCCCTCTGACTGCTGGGGACAGCAGGAAAAAAGTCAAGAACAAGCAATCCAGAAGGAATAGTCATCTACATGGATCAGGAACAGTTACTATTAACTTCCACTCCTATTGCAACATCAAAACAGAAGAAGTTTCTAAAGGGCTTCTGCCAGGTTTCAGCACACACCAGAGAGGAGAACCAGACCACAACCAAATCAGTGGGTGGTCTTATTTAATAGTCCGTGTGTTAGCAGGAACACCAGCAACCTCAATATTTGCACACAGACACTTTTTTCATATTAGGGTCCCTTTAACAAGCCTCTCCTCTGACATCACAGAAGCCATGACAGCTTGTTTTAAGGCACAGTTCCTGAATATGGACTATAAGCATAAAATGAACATTTTAAAACTTGGGAGAGCATCTATATAGCACACAGACCTTCATTTTGATCAAAAAGCAATAAAAAAATCACTTTTTCTGATGTCGGACCTTTAAAAGAAATGAAAACCTTGTGTCCTTTTAACAGATGTGGTGCGCCAAACGTGATGGGCAACCAGGTGGTGTTGATAACATATCTGAAAGCTCTTGTGAGTTCATTTTAACCTCCCTCCCTATCTATAGTTCTTTTTATTTTGGCATTGCAAAACCAGAAGTAGGTGTACACTAATTTCTCCCGTCTTTACCCCCTCCTGACGTTGTCTTTCTAAGCCGAAACCCTGCACTCGTTCACTCCCCCACACAGCTCACCTCTGAGGAATTCGTAGACCTCTGCAACCCTAGTATAGCGCTGCCAATCCCACTGTGTACTTTAGAATTATCTTCTTAACCAATTATGTCTCCTTTCATTTTTAAATCTCTGTGTAGAGCGTTCAGTTCTTTCTGTAACCATGTTTCATTCCCAAAGTAAAGATGTACATATATGCCAAAGTAAATTCCACCCACAGCTCTTTGCAGTTTGCGTCATAAAGTGGTGTCCACTTGTTCTGCTGGTGAGGTTGCCATTTAATGCACTGATAGTTTGGGTCCAAGTAGGCGTTGTCTGCATCTTGCATTAAACCTGTGATAAACAGTTTGAAAATATCAGCTTTAAAGTCAAATCGATGAATGAATAAATTTTCCACAACTTTTCTGCAAAAGTCTTTATCTGTGTGAGAGTTAAAGGGTAGACAAGAGGTAGAGGAGATGAGGAAGAGAAGAAAGATGCCTGCCTACCTGGTTCTTGTTTGATGATACCTGTGAGGATTTGGGAATTGAGGGTGCTGTTGGGAGAGTCTGAGTGCTTCCTCTTCTTTGCCTGGTGAACAGGAATCCCACTGTGTGAGGTAATGGAAAACATAGATGACTACTCCTTCCAATGGTTTCCTTTCCTCCACACAAACTGAATGGTGTGCCCCCTCCCCCAATTTTGTCCCTCCCTCCTGTATGTTTTCATCACTCACTCCTGCCCCTGTGGATGCTGCAGTAGCTGATGGAGCATCTGTGTCTGCTGCATGTCTCCACTTCCGCTCGTGGCCGGACCAATGGGATACTGGGATATCATGGGCTCAGGCTTCAGGTACATGTCCCGATGCATGCTGGAATAGTGTCCATGCGGGAGGGGTGGTGTTGGAGTCATGTGACACATGTTCTCTGGCGTCATGGTCCTGATCATGTGAGGATCTGAAAGGAACAGGAAAGAAGCATATTGTTTACTGCAATAAATTCACAAATACATTTTGATCACACCCAGAGTGCAGCTGTATCTTCTCAGGATCGATCTGCTTGTTTTGCATTGAATCCTGCCAGTGTGCAGTTTGTTTCCTCCAACCTTGGCTGAAGGTACTTTCCACTGTTTCAAACTGGAGGGATGCCCATCAGATAACACTTTTTCACACCTTTTTTACTAATGGTAAGACCAACACGGGTGTGTGAGTGGCAAGAGGTACATAATGACTTTGAGTACTCGTGATGTTGAAACTTGTTAAACATACGCTTGTCCGTTCTCTGAGGAAGCACTGAAGTTTAAAGCTGGATTCAGAAACATGACACCTGACTTGTATAAAGACGGACTTGAAACATTGTGAAACTATCCTCATATAAATGACAGTTACAAGCCGGACTCAGTGTCTCAGTGTATTGATTTGTTGGCGCATGAACTCGATTTTACTCCTCACCTTCATGCTCTGTTTAATACACTGTGATGAGTAACAAATATTGATCCGAGCAGAGATGTTGCTTGTAACACACCTTGAATGCCTAAGTGGTTTCCTCTGATTCTGACTTGAGTAACAGTCTAAAGATTAAAATGCCTTTTTTCTGTTTGTTATATTTTCCCCTTTGTGTGCTTTCTCACAATCTTCATCTTAATTTCTTAAGGGACAAAAAGACGTGGTACTTACCATTCACCTGCTGAGGAGAGTACGGCTCTGAGCTAGAGTCAGGAGGAGACTCAGGTAGTGTCCTAAAAAAAAAAAAAAATCTTAAAAATGCATATAATTTTAGTCTGTCAAAATTATAAACATCTTTAAAGTAGTACCATGCTTGCAGTTGGCAACCTCTCTTCTTTATTTTCTGTGAGGAGAAAGTCTCCTTTGGGATCGGGGTTAGTATAAACGTTTTTTACACGAGGTTGTGTGCGTCAGGATGTAATATGACTCGCTCTCTGTATGTTATCAGTCTCCCTCCCCCTCCTAACTAGAAAACAATTTATTTGAACAAATAATGCTTAATCAAACATTGATTGCATAATGCACCGTAGTAGGGTGTGTGTCTGGTTTAATTGCACGCTAAAAAGAATACACTCTGCGCTATGTCTGTCAACGTTTGGCCGATTCCAGGTTTAAAATGTGAGTGGCAAGCAGCGTTTTGAATGTATCTTGAACATTCCAATCTCACTACATTTTCGCCTTCTTGACCTCCATCAATCTACCCTTTAAATACGCTGCTCACCCTGGAGCGTAGTGGCCCCTGTGCTCAGGCTTGACGTGAGCCTGCTGCTGGTGTTGTTGGTGCTGCTGCTGCTGCTGCTGTCCCAGGCAGGGGTAGCTGTGTCGGAGGCCCAGAGATGGACCTGGAGGGTAAACGTTCTGACAGTTAGGGGGCCCGGGCGGAGGGGCTCCTTGGCGCAATGGAATAGGGGGGCTCACACCACACACCAATCCCCCGGAGGAGGACACTCCTGCCTGGGGAGATGAGTAATTTGGTCCTGGGGTGCTGTGGACCTCTGAGAAACAGCTGGTAGAAAGAAAAAGAAGGGGGGAAAAAAGGGTGATTAGCCTTATCAGGGAAAAACAAATTCCTTTGTAACGACATGATCTGATTCTGTTGGCACATGTTGTTTTGACGTTGGCGGGTCGGCGTGGAGTCCCAACTGACATGTCAGTGCTATCGTCCTCCTTGCTGATGTACTCTTCCAGGATACTGGTGTCGATGTTGACTGGTTCCAGAGAGCTGGTAATATCATGACCTGCGGGAAAGGGAGGGTCAGGAACAAGGGGGGGAGATGGAGAGCATCTGGGAATTAGCATTGGGAATCTTTCAGCAACTTCACACACTGAGCTTATGTCGTAATAATTCCCTGTAAGATTTATCTATGAAACATTTTATGAGCTGAGTTATTCATAGCCTTTTCTGCACACACCAAAGAACATGATTTTGAGATTAAGGTTGCAGGAGTGAAGTATGTTAGTAGTCAACATTACACATTACACATTAATGATTCAGTGCCTCTAATTGGTTCCACGCATAGACTGGAATCACTCCAGTTGATTGTTACTATTGGTAATGTAGTTGCTTTTTTTCTAATAAAAAATGTCAACAATATTTAATGTTATGACATCAGAGTATCTTAATTAGATTGCAAAGACTTTTATATGATTGTATAGCATAAATAAGTCATTTTATAATTTCACACACTCCTTACTTCACCCCAGGGTCATTTTTACCCTTTGATAGCCAAAGCCTCACAAATCCCAAACACATGACCCCACTTAATCTTTAAAACGCCAACATGTAGAACAAGCACTCTTTTATGCATATATTTAACGTAGAGTAAACCATTTTATATAAGGAACCTTTTTCCATTGGTACACAGAGCCATTTATTCAAATATTACATGATCGGAAGTGATGAATTTAATTTGATGCTGCCCCTTTTCACCCTAAATTGCAACAGTGAGTGTAGAGAAGGGGGTGGGGGCATGGCGGTGGGGGTGAAGCAGAGGGTAAGGACCTGGTATACAATGGGTGGGCAGGCAACCCCAGTCTTTCTCTTTGACTCACACACCCACACACACCCACACACACACACACACACACACACACACACACACACACACACACACACACACACACACACACGGATAGATTAAGCAGCTAGTCAGAAGGGAATGCAAGGAATTTTTGTGTTAGCATTGGAAAAAATTATCCTTTTCTCTGTTTTTGTCTTGACTAATTTTGTCTTGACTCTGACTAATGGTGCTCTCCTTGTCTGAAACCCAGCAGAAATGTCACATAATAATATTAATGCCACAGTTCCTATCATTACCCTCTTTGCACATTCAATTAACTCCAAACAAATTGAATGACTTGTACCATCTGGCAATTCAAACCCTAGTTTGACAGTATACAGCAACACAAATACATCAACCTTCATCAAACCCACAAAAGCAAACAACTTGTTCTAACAAATCAGAATAAAAACAAAACAGAATTTTATGTTATATTGTCATAATCAATCCTCACATTTACAGTAATATATATTCTGAGAAAGCGCACATGATTGTATGTTTTCAATGACTGGCTTTCTTCACTCGATAGAAACAGATGGTTAATGTCTCTTAATACGTGCCAGTGCAAGGGAAGAAAAGTAGGATGGTTCCCCTTAAATAAGATCCAGATGTGCACCCCACCCAAAACAGCAGTAAATCTAGGCTGGCAGGCCTGATAACGAAGAGATGGAGAACGAGGGGAGTGGGGGCAAAGACGGAATACAAGTTTGATGTCCAAGGATGGAAAAATAGAGCTACAAGGAAAACTGGACAGAGAATATGAAATGGGGCTTTATTCAAAACTGCCCATGTGTCCAATAGGAGTCGAAGACCAAATATAGTCAAGTTCAAGCAGTGGCAAGCGTCAAGACCTAGATCAAACAAAAAGTAGTTATATGACCTTCACCTTTCACTAAACCATTAGATACAAAGACAAAATCTATTGTCTAATTTAGTCTGGAGTAACAGGTATACTGGGTATATATATCAGGTAACGTAAGACATACATTGCTCTTTTTGGAATTTCTGATTCCAGATGTGCTTTCTACTAGGCTGACTACTGGAAACACCTATCCAGTTTACTGCTTAAAATTACAGTTGCATGCAAATCCAGAAATTAAATGATTTAAGTCGCTCCACTTAATTACACAGTGTTATGAAAAAAATCATTTCAAATTAAATGGCAGGACAACAGTAGCATCTGCACTTACCAATTAACACTTTGTGTAAACAGCTGATGCTATATTGGAATTGGACACTGAAACTCAAAAATATATGTTTTGAAGCCTCCTCTGTTTTATCCATCTGCCTATCAAAAATTAAACTTAAACTAAACATGGATAAAATAACAATGAGGGGAACAACAGTGTCAGTGCTGTTCATAGTCCAATATCATGAATATTAATTTCCACTAATTATTTCCATTATTAGTGGAAATAATGAATTTTGTCAGTGAGACAAAAGACAAGAAGTGGGGAAACTAAAAAATCCAAGTGGACCTGGTTAAACCCCAAAACGACCAAGTCCAAGTCCTAACAAACCTACAAACCCGAGAACTGTCTCAAAAGTTAAAGCTTGGACTTTTGAATTTGTGAACCATTTGTTCAAATTCTCACTTTTGCAGCTGAACACATGGATTAAGAACAAATATTTTATTTTATTTCCTTTTCTTTTTTTTTTACCTTACCTTTTTTTTACAGACTACATAAAAATCTACAAACAATACATCTTTTGCTTTTATTGTGCTGGCACAACAAAACAGAAACATAAATTAAGGAACTTTAAGTTCTAAATCACTCAATCAGTTTAAGTTGAAATTGCTGTGAACTGGATGTGTAAGTTTCCTTGTCCTCTATGTTTTTCTCTGTCCAGCTGTGTTCAACTAGGAACAGTGAAATGATTGTCAGAGCAACTTCGATACAGACTGGCCTTTTGAGAGATTAGGGGCTGAGAGGAGAGTGTGTGTATCTGAGCATACGCGTGCATGTTTGTTTGTTTGTTTGTTTGTGTGTGTGTGTGTGTGTGTGTGTGTGTGTGTGAGAGAGAGAGAGTGAGGATGGGGGGGCTGGTGGGGGTTATGCGTATGGATGAGTGTGTGTGTTATGCCACCATTTCAATGCCTGGGTTGTCAGCGGAGTAATAATCTAAAATGAACACAAACAGAGGACTAAGTGTGCGTATATACATTAAACGTGGTGTGATTTATATTGCTTTTAATTTTAGTTGCACATAGTATAAAAAGTATGAAATATAATTTAGTTGTTTTGTTTCTTTTCAAGGAAAATTGCACAGATTTTTTGCCTCTAAATGCGATTTTGCATGCACGCACACGTTAATAATTAAACTCTGAGTAACTTACGATGGAGGAACAAAGTCCATTTCCCCGAATGAAGTTGGCTGTATATCAACAAAACAACTGCACACATACTTTACAGATATGGATACTCTTCTAAAAGTATTATATTGTATTCCAATTATGAATACAACCAAAAAAAATAATAATAAATTGAAAAAAAAAAACTAAATTTGCCGGATGATTTGATGTGTTATATAACAGGCAACACATTTACATGTGCCAGTAGCAAGTATTAGTCAGATAAGTTTAGGCACTTTTTAAGATAAGTTGTGGTTTCAGACTCATTAAGTTTAATTTTTACTAAGTTTCTGTGTTCATCTCTGCTTCCTAACAGCACTTTAAACTCCCAGTATTATGCCAATTTGCCATTGAAGGCCAAAAAATGTGTAAAACAACCCAGTGTATGTTAGTAATATCAATATATCAATGCAGACAATTTCTCAGCTGTGCTAGAAAATGTAGCAATCCAAGCACATAGAGTACAATTAAACACATATAGACACAAAGAGTAAACTGTGAAAGGAAATATGTCAAATCTACACTAGTAAATGTTAGCGTGATCTAGATCGTCTTCATTTGTTTAAAAGACAAATTTACCAATAAAAATAGCATTAAAAGAGTGAGGAGACTTGACCCAGATAAATCACATCGAGAGAGAAGCAGAGTGGACAGAGCGGCAGAGTACCTGCGCGTAGCCAAAGCATGTTGATGTCCTTGAGAAGAAAACACCTGAAACAGAAGATGAGAAGAACAATTCCTCTCTATTTTTCACATGTTGCCCTAGTCGGGCGGAAAGACTTTCTTCTGCAGACCTGAGAGTCGCTGCTCAAGTGTGTGTGTGTGTGTATGTGTGTGTTTGTGCATGCATGCCTATGTGCAAAGGCATATTGTGTATGTGTGTGAGAGAAAGGCTAGGATAGTGTAATAATGAGGATTATTCCCCAGTCATGAGAAAGGGCTGTACCAGGCTACCACACACAGCCCTTGTCGCATACAAGCACTGGTAGACCTGGCTCAGGAGATTAGAGGAGGCTGGGACCAGGACACGCAGCCAGGCTGAAAAAAAATGAAACATTGCAAATGTGAGGTTGAGATTCAGGAAAGAAGAAGAAGAAGGAGAAGAAGAAGAAGGAGAAGAAGAAGAAGAAGAAGAAGAAGAAGAAGAAGAAGAAGAAGAAGAAGAAGGAGG
Source organism: Lepturacanthus savala (assembly GCA_030544235.1). Taxonomy (NCBI): domain Eukaryota; kingdom Metazoa; phylum Chordata; class Actinopteri; order Scombriformes; family Trichiuridae; genus Lepturacanthus; species Lepturacanthus savala. The sequence continues at coordinate 20,998,843 of CM060465.1, forward strand.
AGGAGGAGGAAGAAGTCTCAAGGAAGAAAATTGAGAAGTTTTTGAACAGGAGGAAGAACTACCATTACACTAATATTGAAGAGTAGATATAGATAAAACTGTATTTTAAGCTTTAATCACTAAATTGTAAACACAGAGCAATTACGCCTACTGTGCTCTTTAATATAAAGTAACCTAAAGACTAATACTACATTGGATGATGTTCAGGATGTGAACAAAACATCACAACCTGATTTTGCACCACTGACCTCCACAACACCATTTCTTCCAGTCTTTTAGTTTTTTTAGTTTTTTTTACACACATGCATGCACACAAACATACATGAACACAAAATGAGATCAGTCTTTCAGACTGCAACTATAAACAACTTTTGCTGGCTGAGGATTACTCAGTTGGCAGTCAGCACTGACGGGAGGGAGGCATGAACGACAATGAAAAGTAAAACCTACACATAAGCACCTTAAGCCTGGCTGCTCAAAAACAATACATTCCTCTAATAGCAAATTCACTGTTTAACCCGTAAATCAGAGCAAACCTTTGGCTGTTTCAAAGAGACTTTCCAAGATGGAGGACAGCCTTCCCATCTATGATTCACAACTACCATGGGAGTACAGAGGGACTTAATGGGACGTTTGATTTAGTAACATGGCCGATGAGCTAGTTATCAGGAAATATGGAGTAAGACCATGATGAATACCCATTCAGATGGTTAGGGGGTGAATATGCTCTAAGTTCTACTTCTGGCATATACAGTTTCATGAAAGTATTTTTGGTTCAAAGTGAATTATCTTACAAACTATTGGATGGATTGACATAAGATTTTGATACAGATATTCACTGTGCCCAGAGGATGTATTCAGGTGATTCCAAAACTGTTCATCCAGCAATACTAGCAGGTTTCATATTTTCACAAGATATTACAATATCTCAGCATCTATTGGATGGATCGACACAACACAAGATTCATGGTTTCCAGGAGATGTATCCTACTGAGCCTCTGACTTTTCCTCTAGTGTGACCATGGGCTTGACATTTGTGATTCCATCTTTGTGACTGTCTTTGCGTTAACAATATCTTGACACCACCAGCAGGACATTTTACCATAGACAGTATAAAAAATAGATGCAGTCTTTGTGACGACAACTGTTGGTTTATGGACTCATGGATTCAAGCCTGATTGTCAATGTCGCCATCTTACTTTTTTTTTTTTAGCCAGAAGTGTCTCTTCTGTGACCATATTTGGACAAGAGTGTGTAGCTGGGTGTTTTTTTTCACCCCTGTACATGTAAAAATTATCTAAAAATTATCAGGCTGTAAACATGTTTATTTCTGCTGAACCAGCCTCCAGTGGCCATTTGTGGAACTGCAAGGGGCAAACTGCACTCAGCCCAGTTTGCCCCTTGTTAAACAAAACTGTCGAGCTCATCAGCCTCAGCTTTACTTTGTTTTGTTCTAAAAGGCTGAGCTAACACAGTAAACATTATAATCTATGAAGTTCTAAACGTGAGTAGTTTAGCACTGTCAGTGTGTTTGCATTTTAATGTTAGAATTTAGCTCAAAGCACATCATAGACTGTGACAGATCTGGTTGAGCATTTTTTCTTAGTTATCTCTAAAAAATCGTATATTAAAGATCAAAGGTCCCATATCTTGGAAGTAAGATTTTAATTGTTTTTTGATAATAAAAAAGAAATAGGTGTTATGTATACATACAGACCCATGTGCAAAAATGCTCACTCCACAGAGAAATGCACACAGAACCTTATTCAAAAACTGCATTTACTGCCATTCAAATCAACCAATCACAAGAATGGGTCATTATTTATAATGAGACAGACAGGAACAGTGTAGAATATGGGACCTTTAATATTTTAGTTCCAACATATTATTTCTTGAAGATCTGATGAAAACGTTAACATACGACTGGTAGCATGGTTTTACAATTGAGTGTTTAGTTGACTTAGGATGTGGCATTACTTGAAGTAACCCAACACAACGGCAATAAATGTCATTATCCTTTGTATGTGCACACATGAGCCTGTGAGAACATGAGCCGTTTGTTGTCTAAGTGAGTCAGAGATGAGAAGGTCAAGTTTTCGGGGGGCAGTGGAGGTTTTAGTTTGGCTTCTCTCAACGAGCCAGTCTCTCTCCACCCTGAGTCTGCATTATCTCACCTCCTCACCCTGTCTGCTCACTGTCACTATAATGGAGTCAGAGAGAGCGAGAACCCAGGAAAGGCCAAATACCGGAGAAACACCAGTCTCACCTCATTGTGTTTTAACAGCCACCAGGGCTATGTCAGGAATGTACACCGTGCATTAGTGTGAATGTATACATATTTCACTAATCCTATTAAAACAGAGTTTGCCAGTGCTGAAATCCATTATAGTGCTGTGTGTGTGTGTGTGTGTGTGTGTGTGTGTGTGTGTGTGTGTGTGTGTGTGTGTGTGTGTGTGTGTGTGTGTGTGTGTGTTGTATGTGTGTGGGTCTGTCTCTCAGGTAAAGGACAAGATGAAAATGGACACTATTTAATAATTCTACGATATTTCAAGATTAAACAGCTTATTGTTACATTTTTTCACCAATTTCAACTCAATGATGATTGCCCCAATGCCAGAATCCATAACGTGAGAGTGATATAACTACAGGTTTCGACAGGGTTAATTAAAACCCAAAACCCAAAAAACAAAAATTAAATTAGAGAAATTGACAATAAAATCCTTTAGCAATCTCTCAAACCCCAAATCTCACAAACTGCAGCACAAAGCGTCCAAAGGCAGCACCCACTGTATACTTCTCATGGACAAGTTGACATTTTAGTCCAAGCAAGAGTTGCTGAAATAAAGCCAAAGTAAGAACATCTCTCTTACTCCCAAAGCAAGAATGTAAACACACTAAATTCCTGTCGGAATGGCAAGGAACCTCTGACAGTCATGGATGACTGTGTATATTTAAGTTACCACTCGCGTGTATACTATAATAAAGTGTTAAGTCTCACTACAGATAACTTATTATACATAAAGCACAGCGTGTGTTTAATTTGCACTTGACTCCTGCTGGACACTTGACATTAAGAAAAAAACTCTAATTAGAATGATGTGAACTGTGTGTGGAGAATAACCTCTTTTAACAAATGTGACAAAATGTGATCGTGGTGGCTGTTATATGTGAAATTTACTGTCTGAATATGTAACGGTTCACAAAGTTAGGAATATTATCAAATACGGACCAAGATCTTAAAGTTTTCACAGTAATTTACTTGCCATTTATTTAAAAAAAGCTGGCAAATAAGTTAAACTCTTTTTGAAGATGTGGAAGAAAATTTAAGCTAAAATCTCAATTATTTGCATATATGACTGTGTCTGTATCAAACTGTTTCATGTGGATAAATATAAATGGGAGCTTTTCTGAACTGATTCTGGCTGTTTTCATGGTAACGATACATCAAATCACATTGTCTGTCTCGAACACACATACTCACACACATTGTGCCACGGTACCTTTTGCAAAACACACCATTTATCTTGACTTGAATTCCTACACCCTTGCAAACCTCAACCCCACCCTCCTCCACCTCGTTTTTTTTTTTTTTTGGATTCCCCCCCGCTTAACTTGATCTGTTACCCATCACCAGCACTTTTGCTCACTGCACCCGTTAACCCTCCTGCATGCTCACTCCTTTACTTTTTAAGAAGAACGGACAAAGGAGGCAACTTTTAGTGAAAAATAAAAGCATGTGCACATTAATATTTAAGATCTACTGAAGCTACGAGATTTCTTGCAAATATAATGTTATAATTGTGATATTAACCTTTGCATCGCAGCAGTTTAATATGATTTCTGACTAGGAGACAATATTAAATCAGTAAAACTGGCACTGGTAATTAAAAAAAGAAAACATTGTAATAATAATATTAACTTTAAAGAAGTTGCTTAGATTTAAAAAGAAAAAAAAGAATAGAAAATCTGCTTTAAATATTTGTGTACGCTGAGGTGCAATTACACTTCCCTGTGTTAATATGACACATAAAAAAGTGAGAACTCTTACCTTCAAAAAACCTCTGTAACGCTTCTGTTTCATCTACCACGTCCATCCTAGCGGGTCCCACATAAAAAATCCATTAAAGTCTCCCCTTGTCCGAACGAAATCAATTCGGATCGGGGAAACCTTTACATATACATCACGGTCACAATCCTGATCTTAAATTTACATAAATCCAGCGCGTTCTCTCGTTGAGCAATTTGGCACCGGATTGACGATCCGCCGCTACGGTGAATGACTTTTTTAAAACTACAGTTTTGACGGTTTAAATTATTATTAAGGTGCCAGCAAACATCCACAGGAGAATACCGTTGGAGAATTCCCCTTCAGACGCACCTTCACTTCAGGTCCCACAAGCCACATAATAGTTTTTGGTTTATTTTCACAAAAAATAACATCATGGGGAAAAAAAAAAACAATCGAGGCGAAAAATTAAAACCTTTAAAGTCGCGTGCGTAAAAGTTGCGTAAACTTGATCCACAAGTCTCTTAGGTTGATTCTCTTCCTCCTTTTCTTCTCTCTCTCTCTCTCTCTCTCTCCCTCTCTCTCCCTCTCTCTATCAGACAGGATGTGTGCAGCAGAGTCGGAGGAGAGCAGCTGAGGCAGGTGAGGGATGTGCACCAGGCTGTTTAAAATTTCCAGTTTTCCCCCGACAAAAAAACTGAAAAGTTCGTGTTTCTGACGCGCGTCAGCGGTAACCTGCTCAGTTATATTCATATGATATATATTACTATATGTATATATAAATATATATATGTACCTTCATAATTTCTGAGAGACATGGTTTGATATTTAAAATAAACATCATTTATGTTTTTTTTAACTAAGAAGGTGCATTCTCCTGCTCTAAGACAGAGTTCCTTCCTTAAAAAAAAAACAAAAAAACAATTTTGGGTCAAATTCACCTAATGGAGATAGGATTTCAATTGATTGAGCTGACTGATTATTGTAATTTTACTTTTTTTTCTGCCTATTCTATAAGGCATCTATTTCATGCTTGTCCATCCTGGAAGAGGGCTCCCTCTCTGTTTCTCCTCCTGAGGTGTCTCCCTTTTTGTATCTTTTTTCTTATCTCAACCCAGGTTACAGGGTGTTTGTGTGACTGTAAAGGGAAAATGTGATGTAATGTAATTTTACAGCCACATGCGGTAAATAAGTGACTTGATTGCATCTTTATGAAAGCATGTAAGACGTCTCACCAGCTCGCACCGAGCTCAATATATTGTCAAAACGTGCAAGTAAAATGTTAACACTACCTTCATACCTGAGCTTTAACATGGATCAGAGCTGTTTTCTGTCTTTCCAATCTAGCAGCATGAAAATATTTGTGAAACCTGTATCTATTTTAGTGAGTTTTTTTTTTTTGTGGATTCCTCCAGTCTTAACAACCATACAGCAACATGGGTGTTTTGTGTCAAGGCTTCCCAAGGGGAGGATTTGAGGGACTGATCCATTTCTCTGCACTCTTATCAGCTGCGTCCCACCCCCCCTTATAACAATGCCACTGTGTGCAGCCCCCGCAGCCTTGACGCGCACCCCCCACACCCCCTCACCCACATGTGAGATGCTGTTGTGTTGTCTTGTTCCCCCACAGCTGGAGCATCTCCCTCTCCACCCCTCCACCCCTCTGCTTTTCCTCCATTCAACCCAAACAACGCCTCCGTTCTTTCAGCCACACTATGCAGATTGTTTCAGAGGACAAGCAAGAAAGAGAAACAGATAGAGGCTGCAGGGGACAATGAAACAGCTGGCTATGTTAAAGCAGTTCATTTTGCTATTCTATATTTCTTATCTCATGTAACCATTTTCCAGCATGTGCATGTGTGTGTGTGTGTGTGTGTGTGTGTGTGTGTGTGTGTGTGTGTGTGTGAGACTACTTTTACTATCTCACATTTTTTGCTGATGGACACTCACCGCCCCATTGGGGACGAAAAGCAGATCCACGCAAGGTTAATAAATAAATCTGAGGGTTAAAGTTGTGGTTAGGTGTAGATTAAAATGAAACATGCAGCAAAGGGAAGACATGTAAGAAAATAAGTTTGTGTGCATAATGCTGAAGTCAAAAGGTGGAAAATATATAGCTAAATGATAATATATGATTATTTCCTGTCTGGAAAAGTATGGACTTAGAGGTTAGCTGTGACCTTGTAATTCCTAATATAGTATATCAAAGACTTTTTTCATGGCAGCCATATTGACATTAAATTATATTCAGAAACTGTGCCTTAAAACAAGCCTCCAGGACATCTGTGAAGTTGTGATGTCACAACTACACCCCCGCCATTTACACCCATTCAAACCAGCCTATTAGAGGAGAGGCTCATTATATAGACATAAAAACAATATATATTCTTTCTAGAGCTGGAGAGAGGGGATATAAATCTATATATAGATCATTTTTTGGTTCTTAAAACCACAAATATACCTTTATCTTATATGTCTCTTATCTTTTGTATTTCATTATGTCATTTGTTCTTTATATTCTTATTCTATTTGTTGTTACTACTGTGTGTAGTGCTGCAGCACTGTAATATCTTTCTATCTATCTATCTATCTATCTATCTAAAACCCAGGAAAAGTGAATGATATGGGACCTTCACAGAAAATAAATGTAATAGGCCTTGTGAAGCTTTAAAGTTTGTTTATATTTAGTTTAACTCTTTGAAAATGAGAACAATTTAAGAGTTGAACTGACCATTTATTTGGTATGAGACAAATGGAAATACTGATATTTTATGTTATAAATAGTAGTCCACTATGGACAGTCCCTTTTTCCGGTCACCAGCCAGCCACACACACACTCACTCACACACACACACACACACACACACACACACACACACACACACACACACACACACACACACACACACACACACACACACACACACACACACACACACACACACACACACACACAAACAAACACACAGACTCTGGGGTTGTAGTTCGTCTCCCAGCCACCAGGTGGAGACGTTCATCTTTTTTGGTTGGAACTGAACAAAATGGCGATGCCCGGTCCAGGTAAGAGACGCGTTGCTATGGTTGCTGGCACATTTTTTTGCATTAAACCACTACCACAGTTTTAATAATGTATAGAAACCTTAAATTAGAATATGTTGATCCGTGTAAATGCGAATAAAGAAATGCGAGCTCTAATTTGTTCCCGTGTGTCTCTGTAGGAAGATCTGCCAGTTTGGTATCCTTTTTCATTAACGTGCATCCAATGCTTTTAGGCAGGAAATTAAAGGTGCAGCCTTGCCAGGAGAACACTAGACGTCTACTGGTGTGTGTGTGTGTGTGTGTGTGTGTGTGTGTGTGTGTGTCTGTCTGTGTGTGTCTGTGTGTGTGGTGATATCTACCTTAACTTAACCCAGCTTACTTTCCAGCTGCTGCTGCATCTGGAATCAGTCTACTTTGTTTTCTATTTCCTGTTCACTCTCGGCCTGATCATCAGAAAGAGTAAGTGTTGAAAAAAGTGTTTTTCACCTTAAAGGTTTTCATGTGTCCTCAAGTGTGTGTTCGTGTGTGGATTGTCTGTTCGTGTGTGTGTGTGTGTGTGTGTGTGTTCGTGTGTGCGCTGTGTTACTGTCAGGCTTGTTGCTGTCTTATCCTGCGGATCCTCTGGTGTGTGATATCAGTCTTCTGATCCTCCTCGCTGCTCTGGAGTTCCTCCATTTCTTCTGTGGTGAGACACTAGAGTCACATTTTGCACCTTGATGGATTTTCCAGCCTGTCTTTGCTGCCACTGTAGCACATATATATTATACATGACCCATGAACTTTCATATAGTATCTTATAGTCCTGATACAGTTAAAAGAGTCTTCTAGTTTCTGCTTTATACTTTTTACATTTGTGTGAAGTAACTAAGTACATTTACTATGATTACAGTTTTGAATTACTTGTACTGTACTTGAACGTTTTCATGTCATGCTACTTTATATTGATACCTGATAACGCAGGTATTTACTCTATTTTTATGTATTTATAGTAATATAGTATTTTTTGACAACTGTATTTCTACTTTTATTCAAGTAAAGGACCTGAGCACTTTCTCTACCCCTGACTTTATATCCTTGATGATTATCTTCCAAATCACGTTGTATTTTTTTAGGTTGATGAATGTTGCTATTCTCCAAGCAGCATGCAGGTCAATGCATTGCAATGCAATGTCTCAAGACATTAAATTGAATAATAGTAATTGAAATACATTTTAAAACCTCTTCTGTGGTAGCACAGTAAAAAAAGATGCAAAATACATGATACAGCCTGTGTCCATATTTCATTTGAAGGCTAGGTAAAATCTGAACATTTCTCACAAAGTGTCATGTTAATACTACAAAAATAAACGTGAAGAAAGGAGGGTTGTGTTGCAGCCTATATGCATCCATAACTACATGTTCAATTTTTTTCTTTTAATTTATACTAATATTAACAACTAGCAAAGCATTCTGAGAGCTCAGACCTCAGCCAAGCATATTGTGACTCCCACCCACCCAACATTATACCTATATACACAGCACAGGCCAAAAGTCTGGACACACCTTCTCATTCGATGTGTTTTCTTTATTTTCATGAATATTTACATTGTAGATTCTCACTGAAGGCATCAAAACTATGAATGAACACATGTTTATGGTGTTATGTACTTAACACAAAAAAGGTGAAATAACTGAAAACATGTTTTATATTGTTGTTTCTTCAAAATAACCACCCTTTGCTCTGATTGATAAAGAAAGAAATTCCACTAATTAACCCTGATAAGGCACAGCTGTGAAGTGAAAACCATTTCAGGTGACTGCCTCTTGAGGTAGTTCAATTCAAGAGAATGCCAAGAGTGTGCAAAGCAGTAATCAGAGCAAAGGCTGGCTATTTTTGAAGAAACTAGAATATAAAACATGTTTTCAGTTATTTCACCTTTTTTGTTAAGTACATAACATATAAACATGTGTTCATTCATAGTTTTGATTCCTTCAGTGAGAATCTACAATGTAAATAGTCATGAAAATAAAGAAAACACATTAAATGAGAAGGTGTGACCAAACTTTTGGACTGTACTGCATATATATATGTATATATACATATTGAAAAGTATCAGTATCTTTTCTGACAAGAAATCATCTGCAACTTTGTGACTGTGGAGTGATAATGCTCATATGTGAATAAATATCAGAAAATATGTATGCAAGTTACAGCCTCAACTTGTCAGACCTACCTCAAGCATGGAAAGTCTTTTAGGTGTAGTCAAAGTCCTCTCTTAGTGTCTCTGGTGTAGTGTGCAAAGAAAACAAATGCAGGTGCAGGATATCACCACCAGGAGGCCCCAAACGATGGCGCCCATTTGAAGGTCCATTTACCACGATGTTACCAAGCAACAGCAAAAAAAACCAAAGTGATCCAGCAACCAGGATTTCTCCTGGATCATCACCAAATTGTAATCATATGTTAATGGCACCATTCCCAACATCCGGTCAAAACCTTTTGAGATATTTTGCTAACAAACAGACAAACAAATACTAAAATATAACCTCCTTGGCGGAGGTGAAAAACAAACACATCAAATTAAAATACATATGGGATAATATCTTCCATTGCAACTTCTACCATGAACTCAACAGCTTAAAACTAAAAAACTGAAAGACAGTCCCGTGTCTGCAGGTGTGAGGGGAAACCTGATGGAGAGTCATGGTTATATTCTGGCTAACATCTGTGTAACCGGGGCGACCATCCTGCTGACAGTTTACTTCCTGGTGTGGCAGACGTACGTGATGCGGGCAGACGTCATCATCAGCAGCATCATGCTCGTTGTCTACGGCTTAAACGGAGTCCTGGCTTTCAGCACTTTAGCCAGAATAACCAGGTCAGTCCCACCTCATGACGCTCGTCTCCTCGGACATTTTGTGTTAACCCTCATCATGTGAAAGGTGTGGAAGCTTTTATTGGTTTATGTGATATGTTCAGATCAGAAACAGATAAGTAAACTTAATTATCACAGGAAGAGACTGGCCTACATTTTCGGCTCTATTTATTTTGATAGACGATTATGTAAACTTAATTAGCATCTCATACATACTGTATGTTCAGAAAGGCCCGATGCACTCGCTTTTGTTCATGAATGAAGTCATCCATGGTTCCCTTTAGGACTTGTTTGAATTATTGATTTGGGCGGTGATACTGGCAGTGAAACAAGTGATACTGTATACCTTGAACAATGTGTTCACATCCTCAAATTTTCCTCCCAAGATAGACCGAAGGACAATAATCCAATCGTGTCTTCTTAAAAGATGGATTTCATTCATTCAAGTGGCAGAGATGGCCAGGTGCCACATGAATCAATGTGATACAGACTTTCATAAAAAAAAGTCTGAAGCAAAGTGTAAAGTTTCACTTTTCTGTGTTTGTTAAGGTTTGTTAAAGTGTAATAAACCAGGTTTGTATGTGCTTGTTCTTGTGTCTTTCAGTGTCTACTCATGAAGAAGCTGACTTCAACGTCATGTTGCACGTTTGCACTTACTTGATACAACCAAAAACCAAGACTTTGCCTTCAGGAGAGTTGGATTTTTTTTTTTTAAGAATAAGGCAGTTTGCGATTGTTTTAGCTCTATACTATGTGCTAGAAGCATTTCCCAGGGAGTTCACTATGGTGCAGGAGGAGTAAGTAAATCGTCAGAGTAATTTTTCATATGTTTACTATATCCTTACTTTGATCTTTCTATTTATTCCATGTGTGAAAAGCAATATCTATTTTGTGTTATTATTGAGTATTTATATTGTATACAACATTTAACAGGTTTCATGTTTACTTATCTCCAGTAGAGGGCGCCATTGTTTTGATAAAGACATGAATAGTGTCAACACTGATTTTAGGACAACAGGAGACATTTTCTTATCTACTATCTTCGCTGTAAAAGATGTAGAAGATGTATGTTTATATGAATTTAAAGGCTCAATTGGAGTGTGTCTGTAGTATTCCTATGCACGACTTGTCCTATAGCACAACCTCTACTACCTGACACTGGATCAACTCACCTATAAGAATGATCACATGGCAAAAATGCATTTTAGTTTGGCTTTTATCATTCCAGTTAGAGCAGCAGTGGGTCTTAGTGAAGATTTAAGAACAGACCTCGTGATCTTATGTAAGTCAGTGATGTAAGTTACATTTTTATCTCTGCATTCTTCAAATTCTCATTACCGACACCTTAAGTTAATGATCAAACCTAATGGCGTGGTTTCCAAAGGAACCGCTTTTAAAACAAACCACACTGCTGAGTGCCTGTGCTTGAGCAACAGAGCACAAAGAAAGAAAGCAAAGAAAGAACATGGACGTCAGGTCAAGCCGGTGTGTGGACAAGCATTTGTTTTTTTCTTCCCATCACTGCTTGTATGCAGAACGTATGTGGTCAAAATAAGAAAACTCTCCCTCTGAGAGCTATTTAATTCTGTTAAAACATAATACATGTGCTGGTTGTTCATGTAATATACATAAAAGAAGGCAACTGATTCCATCTACTTAGCAGGAACAGCCACTGTCACTGGACAAAGAGTGGTCAGTCTTACCTGCTAGTGACATTGAAACCTGGGCAGCGTTCCACACTGTTGCTCCTCTTTCATTCTGAATCCACCCGCTTTATAGGCAGACGGCTCTTTTACTGCACAAAATGAAACCAGTGGAAAGTTAAATCACCATGAACAGCTCTCATATCAGTTTATTTTTGTAAGTTGGGGTTTTTTTTACAACCATATTAAATGCTGGTGATGTCAGGGCATTTCTACCTCAGAATTTACAGTATCTTAGATTTGAAAGCATGTTTGTTGATTTGATGGCTGATCTAATAGTTCACTGCCCATGTGTTTGTGCAAACTTGGCAGCTTAAAGATTCTCTCCACATGTATTTTCCGATTTATATAAAATATTTCACTGTGAATAATAATGCGTGATATGATTTTTCCACAAAAATGTTATTATCTGGTTAAAATATTTTAAATTCCACATAAGACAGCAATCTAACATCTTTGTGATGTTTTTTGATTTCTGTGGTATAAACAGTGTTTACAGATGGGACAAAATCCTGGGATTTATCTGATTGGACCTTTAAAAAGTATAAAAAAAACACATTTCATAAGCATGTGCAGAAGATAGGGGTAGCACGGCTACAAGACTAATGTTAGCTTACATTCTGACAAGCTGCTTACCTGTTTTTTTATTTTTTGTTCAGGCTCATTGTTGGACAGTTTGAAGCTGACAGGATTACATTCCATTGTGATTACACTGCACTGAAAAAAAAGAAAAAAGTTGAATGATGAACTAAATTGAATTACTTCAATTGGTAACACCTAAGTTCATTATATATATATATATATATATATATATATATATATATATATATATATATATATATATATATATATATATATATATATATATGCAAAATCTAGTTAAATAAGGGAAAGAATATCACAGATCACAAAAACAAAATTACACTTCAGGTGGATTTTAAATTACATCAATCTTCTCCCTCATAAAAAGTCTTTTATCAGTGTATGTGCACCTGAAAGTTTACATGTCACACTTGTGTAAGTTGAATATTGGGCCACAACTCTAAAGTATTTGTGATGTCCCAAATCATTCTTGTAGTCTTGCCCTCTTAAAAATCAGATTTATTTTAATGATCACAGATAAACTTCCAGCAGATGAATGTTAGTCTTTAATGGACACGCAGGGTGAGGAGGACACGTTATCACTTTCTGTCACTGGACCTTAAAGGACAACTTATCACGCTTCGTGCACCATAAGGACACCCGAGAGGACACTTTTGACTCGAGTCCATCCCTGCATCCAAACTCTCACCGTGAGAGTTGGAGCAGACCGAGTGAGAAAAGCTCACACACACACGCACACACACACACGCACGCACACACCCTCACAGTGAAGTGTGTGCGGGCTCCTCCCCTCTGAGGTTGAGTTACCTGCAGAGCTGCCGACCTATCGTCCATCTGCTCCCGCCTCACCTCCTCCGCGACAGTTTCTGACAGCAACCGGCAACAAACGTGTCTCTTTTGGACGCAACCGGATAGTTTGCGGTCTCGGAGTTAAAGCGACTCTGCATCAAAACAAACGGCAACTTTTTCCTGAGGAGTTTTATTGTCCTGGGCGGCTGCAGCTGATGCTTCAGGTGCCTCCACCACGTTTGTCACCTTGAGCATCACGGCTGATAAACATCACTGTAAGTTTCTATGAGATACACCTTCTTTCTTAGTAGTTCATGTTCTAAGTAGTTTAATTATTAAGTTAAGTAGTTTTAATTATTATTAGTGATTACTAATAATAATTAAATACTAAGTGATTACTAATTGTGATATATATATATGTGATAATCACATGTTTCTATCATAGCCTACATTTACATCTGATCTCTCACACAACCCTAATGACAGCATTCAGCTGTGTGTGGTGAGAGTAATGTGTTTTCATTTTGGTTTTAGAGATTTAGGAGAAATTACCTCATGTGAGAATGAATGATCACAATCTTTTGTTTAGACTCAGCACGCGATTGCTCTCTGTGTGTTGGGAGGATCAGTATGTCATGTGAATAAATAGGGATCCTGTCAGTGTGCTGGTCATAGGCAGCTCAGGTGCTGATTCACTGATCACGCTCTCCACACAGGGACAGTATAGGCTGAATAACCTGCAACGTCTCCCAACAGCTCATCATAAGGTCATGATGTGAGCCAGATGGCTGAATGCCTTAAAAAATATATCAAATCTGATAAGGGTTATCTCTTTCTAAACTCTTACTCAAGAGCACAGGGCGAAGTCCTGATTGCCCATATCAGAACAAACTCATACATTTTTAGGGATTACATAACCTTCCCCTGTCAATACTTTCCAGGCGTAGTTTTTGGTAGATTCTTGTCATGGAAAACAGCACATCAATCCATTAATCAATCAGAGTTTATCCATCACACGTGATCAATGTGCAAGCACAGTGAAATCTGAGTAAAACTCTTAACTTCAGTGTCAAATATCCATGTTATTTGTTTGGTTTAGGTTACTATAAAAGTCTCAGTTGAAGCTTACAGTTATTGCTCTGTATCTGTACATTTTTTCTTTTTTTTTTAGATATTTTAAAGAAATATCTAGTCTAGGGGACTAGACCCTCTCTGAAATAGGACATATTAGATCTCACTCTACCATCATCAGTGTTATATATTTTGGGGACATGTTGTCTTTTGATGTCATTATCATAATTAGTAGTTTTATTGTAGCCGATTCATTACTTGTTTACTCCGTTTATTTTGTCTCAGACTGTAATCACACTGTTGTTTTGTATGTAATGTGTTGATTTATTATTGTTTGGACCTTGGTAGTGGCTGATCATCAAATCAAAAACACATGGCTGATGCTCCAATCATAAAATAAGAGCCTGTTAAAAGGAATTGTGGCCTGAGCTGAAGTAATCAGTGCTATTCTCATTGTACTCTAATGATTTGTTGCCACAGAAAGTGGTACGAATATAACACCTGTCTAACCCCATTCCATTCCATTATAAAGACGAGCCACATTAAATATGAGACCTACCCACTTTAACGAGTGAGTCTACGATATGCGTCCTGTAAACTCTTTATGTGTGTAATTATTGCTCTAATACCGTGTAATTACCGGTGAATAAGGGGTTGTCATTACTGAACAATAAGCACCTGAGGCTGAGTGAGGTAGAGGTGTGCAGATGGACTCTTGCCATGCGGTTGACAAAACATGACACCCGGGCCGCCGTGCTCCGGCTTCACCTGCCTCATGAAACCTGGCGGCGGGCCAAAGCCAGGAACAATAGCATGGAGAGAAGATGACCAGAGATAAGGACAGAAAGAGGAAGTCTTGTCTTTTGTACAGACTTAACTAAAGTAAATACGACTAGTTTTCTTTTCTCATTTGCATTTCTCAGTTGTCGTAGCTGCAGCTGAGTGTTTGGCACGCGGCCCGGCCCGAACTAAACCGTACGCTCCGTGACATTATCTTTGGTCCTGACCCATGAAAGCTTTTGTTTTGATTTGCACTAGACACGTTTCATAAAAGCTGAGGAGGTTATCTATAGAGGAAGATTATGTTTATGATCTGCTGTGAGATAATCCCCACTGACCACACCGGCATCAGTCATAAACAGTATTTACATTGTGCAAAGCCACTCATGTATAGAGCTGCAATGAGTGATCAATTGTGATAGGCTGAAAGTTAATTGACAGATATTTGGTTCTATTTTCATCTTATATGTTTTGAATTGAAGGCATCATGGTGTAGCCTCTTAAGAATTTGTGATTGCAAGTTTTTCACTATTTTGTAACAATACTTGTTACAAAATACTCCAGACAAACATGATTAATTCATTGAATAATCTGCATATCAGTCCATATTAAGAATAATTATTAGTTGTGGCTCTAAACTTATTCAACAACATTTTTACACTGCTGAAGTGTGTTACATAACCTCCTCTGTGCACACCTTGACAGACAAGAGGGGGAGGGGCAAGGAGTGCACTTTAGTTCTCTCATTTCCTGCTCCTGTTAATCTCTCAGATTTAGATGCACATCGGTTTACTTTCTTTTAGGCCACACTAATTATCAAATAGTGGGGTTTTAGTGAATGAAAAACCCAACTAAATTAATTAATCGCTGCAGATATAGCCGTCACCAGGGTGGATCTAATTACACAACCCGCATATAAGCCTGCTGTCTGCCATTGTTCCAGTTCAGTCCCCCGACTACCAGCAGCACAGGCCCAACACCTGGCTCCCACAGTGTAGAACAGACTGTTCAGCAGACGACTCCTCAACATCACATAATAACAACCATACAACCATAATAAGTCGCGTTTCCATGCTCATACACTCTGGACTGTAGTACATGAGAGCTCATTATAGTGAGATGGAAAAAATATGTAAAGATATTTTCTCGATGAATAACACAAGGAAATGTTTTTTTTTTGTTTTTTTTTTGTATCTGTCTCAATCCTTTAGTGCTGCATTAGTATTTCCATTTACACATCTCAAAGTGCATTATCACATTAGAAAAGTTTGATGTAGGTAAATGGCAAAATTTGAGACAATAAAAAGAAAGTTTTAATAAGTTTGAGGTAGTTTTTGCAATTTTTCCTAAAGAGAGTTATGCTCTAAATATGAAATGGAAGTTAAATTCCTGAAGATGTCTCCTGAATTTTTCTCTCTAAATAGCTACCTCTCAACCTCTATTTCTTCTACTCTTGTTAATAACAGCCATGCATAATGTGTCCTATACAAGCTTCTATATATCTTCTGATGAAACTACATTTTGCGTCTAGTTCATTTGCGCCAAACCATTCAATAGAAACATGTTTAATTCACATTTTTGTTTTTTTGGGCAGGATTTCAACAACTAAATGAAAAAAAAACATTTAGTTTTTCTCTCCCTTTCTCCCCTTCTCCTTTTCACCTCCTTTTTTTTCCTCTCTTCAGGTGGATGCCTTGAACCATGAGTGTCCTGGGACCTCCGTGGGGGCAAGCCAAGTGAGTGTCACACGCATCCTTTTTTCATATTTACCTTTCTTTGTGTTAGCTAATCTTGTTATTCTGAGTTGCTGTCACAGAGGCGAGAGAATCACTAACCCAGTGTGTGGAAGGTGGTGTGGGTCAGGGACCACGGGCACAGAGCGGCTCTGTTGAGAATTGTTTGCTTTGCCTGGGTTCCTGGCTCCAGCCTCCCTCCCGCTCCCTTTTCCACCCCCCCCTCGGCTGGCCCATATGCTCAGAATCTCAGGCTAATCTCATCCAGTGCTGGCCAGTCTCCTCAGACACTCTCATAGTACAGTATATCACTCCTGTATCTGGGGCTTTTGCTCATGAGCAGCGACAGCGTGCGGGTTTCTGAGGGTTTGTTGTGACACTGACGTCTGGAGGTGCAGGTGGAGAAGATGAAGGGCGTGCAGCGTAACCCCGTCTCCTCTTCTTGTCATTGCAGTGGAGTGGCCAGATCGGACAGCAAGATCAGCGCCAAGGCCCTCTACGGTAAGTGGCTGCGTGGATGTGTGGCGACGAGGTGAACTGTTTTTCTCAGGAGTGTTTTATTGTTGGCCTGTCGTTAAGCATTTGCCTTTACCTGCCCTTCACGTGTTATCATACCTGACCAGGTTTCTTTGGCATGAGTTACCACACACTATAAACAGTTTACAGCTTATGATTTAGGAGGTTGTACAATATTCAAGTATTATTTCTGTGTATTAAAAAAAAAATCTTACTTGTAATAAACAAAAGTAAAAATAGATTTATTACAACTAACAAGCTTGTGTAGCCAAACCCTGATATAGTTTACCATCCTGGTGCTGTAAATTCTCACCAGCGCACTAAATGGCAGACAGATGCAATATTTACTCCTGCTTGCTTGCTAGAACTTTTTTTTTTTTTTTTTTGGGGGGGGGGGGGGGGGGGGGGGGGGGGGTGAAAGCAGATATGTTTTTGCAACATTTTATTAAACATTTCAATCGTCAGTAGGAACAAATGTTAAATGTATTAGGACATTTTGCAATGATCTTTATCCTTTGTATTTTATTACAAACTGAGAGCGGTCAAACTGCTAAAACTAATTGGGTCAAATCACAACAATATTTGTTATCCAAATGACTTTGTCAGGAAATCCAGCACTCGTGGCCTCACTGGACTCTCACAGTGCTCTCCCCCAGAACACACACTCAGCGATAAGAGGGGGCCAAAGTCCTGCTGAGGGCCCCCGTCGTGCTCAGCCTGCTGCGGGATATGGGAGGGGAGGCAGGAAACATGATTTTCCAGCTCTGTTCATGCAGAGCATGCTGGGATTTGTTGTTAGGCGCATCAGCTTTTTTCAATGTGGTTTATGTGTACAGACGTATATTTATCTTGTCTAATTTATGTTCTTTCATGTATATTTTGATTTTACAAACATATTTGTATTGGCTCTATTTATATCCATCACTGATCTACCATTACTGTGGTATAACTCAGTTGTACATTTTATCTGAAATGTGCTGTTCCATTAGCAGAGAGTGCAGGGCGTGCCTGTTTTTAATGCGTGGTTGGAACAGGGTGGGGATGCCCACGTCTAGCAGGTGAATAAAAGACACATTGAAAAAGGGGAAAGGAAGAGGCGGACTTTGCCTCTCTCACACCTCCGGTCCTCCCTGAGCTGCCTCGGGCATTAGCTCACTGGTCCCTGCCAGCACCTCCCTTCACACTGCAAACATAGAGCAACATTGTGTAGCAGATCATAGGCCCAAATACAACCCTGCACCAAGGTACAGTAACAGGACAACCTGTTTTCTGCATCGCTGTTCCAAATTTAGAATCACCTCGGATGATAGGATGAGTATTGTAGGGATGCAAGATGTTCCCAAAGCTGTCCGACTGTGCTCCTCGTTGCCTGTGAAACGTTTCTGTGCTCTGTGTCTTCCAAATATTCACAGGATGCACCCATAATATGGAGTCAGATCAGTCTCATATAGAACAAATGCACACAGAGGGAACCAGAAATGTCCTTATGGATTTATATATAAATGTTTTTTATTGCACCCACAAATGTTTATCATTTCATATATAAATGTAAAGAATATGCACATATAAATACATATGGTTCACAGATGTTTTTTTTCTGCTGCACACACAAATATTCATTGTTTTAAATATATGTAAGAGAAATCTACAAATATATATATTTAAAAGTTAAATCATAGTTCTTAGTCATTGCACATGCTCCTAGGATCCTCCTGGAATTGTATGTAAGTATGTCTTGTATGTAGAACAAAATGATAAAATCAAATATCAGACAGATGCTTTAGTAAAATACATGTAAATACAAATGAAGAGGCACTGAACCAGAAGTGGGTGTATATCTGTGTGAACTCTCAGCTGGCACAGATGAAGATACAGCTGAATAAATCAAATCAGGAGGACGAGGTGAATAAGACGCTGTTAGTTCAACTGGCGGACGAGGACGAGGAGAGACATGATGCAATTAAGGAGCAATAGCAGAGCTAATGGGATAATATAGAGACTGAAAAGAAGTTGGAAGCCTCAGAGGGATGCGTTATGGCATACAAGGGTCAGGCAGAAAAGAACAAAAAGCTGACAGAAGAGATAAGTGCTCAAGTTAAAAATTGGAGGCAAATCAAAAATCTTCCGGTCGTAGTTGTGGACAAACCAGACAAACCTGATGCCCAGTGTGACTCTAGGAGGTTTTTTTTTTTACTCATGTTGGCCTTCTACTTTTTCAAATAGTAGTTTGAAGTATATTTGTTATGCCCTAGCCGTGGGAAGGGAAACGCTGGAGTGTTTGTTCCCCATTGATGGAAAAGCGATCCTCAGACAGGCAGCAGGCAGGCAATTGGCAGCAACACCAGAGGAGCCAAGCACCAACTACTTGATAGAGCAGTTGCTTGAGACTGTAAGAACAGACAGACCAACCTGTGCACTGCCTGGATTGACTACGAGAAAGCCTGGACAACCCTGGAGGCCGACTCAAAGCCAATAGCCCAGGTCAACATCAAGCATGGCTCAATGCCTCAGACAGCAGAGACCCGATGAGAGTGCAGAGGAAGAGGAGCAGACAACTTGGGGGGATAAGCCCCTACATGGAATGTACCACTGTCAAATTGAAGAAGTGGCTGATATCTAAAAGACCTACCAGTGGCTGTAAAACGCCAGACTGCACAGACGCACTAATCATGGCAGCACAACAGGCCCTAGGTATAAGAACCATAGAGACCAGGGTCTACCACAGTAGATCAGATCCAAGGTGCAGACAAAGATGCTCCTGAGACAATCCAGCACATAGTGGCAGGGTGTAAGATGCTAGCTGGGTCAGCGTATATTGAGAGGCACAACCAGGAAGCTGGAATAGTGTACAGGAACATCTGTACCCAGTATGGAATAGAAGTACCCACATCCCAATGGGCAAGGCCACAGAAAGTGACTGAGAACAATAACAATAACAATATTTGCCCCAAAAGCAACAATTATTTTCTGTAAATAAATTTTAGTTGCTATACAGCCCTGAAAAATGTGTCAATGTTCCTGATGTATGATTTATTGAACATACAACCTATTGAATCTACATTTACAAACTGATTGTCATTTGTGAAGTTCACTGCAATTATGTGTGGATTTATTGAGACTCTATTAAGGTGGATTGACTGTGTCTTTTGAAGCTTGTTGGCTTCGGCGGTTAATTTAAATTGAACTAAACTACACAAACAAATAGCCTAAACAGCTTCAGTGGTAAATATAAGCTTCAACCTTTCCTAGATGTAAAGCTTAATGTTTCCAAAATTCCAAATATGTTTTGTTTTGCATAATCCTGAATGCAACATTACATATCATAAATGCATTTTTTGTTAATATCATCATCAAAATGTGTGTTCCACAAGAAGTTGTTTTGTAAATGTTACATCCAAGTTTTTTTTGATGAAAACTTCAAAATGACTTTTGATTCTGCATATTTGTGGATTTCTAATACATGTAGGCTATTTAAACAATAAACACTCTGCACTCTTTTATATGTGGATTTCTTTTTTTACGTTTGCAAACAAATGTAGACACAATTTGTGTGTGCATTGGAAAATATTTTTGTGGCAAGTCATTTATATATAAATCCAGAAATACATTTGTGGAACCTTATGCATCACACACACCCTTGTGATCCTTGTGAAATCATGTGACGAGGCTGTGCCATGTTTGTTTGGCTCCTCTCAGCTTGTGCAGCAGATGGTCACACTGCTACCTTCTCACTGCAGGATGGCAGCAGCCTGCCTGTCCTTCTTAACAGAAGCAGGTCAGCGGTCGACATTGTGCACAATCATTAGCGGCAGTAGCTATTTGGATAGATATTGGTCTTTTGATTGCTCCACGTCCCATGCCGCTTGCTGCTCACTGAATAAACATTTAGAGCAAAAGTCCCAGCTCAATCTCGACTATGCAAAACTTGCTGTCAACCACACGGTGCAGTACATCAGACAGGTGATGCAAATGATCAGGTGGGATGGTCACCTGATCTTTTATCAGCAGCTTTGTAGCAGAGCAGTGAGGTTCCACATCAGGATCATCATCCCTGGACTTCAGACCATCCAGCGTTTTTCTTGAAGCTCAGACAGTTTCTATTTGAGGAGCATGCCCCTGTCAGGTAAAACCGCTTTAGACTTAGATTGAATCAACAGGTGGAAATGTTACCAGGACAGGCTTTGACTCGCACTCTTCCTGCTGCATTGTTTTTCATCAAAGATTTGTGTGTCAGTATGCAATTCAGTTAAATCTCTATGATATATATTTGAGTTCTTGCAGTTTTCTTTTGGCTTTGTACTTTGCAGATTAGTGCTATTTTATTTTTCAAAATGAAAGTTTATATTTGGCTGCTTAATGTACTTGAAGGAAACTTGTATTCATTTGTTCTGCAGTAGTTTGAGAGGACTCCTCTGTGGTGAATGAGGCTCTGATGTGTGTGTATTTTCTGGTACCATATGGCCAAATCTTTGTGGACACAGAAGGACACTTGTGTAACTGAAGAGGTGACATGCAGTCAGAGAAAAAAAATACAAGCAAACAAAAACAAATTCCATATGATTATTCAGTAGTTCTTCAGTAGTTAATGCTCATTTGATTCAGGAATTTATTCTCTTTGTTAATTAAATTAAATGTTAAAATGTGTTTATATTGAAACTATTTCATGACATATACATTTATTTAATGTTTCAGATTGAGTTATGTGTCAGGGCTCATTTGCGTTGTGTTGAAGCTTTAGGAGACTTGAGGTTTCCTGATTGATCTGGGCCACGTGTTGTTTTGATAATCTGCCAAGCAACCATGTTTATCACTGGTCATTGACTCCAGAGAGCTCTAAGGATGTGTCGAACTGGCCCTAAGTGGCTCTTATTGCATGCTGTCACACCACTGTGAAATGATGGATATAAAGTCATGAATAAGGCATGAGGCAAGCTCAACTTTCAGAAAGATACCTGACGCGTGTGTTTTACCTGTGTGGTGTAGAGCCAAGCAGGAAGGGATCAGCAGAGAGGAAATGGCAGAAAGAGGAAAGACAAACGCTTGTGTCATTTTTACAGTGATGGTGGTGAAATGGAAACAAGTGATCCCTTAAAAAAAAGAAAATAAAAAAAATAAAATAAATAAAATTTCATTACTCCACAACATGGATCAGTCAGAACTCTGTGGACCATGTTTATGTAATGTTTTCCTGCTGCGGTCAGGAAGAAGGTACTGGATATAGCAGACCGGCACTGAGAGGCTCAGGAAGCATTTCTATCCTCAGGCAACTAGGATCCTGAATCAGGTCACTGCCTAGAAAGCCCCACCCACCTCCCCACCCCCTCCTCCTCTGATCATATCAGTATATGTATTTACTTTTTTAAAAAATTATAATGACTAATTAATTATCATTGATATTCATTTTTATTGTGAAGTTGATGGAACTGATGGAAACACATTTGCTGCGATCACATGACAAATACAGATTGATTGATGATTTATTGATCATACTTATTTATCAACAAGGAGATATCAAATATTGAAATATACTGTAGCACCCTGACTCAACAGCAGCTGGGCTTTGTGTCCTATTCAACATAAAGGGAAATGTGTCTCAATGTCTGTATGCAGAGTGAACAAGAGCTGAAGTCTGTATGGCATTAAAATGTTGACTCTGTTGGGTGGGGGAAGAAAGAGATCTGATATGAGATCTGGCAGCGAGTTGATAGGAACATGCTCTCATTTAGCCGTAATTGTTATCCGCAGACTATTCATCTGGTAAATAGGTCACTGACACACTCATTTAACTTCTGCCAGAGACAATGGCTCCAGCCAGTGGCACACACAACCTCAACAATAATGACGTTGTTTGGAGTGGAATTTTACAAACGGAGCTACAGCATTTTCATGTGTTTTCACAGTTTTTTTCCATTTCAAATGGCAGAGTTCTGTGCTAAGGCTCCTATATTTGAAATGCTTAGTGAGGATTTTATCATTGAGGAAGCTCAGGAAGTCTTTGCTACTGAGAACAAATACTTGTATCAGTAGAGTTTTGACTCTTTGTCAGTGCTGAAAAGAAACCTCGGATTGTTCTGAAGAACAATTCTACCCTTGGGCCACTGGGATCCTGGAAGACCTTCCCCTTCTAATCATGCACATACAATTGTTGCTAATTTGTTTATTGTTGTTAATTGTTAATTATTTTGGCTATTTGTTGCACAAATGGAATGAGATTATATTTCTCTGTGACTCTTTCACTGTGCACTGTGATCACCAGGGGGGGAGGAAAAACTCAAGTTTAGTACTTAAGTAAAAGTACCAATACCCTGCAAAATAAGTAAGTAAATGTAAAAGTACTACATCAAGAATCCTACTTAAGTAAAGTCAGTCAGTCATTTTCTATACCTGCTTATTCCTCATTAGGGTCGCAGGGGTCTGCTGGAGCCTATCCCAGCATGTTACGGCGAGAGGCAGGGATACACCCCAGATGGTCGCCAGCCAATCGTGGGGCACACACACCATTCACTCACACACTCACACCTACGGGCAATTTAGAGTCACCAATTAACCTCAGCATGTTTTTGGACTGTGGGAGGAACTTAAGTAAAGTGCTTACATTTAAAATTACTTCAAAGTATGAAAGTATCTTTTCTCATGCAATGAGTTGTCAGTGTCTTGGCTGTGATAAAGAATAGAGGCAGACTTGTTTATGTTTATGCCAATCACTGCTCATTGCTCACAAGCAATATATTTGCACAATAATTGAAAACATTACTGTCAATATTGTGTGTGCTCTCAGCAAAACTGTGCATAAAATTCTCTGAATGACAAGTTGTTGTTTTTTACTAATTTACCATTAAGCCTCTCTCTCTCTCTCTCTCTCTCTCTCTCTCTCTCTCTCTCTCTCTCTCTCTCTCTCTCTATATATATATATATATATATATATATATATATATATATATATATATATATGTGTGTGTGTGTGTGTGTGTGTGTGTGTGTGTGTGTGTGTGTGTGTGTGTGTGTGTGTGTGAGCAAATGACTTGTATTATTCAAGTCATTTGCTCTGATAAGATCAGTAAAAGGACAACCCAACAGCAACTAATCACATGAGTGCTATCTCTTTAAATTTTTAATCAACACAACATTTAGTCCATGTTACTCATGTACTACGATGTAGCCTAATGTATGTTGAAGTAGAGGCACAGTCTATGGCTGTGCTGTCTATGTTAATGTCTCTTGCCTGATACAAGAGCAAGAAAGGTAAAGACCATACACACAGGCTGAGTTCATGCTTTCCATCTTTGAGTGTGTTTGTCCCCAAAGGCAGATGATAGAAACTCTGAGAATTCAGATAAGAATTTGGAGTTTGGGTCAGGAGAACACTGTAGCATATACCATCACTGGCTCTAATGTTTTCCAGTACGTGTGTAAAAAACCAAGAATATGATATGATTGATTTCAATGTTTGGGGGACAGACACAGTCTCTAGGGAGTTTTAAAGGGTGACTGCTCTAATGGAAGCACAGAGAAGTTGTGTAGAACTGTGACTCAGCCTCCTGGTCTCAACTCATGGTTGTCATGGTTTCAGCTAAATAAGCTTCAGGGTGTTAGTAGATAAGAGACCTGCACCATCCAGGGTGGGAACGTATGTGGCCTCTCCTGATTAGACTACGTTATTTTCAAAACATCCGCTAATTATCAATGAAGCCCACACCGTTATTAGGAAGCCACCTTGACAGCCAGCAGTCGAACAATGACATGACTATATATCAATCAATTTATTCTGAAAAGCGCATTTAAAAGCAAACAAAGTTGACTAAAGTGCTGAACATAAAAAGAAGTGATAGGACATTCAAAACAGGAGCAGCAGTAAAAAAAAAAAAATCAAAGCAATAATCAACCATATGTATCATATATGTCATCACTAGTTAAGCTTGGCAGGCATCCAGAGAAAACTACAGTGTCCGTCATCATCTTTGCATATGCACACGCTCCACCTTTATCTTAGTGACCTCTGATTGGTGTAATCAGGAGCTGTTACCGCTAATGTGAAGAATGATTTTTACCATATTCGCACTTAGCCTTAGCCTTAGCCAGTAGTTTTAAGTTTGTTTCAGTATCACTGTGGCTTTAACCAACTACTAGTGTTTCAGGTGACAACAAAGTGACACAGATGATGAAATTTTCATTGTTGCCATTGCTGATCTTTGGCCCTGTGGTAAATCTGTGCCTCTGGTGACAAGCTCTAATGCCAGCCTGGCCAAGATGATATGACATAAGAGAGGGTAAATCCAATCAGATATACCCTTTGATATGATGTTTAATAATTAACTTCTCAGATAGGTGTGTCACCATTTCATGTCTGTTTGGAAGGACACTTTAGTATAAAAGAATATGCTAAAAGATTTAATATCACAAGTACACCAGTTTGAGCATTTTTGTGTTACATGCAGAGAAAAGCCTTTTTTTCACTATTGTAAAATACATTATCACATGTCTGGATGTGAATATCTAGTGTAGTTGTCTGGCAGGTCTACAAGTGCCCTGTAGAAAATTCTGCTACTTCCTTATTGCCCTGCTGGTCTTTTCAGCTCTGTCTCCTTTCATGTGTTCACTCCGCTGATCCATTCAACATGTGGGCATTAGGTCAGTGATCCTGCCAGTTGTTTACATAGTTAATATACAGGAAAATCACAGGCAGGAATGGAAAGTTTCAGAATGTCCTATTTTCTAACATTTTTCATTTCTTTTCAACAGAGCAAAGGAAAAAATACTCCAACTCCAACTTTATCATGCATGAGACGTCACAGTATCATGTTGAGGTAAGACTTGCTGTTGTTTGTCTGAGAGATCAATGTTAAATGCATAGTGTTTGAATTTGTTTTTTAAGTTTTAGAAGAATACGGAAAAATTTAAATTTTTTGGAGTAGCTCTATATATGTTATTTAAGCTTAATTGACTCAAAGGTTAAACAATTTGAGATTAATTGATTACTCAATCAATATAAAATTAAAGAATTTTTCGAGCTTTATTTCCCCAAAAAAAGTTCCACTTTTTCAGTCGTGAGGATTTGCTTCTGTTCTCTGATTTATGTAATAGTCTATGTAATTATTATGTAATTAATTAATATTAGGTTGAATGTGTTTGTTCTAGGTGTCACTTCAGGCTCTGAAAAATCATAAGGAACAGTTTACACTTTTTTTCTGAACTTGATTGATTGCTCAGTCAAGAAAATAATCTTTAAATAATGAGAATAATTGTTAGATGCCGTGTCGGTCTTTAAGGAGTTCATACAAAGTTTTTATCTGTAATCATTATCTAAGTTGAAAATAAGGTTATCACTCATTAAACTGAGCTCATAAGTTAAGTTTATTCATTAAAGATTATTAATTAAAGAGTTTCTTTTACTGTTTCTTTTACACTGTACAATCATTTTAAATTCACATAATGAGTCATACCTGTTTATCTGCTTGGCAATTGAGGCAATAAATAAAGTCATAGACGATCCCCTCAACTCAAAAAGGGAAATATATATTTTCAAATGTGCATAAAAATGTACATTTTATCTGGAAAACTTTATAGTTGGTTGTTGACCACCTTACAACAACATCAATCTATCTTCTGTGTCATTATTGTCTTGTTTCTACATGTTGCTTTAATGAAACACGCCCAAAAAAAGGCTTAAAAAAGAAAGGAGAATCTTGCACTTGTGGTCAGGTATTTGTATGTGGATTTATAATTTAAAGGGACTCTATTTAATTATTTTTCCAGTTTAAAATTTAAATTTATGTTATGGGCCAACAGTACATAGTCAGTACAAGCACGCCGGAAGGAGGGGGGCGGCTACATGGATCACTATGTTGTGACAACACAACCAGAGCCATTTCTAAATGGCTTGTGTTCAGCCAGGTTTAAGTAACACTACAAAAGAGGCCATACCACAATGAGTGAGTACGAATGAGTAGGTGTTCTTATTTCACAGCTCTGTGTCTCAGCAGTATATAAGAGTTCCTGGCACCTCCAACGGAAATCCTGTTTAAGCTTAACCCGCCTTTAATGGCATTCTCAACCAATTACCAAGCTCAAATGGTGACAGGCAGCCCCCGAACGGCTCTGACCAGAACACTAACCAACTATACCTCTCGTACCTTTCGTACAGCCAATGTTTTTAGTTCATACAACCACATCTTATTTTTCCCTAAACAACACATTGTTTTACCCTCAGCATCTTTCCACGTTCATCATGGACAAAACAGAGTCCATTGCCACAGTGGATGATGCCATCAAGAAACTTGTCCTTCTGGATTCAAAGGACAAAATCTGGACACAGGAGATGCTCCTGCAGGTGACCGACAAGGCGGTCAGGCTGCTGGACTGTGACACACAGGTACAGCTGTACATCTGTACATGCACACACACGCATATGCACACACACACACGCACACAGATTATTTCAACATGGTACAAATGTCACATTTATTTCCATTGATTTGTGATCAACAGTACATCATAATGTTTTTCTCAAAAGCAAGCAGCAAAAATAATACCATAATAATAGTACCAAATATGTGCTTAAAGATGCACTCCAGCAATTTCATGTCACAGTCAACTGACAAATCACAAGCACTATTCAGCCCGTTAAAACAGGTATTTTCTGCTGCTCTGGAGAAGCATTGAAGATCCAGTATTTTTGGACCTAAAAAACAAGATATCTCAATATTGACATGTTTAAATTCTCTTGAGTGACTCTTTAAGTTTCAATCAAATGTGGAACAATTACATAGGATGACATTTTTATATGAATACTATTAAAAATGTTAAATGCAGAAAAATTGATACAGAAAAAGAAAGAAGTACAAGGCAATGTGAAATAAATATTAATGCATGTAAGCACTGTAATTGATTCATACTTTCTAACATTATTATTATTTTTGGAAATATGCTTACTTTCGAGTTAGATGAGAGGACTGAGATATTCAGAGTAAGGGAGTGGCATTGATCTTCCAATCAAATCAAAATGATAAACATACTGCCAAAAACGACTCCTTTCATTTCAATTTCGATCACATATGACGCTATTTGCAGTGTTCTTTGTATCTTACTGACATAGAGGCCTATTCCCTTACATTTTTCCTTCTAAACTGTCTCCTGCAGGAGGAGTTGGAGAACTTTCCTTTAACTACCATCCACCTGTGTCAGGCGTTGCTGAATCAGACGCGTTACCCCTCTGTGCTGCTGCTCGTGTGTCAGGACAATGAGCAGCATAAACCTGACATCCACTTCTTCCACTGCGACGAGGTGGAGGTGAGTGTCCTGCAGCCTTTGGCTCAGTTTGCATCCTTTATTGTCTACGTGTGATTGGTTGGCATCATGTTTTATGCCATTCATAAATCCAGGGGGATGATGTTGGAGTGCTAGGTCAAATTTCAGTTCTTGTCAGAGTTGTTGTTGAGTTTAGTTCAGTTTACTTTATCAGTGTGTGTCCCTTACATATTTTCAGTAGCCTTGCTCAGAGAATTTGCCTAAAGGAAGATCTGCTACTTGAAAGGATATAAAAACTTTTACTTGTAAAGTAAACACAAAACTGTAGATTATTATAATTGGGACCATAATCATTGACCAGGGATAAATGGAATGAACACAGCAACCTTTTATTGTCACATTCTGCCTGGAATTGTCTCTATAGAAAGACCATGAAAGAGGTTTTTCCTATTTATCAAAAACTCTGATGACCCTGACAATCAATGAGAAGGAAACATAAAAGGAGGATGAGTTCTGTGACTTTTGGAGATGTGCTGAAAAGCATTTCATCTCACCCTCTACTGTAAATATATGCTGGAAGTCAGTGTAGTTGATTTATTTTAGACTTTTCTAGAGCGTGCAGCACAGAGTCAATAGGTCAATAAGCAAACACAGTATAAAATCATTTGTGGATTTTTAGATAAATTAAGTTCAGTCTACTGACATCGCTGCTGTCTGTAAGAAGGCTGTCACAACAGCAAAGGCTTTGTCAGATTGCTTCTGTGTTTTGCAGCAGCTAAAGATTGACTGAGGTGTAGATTATCACAATTTTACAATCCAAATGATCAGAAATCACTCATATTTGAATGTAACTGAATCAATCTAATCCTGGTGTGTCAAATGTGCTTTGTTGTGAGGTATACGCCGCTGGAAAAAATTAAGAGACCACTGCATTTTTTTATCTGAAATCAGCATCTCTACATGTATTAAAGCCATTTCAATGCAGTGTCTGTTAAATTCCAACACATGCACACCTCATTCTGAGGTACCAGGACTGGAATAAAGTCACCCAATGTGAACAGTGTGAAAGACTTTTGGAGAGCATGCCAAGACGCATGAACACTGGGATTAAAAATTAGGGTTGTTGCATCAAATATTTATCGGCTCTTTTTAAGTGTAAACATTAGTATTGTGCTGTTTTAAAATGAATTTGATCTTGTTTCTTTGTATTGTTTGAGGTCTGTTGCATCTTTTTTGTGTCTTTTTTCTTATTTTGAGCATACAACTCCCTCTCGTGATGTAATAGTTGGTGAAAAAAAAGTTGTTTTTTTGCCACTATGCTCAAAATCATCACTTTTTCGTTTTAATTACTCTATGTGCCCTTGGGTCTCGAATTATAAATCCTTACCCAGCTATTCAAATGGCATTTTACAGACAAGATTACATATGCATTTTGTAAAAAATTTAACCTTAAAAATGCTGTTTAAGTTAACATCACTATGTGTCTCACGCTCTGAAGGCTGAGCTGGTTCATGCAGATATAGACAGTGCCATTGGAGACAACAAGCATGGAAGGAAAATGAGGCTTCAGACTCTGAAGTAAGAACAGCGCTGCTGCCCAAATACACAACAGTTCTTGCAGTCAAATACACATCAGGTGACATCTGATCAGGTTTTGACGCCTCCTCCTCCTCCTCCAGGGTAAATCAGGAGAAAATGAAGCGTCACAGAGAGACCATCCTTCCTCCTTCAGCCCCTAGAGGCCCCACACCTGCCGTGAAGGGACGAGTGGCTGCCACAAACACACATGGTGAGAATAAATACCCTGCATAGGCACTCAAAAGAATGCATGTTTAACACGCTCGCATTTTTTACAAAATGATGCTCAATTGTTGTGTGTTTGTATTATTGTTTTTTTTTTATTTTTTTGTTAATCACAAGTTCTTTTGTGTTTGGATGCAGACAGACGCGCGTCTGGACAAAATGACACAGAGTCACATGAAAAACTTGCCCAGCGCATTGAGAAGGATGTGGTGAGTGTTTGCTGAGCGCTTTCAAAGCCTTTTCCTTCTTCTTTAATTGTCTTGTCGTTTTATTCTTGTTTTTTTTTTTCACAGTTTGGAATAAATATGTAATTGAGTCATTCTCATAATGTCTCATAATTCCTCATGCTAAACCCCATGAGTTGTCTCCCCGCAGCAAATCCTCAACTGTGCCCTGGATGACATTGAAATCTTTGTGTCGCGGCTGCAAAAGGCAGCAGAGGCGTTTTCCCAGCTCAACCAGCGCAACAAGAGTAAGAAGAATAAGAAGAAAGGACCAGCAGGTCTGTCTCCCTTTCTTCTGATTGTGTGAAGAATGCAGTGACAATATGTTCATATTGCTCACGTCCGCATCTTTGTGTCTCTTTGTGTCCTGTGGCCTGGGACTCTAGTCCAGTGATGTATGTGTGGTGGTAACGGGTCCTGTGAAGTAACACAGTACTCATTAGTTAGTTAGTTTTCATTACAGAGGTAATATTACTTTTCTGTTATACCCTTCCATTGGTGATTTTATTTTATCCAACAATCAGTGAGCCTCTATTACACAAAGAAAAAAAATTACAATACTTAGTTTGAGTTGAAAAATGTTATGTGAACATGTTGAGTAATGTGTTACTAGCCAGTGCTGGCTGTGGTGTGATGCTGCTTTTTTGATTTTTATTTCTTTTCAAACGCATCTCATTCCCTGTGCAGTGAGACACATGTGACTTTTAATGATTGTTATGTTGTGTGTGTCTGGTCAGGGACACACTCACACACGTACAGCAGATACATGAATGCATGTTATTTCTGACCACAAACACTGATGTGCTGAAAGTGATGTTTTCTCTATCTAGAGATCTGGTTGCTCAATTTTGAGAACTGGATGACTCCTGATGTCACCTGATATGTTTTTTTGAATTTCAATGATTTATCCAGATAAGATGTATTTATACCAAACATCATCTCTATATAGTTTCACTTCTCCACTCTCAAATATCTTTCTGGAACTCTAGAAAGAATAGGTTGTTTTGTATCTGTCTCATTAATCTTAACAAGCATCTCCTCTGATTGGATGATTTGAATGGCTGTACTGTAAATGGGGGGCTGTACGGTTGTGACATCACAACCTTATACAAGTCCTGACTACTCATTTTGAGGCACAGTTTCTGAGTATTTCTCTGCATATTGAATGTTTTAAAACATAGGACAGAAACACCTAGACTTTCTTCTAAGCAAAAATCATTTGAAATCTCACTTTCTATAATATGGTATGAATCTTGTATAAACTAAAACAAATATTTAAAGAATGAGAAGGTTTGATGATAAAATACACAAAGCTCCTTCCATGATCCTGAAAATACAATTTAAAGCAATGGTCTTTTTCAGGCCAAATACCTTTAGCTAAGGGGAGGCACCCCCTTGATTGTTGTTTGGATATTAAACTGGGCCTATATAAACTACAGGATGGTCTATAGTGCCACCATTTACAAAAACAAAGCTTTTTATCATACAATAACTAAACTAACTTTACTAATGTAAAATCTGAAGACCCCCTGATTTAAAGGATTGTCATACTGATTTTTGGGGTCACGAGTATTTGGGAAATTATTGAATCTCAGGTAGAGAAACCATGATGAAGCACATTTTTTCTCAGGCTTTACCTTCTAGCCAGGGTGAACTTCTCTTTTCTTTAAAGCTGTTAATTAACTAACTATTATGGAGCCGTTAACCTTTGCGTGGAGTGGAAATTTGTCAATGGTTGCACTTCACTGATATTTAAAGGTTGGAAAAAAATGAGAAATAACATTAAGGTTTGTTAAGTGTTCAAAATCTATCGTCATGTCCTGGCCAGAAAGTGAAACCTGTGTTTGGTGTGTAATGTGTCTGAATGGCTGTAACCCTGGAGTCTGTGTGTGGTCATTGTTGCTCTGGTTGTTTACAGAGGGCATGCTGACCCTGCGAGCCAAGCCCCCCTCTGAAGCAGAGTTCATTGATAGCCTGCAGAAACTGAAGCTGGCCTTCAACCTCTTGGTGAGATATCGCAGCTCCTAACCTCCATTGCTTTTGTCCCACTTCCCCTTCTCTTCATCACCTTCTCACTGTGTCTGTCACTGCGCCCCCTGCAGGCCAAACTCAAGAAGCACATCCAGAATCCAAGTGCGTCTGAACTGGTTCATTTCCTCTTCGGCCCTCTGGAGCTGGTAAGAGCTTTAAAAAAAATCAGTGCAGAGTGTGTCTGGTGTTATTATAGATGAGTGATGTGATTAATTAGATGCTTTAATTTTAGACATGAATGCCTGTAGTATAAATCATATAACATAACATATTCTTCCTGTCATTTGATACATTTAATGTTGACTGACGCCGCAGGCTTATGTGACAGGAAAACGAACAGAGTCTATTTAGATGATAGACATGGAATGAGAATCAGACATCTAAACATTCCTCTTATTGTTTTTAATTTTTTTTTTTTTTGCACCACACCCATTGACGCTCAGCTAGACTCTCACCAGACCGGAGCAACGTGGCTTTCAGCTCTGAGCCTGGTGCAGCCACACTGAGCCCCACCTCCGAGAAACACACTGCTGTGATTAGGCTCCGCACTGATACAGCGTAGTAATCTTTGGACACGCTGGATTTGCTTGATAAGGTTGAGATAAAGCCGAGGGCAGTAATATTCAAAGTGTGGCAAGGCTCAACAATCAGTGTTAACCTGCATCTGTGTTTAGTTGATTTACTGTGCAAGAAAGAGGCTTAAAGCACCTGCTTAGAGATTTGTATTGTAGTTATTTGACACATTATTTCATCTATAATGCTGCTACTTAACTTTCTTAAAAACTGTCTTTCAGAAATCAAATTAGATAAGCACTGAAGTTTGGATCAAATGCCAATCAGTCAATAAATCTTTATTCTTCACTTGTGATTAGTGTAATCGCAATGAAATGTTCAATTATTTAATTAGTTTGTCCTGTGATATAAACATATTTATAATATTGACAGTGATATGTAGATATGATAATATACTATGTAATAAAAGTTTTCTTTTCAAGACTAAGCTTCTGAATGTGTCCGCAGGTGCTGCAGAGCTGTGGAAGTCCTGAACTCACACGCTCAATTATCTCCCCTCACTTGTCCAAAGATGCTGTGGACTTCCTGCGGGGACACCTCAGCCCCAAAGAGATGACCATCTTTGAGCTGCTGGGGGACGGATGGACCAAACCCAGGTACGTGCAGGTTATCCCTCGTGTTTGTGAGGATGTATGTGCAGGTTAACCTGCTCCCCCTTAGCCCTATTTATCAGCCTACCTCTCCAAAATTACACATCCAGACTTAATGCAGTATATCTCCACAACCTGTTATCATTATCACAAAAATGCATAAATCTACAGATTTATGTTTTTTGTTATATGTTCATATTATAACTTGGGGTTTAAATTATGTGTTATGTTAAGCCATGTTTGATATGGACTTGTAGCTGAGTTTCTTGTTGAAATTTTAGTGGGCCTCATGTACGTATTGGTGCTTGCTGCTCGACTCAACAAGAAGGATTCATTATTTATAATCGCAATCCTGTGCCAGCGGGTGACCTAGGGAGGAACAGGTTAAATGTTACAGGACATTTTAAGCACCCTGCCTTCATATCCCCCCCCCCCCCGCAGAGCAGAGTGGCCGAGGGATCAGTGTGCCCCACCTTATTTCCCCAAGTTTCGTAATGGTTGGGAGCCGCCGGCGGAGCTCTTCCGGACAGCCCCATGGGAAACAGAGGGCTCCACAGGGCCACCGGGGCCCCTCACCAGCCCCGACTACAGGAAACACTCTCTCACAGCTGAGGAGGTAGGGGTGATGTTTATCTGTCAACACACTGATCAATAGAGGTCCCAACCTTTGGAAATGTAACAATCTGTCTGTTTTGCAGTTTTATGGAACTCATTCCTCAAATTCATCAAATGGGTAAGCGATCACTTCCTTCACACACTTTTCATGTGAAACAATAGAACATGTCGAAGTGTAATGAGAGGAATCTATGTGTCATCACAGGTCTTACAATGGGATGCCTCCAACCCGCAAATATGCCAAAATTCGCTACCACTTCGTAGCGCGGAATGCCAACGAGCTGTCAGTGTTGCAGGATGAAATCCTTGAGGTAAAAAAAAACTGCATATTTTCTTGCCTCCAAAGAGAAGTTGACACATGCTGTAGATATTCCGCCTACAAATCTTGTGTAACTTGTAATGCAACTAGTGATGCGAAACTTAAGTGAAAAATCTCAACTTTATTATATGCTGTAAAAAACAGCTATAAAATTAAGGACAGAGTAGTACTGTAGGTAAAAATTAACCCATGTCGAGCACTATTGCATAAAATGTAAATGCCACCAACAAAGAAATTTCAGCAGTATCCAGATCAGTTTATTCAGTGTTGTGAGTTGTGATGTCTTGTGTCTCGCAGGTGATTGAGGATGACAAACAGTGGTGGAAACTACGGAATCGCAGCGGCCAGGCCGGCTACGTCCCATATAACATCCTGGATGTTGTAAAGATAGAAGAACCTGAAGGCATCTACAACCAGGTGACTTGCACTATACATATATCTGCAATGTACTGAATTTTTCAATGAAAGTGTTGCCTGAGGTCATTAAGCTTCTTCTTAGAGTAACAGTAATTGTTTAAATCCACCTTTGATGATGAGATAGTTTAGAGCACAGCTACATTGATATTTGAAAACAAAAAACAATTATATACTAGTGTTTTCAGTAGATCAGAATGCGATGCAGCCATAAAAATATGCTGTGTTATGAATATATTGTTTCTATGTTTTGTACCTTTGTCTTTCATTATCTGTACGTGGTATCACTTTTTTTCACTCCGCCTTTCCCTCTCCTGCTCGACTGCACGATCTTAGGTGTGTTACATCAGGAAGTTGGATTCTGGGAAACGTAGGCAATTGAAACTAAAACATAAAGTAATGAGACAGGTCATGAGTTCTTTATCATTGTTTGGGGACATGATTTGATTTGTAGACGGGACATGTTGCCTCAAGGTTAAAAGTACAAAAGCCTGAGATAAATAACCTGTTGGCTACAGGGTGTAGAATTTAAGATAAGAAGATTGTCCAGCGATAATTTTTAGGTGAATAAAAAGCCTTGATAGATAACAACAAATTTTTAGCATGTAAATTTCAGTTTTACTTTAAATCACAGAATAATCCTGGATTGCAGCGTCACACAACAGAGATTAAAGTCCTTTCCTTTTGGGGTGATCAACTTTATTTAGAGATTTTCTGCACCTGTTATGAACCTGCACACAGCAGTTCTACTTTAAAGTCTCTATTCCTAGAGACACTGCATGTATTCAATGCTGCGTTCAGTTTCACCAACGCCCTGCAGCACGTGCTGCATACAGCTGCTCCTCCTGATGTGCAATACTTTCACTCACATATTTAACTTTTGACTCATATGCAGAAAAGTATTTATCACAATGGGATGGAAGACAAACCTGTTATTTTATTATGTCATTGACCGTGCTTGTGTGTGTGTGTGTGTGTGTGTGTGTGTGTGTGTGTGTGTGTGTGTGTGTGTGTGTGTGTGTGTGTGCAGCATGGCTATGGGACATCGCCGCGTGGTTCCCTGAGCCACGGAGACAGTTTCAACAAGGGTAGACCCAAAGACAAAAGTGAGTGAA
This sequence comes from Lepturacanthus savala, assembly GCA_030544235.1. NCBI lineage: Eukaryota > Metazoa > Chordata > Actinopteri > Scombriformes > Trichiuridae > Lepturacanthus > Lepturacanthus savala. The sequence goes on from CM060465.1 coordinate 21,034,866, forward strand.
CACAGAGGAATATGCAGAGTTTTTCAACGGCTTCTAGTAGTTTTCATCGTCGTTTTGACTTCTGTCGCCATCTTGTTTCTGTGCTGCAGTGATGGACGAGGTCAACAATGAGTTGCTGATAAAGATCACCGCCAACAAAAGCCAGCCCCCCGTCAGGAAGTTCCGTGTGGAGCGAAGCACCGGTACCCAAGTGCCGCTCAGCTTCAACTCAAACCCAGAGCAGGTGACTGCGTGGCTCACCGCGAAAGGTTTCTCAAAACCGTAAGTCACCCACGTCTCGCATCAATCTAAAAAAATCAAAGCACCTTCTCAGTTCCTACAGCTTAAAGTTCAGACAGTCAAGAGTCATTCAAAGCTGATGTTGGGTTTCTCCAGTGATGTGGATGTAATGTCAATACATTTTTAGGCCGTTCCCTGTGTGGACCGGAGGATCTCAGGCAGCTGTCCACTACGTCTAACTGTTAGTAGAATTTTGTATATTCATGGTCCTCAGTGGATGAACCCTAATAACTTGAGTTGGTGATGTCCTGACTTTGACTCTGGTGCCACCGTGAGGTTCACATATGTGGTTTTGAGGGAAATGTCTCAACTACATATCTATGGATTGCTATATAATTTGGTACATATTCATTCACTTCTTCCTCTGGATTAATTGTAATAACTTGCTGATCTCCTTTCTTTGCCGCTAGCATCAATGTCAAGTCTTTTTGTCCCAATATTGCGATTCATAACCAAATATCTGAAAAACTAATGACATTCCCATCAGCCTCAGCTGCAATTTGTATTTTGTGCCAACTAATGGTGAACACAGTAATATCTGCTTGACATCAACACATAATCATTGCCGTAGAGAACCCCTTAGCATGCTGATGTGATCATTAAGCCGGTAAGTACAGAGTCACTTGGCACAGTGGCAGGCGCTCATTTAGAGCTATTTTGGTAGTTTGTGTGCAAGTTATATTGTTGAACTCTGGTCCAGTTACTGTTTATGTAAATTAACAGTAATCATACTAGTGTTGTTTCTTGGAATGTTAACATTTAACTGGTTGGTGGATGCTGTGTTATACATCTTTTTATATATATATCAGATTAATAAAAGTAACGACGTGTCAGTTCCATTAAATGCTTTCCTACTGAGTCAGTATTCAAACAGCAGGAGGCTGGAACGGCCACACCCCAAATGAATACAGCTTTTATTACTGTAGCAGGCTTGTTTGCACTGGTGTTTTTCCTGCTATGACATGACAAAGTGCCACGAATACTCTTCTTTCTATTTGGATCTACAGTGTTTCAGGAACATTAGTGTCTGTCACTACTGGAAACAATATAAATATATATATATATATATATATAATAAATATAGAAGTTATTGATAAATTTAAATACATGTAGATGAATCGTCTGACTGTATTTTCTGCAGAGCGGTTGACTGTTTGGGGATCCTGACTGGAGCCCAGCTGTTTTCCCTCAATAAAGAAGAACTTAAGGCAGTGTGTGGAGAGGAGGGCGGACGTGTGTACTGTCAGATCACTGTGCAGAAGACACAACTAGAGGTCAGTAACACTCCAGTCTGTGTGTGCATGTCTGTGTATGTTTAGGGCCTGACAACTGCTGGATGGATCGCTTTGAAATTTGGTACAGGCATCCATGGTGCCCAGATGATTATTTGAATAATGTTATCAATGTTAATCTACTAAATACGGGTTTTTGATCAAATACATGTAAGAACAAAACATGCAGCCTCAGCTGTACTAATTGTGATCGTCCTGGTTATGGACTCTGAATCATGTTTATAACTTTAATGATCCATTTTTTATGTTGTAATGGAAAATATATATTTATATAGTTTGATTTTATGCTTAGAAATTACAATTTTGCAGTATTTAAGTTGATGTAGGAATATAACAAGTATTCTATGCATATTTAGTGATATAAGAATTTATTTAGACATATATAAGTTCACCTAGATACTGTGGTGCATTTTGATTGGCTGCCAATTTAATATAAAACCGTCAGGACGCATGAAGGACGTCAGAACAGAAGCCGTGAACCATAGGAGCATCACAGTATTTTGACCAGCACATTTCGTCTTGCAATTTAGATAAAAAGTTAGGAATCTTTCGTTTTGTATGTTTTTAAGTTTCAGTAAAGAAAGACATCAAACTCAAGTTTCGGATTCAAGTCATTTATTTCCGTTATGTTTCGCGTCTGAAAGAACTTCGAGGTTCAAGGTTATGTGAGTCTACTGCACTCACAGATAGTTTCTAAATAAAAAATAAAATGTATGTTTCCTGCTTCTGGTGGTTCAGTAAATTGAGCAGTGATGGAATGTAACCAAATACATTTACTCATGTACTGTACTTGAATTCACTTTGGAGGTAATGGTACTTAACCTGAGTATTTTCATTTTGTGCTACTTTATACTTCTACTCCACTGCATGTCAGATGGAAATATACTTACTTATAATTACTCCACATTATTTATTTATTTAAAAGGCCTCTTGTTGGCTAATATACTAATATAGGGAGTTACACTTAGCTCTACCTACATAACATTAAAATCCTACTTAATTACATGTCAATCAGGTTTAATACTCATACATGTATGATAAATATAACACTCTAAATTGGATCATTAGTTTTACTTTGTATACATTTTGCTGAAAATACTTTCCCTAAGTAAGAATTTGAATCTTTGATGTTTTTTCATTGTAGTATTAAGTAAAAGATCTCACTACTTCTTCCACCATTGAAATTCTGAGCTTTATGGTTCAAACCTGCCTGTCTCTGTAATTGTAATAGAAGACTCCTTGAACATTATTTTTGTTTAAAAAAGAAAGGGCATATTTATAATATAAACAAATAAAAGACAAACCTTATGCTTTTTTTAAAGAAGAACAGTGGAGACTCAGAGCTTCAGGAGATCATGAAGCGGAGACAGGAGAGAATCGACTCCAGCAGCAGCAACTGAACTCACCTATCAGCAGCTTCTCAAATCAAGCTACTGTTAATTAAGACCTACAGTAGAATATATTCAAATGTTGTATACATTTTAATTGTATATTTATTTTGTATCACCCAATATGTATGTATTCATGTATTAAGTAATTACATTGCTTTTGTTTCCATTGTCTCATTAAATTTTGTCACTGGAGAGATGTTCGTTGTATGAATAGAGGAACATATAAATCCATGTACAGTTTCGTGTGTGTGTATGCACGACAGGCATGTAACATACATATTTGTACAAGCAGTGTGGTCCATGTTTATTCTCATTGTCAATATTGCAGCTGTTTACTAAATGAATAAATAAGCAGATTATAGCTGTTGCAAACCCAAATCTGTGCCAGGATGTATGACAAATTTTCTGATATTTAGCCAATTATTTAAATATTTCTGTTTACAGCTACAGTAGATAAATAAAAAAAATCATCCTGTTTGTGTTGCTCATAGCAGGTGTCAGCAGTTCTCTCATCCTGGTTGGTATCTGGAGATCAGCAGTATTTGAATTTATCTTACTGTTGATAATCAGAATCTATACACTTCAGAAATTCTGCATGAAGTCTTTGTCAATAATGGTGAAATGCTGTCAATGTGTTTTGCTTTTGCAAAGAGTATTTTGTTCCGGTATGAATAAGTAAATAAAGATTAAGACTTAAAGGGGGTTGTAAATATGGGACACACAGTGTTTAAAAAAATGTAATTAAAAAAATTAACTGGTAAATGTTTGATATCATTTTTTTGCATGTAGTTCTTGTGTTTGTCATGGGATCAATCAATAATATGAGATATGAAGGAACAGTCAACACAGATTCTTTATTGTATCAGAACAAGAAAAGTTAAAGCTTAAGAAACAAGTTTTAGAAGCTTGAATGGAGAAAATTACAAAACAGAACATATTCATCCTTAGTTAAACACAGGATTTGTCAGTGTAATTGTCATATTTAAACTGTATCATGATAGAAAAAAACTTTACTTGCAACAACTCACAATCAGTTTCCACAATTGTATTTATAACACCATACTACTGCTGTTTAAGATATTGTAAGGCGATTTAGAAAAATCCCATGAGCACTATAAAAATCCTGCACAGAACCTGAAAAGACTGAACTAGACCACTAACGATAAGAAGAAGTGAAGATCATTCCCACACTATCAACTGTAATATAAAACCAAACAGATACAATCAATTCATGATGCAGAAGAAGAGAAAGATTTCACTCCTTTTATGTACAGTAAGCAATAAAATCAGCTGGTCATTTATGAAGATAGGCATCGAGCCAGAGGTCCCCGGAGTTTTTCAATGACCTGAAAACACACACACACAAAACTTTGGTAAATTAATGGTCTCCTAAATCCATCACTCTTTTGTCAGGCAGGTAGTGTTGCAGGAATAAAGAGCCTAACTGCACTGTCAGTACATTATATGAGCATATATGTGTGTTTAGGAAATCTGTCCTCATGGTTATTGGCTTTTGAGAAGCTCAGTGTCGCTCATCCTGGCAGTGAATTATGAACGCATATTTATGATTATATGATGAGCCGTACCTGATGACATCAACGAGGCCTTGCCACATTGTTTTAACATTGTAAGGGATGCCATGTTTCTCACACAGTGCACGGACCAGTGGGGCCACCTTGTGGTAGTTGTGGCGCGGCATCGTAGGAAACAGACTTGAGCAGAGACAAAGAAACACAAGGCCCCTTATCAGGGTCATAAAAGCAACAGACACGTCTCAACACTTGCGTTTTAAGTTATGATTCAGTATTTAGGATCACCGCACAGCACCAAATGTCTGCGTTTGCTATACTTCTGCATTACTAGGAGCATGAACATGCAGCAAACGAACGATCAAAAGGCTTTTTAACTCTTGATTACAGACCAGGTTACCACTAGTTGGACATTAACTATATAGAAGTGTTTTCTGAAGCTTTCATTTTTTACAAACTTCACACTCACAAGGGTCATATATTCTCAGCTCTACAAGCCAAATGCCAAATTCACTCCTTCAAATTAAGTTTTTTAGTTTAATGCACTTAAGATTCTAAACTCTCTCTTAACATAACAAATAGTAGCACTTTGGTGAAATAAGCGTTATAACCATCTGACCTGTATGAGTTTGCCGCAGCTCATTATTGTCACAATGTTATGTTTATTTTATCATTTTTATGCAAATTCCTCCTAAAATTAAGCCTGATAGGTTTGATATCTTTGGAATATCCAGTTGTAAACAGTTGCTGTGACCTTGATGCATGAGTTTGTTAAAGGATTAAATTGTACCTGCGAGGCCTCAGTTACTGGACTGTAATCGTTTGGCTACAAATTACTTGCTGTTTATGTCGCAGGAGCTTTTTGTGTAGCACGTTTTGCTATGGATCTACAGAAGTTTTCCTCCCAATTTAATGTCAGTACTCTCACAGTACGAGTGGGTCTGGTTTCCTAAAGGTACAAACTTTTAACTGGCGACGAATCTCTTCAGCCATTTGACTTACTGGTGTTCTATTTGAAAGTTCAGGTGTCCGCTGAACCAGTCGTTGAAGTTGGACTGCTCAATATTACAGGTGGCCTGTAACTAAAGCAGAGGATGAGACAGCAGGTGAGTTGACGGAGCAGCACCTGCAGGTCCCTGTGGTGTTTAAAAGCAGTCAGGGGGATTCTTGCTGTAATAAAGCAGGTACCTGCATGCTCAGCCAGTCCTGGTGCTTCTCATGGTCGATCTCCATTGGTAGATGATTCATTTGAGTCACCCACACAAACCAGTGACTCTCGAGAAACCTGATATACGACACAGAGTCCAAATGAACGTTACGTTACACAACGTGGTCGAGACGTACAATAGAAAAGCAGTATCACTTCCCAACAAGGTTTTATTTTCATTAGTGGAAACGAATGGCCTTATTACTTGATAATTAAATATGTATTAATGATTCAAAGATCACTATTAGTCTCAGATCATTTTGTCATGATCTGAATGTCCAGTTTGCAAATGTTTCATGTTTTAGCTTGTTCAGCGGTGTGATCTAAGCATGTGTCGCAATATGTGTTTCAAATGTGAGGTGTGTGTGTGGTCGTGTCATTTTGATATGGGTTAAATGATAAAGGTCTACATTTATACAATGCTTTCATCCAAAGTGTTTGGTTCATCCATTCACACACACACACACACACACACACACACACACACACACACACACATGCACTCACATACACTTCCGCACCATTTATTATGCAAAGTGATGACCTGACCAGCGGGAGCAACTGGTGATCAGGGTCTTGCCCAAGGTCAATTTGACATGTGGACAGGATGAGTCATAGCCATCAGGGTCGTGATGTTTACATATGAGGTCATTATGTTATGTTGCGTAAGATTTAAATGGAAAGTGTGTTTAATGTGATTCATTTTGACAGTAGAAGTGTGAAGTTTAGTGAAACACAGTTTAGAGAGATGTGTGAATGCAGGCGGTAACTTGGGGTTTATTTTAAGACACTTGTGCAAGCCACGCACTGTAAATTATCACAAAGAAACTTCCAAATTGCGAATGCACTGTCATAAAAAAGTGCTCGAAAGTAATCATTTAAAAGCTTTGAGAACTCTTAAAGTGGTGCCAAAAACATTTCGGGTTAATACTGTAGATCATTTACCTGACAAAGCTGATGAGCACCATTGATCCAAACAGGCCATAAAGGGGTAAATAACAGCAGAAGTAGCGAAGGTAGTAGGACATGGACCAAGCCAGATCCTTCACAATACAAACAGGTTAATAAGATTAATAGAATGTATTTGGTGAAAAGAGCCATGAAGTATTAGTCCTGAAGTATTGTCAGGTGTTTAGATTAGGAACCATAAGCAGACATTTACATGACATGATATTTCTAAATAGTACAAACTTCACAAAGGATCTTACCACCCAGTCGTGGCGAGAGATCATGCTGCGTATTATCTGAATGTGGAAATAAACTGGAATGAGCAGCGGGGGTCCAACTAAAAGAGAGTGAGAGATTCTAATTGAAACTTTTATGGTTTCATACCTTTAGAATGTCTCTTCAAAAAAAAAAAAAAACAACTTACCGAGAAAGAAGTACTGGTGTTGGTGATGATAGGGCATGTGTTTTATCTTTTTTACACCGTACTGTAACAGAGAGAAACACAGTTAGGACGAAGCTTTGATTGTTTTATGGGATCAGAAATATTAGCTTTGTGCTACTTGCCTCGACCGGTTGAGTGGTTCCAACCACAAACACGTGCAGCATGTTGACATCAGGATCCTTACTGAAGATGTTGGGTTTAGCATGATGCTGGAAATGTCTATGATTCCACCAGTTGGCAGAGGCTCCCTGGGCAAAAAAAAGAAAAGTGAGTTTAATTTCAGTTTATTAAAACTGACGATCACGTAAAAAAAAAACCAAAAGGGTGTTACCTTCAAATGGCCGATCACAAGTTTGTGCAATAAATGGTTCCAGCAGGACTTCTTGAATACAGACAGGTGACCAAAGTCATGCTGCAGCCACCCAGCTTGTGACTGGACACAGAGAGAAACAGGTTTTCAGGTTTTCGGTCACAGTCACATCTAGTTTTTCGCAAAAGTTGTACAGACAGATAACGTCCTGTCACCTGAGCGGTTGCCATAACAACGGAGCACAGCAACGTCAGCGTCCAGCTTGTCCCCCAGAGCCACACTATCAGCCAGGCCAGCGCCTCCAACAGCACGATGTGACCCAGGTGGAAGCAGAAGAACAAAGGCCGAGCTTGAAACAGACCCTCTCTCTCAGCACGAGTTCGTAAAGTCTGGAAATCCTGTATGATGGCAGCCTGAAAAAAAAAAAAAAAGAATAAAGCGACACGTCCCTGTAAAGCTCAAATAAAGATGCCCATGTGTGTTTTGGGGTTGAGGGAACATTAGTGTTCTCATAGCACCTGAGACAGCGCAGCTTCAGGGTTTTGCACAGTAAAGGACAGAGAAAAATAAAGCATTAAAGCAGTTTGGGCTAAAGGAAATGTGAGAAGAATGAATCCACATCCTCAGAGGTGTGTGACTCATGAATAACAAAACAGATCCGTGAAACGTCTGACCTACACACACACACCAGGTGTTACACGTCCTCTGCACAGTTCTGTCACTGTGAGATCAACGATGCTAAATGAAAGCGGGGCTTTGTCCGAAGAAGGTGAGGCGAGTCTTACATTTTTGTTTCGGTCCTGGCTGGGCTCCGTTGCTGCCAGCTCTCCGATCAGAAGAGGCTTCAGGAACTTTTTCACAAACTTTGGATCCGGGTGAAAAGCAGTAAATGCATCCTGGAAAATATAAAGGAGAAGTCCTACTACCAGTGGTTCACTGTAGGGGGGGGGTCATCAAAAATCTACACATTTCCAGGAAAAAAGGATGAGTTCAGAATGTTTCAAGTGTGTCTTAAAAACAACATGAGGTCCACATGATTTTTATATTTTTTAATCATTCCTCCTCTTTAGTAGCTGTTAAAATATCTCCTTCAAATGTACCTGCAGTGACTGGTGATTGACAATCCACAGACCTCATTTTAAAAGTATTTATGCAGATTCCCAGGTTTATATGTTAAGTCTGGAGCTCAAGTATATTTACATTTTAAACAATTATTACATAACTGATATCCTTTCCAACCCCTCAGTTCTGCCTCTGTCCGAAACAGGCCATTTTAGCTCCTGTCTCTTTAAAGCCCTTATCCCAATGAGCCAACTTTTGGGTAAGGTAGAAGAAAAAAAAGAAAAAGAAGAAGCATTTAGAGCAGGTTGAAGCCTGGGCTTTTTGACTCACCAGGAACATTTCTCCACACATTAACCTCAAGTGTTGGAATTGTAACATAGATATCCAAGATTGTGATAGTATATCCATAGCGTCACAACTATAAAAAGACATGTCTGCTTTCAAAGTTTATCTGAAGTTAATGAGTCTAATAAAGTAAAAAATAGTTTCCCTGTTGAGTTAAATAACAAAACGTGGGAATTTGACATTAATACAACTGTAACTTTGAAAGACACTACTTGATTTGTGTAATTTAGACAAACTTAATACGTTATTTTCCAAAGAAGGAGGTTTTTTCGGGGATTTTTCAAGAAACTTTTCAGCATCGAAATATTGTGTGACAACAGACTTTTGGGGGGGAGGGGAGAAAACATCCTGAGAGACAGATAGAAGCCTGTTTACCGTAGCATCCTCTCCAGCATAGTGGCTGATGACCCGAAACCCTCCTGGGTGCCTCTTGGCCCAGTGTGTGATGTTATAAACCTTGCGATCGATGACCAGCCACTGGTCGTTCCTGCTGCTGTGGCTCTGCACCTCGGCCCAGGTGTAAACACCGGCTGCCCGCTTGCTGTCCGGCTCTCCGGGCTCTGTGAGCTGACCTCCACCACCCATCCTGGCACCAAGTCCACCTGCACACTGAAGGGCCAGTCAGCCACAAACTTTTAACACCTGGATGTAAAAAAAAAAAAAAAGGAGGGGGGGTCTGTCTGCCACCAGAAGCACAGCTGCAGCCACAGACTGTGCAGGGTGGGGTGGGTTAGTGCAGGGAGTGCAGCAGCAGTCAGAGGATGAGGTTTTTTTTTTTTTTAACCTGTTGCTCTCTTCACTTCGGCCGCTCAGCTGATTGAAGTAAAAGACAAAGAGCAGAACATCTTCACGAATAATTCATGATGAAACCCGACAACCAGGCAGCTCCCGGCGAGGCAGGGCAGCGCTCACCTATGCATCATTTGTCTCTATAGACATCACGTTTAGAATCTAAATGTGCACATGCTCAGAAAGAACACAAAAAAAAACAACTAAATACTGGAAATGATCTATATTTAGCTTGTAAGTGCGTTTTCTTTTTGGCGTTAGCAGCGCATGTAGAAAATCACATCGACATCACAGCCTACACAGGGTTCCAAAAAAGAAAAAAAAAAAAAACAGGGCGCAGACACGTCTATGAAACCACAAACAGTCCATCGATTAACGTTTGATGTTTTTGATGAATTCAACAATTAGCGCAGTTTGGCGGCGGCAGGCTGCGCAGCCGCCAGGCCGCCACAGAAAGATGGAAATATTTCACTTACAGTCTTCAGATTCGGGCTACTCTCTCCGGGTTTCAAGCGCATCCACACAGCGGCACACTTTATTCGCTCCCACTCCGTGCAGATCCATTTTAAATGGTAAACATCCCAAAATTAATCCTCTGCCTTCCCTAATATGCTCACTGACTCATTCACCCTCTCATTCACTACAAATTCCGAGCCGATCATTCGAGGGATTCTGGGCCAATCGGAGTACAGTAAATCCTGGACCACTGAGCCCATCTGAATATTATAGTGTGGTCTGTGCGCTCACACGGAAAGAGTCAGTGGGAGCACGCTGCTTTGACATTATGGTCCATTATACTTATATTATACTTATACTCGTTAGATTACTAATGTAGAATTACCTGTATAACCGCTGAACTGTATATATTCAACATCAGAGTTAGAGATCCTAGTTTTATTTTCCTCCTGTTGCTATAATCTAATTTTATTTTACTGCTGTAAATTATTTCTTGTCTTAAGGTTTCATGTTTTAATGTTTTACAACAAAAAATAAGAATACAACATGTAAAAATTAGCACATAAGGCAAAAACATGTGTTTAAAAAATATAAATATAGCTACAGGCATGTCACTGCTAAAATACTGAAAGAGAAAGAAAAAAGCTTGTATATGTAATTGCATAATTCCTAGTGGTAAATTTTAGCATATTGCAAAATTTAATTATGAGCAATAGTGAGCAGTAAGTATCGCGAGTGTATTTTCTGTATGTTTTAATGACCTGCTGTTTAACCTGTGCAACAGACAGTTGTAATTTTATGTTTAGACACATATTTAGACTGGCAGGTTTAGGAATATATTATTATTATATTACTATTAAGCACTATTCTCATAATACCAGTCCCCTAGATTTACCAACTACTGGATTTCGGCCACCCAGGTACTGACACACACCTTACAGTGGCACAACTCTGACTCGACAGTATCAGAAATTATTGGAATTAACAGATCTGGCATCAGCAGGAAGTAGTCTGATGAAAGATGTAATATGGCTGACTCACTGCCATGGATAAAAACCTTCAGTGGTTAGAATATTGCACAGGTCTAACACCAGAGCTTTGGTTTCCTTTCCTGAAATAAAACTCTGGAGACTGGGCCCTGGGAAGAGGAGGGTGTTCAATTTCTTCCCCTGGTGCCTGAATGAGCATTTAAATAATACTCTGTTCTTGTTATTGTGTTGCACCACATAGTATCAACAGGCTCTGTACTCACACTGTCGGTTTGCAGCTACAGTGGGTGTTTGTAACAACTTTGAAGAGCAGCAATACTCTGTGTGTTCTGTGAGGCTTGGGTTTTCTAAGAGTAAAGAGTTTCTCTAGCTAGAATCTCCTTTTAAGGAGAGATAATTGACTAGAAGACTGAGAGATGGTGACTAGAAGCCATTTGAATGCTCATATCTCTCGATGGTCAGTCATTTTCTATACCTGCTTATTCCTCATTAGGGTCACAGGGGTCTGCTGGAGCCAATCCCAGCGCATTACAGGTGAGAGGCAGGGATACACCATCGCCAGCCTATCGTGGGGCACACACACCATTCACTCACACACTCACACCTATGGGCATTTTAGAGTCTCCAATTAACCTCAGCATGTTTTTGGACTGTGGGAGGAAGCCAGAGAACCCTGTGAAAATCCACGCAGACACGGGGAGAACATGCAAACTCCACACAGAAAGGTCCCAGACCCAGGACCAAGGAGGTCTTGAACCTGCGACCTTGTTGCTGTGAGGCAACAGCGCTAACCCCTGCACCACTGTGTCGCCCTTAACCTTCACTGGTGAATGTTAAATGAAGGTTGCATTCATTGTGCACTTTGCAGCTTGATAACCTTAGCCACAGCACTGATTGTTATACCTGATTTAGGTTCCCTTCTGCTCCTTTGTGATCTGTTAACAAAACCATTCAGAAAATGGTTGGTGTTGCCACTAAAACCACAGTTTTGCATCTTCTGCTGCAGGGAAATCAGCAAACTCCTCAGCTCCAGACACCTCAGCCGTTGACCTCTCTGCACTGAGATGTAGAGACATGGTCTTGGATAAATGCTTCCTGCCCCTTCACTGCTCCCTTTCCTTTGGTGTCATCCTTACAAGGAGCACAGAACTGGGTGTTAACCTCATGGCCTTGCATCTCAAAATCAGTCTCCAAGATCATGTCCCATTGGGATTGGGACTTTTACTGCGTGCACTCTCCTTTTGAATCTGCTTCTTCGATCATGTGGAAGCTTGACACTGCCTTCCCTCCCCCAGTGTTCAAGCATAGCAACCAGGGAACTAACACAAAGGGCAAACATCTCCACTGTTAATGTCAGGTCCACACATGAGCTGTTATTCATGTCAGTAGGTGTGGCTGCGGACCAGGAAGGGCAAGGTTGGACCAGGACTCCTTTATTCAACCTCGAGCAGTGATGGAGGATAAGGCCATGAGTCCTCTATGTAGGACTGGGGCTTGTATAGATTGTTCCTTTGTCTTCCTGGGCTGTCACAACCATCCCTCAACTGAGGTGGTTTGACAGTAGACTGATAAATGGACTGACTGATGATCCTCATTATCTGATTTTTTAGTATCTACACTGCCCATTACTAAGGCCTTAGACTACTAAATAACTAGGTTTATGGACTTTTTGTAATGGACAGACTGTCAGTTCCTCTGTGGGCTCATCTTTATTATTCTGATGATTAGAAAACGTCTTAACTGTGGAAATTTCATATTATTAATATCATTATTACTAAGAATCATGAAAGAAAAAGTTTGAGTTCAGTATGTCTGATATGGGATGAGCTATTCATCTTGTTTTGCAGTGTGATTATTAAAGGTTGTCATTACACCAGTCAACATTCCACTTGTCTACCTGGTGGTAGTGTATGATTCTATACAAAGGAAAAATAAGCCAAGCAATAAAATGAGAATGTATGAGGTCAAAAGTAAAACAAAATCACAAATTTCCACATTTATGCAGTGGTTAAAATAAAAACGATTAGTATTATCAGTAATTACACATGACATGCTCTAAAGCGATTAGTTAAAATACATTACTCAATAAACAGTGAGGCAGATCATTCTAAACATAACAGCTGTTAAATATTTACACAGTAAGTAGTTTCAAACTTCGGTAGTCATGAATAGCTGCACACACACAAAACCACAACAAGCAGGTCCTTTTACTGTTTCTAGGTTTTGAGGGGGGGCGAATCCATTCTGGCTCTCATTCACACATGCCCCCTTCCAGGGAAAATATACAAATTTGTAACATCTCTGGAAAAGGGATGCACGTGTGAACGAGGCTTTTAGAACTTCAACGAAACTGTCTCTTCAATCTCAGCTATTACAGAGCTGCTTCAGTGAACCCGAAGATTATCTAATCTCCCTGGCTATGACCGATAGGTGGTTATGAGAAGTGACAGGTAAGAGGCCCGCAGAATTTCCACATCAAGGGATCTCTGAGCTTTTCCAAATGCACTTTTCATAGGCAGCATAATCAACCTTTATGTTGTGGAAATGGTCTGTCGTAATTTCCTCCTCCACCAGCAGATGGTGGAGATGAGCTCCTTTAATTAGTCACCTTTCTTGTCCTCAGTTCACCCTGAGGATCTAACACCAGCTCTGTTTCCACTCATGTGTTGCATCTGTCATCCAGACATATATACAATAATGCAATATAACCTAAAGGATATATTTTATATTTATAAAGGATTTACCCTTGTCTTCTTTCTGTCTACATATGTTTGGGTTGCTGTGTTTCTCCATATGTTTACTATACTGGTTGGGTCACACTGTGCTTCATGGCCGTTCACCTCAGCAGTCACATCCATTCACATCCAGAGGTCCCTTGTCTGTCTGCTGCTTAGAGTACATTGTGTCATTTCAGGGTCGTTTCAATGCAATGCACAAATTTGCAAATCAGCTCTTTTGGTCCTCAGCATATCAGACAGAGTTATCCTCAAGCAGCTTGCAGCCTGGCTCCCTATTTGTCCACTTCTTCTGCCACAGCTCATCAGGCTGACAGGAGCGCGGCACATCTGACCCCAGCAGCTTTTCTCCAGTAGCCTATCATAACCCACGTCCACGTCAATCACACAACCTGTCTGCTCCAACCACAAACATTTTCTCAAGGACAATTTTGGGAGGCTTTTTTTTTCTTTTCTGTCTGTGACCAGAGCGAAATACATCTAAAGTAAATTTGATGTTAATAGAATTTACATGATGACATCATGAAATATTCCATACATAGCCGCGTATACTCTCAGTCGATGCATTTCCTCCGCCTGAAACCAAATCACTGTTACACTCTAGTAATTATTATTTCAAGAATTAGTCAATCAATCCATTATTCCATCCAAAGACATTTAATTCCCATCTATTTTGATACACGATTTAATAGTACTGATCTACAGATTAAAAGTATTGAAAGTATTAATGAGTTGCAACTCAAGTAAATATAAAAGTGAAGGAAAACTGTTGCAGTTTATCAAGTATAAGTATTATCAACTAAATATAGATTAAAAAGTAAAACTACAAAAGGGGGATTATATTGTTGTATTACTTGTACATTGTTACCACTACTGTATTATAGGATTGTTATGTATTATTGATGACTTACTTACAGCATTGTGACGTTGCAGCTGGTTGAGGTGGTGAGAGAGAGAATATTCTCCACACTAAACTAGTCATAGGATTTATGTGTAAAATCTTAATCTGCTAAATGCATAGTTAGCCTATTGCAATACCCAAGTAAATGTAGAGATGTAAAATAGTACAATATTTAACTTGACTTTTACATGGATGATGTATCTTACCCAAGAAAAGAACCTCAAAACTTTACTTTGTGCAGTGTTTGAGCAGCTGTACTTAGTCACATTGCACCACTGGTGCTATGCGCACTCTCAATAACATTGTATATGCTGGTGCCTTTTTATTTAAAACTTGCTCTGGGCTTACCCACATTTTGGAGCTATTTTGAGCAACAGCACGAATACATTTTAGTCACGTCACATTCACTTCAATCTGAACTGCATTTGTAATATGTGCCTGTCTGTCTATCTGGGGTGGAAAGTTATTAAATCCTATTAACCTTCAACTCAAACCTTTACTTTGCAAATCAACAATATAATCATCAATATGGATAGGCCTGTAAAAAAGACTACAACAAAATAATAAAAAACACTAAAATACACAAGTTAACACATCAAATTTCTTTACTGAATGCATCTAATGTAATCCTTACATGGCGTCAGTTTCATTAAGAGACCACAGTGAGAGCTGGTAGGATTTTATAGATTATTTTCGTTATTCTCGTGTCTGTTCTGTGTCAAAGCCAAAAGTCAGAGGAAGACTGTTATCACAGCTTTTTAAATGCTCCATAAAAAAAACTGTTCCAGCTAATGTCTCTAGTGTTTGATACAAACCTGCACTGGCTTTACCATCTTTGGAGGTCCGGAAGATAATGTGATAATTACAATTATCTCAAATGCTTTGTTTCCTTTCTTTAAACAGAATTAACATTCTAAAATCTTCATATGCATTTGGCAAAATAACACAGAGATCATATCTCACCCTAAACCATTAAAAGTTAATGCCTCCAAAATGAAAACTTCCTTGGAAATGTGTAAACAAAACAGCGCTGCTTTAAAATGTCAGTATGATGTTTTGTCAGTATGGCAGTGGACTCTGGAAATCCATCAATCCTTATTTAATTCTTGGCCAATTTCTTTATTGACACTGATAATTACTGTCCTAGAATGTGTTTAGTTTCACGAATGTAACATTATGTCTATCACAGTGAACTGAGGATTTAAAGAGTGCAAGGTTTCACACATTACAGGCCACACATTACACACCATGGAAACTGTAACCCTATGGCGATGTAAGTGCTGTACATAACAGTATGTTAGAACAGAAAATGTGCACACCACATACTATATATATATATCATACTATATATATAGGGCGACACGGTGGCGCAGGGGTTAGCGCTGTTGCCTCACAGCAAGAAGGTCGCAGGTTCAAGACCTCCTTGGTCCGGGGCCTGGGACCTTTCTGTGTGGAGTTTGCATGTTCTCCCCGTGTCTGTGTGGGTTTTCACCGGGTACTCCGGCTTCCTCCCACAGTCCAAGAACATGCTCAGGTTAATTGGCAACTCTAAATTGCCCATAGGTGTGAGTGTGTGAGTGAATGGTGTGTGTGCCACGATTGGCTGGCGACCATCTGGGGTGTATCCCTGCCTCGCGCTGGGATAGGCTCCAGCAGACCCCTGCGACCCTAATGAGGAATAAGCAGGTATAGAAAATGACTGACTGACTATATATATATATATATGATGGACAGATTTAGATAATTAGGGAATAGTGCATTTGATGATATGATGAAATTATGGGTACAATTTTTTTTTATTATTACTTAGAAGCAACATATTTAGTTTTGCAAAGCTGTGCTAAGGCATTTGGAATTTGTTGGAAGGAATGAGAAAATCCAATCTGTTGTGAACAAGTGCCCAGTCATTTGGAGGTCATCGTCTTTTGAGAATATTAATTTCCAATTGAGAAATGAGCCAAAGCATTAGTGAAAAACTGTAATTAAGAGGGAGCATGCAGCCTGTAGAGACGTCATGATGCTAAATACTGTGACGGACTGACAGGAAGGTTTGCAAAACCAATGAGACATTGAGACATTTACTATGGCTATATAATTTCTACACTGGTTGTCATTTACAGGAATTTGTTGCATTGAGACATTAACTTATACTCTGCTTGAATTTTCATCATTCATATTATCCAGAGATGAACATGATGAATTTATTACTATTTATTACTACTTACTATTACTGTTTTCCTACTCAATATAAACTTATAGTATAAACTGTTTTAAAAATGAATTTAAACAATTGACAAAAAGCAATATACTTTATATTATAACAATTCCTTACATTTCATAAACCAAACTGTTTTATTATTATTTATATTTCAAACTATAATGGAGCATGCAATGGAAATACTTAAGTGCTATAAATTAAGTACAAGTAGGCTGCCTCAAAACTGTATTTAAGTAGGCTACAGTACTTGAGTAAATATACTTTGTTACTTCACCACTGGTAACACTGGACAAAAAAAGGATTAAATGACCAAATTAGACTAGATCAGTAATCAGTAGATTCCGATTCTTTCTTTCAAATCTACTAAATCAAACTACTTCTAACTCAAATCAAATCTAGTTTAGATCTTTAAAATAACAAAACAAATGCGATTTACATGAAAGTAAACATATTATCAACCATAAAAATGTATAAAATGTGCATAAAAATGTGTAGATAGATGTTTATATTACTATAGTGCATATTATTATTATTGCGTCACTGGATTATTGTTGATGTTTTGTAACCAACATTTAAAGTTCTAGGTGGTTGAGCTGGAAATAAAATAAGTAAATAAACAAATAAATAAATACATAAAAAAACATAATGAAATAGTATTGTGTAAAAAACTGTAAAAATGAAGTGTACAGGAGATACACGCAGCACACACGCACATACGCACACACACACACGCGCGCACACACACACTCACACTCACTTGACCATGTGATGTGAATGCCCCCCTGTTCCGGTTTCAGCAGCGGGAGGGAGGGAGCAGCAGTTGAATGTGAACCTCTTCACTGATGGAGAGAAGCGGACAACATGAGCTGCAGGAGTCACTCATCAGTCTGTCAGCGCTTCACTTCACAATAAAACACTTCTCTCCGCGTCCCGGATTAAAACCAGCGGAGAACCTCGGCCTTTGACGCGCAGCGGCTGCATTAAACTAGTTCACACGCAGACTCCTATAAACTGTTTTTCTTTGCCGGCGGCCAGGTCACCGAGCTCAGCTCACTGTGGACTGATCCGCCGCCACCCGACAGAAGAGGGACAACAACTGACTGTTTAACGATACAGTGCCACTTTTCCTTTTTAATTTTTTTTTTCCTCCGGTTCTGGTCCTGATAGAGACCGGATCACGTGCGCAGGTGACCTCAGAGCCTCGCGCTACCTTCCAAAAAGCCTGGAGGAAGTCAAGAGGAGAGGAGGGTAAGAGCTGTCTGCAGGGATTCGATTTCAGCTCAAAATTCAGCTGTACATTGTTGAGCTCAACAACCAGCAGCACTATTACTACTATTACTACTACTACTACTACTACTACTATTACTACTATTATTACTACTATTACTATTATTACTCTACGTTTTGCTAGATATTTCGGAGTTTTCTGATCCAGCAGTAGATGAGGGGATGAAGAGCCTGCTGACGAACTGCAACATGGCCACAGCGTTAATTGGCCTGCACCCTGACGCTCTTTGCAGCCGGTGGGATCAACCGCAGAACAACAGGAGCTGCCGAGCCGAGGGTTAAGTTGTCACGGACACTACCTCGTCAAATGACTCTGTCCTGACTCACGGAGGAGTCAGGGGGGGCGGTGGGGCCACGCAGCATGGGCAACTCCTCCGGTAAGGGCGAGGGGGAAGCAGAGGAGGGGAAGGATGGCGAGGAGGAGGAGGAGGCAGAAACCGCTGAGAAGAAGCAGCCACCAGAGGAGGAGGAGGAGGTCGAGCTCCCGCTCGGGGTGGAGGAGATGATCGAGAGCGGGGACCCCGTCCTGGACCTGAGCTACCGCAAGTTCAAGCGGCTGCCGTCGCGCATCTGCGGGCTGATGTATCTGGAGAAGCTGTACGCCTGCGGGAACAGCCTGCGCACGCTGCCGGACAGCATCTCCCAGCTGCGAGGCCTGCGAATACTCGCCCTGGACTTCAACAAGATGGAGGACGTGCCCCCGGCTGTCTGCGAGCTCACCAACCTCACCCGCCTCTACCTGGGCAGCAACCGGCTGACCAGCCTCCCGCCCGAGATCACCAACCTGCAGAATCTACGCTGCCTGTGGGTGGAAAGCAACTACTTCCATCGGTTCCCTCGTGAGCTGTACGCCCTGCCCCACCTCAGGTCCCTGCAGATAGGGGACAACCGGATGAAGGCGCTGCCCGCTGACCTCTGCCGCATGGAGGCCTTGAGGGGCCTGTGGCTCTATGGGAACCGCTTTGTGACCTTCCCCAAGGTCCTGCTGCGCATGGTGGGCCTGGAGATCCTGGACCTGGACCGTAACAAGATCTCAGAGTTCCCGAGCCTGAAGCGGCTGCATGCCCTCCGCCTGTTCTCTTATGACCACAACCCGGTCAAGGCGCCTCCCAACGTGGGCCCCGAGGTGCTCGTGGTCGGGGAAGGGGCCGCCGAGTTCCTGGAGGAGCGTGAGGCAAGGAAGGAGCGACGACGGAAGGCTGCGGAGAGAGAGGCGGAGGAGCTGGCCCTGGCCGGAGAGGAACCGGTCATTCACGGCATCCTGAAAAACAGTGGCTCAAACCGAGCAGTGGGCGGAACGCCAGCATCTGCAGGGTCCGCGGAGGTCAGGGAGGAGCAGCCCCCGGCGAGGGAGGAGGAGGAGTGGGACGCAGAGCTGCCGGTCACGGAGTATGACGGTGGCGAGCTGGAATACGACGAGGACGTAGTCGAATATGAGACGGAGGAGCTGGTCTTTGAGGGAGAGGGGTTGGAGTACGACGGTGAGGAGCTGGAGTACGAGAGGGCGCAGATGGACTACGAGTATGAGGAGCCGCAGGACACGGGCAGACATGATGGAGGGGCATGAGAAACCCCTCATACATGACATGTTTGAAGAAGAAAACGACAGTGTGACTTTTATTTGATTTGTTTTGGCTGTGCTGCTAATTTACTATCTAAACCAGGGGTGGACAACCCTGGTCCTGGAGCGCCACTGTGGGTGCAGGTTCTTGTTCCAACCAAGCAGGAACACACCTGATTTTACTAATAAAGCTCTGTAGCAAGTGCCCTAGTGGTTGATTAGTAGAATCAGGTGTGTTCCTGGATGGTTGGAACAAGAACCTGCACCCACAGTGGCGCTCCAGGACCAGGGTTGTCCACCCCTGATCTAAACTAACTTTTACTGTGAAAACAAATGAGCTGGGCATTATGGAAAATATAAAAATATGTACACTACTGTTCAGAAGTTTGGGGTCACTTAGAAATTTTCCAATTTTCCAGAATTTTTTCACTCCTTCTTTTCAATGAAGATAACTTTAAACTCATTAGAAATACACTCTGTGGTAAACAACTCATGGTGATAAATAAAAGTGGGAGTTTTCATGGAAAACACTAAATTGTCTGGGTGACCCCAAACCTGTGAATGGTAGTCTACATATATAAAATGACAGCGCCTGTGACATCCCAATCAGCTGCGAATATGTCAAATCAGAGCAGGACTCAGGTGGAATGTGTGAGTGTGTGTGTAGTTATACTATGAGTGGACACAGGAGATCAAGTCTTCCATTATTAAATATTAAATCAGCTGATGAAGTCAGTGTCAATCGTGTGTGATATTTCCTGAAACCACCACATTCTGTTTACTTGACTAATTCCACACAGCGTGGCCAGTTTCTGTCTCATACGCCCGCCTGTGCACCTTGGCTCGGCTTTTTGCTATTTTTATAAAGCGAGACCGTTCAAAGGTGTGTATTGGATTTAGATTTACAAAATATTTATGACATGCTAAACACAACCCCCCTGTCTTTTCTCAGTGTTGTGTAAGCAGTCCTGGGAGTGTCAGTGCCAAGAAAGAGAGGGAGACAGCAGGATGAATAGCTGGGGTGCCTCACCATAAAAGGCAAGTCCATAGGGAAGCTCCAAACATGGACTGACATGGACTGAAGTGGACTGACACCAAAGTCAAGTGGGGAGATTTTTTTTTCATTCATATAAAAAAAACAAAAAAAAACAAAGCCCCCTGCAGGTCAGAGGCTGTAGTCTGCCATGACCTTTGTGTACTTCCTTTTGTCGGCGGCTACACCGACTGCCTCCATCTTAACGTGAAGCAGACTGCCGCTTGTTCTCCTCTCATCTCTGCCCTCATTATTCATGCGGGGCTCATGTGTAATCTAATCCACATATCTTTTTCTCACATCTCATTGAAAGTGAAATATTTATCCCCAATGCTGAAATATTCATGGCCGCGCTCATATGGCAGCCAGTCTCCACTCCTGTGTTGCAGAGCAGACTCAAGCTGAAGGTGACAGCTTCACTTGCATTTCGCTCTTTTACATGCAAGTGCCCCCATTTTCAGACAGGCTGTATTGTGTGAATGTGTGTATGGGTTGCATCTTCAGCTGTAATACACGATCGCTTTCATTATTCACGAATCTTCAGTAAGTTTCTCGAATGAGTGATTGATGGTTTGGTTTGTAGAACATCGGAAAATAATGAAAATTTCCCATTGCAATTTTCCAGATTGCAAGTTGTCATCGCCCTAAATAATGGCCTAAGTCATTTTTTCAGGTTTCTGGGTAAACACAAAAAAAGGTATTAAATGTAGAGAATATTATATTTATTAGTCATTTCAATAGAAAAGGCCCTGACAGCGGATTACTGTGGACATACATAGAACGTTGTGTCACTTATGTAATATTAAAGAATAAAGTGACTTCAGGCCAATTCCTGAACATTCTAGTGTGACTAGAGTTGTCATAGTGCAAAATTAAAACTTACATTACCTGGAGTTAAATTACACAAAGGTCAGGTAAATCTTAGGAGTCGGTTCCCTTTTTCATCACTTTTCCAGGTCTTTTTATCTGTTTTTATATTGAACATAATTCATGTCCAACATCAGTTTTGATGACTGTGAAACCTGAGAGTGGCAAATTTTCAATGAAGTGAATTTTCACTCAGCAGGTATCAAAGTGTTTAATGGACAGAAGATCCTGGAACTTTCTTTCTTTCTTTATATTTGGCTACATATTTATTTCATTTATTGATATGAATTTATAATGAAGCATTATTAAAGTATATTGTGTGAAATTTAGACTAATTTACAATAAAACATTATATCCTATATGGTAATAATAAATAATAAACCTTATCACTCAGTAGAAATTGATTCAAGAATCATGTTCACAGCTTCTTCTGCACCTTAGATTGAAGCAGAAACCATCTTGAAAGCTTGACTTGGCCATTGTCCTGTATGGCATAAAGAGTATGATCCTTTCAACTCAGAATTAAGGTGATCGTTAAGGTTTCATTATTGGAGAAACTGTGACTACTTTTTTATTTTGTTTATGTCTAAATTATATAAAAAGGCAGAAAATAGTTTAAAAACAATATGCTAGTTACATCTTCCCAGAGCTCACAGTGATGTCTTCAGAAGTCTCATTTTGTCAAACCAATAGCCCAAAATCCAAAGACACACGGTTTATTATATTATTACAGAACAAAAAAACACAGCAATGTTGAAATTGTTTGAAAGATCATCACTACATCAGTAGACCTTTTTCATAGCAGCCATATTGAAATGAAATAGTAGGTAAACAAATCGCTGCGATCAATGATACTATAAGTTCACTTTAGTGTATCAGAATCTTTCCAGTGAACCAACATGAAAACCAGCAGCCACCCGACTGGTTAATCTTATCCGAACCTTAATTAGTACCGTCTCTTTACCTACTATTTCATGTCAATTTGGCTGCTGTGAAAAAGGCCTATTGTAAAAAACAATAGCTGATTCATTTCTGTTGACTGACGAATGGATTAATTGAGCAAATGAGCTTTCAGGTCTAATTATGTCACATGACGCATGCGGCTAATTAAAGATGATCAATTGTGTTTGCTGACAACAAACTTTTCTTGCCGTTACACCATGTGGTTTTTATTTCCCTCCTGTTTTGACACACCAGCCTCGTGACTGTTTGACTGGTGTTGGAAACGTAAAACCGCTGCAGTTTCTGAGAATTGTCCCACAGTTCTGTAGGTGTATCGTACGGAGCTGTGTGACACATAATGTGACACCGGTGGAAACACAATCCTCCCCTGCCTGCGCGCCGCTGTGCTCCTCGCTCCACAGCTGTGGGTGGCAAAACAGTTTGACACACTGCAGACGTCCATGGGAATCACTGCCATACTCAGGCTGCATATAATTATTTCGCTCATTAGTTTACACTCCTCTGCACGTAGGTCATTGACAGTAAGGCGGGCGGACTCGACGATGCATCATCTCATTCGTTCCCTCTTTGGCTTTCTCACTCACTTCACACAACCGTCTGACTGGCAAGCTTTTCAACTCAGACAAGAAGGACTCCGCGAAGAGCAGAAAATTAGCCATTGTTTGACAGAACTATTGTAAGGATCTCAGGATTTGATGCTAAGGATAAGTAATAGTGAAACAGTTCTTATTCACAGCTGCTGACTGTCATAACCAATTTAGAGCTCACAAAGAAACACTGCTTTTTATTTTTTGGAATGAGCACAGGAATGTGGAGGTCTGTCGCCTTGAGATGAACCTGTGAAACAAAAAAAGATGTTTGAGAGTCACAGGAAATGCATGCGTGACAGGACTGAGTGCAGCATGTGTGGAACCTCCGTACCTGTCCATGTCCAAAGGATTGTAGCTGCCGTCCATTTTAGAGCTCAGGATCTAAGCGGTTCTCCATCAGCATGATGACAGAACCTGGAAAATTTGTTTATTTTTTATTAAACTGATATTTGTCAATTTAACATGTACTTGATAATCTTCTAAAAGTACCACTTACATGCTATTTGAGTGGGTGGTGAAGTGCAAACAGTCAAAAGGTCTTGGCATTGAGAAGAAAAAAATCTCAACCCTCTGGAGCAACTCCAAATACAGAGATATTCCGTATATTTGTTGAGATAAACTGCTATTTCACCCTTTTCACCTCATCATCCTCCAAATTTGTGTATTCATTTTGTTCTGGAGTGACAGCAGAAGGGAGGTCTGCTGTAAGAGGCGTGGGATGTCAATGTTGTGATCTCAGTTCAGTCTTCTACAGCTGGACGGGAGGGCGTCGCCGTACTAACGGGCCCCGGCCAAAGGAGCGGAGATACGGTGGGTGAACCCAGTTTCTCATGAAGACAAGATGCTCAAGCTCGGCTTCGTCACAGTCACAGTGCCCTCGAACACACGCAGCAAAAGACATTTAAACCTCAAACCTTATAATAAAAAAATATACAAACAAAACATTTTCATCACTGAGTTGTGCATCTGGCGAAGTTGAACACCAGCAAAAAAAAAACAAGTTTAATGTACATCTCAATACAGTGCTGTACAAAAGATCTGTAGGCTTTCAGAGAGTGAGTCAATCTTTACTTTACAAGCCGTGCAGCTTTTTCTGTCCTGAAATGTGTTCAGTTGAAGGCCACAGTCACATGGTATTGTTATTGGGGAGTTACAGGAAGTTCCCCAACAGTATAGAAGAAGAAGTTATATATAACTTCTTCTTAGATTCAAAGGTGTGTATTGGATTTATTTTATTTATTGGATATATATATATATATATATATATATATATATATATATATATATATATATATATATATATATATATATATATATATATATATACTGTATACTTGTTTGTATAGGGCACAAACAATCTTGAGTATTCTGTTAAAAGAGACAAATTTATCAATATAATTAGTAAGTTAATTTTAGGAATCTTTGCTGCATGTGACATTATGTTGTTGTGTGTATATGTTGTCATTAGACCCTCCACCATCTGCTCCACAGTCTCTTTGGGGTAATTCCTCAGCTGATGGAAGGCACTCTCTCTGGGTTCGTAAATGACGTTTGGTGTTGGACCAGATGTGAGTTTGTAGAAAAAAAAACACAAAAATTTGAGGTAACACTTTCACTTCACTTGATTTCCAAAAAAAAAAGACTTTCTTATTCTTCTCTATTGGC
Source organism: Lepturacanthus savala (assembly GCA_030544235.1). Classification (NCBI taxonomy): domain Eukaryota; kingdom Metazoa; phylum Chordata; class Actinopteri; order Scombriformes; family Trichiuridae; genus Lepturacanthus; species Lepturacanthus savala. The sequence goes on from CM060465.1 coordinate 21,059,725, forward strand.
ATTTAAAATGCTTATTTGTGTTTTCTAGTATATGAGAAATTCGGTTTTCCAATACCAACAATTCAGTTTTTTTCATTAACTTAATTTCAATTTTTTTTTTGCTGTAAAATGAGCAACAACTGTTATTACATGCCATATATTATAGGGGCATATTTCTTTAGTAGAAAATAGTTCCTATGAAGACTAATCACAGCAAAGTGATTTTCTCACAGGGTCTTGAGAAGATGTGTAATCAGCCAAAATAAATAAACTGTAAGCCGAAACCTGTGCAAGTGATGTTAATCATTGTTGCTGATGAGACCTCATCCCATGACTGTGCAGGCGCTTTTGTACAACTGTGTTTGATTGACATTTCCTTCTCTATCCTGTTAGTGTTGGTGCACATACTTTATACCTGAATCATTGTCTTTCAGACATTTAGATAACACAGTAGGAAGTAGTAGTAGGAAAAGCACAGGTGTTATTAATAACATTAAATGGCTCTGTTTCAAGTGTGCCAGTGTGAATTTAAACCAGCATGCACCATATCAGAACCCTGGAACCAAAGCTAAATTATCATTTTTATAACTGCGATGTTCCAACTGTGATCTGTCTTCAGTGTCTTGAAAAAGAATAAGGGCAGCAATTTTCTGTACTTGTTTTAATGTCACCAAATTTCATGCAGTGTCAAACCAAAAATGAGTGTGTTCCTTCTCCCTGAAGAGTTTAGAAACGCCTCCAAAGACTAATAACAGCATTCACATCCTCAGTCTGCAGCCGAATGTGTCTCAGTGATGTGTTTTTAATAGTTTTCTAGGAAGAGAAATAACATATCCGGCTTTGGATACACACACAGAAAGTAGGATGAGTTCATTGTTGGTTTGGTGCTGCACATGAGATTAGAAAAAAATGGGGAAAACATAGAAAATCCCAGAAAATGATCACTATTGACCAGAGCAGAGGTCTAATCAAGCAGCATGGCTGAAAACACCCATGTTGATATAAAGGGCCTTAAATAAACAGTCATTTTCCATACCCGCTTATTCCTCATTAGGGTCACAGGGGAGCGGCAGAGATACACCCCAGACAGTCCATTGTGGGGCACACACACCATTCACTCACACACTCACAACGATGGGCAATTTAGAGTTTCCAATGCTTCCCAAGATATAAATACCAAAAACAAATCATCTCAACATATTTTTAGATATCCCCTCTCAAGATTCTGTCTAAAGCTTTAAAAAGAACAGGTCATGTCTGTGTCATTGAAAAAATGGAAGATAGAGACTTTTTGTGAATTATTTCCCAGTGAAACTAATTATTTGAAGTTTGAGAAGATACAAGAAGGATTTAAATGAAACCACAAGAATATATATATATATATATATATATATATATATATATATATATATATATATATATATATATATATATATATATATATATATATATATATATATGTGTGTGTGTGTGTGTGTGTGTGTGTGTGTGTGTGTGTGTTTGTATACAGGGGCTGTATAGTGATGTGCTAGCGGCTCATTTTACATTTTAATAACCTGTCAATTTGGCAGATTTTAGTGTTGAGTGAAACATGGAACAGAAATTATACACCTACACCTTCTTATCATCAAAAATGATATATTATTGTAATCAAAATCTTGCTTTCTTTGATATGGGACCTTTCAGCTGAAGACTGTGGAGCCGCCCTCACCTGCGCTGACACTTACCGACACTAAGGGCTGTCAGTGTGGTCCAAACTGGGCCTGTGATACACAGCAGGCCGCTGGTTGGCTGTGAAGCCCCAGGGATGAGGGGTGAAGTTCACCCCGCCTGTGATGTGACAGTTGTACAGTTCAAATCCGAATACTGATAGGTAACTGTTTCATATTATCCCTCCATATGAAGGTTTCCTCTCTCTCACCATTGCAGGAAGTGTCGTAGAATTTGTCGGTGGCCAGTCGTCCCCTGTCACCTGTTGTTCCAACAGTCGGCATGGCGATCCTCCCCTGCTCAGCCGTCTGTGACTGCTGTAATGGAAACCTTCAAACTGACAACAGTGATGGATAGCAAACTCCTCAGGGCATGTAGGCGGTGCTTCAACCACAAGCAAAAGCGGTAAACAAGGTGTAAACTCTTATTCCAGGTTCGACAGTATCCAACCCAGCTTAGAGGTTTCTGACAGAGTGATTACAGTCTAGAAAATAATGCAAAGGTGTTGCTTTCTCAAATGCTGTTTGAATGAAGTAAGTCAGCTTGTAGCCCAGCTTATTTCTATTTGCTCTGAATATAAATATCGCAGACAAAGGATCTGCCACCGCAGGGAAAATCTTCACTTACTCAACGTTCCTGCAACTCCAGATTGTTTGTTCACCGTTCTGTCTCGAGGTGGTTCTGTAGGTAAACAAGTTTCTGTTGCTAGGAGATTCAGCACCAGAACACAACAGCTGACAAATGAGCACAGAGTGAAAGATTCTCGGCCCAATGAAATATAATTCAAGAGTCTTTTGTTACTCATTTCACAATAAAACATATTATTTGAGGTTTGAGTCGTTACTAGAGGAATATGAATCAGATCTTCACAATTGATTGAGCCACAAGAAAGTGGGTGGAGCTTTGTGTTTGTATAACAGATGTGTATACATAATAATAATAATAATAATTTTAAAAAGTTGATTGGGTGAACTTTTGTAAATTTTTGCATAATAAGTTTAAAATACTAAAATAAAACATTTCTTTACATATACCAAGAAATAGATAAACAAATGATGCAGGTACAGACGCTTAAAAACTGGGAAAATGTATTTTGTATTTCATGGGGCCTTTAACACCAGATGATGCTATTGTTTCTTAGGTTTGTGCTTTATTTCAACTCCAGTTCTTTGTGAGTAAGACCATATTACCTCCCACATACTGTTCATATTCTGATATCCTCTCATTATGAATCAATATGCTAAAGTTCTGAACAGCATATCTAATTTAGTTTCATTAATAAATACCTCATCAGTCATAACAAATGTGTGATTAATCCCAAGTGGAGTATTGTATCAGCTGGAACAAATTGCAGAATACATTTTTTTAATAAAATCACTTTTTGTGCATTTATTGTAATTGTGTATATTGAATACAACATATTGCAGCTTAATACATTTCCATGTATATTGTGTTTATCATGCTATCGACACACACCAAATAAAATGGATTATATAGTTACTAATGTATATCTGTTTAAAATCAAAGTATTTCATTCCTTAAATCTTAGGTATTTATTTAAAGTTCTCTTTCCACTTTGCATGTCTCTAGTGAAGTTAATTAAGTCTTTCACATAAATCTTTAGCAACACATCTCTCCCACAGCTGAGTGGACATTCCTCTCCACATCCACCGGATGGCAGTGTGACGCCACCGTGGTACCCTGACTTCAGCTGAGCCCAGAAGAGATGTAAGGTTATGTAAAAAATGATGGATGGCTTGAAATTTGCATGACATCTTGATAAAAATGTCCATCCCATACAGGGAATACATACGGGGAGTTATCATCCACCACTGGGGAGAAAATGTCTGTACATCATCTACACATCTGTAAAACCTGCATCTAGATGAGCATCACATTTTACTCTTGAGGATAATTCACCTTCTGGTGTATTTTGAACATCAGAAAAAAAAATGGTCTGAGCTGGACATCACTTTGCTACTAATTACGCCCCAAGAGAAGGACTTCTCTATTATAAAGAGAGTAAACAAGTGAGATCTATTCACATTGCACACAGTCTGCTACATATCAGAAATCCCACATGCTTTTCAAACACACAGATTTACGAGTTTCATTATGAGGTGGGATTCTGAAGTAGAGCATAAACCCAGCATTCTTTTTTTCTTTTCCATGGCAACTTGCTCACCCTTTGGATCAGTCCATCACTACATCTCACATTCTCACTTCCAATTCTTTCTCTTTTCATCTCATTTCCTTGGACTCACACTGCATCTTCACCTCTGTCACGTCACTTTTTTCTGCCTTTCTTCCCTCCATCTGTCCTTCGCTGGCAGTCGGCGGCGCCTATCTTTACCAAGCTGTTGCTTTGCCGTTCCACAGTCTATCTCGCTTGACATGCTGTCGTGCCAAGCCGGGAACTGTTGATTATCTTCTCAAAAAACACAGGGAAACGCCTGCATCATTGAAACTGACAGACTATTTCCTGCTTCTTTTCTTTTTAACACAATGTGCACATTATTGGGATTTCTAATTATAAACTCATAGGAATCCATGCCGCGGGAAGAGACCGGGTGCATATTTTCATTCCAGTCAAAGATTACACCAGATGATTTTTCTTCTTTGAACGACTTCAGCCAGAGAGGAGGAACTGATCAGTGGAAGCACCTGCTGTACTCGATCTGAAATTAAAAACCTGCAGACTCTCAGCTCTCCTCTGTACCCGATTGTTTATCTCTGCAATACAGCAATCCGTGTTTGTTCTGCATATGCATCATTCACATATAACACCAATGTGCTTTAGCCCTTTGAACAAAGGAGAAACACAAAGGGACAATTCCTGCAGGCTTTGCAACAGTTTGCACTTGAGATGACACTTACAGTAGAATACAGAGGGAGCTAAAAAAAGGTGGGTGCAGTGGTTCTAAAAATAGACGGAGGTGATGTGAGCAAGGGTCTCCCGTCGAGTTGATGTGCTTGGCTTGCCTGCAGCCGTCTGTTGTAGTTCGGGGAGAGACAGAACCTCGGCCCCAGTCTGCAGGAGCTTGGCTGTTTCAGTGCTCGTCTGTGTTTCCCGCCCAAGTCTCTGCACCTGATACTCTCCTGCTCTGGGAGGAGAATCTTGGTTCAGTATCCTGATTCTGTGTCTGCCATAGAATAGAATGGAATTAGTATTTAGGGAGACATAAAGAGACAGCTCAGGCACTAAGACCCTTCTTTGTGTGTCAGGTCTCAGAGGCGCTTTCTCTCTGCTCCACTGCCTCACTGGTATGTTCTTATCTCCTCCCTGCTTCCTTTTTGACTTCTGTATTAATAGGTAAATCTGGCACAGACAGTTGGAGTAAATTGCATTGTCATCTTTTTCCATTTCGAGGTTCAGCCCACTTTTGCGCATGTGAGGCTAAAGGGGAGGACTGAGCAGAGAGAATTCAGGCATAAAACAAGACATTTAACGTTAAAATGAGTCAATTTCCTGAAATGTATATGACAGGCCATTCTGTAACGTGATGAGAAACAGATTAAATTAAAGAAAAAAATAATCTATTACACTATCATGTTGATGTAGTAAGATATGTCCTTGAATGTTTATGCCATTGCATGTGTGATTAATTGAACCTGGAACACACATGTTGTTGAAATGAGTTCAAAGGGTCAAGTGAACCAAACTGAACAACGCTGAAGCTAATTAAGCTACAAGAGAAAATCTGCCCTTGAAAAAAATAGAATGGAGGTTTCCTTCCACGTGTAGCATGTAGTTGCATCGTTCCTTTTACCTTCATGCTGGCTAATGTGTTGCAGAAGCTTTCCTCTAAATTGTACAGTACATTTTTAATTGCTCTCAAAGGCAAAAACAATCTTGCAAATTGCCAACTCTATCAGCAAATGATGGGACATGTTCAACCGGAATGATGTCATTACAGTTTCTAATTATTTATCTGGCAGTTTAATTACACCGTACGTGTATGTGTTAACAATTTTTAAATTAAAAGTTAAAACTTGAAATGTCACCTCGCGGTTGTATGCCTCCGCCAACCACATCATTCATTGTGTCTATGCTTGGCTCAGCTTCGGTGTTCTTGTTCTGTCTATGCAAGTGTGTAGGTTCAATGAGTCAAATTTCTTGTATGTGTTTACATGTTCGGCCAATAAAGCAGATTCTGATGAAACAAAAAGTTGTAGCCATGACAGAAGAAAACACTGCATATATGGATTCTACTGCAACGCAATGAGAACTTCTTTTGAGATTACAATGACCTTTGATCCCTAAAATCAGTTCACCCTTGAGTCCAAGTGGACATTTGTGCCAAAATCAAATGAAGACAAAATATCCTGAAAAACATAATGCCTCCATCCAGCCACAGTTCTCACTGCTGTGAAGGCATAAAAAAATCACTGCAGCCATCAGTATGTGGACACCCCTCTAAATTTTGGTCTGGACTGTTTTTAAATAGATATTTAAGATAGACACATCTGTTTCAAATAAGGGAATCAAGGAAATATTTATGGAGGTGTCTCAGTCAGGAACATTATTGTCAAAGATTTAAACCATTGTCCAACAAATGAAAATACACTCACGCTTGGCGCTGATGGCTCCGCTCTCAGGATGCTCCCTGGATTAGCCAAGCAGCTTTTTAAGCAATACAGAAACCCCCCTGGGTAGGGGAGAGTGGGCCCAAAGCAAGACATTGAATTCCAGTTAAACCTCTGAGTCCTGCCTTGCCAACAGCAGCAGAGTGTGGCAGGAGCAGTGTAGGAGGGACTCATATTTAAAATGATGTGAGACTGGCTGTGATTGGAGTGTGACTGATTAGACAATGTGATTCAATCAGATGTCTGTCAGATGATTACAGCTGGGGCATATGAACTAATGCAGCGCTCGATTTTGCCATCACATAAACTATATGGCTGTCCACATATGTTTGGCCTTGTGGAATAGAGTGAAATGATGAAATCAGTAGTCAATCAATTAATCAGCTGACCAACAAAAATTTTGATAGTAAAATAATCCAATTTAAAAGGAAAATGCCAACATTTTGATTGTTGATGTTTCTAAAATGAAAATAAATGAAATATCTTTGGATTACGAATCTATTTGAAGATTTTGCCTAAAGCTCTGGGAACTGCTTTTTTCACAATTTAATGAATTTTATAAATAAGATTAACTGAATAGACTGCAAAAACTGAAATCTTAACAGGTGAAGATATCTTGTTCTTGAAGAATTATCTTATTCCACTGGCTGATAATTTAGCTAATTTCATTTTTTCTTGATTTGGGTCAATTTGGTCTTGTTTTAAGAAAACAAGACTAAAATGAAAATAAATAATCTAAATTAACTGTCAGTGGGATCAACGTTGGACTAATTCTACCAAAAACAAGATTATTTTCACCTACTAAGATTTCAGTTTTTACAATGTAGTTGCAACTTTACTTCCATGATAGCATCTACAGTATCACTCTTAATATAACCAGTAAGAAAGACCAATGAATCGGACACGAGTGTAGTAAAAATGGTTCTTTAATATGGAACAAAATCAGAGCTCAGCTCCATGGCTCCATCCACCCAACACACTCTGCAACACTGATTGGTGGAGGAGAACGAGAAAATCAACCAGTAAGATCACAGTCCGCTCGGCCAAAAAACAGGAGAGGCTAAAAAAACATGGAACGCAAAACCAAAGCGGTACTGGGTGTGACCTCGAGACGCCCTCAGTCCCTTCCCTTTCTGACCCAGGACGTGACGCACAGCAACAGGCCTCGCTGCCTCCTTGGGCTCTCCGACCTCCTCACCTACCTCACCTGTTTGGTCGCCCCAGGAGGCCAGCGGCTCCTCAAGCCAGTCGGTGACCCAGTGACCTCTCGGCAGTGGGGGGGAGCAGGTGAAGTCGGTGCGGGGGGCGGCGTTGGAGGAGCAGCGAGGCTGGTGTGGGTGTGCTCTCAGTTGTGGGTTTGAGTTTCTCAGAGTGGACGTGAACACAGACAAGACATCTTGGTTATTGTCATGGCTCCAGCAGAAATGTCTGTGGTTCTGTCCCTCTGCGGGTTCACGCCAGCCTCTATACGTGAAAACCGAATCGTCTTTACAATGTCGCTCGCCCGAGATTCAGATGGAATGTTTGAAGATTAAAGTTTGAGGAAAATGTGAAGGAGCAGGAGGGAGAGGACGTCTGTGGAGGCGGCCCAGTAAGAACCCATCACTATCCTAACACAGGGACATCAACAGAAGTACTACACAGATATGTACACAGCAACCAAGCAACACATCGGAATACTGAGTAATAAATCTGGTGCGGGAAAGGGAAGGTCATAATTGTCCACTACGAATGCACATATCCCACTACTTTTTGTGTAGCTGGTCCAATCTTTAAGGCTATTCTCTTGCTCTTTTGCTACAAAACGGGGTGGCAGAGGAGCCACCGCCACATAGAGTTGAGTCACAGGTCTGTGCTTGACTGCTGAATATGGCTGCTTTTTGTTTCTGTGCGCTGTGCTGACAGCTGCCCTTCTCCTCTGCGTTGGTAGTATAGAGCCGAGGATAAGCCTCAATCTCTGGGGTTGAACCTTAACGAGAAAAAAAACATGCGGATGAGGCGCATGGCTCCTCTTTTTTTCTTTTGTGCTAAATCATTCTCTGGTCTACAGAGCTCTGTAGGGAAAACAAGGTGTGCTACAGTAATGTGGTGGGTGAAGAAAGAGAACTACTAATGGACAAAGAATTTACAGATTGATGGGGAAGCATGGATTACTGTGAAATTAGACTCTGGTGGTATATGCATTACCAGCTGAATGGGAGAGTAAATGAACAATCGAGCGGAGGAAGTGGAAATCTATACTCAGTGGAGGATTAAAATGAAGCGTTGTAATGAAGAAGCAGAGTGGACACGAGGAAAGGGGGTGGAGGGGTGGAGAGGGCATCTGCCAGCTTCAGCTATCACAGTCATCCTGCACCTTAACACACATAGCGTCACGTGACAAACTACATCAGAGAGAGGGGGGGGAGGGAGGGAGGCACTGCACAGAGAGCACTAGCACTACCATGGACGGACACACACCTAACACACACACACTACTGCACGGGGTCCCAGTCTGCGTTCCACTGCACTCTCCTGGCTGCCAGAACCTCGCTGTGTCTTTGTCGAGAAGAAAAAAAAACCCAACAAACGAACCGATTAACAAACAAACGGACAAAAAGAAGAACAACACACACTTTGGATCCCACTGGCTATAATAAAAAAATAAACCAAGAAACAAAACCTAGAATATAAAAAGAGCCAGTGGCACCAGGTTTTACAGAAAGCATTTTCTCAATAACTGGCTTTTGAACAGCTCTACGCTTTTTCTTTTAGTCTACCAAGTATATACTATTAACCTTACCAGGCAGCTAAAATCTATACAGTACTGTCATTTTTCATATATTTATAGATATTTATACACTATACAAAGTTGGCAAAAATACATAAATAAATACATTAAATTAGATTGTACACATCACAATTGTGTGTTTTTAAGTCGGAGCACTCTTTGTTGAAGAGGTGGGCCATGGCAATTTGAGAAAGGAGGTGAAGAAACAGGAGTGTTACCCTCGACATCCCAAATGCAAATGGTGTCACCATCAGACTAGGTAAGTAATATTTCAGTGTATGGCGTTCAATTAAGTGTATTGCTTGTTACCTACCTGATCGAAACAGTCCACATTATGGCAGGAGTTAGAGGCTGCTCTAACTTAATCACAAAGTCTATTTACAAGTCATTTATCAACCAGCGAAGGAAAGAAAGATATTCTGGAGGATTTAGGGAAAATGGTTAAAAAAAATGTTTTCAGTGCACCGATAAATGACAGATTGTGTGTGTGTGTGTGTGTGTGTGTGTCTGTGTGTGTGTGTGTGTGTGTGTGTGTGTGTATGTGTGTGTATTTTCTGGCTCCTCCTGGGACTCCCTCTAAAGGATGGTGTTACAAATGAAGGCAGGACTGTATCCTGTGTCCTATTCTGCCTGCAGACAGCTGTTGGGAGTGTCTGCTGCTGTACTTTATTAACATCTGTGGTGGAGACAGTCCTAAAAGAAACATGAACCTGACAAGCTCCATCCCTGCATTGTACACAGGCCCAGCAAGATACATAAGGCTATGGCATATGTAAAATAAGAAAGTGGGCGTGCAGACACCTGCAGTGGAAATAACTGGACTGCAGCCCTGTGTTTTATTTTTGGGATGCAGCAGTGGGCTGACAAAAAGGCACAGGGAACATTTTGGACATTTGGAAAGATTAATCTTGTTTTCCCTGACATTTTTTGGAATGATTTAAAACCCTTATTTCCGCTAAGTCTGCCATATTGACATTCATATTTTGGCTCCTGCATTAATCCTGGGTTTTTCTTTGCTGCATGTGCTGGAGTTTGAGAGCTTTACCAGAGGCGGTCGTAAGTCACACATGTGCGAGTCTCAAGCAAGTCGCATGTTCCTATGGTGAGAATCAAGCAAGTCAAGTCAAGCCCCTGCTATGTCAAACAAGTAAATTCATTGCTCAAGTCAAGCAATTCACAGGTCAAGTCGAAATCAAATGTTGATGATCTACCCCAGTTTCCCCTTTTAAACCTGTAAAGGAAGGATGGAGAATATCCTGGAAAATGGTTGGAGCATGCAGCATTTAGAAAAAAAAATACAATTCAAAAGTCAAAACCCCATTTCTTAAGACTTCTCCCTGAAGACACGCCTCCAGAGTAAAGGAATGGTAGTTGAGTTTCATAGACAAATCACCATCCAATAATGTTCAACGTGACACCTACAGTGTTTAGTTGGAGTTTATTCAGTCCTGCCCATTCTCAGGGAAAACAGAATCCACCCTACCTTTAAAAGACAGCGGTTATGAAATGTTTAACAAAAAGTGCTTATAAACTTCTCAATATCTAGAGTCATACATCTCAAGTCAAGATCAATCCTCACGTCAGAAATACCAAGTCTAAATCAAGTCGAGTCTTTCGTTGCTGTTATTAAGTCAGAATTCTGAATCAAATCCCCCACATCTGGTCCTAATCTGACTAATCAGGCGACGAACCTGTGATGTGGAGATATCATAGCAGTAAGTTGTGCTTAATCATTAGTCTAACCCCAAATAATAGGCTGAATCATGCATCATTGCATGCAGTCTGTTTACATGGTCAGATAGAGAGTGTGCCTCCTTCGTCTGGAGTCTACTCCTTCCTCCTCCATACATGCCCATCCCCATATATATATGGCTGCCAGCAATACAGACTTCAAATTCAATGAGGAAGTCATCATCAGTGTCAGTACAAGGCCAATCCCATCTTACACAATGGCATTACAGTAAATCCCCAAGCCTATAAGCAGACGGGGTGAGATGCGATGCCAAGTGAGTGGACAGAGTGACTCCGCAGACAGGTGAGCGGCCATCTCACACAGCCAAGGAGCTCTCTGCTTTTGATGTTTGTAATAAAATACTTGTTTTATGGCATAAATAACATCAGCTACAATGGGTTTGTGCCACATATCACTTGCACCAGGTTTATTTCCTGGAGGTGTGTGTGTGTGTGTGTGTGTGTGTGTGTGTGTGTGTGTGTGTGTGTGTGGTGTGTGTGTGTGTGTGCGGGGGGTGGGGGGTAAAGGTATGTGGCAGTGTTGCTACAGTGGGCCTGGGATGTGTTGGGTATCACTCCTTCCTTTTGTTTCTCTTGCCCCGACCTCACGACACCTCCAACAAAAATATAGCGGACATCAAAAGCCCTTATTCAAGAAGGGCAGGTATAATCAGCTTCAGCATCATCAACATCACCACTGTTATCATGAATATCATTGTTTTCTTCATCAGTTCAAGTGACAAATGAAAACTTGGTGTACAGCAATTGTTAATTTTCACCAACGATATTTACATAAAGTTTCCAAAAACAGAAGGATTTTTCTTATCATGTTTTTGTAAAGAAATAAACCCAACACAAGAACACCAAGCACACACATACATACACACTGACCAACAGTCAAATGTGAACAAAAAAAAGAAAAAAAAAGATATTATTACTCATTATTGTTTTTTATATTCATTTTTGTTACCATTTAAATAATGCTTACTTGAACCCTGATTGGGAGAAGTCACATCGGTTTTTCAACAGATGCTTAAAACAATTGAAAGGGTGAGTTTGGGGAGGCGAGGTCTGTCTGTGCAGGGTGAAACTCACACAGGGACTGACTGGGCAAACGACAAAGGTGACCCAGAAGACTTCTGGGCTGACTCATCAGCCATCATAATATGATTCAGCAGAATAAAACATCAACTGCAGTCCCTCCAGGATGAGATTACTACAGCCTGATTTTAATCCACCCACAGACACACACCTAAAGTTCTCCAAGACATAAAGCACAGTGTACCCATAATTTAATATTGCACAAACAACAGCAAAGTAGGCATCTTTCCAATGGAGTGAGTCATTGACGCGCAACTTAAGAAAGCCATATCCATCAAGGAAAACTAGTGCAGAAGAAGCAGGAAGGAGCTGAGAGTATGACAAGGACAAACACTATCATCAGATTTAGAGAATATCTTGCTAATCCCTGGCAAGCGGGTGTGACCCCTTCAGCCAATAAAGCTTTCAGCTATTTACAAAGTAAACAGAGAACCAAGGCTGCTGGTGACCATGATAAATTTGGGTGTGATACACCTATGAATAAACATTTAAGAGAAGATGGCGTCCAGGACTGACGCTATGAACACTGAGGCTGATAAAGGTTCAAAATAGTTATGTTTCCATCTTCTCGTCAAGCAAAGTGATCTTTTGAAATCTTGCAAAAAAGAAAATGAGATTCATCCTTTTGATATCATGAACGTTTGTACCAAATTTGACCACAATCCAGCCAATAATTGTCGAGACGTTCAACTCAAAGCTATAAACGAGAACCTCTTGGCTTTGGTAGAAGGACATTTCAGGAGATCAGCAGAAGTCACTGAGACACATATCCTGGGAAACCCAGGGTGTCCGTATAAAATCGTATGCCATTCCATGAAGTAGAAAAAGTTCACTGGATAAATTGGAACCATTTGATTGATCTTTTGGTGCCGCTAGATCTTTGGTGCGCTAGATGCCGCCCAGATTCAGCCTCTGGACACTACAGATATCTGTATCAACTCCCATTACAATCCAGGCAGTGGTTGTTTAGATATCTCAATCTGGACCAAAGTGGTAAACTGACAGACCAACAGAGGTGTGGGCAGTGTCGGCCATGTCTGTAATCTTGAATAAAACCTTTGTGACCAACCAATAATTATCCACACCTGCAGCGAGCAGTTGGTTCTGCAAGGGAATGGAGCGATGGCGACAGACGAGGTTTAGGGTTAGCCCATACACAGGAAGAACATCCAAACTGAGAAAATATGGACTGGGAGCATCTGCAATGCTGCCATGCTGTATTCATGAGCTCAGGATTGTTGAAGGTCATTGCAAACAATGTTGTTGCCAACAAAACACAATAAGTTTAGAGGTGTGAGACAGGTGGCATTTAGAAATTTCTTTCGCCTTTATACTGTTTGGCTCTGAGCTTAAAATTAATTGTAATGGAGCTGCTGTCAGCTGCCAGCTGACTGCTGGCAATGAGAGAATATAATGTTTGGCACTTCTTGTTATTTTATGGAGTTTTGCAGCTTTCTCGATACTCTGTGATGAATTATATTTTCTGAAACACTTTCCCTAAGTAAACAACTTATTTAAAATGCATAAAAGTGCAGCTGATATTGAAAAAAATACATTTGAATAATTATTTTCTTCAGCTTTTCCTTAACTTTGTGACCTTCAAGATGAATATGAATAATCCCTTGGTTTAAATTAGATATAGTAGAGCAAATATTCGCCTGTGTGTGTGTCTGTGTGTGTGTGTGTGTGTGTGTGTGTGTGTGTGTGTGTGTGTGTGTGTGTGTGTGTGTGTGTGTGTGTGTGTGTGTGTGTGTGTGTGTGTGTACAAATTATTTCCTAATAAATTTACACTGAAACAATAGCGGTTACTCAGAATTGTTGACAGCATTTAACTATGCCAGTTAGTAACAGGCCTCTGTCCTTAGGGTGCATCAAAGTTTTATTGGCCAATTATTTGATGACAAGCAGTGATTAAGGCCTCTAAAATGAAAATCAAGATTCATTTGGATTTACATTTAAGAACATAAAAGTGCTTAGTGGTGTGCTGCAAGTTTAAAAACTCATCCCTGTAGCTTTTCTGCCTGAGTGGCATACTGTGCCTCTTATTATTAAAATAATTCTGTATCCCCCAGTTTAAAAAAACATTGTAAAGCTCTGTAGCATGGTAAATTATCAATTCTTGAGCAGCATGTAATATTGGTGAAAGGTCCTGGTTAAGATATTGTGTTGACTCTTCACTCTTCACACCTGCATATTCAAACCCTGCTTGGAAATCACAGCTCCAGAAACAATCGCTTACTGATTAGTTTCTTCATGTTCATTGGCAATCCGCTGCATCATTTTCATGGTTAGTAATATGAGTACTTCATGATATGTAATATTCTTAGCTAGCATTATCTATACAAATAGTGTGTCCCTCGGGTCCAAAGAAGGAGATATTGCTCCTTTTTGACCACCTAATGGGAGTGTAATGTGCTGTGACACTGCAGGCAGTGGCTGTCAAAACAGTGGGCCCTGTTCCACGGCTGGCCAATTGTTCTGAAGGGTGCTGGACTGGATCAGCACATCGCAGCAGCCAGCACCGAGCCTCAAATGAAACCGCTCAAAAGACACTAACAGCATAGTGCGCTGCCCAGACTTAAGAGAGAAACTACACTAACCCGGCACACATTAGGCTACCAGCACACATTTTTAATTGTCTCATGGTGAACATGTTAAGTTCAATCAAAGCAAGCACAAAAGCAATATAACTATGAATTATTACATGATAGTTGAAGAAAATGCACTGTGAAAGGCAAAGAATTTGACAGGGCCAGTGTTAAGAAGCTGCAGTTGGTTCCAACCAGAAAACAAACATTGATTACCTCCGCCAAGGAGGTTATGTTTAAGCTGGCATTTGTCTGTCTGTTAGCAAAGTACCTCAAAGTTTTGGCCAGATTTTCACCAAATTTTCAGCGAATGTTGGGAATGATACCATGGACAGATGGTTAAATGTTGGTAATGATCCGGATAAAATCATGGTTTCTGGTTCACTTTGAATTTTTTTTGCTTGGTAAATGGACCTTCAAATAGGCGTTGTTGTTTAGGGGCACCTGGTGGTAATATCTTGCATCTGCAAAGCTTGTTTTCTTGTCTCACTAGAGACACAAAGAGGACTTTGACTACTGTGCTCTCAGAGTTCTTTTCTAGTTTTTTTTTTTGTTTTCCTCACTTAGAAGTAAAAAAATAAGCTGCTGCAGTAAAAAAAAAAATCCTGATTAGTTGGATTTTATGAATGTAAAAACAGACAAACAGGCACAGTAGAGTATAAACTATACTGCCGTTTTCATATTGCTGCTTTATATCTGTTTAATTTAAGTTACAGGAATATTGAGCTGAGTTGAATGTGCCCAACAAGCAGGGCAGCTACCAATACAGTATGTGGTGCTCTCAAGCACTCAGGGAAGAGATAATGTCTAATCTGCTTCTACAGTATCTCATAGTCACAGATCCAGACCATCGCCTAATATCACACCCGCCATCAGTGATACGCAGCCGGTCGGAGTTTCTTTCACTCTTTCACTCACAGTTTCCAGACATGCACCCACTTTTCAACATCATCCTCGTTATAGACCTGTACCGAAGCATCCAGACTCTTTGTTAGAGGTCTAATCTTCTTGCTGCTGATTGACACGTTGTGTTGGAAAGCCTCCTGCTGCCAGGAATTAAACAGACACACGGGCGCGCACGCAGGTACATTGGGAAACATAAGAGGAACAAAAAGAGGAGGATGAGAGCCCTCCATCCATCCTGCGTGTCCTCTACCTCTGTCTCCAAACCCTGAAGTCACAGAGCAGACTTAGCCTCTCCCCAGTTGCTGCTCACCCTTCCAGGTACTCCTCCCTTAATTTTCACCAATCAAAACGATCATCATCATTATTATTGTTATTACATTTTCAAAAAGTGCAGAGAGAACTTCCCCGTGCCCTCGTTCAGAAGGCAGGGCAGTAAAGGAGGATGGGGAAACAATGGCAGTAAGAAGAGCAAGAAGAGCGCAAGATGAGAAAGAGAAAAGAGAAGAAGATTTCTGCTGAGTCAGAATTATGCTGCTCCTGTGAACACGCACGCACACACATACACACACACACACACACACTCATGAAAGCAACAGGCACACGTTAATACAGCACACCACACAGTCAAAACTGTTGGGAAGGCCGAGAAATCAACCCCCATCAGCACAAACAAGGCAAACCAAGAGCACAGGCCAGTACGCAGAATTCAGAGCATCAATAAACAGACAGAAGTGTGCACAAATAGCACAAACTTTGCTTTTTGCTTCTGTTTACATCTTAACATTGGAAGAAAATTCTTTAATTGGTTTCCTCAGTTGGTGATGCTGTGAAAAATGACATCATCGTATCTTGGGAGATTTTTTTTTTTTTTGATTGTTTATTTTTTTTTTTTCATCTTCTTTTTTCTCTCTCCATGTCAGGGCATTTTGTCTGGAGAAATCAGGAGCGATCCACTTCATGAGTTTATTGTGTTCCTGCTTTCCCAGCTTCGGAAAGTTCAGTTTATATATATTTATATATATATATACTTTTTTTAATCTCTATTTTTGTTTGGAGCTACAGCACAGCACCCACAGCACACAGACGACAAGGGGCGGGGGGGCCAGAAAGGAGGGACGGGGGGGTTCACTAATATTGTGCCAGAGGAAGAGAAAGAGGGAACAATAAGGAGAAAATGAAAGAAAGTCCAGAGAAGAAAAAAAAGAGAAGGGAGGGAGGAAGAGACAGCAGTATCAACAATTCCATCTTGAGTTCAGCTGGTTTCATCACGAAGCGAGTATTGATTGCTTTCGACAACTTCAGCTGAACATTAAACCACTTTTGAGTACAAGGACGGAGGACTGAAATGGGGGAGAGGATATAGTACACTTGAGACAGATGGCAAGGGGGCGCCGACAAATGAAGAGACAGGAGAGATGGGAAACAGCAGACAGGCTATGGATAACATACTGTATATCAGCCACGTGTATAAGGGAGTTCTGCCAATCTATACGCCTAATATATTAATATGTTTATGTACATACAGTACATACTGTATAGCATTGTGTACCTGGAATAGTCATACAATAGGATTATATGAGATTAGATCATTACTTAAGATTCTCTGTGATCCCACGGGACTGGCACCTTCAATGGGTCAGGGGTTGCAGTGCAGTTCAGAACCAAGGGGTCGACAAAGAGACCGAATATCAGACCTCCACAGGCAAAGTGCATAAGGACAGACAGACATACAGACAGTCAGAAACAGGGGGACCATTGGCAAAGTGGTGAGACGCTGAAATTAAGACACGGAGAGGAGGGAACCAAGAAGAAGTATAGAACTCAGTCAAAACAATAGAGGGCTACAGGTTTTGAAAGAAAATAGGAGAAAGAGTTTAAAGGTTTAAGAGAGCAGATGGCTAATTGTACCCGTGTTTCGCAGCCTGGCAGCAAGTCAGTCTTGTGCATAAGGACGGGAGTGGAAGGAGTGGGAGGGACGGGAGGAAGATAGGAGACTGGAAGGGGGCCATGGAGGAAGCTGGGGCGGTGCGATCAGGCCTTGAGAGCATGCCACTGGGCGACGTTAGTACGCGGCCGAGCCAGCATGTCTTTCCAGTGCTTCACCTCCGCTGGGCCACTCTTCCACGATAAGTAGATCTACAAGAGGAGAAAAGGGATAATAACGGAGAATTATCTGTTAAAGCGACAGGCATTCGGACACAGATGTGTTTTTTCTACAATATCGGATATATGGCACGTGGTGCGCAAGAGGGACTGGTGTCTCGCAGTGTTTAGTTTAGAAATATAATTATATGAAGGAAGTTGTCTGAGTCTTTTACGGATGGATTTTAAAAAGCCTTTTGCCATTGAAGTCGTAAAGGTATCGTGTGAAATTTCTGGTGGGCCCTGGTGGTAAGTTTGCAGATACAACCACAGTGGACTCAAGAAATTCAAGAAATGTCATTTATTCTCAGCTACTGAAGAAACATGACGATGGAACACGGCAGACTTCACAGAGGGACCAGACAAAAAGAGCTCAATCTAAGGTAATAAAACAAAGCAATTCTTATTCTGATTTAATTATATACTAATTAAAACATGTTTATGAATATTATATTCCATTTCTGTCAAGATGTAGATGTAATCTAATCTAAAAAACTATGGCTAATGCAACAAGTTCCAGAAAAGTCCAGCTATGGACATGAAAGTAAAAAAGCTGCATTATAAGAAGTAATACAATGTTTTTCATTTAAATAATTACATGCGGTAATTATTGCTTATTATGAAAAGTGTGTTCAGTCATTAAATTTTCTGTGATACAGACTGCTAGATTTAGCAATATTTGGCAGAACAGACTTGTCAGAAATAGAATATATCATTGATTATCAATGAGACGTTTTTTTTTCTACATGGGGCAGATCCCCCTCCATGGAGCCTGCCGATTTTGCACTGCCATGTTTCAAGGAATTATACACTGTACCTTTAATTACCTCGGCCAAGGAGCTAATTGAAGGTTTCAGCCGGCATTTGTCTGTCCCTTTGTTTGTGTGTTTACTAACAAAATACCTCAAAAAGCTTTGGCTGGATTTCTGTAAAAATGGTATCATGAATAGATGATTCAATTTTGGTAATAAACCAGGAGAAGTCCTGGTTTCTGGATCACTTTGAATTTTTGTTGTTTAGTAACATTGTGGCCAATGGACCTTTAAAGAGGTGTCATCGTTTGGGGCCACCTGGTGGTCATATCTTTGCACAATACGCTACACTAGAGGACTAGAGGACAATATGAATGGCGAAGATCTGCGCTCTCAGAATGCTTTTCTATATGTTTATATTTTTGTACAATATACATTTCACTTTTGCAAGTGAAAGGATTTTTAAGGATAAAGAATCACTGATGAGTTTATGGAAAATTGGAAATGTTTTCCTAACTGTGGCAGTAGGGGCTGAAGGATAAAGTTCCCTAAATCAAATAAAGATTTCAGGTTTATTACTCTAAACTCTAACTCTGACACTAATGTTAGCCTTTTACCTAAGTGGTAAGTCCTCAACAGGTATTTTTGTGATGTAAGCTATAACCACAAACATACATATATTAATATATTTGACATGCCCATGACAATGTAAGATAGTTAGTCCGACATTTGCAGCAATAGCCTGAAAGGGCTTATGTTGTAACCAAAGCCAGCGTCAATGGCAAATGTTACCTTGCCGATGACGTCGTTACGACTGAGCCTGTCCTTGTCCATGACGGTGATGATGATGGTGGTCTCCCTCAGCACATGGGCGGGTACGTCGAAGGGGAAAGACTCATTGAAGACGGGGTTCAGACAGCGCTTCATTGTCACTGTCTTCTTCTTCTCTACGCGCTTGTCCTTGTGCATCAGCCACACCTTCACATAGGGATCTGCAATGTGGGCGCAGAGAGGAGCAGTTTTCTTATGAAGCAGGGTAAAGATGCCCATGAAGGGGATTTTTGGGGTCAGATTTGCAATTACCCTTTTAATTGTTAACGGCAGGAAAGGCAGCGGGGAAGCAGATACTTAGTCAGAGCTCAAGGTCAACTTATCCCCTGAGCGAGGAAACATACAAATGAGGAAGTATTTATGGAAAAATGGCCTGGGATTTGTACTACTGATTCTGGAGCGTTATCATGTTCGGTAATACTAATAGACACCGCTCCCACTACTCCAGGAAGCAGTCATTTTTATAAAATGTGCCACAGAAAGCTTTTTCGAACCTGATACTTTAAAAAATAGCACCAGACTGAGCTGACACACATTTGGCTGGGAGGCTGAAGATCGTCATAGATATACAGAAAGAGACAGAAAAGGAAAGAGAAAGGGCAAGGGAGCGATGCTTGATGTGATGTCACCTTGCTGCCGTGGCTATCTATGATGTGACCCAGCTCGGGAGCCAGACGGCAACCGTCCTCTGCAGTAAATGTTTGGACAAAGATCTGGAGCTGTGCGCGAAGCCACAGGGCTTTCCAATGTCACGACGAGGGCAAGAACAAGCAAACAATGAGGAATCTCT
The DNA here is from genome assembly GCA_030544235.1 of Lepturacanthus savala. Classification (NCBI taxonomy): domain Eukaryota; kingdom Metazoa; phylum Chordata; class Actinopteri; order Scombriformes; family Trichiuridae; genus Lepturacanthus; species Lepturacanthus savala. The sequence continues at coordinate 21,079,612 of CM060465.1, forward strand.
ACCTGAGGTGCCCCCGATATCCATGGCTTTGAGATTGCGCGCTTTGATGATGTTCACAGTGATGATGTTGGCAGTGGGATTATAGCAGAGAGACAGCAGCAGGTCTCCTCGTCTCCCCTGAGGAACACACACGGAAACACAAATACAACGGAGCATGAATCATCACGTCCAATATTGGATTTCAAAGGGAACATCAAACTCCAGATTACTCACTAGTGTTTTGGGTAATCTTACATTACTACCCTCTCTGCTCTAAGCTCCTGTGCAAAGTGACCAGACTGGCTTAGCCGAGCTCGTTGCTCGCTGATATTGCGTTGATGAAGCTCGCATGCTGAAAGCAGTCAACAAATGGCATCACATTTGCCTCAAAGGTCCCATAGTGCACACTTTTCTTTCGTTTTATCTTAAATTGCATATTCCTAACAGGATTTGTGGGTATTTCTCTGTGGATTTAAATGTTTTAACATAGGAAAGCATTTACATAAAACCTAGACCTTTTTAATAATCAAAAAACAATTAAAATGTCACTTTCTACAATATGGGACCGCCCACAAAACCATAATTACAACATTCCCTCCCTCTCTTACACTGCCATCACTGCAGGGCTTGAGCTCCTTCCAGAAGGTCTTTATTTGGCCCAGTTCCACCTTATTAAGGGGGATTGACACCTCTCCAATGGGGTCATTCCTGCTGAAACGGTCGTAGTCCAACACCTGGAGGTAAAGAGTGCGCTCCCTCACCTTCTCATAAGGAAAGCCTAAAGCACAGACAAAAGGAAAACAATGAACTGAGGGCGGATGAGTTACACAGACACACTGAGAGGGTAAAACACTCTTGACCGTACAGAAAGGGCAGTAAAAACCTGTAATCTGCACAGTGCTGACAGGGGTGAATTTGGCAAAGGCCAAAGAGCATTTTAAAAACTGCAGCACTCTCTCAAATGACTGAGCGGGATCATTATCCACTAGTCACAAAGGCCTATCTCATTCATTTTTCAAGAGCACCAGCTATTGTTCTAATGTTGGCAAGTGTTTGAATCTTTTGAACTATTTTACCATTGCACTGTGATCCAAGTACAATTATCATAATGAAACAAATTCAGATCATACAGAGCTGAGACACTTCACTGCTCTCTGCATCTACGGTTTGTAGCATTCAGGAAAATTATTTTCTAACAAAACAGTTTCTTCAGCTCAAGGTTTTATCAATTGAAAGACTTGCCTCAATTTTACACCTTAATGAATTTCTGAGATGCTAATTTTGTTGAGAAATGACTCTTTTTCAATCCATGAATATTTAGCAGTTCTGATTGTGATTAGACTTTCATTTTCAACATGCAGTTCAGCAATACTTCATTGGAACACAAATAATAGTAATATTTTTAAAAAGTATAATTATGATCTTAGGTTTAGAGCGACACTAAACAACAATAATGAATAGCACAGTCTTTAGGTGGCAAAGAACATTTCCTAAGAAATAAAAAAAGTTTAGGAAGTCTACATTTATGCTAGCTGCTCTCCACTCGAGGTTGAAATACAAAATGCTAAAATACTCACAATGACATTGCTAACATGATGATGTCACCATTTTCATTTAGCATGTTAGCATCTGCTAATTTGCATTAAACATAATTTACAGCTGAGATGATGGGAATATCACTAGTTTTGTAGGTGTTTGGTGAAGTGAATCTTTTACCTTATAATGGCACTAGATGAAATGTTAAAGGTCCACTGTGAAATTTGCTGCACTCGTTTTTAAAGAATTTAGCAGAACCTAAATCAGAATGTATCCTCCAGATTAAAGTCTGGTAAGAAGCTTCCCCTCTTGGGCAGCCTAAGGCCATGCAAAATGTATAATATGCGTCATAACAACTGAAACAGCTATTTAATCAAAAAGTATCTGGGTGGAAGTAACACAGACCCTCAAACAGGAAGGTTTCATTCCAGTGGGGATTGAGGTTCTTCCTCTTGACCTTGGTCTCCAGCTTGTGCTTCTTGTCGGGCAGCAGGTAGATTTTAACGAAGGGGTCCGAGGTGCCAGAGAAGTCCTTGGCCGGGAGTTCCTGACCCCTGAGAACTTTGACGGTGAGGGTCGTGTTCTGAAAGCTGTAGCCTATGCTGAACTGGATCCGACCCAGCTTCTCACTGATGGGCCCTTCACCGTCATCGTCCTCTGAACCTGGAGACAGCTGCAGGGCCACAAATGCAGTCAAATGAAAATAAGCACGTGCAGGTGCAGCAGCAGCCACACTCGCACAGGAAAGTTCAATCGGAGGGTACCTAGTCCCTCTAACATATGCACGTGGAGGCAGACATTGATAGAGAAAAGCTGTGAAGGCCTCTCAAAGGCAGAGATTGGTTTGACATTAAGAAGACAGAGAGTTTAATTTCCTTACTAATGTTAAGAGGCAGGAGGTGCTCAGATTGAAGATAGGGGAGCTTTAGACCACCCGTCTCTCTCACAGCCACTCTGACTGCTTTATCACTGCTGGACACTAAAAGGCCACTATCTGATATAAAGCATTGGACAGAGAGATGGACAGAGAGAGTGAAAGACAAACAGAGAGAGCGTATGAGAGAGAGAGTGCGGGGGGTCATGGAGAGGATGGCCAGAGAAGCACAGCTCAAGGTTTCTGCATTCTGCACTTGCAGCTGTCGTTATGGTCATTTCTTTTCTCCCTGTCGCTCCACCGTCTGCCAATGTCCTTTATTTTTTTTCCCTCTCTCTCCTACAATAGCATAGATTAGAAGAAAGCCTTTGAGGACTTTGACGGAGACAAGACAACCAACAGTTCATAAGACCATTTTGTGCTCAAGCCTCCACTGACACTTTGAAAAGGCCAGTCTGAAGAATGATTTGCATGCAAATTTTTTAATCTGGTCTAAGTGGATTGGGTACATACCACCATAGAAGACAATTATGTAATGTATGGATATTGGCATTCCTCCCAGTTCTATGTATATAGAATCGTTTAATAACAATGCAGGCTTAAGAAATATGGTCAAATTCTTTAAAATTTTTGTACTGTCTTTGTTTGTGGGGAGTTTTGGTCCTTATTTTTGCATTTTCATATCCATTTTACAGGCAAAGTAAAATAGCTGTTTTCTTGATGAAATGATTCAGAAGGTTCATGTCTGCTTTTACTCGTAACTGGTTGATCTGTGTTTAAATGTGTGAAACACTATTGTAAGACATTGTAACAGATTCCATGTGACTGATGAATGTACTTCCATCTTCCATTAACCCTGTGGATCTATGTTTGTGAAAAATGATGCATGGTTATCAATTGCAAGACGCAACTTATCTTTCATCACATTCCAATTGTTCCATGAACATATATGATGATTGCCAATTTAAGAGGGAAATTTGAAAATATCACTTTGTTTTAAAACTGTTAAAGTATAGGACTATGAAAATATGTAATTATAAAAACTACAAACTGGATTCTTGCACAAGTGACATCCTAACTCTCTTTCTCCCACTCTGTGTTGGTGACGTATATATTGTGTGAGACGAGAGAAGAGATTCACTGAGCGGTTTCACACAAAACTACGAAAATCGATAATATTTTTTGCTAGGGGACTTTTGTAGTTATATCAATAGGCAAATATGTGAGTCATGGCACAATTCAAACAGGGTCAAAATATAAGTTGTCATTGATCTACCACCATACATATTAATTTCTAAACAATGTCCGATGGGTTGACTGGAAAATAGAAGAACTTTGACTCTCTCTCTAGAAATTGCTGTTTTGTCACATGACACAATGGCTATGATGTGTTTTTTCTCTTTTCTTTTTAAACAAAAATTCATGAATTTCCTAAATCAAAATCATCAAAACAGTAAAAAGTCATACAGTAAATTACCAAATAATAACCAGGGCAATTAATTCTTTCAATCACTTAATGAATCAGGCGTTTATTTGAGACCAGGTGGCAATTTGGAACAGGCGATTAAATCCTTCTTGACAAAAGTCTTGCTCAGAAAAACTGGAAAAAACATGGTAATTTACTCAAAGTCATTTATTAAACCAGTATGACTACCGTATAACTTACACTTTTCAAGAGTAAGATTACAGTGCTGTCATTAAACGTCTTGCTGCTGCTTCTCCTGAGTTTTCCTCTGCATATTTTTTGCTGCACTGGCGCATGACAATCGACAATTAAGCAAAAAGAGGGTGTTCTTTAACGTCATTTGAGCATGACAATCATGTGGTCAGGACCGAGGCACAGATCTTCTTCCTTGATTTCTTTTTTTTTTAATAAATTAGATTAGCTTTTATTTAGAACCGGCGGTAGTATATATATATATATATATATATATATATATATATATATATATATATATATATATATATATATATATATATATATATATATATATATATATATATATATATATATATATCAAAATACACACCTGCACCTGGTTTTTAAATAAGCACATTTAAATAACCCGGTTAATTGAAACTCTGACATTATTTGAAATTGAAACTCTGATATTATTTGGTAATTAACGGTACAAATATTATAATTTTTGTTCTATAATTACTGTTGTTATGGAAGTAAGAAGCTCAATTCATGAGAAAAAGACCAAAATGCATCAGCATGGATTTCTGGGTGTGGTTGGACAGATGGCCTTACCATCACCATGTCTCCAGTGAGAGAGTTGGCCAGGTCGGTTACTGAGGAGTGGTTGGCATCAGGGGGTTGGCCCTTGGGGCTATTAGCTGGCTTGTTGCCCCTGTAAGCAAAAGCATAGGTTGACCCAGGAGGAAAACAGTGAAGGCATGCACTGAGCAGTTAACTTGTCTCTCAAAAGAGAGAATGTCAGGCGGGGAGTCCAACCTCCACCTCTTTGGCGCTTGAAAACTGCCTATTTTTACCGATTGAATCCAAGTTTGCTTTGGATAGATAGCACTTCAAAGTTGATTATGCTTTCTCTAGCTATCAGGAGCGAAGCCAAAAAAAACAAAGAAAAAAAAAAACGGCCAAAGATTCCACAGCAGGCGATACAACTGAGGCCATTGTGTTTGATGAAGCTTGGAATCTGAGATGACTATACATATGTCCAGTGTGGCAAACATCCATATCTCTAACAAGAAAGTTACCTCCACCAAGTAAACAAACATTTTTTTAGACAGAACACACAGAAAACTGCTAAATTAAATTTGATAGAAACCAATTGATTATCTGGAGACCCTTGTTCACTCTGAAAACGTTAACGAGACACACATGTATAATGACACATATAGCAACATGACGTTACTGTAAATACAGTAGACAGACATGTATAGCAACATGTAGAAGACCAGACGTTTAACAGGACAGATGTGGTCACAGATGTGTGTGTTTGTGTGTTTAAATCTGCAGCAACAACAACAAAGTATTGATAGAAACATAAACGAGAGCGCAGCGATCTCCCATGGCAGAGCTGGCACTAAGATACAAATATTAATCGATGTCAAGTTTAGTTCCTTCACACGAGGATTGTTGAAAACATAATGTAGTAGTGGGACAAACATTCTGGGAGAAAAAAACCCTCTATGTTCATACATCATAAAAACAAGAAGAATCACAAAGTGTACAGAAAAGAACACAGTAAAAGAAGACAACAAATTAAAAGAGAATAAGTATCATGACATTAAAAAAAAAAAGAAATCACGAGAAAAGATAGGACAGGAAAAGAGCCAAATGCAAAAGTCCTGGCCAATGAAATGTGACACATTGGACACACGGACAGCACTCCATAGATGACTGGTTAAGGCACATGGAGAGACTGAACACTGAAACTGTTATAGGCAATAAATGAACAGTAGATACTGTAGATAATAAAACAAGAACAGAAACACAGAGAAAGAGGAACACAATGTGCAGAGAGGATGCTTAATTTGCAGGCACACACCAGACAGAAATCATAAAGACTGTAGATAAAATAGAAGGTTCAACGAGGAATGTGAGAAATAGAAAAGCAAGCTGAAAAATTATTTTCTGTACAAGAAGAGATAGCAAGTATTAATAGCATGAACAGTGAGGTTACGAAAAAATCAAAACCAAACAGAGAGTGAGATCGTTACAAACACCAGCACATTAGAGAGAAAAAACAGAGCTGCAAGAAAATATAGGGAATGAAGGAAGGAAAGCCTGGAAACACAAGAGAGGCTTAGTTTGGTCAGTCTGACAAGTATCAAAGAATAAGAGACAAAAATAAAGAGCTATGCACACAGTAGCTCTAACAGGAGACAAAAGGGACAAACATGCTAAAAGGGGAAAAGAGCACAGAGAAGAAAAGAAAAAGACAATAAATACAATTAATCACCAGGAAAAAAGAGAGCAAGAACCATTGTTCTTTACATGGAGAGTTCAAAAATAAACAATAGATGAGATATAGTATGAAAGAGAAATAAGGCTTAGATATACCATACAAAAAAACATCAAACACAAAAAGAGACAAACAGTAAGAACATAGGAAATGCACATTTAGAGTGTTACAAAAGAGGGCATTGTTAAAATGAACATCTAAAAATTCATGTAAATTAACTTTATGATCTATCCTTATTTTCCAGCCTTTAAGCAACACTCTAAAAGTGTGGACTGGGAACACAGGGGCCAAAGCACAGGCTGGCATTGGCTACATGTGCATATGTGATATATGCAAGTCACTCAGAGAGTGAAGGCAATGCCTGGGACAGGCCGAAAACAAGGAGCCCATAGAAAGTCTGTCTGTCTGGCCAGCATTCTGCGCCACTGAGAGAATGTATGTTCCAGTGGTTGTTCTTTTTTTTTTTTTTTTTTTTTTTTTTTTTTTGCCGGGCGCTTGGAACCACAAATTTGGATGGAAATCGGTGTTGAACGCAATTAACGTGTACATTTGTGTGTGCATGTGCAGAAGACAAGGACAGAACCGGGAGAAAATATACTGACAAATAGACAGACAGAAAAAGCAAGCAAACAAGACAAGCAAACAGACAATCACTGCAACTAGCAAAGGAACCAGAGCGAGACGGGGGTGTGGGGGGGCGAGGAGGGGAAGGAGGGATGTTAACCATTTCGAGAGAGGGAAGGGAATATTCATCAATCGGCGTTAGTCATGTTAGTTGCCAAGGGAGGTAATTGCATTCTCAGGGGCCTGTTATTTTTCTCACAGACTCTACACTGCAGGCAACGAGTTGGAGAGGAGAGGAAAAGGCTGGGTAAGACACTAAACCAAGATCTGAGGATCAAGCTCAGAAGAGCTCTAAAGCAAGGAGAGAGACTTACGATTTGAAGCAAAGCATGGCACCTCCCTCCTCCTCCACCTCCCAACTATCGATGTGGGAGTGAACATCTTCAATTATTCATTCTCCTTCATGCTTCATTCAGGGATTCAGTGCATTCTCAGGTAAGGGCCAGTGCAGCCAGGGGAATGGCCTTTCTACCAGCCCTGCTCTACAGTACAGCGCCTGAGGTGATTGTCTGCTCCAGCGTTTAAACATTGTTTGTTGTAGCACATAATAATAAAATGGACTGGTTTCAGTTAATTTCATTTCTAAAAACAGCAATATTAACTGTGGCAGATGGTAAATCTACAACTGCTACATTTGGGTGCCAATGCTTTTTTTTTTTTTTTCCCCAGTCTGACCCCTTGGAGGCTGATATGGAAATTGATGCTTAAAAGCCTGCAGTTGTCTACAGTATCCAGTGGGAGGCAGAGTGGACTCGAGTTCAGATCAGATTCTCCCACAGCTAAGGCAACCAGAAAGTGGGCTGTTGGCATAGCAACGGCTCTAGAAACATAGACCATACATTTATGGGGGGGGGGGTTTGGGGTGCGTGTGACAAGAGGTTGTTGGGAGTGGGCACAGGGACGGGTGTGTTTGGAGGGGTGCAGCAAACAGGCAAACACAGTGAGAACAAAAAGAAGATAAGGTGTAGGATATATGACAGGTACGGGTGAGAGCCTCGCAGACACACACATTCACAGGAACACATATGGAGGCAGGCGGGGCCACTTTGGGTTTCACCGTCCTGTGATACTATCCTGTTTTGTTACCTGACCGAGGGCCAGCAGCTCGAAGAAGGGGGGAGGGGGGGGGAAAGACACTCCACTTCTAGGCTGGAGAGAGACGCGAGAAAGAAAGCCCCACCCAGCCCCCTTTTTTTCTTTTTTTTTATTTTACAGACACTCACTCCTCCCTCCCTTCACAAACATGTCACACTCAAACAAACATGCTCGCCTGAGACCATGACGTGATGTATTTCAATGTCTATGCTCGATTTCATGGCCTCCCACTGGATCTATCATTCTTCAGGGGGCCACAGCATACTTCCCAGGATCATACACAGTCAGATTCACAGCATTGAAACGCGGCGCTGCTTACATAACTCGTCATGAAACACATACATTCACACTGGAGACCGCCTGCTGCTTTACTTGTCTTTGGCTAGGACCAAAAATTCTGCAGCGACATATAAATATGGATGCTTTCACTGTTAACTAATTGCTTCCTGTATGCAGGAACTGGAAGTGAGTCTAAAATAGCATCATTTACTGAAATCCCATTTCAGGAAGAAGCAACAAGGGACGTGCTAAACGCTGCCTTCCGTACGTCTGCTTCTTTCACTGAACTCCAAATGGAAATAGAAAAAAAACGCAGAGCAATTCCGATGGTGCCAAATGTTGGTCCTGATTTTTAAAAGCACTGTTTTATTTTTATTAGAAGCTGTATTTCAGTTTTTAACCTGAATGGTTGCCTTCTGGAATATTGAAAGATACTGTGAGCATGGCAAACACGATTATAAGTGTCTGAGAGATAGTGTCTACTCTATCTACGTTTATCTGTTCAGACCTCCCTTTATGGCCTCCCAACACTCTTCTGCGATTCAGCATTCATGCATCAGAGCTCAACGATGGTAACACAATTATTCCGGGGAATTTCAGCAATATGTAATCATCAAAACATTTTAAAAGTCCATTAGAGTTGGCTAACACGAGCCTACCAAATGCTTTGGATCCCGATTAAATTCACAGATTGCCTCTGAGGTGGAGGCTACTGCAGATGTGCCACCTGTTCTGAGGCAGGACACAGGAGTCCCAGGTTACTGCTCCTAATAGCTCATCTCCCCAGCTGCCATCCATCTATCTGGATGTATGAGACTAGCATGTGTACCGGCGTGTACCTGCTGGCTGGAGTGCCGCCTTTAGTCCCACATAAACGCATGGATGTGCCGAGTGTAATAAGTACTCCCCCCTATTGCTCTCTTGGAAGGAAGATGGATTTGCACTCTGAATTTTTTCTCATCCTCCCCTGACATATGGATGGATGGATGTACAAATGCATCCTCTTCCTCCCCCCTCTCTCTCTTTCTCTCTCTCTTTGTTCCTTTTTTTCAACCTTACTTTCTCCCTCTCTTAGCATGTAGCTGAATTCATGATGATGGGGATGAGCACGGTGGCCACAGGGAACCAAAGCCTCAGGGAGAGTCTTAACCGGAGCCCCTGAAGACTCTGCTGATTAGTCGGGCCTGTAAAGCCCCTTGTCACAGGAGGAGCACTGTGTCAGACTAGCAGAGCATAGTATAATCAATTTACATGTTTATGTACAAACACACATAGATTATATTATCTGGAAGCATTCTAACAGGAGGATTCTCCTATTATCTGAAAAGACAAGACCCGACGTGGCCACTTTAAAATTCAGCGCAGGACTAATACATGTATGTTACCTCAGGGTGACCTATTATTACATAGCCTAAACACACCGTCCTCCACCCATAGAGTTAACTCGTCCTACTCCAACTACACAGTCCTGAAATAAGTTGATTCTATAAACGCACACATTATATTGATTTAGGTAAAGAAGTCGTAACCACTGTTTCCTTTAATGTCCAGTTAAGCAATGTAATAAGCTCATAAATTATTGAAGTGATATCATAAAGCCAACTTGGCAATCAACAGACACAACAGACTTAACGCTTTGTACTGAGTGCATTACATCTTGGAGGTAGAGGAATATACATCTTTATCTATTAATATCTGCCAGATGTATTCTAAAACAAGAAAGAATTGCACTGGCTTCCACAAGATGATGTAACATGCATGGATGAATAATTAAAGGACCACAGGCGAGTGGATTGAATGTTAATGTGGCACAAGTTTACATCCTGCCTCCTCTGTCCCGAGACTCCGTCCTGATTGGGCCGTTCGCTTGCTGCTCAGCGAGAGCTCTAGATTTAAAGCTCTTGGGGATTGTTGCTTCTCTTTATAGCAACACTGGAGGAGAACCTTGGGTTCACTGAATCGCAACATAATTGTATGAGTGAAGATCAATGAGGCATTAACGAGCCACTCTAACATCCTCATTAAGCTTTCTAAGCTCCACAACCTATGGATGCCTGGGATATAAACATCTTGGCATGTGTGGCCCTAGAAATCAAAGCAGACAATTTTGTAATCCAACTGAATTACACTGCTTTTTTTATTTTGTTATTGTGTCACAATCCATCCCTCTCTCTCAGAATAGATAATGTGTAACCTTGGTTTGAAAGTAAGTGTCATTTCTGCGGAGTCGAGCACAGTTCAGGCTGTCACTCTGCCCCTGCCTCACTTCATAAACAAATGGTCACGTACAATGCTTTTATCAAGTGATTGCACATGCAAGGTCAGTGAAGGAGCATAATGGATATCATGCACTATAACGCCTTCCCATGGCCAGTGGGGATATCAGTGTGTTTTTGGCTCGCTTTCAACTATGGCCAAGCAACAATGAAGCATTAACACATTGCTGAAGGGTAAATGAAAAACCTTCTCTCTGGCTATTTGTCTTTTAGATACTTTACATAGATCTTCCTTTGACCTTTAGCTAGTACGTTGCTCATTTCCACGTCATTAGAATGTTTGAGGTTCATTGTGCAGAATGAGGTAAGTGCAGAGTTTAACTAGACTGATGAGGGGTGTAGGTTTCTCTGTGCTCATCTTTAATCAGAGTTACAACTTGTGACATCACAATTAGTTGGAAGCCAATCATGGTCCAGTATCCAATTTATACTTAAACATGATTGAAATCCAGCAGATATATAATATATAATAATATTTCACTATTCATAGCTTATGTATTTTTCAACATGGGACAAGAAGTAGATGTTATTTTAAAGATTCTAATGAGGTAATTATCAGCATTGTTTTCGCTGGTCAAGCTGCTATTAACCACGATAACACAACCCGTGTGGGTTTGCAAGAATAAAATTTGTCAATGTTTCATAAAATAATGGACAATTTTTCATATTTGGTTTTCAACAGTCAGTTAAATAAAAACAGCTACAAATTTAGAGGGTAAATCGATATTTGGTGGAACTGCTAATAATGTGTGATGAGGGGCCCCAACTCAATACTGTTTTTTTTGGTCAGGGGACCGAGCCATAAATGCTGGAACTCGCTGGTTTAGTATTTCATGAAGTGGAAATGGTGATCTAAAGTACGAGCACCTATAATTGCACTTAAGTACAGTACTTTCCATTGCTGGCTATTTCACTAATGCAGGATGCTACTAGCTCTTCGCTATTCATCACGAGTGGAGAGATTTCTCTTTGATGCGAGCACTGATGATGTTAACGTTCGAGAGCCACGTAACCTTTCCGCATTAGCTTTGGAGGTTCAATGTTTGTCTCAAATAATTTACCAGTGATGTTGCTCATATGTCAAATTAGGTTTCGTAAATTTATGGAGTATAACATAAGGGATGCAGATATGGAGATGAGTGATGGGCACATGAAGGACATGTTTGATGTAAATAAACAGACTGCGATGATATACGGGGGGTGGGGGTGGTGATGAGTGTGTGTGTGGATGGGGGTGGGGAAGGGGGTAGTGGGGGGGGGCAGCCTTTTCGAGAGATGAATGAAAGCGCAGCGTTGTCTCCGACTCGAGGCAGGCTCAAGAGCCCCGTTTAGAATGAGCAATATGCCGGGAGCTTGATTGATTAAATCATGGTCAGACATCTGTGAAGTCAGCACTAACACCACGAGGAATGATAAACTCCCAGCAAGCTTACACCTTGCATTTCTAATCCGCAGCGTACTTATAGTCCTGCCTCTAAATTTAGCAACCAATTAATGTGCGGCGAAACCATTCATTACACATTTGAGTTTGTAATGTATCATGGAACAAACAAAACAATAAGTGGCTCAAGAGGAATCAGTTTACATCAGGGGGCGAGGGACAGATAGGAGCTCATAGTTTAGACATTCAGGGGTTTTCATTATAGTCAAATTATTTTCTTCTTCTCTATTGTTCACAGGCTGCCAGTCATTCTGCTTTGATTGAATGAAATAAATGAACCTCAGTTTAATCTAGAAAATAGCACAATGCACTCAATCACTGTTAATCGAGGTGAGTCCTCCCGGCCATGTGCTGGAGCGAGCAGCCTGCAGTTCCTGCTCGCTGTTTAGTCTATTAGTTGATTTCACAAGCCATTTAAAGAGGTTTCCAGGTGAACACAGTAGCTGGAAAAGCCAGATGTAATGTGCACAGCAAATTACGCAGGAAATTGCACTCCTCAGTGGCCCTACGAGTTTAACACTGATCCCCAACATTAGAGATAGTTGTGATGTTCTTAAAAGCGACATTCTTACTCAAAGAATACGGCCACATTTGTTTGTAACTCTACGCAGCACTGAGTTGACGCGAGGAAAAGGTCACATGATGCTTGGGGGAAGGAGAATAAAATGAGGCGACGAAAAAAGAGAAAATTCCACTAGTTGTTGACTTACCGTAGCTCTAAAGGTTGTGTATGATAAACAAAGTTGCGTATTATTTGAGGGGAGAACTACTGTTGTGCTGGAGACATCAGCAACCCAGCATGAGATGCTCTTTGATTAAAACTTAATGTTCTATACGTATCTGAAACTGAAATGTCTCCAGTTGCACAGCCAACATGTGCTTCCTGGTACAGCAGCTGTGCAGGAACGAGGGAGTGTTACCGTCTGTATTGTAATAGAGCTGCAGTTTTAAATGTGTCAAATTGATGAAACACTTGTGAATCAGGAATAATTGGTGTGACGGGTAAATCAGAATTTGTTCACCCTCCCCTGCCATTTTGTTTTAAGGTCTGTGTCTTATTATGTATCTCCAAATTGTCTCCAATTCGTCACAGAATCAAAGTGAGGTTAAAATGGACTAATTGGACTGCAGAGGAAATCGATTGCGTCGCATCTGCCTTGGGCTGGACCAAATGTAGAATTTCACTTTGGAGCTGTGGTGTTACACACTGGCACACATATCACAAAATGAGCCGACAAATACAAGCGTAGTTTGAGCTGTTGTTTCATGATTCAAAAAATTATCCAATTCCTAAACAGAACCAATTATTTTGGAGAAATAAAGAGATGCGGGCACGTGTGGTTCATCCTTATAGATGAGAGGAAATAGTCTGACTTGTAGTGTTGTAAGGTGGCTGGCAAGAGAAAGGTTTATTTTTAGCAGCATGTTTATGTAAGTGACTAACATGTTGTGGAATAATGAGGAGGCTCTCTGGGCCCTTAGTGGAGCTACAGAGACGGGACTCTCAGAGCAGCAGAGGGTGATTGAAGGAAGCTAATGAGCAGGAGGGGGGAAAAAAGAACACAGGAGCAGAAAGGATTGGGATAATAAAAGCATGAAAATACAAAGGAAATACGACAATTACCAACGGGAGGTCTCTGTAAGGCAGGAATGAAAAGACAAACAATGTAAATGAGATGAAATCGGTTGGAGGAGAATGTCATCGCGATATGGGTAGATAATTACCATGGGCAGAAAAACGAGACCATTGGCATCAGGAAACATGGTTTTATTTGATTGGCCAAAATATTTACCCCCAATAGCAGGGGAAAAAACACTGAAGCATCAGTGGGTGCAAGTGAGCATCTCACTGCTGTGATTTATGAGCTCATTACCGCTTTACAGCTAACACCCAAATTGCTTTATCTCTTTAATCATTTCAGCATTACGGGCATTTTTTTTCTACGTTTGGTAGTCAGCTCTGATTTTTAATATATAAGAGAGCTCTGGTGTTATTTCAGGTACAGGTCTGTAGCACGGTGCACTTAAGTGCGATGACTCACCCAAAAACACCACAAAACAAAACTACTCTCCTCTACCTAGATGCCCGAAATCATCTCTTCGATATTATAGCCTTCAGATTCTTTCATTTTCACCCCTTCTCTCTCTTTCACACACACACACACACACACGCAGACACACACACACAACAAGCACTCTCACAATGTTATCCTGTACCTCTTCTCAGGAGGGGGCTCCTGATTGGTTGGTGGTGCTGCCTGCGCTGTTTCCTGCAGGTCAGGGATATTGGCAAAGTCATCTTGCTCGGCCACACCAATGGCCAAAGCTAGGACAACCATCTTCCCTTCACTGGCTCCCCATAAGAAAAAAATACGATCAAAGATAGAAAGAGAGAGAGGCAACAGATGCAAAGGATAGGGAGAAATCGAACATAAAGAAGGTGTGGTGCAGGGGGAGAGAAGAAAAGAGAGGTTATTTAAGGTGAAGACTGTGAGGACAGACAGCAGAGAGGCTGTGGGACAGTAAGAAGCTATATGAGAGGAAACAGGGGAAGCAGAGAAAATGGTCATAAATGGAAAAAAAGACACACCACATAAGTAAACACTTTTTGTTTTCCAGGGAAGGATATTAAAGAGACACCTTAAGCTGAAAGGCCAAATTAATAATGATATAATGATTTTAACGAAGTGTTGACAACAGGTGCAGGCTGTGTTCACATCACACAGACAACAAATAATTAAGGGAACTGCCGGTGATTAGTTAATGATTGTTAATGGCTGTGATATTCAGCCGCTCGCGCACCACACTTCCACATGTGAAAGGTACGTATGCGTACACTCGCAAAAACGCCCACAGACAGTAATTTATCGAGTTATTTAACCTGCCTTCTGCTTTCCCTCCAGACTCACCTTTCCCATCGAACATGCCTGTCGTCCTTCTCCAGAGTTAAGATTTAATTAAGCCTCATTAAGAAGATCTGGACTAATTGTTTCTATTTGAGTGGCACAGTATCTTGAGGTGCTCTGTGTTTTCTGGGTCAGTGCTCTCTCACTCGCCGTGTTGCACTATTCTCATTTTATCTTCTCTATTTTGCTACAGCTCCCGCTTCAAATCCCCTCGTCCCCTCATCCCTTCCCTGTGCTGTTAATTCTTTGCTTTCTCTTCATTCCCTCCTCCCTTCCTTCCTGTCACACACACCCACGATTCTATAGCTTTAGCCTCTGATGCTGTTTCAATACATCCGCTAAGAAAAAATGGTCCTGCCAGCTCATGGACGATATCACAATTTCATCTTCCTTTCACACCAATGAAAGCTCTTCTTGCAGAACCGTAAAGCTCTGCTTAATAATCTCCCTGTTGCACTTCTATATCGGTGTCAAATGTGATCTCACAGCTTCAACCACTGGAATTATAAATTATATAATTTTACAATATATATATATATATATATATGGTGTATATATTATCATATGTGCATATATGCAGCATTTATGTGCAGATAAACTGCATATAGATTTCATACATGCTCATATATCCTCATATAGGTTCTTTCCATGTGGGTATGTATGACATGTATAATATTTGCCATGTTTAGTCATATTATTCTCTACTTATCCACCCAATCATCCAAATCATAGCCTATTATTGATGGGTAATTTATTATTCATGCAGTGATGGAACATGATCTTAAAATATTATTATTCATTGTAGTACAGTAGGTTAGAGATTAGCATCTCTATCTGTTGCATGCACTACTCAACTATTTCTGTCATCCTCTTAGAATATTACAATTTGTTTGCTAACTAGTTTTCACACTGTCATTTGTGAAATGGAGTGTGCTGCTAACTCAATATTCAATTTTTTAATTTTAATAGAACTACTCCACAACTGAAGTAGTACCCACTGGGGGTGCAAGTAATGTTATGGTGCTTGTATATAAGTATAATGGTTATTGGATCCTTCTTTCCCATCACCTCTTAAGTATGAGCATTTACACTCAAGAATATTGGTAAAACACTTCAATCGATATGCTGAACATTAAGGAAGCAGAGGTGAGAGGGGGAACAGATGTTAATGACACTAGGATAAATGATTGATTATGAGCCAAACAGCATGACGACCAATCTCCAAAGCGATCCATTTTGGTCAAATGGTTCCAAAGGCTAGATATCTGTGTCAATGACATCAACACATTCATCCAGCAATGCTTCACCCAGATCGGGAATCTGGCCAAGATTGAAATTAACTGTCTTGAACAATGGGTCATGTCTATTACTGGTCACCTCTGTCATAAATCATATGAGGTGTTGCCATCGCAGGGAAGGAAATACAACAACAATGACCTCAATCTCAAATTTACAATGATGAGTGCCACAGTTGACTGTTATGGGGTAATATTCTCAATGACCTTGGTGGTAGCATGTGCTACATCGCTAATGTTCAGTTAGCCAGTAGCATTAGGTCAGCGGAGCCCTGCTCAAATGCCCAGAGACGCTTTAACACACATAAAAAACAAAAGCCACTGGTGAGGAGCGACTGTAAAAATGGATTCAGTGTAAAGGGACATTAAACACATGGCGGTGTCCTCCTTCCTCATTCCGCTATCAGCACCCACCCTTTGTCTGCCCTCCCTCCTCCTCTGGTCTAAAAAAACAATATGTTGTTGGAGTAATGATGCTGGTGACACAAGATCAATGCTTCAGGGTTAACACAAATCTACATGCAGCTGCTAAATCCTTGTTCTCTCTACTGATGCACAGTGACATGTGGATTGTGTGACATGTAGGCTAACACAGCAGCAGAGTTACTATTGGAATAAAATTTAACAGTGACACGGGAAAAAGGGGGTGCCATTTTAGGTGCAACTAGGCCTGCTAATAAAACATGGATTAAGCCTACCCTGGTTTGTCTCCTAAGCAGGACACTCCAAAGTCATTCCAAAGGATGGATGGATATAGCGTCATGTAATTGAGTGGGACGGTGTGAATATAAATTATATATTTTGCCTTTTCGTGACACCATCTTATGAATAGTAGGAACTAGCACCGCTGACTCTGTCCTGTAAAGACAATTGCAGGAGACAGGCTGAATGCCATTCAAACAGATGTTACTGTTTAGCAGAGCATACAGCGTGAACATTAAACAATTTATCACAGACTGGAATAGAAATAGCCCACAATATGTCGCAAATTCCCTGCCATTTTTCATGCACATGAGATCATTCATTTTCAAACGAGGAGCGGCTGCATTGCTCAATAAGGTGCTTTGTAATTCATTTCACCTCGTCACTGATATAGCCCTGTGCATCCATAATGAAGAAATGTAGAAAATTACTATTGCTCATGATGTATTGATTCATTCAGTTTCAATTGAAATTTTAAATGCTCATAATATATATCAAGTAACCAGAATGTGCAAAATCTAATGAACAAAATATAATCTTGGTTGATCTATAGTGACTATAAAATGAGATGTTAATCCATTTCCTACAAAAGGCTTAAAGCTAAAACACAACAGCTTATTTGCAATTATAACTGCACCCCTATTATCATTTATATTATAGATTTTTCACATATGCCAACCTCTGGCTCATCAGCTTTCAACTTCATCATTGTACATTAGTATGATGAGCATTAACATTTTCTTAATTTCCTTTGAGACTGTATATAATACTTAATTAATAAAATGAACTTGCAACAGAAGTTGTTGCCGAAACACTGTTTAACTTGTAGATGTATAGTATGTTATAGTATGCACACCAGCAGTAACTGAACTAATATCCTTCCCTGGATATCAGGTACAAACTGTAAGAAAATGAAAAGGAAGAGTATTTCACAAAGGTAAAAGTAAAGACAGGATTAGTTACATATGTACTGAACATCATAGACAATTTCATTCTAAGAATTTAAGCATTTTAGATGAAAATAAAGAGATAACTAAGACAGACAGAAACCTAAGGCCTAAGCAGGTGACTCGACACAAGACTCCACAAACATTCAGAGGAAGGGGGCTGGTGACTCACAGGAAGGATTTGACATCCAGGCCGCGATTCCGGATCTGGTCCATCATGTAATCCCAGCTGCCAGGACTGGCACGGGAGCGCCCTCCTGCTCCTGCTCCCCTATAGTGAGAGGCACCTGCTCCTGCCGGGCTGCCCCGTGCACCCCGGGGACCACCTCGCGTACCTGCGCCCCCACCCTCACCGCCGCTGCCGCCTCCCTCTCCTTTCCCAGCAACCCCACCTCCCCCAGGCTGTCCAGGTGCAGTGTGTAACTGTCCCAAACTCTGGGATGTGGTGGGCGGGTGGCCCAGACCAGGGCCCGATGGGTGGATGAGCGGCTGCTGGAGGCTCTGCTGGCGGAGGAGCGTCCGAGGCCGGGCCGGCCCAGAGGGGATGTGCTCCAAAGTGGATGCATAGGATAAGACTGGATCCCCAAAGCTGGGAGGGCAGAGGAGCAGGGAAGAAAGAGAGCGTGAAGAAGGCCACGGCCGGCAGAGGACAGGTTGATGGGGAGTGGAAGAGGAGTCAGGAGAGGAAGAGGGAGGAGAAGAAGAAGAAGTCACAGTATTTGCAGAAGGGATGACACAAGGTGGCACAGGGCAGTAGGGGCACATAGCGGAAGAAGTCAGGTTGACATCAGGATAGATACAGGAAAGTTCATCCAGACAGGAAGTTGATGATTGTGAGGGGGTGGAGGAAGAGGAGGAGATAGGAGGAAGGGTGGTATTCGAGGACAAAGTGGAGAAGGAGGCGGAGGGAGGAGCATAGGGAGGTGGAGACCAGAGGAGGAGGAGAGAGAAAGAGAGCAACGTGAGGCAGCAGCAGTAACAGCAGTAGCAGAAATAGCAGTAGAAGGTGCAGCCTGAGTGGTCGCTGTGTGCTGTGTACTGCTGGTGGGGCTGTGTCGGGCAGCAGGGCGCCAGCTGGGAGCTCGCCACATGCGTCTGCGTGTGATGTGCGTGCACCTTGCGTGTCTGCGTGGTCTGAGCATGCTGTTTGCGTGGGGGCGCGTTTCGAGCGGGCAGTGGTCGAATGTGCACTGTCCGCACGGGCGTGGAGCGGTTCTGTGCCGCGAGGCCGCGTCGAGGTGCGAGGGTCGTAGCTTTGCCGCTCCCAGGCCTTCCCGATAAGGGCTTTTTGGTCTGATGAGAGATCCCCATTTCCTCCACTCGTCAGTCAACTTTTTCCATCTCTGATAGTCTCTTCTTCTTTCTCTCTATGTCTTTTTCGTCTTTTAAATACATGCTGTACCTCCAGAGACATCCCAACAGCCAACCAAGTCCTGCAGTATGACTCCCTCCCTCTGTCAGCCTCTCATTTTCCACTCCTCCCCTTTATAAATGCTGTTTAATTGGCTCTCTGCCTTTCCTAAAAATGTGTAGTAGTTACAGCTGCATAAAGGTGTGTGACAGGTTATTTACTCATGACTACATTGTTTCTGTGTTTTAGGAGTTCTGTAACATCTCTTATTCTCATCTCTAAGTACATATATTTTTTCTACTCACTAAATATATCCTCCTCTCTCAGATCGCTACGTAACCCAGACTACCAGAATTAGGTCATGAGAGAGCTATTCACATCAGTTAGGTGCAGTTTACTCCATTTGCATTACTTCACCTAACGCAATTTTGCACAAGGCTTTTAGAGTGCTATCAATCACATAACTGCCACAAAAAATGATAAAAAAAGAGGGTAATGGAGGCTTTTGCAGGAACTAAACAATTTGTGGGCAAACAGAAAGAAAAAGAGAATAAGAGCAGACGTGGGGAGAGCGATGGGAGCGATAAGAGCTGAGGGTGACGATGGAGGAGAGACAGAAAATGGGGTGCAAGACACAAACACAAGAGACACGGACACTTATAGCAGCCTGAAAATAGAATCCAATTATAGACAGGGGGCAAAAAGAAAGATGAGAAGAGGAGAGAAGAGGAGGGAATGAGGAGTGAGGATGAGCCGAATGTGTTGTAGAGGAAGAAATCACAGACACGAGGTGCCGAAGGAAGGTGCAAAAAAAAATCATGAAGAACCAAAAATGAACTGCCTCATTCACTATATTTCTGAATATAGTCTCTGAATCGTGTCATACGTCATGTCTGTGGGATACGTGCATCACGCAGTTCACATTTCAGTATAAATCTTAATTAAAAGGAAGGCCGGCAGGGCGCGACGCATTATTTCAGTCGGTGTGTTAAAAATGAGTTTTGGAAAGGACATTTCCAGGCAATGCACTTCCTTACTGTAATAGACTATAATCTTTTGCAAATTCATGCATTAAGGCTCAGCCCTGCAGGTGGACTGGCTGTGCTTGATTTAGTGTGATTTAGCGTGATATTTAGCACGATTTAGCGTGAGACAGCTCGGCCAGCTATTGTTATCTTCTCGTGATGACGAGAGTTCACAGTTCCCCGGGGCTCACACCTTGATCTGTGCCTACGCCATCACTTCAACACGTGAGCTGCCTGTTTCTCCTTACTGAACCTCTACTCAGCCCTGATTCACTCACCTGATCATAGCTGCAGTGGACGTGAAAATGTTTATGTGTTTGCATAGTATTGACATGTTTATTCTGCTGCACCGTGACTGAAATCTTTTTTTTTTTTTTCTGTCCAGTTCTGAACTCACTTGCTGGATCTCAATCCTCCGGACTGCATGTGGCCCTGGACGGTCTGCCACCTCCCGGCCTTCACTCCCTCCGCCACCATGCTCTTCACGCTGTCACTGTGATAAGGACCCCCCCCATCATCCCCATGCCCAGTTGCTGCCCCTTTCTGACCCCCAGTCACTGCCCCACTAAGAGAGAGACAGCGTGGGGAGGTACCACAGTGGACAGAGGGTATAGAGAGGGAGAGTAACGATAGGCAGGAGGAGAAAAAAGACCAAAGAGTGTGAGAAATACTGGCATAACACACACACACACACACACACACAGGAAAATAGATTGAGCAACCACATGGCTAAGGAGGTGAGACAGATCAGTTGAGTGTGTGAAGGGGCAGGTCTAGTTTTCCAGGCCGAGTGAGAGGCAGGTGGATGAAAAGGTCTGGAGTCCAGTGTGTAGAAAGAGAGGGATGGGGGAGAGGAGACGGGGGGGAAGAGAAGGAGGAGGAGGAATTTACAAGGAGCCTGTGGAGGGTGGAAAACCAGAGAAGTCACTTCTTTGGGCCCTGAAGACCAATACTACAGCTGCCAGCATTCACTAGTGGCAACTGTGTGTGGATGCCGGTCGTTTTATTCTCATTCTCTTATCCATTTAGGCATTTTGGGTTTGAGATGTGCTACTAAACAAGGCAATTCAATGGTTGCAACTTCGGTCAATTGGAGGATGGCTTGTATCGGAGTGCTTCACAATCAAAGAACCAACTCATTTGGAAAGTCATCCAAAGTAACATTCAGTTAAATACAAGTGCATCTGTTCCTGTAAAACATTACATTCTATTTTTTTTTATTGATCTACATTCTATTTTCTATTGGATCTTTTATTTTACAAAGATCTAGTTGTCATTTACTCACCACTTAGCATCAATAACAGCAAACTGGAAGTAGTGAAATACCTGTTCCACACAGCAAAAAGGATCATAAGACCAATCAAATCACAGATATGAAGGAATACTTAATTTTTAAGTTCATACACAAGAACAATTGTCACCCCATTTCTTTTTTGGGTTTAACATGTCTACTCTGTAAGCAGTGATGATCAAAAATAAAGCACAGTAGTGCCCTCTGGTGACGTGACTCCATTTCATAAATATGCATGGTGTTCTTGCTTCAGGAGGCAAAAAATATGAGGCATAGGAGACATTAACGTCTGCTGTGTAAGCTTGGGAACAGGGGTGCTGCACTCGCATCATGTCTCTTTGAAGGTCACCTTTCACATTGAATTCTGACCAATTGACCTGATGTGGATTAATCATCAATCACAGCAACAGCATGGATGACATTGCTGGAGTGGTGAACGCAGGAGACTGGGGCCTCTCTTAATGAGCCAAGCACAAGGTGAACGTATTTTACTCTTTATTATATATAAGTAGAAACATATAAATGAATGGCATCATAAATCTCCAAGAGTACTTACAGAAGTATACAGCATTCGGATATCAATCCTGGGACCTGACCCGCCTGAACCCCAGTGAAAGTCATCATCACTGACAGTTTTTCAAGTATAAATATGACTAGCAGATCCCAATGCGTATAGAGGAAAAAAAATGGTTTATGTCAATTCACTACACATAATTTGTTTCCCCATGTTGTCATGACTGTTGCTGACCTTAAATATATAGCGAGTTCAATATTAAAAACATGGGGATTGATCATGCAATTTGATAAATGAAGCCCAGTGTCATTCCAGATATTGAAAGCTGCTGCTGCTCTCGAGAGGAAATGATTTCAGGGCCGTATCTTGGTTTAAGGTTCATATCACCAGTTTGTGTCAGAAGGTCATTCTCTCTGTGTCTCCTCATTAAAAACATATTCATTATGTTCTCTTTTTTCCAGTCAAATGCCATTGTTTTTCCTGACTCATGCACAACTGATAAAACTTACTACAGTAAAACGTTCATCTAAATTATAGTCTGACTTATGGTCTGACACTGGACAGAAGAAGAACTTGTGGAGACAGGAGCTATTGCTATAGGAGCTATCGCTATATATATGTATATATTACACACAACACCTTGATTTTTCAGTTTTTATTGAAATTTGCATAGTTTAATGTTTCATTATTATCTTATTATTATCTTGGATTATGTTGCTGTAGGATGAACTCCTGACTACCTAGGTCTAGATCATGGGGTTCTGCTTAGCTCTAGAGCTCTAGCCCTAAAAAAGACCCAGACATCAGGCTTCATCCATGCTGATATACAGACGGGGGGTTAATTAACCAGCAAAACTTGTGACACCTGTAGGAAATGTTTGGATCAACTTTCCACTATTTAAGCCCATTACTGCAGAAAAGCTGTAAGTCTAAGTTGTTAACTATTACTTGATTCCTGAAAACTGATATCTCTCTTTTTTGGGTCGGGTAGTTAACTGCTTTTGTACCATTTAAATGTCCCAGATTATACACTTTCCTGTTTTTTATTTGGAATTTTGACATCCCTAACAAGATTTTAAGGACCAAAGATCATCTCATTATAGTTTTACACTTCTTTTCTCAAGCTTCTTTCTAAGCCTCTCCTCCTCCTCTTTAAATGGCTGTGGGGGATGTTGGTGGTGACTGTATAGTAGTGACATCACAACTTCACATAAGTCATGACTGCTTGATTTAAGGCACAGTTTCTGAATACAGGCTGTGTATGTTTCTCTGTGGATTGAGCCTTTTTGAAACATGGGACAGTATTTATACCCTCTCTTGTCATATATACAGTAAAATATATATAGGGGTCTAATAAATCTATAAGGAATTCATTGGAATTAAACTGCTTAAATTTCAATAAAAATGTAAAAATCTGTATTCTAAAACTTTTGAACTGTAGTGTACATATAATTTTATGACTGCCCTTTGGGTTTCTTGACATCCTATCGCCTTCACATTGGGCACATCTTTTGCTGAGGGCCCAAGCGAGCACATTGTCGAGTGTGAAGTTATTTGGATGAGCGGTTCCTGAGAAAGCTTGAAGGGAGGTCGAGCAATCGTCCCGTTCTGAAAATGCATTAGGGGACAATAAATGACAACCTTGAGGATTTAAAAAAATAAATAAATAAAAAGAAAGAAATAATAAAAATTCTCAAGACACAAGCACTAGGATCTAAGGCTGGTTTTCCTGAGATCAGCAGCCATCATCTTCAGGCAGACTTTTCAGACAGTAATCCATATATCCACCACATTTATAAATACCCTGCTGCCTCCATTCTCCAGGCAATTTAACACACAGTCCTTAAAGGCTATAGGTCTATTAAAGATGACTAGTTATTAGACAGTTTATCAGACACATGCCTGGTTGCAGGATGTCTAAGCTTAGAGCCTTCTCAGTGCCCAGAGGGAGAGAGGTAGGTATGACCTTGTGAGCACTTTATTGGATTCAAGTGCCTACTGAGTGAAAAAATGACTTTTATTGCATCAAGTAAAAACACCATATTTCCCTTATCTATGTCACAGACAGAGGACGCTGCTCAAGTGCAGTACACGTTAGGTATGAGGTTGATTTGGATCAGAAAGGAGCCACAGATGGATGTAAACCACAAGTGAACACTGGCACCACGTTTGCAACCTGGTACAACGGTCAACCCTCCACAACAACAACCACTGAATTCAGTTCACACATGTAAAGAACAGGGGAGATACACAGGTTACAGAGAAGGTGGGTTAAAGTGTACACGTCTTTTGGAGAGGAAAGCTACGAGGGTTGTCCGTCTCCATGGTTACACTCCATGGGAAAGAGGTGAGAGGTTAGAGGTCAGACGTTAGTGGGACCGGCAGGGCTGTAGGGAGTGGGGGGGCATGTGAACCTGTGTCTCTGTGTTCATTAAAAGGTGACAGGATGTGAGGAGTAGCGGTAGAAATGAGCCTGGGGGAGTTACATGGCTTCGCTGCTCCGCCGCCGCAGTAATAGTCAAATGGCTGTCGCAGGGATGCTGTAATGTGCATGCATGACATTTTCAATGCACATTTCCAGAGCAGATTATGAGTAATCATTAGTAACCATTTTTGCCCTCCAGTGTACTAACATTGGGTGGGTTGTTTCTGTCGTCATTACTACCGTTGGAAACACACGACAATAACAAGTCCAGAAATGTGCAATTTTGTGTTCGTTTTGAAATGCTACTGGACATTTATAGAAAAAAAAGCCCTTTGGCTAAACATCCCTGGTTACTCATGAGAAAATTTTGTCCTCAGGACTAAAGCAAAATTGAGATAATGAAACTAGGTGGATTTAAAAAGCTGTCAGGCAACATAGCAGCCACATTCAATGGTTTCAGTTCGTATGTAATGAATGTTGGCCAGTGGAGGTGACGGCAACACGGGAAAAGTTGATGGTGTGGGAAGGGGGAAGAAAGGAAAGGTAATGGGGAAGGAAACAGGGAAGGGAAGAGTGGCGGTGCCCCTGCCTCGTTACAGCCCTGCTTAGGGGGAAGTCTCTTACCAGCCTTGGACCAAGACTCACTTGAGTGTGAGGCGAGGATCTCCATATGGGGCATAGGGAGAAATGTTTAGTACGAACTCCTTGGGCGGATAGGAGCTCCACCTCTGCTGCACTGTGCTGCTGTCATTGTTATTCCAAAAGTCTCTGTCTAGATCACTGCGGCCAGAGAGAGAAACAGATCAGAGTAACACAACTACGGACAGCCTCAGCACCAACCAACCATTCGCAACAGGCGCTCCTCCTGATGATGCGAGGGCTCGCTTTGAGGAAGAGGGCTGGTCTTACGGCTGCACTTGAAGGGGAGGTTGAAGTAAAACAGGCCCAGATTAATGTCTATTTTTCTACCTGAAGTTGACAAATCACCATTGAGGTTCAGTTTAAAAATAAAAACAGGGCAGCCTGGGGGGGGAAAGGCATTCACAAAAGCTTTTGATAAAGCAATGTGCTGCAGCAAAGACACAGAGATAGAGAAGAAAGATAGGTAGCAAGAAAAAAGGAAGTCATAATCACATGAATACATACGGCATATGGTTACATTGTTTTCATTTAGCATGGCACCACTGATGAAACACATCTGAGTAAACATTCAGAGAAGTCGGGCCCCCCAGTCCTCCGGTGTGAGCAGTAAAGAACGCATGAACGCATGAGACACAAGGCAGAAGGATAAACCGCAGACAGTCAAAAGTAGAGAAGGAAAAGGTGAGAAGAATCACTGATGTCATACAAGTCACACAGCAGTGGTCAGAGC
The DNA here is from genome assembly GCA_030544235.1 of Lepturacanthus savala. NCBI lineage: Eukaryota > Metazoa > Chordata > Actinopteri > Scombriformes > Trichiuridae > Lepturacanthus > Lepturacanthus savala. Next base: position 21,105,476 of record CM060465.1, read on the forward strand.
CGTAGCAGAGTGGACAGAGCAGGAGAGAAAGGCACAAAGCACAAAGTTCGAAGCTGAAATGACCAACAGAGCACACCGATGCTACTGGAGCCGGTAAGAAAGAAAATGCCAAAAATTAGGAGACAGAGGGACCCAAAGTGAGAATACATTCACAAAGCCCATCTTTAGTGCTTCAACTGTCCGCACAGAAAACAAGAAAAGTAAACACAGACATTTAGAAATAGCTGAGACAACGGCAAGCTATAGAAGAGAAGTGGTGAGGAGCAGGTTAATAAAAGGCATTTTGTAAAATAAAGTATGGTACTTAGCATTTACAAAGCTGGCATTTTCTGGTGCTGACCTATTGCCTTGTTTGATTAGGCGCAGGGAATACCTTAATCTTAGTATAAGTCCTGTAAGCAATAATAGAATAAATCCTCCCGAGCATTTATTTGCCAAAAGATTTCACAAAGAAATCATTTTCTAAGGAGCACGCAAGCCTCCCTTCTCTGTTAAACATGTACCATTTTAAGCACTACCGAGGTCTGCACTTGCACTTACAGTAAAGAGACCCATAAGATAAGTGCAGGAGCAGACTTGTCCAGCCAAAAGCTTCACAGGTAAGATAATGCATGATTTAATCTATACTGATTAGATCACTAACCTTTCATTTAATGTCTGCCCGAAAATGCACTTGTAGAGATTGTTCTCCTGAAGATAAACAACCAGGACTCATTTACTGACTTGTTTTGTCTAGTGTACATCAAGGGACTCAAAAAGCTGAACCAAATTCAGTTCATTATCACCAGATTGTTCGACCCAAACCAGTTACCAGGCACTTACTTGATGGCTTTCTTCTCCCCTCGCCCACGTGCCGAGTCTGGAGTGTCTGCTGCTTCCACTCCTGGCTTATTCCTCTTCCCCTTGATCCAAGCGAAGGGAGGGGATGACAGAGGAAGCACAGAAACAAAAGGTTAGCTTCGATTTTGTCCTTTTGAAGCTGTGTGTGTCTGTTTTTTTATTTTTTTTTCTTTGCTTATACTAATTTCAAGTATAATGTGCTCTCCCATTATCTCAGGAACAACTGTTCCATCAGTCCTTTACCTGATGGTCTCCTGATTACACTCATCAAAGTCAAATCAAATTTGCCGTGGAGAGCCATTTCTGACTATGATTATCATTCGCACCACCCTGAAATTTACATGGCAATTGCCTCTTTAAGGTAATCCGGTGGGTACTGGAGACAAGCCTCTAGAAAGTCCGGCACCAGCCTGATTTCAAATAGCCAGAGCATGACCTGCTGTAACCATGGAAATAATGGCAATTTAAAGGCTTGGAAAGGCGAGGTCTTCTGGGCCCATTCTACTGGAAAAGCCCATTACAGTTAAAGGTGTTTCACATGTGTCACAATGCAGGTAATCTCTACTGACAAGTGAGACAGAGAGGGGATCCGTATAAAGCTCCCTTACCCCCCAAATACCACGCATGCCTCCCTGAAAGTGATGCTCTGATACCCATCCAGGATAGGTGAGGATTCTCCATCCCAGAAAAAACAGGTGGGAGGAAAACATACTGAGTTGCCACCATGCCTTGGCTTGTATGATTGGATCTTAAGTTGGCTGAAGGGCAATTTCCTGCGGTGTGCTTAGATCTCCAGGCTGGAGCTCTATCCTGTATGGACTTGGCAACATCCCTGTGTCAAGCCTCAGCAGACCTCAGTGACAATGTATTGGATCTCCAATTGTATTGCCATATAATGATTTGAATTTCAAGTGTTGTTTATTCGAAGGTCCCATATCATAGAGAGTGAGATTTTAATTGCTTTTTGATTGCAAGAAGATCTAGTTGTTGTATAAATACAAAATGCACAATCCACAGAGAAATGCACACAGCCTGTATTCATTAATATTAATACGACACAAAACAACTTAGTCTTTCTAGAGCTCCAGACAGAACAGCTCCAAACGTCAAATAAAACCCAGCAAAAGTGTTTCTCTCACTGTTCCTTGATGCTTTCTCTTCCTCAACTAACAAATATATAGATATGTATAAAACTCTTAATGTGATCACCATGAACAACAGACCGCCAGTGGATGACACATGCCCAGTAGCAGGAGGATCATAGCCATGTTACACCAGGAGTTCTCCTAGATGTGGCTGCATAAGCTTTCTGACTGTCTGTCTAATCTGAACAGATTGTGTTCTTTAAGGGGGATCTATTACACTCTATTCTGGGACCCCACTGGAGTAGCTTTGCAAGATTTACTGTTTTAAATATAATCTTATTTATTTTATCTTCTACTGGCCCCATTATGCAGTCCCTCAGTTCATCTGAAACAGGCTGCTTGAGCTCCTGTCTCTTTAAGGCCCCCCTCCCATGTCAACAGTATATCATATATATATAATATTTGCTCACATTCATCCTAAACACAAACTAAGCCTTGAACATAGAGGGTAATGCAGCAAGAAAATCAGCCAGTGGTTATGTATGAGTTTTGGAACTGACTCAGATCTATCTATGATGCATGCGATGTTCATAAATAGCAGGTGTGTATGGAAATGCAAATGATTCCACAGCCTATATATTCAGCTTCAGAACACAAGGTCCTGACAGCTCTAGATATCATTTCAAACTACTTTCCACGCATTTACCATACCGTGGCTTTGGACATTGTTTAATCTGTTACAAAGCCAGAGTTGACAATAGCAATGCTGTGCAAAAATGATAAAGCCCACAGTAGCACTACTGAGGAAAAAACGATATCCATCGCAGACAAGAACACAAAGCTGCTCATCTACTGTATAATCAGCAGTAACCTGAAACAGAAAAGTCAACAAATGCACGAATAGATCTGACAGGAACGACTGGTTGAACACCTGCATACAAGAGCTGTGTGTGCAATTTACACACTGCGTTCTAGATAAACAGTCTCTCTATAACCGATCAGACACACAGAAGTACTAAATCCACATAGTGAAAACACCACAGCGTGCTCCCAGCCTGCATTACAGAGACCATTCATGATATTTTACTGTCATTTAAGAATATTTCTTTAGAGATTTGATAGCTGTTATCACTAATTGGCATACTGGCTGAACAAATGACATCTCATAATTCCATACACCATTTTGAGAGCCATTACACTGAAGCTACAAACATCTAAACGCCCAAACAAATCGTAGACTCTGATACAAAAAAAATAATTCTGCATGAACAGATGACTATAAATATTGATCTCTTGCATGGTAATTTCTAGGGAGGCAAAACTGTCTGAAATTCTGTCAGGCTATAAGCTATCAAAGGAAACTAATGTATCATTCAATGGTATCGTGAAATTTTCAGGATGGTGGGAAGACAGAGAGTAAGTGATAGAGGGGTGAGAGCTGAAAATAGAAATCCAAAAAAGAGGCAGCGAGAAGGAGAGAAAAACAAGGACAGTGTGACGTTAGACAAAGAGATGTGAAGGAGGGAGAGAGGGAGAGAGGGAGGGAGGGACAGGTGCGAAATGTGAACCTAGAGAAACAATGAGTGGCAGGAAGTCCTCGGTGGATTCGATATGAAAATAAGGAAGGACTCAAGCAGTGCAATTGGCACTGATTCCCATTCCCTGTGTCTCCACACACACCCTTACACACAAAGATTTGCACAGTTCCAAAGCAGTCACCTCCGCACCTTTCCTCCAGCTCATTCACATGAGTGAATTACAAACACTTCCATCTTCAAGGGAGATGCAGATGCTGCTGCAGGGGCCCATACCGATGAATGTAACAAAGCCCACTACCCACCCCAAACAGTTAAAAACCAAACCAACGGAAGAGTGAGCAATTCCCCCCTCATCCTCTTCTCAAATACCCTTGAAAATACTCAAGTCTAATTTAAACCTGCTGTCTTTTCGTCACACAACAAAAGGTTTTCACAATTACAGTATTCAGCACTGTCTGGCTCTGAGCCGCGAGTTCAAAATAGCTCCAACCGATATGATGAACCAATTATGCAAGCCTCTACTAAGAAAAAAAAAATCCCCAAACAATCCATTAACACTTTTTAACAGTCAAACCCCCAACGGAGTATGTCTAGTAATGCAGCTGTGTAAGAAAAGACTTGGTGTTGGACTGCCCAGGGTGTCGCTGAGGGTTTTTTTTTTTCTTTGAGAATCCAGACATGCGGACTGAAGCGAGCTGCCTGTCGCAGTGCACTGCCTTCCAACACCCAGCTGTGTTTGTTTGCTGTGAATTAGCAGGCAGCAAGAGTCTACATGCCCGCTCAATATTACCCACATCACACCATAATTAGAGAGGAGTGCACCATTAAACTGGTCGTCCGCTGCTAATTTTTTGTTTTTAGCATCTGTCAAAACATTTTTTTTACCTGTGTTCCTGTGTTGCATTCGTTGAAACAGGCAATCACACGGGATTAGCATTAATATATCCCCAGGAACGCCACGACACTATCTATCACTTAAATGTGACGGGTCAAGGCTTTAGATGCACGTAATGTACTGCTATTAAAATATTCCCAATGATAGTGACAATTTTCCTCTCTCCTCTGATTGCCATAATTACTATCATCCTCCTAACAACTGTGAACTCCTACCTCCCAGTTAATTCAACCAAAATACTGAAGGTTGTTGACACAAGTCCAATCAAGCTGTGAGTCTGGTCAGGTCCAATCTAAACTCCGCTCAAAACTATGTTAGGGATCAAACAGCCAAAAGGGCTCACAGGAGCAGGTAGCCAGCTCTCTGAATGCCAAGCAGTGGCCGCTGCTCAAACAGATGTTAGCGGCACCACCTCTGATATCTGAAAATCCCACCCAACACCAACTCAGCTGACAACCAGTAGCCCCACAACACAGGAGCAGGGGTGGAAGTATTTCCATTTTATGATATATTGCAATTTATATTTACTTTTACCCAAGTATGATTTTGAATAAATACTTTTACTTGTAATTAACCATTTTTAGATTGTGTTACTGCTGTTTTTGCTGAAGTAAAAGCTCTGAGTTCTTCCACTACTAAACTGGAGCTTTGTAACTTAGTAGTCACTAGGGATGGGCAATATTTCAATATAAAATCAATGTCATCACATGTGGATCGCTTTTAAAAATGACACATATTCAAATATTTTATGCTGATGCAATAAGCAAACCGACTAATCAGACAGCAGTAGGAGACGATAGCATTCAACATGCAATTACTGCAGGGATCTTAGATAACATAAAGACAACCAGGAGGGAGGCATCAGGATGAGTGCACATGAGGACTTTTAAAATAAATCTCTATCGCAGTGGTTGCCAAAAGCTAAAACACAGAAAGCAACACTGTCAAAACGTTGTAAAGATGTCAAACGTGACACTTCAGGCAAACATTTGTTCTTATGAAAGCTGACAGTGTCAAGGGCTGCACTGAAATGTAGTAGCTTTATATTGGAGGATCACTAACTACTGAGCGTCTTTTACATAATGAGAATATTTTTCATGCATGGAAAATCAGCCTGCTCGAATATATAGGTTGTGTCTATAATAGGGGATCTCACTGCTTATGTAAATTATACCGTATATTCTAATCATGCATTCAGGGAATATAGCGCTTCCATGGAAAATAACAGAGATAAAGAGATCATGGAAACTGAGGAATTAGAAATAAATTCTGTACCACTGTGACTTTTTTTTTTCAGAGAACAGATAATATAGCTATTGTGTCTTCATGGCTGTGAGTCACATGATGACATGATTAATTTTTACACTTTGTTCCAGCAATATGCATCTTAAATAACATGTTTATCATCATGCAAAATGGCTAACAGACTAGCATTTATCTCTTCATTATTGTGCACATATAAAGGGCAGTGTTTAATGTGGTTTCACACCAGTGAGCTGCTGACATTTTTGCCAAATTAAGTGATCTAAAGGCTACAAAGGACTTAATTAACATCTTAATTCCACTCGATGTCACCACAGTAAGATGCACTGATAGGAAAGAAAAATAAAACATGCACAGCATCGTCTTGTGTGTGTGTGTTTGTGTGTGAGAGGGGTGTGGCTGTTAGTGGCCTCCACAGGGTCATTAGGGCAATAGATCGTCACTCTATCCCTGGCAGCCCTCTGCTCTGTGGCCACTGCACGGCCCTGTCACAGGATGGAAATAAGATCCATTTACAGCAGTGCTCCAGAGAGAGGACCTAGGGGAGTTTCCAAGGTGCTGGCAGCAGAAGTACCTCCATCCACAGCAAGAAACTAGGAGTCATTCGCTGCTCCATTTACTTTGAAGTAGAATATCAAAGATAACATGATGTTTCAGTGAAGCAAACAACAGGGATACTGTGATGTACAACTATTCCATTTCAGCATAGACCATTTCCCACATGGTTCATATACGTTGCAGCAGCATCCTGGGGTAATTCAGGAACAGTCAACTTACTGGTAATTCCAGAAATGCATAGAGCATTCTTACTGGTATTCCATTTCCAGTTGCAGACCAGAAAATTGAACAGCAGTGCAATGGTGAGTTGACACAAGTTGGAGCCAACATTAAACTTGAAACAGGTGACCTGTGTTCTTGGGGGTTGTACATACACAAGATGATTTAGCAATCAATTAACTTTAAGGCATGCAAATCTAAAAAGAAAAAAAAAATAGTCAAGTGAAGTGGCGATCCGCCGTAGAGCTCTGTCTGCCTAATGAGTGGCTGCCTCCCTTTAATCAATCACATTTCATAGCACATTATTACAATGACATGCCCTCTGTCAGAGGTCAGACTTGCTTGATCTGTGTTCTGTTTCTCCTCAATGTGTTCTGATGCTGTATCAGCACAGTTCACTAATGTTGTAGTTGCTGCTGTCTGAGCAATGAATTAGTACGTGTCTGGACTGTTGAAGCTGTTTTGGTCTTTGAAAACTGATGTAACAGAGGCCATCGCTGCTCTAGAGTGATATGTCTTTATTAATTACTGCCTTGTAAGAAAATATTCTCAGTTCAACAAGATTGCACATAATATTTGCCCATAGTTTCATAAAATTTTGCACACATTGTTCTTTCTCCAGCGCATTAAAGTGTTTTTCTCCTTCTTCTATTAAATTCACAGCAGTGTTTATTGAGGCTCCCTGAACATCAAAGCATGCTAGGATGGCAACGAATGTGACTGGAAGCTACAGTATATCTGTGTGTGTGCGTGTGTGTGTGTGTGTGTGTGTGTGTGTATGTGTGCCTGTGTGTGTGTGTAAACTCACCAGCTTGCGTTGACACCAACCACAGACGCCACAAAGAGCCACCAGCCAAACAGCACACACTGTTACTGCAAGGGAGACCAGGAATACACTGAGGGACAATGAGCCTGTGCAAACAAACACAGACAAAGGGAGATAGAAAGAATGACAATCAAATGAGTGATGCTTTTTTTTGCATTCATAGATATATTTTCCTGTGTAAAAATAACAAAAAAACAAAAACAAGCATTGGATTTTTTTTTCAGACTATTTGTTCACCACTCTAAATCATCTTGTCGAAGGGGGTCGACCCAAATAAACCTGTGCCTTCTCCCTCCCCATTTAATTGAATAGTCAAACAGAGCTGCCATTTTTACATTCTGTTGTGAGGAGCGGAGAAATACAATCTCATCACTGCCCCCTTCATGCCGGAGCATTTCAATACCTTTCCAATAAGGGCTGCAGCCAGTCATCACTCAGCTGCACACACATCACTGTCATGGTGTCACAGCTTGTTAACTGACAGGCTGAAAGGGAAGGGAGGGGGGAAGAGAGAGGAGTGGAGGGGTGGGGGTGGGGGGCTGGGGTGACAATACAAGAACGCTCATGATTAATGGGTATCAGTAGATGCCCGGTGAGAGAGGTGGCTCTGAAAAAGAGTCATAAAAAAACATCATCTATTGCTGCTAGTGTGTGTGTGTGTGTGTGTGTGTGTGTGTGTGTGTGTGTGTGTGTGTGTGTGTGTGTGTGTGTCTGGAGTTTACACACTGGTTATAATACTGACAATAAGTGGATCCACCCTTATGTGCACTTTGTGTTTTCGATTGCATGTTCTCCACATTTAAACAATTCAATATCCTTTATTTTAGAGGATAAGGAAATAAAGCCTCATTGAACTTTGATATTTGCACAGCGGGGAAAATGCTAATGCATTGAAATTCGTGACTTCCTTCCAACAATTCTGATTCCTAAATATACCCCAGTGATAAATGGGTGTCAGAATGCATTTTCACGCCGCTGAGTGACAAACACATGCTTTGCTTTTAATAACTAGGTTTGTCGTCTCCCCCATTGCCATCTCCTTCCCTTCTTTTGCTTGTCGCAACTGGCCTTTTCATCTCTTTCCACCATCATATCTCTGCTTTATTCTCTACCTCCCCATGTCCCCTGGGAACAGACGAGCTCAGGAAAGAGGAACAGTGTTTCATATGGAAAAATCTGAATCGGATCAACGTTGTACCTCACAGCCTTTCCTCGCATGAATTATTGTTTTGAAGTCAATGTGACACCTGAGGCCAGAAAACTAAGACAGTGGACAGCAAACTTACTGGCAGGTAGATAATGACTAGCCTTCTAGCATTAGACATTTCTTTTCAATTATAATTTCTATTTACTTTCTAATTTACCTTAACAGACATCCAAAAGGGCAGCCCAATCAGGGCCATAGTCACCATTGAGGACACCGGGCTCACCTCTGTATTTTTTCCGTAAGTTTCATTAATTTTTTTCCCTTTAGGCTACATTTCACCAATAAAAATGTTAACACAAAGACAAAAAAAAAAAATACAAAAAGCCCACCTTATCATGACATCACGTGATCTCTCATGACAGAGATGTTCATACATTTGACTTGATAAAAGCGAATGTAAATACTGTCGCAACGTTACTGCCTACTGCAGGTCTATTTTTAGACTCATTTGAATGAATCAGAGGATGCAACGTGAGAGGCTGCAATCAATCAAAGTTATCATTTCTTCCAGCAAAAAAGGCAGAGGATGACCAGGAAAAGAGGGAGAAAGGTGAAAGTATTCTAAGAGGATGAGAGAAATAGCTGAGTAGTCTCCAAATGAATGCAACAGATAGAGATGCTAATCTCTAACCTACTGTACTACAATGAATAATAATATTTTAAGATCATGTTCCATTACTGCATGAATAATAAATTACCCATCAATAATAGGCTATGATTTGGATGTTTGGGTGGATAAGTAGTGAGTAATATGACTAAACACAGCAAATATTATACATGTCATACATACCCACATGGAAAGAACCTATATGAGGATATATGCACATATATGAAATCTATATGCAGTTTATCTGCACATAAATGCTGTATATATACAGCATATATGCACATATGATAATATATACGCCACACACATATATATAGCACACATTTATTCATATGTATGCCACATACATGTTGCATTTAGGTCATATATAGGGCAAATCAAGGTGCATATATGTGCATATATTGGCCATATAGGGCCCCTATATGTACATACAAGACATGTCTGATATATAGTTAATCTGCCCATGGCAGGTTTCTATTGTAGCTCATATTCACACATAAATATACACATCCACACACCCACAGAGATAGATAGATAGATAGATAGATAGATAGATAGATAGAGAGAGAGACAGACAGACAGACAGACAGACAGACAGACAGACAGACAGACAGACAGACAGACATACGAACTTAATGCTGGAGCTGAAAAGGAAACTATTGTTCTCTGGCCCCTACAACTGACCAACCATTGGAACATGATGCGCTGTCAGCTTGGTATTAAACCATGTACATCTCAGAATTATCTTAGTTTATATTTCCCTCATCGTGTTTCTCTGGTTCTCTGCAGATTTTTGATAAGAAATCTGCATAGGCATTTCTGATTATAAATCTGCATATGCTGCATATACCACATAAGAGATCAGAAGCATCACAAACATCACGCACGACTTTGTTTATCTCTTGACAACACAACGGCCCCAGAATGGAAAAGACTCAGTCTGACTTGACGGATGTTGTTCTGATGGTGTATAAATATAATCAGTGTAATAGCGCCCGCCCCCATTATTTATCTACAGTCAAAGAGACTGCTAATGGCAGACACACATCCCTGCCCTCCTGAGCATGAGCGGGTCAGTGAAACATAGCCAGCTCCTGAATGATGAATATCTATTTTCAGAAATAGACACAGGCTATATTCTCTGCTTCTGTATATTCATAGAGAGGTCAATAAAGTTGAGTCCAAGAGATGCCACGATCTCAGCAATGGTACCAATGGATCTTAAATAAGAGGAGCTGAACAGCTAATTAGTTAATGCTAAGTGGCTCAGTGCTGGATGCTCAAATTTTTGAAGGGCTTGGAGAATCAGGTGGATTTGAGAAAGTCAGCAGCCCGTGCAAGGCCCTGTTCTTACTGATGTTCAGGTGGTGGGGTAGGGGGTTATAATGTGCCATGAGAGCTAAGGGTACAAACCCTCCAAATAAAATGCAGCATCCAAAGAGACCACGTTACTGCACTCAGTAATGGACAGATAGATCCTGTTTCCCAACTTTTAGAAGGTTACAAAAGGACCTGTGTGCAGGGAGCGCAGAAAAATAAAAATAAAAACATATTAAATGGAAGTGCAAATCTTCAGCACCAAGGCTGTGATGAAAAAGAAGAGCCATTTGTAGTAGGAGAAGACTGTGCTACACACCACTCAGAATCAAGTTATATCTTTCCCCTTGAACACAACCAAACTTCAATATAACTAATAATAGTAAGTAGTAAGATGAAAGACAATGTCACCCGATCTTGAACAAGAACAGCTAATGTAACGTCTATTAATCTTTGCTATTTAAACGAGAAAAATGAAAAAAAAAAACTTCCAAGGGCGATGAATCATAAAACGGAGCCACCCTGTAAAACTGACAAGTGAGCTGAACAAGCCATGGCACCCTTTGATCAGAAGCCTTTAGAAGCTGGAGCAGCACCCTTGAACTTGAAAGTTGGTTGTTTGTTTTGGATTTCACTGGCTATTTCTTTTATATGCACATAAAAGAGAGAATAAATGGCACTATGTGCTGAGGTAAGTAGTGACCATGGCGGCGTAAAGGAGACTGCAATAAACCTCACAGGTCTGTACAAGAGGTTAAATATGTACGTTTAACTTGCATGAAATAGCAGCGGATATAAAAAGTAGAGAGTGTTTAGTATGAGATGCACTGAGCGCACAGCAGCATTGAGTTCAACAAGCGGTGCTGTTGCTACTGTACATGTAGGTGATCTGGCCCACATGCAGCGAGCTAAGCCAAGCAGAAAGAGACCAGTCCTCAGGGGTAGAAGAAGGCTGCTAATTGGACAGGCGGAACTGGAGCAGTGTCCACTCAGCAAAGCTGCCACAACGCATCTTCATGCTCTGACTGAGGTGAGAGGGCAGTGCCACATGAAGCTCTGGGTGCAAAGCTCATATCCTAATCACCACTTCAAAGTGCTGCCCCTCCTCGTACCGGAGACTGGGTTCTGCCCTCTTTAGAGCCACTGAGCCGCTGTTAGGGTAATCCTCAGATGTCACTAGGATGTCTTTTCAGCCTTGTCCCTTCTGTGGTGGCATCAGTGGTCGACAGCAACAGGTTATTTACACTGGGTTCGATGCTGCACGGCAGATTCTAAATTTTGTTCTAGGAAAATTTCCAAGAACCTAAGATGGACTATTAAGCAGCACAAATATTTGAAAGCGTTCAAACTCAATATTTCAACTTTGCTAAATTGCAGAAAATAATTTGTGTGGGAAGACAAAAGGGAGAATTGATTCAAAATGAGAGATTTGGATGCAATAAATAACTAAGAAAGCACTGAGAGCACAGGCCTCCGCCAAACATATTGTAACTCCCACCCAACACTGTTGTCCTAGGAGTAGTCAAAGTCCTCTCTTAAGGGCCATCCACACCAACGCAGGTATTTTTAAATCTGTATGTTTCTCTGCACGGTTCGGTCTTTTATCCACATGTAACCGCAGTTGTGAACTCCTGAAACCAGAGTTTTTTGTAACCGGAGTCCAGGTTGAACTTTTTCTGTTTTTAGCAGGCATGTGTGGACGGGAAAACCACAGTTTCTTTTTCTTCTTTTGGATTTTATTGCAGCCGGCTTCCACGCATTGCAGCCAACTAGAGGATTAATAGTTTATTGTACTATCTGACGATTTAATCCAGAAGAAATTTCATCTTCCCCTCTCACAGTGATATCTCTTCCAAGCCAATCTGTTGCAACTGTCTGATCAACTCTTGTCTTTGGTAGACATAATTTCCGCAAAAAGAAGTAAAAAACATGTACCGCAATTTTCTTGTTGACGTTGTATGATGTCACACTGTGCAATGGTAAACAGTAACTTGTATCCATGGAGACTTGTGGAGTGCTCTAACCTTGTGATTGGCTGAAATGGCCTTCCTGTTAGGAGTGCTATCGCCACCTCCTGTAAAGCATGTTCATGACGTTGTTTGAGGTGGATTTTGTGACTTCATGTGATCAGAGATATTTTTTATCATAAAGGTGGTGTGGACAGGAATTGTTTTTAACCAGGGGCCATAAAAGTTAGTTTTTTTTTTTACCCCAATACCCATCTGGACTAGGCCTTAGTGTCTCTGGTGTTGTATGTAAGGAAAACAAGCTCTGCAGTTGCAAAATATCACGTGGCCCCAAATGATGATGCCTGTTTGAAGGTCCATTTACTGTAATGTTACCAAACAACAAAAAAAGTGATCCAGAAACCAGGATTTCTTCCAGATCACTATCTAAATTTAATCATCTGTTCATGGTATTATTCCCAACATTCACTGAAAAGCTGACGAAAATCCGGCCAAAACTTTTTGAAATATCTTGCTAACAGACAGACAAACCTTGGCTAAAATATAACCTCCTTGTGGAAATAATAAGTAGGGTAATTATTGCCGTCATTAAATAAACTGATGAGATGACATATAACACAGAGCACAGAGGTGATTGCCAACAGTGCTGTGGTTTATTCAAAGGACCTGGTGACAGTGTCATTGTGCAATTATTCTTGGCCCCCACAGAGTCCAACCATGGGACTCAGTGCAGAATTACCACAGTGGAATTGTACATTCCTTGACTGGCCAGAGCATATAGGTCACATTTACATTTGCTGACAATTTGCTATGTGAATCATCATCAGTTGAAGTAACAGTTGCAAGAATGCTGTCATTAATCATTAGTGTCAATAGCTGCTCATGTCGATAAAGCAATAGGTTCATTAACAAATAGCCTGTGCAGCACAAAGGACTTGTTTCTACCAGCATGACTTAATTAATTCAGACATCACAGGCTTTCTTAGAAATCAGCTATTTGACGTGCCTCAAAGCAGTTCCTATCTCAAATTAGACCAAGAACCAAATCACAATATACTACTTTTATTATTTGTTTATATTCATTTTTTTTTCTTTTTAGGTATTTTTGGTTTACTATTATATAGAGGACCATAATTCATGCCTTTCACATTATTTCCTCTGCCAAGGAGGTTAGGTCTTTGCCGGCATTTGTCTATCTGTGTGTCTGATTTTTAGCAAGATAGCTCAAAAAGTTTTCGTCAGATTTTTGTCAATTTTTCAGCGAATGTTAAAAATGGTACAGATGGTTAAAATTTGGTAATGATCTGGAAGAAAACCTGGTTTCTGGATCACTTTGAATTCTCTGTTGTTTGGCAAGAATAAAAAGCCTTATATAAGCCTTATATGAAGACAACATAGGGTGTAAGTGTATATTAGCTATATTAATCTACTATCAAAATGACTAAGCAGGCTACAAATACATAATGAGAATTCATAATTAAATGTTTATGTTCCCTGCATCACATCCTGCTGAGAATGACACACCACGAGTTCTCTGCTGTATCATATTTGCTGCTTTAAGTTTAACAACCATAATCTGTTATGTTTTTTTCCAGTAATGAAATTATATAAATATAATAAAGAAGTCGGGCGACATGGTGGCGCAGGGGTTAGCGCTGTTGCCTCACAGCAAGAAGGTCGCAGGTTCAAGACCTCCTTGGTCCTGGGTCTGGGACCTTTCTGTGTGGAGTTTGCATGTTCTCCCCGTGTCTGCGTGGGTTTTCACCAGGTACTCTGGCTTCCTCCCACAGTCCAAAAACATGCTCATGCTCATAATTGGTAACTCTAAATTGCCCGTAGGTGTGAGTGTGTGAGTGAATGGTGTGTGTGCCCCATGATTGGCTGGCGACCATCTGGGGTGTATCCCTGCCTCTCGCCGTAACGCACTGGGATAGGTTCCAGCAGACCCCTTCGACCCTAATGAGGAATAAGCAGGTATAGAAAATGACTGACTGACTAATAAAGAAGTATATATATATATATATATATATATATATATATATATAAGCCTATTTACTTTGGTCATTTCTGTGCTTTATACTAACTAACTAACACATCCAGCTGTTAGTTAACAGCAGCACATGCCTGGTACTGTGGTGCTGAAATGTGTCGCAGGCTATGACATAAATTTATGTTGACAGAAATGTTGAAATTTAATATTTATTATACACATTTTTACAGCATTGGAATATGTTACAAATGTTTGTCATGTTTGTCCTTCTATATAAACCATATTAAAACCAAAAATATATTCCCCCTTATCATTTTGCATTTTTATACATTTTTGAAAAAGCTCCAGGGAGCAGGGGCGCTAAAAACCGTATGCAGCTCTTGAGCCACAGGTTGCTGACCCCTGAAATGGACCTTCAAACGGGCACTTGTTTGGGGCCACCTGATGGTAATATCTTGTACCTGCATAACTTGGTGGGAGTCTGCACTTTCAGAGCACAGGGAGCTCCCCTTACATCATCAGCCTGGTGTTTTTGCATGATTTAGTGGAGCCATTTGCAAAATGGAGCCTGGTATTACACCGCATAGATTAAATAGTTGTTCACAAGGTTAGAGTTACTGATTTAGAGCAAGCCAACAGTTTCTTAGGATTTCCTATAGTTTTCTGATTGGGCCAAAATCTTGCTGTGCTGATGGGATTATCAGAGGACATTTGTCATTATCTAAATATGTAAATTTAGCATTATTGCAGAGTGCTGACAGGAAATGAAACGAGAGAAAGAGAATGAGGGGAAAGACATTCAACAAAGGTCTCGACGATTTGATTTAAGGTTAGCTTCTTTAAATCCCTCAATCACCACAAAAATGTGTCAGTTTTAAGTATAATATGGAAATAATTTCAGGTATGAAAGGCAAGTTTCAGAGATTTAATACATTTCTTCAGAAAGTAGTAGTTTAGTTTAGAATAGTAGTTTCATAGTAATAGAAGCTGAGAGCAATGCATGTTTGCCTTTTGGTGCTTTCAAATGCTGGTAGAAGGTTCAGACATCTGTTACTTGAGAACAGAATATTTATGTTCAATGAAAGGAACTAAGAAATGTACAATAATCTTGAACCCATTAGATGAAAACCAGCCTCCTGTAAAAGCAATGCAAATTATGGCGATACCTACCTATCTGAAATTAAAATGATCATCCCAACAAATTACCCATTAGTGATGGCGACTCCTGATACGACTTATCGAGGCCCCCTGATGAACCTACTACTACTCCTTCGCCTACCTGGTTGGACCCTCCCTTCTGCCCCCACCCTACGGCATCTCTACAGACTGAAACATCTTTACAGACTAATATTTCATCATAAGATGGATGTCTGTCAGTCCTGGTTCATCTATCCTGTCCGTCCATGGGAGTGGATCTCTCCTTCACTGTGGTTCTCCCCGAGGTTTCTTCTTTCCCACTGGGTTTTGGAGTTTTTCCTTGCCGAGAAGGAGGGACTAAGGACGGGGGATGTCTGAATCACTTTGGACTGAATTTTTTGAAGCACTTTGAGAGAACTGTGTTGTAATATTGGGCTATATAAATAATAGTGAATTGAATTGAATAGTGGGTGAAGTGAAGGAGACACTGGATCAAAGAATGATAAGAATGAATGAATGATCAAAACTAAAATATGGCCATTTCTATACCTTTCAGCAAATACCAACATCCAAGACTAAGACCAAATCATTTTTTGGTGAGTTCAATAGTATTTTTGGTTTGGTGAGTTCAATACCTTTTTTAGTAAATTCTTTTGGAAAAACAAAAGAGCTGAGGCTGCTATACCTGCCTTAATAAAGGGGAGAATGTTTTAATTTTTCAATGAGGCTCTTCCAGCCTGGATGAATACGGAGCAGACATCGATACAAAACCCTCCATTAACACTCAACAGAACCAAAGAATCTGAAAAAATAGATCCCTTTCCTCATAAATATTACTGACATCTGGTATAAAGCACATCAGTGCATCAAGGAAACTCCTCCAATTTCACACATATGAGTTAATTCTGTACATACTTCAGGGCAAGTAGAGCAGATGGTGGTTTCAGAATCTACACAGTCAAAGGTTCACAGAAAATAGAGAACCTTTATATTAATGGTAATCTTTTTACAGTCAGTCCTGTCGTACTATATATGCATGTATGTACTATAAAGCATGCATGAAAACCATTTTTTTTTTAAATTTTGGACATATTGTGAAAACCATTAGTTTAGGTTTATTTTTTTAATTTAGCAAGTTTTATCAAAATCCCAGATCTGTAACATCACTCTTTCTCCTACCAATCAACACACCAACCATGTCAACTGGAATCTCATGATTTCTGTTACACTACCACCAAACAATATGGTAATTGCGAGAAAATATATCCATTCACTAGACTTACACTTAACATTCACACAAATGGAGTAGTTAGCTCATGTGATTTGTCAGCAAATGAGAGGGAAAGGTTAGCATGGTCCTTTAACCACTTGGAAATCCCAGTCCAGCATGGACAGTAGAGCCCCATGTGCTGCGAATCACAGGGATATGTAGCGCAACCGGAGAAATTTTGACAGGTGGGCAGCACCTGTGGTGAGGCTGAGTGCCTGTGGCATCCCCCGTAGGCTACAGGGTGCTTTGCCGGTTCTCTGTCCCTATATGCTCCCTGTGGCTCAGCTGCAGCACTGCTGTGCTGTCACAGAGGCTGTTTCACAGCGAGAGTAAGAGGACCGCCACCCACGTTCTGTCTGCTCTCAGATGAGGGATGAGGTCCATCTCATCCCAGTGACAAGCCAAGCTAGAGTTGGACCAATAAGACATCATGTAACACATGCCTGGTGTTGGCTATAATGGCATCATCATCTTATTAGCACCTCTGACACTGAATTGGTGAATCACCCATAAAACCCAACAACTTCTGGACCCTTGGGGTGTAAAAGAGCTGGTAACTGAACCTGTGACAATGTTGGAAACGAGATAAAAGGCAACACATGATAATATACAGTATACTGTTAATATTCAGGACTCCTTAAAATACCTCAGACACAGTATACTGTATCCCTTTGCAATATTAGTCTTTAAATTGTCAGAATAACGTAAAACTTTAGAGAAACTAATGTCAAAAACTGAAATCGTTTAGAATTTGAACACACATTTTTATGTTGTAATCTCAGTGGGAGGTAAATGAAGATGATCTACTTTTATCTGATTGAATGAGCGATAAAGATAACATTTTGGCTACAACCATTTCTCCCCATGTCTTCTGATAAGAACTTTATACAGTATGCATGGTCTTGATCTATCACATAATAGATCAATGTCTCTGCCATAATTTTCTCCCCCAGCTCTGCTTTAGAAAGACTGAATTAAATCAGATTGGAATGGATGACTTTCATATGAAAGCCACAAGGACTCAACACCATTTACCAAGGACAATCTCCCCTGTCTTACAGGCCGACTTGCCCCTGTCTTGCATCAACCCACATTATTACTTTTTAACATTTCTTTTTGGCAATTTACCTTTATTTGAGAAATATAATGAGACAGGGAAGAAGGAAAAAGAGAGAAGTGTGACATGCAACAAGATTTCCCCGGCCGGGAATCTAACGAAACAAATCTAATAATCTAATCTGGACGTTGGGGTCATCGAACCCACATTAAAGATCCCATATTGTTCACTTTTCCTGAGATTTATTTGAAGATTTTATACATTAGAAACAGATAGACAGACAGACAGACAGACAGACAGACAGACAGACAGACAGACAGACAGACAGACAGACAGACAGACAGACAGACAGACAGATGCAAACATACAAACTTAATGCTGGAGCTGAAAAGGAAACTATTTTGGCCACTCCATCTGCTGAGCTGTCAGGATTTCAGAAAATATTCAGAAATATGATCTTTGATGACTGATTCATTGTCTCATAGAGCTGTACATATGTAGAATCACTCCACATCATCTTCAGACCTTCCCTCTTTTCTAAGTGGTCTTTCCAATTTTCACCTCCTGAGTGTCATACTGGGACAAATGACCTTTATATATGAGAAACCTGATCAAGCCGAATGAACTTCTTGTGTTTATTGGTCTCGTCCCTTTGGGATGTTACGGCTGCTTTACACAGTTACAAAACAACCTATTACTCATCAATCCCACTGATGCCCTTAACTTTATTGACTTAAGTCCACATGGTGGCTGTTGATACTCTGGAGATAGACCAGTGTCCATCTCAGTAATGAGCTTATGAGCTGTAAACTAAGTCAACCATGACTAACATTATTCCAGGTTCAGGGAAATAAAAATTGACTTTATATAGCCTCATTTATTTGTTGAAAGCAGGGTTAGGGTTTTGCAATAAAGCAGCAGCACAATGAACTTGTTTACTCTTCTTCTTCCCCAATTTCTCCTTTCAGAATTTACTTTGTATGTTGAACACCATTCGCTCACCATTTTCACAAATGTTATCAAGGAAAAAGGCTTTTTAAGAGGAGATCTAAACAATGTGTTTGGCAACACTTCCAATGGCTGCGGTCGCTGGACTGTAAACTGCCCCAAATCCAATAAAAAGCACGACAGAGCCGATAACGTTAAGCTAAACTGTAATAGCATCCAGGATCTGCCTGCTCGCTGAAGAGATACTGAACAGTGAATGTGCTGGTTGTGAACTTTTTCCAACACTAGAACTACCACGGGGGAAAATATATAATATTCATGTCCCCCAGTCTTAGACTTATCCTAAAGGAATGTTGCATCATACCCCCTGTTGTTAAAATTAGTGAAGATAAATCCAGATAAAAAAACATGGGTATTTAAAGCTACTGTACAACCGCCACCGGGTCAAATTAACCCATATATCAAATGCATTTATTTATGCACAGTTATTTAATATAGTTAATAAATTCTGTGTAACAGTGTGCGTGACTTTGTAATGTTCATTTTGTTGCAACATTAAATCAGCCCTAATTAGTTTGTTTTTTGTTAATAGTTGGAACTTTATTGGCCATTTGGAGTATTTAGTCTACTTCTACTCCTTTCTTCTACTACTATGGGTTATCTTATTATGCCATGAATGTTTTTTTATAATAATATCCCACCACCTAATCTGCAAATATTTCCTTCTAATAACCATTTTCTGTGTCATTTTAGAGTTAGGACACCACCTTTAAAGATTCCCTCCAGACACCATATATAGAACACTCTACTCTGAATAATAATTTGCATCTGATGTTTTTTGCCCCAAAATGTCTTCTGAAGGTAGAAAACTACCTCATTAATGTACTTTAAATGACATCTCCCTTCTTCTATCTCATGAAGAATTCCAGAATCTATAAATTTGCAAATGTTTTTCATTTCTAAGGTTGAAATGTTGGCCACAAGATGTCTCCTGCGTCTCCTGTGTCATGGCAAAGTCCATTCTTCAGTGGACTTGAGACTTGTCAAAAATCATGCTTGTAAAATCTGATATTTCAATGAGCCTGCAGAAAATGTCCACTTTCAGCAGATGAATATGAAAACATCCTTCGGTTCACATCATTCTACGCAGTGAAGCTAAAACATCTAACAGTAGAAGAACAAGAAAACAAACATATTTTTGACTTGAGGGGAACTTTAAATGCTGATATCTTTCTTACTGCAGCCCCATGTAAATCCCTTCAACACGGAAATATCCAAAGGTTTAAATACTTGCTGAGAAAGAAGAAACCTTTAGTCAATTAGTAAAACACCACTTCACATATATTTCCAATAATCACCTTCATTAAGGCCGAAAATGGTGTAAGTAGCTTGTATAGTGCCAAAGATTTTGTCTCCTCTGACTCTCTGTGTCCCCTAAACGTTCACTTACTATCACCATCCTCACCCCTGCAATTTACCTTCTCATTTAATGCTATTCCATCTGTACCGTTGCCATCTGTGTTGAAAGCTGTGTTTTAGTTATTGCCTGTCGAAAAAAGGCCACACTCACATGCTCAAAATTGCCAACAACACAGAAACTAATACAAACATACTCTTCCACTTGACACAGCTTAAACACGGTGACATGAGTGGGAGCACATGCACTTCAGGGGTGTGGAGAAACTAAGAAAGTGATGAGAGAACAGTGCAGGAAAAAGCAGAGTGGGAGTGAAGGAAGAGGGACCCAAATGTAATGCTATTGAGGAGCAATTTGTGAAGCTTGTGCATATGCATACAGCCACAGGCCTACAGTCCCCATCTGCCCACATCATCAGCTCACTGCTGGTGACATCAACCAAGACAAAGAGGTCTCAGATGCTCCAGATGTATTATGTGGGTGGCATTATAAAATCAAATTCAAGTCAATGTCAATTGTATTCACCTAAGGATGCAGGGAAGAGTTTGTGCATGTGTGCGTGTGTACGTGTGTGTGCGCGAGCGCACACTCGCATGCGTGCTTGTGCACTTTTGTATCCATGTCTAATCCATCATTTCCCCTCCTCGCACAAAAATATTAGCCTAAATATTCTCGCTCCTCCAAAAACGGGAAACAATTATTGAGGGTGTAATTAAAGTATTGGCAGGACAAGTGCAACTTTAATTGAATGATAGAATGACAGTCAAATGACAGTGATGCAGCCTAGTCTCTGCATCTCCGTTATGGTTCACACAAAATCTCATCAAACACCACGCAACTACACAATGGGCTTAGCTTAAGACGTTCACATGATTATTCCCGACCACGGCAGACATGCATCTATTGACTGGAGTTCATGTGACGAAGCCAGACGGGCTCCATTTGTCATAAAGGAATTAATTTAGATTCACGACTACCTGGAGGCTCCTACTGTACCTTTGCCTGCTTCATTCAATTAAGGACTGCTTGTAAAAAGCACTTTATTATCTGTCTGGACAGACCGGGCAGTAAAAACCCAGGATAGAGCAGACCCTAGCCTTGAGCTACAGAGGTTAAAGTATTGACTCGGCCACAACGCAGCCATAGTCTTCCCCTGTCAGACTCCATAAAAAGACATTAAATACAGATCTCACGTGACCTGATGCTATCCCTCTGTGTGTGTGTGTGTGTGTGTGTGTGTGTGTGTGTGTGTGTGTGTGTGTGTGTGTGTGTGTGTTCTGTCTTTCTGCAAGTGACTCTTCCCATGTAGTCAAATGCTGACTCCTGACTAACTTGTACTTTGATGTCATGACTCTACCTCTCTATCTTCTCACCACTGGTGTCATGAGTGCCGACAAGGGAAGGATGTACAAGTGCATATGTGTGACAGCTAAGTGAGAGACGGTGAAAGGTCGCTTTAGAAAAGAAATAGTCATCTTTGTATGTGCAACAGGTTACCAAACTGTAATTTACACTGTCAGAGGACAGCCGGCAGAAAAAAAAACGGAGTAACCCGGTGCATTATATTTGTTCAGTGGCCGCTGCTTTCAAATGTCATCAAATGGAACAGAGCATCCCATCTCTCCGGTGACCACCTTTCTCTCCAGGTGACCTTTTATCTTTGGCGGCTGTGCATTAACGGTAAAGCCTGACAATGGTGGAAGTGATCCTGTCCTTTCAGTTCTGTAAACTAAATGGAGGCCCCAGCGGACGACACTACATCAGTTCTGTGTCAGGCGGGGATTTAAATACCCCTCTGCTTTTAGACTCCAGCTGGACAGACACAGCAGAAAATAACTCATTAGCATCATCCAATGTCAACAGAAGGACAAATCAAAGTAATGAAATATATATCCTATAACGTCTACTGTACATTTTATTGCATCTACCATCCCTGAATTAAAAGTGGGTTTCTTCCAACAAACACATTTAATAATTAACAGGAAAAATTTAATTTGCGGCGTGTTCCGAGGAATGACGTTTTACTTTTCGCAGACAGCCAACTTTTATTAACATAATTTGCTCTTCATAAGCACAGGGTCATCCTGGCCTTCACCGCTGCTGTCTGCTGCTCGACTGCTCATTGATATTTGCTTGTATAAGTGTCAACAATTTACAGCTGGGTAATGCCCAGCCGACTGAGACGTAGTGACGATGCCACGCAGCTGCTCTCTCACAACAGGATACATTTCAAGGGCTCATGGGAAATATAGTTTTCCACAACCACCAGTTCTCCTGGCCTGCCATTCTGCAGGGAGCAGCCTGTAATTTTCCTCCTACATTAACTCGATTACACAGCACCTGAGGACATTTTAGCCTTGTGTCGTACTGCAATAGCTTAATTCTTACTCTCGAGCATATTAATAGAGACTGTTGTGGAAATGTAAGCCTGACACTCACGCAGCAGGGCTGTTGTTGCATTCAATACCACCTTGAGGTGGGGGGGCGGGCGGCCATGATACCTGCAGTACTGCACGGGATGTCACTGTTTGTAACGTCAAACAATACAGCGAAGTATTCCATCTGGCTGGCGGGGCAGCCGAGAATAAATGGCAGGCTTGGCTGCTGCCATTAAGCAGAATGACACGCACAGAGCTCTCACACCTACTTGACATTTTCACCCTAACATCATGACAAGGATGTCATTTGGCTAACTATCATGGGCGTAGCAGAGAGGGGAAATAATAGAGGGAGCGTGCGTTTAGGCTGGAGAGGAATTACAAGTAAGAAAGAGAAGATATTCAAGATATTACTGGAAGACATCTCTTTGGCAGTGTGCTAATGAGCAACAGGGCATTTCTACAACAAACATACAATTACCTGTGGGGAAGGGTGATGTATTGTTTTCCATCATTTTCTCATTTCGTTCGCCCTCTTGAGACATGAGGCTCATGCAAACTAAGTTGTCAGAAACAATCTCAAGGGCATTACGGACAAAATTTATTGTGATTGGAATTGAACAACAAAGAGGCAGAGCTAACCTGATCTGTGGTTGATTTATTAACTCTCTCCAAGAGAGCTATAACTCTCATCAGGTGTAATGGGCCAGATGCAGTAGGACGCTGTAGAGCCTGCCTCCTCGGCCCCGTGTCTCTGAGGTCTGTAAAATTACTAAAAGGACAAATGTGTGATTTTGTATGCAACCTGACCTTTAAGCCAATTGAGGAGCTCTTGAGAACACAAAACTATCCAGAAACAGTTTCCAAACAGATGTTCTTGTTAGATCGGTGAGATTTGGTTGTATTGAACAGAGCTTTTAACAAGTTTTTGCTTAGGTTATCTTACCTTAGGTAGTTAAGTGAATACAATTCAATCCCAGAGGACTTTCTGAGCTACATAGCACGGTAACCTGACGCAGTACGATGATTTGCACACAACCATCTGTGAAGTCTTCTTTCAAAACCACTTGAAAAAGGGCAGTACAAAAAATACTTGTCAGGTGATTGGATGAACCATCCGTCTCTCACTGTCAATCACAGCCTGAGCTGCACAGTGCAGCGAGGAAGTTGGATTCTCGCACAATTGCATGGTCACGTTTTTGAGATCAGCTCAACTCAACTCGGCTGCCTCGCATGGTGAAAATGGCTAACATAGACCTCTTTCGCGGTAGCCACACTGACATGAAATAGGTGTTACCAATGAAACTCATTAAGGTTCTCTTCCATTTATATAGCAGACCCTTTCCAACATGCACAATACCAGCTTCCTGACTCATCTAAATGGAATGAAAAACAATTAGTATCATTGGCGACACCTGTGTTTACTGTTCTATTTCATGCCAATATGGCCGCTGTGAAAAAGGTCTATTATATCAGAAGTCAAATCATGCAATTAAGCCTGAAAAGTCAAATATTAGATCAAGCACTTAAGTGCTTTGTGGGTATTTGGTGACTAAACACACCACTTCTATTTGAAACTCACTGGCTATAATTCACAAGCTAATGGAATGATTTTTGCACAAAGCCCTGACAGTTATCTAATGGATATGCGTAAAGTGGTGAGCACTATACCATTTCAAAACACAAATTGATGTACAAACGGAATGTACGGTTCATGGGGGGAGTGTGTGTCCGTGCCTATTTGTGTAATTGTTAGAACGTGTGCTCTGCATATAGCCTGTGGATGCAGAGTGATTCACCAGGCTGCTCTGGAGGAGTCCTGCCTGTGTGGGCTGACAGTGGTGGAGAATGGGACCTGAGATGAGGGAGAAACGGGGGGAAGGAGGAACCAGAGGGAGAATGGTGAGCATTTGTGCCGTGAGAATATCGCTGCTTCCCTTCTTTACACCGGTCCCCTCCCCTTCAAACGAACTGGTGAAATGATATGTGTCACTTCCGCAGCCCTCCATGCTGATGTGTGCCTGAACGGTTGACTGGACATGAACAGCTGATACAATAACGTGTGTGGAGAGAAGTCAGACGTGTCTTTCCTTTCTGCATCTGCGCTGGGGAGATTTGCTTGAAAAGCAGCACCCACAACAGGATTAGTCCAGACAAGTAAAAAATCAAACGCAGAGGACTGCCAGCATGCCCTACCTCCAAGCTGTGCTAGTTGGGGGTTGGCAGGCTGGAGGTTGGGGGGTTGGGAGGGGGCTGTGGGGGCTGTGGCCATGCAGCCAGGCTGGAGGAGGACAGTGAGTGAGCATGGGCATGCAGGCCTACAGATGCTCCAGGCTTCTCACTACAGCCTGCTTTTCACTGCAGGGCTTAACTCATTATTCTTATCACCGTTTCCAGCCTAAAATAACTCCTTTTTATTATTATTATTTTTATTATATATTATTAACTTTTTCCTGCTGACCGTGTTTTCCACAAATCCTGCATGGCTCGCTGCTTTGTGTTGTGGCTGGTGGGCCAAAATCCTGTCAAAGACCAGCCCTTCCACATGTGTTTCATGCCATGTTCAGAGCAACTGTATCCAGACTGTGTTGAGACTGAGATGCTAAGCACAGACATTTTGAAGAACAAACATCAAAATTTGTCTTAAAGTAACTGCAGTGCTCCCTGTCTGTGGAAATGTGAAACTGCTGTGGACGAGGGGACCAGAGACAGGGAGCGCTGTCTGGTCCATTGTCCAAGCTGTTTGGCACAAACAAACTACTTATCGTGCTATAGGCTATGCGTGATCTACAAAGATGAATTGTTTTCACACTACATTGAATATGTAGCCACATGCATCACTGGCCACTTTTAAGTGCAGCTTTAGTGACTGGATCCCTGGAGATCCTTAAAGCTATTTGAGGGCAGTTAAACCTGTGTTTAGAGCTGTTCACAGATCACTGAAGATGCATTTTTGGTTCTAAATGCAAAGAGTAAAGAGGGTCCGTCATAACAAGGCACAATTCCCAAGAAAACCTGGAATTGACGAAATCTGCTTTTCAGCAGCAGCTACTGGGATTCCATTGATATATTCTGTATTCTGTTGAAATACAATATTTTACAGACAGATCCATTTACTGCTGCCTAAATGCCAGACTTAAATCTATAGTGTTTAACGTCTATTGCCGAAGTTCACACATTGCTGATTAATCTTATCAGCGCCAGTTTAATTTGCTCTGAATTTCACAGTGTAGAATTTATAGATCTGATATGTGTGGGGCGACACGGTGGAGCAGGGGTTAGCGCTATTGACTCACAGCAAGAAGGTCGCAGGTTTAAGACCTGTGTGGAGTTTGCATGTTCTCCCTGTGTCTGCGTGAGTTTCCACCAGGTTCTCTGAGGTTAATTGGAGACACTAAATTGCCCGTAGGTGTGTGTGTGAGTGAATGGTGGCAACCATCTGGGGTGTATCCCTGCCCTCTTACCTGTAATGCGCTGGAATTGGTTCCAGCAGACCCCTGTGACCCTAATGAGGAATAAGAGTATAGAGTATAGAATAAGGTGTAGAAAATGAATGAATGAATGATATGTGATAATCTGCATTTAAAATTACACATCATACTCTTTATCTGCTCGTTCCCACCTCCCCAATCTCCTCCTGCAATTAAACTGAAATTCAGGACAGTCAAGTGCATTTCGCACTAAATGGCATTGGGTTAGGCCCAGGCCAAAAGCTGAACATATATACTTATATCAAGTTTAAATATTTACAAATAGCTGTTTTTAAGTTGCTCCACAGTCTCGGAGTTGTGAAGATTCGCTGGCCTGGTGACAGCCGGTCATTTTAGCTGCTGGCAGCCCAACTCCAGAGATGACCGGCTGGTAAATGCATGTCATCGTCCCGTCCCGGGGAAAAGTGGGATTGGCCCTGCCATCAGGAGCATAAGGGGAATCCCCGGCTATCTGGGCCACTTGAGCACCCCATCATGCAAAAACAAGAGTGTCTTATGTCTTTTCCTCCCTTGATGTCATCAAACATAAAACAAGCTCTTGTTTGGGAAGCCTTTTTAATTTCATTTGGAAAAATATGCCACTTTCTAACAGAAGGGAGTATTAAAATTTTGGACTTTTCCTCATTCAACCATATAATTGTAATGAACCAGAGGAAAAGATTTCTAAAAGATCAGGAGAGCATGTGGAATACTATCCCACAACTTCTGTTTAAAAAAGTCAGTGTTCTTATTTTTTATCTATTTATTTATGTGCTCTCATGCTGTGGGTAGTCTTCCTATCAAACTCTCCAAATTTCTTAGGGAAGCTCTCATGTTTTGGTCCTTTCAATATAAGCACAGCTGTTCTCCAATGTTTTATATGCTATAATGTCAACATTGCAGCAGTAAAATTGCTATTTAACTGTGAAGGGCTTCTGTAATCATATAGAGAAATATAGTGTTCCTGTATTCTACTAACTGAGTTTAGTACAGTAATATATGCACTGCACACTATCATCATATATTTATCAAGTTATTTATAATTTAATATAGAAAAAAATATTATTTTTGTAATCAAATGGTGGAAACACTAGAATAGGTTTATTGAGTGTACAATGTTTTGGGCTGACTTTTCAGTTGGATCATGAACATGATTTGTAATTAATATTTAAAAATGTAATATCTCCAGCTATGAGCAAAAACTCATTGGGTGACATGGTGGATCAGTGTGTAGCGCTGTTGCCTCACAGCAAGAAGGTTGCAGGTTCAAGACATTGGTCTGGGACCTTTCTGTGTGGAGTTTGTATGTTCTCCCTGTGTCTACGTGGGTTATTCCAGGTTCTCCTCCCACAGTCCAAAAACATGCTGAGGTTAATTGGAGACACTAAATTACCCATAGGTGTGAGTGGGGTGTGTGTGTGACCCACGCTGACTGACTGACATCATATATGGCAAGAAACTCAGTTCTTTCCTGGAAAAAGAGTGATAAGTTCCTTGCATGTAATCATTTTTAAAATATTGGGAAAACCTTTAGCACTAATTTCTGTCTTCACCTGCTCATTCCCACCTTCCCACCCTCCTCTATCAATTCCTGTGTCTGTGAATTTCAATTAAATTGAAGCTCGGGACAGTCAAGTATCCTGGAATGCATTTCACACTAAATAGCACTGATGGGTTAGGGCCAGGCAGGTTAAATGTCATTAAATTGCTCATTAATTTAGCCAAATTGTACATTCATAAAATGTCAATTCGTGAAGAAGTTACCATTTGGTATTATATTAATACAAATAAATCAATGACTATATCTTCAAGCATTTCATGCATAGTCCAGCCACATACTAGGTTTCAACCTATTGTTTCTTTCACTATTCCACTTATACGACATGTTCCTGAGCCTGTGATCTCTCGGTAGGCTACATAGTATTCTAACAGGAGGTATTTTATGGTCCACGACCAGGCTGTCAAATCTGTCTGGAGCACATTACCCAAAGTGCTGCAAACAGTTGGTAATAAATGGAAAGCGACAGAGAGGGAGTGTGCTGTGTTTAGAAGTAGAAGAAGAGGAAAATGGAGCAGCTTCTTGTGCCAAAAGGACACAAGAAGCTTTTTCAGTGAACTTCCTGGAGCAATTCCCTGCTCACACTATGCACTCCCCTCCTCTCCCGGCCGTCCTCTGCTCCTCAGTCGTTCTAATTCTGTCCTTGTCCTGCAAGTTTTTGGAAATTTCAGAGGTGATGGAAAGCAAAAGTGACCAGTGGTTTATGAGATGCAAATTTGACACCAAAATAAATATTTAATACAAATAGCCTATTACATTTTATTAATATTTCAGAGGAGTAAAGGAGAGGGGGTGGAATGTGGCTGTGGGATTTGAACTGAAACAGAGGTGTGTGCAAAATCTGTCTGCCCAGAATGATAATATCCCTACTGTTATTAAAACAGGGAGTCTTTACTCCTCACCAACATGTAATATATCACAAGGGACCGGCTGTAAATGCCGTGCACACTGTACTTTGTAAACACAAATCTGTGGTGTACTGTCCACCTCAGATTTCTGTTTACAATATAGGTACAAGCTTATAAAGCAGGAAGCACTATAGATCCATCTATAGGCTCTGCCATATTCTCATTGCCGATTCATGTTTTATACATGGCTGTTTCCCGGTGGGAGATAACTGGCTGTCAGAATAATGGGCAGTCTGACCAATGGTATGGCACCTTCTTGGTATGTCTCGTGTCAATGGGAGCCTGCGTGAACAGTCTTTAATGAGGTTTGTCAGGCGCTTTAAGAAGGAGGAAGATCGTCGGAAGAAGCTGGGAGCCACATGCCTGTCAATCCTCTGCCATGTCTGATGTGCAATCAGCGTGCGTTTGCCTCAGAGTCAGAATCGTCCTGTCGTTGATCGCGGGGAGAGCAGCGATAATCTAATATTAACGGTATTTTACGCAAAATGCTCTAACAGTCCTAATTATGAACATAATCCCACGTTAGTTTCTCACAGCTGCTCTGAGGCGCCCGTTTACCTCATCTCGCTCCACGCTTCCAGCCTCTTCCCTATTTCTGGCTTTTGCTCGTTTCTCCCACGTTGCCCTCACCTCCTCCCTCTGTTGCTCTGTAATTAAGTAGTGTGTTTTTAGAGGGCAATGGACTTGGAGACAGTGGAGGAACAGATACACCGCAGGGGAAGATGGTGCGAGAGGCAGATACTATGCACATATTATCCCTTCATAATAGCTTGAGTGAAGTGAAGACCTCCATCATCTCGTTAACAGTGCATCAACAAACAATACACTGTCCTTATCCATTGTGGAACATAATCACATGTAAGACAACATCATTTAACACAGTGAGTCTCATCCAGCAGCTCTTTATTAAAACCCAGGAAGGAATTTTACCACAGGCAGGATGCGGCATCGAGTGAGCGTGATACACTGGCCTGACGATTATCATATAGTGTTTTTTGGCATTCGGGCTTCTTGTTTTGATTATGTAATCAACATGTTTATTTTGGTGGTGAGTGAGGTGAGTGGAATCACAGTGCATTCTGGGAGCTCTTTGTTTGACCTGCGTGTTTGTTTTTCCAGGCGGTGCAGCGGGATGCTGCGTGTATCCAAGTATCCAGAGAACATGGGACACGCCACGGGACTGAAAAGTCAAGATTTCTCTGTTTACTTGTGCAAATGTGGCGTCTGAGCATGTGCCAGCGCTGTGGGTAAATAGACTCTAAGAGCGAATGACCAAATATTGAAATATTACCCAATGTCAAGATTATTGGAGTGTATAATTCTTTGCTTTTTATGACTCATTAGGGGTGTCAGTGGTCCCTCCCGAGCCTGAGAGCCATAATCACTAAGAAGGGTCTCAGGGTGTTTGGCATTAATCAATGAATGTTGCCTACATGAAATACGATCTGTGGATGTAGAAAAGGCACTGCTGTTCATTAGCGTGAGAGTACAGAGAGAAAGAGAGGGATTGCTACAGCATGTGCGATGTGTGGACCAGTGGCACAAAAGGCACATTTTTAGCTTTGTAGCCCAGACCAATCAGAAATGTGCTGCTTGGACGAGCCAGCCCAATCTGGTGTGTCTCAGCTCTGCTGAGTCTGGGGCTGAGCTCACTCAGCTCACTTCCATGCATGCACAATTGCTTGCGTCCAATTCATTGTGCTCTTCCAGCTGCACCGATTGACGCAGCTGCCAAGGCAAACATGGGATGATAAGCCCGCGGCCGCTAAAGTTAGACGACTGGTGGGGGATTCAGGAGGAGCAATGAAAACAGTGATCCAGATCCATTTTCTCCATTTTGGAGATGGAGTGGGCAGGAAGGAGAACAATAACAAGAGTCTAACAGCTGTTGGGAGTCAGTAATTTGATCTCTGTGCTGACAACAGGTATCTGACACACTGATGTTGTGGTCAGCATTGCTTTTTCTTTAGCCACATATCACCCTTGATCCCTCCACGCTCTTCTCCACAAGGAGCTGTAGTGGGCACCAAATACACGAAAGATGCTTTTGTTATCATTATCAATTTAACAAAATAAAACTGAAAAGGATACAGTAAGTGATTAGTGCTAAATAAGGGTATAGTGACAGCTGTGAAGCTATTCTAAAAAAAGCTCTGTATATTTCTTGAGCATGAGTGTGAAAGCAGAGAGACACACAATGGCTGTTGAATCCAAATTATGACCCAGCCACCCTCTGTTCATCACCGCAAAACAACACTTCTTCTTCGGCTACAGTATTTTATAACTAGCACCGTTTCAGCCACAAAGTGAGGAAGCCTGAGAGCTCACTGCCAACTCCGGCATTTTAACCTCACGCCGTCACAAGCTGCCTCCTTGGCGCAAGCAGAGGGGGAGACAGACCTGGATGGCTGATCCATCAGGTATTGTGGCTACAGTTATGGAACAGTGATTGGAGTTAATCCACTGAAAGGGTCTACAGACACAGCCAGCTTGATAAGGTGACAGAAGGAAAAAAAAAGAGCCCCTTGCCTTGCTAGCTGCCACTGAGGCAGGGTAATAAGGAGATGAGACAAAGGGAGGAAGGAGAGAGGAAGGAGGAACGAGGCAGAAGTGCTCAGGCAGCTAAGCTGAGGAGATGGCACTCGTGCAGTCCAATCTGTCAGTCTGACTACCTTCCCACCAGGGTGGCTCACACAAAATCACACACTCTGCTGCTGAATACCAAGAGATAGTGCAGCTACGCACACAAATGAAATGTCCCATATTATTGAAAGTGATATTTTAATTGCTTTTTTGATCATGAGAAGGTCTAGATGTTATATAAATACTGTCCCACGTTTCAGTACCTCAATCCAAATCCTGTATTCAGGAAGTGTGCTTCAAATGAGCTGTCAGGATGTCTTTTATGTTATGATGTCACAACTATACAATCAGCACTCAGTGCTATTCATAGTTATTGGTACTTACATGTAAATCCACAGATATATCTTAGAAAAATGCAACTTTAAATTAAACCTAGGAAAAGTGACCTTGCTGTAGTGAAGCAAACGCAGTGAATCATCATCTCTGTTAACATCACATCTTGACTAATAAAACATTGTTTTACATAGATTACCACTATCTGACTGCTCCTTTAACAATGTATGGAAGTTTGCTTTGACTTAAAGATCCCCTCCGGACATGTTTTAAGATGCATCAATTCAAATAATTTGTGATGTCACTTGTTGACCTACCCCTTAAAATTGGATGTGCACACTTTCCTCTTTCAGTAGATGAATGTGAAAGCAGACATCTGGTGTCAAACTCTGCACATACATCATTCTGCACAGTGAAATTCAAACATTAACATATATTTTTTTGAGAGAAGCGGGACCTTAAAGTTAAGTGTTGGAACGCACTCATGAAAGAGCAGCTTCAACCTCTCTCCCCTCATTTCTTGTGTGACATTTTAAGAAACATGAAAAAGTTCAGGGTCATTTTACTGTATCATGCTGCCTGCTCCACATAGTCTGTTTAAGATGAGTAAAATGATAGATTATCGCTGGCAAAATGCTTTGTTTTTACAACATTGCTTCATATTAGGCTTCATCTCTGTAAAAGCATAGTGTGGAAAGATTAATCATGCTTTAGAATGGTAATAATATCTGTCTACAGAATAATGTGCCAACAATTTGCTGAGAGTCTTAAACTGAATGCGATAGTGTGACCGCTGGAGGTTTTAATGTGAGGATTAGTGGTGGTGGCTGTGTTTTAGGATGATGGAATGCTAAAAGGGACTTTATCTAATAAATAAAATATAATTAACAACAGACAAACTGGCGTCAGAGTGACTATGGATGGAAATTAAATGAACTTGTCCCTGACAAATAAACCTAAACCTAAACTAGAGACTACTGGGAACAATACCAGTAACAGCTGGGATGGACCCCAATGGAGCACCACAGGGTGAACCTTTGACCTCCTGCAAACAAAGTCATCATATGTTATCACTGCTCTACACACCATTGCTCTGGAGAGATAATGTCACTGGGCGCCACCTCAGATCTTTCACATTAGCACCTTGGTGCTCCAAAACACTATGGCAACTGCTCACACACGTAATCTCTCCTGGGTGTGAGATGCAAAAAGGCCTAATATGTTTGAAGAGACAGCAGTGATCCCATTTCCAAGCGACTCCTTGCATCTTGCTCGGATAATCGAATGAAGAATGTTCTCTGCAAACCACGTTCGCGCTTTCAACCCATTTGATCCTAAGATGGCATTATGCAATAATCTCTTTTTCTCCATTGCTAATCAAAACTGGAGCAGGTTCTCAGAAATGGGATTAATGGTTGTCTTTTTCATGTCTCTTTGGGAAAAAAAAAAAATAAAGTTGGCGGGACGCACAAGTGGAGCTTCTGTGTTTAATTTTAAAAACACATGGTCTTTACAGAATGCAGTGTGGCAGCCACTGGCAGCGCGAGCCACAACGAGACAGCAGAGGTCACCGAGTGGTGAGTGGAGAGGGGGAAAAACGAAAGCGACAGAGAGAACGATGGAAAGAGACTGCAACGAGAACGTGGATCAGCACGACGGTTACGCAACGGAATCCATGGAAACGTTCGCTTGATATTAGTTGTATTGTAAACATCACGAATGAATCAGCAGCGCCTCTAAGTTTCAGTCAAACACGTTCAAAGTTACACGTTTATTGAGTCATCCCTCATCTCCAGCTGGCTCTTTCCCTCCTCTCTTTCCTTTCTCCATCCCTCCCCAGAACCATCACCCCCCCTCCACCCCAGATTAAACCAATCTGCTGTCACTGACCCTTCATTCTTTACTATGTAGGCTTCCCATCCCTTATATACACACACACACACACACACACACACACACACACACACAGATTTTTGTGTACACACAGGGCCTTCTCTCCTCTGTGTGACCTTGACTGGCTAGCACTCCAGGGCTTGTTCTTTGCTTCTCCCTCTCCCTCTGTCTCTCTTGCTCTCTCCATCTTTTCACTTTCGCCTCCACTCTATCGCCTGCCTCTATACCTCTTGCTTCCTATCACTCTCCTCCCCCACTCGGCCCGGCTATTGTTAAGCGACGCCTTTTTCCCCCTCCCCGAGATACAGAGGAGAACGCCAAGCCAAGGGGACAGAAGATGGCAGAGAAAGGAGAAGTGAAAGACTTCCCCCCTCCTCCCCCCCCTCCTCCGCAATCCAGTCAGCTGAGAGAGTCCGGCATAAAAATAACTCCAGCAGCACTATGAACCTGTATCAACAAGTCTGCAATATGGATCCTGTCTTATATCTCATCTATAACAATAGAGAAAACATCCATCTTTAAATAAATATAAGATAAGCCAAAAAAACAACAAAAAAGATCAATATGTTTATTGTTCATTAAGCATTCTAATATCCAACATTCCCTCACATTACATAAGAGTCATACTGTGTTATGTAAGATGGTTCACATTGGCTGCAGGTTAATTAAATGAAATGAAATTGGGATTTATTTCTTTATTTCTATTCTCCCCGAATGCGATTTGTATTTCCTTACGGTGCAAATTACTTTACGATTCAAAGTGTGATTAGACTTTGCGCTAATCAGCTGAAATGGCTTCCTGTTCCACCGGGGGAGGATGATGAGCTCTCTCAGTGGAACAGCGAAGCAGCGGGTCTAAATCTGCGTTTCGTTGCAGGTGTTCCGACAAAAGCGTCTAATTGCGTCGCAGCATTGTAGCCTGTTCCTCTGACTCCGGTGATCCTTGAGAATTTTCACAATGGATTGGCTCACAACATCCATCTGTGTAATAAATTGGAGATGTAAACCATTCGACTATCCATGCAAAGCTAAACAAACTTAAGTTCATGCGACAGAGCGATCTATTAAATGTCAAACAGGCTGATTAAGCGGGCCCTACAATTATGCAATTCCTGTGCTAGTTTACGTCCCTAAAGCGCTCTGCAGCTCTCCGCAGCACGATTGAATGCTCGAAGACTAAGTTTTCTTCAGGCTTTGCTGTAAAATATGACATGTTAGTCATTCACTACATATAATATTAATACAGCATCAGCTGCCGTAGCAGTGGCTTTGTGCTTTAAACAATTGAAAATGAGAAAATAGAGCACTTCATTAATGAATATCTCCAGTGATCTTTTCCTTTTAAGATTGATCACAGGACTGTAGACTTGTTGCATGCAGCTGCTGATAGCGATACCTTTTCCTAAAGTGCTTTTTTAATTCATTTTGCTCTAAGAAGCAATAAAAGGACGTTACAAGACTGCCACGGCAATCCCCTCCAAGAAAAAAAACAAAAAAAAAAAACATTTACTATTCCACATTAGTAAAACAGCCATGAAGTAGAGGGACACCATCAATTTCTACAGGGCAATAATAACAAAGAGGTTAGGAACTCACATCTTCTGCTGGCACTTACTCTTCACACCATGTTAAAGATTTCCCTCTGTTTTCCATTTCATTTCCATAGCAGTTAAATTCCTAAAGAATAGTCATTCACCGCCGAGCTTGTATACCAAAAAGCTGTCAAAACCTGGGGCATAATAAATTCCTTTTCATTCAGAGGTAAGTGACGACAGTAAATCACACCTTTATATCCACTATACAAAGGCTCTATAAGCCACAGCATTGAAAATTTATATGACAGCATATGTGGTTTGAAAGATGGAGACAAATTCGGGGGGGGGGGGGGCTGTTTTATTTCAACATGATTAACAGCAGTGGTGTATTAAGTTCCTGAGAGCTACTCTTGAGTAAAAGTACAGATATCTGCTCAAAACAAGGCGTTAGAGTTAAACGTTAAAATCTACTGTTCGTATATTGTGTAAAGTGTAAAATCCTTAAAGTAGCTAATATTTAAGTATCAAAAGTAATTTTCTGATATTAAATATACCTAAGTTTTGAAAGTAAAAGTACAAATAAATGTTAGTAAAAAAAATTGTAGATAATTCTGAAGTATTACTCAGTGCTTCAGGTTTCCACATCACACTCGTTTGAACTGGATATTAAACCAGAATTGGCTTCCAAACGCTATTTATGCTTTCATTACTGAACCAGTCTCGTCTATGTGAAATCTAGTTCTTCTCATGTAGTCACATGACTACCTGATCTGACATGCCCAGGCTTGTCTGCCTGAGTGATGAGTTACCTGCTGTGGCTTCTTTGAAGCACGTTTGCCTATCACATGATTAACCGATGATCTAAGGACCACTGATGCAAATCCACCACACCTGCTGCTCCTTGTTTGAGTCTGTTTACACCAAATTTAGAAGCGTATTAGAGTAAAATTGAAAGTCATTTCAAAATACAGAAAAAGTACTGTATATATAAAATATTATTACATTGATACAGTAAACCACTGTCTAATAGTCTGTACCAGACCTGAGTGATCTAAATCAAAATTCACAATATCTATTGACCAAATATTAACAGAATGGGGCCTTTTAAAGAATAATGAACAGTGAAATAATACATATGAATATCATTTTTTATATGATTGTATAAAAACGTTATTTTGCTTCATCCTTGTATGAGTATTCTGCAGCCCTGTCAATTCAGATATTCTAGCTATAAGAGTGTCAATGTGAGAATATAATTTGATTTAAATATAATTTAAAATTAATCGTAATTGCCCATTCATAATTCATAATTTCAAGTTATTGTGCCAGGCATATGCACGTAAATTGATTGTTGATTACTGCAGCTCCCTCTAATGTAGAGGCTGGCATCACATGCAACACAGTTATATATATATATATAACTGTGTTGCATGTGGGAAAACAAATATTCTTTTTGTTTTCCCTCTGTCTTATTTTTAGTATTTTACAGCACTTCAGCACTACAAGACTTCCCTGGTATTACAATATCCACAACCTAAGATGATATATAGTCTTATATCACCATATCAATATAATATTGATGAGTGATATATTGCCCGGCCCTATAGGTGGTACAACAAACAATTATAATGTTTACATACTGATGTTGAGCAGGTATCATATTGCCATGTTATCAGGTCACCAACATATTAAGGTTAACAACATAATGTTTGACATGATGATGGTGCTAAATGAAAAGGGATCAACTAAAGTATAATAATTTATGGAAATGGAGGTAAGGAAACTTTTCCAGACATTTCACCAAAAAAATAGTCAACCAGTGGGTGACACTAAAAAGTCAGAGGATCACCTAAGTCAGTTGGATTCATTCTCTGGGCACCAATAACTCTTCATTTGCTGTAAATTGAAGGACAATTCATCCATTAGTTGAGATATCCTCATTAGGGTCGCAGGGGTCTGCTGGAGCCAATCCCAGCGAAATACGGTGAGAGGCAGGGATACACCCCAGATGGTCACCAGCCAATCGTGCGGCACACACACCATTCACTCACACACTCACACCTAGGGGCAATTTAGAGTCGCCAATTAAACTCAGCACGTTTTTGGACTGTGGGAGGAAGCCGGAGTACCCGGTGAAAACCCACACAGACACGGGGAGAACATGCAAACTCCACACAGAAAGGTCCCAGACCCAGGACCAAGGAGGTCTTGAACCTGCGACCTTCTTACTGTGAGGCAACAGCGCCAACCCCTGCCCCACCGTGTCGCCCGGCATAATAAAGTATCCATGAAAATTATCTTACTAACTTTTTTTTAACATTCTCAGCATTCCTCTGCTTTTATTCACATACTCAAATAGATCTTTTTTATTTGCAAAATAATCTGCCAAAGGGCAAAAAAATAAACTCCACCTGAGGAGCTCTCTTAGTGCAGGTTTCTGCATGCCAAATTTAAGTCATTTAGATTAGTAGCCCTGGCCAGAGGTTTGGCCCAAATCCAAGTCTAGCATCAACCCAAATCAATAGTGAACCTGACAGTATTACTATATATTATATTCAAGTGGCAGACAGTGTGGGGTGCCAGACAGAGTACAACCACACATCAAATAAATTTAGGGCAATTTGCCCCTGATGCACAAACTCTGCCTCCAGACTTAGCACCACAAAAAAAGAAGGAAGAAAACAAAAACGTCGACAAACAGGAGGAAAAGACTTTATGGGCTTAGTGGCTGTCAAAGGCATAATAAAGAAGTGTTAACACAAATTTGTTTTAACTCCATGATGTTCTTTTTTTGTTTTTACAGCATTAATGTAGACTAGTACGGTGATCCCTGTAGTTTAGCACTCTCGCATTAATTCAGATGGCAACTAGCAGAAATAATGGGTAGAGAAAAAGGTATTTTGAAGGACAGGTTCAGCTATAAAGCTCCGTCAGATGGGTCTGTCAGCAAAACAAAAGCTATCTGCAGCAAATGTGTGAGAGAAACTCACGGACAAACCTACCAGCAGCAGCAGCTAAATGTGGCTACAGCGTGCAGGCTGGGACCAGTTTCTGCAGAAAACAATTCAGATCGCAACCAACAA
Source organism: Lepturacanthus savala (assembly GCA_030544235.1). Taxonomy (NCBI): domain Eukaryota; kingdom Metazoa; phylum Chordata; class Actinopteri; order Scombriformes; family Trichiuridae; genus Lepturacanthus; species Lepturacanthus savala. The sequence continues at coordinate 21,143,358 of CM060465.1, forward strand.
CTGCACCTCGAGAGACGCACGACCTGTATGATGAGAGGCGAGAGTCAATTTCTTTCTCATATGCCCTTTCTACTATTTCCTACTTATCCCGGACCGCAAGGGAATGTTTCTGTGAGCCTTTTATTTTCCCTCGTGTGAGGTTGCAATTGCATTGTGTGTTTGCTTTTGAAGCGAGGGATCCAGGGAGCAATCTTTAATCAGCGCTGGAGTAATGACATATTTAGCTGGTCATGTGCCCATCTGGTGCCCGTCGAGCTTCAGGTTGCCATCCGTTATGAATTGAGCATATTTTTAAAGAGCTAAATGTTGCACTCATAGAATGTCTGATAATCTTTGTTATTGGTTTATGTTGTTATCTCATTTCCGACAATAAAGGTATAGATTTGCATAAAGCAAGCATATCTTGTCCACTCCCATGTCTTAAACTAAAAGACTATGTAATTAATTTGCAATTAACTATGGACAGTCATGCGATTAATCGTGATTAAATATTTTAATCAATTGACAGCCCCGGTTAAGACATAATACTGTTATTATCTGTTATTAGTTGTATCCTGCACTTTCTGACAGTGCAATAAGGGTATGACAGGGGGAAATGTCCTGAGCTGACATTGCTCCACCTAGAAAGGCCATAAAGCCATATCACAGATCCACATCATGTTGTCAATTATACAATTCAGGGCAGTTACATGCATAATACATGAAACTAGTCAACCACATGTTCCCTCTCTGAACACGTCTCCTCAGTCCTAACCTGTCCCTGAACCACTGCGCCTCACTGGAACCAATCAATAAAGGCGTCAACTACTGTCCAACAAATCTATTACTGTCAGTGCATCAAAACATTAATCAATAGATGAAGCAGGAAAGCGCTTCACTTACTGGCCTCCTGCTGTGTGCCGAGCTGAAAACTGCAGTGTTTCAGTCGGAGAGAAAAAAAAAAAAAAAACTTTTGGTGTCTGGCTTCAGATGAAACCTGCTGAGGTGGGAATAGAAGTGGACCTCCCTGTGCTGTATGCACAGAGATTTCACAAGTAGGGTTGGTCTTCTAATTGTGCATGGGGTGGTGATGATGCCACCTGCCTGACAGATTTTTCACACTTGCTGGTGATAGTTTCGTAAAAGGAGGAACACACACCGTCATCGCCTGTAATCAACATGCAAAGTCACGCATCTCCAGATAGAAAATTAGACTTTTATTTTATATTTCTAGATAAAAAGCAGTAAACATTGCCTTTTACACACAAACTTACACATATGGTAACCAACAATTACTAATCATGTAATCTGTTGATCTTTTTTTGCTCTCAGAATTTCCTCAACTGTGTCCCTATGATTGCTTATATTCTCCGGCTGAAAATCCGAGAATAAATCGTATTCAGGTTTGCTATACGGGACGAAGAAAGCAGCAAATTCTAAAATTTGAGAAGCTGGGACTGGATTATATATATTACAGATGTCAGCGCTACAAAGATTAAATCTAATCTCTTTAACACCCAGCACTTTAGACCATTTAATAGCTGTTTTACTTTAGGAACTATTAATATCACCAGTATCATGAACGGTCTTTCAGTTGTCCTGTGTTTTAAATTGTCACTGGTTTAACACACATATTCTTTCTAACAGTGGTTCTGTGACCCCTTAAAATAAGGCAAAATCTATCCCCTTGTCTCATGTTGCACTGTCTACCTGTTAAGTTACTGAATATTGGCTTATTTTAAAGACATTCAGAGGTAGACAAAGAAACCATGAACATATCTGTGATAAAAGAAAATCTGAATCTTGCCTTGATTCATCTGTTAATAATTCTGTCTATCAAATAAAATAAATACTGTCAGATATCCATTAAAGTTCACCAGAGTACAGGGTCACATCTTCAAAAGTCTGGTTTTGTCAAACCAATTAAAATATGTTCAGTTCATCATGTTTGGCAAAGAAAAGCAATAAATGAATATTTGAGAAGCTGAAACCAGCGTAGCTTCTTAAAATTTGTTTAAAACATGATTATTCAATTATCAAAATAGTTGCTGTCGATGGAATAATAGATGAATTGACTGACCTTGGCAGCACTAGAGAGAGAGGATTTGTTTATCTGAAAATATAGACTTGAGTAGGTAAAAAACAAAAATCCACAAGAAATAACACTAAATTTAGAAGGAAAAAATGCTATTTTATGTATTCTAGATATCCTTTTTCTGTAATTTATTCTGTCCTACCATCCCACGACCATTATGATTAATCCATTGACCCATTACGGGGGTCCTGACATCCAGTTTGGCAACCACTGCTTTTTACCATATTATATCTATGTTTAGTTACGCCTCCTGTTTTGTTGAAAAGAAACAACAAACAGATGAATGCCACACCCATTACTAGCAGGGATATTGTTCCTGGTATTTCTTTTGGCTTTGTGGCAGTTTTGTTCCAATTCATCTGCTGGCAAGAGTCCACTTCCCCTTTAAATAATTAATATTTATGAATATTATTGTCATCGAATTAGGTGAAGTGCATGTGGGCTGGTTGGACTGAACATCGCCGAGCTGTATGTTAATGACCTACAATCAAACCCTGCTGGAGCTCACATTGCTGCATTTTTCAATTGACTTTTTTTTTTTTCAGTATTCAGTATTAGAGCCCCACATCCAGTCTGATTTCAGATGTTTATTTGACAGTGCTGGGCAGTTTCTGTGATTGTCAGGCTGACATATGATCAACCTGTTTATCCTCAGCCTCCTTTAATCCTCTGAGGCCATAATCAATATGTCCACGGTAGACCTTTCTCCCTCTCGCTGCCACTCCACCTTGAGACGCGGTGTGAATTTAAAGGCCACGAGGGAAACACCCGCCGGAAAGGAACACCCACTTGCCGAAATCAATTAATGCTCTGCCAATCACATACTGAGCTCCTTACTTAAAAGAATAGCCCCGACACATTAGCTACTCATAACTTTTCTACTTTGATTATAGCCCATTTACATTTTACTGCCTGGAAACTGCATTTTGTCTCAGTCTGGACCTAATAACCCCCAAAATGGTTACAAGTAAACTAACTTCTCTACGTCTTGCCTGTCATTACTTGAGCATTTTCCCACCACCTAATTCCTTTTTGTCGCCGAGCACCTACTGTGATCTAAACTCCCACATTCTACAGTCTTTTACAGCTCTGTGACCTTCAACAGTCTACAGCCATGCTAGCAGTTCTGTGAGGCCCAGTGCTGCTTTGAGCTGCATGTTAGTCAATGATAACGTGTAGACGTAGTGTTGACCATCTCAGTTCAGTTTGTTAACATGTAAATTCATGCTAAAAAAAAAGCCCCGGCAGAGACTGGTGCTGATTACTTTTGCAGGTTTTGGGGCATAAAAAAAAAAAAACCTGCATTGCAGATCCAATTCAAAGTCCTTAGGGTGGACCTTCATATTGTGCTGGTGACATCGGGTGATATACACAGGGAAGGCATGTCCTTGATGTAATGAACAGGTTGTTCTCGCCACCGTCGGAGCAGCGATCTTGCATTCAGAAGTCCCCTGACAATGGGTCAGTGGGGAGAATTCCAACGAGACTACTGAACTCACAACAACTGTGAAGGAGACAGAACCGAATGTCACAGCAAACCACCCAGCACTTGTTAATACAACTAAAGATACAACTTTGCGAGATCTGTTACCAAGCAACCTCAGGGGGGGGGGCTAAAAATACATCAAAACAAACACTAATTATAAGTTGTTGTTTTTGTTTACTCTTTAAAGGAACAGTTCACCCCAAATTCAAATATACATATTTTTCGTCTTACCTATAATGCTCCATCTAGGTCATTGTATTGTGAATTGGTGAGTTTTCACCATATCAGCCATAGAGTTGTTTTAATATGACAGAACTGGACCTTGTTGTGAACAGTTTCATGTAGGAACTGTTTTCTTGCGACCATATTACATCTGCCAAGTGCTTTCACGACTCGAAACAAAATGTAAGGCTACTCATGGACAAGCAGCTCGATTCCACACGCTTCCAATAGCTCCTACTTTAAAGTGTTCACAACTAGGTCTGGATTATCTTGAGTAGCCGAGTCATGATTTCTGGGGGAAAAAAACAGTTTATTTATGAATTTATTTATTTTTATCCTTTTTTTGGCACTTTGAGCCCCTAAAGCTGATGCCTCCAAAACATCCTAGACACATAAACAATGTAGCACCGCAGGTGAGAGGAAAAAATATGGATTTTTGAATTTGGGGTGAACTGTCCCTTTAAAATTCACATCAGGAACTCACTCACTTGGAGGAGTTTAAAGTGACCTTCCTGTGCTGTCTTACTAAATAGGGCACAAATCTCTTATTATGTCTAGATATCCTGAAAGAATTCATGCCTCTCCTTTTTTTTTTTCTTTAAAGGTCTCGTAGTTTAGAAGCTGAATGTGGTTTTTGATGATGAGGATGGTAGCTTGTCATATAAATTCTGTCCCACGGTTCAAAAGAAGTCGATTCACAGAGAAATGCACACAGAGAAATGCACACAGAGAAATGCACACAGATGCACGAGAGCTGTCAAGGACTTGTGATCTCACAACTATACCGTCACTATCCCGCCCCCCCCCCCCTATTCACAGCCATTTAAATCAGCCAATCAGACGTGAAGCTCGTTAATATTAATGAGGCAGACACAAAACGACCTGTTCTGTCTAGAGCTCCAGATAGAAGCAGGACAGACGGGATTTAAAACTATATGGAGATCATTTGTACTAACATATCTTCTGGGGGACGTTAAAACCTTCAAATAAAACCCAGGAAAAGTGAACAATATCAGACCCCGAGACTTGCATCATCTCTTGTAAGACCGACTGTCCCACATCCCCACGTACAGTATCGTGTTGTGTGTGTGTGCGCGTGTGTGCGCGTGCGTGCGTGCGGGGATCTCACTCACATTATCTCACATCACAGGGAAATGAACAAAAAAAAAAATGTCTCCTCCCACTCCGCCGTGCCTTTTGCTCTTTCACACCCTCCTCACCTCCTCCTCCTCATCCTCATCCTACTCCTCCTCTCCCTCCTCGGTAGCAGCAGGTGTTATTCTCGGTATAACCTGAAGATTTAATGGTAATTAGCATTACCTCTTAGCCCCGGAAGAGTTATTTACGCTTCATTGGTAACAGCGGGGGGTGGACACGAGTCGAGTGTGTTTCTGGGGGCGCCCGACTAGAGAAGAAATCACGCCTCGACAACACGTGGGAGAGATTACTCAAATATGCCTCCTTTTGTAGCCTCTTTACCCCCGTCGCCGCCGCCGCACCGGTTAACGTTATCTCCACCGGCCCGCCGCTGCCTTTTGTGTTCTCCTGCAGGACGTCGGCGGCTGTGAAGCACCATTAATAACCGACACACCTGGGTTTGTAGCTTACAGAGGCTTTGACCTTGTGTTATTTTGCCCTTAATTGCAAATGTCTAAAACACTGGTAATATTACAATTAAAAAACAACAACACACACACACACTGACAGCATCTCTGCGCAAAGTGTCCGCACAACAGGTTCACCAATCAACCCCGCACGGTGCGTTGGAATAAACGCAGGAATGACAAGTAAGCTCCCTCCTAGGAGGCAATTAACTGCACCGATATTACATAATGACAGCCCACACTTTTCACCACCACCGGCTCGTGCCAACAACAACACACACACAATACAAAGGACGAGGATGTTCAGAAATGATAGTAAAATAATAAACAGTGAGAATTTTAATTAAAAATTCAAATAAATTAAAAAAAAAACTCAAAAGAGGAATGCAAACATCTTGCAAACTGCCAAGATGCTCTTGTTTTCGAGCATCGTTCCTGACGGGCTCCTTCTTACCTTTGGTGCTGTCCTCTTCCCTGTTCAGATACATGGCTGATTTAGTTCACTCCGAAGGCAAAAAAAAAATAAAAAATATGCGATGATGGCGTTGTCTCAGGTCTCGTGTTGGTACTACTCCGCTGGCGTGTGTCGTGAACTCCGCTGATGTGCTGTGACTGTGTAGTAGTAGCTGTTTATTGTTTTGTTGCTCCTCAACAGCCTCTCCTCTCCTCCTAGTGGATAGGTAGGCTAACCAGACTCTCTCTCTCTCTCTCTCTCTCTCTCTCTCTCTCTCTCTCTCTCTCTCTCTCTCTCTCTCTCTAATAACCACAGTGGCACAGAGGACAAAATGGGGAAAAGTGACTTTTTGCAGCTGTGTCCATGAAGTCTTCGTTTGCTCTTGCTGCTCTGATGCCACTTTCATTTATCAATTAATCAATCAATATACAGGAGCCCATTAACAGCCCACCCATGGGATTTGGGGCTTGCACCTGGGTTAAAAGAAGACCTGTTTAGTCCAGATATTTTAAGCACCAGTCCATATTTGTTCATTGGCTTATTTGTTTATTATAAGAACGTCCATCAGCTGAACAGCTGGGTCCAAGACAATATAATATCGCATTGCATATAAATAAATGCAAATACATAAATACTATGGCTACTACTGATAATAATATAAAAAATACAAAATATTAAATATAAAAAAAACATGTTAACAAATACTAACTAAACAAAAAGAACAGACACTTTATTTAAAACTGAGCCAAGCCAATGATACATCACCATGAAATCAGCTGCAAGGAAACCATAAATTAAACCAAATAACAGAGTTGAAGATCTGAATACTAAGAGCAAGAACCACACGTGGGAGTCAAAGTAAGCGGGAGATCTTCTTTTTAAAAGGCATAGCACCAAAAATCACAGAATTAATAAGAACATTAGGCATTTTCCTCAAAACGCATTGAGAATTTTATCATGCCTGTGCAATCTAACACAGTCCAACACAACAGCCCTGCTTTTATACTCTATTTTATGTTCACAAGGAAAGGTGAACATTCTACTTTAGGTTTATTATTGAGGTCACAGTGGGCGTAGTTGGTGGTGTACTGGAGTGCATTAAATTGAAAAGCGTTAATTAAAAAAAGCTCCGTTCACATCATTAACTTAGGGGGGCAAACACATTTTAAATATATTTTTTGTCAAATTAAAAGTAAAGTATTCAATGAAAGTATCGTGATCCATAATGTTACCTCTTTACACACTACTGGGTTTAAACTTCTATAAAGATAGATCATAATTTGGGATTATGATTATATGTTAACTGAGTAAATGTATTATTTTCCATTGCTGTCTCTCTTAAAACGTCTATAGCAAATTAACTTTTGAAGCAACAGCATACTGTGGTCTGAGTGACACATTTTAACACATCAATCTGTAAAATCTTGTGAAAACTCATCTCCCATCTGGCCCTGTCACTTCTAACCGGCCCCACCTGCCATATCCAGATCCATATTTGTGCTCAAGCAGTGGTCAGATGGCCTTGTATTCAAGACACACTCCTATGCACGTTTATTGACCACATTAATGGGCACAGGCCAGAGATTAAGCACTCTGAAGGAGTAATTGGGTAATTTGTTTTTTGATGCAAGGTGACGTGGCTGCTTTGCAACTACTCCCTAAGCTAGATGCAGAAACGTGATGTAGATTATTTTACCCCTCTGTATTCAGACCGTCTTACCTCACACACTTACAGGCAGCCCTGTAAGCGGAGAAGGAACAGTTTGTCCATGACCTTGACTTAGTCCTAGAAAAAGACATTCAGAAGGCAATTTAAAACAATTTCTTCAATTATTCTTCTTCTCTTTCTTCTCAGAGCAAATTTCCAATTTGTGATGGAATGTCTTATTACATGAAGCTAGTAGACTAAGACATGGAACATTATAAAATAAATGGGATAATCCATTAAGGGGCTCTACGACTAACATGTGCCCACTAGAAATGGGCGAAATAGAAGTTGTTTAATTAATGTATTTAAATGTAAATTATTGAGCACCTGGTGGACCTGAAATCTGCAATGCATCCATGTAATATTTGTATTGCTTGTCACAGCCTTTCTGTGTGCCATAGTAATAAATATGCAGGGTCTTCTTACAAGCCAGCAAAACAGTAAACTAATATTCAATTCAATCGTATGCTCCTCTAATAATACAGATTACAGTTCAGCAGTATATGATTAGAAAGGCACTGTAAATGCAAATGCTGTGCGTATTTGTAACGCTGCAACTTAACAGTTTGCCTGCACTTTGTCAATAAAAGCCTGGAAGGTCATTTGTTCAAAGCATCCTGCACTGATTTCCATTTGATTATGTTTTGTTTTGCACCACGCTCCATGCTATTTGTTGGCTATAGAGAATCTTTTGCAATTTATTATGAGAATTCTCCGCAGGCTAATTCGACCAGATTTTCCCATCCTATGCTCCCAGCATCATTGTGCCTGTCACAGATGCATCTGTCTCCACTAGTATCTATAAATACCCCCTTCTCTCCCCTTCAAAAACCTGATTCCCATTGATTTAGTGACCTATATACACATCACCACTATCCCATCCCTTCCTCCAGCTCTTTGCTCCTTCTATCGATGGTCCTTTCCTGTCTCCACCTCGTGATTTCTCTTTCTCCCTCCACCAGATTCTCCCTTTAAGTTCAACTTAGAATAGTTTCACAGTGTGGAGGCTTAAGTCATGACACATGAAAAGGGATTTGAATGAGCATAAGAACAGTAGCTGGTGCTCATTTCTATATTTCAAAGTCTTGTCGTGGTAAACTGAGCCTTTGGCTAATCTCTCTCTCTCTCTCCTATGTGTGTGTGTATGCGTGTGTGTGTGTGTATGTGCGTGCGTGTGTGTGTGTAAACACTGGAGTAGATAGTCTGATGAATGGAGTCTCTCAAAGAGGCACACAATTCAATATGAAATCTGACTCCGGCTGAAAAAAAAGACCAAACCTATAGAACAATATTAGAGTGTGTTTGCATGCGTGTGTATGCGTGTGTATGCGTGTGTATGTGTGTGCAGGCTAACATGAAGGTGCTATGATGTAATTATGCTGCAGGATGCTGCAAAATCGCACGCAGGAAACTACTGCTCTAATATAGCAAAATAGCATAGCAAACCAGCAGGGGATTAATAATGAATAAACTGTCATGACATCCGTTCTGCTGAAACATGCAAGAATAAACCTTTACCATTAGATGAAAATCCACATGGAAACACATTTAAATATTCTCAGCATGCAAGTGATAAACATGCAGGAACGCCTCAGCGATCAAGTGGAACCACAAATACCACAGGCTAGAAAGGTGGGTCTGTGTATAAGCTGTATCACAGCTGGGAGAGATAGAAACTAGCATGACTACAAAATAAGATAGCTGGATGGAGGATGAGATTGGAGCATGTGATTTACTGCCACGCCGCCCAAGTTTAGCAGCGTACACCTGTAGTGTACAGCCCTGCTGACATTCCTCCCACACTGCAACAGCAGGACTAATAGATCTACCACGACCCCACACTGACACCTGGTGGATTCACAATGGCAGCAAATCATCACATCTCAACAGTCTCAGCTGTTCTTGTGCCCCTAGGAGCTACAATGTCAACCTGCCTCTCTTCAAACCATTTTGGTTTTCACAGCGGTATTACAGACAAAAAAAAAAAAGCTAGTGTCAGTTGTTTTCTATCCTGTCAGCCTGCTGGACCTTGAAAGGAGACACAGTGATCAAAAAAAGAAAAAGTATAGCCCTGGTGAGTTAAGGACAGACAGTTTATTGAACAGCAAATTGTGACAGGGAACACAATATTTTAGTTGTTTTTTTTTTCATTGCATTGTAAACAATGTCTCAGACAACTGTGTCATTCACCACACATTTTCATAAACACCCTCTATGTCATACAGAGACATTATAGATGGACAGTGGGGTGGGGGTCCTTGTTTTAAAGTGCTATGATGCACGATTCCTCTTGGAGGAAGAGAACAGAGGCTGTGAAGGGAGCTCAGACCCCACAAGGCCTCCAAGGTCACCCGGCTGCATTATTCATACATTGTGTGATGTCGTGATTGACAGGTCGTGTTGTGTGTGTGTGTGTTTTTTTTTTCCTGTTGTTTTTTTCTAGTGTGTGGCTTCTATTTATTGCATATCAGTGAGCTGGTTCATGAATTCTTTATCAGTGAATGTGTGACAAATCTTTAGATTAAAATGTAATAAACTCTTTTCTATAATTATAATACATCTTATAATATCTAAGTTACATTCTCATATCTGATTCATTTAGAATATGTAGGCGATATACATTTTGTGGATAACAGCTCAGCCCTATGAATCAAGTTTTACAGACATCGATAAAGTTTCCTGCAAGACTCAAAATTTCAATCAACATCTCCACCGAAATACATTTCAGACTTCAAATCCAGGTCTACAAAAGCAGCGCAGTTTTCAATGTCAAGATTCACATCCAAGGACTTTGTCTGTGTATAATCTACGTGGGCCATGTGATCTCTTGTGCCTAATAATCCTTTTGTGCTTTCTTTGATTGTACACACTCTAAGTCATACATTTGGTGTTTTAGAGCTCCTCTGCATTAACCAGCACCCCGGCGAAGGCTGCAGGAGAAGGAGAACGGCAGAGGAGTGTGAGAGATAGAGGGGACGAGGGGAAGAGAGCATGGGACTGACAATCTAAGAGGAAAAATACCGCAGTGTCACACTAACGAATACACAACTACAGCACTACACTGTCAGACACGCACGCACATACACAACCAAATGCACAAGGTCAGTGAAAATTCACAGCTGAATAAAGCTAAACGAGTTGTACAACACTTTCAAGATTCAAACAAAATCAGGAAATAAAATATTAAAATAGGATGTTGGGAAGGAGGAGGTGGGGGGGATAAAATCATAACAATAATCATAACAAAAATAGGCATTGTGATCACAACAATAGCATATGTGAGATGAACTGGCAATCGGAATGTTGATAAAACTACAACAGTAATTCATGAGCACGCACAAGTAGGCGTCTCTTTTGCCATTTTTCCTGTGGCTCAACTGTCACCACGGCTGGAGGTGCCAGTCGATGTCTAGCAGCTCTGATATCCCTCTCTGACCTATGGCTTTCAGTATAAAACGTTCTGAGATTTGCTAGCACGTGATAGAGTTGGTACGGCCCTGGGCATTAGCACCGCCACTGTCAAATTACAGCTACCTCACGAAAGAAGCACCATTCGGAAAGACTGATGTTAAATGTACATGTCTTATGTGCACAGGTCACTATTAGCCCTGTCTGGGGTACAATTTCCAGAAGTGTTTCGGTGGTGCCAAAGCTCATCTGCTTAGAGCTAACTACATTTCTGTCATCATTATATGATGCTTTGTTTGGTCCTAATTGATAAAACAGTAGGGAAACGGGACAATACCCGACCCACAGACATAACCAGTAGCTCAGGAGAAATGGCTCCTCCAAGCAACCATCAAGAAGATCTACTCTAGTGTTCCCCTTTTGCATACAGTAAAAAAAAAACCTCATCAATATGGTGCATTGAGGTTCAAATGATGCTTGTTGCATTAAACATGTTCCTTCTTTTCATATGTCCACATCATCATAACATAAAATCATCACAATATGGATTGAGGGGAGGGGTCGCTGGAGAGGTAGGTGTGCAAATAAGCCATCATTTACAAAACAAACAATAAATCCTAAAACTTAGAGTTCATATCATCTGCATATGTACAATATAGTTAAGGTGGACACTTTGACACAGATAAAACACACACACATATAGTGCTATACTGCCTATAGAAAGAAATATTGATAAATAGTTCACACTCCCACAAATGATAACACATTGAAAAGTTGCATCGCATTTCTACAGTGCAACAGTACAAGTGACGACCTGCTTCAACGGTGGGAGCAAGGAAGGAATGTGATTGGATAATACACATCAAAGTCACCTTGATCTCCGGCAAGATAAACCAATGGCAGGGCTTCAGTGTGGTGATGCATAAAAGAGATACAACAGCGCTGCTTTTTCGAGAGCAGCTTAAAGCAAACAAAACCTCTAAAGCAAACAAGTGAGAGATGTTTGGTAAAATCATAGAACACATTGGTTGGATTTTCCGATAAAAACGAGAACGATTTATCCATTAGCTCTTTGGGTCCTGCCACTGAATTCAAGTTCGGACATGTTTCATGAATTTAAATAGAGAGGGTACAATTCTGTAAACACTTAGAATTCAGTGTGGATGTAAAGGGAAGTTAACTGGCTTAGCTAAGGTCCCACTGGCTCCACAATGTGTGACTGTACAGTTGAGGCCTCAGCGGGTTATATCTGATCATTTGTCAGCATAACTACAGAATAATCTCCGTTAGACATCATCTCGTTGGTCAATGCAACAAGGTAACATTATGTTCAACAGAATCCACAATGAATCCACCAGGGCATAAAACTGCTCCTGCATGGCTTTGTCGACTCGAATTGTAAAGTGTACTGTATTTCTGACCACAATCCAATCAGTGATGCCACAGCAGGGGTTTTACACCATCCGATAAAGGTGACAAACCCCTGCTATGACATCACTGATTGGGGTGTGATCGTTTTTTACGATTCTGTGTCGACTTTTATGTCGTTCTGATGTCTAATGTCGATCAGAACTATCTTTTGTATCAACACATTCCCTGGGTCTTTGTCTAAAACAGAGGCATATATTGTGCTCTGATTATAAGTATACTATCTTTTAAGACATACGCTCTGGGGGAAATTTTAAACAGTATCTAAGGAAAGTATGTGCATTTAATGTTCTATAGGTAGTTACACTTTATAATCTTCAGTGGATCTCTACGGTTTCTCTATCATTCAGAAGCCAATGCCATTTAAAATAATTAAGTACTGTAGAGCTGGCAGAAGTGCAGCAACTGAGGGTAGTGCATCTACTCTGAAAATTTAACAATCATATTCAAAAATGCAATAACACATCAGAATCATACAGAAATATTCCTTCAAGAATTAAGCTGATATTTGTGGCTTCATATCCAAGAGAGCTGAGCTGAGCCTGCCTACTGGAATCATGTGTGCGCCACCAAAGGCAGCTTGGCAAAACAAGGCTCCCTTCTAAACTAGTTCGAACATTCAACACAACAACAAATTTGAAACAAAATGTACTGATTGGTCATACTCTGACCCAAAAAGATGATCGAAATGCTCCTTTCAAAATGAGATGAATCCTCGCGTAGTTTCAGTGACACATTATGGGAGGGAAAGGCAGAAAAGGAGGTGCTTCTTAGTTGTCTCTTTTAGGCAAGAAGCTGAGGATAAATTCACCCACACCCAGGAAGTAGACCACCTGGGCGATGCCGAAGAGTGGCGCGATGACCAAGGCTCGACAGTAGGCTCCCTTCAGGAAGGCTGACGGACCTTCATTACGCATTATTTTCCTAAAGAATGAAAAAAGGAGTCTCATTATATAAACCGAAAGAGAAGATATTGCAAGTAGATATTGTGGCAGACTGCGCACATTAGCAGTGAAGACATAATGGGGTCACCTGATACAGTCGGTTACTCCACTGTACGTGTCTTCTGTGCTCCCTCGGTTCAGGGACTGCAGTCTTGTCTTTATCACTGCAACATACGGCGCTCAGGTGAATACATAATGTTGACTATCAGAGAGCACATTGCTATAACGACGCTCACGGTCCCGCTGCTCACCGTCGACAGGGTTGACAGCAACAGCCGCTGTGCTTCCCGCAAGGCAGCCTGATATGAACGACACGTAGAAAGGAGCGGGCCCGTCGATGCCTCTTTTGCCAAAGTTATTCAGGTTGGCAAAAAGGGGGAAATAGATGATGGAGAACGGAACATCCCTACAAAAAGTAAGACATGAAACAGGTGAATACAGCGAAGTTCATTCCTTATTTAATTAAAGTTGCCTGCATCTCAAAACTGTGTTTTCCTTCTTTTTCCTGCAATTGAATGTTGGAGTGTCGCTGTGCAGCTAGATGTATGTGCACAGTTTGAACCAAAAAAGAAATGTAACTAATGAAAGTAGAAAGTTTCTCTGTGCAAATCCAGTTTTAAGGGTTGCACCTCCGAGCATGATTTGTGACGTCACAAATAATTTGGATGTCAATTCTGGTCAAAGTATTCAACTTACACAAATGTGATTTAGAATCTTAAAGCCGCCAATACACAATACGCCAACACTGAAAATCAACTTCACAAGAGACATTTTGTTTCCATTATGTACACCTTTGTGATTAAAGTATTTGCATATTTATAGCTTCTGTAATTTTTAATAAAGTAGGAGGAACAGATGTAGGAGGAACAGATGTCATTTTATGGGTTTGAACAGGAAGACTTTTTGTGTGGAAAACTCTATCAGATTGGTTTTATATCTTAAAACAAATCTGGAGGGGATCTTTAAAATATCAAACTAATTTCCTGTTCTGTTTTACCTGAGCAATGTGGCACCAAGGCCTTTATATAGCCCAGCGATGCCCTTTTCTCTCAGTAATTCCCTGGTGAGCTGCATGGCTGTTGGGGACTTGGTCTCCATGGTTCCTGCCGCCACTGTCTCTGGCATCAGCTTCCTTTGAGCCGCTGTGGAGCACAAGAAACATTTTTAACGGTAAAGCCACATGAATCGTGACAATCGTGATTACACGTGGCTAAGGACAAGCATATTAGTGGACATTTTGAATTGATAACTGTGAGAAGAAACCAGAATTAAGCTGTTGTAATCTCGGACATGGCCACACGAGGCCCCTATTTTACCAATTTTATCACCATACTTTCACCTTATTCTTTGTGTTGAGTAATCAGATGCATTTTATTTTCTCTTACCAATGCGTCCAGCGTCTTGGAGCTGGATTTTCAACATCTCCATAGGAGTTGTGACAATAACCTACAACAAAACAGTAGTTTATTAGAAATGCGTTTTTGATTTACATATTAATTATATTAGTACTGTGTGGTGTGCAAGTGGATTTTGAAAGTCGGGATAGACAGGAAGGTCTGAGTGTGTTCGGCAGAAGAAGGTGTCAACTATATATCTACTGGCATCCATTAGCTAAATGTCCACTTTTGTTTTCCTCTATAATCTGAGCAGGAGTAACTAGTTAACTGGATTAAGGGTGAGATGATCATGTTCTTAGTAGCAATCTTAATCCAAAGTCTGCAACATTTAATCTAATCGTGTTCCTTGGTCTTGAAGCCTTTGACTGCTTTGATAACAGGCATTCCCCTCTGACTCACTCACTCACTCAGTGCACATGGCCAGGCACTCTCACAACCTCTTATCTGATCACTCGAATCTCGCTCCCAGTGGATCACCTTCTTAAAGAACAACATTTTAGTAATTAGAAATCATCATTCATGAAAATGAAACGCTTCAGGTCCCATTCAGATCACAGATAACGGGGACAAACTGCAGGCGCGTATTTAAATATGGTCGTGAGTAATTCTAGCTGCAGAGGACGAGACTAATGAGGCTGCGGCTGAGGTCCGGTGGTTTGTACGTGAGCTGACATAGGTAACGCTAAAGACAGCAGATGGAGAACAGGAGGAAGCAGTTAGCACGTGACTTTACAAAAAAGTCGCACTGATCGTTGAATGACAAAAATGTCTGTCTTAAAAAACGATTGTGAAATATTATATATTAATATTTATTTCCACTTCCACCGAGTTAAGTCTTTTAACTAATTTCAGTCCTGATCTTAACTACCAAATATTTTATAATTTGTATTCTTTAAATGGCAGTTTTTGAAGGACAGGAAGGGAAGGGGGGATTGTGACCTTCAGTAGCATATCTTTAGCTGCATGCATACAAGCATGGACGTGCATTCTGATTTCTCAATACACACACATCACACACACATATACCATGCAATTTCTAGTGAGTACATACCTCTCACTATTTCATTATTATTAATGTGACTTTCCTCTTTCTCATTAACATTTTTACTATTTATTAAAGCTTTACTTATCTTTTTTAGGTACTAGAACAATGTGCAATGCACTTTATATCTTACACAACTGGGTACTCTCAGTATCATAAAATTACCATTGTTGGTATTTAATTAACAGAATATGTAATTCAAAGGTGTGTAATTTTATCCTCATTTATTATTAGGCAGTAGGGCAATGTGCAATGCAAGAAGGAGATATATAATGCAACAAGCACTTTATATACAACTAGGTACTCATAGCATCATATACAGAAAGGAAAGTAAAAAAAAAAATCTCTCAAAATGTACATTGTGTGTTCATGTTGGTTTCTTGTTATTTAAGAGTCGATTTGTACCAATTAAACAAAATAAACAAAATTCACAATTTTGTGTGATTTTTTGACACAAAATGTCAAATGGTATAACCAAAAAAGAATGATAAATTTTAAATATATAATCCAGCTAGAATATAAAACTTGTTGATTGCATGTGTTGTTTAATGTTGTTTTAAGAGAAAATAGCACTTTATATTTATTGGGAAAGGTGTCATATTATTAAACACTCAGCACTTTAGCACTATGCACTTTAATCAGAAACTTCAACAACTAATAGTGTATGATCCCCTGACCCTTGGCTTATGTTAACTTATAATTTGTTTGTTTTACTTTTTTTTTATGTGAAAACTAACATAAACCTGCCAATAGGATTAAAGACGGAAATTAGGTGCATGGCTATATGTCACCTTTACATATAAATATATCGATTAATATGTATTGTTTCTACTTTATAGATAAATAAATATATAAATACACCACTCTCCACATTCATATCAAAACACACACACACACACCATTTTAGTTGCATATATTTGTTGCATTGTTCTGCAGTGCTCCTTAAAATGACGACTGAATGCTGCGACTGGTGAGTCACATGCTGGATGCCTTGTTTTTGCTCTGCCAGTTCCAACATGGTAGCCCCATCACATACTATGTCACTAAAATATAAAAAAACAGTCACTAAAATATGTTTTTAAAACATTGTTGATGAGTAATAAGCAATGTAGTTACAGAATTTTGAGTCATATTTCAACTATGCATAGTTTAACAGCGCGTTGGTCTGCCAGATCTCCTCCTAAGAAGTTAGGGCCTATGCCACATAGGCATAGCGTGCTCGAAGCAGCGAGTTCCCAGTTCAAATCCCAGCTGGCCGGACCCTTGCAACATGTCACTTCCTGTCTCTCTAATGTCAATAAAGGGAAAAAGCCTGAGAAAATGAAAAGGATCTTCTTGGCTGGTTTGTTGTGTGAAAAAAACAACTAAATCTGGTACAAATATGTGGGATCAAAAATTACAGTTTAAATAGGGCCATTTTTGTCCATGAGGGTCTGAATGTCTTTATTTTGGATTTATTTAGTTTAGCTGAGGTTGAACTTTGCAAATGTAAAAAAAGCCCAAAATGTCCCTAGTGAAGCACGAGGGCTGAAGCAGCAAATCGCTCTCACCTGGCATGTGCCTGCCCCGCATCCAGCCAGCATCTCTTTGACCAAAGTGAGTTTTCTGTGAAATAAAATACATATATGTACACATATTAAAAAGAAGATCACGTTGCATGCAGACTGACAGTGTCTCAACCAGACATCTTTATTCTTGCAGCCTTCAAAAAAAAAGAGTTGTCATGACTGGCGCTGGAGATGCTAAACTTTGTCTTCCATATCAACATGTCAGGCACAAGGGCGGTTTAATAATTCACACACAGCTTGGCCAGACAAGTCAATCATTCATCAGCCTCTATGTTTGTCACCATAGAGATGGAGATAGACGCCCCAGAATCCTTCAGGTTTATTTATACAGACAGCACTCATGGGGGACAAGGGGAGCTCACCTTCAGCAACACTTAAATGACTGTTAAACTGTTAATCTCTGACATGTGATACCGTAATGTTCTCATTTTACTGTTACAGGATTTCAGCTTCGTCAGACTTCGGCTGACGTGCGCACTAGTATCCCGGAACCCGACAGTTAACCCGTCACTGAAACACTTGGTGTGTGGTGAAATTCTAGGAGATGACAGAATGGTGGAGGATTAACTGGAGCCGAGGTGAGAATGCAGCCGGCTAATGTGTCAGGTTACATGTTAGTAAACATGGCAGTTAATCATGGCGTGAATGAGGGGAGTGGGTGTGTGTCAGTCAGCTTGTCAGCGCATTCGTGCCTCACCCATCCTTGGAGAGGTGATGCCTGAAGAAGTCGTTGGCAGCCAATTTAATGGCTTTCTCTGGCGTGACTAACGTCAAGTTCACCGCCGCTCCTGGGAGGATAAAAAAAAGGCCAAAGAGCAGGAAAAAGATGCACAAAGAAGAAGAAAAGGAGGCGGAGAGACACAATGAGGCGACTGGCAGTGAAAGGTTTTTGAAGATAATTGCCTGTAACAGTCAGACACAGATCCCTTTATTTGATGCCTGTAAGCTTTACTGTGCCTAAAATAATAAGAATACTGTGCTACTGAAAGGCTTTGATGCTCACACTTTTTGTATAAATCTCTGTATAAAAATTACCTCTATTTATATCTGACTGGATGATGCAAGTTTACACTTTATAATGGCTGCTAATGTACAAAAATCTGCTGTTGTTTACAATAAAAACATCCATAAACAGATTGTTATTATAATAATAATAATAATAATAATAATACCTCTGTACATCCCAAAATATCCCTCTGACCGAATGGTCTTAATAAGGCAATCTGACCTGGAACACAAAAGTAGTATTGTTAGTGAAAAGAATCTGATGACAAGCTGGTGATGCTACTGATTAGTCAGACTAACATGCAGCAAAACGTTTTCTGTGCATTAGAGACTGAAAGAGAAGTAGTGAGTTTTCTCGTACATGCTGGTGTAAAGGCGAGATCCATTTTGCTGGTTTTGCAAGCGAGTCTTAGCCAGGTCAATGGGAAACACACAGGTCACTCCAATTAGGCCAGCGATCCCCCCATTGATCAATTTGGCAGGCAAACTGGGTGAAATTGAAAGACACAATGAGAATGACACAGAAATGACACAGTGCTGCTTTCTTTGTTGAAAAGCATTGTAGTGGTTCCGCGTTCGCCTTTACCTGATCTGCTTGTCAGCCATTTATCTCAAGCCCTGGCTGGTCAAAGTTCCAATCTGTCTGTTAGAAAGTCACTCGGATGTCGTCCTTGTTTTTTGTAGTTTTGTTACAGTAGTGTGTTGTTGTCCAAGCGGGATTATTTTATGATTTTCGGATTATCGCCTGTCTGCTGGTCTCCTTGAAGTTTTTGCGAGTTCAAATTAAAGTATATCTGTCAAGAAAAAAAAGGAAAGAATGACGTCAAAAAGCTACAGAAATGGAGTATCAAAGCATTTCCAAGGTGAAGCAATGTTGTCTCCACAAACATTACAACATGGACTTTTTAAAGAACAGGTTATTACCCCGCCGTTACAAATACTACGATCGCAAGTTCTACGTCATAAAAAAGGCTGCTGAGATACTAGAGAAACAGATTAGAACGATTTGCCATTGAAAACTAACGCGTAATACTCTGCAGATGAAAGCACAGGAATTGCCTCAACATAGTTTGTAGGAAGTTATTTAAAAGAGAAATTAATCAATCAACACTTCACAGTACACAAAGGAAAAAAAACTGCATTTTTGCTTACAAAAAAATTATAATAATAGCCCCAAAAGGTAATTAATTGTCGCAACCCTACGGTTCATCTACAACTCTGGTTGGCCTATATAGTACCCTGTCATGCTACATTTCTTATGAAAATAAAGATGTAAAAGATGAAAAACCTGTATTAGACTCATCTAAAACATACCTTAGGGCTAAAATAGTGAAACTGGAACAGCAAACCTTCTCATTATGAATCACTGTGTCAGTGCAACATTACTAGCAGCTCCCTCCCTGTAGCCATCAGTGCATAGGGCCTGCTACACAAACCTATCACAACTGGAACATCTGTGTCCTTGAACACACGCATATTTTATGCATGAGCTCTTTGGTTGTGAAGCTGGAGTCTTACTGTACGGGAAGGGGGGAGCTCTCTAAACAACACATCATTTTGAATAAATAAATGAAAAATAGTGCCTGATGTGGCCAAAGATGCACCCTATTTTTGGTGCAGTTTGCCCTCAGTGTGTAAAGATGCTTCCCATTTCCCCTTTTCTTTCTCTCCACCCCCTTCGTCCACCAATCACAACAACCTGCCTTTGCGTGTACAGCCCGCCTCCTCCTCCTCCTCCTCCTCTCTCCTCCTCTCGCCCTCCCCCATCAGTTCCCTTCAGTCACGAGTCACGACTCTCAAATACAGCTCTCCTACAGAGGTCTTTGCTGACTTGTGGGTTTCTTTGTGAAGTGGACATGCGTCAGACCCCTGTTTAGCCACTAATTCCTCAGATTCTGCACGGCATGTGGCGATGTTTAGGTTTGTGATAACTGTAGCGGGGCGTGAATGCGGCCGTGCTCTGCCGTGTTTGGTTTGGATGGGAACTTGAGGCCCTGGCTGGCTGCTCCATAGGTGGAGGAAGAAAGAGGAGGGTCTGTGTGTGTGTGGTTGTGAGTTTGGGAGGGGGGGGGGGGGGGGGGTTCAAAGCAGGTCATTGATTCACCTCTCTGGTTTAGTAAACTAGGTGTTCTCATCTTGCAAACTCCAGTCCATCTCCGTCAGTTATCTCCCTCTAACCGCTCACACCATTTTCTCATATTCAGCTGGCTTTTTCAGCCACTTGCTACTTTTATTTCCCTATTTCTTCTCAATGACTTCCCCTACCACCTCCAAACATATTTATTGTTAACAGCAGTTTAATTCCACTCATTGCCTTTATATCATAATTTACATGACACTATAGGTGCTGTTAGTCATAAATCTGAGAGGAAAACCTATGGTTATGTGAAGAGCACTGCAGTCGTACCATGAGTCTCCCATCAAAGTGACATCTCCTTCTTTTTCTCTATCGCGCCTGCAGCTCCTTTGGTCTTCCTCGGTTCATCTACGTCACACAGCCGCGTCCGCCTCGGGATGTTAATGTGACCTACAGCCACAGCTTGGCTGCGCTGTCCTGTCATGACAATTGGAGTCTGTGTGGAAACAACTGGAGCTCAGTATGCTGCACCGTCTGCAGCACGGTGGCATCACTCGCCGACCAAATCTCCCAAGAATTCCTTTTATTCTCGCAGCAAGAGGAAAAAATAACAAACTGTCAGGAAACACGCAGTGCGCGGACTCGTATTTCTTTTCTCTGACCCCCACTTAACTGCATCGCTGAACCACTTTAGATGCGAGCGTTTCCAAAATACTTCATCACGCCGCCATCCGTCAAAATATTTACATCTGACGAGACACGCCACCAGACGAAAACTGCAATGAAAACCTTCTTTATCAAACTTGATGTCCCTGAATGGCCTCACTCACATTCAGACAATCACACACAGAGGTCATATTTTGTGTTCGGACCTCTAACGCAGATAAGCAATGATGAGTAAACAACAGACAAGGTGATTGTGTAACTTGCCTGCATAGCAGAACCTTGAACCCGGCTCCTTCAACCGGCCATTGGGCGCGCTTTATTAAAGAGCTACCAGGGCTTTACCACAGACAGATAACAGATCTGGTTTGACCCTTGTTCATCATTTCAAACTCAACAAAGAGGCAATAAACCCAGTCCTTCCAACAAGGACACTGACAAGTTTTGCACAATCTTGTCAGTAAAGCAGCAATCGTCTGACAAGACGTTCCCTAAGAAGTTACTGAACTAATTTGCAAAGACATGTTTATGGACCAATGTTTTAATTAAAATGCTGATCTACTGTGCTCACATAATCGCACAAAGGAGGCAGAGGGTGTGTCGGCTTAATTTGTCATGAATGACACTACGTTTCAAAAATCTTTGGGTATTTTTGAAGTTTATCATAGGAATTTATAGAAAAAACATGGGAAATAAGACAGATGCATGTATGTTCTTAAGTGCCATTCAAAAAGACTAGTAGCTCAGCACTCTTTCAGTACAAAACAGCTTATGAGTGGATCATTACAAGACAAAAACTGACATTACCGGATCTGTGGCGGCAGTAAAAAAAAAGAAGAAGAAGAGGATAAGAAGTGACAAGGTGACAAAGATGTAGCTGCTTCTATTGATCCACTCAAATTCCAATCTCACGGAAAAATGACAGCATGATCAATGTAAACCTGAACAGAGCAGTGGAGGCTGAAGGTCCGGAGACAACGACTCCACCTCGCATTGTTGACTGCGAAACACAATGCAAATCATATCCTGTTCATTCAAGTCAACGATTACAAAAGAAAAAAAAAAAAAAACTACCTTATCCGTCACAGCTCCTCCTCGGCTGCTTTCCTTTATGTGCCAAACAGAGGAAAGTTATTGCTGGCTGGATAACGGTCAGTCAGGTGAATGAAAAGGAAGAGTGAGTGGCTGCGCCGTGATTGTCGGCCCTCGGCTCACATGACGGCGGCCAGTTGAAAAGACAGTAAATAAATGATAATCACACGGCCCCTCCTCGGTAGCTTAGAGCAGGCTGTTGCTACCAATCCATCTGCCTCACATGGTTTGATTAACGCACTGTGGACACTGAGCCATCAGCAGACGACTATTTCACATGCTGCTCCTGCAATCCTCCGTCAGATGTGCAGTATTTCTCTGAGCTGCCAAACGCAGAAGCCAGATCTAATATGAGACTTAATCTGCGTGAATTAGTAAGAATTATAGTGCAACGCACGGTCGTTTAGTCCAGAAACAGAGAAGTGATCACTACTGATTTTGAGCTTTTAGCAAATTTTTGGGCAAATGGTTAAAAAAAAAAAAACAATCATGTGGTCCCAGCTTCCTGTGAATATTTTATTACTACTAGATATGAAACAGAATGTCTTTGGATTTTGGATGATCTAACAAAACACCATTGGTTCCGAGAACTACAAAAAAAAACAAATAATCGAGAAAATAATCACTATATTAATTGATAATTGCTGGCCCTACTGCCAACGTTTGCTGCATCAATTGCATCATTACTGATAAAACAGTTTTACAGCTCTAGTCAGCTGTTCTTATAATTAGATCGTCTCCGGTATGGTTTTTATTTTTTCAGCGGTTTATAACACACGGTCTATTTTTGGAAAGCGCCAGCACTACAGCAAAAAAGAAATTAATTTGTGGTTTCACAGCTAAATCTGATTACCATTCCCTCTTCCCTGCAGCAGGATTATAACCTAATACCTACTCCTGAAAGCTTTCTTGCATTCTCATTTACAACATGTGGAGTTATGATGTGGCCACACAGCAAAGGATTTGTGCTGCAGGAGCTACAGATTTCACATTGCAGCCATTAAACCTGCACAATTATCTGTTGTTGTAATCGATCTGGTCTAGATCAGGAAAAAAAAACAGAGAGTTGTTCAGACAGAATAAAATGTCCCTTCTGTGCAGAGACGTGGTGTAGGATTCAGTCCCTCCACTGCCACCACAGGTATCTCTGGTGGCCCAGTTTCTTGAGTCACCTGGGGCTTTTCTCTGCTTTGTTTCTCCCTCTCAGCTTTCCTGCAGCATTGATGGGAATAATAACACCACTGTGAGCGGACTGCCCTTAGAAACTCATTCTATTGCAGCAAGGAAACATCTGGTTTCAGCTTGCAGATTACAATATGGCCTTGGATGGCCTGAATGATTAACTTCCACACAGTAATATCATCCCGCTTACGCTGCCACACGTCATTTCCTGCACTCGCTTACACCGCTGACCTTTGAAATTTTAGCACACTTTCAGGGAATGCTGCATGCTAGCAGTGCTGCACAGGAGATCAAATGAATGTCAAATATTGAATGTGAATATCCGACACATGTTTGTTGTTTTCTCAGTGAACAAAAAGGTACAAACATTTCCGTTAGAAAGCACAGGATGTAACCCTACACCCGAGAATGGCTCAGCTCATCAATTATTTCAATGCTGGAGGAATGCTTTGTTATGTTGGCTGGACTCGCCATAACTAAAATATCATCGACATACTGGTGACTGTGGAAAAAAAAGTTGCTTCTTTAAAAAAGTCTGCATTTTATATGTTGGCCTGGCATCTTACTCAGCAGTTTAAGTTCCTTTATGTTTATTTGTGAGGAGTCAGCAGAGATGTTAGAGGTCAGCATCCACGAGCCTCCTTATTTGACAATTTCCTAGTTCTGTTTTATTTGCACTTACATGTTGTCACTCTATTTATTATTGTGTTGTTGTTTTGTTTAAGTACTCCTTATATGTTATTTGTACCGTGATCATTTTATGGTTTTATGTTGTTGTCATTTATGTCATGTGATGCAGTGGCGTGGCACCCAGTGCAAATTTGGGCCAATATAGCATATCTTACCTTATTTTAATTACTCAAATCAAGTAAATATCTGTTAATGTGAGTCTTCTCCGTGTCAGATTTCTCCTTTTCTTTTACAATACTTCAATCAAGGAAACACAAAGAGGGAATGTTATACTAAAATTTAGCAGGTACCCACTTGACATGACTGCTAAAGGCTCAAATAATCATGAGATAAAGTGTATGCTCAAAATAACAGCTATTTAAAGGGGATCATTTAACGGCCATGTTAATAGAACGCTGTAAAACTGTTACCTTAAAATATACAGAAACTAACTGGCAGCATTTATTCAGACAGTTACTGCAGTTATTTTCTACAGTAAAAGTACGTCCATTTACAACATTGTGTCTTCACTGTAAAATAAAACAAAAAAAACAATACTGTGATTTCTTTTGTATTTACAGTATTGGGTGATTAATTGTAAAATTAAAAAAATAATAATCAATTAAATAGTGTTATTTCAGTTGTATTTACAGTATTGGGTGATTAACTGTAAAATGTAAAAAAAATATATATATAATTATATACTGTGATTTAAGTTGTATTTACAGCTTCGGGTGATTAATTGTGCAATAAAAATCAATTATACTGTGATTTTAGATGTATTTAATGTTTTGGGTGATTAATGGTAAAATTTAAATTATTTAAAAAATAATTTAATTAAAAATAAATAAAATTAAAAAAATGTAAAATAAAAAATCAATTCAATACTGTGATTTCAGTTGTATTTACAGTATTGGGTGATTCACTGCATTATAATACAGTAACTCCTTGACGACTGTGATTTATTGTAAAATATACAGAAATCTACTGTAATAATCATTTATGTTAACGTTACTGTGTCTAATACAGTAAAAAAAAAATTAAAAGTAGATTTCACAGCCAGGTTTTACAGTGAATGATTACAGGGATGATTACAGCTGTGATCACATGATCACCTGACTGTTGCTTTAAGACAGACTTGAAAATAGTGAATGTATCCTTTAAAAGGAGCCCAATCATGAAAAACCCCACACTTCCAGTGCTTGTGTGTAAATATTCAGACCCTCACTCATTCTGTGGTGTTCTAAACTCATCTGTGGTGCTGCTGAAACCTGGGTCAACACTAGCCATTTAGAAAAAAGCTCCAGTTGTGATGTCACAACAGGCGGCCGAGGATCTATAGGGCCAGCCCTCCTCTCAGAGAGCGTGTACTTGACTTCTCTGAATGACCCCAGCTCTCGAGGGACGTGACGTTTCCGACAGCACGAGACCAATCGCAGGATAGAGGGCGTTTTAGTAGAGAGGGGAGGGGGGAAGAGGAGGATTTCAGAATAAAAGCCGGACTACTTTGCTACTGACAGTCTAAGTGTTTTTAGGCCATAAAAAACATGCGTTTTGTTATAAATTAAACAGGGTGAATCAAAAGGAGGGCTTTATAATACTAATCAACAATATCTTTAATTACATTCAAGAAACGGATTCATCTCAGCATGTCAGCCTTTATAAATAGGAGAGTACCTTCACTTTTCTCTACCAATGAAAGAGGAGGTGGACACCGTTTAACCGGCGTTATCCTCCGTTACACCGGACGCCGCTGCCCGCAGGAGGCGGCCGCTGAAACACGGGTACGGATCCAGGTTGAATGAAAAAAAAAATGTCCATACAAACCATCCGAATTCATATTAACACGCGTCTATGCAGCATTCGTTACACCTGTGCGCAAAATGTCGGTTTATTGAACAAATAACGACGAGTGCATATTACCGAGTGTCACGTTACGGGGTCTGACTCACAACTTAAAACGGTGGGAATTTAATGCCAGAAATATAACGTTAGGCCCGACGTTACCGTCACATCTGTATAACCTGAGAGGAAAAAAAAAAAAAAAAAAAACGCCACATAACGGAAAATTATCCGCCGCCTCTCGCCACGGGAACCGCTCACCTTACGGTTACATCACGTTTAACGCGTTATACGTTTCATTCCCAGGTGATAATAACGGATTCACGCGGTAACGTCACACACATCAGCTAGAAACCGGCCAACACGCTACACGTTAACGTTACATACCACGTACGGCGGGTTCCGTTACCTCCGGTTCCGGTGCGGTTGCAGCGTTCAAATCAAAGCATTCACCGTTTCTGCGGCTGACAGACCCGACAATAGCTAACCTACCGGTGATACTAGCACTGGACTCCAATGAAGGGAGGGAGAGAGGAGGTGGGAGTGAAGGCAGGCGAGGAGGGAGGTGGGAGGAGGAGGAGGAGGAGGAGGAGGAGGAGGAGGGAGGCAGCGATGGAGTAAAACGACTCGGATAAAAAAAAGGGAAAAATGGAGAAAAAGGCGTCCCCCCTAGTGGTTTATAGTAGAATTACACGATACATCTCATAT
The DNA here is from genome assembly GCA_030544235.1 of Lepturacanthus savala. Classification (NCBI taxonomy): domain Eukaryota; kingdom Metazoa; phylum Chordata; class Actinopteri; order Scombriformes; family Trichiuridae; genus Lepturacanthus; species Lepturacanthus savala. Next base: position 21,169,931 of record CM060465.1, read on the forward strand.
GCAGCAGTCGTGACTCTCCTGGAGTCTCCACGTTACCCCCCTGAAATGAGAGGTGGGCTTCGCTCATTTCGCCCCAACTTTGTCCTGTCGTTATCAATCACAAAAACACGGTGGTTACCGTAAAGCTACGGTTCTTGTGCTGCCGGACGGCGTGTGTGTCTTTGTCGATTTTGTTTGGTTTAGCAATAAAACGGACGTTTTTATCTCGCCCGTGCCTCTATTTACAATCAAGACCTCTGATTCCGGTAAAAAAAAAGGCTGAAGAGGCTGTTTTTTGAGAGAAGTTATGACATACGCGAGATAAAATCTCCCTTTTAATTGAAACGTGAGCGATATTAAAGGTAAAAAAAAATACCCTGTTGGGACGGGCAACAACCGTGGCTTTAAGGTTAGCACTGTGTTTTATTTATTATCGGTACAGGTCGGAAAAGGTAGAGTAAAAACAAACGAGGAGTTCTTATCAGATCAGGGAGGTTGAGACTCTCCAGAATGAGAAGCAGAGGGTCCGCCTGCAGGCTCTGTGAGGACGGTTCTGGTTTTCAGGACACACAAGTCATTCACTGGCAATATAACGATACATATTGATTAAATAATTATAGGATATCAATTTAGTGGAATAATTTAAATATCGATTTATTCTGACAGCATAGCACATAGAGATTTAATCTCTACGTAGAGGTATTTATTGATCAATCCATAGACAAATCCTGACCTGAGAGCAGAGCCTGCACAGGACACCTCCCTACAGGGGGGACCTGCTGGCAGACTGTAAAAAACATAGTAAAAATGTGTAAGAGGGAGGTGGGGGATGGTTGCCAGCATCATCGTGACGATTCAGCCAGATGACCTTGAGCACTAAAATAGAAAAATGGCCAGGGTTGAAATATTGGGGATGAAGGAGAAACAGGCAGAACAACCTATGACTCACTACAGGACTTCAAAAAAAAAATGAACACATTACTTTAAATTACAATTGTATTCCAAATAAAATAATAGTAATACATTCATTAAAAGAATCTTGTTTTCTGATATGTCACTGATATTGTGCAGTACTAAATGGGTTGGCTCAGTGACCAAAAGGCATGTAAAGAGGAAATGTAATCAACCATAAAAATGGCTCCTTTCTGTACGTCATTCAGACGTCTCAGACAGCAACAGAGCTCAGTGTTTGCTCTGCTCTCCATTCTGTCCTGGTGACAGGTAACAAGTCAAATATATGGAGGGAGGCCCATTACTGATAAAAAAAGGTTAGGAATGGTAAAAAAATAAAAACAGATATAGATAAGATACTTGTGATAAGTAACAATAATAAAATACTCAAAGTCAAACTTAGGTGATATGAACTTAAATTTTAGATTTTAAGTCATAATTAAGAGCTACTTTTGATTCATTTATATCAATTATTAGATTGTGACTCTGTCTCATATCATCTTCTTAGTATATAAAAATGTTGACTTCAAATCTCACAATTTTAATTCACAATTAAACAAGATTTTTCATAATTTAGATTTTTCTGCGAGTTATTTCTTTTTGGCCCATAACTTCTATACAATTGCCTCGCAGATTGAGTTTTAAAAATGAGAATCTCTCTTTAAGTAGTTCATCCATTGTACTTGTTCTTCGGCAGGTTTTCTATTCTTCCCGAGCTTGTAACTGGTTCTTAGTCATGAAAAAAAACTAAACATCTTTATACTGCAGGACACAGTTGTTTCGACAGCAGGATCAGATGATGGGGGCACATTCAAGTGTCAGTGAGCCATCTGCACCCAGCGTGGGTTTATCTACTGCTGCGTTTCACACGGGGAGGGGCTCTCTGCTTCCAGTCCCACTCTCCTCAGCGACTCTGTGTACTTTCTCCTTCCTAAATCGACAATGTCCTCAAGCTCCTCTGCCAGGTCTCTCCTGCCGCTCTCCACCATGGCGGCTACCAGCCTGGTCACGGCCCCGGGACCCGCGTTCCTCTGCTCCCGGGCCCAGTGGAACAGCATTTCCAGCACCAATGATCCCAAATTGTCCCTGGTGAGAAGAGCAGAGCGCGCAAAATACATTTCACTTCATACTGGCTGCACTGAACCCCCAAAGGCTGGAAAAATAACCTGGGTATATACATGTTTGAGCTATGATCATGACCATCTGTTGTTTTCTGTGAAGTAGCAGCAACGTATGAATGCTATATGCTATATGCTATATTGGGTTGCACGAATTTCTATGTATTGTTCCTTGTTGATCACACTATAAATATACTAAAACAAGCAAGGTATTGGTTTTATTAGAATCTATATGAATAAACTGGAGGATAAACCTGCATTGCATGCTTAGGGCATGAGATCTCAGAGACATAATCTGTGTACCACTAGTTTCCAAAAGAACCTATTAATTGAGGACACCGCCTCATATATAGATATAATTAGAAATGTAGCTGAGATTTATAATGCTGTGTACTGTATGTGTTCTTACATCACAGCGTTATGCGCAAATCTGTCTGCACGACATGTATGTATGCTATCAGCGTGCATTATTGTCCCACTGTCCGCCTCCAGGATGCGTCATGAGCATTTTTTTCTGAGAATGAGGAGCAGGGGGAGGGCCAGATGAACATCAGTCTGCATGTAATCTCCTGCAGTGTCCCAGATGGCTTAGTGATGGCTGGCGGTGCAGATTAAAACAATCAAATATTCTCCACCATTTCTCTCCCTCTGCGGTTTTCCTCCAGTCACACTGCATCTCGTATCATGACGCTCCCCTTAAAGGTTTCAGCTGTGCTAACACACGTATGCGTGCACTGCGATCATCGTTCGCTCACCCAGAGGTGCTTTTAATCTGAAAATTTATATTTCATCCAAATCTATTTTTTGCAGGATTACATATTTTGTTCCATCTTTTTCCATCTCGGCTAATGGCTTGCCATTATTCTGTTCCATCTTTAATTCAAATATAGATTAAGAAGGTCAGGTTCAGGTAATTATTTTATCTACTTTCCTATGAATGTGTACTTAAACTCTTAAACTCTTTAAAATGTATGTTTTGCTTAAATTAATTGCTCATACAATCAGGTTTACAAAGGTAAAACTAAATAAATCAGGAGTTACAAGGAAATATGTATAAAATAATGTAATTGTACATGTGTAGTTTTAAACTTCAGCAGTTTAGTGCCTTCTCTTGGCCTGAAATAAATATATACACGTACTAAATAGCTTAGAAGTTCAGAATAGCATGTTACAAAATATATAACAGAACAAAATATTTTTTGATTCAGTTAGAGGGATAGTTCAACAATTATACAAATTGTCGATGGAATCGATGGAAAAGTGAAAAGTGAATAAATGTTTGAACTTAACGGAGACGCACTAGTCATGTTGTCTTTGTATGAATTCGTTAACTCCAAAATCTTTTCTCAATTGGCCACGAAGGTTGTTTAACAATAGGAAAGTTTCCATTTTTCTTTATTTTCCCTTTGTTGAAGTACATCTGTCATTACTTTCTTGTACTTTCTATTCTTTAATTTTCATCATAGCAACACAAAACCATAGATTCCAATGTTTGAAAAATCCATTAAATAAATAAAAATGTTAATAGTGGTTATCAGCATATTCTTGTATGAGTCTCTAGATATCTGTGATGATTTTCAATGTTTTGCTGCAGCATTTATAATAATTAGTTAACAACGTTAACAATCAACAATATAACATTATTTCTGAATCAGCATATTTTTAAATTCTGTTTAAAATCTTATAAAATTGTCACCAGCATGATTATGAGTGGAGAGGCAATTATCTAATATAATAACATATATAATAATAATAATACATAGATACATAGATATGATCTTTACAATTAGTCCTTTGAGGGAAACAAGAACGCTGATGTGGCCAGGGATTAAATTGAGTTTGACGCCCCTGCAATAGGTGTTTTACCTTTTTTTTGTCAATACAAGCAGTTTCCAGACCAACGGAGCAGAGTCGCAAGCTGCTCAGCAGCGTGACTAATGGTATTTTTTGGTTTCCCTCATAAAAGTCAGTAAATGCAAAATCCAGCAACTCCCATATGCTGTGGTGTATGAGTTGTGACAGGCACATTCACCACGCTATGAAACAATAGCTGTAACTTTAGGACACGTGAAGCAAATACTCAGGACTACTTTCTTCACTAAGCTACTGGGCGGAGTGATACGGTGTGTACACCTCAGGCAGTGCTGGGGCTGCCGTACTTGTTTTGTTCAAGTAGCTGCACTAAATGTGCGCTTTTGAGAATACTCCACTGAGCAGCTGTGTCTGGAGTGTGAAATCCAGCTTCACATTCACCTTGAAAACAGTTCTGTCTCGTAACCTTCTGTTATAGTCCCATAATGTGGTGAATGTGCAGGTCACAGCTCGATGAAAAAATACCAATAGCCGTGTAGTCGTAGCTGAGCAGCTCATGGCTCTCGCTGGTGTGGAAACAGATGTTATTGACGAAAAAAGGTAAAGCACCTATTGCTGTGACTAGGGAATCATGACGGTGGGTGAATTTTCAAAATCGATAAATTATCACATTAAGCATTTTTTCCTGAATATGACATGTTTGTCATACCTGTACTTGTACTGAATGCGGTCCAACTCTGCGTAGCTTAAGCCAAGATTGAGGCCAATAACACGCCAGTCCTGTCCAATCTGAAGAGAGATGGACAGCAGGTTGGCTTCTGTCAGATAGCCGCTCTCAGGGTCCCCCAGGTTCAGAGGAGGACACTGTAGCTCCTCCATGATGTAATTATTCTGTGAGTTTAAAGCCTATCAAAAAAATAAAAGCAGAGATGAGGCAATATGAGCAGTGTTTACATCAGATTTTGCTTTCCATAAGCAATGTTTATGTTACTAAATACGCATCTAGTTGTGTATGGGAGGAATATTATACAGATTTTTATTTCTATTTACACCAATAAACAAAACTAAATAAACACATTCCTACTAATTCATACACTATCCACAAACACAGAAATATATGATCTGCTGCCATATACATGTTTTAACTTATAAAATAAGTTTTCCTTTTAACTGACAGGAAGTCTTAGTGGTAGAGTTGCAAGCCACTGGTTGTCATTTCCTTTCCGCTTTCTGGCCACTTCCTCTGGCAGATTGCTGGGGATCTCCCCTCTATAAAAAGACACCTGTAACAGATGTGCAGAGAATATTCACGGGAATATTTACAGCTTGATTCGTGGAAATAAAAGGACAAAAAATGTGTTTTGAAACAAGCACTGAGTCAGGCAGCCATAGTAAACTGGTCAGTTTTAAAATACACAATGAGTGATAACATATTTAATTTATTTATAATCCCCTTTTGGAACATTTTACAGAATATGTTCTTCTGAAAAATAAGCCTGGGGTATAAGTGGTTAATTCTATGAGACTACTTTTTGTTTACATTAGACATGTGGATTAAAAAATAAAAGACAACGACAACCCATAAAGTCCAAGAACCCAATAAAATAAAAAAGGGTTGTAAGAACACCTTTCTAAAAATGTCGCTTTCAAATAAAATAAATGGGTAATATTTATTGCAGGATTGGTTTAAATTGCATTAGAATGTAAAAGGGTTTCTATCACTATGGTCACCCAATGTAAAACAAAATGTAGATAAGTGATTATATGCCATATTAAATACATTATACTGCGGATTAAGTCAGGTTGTAGCATATGTGCTAGGAAATACTATAAAAATGTTAGAGGCATAATAGAAAATATCTGGAAAAAAACATATTTTCAGCCACTGTGCTTTCTAGTTGTGCTTTCTACTGTAATAACGGTCTTACTTGTCCCCTCACAGGCCCCTTCTGTCCCTGAGCTGGAGAGATGTACACTTCCTTCAGATTCTTCAGACTGGAGTAAAACACAAAACACAGCCTCCCGGCTACAACGTCTGGTCTGTCTGTGAAAAGAGGAACATATCTGTTCAGACAAATCTGTTGAATATAAAACTTCACATCATCGAGGCAATAATTAAACAACAGTACATCACAAGTTGCTGGAAGGAAACTGAGCAGGGGAAAATAATATTTATTTGGGTTAGAGCCTCAAAGAGGACTTCAGACCTGCGCTGATATCTAAGCCCCTCTCAAAGCCAGCGAAGAACTGCTCCCCTTCAATAAGGTCACACAGGTCTGAAGGCTGAGGTCCTTCGTATTGCTCTGCCAGAGACTGCACTCTGCCTTCGACCTGCACAGGAACCATCACAATCTCTGTTCAGCAACAAGGCCATTCGTGACTGAAATCATTTTGATTCAAACAGTGGTGCAAATGCTACAGAGACACTGGAGACAGGCTGAGGAAAGTTATCTGATACTATTATCTGTTGGGTTACTGCACAGAGAGGAGAATAACAAACCTTGTTAGAAGGTAAACACTGTAACAGGACTTGTGAAGGGTCAGTTTTCCGCTGGAGGACGAAGAACTGGACTCTAAACTGTTTTAGCTTTTGATACACCTTCCTTACCACCCCGCTCACACAGCGCTGAGTGGTGTACCACAGCCAGTACCTGTGAGGGCGTACAGAATGCAAAGCTGTAATTCTATAAATAAATAGATTATATTTATAAATGCATGCATCATGAAATATATTATAGAACCTCACCAGGAGAAATGTGTAATGTAGAATATGGCATACAGATGGGTCACATAGAGAGACACTTGTGAGGTGATGTCAGTCCAGGTTTTGGCGGCGGGGTCTCCATGTAGCAGATGCAAACAGGACGCATCGACTGTGTGACCTGCAGAAGCACCAGACATTTCATTACTGGTTAATCTGTATATTATTTTCTCGATTAAATGATGAATCGCTTAGTCGATAAGACAGCTTCAAATTGTAACAAAAGTGCTGTGGCACTGTAACGAAAGTGCTGCTGCAGGATAATGCTGTGACACGAAAGTCTATGGGATTTTAATTTTTCATTTATTCATCTTCTATACCCGCTTATTCCTCATTAGGGTCGCAGGGGTCTGCTGGAGCCAATCCCAGCGCATTACAGGCAAGAGGCATGGATACACCCCAGATGGTCGCCAGCCTATCGTGGGGCACACACATCATCCACTCACACACTCACACCTATGGGCAATTTAGAGTCTCCAATTAACCTCAGCATGTTTTTGGAGCGTGAGAGGAAGCCGGAGAAGCTGGAGAGAACCCACGCAGACACAGGGAGAACATGCAAACACACAGAAAGGTCCCAGATCAGGGTCTTGAACCTGCGATCTTCTTGCTGTGAGGCAACAGCGCTAACCACTCTACCACCGTGTCACCCGGATCTTAACTTTTAATGATGATAATGATGTTTATCAAAAAAATCCACAAAAAAGGATATACACTAATGTGCCATGTGCTATCTATATCCAAAAGCTGCAGAGATAAGCAAGCCACAGGCACACAGACACTCCTTGCCTTTACATATAGATAAATGGGTAAGGTATACCATATGTAATATATATTATTGTACCTGTGACACCAGATGGCAGAGGGATCTGAACTTTAATAGGCTGCAGGAAATTTATGCTGGGAGTTTGTGAGAGGCAGAGGAGCGGGCTGACTGTGGCCTGAGAATCCCCACAGAGAGTCTGTACCTCTGACACAGACACCTGCAGCACCTTCAGATAAAGATACATCACACAGCCTTTCAGACCACAGACACCACAATGACACATCAATATAACAGACTGTGCTCCTCGCTGTGCCTACCTGTAGAGTTATTGTGCGGGTCTGAACAGTGGAGTCTGGAGGGAAGTGAAGCTTTATTCCAGGGTCAGAGCTGGACACTAACAAGGCACCAGCTGGCGTAACAGTGCAACTGTCCTTCACTGGACGGGACACTGCCATAAACCAGGAGAACTGGCTCACTGAGCAGCAGGCCAGCTGCAGTATACCGAGGGGTGATTTCTTTTTAAGCACAATCTTAGTTTCTAGAGTTACAATATATACAAAAAATACTAATACAAAGGTAATAATATTCTTTTTAATTGGGAGGTTGTATGCTTTACCCTGGCTGGGCGTCCCCCAGGGTGACTGCTATGGCTCTCACTGCCTCTCCTCAGAGCAGTGGACAGGGTGCTCCACGACTGGCCATCAAACTTCCGCACAACCACCTCTCTTCTTTTTGTCCGATGGTATGGCACACACACCTCCACTGGCTGCAGGGATTTCACAATCAGAAGATAAACTATGATGAAAAATAGGTATAGTTCAGGATGTTGTATCTTTTAATTGCAGTTTTCACAATAGTGATTTAAAGCAGGTGTTATGACACATTATATTATATTACATCATATTGAGTGGCAAGTTTGCTGTGTGTGTGTGTGTGTGTGTGTGTGTGTGTGTGTGTGTGAGTGTGTGTGTGTGTGTGTGTGTGTGTTGTGTATTGTGTGTTGTGTGTATGTGCCCTGTGTTTTTTTTCCTATGCAAATAGGTGTGTGCCATCCCTGCACAGCCATTGGTGGAGAACCACCTGACACATAAGAGGCCAAGAGGCTGAAAGAAGGCACTCCTCATCCTCCCCTTCTCCCAACTGGCCACTGTCACACTGTTTTTCTTAGAGTTTCTTAAGTAAAGGTGAACTGCCAGTTTCGTTAATCTTGTGTTGTCCTGTTTATTTAGTTAGGGAGGTAAGTTTTTTGTCATTTGTTTTCTTATTTTAGTTTAGTTTCTTACTTTCTAGGATCCTTTTGTTTATTATTAATGCCTCGGTGCACCCTGAAGCTTTAATACTCAGTTATACCATTTTTCTATATTTATATGTTCACCTATTTTGTTTTTGTAAAATAAATCTACGTTAAATAATTTACGTTATATTCAAACAACCTTTTTGTTTGTGGCTGCTTGGGACTTGGGGAAGATGGTGCCCTCTCAGGTCATGCCCTAGGCAACCCTAGACTGGGGGTAAACAGGCTTTTAGATTCTTCGTTTAAATTTATATTTGTGGGTCCAAGTACAAAAAAATCATCTTAATATTGATTTACATCTCCTCCCTCAAGCTTTTCTCTGGAGCTCTAGAAAGTTTGTGTATTGTGGGTGTCTCAATAAAATGACTCTTGTCTGATTGACTAATTTAATGGCTGTGAATGTGGGTGGGAGGTGACTGTATAGTTGTGACATCCCAACTTCACAGTGCTGATGGCTCATTTTAAGCCGCAGTTTCTGAAAATGGTCTGTGTACATATACCACATAGACCTATTTATAATCAGAAAGCAATAGAAATCTCACTTTCAACAATATGTGATGTTGGGAATATTATAAATTGTCAAATTAAATTTAAAATACCTTCAGGAATGTAATTCCATGGGGTCGAAGTTCCAACGGACGACTCAGTAGGATGTCATGCTCCTCGAGCCACACCCACTTCTTTTCTGGTCTTCTCTCCACCCACTCCAGTCTTGTGGTTGTCTCCAGGCATCCGGGGGGGAACAGCAGCTCAGCCCCCCCAGGGAGAAACACATGACACCCAGCAAACGAAACACAGAAACTAAGACGCAAAAGGAGAATGACATGTTTAATCTCAATCGAGTCAGAAGCACCTTAAATGACCTTAAAAGAAAACAGGTCCATAGTGAGTGACGGTGTACCTGTGCTGATTAAATCCGAGATGCAACTCTGGAATAATTGTTTCTGCTTGATCTGATGAGAAAACAACCATGTAACTGGAAGCATATATGCTAAAAAAAACATTTAAATACCGATATCCAGTGAGATTGCAGAAAAAAATATTTAAGCACAAGTAAGTTTAAAGTTATCTTGCTCACCAGGTGTAGGAGGGAGAGGAGGAGGGGTTGGGGGTCGTCCCAAAGGATTGTTACGTGCGTCTATTTTCACCAGAGGCAGTTTGTTCACACAATCTGGGATCAGGCGGAGGTCATTGCTGTAGATGACGAGTTCCCTGAGGGAGAGGAGAGAGCCTGGGCACCAAAGAAGACATGTTTATACCTTTTTTTGTCATTGCTGCATTCATGAATTTCCCTTAAATCAGACAAAACATGGGTCATACAGCAACAACACCCTCTCCTCCTTACCCATGGTCTCCGGTAGCTGCTTCAGCTTGTTGTGGGACAATTCCAGCTTAACAAGCACTTCCAGATAGCCGATTTCATCAGGTAGATATTGGAGGTGGTTATATGAAACATCCAGCGTCTGCAGAGCCTTCAGCTGCCCCAGACTCGGGGGAAGAGAGACCAGCTGGTTACCCAGGAGGGAGATGTAGGTGAGGGTGTGCAGCTGACCTATATCAGGGGGCAAAGCTGAGAGGTGGTTGTGGCAGAGGAGCAAGGAGGACAGCAGGGGCATGCTGAGGAGGCAGGGTGGCAGAGAGGAGAGCTGGTTAAAGGACAGATCCAGGTGCACCAGAAGAGAGAGGGAGCAAACAGATGATGGCAAAGTGGTGAGGAGGCCAGGCAGGGGATCACCGTGTGAGTCATAAAAACAGTGTCCTTAAATTAGAAAAAAAAGAGTTAGAAGCAGAAACATGGGATTAAAATAAAAGAGATAACACAGGGTCACACATTAGGTATAATATATTAATAGTATATAATAAGAAATGATTTGTATAATCAGGGTTCCTATACATTTTTACCAATACAATTCCAAGACTTTTCCAAGCCGAGGCGAATTTTCAAAACCTTATCTAGCCCTGAAAACTGCTATTTTCTTTGTTCATGATTTTTCATGACCATAGGAACCCTGTATATTAAAGAACAAAAAGTTTTAAAAAATCAATGTGAACTAAGCTGTTAACTATCAAGCAGCTGATATCACATTAAATGGCTCAGACAAGTCTCAACACCACTAAGTGAGTGGGGGTACCTCTAATAATCCCATATTATCATTACTATTAGTACCTCTAATAGCCAGTGAGCGCAGCTCTGTCAGATGGGGCAGGACATCCAGTGCACCATCCAGCCCTTGTTTATCCTCAGAGCCCAGTCTCAGGTACTGGAGGCCTTTCAGCTGGCCTGGGATGGACCCACAAAGCAGGGGCAATGCAGCCGCTCCTCCCTGGTACACATCCAGGTTCAGCCTGGTGTCAGTCAGCAGGGCTGAGATCTCCAAAGAAGGAGGCAGGGGTGGAGTCAGAGACAAGGAGGATGAGGAGGATGAAAAGTTGGCATGATGAGAGGAAGAGGAGAGGCTCGATATGGAAGGAGCACAGGTGTCCATGAGGCTAGAGGGGGACACAGAAGCAGGGTCCCTCTCTGGATCTGGGTCCGGGTCTGGATCCGGCTCCTCCTCTCCACATTCAGACATCACACTTCTTGATGCATGTGCTCCAGTCTGATCCTGTTTCACAGGAACCAAACTGTCCACGGAAAGGTCTGATCCTCCACCTTTGGACTCTGCCGGGTTACATACAGGTGTCACTTCATCCTCCGACCTGCCTGACGTCATAATCCACCTGGCTACCTGGTGTCCATCCTCTTCATCAGCAGCTGCACCTTCCTCGCTGCTCTTCTCCATTCAAACTAAGATTTATTACAGTAGACAGTGAACGGGGCTTTGTAATGTGTACGTAACGTTACACAGAAACCGTCTGGAAGTCTGTCTGTCATCTGTCTGTCTGTTCAGCGTCATTAAGGCCAGACAGAGGTCGAAAACTGTCATGAGAAGCGATTAAAACATGTTTAATCGTGCGTTCTGCTAGTTTTGGTGTAAATGAAAAGCTAGTAGCCTCAACATTCACGTCAACTTTGCTAACCCTTACAGCGACGTGAGTGTCGTTTAATTGTTCTGTTACTAATGTTAAATTACGAGGTAATTAATAACGTGTACATTTTACCTATTTCTCCAATCCGCCCTGTCCGAATCTCACCCTCCAGACCCACTTCCTCAATGTTTTTAAAGTAAAGGCTTCGCGTCACACTTTGTCGTTCGTTTTCCTGTACGGCGTCTACTGGCGGAGTCTTCACGTGTCTTTCGGTTCAAGAAGAAGGGAGCCCCGCCTTTTTGGCTGTGGCTGGTTTTAGAATCGAGCGCCTCGATACGGGCGCCGCCAAAGATTCAACTCGGGGCGGGACAGTCAACGTGTGGCCTCGCTGTGAACTTCTAACTGGCCGCTGGGTGGCGCTGTTCAGCAGTCTAAAAGTTAAAAAATAAAACAAATAGTTCATGTAACTGGAATGTAAATGGAATAACACAAAATTAATTAGGAAATGTTAATAAATGTTAATAATATGTATATATATAATGTACTTTACTGTAATATTACTATATTATACTCATCTACAATGCATGTATTTACTCTCATATACTTAAGGTATTGCTAGTTTCACTTGAGAAAAATATCCCAGTTCAAACACCGGTGAAAAAAAGGGAAGGAAAAAAAGAAGCTTTGCATATTGATGAAAAAATTGAGGCGATAGTTCATCTCTGTTGTGGAAACCATTTAATTGTGGAGAAAGGAATTAGTTTGATTCATATACAATGTGCCAAAGGCCAACTGTTGTTCAGTGAGATATTTACAAAAACACATCTCCCCTCAGAAAAACCTCCCACTGCAGCTATCATGTCCTGGTCAAACACATTCCATGTTTTTGAGTCACTCTATCTTGGAGTTCAGACAGAATACCACCACTTTTGCAGAATATTTGTACATAAACAACTTAGATCTTATAGTTTAGCAAAATAACACTGTAATTAATTCAGTTAATTGGTAAAACATGTTAGGGACCACTGGGCAAAATGTTGACGTTGGGTTCGGGTTTATATATAAATATATACAGTATTCATGCTAATAACAGTGTAGACAGCAAGAAACACATGCATTATCTACTTTATTTAACATTTATTATTTGCCCACACACCCAGAGACCCAACAGTCCTGAGCTTTAGTTACATTATCTGGCAACAGGTGTTCTGTGTAATATGTAATTTTAATAAAATTACCAAAGTCTGAGCCGGGTCATGGGTTGCTCGCTTTGCCTGGTTGATCCTGTGTTGACTCTCAGTAGTCAATAAATACCTAATAAAGCAGGAATACTTTTAAGAATTCAATTCCAAATGACTTTAATTTTCCATTAGGAACTTTATTACGTAACACTGAACACATACTGGACAGATGACAAGCACAGAGCAAGCAATTTAGACCTGCTAATGCAGCTTAAAATAGTTAAGAACATTTTAAAATGTATGCAATAGGCAGATTAAAATAGTTCAAACAGTTCAACCGTGTCGGTGATAGGGTTGAGTGCGGTTATAACAATGTACCCTTGCTGAGAAGCGCTTTCACAATAGCATATCCTCTCTGAGGAAACATGTCCTAAACAGTCCTAAACAGAACCTGGATTTGTGCCTGATGAATGTTTCAACGAATTTCAGCGAATCCTTTTTTTTTTAAGAAATGTACCAAGAAAACATTTTGTTATTGTTGAATGTGCCAGGGGATTTGTAATTTCCTAATGCCTATTGTGAAACCTATTCTACAACAGCTTGTAAACAGGACATTGCAAGCAAGATCTTTAACATCCTTTATTGACAGTTTTTCTGCCCCTGGGCAAGGTTCCTCAGATACACATTGGTGTTTAAGGCTTTTTTAACTGTTCTTTAACTTCCTCCACCACAAATAAACAACAGAGAGTAAAGATAACCAGACCCATGGATGTGCACTATCAAGTTCGCTTTAATCGATTTAAAACAACAAACGCTTATTCTAACTAATATTGCATATTCGGATATCAATAAACATTCTGATAAGAACAATCTAACTGTGCACAGTTCCGTTCTCAATGACTTCACGGGTGTTCCACCGGTGTGGATCGTGATTGGTCGAAGCGCCAACCGTCTCAAAGGTGATTGGTTAGCTCGCTTTGAGGAGTGGTTCCTGATTGGACGCACCGGTCTCGCGGGGTCCCGCCTCCCAGTAGAGTAACAACAATCCCCGCGGTGCAGCCCGTGGGTACACCGCGTCCTGTCCGCTATTTAAACGGGCTGCTTTTAAATACGACAGGTTCACTTTATCCACAACTCAATTGTTGTGTTTGAAATATTAATTTACGTATCCGCAACGAAATAAAAGTAGCTGTTATAGTTAATATAGACAAGCTATAGAAACTATCCGCCTAATTCTATTACCGTAAAAGTTACAGGCAGCGAAAAGACAAATGGCCGGTGTTCACCTCTGAAAGTTTTTGCTAGTTTCTTTTTTTTTATCCGATAATCTCTGTGGGTAAACTCTGTCTCCTCCGGTAGTCTGTGACTTTAGATCCGCCTGACAGACTCGAGGACGGTATGTTTCCTTTAGACTCACCGTGGAACATCTCGTTTGCGGGTTGCGGCTTCCTGGGGATCTACCACGTCGGAGTGGCCAGCTGCCTCCTGGAGCAGGCTCCGTTCCTGGTGATCAACGCCAGACACGTCTACGGGGCATCGGCCGGAGCCCTCACTGCCACCGCTGTGGTGTCCGGAGTATGTCTCGGTAGGTTTTAATCCGAGTTTTGACTCAGCTATCAGGTGTATTATAGTCAGCAGGGCTGTGTCTACGAAGCACCTGAACGCCACACGCAGTGAAAGTATAGGCATCTGACCAGGAAACTAGAAGTTGGGCATCTAGTGGAGTAAAATGAAAGTTGATAGAAATATAAAAACTCATGTAAAGAATGGATTTTATCAAAAAAAGAGAAAAATTGGGCACAAAAGCTATTTATCAGAAAATTATCTATAAAGTACAAAAGTAAAAGTAACAGTATTGCGGTATATTATACAGAAGCTTTTGTAGCTTTTGATTATTACATTAACGATGCAGCCGGTGGAGTAATATTGATTAATAACTACTTTATAGACAGTTGGGCAAATATTTCTAAACTAATAATAACTAATATTTCTATGAACTTTAGAAACTAAACTAATACTCTAGTGTTATATTTCACTCTGAATTGTTGTGGACTAGTAGCATGAAGTACCATAATTCCTCAAGTAAAGTATGAGTTCCTCTAGACTAAAGTACACTCATTGGGTAAATGTTAGTACAACCACTGTCTAAGGACCAATGTGACATTCAGAATGAATATGCCCGAGGAGGCCGACCTTCTCCAATTCAGTTGTGATCTTTAAAAGGTTATTTGTCTTTTTCTCACACTAAAAGATTAAGAACAAAAATACAATATTAGTGCTGCAACTAATGAGTATTTTGATAGCTGATTAATCTGTTGATTATTGGAAAAATTAATTGATTAGTAGTTTGGTTCATAAAATGATGTAAAATGTTGACCACTGTTTCCCAAATCCGAAGATACAACCTGGAATGTATTTTTTTTTGTCCAGACCAACAGTCCACAACCCAAAGATCATAAATTTGATATTATGGAAAAGTAAAGATAATAGTCAGATTTGAGATGATGGAACCAGAGAATTCAGACATATCAAATAATAAATCAATAATCAGCTATCAAAACAGATGGCGATTAATGTGAGAGTTAACTGATCCTTTAATCATTGCAGCTATATAAAATATCCTCTTTACTGTTCTACAGCAGCTTCACTGTTAAATATTCTGTAATTGATGCTTCCCAAAACATCAACTAATGGAATTACAGATTTTAGGTGATATTATTGCATGAACCAGGGGACAATTACAGCTAGAAGAGTGCCTGCAATTAGAGAGCACAGCTCCTGTTTTTCCATGACTGTGTGACTCAAGCTTCATCTTGTCTTCACAGGTGAGTGCGGTGCATATATCATCGATGTTGCCAAAGAGGCAAGAAAGCGTTTCCTAGGACCCATGCATCCCTCCTTTAACCTGATGAAGATTATACGTCACATGTTGCTGCGCATTCTGCCAGCCGACTGCCACCACATGGCCAACGGACGGTTAGGAATCTCTCTTACCAGAGTGACAGATGGAGAAAATGTCCTGATGTCTCAATTTAACAGCAAAGAGGAGGTGGTGCAGGTATGTATTCAGTATATTTCACTTATATTTCGCTTTCAGATTCAATTTACAGACAAGAACACTTAAGAAATAATCTTTTGTAATGTAGATATAATATTTGTCAATTCATAGGAAATGTGTGTTTTGGATACTCAATGAATCATTCCAATATTTTTAGAAGTTAAATAAAACCCTAAATCATTCTCTAATTGTAAACTGAATATATATTGGGTTTTTGGACAGTTGATCAGAAAAAAACATCACAATGAGCTCATTTCACTAAGTTCTGAAATGTTTTCTGACTTTAGTTACTGTTATTATAGTAAAAACATTAGATCATAAACCATCCTTTTAAGAACAGAAAGTAACAGCATTTGAGTTGTATCATGACACATGTATTAATAGTAAAATATGTGTTTACATTGTAATTCACATATAATATCACTGCTATAAGTCACACAACCTATCTTTTGTTTTTCCCCCATCATTGTAGTGTTGTCTAAGTTAACACCATCTCTATTAAAATATTATTTTTTCTCATATTCTCTCTTTTTTACCAGGCATGTTTATGCAGTGCCTACATCCCAGTGTATTGTGGCCTTATTCCTCCTACCCTGCAAGGAGTGGTGAGTAGAATTGAGTATTTTTCACTATGTGTGTAATATCCTATTAGCATCAAGATGAAATAAATAACCTAATTTTAAATTAAGCGCTACGCATACAAGAGATATTACTGTTTGAGAGCTGCAAGGGCCAGTCTACCTTATTGTTGTTTCCTTTTTTTGCCGCATAACAGCCCCCATTCCTAAAGAATGTTTATTCTGAAGGAAAATATAGTATTTGTCAAAGATCTTGCACTAAAGGGGAAAGTGGAACTTGTGTATTTATATTTTTCTTTTTCTTTTTTTTGTTTTTTTTGTTTTGTTTTGGCTGGACATGTCTCTAGCGCAAAGGTTTTCTGGGAAATACCATTGAGCAATGCCAGCGCTCCCACCCTCCCTCTGTGGCCTTTGTGTTGGATTTTAATAGCTTACATGTGCTTGTGTGTATGCAGGGCTTGTGACCACATTGTGAGAGTGGCAGAGCCAGATGTGACCATGTTGGCAGAGACCTTTAGATCATTCTGTTCCATCCTCCCCCTCGCTGGCTCAAATAAAAAATAATGATGTCACTCAGTTGACACACACCGCATGCCGCCCAGTTCAAAGTTATTAAAAGTTCAATAAAAACAAGCATGATCAATGCACAGAATATGATGTCACTATTACCAGATGGGCCAAATATCCTTCAATTCCCTTAAAGGGTTAACAGCAGTCGTCTTTTTATCTTTACTAAGACAATAATATTTATTTATTTTTTATCATCCAGCGATATGTTGACGGTGGAATCTCAGACAACCTGCCTCAGTATGAGCTGAAAAACACCATCACTGTGTCTCCGTTCTCCGGAGAGAGCGACATCTGCCCCCGTGACAATTGTTCCACCAACATACACGAGCTGCGCTTCACCAACACGAGCATTCAGTTCACCCTCTCCAACCTCTACAGAGTCTCCAGAGCACTTTTCCCTCCGGACCCGATGGTAGGTCACTCGATTACACCCTTCCTGCTCCACATGCGTACATCTACAGATTGATTGATCGGCTCAGATGAACCGGAGTGAACTCGGTGGACTCCTTTGACTCATTAAGATGAACATTTGTTTTTGTGTGCAGGTAATGAAGGCCATGTGTAAACAGGGATATAAAGATGCTCTGCACTTCTTGAGGAGAAATGGTGAGAGTCACTAGTGAATGTTTTTCTTTTTGACCCTCTCTGAACCCAGTCAGTACTAACAGGTCTAATTGATTTTTTGTCTACTGGGCAGAATTCCTTGTATGTACACACAGTTTATCGAGCTGATACACTATCAGAACTTGTGCTTCCTGTCCACATGTCACTGAATCAATAGATAACTTTTGCTTGTTTCCTTGCTGCCTGTGGCTACACATAATGATTTGTTACCTATAGCAACTTGTAAACCTGTAATCAACTTGGTATTACAAAATCAACTTTTACAAGTATAACAATAATCTATAATTTGATAGTGGAAAAAACATTTTTTTCTTTTGTTTTGATATTCAGGGCTACTTAATTTCAATGGACCTAACAGAGACAGACCCCTGTTTGCTGCTAATGGAGAAGAAAACGAGAATTATGATGAGGATGATGAAAACAAAAGTGATGAAGAGGAAAAAAGGCTAAATATGGAAGAGGGAGCATTGGTGGATCATTCTAGTTCCTCAATAGAGGATCACATCTTTGAACACCTTCCACCCATCCTGCACAAAGGTAAAACCATCGCACTCACTTTTCACTCATTCACTTTACATTATAGCTGAGTATCCACATTTGCAGGCTAATAGTTTAGAGGTTTCAAACAAGCGATTGGTTTCCTTTCTTTTATGTGTCAAAAGTTATTTGTAGAGACTTACAACTTGCTAAAGTGAGTTTATTACAGTGAGCTTTGAACCTGCTCTTTCACATTTTTCATTTTTGCAAAGTAATTGGCTTAAAAGGGACCATTGTTTTAACAAGTTGGCATTGCATTACAACATGTAGATGATATTATAAGCAACAATGTTAACAGACATGATATTTAATGTGATAGATTGCTTAAAGCTTCATTATACAAGTTCTGGAACTCATTCTAGCGACAGTGAGAGACTTGAAAGAAACCCCCCTTATTCATGGTATTTAAATTCTTCGAATTTAAATTCCATGAATAAGATAACTACACTAAACTGTAATCATAAATAGTGTTACATAAAGCAGCTTACATTCTGTGTCGAGCTTCACTAACCATTGTGGACCTCTTTACCTCCCTCTGCAGCTCTAGTTGAGGCCTGCAAGGAGAGGAGGAGCCTGAAGCAGTCGCTAAGCAACCTGCTTCCCGTCAGGGTGGCCTCAGCCATGATGCTGCCCTACACTCTCCCTCTAGAATCTGCCATGTCCTTGACTCTCAGGTAGTGTAGACTTAATTACATCTGGTCCCATTATCTCTTTATTTTATATGCACTCAAAAATAGTAGCATGTCTGTTTGAGTCTTTGATGTTAGTTAAGTAAATGAAGTCATTGTTCTACTTCAGATATATTTTTATTTCCATCCTGAAACATGATATTCATGAGACAAGCTGACAGTACAACATCTACTATGTCTACTGACTAATAAATGTCTGTATGTAGACTTTTGGAGTGGCTGCCAGATGTTCAGGAAGATGTGGGTTGGATGAGAGAGCAGACATTGAAAATCCTTCAGCATGTTCTACGCCAGGCCTCCAAAAGCATTTCCCACCATATATCTGCAAGGTATTGACTGTGCAGCACACACCCACACTCAGGACACTCATGGTGTACATTACACCTCTTCACATTTACTCATGCCAGAATACATTTTATAACAGGTCGGTTCACTCCATAATTTGATCTTACTGCTATTGCTGATGAGGCAGATCAGGGTATTTGTCTCAGAATGTGTTCAAACATCAGAGGATTATAGACGACATGTGGTCCCGACCCAGACAGTAAACTGTCTGCTCCACTAACAACTGAGGTGTGCTTCAGACAAATTTGTTTGTAACAGGTGTTCTGACCACATTTAAATGGCAGACAGGTTCCAGTTGTACAAGCGTGTCATGAAACAATAGACCTCTTTCATGGCAGCCATATTGACATGAAACAGTAGGTAAACACAGGTGTTACCGATAACACTAATTAAGGTTCCATTCAGGTCAAACAGAGTCAGGGTGCTGCTATTGTGTCTGGTGTCTTAATGGGAAGGTTCTGCCACATTAATGGAACTAGGCCTTAATTAATTAGTATGTGCATTTGTAATACCTGCATTTACTTTACTATTTCATGTTAATACGGCTGCCAGGAAATTATTCCTGCTGTTCATTCATCATTTACCATTAACCTCTTCAGACAAACCCCCTTTTTTCAGTTTCATTTGCTGAAATGGTAAGCCCAAGTTATAAGTAGCACAGTTCCCACATGTCACATTCGGATGGTCTCGTCATGGGAAATTTCCATTTGGTCGCACTGCTGTCCATCAAGTCAAAGGTGGTCAAACTTTTGTAGTTTTCAAGCTGGCGATCTCCTGTCAATCACCGTCAAACAACTTTGAGACCATAATTGTTGGGTTATTTGCACATAGAAAGCAACAGTTGGAGCACAGTACAGGAAACAAAAGATGGATTTTGTAATTAAATAAATATTAAAAAGACTAACTTTAGAAGACATCCATTTGATGTGAGTGACTCAGACTGATGAAGCCTCATATGAACTTATGATAAACTTTTAAATACAGAATAAGCATAGAAGATATAAGAAAAACTTGGAAGATTGTGGACCTATCCTTTAAGGATGCCTGTTCTAACTGTTGACACTTGAAGGTGAGACAGACCCCTGAGTTGAATCTGTGATTTGTTGTTTTGGGCTATACAAATAAAATTGATTTGACTTGACAGGCGCAGTGACCTGTAGAAATGGAAATTTGAACAGTGCACAGTGCTGACAGCCTCTCCTAAAAGGCATTCATTGTGATGCACACAGTTGCAGACAAAAAGTGACAGAAGTAGTTGTATAAAAAGAACAAAATGAGTTTGAGCAACCTTGCTCACTCCCTCACCTCTGCACACTTTGCTGTGTGAGGATCGGTGGTTTCAGAGATTGACGGAACTTGTTGGAAACAGACCATCCGATTCCAATTATTTAGCAGTTGAGGAAAGTGTTTCAGTGTTTAGTATGAAGCATAGTGGCTCCTGAAAACGATCCCTCATGATTCATTAAAACAAAGTGTCGTTTCTGTTGTGCTCCAGGTTTTCCTATCAGATGGAGCTGCACCACTGCCGGTCCCTTCCATCCCGGCTCAGCTCCACCATCCTGTTTCCCACCTGGGTGAACGGGGGCAGCTCTTCAGTCCTGGACGCCTTCATGCGTCTGGACCAGTACAAGAGGCAGCTGCTGTCCGGAGTGTTGTGCATCAACATGGACCTGCAAGGATCCTTGAAAACTGGACAAATGTTGGAAGACAAGAGCAATCCATCGACTCTCCGCCTCGAAGAAGGCCTCATAATGCACTCAGATTTTCTTAATATTCCACCCGCTGCCAGCTGTGTAGAAACCGTCAGCAGCTCCTAGGAACTGTTGGCAGGTTTCTGCTGCAGGGCTGAGGGTCCGAGGTACTTTAGAGGTAAATTCAGGAACATTTTTTTAAAGAATTCAAATCAGCTTTTAATATCGGTTTACACTATGACATATAGATGTTTTTAAGATGTCAGAAAGGTAGTTGGTTTCTAATTGGGCCACAGTGTTTGTAACTGGTAATAATTTACTATATGGTGGCACCAACTGTGTATAAAATATTTTACACTAATTCTTGACATTAGAAGAAGTCTTTAGTTATACTATAATCAGGAAGAGTCACAGACGTAATATGTCTGTAGGTCTACAGAAAAAGACTGTGCATGTACCCAAACCGTTATGCACATACTTGAATTACAAGATGATACAGACAAAAATCCACACTTGAAATGGCATGTTTAAAAAAAAAAAAAAGATTGTTTATGTTTTTTGTGGAATGTAGTCAGACCAGTAGTTAAGCGGAGTGTTCCCGCTGCATCCGGTTATATGAGCTCAGTAAGTCACTTATGCCAGAGGAGTACTGAAGGGAAAAAAAAGTGGGTTCACCACTCTGCCTTTTGCAGGTAGTTACTCCATTTATTTGATGCAAGTATCAATGCAGTATTATAAAGAGAAAAAATACACTGTCTTTATTTTTATAGAATGTCAATGTCTTATATCTTAACAGTTATTTATATGGAAAATACAAAACTGCTTTTCTCTGTTTTTCCAATCATATAAACTTTTTTTTTTTTATCTTGTTGATTTACTTACATTACATATTTTAGAATTCTGCTTAAAATATATTGACTAGTGATTAAAATGTTATATAACCTACTTAAAAAGTAATATAATATAATATAAAAGTATATACAGTAAATCAGAAATATAGATTTTTTGTTTAACCATTGAGTCACTTTAATCAGAAATGCACTGATTCTCATTTAATATCACTGTTGCTAGGTAATAACCTACTTTTTAAAGGCTTGTTTTTTCTCTTGTACATATAAGGAATTTCATGATTGAACCGCAGAGCTGTGCCTTAAACTTAAATGAAATAATTGCCAAGTGAGTTTTACATATTGTCAAAAATGTTGCAGAAAGTAATATTTATGTGATCGTGGAATAAACTGGTCTTGTTGAACATGAACTGGCTGAGTGTTTCCTCATTGATGTGAATATGCAGAGAACAGTAAAACATCAATGATCCCTGCAATACCCAGAAAAGCTTACAGAGAAACGTGTTCACAGGAAGGGGAACAGTACACATGCGTGGCAATGACCAAACAGCAGCACAGGGGCTGAAGTGGTTGTTGGGAAACTTCCAGATGTTCCCAGCAAATATTCAATGTTGATTCTTGATGAGAGGGCAAAAACACAGAAATAACATAGCTCTTCTGTGTTTTAAGGGATTCAATTACTGTAACTATAACTTGGTTACTGGTCCAAACAGCTATTATAAACTCCACAACACAAGTTCTCCTTAGAAACATGATTTAGTGATGATAAAAGCCACAACTTCTTTAATAATTAGTTACATTGGCTTTTATTGAATATACTGCATTAATAGATTTTGAAACTATATATGTGGTTTTGGAATTCATAGTTTTCATAATGAAACGTAGTGGTGGCTCTACATTTTAGGCCATTTAAAAATTTAAA
This sequence comes from Lepturacanthus savala, assembly GCA_030544235.1. Classification (NCBI taxonomy): domain Eukaryota; kingdom Metazoa; phylum Chordata; class Actinopteri; order Scombriformes; family Trichiuridae; genus Lepturacanthus; species Lepturacanthus savala. Next base: position 21,192,625 of record CM060465.1, read on the forward strand.
AATGTGCCTTCAAGATTAACAATATATTCACAAAATATGAGGCAGCATATGCTAGAAAATCTATAAATAAATACTGTGACAGTGTTTTTTAAGAAACGTATTTTATGTACTTTTGACCTCTTTTCCCTTGATGCTGCATGTTAAATGCTCTTGTCAAAGCTAATAGAAGTTTTGGACTAACACATAATTATATTAACTTAATAAACCAAAACAAATTACAAGGTAACAAGAGGGGTTATTATGACAAAAAGGATTTGCTGTACCGTAATGTCAATCCTAGAGACGCATCCTGGGAATCCCCTCAGCAGCTATAATCATCCTACTCACTAATCATAACAAATCACATCACACACACTCACATGTTTGCCCTCAGGGAATCCTGCCTTCATACAATATAGCTACTAACATAAGTATGTGTTGATTTTGATGTTTAAATTATGACATTGTCCAGTATTGTTGCATACTGTATATACGGTAACACCTTCAAGGGTTGTCGGGAAAATGGGGACCACAGTATAAAAAAAATGTAAGTCGGTATGTTATTTCTTCACATAGTATTCTGTTTATATTTCATATTGAGATCACAGACGCTGTATGTAGCAGACTCATTGTAAAGAATATATGTATTTTTATACTGTTTTATAGAGCAAATGATTCAACAGAATCATGAATATAATCCTGAGTCACCAATATGTAACATCATTTTAACCAATTCCCTATACAAATTAAATTGCTTAAAGTTTAAAACTCCTGACCATTCTGGAAATATATTTGATACAGGTTATAATATCTGATTTCAATAATATTGTTGTCATGGATTTTTTGAGGTCCAAATTACCTTGATATTTAACTGCTTGATTCTTATCATCCAGTCATGAGAAGTTGATAATGAACTGGTATCAATGGAGAGTTTGATTTACATCATTATTTGCAAATTAAATCATGTGTGACAAGTCGATGTGTGTTTGTGCGTGTGAAAAGCAGCCTGGATTTTATAAGTGTATCTTTATTATATATTACAATAAAATATACCACAAATTAATTAGGAAAAATGTATTTGTGAGATAAACAAAAATTTAGGGTTATTTGTTTTCACATCAGTTTGAAGTTTCAAGCCCAGGCGCTGATATAACCTCGATGACACCACTATGACATCATCTGGGTTACTTTTTCCAACTTTGGAAAGCTCCCTCCTGAGCCGCAAAAGACATTTAACAACTGTTTTCACAGGCTGAGTCATACGCTAAATGACAAGTAAACTGAACTTCATGTATAAAATCAGTGGAGTGCTCGTTTTCACTGCTAAAAGTACAGACTACGACAAGTAACACTTTTCTAGACTTGCAAAAGAAAAAAACATTCAAGTGTGTCCTAAAATGACGGACTGGTGTTCAAATAAACTCTGAACAAGATTTTCCTTTCTGCAATCATCCCTCCTGTATACTGGCCATTAAAATATACCTTACAAAGCACTTTCGATGTCCGTGATGGGGACAAAATCCACAATATGTTCAGTTATTTTGTGCAAAAACACATATAAAGGTTTATCCGAAAGCTTATAAGGGGGTTCAGCAGTCTGAGTTAATCATATGAAGTGTATATCACAATAACAGTCTTTTTAGTATAATTTCTGTCTTTGGTTAAGTTCCATTTGAAATATAGTAACAGAAAGAGCAACTAAAAATATAAAATGTTGTAGGATATCTACTTGATTTGACTGATTTGGATGACTGAAGCTTCATTTTATCTTCAGGCAGTGATGTATGAACAACCTGAAAGCCACGCTTGAGTCAAAGTACAGATATCTTATCTTATCTTAAAATTACTTTGATAGAAGCTAAAGTCTCCTTTTAGAATATGACCTGAGTAAAAGTATCTCAAGTATATGCTCTTTATGGTACTTAAGAATTAAGTAATTGTCTGATATTAAACAGACAGAGTATTTAAAGTAAAGATCAAAGTAAATGTTAGCAAAAAAGGAGTCAAAACTTAAGAATGATGAAATTTATTCTAAGTGATTGTGCATCATTGGAGATTTTAGGTTTCCGCATCAGACCTGAATATTGATCCAGAATTGTTTTTTATAACTATTTGCAGTTTATTTCCACCATTTTTTTTATTTTGTTCTTGAATAATAATAAAAATGTAATGAAGTAAAAGTGAAAAGTAACTAGTAACATATTAGTACTATATTACATTACAGTACTGGCTTCAGATATACTTTTAAACGCATTTTTACTATTAAGAAAACTTGTGGATTTTGCCCCATCACTCAGGTTATTATCTTCTAAAGGTCAGCAATGATTGCAGCGACTGTGACCCCTTCCTTCGTGACTCGCTCTTTGTGAAACAGCAATTTCCGACGAGCACCTGAAGGCACCGCGGGGCCGCCACTCCGTCAGAAGTTCGTTCGCGGCTTCGCCCGCGCGTCGCCGCCAGGGGGCGAAGCCCGGCGGCGACGCGACACCAGCCCTCCGCTCCGCTTCTCTTCGTACCGTCAGCTGAATCTGTCCGGGACAGACCAGGGAAGATGGCGGCCACAGACCATTCCCGGTCCGAAGCTGCCAAACAGCGACGGCAGGATCAGCTGCAGCGATGGCTGGGCTCGGAGACGGACGCCACGGGGTCGGCGGCCCGGGAAACGTCGAGCGGTACCGGGACGCGGCGGGCGAGGGTCCGGTTCGCCCAAGGAGCTGTGTTTATGGCCGCCTGCTCCGCCGGAGACCGGGAGGAGGTGGCGGCGCTGCTCCGGCAGGGAGCTGACATCAACCACGCCAACATAGACGGACTGACAGCGCTGCACCAGGTGGGAACTTTACCTTTTTAACGCCACGAAACTTCTTAACGGGGCTATTTAACGGTACGCGTCGGCGTCGCCGCCGAATGTCGAGCGGCGGTGAAACGGAGCGTTTATCCGGTAATGAGTCTCACAGCGGAGCGACTTCTGCAGGAGTTCGCGAGGGTTAAACTGAAGTTAATCTGAACATTAAGTTTCCATCTAAAAGTCGAGAAAAGCACTTTATCGTCTCCGAACTAATAATAATAATAGCAGTAATACGAAAAAACTTTATTTATATAGCAGCTTTCTTACAGAAATGCAGCCCAAAGTCCTTTATAACGGAAAATAAATACATATTAAAAACGATCTTATCTTTCTTCTTATGTTTCTATCTTATGTTATTTAATATATTAGTTGTATCTGGCCTTAAATATATTTTATTTAGTTATATATATATTTGTTTATTTAATCAGGGACAATGTACAATAATTATATTGCATCAGGCATAGCTATAAGCTGTTTTGCATCTGTAGCCTGTGGGCGGGGGTTAACAGTGACAAACAATTACAGGCATTCAAAAAAAATAACTAATAATTAATACATATATAACAGTAGGGATAGAGTGTATCATAATACAATTATAATGCATAGAATTTATATATAAGCCTACATTCTAATTCTAAGCATATACATCTAGTTCTGCAGGACTTTCCTTCTTTCAGACAGACTTTAACAAAGGATTTAAAGACTTTAAAAGTGTTAGAGCCTTTAATCAAAGGTGACAGTTTAGTTGCCAGCTGTCCCATTAGCTTGTTGGTAGTTATATTCCTGAGTTACAGACTTCTTTCTGTAGCTTTATTAGCAGCGAGCAGGAGACAGTCAATCCAGAGCTCTTAGGCTCAGGTTTAGACGTGACAGGGACTGACAGGCTGGTGTCAGTAATGGCAGCTCACTGAATTCAGGGACCACTTATGGTTTTAGAGCAAAATGATGCTGAACCTGCCCACCACCGCCGCCCCAAACATTACACCAGTTAACAGTCTAATGTTTTTCGTGCACTTTTGAGCTCTGTAAAAGCCGGTGCTGAACACATGCATGTCCCAAATAGGCTGTTTCTGTCCCGGTCTTAATGCAGCAGCTCCTCAGCCTCGAAGGTTCCCTCCCTCCCCCTCGACTTCAGTCATAACACAGCAGCAGTCTGGACAGCTTCACTGTCACACAGGCCCTCCGTGATGCAGTATTTCCTCTGCTTTTAGGATACCGCGTGTCATAAACACATTGCGGCCTCATCATCGCACCCACACACTCGGATGGGTTTATCTTTAAACTTATAGGGATGTCTAAGTGCACTTATCAACATAAAATATGTTTGTGCCTTTTTAAAAATATATATATATATTTTAGATTTTCCTGCCCGCTGGAGCTGCATGGTGCAGCAGCTGGCCTGTGTGTCTGTAGTGATGTCATGCTAAGAGATGAATGATTGGTGTTTTCCCCCTTAATTCAAGCCAATTGTGTGTGTGTGTGTGTGTGTGTGTGTGTGTGTGTGTGTGTGTGTGTGTGTGTGTGTGTGTGTGTGTGTGTGTGTGTGTGTGTGTGTGTGTGTGTGTGTGTGTGTGTGTGTGTGTGAGGAAGCTGTTCAGATGAGTGAGCATGTTCATGCCCTCTTTTGGTCGATTCACATGTTTCGGACCGTCACCCGGTGTGGTCCCTCTCCTGCCCTCCATCCCTCTCTCCCCTGTTGCTCGCCGGTTGCCTGGCAACGGGAATTAAATATAGGCCCACACTCTCCAAACTTTCCACCCTCTCCATCCAAAGCCTTTCTGTCCTCTCCACGACTCTTTCTCTCTCCTTCGCTCTCCTCCTACTCCTCCTCCTCCTCCTCCTCCTCCTCGCTCTCGCTTGTCTCTCTCTTTCTCCTTCCTTTTGCCAATTCCCCATGGTGGGGACTTTAGGGATTTCGGATGAAGAAATGGAAAACATTCCTCAAACAGCACAAGCTGCTGTTGTCAAAGGCGATTTCCACAATGAGTCACTTGATGACCCAGTGAAGGGGTCTGCTGGGTGGCTATGTATGTGTGTGTTTGTGTGTCTGGCTGTGTGTGTGTGTGCACCCTCGTAGCACATGGGGGTGCAACAAGCCTCTGTTCATTCATTCAGCTTGGAGCAACCACTTGTTCGGAGGGCTCCTCCTGATCCTGCCTTTCACATACCTCTCGGCCGCTTCATCTCAGGGTCCGGACTGTGATCTACCAAACCACCTCAGACTAATTATCTCATATTCTGAAGGAGGGAGGAGACTTGCCAGTAGCTTTGTGATAAGTTGATTTAGCCCAAAAGCAAAGCTTCTTATGTGGCTTAAGGCGGCCTGAGGGATGAGGATCTGTGCGGCTGCAGCAGACGCTAACTGCTGTGACATGCTGCTCACCGACGATTATATGTCATTGGGAAAACATTCACGAGTGTGGCCTCGCTCCGTGCATCAGCTGAGAGGGATGAAATCAGACATGGGAACATGTTTCTCGGTTTCTTCATGTCAAATGTGTTCAAACGCATGAAGCACAGAGGCTGCAGCTCTGTGAGTCTGTAGTTCTAACGTAGTTAATGTTTAGCATGATGTCATTTCTGTCTTAAGTGATATCATGCTCACATTTTACAAATTATTAGCGCTAATCGCAATGTGGCGTTCAGGCTGCGTAGAATGTCATTACTTTTACAGGTGCCAAATGGGTGTAATTTAAGTTGCTTCTTCCTTACACCAGGTTAGATTAAGATGTTATATGAGCAGAGAATTACTTGTATTTCTGTTATTCTAATCAATGCGGAGTTCTGTCTATTTTAGAGTTAGAGGTAAAGCTGCTATAATCGTTAGTTGTCTAGCTGTCAAATGTTTTGTGTCTTAAGATTTAAAAAAAATACCCTTTCCTTTTAATTCTGGAAAATGATTCATAGATTTATAGATTTAAAAAAAGTCTCCCACCAGTAGATTAATTATTTAATTATAAACCAAACCTGCCAAATCTTCTGTTTCCAGCTTCTCATATGTGAGGATTTGCTGCTTGCTTCCTGCTTGTTCTTTTGCAGAGACTTTTTTCTGACAATTTAAAAAGGCAGATTAATCCATTACTGGTATAATCCTTATTATTTAAATCAATTTCTAATAAAAATTAACTTTTTAAAATCTCCCATTCTTAAAATAAGTCAATTCAATTTAACAGATTGAAATCATCTTAATGCCTTTAAGGTGTTTTGCAGTATGAAAGACTAAAGACTGCACAGTGATCCTCCCCTCTGATTTTTTTTTAATTCCTCCATAAATATTATTGAAATTAAAACAACATATCAACATTATACCATGAGGTTCTCATGAGATTCATCTCGGGACATTAAGAACTTAGCCGGGCCTCGCCTCAGGTAACACTGTTAAATGGAGCCGCTGTTGCTCTCATGCCACAAAATGACTGTTTTGGAAAGTACTTGAAGGCTTTTAGCAGCCCACTTAGCAGAAGGTCGTTACAACAAGTAGACACAGTAGTCATTGTCTCGAACTGCAGCTGCTGAAGTTGAACTTAATAGATTTTGTAACAACAAACCAAAATGAAGTGGGTCAAAAAAGCTTCTCTGCTATATAGAAACTGGACTGACATGGCATGGTCTGGTTTCTTTTGTGGACGTGCGTCCCAGGGATTCTCATAATAAATGACAAACAAACACTTGTGTAGCGGATCCGTCATGTGGTTGTGTGTCCTGTGGCAGGCCTGCATTGATGAAAACGCTGAGATGGTGCAGTTTCTGGTGGAGAGCGGGAGTGACGTCAACACGGGGGACAACGAGGGCTGGACTCCTCTGCACGCTGCAGCCTCCTGCGGCTTCATCCAGATTGTTAAGTGAGTGTTGTCCTTCACCGCGCTGTCAAATCATCCCCGACGTGGTTTTAAACAGTGCTGAGTATTTAGAAAGTCACTGTAGTGGTACATGCGTGATGTCTGCTTATATTTAACCGATTTACACTACGGTCTGGATTTACTGCTGCACTCTAAACTCTACATTATGTCGACTGCAGGTACCTGATAGAGCACAACGCTCATGTCGGGGCGGTGAACAGTGAAGGAGAGCTGCCTCTGGACGTGGCCACAGAAGACGCCATGGAGCGACTGCTCAAAGCCGAAATCAAAAAGCAAGGTGGGGAATCGCTGATACGAACGCCCTAACCCCAACTTCATGTCCCGTGTTACCCTTTGTGCAGGCTCGTTGAGACGTGACTATGAGATTATGTGCAGCACATCACATAAATGAGTCAGTGGCAAAATGAGAAAGTCAAAAACTTTTTACAGGTTTAAAAGCATTCGTCAGGCCTCTCAAAATGTACAACGAAAAAATGTCCATTTGTACCATTGTTTGATACAAAAATCACAGAGAATGCACATTCTGGTTTAAACGAAATGTCAAAAGGATAGAAGAACAATAATACATTTTAAATATTCAATCCACCTAGAATATAAAACTAGCTGATAGCATTTGTTTTTTAATCTTTCTAACTATCTGGTACCAAGTTTTTACGGATACACCACATGACATGTTTGACATTATTTATCAATATCCTCACTCAGTCCGTTTACATGCACATCTTAATCGAGCTATGCTCAAAATTCAATTTTTGTGTCTAGTTGGACTTCTGTCCTCATCTCGGGTTTCATGAAATTGAGAAAAATCAAATAACTGACAGGGTCCACCCCCTCATGTGGCGTCACCTGCTGTTTCAGCCATAGATAAAGACACATGTATATATGTTGACTTTTCTGTCACTTGTTATAACTGATTATAAACAATTTAATGAGTTTAATAAATTATAAACTACACTTTCCGGCCAGACGCGCTGGTCTGGGCAGTGGTCTTGGCCGTTCCGGCAGCTTCTCTGCTTCTCTTTGTCCCGTCTTTACTGTTGCGGAGCATGCGCTCATGCATTGTCCAACTTCAGTTCGACTAGGCGTATACACCCCGGAGAAAATCTAATTCCAATCGCATTACCTAGGTGTGTTAATTATGAGATGTCCAAATCGGTTTGATTTCAATCTGGCTAATGTGTATACATGGGTTCGATCGTTGTCAGATTAAAGCAATAATTGTATTTTTTTTTTAAATGAAATGACAATAATGCATCCATAAAAAAAGTTTATACTTTTATATAAATACTTTTATACTTTTTTTTTTTTATAACTTTTATACTTTTACTGGTATTATGTCTGTGTCATTTGAAAAGTTTGAAGACATCACCTTGGGCTCTAGGACTTATGAAGGGTATTTTTTAAAAATATTTTCTGACATTTTACAGACTAAATTAGTAATAAAATAGTCAAAAAATAGAAAAGAGGAAATGTTTTGCAGGCCTTTCAGCGGTCAGACTGTAAAATCAGCACAGCCACAAGTAGACGTGCTCTGTCTTCTTAATGTCAATGTCTTGTGCAATAAATCACTGGGGGAGATTTTAAATGTTAACAGTATATTTATTTTTTGTTTGTACATTTGTTTTCTTTTTTATTTCTATTACCTCCCACTGTGAAACTTTTAAAGGATTATATTTTCTTCTTAGATTCAGTTTTAACGATTTAAATAACTTTTATTTATTGATGTATCAATAACTATATGTCATGATTTATATTTTATTAAAGTTTTCAAATTGTAGCACATTAAGAAGATCTTTGCCAAATACAGAAATAAAATGATACTGGAGAATGTTATAGACCTAAAGCTCTAAAATAAGCTCTAAAATGCTGCACATGTTTTGCATTTTCATCCAGTTTTTTTCTCAGCGGTCCCATTTAAAACGTTTGCTTTAGCTCAGATTAGACAGAAATAGTCCAAAGAATCAGGACAGAGTCACTGTGTTCCAAATATTGACCTACATTTTAGTGAAGAGTCCCGGTGATGCAGGTTTATACTTCAAATGCTGTCAAATGCACAACCTTCTGCATGCAACCACAATCACAAATGACAAACATGAACATGTACGAAATTGAATGTTATGGTTTATTCTAGTTTTCAACGTGTTGGCCCGTGTGTAACAGGAATAGACGTGGACAAGGCCCGGAAGGAGGAGGAGAGGATCATGCTTCAGGACGCCATGGCGGTGCTCGCAGGAAGCGGTACCCTCACGCCTCACCCCAACACCAAGGCCACGGCTCTACACGTCGCCGCGGCCAAGGGCTACATCGAAGTCCTGAAGTAAGCACCCGTCCACTCACACAAGACCAACGCAAAATCAAATACACTGAATCTTGTATTCATATGCAGACTTGTATTCATAACCTAGTCCTCTTCCTCCTCTCTCTCTCGCGCTCCATCGCTTCATATCTCAGGGTGCTCCTCCAGTGCGGGGTTGATGTGGACAGTCGTGATGTGGATGGGTGGACGCCCCTCCACGCGGCAGCTCACTGGGGGCAGGAGGAGGTCTGCACCCTGCTCGCTGACAACATGTGCGACATGGGCGCCATCAACATTGTGGTGAGCGGGAGAACAATCGTTTTGATGCCATAAACCAGGGGTGGGCAACCCTGGTCCTGGAGAGCCACTGTGGGTGCAGGTTTTTATTCCAACCAAGCAGGAACACGCTTGATTCTACTAATGAAGCTCCATAGCAAGGGCCGTAATGGTTGATTAGTAGAATCAGGTGTGTTCCTGCTTGGTTGGAATAAAAACCTGCACCCACAGTAGCTCTACAGGACCAGGGTTGCCCACCCCTGCCATGAACTATGCAATTGAAGCCTCCGCTAATGATCCTGCTCTATGAATGTCCTTGTAGGGCCAAACACCTCTAGATGTTGCGGATGAGAACCTAGTGGACACTCTGGAGGAGCTACAGAAGAAACAAAATGCCGTAAGTCCCCCTGTACAGAGGCTATAGCGCTGCGTTAGATAAATTTGATATGATCGATAGCACCACTGCGGCGAATGTTCACAGTGTTTATGTGTGTTTATATTCCACTTCAGTTACGCACCGAGAAGGAGAAACAGACTCCTGTTATTGAGATCAGCCCACCGATCTCCATGGTACCGGTTCGCACACGCAGGTCAGTGCCAATGTGTCGATGTGTTGGCATGTGTTTGTCTGTGTGTGTGTGTGTGTGTGTGTGTGTGTGTGTGCGTGTGTGTGTTTGAGCAGGCACACGCTAAGCTGTTCCTCAGCTGAGTCCCAGTAATCCCAGAGCCACCAGTTTGCATGCAGGTATGATGTTAACGGTCCCAGCATTCCTTTGATCCATGTTCCACCGACTGGATAAATGAAGCATTCACTGACATTCTGTGTCCCAGTTACATACTAAATACGAAATGTTATTGTTTTTATTGTTCACATTGGATATCTTAAAAACACATTTAAACTTCAGTAATATGCAGAAAGGAAAAAGAGGGAAAAAAGGCTTACCTGCCATCTTAACTGGGGAAAATTAGAAGCAGAAAGAAAAGAAGTAAATGTAAAAATGAACTTGTAAGACATGCTCTGGAGAAACATTACTACCACTTTGGAGTTGGAAGTATGGATGGAATCTTATATTACGCTATGGACATATTTCTTAGTCAGTGATGTGTCTAACCAGTTAAATTAATAAACTGATATGAAGAACCATAAAGGAGGAGACCTTAAAGCCAAATGTAGTTAAAAGTCCCATAACATATTGTATCAATATTTATTGCTTTTTGATTAGAAGAAGGTGAGATGATGTTTGGTAACCTACTTAAAACCACAAATATATATTTTTAGGGATATCACAAATTAAAATAAAACTCGCTCTCTAAGTTAATCAACTGTTATATTTTTGGTTCAGAAGTTAAAGGTACAGTGTGTAGTTTCTGGCAACATCTAGTGGTGAGGTTGCAGATTGCAACCAAGTGTACCCCAGCTATGTAAGAGAATCTTCAGTGGCTGTGAAAAATGTGAAAGCCCATCTCAACAGGCATTGTTTGGTTTGTCCATTCTGGGCTACTGTAGAAACATAGCGGGTTTCGTAGAGGGAGACCTGCTTCCCATGTAGATAAGTATCGTTCAATAAAAACACAACAATTCCAATTTTGAACGGATTACGTACTAATTCATTAATTATAATCCATTTCTGCCAAGTATGTTCCGCTAAATCCCACTTAATACCTGTACCTTTAATGCAAATTTTAACAAAGGTGCCCTTTGAAATGTTCTTGTAAACAAACGAAATGTAGGCTAACATTCAGTATCACTCATCAAAATGCATTCAGTTTATCCTGAAAGTCAAAGGGCCAGTTACAAAATAATATATGTAAATGTCTGCATTATTTATATCCATGTCTACTTCTTAGCAGTCATTGCCAGCGTCTTGGTGCATTACTGCCACCACCTGTTAATATGTGGAACGGTGTGAAATCAGTGGCAGCACTGAATGTTGTGACCCACGTGCTCACCCATGTGCATCCTCGTGAACGTTCATGACAAACAACACAGGAACTCAAAAAAACACTGCTCTGTAGCACTTAGAGGCCAAAAACTCCACTTTGTAACTTTAATATCTCTCATAATTACAATAACATATTAACATAGCAGACCATGCTATATGCTATATGTAGGCCAGTATCATTATAGATCATGTAGACCACACACATTTTTTTGTGAATTAAAGTATATATTGTGTGGTTGGGACACACATTGTTTTTGTCATTCATTTGGATGCTCTATTGCTTTTTTTCCCCTGCAGATTGATGTAAAGTTTGTGTGTTTACATGCTGAGAAAAGATTACAAAAAGTGTGAAATGTGCAATCAAGTTGCATACAGCTAAACAGTGATCTGGTGATAAGACGACAATTGTACACACTGCATCACAGGAAAAGACCCACGTTTCCACTCACTGATGTGTTGATTAGCGCATGCACCCTCTAATTGGCTGCACATGGAATGATTGCCTTTCACTGATCAGCTCCCTGCATGCCACCTCTTGTTCCACTCCACCTTGGCCCCGCCCCTGCAGGACTTCTATCTCTCGTATGAGCAGTAAGGAGAAAATCTGCCTCCACGAGCGGGAGAAGCATCCGCCTCCCGCGCTGCAGAGCAGCCCGGCTGAGGACGAGGAGGAGGAAGGCCAGACGGCACAGAGCCAGTCGCAAAGCCAGGCGAAAGCGTCCAGCAGCTCCAGCTCTGAGGAGGAGAGCGAATCCGAGAGCGACGCCGAATCCGGTGAGAGAAGCTGCCGGTGCCATTATTTTGAAAGTGGCACATGTGGTCATCACTAATTAGTATTTTGAAAGAAGTATCTGAACACATGGCATGAGTTGTTACAATCTGTGTTTGAAAAGGAAGTTAAGTGTTTGCATGTTTTCTTAAATGGGTTTTCTGATATATATCTCTATTTTTTTTTTTTGTTTTACTGGTGATTTGTTGCAGAGAAAGCAAAAAACCGAGAGATCATAAACAACTTGAACAACAAACGCAACACCACCAGCCTCCTTCCTACCTCCATGTCAGCGAGTACTGCTACCAGCCAAGTTAAAAAGGTAACATTTAGAGGCATAAAGACGATTATGTGTCTTAGCTGCATGGAGACAATGCTGATCAACAAAGATTATGCCTTTTACCGGCTGTGCAGCAGGAACCAAGCAAACCCCCAGCACCCGAGGCCCCTGGCTCCTGGAGGACGTCTCTGAGGAAGGCAGGCAGCTCAGTGACTCTGGGCTCAGCCGGACTGTCTGACTCCAGCCAGGACCCCAGCAGGCCTCCGGAGTCGGGCCTGGGCATGACCCGCTCTGCCTCCAGCCCCCGCCTCAGCTCGGAGGCTGACACCAAGGTACGCAACACAGGCACTCGCTTGTGTGATTTAAGGGTTTACACTACCATGAAAGCACAGCAATTAATTTATAAATATAACATGACAGGCCAAATAAATGCTTGTTTTACAGCTTCCATTCACTGAGTCATGTTAAAAAAAAAAAAGAGCTGATTCTCATTTGCAGGAGCCGAGGCTCGCTCGGGTGCCTCCTATTCCAACACGAAGACTCTTCAGTATTCCAGACAGCAGCCCTGACAACTCCAACAGGTGGGCCCAGCGCTCTCATATACTGCTTCTGCGCTTGTGAAACCAGAATCTGTTTTTTTCTGAGTCACCGCATATCTGCCCTTGTCACCCTGTCTCTCACTCAGTTGGCTAAGCCGTAGCTCCTCTTACACCCGGCGCCTTCATAGTCAATCAGGGAATGATCTCACTAGTTCCAACCCCTATTTGTCTCACAGGTCAGTCTTGCTGTCCACTGCCCGTCTTTTGCGTGTATTTGCTTGTGTGTGACTGGTTTTGCTGTGCCACAGCTTTTACCTCCCCTTCACCAGTATTGAATTCTAATTTGTGTGGGTGGTGTTGTGAAAGATGGCTCAATGTTTCCAACAATTTTTCTTATTTGAAGCTCATCTTATGGAAAGAGACTGGATGACCCCACCGTGACCTCAGCTAGCCAGATAGGAACTAGCTCTACTGGACTCAGCCGCCTTAATAGTGTCTCGGCCCAGAGGTTTTTTTAATTTTTTTATTTTTTTTTAACCCTTTGTCAATTTATCAGAAACATTTCCTCCACTCTTCTGAAAAATGGGATAGCCACCTCTTATCTCTCTCCTAAAGGCTTCCTCAGGAACAGACAGAAAAGAAGGACCAGTCTGCCATCACCACCTCTGTCTCTCAGAATGCAGGCGAAACAGAGACCAAGCAGAGACGCAAGTGAGTCCATGTTGTCGTTGCGGGGCCAATGTTTTATAACTGCGTCTGATAGCGTTTGCATTGTAGCTCAAAGTCTGATTCTTCATATGTAGGTCATACCTGACACCTGTAAGAGATGAGGAAGCAGAGGCTCAGAGAAAAGCTCGATCCAGACACGCACGACAGTCTCGCCGCTCCACTCAGGTACAAACGCCACCTGACCAGACTGTATGTTCACTGTGTGTTTTATCTAAACTGTAAGAAGAAGACAGTGTTATGTTATGTGGCTTTCATGTCAAGGGGGTGACGCTAACTGATCTGCAAGAGGCGGAGAAGACCATGAATACCAAGAAGATGGACAACAAAGGGAAAGAAAAGGAGGAGGATGAGAAGGAAAAAGAGAAGGAAGCAAAACCTAAGAAGGGAGAAGAAGGGGTGAGCTCTATATTCTAGTTCTAGGCCTGCAGTGGTTGCTGCTCTTGTATAATGTGACGTCACATAGTGGGGTATGCTGTGTTTACAGGAAGTGAGCTGGAGGTCTCGTATCGCCAGTCTGCAGAAGTCGGACCTGCTGGGCCTCACTCAGCCTGCCGGCTCTCCGCGGCCTCAGACCTCCGACAGGAGAGGTATGCCTTCACCTCTTCGCTTTCCCAAAAAAAACGCCTGTGTGACAGCACAGTGTGTAGCACAGCATTTGTCGAAAATGCTTTATTTTAGTTCTTAAACGGCCGTTTGTCTGGCTCCGTTCCAGATGTTGAGGCCAGCCCGGGGGAGAGCGAGACGGAGCGGTGGGCCCGGGAGCGCAGGGAGCGGAGACAAGCTCGGGCCAGAAGAAAGCCGAGGCCCGGGGAGGTAAACGCCACACACGTCTTTCTATCTGGAAGCTCTATGCAGCGATGTGCGTTAGACGCTGTGGTTGCGTATAGATAAAATCCAGGAAAAGATACGTTCAACAGTAACAAAATGAACCAAAAACATTGTTATTGCAGCTTGAGTCAAGATTTTTATAGGAACATGCTGTGCTGTCTGTGTCTTCTCCAGAGTGATGACTATGATCCCAGTGGAGAGGAAGAGTTCTCAGGCAGCAGGCTGGATCCACAGGTGTGTATGTTTATGCGTGTGTGTGTTTATTTATGGTCTCGATGGACTGTAGCCTAAGTTACCGACCATAACTTGTTTGCTTATCTCCTCTGTTTACAGACAGACCAGCAGCACTTGAGGTCCAGGTATGTATCAGGACTTTGAACTGTTTGATCTTTCTCTCTATCCTCATCCTGTCAGCACAGTTGCTCTGATAGCAGTATCTCTGACCTCTGACCTCCGCTCTCCTCGTCCCCTCAGGTCAGACGTATCCTGTAACGATCAAACCGAGGGAGGAGGCTCTGAGACCAAAGACTTTAAGAAGGTGAGCAAGACCAAACCAATTTTTTTGTTTTGTTTTTAAGCCACAAAATATATCCGTGACAGTTATTTACACTTTTTACTTTGTGTGTCAGTTGTTCGAGGAGGTCTCCAGAGAAAACAGCCAGCTCCAGACTCAGCTGCAGGACACTCAGAGGATTGTCAGCCAGACCAGATTGGATCTGGAAAAGGCCACACAGGTGATAACACACAAGTTGAAGTTGACAAGTTGTCCTGCGCTGAGTCACAAGGAAGCATCATGAAGCGCTAAAAATAGCAATCGACGATTTCTGTCCTTGCGGCTGATGCTGAAATCTTTTTTTTTTCTCTTGAATCTGCTGAGGAAGATCTTGGTTCAGTTACAGGTGGCTATCACAGGTCATGTTGCCAAATCAATCTTTATTCTGTTTATCCAAAAAGCATTTTTTTCAGCTGATGGAAATAAAATATTCTTTTTACAATAATAGTTTCTCCTTGAAAAACAAAGCAAAAAATAAAACCCCTAATGGATTAAAACTACTTTTTAATCATTTTCCCAATAGACCTTTTTCACAGCAGCCACACTGACATGAAATAGTAGGCAAACACAGATGTTACCAATGATACTAATTAAATTTCCATTCAGGCCAAGCAGGGTTCCAGGGGATCCCCCCAGCAAACAGGGGAATCATTTATTTTCACTATAAAAACCATTCCACAAGTAACGCAAAGACTTGACATGTATGAAATGTCATGGGTTTCATGCACCATCTATATAAAAACATCTAAAAGCAAAAATCAGATGGGCGTCTTGCTGCCCAAACTGCAATGTCTTTGCCTGGAATTAAAAACTCTTTATTTATCTTCTACCAGTCCTCTATGCAGCACCTCTGTGTGAAACTTGCAGTTTTAGCTCCTGCCTCTTTAAGGCCCCCCTCCAGGGAGCCCACCATCAACTTCCGGCAGCTCTGGAGGCTACATCAACAACCTATGAAACAGTCAGTAGTAGGATTCCACTACTTTTTCTCGTACTTGACACCAAATGTTAATTCCTCAAATAGATCTGTACAGGATCGAGTTGGAATCCGAAATATGGACAACACATAAAACAATCTTAGCAACTAAGACTAAAGAATAGTCGGCCGTTTGTGGATGTACGTGATGATCTGATGTCAGCTTGTCAGCAAGGTAAAAAAGTCTTCAGGATAGGTTAAAGCACTGGCTTTAGACTTGCAGGGAGCGTTTCTACTTATATTTTCTTTTTTTTAAATTCACCCCAGGTTTTGTTTTAACATAAGTACTTGCTCTCATAACGGTGTATAAATAACAGAAAAAGCATAAAGTGTGACATGTCCCCTTTAAAGCAACTGACTATCTCAGTTTGGCTTGCATAGTTTGGCTTTAACTGGAGACTCAAAGTTCTAAAAGGGGATTTCCATATGAAGGTGTTGCAGCTTCTAACGTTGATATTCATAACATCTTTTTTCACACAGTTCTTGTAAGCATTAAACCTGCTGCTGTGGTGATGATGTTAAGGTTATCAGTATTTTTTTTTTTTTTTGTATCTAACAGAGACAGGAGCGTCTCACTGACTGTTCAGCCCTGCTCGACCTGGAGAGAAAGGTAACTCTTCCCTGCTGTTGATGACGATACCGTTTGTTGTAGCTTCAACTGCCTCACGACGGCCACTCCTGCTCTCTGTTGACACTCTCTCCTTCTCTCCTCCCCACATGAACCCACTTTCTCACCGGTTTTCACTTGAATTTTTCGGGTCCTCCTCCTTCTCTAAATCACGTCCCTCTTTGCCCCTCCACCCCCCTCCACCGTTATCCTGGCACCAGGACCGGAGGATGTTGGAGAGGCGTATGGCAGAGCTGGAGGAGGAGCTGAAGGTGAGGACACATCCAGTGGGAATCTTATCGTGGCCACACACACTTTGCATGTTCCTGCTCGATTAGCTTCGCTTTAGCTTGTGTGGCTCAGTGTGATAATATTGGTCTTTGTTACACTTCATGGGTTGATTTGGTTGTTTATCACATGAATAGACGTTTGTTTACCTACCAAGTAAACTACCTGCAACAGGTCACTGTGCTCTCACACTTTTGGACATAAAGTGACACCTTTTACTCGATTGTGAATTGTCAGGAAACTGCTCTTGGCCATGAAATAGTGTGGCACGAAATGCTACCATAAGAAGCTTCAGAGGGGATTGAAGGCAGATTCAGTTTCCTTTGCTAAACAAACCGAAGCAGCTGCTGCTGGTGGCTATTTAACGATTCCCTGAACATTTGTATAATATGTTCTGATTGCAGGATGAAGTAGAGAACCGTGTTTAGATTCCTAAATAATTTTTTCCTAAATAATTTCTATGATGTTTTTACTAGAACTTTGTGTCTGCTCCTCTTTTCAGACTTTTCACACTTAAGTTTGTCCTCTGGGAGAATTACATAAATTTACCTACACTTTGGTAATATGGAGCATATATTTTTGGCAAATTAGACTTAAGTATTGAAAATGTGATTATTTTTTCTAGCTCCCATTAATAGAATTTAATAGCCTCATTCCTCTGGCTAGGTAAAAGGAGTGAGAAATTATGAATGGAAATTCTAATTCAGGTACTTTGTTGTCCATGTTAAAACCAAGTCCTAAAAGATCTCACAAAAACTTTGCGTAACCCGGCTGTCTTTCACATGACGTGAATGGCTTCTCCCTCTTTTATGCTATGAAATCAAAACAGCTTTAATAAATTTCTTTTTTAAAATCATGCTCAGTTGATTTTACTAGTTTAAACCTGCCTGTTTACCGGTCCTTGATTGACTAATGGGCCTTTTTTTTTGTTCAGGGGCAGCATTTGGACTCAAGCTCCGTGTCATTAATAATACTGAATTGTTGCCACATTCAGGTGTGGCAGTTGCAGATAATCCTGATTATTGTGCATGCTGGCTCACTGTCACGGCTGACTGAGAAACTTAAATCAATGAATGATGATTTTATTGGTGGTTATGCCGGAGAGCCCCTTTTTCATTATTTGGGACTTCTGTTTTTTACAGTTTGGCTCTGCACCAAAGAAAGAGGATGTGCGTAAATTTCATCAGAAAACTTGTTCATGTATTCATCAATTATCATATATATATATATATATATATATATATATATATGAATCAAACTGCTTTCGTATTATGATTTGTTTTAATGAGTTTTATTTTACCACCAGGTTCTGGTTGACTTGAGAGCAGACAACCAGCGTCTTAAAGATGAAAATGGAGCACTGATCCGTGTCATCAGCAAACTCTCCAAATAGACGGAGAGAGAGACACAAAAAGCAGGGAACCCCCAACCCCCCCCCCCCCCCACCCTCCCTTCCTCTATCCCTCCCTCCTTCCACACATTCCTCCCAGTGCCAAAGAGAGAGAGAGAAGGGGAGAGAAGCAGCAGAATGTCCTACGTACATGAGCACCACAGCTTGACTTGGATTGTGATGCCTCTCTATAGTCCTGAACAGCTGGAGTGGCTTTTGTGTGCCTTTTTTTTAAAGCCCGTTTGTCACAGGAAGACCTATGGCATGAAGGCCTGTGGCTGTGGTCGGAGGCTCCCACTGTAGCAATATGAGACTTGACAACAGCCAGAGAAAATGCCCACGGCTGGTACAACACAGAAAACACAACTTCTACAACTACCGTGCATCTGGGGAACACTTAACATGCACACACATTCCTATGCGTGCATCACATACTTCCTCGATGCACATTCCACGAGCACACAAAGGCCATTCAGGCCTTAAAAAGCTCCCACTTAGTATTTAATTTTTGTGAACACATTTGTCACACACTCACGAGTTTACCCCACTCACTGTCCACGTCCAAATCCATTTCAGGCTGTCTTTACATTCAGCAACGTCCTGATGACAGGGGGAAGTCCGTGAAACTCTGTTGGGTTGTTTTGTTTCCACATGCAAGTGTTTGAACCCACCTACCTCTCCACCTATGCACTTCCCCACATACATTTTTTTTTTATTATTTTTGTGACCACAGACACACTCCATGCTCTTAAAAAATGACCGCAGAACCAGGTCCGTGGACCGCAGCACTTTACTCTGCAAACCAATACAAGATCTGCGAGGCTTTGCCCGTCCTCCAGACAGTTCAGAGCAGCACCTTCTCTTGACTCCTCGTCGTAAAGCGAGTAGTGGGAGAAGTTACCCATAGCTGAAGGTCAAAGGTCATTGCACAATTATAGGAATTGCTGTTCTGTCAAAGCCTATTATGCTATGAATGGTTTTAATTATTACCATTGATAAAGATATTATTTTCATAGTTTGTCATTGTCAATTCCTCTCTTGCAAGGGAGCATGGTTATGTATATTACATGTGTATAAATACTAGTCTTTAACAATACCCTCATGAAGTAAAATTCCATGTAGCCTTTCCTCACATGTTGGTTTTCTAATATATTAAATGGATGTCTGCACCCTAAATAAAAAAAAAAAGTGTGTTTGTAGCGGCTGTTTGGTTATTACATACACAGATGTTTGAAAATCTTTATCCACTGCCACATTGTTCACAGTTGAATGTACTTATGAAGTGAAATATTAAATCCCACTTTGACGAGGATGCGTCTAAACATTCCCAACCTCAGCGCCGGAGTCTTGCTTGGATTCCTGGCTTCTTAATAACTCACTGACTGGTGTCTTCAAAGTGCTCGTGTTTGTAATTCTGTGGTAACCTGGTTGTCTTCTTGCTTCTGCTTCACCCTCACCACACTGTATTATCCCTACAGTGTCAGTGGTTCGGATTTCTGGTAACCAGATGTCCTACATCACTGGGGAGACCTAAAAAAAAAAAAAGAGCAGCTGCAACAGTACAGCGTTCACACACAGGGAGCTGAACAGAGGAAACGGGGCAACACAGATGTATGTTTGGTCTGTTTGCATGTACAGTATGTTTGGTCTGTTCTACTGATGCTCCCAGGTGAGCACTTCATCATGTCGCTGGACGAGTGCTCAGTGGACATGTAGGTGAAGCTGTAGGAGTCCATGTTCTGTCTTCTGAAGTTCTATCCATTTACACTTAATGCGCAGTTAACACCAGCCATCCATCTGTTTGTCTCATCTGAGAACAGAGCGATGGACCACTGTCCTGCAGGGTAGAAGCACTGACAACAAGCTGAGCTCCTAATAAGGAAGGGCAGGCTGGCCGAGGCACTCTCTGTAAATATCCCTTAGGTCTGAGAAAGACAGAGGAAGGGAGCTGGGGAGGAAGAGGGAAGCGGATGGATTGCAGCCTTATATGGACACAGCAGTGCTTATTCCCAGGGTTTGTGGCTCTGACCCCCGGCATGATGCCAGATGCTGCACAAACAGCTCCTCAGCACCACCAAGAGGCAGGACTGGGGTAATTCATCAGTTGAGCTGGAAAAATCGTTTTTTTTTTAAACATTTATTACAACTTGTCCTCCAGAAACATCTATAATGAACAAGTTAAATACAATAAAATAAATTTAAAACAACATCAAGAGATTCGTACTAACCAGGTAAAGTGGGAAAGTGCCTCAGAACCGCAGACCTGAAGGTTGTGTGGTAGTTAATTTGATTTAATTGGAACCTTTTCAAAGTTTTTTTTGTTTTTTACTGTGCACCACTGTAGCACAGTAAACAAAAATGAAGTGTGAATTAGGTCCTGTCTAGAAAAAATTGTGGTTTTAATCTCTCAGTTTATGCTTAACATTACACATTCATTACATGGGTTCTGCAGGTGAATTGTTACTGCATTGCATTGTAAAGTTTTGTAGTGGTTATACTGGTAAAATATGGTAATATCGGGCAAACTACAAAATTGTGTACTACAATTCTCATATTGCTGTTTCCAGTCATTAGGAGTATTTGGGGCTCTGGGAAAAGTGTTGATGGAGACTATTAGTACGATTACAGACACTTCATGTATCTAAGTATGTTAAATTGAACATATTTCTAGTGTTAGTGAGTCCATATTATTTCCAGCCACCTTTTGCCTGAAGCCCTGTTAAATGTTTACTATTTATTTGCAGAGCAGTCTTAAAACATGCTTCATTTTACAAAAATAATAAAAGCAAACATTAAATGGACCAGACAATTAACATAAAATAAAAAAAAAATCAAGTACAAAAGTCAAGATTAAACTTTTCCATTTTATTATGGTTTAGGCAGAGATTTAAAACAGGATACTGATTCAGCAGCTTTATTTCCTCAGGCGGGTTGTTTCAGAGCCGCTGGGCCTTCGCTGCAGATTTATTGAGTAGAGTAAAATAAAGGCCAGTAGCAAAACAAGGTGAAGGGGAATGTTTGGAGCGGTGAGCAGAGGGGAGATGACATGATTTAGTTTGGAGAGAGTGACGTGATACTTCTTGGAAAGATAGGATGAAAATGTAAACACTCTCACTGTGACCTGCAGAGTATTTTTACCGTTTCAGCCCAGTGATTCCTGTGGTGTAATTGAAAGTATATAATGTGGCAGCCTGTAACAAGGCTCTTTATCTAAGTACATGTAAGCAAGAACATTCTGTATTTCCTCTCCAAATATAAGATCAATGCAGCTTCTTCTTCTTCTTCCTCTTGTATTTTTTGGGGTCAATTGACTTTCCTAACTTTCCACTTCATAGGATTTATTTATAGTTTTATTGCATGGCATGCCGATGCTGAAATTTTTACGCAGATGTTGAATGAAGGCCACAGCCTGGATGTAGCCAGACACAGAGCTACATCCGTGTTCAAGACCTTTGAAGGTGTATCTTTGACTACATCACAGAGATCCTGAACAGCTGAACAGAGCTGCACACAAGGAAACCCAGTTCCCCACAAGCATGAGAGAGTTTAATTCATCTTTTTAAGTGAGGTTTTAATTGTTTTTTTTTATCATAAAGAAGGTCTAAGTGTTATATAAATAACCCCCCTCATTCACAGACATTCAAATCAGCCAATCAGAGGAGAAAGTTTCAAATTTCAAATCACATATCTTCCTACGTTTCACTATACTTTTCTGTCTATATTTAGTTGTTGATTTAGTTGTTATTTTATTTGCTGTGTGTGTAAAATGAGTGAAAATCTATAGAAATTGAGTATTATCATTATTCAAGACGATTTTTGTGTTCTTAAAACCAAAAATATCTTGTTAGAGATATTAATACCTCAAATAAAACCCAGGACAAATGTACAATAAGCCTACAGGGTGTGGTGTATGCTCTGTGCAGTATTCTTTACTGTATAAACCTAAATCTTACACATTTGGACAGTGATACCATACTCCAATTTCTCTCCCTGAATGAGAAATACATCTCCTGCACCAAAGGAGAATAGGTTTATATCTGCCTGAACCTGTTCCCCACTCATTAGCAGGTTTTTCTAGGCTGTTATCTGGATGTTTATGGCAACCTATCAGTATGTGATGAGGTTAATTTCATGATAATTAGAGACGAAGATGAAAATAAGGACCTTTCCACTATAATTTGTTAGTTTAGTTTAGTTTTAATTAGTTTTGTAAAGTAAAGTAAAGTTTTGAAAAGTTTTTGTAAGGCCTAGATATATTTAGTTAACAAAATGTTTTTTTTTTCATTCTAGTATATCTTATTCGTTTTCATTAACTATAGTAACCTACACACAACCTTCTCGCCTCAGCATAGACGACTTCTGATGATCTATTTATTTATTTATTGATTGATTTTTATCTTCTCACAGAAATTGAGAGAATATATTATGTACTACTTTAAATCAATATTGAAGGATTTGAAGTGAAATAGGGGATATGGCTGTGATGTCGGCTAATCTTTTTTTTTTTAAAGGGGTAAGGTAGAGAGAGGGGGGATGATATAAATGAATGTCATTTCATCGGGTTTCCAGATAAAAGGTGCAGAGCCTGAATAAACAGAACGAGTGAGAAATTTAGCAGAATGGATTCACTTTTATTCCAGTTTATTTTACACTGGGAATAAGATAAACTATTTTACTATCCCTAACACCTCAGTTATAGAACTAAGCATTGACTAACTGAATATCAGCAGAGGCTTAAGCAGTCGGAGTAAATTTGATATCGGTCACATTTACAGTTTGTTGAGCACGAAATCCCCCTCTTTGTGTTTCCTCAGTGGAAGCACAGCAATAAAAAAGAGGAACTTCGTCAGTCTTGTTGAAAGATATCTTCTTTATTAAACTAATGTTAATGGTTGAAGCTTTATATTAGCTTCAAATAAATAAATTTAAATACTTTTTTGCCCAGAAGCATGTGTGGATTTTGTCCCCTATGACTGTACATGTATTATGAAGGGATCATCAGTATAAACAGGAGAGGGGTGATTTCAGTGTTCGCATGAGCACCGATACTATGCACTACTGTTTTCAGACAGACTTGACAAATTTTGAACCTGTCCTTCAAGACCACATCCATGCTTTCCACATTCTCCTTACCCTCCACAATAAGTCCATGCCATGTTTTTCAGCAGGCTGGGACACAACTCCAGGTTTTGTGGGCAGCTTTTGCACAGAAAAACTGCAGGCCTCCTCCAGCAGTTGTGAACTCAGTGGATACTCGCCACAACAAACTTGGATCCACTTTGTCTACAACTTTCGAGTTATTTGCTTTGACTAGATGTGACCTCTGCAAGCAAATAGAGCAAAATATGCTGTTTTGAATTGTTTTGGGGACTTTTGACAAGTTTTTCACCCCTTTTGAAGTCTTGTTTTTCTCCAGCATTGCTTCCTGTTGCAGAAATAGATGCTTCTTCCTGTTCACGTGAGCATGAAACGTTCTCACGGTAGTAGTGTGTGTTTAAAGGAGATCTGCTTAATGTGCATGCGGCCCGTTAACCGCAACAGCTCAGGTTGTCTTAACTTGATCACTGAAATTGTTATTTCCTGCCAATGAAAGCCTTCAAATGACTTCTCTGCTTCCAATGAGTGAGGAAAAAGTACTCGTGCAGAGAACTTGAACTCTTTCTCTGTTTTATTTTGTTTGGCTTGAGCCTCATTCATTTCAGCTATTTGCATGGTGATGCCTTAGGATGACATTTCTACACGTCTTGTGACACGAGACTTTGGTTCCCAGGTTTTGCAGTCAATATTTCTAATCATGATCTCTTACATGATCTCTTAATATGTTTCAATGTGTGTTTAGTGCAGAAATATCACAAAAATCCATCTATTTGGCAAAAAGTCGTTTTTTCAGACTTTGTAGTGAGAAAATCTGTTGTTCATTCAGCTGATCTCATCGATCTCTGGCTGATTGAAGACATCTTGGTTTGATCCAACATTCCCACGTGCCGATCCTCCGCCTCCATGGCCGGCGCCTCAGACCTTTACGTCTTCTCCACTGACACTCTACCCAGTGACCTCCGCTTCCTCCCTCCGCTGGCCAATGGCCTTCTGGGTTGGAGGGTGTACAACAACGTCATGCATATGGGTAGTGTGTATAATGGGGAGGGAGGACGCTGTCACCGAGCAGACGTCCCCTGTCCTCTCGCTGTGAAGGTTGAGACGGAGGAAGCCGCCCAACACTCCTACAGCCTGGACACCCGCACAGGTAGTTCGCCCCGACTGCTTGTTTTTATGCTGGGAACGTCCGTCGCTGCTAATCACCTGATCTCCTCCACCAGGTATTTTTACCCACACACTGAGCTCGGCCAGCGTGACCGTCTCGCAGTCTTTGTACTCGCACCGCCACTACTCCAATCTGATGGCGATGGAGATCCTGCTGGTGCGTCAGGTGACGTCAGAGGAACCCATCACCGTCAACCTGGTCAGCTCGTTCGCGCCTCAGAGCAAAGACATTGTTTTTGAGTCTGGACCTGATTACAAAGGAGGGAGGTGAGGCTAATAAAAAAACCAAATGTGTGTTTGTTTCTGTATGGTGCAGGTTTGTAGAGTCCACAGGAGAGCTGCCTCCATCAGCCAGGACCCCACCCATCCCCAACACAGACTGACGGCTGGAGGTACAGGAGTGTGAAATGCAGAACCACCAGACTCAGAAACTCTTCCTTCCCCTCTGCTGTCAGACTCCTCAACAGCTGACCGGAGTCTGCAACAACTATAACTTAAACTATTACCACTTAAATGCCTCATACAGCTGTGACTGTGTCAAGAACTGTCTCGTCTTTATCTCGTCTCGCCTTTTCCTGCTTTATCCGTGTTCGGGTCGGGGAAGCCCAGACTTCCCTCTTCTCTTATAGTTTATATTTATATTCTATGTTAATTGTGTGCCATTTTATTCTATTTTATTTTAACTTTAATACTTTATTACCATTTTTATTCTTATTGATATGAATCATCTGGACAGTAAGTAAGAATTTCATTGTTTCAACACTGCGTGCATGACAATAATCGCATTGAATCTTAAAGTCTTTACAGTTACACATCTCTTCTTCCTTAAGGCACATCCAAGGACAGGCGACCTCCGCCGAGGTCCCGGGGGGCTCCTGTCCGACAGTCCACCTTATCTGGACCTCCATACCCTCCACTCTGACCCTGCTTCCAGAACAGAGCCAGGCTCGCTGGGGCTTCATCCTGGTACTGGCCAACACTTTAGAGAGCGCTGAGGCCAGTTTCGACCAGGGTCTGGATCTGATGGCGTCCGGGGGCCTGCGCCCGTCTCACGAGCTGGCCTGGAAGGAGCTGTGGCTGCAGAGCACGGTGGAGGTGACGGGGTCAGACAGCCTCTGCAGGGCTCTGATCGGCTGCATGTTCTACCTCCTCAGCGCCTTCCCCTCCATACACGACACCTCCAAGTCTTTTGGCGGAGTCAGTCCGGGTGGACTCTCTAACGGTGGGGACGGTCAGGACTACTGGGGCCATGTTTTCTGGGACCAGGTGAGGCTCGTGGCAGCTGATGCTGAGCCATGATAGTTGGATAGGGATTATACAGTTTATAACATAATGACCATAACTTCTTCCAACAGGACATTTGGATGTATCCTGGCATAGCTCTTTTCTACCCTGAGCTAGCACGAGCCGTGTTGGAGTACAGGGTGCGGACTATAGATGGAGCAAAAGACAACGCACAAAAGCAGGGCTACAAGGTATGATGAGCAGCGGGAAGATATAATCTGACAAAAAAGAGTTTTTCACTGGATGCATTGAATAAACTGTCAAATAAGTTTCGTTTAAAATGCCACAAATTAAATGTTAGAAGATATAAATCAGAAAATATGGGATACAATAAAAAAGGAGTTTGATCAAAGATGGATTAGTACAGTTAAACTCAGTGGTGGAAAGTATTACTGTACTAGTGATGTACCGATCCAGGTTTTTCCGATACCGATCCATGGTCTGGATATTCTGATCCGATACTACTGTTGAATGAATTAACTGTTGTGTGGACATGAGGTTGAATCCACAAACACAGTTGGAACATTTTTTTCTTAATCATAATGTTTAGACAAATGTTGTATTTAATTTTAGGAATGTAGATTGTTTTTCATTGAAAATAAATATGACTATGATGAGATTACTTTCCCCCAAGGAGCAGGTTCTCGACCACACATCACTTGATAAGAGCCAAATTGAATGTGTAAAAACCTCCCAGCACACCTCCTATAGGACATTAAAGAGTGTGTATCTCCTGGTGCACGTTGCCTGTTTAAGGCTTGAATGCCCTAATTATAATTAAAATGTCTCTCCTATAGTTTGTGTATGACAGGCTCTCAAATATAAGTTAATCGCTGCAAAGTTTTTAAAATATTCTTTTTAAATGTGGGAAAAAAAATGCACAATCCTAGCAGTGTCGTTACAGTTGTTTCCTTACATTAAAATGTGAGAATTCATATATATAGAGAGTTAGCCCAACAAAATAGAATATTTGTTTGGACAGATTAATAATAATCTGATAAGCAGTGGATGTACCAATGTTTGTTGAACTGTGGCAGTGTAGGGTGTGTTTTAGGTTTGGGTAGCTGATACTTTTAGTCTTTGTGTGTGTTGATTCTGTTTTTCAATCGTGATAAAACTGTGTCTGAGTCTTCTCAAGAAAAGTTTCTATCTGTACAGGGACTGAAGTTCCCATGGGAGAGTGCTGTATCAGGGAGAGAGGTGTGTCCAGAGGACATTTACGGACAACAAGAGATTCACATCAATGGAGACGTCTCACTGGCCTTCCAACATTATCTCTACCTCACTGAGGTAAGATCATTTGTCCCCGCATGACATTATGTGTCTCGCCCTGCATGACGGTGTTAATCGAGCCCTTTTTTGTTCCAGGATGTGTCCATGTTCGTGGAGGGCCAGGGTAGCCAGGTGATATGGGGTGTGGCTGACTACTGGGTCTCCAGAGTAACCTGGAATCCTGAGGACAAGCAGTATCACCTGTTAGGTAAACACCATCTCTCTATAAAGCGGCATCTGCATGTCTGTGCCTCACATATCTCTCTGACTGTTCAGATCAACCTCAACTTTCGGATATAGCTTGATTGTGTGTATCTTTTTTTGTGGAATTTATGGATGTACTGTATATCCAAAACATCATTATTGTCATTAAAAGTTAAGATCTTTGGTGTTCTGTGTTTGGTGTAGGGCTAGACCACCTGTAATAAACTTCCTTTTTACTTAAGCAGCTGACTCTGGTTCGAGTCCTGGCACTTTAGTTACAGTGTAAAGCTCTGCATCACAGCTCCTCCTCATGTTGCTTCCCAGTGCTTTAGTTACAATTCAAAGCTCCATTTTCCTGTTTCTTCCTGCACTGATCATACACCAGACATAAAGAAGGTATTGTACGTCTCTCAAAAACCACACGCTACGATTTTAGCCGGTTTAGCTGCTACTTTATTCCTCACACTAACACAGGCTTCTGTGGGCCGCAGCTGTCTTACTTCAAGACACTTCATACACGCTTGGAAAATCCAAGTTGTTACACTATACAGGAAAAAGAATGAAATTATTATAAGTTATCATAAGTCCGGTTTTACATACCCTATCAACACAATTTCAAACCTGACATGTAGATTGATATCCACACTTTTAACATAAATTGTAGCCTTAATTTATTAGTTAATTACCATAACTGTATTTGCATGTCTCTTCTTATCTCATCGACTTACCAAATGTACAATTCTGTCTCTCATTTGGCCAAACATTTGGCTTCCACTTTTCTATAGAAATACATACTTCCTACAGGCACTGTAATAGTCATTAGAAAGACATTAAAGGATTAGTTCACAATTTCTAAGTCTGTTTTAAAGGTCCCATACCATAGAAAGTGAGATTTTATTATTATTATTATTTATATACACAAAGGTCTAGATGGTACAATATTTCAAAACAAATCCCGTATTCAGAAAACTGTGCCTTAAAATGAGTTGTCAGGACCTCTGTGATGTCACAACTACACAGTCACTGTCCATCCCTCTGCTCGCCAGGCAAGGCTTATTATATTAATGAGACACACACCTTGCCCTATTCTTTCTATAGAGCTCCAGAGTGAAGCTTTACTTTATTTTATTATATTATTACTGTTGTAATTTATGTTATTCTATATTTGTCCTTTTAATTTGACCTAAGAAGGATACATTTTAATTTATATCCACAAAAATACATACATTTATATATCAATATGTATAATAACTTAATCATGAATCATTTATCATTTGTGTGCTTAAGGTGTCATGCCACCTGATGAGTATTACTCCAATATCAACAACTCCGTGTACACAAATGCAGTGGCCAAATTCAGGTACTGTTATTTGCATATTTTCCAACAGTACATGTTACTTAACTTATGTAACTAATGCAATAAAAAATATCTTATTTGTCAGTCTCCAGTTCGCTGTAGAATTAGCTGAGCTGCTCAAACATCAAGTACCAAAGGAATGGCAAGCGGTGGCTGAATACATCAAAATACCCTTTGACCAAGAAACCCAGTACCATCCGGAGTTTGACGGCTACGTCAGAGGTTATTTATTTTTTACCTTTTTGACACAGATCTACACAAGAGGTATTTATAAAAGTGGTGGGCAACCTTGGTCGTGGAAAGCTACTGTGGGTCCAGGTTTTTGTTCCAAGCAAGCAGGAACACACCTGATTCTTCTAATGACGCTCCATAGTAGGGGCCATAATGGTTGATTAGTAGAATCAGGTGTGTTCCTGCTTGGTTGGAACAAAAACCTGGACCCATAGTAGCTCTCCATGACCAGGGTTGCCCACCCCTGATCTGTAACATGTCATCAGCATAACCTGAGCACCTCTGGCAGGTCATCCAGTGAAACAGGCGGACACAGTGATGTTGGGCTACCCCCTCGGGTTACCGATGTCCCCCGAGGTCAGAAGAAATGACCTTGAAGCGTATGAGCCAGTTACAGACCCCAACGGACCAGCCATGACATGGGTAGGACCCGGTTTACGACGCACAGTCGACGCAAAATTGATGTTGACTCCGCTCTGACGTTTCTCTTCTTGTAAGGGTATGTTTTCAATCGGCTGGCTGGAGCTGGGGGAGGCTGACAGAGCACAACATTTACTTGAGAAGTGCTTCAAAAACATCCAGGCACCGTTCCAGGTATTTTCTCTGACCCACATACAGTAACGCACCAGTACGTGACCTTCTGCTGAATGTGGAGTGACTGTGTGATTCCCGCTCCTCGTAGGTGTGGAGTGAATCATCCGATGGCTCTGGCGCAGTCAACTTTCTAACGGGGATGGGAGGATTCCTGCAGGCCGTGGTGTTCGGGTACACCGGCATCAGGTCAGTCATCAGTTCTTCCTCTTCCTAACGAAGAAAACAAATTCAATGCAGCATGCACACAGTGTGATATACTGTCTTTGTTGTCTTTGTTGTTGTATTTTTTTAGAATTCAGAAGGATTGCCTGGCCTTTTCCCCGCTGCTTCCCAACGACATCTCTGAGCTTTGCATCCGTGGAGTGAAGTACCTGGGCAGCCAGATGGACTGGCTGCTGAGGAAAGAGGATGTTTGTATCATAGTGAGGGAACATGCAGGCGGAGCAGCGAACGCTCAACCCTGCGACCTACAGGTCGTCCTGAAGGCATCAGGAACCAGTATCCCCCTCACACCAGGTAGCACACAAGCTATGATAGGAATTTTTCTTTTTAACCTTTATTTAGCCAGGTAGTAATAACCCACTGAGATCAAGGGTGGCCCGGCCAAGAGGTCAGCAACACATGTCACAAAACTTAACATAAAATAAACAATTACATTAAATTAAATATTATATTAAGACTAATGTGACATGAGTTAACATTCACAACATAAGTGCAATAGTTACAGTGAAATATTTAGAAACACAGGCACTGTCTGATAGACTCTTTTTATCTGTTCCATAAAATGGAATGAAAAGTTTTAAATAGAACAAGTTCAACCATTTTGACATAAAGTTCACAATGGTGAATGAGGCGACTACAGCTAGTCACCAACCTCAGAGCACAGTGATACAGTGTTCAATGATTGGAGACAAGAGGAAGAGGCACTCATGTACAGAACATCTCCATATTCAAGTAATGGTAAAAATGTTGCTGCTACAAGAAGTTTGTGAGCTCTGGGAGAAAGGCATGATTTTTTTTTCTAAAGTTAAACCCGAGCCCATTTCTATTAGAACAAAGTTTATTCATGCATTAAACAGTTTATTATGCTAAAAAAGACACTTTACACCCAAAAACTACAGGCCAAGAAAAGCCAAATGAATCTACATTAATCTCAGGAAAACAAGTGTATATTAATGAGCTGAGTCTTAAACGGCATATGCGTAATCTTTTCCAGCTCCATTAATTTCACCATCTTTTTTTCCCATTATTTCATGAGAATTGGCTCTTAGATTAAAAAGGGGCAAACAACAGACGGGCTTTTCATGAGAATGATGTCCTGATCCGTGACTCCCATAAAGCACAGAAGCTCCAGAGGTTGTCAGTGACATCAGAGAGTAATATGAAAAGTGTCAGGACGTAATTTGAATTCAGCGGACTGCATGTGAGAGTGAATCTGGAAAGACGGTGCCAGCTGCTGCACACTGGAGGATACGAAGCTACCAGTTGGCAAAGCACGTAGAGATATTCAGGGAAATTCAATTACTCATCAATTTGCGATGCTTATAAACATCCTCTTGTGCAAATACCACCTTGATCTTAAGTGGTAAATGATATTTTCCACTGGAGAAAAGATTGTTATGGGAAAATAGCTCTACAAGCTGGGTTGAATTAAATTTATTTTCTGAGTTGTTGTTGCATCAAGACTCATTTTGGGATTTTATTCAGTATGGTCTCATCTATACTTTACTTTGAAGAACAACAAAATAATTACATCACGTGACTCGGAAATCCTGTTTTCACTCCTTTTTACATGAACTGATAAAAATCTTTTAAACGTCCGGAGCACATTTGTTGCAGCAAATCTAAATACCGCAGTGCATTCTGGGCCAAAATTAGAAGGAGACGAATATGCAAGGTTTTGCACAGAGTTGCCATATGTCAACATTATGCAACAGAGAGTTAAAAACACAGTTCATGATCCCTTTGATTGACTGAAATTTACATTTAGTGTCTAAAAAACTAAAGGAATATAGCTGCTTCTTCCTCTCTGCCATTTTGCTTGTATCAAAACTGCCTAAAGTCAAATGAGTGACTGAGGCAGATAGTGTTTTTGGATTCTAAACGTGTTGTGAAGGGTAAAGTTATGGAAAGGCTATTATGCTATGAGGCCAATGATATTTTCTTTATACAACGATGATGCATTAACAGATTGATAATTAATGTCATATTTATATTTTCAGGGAAGCCAGTAACTTTTCCTCGGGAGCCTGCCTGTGTTTGTAAACTGCCTTCACCGTCCTCTTCATCGTCCCCATGCTGGCCTCTTTGAAACAGTACCACCAATCCTCCACCTAACCAGTAAAAATATGTCAAATATATGTCATATGATTTTATATCTGGGATGCTGTCATTAACCTGTGCAAGCATGGACAAAATGAATGAAATTCAACTAACAATAGCAACATTAATTCCATGTCAAAGTCCAACCATGTGACCAAACGTGTAAATGGATTACAAAATGTAAATGGATTGTTTGTATCAATGTAATAAAAAGAGAGAAAATGTAAGCACTTGTATTATGTATTTATTATTATTATTATCATTATTATTTGTATTATGTGAATTTAATAACCATTATGCCTGGCTAGTAGTATCCCAAAACTGTTTGTTCCTTTCTTCAATATCCAAAATGTGTGACATGCTTAGTTATTCAGTTCATATAGATTTGTATGCAAACTATAGCTACAATGACAAGTCAATTGATTGATCAGTTGCCAACTACTAAATAATTGCCAACTATTTTAAAATCAATTAAATGTTGTAATTAAATTTCTCTAATTCTAGCTATTAAAATATGAAATGTTCCTGTTTCTTTCATCCCTCTGAGAGTAAACTAAATCTATGGGTTGTGGACTGTTAGTTGGGACACAATTAGATTATTTGATGACATCTATCGGCTGTGTGAAAAGATGATGGACATTTTTAGATCAATTAAGAAAATAATAGACAAGGTAAATATAAATAAAGAACATTATAAAACACCAACTAAGCATGTACTGTTGATAAAACCTGGGCGGGGCAAAGCATATCCTGCCAAATATTAATTGGTTGATTTAAATCCCAGCAGCGCTGTAACTCCGCCCTGAACTCCCGTTAGGGTTTGCACGGTTTGTATTCACGTGGCGACGGCTTCCGCCCCCCGCATCACTCCGCACTCTTATTTTAAAGACAAGCCCCGCCCTTTCGGAAAATCACAACCCACAAATCCAACACTCCTTTGCATACGTCACTGAGCCTCGACTCGCCATTGGTCGGCGACATTTTGAAATGTTTGAACCGGTTTCAGCGGGTCAGTGGATTCCTGCAGCAACAGCGGAGTGTCGGAGTGTTACTTCATGAAGGCGCACACTGTTTTTTTGTTATTTTAGCACATTGTTTTGGGCGTCAGTATGCGATAGATTTCGCTTTTAAAGTTATCGGAGTGTCGAGCATTGGATTCCATTTGTAGAGACCCGGATATCGAAGGTAAGAAATTATTAAGCGTCGGTTAAGTTAACGGTAGCTAACGTTAAGCTAATTTCACCATTGTAAACGTGTTATTTTGAGTGAGGCTGGTTTGTTCTGCTGTCTTTTGTAACGTGTCTGATAGTGCTACAAAAACAGCATCTTAGCTGGCAGTAACTTATTTAGCAGAGTTGGTATTATCATTATTAAATAGCTGAAAAACGCTTAAACGGAAAGCACCGCGCACGCGCCACCTATTCCTACAAAGACACACTAAACACTGCACAACATGACAGCGAGGAATAGTTTATTAGAGACATGCAGCTACCTTTTTTATCTCTCAGTGTAATCTTTATGTGAAATTTTATTGTTCTCCAGCCATAGCACCTAGAACAGTTGAAATAATAGACACTACGTTTTTTTCTACCTACCTGGCAGCTACATTGTCTGACAAGCTTGGTCTTTTTTGTGCCAATGACACGAGAGAAGTTTATCCAGACACTAATAATAAGGGAGCTTCATTGAACCTGTTTTGTAACCTTTCTTGTTGACAAATGACCAAATGCAGACTATGAGACATTGCAGTAATGTCACAATATTTCGAATGAAGTTTAATCTGTGCTACAGATCAATAGTAAAGGTAATGTTTGCCCACTAAAGTTCTACTAGCTCCCTCCATTTTATCTCATAAAGCAAACGAGTTTCAGACAATGCCTGGGGGCGTGGCTATGTATTATGTGACGTGTGAAGGAGCCAACCCCCATAACAAAAACCCACTAACACCCTGACCCCCCAGGTAATAAGAGTTTATAATACACATGAACACAATTTAACAGGAATTCAGATGAAGTGTGTTACACTTATTTCCAGATTAAAGAGGCAGGTTATCTGTCAATGATTGAGGCGATTTCATTTCTTTTCCTTTCTCGAATAGTGGTGGGTATTAACGAATATTTCACAATACAATAATGTCATGATACTTGATAGTAATTATGATATTGTGATATTGCAAGAAATTTTATCTATGTTATATATCACAATAACTGTGACTAATGGAGGAAAAAAAATGTCATTTAAAAGGCAAAACTCATTGCATCTATTCAACAGTGTAGAGGCCGTAGTTATGTTTCATGTCATACCTGTTTTTTAGGAGAAAAAAAAATCAATGTTTGATACTAGTGTATCACTGCTATGTTTTTTGCACCCCTATTCTCAAACCTGTCCCAGCTTGTCCTGATTTAACAGAGCTCCCTTTCCCTCAGGCAGGCACCATGACGTCCGTACTATCATCTGTACAATCCCTCATGCAAATGTTCGATGGCAAACGACAGGAATTCATCGATGAAATTGATAATGTCCACATGGTTTGGCTTGAGGAGATCGAACAAGAGGCCAACCGCATGTTCTCAAGGTAGGCTTGAAGAAACGCCTTCAAAACGTACCGTTTGATTCAAGGTCTCTCTTCCACCATCAGAAATTGTCATGTGCACGTTCTCCAATGTTATACTAATGAAGCTGTTAATGTTCATTTCAGAGATTTCAATGCGGAGCCTGAATTGATGCCAAAGACGCCGTCACAGAAAAAGAACAGCCGCAGGAAGCGTGTATCTGTGGGGCGTCTGGAAGAAAATCAAGCCAGAAGGTTTGTTGCTTTTATTACTCTTTTATTTTTCATTGTCATGTTTATTAAAATCCAAACTTATTTAAACATGTTACACTATTGATTGCTCTAAAAATATCCCTTTACTTTTCAGATTTTCAAGGGGAAAGCGCAGTAATCTGCGTGGCTCATCTGTCAAATCTCTGAACTTCATTACCGAAGAAGGAACTATTCCAGAGGCTCCAGACGCTTCCACCTCTGACAGCAGCACCAACACGCAGCCAAAACGCACCACCCGCAAAAACAAGCAAACAAAGCCCGAGGTGGCAGAGGATGTGAGCCAGCCGCCACTTGGCAGCTGTACCACTGAAGAGGTTTGGATCAAGAAGCCAGAGCTGGTCGAGGTGGATAAAAATAGAGAGGTGAACCATGCACAAGTTGAGCCAGATGTCGCGCAACCTCCGCCCAAATTACCAGAGGTGGTTGTCTGCATTTCCTCTTCGGAGCGGAGGTCCGCTGAGATGCAGGAGCATTCTTCCGGCCGTACTGCTGCTAAAATAGACATCGCCGGCACAGGTCAAA
This sequence comes from Lepturacanthus savala, assembly GCA_030544235.1. Lineage (NCBI taxonomy): Eukaryota > Metazoa > Chordata > Actinopteri > Scombriformes > Trichiuridae > Lepturacanthus > Lepturacanthus savala. The sequence continues at coordinate 21,227,651 of CM060465.1, forward strand.
ACTCACGGCGGAGCTCCGTGCGGCACTCGCTCAAAGTACGTCACTCCCTAGCTGGTTTACGCCACAGTATGACACAGGAGTCCGTTCGCCGAGCTTCACGCCGCTCCATGCTTAAGAAGAGGGCCTCTCGCATGGCCAATTCAACATGTAGCAGCAATGTTACTGGTGAGAAATTTGTTTTATTTCTGCTTATTACCTAAAAAGAAAAATAACTACTTTTGAATTCTTCAGCACTGATTCTTGTTAAGCAATCTATGATATTTGTCTCTTTGTGATTATAGATGACTCTTGCATGGAGTCTGCTGAGGAAGATGGAGAAGTGTGAGTAATGATTAAACTTCTTTTTTTTTATCCATAGATGAATATATTGTCTTTATGGAAAAGATAAAATATTTGGATCTAGATTTTAAGTTGTATGTCACCAATTGGCTGTTGTAAGAAGTGTCTCTAAGCTTGTTTATGTTTATTTGATGGGACTTTGATTAACAGCACTATGCCAATAGTTTCCCTCTGAACAGTATTAAATAAATCTATACATATATAACTTGACCAAAGCCATAGATGACTGGATATAAATTCAAGTTTCTCACTGTATTTATTTATTTTTTATTTACTACTATAGAATGTCAGAAGCTGTGACTGCAGACAAAGAGGTTAATTCAGCGGGTGAAGAATCTAAGGAAACTCCAGAGGTATGAATATGTCTTTGTCCATAGAAATGCCAAACTTAACCTCAGGGTTCCTGCAGGGTTGTAAAAAAGCACTGAATTTATTAATTTGGAAATAATAACCAAAAAAAGACTTGAAAACGTCTTGAATTTTGATATCTGGGTCTTAATTTGTGCAGTATCTGACTCCTGTCGCATTCTCCTCCTCCTCTAATTTGTGAACCGCTATTATCTTGATTAAATAGCGTAGACTAAATAAAAAGTGGCGGAACTGTCGTGGCCCAAAAGTTCTGTCTTGCAGGAGTTGCGTTCTAGAATCTTAGAGTCGTTGTCAGGGTGGTTGCTATGTGTGCTGAACCGAGATAATTTACCTCAGGAACGAAACTGAAGTTGGCTCGTTATTGGATATTGGCTTTGATGTTTGGTTTATTCAGTGTCCATGTAAATAAAGAGATTGTTTGTTTTTCCAGAAAACAGCATCTTTACAATCTACTGCAATTTGCTGTTAAACAAATAAACAAAATGACAAAACTGACCTTAACCTGTAGGGACCCTGAACCTGAATTCATCCTCTGGTCATTATTCAGCTGTTGTTTTTTTTGTTTTTTAACTATATTTCTATCAAACATATTGATTTAACAGAAAGCACAAACCTCTTATGGGCGCATTACACGTTCTGTGGCTGCAAACTCTCCTAAACTGGCGCCCCCAGCATTCTTTGCCTTGGAGCAAAAAATGAACACTCCCAACAGGAAACCAGGTACGATCACTCCTCATTTTCTCTATTAGTTCTTGTTTAATCAGATATTTAGATAAATGTGCTAAATTCATGTTTGCTTTTTATGTTTCAGTCCCTGAGAAGCAGCTGAACTCCCTGTCAAGTCAGAAGTGAGTTTGTGCACATAAAGCAGCATAGCATCATTAGTCTTCCTGTTAAATACATGTACATATGGTTTTAGAACTGTAATATTCCTTCAAGGGTCACTTGTGTTGTCTTAAAAAACAACATCTTTGTGTTTGTAGGTCACGTCAGAGCACGAAACGCAAAGCACCAGACTGCGTAGAGGAAAGTCCAACAAAAAGGTTGACTCCTCCCAAGAAAAGCCAAACTGTAAGATGCATGGTGAAGCTGTGTAGCATGGAAATGTTTTCAAAAATTAAAACGATGCTTTCTTAATCAAATAGTGATGCTTTAAAATGTGTAACCACTTTTTTTAAATAAATAAACAGGTAGTCAAACCCAACATGAAGTCTTTTCTCCACACCGTGCAAAAGAATCAGATGCTCATGATGACTCCAAATTCCCTCGGCCGTACCGCTGTTATCAAATCCTTCATTAAGCACACCACTCCTTTGAAGGTTGATCCAAAGGTGAGTTGCTCACTGAAGTTATTTAATTTATTTCAAAGCAACAATATTAGTATGCATCTTAAAGAACAGAATCTTTTCTAATGTTTTTCAGGGGGGGTATCGGTGCAACCTAGAAAAATTGTGTATCTGTTTATATAGAGCCCACAGTATTGCAGCCAGTTAGCTATTAAAATCCCGGTCTCATGTTTTAAGAATGCTAAAGCCATGGTTTGTGTTGAGAAAGTAAAATCTTTTGGTCCTCTTATTTGGTTGTTTTTTTATTTCTCCCCTTTCCAGTTGAGCGCTGGTATAGTGGTAAGTGTGAATGTTGGAGCACTGTATGTTGTTTGTGGGCGTTTTGGCTGCACTTGTTAGTGGATGGCATCTCTGGTCACTAATGCTCATTCCTTGATGTGTTTTAACCCAACACCCCTTGAAACCACCTAAAAGGGCTTTAGTAACCTAACCTGACTTTTTGGTCTCAAAAGAGAATTTGATATGAAATTAAAGTAAAAATCCATTTTAACCAATTAAGATCTTGGAGTGTTTACTTTAAGCAATTCTCCACAGGTCCAATGAATAATGTGAGTGTTTCAGTCAGTGCATTTACATGACACTCAAGAAAATCGAATTATTGTTACGCTGACTATGATCAGATTTTTAAAATGATTGAAATCAGACCGAGTTGGACTTTTCATAGATGAATTAACACACCTAGGTTATGCGATTGGAATTGTATTTTCTCCAGCATGTATTCGCCTTAGTCAGACAGAAGCTGACAATGCTTGAAGTGGGGTAGAGAAACTGCCAGAACTAGCCACTTAAAGAGGGGGGGATGTGCCGATTCAGTGTATTTATACCCTGTGTGACCAGCAAGTCTGATTAATTAAAAAGAGAGCGTGACAAAAGGAAACCCGTGTCCTATTCTCAGACCGCACCGGCGCATCTAGTCTAACTGTAGTTGAGAATTCATTAAGCTTTTTATGTTCAGTGTTTTACAAGGTGACAGAGAAGACAGATATAAACATGTATATATCCATGTTCATATTAATCTGCTGAAACAGGTGACGCTGCATGAGGGGGACCCCGTCGGTTTTAGATTTTCTCAGTTGCATGTAACTCGAGACAATGACAGAAGTCCAACTAGACACGAATATAAAAATTTTTCTCAATTTCAGTTCTGATTGTAAATGTACTGAGTGGATTAAAGTGGGCTGTGTAGCGAGTATGTGGTCTCTGTCATTTTCCCTATTAGTTGGGTGTCTGATTCACAACTTGTGGACACAGTAGAGGTGAACTAGGTGATTATTTCAGTTGTCTGCCACTGTAAACATGACCGTAGCCCTATTTTGGGAGATATGGTGCCTTGTTTAGAATGACAGAGGATTAAATGGTCAATCGGTTGAAAGGTGCTTCTCTGTATTTTACCCTTCCTCCTGTATTCAGTTCTATGCTTCAGCAATATCTAAGACCACAGTCTGTTGCAGATTTGCATTCATCTATCAACTCCTATGATATGGTGTTTTATTTAAGGAGGTGATCTTTCTTCACTAATGCACTCCACCTGCTCGTTTGGGTTTTTTTTGTGACATTTGCCACTGAGCTCAATAGGTTTTACATTCTAATGTTTCAGCCGGACACAATTTTCCTAATTTAATTTAAACTTATTTTCTCTTTTTTAGGCAAAAGAGCGTCTCAAACTGGAAGCACTCAAAAAGAAGCAGGAGCAAGAGGAGGAGAGAATGAAGAAAATGGAGGAGGATAAGAAAAAGAAGCAGGATGAACTTAAAAGGTTAATTTATTATACGCTCTGTCTGGGCATGTAATTAATTTGTCATCAATTGTTCATAATACAGTTTTATTAAATTGATGTTGTAGGAAGAGGGATGAGAGGCTACGAAGAGTCTTTGAGGCCAAAGTAAAAGAAGAGCAGAGGGAAGAAGAAAAGAAAAAGAAGATTGAGCAAAAAATGGCTCAGATTGAGAAAAATGAAAAGGTACCGAACACATTTAATATGTTGATCCTGACATGATTGAACGTAGCTGGGAAGATATGGGATTCCATATAAGTGCAGCATCCTCCCTTTTTTCCTGTTAATCAGATAAAGAGATAAACGCCAAAATAATCTTTTGAGCCCTTGATTAACAGTCCGTGATGTTGTGCCTAGTTGATGCAGCGTCAAGCAGAGGAGAAGGCCAAGAAGAAGGTGGCCTTGAAACGCCAGGAGGAGCTCGAGCAGAAGCGGAAGTTGGAAGAGGAGGCTAAAAAGAAGAAGGTTCAGTTTTACTTCATTTTACTTTGATTAATAACAGTCTATATGTAGGTTGTCCTCTCAGATTTAGATTTGTTTTGCCCTAAACTTTGTCATCTAGACAAAATCTCTTTAATAAGTTCGTTGGTTGATATTTTTGCATTATGATCAGGTTTTTCTTGTTTGTCTTTGACTTAAGGAGGAAGAGAGACGGCAACTGGAAGAGAGAAAGCAGCAGGAGTTACTGGAAAAGAAGAAGGCGGAGGAGGAGGAAGCTCGCAGAGCCATGGCCCAAGCTGCTGCTGAAAGGTCATCTATTGTATTTATCACCTACACTATAACCTAAGTAGCCTAATATGAGCAGGGAAGCATTGGTTTTCAAAGCCATAAGACAAAATCTCTAGTTCTTCAGCGTTTGTTTTACTGACTTGATTTCTGATTCTCAGGGAGCGAGCAGAGAGAGAAAAAGCTCTCACTTTGCAACGGGAACTGGAGAGAGCAGCGAGAGAGAAAGAGAGGAGAGAACTGGAGGAGAAAAGAAAGGCGCTTGAGGAAAAGAGAAAATGGGTAAAGAAAAAAAACACAACACTTTATTAACTAATCAAATGGCGATTATTGATTAAACTGATGCATAAAAGTGCTTCCTACCATGCAAAACATGGTAAACAGGAACCCCCACACAGTGAGAAACAATCAGGAATAATAAAAAAGTACAAAGAAATTAATCACAAAAGAAAACTAAGCAAAAAAGAGGGGAGGACCTTACCTTTTTTGTCTGCTATGAATTCCAGTGGGAACAAGTTGTCAAATGTCTACATGTAGCAGGTATTAAAACAATTATTTATCATATTTGCAGAACTATCTACTATAACTGAGATTTACAGTCAAAGGGCAACAAACTACTGGTAGTAGAAAGTACAAAGTACTAGATATTATAGAAGTACTAGATATTATAAAGTTTTAGAAATCATGGTTTATTACGCCAACTGCTCAGCTCCTTGGTTGTTCATGTGTTTGTTGTTCCACTAGGAGTTGGCTAAAGAGAAAGAAGCTGCTGCTGCTGCTAAAGAGAGAGAAGAAGCTGCTGCTAAACAACTTGCTGCTAAACAGGCTGCAATGGTAAGCTGCCAGGGGGAAATCATACTTCCACACTTGATGCTAAACGTTTTCTTGAAGATTAATTAGTCTCAACGGGAGGTTTACCCAACTATTCTTTTTAATGAAATTACTTTAATTGAGCTGTAAATGCCTGCATGGCTTAATTAAAGCTGTGGGAACCATTGAAGTTCCCCAACTGTGTGGGAGTCACAAAATACTTGAATGGCCGTTTCCAGAGACAGTTTGCTTTCAGTTTGTTTCTTGTCTTTGGTTTTGTGACTTAGCTATGGTGATCTCTGTAATATTGCCAAGCAGCAGCTATCCAAGTATTTTTTTTTCGTTTCATCATGAGACGAGTACTCTCATGAACTGATCATTTTTCATATTTGATGTTCCTGATACCTGTGCAGTGGTAGCTAGTTGAACTTTTTGGTCAGTTATTCCGTGATCTCCTTAATGTACTTTTTACATATTACTATTGATCTAATGAAGTAAAATAATAAACTTTCTTCTCTTTTCTCTTTGTCTTCCTGCTCCTTCGTGTTGAAGAAGACTGCCTGTCTGAATATGACTGTGGATATCGAGGTAACTTTTCTGTACTTTCAGTATTTCCTATAAGCCTTTAGCAAACGTGTGCCAATGTGGAATTAAACATTTTTCTTTGTGCATGTAAGGCATGCATGTAAAGATGCTAACACCTGTTTATCTGTTTAAAGATTTCAGTGGATTAGTTTCTGCTGGTTTGTTAAACAGTGTTGAAAGATACATTTTCTGTTTCTTTTTAATCTCTGCAGCGTTCCGTATTAGGCACGCCTGTAGGAAAAGGGGCTGGCCTCAATGTGACTGTGGATGTTGAGGTAAATTGAATTGATGCATTATATTCCATTGCTTTCGGTCTGACCACATGATTAAAAACTATTGCCAGAATAAAACCTTGTGCGTTTTCTCCTCTGCAGAAATCACCACAGTCCTACCCCATCACGCCAACAGCAAAGGCGGTCAAACCTCTGGTTAATTCTTTAGAGGATTATGGGATGGACCAAAACAGTGATGACTCTACTGATGATGAGACCTGTCCAAGGAAAGCTATTCCATCTTGGGCAGAAGGTATGCATGGATTAGTATAACTGATTTATTTTGATTATACATGAACTTTTGCAGTGTGAGTCAATTGACTGTTCACTAAACCCCTCACTTGAAGAGAAAATGTTCAATCATCACTTTGCAACCATAACGAGGTCTAGCAGATCTGTCCAACAGAGGCTTTTTCTGCAAAGCTGCAGTAAGAGATATTTAATATCAAGAGACTGTGGTGTCTTCCTAAATCAAAAATACAAACGTGTAAACCAGTTAGTTTATCTAAGCTAATGTGTGCTATAAGTTGTTAAAATATCTACCTTGCTGATTACCTCAGGTAGTTTTTGTAGGCTTACATGCTTTTAAAATGACATAATAAATACAATTTCTGTCTTTAAATACTGTCAGTTTTAATATTTTCTGATCCTAGTTATGATTGTTTTCATGTCCTCTTACAGCAGACATCACCAGAGACACCAATATAGCTTTCTCTTTGCCAACCACACTAATCGTCCTCATTAAAGTTTTCTCTTGTGTAATGTTAAAAGTGAAAACGTATGGTTTTAAAATACAAATGACCATGTATGAGAAGCAGTTACACTGGGTTATGTTAGAATAGTGGTAAAGAACACACACATCATTTTTCCTTAACATAATTCCAAATTAAGTACTAACTATCTGTATGCTGTAGTACAAAAATGACAAGAAGTGAATCAACAGCTGAGGACACAAGTTTTGTCTGCAACTTCTGTATTTTAACATGTCGGGTGTAAAACCATCAAATGCATCGAGCTAATGTTGGCAAACTACAGCTCATAAAGTCATATTTTTCAGCAGATAATTCATGGTCACCACATAGAAATGAGAAACCTGCTTTGTATAACTTTGATACTGGTTTCATCATTACTTTTGATATGTGCCTCAGAGAAATGACAGGCTTAGCAAAAGTAACTGAGTGGGACTCAGTTTCAAGAGAAGGTATTAGAGTAATATTCTGAATTACTCCGATTTGACATTTCACTTCAGTTTGTGTCTTTGTATTCGTAGACTAAACTAATCTTATTTTGAATTTTTCCTCCCTTCCAGGTCAGAATCTGCAGCAGATAATTATGAAGCAGTACTTCAACCCTCCTGACTTGGACTCCGTGTTTGGCACAGTTGAGCCACCAAAACTGGAAAACATCTTTTACAAGAGCAAGCCGCGCTATTTTAAGCGCACCAGCTCTGCTGTGTGGCACTCGCCCCCAATCAAGAACAAGTAATATCTGTGTACACATTTACTTGTAGTTCTGTATAAAGTTTCATTGTTGTCTTTATGTCTTATCAATAAAGGGTTTTTAAAGATTCAAGAGACTGTCAAGGAAAGCTTTGATTTTTGTACTGTGTATCGACTGTAATGGTGTAAATGATAGAAATCCAATGTGTGGGATTTATTACAGTGCAATAAAATAATTGATTGCTCAAAATTTGTGTAGGTTTCGGCTTTTGATCAGAGTTGAACATGTCGATATGTGAAATTATAATATTGCCTCTGAAGTGTGGAGTGACGTATAAAGAATAAAATTAATAGAACATTGGACAATGTAAATGCACTACTCACAATAAGTTGGGGATATTATTTACATGAGAGCTTTTCCTATTTGATCTGAATTGAATAAAGTCAATGTTCCCTTTGATATTACTAATGATGAATGAGAAGAAACAATTTTCATTTGTTTGTCTCACTGAGTCTCACAATATCCCTAACTTATTGTGAGTAGTGTAGTTTGTGCTGTTATGTTGTTGGCCAGCAGATTGCGGTAAAGCAACGTATATTGACGCAAAGCTACGTAAAGGAAAAACTAGAAGACCTGAGCGACTTTACGTCTACACGCGCAGTTGTAGACGCGCAAACCGAGTTAGCGACTAGAAAAGGGTGCTGATCGCTGAGTGGTCATCGGACGCTATTCGGGGAACTTTGGTGCAGCATCAAACCCACAGAACAGGTGAGTGCATGTCATAAATGGCCTGTTAGCAGTTAGCAGGGTTAGCTTGTCTGCTGTGATGTTATCCAGATGGAGGTTCTCTGAAGTGTCTCCGCGCGTGCTTTTTATTTAACATTTTCAACCAGACACGTTGTTAACAAGGGTTCTATTCAACAAAGCAGCTAAATAACTTAAGGTGCACAACTTTAGTTCCCACAGCTAGCATAATAATCGCTGCTATTTATTAAACAATTTAATAGCTAACGTCGCGTCATATGAGTAATTAAATCTCCGTCTGTATGTGAACTCGTATTTATTACCACCTGGTGCTGTGATTCACCGTCATCCAAGGTTATCTCCACGGCCGTGGCTCTGTAACATGTTAAATAAGTTACTAGTAACTTTAAATTAGCTGAAAACCGAAAACCTACAATGTTCTGAGTTTATGGCCTTTATCATTAAAAACACGTTATAGGCTCGTCAGTAGGTGATTGTGCCATGAAGGTCAGTGTGAATCAATAAGAATGCGGTAGTGGCTGTTCTTAAAATAACAGCCAGGAACCCAAATGACCTTAATCACTCCTCCATACTGACCATCAGATCATTTAATGATGCACTTATGTAAGTGAAAGGGGCCTAAATCCACAAGCTTCCTCCAGTGCTAAAGTGTATTAAAATATTTATATGAAACTTTGTCTAAATAAGTCAAACCAAGCATATATGTTAATCATAGTATTTTCTAGAAAAAATATTTTTTGTTACTAGGAAAAGCAAAAAAATGATGCTGAAAAGACTGTAAGAGATATCCACTTGATATGATTAATTCAGACTGCTGAAGACTCCTATAAGCTTCATGTCGACCTGTACATCACTGGACTTTGTCCACCACTTACATTAAAAACACATTTGAAGGATCTTTTAATAACCAGTATGAACAGGAGGAATGATTATAGCGAGGAAAACCTCTTTTACTGCTCGTATGGACACCTGACTGTTTTTTAAATACATATTTGGAACCGATCCTTCACCCAAATCAGGTTAGTTTCATAGAGGAAAATCTCTTCAAGTGAAGTCATTTGTTCTTTGTCGGCTTGTCTGCATTAATTATCCGACTTTGAGGAGTATGTTGGTTTCACGGCGTGCTGTTGGCAGGAATAATGAAGAGAAAAGGAATCATCAGCCAGTTTCAGCATGATGCAACACAAACTGAATCAGCTGATGTCAAAGAACCAGGCGACAATACATAGTGTAGGGCTTTTATTAGCTTTTATTAGCAGTTGTCTGCAAAGGATCCGCTTGTTGTTCTCACTCGTAAGGTTCACGTCCAACAATTGAATACCGTGCATTCAACTGTCAGAATGCTGTCTCATATTAATTCCTTCGTTATTGTGATTAATACAGAAATGACTTCGCAGATCCGGCAAAACTTTCACCAGGACTGTGAGGCTGCCATTAACAGACAGATAAACCTGGAGCTGTATGCTTCTTATGTTTATCTCTCTATGGTGAGAAATACTTTTCACACAAGCAGTGAACATCTTTAATGCCCAGCGCTGGAGTGTCTTTAGCACTTTCTCTCTGTCTCTCTGGTTTCAGTCGTACTATTTTGACAGGGATGACAAATCCTTACCCAATTTTGCAAAGTTCTTTGGTGCGCAGTCCAAAGAGGAGCGTGAGCATGCAGAGAAGCTGATGAAACTACAGAACAACAGGGGAGGCAAGATTTTCCTGCAGGACATCAGGGTATGTAATAATCTACTAAAATAACAGTGTATTACTACAGTCAAGGCGTTTTGTCTTCACAATGGAATCATACTTTTAAGAATTCAGTGCAAAATATATAGAAAGACAATTTCCTCTTCTATGGGTAATAAAGTGGTATTGTATTCCATGTGTCTATGTCAGAAACCTGAGAGGGATGACTGGGGGAGCGGCCTGGAGGCCTTGGAGTGTGCCTTGCAGCTGGAGAAAAGTGTAAACCAATCCCTGCTGGACCTGCAGAAAATGGCGACTGAACACAATGATCCTCATGTAAGCAGCGCTAAGAGAACGCACAGCTCCTGGAATCATGTGACAATTCAGCGAGATTCAACATGTTTTCATTTGTTTCTTCTCCTCCCACAGATGTGCGACTTCATTGAGACACATTTTCTGGATGAGCAGGTCAAATCTATCAAACAGCTCGCCGACTGGGTCTCGAACATGCGCCGCATGGGGGCGCCGCAAAACAGCATGGCCGAGTACCTGTTTGACAAACACACCATGGCTGAAGAGGCCAGTTAGACGACCATCCCCTCTGCATGCAAGCCCACCTGTCCCTGACATGTGCTGCGTACAGTACAGACTCTTCTGCTTCATTTATGTTAATTAGCCGTCAAACAACGGCAGAGTTTGCAAAAAGCCATAGATAGATCTCTATCTCTCCCCGTTACATTCCAGATAAACCATGTAAGATATATTTGGCAGAAATAAAGACTGAGAAACCTTTTAGAATATTTCTGATGTCCCTCAAGTATGATACTTTAAACCAGTGCGTCCAAGTAAAAATTTGTGGCAATCTTTAAAAACAAGTGCAAATTGTATGCAAACAGGACTATACCACTTTTATAATAGGCTCATGTGTGTAAATAATAATAAAGTTTTAAACTGTGAACCTTCATATACAAAGTGGCTCCTTTTTAAATGCATCAATCTTATCGGTTTCATTGCATTGTTTTGTGTGTTACTTGCATATATTGACTGTAAACGATTACTTACATTCATATATATATTCATTTAATTCATGTGTAGCTGTGAATTATTGTGCAGTTCTGCTGCATGATAACAAAATAAACAAATTCAAGTTTAATTTTTTATTGAAAAAGCAAAAAAAAAATCCTGGTTAAAATGACAAAAAAAGGATAACATGATACATAATATTAACGAGTACACCGATGGGAATGAGTCTAAGCAGAAAACAGTTTTAAGATCTGCATATTTTCGCTTATTGTCACTGAGTTTCAGAGAAAAATGTTCTTCTTGTTCCTTGTGTTGCGTTTACAGTTGAGGTGCTTTTTTGTTGCTTCACAAGTAGGTTAATTGTTCTATAAGAGCTTACCAAGGAATGCAGATTAACTTGTTTGCAGCAAATACTTGCATTTGATTATGCGTAGGGCTCCAGTTGACTATGATTTATGTCAGATTTAGCATAGCTCAGTATCTATTTGTGTGAAATATTTTTGAATGCTGCATACGATATGAAAACAGTCACACCTTTACTCAGTCATGCTCCCTTCCTCCATCCGCCTTGTTCACGCCTGCGTCCACTAACACACCCAGCAGGTCCCCGTCAGCCAGCGAGATTCCTGAATCATTGGGGGAGTGTGGTCGATTGGTTTCTTGCTGCGATGACGACGTGGGACCTGTGTTCATGTTGTTGCTCAGGCCGCCATTGGTGCCCCCGTTGCTGGCTCTCATGTTGGTGCTGAAGTTCCCATGGTTGCTGAAGTTACAGAGACTCGTGCCGTTGCAGAGACTTTCCGTAGTGCCGGCGCTGTTGGTGCTTGTTGCATTAATGCTGCTAGAGCTGCTGTTGGGATTACTGGGATTTGCTGAATTATGATTTTTTTTTTCATTCGTGAAAGAGAACACCTTCCCGCTGCCGCTGCCTTGTGCCCGGGCGCTTGAGGGTCCTGGCTGGCTCTCGGCTGAGGGCAGGCTGTCCAGGGTGAGGCGGGGAGGTGGAGGGCGGCGGGACAGCAGGCCGTGTGCGGGTCTGAGTTTAGATATGGGGCAAAGTTGAGGTGGAGGGTCCGGGAAGGAGAAGGTCGGGGCGCAAGGCACGCCGCCGTCTTCACTCAGCCAGGGGAAAGCAGAGGACGGCGGTGGGGGGACGTGGTTCGGGGTATCGGGGGGTAGCACCTGTGAGCCCACCAGCGGATGAGCCAGAGAGCTGCAGCTGCGATCCCACTCGTTCTGAGTCCGCCGGACGGGTCGAGGACGGGGCACCGCAGGGGGCACACAATGGATGGGCGTTTGCGGGCAGCTGTAGAAACCCGGCCTCTCATAAAGGTGCGTGGTGGAGAAGGCGTAGTCCGGATCTCGCTCTTGGCTCAAAGGCTGGCGGGCTTGGCTCGGAGTCGACGGAGCCTCTGGGTGCAGGTAAAGGGGGAAGCGACTTAGCGGAGCTCCAGGGCGACGGCGCAGCAGGGAGACCCGGGAGGAGCGAGGGAAGTTAGGGGATTGAACACCAAGGAGGCGACCCAACCCACCAAGCAGCGGGGTGGAGTAGTTTGCTTCCTCGTGTTCTTTGATCTGCTCCAGATTGGACTGAAACTCCATCTCCTCCTTTGGAACACTGGTATAGATCAAAAAGATAAATTGTGTGAAAGGATCGAATACAATATTTTAAGAAGGCAGGAGGCAGGGATACACCCCAGATGGTTGCCAGCCTATTTTGGGGCACACACCATTCACTCACACACAACTATGGGCAATTTAGAGTCTCTAATTAACCTTAGCTTTTTTTTGGACTGTGGGAGGAAGCTGGAGAACCTGGAGAAAACCCACACAAACATGGGGAGAACATGCAAACTCCACACAGAAAGACCCCAGACCAAAATCTTGAACCTGAGACCTTCTTGCTCTGAGGCAACAGTGCTAACCCCTGCACCACCATGTGACCCATTTTAAAAAGTCTTGAAAATAAAAAAAAATACTAGATACTACACCAAACATATGTGACTCCTACCCAACATTTTTGTCCTATACTTCTTTAATCCAGCCAATCCAGAAATAAATGCAAAAGTTGGGTCTGTGGGGGCAGGTGCAAGATATCACCACCAGGTGGCCCCAAACCATGGCCCATGAAGCTCCATTTACCACAAAGTCACCAAACCACAATTCAAAGTGATTCAGAAACCAAGATTTCTTCCAGATCATTACCAGAATTTCAGCATCTGTTCACAGTGCCATTCCCAACCATTGCTAAAAATTTGACGAAAATCCAGCTAAAAGTTTTTAAGGTATCTTGCTAAAAACAGACAGGCAATCAGCAAAAACATAACTTTCCTGGCGGAGGTAATAACTGAACCTGATATCTAGTGCTGAGCCCATGAAGGAGGGTTTGCAGTGTTCAGCACTGGCAGCAGTGTAGGGAGGTCGAGGTTCGGCCTCGTTCCAGTACATGTCCCTCTCCACCAATGGCAGGCTGTCGTACATCTCATCCACAGACAACAAAGACACCTGGGACACAATGGAAACCACAGCAGAAGATAAAAGACAGCCCCTGTGTATGCTTTATGAAAAATCTGCAAATAGATTGGTTACCAAACCTGGAGATTCCGATCAACAAGCCAGTTGGTCTCAAAGTCATCATCGTCTTCACCAAAAGGATTTATGAGCTGCTCAGCTACCTGAAACCATGAACAGAATAACACAGATCAACAATGGACACATTCTTCAGTGTCACTGGATCACATAACCCACACAATCTGTCGTGTCTCACCTTCAGCCAACCGACATAGAAGAAAAATTGCAGCAGGGTGAAAACGGGCAGGTAGAAGTCCAGATCATGACCAGGGTAGCCTTGAGCCGGATCCAGGAACTGACGACCAATCAGACAAGCCAGGAAAAAGCTGTAGACAGCCACTGTCGCCACCTAATGAAAAGACACCAGTCAAGTCTGGAAACGTCCCAATTACAAAGTCTTGTAAAGTTGTTCTATTGGTTTTATTTGCTGAATGCATACGTTTAATTATCAATTTTGATCAAACTGATAACTAGTCATTTTCAGGCATGTGATGATTATTGTAAGAGAAATTTATAATTTAAGAATTATTATAATGTTAGCACGGCCTAAGTTAGTCAGTGTCAGTACTTTTTGGACACCCAATCAAAACAAACACTACACAATCTGCGTTCTCCTACTAATCCATTATATTGGTCACAGCACTCTATCTACAACACCTGAGTATAGACAAGAGGGAGGCTGATCCAATCATAACCGTACAGCTTCAGGCACTTTGCCCGTAAACTATTCAACTCCTGAACAGAAAAGAAAAGCCAACATATAAAACTGATTAAAAAAAAAAAAAAATGTTTCTGCGGCAAAAGTTAAAGATGTGACCCAAGTTCAGACCTACAGTGAGAATGGCTGTGAGCGCCACGTCATTGTTGATGCGACCCTCAGACCGAGCTCTTAGAGCCAGACTGACAAACCACATGCAGGGAACCCAGAACTTGTTATGAGGAGAGGGCAAATCCTCCAGGTGCCTCAGCTCCTCAGATGTCATCAAACCTGAAAGCGACAAAGTGTGACGATAAAAGCATGGCACCCAAAACGTCCCAAATCAAGAAAGTGAGATATTAATATCTTTTTGACTACAAGGTGTTCTATAAATACTGTCCCACTGTCCCAACGCCCAATCCACAGAGAAATGCACACAGCTCATATTCAGAAACTGCCTTAAACAAGTTATCAGGACTTCACGACTGTAAGATTAGAGATGACCAAAACTCAATATAAAACTAAGGAAAAGTGAACAATATGGGACCTTTTTAAGAAGGAACTTACATAAAGAGAGAAAGAGTTTTAAGTTGTTTGTTTTATATGTTTAGTCCTGGTCAGTGGCCAGACCTCAGCTCATAATCTCAGACATTACATCACCAAGTAGTAGCAGCATGTACTGTACAAATAGTCTGATCACACCAGATGGGAAGATTGAGCCTGAACATGCGCCGTGTTGGTCCAGAATCACCATTTCACACAGTTTCTTCTAGTTCCTTCATTTTCTTTTATAGTGGATATGTAAATATGTTCCTGGTCACATCGTACCTGCCTGCACCAGATGCTCCATGGTAGGAAACCTCTTGTAGACGGCTGTGCTGACAGAGCGGTAGATAAGCACGCCAGAGAGGTTGGCGTATCTCACCAGAGTTCTTCGGGTGAGCCTGGCGGCCTCATCAGTCCCATGAACATGACCACCTACCAATGCTGTCAGCCGGTCCGGCCAGGGGACGTTCTCAAACTGACCCCACCAACGGGACACCACCAAGGTCACATAGAAACCTAGGACCAATAAAACGACAGAAGAAAAATGGTAAAATTAGATTTATACACAACCTATTTGTCAACGTTTGGATTAAAAGTGGATTAAAACGTTCAATTCACCAAGAACAAAGGACACGGGGATGAGCTCTGCGTAACGGTCACAGTATATCGAGAGCTTCTCAAACAGCCTCCTCTGGTCATCGTTGAACACAAATCTGATGGGGAAAAAACATATGCTCAGTCCCTTCAAAAGCACTGATGACCAAACTTTCTTAGAATACACACTAGACCTTGGGTGTGGTACATTGGTAACTTGAAACTTTCATGTGAACAGATTTATATTGATATACTGCTTCTTTTATGGAAAAAATTAAAGTAACATTGTCCATTTTAAACTGTGGATCCCATGAAGGTCTCTCCACGGCCTCCAGTATATCCCAGTTTTCAACACTATTGATTGGTGTCACTGTTGGAACTGCTGATATCGGCGTCTCACACTGGTAATGTTAGCTGATAAGTAACTCACTAACTCTGAGGTACGTGTATATTCGGTCCACCAGAGAGCACTGGAGTTTATTGTTCATCTGTAAAATGCTTATTTCAAATCCTTCAAGTCCTTCAATGACTAAATTTAGGGAATCCAAAACGTTTATTTAAAAAAAAAGAAAGAATATCATCCAAACTATCAATATCTGATATTTTTTGATAAAAAAAAATTCAAATCAAAAATATTGGCATTAGTCTAAAGAATCCAGAATATCGTCAGTATATCTGCACACTGATGGACAGCCCTCAGGGTAGAGCGTACCTATAAACTATACTGAAGGAGGAGTAGAGAAGAGTGAAGATGATGAGCTCCCTGTACAGCAGCTTATAGATGCTGCCTTTCCAGCGCAGGAGCAGGTGAAAGAAGGTCCCCAGACCTGCATCTGCGACCATGCGAGAGTAGGTGATTGTCATTGCTGCTGCTTGCTGGCCAACTGTCTCGTTGACTGTGGCCTGACATGAAGGAAACCGGCGTGATGGTTTCGATGCTTCGTCTGAGCTCAAAGTCAGCACTTGACCTGGATCTCATAAGGCCAGCGTGGTCTCATATCTACAAGTATGGAGCGAAACGAATCAGGAATTATTTCAAACATGTGCTTTACTTTATAATCCATATGTTTTGTTTCAGTCCCCCCTACAGAGTTCATAATCCCATAGGCTGACCGAGATTAATTTTCCATTCTCTCATTCTGTTCACACTTTGATAAACAGAAAAAAGTCGTTGATTGCTTAAAAAGTTTAGCTAAAACAGGTAAAATACACCACTGGGTCTGAGGAGATGTCCGTAGGGCTACACTACGTGAAGGTCACAAAAGGTCAATTACGCAGACTCAAACGATAGACTGTGGAGTTGCAGTTACTTACCGCTGAATGGAAAAACGCCTGGCCATCGTACTCACCGTGGCTGCTGAGGAGTTCACCGCAGCCTCTGAGGAGAATGTTGGAGAAAGGGAAGCTGAAAAGAAAAGGAGAGCAAGGCACTCCTACACCTCCGGTCACTTGATGTCTTAATCTGTTCCAGCAACAAAGCTGCATTGTGAAGTCCAGGGTCCTGTTAATATGAACAAATCTCACACACACATACACACATGCACACACACACACACACACACATACACACGCACACACACACTCACTCTCTCTCTCTCTTTCTACTGGTTTAAGGTATGAGCATAGATGGGTTTAAGATTGTTGGAATGTGACTTTCCGATTTCAGCAAAGAAACAGCAAGGAAAATTATTTAGTATTCGAAGCACCCTTCATTATTTGATGGAAAACTTTTGATCAGGTGAGACTGTGTCACTTCCTCTGCTGGAAGAAATGTGTACAGCCGATTTGTCAGTGGCCAGAAGGTGTTAGTGATTAACCCTTCATGTCTAACCAGGAGACCAGCAGCAGGGCGGCGTGCAGGCAGGGGTTCAACTTGCTAAACTCTCCACCTAGGGATTTTCAAAACTCAATTTCAGCAGTTTTTGTAGATTTTTGACAACTGGGAATCATCTTTCACTACTTTGGTAAGTGTATTTTGTGTTTATATATTCTGTTATTAAGTCATCTAGGAGGTAATGATATTGTTTCCTATCTTGTACACTTGATATCTCAAAGAAATAAATTCCTTCAGCATGACAACCTGAAAAGAAAAGAGCCTGATCTCTCTGGCTCTGCAGTATTAACAAAGGGAAATGTGAAAGTTAAAGTTTAAACACTGTAGGGGTCACTGCTCGTTCACTGACTACTAGGACTCTATCAGAAAAAAGGAGGGTGATAAGTTCAGAGGAACTTTTAAAAAGCAGCATTTGTGTTGGTTCATGATGCGGAAAGTAACTATCTTTCCTGCATTGGCAACCACAGGCATCAGGCTCGTCATATACTGCTAAAGGAATTTATCAAGCTGAATTAAACTTAATTGGAAATGTCAAAGCAGCTTCCAATGCGTCTCTGCACTCGTTAGAGACATGGATGCTTTTGAGGGAATTCACAGCGTCCAGATTTCTTCTTCGCCACCATCTGTGGCTTCATCCAGCCCAGGATATGAAGTCCTCAAAGCAGGCAGGTCTGGAATAGCGGTGTACTCCTCAGCGGTCTTCTTTGGGACACCTGGACTCCGGGGACAGCCTGCAGCCAGACACAACAAGTCCAGCAGAGAACCTGAAGAGCCAAGCTGTGCTGTAGGAAGGTAAGAATCTAATCCTGAAGCACTGGAGCCAGAAAGACCTTCTATTCTTATCAGAACATGATACTTTTGTTGATTTGGTAAAGAATATTAAGACAGTACATGAGTAGAGATTAGTGATGACATGGACTCTGATGTGCTTTTGTTTCACAGACTGATGATTTTTAATGGGTTTTTCACCAGATTATCTCCAAAAATGTTGTATATCTAAGTGTTTTCAAAAGGTGAAACTTTCATAGATTACAGATTCATTCCACATAAGTATTTATTTGTTTAACTTTGCATGAGTGTTGCATAGAAAAAACAAAATTATATTTAAAAAATGATTAAATATCACATAAAACCAGTCGAATAATGGTACAAAACAGAAATGTCCATTTTAAGAAACTTAACGTTTTGCATAATGAAACTATAATTTATGACAGTTTCACTCTTTGAAATGATTTATGATCTATATTCTATATTCTAATTTTTCTATACTAGAGAGTTGGATTACTGCAGTTTGGAAGGTTGCATTTAAATGTTTGACTCACTAGTAGAATCCAACTATTACCAATATAAATATTTATGTGATTATTTTTCATTTTACATGAACATTTCTTCCCATTGTGACCAAGTCATCTCCTGAAGTTAATATTTTACACTTAATAAATAAACTTGTCTCTCTGGTTTCTGACTTACCTCAAACATATCTACATCTCTGTGCTGCAGTTTATTCTCTTATCACCAACACACACAGTGATAACAATAGGCTACAGTGATTAGACATTTTATTTCATGGGAAATATTCATCTCTACTGTTTGGATACTGTTTTGGTTATTTTAATATAATTTTGATAATTAAAGGGATTAGGCTAGGTTGTGATCACTTCATGAAAAGTTGCATTATTAAGTTTCACTATTAGTCCATGAGTCAAACATGTACCATCTTGGTGGATAATTGTAATTGTGTTGTTTTTATCCCTATACATCCCTACTTTATGTTTTAATATGATGGATATTTGGGACTCATAGCTTATTAGTCATTATTATCAAGTCAACCACCCCCTAAAGTAAATTTTACATAGTAAAGACACTTTTCAATGTTTTATAATATTGTTTGTTATCACTTTAAAGGCATTTAACATTGCAACCTTTGACTCCAGCACTCAATCATGGCCATCTACAGCAGAGGAGTCAAACTCAGTTTAGTTCATGGGCCACATTCAGCAATTTGATCTCAAGTGGGCTAGACCAGAAAAAACTTTACATATAAATAACAACACCTACACATTTCTCATAATTAATATGATTATAATTTGATTTACAAAACAGGATAATTGAGATAAGAAAAAAGTTCAATGATGTTCAGATGATGTCTCACTTATTCCATATTCAGTCAGTCTGGATCATATTACTGCTTCAGATTTTATATTGTATACTGAATTTTATTAGATTTGAATATATTGATCCATCGATTTCTGATCCATTAATTTTCAGGTCATCACTTTTTTTTTTAGTTTCAGGACGTTATGTTGTTTTTCTGGCTCCAGTTTGTTTTTTCGACTATAATTGTTTCTCATTTTTTTAAAGGGAAAATGACAAATATTTGCTTCATTGCAGCTTCTCCACATGATGATTAGAGTGTTTTATTGAGTCCTGAGCAACAGTAAACTGAATGCTTTTATGGATTTATCTTGTTGGTCAAACAGAATGCATGCATGTATGCATTGCAATTCAAAACATTTACTCACTGAACGATATTAGGAACTGGTTAATTTTTTTGTCACATTTCGTACTTTTTTACTTTGTTTGGATTCTGGCCCCTGGGCCGCATGCTTGACACCACTGATCTAGGGTATATATCACAGGACAGAAATTATTTAAAAAATCATACTATGGGCTAAAGGGTGACACGGTGGCGCAGGGGTTAGCGCTGTTGCCTCACAGCAAGAAGGTCGCAGGTTCAAGACCTCCTTGGTCCTGGGTCTGGGACCTTTCTGTGTGGAGTTTGCATGTTCTCCCCGTGTCTGTGTGGGTTTTCACCGGGTACTCCAGCTTCCTCCCACAGTCCAAAGGTTAATTGGAGACTCTAAATTGCCCGTAGGTGTGAGTGTGTGAGTGAATGGTGTGTGTGCCCCACGATAGGCTGGCGACCATCTGGGGTGTATCCCTGCCTCTCACCGTAATGCGCTGGGATAGGCTCCAGCAGACCCCTGCAACCCTAATGAGGAATAAGCAGGTATAGAAAATGACTGACTGACTATGAGCTGATTTAATGCACAAGACAGTAGAGCATTTATGCTGCCTCCTGCAGGCTGCTCTGAGTCAGTGTTTCAATTAAAAGATTCGGACTAATGGAGCGTTTTAAGTTATTTTCCCCTGATTTGTTTTAGGTTTTAATTAAAGTAAACAGAATTTTAGATTTTTCTTGTTGTAATATTCTAACTACATTTGCTCTGTAACAACAACATTAATTCATTCTGACACTTCTGTATTCACCACACATGTAGATTTCTGATTTTTGATACAAGTACATGTACATAACCCTTGTGGTTGTAGAGATATTCCATGCTTATTGCCATTTAGACAATACTAATGTCAGTAAACAGTCAGACGATAGTGGTTTAATTGTAACGGCTGAGTTTGGAATCAAAAGAAAAGTACATGTGTAGAATCATTGTATGTTGCTGTTACAGAGCAAATGTAATTTGAGTATTGAAAAAAAAAATGTCAGGTTGATTCAAACCTAATAAAAAAACAAACTTACCCAAATCAGGAAAAAAAAACTTAAAATAAGCTAAATTAACTGTATTGCAAAGTTCAGTGATTAGTAAGATTAGAGTTCACACTGAAATCAGAAATCACACTGAGGATCATTATAGAACACGATTCTGTAAGACGTTTAAAAGGGAGATTATAAAGGACCCAATTAAATAATTGTATACTTGCAGCCGTACTACTGATATTATATTAAATTATTTTGTAATGTAGGAGAAGTGTCACTTTATTGTAGGAGAAGTGTCACCTAAATGTGGGTGAAGTGTTCCCTTAATGTGGGAGAAGGGTCACCATAATATAGGAGAAGTGTCGCCTTAATGTAGGAGAATTGTTGCTTTAATATGGGTGAAGTGTCACCTTAATATGTGTGAAATGTCACCTTAATATGGGTGAAGTGTCCCCTTAACATGGGTGAAGTGTCCCCTTAACATGGGTGAAGTGTCACCTTAACATGGGTGAAGTGTCCCCTTAACATGGGTGAAGTGTCCCCTTAATATGGGTGAAGTGTCCCCTTAACATGGGTGAAGTGTCACCTTAACATGGGTGAAGTGTCACCTTAATATGGGTGAAATGTCACCTTAATATGGGTGAAGTGTCACCTTAATATGGGTGAAGTGTCACCTTAATATGGGTGAAGTGTCACCTTAATATGGGTGTCTGGCCGCTGTCAGACCCGCTGGATGCTGTAGTGTGGAGCCCTGGTCCGGATGTCGGCCGCTGGGATGCGGTCATGTGACCGCTGGGAGTGGGGCAGACACTCGGGGACTCTCCGTCTCTGAGGAGGAGATAAAAACTCGGGGATGAGAAGAGCAGCGGTGAAGTATTAAGGCTGTGAAATAAGTGAGTTTCTCTCCATGTTTGAAGCTTCTTTCTCTGCATTGTTGTTGTTGTTGTTGTCTTCTGTCTACGTCAGCGTCCGCATTCTTCCACCGCTGCGTGATTCAACCCCGCACGGATTCGTTCGAGTGGAACTAGCTCTCGTTAGCTCCCGGTACACCGAGGGGAGAGGCGGGCAGGGGCAGGTACACAGCTCGGTAGGGGGTTTATCTGACGGGGAAAAGGGCGGATAACTTAGAAGCTAACGAGAAACCAGCTAGTTAGCTGCTCAAAAAGTTGTAGCGTTTGTGGAGATTTGATTTCACAACTTAGTCGAGTGGGCTGTGATGACATGTTGGCTAGCAGCAGAGAGCCCGATTCACTCACTCGCTGCTTTACCACCAGTAAACTGCTGCTGTTGGATTAGACTGTACAGCTGTTCCCAATAAAGAGCCTGGTGAGTATGTGTGATGTATAGACCACTGAGTGTTGGGTTAAAACAGGAACAGTCTATGTTTTGACCTCCTGCGCAGGTCAAAGCATCAGACATCTGTCCACTGTCTTAGATAATTTTGCATGCACTATACTTGTCTTTCTTTATGGGAACATTACATCTTCATGCCCTCGCTAAATAAACCGGTTTGTGTGTTCGTAACCGATGTAAAGGTTGGTAGATCTGGATCCGGAGTCAGAGCCCAGGATGGAGGGAGGGGGCCAGGCTGGCTCCGACCCAGCCAGAGACCACAGCAGCCTCTCCCGGCTCCGCAGCTCCTCGCTGGAAATCCGAGAAAAAGGCTCAGAGATCCTTAGGGAACAGCTGGATGCTGCGAAGAAGGTGTTGTGACCTACTTTATGCTGACAAACGCCCACACATACACATACCACTGCATGACCTGGAGAGAGAGAAAGAGAAGGAAAAAAAAAGTTGACAATGCAAATGTCCTTCCTGGTTGTGACATTTCTCTCCTGCACATTTCAGGAACTGAAACTCAAAGACAAGGAGTGTGAGCGTCTGTCGCAGGTCAGGAATCAGCTGGAGCAAGAGCTGGAGGAGCTGACCGCCAGTCTGTTTGAGGTAAGCAGGAATTATTGCTGTCTGATGCAGTTTTGACGACACGAACAAATGATGCCGTCACCATTTGCGTTGTAATAAAACATATTTACGGAATGTGAGACAGCAGATGTTTGGGGAAAAAAAACATTCATCTGGGTGATAAATTAAAGTAAAAAAAAAACAACTGTGTGTTTTAGTAAGGCTCTGTGCTTTGGAATTGACTCTAAAAGTCTGTAAATCTACCAGAGGGATAAACACTTTTGTTGTGGTGGAGAGGTCACGTCGTTCCAGAATCTCCCAAAGGTGTTCCAGAGGGTTGAGATTTGGTGAACATACACCTCATAGCCTTCAGCGACCCCTCGTGCCCTGTGGATGGAGGCATTGTCATACAGAAAGAGTTTAATCCCGTCAGATCTGTTGTATTATAGAATAAAGATGACCACTCGGTTTTGTAATGGTTTGCAGTGACAAGCCAAGCCATAACCGGGTCCCCTCAACAGGGGTGTGGCGCCAAATTCTGGGCCCTATTCACTCTTAATGTCAGTAGGACGTTATTAAAGCATGTGAGCAAAAAATATTTCAAATTAACAAGCAAAATGGGGTTTTAAGCTACAGTCAGATCAGATTTGTATTGATGACTGGTTGTTTCATTCACCACCAGAATTGATGCATTTGGCTTCTATTTAATCTGGGCTCATTGACGTTACATTTGTCACCAGCCGCTGTCTGTGGGTGGATTAAACCATTTTGCGCCTCCAAGAGGGGCCAGGGAATGTCTAATTTAGTACTGTGGCACAAAGTTATTCATAAAACACCATAATAAATTATCACGCCGATTACCTGGAGGGCCCAATTCATTTCAATCCTGATTTTCACGGGGCCTCCCTCCACTCGGTCCCCCCACTGCCACGCCCATACCCCCCACTACCTCGGAGTGGAGCATTCCAGCCTGTACGCTTGTCTTGGTGAGACCACTTGTTGAGACTATGGTGAAGGATGACTCATCACTTTTTTCCATTTCTCCGTTGCCCAGCTTAGTTTTTTTTTTTTTTTTGTTATTATTACACCACGGAACTCTCATTCATCTATGTAATGAGGGGTTTATGCACTGCAACCCTACCATAATATCCTCACTATGTAATTGTCGACGGACAGTTCTCGCTGACTCAGTCTGATCACGTCCTGAGCTGACCTCCCTCAGTCACCTGAGGAAGAATTGGTCCTCTGTTTTTTTTTTTTTTTTTACACGTCGTACTAATGTGCGAGCAACACAATCATCAAAAGCATGTTGTCGACCACAATGTCGACTCTATTTTCTGATTCTTTCCCATAGATTCCCAGCAATGAACCCTCTTTGAAAGTGGTTTAAATCTTTTCCTCATACCATCTTGATACAAAGTCAGATTTACGTGGGCCTGCACAGCATTTTTATACATACCAAAAACGGCAGGATTGAATATTAATAGATTAACTGTATTCCTTCTGTTCCACTCATTTATAGATATTTTTGCTTATTTGCTTATAATAACAATGGAATAAAATGACACAGCATAATGGGAATAATCCTCCTATAGTTCTCCTCAGCTCTCAGTGTTTTAACATTGCTTTGGTTTCCTGGCCCCAGGCCTGCAGACAACAAGTTATTTTATTTATCGATTGATTTTTTTTTTCTAATTCAAAGTTTATTATACTATCCAAAAGGGTAGATTAATTTGATCAGAGGTGCATACAGGGGTGACAACACCATGAAAAGGTCACAAACATATGGCACATTGGGCAAAACAGTATGGACAATCCATAAAACAAGAACGGACACACAAAAAAATTGAAAAATATCGTCTACCCTGGTGAAATGTTGGGAAAGTATAAAAACATAGATGCTGTCCAAATTTATTACATGTACACTATTTAAATTGAAGACAAAATTGGAGAGAAAGTGTAGCAGTGATGTAAGCTGTGATTGCACAGGTCAGTATGCCATTCATAATCAATTAATTGATTACTTTATTTGATGAAATGTCAGAAAATAGTGAAAAACATTAAGATAAAGTTTTATGATGACTGACTTTAACCATTAATAGATAATATGTATGGTTGTTAGTAAATATTCTGCCAGTCAGCTGATTAACTCTCTCCAGTCCACGAACTCTGCTCATCAGTTTCCTCTATAGCAGCAGCTCTGATCACTGCCTGCACTAGTATAGTAGTGTGTGTCTGCCAGTAACAAACCTGTATGGTAATAATTTGTGCCAATGTTGTTTTTAATTGATTAGTAAATACCTTTATTGAGAATATGACACAAATATTTCACAGTATCGTAGGACAATATGTAAGATAAGACAAAACTGAAACATAATATCTGCCATGAAGAGGTCTCTTTAAAACCACTAGTGAAGGAGATTTGTGATGATTAACTTTAAGGTTAAACACAGACTTTTATATATGAGGCTACTTCTCTGAACCGCCTGTAAGAATAACTTCTGATCACAGAACAACAGTGTTTTAACTTTTTGTGTTTTATGTTTTAATAACCAGGAAGCTCACAAGATGGTTCGTGAAGCTAATGTCAAACAAGCGGCAGCAGAGAAGCAGCTGAAGGAGGCTCAGGGAAAGGTGTGTTTTGTTCTGTTACAATCTCTCTGTAGCATCTAAACTATTTTTGAATCAGACTTTGCTTAGATGCATAAATAGCCTATTGTCTAGGTTTTTGACCTCCATCACTCCCTCCAGTCCAAGTCTTGCATTTCATTGTCTTGCCTTTGGCCCTCAGATTGACGTTCTGCAAGCAGAAGTGACGGCCCTCAAGACTCTGGTGTTGACGTCCACGCCTTCTTCTCCGAACCGCCAGCTGCATCCACAGCTGCAGTCTCCAGGGACCCGGGGAGCGTACAAACACGTCGGAGGTCACACCCGCAACAAGAGCACGAGCGGTACCTTCCCGTCCTCACCTGGAAAACCTGAACCCTCCTCAGTTTCCATTCAGCCTGCGGCAAAAGAGGACCGAGAGGTAACCCGGACAACACCGTGTGTCTCTTTTCTCAAAGTGTTCTTCTACAACCTCAGACTTCTGTGCTTCCGGTTCTGTTTCTTCCTCTTATCTCTTTTTCCTCTTTGCTTGTCGTGTGTTCTTTCTCTCTGTACTAATATCTCCCTGACGTGTTCCTCCTCTCTCTGGTGTCTGTTCATCTCTCAGCCTGCTGTTCCTGCTCTGCTCTCTCTGATTCTCTGCCTGGTTCCTGGCCAGTCTTACAGTGTGACGTATGAGCCTTATTGGCAGGATCGGGGGGAGGGGCTAGGGGCTCAACGCAGACAGGTAACCGCTGCCTGCCTGGAGTGTGTTGGTTCTTCCCCAAAGTGACTATTATACAGAGTACGGTGTGTGTGAAGTAGATAGAAGGATGTGGTTGTGATCTTTTCAGCAATTCTTCAATTTAGATTTCAGATTTAAAAGTTACTGTATTTAAATATGTAATGTTTAACTACAACCCATTTTTACTGGAGAATAGGAAACACATTTGTATAGTCTTTGAATAGTTGTTTGCAGGACTAAATGGATGAAAAGACTGATCTTGCTATTTATTTAGCTGAAAATCTGCAGCTGAGACAGACTGAGACCAACAAATTGCAGACGACTTCATCACTGTCATTGTTATTGTATTTTTCTAAAATTATACTGTTTATTAAAGTCATATTTGTTGATTGTCTTTAGTTGTAATTTATTTTACTTCACGGGTTGGCAGTGGACCACTGTGGTCCAGACAATCATAATAACTATTGGTGGATTGCAATGAAATTTTGCATATTCATGTTGCCTTCAAGGTGAATATGAATCACTACAGTGATTCATTAACTTTTCACGTATCAGCTGGTCAGAATTTATCCAATACTTTGGTTTCTGCTCTAATACCTGCAGAAGTAATGCCAGTCCCCTCAGCCTCAGTGTGTTTTAGGTACTAATTAGGTAATGCTAACATGCTAAACTATGCTAACACACATTGTGACCATGCCCTGGATGCATTTAGCTCCAAGCAGCAGCATGGCTGTGTGCTAACATAGCTGTCAGGCTGTAGACTGAATCTTGCTGTGAATGTGGTGAAGCAAAATAATATTGGACAATACTGTTTTTGCCTTCAATTAACATTCTGTCTAATGAATATTTGTCAAGCCAAAAAGCAACTTATTATATTGTTAATTGGACCTCTGATAATTAGCTGGCCCACTTGTCTCTATTTTGAACATGTGGCGTTCTCTTAGCTTCCATAATTTAAGAGGATTGAGACGGGTGGAACTGCAGCTGCATGTAGACACGTCAGCAGGTGGTCGACTGACAGTGATTGTTTCTCTCTGCAGATGGACTCGGTTCTGTACGCAGAGTTTCTGATGTGGAAGGAACATCCGTGTCTGGATCGTTCCTCTGCCTTCCTGAGTCGTCTCTACAGAGAAGACATCGGACCCTGTCTCTCCTTCACGCGATCTGAGGTCAGAATCTCACCGCTGCAGCTTTGCAGAACCGCCACGTCGTCGTATTTATGCCTGTCGTCTTTCTGATTGTCGCTGCCGTCCACAGCTGTCCCAGCTGGTGCAGAGTGCGGTGGAAAACAACTCTTTGACTATCGAGCCTGTGGCCGTGTCAGCGCTGCCGCTGGTTAAAGCCTCAGCGATGGAGTGCGGAGGCCCCAAGTGAGTCATTGTTTCGACAAAATGACTCCGGCGCTGTCCTCTCTTTGACCTTCACTGCTAATCAGCAGCCAGTCAACACTGGAAGTTCACTCTTATTTGGTTTCTCTTCCTGATGATTTACTCTTTTTGCATCTGAGGGGGATTTAATCAACGGACACATTTCTAATCACTGACTGATTAAAAAAATCTTTGTTTTTTTTCCAGTGGCTTTAGAGCAGCGATAGAAACGTAAGTCCTCTCAGGAATCAATCACCTAGCTTTTTGCTAACTAATGACTGCATTGTGAAACTACCTCTGCCTTTCCAGACGTCTAAAATAGTCAGTCAAGGAAACTGAACGTTAATTTATCGGAAGTGAATTTCTCTGATTGTGCTCTTCTGCTTCTGCTTCTCTTTTGAGACTTCTTCTCGTTTCCGTTTGGAATGTATTTTGACTTATTTAGCTTATTCGAAGCTCTAATATCTCTAATTGCTGTTAGCTGAAGGGATGTAATTCACGTGCTGAAATAAAACCATAACAGTGTGTATTCCTGTCTTTTAGCTGCATTTTTTTTCACCGCTGACCCTTCTCTGTTGTAGAAAATGTGCATTAAGTGGTGTGTCACGGCTCTGCCGACATCGCATTAAACTCGGTGACAAGGGGAGCTACTACTACATCTCTCCTTCCAGCCGAGCACGGGTAACTCTCTTTATCTCCGTAACCTTTATTTCGACACACTGCCGTTGCTACGGTTACGTGTTGTTTAACGTGACCTTGTCCTTTATTTCACCTCCCTAGATCACGGCTGCTTGCAATTTTTTTACATACATCCGCTACATCCAGCAGGGCTTGGTGAGACACGACGGTAAGACATCGGAGTGAAATATTATGTATTTAAAAAAAAAATTTGAATAATGAAATGTATTTTCTGTTGTTGCTGTGCTCTCCGACAGCTGAGCAGATGTTTTGGGAGGTGATGCGTCTCCGGAGGGAAATGACTGTGGCCAAGTTAGGTTTCTACTTCACTGACCAGAGCTAGAGCACCCGACCATTCACTGAACACCCAACAGGATGATTCCAGCACAACTCCAGGACCCGAACAAGTCTGAGATAAACTGTGGTAACAAACAGGTCTTGGGTCAGTTTGTGTAGTAGCAAGCGTACAGCATTAGTGCTGCAGCAGAAGTCAATCAACAAGGGAAACAGAAATGAATAAACTGCCACTTTTAATTTCGCAATTCAATTAGAGCCAAATTAGTGCTGTAGGAAAGAAGTAAAACATGTTTTTGAAGATGGGCTGTGATTCCCAGATTTGTATAATATATATGCATTTATATATATTTTTCCGTTATTCTGCGGGCCAAGTAACTAACCACTGTCCTCCAGGTATTTTCAAGAATGATCATTGCAAGTGTGTAGAAGTGTTTCAGATCTGAACCTTGTGAGCACGGCAGCTCCCCGGTGGAGTTCACATAACTCATTCATGCCAATACAATAGATCGAATGTAGCATGTTTCAGGTATTAGTCGAAAAAGATGAGCACAACCTGCAGAGTTTAGTTGGTCTCTTACCTCAAGTATTACATACTTCTATAAAAGTACGTATATATCTGTAATAGTTTTGTGAGATCCATGTAGACCTCACTGAAAAACGCTCTATTTCCTTTGCATAATAGTAATGCTCACTTGCATATCTTAGACATTTTGTCTACGCATGGCCTTATTTTTGTGGATGCACTCTTGCACTACCTGTTCTAGATGCCTTGTAAAACAAAAACAAAAAAACACCTGCAGCCTCTGCTTCATGTTAGCCTGGCCTGTTCTTAATAAATCAGATATATTGTAAATGAGATACAGCTTTACTATGTAGTTGATAAACGAACAAGCTTTAATGCAGGTGATATGTTTGCAATATGCACAACCGTAGTTTTGCACGTCCACAATCAACAGTATGTACAGTACATACAGTATAAGCCATAAACGACTTTGCATGAATGCAGTTCATAGCCATATTATGCAATGTATATTGGCTGTCGTACCTCATAGTATAGATTTATTATTAATGGCCAATTTTTACAGGACAAAAAAAAGTATTTTTAAGGTAAAAAATGAAGAATATTGTGAGTCAGAAAGTGCAATAACTGCTTCTTAGCCTTATTTAGGGCTTCGAGGTTCCTAACCTTAGTGTACTGATAATGTCTTCCAGTGTAAACACTCCATTAAAGATGAGGCATCATAGCCTAACTAATCAACTTTGTACTGTGTGTGATTCATAAGCCTTGTTTGTTCAAAATCTGATAGTAATGTTAGGTCTTTGAAAAGTTTAGATGACTCCTCTGTGTATATTAAATTCAGCTCAGTATGCAAACAGATGACACAGAGACCTATTTCTCTCAGGGAACATCAGAGATTAAGGTGATCTCCACGATCCGCCTGGTTATCCCGTCACAAAACGCACTCCTACACGCCCACTTGTTGCCTAACAGGTTTGTAAGCAGGACTCAGGCATAGGGAGGAAATACTGCGAATATATCCCGCTCAGAGGGGCTTTATACTATGAAAATCTGATTTTGGAACAGACATTCCAGTAAGATTTTGGTTTCCGGATTGAAAAGACCTCTGTAAGCTTGTTATTCTGTTTTCATTGCCTCGTCATCCAGATTACAGTAGACCTAGAAGAAATACTTTGGTTTGCAGTTAATGAATGAGTAGTCAGAGTGGTCAGTGATATAATGTGTAGTCACAGGAAAAAACATGAAGTGGCAGGAGTTATATAATTAGCAACTGTCTGGTTATCAACAATAGGGAGACTTCTCAAAATATTTGGATGTGATCATGAGTCACATGGATCTATTATAAATTAAAATATACAGACAACTCAAAACGCATTTCATATAACATAACATCATTCAGACGGTGGATTTAACTTTTCCCCTGGCAACATCCAGCACTGACCAACTCTTCTTTCTTGGGGAAATATCTGCAAGAAAAATATTCAGTTATTCATTTTTCAGTTTAAAACTATTGTTAACTGTTTGAGATGTTTCCCATATTGGAGAAAGTGAGACATTAATTTTTCTGGATGTTCTGTAAGTACTGCCTATGTTTCAAAATGCTCAATCCACAGAGAAATGGGCATAGCCTGTGTTCAGAACGATGTCACATCTATACTGCCCACCCTCCACTGGAATAGCCAGTCAGAGAGGGTCATTAATATTAATGAGACAGACACTAAATAAATCCATTTTTAAGAGCTCCAGACAGCAGCTGAGAGGAGATGTAAAACTATATTAAGATGTTTTGGTTCTTTAAAACCACAAATATATTGCTAGTGATGTCACAACTTCAAATAAAACTCAAGAAAAATGAACAACAGCTATAATTTAGTTTGATCTGAGGCACCTTCAGAGTTTTAAAACCTAATATTTGTAAAAAGCTAAATCTTGATCCAGATTCCGCCTACTTTTAAATTGATACCTTCTCCCTTCAGCGACTTACCTTCGATAATGGATCATGATTATCACCAGCACGGCTGCACCACCAATCACTACGATCAGTGCGGTGACGACAGAGACGGCGGACAGTGAGGAGGCTTCTGGATCAGTAGACACAAAAAGAATTACGGTGTGTTCTTCATGTTTAATTACATCAGCATTTTGCTGCAGGGGAACATGAAGCCTCAAAGGAGCCGAACTCACCTGAGCAAATAAAGGAACCTGGCAAGTTGAGGCACTGCATGTTTTGTGGGCAAGAATTCTGATCTTCACATTCATTAATATCTGCAACAGCAACAAAAGATATATATATCAGTATCATGAATGAATGAATTTAAAAGATTGCTTTTTCACTGTTTTATATACAAAAAATGAATTCATAATGAAAATCACCATCTTGACAAAAGGAGGTTAAAAACCCCACGCACCGCATACAGTGCTGACAAAAAAAGAGACCACTGCCTTTTTTTCTGAAATCAGCATCTCCAGTCATTCCATTCCAGCATAAATTGAATTCCAACACATGAACACCTCATTCTGCTTAAAGAGGTACCAGGAGTGGAATAAAATCACCCAAGAACAATGGTAAAGACTTGTAGAGAGCATGACAAGACACATGAAAGCTGGGATTAAAAATAAGGGTTATTGCACCAAATATTGATTCATGAATTTGTCTTAAGTGTAAACATTAGTTGTATTAAGTTGTTTTAAAATGAATTTGATCTTGTTTCTTTGCATAGCATGAGGTCTGAAAATACTATTTTGATCATTATTTTGATCATTTGTCATTTTCTGCAAATAAATGCTCTAAACTATAATATTTATATAATATTTTTATTTGGAATTTGGGGGAAATATTGTCAGTAGTTTATAGACTTAAATAAAAATGTTTCTTTTGCCCCAAACATATAAGTAAAATCAGAAAAACTGATATTTTTTCAGTGGTCTCTTAGTTTTTTTTTTCCAGAGCTGTATAGTAATGTCTTCAAATGTGACTGAAAATCATTCTTCAATTTCCCTGAGGGAACCTCCTAAAGGGATCAATAAAGTCATATCTAATTATAATGTGTGTGTGCGCATGTGAGTGGGTTTGTGTGTATGTGTCAATGTCTATTACTGTGTCTGCTTGTGTTTGAGGTTCTATTTTCTTTTTCTTTGTTGAGATCTTGTCTATTCCTTATTTTTATTCAGAAAAAGCACTTTGCGTTGCAATTCACGTATGAAAGGTACTCTATGAATAAAGTCACCAGTGATCGATGTAGTGATGTGGACGACCACCCGGCCCTCGCCTCAGCTGCGTACCTTGGCATGTTGGGGGTAAGGAGCTCCACTGCTGACCGACTGGATCACAGCTGATAGACGAGGAGCCCAGCAGCTTGAACCCAGAGTGACACTGATAGAGAATCACAGAGTCGCAGAGCAGCCAGTAGCCAGACTGAATCCTGGGTATCAGACCGCAGTTGAGATCTGGGAGGAGGACATTAAGCTGTGTGAAAACAACTCAACAGCTACAGGGTTCCTACAGGTTTCTTCAAGTTAAATTCAAGTCTTCTTAAGACCATTTATATAAAAATTAATATCTGTTTCATGGCCTATTTCACAGACCTACTGGCAACGAAAACCATTTTTTAAAAATATTTTGTTCATGTATATTAATTGCGTACTATCGCCATATAAAATGTTTTTTCACTAAAACCTCACCTGTAGCAGTTACGGCATTGTGAATATGATGCACTACCTACTAAATATATTTAGGTATGAAATAGGTACTATGTCCACATAAATTTTCACTAAACCCTTACCTGTAGTAGTACAGTGAAGTCGTACAGTGCACTAATTTTAAGACCCAGATATAAAACTTCAAGACTTTTTCCAAGTCTTTTTAAGGTATTATTTTCAAACTCTTAAGTTATAAGCCTTTTTAAGACTCTGCAGGAACCCTGCAGTTAAAACTCGACATGTTCTTCAGTTCTATTTTTCAGATCCTCACCCATGTCTGGTTCTTTCCAGGGGCTGAGGTCGAGGTGGGGGATGAGCGGGTGGGAACAGGCCAACATGGCGTCTGGACTCTCCGTGCGTGAGAAGGCGTCGGCGGGAACGTGGGTGATGTGGCTGTTGTCACAGATGATGCGAGACAGCGAGACAGCGTGAAGGTGTCTCCTCTGTTGGCTGGTGAACATTCCTTCCCTCTGCCACCAAAACCTACAGCGACAACGATTTTAAATTCACTTACATCCGAGTTTAAAGTCACGACGACGAAAATGATCAGCAGAGGATTTTGTTTTACCTGTCCCCGTCTCTCAGGTCTCTGAACTGTCTTGCCAGCAGGCAGGACAGCAGCGGTCCGACTCGGCCTCCGGGCAGTGCGGGTTCAGAAATGCCTCCCACCCACACATCGATGTTGTGCGGTGTCCCGTACAGGAGCTGGAATTTGTGAGCTAAAGTTTGGTTACCCAGGATTTCTGCCAGCTCTGATGTTGTGTTGGGAACAGAGAGGCCGCAGAACCTTCGCCATGAGCTGTATCCTGGTGGGACATGATGAGAAAGAAGGCAGAAGTATTATTACCTTTTGCCTATAAGGAAGGTCTAGGTGTTACTACTATCGTTCAAAAGGTTGGGGTCACCCAGGCAATTTAGTGTATTCCATGAAAAGTCACACTTTTATTTACCAGCATGAGTTATTACATTAGCCGTCTGATGCAATGAGCAAACACATTGTACCATTAGAACAATGGAGAGATAGTTGCTGGAAATGGGACTCTATACACCTATGTAGAAATTGCACCAAAAAACAGACATTTGCAGCTAGAATACATGTATCACAATAGCAATGTATAGAGTGTATTTTTGGTTAGTTTAAGTTATCTTCATTGAAAAAAACAATGCTTTTCTTTTAAAAATAAGGATTATTAATAAGTGATAATTTCTAAGTGATCCTTTTGAACGGTGGTGTATATATAAATACTGTCCTTTTTTCCCAAAAGGTTCAGTTCACAGGGAAAGACACATATTCAGAAACTAGACTCAAGACTTATGTGAAGTTGTGATGTCATACTACATAGTTACCACAGACCTCCCGTTCAGAGCCGTTTAAAGCAGCCAATCAGAGGAGAGGCTCAAAACGATCTGTTCTTTTAAGAGCTGTAAAAATATATTGAGTTGATTTTTGTTTTAAACCACACTTTTATACTAAATAAGTGGGTATCTTGTTAAGGATACAAGAATGTTGAGCAACACCAGGGGGCACCTAGAGTGCCGAAAACACACTCTTACACATGGAGGTGGTTTATGAGTAAACCAGTAAGAATGGCTGCATTCCATTTACTGTGCAGAAGAAGGTATTCAGGTTCCACTGATCTGGTCTTGTAGTGTTGACTCACTATCGTTTCATACTATACATCCATTTTATACAGTATGTAACTACAAATTGCTTTGTATATTTTTCAAAATCCTTACAAAAAATACCGACTGGAGCCCTTAAAGGGACGTAGAACATTTTTTATTTTTTTATTAAAAATTTTGGGTTCTTAGACCAAACTTTTGGGTGATCACCTGATCACCCAAAAGATGCTTTGGGTGATCAGGTGCTTAAACAAAGCTCTCTGGTGCATGGTATGGAAACAAAGTGCTTTGTTAGTTCGGCCTCCCGGATATCGCTAAAAATGTCTGAAGTAGAGGACTTGCTGTCTTTCCGAAATAGGCTTAAATATACCAGAGTGTCATTAACCAACTGAAAGACGATGAGGTGAATATAAATGTTAATTTTAGACATAGGGCCAATTAGGAAACATGCAGTGTATGCTACAGCATGAAGTTGCTAGCTTTCTATTCAAATGTACTAACTCCTGTACTGTAATTTTATGCAGAAGAAATATTCTGGTGTGCACCAAAATATATATTTTTTTTAATTTTTTCTCTAGATCCCTTTAGGGGCTCCATAAATATGTGTGCCTATACATATCAATCAAAATATAACTTTGAAAAATAAGTGGATATTGATGCCGTTTATAAGCCAGAACCTTATAATTTATTCTGAAATGACATGAACTCAATATTTGTATGGAGCTATCATTAATGTCATTAGGTACAAGTGAAACTTTCTTGAAAAGAAAAGTCAAAATGTCTGCAGGAAATGGATTTGTTCCTTTACACAACTGTTGTTGTACGTACGTTATACGTAGGCGATTAAATTGAACCCTAATCATATTTACAACCTGAACACATGAACACACAGGTTAGCAGGTAAAATAAATACAACTTTGTCTGTTGAAGCAACCTTCATTGACAGTAACTATAAAGTGGTACTGTAACTCAGTGTGCATTAGGAAGCTGGTACCAGGCAGGCCATGATCCCGGCCTCTCTGGAGGTTAAGGGCCCCGAGGTCCAGAGGCATCCCTCCCTGTGCCTGGAACAGCCGCTCCGTCAGCTCCTCCACCATCATCTGACCCGCGGTCTGCAGCTTAGCGGGAGACAGCAACAGGCCTCGTAGCACGGGGTCGATGCCGCCTGATAAATAAAATATACGTGGGAGAAAATGAATGACAGAAACACAAAGAATAAACCTTGTGGGACTCAGTGAATTACAGCATCGCGCTTTACCTTCCTGCACGACCCTCCACGAGGCGAACAGCGAATGATGCAGCGGCAGCGGGGGGTGCTGGGAGTTGGTGGTGTATCCTGGCCCCAGCCTGGATACTACCGGTTGCACGGTGACGTGGGCAAAACGGAACGCAGCGGCCGCGAAGGCGTTAGCGATGCTGGGGTCCACGTCAGGATCATAACCCTCATAGGGAGCCATCAGGCGGGACATGGCGTTCTCCCCGAGGACCCGCGGCAGGTAGTGCTCCCATGTTAGGATCTGACAAGATAAAAGAGGCAGGTCAGAGGCGATGATCTCGCAGCTGGAGGTAAAAGCTGAAACTGCCGGTGGTACCTGGTGAACGGCTCCCATGATCTTGCGGGCTTCTTGATAGAGTGTGTCAGGGCTCCAGTGAGGGTTGAGCAGGTGCAGCTCTTTCACTAGCCGGTTGTGCTCCCTCAGGAACAGCGTGTGCAGCGCAATCATTCCCAGGTGTTCGTTGGCTCTCGAATCTCCTGTAAAAACATTAAATCGTAAGAGACAGATCTGCTGCAGCCTGCAAACCCCGCCCCCCAGAAAACCACAGCCACTCACCAGCCTGGAAGCAGGATGTGGTGTTCTCCTGTGGTGCGGCTCGGTCCAACGCCCCTGCAGCGGCGGTGGAGTTGCGAGGGCCGCAGGGGTCCAGGTGAGCCTGACGACGAGGCAGGAAGGGCATGTAGGCCAGGTCCTGGTCTGAGTGCTGTGGGTTGAGGGCCATTAAGCCCAGAGGAGAGGAGTGGTTCCGCAGCTCCCAGGCCTGACTGCTGGAGCTGCCGTACACCATACTGGCATCTACAAAGGAGGTGATGGCGTTCAGCTGCTCCCGGTGGCGATGAGGCCGAACTCCATCCACACAGCTTGGAGCA
The DNA here is from genome assembly GCA_030544235.1 of Lepturacanthus savala. Lineage (NCBI taxonomy): Eukaryota > Metazoa > Chordata > Actinopteri > Scombriformes > Trichiuridae > Lepturacanthus > Lepturacanthus savala. Next base: position 21,264,078 of record CM060465.1, read on the forward strand.
GAGCGGAAGAAAGGCATGCAGCTCTGGACACCGTTACGAGGATCTGACAGTGGGATCTAGGGACAAAAACAAGAGAAGTAGCTATATATATATATATATATATATATATAAATAAAGGATCTTAATAATAAAATCCTTAATTTAAAAACTGCATTTTGTGTTCAATTATGTCGTATTTGACTCATATTTAAATTAGTTTGATCTGAACCAAGTGTGAAGGGGGGTCAGGAAGGGGGCAAACACTTTTGCACACCATAATTGCATACGTATAACACACAGAGCAGCTGATGGGCAGAACATCACAGACCTGTATGGGGAAGCAGGGCGTGTCCCGGCTACAGGTGTGGGTGCAGTCAGCTCCCGTCCTGAAGGCTGCTGTGCTGGGGCTCTGAGGTGTCAGCACCACGTCGTGGTCTATCCACTGACCCCACTCCACCAGCAGGTGGGACAGAGTGGAGTCCAGAGAGATGTTGTCGTTATGAGTGAAAAGCACTTCCTGGGACACCAGCCGCACCTGCAAAATAAATAAATACATGAATAAAATAAAAACACCAACGTGAGGAGCGATAAGAATTAGCAGCTGACGGGATGGAGGACGACCACGCGGATCTGACCGGAGGCAGGCTGACGTTGTGGTACGTGTGCTGCAGGTCCCAGCCTCGGGGCGTCCCCCACACATCCTCGTACTCCGGAGGCAGCCAGCGGGAATACGGAACATTTGCAGCCCCCCATCTGGGATGTTCTCTGATCAGGACAGCACAAATAGACAAACGGTTACCAAAAACACAATGGGAAACAAAAGAGACATCCAAGACAGTCCCGCTCACACGGACCTGTTGTTGCACACTCCAGTGATGGATCTGTAGCGCTCAGACAGACAATCTGTGGGACAGCTTGGTTTCTGCAGCTCAGTGGAGCAGCCGGTCACCTGCAACAGATTCTCCACATCCCCTTCACTCAGGAGCTCTTATGGGGACAGAAAACACAACAATTAATGATACTATTAACAAAAGCAACTTCTTCATTAGCTCTTACGATATACCAAAACTGTTAGTAACAACATTCTCCTGAAATGTTGTGTGCATGTCAGAGGCCTGAACTATGACAAACATATACAGAGGAACATGTTATCAGAATTCCAACTCATAGAAATAGGATTTTGGGAATGTGAAATAATAGTAGTTGAAATGCTTGGAGCTATTTGGACAGAAATGCCTCTTCGTGTTGTGTGCTGTTGCCGTTTAGTACCGTGCGGGTTGGGCTGAACCATCATGTGCGTGTAAACCATCTCTCTGATCAGCTCCACCGTGTTGTCCAGCAGTTCTGCAGCCCGGATCTGAGTCCTGGTTCCGGCTTCGGTCTGTTTGAACTGAGCCAGCAGATCACTGGGCCTCAGAGCGCCCTCAGATAGAGACTTCTTCACCCTGGAAACAGTCAAAAGCTTGTTGGTGCGATCACAACACCGATTTAAACTTCATGTCAGATCGATGCTTAACTACAAGGATTTTTACCTTTCACTTGTTCGCGCATAGGCAGCATCAGTCAGCTCTATCGCCCTCTGAAGAGCCTCCTCCACAAATACAGATCCAAGATACACAGTCCCTGGGATAAACATAAAACATCACATCGAGGAGGCTTGCTATCCGCTCTTTTCAGCAATTATCAAACAGAAATCCTACCTGAGGAGCCGTTAAACACTCTGTTCGATGACGCACGCTCAGGAAAGGAGAGCAGGACAAGCGACAGCCCGAGCAGACAGAGGGACATCTGAAACTAGAAAACATCTGGCTGAACACCTCAGATTGTGAAGTTCATGGTCCTGAGTGACGTATTCAAGCAGAAAAACAACAGAAACTTACCATGAGTGCCGTGTCCATCTAGATCTGTGCAGAGAGAAACTAATTCATAGTGTCTTACCACCGCGCTCACCGCGGCTCATCTCTGGAGCCGACAGGTGTGTGTTTGTGTGTGTGTGTGTGTCTCAGAGCGTCGAGGCTGCCTTTTATACACTGGCAGCAGGACCAACAGGTATGTGCAGAATCCCCTTATCTGTTCTTCTGGTGACAGGAACGCAAAACATCAAACACTGCACTCACTGCCTCGACCTAATAACCTTTTAAATCAAATTTACTTCTGTCGTCTTGCCCACGATGAAAACCCTCTGTCATATTTGGATCATTCCAAATAAATGAAACGCTTTTACCCATCCATATCTGGAGAACAGATGTTTGTACATCTTTGCAGGAGCAGACGCCATCCACCACACAACAGTAGGCGACTGAAAAGACGGATTCATTTCATATTTCAAAGCAGCCAAATCGGAATTTCACGGTAAAAAGTTGTTTTTTTTTTTTTTTTTTTTTTTTTACAAGCATGTCAGTGTGTTTGCCACATGCCAAAACGTTGAATCTGATTGTCCCGGTGCCAGTGACACAGACAGGTGGGTGAGCTGGAATTCTGGAAAACGATTATAGATGAAAGCGAACTGTGAAGGATGGGACACAAAGGTCAAGATGACTGCAGTTAATACGTTGGGCAGGATGTTACCGACTCATAAATAGTCGTGTTCTTTAAAAATCGATTGTGAAACACCAGGACTTCCCTCTGCCTGCTTCTGCTCTTTCATGCTCCAGGTGTGTGATACCCATCATATGAGTCATCAGTCCCATTTCATTACATTTTTATTAGTATTATCTCTGCTGAACCGCCTCTTACGCATCATCTAGTCTACGTGAAGGGATGAAGACTGTAGAAATCTGTTCTTAGAAATGTCCTATAATTGTCCTATCTTCACACAATAATGGGAGCTTAGTGGTGCTGTTTTTATTTTAGTTTTATGCTTAAACAGATTTGTTCATGTAGGCCTACACTGCTTTGGTAAACTCATTTATTTGTATTTTTCATAAGGAAAATGGTTCCTTCAATATTGCTACTTTTTTGCCTAGAGAAAAACAGGAAACCAATCTAGGTTTACATTTGTTTTTACATTAGTTTGACATTTTTAAAAAAGATTTAGGTTTTAGGTGAAATCATCCAGCTATAGTTTTATAAAAAAAAAAAACAAAAACAAAAAAAAAAAAAAACAATAGATGTACCATGATGTTTTATACAGAGTTTTTATTCATATATTACCTAGTTAGAACATTTCACTGTTGTTGATAGTTGATTTTGTTGTAACAGCAGGATATTGTATGATTTGGCTTCAAAGTCATAAAATATTTGATTATCTGGACATGTGCACATGCATTTCAATCATTACAATATCAGTAAAACAACAACCTCCTGTACAATCATATGAATATTGCTGAATATTGATGAAAATTGCAAGTAAATAGAATAAAATACTCAAAAATATTTTGTGCAAAAAAAAAAAAAAGTTAGAAGTTAAATAGATAATACTGTTTTCAATGGGAGTTTAAGTACCATCATCTGAAATAGGAAGCTTTGACAAATAAACAGTGTATAAATGAATCCACAGCTTCAGCAGCAGTTAGTGAGGAGACTCACATCAAGTGTTAGTTCTGTCGTTGGGCCGAGAAGAGTTTCTGATCTTGATTCAGGCGTGTTGAGACCACAGGAAGCGATCGCAGCGCTCAAGCATCGTCTGAATTGTCGCCCTGAAACAGAAAAGAAATACAACTGAAATATCTTCAAGATTCTATTTGTTACACTGATTCTTTTTGCTTATAGTTGTCCCTATTTTTTTAGGTCAGTATCTAGTTGTTGCAAAAGACTAAGAGACAAGGGACGGCTTAATTCTGCTCTATGCTCCAATTTAACAAAATTTAACAAATTTAACATCAATGGATTAAAATGTTTGCTTTCTTGCCTTATGATGATAGAAAACACTGCTTCCTATTCTTATGACTAATTAAACTTTACTAGGTTGGTAACTGGCACTCTGGCTGACCTCTGCCTCTTCTCTGTGACTCGCAGCAGCTCACAGACCAGCTTGGAGTGAGGTGAAAGGACCAGCTGCACGCCACACTCCTCCAAGATGGCCATGGCTCGGTCCGGCCCGGCTGTCCGAGCCAGCAGCAGGGTCAGGTTCTCTGGGCTGACCTTCTCTCCACAGTCCGCTGAGCCATTGGACAAGCTGCTTCCGTTCAACCCTGTGGTCTGCTCTGGGATGCTGCTGCGCCGTTGAGACATCTGGATCAGGAGCTTCCACTCGTCCAGCGTCTGTGGCTCAACTCCTGCAAAATGACAGAAAGAAAAAGAGCATGGTTGAGCTCTCAGCGCTGTGTATGCTCAGTTTCTGTCTGCCCAGCAACTTAAATGTTGACAGAATTATTGAGCTGTAATGTTGAAACTGTTGCATCACAGTTGTGTCCCAGTTCAGGGGCTTTAGCTGCGAAAGCCAGAATCTGTATCCTCTTTAGCCGGAGAGTTACTGGAAATGAATTATTTTATTATTATCTTTTTTGTTAAGCTTGTATTAATAAATATTAAAATTGAAAACCATGTAGTTATTGTAGAGTGAACACAAGTAGCATCTTGTACGACTGTACATATTACTTGTATTATTTGACTGACTGACTTGACTGTATTATTTGTACAATTTCCAGTATCTTCAATCTAATTAAAATTGAGCCAGCCATAGCATAAAAAAAGACTAATGCGTTAATCAGGTTTTTTTTTGAAGCGTTAAAATGATTTCAAATGAATCTGTATTTTGAAAGCACTAGTAAATACCAGTAATACACTTGAGTAAGCACCATGGTTTATGATTATCAACAGCATATTCTAATTTCTACTGTCATTTGAACTCAAGCAAAAATAAAGAGGAAAACTTCCCTGTTCACCATAGCTCTTTTTTTCCCAGAAAATGTGAATCCACTGTGATTTATCATCTGTTTTGGCTGGTGGGCTCATATCTTGTGGTATGAAGAAGTTACAGTGACAGTTTTACCGTCTGGTTCCTCCAAAAGGGTGATGTCATCCAGCTGACAGATGGTGGATAAGGCTTCTGTGCGGCGCTGCAGCTCACGGCAGAGGTACAGATATCCCGTCCAGTACCTGTAAACACAGATATTATACAAAAGGTTACAAGGCTTACTTTCTACAGGGTTCCCCCTCCTAACCTGGAATTATTTTCCAGGACTTATTTGCCAGGACATTTTCAGCTGTTACAGAGACAAGTTATCATGTCATATACTAATACTTTACTCTATAATGTGTGTCTTAATATGCAATACTTTTTATTTATTTACATATATGTCTCTTCTATTCATTTCATTATTCTATTATATATAAGATGCGTGTCCAAAAATATTTGGTTATCCAGGATAATGACAAAGACTCTTCAGTGAAGTCAAATTGACTGATTGATATCTTTAATGCTAATTTAGTCACATGAAATCACATTCATAAGTTAATAATTTCCAGAACATTTGACCTTTTTTTCTCTCATTTTCCATATGTTTTCCATAATTGGAAAATTGGTCAATCATTTTCCAGGTTTTCCAGGATGTGTGGGAACCCCATTTCTACCAAAATCAATAAAATAATTGAAAGTACCCGTGACTGCGGCACATTTCTGCCATCTTCTGTTTGGAGGAAAGATCTGCAGGGAGACGTATCAGCAGAGACAGGAGGCGTCCATAACCCCAACTGAAACAATGAGAGTGCCACCTGCAACAAGAGTCTCATTTAGTCCGTGACGGTTCTTATTATTATTGTAATTATTATTAAAATAATCTCTTACAGTATCAGAATCTTACAATGTTGTTGTTAGCAAAAGTGTTTGTTTTTTTTTTTTTTTACATAAAACAGACCTGGGCAGTTCATCAGGGGTTAGGGTATCACAGTGCTGAGGAGCATCATGGGTAAGTGCGAGCTCAAGCCAATCCTGACGCAGTGATTCTGGTTCAAGAAGGGACTGCAGAAACGACAACCTGGAGGAATAAACATACGATTCAGCAACAAAGTGGAATCAGAGTCTTTTTTGCTGTTCCTTACACAAAAGGATTAAAGTTGGACTTTAGTTGTACCTGTGCTCCTCAGTTCGTGACTGGACCAGGTTATCCAGATACGCCAGGAAGTGGCTTTGTTGAGCCATAGCCATTACGTCTGCAGGAGTTATCGTGGGATAGAACTGAGAAAATGAGCGTACGGCCGCCTCCCCGTGCTTCTCATACAGCCTGCATAGTAAAATGGTGTAATTACTTCATAAGGTCCATCACATCAACTTCAATAAGTATGGATGGTGTAATAGAAAAAACACAGGTAGTGACCTGTGTAAGTGTGCGAGGAGAGGAGGGGCACTCCAGGCCTGCAGCTCCCGCAGACTGCGTAGTGATCTCAGTAAATCCCCTCTCTGGATAACCTCCACCACCTTACTGGACTGAGTGAGATCTGTGGAGAATGAACAATAGTTTCCGCTTTTCAGAAGAGTATGTAAGATGAAAACAGAAAAACATAGTAATAAAGTTAGCTGGCTATAGGCTCCACTACTCCAGCACTGAACTGACAAAATGTGACCATCAGTCAGATTTAGGGCCGAAAACTTTTTCTTTGTTATATTCTATGTGATTTTTGGCTTTTTTTGGCTATTCTGACAAAAAGTTTCTATTAACTGCAATCAGCAAAAAAAAAAAAAAAACAACATTTTTTTAAACTGGTCAAATGTTGGGGGGGGGGGCTATTAAACCAGAGAGATACAGTTAAGTGATACAAGGAGAAGCTTCTGACCCAGCATGGCCTCAGTGAAGGAGTTCTTCACCTCCGGCTGCTCCTGGTAACAGAGCAGACACATTCTCCTGATGCGCTCTGGGTCCAGCAGAAAGAAGTAGCGGCGCAGGAAGGTCGTGCAACCCAACGCTCGCTCGTCTGTGCTTTTACTGAAGCAGCTCAGTTCTGTGTATAATGTGGCCAGCTGGGTTAGATTGACCAGGAGATCTGATGGCACAGGTTTGGGGGAAACCACTCGCACAGGTTCTGCAGGACTCTCGTTTGATCCTACAGACTCTTGCTCGTTGTCATCTGCAGTCAGCAGACTCTCAGGCTGGTTCTGTTTTTCTCCGGGCTCAGAAGGCTTGTCTGCGTTTTCCTCTGTAGCGACCTCCACGGGTTCTCTTGATGGGCAAGAAGACTCCTCCGGCTGCTCTGAGGAGGTGGTTAGGTAATCCCTCTCCCATCTATGTTCTCCTGACACATCTACGTTCAAATCACCCACAGCAGCTGCCCCGAGCTGTTCGGGTCCAAGGACTCGCTCCAGCACCGGCAGCCACTCCAGCAGAGTCTCTCCCAGGCAAGCTGGATCCAGTAGCACCAAGGGATCTTGGATCTGGGAGCTGATGTTGAAAAAAAAATGTAGCATTTAAATACCAGAGTATGTTTTGCAAAGAAAAAGTTGAAAGGAAAGAAAAAGGACAGCATTCACCCCTGTACTTACACAGCTCGTTCTGTCACTGATCGGAGTTCCAGCATGTCAGCCTCTGTGTTCGGCATCTCATCATAAACCCTGGGACCACAAATAACATTCACCAGTTCTACCCGATTTACATAATTATTTTACTTATTCTTAGCTCAAAGTGAGGTAGAAAGAAGTAGTCCCTTATTTTAAAACAGCACACAATCTCATCTGTTCTTAACTGGTTTTGGTCCACTTTCTGTACTCACTCATTTTCAATTTCTTCTGGAAAGGGAGCACAGGTTGACATGTCGACTTGTCCACTATCAGGCCGCTGCCAGAGCTCAGTGTTGATCTGGAGCGTGTTGATCTTCTCTGTTGTCTTCTTGACAAAACTGGAAACGCTGTGAAAAAGGAAATTGAATCAAATAACCTTTCTCTAATAAGATGACGCCACACAGATCTGACAACCAGAAAGGCAAACGGGTGAAACCTTTTCATATGGTAAATGAGTTTGATCTTTGGAAAATGAAACACACACTGCATGCTTCTACACAGCACTTCACAGCATGCAAATAGGTGTGGGCCTTCAGTAGAAAGGGGAAGTAAGCTGTCAAGTAAGCTGTTGCACTTGAATATTAGGTTATTTTAGGAGTTTCAGTCCTTAAGAAAAAAGTGAAATGATACAAACTCACAATAACTTGATCAGTATCCAGATATGCAACTCAAAAACTGCAGCTACATGCCTCTGTGGTGCAGGCTGCTGTCACACTCCGCTATTTAAATCTGTTAATGTGTTTCTCTGGACGTTCACCTGTCTTTGACAGCCTGCAGTGCGATGCGGGGAGGTTTGTGGCGGAATGAGATAGGGATGTGGAATGGCAGTCCTTGCTCAGATCGTTCAGCGTCCATTCGCTCACTGCTCTGTGGATCTGAATAAAGATTGGGGCAAGAGCCAGAGGAAAAACACAGAAGGATGGAGCACCAGAAGGCCACGATGAGAGGGAGGAGACAAAATGCAAGCAAATGGAGCAAAGGTGCCAGACACCACGATAGAGAGAGCGTAAATTAAATGCTGCACAATAAAAAAAAAAAAAAACACAGAATGGTGATGTGTGTGTATGATACAATGGAACAGACAAGAAACATAGTATTAACAACACAGCATTTATAAAGCAGGTCCACCATCAGCGTGGTCCTTCAGCAAATTTGGCACAGCGTAGCAAAATTTTTGATTAAATGAGTTGTAATGTTTATAATTTCAAATCAAATCACTTTTATTGGCAAAAATACAAGAATTATAAAAACAGGTACAAATGATCAATATGAAAAGGAGTCAAATTATTATCAGTCACACATTTATATTGATTAATCTTTCAACAACTCATGTCCCCAAGTCCAAATATCAGTTTCTTAATCAGCTGGTGACACAAAACTGAAAATAATTCACTCTCTATTCATGTTGAACTCAGAAGAAAAGGAGTTTGTTTCTGCTATAGGCACATACAGCAGTCGGAAAGAATGACAAAAGAAACAAGAAAGTATGTGTGTGAGTGTTGTTTATAGGTTTCTGTTTTTTTTCCCCCATCATCGAGGACATTTTATTTATATTATATTGACTTTGATTTGCTCTGTTTGGCCTGTGAGTGAATGAAATTACCTGATGTAACGCTGGGTCCTGCATGCACATCAGTCACTGTAAATATATTTGTAGTATTTATTCATACATTTATATCTCAGTGATTCTTCCAGTGTTTCTTTATTATATTTGTGCCAGAGTGTGCAAAGTCCACAAAAACTAGAGGTAAATAAAGAGTTTTTCAGAATAAGATATCACAAATCAGCTGTTAATTGATTATTATTGTTATTACACTGCTACCAGTTTTATGTGCAATTATCTCAATAGATGAATTGTTTATTCTATTAAAAGGTCCCATATTGTTCACTTTCCCTGGATTTTATCCGAAGCTGTAATATCCTTAAGTACCAAAAATAATCTCAATATAGATTTACATCTTCCCTCTCCAACCGCCTCTCTAGAGCTCTAGAAAGAACAGTTTTTTTGTGTCGCAGCCTCTCCTGTAATTGGCTGCATGAATGGAGGTGACTGTATAGTTCAAGGAAGTCTGAGCCATCAGCTCAACAGTTTCTGAATAGGGGTTGTGTCCATTTCTTTGTAGATTAGGCCTTTTGAAAGATGGAACAGTATCTATATACACCATATGATCAACAAACAATTAAAATCTCACTTTCTACATCATAGGACCATTAACAAAAAACCAAAAATCTACTGCTGTTATTCTCAAATATTGCAGACACATAAGCCGTTTGTTTGCCTTTTTTGCCACTTTCATAGACAGCATTTGTTTACGGTTCATATCATTCCACCATTCATCCAAGCAGCTGAAGGTCAAGAGCAAAAATCTGCCTCTTACCGTGATCCACCGGTTCTTCTTCCTGCACAAAACTAAACTCCTTGAGCCGCTCCTCCTCTGACATGGACTGATTGATGAGGGAGCTTGTCTCTTCATCTGACTGGCTTCCTCTGCGGCTGATCACACGATAGATTCCACAGTCCAGGACGTTGAAGCTCTCCTGGATGATAAAAATAATGATCGTTATACGGTTTAAAGATAGTGCAAGCTTCTGTTAAATTAGGCTCATACAAACAATCTTCTGCTTTTGCTCATCACTTCCCTTGTTAAGGTTTTTTTTTCCATTTGTAACACTTTCGACTATGTTGCCATTGGACAGTAGAAAAGTGGTATGACATGATGGGAAGGACAAAGCCTCATCTTAAGCAAGGTAAACAAACCACATGTATGAGATCATGCTTGAGCTCTAGTGTAGGTCTAAATTAAATTAACTGGGTTGAGATGCTGAATCTTTACCAATATCTCCAAAACTCAGCCAACACATTTACCACACCACATCATGTCCTTTATGGTTGTTTTTTGTGAAATTAATTGTGTAACAAATGTTTGTATAACCAGACTCAACTTGTTCTTTTTAACCAGAAGTTTCTTTCCAAATAACATATTTGGATGAGAGTGTGGAGTTGCCACCTGTCACTCAAAGTGGTAATCCTGAATTATACAGAATTTTATGCCTTAACAAAATGTAAATGGAAGAGTTTTTATTTTATTTTGTACCAGGCTGCAGACTGTATATTTCTGCTTTACCGTTTGATATTTTAACACAAGGGTCTATGAGGGATGACACACTTCTACAGGCGACCTCAAGTGGCCATTCGAGGAACTGCAGTTTTAGTCACTTCATTGGACTCACTACTCTGGAGTTTGCCCCTTGATACTCACATGTGAGGAGATGCTGCTTCTGCGACTGCTGCAGGCAGAGTCTAGAGGCTCTAGCTTACTGATCACTTCCTCCAGTTGGCCGATCATCTCCAGCTGTGTGCTGGAACTGAGCTGGGACACAAGGTATTCGAGGCGGTCGATGGTAATCGATTTCCTGGCCTGCATGAAACAAGAAAGATGAACAAGGCTTTCATTTATGATTCATCAACAAGTGTGAAGATGGTTTTTAAGATTTACTTTACTGATTCAAAGTTTAACCTGTTGTATGTAAACTTTCTAAGTTGGCATGTAAAGTCTGCAGCTTTTTAAATCTGAGTTAAAACAATAATCAGGTGCTCATACAAACATCATCCATCACTGTCTCTGCATTAAAAGTATATTTCTATTTCTCAGCCTTAGCACCTGCCAGTGTTCAGTATAGGCAGCAGCAGCCATCTTACCCGGCCGGTGGTGATAGCGTGCTGGAACATACAGCAGATGGTAGCAGCCAGAGACCAGAACTCCCTACGCAGCAGGCGCTCGACGCAACGCTCTGCAGATAACAGGAAGAGGTGGGACAGACGCCCGCTGCCATGGAGACAGAAGAGCTCACTGCGATAAACTGCAATGTCAACCAAATCTACAAAAAACAGAAAACAGGTTTGGTTCAATTGACCGTACAGTTCCTCAAACTGGAAGATGACTATGGTGCAGATGATTTCCAGAGGGGAAGTACTTCTTTATATCTCTGTCAACACATTCATGATGACTGTTGGTATGTTTTGGAGTAAAAAGGTGTCAAATGCACCTTTGACTTCTGTCCACAGAAGAACCTGGCCATTATGAGGTGTGAAGATATAAATAGCTGAGTCCGTCCAGGTCAGCAGGTTTTGGTCTCTACAATAAAAGTGAACAGACAGTCACAGAGTCATCTGGATCTTTTACAATGTCATTTTTAAAAGATTTTACTAATCATATAGTTAATGTTACCCTATTTTCAATACTGTATAAAACCCCACAAAAATATGTGATTAAGCCTAAATACTGATGCTAAAATATATGAAATTACCCAAAATAAAGCAGTTTAGGGAAGGCAATAGACTGCGGGCTCTTCTGCACTGAGTTGTAATGCGGCTCATTTCTGCAGGTAACAGGGGAACGAAAGACAAATTAGAAGTGTATGATTTTACAGCAGATGACTTAAAAGCAGGTATATACGGCACCTGTAAGTGATGAGTGGCAAAGGAGGACAGGCCAGCTGCTGTTTGAACTGATGGGTGCTCAGAACCTCGCCGTTAAAACTGGCTTCCCATATTCGAGACCCTGGCCGGGCACAGTAGAGCAGGGGAGGCTGACCCACCAATAATCCCCTGTTCTGGGGAAAAAAACATGCTCCGTACTCTCCATCACGCTCCTTATTTCCAACACGCCAGAACTTCTCCCTGAAGGCAGGAAAAAAACACTGCTGAGAGACAGACTCAATGGAGAAAGCAGATTCTCCACATCATATTCAGCTGAATGACTGTTTTTTTTTTTTTAAGTTATGAATTATAACTGTTTATACTGCGCAAGTTCACATGGTCAAATTATACAAAATGAATCTTATATGACAAATATGATCAGTCTTTCAAATACTAATGAATAGTTTTCCTTTATAAATCACCACAAAAGTAGAATATGAACACAACTACGCCAGCACCCACCTGTCCGTGTCACAGAGGTAGCAGCGGCTCAGGGAAGACACCAGCAGGCGACCATCTTGGTATCCGAGCTGGACCACTCTGGAGTCCACGGTGGTGACGGTCTGAACTGGAAAGATGACGAATGCTGACCCCTAGACACACACCAAAAAATATTTAAAAAAAACAAATATGGATTTGATATGAATAAGCATAGTGCATGCCAAAAAATTATCCACATAATTTAGTGAGCGGGAGTCACATCAGATCGAGAAATGTCAGTAATCAAATACATCTTGTGGTTAAATAATTTCTTTTGATTGCTGCCTGTTGCCAAGACACAGACGTCACACAACTACTATATATGCGCAAGCTACATTTTATATGTTATTGAGGAACATCAACAGTGGTGGATCAATACCTTTCCAAGCTTGGAGGATCCTGCGCGCAGACAGGACACCTTGCCCGCCGAGTCGCCGACAAATACTCTGAGCGCGCTGGTGTCCCAGCAAAGCACGGTGACGGCGTGACCTCTGTGCTCCCAAGAGACGCTGACCCGCTCTGGACGACCCCGCCTCTCCAGCTGCAGCTCCCACACCACCACCAGACCCTGACTAGACAAGAGACCCACACCAGCAGCCACCATGAATATTACAGTAACAGAACCATGTATAAGAGGGGAAGAGCAGTCTGGCATCAGGTGACATGGCGGACAACTTTGTTTTAAGGTAGAAGAGTGTGAAACGTTTCTTTGCTTCATGTACGGGCTCTAACCTTGTTGCAACCGCGATGAAGTCTTCATCATGAGAGCAACATGACACCTGAGTGATAGCTCCCTCCTGAAAGAGAGTCAACGTTTCTGAATAAGAATTTGAGAGAAACTGACTGGGAATGTATATGACACAGACATGTGTTTCATGTGTATTTGTATCAATTAACACAGGGTTGCTACACACTTTATGCAATCAAATCTAATGTGTTTAAAGTCCTAGGCAGAGAAAATGTAATATCCTTACCACACCAAAACAAATTCAGATGTAGGATGAGCTTCATGTATGTGACAAATAAATGACTGATTGATGTTAGAAGTCAATTTTGACTATATTTATCAGGATACTTTTCTTTATGTTTCATATCTATACAACAACCACAATGTAATGCGACAACCTACAGATAAGCAGGCATCACTTCAAAATTTAAGACCAAACCTAATTTAAAATAAGACTTGAGACATTTTATGAACTTAAACTATGATAATCTAATTTAAATAAGGAATAAGGACAATAGTCGAAGAAGTAAGTCAACAGAAAAACTCAGTCACACATTACCTTGTGAGTAAGGATAAGTCTTTGTTTCCAGCCCTCCCTCTGAATAAGATGCAACCCTCCTGCTGACGTTCCCAACGCCAGCCACTTCCTTGACACCGCCAAGCAGGTGCACTGCAACATAAGACACTCACATTTAAAAGGAGTTGACTGTTCAAAAAGAGAGAAAAGAAGACAGAGAGTATGACATGATAACATGCTGAAAAGAACGCAAGGTACACAAGGTGCATGCCCAAAAAAACTTAAAAAAAAACTTAAAATAAAAAAAACATATACTTACACTTATATAAATAAATAAAAAACAGTTAGTACTGTTTTTCAGAGACAAAATGCCACTAGATAATAATGTGTTGTTTTTTCTACAACAGACAAGGAGACACTGGGAACCAATACATTACATATAGTGGGCAAATGTACAAACTCACAACACAAAATATTTACATGTGTATAATAAAGTGGAATTATAAGTGGATTAGGTGGATATTATTATATCCAATGGTAGAACATAACAATACATACATACATATATACAGTAATCTAAGTATGTTTTAAAGAGAAATAAATAAATATATTTTTCTCCTCTCCTTTCTTTCCTTTTCCCTTGATTCTATCTTTCTTTCAAGACTAAAGACATTTCTCTGTTTCCTGCTGCCTTGTGTAAGCCAAATATTTACTTGCTCCTTGCATTGTGACTAATATATTTCGCATTCTCAATTCCTGTTCCATTTTTACTTCCTTTATTCTTCAATCATTGATTCTATTTAATTCATTTTTAATGTTTTGTTTGAAGAACATTTAATAGCCCTGTGTTGAAATGTGCTGTATAAATAAAGCTGCTTAAAGACATTCAATTATGTCAAAAAGCTTCCAAGTGTGATTTAAGTGAGACTCCCTTGGACATGTGATGGTGAAAACTACCTTGAGCCTGCCGGAGTCTAAACGGAGAGCAGAGAGAAGTGGGTCCAGGCAGTCCAGCTCTGCCAGGACATGAGTGTGGTTCTCTGGCACAACTGGAATCAGAGGCATCATCACTGGGGATCCTGCACAACTGAGAGAGTACAAGACCATTAAGTATGAAGAAAATGTGAGGGATTCCTCTACTCCCTCACATACCACGGCTCTGCATGCCATGTGGCATCATATGACTTTCAGTAGTGTAGTGACTTTCACCCTCCCAAATTGACCAGTCATGACTCCACTTTAAACTGCCTCCAGCTGGTAGCCCCCCTCTCCCCAAAGGGAAGATTAATGTCCTGACAGGACAAGAGACGACACCATTTTGCTGGAAAGTTAGCACAACATATTGTTATTTGGTTTGAAAGCAGAAGTGGAAATAAACTTGTGGATCCTTACTAAAGAATAATCACATACTGAGTGTAAAAGCATTAATAGTTTGCACTCAATTAAGGTACCAAAACATAAACGCTCCTCAGTATTTAAGCAGTTTCCACAACTATCTCAGAAAGTGGTGAGAAGTAGCAGTGAGCTCTGACTTTTGTCTCTATTTGTTAGCACTCTACTGTGACAGGGATGTATGTTTGGGTGCGGATAGGAACTTCAGATTATTCCACACGGTGGTTAAATCTGGACTTCAGACTGCCACTGATTGTATGATCTATTTCTCTAAAGATAGTATGGTTTTGTGTGTGCGTTTGTATTGCTTTTCAGTGATTACCACTGATTTTTCAGCTTGAATGCCAGCCTTGTGCCTTTGATCAGAGGTGGAAAAAAAATCAGATAGTTTACTTGAGTAAAAGTTGCAATACGCCAATTAAGTTTTTCTGCTACAAGTGAAAGTCCTGCATTGAAAAAGGACTGTTCGGAAAATTACCTCAGCATCAACAGTAAGTGCTCAAAATCGGAAAAAAGCCATGTCAGGATTATCATTTAGTTAATTAAATGATCATTACTAATGCATTAGATGTACGAATTGCAGCTGCTGTAGTTAGTTTGAGGTGGAGGACATTTTTTTATGTATGGCAATGAACTGGATATGTTTGGGACTTTTGATCATAACAAAATTAGACACTTTTGGGCGTAATGAAACTGTAATCAACATTTTTCATCATTTTCTAACATCTTATAGACCACATGACTAAAACAAAAATGATTAACAATGAAAATATTCATTAGTTGCTGCCCATAGAAATATAATATGCCATAATTCCAAGTATTAGTAACTAATGTTACTACTACTACTATAAATGTAGTACTGTAATGTCAGTTTGTATCAGTGGTGGAAGAAGTACAGTTTTACTTAAAGAAAAGTAGAAATAATCTAGTCTGAAAATACCCCATTAAAAGTAAAAATCCAGAATTTAGTGTGAAGTAAAAATACAGAAGCATTATCAACAAAATGAATGGTCCCATTTAAAAGTGTTGTTATTATAGAACATTATAATAATGTTTTACCCACTTACAAATAAGTATAAGAATATTTAAACGGTCTAATTCATCAATGTGGAGACAATTCTAGACACTTTATATACAACTGTGTACATCTATCACAGTACTGAATCTCGTCATATATGTATTGTGTTTTTATGAGAAAAGGTGTAAAGTAGCCCTAAAAAAGTACTAGTATGTCAGAATTGTTAACTTTACATCGTGGTACTAGACCAGTCATGTTTGTTGTGGGTAAAATGGTGGTTTGTCGATGAGTTAAGTGTCTTAGTTAACTTTAAATGGGCGGCTCAATTCTCATCAGCGTCACGGGACCCGTCTGCTGACACCGATGCTAACATGTCAACATCAACGCTAAATAGCTGTCACGTCTTACTAGAACACTAAACACCGGCTGAAATATCCTAAATGAATCTGACGGTTTAACGACAGCGTGTGAAAGTGTGTGAATTGTGCCAACTAGAGCCTCCATATGTGCAATAACAAGTTAGCATGCATGCTAGCTGCTGCAACATGCCGCGTCCCGTCCACTCGCAGTTTTCTCACAACTCACCGGAGGATTCGGGTCGTCACTGCAGCGTTTCCTCTTTACACATCCCCACCACAGCGCTGCCTTACATCCCTGGTTCTATCCGGGGCTCTTCTGGAGAAAGTCAGCGGTCACTTTGACGCTTTCTAGCCGAGCTGTCACGGCTTCGCTCAGCTGATTCGATGAGGACACTTCCTGAAAGCAGCCCCCCCCCCTCACAGCACCAGTGTTTCGGATTGAAGAGTGACCGTGTTATCTGCTGACTTTCGACCCGAATAACGATCAATAGGGGGAAGAGACAGCTCGTCTTTTAAAAATCATGTGATCTGTGCTACGAATCACACATGTTTTCACCAATTTCAAAAGGTTTAACAAGCGTAGAATAGTGAAATTCTTAGTAGTTTGTGTGAAACGTCTCGTCTTGCACGATATACGTCAACAAGTCACAAAAGCTACTATCGGGTCTATTTAATTAAGTTTCAGTCTTGACTTGCAATATTGTTTTTTAAATAGACACATTGGTGATTGATTCATGGCACAAATCAAACAGGATCAAAAGATAAACGTAAATTCAGAATAAAGTTGAAACTGAGTCAACAAGGAATAGTCTTAAAAGTTTAACTGAATTGTGGAACTCACCCAGATGTTCCAAAACAGCATTTAAAAATAAGAATATTAACAAATATAAAATCAAAGTAGGACATTATTGTAAACAACAGATATTTATTGTATTATTTGTTTTATTTTTGTATTTTCTTCTTGTACCTTTTCTCAATTCTTTTGCCATAGAAGCAAAAACCTGTAACTCGAATTAACCTATTAAGTATAAAGGTTAAATGAAATACATTATAGTTTACAGCATGTAGATTTGTACATTGGTTTTGATTCAAGGATTCAATAATTCTTTATTGTCATATTGTCATTCAGCACATACGATATACATATTTACGTATATATATATATATATATATATGGTTTTCTGAGTAACAGATGGCTGAGGCCAACCAGGCGACATCTCACCAGATAACCTAAAGTGAACAGGTCCAGCACTGGGCAGTGTTGGGAAAGTTCAATTCAAGAATTGTAAAACAAACAAGTTGATAGTTCATTATTCTGAACTCAAAATGAACACGTTCAAAGTTTGCTTTCTTTATTTCTGTTGCTGCCCAATTATTTTGCAATGGAACATTCTCTTATCCATCCACTGGCAGCTGCCAATCGTCACGAAAAATCAAGAAAACTATAAGCTAATTACTTTATACGTTTTATCAATGGATCTTTGTGTCAGTAGTTTCCTATTATGCAGAAAGTACCAGAGGTGTCGCAATGGGACACTGTAAATGCAATGGTCATTTTATTTATTCTGCAAGAACCAAATTACGATGCTGCCGTTCAAAAACAAATCAACATGCATACAATCATGTTGAAGGAAAATCTAAAAGTCTGTTCAATCAGTGGGGCAACAGTCAATTTATTTATTTTTTAATACAATTCACTTGTGATTAATTTCCTTCAGTTTTTAGACAGTTCCTCGACTACAGGTGCACAAATAAAATTTGACCACTTGTTCTGCTCACTTGTGCATCTACTTATTATTATTAAATAAATCACAGGAAGCCATATACACCTATTATTAGTATCATCATGATGCCTGCATTAATATGAATGTTTTTCCCTTATTAACTTCCTAAGTGATACATACCCAACAGCACACATACAGGTAAACACAGCAGCACTGACAGGAGAATCCAGATGAACGTTGCTGTGTTGAGAGACTTCAGGACAATAGAGATATGGAGTCTGAAATATCTCAAATATAATAATATCTCAAAGTATGGCATGGATCCATATTCACACACAACCTAATAATAATAATATATAATATTCAAATAAAATGTATATACAATAATTATATATGTAAATCAATTCATCACTCCACAATCAAGTCCCTCACAAGAAAATGAAAAAATGGTGGTAATAATAATTATCCTGAATCAAAAAGTTTTTTAGTGTTTATTATTTTTAATAATGTCACACACTAAACGTATGCATGCATACTCATGTCCCTGAAACATGTTCTATATACTACATATACAGACAGACACGCAAGCACTTCTCCACCACTCTGTAACAGCATTATACAACAATATTAATATGTTATTCGTTATTGTAATTCGTTATTATTTTTCATGCAAAAAGACAGAAGTAAGTATTGTTTAAATTAGATCTATCACCGACTTATTATCTAATTTGCGTCTTTTTCCATACATCGGAATACACTAATTCTTCAAGGCATTCTATAGCAAGACAATAACATGTACAGCGCTGACTTTTCTATTTTTTTTTTTTTTTTAGATATTAGTTGATAGTCAAATGAGAACTTCGACGAATGTGGGATTAAATACATTTTCTTATTCCCACTGCTTTTCGAAATTAATTCGAGGCTGCGTGTCTCCTGTTCTAACTTTAATGACGTCCATAAACATATAGTGCAGTGCACGAACAAAAGAAAAGTAAATAGCCCCCCCCCCCCCCCCCCCCCCCCTTCATTTACTGGCCTCCTGTATTTAAAAAAAATCTCGGATGTCCATTATTCTGGACTGACCACTGACAGATGTAGTCTATGATCTGTTTACTCAGTCAAGGCGAGTATTTTGAACAAATGAAACGAAATCACACCTTCAGACGAATGAAGCCGCGTATCTGAAGCGCTGTGGAATGTGGCATAGACAAAAGCGACAATGACGTCACCATAGAAAGATAGTCAGGTGCGGTCAGCGAAACTGAATGAGTGTAAGTGCGTCACCATTGACTAGTGACGTAATCAGTCAGCTGGGCCTCTCCCTCGTGACGTCATTGACACTGTCTTTGATCATTGGACATCAAAGACAGAAAGTTTATAAATAGGACCCCGTGACAATTGTGTGGCTTCCCAGCGAACGAACACATTGGACATTTACGCTTGCGTGCCTACCAAAACAAATACAAATGGGTCAACTAAATTCAAAAGAAGCAACAAGACAAGAGATAGCCTCACCTCAGATGAGGTTTAGAGGCAATAGGCTCCCTCTGAACAGCGATTCCCAGTTGGCTCCTGAGGCCAATCAATGGGATGAAGGTGAGTCTTTTAAAGCAAAAAGACGGGAAACCGTTCCACTCAGGTTTGAAGTAGAAGGCAAAAGGATTCCTTTGCCTTCTACTGCTTCAAAACCCCCGTTTCTGCATGTGAACACACCAGAGGAACAATGTGGGCCTAAGAATTTATCTAGCCTGGAGAATGTTCTGCCAAATTTGGAAATTAAAGGAAAAAAGGTGCCTTTTTCTTTAACTGACAAAAAATCACTGTCTCAACATGTGAAGGAACCAAAGGAACAATGGGTGTCTCAGAACATATCTAGTCAGGAGAATGTTCTGCCCATTTTGGAAATTGAAGAAAAAAATACCTCCTCTTTTTCTTCATTTCCTCAAAGATCCCTGTCTCCACATGTGAACAAACAACAGAAACAATTTGTGTCAAGGAGTATAGCTAGCCAGAAGAATGTTGTGCTTGAGTTTGAACTTTTAGGAAAAAAGATCCCTCCACTTTCTAATACTTCAGAAGACTTCCTGTCTCTGCCTGCGAACAAACCACAGCATCAATGGGAGTCTAGAAAAATCTCAAGGCAAGAGAAGGTTCTGCCTGAGTTGGGAGTTAGTGGTAAAAAACTCCCATTGCTTTCTGTTTCTTCTCTGTCATTGTCTAAGAACAAACCAGATAAAGAACCTGGCCAGAGTTCCAGACCTGACCTGATGGGAAAAAGCACTTCTGGGGAGAAGGCTTCGGATTTTATGTTTTCTTTGGAAAATACTAAAACCAACCAGGATGAGTCAACTAAAAAGAACAAAGCGTCAGGTGGGGTCTTTAGCTCTGTGTTCTCGATGCTGACAAACATGAAGAAACGGCTGAAAAAAACAAATCAAACACAGAAGTACATTATTTCTGTCACTGATGAGGACCAGATCTGGGCGAATGAAAAAATGTCTATGGCAGTGGAAGAGAGCGAAACAACATCTATGAAAAAGCTAATGGACAAAGAGAAGCCGATCAAAACACAGAAAGCTGCAGAAAATAAACAAGAACATGAGCTCCAATACTGTGAAGAGAAAGGGGAAGAGGAAAAACAGCTCCTGCATATCAGGAAACAGAGGAAAGACAATTCCAAAATGGACCACACCACACGTATCCATCCCCAGAAAATTCAAGCTGATCACTCTAGTACCATGAGTGAGAAGAAAGTGAAAAAGAAGGCGAAGGAATTGCATCCTAATATAGTAACTGAAGGAGCTTCTGGGAAGAAGACTTCAGATGGTACACTTATCCATCCCCAGAAACTCCAAGGTGAACACTCTGGTACTAATGAAGACCTGAGTCAACAGAAATTAGACCAGTTCAGTTCCAAGAGTGAGGTGAACAAAACAAAAAAATTGAAAAAGCAGGCAAAGGAATTGCATCCTAATATAGGAGACAGAGGAGCTTCTGGGAAGAAGACTTCAGATGCTACACTTATCCATTCCCAGAAACCTCAAGGTGAACCCTCTGGTACTCATGAAGACCTGAGTCAACAGAAATTAGACCAGTTCAGTTCCATGAGTGAAGAGAACAAAAAGGTGCAAGACCTGAAAGAAGATGGGAGCATTTCTAAAACAAAGGAACAAAGAAAACTGGGAAAAGACGACAAAAAAATGTCACATGGCAAACTTGAAAGTACGTCACAAGCACACAAAACAGGAAAAAAGACCAATGAGTTGGAAGATATGAACAAGGAATATCTGAATACCATCCAGGCACTTGAAAGAAAGGTGGGTCAACTAGAGCAAGATAAACTTGACTTAGTAAAAGATACCCAGAACAAGGAAATGTTGGCAAAGGCTGAGTCTGAAATATCACTCCATATTAACACTATTATGGAGCAAAATGATCAAATCAAATGCCAGGAAGATATGATCACAGAATATCTTGATACTATTCTGACACTCAAAACAAAGTTGGACCAACTGGAGCAAGAACAAGAAGAGACAGTGAAGCAGCTCGGAAATTACAATGCAGCAACTACAATTGAATATCTGTGCAAAGAGTGTAAGGCAAAGATAACTGGTGAGAAAATCACAGATGATATGGATTTGGATAATGACAAAGAAATCCAGAAATCCAAAAAAGAGGTGAACCAGCTAAAGAAAGATGAACTTGCCCAATCAAAGAAAATTAGAGATCATGAAGAAGAGGCTTTGAAAGAGTTAAGAAAGCCCAAGGGCAAAGAACGCCAGGTACAGCTAACTGACGAGGAAAGAACAGAACGTGTGGATTTAATTAATGATAAGAAGATCAAAGAGTTGAAAGATATGAACAAGGAATACCTTGTTACCATCCAGACACTCAAAACACAGGTGGGTCAGTTAGAACAAGATAACCTTGCCTTAGCAAAAAGTACACAGATCAAGGAAGCATTGGCACAGCCTCAGATGGAATCACAGCTCCAAATCAAAATCATTAAGGAGCAAAATGATGAAATCAAACATCAGAAAGATAAGAACAAGCAATACCTTGACACAATCCAGGCACTTGAAAAAACAGTGAGTCAGCTAGAGCAAGATAAACTTGTCTTAGAAAAAAATACCCAAGACAAGGAAATGTTGGCCAAAACTCAGTTGGACATATCGCTCAAAATCAAAACAATTAAAGAGCAAAATGACCAAATTAAACACCAAAAGGATATAAACAAGGAATACCTTGATGTTATCCAGGCACTTGAAAAAAACTTGGACCAACAAGACCATGACAAAATTGCCCTAGCAAAGGAAATACAAACTCACAAAGACGAGGCAGTGAGGCACAAGTGGATGTATACGACTTCGAACTCTCGGGTGGCAAACCTGAAGAAACAGCTGAATAGAACAAACGAAGAGCTCAAGGCAGCTGAGGCATTGTTAGCTCAAAAGGCAGACGTGGAGAAGGAGAGAGATGATACACTTAAGAAGCTCCAGCTGAGCCAACGGGAGAACAATGTGTTAAAGAGGAAGTTAGAAACATCAGAGGGATGTGCTGCAGCATATGATAAGTACAGGATTGTTGCAGAAAAGAACTTAGAGCTGACAGACCAGGTAAGGGAGCTCAAGTTAAAAATCAGAGACAAACCAAACATCCCTCAGCCCCCCCTTGTGAACAAACGAGAGGACCGGTGTGATTCCAGGATGCTGGAGGCTGTTTCACAACAGTTATTACCTAAAAGAAAAAGGACCCCTTTGCCTACTCTTATATTAAAAGAGTCCCAGTTGCCCAGTGAGACCAAACCAGAGGACCAAATTGAAATTCTAGACATTTCAAGGCAGTACAGTCCGGGTAAGTTTGAAGTTAGAGGTGAAAGGATGTCTTTGCCCTCTATTATTTCAAAAAAGTCCCAGTTCCCCTATGACAACAAACCAGAGGACCAATTAGAGCCTAGAGAAGGGAGTGGGCAGGAGTTTCCGCCCAATTTGAACATCAGAGGCAAAGGGATGTTTTTGCCCTCTATTTCTTCCCAGTCCCAGTCCTCCCGAGATAACAGACCAAAGGACAGATTTGACCTGATCAAAAGATCACGGCCAGAGAATGTCCCATTCTCATTTGTCGACAGAGGCAAAACGCACTATTTGCCTTATATGTCAAAGACTGACATATAAGGCAAATTGTGCTTCTTGTTTCATGGATTGGATGATTGAATTCTATCAGTAACAATGAAGGATTTGATTATCCAGTCCTCCAAACTCAGTCAGTAGCACTTGTGTAGTCCTTTGCTTCCCATCTACAGGCTAGCGAGGGGCCCACCTCAGCACAAAACACTGTTGTGGGCCCCTTGTTGGCCTGTAGATGGATGGACCCTGGAGTGGAGGTACAGATGGCCTTTTGGGACAGTGTTTCCTGACCTGGAAATGCTGCCTCTGCTGGGGGCTGAATCCAGCTGTGGCTGGGATGCCTCTGTCTGGTAAACATTGGCTGGGCTTGGTAAGGGGTCTACAGCAGTGCTTCTCTGCACTGGTGTGGGCCCCTTGCTTCCCAGATACAGGCTAGTGAGGGGCCCACCTCAGTGCAGCAAAGCACTGGTTTGGGCCCCTTGTTGGCCTGTAGATGAATGGGCACTGGAGTGGAGGTACAGGCGGCCTCTTTCCTATTTCCTGATCTGGCTCCTCTGTGTCCCGCCACAAATTGTGAGCTGTCTCTGCTGAGGGCTGAATTCAGCTGTGACTGGGATGCCTCTGTCTGGTAAACATTGGCTGGGCTTTGTAAGGGGTCTATGGCAGTGCTTCTCTGCACTGGTGTGGGCCCCTTGCTCCCAGCTACAGGCTAGTGAGGGGCCCACCTCTGTGCATCAAAGCACTGGTTTGGGCCCCTTGTTGGCCTGTAGATGAATGGGCACTGAAGTGGAGGTACAGGCGGCCTCTTGGGACAATGTTTCCTGATCTGGCTCCTCTGTGTTCAGCCACAAATTGTGAGCTGTCTCTGCTGAGGGCTGAATTCAGCTGTGACTAGGATGCCTCTGTCTGAACATTGGCTGGACTTGGTGAGGGGTCTACAGCAGTGCTTCTCTGCACTGGTGTGGGCCCCTTGCTTTCCAGCTACAGGCTAGTGAGGGGCCCACCTCAGTGCATCAAAGCACAGGTTTGGGCCCCTTGTTGGCCTGTAGATGAACGGGCACTGGAGTGGAGGTACAGGCGGCCTCTTGGGCATTTTCCAGATCTGGCTCCTCTGTGTTTAGCCACAAATTGTGAGCTGTCTCTGCTGAGGGCTGAATTCAGCTGTGACTAGGATGCCTCTGTCTGGTGAACATTGGCTGGACTTGGTGAGGGGTCTACGGCAGTGCTTCTCTGCACTGGTGTGGGCCCCTTGCTCCCAGCTACAGGCTAGCGAGGGGCCCACCTCTGTGCATCAAAGCACTGGTTTGGGCCCCTTGTTGGCCTGTAGATGAATGGGCACTGAAGTGGAGGTACAGGCGGCCTCTTGGGACAATGTTTCCTGATCTGGCTCCTCTGTGTTCAGCCACAAATTGTGAGCTGTCTCTGCTGAGGGCTGAATTCAGCTGTGACTAGGATGCCTCTGTCTGGTGAACATTGGCTGGACTTGGTGAGGGGTCTACGGCAGTGCTTCTCTGCACTGGTGTGGGCCCCTTGCTTTCCAGCTACAGGCTAGTGAGGGGCCCACCTCAGTGCATCAAAGCACAGGTTTGGGCCCCTTGTTGGCCTGTAGATGAACGGGCACTGGAGTGGAGGTACAGGCGGCCTCTTGGGACTTTTCCAGATCTGGTTCCTCTGTGTTCAGCCACAAATTGTGAGCTGTCTCTGCTGAGGGCTGAATTCAGCTGTGACTAGGATGCCTCTGTCTGGTGAACATTGGCTGGACTTGGTGAGGGGTCTACGGCAGTGCTTCTCTGCACTGGTGTGGGCCCCTTGCTTTCCAGCTACAGGCTAGTGAGGGGCCCACCTCAGTGCATCAAAGCACAGGTTTGGGCCACTTGTTGGCCTGTAAATGAACGGGCACTGGAGTGGAGGTACAGGCGGCCTCTTGGGACTTTTCCAGATCTGGCTCCTCTGTGTTCAGCCACAAATTGCAGGCTGTCTCTGCAGGGGGCTGCGTCCAGCTGTGGCTGGGATGCCTCTGTCTGAACATTGGCTGGACTTGGTGAGGGGTCTACAGCAGTGCTTCTCTGCACTGGTGTGGGCCCCTTGCTTTCCAGCTACAGGCTAGTGAGGAGCCCACCTCAGTGCAGCAAAGCACTGGTTTGGGTCCCTTGTTAGCCTGTACATGAATGGGCACTGGAGTGAAGGTACAGACGGGTCTTGGGACAACATTTCCTAATCTGGCTCCTCTGTGTTCAGCCACAAATTGCAGGCTATCTCGGCAGGGCGCTGCGTTCAGCTGTGGCTGGGATGCCTCTGTCTGAACATGGGTTGGACTTGGTGAGGGGTCTATCACAGTGCTTCGCTGCACTGGTGTGGGCCCCTTGCTTCCCAGCTACAGGCTAGTGAGGGGCCCACCTCAGTGCAGCAAAGCACTGGTTTGGGCCCCTTGTTGGCCTGTAGATGAATGGGCACTGGAGTGGAGGTACAGGCGGCCTCTGGGCCTTTTCCAGATCTGGCTCCTCTGTGTTTAGCCACAAATTGTGAGCTGTCTCTGCTGAGGGCTGAATTCAGCTGTGACTAGGATGCCTCTGTCTGGTGAACATTGGCTGGACTTGGTGAGGGGTCTATGGCAGTGCTTCTCTGCACTGGTGTGGGCCCTTTGCTTTACAGTGACAGGCTAGTGAGGGGCCCACCTCAGTGCATCAAAGCACAGGTTTGGGCCACTTGTTGGCCTGTAAATGAACGGGCACTGGAGTGGAGGTACAGGCGGCCTCTTGGGACTTTTCCAGATCTGGCTCCTCTGTGTTCAGCCACAAATTGTGAGCTGTCTCTGCTGAGGGCTGAATTCAGCTGTGACTAGGATGCCTCTGTCTGGTGAACATTGGCTGGACTTGGTGAGGGGTCTACGGCAGTGCTTCTCTGCACTGGTGTGGGCCCTTTGCTTTCCAGTGACAGGCTAGTGAGGGGCCCACCTCAGTGCATCAAAGCACAGGTTTGGGCCCCTTGTTGGCCTGTAGATGAATGGGCACTGGAGTGGAGGTACAGGCGGCCTCTTGGGACTTTTCCAGATCTGGCTCCTCTGTGTTCAGCCACAAATTGCAGGCTGTCTCTGCAGGGGGCTGCGTCCAGCTGTGGCTGGGATGCCTCTGTCTGAATATTGGCTGGACTTGGTGAGGGGTCTACAGCAGTGCTTCTCTGCACTGGTGTGGGCCCCTTGCTTTCCAGCTACAGGCTAGTGAGGAGCCCACCTCAGTGCAGCAAAGCACTGGTTTGGGTCCCTTGTTAGCCTGTACATGAATGGGCACTGGAGTGAAGGTACAGACGGGTCTTGGGACAACATTTCCTAATCTGGCTCCTCTGTGTTCAGCCACAAATTGCAGGCTATCTCGGCAGGGCGCTGCGTTCAGCTGTGGCTGGGATGCCTCTGTCTGAACATGGGTTGGACTTGGTGAGGGGTCTATCACAGTGCTTCGCTGCACTGGTGTGGGCCCCTTGCTTCCCAGCTACAGGCTAGTGAGGGGCCCACCTCAGTGCAGCAAAGCACTGGTTTGGGCCCCTTGTTGGCCTGTAGATGAATGGGCACTGGAGTGGAGGTACAGGCGGCCTCTGGGCCTTTTCCAGATCTGGCTCCTCTGTGTTTAGCCACAAATTGTGAGCTGTCTCTGCTGAGGGCTGAATTCAGCTGTGACTAGGATGCCTCTGTCTGGTGAACATTGGCTGGACTTGGTGAGGGGTCTATGGCAGTGCTTCTCTGCACTGGTGTGGGCCCTTTGCTTTACAGTGACAGGCTAGTGAGGGGCCCACCTCAGTGCATCAAAGCACAGGTTTGGGCCACTTGTTGGCCTGTAAATGAACGGGCACTGGAGTGGAGGTACAGGCGGCCTCTTGGGACTTTTCCAGATCTGGCTCCTCTGTGTTCAGCCACAAATTGTGAGCTGTCTCTGCTGAGGGCTGAATTCAGCTGTGACTAGGATGCCTCTGTCTGGTGAACATTGGCTGGACTTGGTGAGGGGTCTACGGCAGTGCTTCTCTGCACTGGTGTGGGCCCTTTGCTTTCCAGTGACAGGCTAGTGAGGGGCCCACCTCAGTGCATCAAAGCACAGGTTTGGGCCCCTTGTTGGCCTGTAGATGAATGGGCACTGGAGTGGAGGTACAGGCGGCCTCTTGGGACTTTTCCAGATCTGGCTCCTCTGTGTTCAGCCACAAATTGCAGGCTGTCTCTGCAGGGGGCTGCGTCCAGCTGTGGCTGGGATGCCTCTGTCTGAATATTGGCTGGACTTGGTGAGGGGTCTACAGCAGTGCTTCTCTGCACTGGTGTGGGCCCCTTGCTTTCCAGCTACAGGCTAGTGAGGAGCCCACCTCAGTGCAGCAAAGCACTGGTTTGGGTCCCTTGTTAGCCTGTACATGAATGGGCACTGGAGTGAAGGTACAGACGGGTCTTGGGACAACATTTCCTAATCTGGCTCCTCTGTGTTCAGCCACAAATTGCAGGCTATCTCGGCAGGGCGCTGCGTTCAGCTGTGGCTGGGATGCCTCTGTCTGAACATCGGTTGGACTTGGTGAGGGGTCTATCGCAGTGCTTCGCTGCACTGGTGTGGGCCCCTTGCTTCCCAGCTACAGGCTATTGAGGGGCCCACCAGTGCAGCAAAGCACTGGTGTGGGCCTCTTGTTGGCCTGTAGATGAATGGGCATTGGAGTGGCGGTACAGAGGACCTCTTGGGACAGCGTTTCTTTCATTTATCACTGGCGTGGTGCTTTGCTTCTGTGTGTTTTAATCTTAATGGAACATAAGGACCACTTATGATGGAACACCAAGGACTATGGGCAAAGCAACACGTTTAACACGGTTAAAGTCAAGCATAAACTTGGAGAAGTGATCGATTCGTCGCTAGGAAAGGTTGAAGGCAAATGAGAAGAACTGTGTTTAGGCCACAAGTTAGTCTCGGGCTATGGATGAAGTGCATCCTATTAGAAGGTAGAGTGTGCTTGGTTTGGCAATTTCCATTTTCCAAATGTCCAGAAGAGTGTCAGTGTGTATGTAAGTGTATATATATACGCTGTATATAATTTTACATATTTTCAATATAATATTTATATTATTTTATTATTGTATGTATGTGTTTGAATATATACATGTATATGTATGTATAGATCTATACTTGCATATATATCCTTTCTAATCAATATCCTACCTTATAGCTTATATTCATTATACTTAGACTATATTATACTCTGTATATTCAGATATTTATATAAAAATGCATATAATAAATGTATACAGAATAGGTAACCATGTGTAATTTATTTATTTCTATTTTCCTTATAACTCATAATAATTCAATTCAACGTGCAATAATCTATCATCTCTAATCATATTCATACCATGTGCACTTTCAAATAACCATGTAGGAGGTGTGTATAGGCATTAACTTTTATTCATTTATTATTTATTTTCTCTATGAATTTTTCCTTGTCCGATATGAGGGTCTAAAGACAGGGGATGTGACTTGTTGGAACTTCGATTTCCCTGAGGGAATCTCACCAAAGGGATGAATAAAATCATATCTAATATAATCTCTTAGAAAGTTCCTGCTTACATCTATCACATTTTATTATCTGTACTGATTTTATCAGTTAAGAGACAGACTCGTGTCTGAATAAAGAACTGAACTGAATAAAGAACATGCCACTTGCAAAGAAACAGTGCAACAAAGAGCATCTGTGGGACCGTGGGGGTGGAGAAACAAGTTATGGGACTTTATATATTTTCCTGGTCACGGACTTCTTTGAAACCATATTTGCATCTTCTTCTTCTAATCTTCTCAACAACTATAACGTACATATTCATTGAATCTGTGAACATTCACTTATTCATTCATTTTTAGTTAGATGTCATGCACTCAAGGTGCCCAGACCACAAAGGCTTATAAGACACTGAACAATAAATATGTTATATATCTGGGCTATGCCAATTATTATTAAAGAATACTCAGGAGGCAGTTTGGCATGCTGCCTATGTTACTGATCGACTCAATAGACTGGTGTGTCACATACAAAAGGATCTGTGTGACCCCACAAGCATATCATTAGTAGTAGGTGTTCTGTAAACATCATTGTTTACCGAGTACTATGGGGGCTACTATGGGAGCTACTATGGGGGTGCTAAAGAGCTGCAGGCGTCTCTAGAGCTGCAGGTTGCCGACCCATTGTTTAGTTTATACTCCTGCGTTTTCACTTTTAACAGTGGCAACTGTACGCTAGGCAAAATAAGAAAGTCCAACACAAGACAGAAAAAAGCATGGAAAAAAAACTACACTACTACTACATATTCCGGACTGTATGTACCAGACCTTTTTTTTTTGCCTGTTTTTTCTTTTCTTCTTGTACCGGGATGCAGTGCATGTGTTTGGAGCTCATCGATATCAAAGACTAAATGCTTTTATCTCAAACGTTGAAGTGCAGGCAACCAAATAAACAGAGATGTATAAAGTACTGGAGTAGAGCAGTGGAGTAGAAGTACCAATACCATCTAATCAAAATTACTTGAGTAAAAGTTAAAAGTAACCTTTAAGGGCTTTACTTAAGTGGAAGTAGAAAAGTATTCAAAAAGTTTTGTACTGAAGTATAGCAAGTAGAAGTACTGCAAACTATGCTACTTGAGTACTTAAAGTAAAAGTACAAGTAGTAGTAAAAGAACTGTATATATCAAAGAAAGCAGTCAAAAGTTTAAATTCCATTAGGTTTATTATTATTAAAACAGAGCTCTTTGTAAAACGAGTATCAGATTTTTATGAACAGTAAACATACAGTACTTCTTCCATGTGAGAGTAAAGGCGCATTCGCAGGATGACGTAGCGCGACAACCAATCAGCGTTTCGCTTTAATTCGCGCGATTCGCTCCACGGACTTCAACGGACAACGGAGCCGCGTCGTCCAGGCGGAGCTCCGATAGAAACCAGCCGAGCTCTGTGCACCTCCAGAGGGGATCATGTACCCAGAAATGACGGCGGAGCTTCGGACTTTCAGAGCTGTACAACGCACACGGATGATGAGAGAAAACAAAACAGACGGGGACGCGATGACGCAATCTGGCGAAAAAAAATCATGTCCATCGCGCGAAAAACTCGCGTCAATTGAGTCCGGTGTTAACAGCCCTTTACTGGAGACATTATTTTTGCTGTTCCATCATGCCTGGTGGTGACAGCGCCATCTAGCACTCTGGCATACGAACATTTTTATCGGCCAAGTAACGAGTAACGAAAGCAGCGCATGAAATATATCGGAGTAAAAGTATTAAATTAATCAGTAAAATGTAGTGCAGTAAAAGTGGAAGTATCAGAAAAAAAAAATATTACTCCAAAAAAGTATAGATACTGCATTTTAGTACTTAAGTGCAGTACTTTTACTTTGTTACTATACATCTCTGCAAATCAAAAAAATAAAGATTAATTAAAAAAAAACATTTCCCTTAAATAACACATATTGTACTGTATGTACTGTGATACTGCCCTTCTGGTTTGTGTTGAGTCAACATGTATTTAGAATTTTTTGGAGAAGCGCATCAGCCTACGGCATAGGGGCCTGCGTTGAGCTACGGCGTAGTTACGTACGAAGAAATATAAACTAGGCTTTAGCCTATCAGAGGAAAATGAATGACTCAAAGTCAAAATAATTTAATAACAATATGAAAAAGGAATATTTTTGCAATATTGAGAGACTTGGGGTGACAAAAGTGGAACAAAGATCCACTTTTTTCTTTATTTCCCAAAAAATCCCAGTCTCCACATGTAAACACACAGAAAAGACAGAAAGTTCATAAATAGACCTCATAAAAATGTTGTGACTTAGCAGCAAGAAATTACTTGAGATTTGTGCTTGTGTCTCTTATAAGACGGATACAAATGGGTCAAGTTAATTCTTAAGAAGCAACAAGGCAAGAGACAGCCTCGCCTCGGATGAGGTTTGGAGGAAAAAGGCTCGTTCTGAACAGCGATTCCCAGTCGGCTCCTGAGACCAAGGTGAGTCTATTAAAACAGAAAGACAGGAAGCTGTTCCACTCAGGTTCGAAGTTGAAGGCAAAAGGATTCCTTTACTTCTACTAAAAAAAAAAAAAAAAAATCCCCTTAAATAACACATATTGTACTGTATGTACTGTGATACTGCCCTTGTGGTCTGTGTTGAGTCAACATGTAATTAGAATTTTTTGAAAATGGACATCAGCCTACGGCATAGGGGCCTGCGTTGAGCTACGGCGTAGTTACGTACGAAGACTGGTGACACATGACAAAAAACCAAGACAAGACAACCTCACCGCTGTGACAGAATGTGAACAAACCAGAGGAACAGTGTGGGCCTAAGAATTTATCTAGTCTGGAGAATATTCTGCCAAATTTGGAAATTAAAGGAAAAAAGGTGCCTTTTTCTTTAACTGACAAAAAATCACTGTCTCAACATGTGAAGGAACCAAAGGAACAATGGGTGTCTCAGAACATATCTAGTCAGGAGAATGTTCTGCCCATTTTGGAAGTTGAAAGAAAAAAATACCTCCTCAAAAATCAAAAGTCTGTGAACAAACAACAGAAACAATTTGAGTCTAGAAAAATAGCCAGAAGAATGTTCTGCTTGAGTTTGAACTCATAGGAAAAAAGATCCCTCCACTGTCTACTACTTCAGAAGACTTCCTGTGTCTGCCTGTGAACAAAGCACAGCATCAATGGGAGTCTAGGAAATAATAAGGCAAGAGAAGGTTCTGCCTGAATTGAGAATTAGTGGTAAAAAACTCCCATTGCTTTCTGTTTCTTCCCTGTCATTGCCTAAGAACAAACCAGATGAAGACCATGGCCAGAGTTTCTACAAAGGCAGGAAAGAGAGTTCCAGACCTGAACTGATGAACAAAAGAGCTTCTGGGGAGAAGGATTTTACATTTTCATTGGAAAATACTAAAATCATAGACCAGGATGAGTCAACTAAAAAGAACAAAGCATCAGGTGGGGTCTTTAGCTCAGTGTTCTCGCTGCTGACAAACCGATGAGACCAAGATCTGGAGAATAAAAAAATGTCTATGGCAGTGGTAGAGAGGGAAAAATCATCTGTGAAAAAGCTAATGGACAAAGAGAAGCTGATCAAAACACAGAAAGCTGCAGAGAATGAACAAGAACATGAGCACCAATACTGTAAAGAGAAAGGGGAAGAGGAAAAACAGCTCCTGCATATGGACAAACAGGGGAAAGACAATTCCAAAATGGACCACACCACACGTATCCATCCCCAGAAACTTCAAGCTGATCACTCTAGTACCATGAGTGAGAAGAAAGTGAAAAAGTAGGCGAAGGAATTGCATCCTAATATAGGAGCCAAAGGGAAGAAGACTTCAGATGGTACACTTATCCACCCCCAGAAACCTCAAGGTGAACCCTCTGGTACTCATGAAGACCTGAGTCAACAGAAATTAGACCAGTTCCGAGAGTGAAGAGAACAAAAAGGTGCAAGACCTGAAAGAAGATGGGAGCACTGCTAAAACAAAGGAACAAAGAAAACTGGCAAAAGACGACAAAAAAATGTCATGTGGCAAACTTGTAACTAAGTCACGAATACACAAAACAGGAAAAAAATCCAAAGAGTTGACAGATATGAACAAAGAATATATGGATACCATCCAGGCACTTGAAAGAAAGGTGGGTCAACTAGAGCAAGATAAACTTGACTTAGTAAAAGATACCCAGAACAAGGAAATGTTGGCAAAGGCTGAGTCTGAAATATCACTCCATATTAACACTATTATGGAGCAAAATTTTCAAATCAAATGCCAGGAAGATATGATCACAGAATATCTTGATACTATTCAGACACTCAAAACAAAGTTGGACCAACTGGAGCAAGAACAAGAAGAGACACTGAAGCAGCTCGGAAATTACAATGCAGCAACTACAATTGAATATCTGTGCAAAGAGTGTAAGGCAAAGATAACTGGTGAGAAAATCACAGATGATATGGATTTGGATAATGACAAAGAAATCCAGAAATCCAAAAAAGAGGTGAACCAGCTAAAGAAAGATGAACTTGCCCAATCAAAGAAAATTAGAAATCATGAAGAAGAGGCTTTGAAAGAGTTAAGAAAGCCCAAGGGCAAAGAACGCCAGGTACAGCTAACTGACGAGGAAAGAACAGAACGTGTGGATTTAATTAATGATAAAAAGATCAAAGAGTTGAAAGATATGAACAAGGAATACCTTGTTACCATCCAGACACTCAAAACACAGGTGGGTCAGTTAGAACAAGATAACCTTGCCTTAGCAAAAAGTACACAGATCAAGGAAGCATTGGCACAGCCTCAGATGGAATCACAGCTCCAAATCAAAATCATTAAGGAGCAAAATGATGAAATCAAACATCAGAAAGATAAGAACAAGCAATACCTTGACACAATCCAGGCACTTGAAAAAACAGTGAGTCAGCTAGAGCAAGATAAACTTGTCTTAGAAAAAAATACCCAAGACAAGGAAATGTTGGCCAAAACTCAGTTGGACATATCGCTCAAAATCAAAACAATTAAAGAGCAAAATGACCAAATTAAACACCAGAAGGATATGAACAAGTAATACCTTGATGTTATCCAGGCACTTGAAAGAAACCTGGACCGACTAGACCATGACAAAATTGCCCTAGCAAAGGAAATACAAACTCACAAAGACGAGGCAGTGAGGCACAAGTGGATGTATACAACTGTGGCAAACCTGAAGAAACAGCTGAATAGAACAAACGAAGAGCTCAAGGCAGCTGAGGCATTGTTAGCTCAAAAGGCAGATGTGGAGAAGGAGAGAGATGATACACTTAAGAAGCTCCAGCTGAGCCAACGGGAGAACAATGTGTTAAAGAGGAAGTTAGAAACATCAGAGGGATGTGCTGCAGCATAGGATAAGTACAGGATCGTGACAGAAAAGAACTTAG
Organism: Lepturacanthus savala; assembly: GCA_030544235.1. NCBI lineage: Eukaryota > Metazoa > Chordata > Actinopteri > Scombriformes > Trichiuridae > Lepturacanthus > Lepturacanthus savala. The sequence goes on from CM060465.1 coordinate 21,298,241, forward strand.
AGCTGACCAAGTTCAAAATCAGAGGCAAACCAAACATCCCTCAGCCCCCCCTTGTGGACAAACGAGAGGACCGGTGTGATTCCAGGATGCTGGAGACTGTTTCACAACAGTTATTACCTAAAAGAAAAAGAACCACTTTGCCTACTCTTATATCAAAAGAGTCCCAGTTGCCCAGTGAGACCAAACCAGAGGAACAAATTGAAATTCTAGACATTTCAAGGCAGGACAGTCCGGGTAAGTTTGAAGTTAGAGGTGAAAGGATGTCTTTGCCGTCTATTATTTCAAAAGAGTCCCACTTCCCCTATGACAACAAACCAGAGGACCAATTAGAGCCTAGAGAAGGGAGTGGGCAGGAGTTTCCACCCAATTTGAACATCAGAGGCAAAGGGATGTTTTTGCCCTCTATTTCTTCCCAGTCCCAGTCAGACTAGTGACGTAATCAGTCAGCTGGGCGTCTCCCTCGTGACGTCATTGACACTGTCATCACTGTGATCATTGGGCATCAAAGACAGAAAGTTTATGAATAGGACCCTGTGACAATTGTGTGGCTTCCCAGCGAACGAACACATTGGACATTTACGCTTGCGTGCCTACCAAAACAAATACAAATGGGTCAACTTAATTCTAAAGAAGCGACAAGACAAGAGATAGCCTCACCTCAGATGAGGTTTAGAGGCAATAGGCTCCCTCTGAACAGCGATTCCCAGTTGGCTCCTGAGGCCAATCTATGGGATGAAGGTGAGTCTTTTAAAACAGAAAGACGGGAAACCGTTCCACTCAGGTTTGAAGTAGAAGGCAAAAGGATTCCTTTGCCTTCTACTGCTTCAAAACCCCCATTTTTGCATGTGAACAGAGGAACAATGTGGGCCTAAGAATTTTTTTTTTTAGATATTTTTATTGCTTTTTCCAAGGAAAAGTGAAAAAGTAGACATACAAAGAAAAAAACAAAACAAAAAAAAAAACAGACGATCACATAACACAGAACAGAAGAGCACTTAATAAGCTCCAGCAGAGCCAACGGGAGAACAATTTGTTAAAGAGGAAGTTAGAAACATCAGATGGATGTGCTGCAGCATAGGATAAGTACAGGATCGTGGCAGAAAAGAACTTAGAGCTGACAGACCAGGTAAGGAAGCTCAAGTTAAAAATCAGAGGCAAACCAAACATCCCTCAGCCCCCCCTTGTGGACAAACGAGCGGACCAGTGTGATTCCAGGATGCTGGAGACTGTTTTCTTTCCAGCTACAGGCTAGTGAGGGGCCCAGTATATATATACGCTGTCTATAATTTTACATATTTTCAATATAATATTTATATTATTTTATTATTGTATGTATGTGTGTTTGAATATATATATGTATATGTATGTATAGATCTATACTTGCATATATATCCTTTCTAATCAATATCCTACCTTATAGCTTATATTCATTATACTTAGACTATATTATACTCTGTATATTTAGATATTTATATAATAATGCATATAATAATGCATACAGAATAGGTAACCATGTGTAATTTATTCATTTCTATTTTCCTTATAATTCATAATAATTCAATTCATTGTGCCATAATCTATCATCTCTAATCATCTACCTCATACCATGTGCACTTTCAAGTAACCATGTAGGAGCTGTGTATAGGCATTTACTTTTATTCATTATTTATTCATTTTCTCTATAAATTTTTCCTTGTCCGATATGAGGGTCTAAAGACAGGGGATGTGACGTGTTGGAGCTTCGATTTACCTGAGGGAATCTCACCAAAGGGATGAATAAAATCAGATCTAATATAATCTATCATATCTAATATAATCTCTTAGAAAGTTCCTGCTTACATCAGACCAAGGCCAGAGTTCCAGACCTGACCTGATGAACAAAAGTGCTTCTGGGGAGAAGGCTTTGGATTTTACATTTTCTTTGGAAAATACTAAAACCAACCAGGATGAGTCAACTAAAAAGAACAAAGCGTCAGCCAATCAAAACAAAGAAAGCTGCAGAGAATGAACAAGAACATGAGCTCCAATACTGTGAAGAGAAAGGGGAAGAAGAAAAACAGCTCCTGCATATGGACAGAGGAAAGTCAATTCCAAAACCACACTACATGTATCCATCCCCAGCAACTTCAAACTGATCACTCTAGTACCATGAGTGAGAAGAAAGTGAAAAAGCAGGCGAAGGAATTGCATCCTAATATAGGAGCCGAAGGAGCTTCTGGGAAGAAGACTTCAGATGCTACACTTATCCATCCCCAGAAACTCCAAGGTGGACACTGTGGTACTCATGAAGACCTGAGTCAACAGAAGTTGGACCAGTTCAGTTCCATGAGTGAGGAGATGTTACAGCCGAAGCCGTTTTGGAGTGTGTCTCTCTCTCTCCTCTGTGTGTGTGTGTCTGCTCGTTTTCAAGGCCAATCAACAGATGGGGAGCACCTGCGCTGGTGGACCCGGATTAGACAGACGACAGCCCGCTCTCAGCCAATCAACCCAAGCTCGAGTATAAGAAGCCAGTGGACCCAACACTCCCCAGCCAGCTGTAGCCAGCCGAGCTCCTGTGCCTGTGTTGTAGAAACCTGGTTCGAACCTGTGTGTGTGTGTGAGAATTGTGACCTGCGAGGCACTAGTTTTATTTTGTTGTTTGCATCTCCCTTAGTTCCTGTCCTAGTGGGTGCTATTTAAGTTTTGATTGTTTCTTTTTGTAATGGGATTTATTTTTGTATTTTGGAATAACTCTGTTAGAGTCATTTTTTAGTTTGTGCCTTATTTTCCACTTACTGCACCCTTGGAAACTACCTCAGTTTATATAATGGAATCAAGCTCATTCTTTAATTAAAAACAACTTTTTTCTTAAACCTTATAAGATCTGGGTTATTTGTGTTACTTCCCTTTCCCCTCTACCGAGCTGGTCGTACCATAAAGTGGGGGCTCATCCGGGATAAAACTTTCCGTTAAAGGAGACCTGGCAATCAATTAAAAGTTGGAAAAAATTAAATAAAAGGTAAGCTTGTTTTGTTTTTTGGGAGGGAAAAAAGTTGTTTTTAATTAAAGAAAAGAACAAACAGGAGAACAAAAAGGTGCAAGACCTGAAAGAAGGTGGGAGCTTTGCAAAAGACAAACAGAGCCACCTGTTAAATAAGATGGATGCAGAAAACAATCAAACAAAAACTGAAACGAAGGAACAAAGAAAACTGGCAAAAGACGACAAAAAAATGTCACGTGGCAAACTTGAAAGTAAGTCACAAATACACAAAACAGGAAAAAAGACCAATGAGTTGGAAGATATGAACAAGGAATATCTTGATACCATCCAGGCACTTGAAAGAAAGGTGGGTCAACTAGAGCAAGATAAACTTGACTTAGTAAAAAATACCCAGACAAGTAAAATGTTGGCAACGTATATCACTCCATATTAACACTATTGAGGAGCAAAATGATCAAATCAAATACCAGAAAGATATGATCACAGAATATCTTGATACTATTCAGACACTCAAAACAGAGTTGGACCAACTGGAGCAAGAAAAACTTGCATTAGAAAAGCTAAAAAATCCCAAAGAATAGGCAGTGAAGCAGCTCAGAAATTACAATACAAGAACTAAACTTGAATATCCATGCAAAGAGTGCAAGGCAAAGATAACTGGTGAGAAAATCACACATGTGGATATGGATAATGACAAAAAGACCAGCTAACTGACAAGGAAGGAACAGAATGTGTGGATTTAATTAATGATAAAAAGATCAAAGAGTTGACAGATATTAACAAGGAATACCTTGTTACCATCCAGACACTCAAAACACAGGTGGGTCAGTTAGAACAAGATAACCTTGCCTTAGCAAAAAGTACACAGATCAAGGAAGCATTGGCACAGCCTCAGATGGAATCACAGCTCCAAATCAAAATCATTAAGGAGCAAAATGATGAAATCAAACATCAGAAAGATAAGAACAAGCAATACCTTGACACAATCCTGTCATGTCTCGTCGTAAATGTTAAGTTATCACTCGTGTTGTCTTGTCGTTCACTTCCTTGTGTCAACAGAAGTTGGACCAGTTCAGTTCCATGAGTGAGGAGATGTTACGACCAAGGCTGTTTTGGAGTGTGTCTCTCTCCTCTGTGTGTGTGTGTTTCTGCTCATTTTCAAGGCTGATTTCAAGGCTGATTCACCAAAACGAATCTGTTAGTGCCCCCATTTACACTTCAAAATCCAATCCAAAAAACAATGGGTTATGTCATTATATATACAGTCTATGGCTATCTCCGGGGGGTAAGTGCACAAGTCATGAGCTTCACCATTGTTTCATTTTAAATACTTTAATTTTAATACCATAGGAGTTGTTTAATTTTTTTTTTTTTTTTTTTACGGAACATAACAGAAAGAGTGTTTTGTGTTGTTATGTTGTTTACCCAAGCCATACAGAAGTAGCTTCGCGCCAGACCATGCAAATGATAATAATAGAACGACAAGGTGGACATGGTGGACATGACAGGAAGGCACATATTACAACATTACAACAGTACATGCTATATATAGTAAAAAAAAAAAGGTATCAGCAAGCCTCATTTATTGAGGCAAAACAAATAGTTTGCCCTAATTTGATTACTATCCAAATACTTTTCCCATTAACTAAAACATAGTGTTGAAATAGGAACTAAATAGCTTTCTGAAAATATATATTTTATAAAAACTATGCAATTACTGTACTTAATGTAATTAATACTTAATACTGTACTTAATACTGTAATTAATGTATTTATTAGGCTTTGAAATTGTCCGTGACAGGGTTGACATATTTTGCTGTTTGCATGTTCATTGTCTGCTTGCAGATAATTTATGAAAAGTGTGGGAGCTTGACCAACATGCATTTCTAACAGTATAACATCTATTTAATACAATGAATGTGAAGTTGGAAATGTTGAATGGAAAATATCTTTTTGGGGGGGAAATTGTGAAGTCTCAAAGGCACCTCATGGTGATATTGACTCTTATACCCAAATATAAACTAGGCTTTAAGTCTAATAAGTATAAGTATAAAGCCTCCAATATCGCTGCTTCCGCCTCTAAGCTACGTCTGCCCCAATAACCAGGTCTTTATTTCATCCATTGACTGTTACATTATTAATATATTGCCACAACATTGGCCTTGTAGCTTTTATTGAAAAGTTAGAGAAAAACGTGTTTACTGTTATATACACATGCAATTAAACTGGATGTTATAATCTTAAAATGAAAATGGTAAACGTGTTACTCAAAGTTCTATTAACGTTTGTAATGTATACAATGCATGTGTTCACTAAATGTACCACTGATCATTCACTTCAAGGTGTTTAAAATGTAAGCCCCAGCATGTTTTGTGTTTGATCTTAATTGAATAAACTTATAATAATAATAAGTTTAAGATGTTGTGATTGGTGGACCTTATATAGACAGGTGTGTGCCTTTCCAAATCATGTCCAATTAACTGAATATACCACAGGTGGATTCTAATTAAGCTGTAGAAAGGATGATCAGTGGAAACAGGATGAACCTGAGCTCAATTTTGAGCTTCATGGCAAAGGCTGTGAATGAATGTGATTTCTTAGTTTTTTATTTTAAATAAATTTGCAAAAATCTAAAAAAAAAATGTGTGTGTAGAATTTTGAGGAAAAAAATTAATTAAATCCATTTGGAATAAGGCTGCAACATAACTAAATGTGGAAAAAGTGAAGCGCTGTAAATACTTTTTGGATGCTCTGTAACTTCTCTCTGTGTCCACTGCAACCACTTCTGGACTCTTGTCTGTTGTGTATGGGTAGTGTGGGATATGTGGGCTCAAACTTGAAATTACACACATTCTAAAATTTAAAAAAAGATCAGTGATCTGAACTAGTACGTAGGTTGAAATTTATTTTGCCGACTCAAATTGTTTCACACTTTTACAGTGTCACTTTTACTTTTAAATTTTTATCTTGAAAATGACTTAAATACATTTCCTTGAATTCTAAAGATCTCAAAACTACACTTGTTGAACAGCATATTTTCATTAAAAATTTTATTGGAGAGGGATAAAAAATATAAAGAGGTGCAAAGTTAAGCCTAAAATGATCTCCAATTCCAAAAAATGGTGATCAAAACCAGTCGTGGCAGAAAACAGAAGTCAACCATCAGAATGGATGGAAGAATAACCAGAATGGCAAAGACTCGGCCAGTGATCAGCTCGAAGACAGTCTGGAGTTACCTGTAAGTGCTGTCAGTTAGAAGACGTCTGTGTGAAGCTAATCTATTTACAAGAATCCCCTGCAAAAGTCCGTCTGTTTAAAAAAAAAACAATTTACCAACGAACACATCAATTTTCCTAAAGAGAAACGGAGGTACATTTTGTGGACTGATGAGAGTCAAATCGTTATTTTTGGGACCAATTAATGCTATGGAGTGGCAAACCCAATTCCCGGAACCTTAATCTAATCAAGAACTTGTGGGGTGACATCAAAAATGCTGTTTCTGAAGCAAAAACAAGAAATTGTGGAATGTTGTTTAAAAAATCTTGGGAGTGGAATAACAGACGAAAGGTGCCCCAAGTTGGTTGACTCCATGCCACACAGATGTGAAGCAGTTATAAAAAAAAACTGTAGTCATCCAACTAAATATTAGTTTACTGATTCAGAGGATTGCTAAATTCTAGAAACAAAAAAAAGTTTGTACAAAATAGAAAAAGTTATGATATTGTAAAATCTACGCTATTTTTTGAACACACCCAATTAAACAGCCTTAAGAGCGTGCATATCATAAATGCTGGGTCTTGTTTGCCATGTAGAATTAAAAAATATAACAAAAACCTGGATTATTCCGGTTAGTCACATTGGACTGCTATTATTTTGAATACTACTGTATTTGACCTCTGACAGTCCTCAGAGGTCAAATCTCACTTCCCTCCATATCTGAAAATTAACTTTATGGTGTATACCAATTATGTTAGAAATGTCATGTTTCAATCATAAAATGAACAATTGTTATAAGGGTTAACCCGCTGTACTATAAGTGATGGGAGGCTAAAATCCACAATTTAGTGCAATTGTTCTGATGGTTATTAGGCTTCAGCTGTATAGTCAGTAAAAATAAAAAAAAGTATAGTCAGATCATGTAGATATGTCACATTAGTCTTAAGCATAAAATTCATGGTGAAAGTATAGTAACAAAAAGAGGGACTTGGGCATTAATAAAGACTACTGTCAAAGGATATTTATATTTGGATGGACGAAGCTTCAGATACAATTTTAAAATTTGTAAAAGGCTTATGGATTTTACCCCATCACTTATATAGTAAGTGCAAAAAAAAGGGCTCGTCTAATGGTCAGTGTGAACATAAGGAATGCATATGAAAAGAAAACAAGCAATTTCAACATTGATTAGGCCACCTTGTTTTAAGATGGACTTGGAAAAATTGTGAACCCACCCTGAAATGAAACGCACTAGTTTCATGAACAAAAGCTTTATGCCTCACTTTAATTCAGAGTAATATTTTTTTTTGTCCAGTGCAGACAGAAGGTTTACAGACATTACAAACCAGTGACAGTGTGATTTGAGTCACACACACAAATGCACTCGAGTGTGAAATGTCTTTACAGTATTGCTATATTCACTTCCTCTTTCGCTCCAGATTTTCAGGAACCTTGATCCATAAATAGACCCAGCGCTCAGAGGGGCTCCTTGTATGTCCAAGCTTTCTTTCAATGCTCTATGCAGTGATGAAGCACATGTTGGCAGTTCTCTGCTTGCATCTCACGCTTCAATCTGTTATCCTGAGAGCCTTTCTGATTTCTAGCTGAAATTTGGTCATATTACACCATTATAAAAGTCCCATTTAACCATTACCTGCATTAATCTCTCATCCATTGAAAAAAAACAAACAAAAAAGAAACTAATTACAGTTATTTGTGACTGAGATGTAGTTAGTCTCTGTTGAACATTTGGGGATGTAGCAGCGTCCATCTATATCCTCAAGCCCCTGTGAACCATGTCCCATCAGGCTGTGATCTGTGGTATCATCACAGCAGTCTGGAGGGCCCTCACAGGCCATTTGTCCATATAATTTAACGTTTTCCTTGTCCTCTCTTTGACAAAACATCAGACCTCAGGTTTTCCTCATCATCCGCCGGGTTTGCCAGAGGTGGAACTTGCTATAGGCTGTCTGCAGCATCTCCTCCAAATGTCCTGTAAGCTGAGGGGATGTCCAAAATATTTAATACAAGGAAAACAAAATCACCTAGTATAGACTTTTGTGTGATTATTATTCCTTAGAGACTTACATTTGTACTTAAGTACTGACGTTGAATCTTTTCCTGAAAAGGACAGAGCTTGGTCATCTGAAATCTCTCAAGGTTTGACTTCATTTTCATCACCTATGTGAAAAGCACATAATGATGAGAATAGTTTAGGGGAAAAAAAAAAACATGAGGAAAAACAGAAGGAAAATGTTTCCTACATTTTAATGAGGTAAGAAGACCATATGCTATGGTAATAGTGATGGAAATAAAAAAAACAACAACTTTATATTAATTATAAGCTGAATGAAAACTGTTTAAAGAATATAAATTATTTTTTGTATAGCATAGTTTGAGGAAAAAATGCAGATATTCATCATATAAAGAAATCTATGGTAGGCGCATGCAAGGTTTATTGGCATTAAACAGCATCCAGCAGAACAGACCGGAATGGAATATAAGATGCATAAAAGTTTTAATTAGTATATAATTCAAACTAAAGATTTTTGGTAACAGATCTCCCTCCACAAAACACCGCCATGTGTCTACAGTAGCCCAGAACAGACAAATCAAACAACAGCTCTAGAGACGGCTTTTTACATTTGTTCCGAGCCATAGGTTCTTCTACATGTTTTGGATACTCTGTTGTAATCTGCAACCTCGGTATTAGATGCTGCTGGAAACTACACAGCCCAGGGGCATGCATAATTTTTATTTTTTAAAACCACATAGACATGCTAATCATTGAGTTTTATGTACCATAATAATAATAATAATAATTGGCCTTATGAACTGAATATTAGTTACCTTTTCCTCCAAAAATGGTGTGTTTACAGGAAAACAGGACCAGAAATGTCTCAACAACTCTCCAGCAGCTGCATAAAGATGCTTCAACTCTCCTTGAACCTCAGTAGGTACCATCTCTGGAAAAACAGCAAAGGATGAAAAGGTAATTATTCAGTAATTAAACAGAAAACCTTTTTGGGTAAAGGACATGTTGATACTTTTCAAGACAGCATTCATGTTGACAACTTTAAATCGATGATTTAGTGGAAAACCCACAAAGCATCAAGATTTTGTGAGAGCATATGGTTTTACATCAATTCATCAAATTGAAAACACGTACGATTTATGGCTTGCTGTGCTCCTGGCTGCATGAGGATGCCGCCTGGAGAAAGTGCTGCAATGGCGGAACTTGCTGCTGTGCTGGACAACACCTGTAGAGAGTAAGACTGTGGTTAATCATTTTATAAAGACATCGTACATTGTTTTAACCTGATACACATTTGTGATTATCAGCAGAACTGGAACTCTGGATTATTTCAAAATATTTTAACAAAAAAAATAAGTGCATAAGGTGATTTTTAATTACAGTTTCAGCACTGATGCCTGCTAATTTGTTGTAATTTTTCGTTTGTAATATTGTAATTTGTTTGTTTGTAATATAGACTGGAATGGGAGATTCCATTTCATCTTAATCTAAATCTTCTGCTATGTGTAGAAAACATACTGTATATGACAATGCTATTTCTATGCTTGCAGTCAGATACAATTAAGCATTTTCATTGTTATTTCAATAATACAAGGTCCAATCAGAATTATGCCTGCAAGTTTTTAGTGAACAATTATCAATAAATAAAAGAGTATTGAGATTTATTTCAGTCAAAGAGCAAATTAGAACAAAGCTCCCAGTATGTGAAACATACTGGGGAAGGAGGAGTTGAAAAAGGCGCAGGAGGAGGTACCAACAGGATAGAGGAGCCAGACATATGTTGGATTACAGATATCACTGACTACACTGTGCAATGTTTTACCCAACAACACTATCAAACCGGGTTTATGGCTGGATGCTTTCGACAATTTGTGAACGTGAAGCCACTTTGTTACAGGGACAGTGTGATTATATTAGCGGTATTACATGTCAGGGCTCCCAGACTAAGCATTTACATTATTGGCTGACTTTTCCCATACACATCGGTAATTTCTAATCCCAACACACTCAACAAAAAATCATTAGAACCTTTATTGATTAAAAAAGAAAGTTAAAAATGCTGATGTTTAAACCGATTTGTGCCATGACATTACTAACATTTCACTAGACGACTCCTCTTTGTGGACAAACTTTTATCGGTACCATGTATCAAAGTCTAAACTTGTAGGTTTTTCAGTGGATTAAGAAAAAGTGGTGAGTTATGGAAGTAGATGAGGTGTGTTGACACATTACATGTGTTTTTACAGAGCACAATGCCGCAGGTAAAACAGGACGGGTGCTGAAAATGCAGAGTGTTTTCTGCAGCTCTTCATCAAACATTGTGGCTGTTTCAGCTTGTACTTTTCCTCTCTTCAATATTTCTAACTGACCCAAAGATTCAGAATAAAAGCTGTGTGCTCTCAACCCTCGGATGTAGAGGGCAACTGAGATGTTAACTATTCAATATATGGTAAGAATTTAAATGAAGAAACACCAGGTAAAGAACCTGCTGACAATGATTTTCATATTTGCCTTTCAACCAAAACATGACAAAAATATAGTGTGCATGATCGAACCTGAGTAAGATTGGGTTTGTAATTAGCCATCTCATGCTGGATGTAGTTGACAGAGTTGATGATATCCTGGCTAGTCGTATAGTGTTGGGACTGAAGTGGCACAGGACCATGGGCATACCTTAAATAAAGACAAAGAAAAAAATTCTATTACAACATTTTACTGGAATAGAAAGAACTGAACTGGTTTAAAATGTAAGAATATACTTTTGGAAAATAAAAAAAAGGTATGTCTTCATTTATCTGTATATAATCGGTATTAACACCATGAAACAAGTTATAAGGACACGTTTTCCGTCTTTATACTATGTTTGTTTAAGCAGGCAGTGAGGAATTTGCACATTAAAATGAGATATGAAATGGGTTTCTTCCACAATTTGTTCAAAACTGACTTCTGGATTAAAGGTTTTAAAAGCTTTGCACACCACGACCTTAATAGATCTTATTCATAGTAACGTTTTGACATGAAATAGTAGGTAAACAGAAATAGTAGGTTAAACATGTGTTATTAATCACATTGTCATAACTTACACCCGTGTCTACCTACTATATCATGACAAAATGGCTGCTATGAAAAAAGTGTATCGTTAAGTAAATTAGTTGATGGAAAGGAAATAATAGTTTGATTTGCAGCTACTTGAGGACAATTATAAACTAATAATACAAAACGTTTGACAACTTTAAATTCTGGAATCTCTATAGATCTTGGTTTCAAATGGAATATTGGGAATTTTGTTACCGTTAGTTCAAATAAGCCATTTCAAAACATCAAATATCACTCAAAATCACTAATGAAAAATTCTCATTAGTTTCAGCCCATCTCTGGTCTTTCATTTAGATTCAACAGCACACAAAATGAAGAAGATGTAGACAGACTGTACCTGTCAGACTTCTTGAGGTTTAAAGCAACTGTTTTTGGTCCATTTTCCCTATGCAGATCCTCATATTCTATGGCTTCCTGTAATTTAACCTACACAAAAACAGAAAAAAGGTGAATGAGTGTTAAGGAATAAATGGAAAAAGATTTGGAAGGTTTGGAAAAAGACCTGTAAAACCACAGAAGCACCGTACCTTCTTTACAGGAGGCTGAAAGAAGTCTGAATCCCTCGAGTTTCCATCTGTACTGCTCGTTTCACTTGCTTGGTCAGTTGGTGTTTCCCTTTAAAAACATGACAGATGAATATATAGGGACGCATTCTAAGCAGGTGAGTGTATTTTTGTGCAAAAAGTAATTTCTCTACCCCTTGCGTGAACCGGCTGCCAGCACCATGGCACTGTGATGATTGAACCGCTTTATGATGGCCGAGTTGCTGCTGTCTTTCACTGTCCTGTTGGAATTGGAAGTTGAGGGGGGTGGTGTGCAAACACCGTAACCCTGTCACAGAAAATGCTATGTTTTAAATATTGAAGGATGCCACGGAACAAAAAGTTACACAATATAATAACTGTAATAACTGTTTGATAAATTGTTCCATAAAATAGAATTTAGGGAGTCTTTTGTGACATGTTCCCCAGTGAAAATAATAATTTAAGGTCAGATATTAAACATTTTAACCTGTTTACAGGAGGAGAAACACCAGGGATTCTACATTACTTACATTTTTTCTTAACAGATATTTGGCATATACCAAGAGCTAAGTGAACTTAATAAGGACACAGGATTGAATCTGTGATGATTTTTCCATTTCATTGTGTCTTTAAGTAATAAAGACCAACAAATCCTACCTCATCCAATGTCTTATCCTCCAACGACAGGAGGTCGACCAACGGATTCTTCACTCCTTGAACCACCATAGACTTTAAGCCTGTGTGAGACAGATTTAAAGCATTCACATATGAGAACGGACCTGTGGCTCTGTGTGAAATGTAGAAATAATGCATACGCCTACACTGAATTAAGAATCCTTCCATTTATGTGAGAGAGTTGCCCCCTAAAATAAGCTTTACACATCCTACCCATTTCGTCCTGCTTGGCACACTCTGAGAAGATGTCCTGTGTTCCTGTGTTGATTCGGTCTCTGTGAAAATAATGGGACTGGAAAAAGCGAGTCCAGAAGTCCTTCTCTGTCAGGTTATGAGGCACGTTTTCAGTATACTTCTCTTTTACTGCAAGAACAACAAAGGATGATATGAACAAACCGTTCCAATTAAAAGTTTGGAAACATTGTCTCATCTCAAATGAATGGGAAGGTATGTCCAAACTTTTAACTTGTACTGTATGCACTTAAATTTTTTATTAGAACTAGTCCGTAACACCAACTGCACACAGGCACAATGTGTATGTATGTAAATCAGACTTGTAATTGAAGGTCTAAAAGAAAATCAGAACAATGTTGAAGTAATGAACAGTTTCCATTGATGATTATTGGATCATTTACCTGCAGGGTATGTTCTGAATATAGACTCAATAATATCAGCGGTCAGATTATATCTCAAACCATTGCAGCCATCTGTCTGAGGTCTAATGTCTGCCTGTAAAGCACAAAAATGACACCTGTTAACACTCACTTCAAACCTGTCACAATTGGACCTTATATTTAGGAAATGAGATCATGTTGAGTTTAATAATTGATCTACCCACCAGAAATGCTCCAGATATACCGACTTCCTGTTTGTTGTTGTATAGCGCCGGATCTGTGTTGTTTATGCCTCCTAACCGGTTGGCCCAAAATTCCTCAGCACTGATTACTTGGCTCACCACAAGATCTTTATACAACTGGAAAAGCACTGGGTCCTCTTGAAGCATCCTACACAAACGGGTAAAATAAAACATTATTTTAGAGAGGATTATTGCTGTTTTTAGAACCAACATTTAGAACCAACATTTAGAACCAACAGGGTTCTTTAATCAATGAACTGTTTAAAAACGTCCTAAGTAATAACGACAGTAACTGACAGGAATATTTAATTTCACAGAAAACTGTAGCAATGTTCAGATATTACAATAAATGTCTAAACCTAAAACAGTGTAATATAAAAGCCCCGCAATAAATTCTACCTTAAAGAAGGTTATAAGTGTCTCCTTCAGAATTTGGCACACTTCCATATATTCAATCAAAGTATATAATCAAGTAATAGTTATCAACTTAGACTTACAGCTTTTCTGCAGTAATGGACTTAAATAAAGTGTGGAAAGTTGATCCAAACATTTCCTACAAGTGCCACAAGATTTGCTGGTTAATTAACAATTGATTAATTAACCCCGTCTGTATATCAGCATGGACGGCAGATTACGCCAGAGAAAAATCGGAAAAAAATCAGAGATTTTGTTTTTAGGCCATATCGCCCAGCTCTACTAGTTAGTCAGGAGTTCATCCTACAGCAGGATAATCCACATCGTACCCCCTGACAATTTCAAGTCAAATGTGGCCCATAGTTTTTAGACAACGATGGAAGTGTATGACACAGAAAAACACCATCAGGCTCTGACTATTTGTTACTATGATCATATCATTGATGGGTTTGGACTTTTCATGTGATTTGTTGATAGCTAAAAACAAAAAAATCACCATATATATATATATATATATATATATATATATATATATATATATACATACTTTGAAGGCAACTATGGGACAACAAGTTCAGAATATCACCTGTTTTTCTCTTCCAGTTCTTTGTTAGCTTTCTTCTTGAACTTGGGCAGTAGCTGCTGCAGCAGTTCCTTGGTGGCCTCGCGGTCTTTGAGTGCGGTGCTGTCATTAGAAAAGTGGAATGTGGTACTCTCGCCTGTGTGAAGGACCAGCTGAAGCTGAATTTTGGCTTTACCATCTGGGCTGATTTTCTGACCTACACAAAACAGAAGTTACACACTTCATCACCACATCATCCCGCCAGCACTAATTGGAACTTGAGGGTGAAGAATACTCACAGCGTATATCTGCATATAGGTGGCTGACAGTGAAGCGGTCTTTGCCTTCTGGACCCCAGGCGATGCGTTCGGCCATCAGATAAAGTGTGCCGTCCTGCTTCCTCTGGCGAACCTTTTTCACCACCAGAAGCACCTCCTCTGATAGTGAAGCCATGACTAAGACAAGTAACTAAGGAAGCAGAGAAATCATAGTTATGATTAATAAATATGTTCTGAATTTAAGATGTGCTGATGTATCGTTTGTAATACACGGCGATGAAACACTCTGACCATTAATTGCCAACCATTTCCATTATCGTGGTTATTGTTGTTTTCAGAGGACACCGTGAGCACTGAGCACCTCTCCTGCTTTCATTAGCATTTTTAATTCGTGTAGCCATGGAGAAGAAAGGTCAAACAGAGGCAGAATAATTTTAACCAACAAGGCTAGAGCGCTCCACAAGTCTCCATGGATACAACGTCCTGTTCATCATCGCACAGTGTGATGTCAAACAATGTCGACAATAAATTGTGGTACTTTGCGGTGTTTTGCAAAAATGCTGTATATGAAAGAGTTAATCAGATAGTTGCAAGAAATTGGCTTGGAAGAGGTATCTCTGAAAACCATTCTAGAAATAGGGTCAAGTGGGAGGAGAAGACAATATTTCTTCTGGATTATTTAGTAGATACACAATAAACAATACACAAAGTACTAGTCCTGCAATGCAACTTTTTGTATGCCAGCTGCCTTAAAACCCCAAAGAAGAATAAGAAACTGTGGTTTTCCTATCCACACATGACTGCTAAAACCAGACTTTTCAAAAAGTTCACCCTGGACTCCACTTACAAAAAACTCCAGTTTCTGGAGCTCATAGTTGCAGTTACGTGTGGAAGAAAGGCCAAAACCATGCAGAGAAATATCTGAAATTTTTCTGCAGTTTCAAAAACACCCACGTTAGTGTGGACGGCCTCTAAATCACTCAGAGGAATATCTGAAATTTACTTGAGTTTTTATACTTCTATCCAACACTTTTATTTTACAACATTTCCCCTAAACATTTTGATTACTTACTGTAGAAAATGGTAGAAACAGACTAAAAAGGACGTGAGCATAATATGATATGAGCATAACTTAACAATTTGGAAGCCAATTCCAGTTCAATATTCAGTTTACGCAAGTGTGACATGGAAAACTGTAGCCTGCAGTAATGTACAAGCATTAAGAATAAACTTCAGAATTCTCAAAATTGAGGGTTTGCTTTTTCCACTTACAGCATTTACTGGTACTTTTACTTCCAATACTTAAAAACATGTAATATCTGAAAATTACTTTTGACACTTACATACAATGGATACTTTAAGAATTTTGATTAAGTAATATTCTAACGCAAGACTTGATCTTCACCAATATTCCATTTCTGGTCAGATATCTACACGTTTACTCAAGTGTGGCGTTCAGGTGCTCCATGCTCGTCTGTGCAACACTGTAGATAAAATCTGACCGTTAGAAGAATAAACTGAGTATGTGAAATAATGTTTTATACCAGATAAACATATATCTAAAACGTTGTGACCACCTGGTACTTACCTGAACATCGGTTACAGAGTTAATTTTAACAACATTAACTGAAGCAACAATAATGCGAGCATGTTGAATAACTTAAAATATGAAGCGACGTACGCAGGATGCAGAATACTTCCGATTGCCTGCATTAAGATGATTAAGTGAATGCTTTGTTTCCTATAGAGCCTTCATCATGTGCTTAGTAATATCATCTAAATACAAAGAAAGCCCCAGTCGAGCTGCTGTACGTTTATCACACCAACTTGGCTAATGTGAACCAGCGTTACGTTAGCTTGAAGAGAGAAAGGCAGAGGGAGAAGTCGGCAATAAACTTACTTTACCTCAAAGTTTATCGACACTGCAACAAATATTTCGCTTCCCTTCAAAACATAATCTCAAACGTAATGTATCCTGCTACAATGCGCAGAATGAATTATCTGAAACTATCTTACTCTAACTGAGAACACCTCGACTTCAGTGCCGACATGACTGCCCAAGCTCTGTGTTACACTATAAACGTTCCGGCGGGATAAGCGAGAGAGGAACAGTTCCGGTCCCAGCTCGCTCAACCTACAGGGACGTTATGTTATAAATAGATAGTATAGCCTAGAAGATTTTTTTGATTAGTTGACAAATATTTAATTAATTGCTAACTATTTTGATAATCAATTAACGAGTATATCGATTAAACTTGATTAATTGCTATGCAATAATGTAGGTACTGGTTACTTTAGTCTTTTATGACACTAAATCTTTGGACAAAAACAGAATTTTAAGGAAGTCACCTTTTCCTTTGGGAAAGAGCATTTCATCGTTTATGAGCATTTTCTTACATTTATTGACCAAACAACTAATGGAACACTTAATCTACAGATAATAAATATAATGGTTATGGCGGTCCTATATTATGGTACATTTAATCACTAATAAAACCACTAATGTTTTTTTTTTTTTTTTTTTTTATTAATGGTGATAATAATTAGTTTTATAATTTTATTCACGTTTATTTGATTATCAATCAATTGATCAATCAGTCAATCGATCAATCAATCAATCTTTGTCACATAACAATGAAATTAAAGTGAAATATTCTGTCTGATTCCACAACTTAAATGTCGTGCTTAAATGTTTTAACCATGTAAAGCACGTTGTTTGTGCTTCATAAAATAAGCATATTCTTACTATAATGTGGCACAATATAAATTATGGTTCACTTAAAATATTTATTATATTTTTTTTCTATTTTATTTCCTCAAAGTCAAATAGTGGGTTTACAGTAGCAGTTGGCACTCACATAGCCAATGTATCTGTTTCAAACCGGTATTTCCACTGATGATGTTACCATAGAAAGTTTAATGCCTGTGTATTGCAGAAACATGATATTATATTTATATACATATTTATATGTATTTACAGTACTGGACCAGGGTACAGGACTACCAACAGGACAAAGTGGGAAACTGTTCTACGACCCAAGATTTCCATGTCTTTTAAAACCCCTGGCTGTCAAATGGTTTATAATTAATTGCAATAATGTTTGACTGACTCCATCATGTGTTATTACTTATATCCAATCTTTAGCCTTTAGGGCATATCTAACATATATAACAATGTCTCATCTCATTGTTTTATTTTATCTTTATCTCACAATGTAAGTTTGCTACAGAAAGTGCTTATTCAAATTGCCATTGTGTACCAAAATAGGAATCCTGGTTGTTTTGTGGCTCTGTTGGTGCAGAATACACACTATATTAGAGATATATAGAGATATACAGGCCACAAAGCAACTCTAATTTTTCAATGAGTTAGCAACATGTCAATTACTAAAATATTCATAACTTATGAAAAAGTGTTCTTAGAAGGAAACTCAGACTCAATATATATGTAAATATTAATAGTATAATACTATACATATTACATAATCCAATATATGCAGTAATGGTATAACAGTATATACATAAAATATGTATATGATAACGTGACTGTTTCATATATTAACTTGTTGAATGTTTTGCCACAAATATATTTTATACATTTAGAGTACAATAAATTAAGCCCCATTTTTTCAGTTTTCCTGCTATAAGTGATAATAAATATGGAATATCTCTACAACCACAAAGGTTATGTCCCTAAACCTGGTATCAAGTATCAAAAGAAATACACCGAAAAACATGTGGTCATTAGTGAAATTTGAGTTTTAATGACATGAAGACATTAGGGTTTGACAGATATTGGACAAAATTTGCTTAGTTTGATATACTCGTCAAATTATTAGCCCATTAAAAGTTGATGGAACATCTACAAAAAATGGCCAACTATCATTAACAATTCCATTTCCATTTTTTTTTACGTTTTATCACAAATATATATCCTGTGTCCATTGCAAAAAAAAAGCTCTAAGTGTTGCTATGATGAACTATATATATCTGAACCCATTCTTGTGTCTTTTATGTCTCAAGTCATTACATTAAAAGGAAGAGAAACACCCTCTAAGACCGAAACACCACATGAAGATTGAGGACGATTGCATAAAGGAACCACCTCTTCAGAAGCTCAAAGAAGACTCAGTGACACCAAGTTGATCAAAGTATTTTTGACATTTCCAGTCAATAATTTTCCTTTTTTCATCATGTCAGACAAATTATTTTGTGGTCTTCTTACATTCAGCGATGCTGCAACCACACTTGTCAACTGAAATGTAAGAGTGCTTTATTTTGCTGCCATCAGCGCAGATCATCTCCACTTCCTTCTTGCTCGTGGCCATTTCTTGACAACAGGAACATGAATGCATCAAACTGTTGCTCTCCGCAGAGTACCTGCAAATGAAGACATTTTCAGACAGGATCAACATAAATTCATCTTAAGAAATTGGTCCTTTACATGAAAAATAACCATGTGATTTTATTTTCTGTTATGAGTCTCACATTGAGGAGGATGGTCCACAGGAACCCTGGCAGGCCATGATAGTCACAGGCACAACTGACTTGCATTCCTTTGTCTGCAGATACTTGGTGCTGCGCTTCTTCTGACAGTTGTATCGAGGAGTACCTATGAAAGAAACATTCAAATCTCTGAGTGACAAATATATATTGCACATAAATGCAGCTAAATGATCATTTCAGGAGTCAAACAGGATAACTGGATGTGTGGATGTTGAAAGATTTAGCTGTTGTTGTGAATAGTTTTGACAAGTTTCCATGTTCATGACAGCATTACACTGAAGGTGATGTTTGCCAAATAAGCCCTAAAATATCTGTGTGATGCTCTTTATAAAAAGAGTTTTATTACTGAAATTATTAGTCAATTAATGACTTGCTTGATCAACAGAAATTGAATTGCCAAAAAATTCTTTGGATGCAGCATTTCCAGCAGAATAGCAGTAAAAATATGCTTGACAATTGCTTTTTCCATTTTATGGCATTGTGAACGACATATTTGTGGGTTTTAGACAGTGTAAGGGATTTGAACAGACAGTTTTACCACTATCAAACCATGCTAAGAGTAGCAGGGGATGACAGTGAAATGTCTTCTTCTCTTGAAGAAGTGCGAGGTATGAGTGCTCCCTTGTAAATGAAGTCATTGAAATCAGGAAACCGTTTCTTTATTGGTTATGAATGAGGTTCATACAGGTCTTTTCAACAAAAAGATAAGTGAAATTATTGGCTAGTCTGTATGAATCTTATCAACTAATACTTACAGGTTTTGCAACAACCGTTTATGTCAGTTTGTTCAGTACCCTGCAACATAAACAAGGTGGGATATCAGATATTTAGATAAACAACAGAGTCACACATGAGTCATTTGTAAAAAAAAAAAAAACGCTGCTTTTGCTCAAGGTGACATGAAGCGATTTGTTCTTCGCTATGTATTGAGAGTATTTCAACACATTTGGTGTATTACTGCCCTCATACACACCATAATCATATATATCACATATACCTATTAACAAATACAGTACACATTAACTTACAGTGCTTGTTTTATCTTCCTATGCAATGCCAGTATATATGTTTATGAAATGACTGAATATGAATCAGACATCTAATATCAGAAAGGTAAATGATCATTGTAAAAATGCCATGCATTGACATTGAGAAAAGATAGCAAATCTAACCCCATATCATTTTTATTTATATGTGACCGATGAAATTTTAAGCCTCTTACGGATGCAACCTGGATGCAAAATGCACAGAAACAAGAATGTATGCTTTATTTAAGTATGAATTATACTCACAGGAACACAGTTCTCTGGATCAAAGTCAGGACACGTAGTTTGGTTTTTTGAGACAATTAACTCCTCATTCACCTTTTGGCAGTCATACTTGGTACAGTTGTCATTTGGTGGTGACCAAGACTGAGAAGGCTAATAGAACAGTAGAAGAAGTCAATTATTAAGCAGGAACAGTGTTGACTAATAATACTGTGTGGAGACTGTGACACAGATTCTAAAGGTGTTTCCATTGCATTTTGCTTACCTCAATAACTATTGGAGAAGTGAAGCCTGGGAGCTCCAAAACACAGCTAGTCTTTACACATGATCCACAACATTGTCCAGGGAGATGTTTATATGCATAGCCCTATGTAAAGAAAAATAAAAAAAATAAAAAAATAAAAAAAATAAAACACATCAATATGTTCTGCAAGAAATTGTAGATGTCTCTATTATATTCCAATAGTGGATGAAAAATACACAAAAACCTTTTCATCTTTTTTTGAATCACAGGTATGATTCTAGAATACCAGCATTTGAGGATGCATCTGTTAATTTGACATATTCAAGCCTATCAATCCTCATTAGGGTCTCAGGGGTCTGCTGGAGCCAATCCCAGCGCATTACGACGAGAGGCAGGGATACACCCCAGATGGTCGCCAGCCAATCGTGGGGCACACACACCATTCACTCAAACCTATGGGCAATTTAGAGTCTCCAATTAACCTCAGCATGTTTTTGGATTGTGGGAGGAAGCCGGAGTACCAGGTGAAAACCTACACAGACACGGGGAGAACATGCAAACTCCACACAGAAAGGTCCCAGACCCAGGACCAAGGAGGTCTTGAACCTGTGACCTTCTTGCTCTGAGTCTATCAACATAATAATGACAAATAATGCATCACAACCGCATATATCAATCTACAATATTTTTGTAGATTTAGAATCTATCACTCAAGTATTGTGGTTAACATACAGAACATTCTGTCCTTTTGAACATTACTAAAACAATCGGACTAAATTCATCACTCAACCATTCATGATATGTAACATGAAATGTACTTTTATAAAACTTCCATTATAATCATGTAGAAGTACCTCTGGACATTGCACAATGTCACAATATATCTTTTGACAATCCATGATGTACAACTTGCTCTTTGGATCCTGAACTTCAGTACAGCGGCATGTTTCACATGGGCCTTTGGCAAACTCCATATTTGGCTGTAAAAGAACATAAAAGTTTATAACTCTAAATTTTCTAATACACTTAATAGAAAATATGTAAAATATAGAGTATATAAATGCATACCTGGTATTCAGTATCATTGAAGACACAGACGCCTTTGGGTACTAGATAATAAAAATATAAATATATACACGTTTAATTTATGTCTTTAACTAAACACTTAACAATAAGACTTAAATTAATTGATTATTAAGTATTAAGTAAGTATTAATTTATTTAATTCATTTAATTAAGCGTAACTGACTGCTGTACACAGAGCTTACCACACTCATATGAGGGACAGCAGCTGTCATTTGACATGAGGACCCTCGGCTCAAATCCAAGTTGACACTTCAGTAATGACAATGGACATCCCATTAGGCTACATACTGTCAGTAGAATGAAAATGAAAACAAGATTACACAAATGTGCTA
The DNA here is from genome assembly GCA_030544235.1 of Lepturacanthus savala. NCBI lineage: Eukaryota > Metazoa > Chordata > Actinopteri > Scombriformes > Trichiuridae > Lepturacanthus > Lepturacanthus savala. Next base: position 21,320,313 of record CM060465.1, read on the forward strand.
GATACAGAAACACAAATTATTTGGAATAGTATGAGTTTCTTAATTGTGAATAAAATAATATTTGCAGAATAATTGGCATGGACAACATTTTTCACAGAGAAATGTTAAATGTTGGCATTGGACAATCTCTGTTGTTCCATTTTATATTTTATGTGCATATTATCTTTGCACATAATTATAAAATCCTTTGTTATTGCACATTTAATCAGAGCACACGTCATAGCTTATACCAATATTAGATTAGCACAATATTGAATTTGTAATCAATAATGATAAAGTAATGATTAAGCTAAAGTATCCATGCCTGAAATGTTGTGCCTATGCAACAAATCTCCCCTCAGAATTCATAAAAGGAGGTATATATATATATATATATATATACAGTATATATATATATTCTGTATGAACAATTTCATCATATACTGCAAGAAACTAGTTACATCCATCTGCATTTGAAAGAGTTTCATTTGAAGTTCTTGTTAAAGTCTTTTTTAGTCAAACTGAGGTAACACTCTCAGGTAACAAGTGCCCCTTAAATGTAGGACGCAGCCTACCCACCACCACAGACATCTCCACTTCTAGTTCCAGGAAAAGGACCTCCTGCATCATGAAGGACCCCACCCAGCCCTCACACCAACTGTTTGTCCTGCTCCCTTCTTATTTTATTCTTATTGGGCTTACACTGAGACCATCAGCCTTTTTCCCATTTAAACTGTTGTTGTTATATTCTTTATATTCTGTCTCTAGAACAGTATGTGAACAGATGTAAGTATGTGGAATCACTTACCACATGTCATTGTCTCACAGCATTCTCCTTTGCGTTTCACCATTATCTCACCAGTCTTGTTACAGGTTAGGGGCTCTTGAGTCGGACATGGGAGAGGCTCACACGTAACCTCCAGTGAGTCAGGATCACAAACACACTGATTACAGCCACTCTTCCACTTTTCACCAGGCTGTTTGAGTAACGAAACAGAGATATTGTTAAGACAACAACAAATATGAATAATATGAATGATGAAATGACTGCATTGTTGCATTTACCTGTTCAGGTTCACCGCCAGGTCCAATGCAACCTTTAACAAAAAAAAACAAAAACAATCATTGTAACTTTACATTTATTCCTTTACATATAATCAGATTTGTCTTTGCTACAGAAAATAATAAAATAATCTTACAGGAAGAGGCACAGATGTCAGACTTTGAACTGAGCAAGATCATGTCTTCTGGGCAGAAACATCCTTCCTCAAATGTTTTACATTCAGAGTCATCGTCTCCCTGGCATTGTTGTATGTATTTCTCATTGTATCTATGTATGAAAGGAATTGAACGGTAAAAACACACACACGCAAACACATGTAGTAGTTGTCCTTAGAATGTCAAGCTGCTGACGTTATTTAATTGCTGGTATTTATGAGATTACCTTGCATTGCAGGTTCGTTCAACAGGTGGTCCACATGGCTTATAGACTTTATTTCCTGGACATTGATATTCTGGAATGAGAGAGAGTGGATGTACACATCAAAATGGTGAAGGAGTTTATTTTATATCTAGAAGTAACATTGTTTGCTTTCCAATGAAACAAAGCCCTCTTACCACATTGTCCTTTTGTAGAATTTCTCCAGGCCACGCAGACTGATGCTTTAGAACACATGATGGCATAGGCCTCCAGACTGGAACAACCCACAGTGCGATTCTCCATGTGACAAACATCAAATTTACAGGCCTCATAAAAGGGTTCAGGCGGAATTACTTTGTGGCATTCTTCAAACACCCTAAATGTACAAATGGGGAAAAAAAAATCATAAATCCAAGTGATATGGGAGAATTACTTCTCATTATATTGGATTTATGTTTACACTTCAAATTCTTACTTGCTGATAATAATTTCACAAATATCTGCTTTGCACGGTGGTGGCGTTGGTTGTGGTGGAGAAGGCGTTGGCAGATTATCACAGTAAGGCTTATTCTTATCTTTCACTTGCCAGTGACCTGCCATCTCAGAGCAAGAGGGATGAATCTGGCCATTTGGTAATCTGCAGTCATTTGTTCTATTATTGTCACAGTTACCTGGTGAAAGCATATGGTGATTGTTTCAATCCACAGTTACACACCACTTCCATATTAAATCTGCCAGTGGTTGTATCATTTTTAATGCGCAGCCTCATCTGATGTTCAACAAGTTTATTCGAAGAGCAAATGTATTATCAACTCACCACACTGTCCCTCTGTGTTGTTGTGGAAAAGGGATGATGGCAAATCAACACGGAATAAAAGGCCTTTGAAAACCACAACTGCTTCGATTTCTGGGATTCTCATACGCATCTCAAGTACAGTACTTGTGATGATGAAGTCATCATTAGAATAGGTTGGAATTACATGCTTTCCGTTGACATGCACCTAAACAATTAGTGAGAGAAAGGCCTCAGTTTTTGTTTTTTTTTGTATTCACTGTACATCACACAGACCAGCAGAATATCATTGCATACTATTTAAATAAATTCAAGTTAAATAAATAAAATAAGTCATGACAGTCTGCGCAATTTACCATGTTCACTGTCTTTGGGATCCTCTTCTGTTCAAGAGTAACTTCATAGTTTTTGTAATACACACTCAACTTTTTAGCACAAGTTACAGATCCAGAGTCATCACAGTTTATGTTGTCAATTAGTATTGTAAAATTGTGTCGAGGAATGATCTCTTTGACTAGGACATAGGTGCAGTTTTTCTGGAAGCTGTAATATTGGTTATCAAATGTCACGTAATGAGGATCCCCCCAGCCAGTGCAAACACCTGCAAAAAATTGATAATGACATTGAGTATTACAGCAGAAAAAAAACCATATACGTATAGCATACAGTATACAGTTGTTTTGCTTACACTGTATATATTCAAGATGTTGCTTGCATATCACATTTTTTATGCTTTCATTTAAACTTACATTTGCATTCATAGTGAAAACAGCAGCCTGTTTCATCATAAACCCGGACTGGTGGGAGTCCATTTATACATTTAGGTTTGGTCACTTCTTTACAAAGCACATGTTCTGTTATTACTTTTCCATTGTCACATTTTTCCTTGGAACAATTGTTTGAACTCCAGGATTCCCCATCCTGTGTAAGAAGACAAAAATTAAAAAAAAGAAAAATCTCTTTTAGCACCCTACCTCCGCCTCCCCCCTCCAAAAAAGAAAGAGAACATTTATAACACATCAGAAGTTGGAAGAATTTGTTTCCTGCACATTTGCCATTCACAGGTAATTCAAAGAAATCATTTTATAGAGATATAAAATAGGCCCATATTATAGGCACAGGTATTATCATCAATTTCAATTCAGTTGATCGGATAAGCGGCGCCAGAGACTTGTGAAGGACACATATGTATACAGACATTTGACTATTCAAAATAATGAGATAAAAGTAAGTGCAGTGAAAGCTCCTCACTGTTGTCTGTTACATTAAAGTATGAATTTATATAATTAAATTCAATTACCTTTCTAGGTGGTGTGAGATAGGAACAGTCTTTTGAGGGTTTCACTGTGGTTTCTGGAATTGTACTGGTTGTTGAGCCAAGTGATGTTGTGCCAGATTTTGCGGTGGTGGTGACAGTAGTTGGTGTGGTAGTAGACTGACATGGTCGAACAAGCTTCTCAACGTTGCATGTCAAATTGCAATATGCAGTGAAACACCACCCTGCTCCATCAGTTTTATTGTACATGAAACTACCTATAGTGGGACAAAATTAAGGCAGTTAGAGCAACATGACCGATAATGTCAGAAGTCATGATCAAATGTACTAAGTTGCATTGTAAGGACAGGTATTAGAATAATCAAAAAGTTATGACAAGATTTCTTTCTTACCGGGAGAGAACACTTGGCCCATGTACTTGCAGAAACATACAAATGGGGTTGAAGAAGAAAGAGTTGAAGGTGTAAATGTTGTTTCAAGAGTGGTGGGTTTTTCCATGGTTGTGGGGACAGTAGTGCTTGGTTTTTCTGTCACAATGGTTGTAGCGGTTGATTGTTCTGTGACCGTGGTTGTTGTAGGTTTTTCTGTGGTTGTAAAGGTGGTGGGCTCCGTCTTGACTGTTGTGGGTTTGGAAGTTGTTGTGATGATGGATGTTTCTGTGGTTGCTGCAGTAGATTTCTCAGTGATTATTCCTGTTGTTGTGGGTTTTTCTGAGACTGTGGTTTGTGTTTCTGTAGTTGAAGCAGATGTAGTGCTGGACTTTTCTGTGATTTTAGTTGATGTGGTTGTCATTTTTGCGGTTGTTGTGGTGGGCTTCACTGTGGCCTTTGTAGTACTAATTGAAATCAAGGGTCCTGTTGATGGGGTTGATGTAACCACCGTATTAGTAATAACTTCAGGGGTTGTTGTGGCAGCTGTAGTGCTGGCCTTCTCTGTAGTTGTCATGGTAGTTACCGGTGTAACTGTGGTTGATTTTTCCGTGGTTATGACTGTTTTTTCTGTGGTCGTAGTTGGTTGTTCTGTGACCGTGGTTGTTGTTGTAGGTTTTTCGGTGGTTGTAAAGGTGGTGGTTGTTGACTCCTCACATCTGTTAATGCAGCACTTGACCCGTATTTCATAGTCATAACAAATAGATGGTATACCTTGGTCTCTGTTATTACAGATCAGACCATCTGTTGTGTTGCATATCACTTGTTGACCGAGATCTTTCAAAGGTACGTCTTTGTATTGTTTTGCTCTACATTCTATTTCTAAATCTTTTCTGCAAACACTCACATCTGTATCAGTTATGTCATCGATTGATTCATATTCTCCCCCACCTGCAGTAAGATCAGGGTAATGATTGTTGCTCCAATCTGACCATGTACAAACAAAACAGTCAGGTGTTGTTGAGCTTTCTGTAATTGTAGATGATACTGTGGTTGTAGTGGGCTCTTCCGTTATTGTTGTGGATTCAGGAATTGTTATTTTTTCTGTGGTCGTAGTTGGTTGTTCTGTGACCGTGGTTGTTGTAGGTTTTTCTGTGGTTGTAAAGGTGGTGGGCTCCGTCTTGACTGTTGTGGGTTTGGAGGTTGTTGTGATGATGGGTGTTTCTGTGGTTGCTGCAGTAGATTTCTCAGTGATTATTCCTGTTGTTGTGGGTTTTTCTGAGACTGTGGTTTGTGTTTCTGTAGTTGAAGCAGATGTAGTGCTGGACTTTTCTGTGATTTTAGTTGATGTGGTTGTCATTTTTGCGGTTGTTGTGGTGGGCTTCACTGTGGCCTTTGTAGTACTAATTGAAATCAAGGGTCCTGTTGATGGGGTTGATGTAACCACCGTATTAGTAATAACTTCAGGGGTTGTTGTGGCAGCTGTAGTGCTGGCCTTCTCTGTAGTTGTCATGGTAGTTACCGGTGTAACTGTGGTTGATTTTTCCGTGGTTATGACTGTTTTTTCTGTGGTCGTAGTTGGTTGTTCTGTGACCGTGGTTGTTGTTGTAGGTTTTTCGGTGGTTGTAAAGGTGGTGGTTGTTGACTCCTCACATCTGTTAATGCAGCACTTGACCCGTATTTCATAGTCATAACAAATAGATGGTATACCTTGGTCTCTGTTATTACAGATCAGACCATCTGTCGTGTTGCATATCACTTGTTGACCCAGATCTTTCAAAGGTACGTCTTTGTATTGTTTTGCTCTACATTCTATTTCTAAATCTTTTCTGCAAACACTCACATCTGTATCAGTTATGTCATCGATTGATTCATATTCTCCCCCACCTGCAGTAAGATCAGGGTAATGATTGTTGCTCCAATCTGACCATGTACAAACAAAACAGTCAGGTGTTGTTGAGCTTTCTGTAATTGTAGATGATACTGTGGTTGTAGTGGGCTCTTCCGTTATTGTTGTGGATTCAGGAATTGTTATTTTTTCTGTGGTCGTAGTTGGTTGTTCTGTGACCGTGGTTGTTGTAGGTTTTTCTGTGGTTGTAAAAGTGGTGGGCTCCGTCTTGACTGTTGTGGGTTTGGATGTTGTTGTGATGATGGGTGTTTCTGTGGTTGCTGCAGTAGATTTCTCAGTGATTATTCCTGTTGTTGTGGGTTTTTCTGAGACTGTGGCTTGTGTTTCTGTAGTTGAAGCAGATGTAGTGCTGGACTTTTCTGTGATTTTAGTTGATGTGGTTGTCATTTTTGCGGTTGTTGTGGTGGGCTTCACTGTGGCCTTTGTAGTACTAATTGAAATCAAGGGTCCTGTTGATGGGGTTGATGTAACCACCGTATTAGTAATAACTTCAGGGGTTGTTGTGGCAGCTGTAGTGCTGGCCTTCTCTGTAGTTGTCATGGTAGTTACCGGTGTAACTGTGGTTGATTTTTCCGTGGTTATGACTGTTTTTTCTGTGGTCGTAGTTGGTTGTTCTGTGACCGTGGTTGTTGTTGTAGGTTTTTCGGTGGTTGTAAAGGTGGTGGTTGTTGACTCCTCACATCTGTTAATGCAGCACTTGACCCGTATTTCATAGTCATAACAAATAGATGGTATACCTTGGTCTCTGTTATTACAGATCAGACCATCTGTCGTGTTGCATATCACTTGTTGACCCAGATCTTTCAAAGGTACGTCTTTGTATTGTTTTGCTCTACATTCTATTTCTAAATCTTTTCTGCAAACACTCACATCTGTATCAGTTATGTCATCGATTGATTCATATTCTCCCCCATCTGCAGTAAGATCAGGGTAATGATTGTTGCTCCAATCTGACCATGTACAAACAAAACAGTCAGGTGTTGTTGAGCTTTCTGTAATTGTAGATGATACTGTGGTTGTAGTGGGCTCTTCCGTTATTGTTGTGGATTCAGGAATTGTTATTTTTTCTGTGGTCGTAGTTGGTTGTTCTGTGACCGTGGTTGTTGTAGGTTTTTCTGTGGTTGTAAAGGTGGTGGGCTCCGTCTTGACTGTTGTGGGTTTGGAGGTTGTTGTGATGATGGGTGTTTCTGTGGTTGCTGCAGTAGATTTCTCAGTGATTATTCCTGTTGTTGTGGGTTTTTCTGAGACTGTGGTTTGTGTTTCTGTAGTTGAAGCAGATGTAGTGCTGGACTTTTCTGTGATTTTAGTTGATGTGGTTGTCATTTTTGCGGTTGTTGTGGTGGGCTTCACTGTGGCCTTTGTAGTACTAATTGAAATCAAGGGTCCTGTTGATGGGGTTGATGTAACCACCGTATTAGTAATAACTTCAGGGGTTGTTGTGGCAGCTGTAGTGCTGGCCTTCTCTGTAGTTGTCATGGTAGTTACCGGTGTAACTGTGGTTGATTTTTCCGTGGTTATGACTGTTTTTTCTGTGGTCGTAGTTGGTTGTTCTGTGACCGTGGTTGTTGTTGTAGGTTTTTCTGTGGTTGTAAAGGTGGTGGTTGTTGACTCCTCACATCTGTTAATGCAGCACTTGACCCGTATTTCATAGTCATAACAAATAGGTGGTATACCTTGGTCTCTGTTATTACAGATCAGACCATCTGTCGTGTTGCATATCACTTGTTGACCCAGATCTTTCAAAGGTACGTCTTTGTATTGTTTTGCTCTACATTCTATTTCTAAATCTTTTCTGCAAACACTCACATCTGTATCAGTTATGTCATCGATTGATTCATATTCTCCCCCATCTGCAGTAAGATCAGGGTAATGATTGTTGCTCCAATCTGACCATGTACAAACAAAACAGTCAGGTGTTGTTGAGCTTTCTGTAATTGTAGATGATACTGTGGTTGTAGTGGGCTCTTCCGTTATTGTTGTGGATTCAGGAATTGTTATTTTTTCTGTGGTCGTAGTTGGTTGTTCTGTGACCGTGGTTGTTGTAGGTTTTTCTGTGGTTGTAAAGGTGGTGGGCTCCGTCTTGACTGTTGTGGGTTTGGATGTTGTTGTGATGATGGGTGTTTCTGTGGTTGCTGCAGTAGATTTCTCAGTGATTATTCCTGTTGTTGTGGGTTTTTCTGAGACTGTGGTTTGTGTTTCTGTAGTTGAAGCAGATGTAGTGCTGGACTTTTCTGTGATTTTAGTTGATGTGGTTGTCATTTTTGCAGTTGTTGTGGTGGGCTTCACTGTGGCCTTTGTAGTACTAATTGAAATCAAGGGTCCTGTTGATGGGGTTGACGTAACCACCGTATTAGTAATAACTTCAGGGGTTGTTGTGGCAGCTGTAGTGCTGGCCTTCTCTGTAGTTGTCATGGAAGTTACCGGTGTAACTGTGGTTGATTTTTCCGTGGTTATGACTGTTTTTTCTGTGGTCGTAGTTGGTTGTTCTGTGACCGTGGTTGTTGTAGGTTTTTCGGTGGTTGTAAAGGTGGTGGTTGTTGACTCCTCACATCTGTTAATGCAGCACTTGACCCGTATTTCATAGTCATAACAAATAGGTGGTATACCTTGGTCTCTGTTATTACAGATCAGACCATCTGTCGTGTTGCATATCACTTGTTGACCCAGATCTTTCAAAGGTACGTCTTTGTATTGTTTTGCTCTACATTCTATTTCTAAATCTTTTCTGCAAACACTCACATCTGTATCAGTTATGTCATCGATTGATTCATATTCTCCCCCACCTGCAGTAAGATCAGGGTAATGATTGTTGCTCCAATCTGACCATGTACAAACAAAACAGTCAGGTGTTGTTGAGCTTTCTGTAATTGTAGATGATACTGTGGTTGTAGTGGGCTCTTCCGTTATTGTTGTGGATTCAGGAATTGTTATTTTTTCTGTGGTCGTAGTTGGTTGTTCTGTGACCGTGGTTGTTGTAGGTTTTTCTGTGGTTGTAAAGGTGGTGGGCTCCGTCTTGACTGTTGTGGGTTTGGATGTTGTTGTGATGATGGGTGTTTCTGTGGTTGCTGCAGTAGATTTCTCAGTGATTATTCCTGTTGTTGTGGGTTTTTCTGAGACTGTGGTTTGTGTTTCTGTAGTTGAAGCAGATGTAGTGCTGGACTTTTCTGTGATTTTAGTTGATGTGGTTGTCATTTTTGCAGTTGTTGTGGTGGGCTTCACTGTGGCCTTTGTAGTACTAATTGAAATCAAGGGTCCTGTTGATGGGGTTGACGTAACCACCGTATTAGTAATAACTTCAGGGGTTGTTGTGGCAGCTGTAGTGCTGGCCTTCTCTGTAGTTGTCATGGAAGTTACCGGTGTAACTGTGGTTGATTTTTCCGTGGTTATGACTGTTTTTTCTGTGGTCGTAGTTGGTTGTTCTGTGACCGTGGTTGTTGTTGTAGGTTTTTCTGTGGTTGTAAAGGTGGTGGTTGTTGACTCCTCACATCTGTTAATGCAGCACTTGACCCGTATTTCATAGTCATAACAAATAGGTGGTATACCTTGGTCTCTGTTATTACAGATCAGACCATCTGTCGTGTTGCATATCACTTGTTGACCCAGATCTTTCAAAGGTACGTCTTTGTATTGTTTTGCTCTACATTCTATTTCTAAATCTTTTCTGCAAACACTCACATCTGTATCAGTTATGTCATCGATTGATTCATATTCTCCCCCATCTGCAGTAAGATCAGGGTAATGATTGTTGCTCCAATCTGACCATGTACAAACAAAACAGTCAGGTGTTGTTGAGCTTTCTGTAATTGTAGATGATACTGTGGTTGTAGTGGGCTCTTCCGTTATTGTTGTGGATTCAGGAATTGTTATTTTTTCTGTGGTCGTAGTTGGTTGTTCTGTGACCGTGGTTGTTGTAGGTTTTTCTGTGGTTGTAAAGGTGGTGGGCTCCGTCTTGACTGTTGTGGGTTTGGAGGTTGTTGTGATGATGGGTGTTTCTGTGGTTGCTGCAGTAGATTTCTCAGTGATTATTCCTGTTGTTGTGGGTTTTTCTGAGACTGTGGTTTGTGTTTCTGTAGTTGAAGCAGATGTAGTGCTGGACTTTTCTGTGATTTTAGTTGATGTGGTTGTCATTTTTGCGGTTGTTGTGGTGGGCTTCACTGTGGCCTTTGTAGTACTAATTGAAATCAAGGGTCCTGTTGATGGGGTTGATGTAACCACCGTATTAGTAATAACTTCAGGGGTTGTTGTGGCAGCTGTAGTGCTGGCCTTCTCTGTAGTTGTCATGGTAGTTACCGGTGTAACTGTGGTTGATTTTTCCGTGGTTATGACTGTTTTTTCTGTGGTCGTAGTTGGTTGTTCTGTGACCGTGGTTGTTGTTGTAGGTTTTTCTGTGGTTGTAAAGGTGGTGGTTGTTGACTCCTCACATCTGTTAATGCAGCACTTAACCCGTATTTCATAGTCATAACAAATAGGTGGTATACCTTGGTCTCTGTTATTACAGATCAGACCATCTGTCGTGTTGCATATCACTTGTTGACCCAGATCTTTCAAAGGTACGTCTTTGTATTGTTTTGCTCTACATTCTATTTCTAAATCTTTTCTGCAAACACTCACATCTGTATCAGTTATGTCATCGATTGATTCATATTCTCCCCCACCTGCAGTAAGATCAGGGTAATGATTGTTGCTCCAATCTGACCATGTACAAACAAAACAGTCAGGTGTTGTTGAGCTTTCTGTAATTGTAGATGATACTGTGGTTGTAGTGGGCTCTTCCGTTATTGTTGTGGATTCAGGAATTGTTATTTTTTCTGTGGTCGTAGTTGGTTGTTCTGTGACCGTGGTTGTTGTAGGTTTTTCTGTGGTTGTAAAGGTGGTGGGCTCCGTCTTGACTGTTGTGGGTTTGGATGTTGTTGTGATGATGGGTGTTTCTGTGGTTGCTGCAGTAGATTTCTCAGTGATTATTGTGGGTTTTTCTGAGACTGTGGTTTGTGTTTCTGTAGTTGAAGCAGATGTAGTGCTGGACTTTTCTGTGATTTTAGTTGATGTGGTTGTCATTTTTGCAGTTGTTGTGGTGGGCTTCACTGTGGCCTTTGTAGTACTAATTGAAATCAAGGGTCCTGCTGATGGGGTTGACGTAACCACCGTATTAGTAATAACTTCAGGGGTTGTTGTGGCAGCTGTAGTGCTGGCCTTCTCTGTAGTTGTCATGGAAGTTACCGGTGTAACTGTGGTTGATTTTTCCGTGGTTATGACTGTTTTTTCTGTGGTCGTAGTTGGTTGTTCTGTGACCGTGGTTGTTGTTGTAGGTTTTTCGGTGGTTGTAAAGGTGGTGGTTGTTGACTCCTCACATCTGTTAATGCAGCACTTGACCCGTATTTCATAGTCATAACAAATAGATGGTATACCTTGGTCTCTGTTATTACAGATCAGACCATCTGTCGTGTTGCATATCACTTGTTGACCCAGATCTTTCAAAGGTACGTCTTTGTATTGTTTTGCTCTACATTCTATTTCTAAATCTTTTCTGCAAACACTCATATCTGTATCAGTTATGTCATCGATTGATTCATATTCTCCCCCACCTGCAGTAAGATCAGGGTAATGATTGTTGCTCCAATCTGACCATGTACAAACAAAACAGTCAGGTGTTGTTGAGCTTTCTGTAATTGTAGATGATACTGTGGTTGTAGTGGGCTCTTCCGTTATTGTTGTGGATTCAGGAATTGTTATTTTTTCTGTGGTCGTAGTTGGTTGTTCTGTGACCGTGGTTGTTGTAGGTTTTTCTGTGGTTGTAAAGGTGGTGGGCTCCGTCTTGACTGTTGTGGGTTTGGATGTTGTTGTGATGATGGGTGTTTCTGTGGTTGCTGCAGTAGATTTCTCAGTGATTATTGTGGGTTTTTCTGAGACTGTGGTTTGTGTTTCTGTAGTTGAAGCAGATGTAGTGCTGGACTTTTCTGTGATTTTAGTTGATGTGGTTGTCATTTTTGCAGTTGTTGTGGTGGGCTTCACTGTGGCCTTTGTAGTACTAATTGAAATCAAGGGTCCTGTTGATGGGGTTGACGTAACCACCGTATTAGTAATAACTTCAGGGGTTGTTGTGGCAGCTGTAGTGCTGGCCTTCTCTGTAGTTGTCATGGAAGTTACCGGTGTAACTGTGGTTGATTTTTCTGTGGTTATGACTGTTTTTTCTGTGGTCGTAGTTGGTTGTTCTGTGACCGTGGTTGTTGTTGTAGGTTTTTCGGTGGTTGTAAAGGTGGTGGTTGTTGACTCCTCACATCTGTTAATGCAGCACTTGACCCGTATTTCATAGTCATAACAAATAGATGGTATACCTTGGTCTCTGTTATTACAGATCAGACCATCTGTCGTGTTGCATATCACTTGTTGACCCAGATCTTTCAAAGGTACGTCTTTGTATTGTTTTGCTCTACATTCTATTTCTAAATCTTTTCTGCAAACACTCACATCTGTATCAGTTATGTCATCGATTGATTCATATTCTCCCCCACCTGCAGTAAGATCAGGGTAATGATTGTTGCTCCAATCTGACCATGTACAAACAAAACAGTCAGGTGTTGTTGAGCTTTCTGTAATTGTAGATGATACTGTGGTTGTAGTGGGCTCTTCCGTTATTGTTGTGGATTCAGGAATTATTTTTTCTGTGGTCGTAGTTGGTTGTTCTGTGACCGTGGTTGTTGTAGGTTTTGCTGTGGTTGTAAAGGTGGTGGGCTCCGTCTTGACTGTTGTGGGTTTGGAGGTTGTTGTGATGATGGGTGTTTCTGTGGTTGCTGCAGTAGATTTCTCAGTGATTATTCCTGTTGTTGTGGGTTTTTCTGAGACTGTGGTTTGTGTTTCTGTAGTTGAAGCAGATGTAGTGCTGGACTTTTCTGTGATTTTAGTTGATGTGGTTGTCATTTTTGCGGTTGTTGTGGTGGGCTTCACTGTGGCCTTTGTAGTACTAATTGAAATCAAGGGTCCTGTTGATGGGGTTGATGTAACCACCGTATTAGTAATAACTTCAGGGGTTGTTGTGGCAGCTGTAGTGCTGGCCTTCTCTGTAGTTGTCATGGTAGTTACCGGTGTAACTGTGGTTGATTTTTCCGTGGTTATGACTGTTTTTTCTGTGGTCGTAGTTGGTTGTTCTGTGACCGTGGTTGTTGTAGGTTTTTCGGTGGTTGTAAAGGTGGTGGTTGTTGACTCCTCACATCTGTTAATGCAGCACTTGACCCGTATTTCATAGTCATAACAAATAGATGGTATACCTTGGTCTCTGTTATTACAGATCAGACCATCTGTCGTGTTGCATATCACTTGTTGACCCAGATCTTTCAAAGGTATGTCTTTGTATTGTTTTGCTCTACATTCTATTTCTAAATCTTTTCTGCAAACACTCACATCTGTATCAGTTATGTCATCGATTGATTCATATTCTCCACCGTCTGCAGTAAGATCAGGGTAATGATTGTTGCTCCAATCTGACCATGTACAAACAAAGCAGTCAGGTGTTGTTGAGCTTTCTGTAATTGTAGATGATACTGTGGTTGTAGTGGGCTCTTCCGTTATTGTTGTGGATTCCGGAGTTGTTATACTCGTGGCCGTAGCTGGTGTAGTTGATGAAAAAGTAAAGATTGTTGTAGTTGTTGGTGTCTGGGTCGTAGTTGTATGGCAAGGTTCTATGACTCTTGCAATATTTCCATTTTCCTTACAAACAGCAGTTATACAGGTTCCATCTCCATCATGTGTGTTATAGATTGTTTCTCCATACGAATATATGCGCCCTCCATATGAACAAGTGCAAGCTGCAAAAGAAAGAGTACATTACATGAATCTGAATCATTTCATCAGATCATTGCAATTATCTATGTAAGTTCGTCATATAGTTATAACTATATTTTGTGCTTCACACTTACTTTGGACATCATAGGTGCAATGCATCTTTGTCAAGGAACAGTAACTGAAAGGTAATCAAGGGCAAGTTGATCATAGGAAAGACAGTGTATGTACATTTTTGCTTAATGTTCTTTTTTATGTTGAATCTGCATTTAGTTATATGTCTATATAAAGGTAGATAATGTTACAATTCAATATTTTTAAAATACTTTATAAGCACACAGCATGATATCAAGATAGTGGTATGCAGTACTTCATCATATCACTTTTTTTTTTTTTTTTTTTTTTTAAATATAATGATTAACTTTTGCACCAGCTGTAGTCTTAGGAAAATGCAAAATGTCCTACCACTTGTGACAGTTTTTCTTCGGAATCATTATCTCTCCTTCTTTATAATGCTTTTCTTCATCATCATAGCAGCCACATTCCTCCTTTGACACACACGTCATGGTAACTTCTTCCAAATAAGGTCGTTCAGGCGGGCATCTTGGATAGCAGCCTAAAGAAGTTAAATCCTACTGTAAATTGCAAAACTAGACAAGTCTGTCTGAAAGCATGTAACAAACTCAGTGGTGAAAGTAGCTGAAAAATCTGCAGCAAATCAGGAAAGCACGACCGTGTTTGTCTTATGTAGCAGTTGGGTGTTACTAGAAAACAGCATACATGGTCAACTTCTCAACAATAAATTAAATAAACCATCACTTTCATGTTATTTGTACCTTCTAAAGCGGGAATTTGATTGTAGCATTGTGCTGAGGGATTCCTGCATGTTTTCATGCATGATTTTCCACAAGGCTCATAGTGCCATTCACATTCTCCATCAGGGTTGTAATAATCACAGAATAAAGCTGATGGAACAAAAAAGAGTATTAAAAAGATACGCAAGCAAAGATTGCATAGTCCTGGATGTCATCTTTCTAATAAAACAAGTACAGCTTTGTTTGTAAACTTGATGATGCCCAACGAATATGCTAATCAATCATAAGCTGTGTTTTTAGGTTTATGTATACATAAGACTGTCTGTCTTTAACAAATTAAACACTCACGGCAGATTGTAGGAGTCCTCCATTTTACACAGGCTCCAGCCTCATTACAGACTGCTGCATAGGCTGCTACAGCTGAGCAGAAACACTCACAATCTCCTCCCGTATTACAGGCACACGTGTCTTTCACACAGGCATCATAATAGTTTTTGGGATCCACCTTGAAAGAAGTAATTGTAAATGCAGGTTGGTGCTGAATTGTTCCCTGCTAACTAATTATACAGGATCGTATTGTTTAGAAGGCTGACTAATTGCTAGGACTTCGTGTGAGATTAACTGTTCGTGTGCTTTTGCTCGGCAGATTTACCTTCGAATGGCAGACAGCAAACACTTCACTCTTGATGATGCTGCAGTGTTTCAGTGCCCATGCTTGCCTGTGGGAGTACAGAGTGCAGGGATTTTTTTGTGCATTGACGTTTGGGCAGGTCGGTGACTCTTTCCAGCTGTTTCCAAACTCGAGAGCTTCAACAACAACTTCTTTGTTTCGGGTGGTGAAATCGTTCTTGATATTTCCGTCATAATTTCCACACAGACCACAGACTTTACCCTGTAGAATAAAATGACCTGTAGTGAATTTGTAAAATGGCAACCATATGAATTAGTATCTAACTAACTGTATGTCTGATTACCTACCTTGAATTTGGAGCTGAGTTTGATCATGATTGTTGTCTTTTTGTTCCAAATGAGAACAAGGCCATTCTTTGCCTCAATGACAAGATATATACCAATAGTGTGAACCTGATAGGGTATGTCTATCCCATTGCTTTGTTTAATAACTCTGACATTTTCCTCTGAAAGAATAATTTCATTGTTCTGAAAAGAAAATGTTCATTTATAAACATCACCAAAATTTTCAGCATTTGAATAAATGTGTTTAAATTGCATTTGGTAGTGGTATATACCCCTAAGTAGAGCTTGATAGCAGTGGAGCAAATGCTTTCAGTTGTTCCACATGGAATGCGCTCAGTCAGGACCCTGAAGGTGCCACTTGTATCATCCCCACAGTAATCCTAAAAGGAGATGCATATTGATGTGAGTCATACAAGATTTACCTAACCCAATAAAGTAAAAAACTTAATCCAAGTATGTGTGATACCTGAGTGAAGATGTAGCCACAGTCTCCAGTGAAGGAGAATTTTCTTTCATCAAAAGTGATGTAATTCCCTTCTCCGTATATTGTACAGGTTTGATCACACTCATGTTTTGTACATCCCCATTTTCTGTTTATGCAAGTGCTATGATTTGAAATATTAGGTTATCATATAATATATAACATAAGAAATGTAAACTGACACAGCACTGTAGTACAGTAATAAACACGGCTCACCAGGTATTGCAGTCCACTTTTATCGTCTGTCCAGGCTTATAGGCTTCTCCATTATGTGTACAGGGACATTGTTCCTCTTCAACACAACCTCCTTTACCATCTGACAAGAGGCCATCAGGACACACACAGCCAGAAATACACTGTGTACTGACCTATACAGTGGATCAGCAATTAATTTTACATGTGTGTAAACATGGGTAGAATATTCACAACAACAGTTATTAAACAGTATCTCAGTCTTACACATTCGGTGTCCAGTGCCTGGCAGCTTTTTTGGCACTCAGATCCCACGCTACCTGGCTTTACACTTGAGCAGTTGAAGAAAACCATTGGATGGGTACATGCTGAAGACAATGATAGTGTGTTACAAAGGACCTGCGCTGTATTCTTAGAATTGCTCATACCATGTTTTGCGATAAAAGAACTACTATGACTGAGTGCTGACTGCTTTGTACCTACATGTATCGCTGTGGCTGCCTGTACAGCTTAATTTTCCTCCATGGCAGTAGCTGAAATACAGAGAAAGATAGTCAATTTGGACAAAGGAAGGAAATACATTTTTGTTTTATTTCTTGCCAGTTTGTACTCTATTTCCTAATAAAATATAAACTATAGGTCTGAGGTCCCTAGTGGATCTAGCCTAGGGTTCCACAATCTTAACTGTTTTTCATGTTCCGTGTTGCTAGATCCTGGAGACATTCCTTACACATTCTTGCATACATTAAGTGAGCACCTGGACAGTTCAGCAGTATATAATATAAAGCCAGACCACATTCACATAACCAACTTTGAACCAATCAAAATTGTCCATATGGAATAATATCCATAGGACACACAATACTTCACTCCACAGAGTCATCTAGCTGGTTTCTCAAACCTAGGACCTTTTCCTTAGACACTGAACAATGATTCAATATGATCAACATGTTAATAATCCTGATAATAAAAACAAGGCAATCCAACTGTTGCTTTGCTGAAAAGAAAGAAAAGAGAAAAAAGAAGAAAAAGGAAACATATTGGGAGATTCATTTTTTCACCACTGAGATTTGAATGTAATTTCATCCATATCATATTTATGTTTGGTCATGTTGTAGGATGAACCAGGTTCTTTTCTTTCTGTTATTAGCAGAGTGCATTAATTCCACTACAACATGCATGGTAAACATCAGTAGGCTACATAGCACTTAGTATAGTAAACTTCTGATTTTTTAATAAACTTCAAAGTTAGGGTCTTGACAAAGTTGACCCACAATGTTGTCTTCCCAGTTGATTGCAACCCAAGAGTTAAAAACCACTGATCTAAGACAATTTTTATTTAGTTAAAATCAAATATTCTGCAAAAATTCTACTGGTCTACTGTAAATATTAAGATCCTCACCAAGATTGTCCATGGACCTTTTTGACTTTCCCAGGGACCACCATTGTGTCTCCCACAAAGCAAGAGCAATGTGAGGCTGCCACACACAGACCCTTCTCATTTAGGTAAGTTCCTTCAGCACAGCCACAGCCATCAAACAGGGTTGAGTCCACCCCACATGCTAAGTCTGGCTGACTAAGAGAGCGGCAGGTGCGGCCACAGCTTGTCATCTGGTAACTATACACCATATTAGAAGGGCAGCTAGTTGTGTATGTATCTGTTAAAAGAAAACACACCTTAGTATGAATGAGATGAATAAACACTGATTGAATTAGATTAACTCTTGATTGTTTAGGTAAAACTCACGGCACGTGGTGTCCCTCCATCCACTGAGTGAGACACCTGCAGCAGTGCATGCATGGACGTAGGCGGAAATGGCAGCACACATGCAATCCTCGCTGTTTTCACAGGCGCATGTGTCATAAATGCAGGACTGTGGAGAGAAACAGCAGCAAGCTAAATATGTAGTTAGTAAATACATAAAAAATGCATTAGATGTAATGCAAACAAATGCTTACAGCTTTATAGTCTTCTGGGTTTATCTCAGAGTGACATTTGGCAAAAATCCCATTGGTGTCTGACAGCAAGGAGCACCAGTGCTTTGCATATTTCTCTAAAAAAACAAATTAACATTTTACATGGTAGGTTGCTGTGAAGAATGACAAATACAATGCATAGTGTCTTTGCCAGTTTACCTACCCTTGTCCACACTCAAAATGCAGGGGTCCTCAAATGTGTTTGTCACATCCGGACAGCTTGTTTTGCTCTTCCACGTGTTGGCAAATGTAATAGCCGTTCCCTCAATCAATCCATTTCTGGTTCTGAAGTCATCAGCTTCAATGTCATTGAAATCTCCGCAAAGGCCTGTACAAAGATAATAAAACTTGACAAAATACACTATGAAACACTCACTGAAATAGTGGATATTTTACACCATAATCAAAAGTTCTAAAGAATGAAAGCCCACCGCTGAGTTTTCCCTTATTGGAGACACTGGCTTTGATGTAAACCTGCATAATCGGTGTGAGCTGAATCTCAAGATCAAGCCCTTTGGTGGTATGGATAAGAATGTAAAATGTTGATGGGCTGATAATGGTTACGCCATCTGTGGGGGAAAAAACATATTCAAAATAATTTAATTGTTGCATTATCACATTAAAATAAGATAGCTGAATTACATGTCATGGGTTTACAGATGAGTGAATATGAAAGAGAACTAACCACTCACCCATGAAAAGAGGCAGTTGAGAAATCACTTTGTTAACAAAAACTTGTCCGTTTGCTTTAACTACAATTGTCTGTAGAAAAATGATGAAATGACTTTCAACAAAACCAATACATTTTATAAAGAAAAGCCTATACATAATAAAGAGTATATTAGTATAGAACCATAATATACTGTAATCTTACCATGTATTTTGGCAGTAGTAGAGTGACTGCAGTCAGGCAAGTTGATACATCTGACTTTTCACATTTGACCATGTCACCAAGTACGCTGAAAGTTCCATTATCTTCCTAAAGTCAAAGGGAAAAAAAAAAAAAAAAAATATATATATATATATATATATATATATATATATATATATATATATATATATATCAGTGAATGAAGGCTTAATTTTGTCCCCACTGGAAGCCCATTAAAAAGTGATTTTAATTAATTGCTGGAACAAGTGGAAGGAATAATTACAAGAAAGAAAAAATGGTTCAATGTATATATGGAGCGCCTGTTTAAAATAGATTTGGAAAATTGTAAACCTTCTATGTAACTCTTTATATCTTACCTTAGAAAGAACATAAGAACATTCTCCATGGAAAGTGTATGTCTTTTCATCATATGTGGAGATGTGGGAGCCTCCCAGTATGGAGCAGACACCAGGACAGTTCATGTCCTTACAGCTCCACTCTCCCAATGCACAGGTGCTATCAACAGACAGTCAGTCAGTCCAACTGAGCCAACTTCTTCAAATGTAGAATTAATATTGAAGTTTGTGATTGTGATTATTACCATTTTTGACATGACCTTGAGTAGGAGTCCCCAGGTTTGTATGGCTTGCCATTGTGTAAGCAGGAGCACTCGCTGATAGGAACACACCCACTTTGTGTAATGTCATCAATGACAGTTCCTTGGGAGAAGCATAGTGAAATGATAAGCATTTAGACTGCTACACAATGCAAAACCTGTAGCCATACATTTGTGGGTGGTGCAGAAACATTTCTTTTTATTCTAAATTATATTTACATTTTTTATATAAATTTTTTGAGTCGCCAAAATGGAGCCCAGCACCTTTCAAGTGTTCAAGTCTCATTTATTGAATAATAGACACACATAAAGAAGATGATAATACTTAACAATATACATAATGTAACAATTATGTAAACATTCATCCTTGAATCTTGTGTATATCTACACATCAGAATCCAAAATTATAAAATGATGTACAGTCTTCAGATGAATGCATTAAATTAAGATCTGCCCCAAATATTCCTAAATGGACCTCATGACACACATCTCTCCAATATACACTTTGAGCTAGGTGCAAGCAGAACCTCCCCCTTTACACCTTGCTCCGTGCTTTACGCCCACTAGGTGTGCACTCTGACAACCAAAATGACTTGGATCCACAAAAGTGCACTTGCTTCCTCAATATATGGCCCTACACTTTTAGCCTCTAAGATCATTTTTAGACAGCTTTGATGGAGCTTAGAATTTATCAGCTGCATTACTCGTACTTGTAGTTGATTGCAGAACATGAATTAACACCAGATCCTGACTGATCCCTGCCTTAGAGACAAATTCACATGCCATCTTTCTTAATCGAGAGATACTATAATGAATAAACACAAAACCAAACACAATGCTATTTTTTATGACCCAGATTGCCTGGTCTGTGAATCATGAATGTCCAGAGCACAAACGAAGTACTTAGTATGAAATGCCAATCAATATAGACAGTTCTTTTTCTTTTAATCTGACATCTGCTGACCTCTGAACAAATAATTACTATTTTAAAATCAGGAAACTTACCAGATGGACAGAAGCATCCATTCACACAGTGATCCTCACACACTTGGCTTCTCTTGGGGTTGCTGCAGGTGTCAGTACATGGACTACCACATTCCTGATACTCCAAGTTTAATGGACACGTTTTAGCTATTCAACACACAAAAAAATACAATTTAGAGAGAGTGATTCTAATTAATAGCTACAGATACAATGTCAAAGCTTGCACATTGTCTTGTTCCTGTACCTACCACACAGTTGCACTGGCACCAATTGATGTGGAGTTCCACCTGCATGAGCACATTGACGGGAGTACTCTGATGTGGTTGAACACAAGCAGGACGGACTGCTGCTGTTACAGTGGCACAGATCTTTAACACAAGTGTTGATGAAGGCGTCCGTATCAATTAGGCTTTCACAGCTGAGGAATGCAGGTCCTGACAGGAGATTCTTACACAGGTCTTTCTGTTGAGCAAAGTATAGAATATATTGAAGTGGTACCTATGTGTTCTATATGAAAGCATTTGAAGTCGGTGCATTTTATATACCTGATTTGCACAGGTCTTTGTGGCTGGAGAGGAATATTCCTCACATTGTTCAGTAGGACCATTGGCTTTCCAAAGCTCCCCAAATTCTTCAGTAGTTACAGATTCCCCTGTTTCTAGAGGGAAAAGAGGTGTTAGTAAATGTGAATGCTGCCAAGGTTTTAAAGTTTTTGTATTTATCTTAGTTACCCTTTTTGATGAACTCGTCATAAATTTGGGCTCCATTGAAGTCACCACACAGTCCACATGTCTTATTCTTGAAATGTGATTCCAGCTCAACCTTAAAAGGTGAATTCAGGTGAATTCATTGCAGTTAATATTATACAACTAATTCCTGGCATGAATTGTATTGGTAGAATGTATTGATGTGAGTTCTTACAATACATTCGTTGACCAAATATTTGCCAAAGTCTTACAGACCTATGTCATATGATAATAAGTTAAACGTAAATACACATACCCAGAGAGCGTCTTCTTCATTCCACATGATGACTACACCCAACTTTGCCTTGATTTTAACATAGGACACAGATCTTTCAATTGAAATGCCAGACAGGCTGAATGGTATTGTGACACTAGAGGGGAAAAAAAAAGTCACCAGAGTGAGATAAGACATTAAGCATCACTGCAAGTGCGTCAGTTTTGATAAAAGATTATCAAAAATAGTTTCACCATAAAAAACAACTGAGCTACAGACTCACGGATTATCATTGACTACGATGGAAGAGTTGGACATTTCCACCACAACCCCATCCAGTCTCATAGTGACCGTCTTAATGGTGACGATGCCATTTATCTCTTGCCGTTGGAGCTGGATATTGAAATCCTCATAGCTGCCCTTACACATGGATGCAAGGACGTAGTTACACGTGGAGGGCAGCTGGAAGAAATCTCCATCAAAGGTCTTGAAATGGAAGTTTCCCCATGTACTGCAATATGGGTCGTGAGAAGCTCTCATTTCTAGTTTGTGAAAAAAAAATAGCATTTATTACACAATAGTAAAAACTGTGAATGATTGTTTCTCTTTAAATCTCTAAAAAAACAACATTTACCTGTAATTACTGGCATTTTGGTCACTGTCTGGACCATGACTTAAAAGAAAAGAAAGAAATTCAAATAATTTTTTCCCTCTGTTTTCAATGTCATATTTTGAAAAAAAGCAGATCATATTTGTATTAACTAATATGTATATGACAAAAATCCATATATAGTATACATACCGGTTGCTGCAGCTAATCCAAGGCAGAGGGTGAGCCATGGCATCACCCGAGCAAGTGACATTATGGCTCCTCTCATCAGTAGTCTGTCCGCCTTGGTTGAGCAAACTGGTAACATAGTCCCAACTATCATGTAATATATTTCATTCTGTGTTTGCAGTTAAGGCGGGGTATTCTGATGTTAACCCTTGTGATCTTTGTCTCCACCCATGAAGAGGCCACTTATAACAACACTTGTTCTACATCTCTCCTCATGTGAAACCTCCTATCTATCATGCTTGCGGTCCATACCTCTATTTTGATGGTAATCTCTCATAGACATTCAAGTATATTTGATAAGCAAGATAAATATTTAAAATTGCCATCTGCCAACAGTTGCGGTTGATAGATCATTGAAATGTACACCTTAATTGTAATACAGTTTTATGCATGATGAAGGAGATGATTATGTATGCATATTTGAACTGTGTAATTGTGTACTTTTCTCAATGAACAAGGATTTAAGATGTGGGTTGTGCCTTCATATGTACAAAGGATATGAGTAAATGTATTGACATTCATTCTTACAGTATCCATTTATCAAATATTTGACAAAGACTTACAGACCTATGAAATAGTTATTGAGATCTGTTAACAGATGTGAATTGTGTGGTGATTTTTGTAAGCATACCAAGTGCTAGACCAAAAAATAATTCCAGCATCAGTCCTGCTCTGACTGCCAGTGAAAATTCTCTTTGAGAAACACATGCCTATTAATTAATATACAGAATATATGCATATCACATGTCAAGCTTAGCATATCTCACTGACTGTTGTCATTGTCCCTCATTCAACAGCTGCATCATTAAGTTTGCCTATGCGACAATACAAAACAGAAGAAGTTCATTTTTACAATTTGAGATCACATTATTCACATAGGGTGACACAGTGGTGCAGGAGTTAGCGTTGTTGTCTCACAGCAAGAAGATCGCAGGTTCAAGACTTCCTGGGTCTGGGACCTTTCTGTGTGGAGTTTGCATGTTCTCCCCGTGTCTGTGTGGGTTTTTACCGGATACTCCGGCTTCCTCCCACCGTCCAAAAACATGCTGAGGTTAATTGGAGACTCTAAATTGCCCGTAGGTGTGAGTGTGTGAGTGAATGGTGTGTGTGCCCCACGATTGGCTGGCAGCCATCTGGGGTGTATCCCTGCCTCTCACCGTAATGTGCTGGGATAGGCTCCCATGCCCCTCATGCCCTCTTTTCCTCACTTGGTAGTATTGTTTATACGGTACACACTGAAAATTATTTTTTACTGATATGCTGGTTTGGATGTAACCATTTGTTCTGCCGACACATTAACGTTCCTGCATATTGAAATTAAGATTGTGACAAAAAGATGGGCGGGTGAGACTACCATCCACCATGCATTTTTCTAAATAGAGCCCAAACTGGCAAACTGATGACCAACTAATACTAAATATCAGGGCCAGTATTTCCTATGGGCAATGTGGGCAACTGCCCAGGGTGCAAGGGTGCATGAGCAACTTTAAAAAATCACCAGATTTCTAGAATATTATCGCTTATTTCCATGCTGATGTGCCCCTACTGTCTTATCAACTCGCTGCTGAGAGTCAAACAGGTTGTGTGTGTGTCAGAAGAAAAGGCGGAGGGGGGTCAATCTGTGACCTCAGAGGCTGAGTCTCACTCAGGTAAAGCGAGGGGGGGGGGGATCTGATCTCTGATTATTATGAGTTCAGACAACACAACACAAACATTTGCTCTACAATTGTTTCCCATTCATAAAATTAATATAGAGAATTTATAGCTACGTAATGCATTGTTTATGTGAAAATGTCAAAAAAAAATAAATCTGCCTGCTTCACCTGTGTAAATTTGTTCATACTTCATACTCACACTGTTGCTCATACTCAATAACAAGTAAAAGTCCTGTTTTCAAAAAGTAAAAGTACAGAATTAATATCAGAAAAATGTACTTAAAGTATCAAAAGTAAAACCACTCATTATGCAGACTGTGTTATAGTCAATTTGCGACACTTTGGGTGGATTAATAGAAATATTATATGGCACATTTCACATAAAATAAATGGAAAAGTAAAAAAAAAAGAAAATAGATAACATTTAATAATTACATTTACATTCATAATATTAAAAACCTGCATCTGAAATCTTATTTGGGACCGCCATTGTAATAATGTCATATTGTTGGTATATACTGCAGCATATTTGTGTATTTCTGAGAATTCTGTTCTATGACATTTCTGTTATGCTTCTATGTTAAAGCTCTGTTGTATTGTGACACCTTACTTTAATCAAACCATCTGAGTGACTGACAGTTCATCTTAAGTTTGTTTTAGTACCAGCAATAAAGGTTGGAATATAATTGTGTTGTCTTAATATGGATTATATCTCAAACAGTCCTGCCTCTAATCAAAACATTCTCAGAGTAATTTGGATAATTCACTGTCCTCCCTGAATCAACACAACGGATGCTGTCAGGGAGGAATTGAGCTTCTTCGTTAATGTGCTGTTTTCCCAAATCCATGTTAGCCCTTGGAGAAGCTCCCACATGTGCAAAATAATTGCATATTCCGCTTTTGTTTTTTTAAATAAAAATAAAAAAAATGATTAGACATAATTTATTAAGCAGCTTTTAAAGCTTCAGGTGGAATGATTAATATCTTTTTAGCTTGTTTTGTTTGTGCTTTGTTTAAACATTGTTATTTTGAACTTGTTTCTGGGTGGTTACAGCTATTGGTAGTGAGGCTAGGGCCTGTTATAATGTGCACCATGTGTGCACAATTTTGATCTTGCTGCATTACCATGAATGATTATGTATCAACATGAAATCTCTTTTAAAAGAATAGCTGGACCTGAAGAGTGTTTAATGTTGTGTTCAAACACAGGTATCAGACGGATCATATAGAGCAAACTCAATTTAGTTCATGGGCCACATGCAGCAGAATTTGATTTCAAGTGGACTGGACTAGTAAAAATAAACATATAAACAACACCTACAAAGTCCTACCCTCCTTTTCTATTCAAAGTAATATGTTATAAATATACACATGATTAATTAAGAAACAGGAGAGATGAAATAAAAGAAAAGTGCAATTGCAACAATATGATGTGTTATTCTATTCTATTCTATTCTATCTATTCAATCAGTCTACTGTTGCCTGCATTTTGATGCAAAACATTTAGTCACCAAACAATATTTACTTGTTTAAGCAGCAGATGAGGTTATCTCTTGCCTTGCAAACCATTTACAAATCAAAACTGTCAGTATTTTATCCCTTGACCCCTGAAAGATGCTCACTGACTTCCTATTTCTGTGAAGAAATAGGAACTGGTCCATTTTTGTGACAGTATGTACAGTCATCCAGCGGGTCGAATTGGACCCTTTGGTGGGCCACATGTTTGACATCTTTGAAATAGAGTCTTAGGTCTGTAACAATGTAATATGTCCTTTATTACATAATAAGTAGGAAACAACTCCAAAATGTTTAACATTAATAAACATGATTATATACAGCTAAGTGGCATTGTTTGACAAACCCCTTTGTTATGACACAATCACAATATACCACCGCCAGTAGGTAAATGACAGCATGAAAGAATTAATTTATTATTTTTTTTTAAAGGTAAAATTGCAATTAAGGTTATATTGTCACTATTCATTTTATTTTCTAGCAGGAGCTATAACTAACGCATCATCATAGATGTATAGAACTGGCTATAGTCAGGTGCTGACTTTATTGATTGCTTTATTGAGATGATAATTCAGCTCCAGTAAAGGTTAAACATAAACATCATCACTATCCAAAGGATCCAGAGATGTGACTTGCCAGGATTTGTAGGGAAGGGAACCAGAATTCATAACTAAGGGAAACCATCTTTGCCAATGTGACATTTCCGGTGTACCATTCTGACATCCTGATTTCAGTTCAGTGGTCAGTAGGTTATTTCTGATCAGGCAAATGATGATGTTTATTTATGTTTAATTAACTATTGCCAATCCAACATGATGATATGTGCTGGAATACTTGTAACAGAGATTCTTCTTGCATTGGATAGTGCCCAGGTTAGAAGCACTGCTTTGCACAGTTTCCATGCTTGATACCAATATATGCTCCTTTGAATTTTCACAAAAGACAGTAGAAATATGGCATGAACAGAGTTTGCATCTTTTTATTTTATTAATGTTTAAATAATCTCTTTATAATGACGATTGCATGTTTAGAGATGTAATGATTGTTAGGACAATAGGAGAAGCACTTTCCATACAGATTAGTAGTTACACTAGTGGGAAGCTTCGTCTCTTGCGACCTTGAAGTCTGGTGCAGTCTGTGTAGCTACAGCCACACTTCTCCACATGGTTGTATGTGTAAGGAAGCTTTTCTCCATTCAGGCAAAGCAACTCAACAGAACGGATGCTGTAGTGCGTCTCCTTACAGCACATGCATGAACGTTCAAAAGAACCCGCGGAGTACCTTAGAAAGGAGAGGCAGGATTAATAAACTCAATAACTTAAAATGTTAAAAAAAAAAAAAAAAAACAGGCTTAAGAATTTTTATAAAGTCAAAATTTGAATTAGCATTGTCAATACATCATCCTTACTTGCTGTAAGTGCTGCAGGATCCTTCACAATATGGAACATCCACCATCTCCTTAGTCTGACAGCCCTTATGCGAAATGAAGTCTTTCGCGGATACTACCTTGCAGGCGTTATCTATCACCTCACCTTTTCAAAAGAAACATATAATTAGTGAGTTTTAAGTAATTACCTTCTATTTAAAAGTGAAGGAAATATCACAAATACTCACAAATATTACAACAGCCATTTGCTGCAGTTTGAATTGTGTCCTGAAGAGCAAGAGACATACGCAGCATCAATAGAGTGAGTTTCATAGTTCATTCTATTCTCAGAAACAGAGTTAATCCCTATAATTAGCTGAACTTACAGGATGGCAGTTGTCCTCCTGGAATGGTGGGCAGACAATGTGTGATCTGATGGTTGAAAAAGTGTCACCATTACAGGTGTAACGCTCACACTTATTTTCAGGTGGTGACCAGGTTTTTCCTGGCTGAAGAGCAGGAGCACATGCAGATAGATATCAAAATACTGACATACTTTTGGATTTTAAACATGACCATGTGAAGTCACAGCCAACAAAGATGGTCCAACTTACCTCCAAGAACTGCTTGCTTCCGTTAACACTGAATACACAGTGTGTCTGTACACATCTCCCACAGCATTCATCTGGATTAGTATCCACATATTCAAAGCCCTGAGACAGTTGGAGAGAGTGAGTCAATTTTCAAGTTCAACCTCCAACACGTTAAGAAAACAAGTTGCATACCACATTGTGTTGTGTATGTGGAAATAATCTGATCTTGCTCACCTTTTCACAATTCTTGTTACATTCTTGAAGCATACATATTATTTTGAATAGGCCACTGTTGAGATCCACTGAATTTGAACAGTTGCAATTCTCACATACATTTACAGGAACTGAAGCACCAGGCTAGTGAAAGCAAAGAGGATGTGTTGATATCCAAGTTTTAGTCATCAGAAGAGCACCAGCAACAACAAAATCATAAAAGTGATCTATTTAAATTCTCCATGTGTGACCATGTCTTATTTACCTGGTATTCAATTTGTTTGTGTACACAAACCCGTTTAGGCTCTAGAAAAAGAGTACGATATGAGCCATGAAAATGGAAGATAAGAAGAGGTGTGACTGTCATCAAAATGTTTAATAACATAATAATAATTCCAATTATGGATTCAAGAGCTCACCACATCTGTTTTCTGGACAGCATTTTCCCTCTGGAACACCAAAAACTGGCTTATATCCCACTTCACATTCCAAATTACTGACCGGACATGTGTTTCTGTGACATTCTGTGAAGATGATCATTTAATACAGACAGCCATCATCATTAAGTTACCATAAAAAAGTACACAAATGTGCATTGATACTACATGTCTTACCACAAGCAGTAATGGGACAGCATGGATCCAATGGATTTGTTTGATTGACAAGGACAAACCCTGGGTCTTTGCAGTTAACTATAGTTTGTGCCGGGCACACCTTAGGCTTGCAAGTCACAGTCTTGCTGGACTCCTCACAGATGCAACTTTGGCATTTGTACTCAAACTTTTCATTAAACTGAAAGAATAAACCACAGTAATTATTTGCTTTTCTCTTGGAGAAAGATTGAAGGTTGGGATTTTGACTGAGCAATGAGTAAAAGACTAGACTCACCTCACGAGGAATGAGCTCAGGATCAAGACATCCTGAAGGAAAATGAGCATTGTGAATGTTCAACAATCTCATTGGACCTAATATGACTTAAATGACTGATATAATAATAATAAAATTATTATTATTATTATATAATGATTAGATTCGATAATATACAGCACACTCACCACACTTATCAACACATATGCTGGACTCTTTATTGAAGAGTTTCATTCCGTCAGGACAAAAGCATCCCTCGGTGGTAAAGTTAATGGTTGGTTCATTAGGCCTGCAAAAGCCAATCATTGAGAACACAATCCACAAAAGATTTTAAAGATACAATGTGTAAGGTTTGGCAAGAATTTTTGTTTAAAACTTTCAAATGGTGTGCTAAAATTATCAACATAATATAAAGAAATAACTTTGTTGCAGAAATAATCATTTGAAGTGAGCATGCTAAACAATGAGACTCATCTTGCCTTACCCTGACAGCTGAAAGTTGCTGTATTTTTGCTGTATGACTGTCAATATTTCACTTTATTACCTTTTAATATTTCTTTATATCAGAAAGCATCTATTTAGATTGTTAATATATGGTCAGTTTCATGTTGGTGAACTAATCTGTGTGCAGCTCTTTAGTAATTTACCTGCGGGCCATAAAGTCTCCAAAGCATTTTAATATCTTGATAATACCATAGAATGAATTCTTCATGCTATATTCAGTGAATGATACACACACACTAAAATGTCCCCGTAATGTACATACTGTAAATTCTCTATTATAGGCTTCTATTAGTGGCCAGGTCTCTAACATTGGCCGATCTGTTGGTGGAGGTAAATAAAGGCTGGTGTCTAATACGGGCCAGGGCTATTATTAGAACCAATGGTTTTAAATGTCTAATTGAAAGCAAACATATATAGATGAGACTATTTAGCTCAGTAGAAAGCCACCAGAGCACTTAAAATATCAGGCAATGGCTACAGTGGCCTGGTCACGTGACATGTACGGTGGTTGACAGGGGCAAACACACTGCAAACTGCAAATCACCGGTAGGCTATAATTGTTATCATTTCGGCTGCGGAGCCTGTTATGGAGGCTGGCACGAGTGATGAGATTGCAGGGAGAGATAAGGAGGAGGAAATTGACCAACTCCTTTTCAGACAATTAATTTAATACATTATATTTAACTCTACTTATTGCCACTATGTTGTTGACAATAAATATTTTTGTTTCCATTTTTGATTTTAATTGTAGTGTTAGGAAATATGCACACAATCAACATTAAAATGAGTACAATTTTCACATTGTTATTAAAACTTACTTGTCTTCACAGGTTGGCTGTTCTACAGCACCACATGGCTTGTACACCTTGTCTGATGGGCAGTCACTGGCTGTTGGTGAAGAACAGAATTCAGTATAATTGGTTCTACATGCGTATAGATAGTAAGTATAGATTGTATATAATAAACAGCCAGTTCAACAAAAGTAAAACCATGATTCCACTGATCCCAATGTTTACAATAATTAGGGGGTGCTTACCACACAGTGTAGTATGGTTTCTCCAATGCAGGCAAATTCCAGCCTGTGCACATGCAGCAGCATAAGTCAGTAAACTTGTGCATTGCACTACTGGGTTGGAAACATGGCAACTATCAAAAACACAACCTTGGTAGAATTTGTCAGGAGTGACAAAGGGATGGCACTCTGCAAACACACTGTAAAAGGAAAACACAAAAATGCAACAATGCAAAAAAGACAACAATGCTCATAATTTGATGAAACTAAATAAAAAAAGCTTAAAAAAAAAACTAGAAACAATATAGAGAATGTCTACCTGCTCTTAAGTAGGTCACAAATGGAGTTATTGCATGGAGTTACAGGTTGTAAAGGTTTGTCAGTGGGGAGTACAGGTGGGATCTGGCAGTTGGGTTTGGAAATTGCAGAGTCTGTTGCTATCCAATAGTCAGCCATCACAGCACAACTTTTCAGCAGCTGGCCGTCAGGCAACTTGCAGTCATCAGCCTGGTTGTTGTTGCATGTTCCTGGCAGCAGAGTCATAACAGTTAATATTATTGTCTGACATCAATCTAATGATTTAGAGAACTGTACTGGAGACAGAAATTATCTTACCACAATGGCCATGTGTATTATTGCCAAAATATTTATAGGGAAGGGTCACACTGAAGCCAGTTATTCCAAATGTAATGATCGCTTGTAGGCGAGGTATCTCCAAAACCAAGGTAATTCCAGAAGTTAAGATCTTTACACCTTGTCCTAAATAAGGTAGTTTCAGGCTTACTCCATCTTTTAGTACCTATAGGGAAAAATATAATAAGAAAAAAACTAGCACAGGAGCTGAAATGACTGATCATTAGTCTGATCAGTTTTAGGCATCGTTATGTGATAAGACATTGACATGACCATGTTCTTTTACCTCCAATTCCGGTTCTCCAATAAGATTATGATTCTTAAGTGTGATAATTTGGGATTTATATGATACACTTATAGATCGAGGACAGGAGACATCTTCAGTAGGATCACAAATAACATTGTCAATATAAATCTTTAGATTATGTGTTGGTGTAATCTCTTCCATCAAGACAT
This sequence comes from Lepturacanthus savala, assembly GCA_030544235.1. Lineage (NCBI taxonomy): Eukaryota > Metazoa > Chordata > Actinopteri > Scombriformes > Trichiuridae > Lepturacanthus > Lepturacanthus savala. The sequence continues at coordinate 21,351,354 of CM060465.1, forward strand.
AGGAACAGTTTCCTTGATAACTGTAGTAGAATCCATCAAATGTAATATAATGAGGATCTCCCCAGCCTTCACATACACCTTTAAATAAATAAACAAAAACAAACAATGCGTAAAAAAAAATTATGAAAATCAAAATTTCATTGAAGATGATTTATGTCATGCATTCTTTTTTCCACAGAATAACTTACAGTCACAAACATAATGTTGACAGCACTGGTACTCATCATACACAAGAACAGGATTCTTTCCATTGGCACATGTGATGTTCTCAATGGGTGGACATTCATAAGGAAATACTTCAATTATATTGTCTTCAATGCATCTGGCCATGGTGCAGTTGCATAAATAAAAGGTTTCATTTTGCTGTTGTAAAAAGGAAAGCAATCAGTCATATTTGGTGTTTAGCATGAAATGTAAGAACGGTTGTTTGTACTTCTCAAATGTAAATGTGCAGTGTCATGAAATTAATTTTAAGAATGACAGGTATAACATACATAGTGTATTTTGATGTGGAAGATACATTAAGATTCTTACTGTTACATTCCAAGAGGGGCATGTTGGTGGGGATGTAGATATTGTAGTTGTTGGCCCCTCAGTTGTAGGAGTAGGTTTGGTGGATGTGGATGTGGTTGTAGTAATAATAATAACAGGGGCAGTTGATGGATGCACTGTGGATGATGGTTCTTTGGAACCAGTGACTTCTGTTAATTCTGTGGTTATAATTGTCCCAATAGTTGTAGTAGGAGTTTTGGTTGGTGTGGTTGTAGGTTCGGTGGTTGTAGTTGTCCCTTCAGTTGTAGTAGGAGGTTTTGTTGATGTGGTTGTAGATTCAGTGGTTGTAGATTCTGTGGTCGTAGTTGGCCCTACGGTTGTAGTTGGAGGTATGGTTGGTGTGGTTGTAGATCCTGTGGTTGTAGTTGTACTTTCAGGAGGTATGGTTGGTGTGATTGTAGATCCTGTGGTTGTAGTTGGCTCCACAGTTGTAGTAGTAGGTTTGGTTGGTGTGCTTGTAGATTTTGTGATTGTAGTTGTACCTTTAGTTGTACTTTCAGGAGGTATGGTTGGTGTGGTTGTAGATTTTGTGGTTGTAGTTGTACCTTTAGTTGTACCTTCAGGAGGTATGGTTGGTGTGGTTGTAGATCCTGTAGTTGAAGTTGTACCTTCAGGGGGTATGGTTGGTGTGGTTGTAGATCCTGTTGTTGTAGTTGGCCCCACAGTTGTAGTAGTAGGTTTGGTTGGTATGGTTGTAGATTTTGTGGTTGTTGTTGTACCTTTAGTTGTACTTTCAGGGGGTATGGTTGGTGTGGTTGTAGATTCTGTGGTTGTAGTTGGCCCCATAGTTGTAGTAGTAGGTTTGGTTGGTGTGGTTGTAGATCCTGTAGTTGTAGTGGTACCCTTAGTTGTACCTCCAGGAGGTATGGTTGGTGTGGTTGTAGATTGTGTGGTTGTTGTTGTACCTTTAGTTGTACCTTCAGGGGGTATGGTTGGTGTCATTGTAGATTCTGTAGTTGTAGTTGGCCCCATAGTTGTAGTAGTAGGTTTGGTTGGTGTGGTTGTAGATCCTGTAGTTGTAGTGGTACCCTTAGTTGTACCTCCAGGAGGTATGGTTGGTGTGGTTGTAGATTTTGTGGTTGTAGTTGTACCTTTAGTTGTACCTTCAGGAGGTATGGTTGGTGTGGTTGTAGATCCTGTAGTTGAAGTTGTACCTTCAGGGGGTATGGTTGGTGTGGTTGTAGATCCTGTGGTTGTAGTTGGCTCCACAGTTGTAGTAGTAGGTTTGGTTGGTGTGGTTGTAGATTTTGTGGTTGTTGTACCTTTAGTTGTACTTTCAGGGGGTATGGTTGGTGTCATTGTAGATTCAGTGGTTGTAGTTGGCCCCATAGTTGTAGTAGTAGGTTTGGTTGGTGTGGTTGTAGATCCTGTAGTTGTAGTGGTACCCTTAGTTGTACCTCCAGGAGGTATGGTTGGTGTGGTTGTAGATTTTGTGGTTGTAGTTGTACCTTTAGTTGTACCTTCAGGAGGTATGGTTGGTGTGGTTGTAGATCCTGTGGTTGTAGTTGGCCCCACAGTTGTAGTAGTAGGTTTGGTTGGTATGGTTGTAGATTTTGTGGTTGTTGTACCTTTAGTTGTACTTTCAGGGGGTATGGTTGGTGTCGTTGTAGATTCTGTGGTTGTAGTTGGCCCCATAGTTGTAGTAGTAGGTTTGGTTGGTGTGGTTGTAGATCCTGTGGTTGTAGTTGGCCCCACAGTTGTAGTAGTAGGTTTGGTTGGTATGGTTGTAGATTTTGTGGTTGTTGTACCTTTAGTTGTACTTTCAGGGGGTATGGTTGGTGTGGTTGTAGATCCTGTAGTTGTAGTGGTACCCTTAGTTGTACCTCCAGGAGGTATGGTTGGTGTGGTTGTAGATTGTGTGGTTGTTGTTGTACCTTTAGTTGTACCTTCAGGAGGTATGGTTGGTGTGATTGTAGATCCTGTGGTTGTAGTTGGCTCCACAGTTGTAGTAGTAGGTTTGGTTGGGGTGGTTGTAGATCCTGTGGTTGTAGTTGTACCTTTAGTTGTACTTTCAGGAGGTATGGTTGGTGTGATTGTAGATCCTGTGGTTGTAGTTGGCTCCACAGTTGTAGTAGTAGGTTTGGTTGGTGTGGTTGTAGATTTTGTGGTTGTAGTTGTACCTTTAGTTGTACTTTCAGGAGGTATGGTTGGTGTGGTTGTAGATTTTGTGGTTGTAGTTGTACCTTTAGTTGTACTTTCAGGAGGTATGGTTGGTGTGATTGTAGATCCTGTGGTTGTAGTTGGCTCCACAGTTGTAGTAGTAGGTTTGGTTGGTGTGGTTGTAGATTTTGTGGTTGTAGTTGTACCTTTAGTTGTACTTTCAGGAGGTATGGTTGGTGTGGTTGTAGATTTTGTGGTTGTAGTTGTACCTTTAGTTGTACCTTCAGGAGGTATGGTTGGTGTGGTTGTAGATCCTGTAGTTGAAGTTGTACCTTCAGGAGGTATGGTTGGTGTGGTTGTAGATCCTGTGGTTGTAGTTGGCCCCACAGTTGTAGTAGTAGGTTTGGTTGGTATGGTTGTAGATTTTGTGGTTGTTGTTGTACCTTTAGTTGTACTTTCAGGAGGTATGGTTGGTGTGGTTGTAGATTTTGTGGTTGTAGTTGTACCTTTAGTTGTACTTTCAGGAGGTATGGTTGGTGTGATTGTAGATCCTGTGGTTGTAGTTGGCTCCACAGTTGTAGTAGTAGGTTTGGTTGGTGTGGTTGTAGATTTTGTGGTTGTAGTTGTACCTTTAGTTGTACTTTCAGGAGGTATGGTTGGTGTGGTTGTAGATTTTGTGGTTGTAGTTGTACCTTTAGTTGTACTTTCAGGAGGTATGGTTGGTGTGATTGTAGATCCTGTGGTTGTAGTTGGCTCCACAGTTGTAGTAGTAGGTTTGGTTGGTGTGGTTGTAGATTTTGTGGTTGTAGTTGTACCTTTAGTTGTACCTTCAGGAGGTATGGTTAGTGTGGTTGTAGATCCTGTAGTTGAAGTTGTACCTTCAGGAGGTATGGTTGGTGTGGTTGTAGATCCTGTAGTTGTAGTTGGCCCCACAGTTGTAGTAGTAGGTTTGGTTGGTGTGGTTGTAGATTTTGTGGTTGTAGTTGTACCTTTAGTTGTACTTTCAGGAGGTATAGTTGGTGTGGTTGTAGATTTTGTGGTTGTAGTTGTACCTTTAGTTGTACTTTCAGGGGGTATGGTTGGTGTGGTTGTAGATTCTGTGGTTGTAGTTGGCCCCATAGTTGTAGTAGTAGGTTTGGTTGGTGTGGTTGTAGATTTTGTGGTTGTAGTTGTACCTTTAGTTGTACTTTCAGGAGGTATGGTTGGTGTGATTGTAGATCCTGTGGTTGTAGTTGGCTCCACAGTTGTAGTAGTAGGTTTGGTTGGTGTGGTTGTAGATTTTGTGGTTGTAGTTGTACCTTTAGTTGTACTTTCAGGAGGTATGGTTGGTGTGGTTGTAGATTTTGTGGTTGTAGTTGTACCTTTAGTTGTACCTTCAGGAGGTATGGTTGGTGTGGTTGTAGATCCTGTAGTTGAAGTTGTACCTTCAGGAGGTATGGTTGGTGTGGTTGTAGATCCTGTGGTTGTAGTTGGCCCCACAGTTGTAGTAGTAGGTTTGGTTGGTATGGTTGTAGATTTTGTGGTTGTTGTTGTACCTTTAGTTGTACTTTCAGGGGGTATGGTTGGTGTGGTTGTAGATTCTGTGGTTGTAGTTGGCCCCATAGTTGTAGTAGTAGGTTTGGTTGGTGTGGTTGTAGATTTTGTGGTTGTAGTTGTACCTTTAGTTGTACTTTCAGGAGGTATGGTTGGTGTGATTGTAGATCCTGTGGTTGTAGTTGGCTCCACAGTTGTAGTAGTAGGTTTGGTTGGTGTGGTTGTAGATTTTGTGGTTGTAGTTGTACCTTTAGTTGTACTTTCAGGAGGTATGGTTGGTGTGGTTGTAGATTTTGTGGTTGTAGTTGTACCTTTAGTTGTACCTTCAGGAGGTATGGTTGGTGTGGTTGTAGATCCTGTAGTTGAAGTTGTACCTTCAGGAGGTATGGTTGGTGTGGTTGTAGATCCTGTGGTTGTAGTTGGCCCCACAGTTGTAGTAGTAGGTTTGGTTGGTGTGGTTGTAGATTTTGTGGTTATAGTTGTACCTTTAGTTGTACTTTCAGGAGGTATGGTTGGTGTGATTGTAGATCCTGTGGTTGTAGTTGGCTCCACAGTTGTAGTAGTAGGTTTGGTTGGTGTGGTTGAAGATTTTGTGGTTGTAGTTGTACCTTTAGTTGTACTTTCAGGAGGTATGGTTGGTGTGGTTGTAGATTTTGTGGTTGTAGTTGTACCTTTAGTTGTACCTTCAGGAGGTATGGTTGGTGTGGTTGTAGATCCTGTAGTTGAAGTTGTACCTTCAGGAGGTATGGTTGGTGTGGTTGTAGATCCTGTGGTTGTAGTTGGCCCCACAGTTGTGGTAGTAGGTTTGGTTGGTATGGTTGTAGATTTTGTGGTTGTTGTTGTACCTTTAGTTGTACTTTCAGGGGGTATGGTTGGTGTGGTTGTAGATTCTGTGGTTGTAGTTGGCCCCATAGTTGTAGTAGTAGGTTTGGTTGGTGTGGTTGTAGATCCTGTAGTTGTAGTGGTACCCTTAGTTGTACCTCCAGGAGGTATGGTTTGTGTGGTTGTAGATCCTGTGGTTGTAGTTGTACCTTTAGTTGTACCTTCAGGAGGTATGGTTGGTGTCGTTGTAGATCCTGTGGTTGTAGTTGGCTCCACAGTTGTAGTAGGAGGTATGGTTGGTGTGGTTGTAGATCCTGTAGTTGTAGTTGTCCCTTCAGGAGGTATAGTTGGTGACGTTGTAGATCCTGTAGTTGTAGTGGTACCTTTAGTTGTACCTTCAGGAGGTATGGTCAGTGTGGTTGTAGATTTTGTGGTTGTTGTTGTACCTTTAGTTGTACTTTCAGGAGGTATGGTTGGTGTGATTTTAGATCCTGTGGTTGTAGTTGGCTCCACAGTTGTAGTAGTAGGTATAGTTGGTGTGGTTGTAGATCTTGTAGTTGTAGTGGTACCTTCAGGAGGTATGGTTGGTGTGGTTGTAGATTTTGTGGTGGTTGTTGTACCTTTAGTTGTACTTTCAGGAGGTATGGTTGGTGTGATTGTAGATCCTGTGGTTGTAGTTGGCTCCACAGTTGTAGTAGGAGGTATGGTTGGTGTGGTTGTAGATCCTGTAGTTGTAGTTGGCCCCATAGTTGTAGTTGGAGGTATGGTTGGTGTGGTTGTAGATTCTGTGGTTGTAGTTGGCCCCATAGTTGTAGTTGGAGGTATGGTTGGTGTGGTTGTAGATTCTGTGGTTGTAGTTGGCTCCACAGTTGGTGTGGTTGTGGTTGTAGTCACTTCACAACAAACTTGTATCTCATAGTCAAAGCACTTTCGTTTATATAACTGGTCCTCTTGTCTACATATTAATCCATAGCTTACATTACAAGAAACAACTTGATTAGTTTCACTGACAAAATCATCAAAGTCCATGTCAGGTTTCCATGTTGATCTACAATTAATTTCTGTTTTTTTTTCACACATTTGTATACCACTATTTGTGATATTCACATATGTTTCCCAGTCACTTTTTTCCTTCTGTGCTAGAGGATCATGAACATTATACCAACCTGACCACACACATGGTGTGTGAGTAGTTGTCCCTTGAGTAGTTGTAGTAGGGTTTTCAGTTTGTTGAGTTGTAGATTTTGTGGTTGTAGTTGTACCTTTAGTTGTACCTTCAGGGGGCATGGTTGGTGTAGTTGTAGATCCTGTGGTTGTAGTTGGCCCCACAGTTGTAGTAGTAGGTTTGGTTGGTGTGGTTGTAGATTTTATGGTTGTAGTTGTACCTTTAGTTGTACCTTCAGGGGGCATGGTTGGTGTAGTTGTAGATCCTGTGGTTGTAGTTGGCCCCACAGTTGTAGTAGTAGGCATGGTTGGTGTGGTTGTAGATCTTGTAGTTGTAGTTGTACCTTCAGGAGGTATGGTTGGTGTGGTTGTAGATCCTGTAGTTGTAGTGGTACCTTTAGTTGTACCTTCAGGAGGTATGGTTGGTGTGGTTGTAGATCCTGTGGTTGTAGTTGGCTCCACAGTTGTAGTTGGTGGTATGGTTGGTGTGGTTGTAGATCCTGTGGTTGTAGTTGGCCCCACAGTTGTAGTAGTAGGTTTTGTTGGTATGGTTGTAGATTTTGTGGTTGTTGTTGTACCTTTAGTTGTACTTTCAGGGGGTATGGTTGGTGTGATTGTAGATTCTGTGGTTGTAGTTGGCCCCATAGTTGTAGGAGTAGGTTTGGTTGGTGGGGTTGTAGCTTCTGTAGTTGTAGTGGTACCTTTAGTTGTACCTTCAGGAGGTATGGTTGGTGTGGTTGTAGATCCTGTGGTTGTAGTTGGCTCCACAGTTGTAGTAGGAGGTATGGTTGGTGTGGTTGTAGATCCTGTAGTTGAAGTTGGCCCCACAGTTGTCGTAGTAGGTTTGGTTGGTATGGTTGTAGATTTTGTGGTTGTTGTTGTTGTACCTTTAGTTGTACTTTCAGGGGGTATGGTTGGTGTGGTTGTAGATTCTGTGGTTGTAGTTGGCCCCATAGTTGTAGTTGGCGGTATGGTTGGTGTGGTTGTAGATCCTGTGGTTATACTTGGCCCCACAGTTGTAGGAGTAGGTTTGGTTGGTGGGGTTGTAGCTTCTGTAGTTGTAGTGGTACCCTTAGTTGTACCTCCAGGAGGTATGGTTGGTGTGGTTGTAGATCCTGTGGTTGTTGTTGTACCTTTAGTTGTACCTTCAGGGGGTATGGTTGCTGTGGTTGTAGATCCTGTGGTTGTGGTTGGCTCCACAGTTGTAGTAGGAGGTATGGTTGGTGTGGTTGTAGATTTTGTGGTTGTAGTTGTACCTTCAGTTGTACCTTCAGGAGGTATGGTTGGTGTGGTTGTAGATCCTGTAGTTGAAGTTGTACCTTCAGGAGGTATGGTTGGTGTGGTTGTAGATCTTGTAGTTGTAGTGGTACCTTTAGTTGTACTTTCAGGAGGTATAGTTGGTGTGGTTGTAGATCCTGTGGTTGTAGTTGGCTCCACAGTTGTAGTTGGAGGTATGGTTGGTGTGGTTGTAGATTCTGTGGTTGTAGTTGGCTCCACAGTTGGTGTGGTTGTGGGTGTAGTCACTTCACAACAAACTTGTATCTCATAGTCGAAGCACTTTCGTTTATATAATTGGTCCTCTTGTCTACATATTAATCCATAGCTTACATTACAAGTAACCACTTGATTAGTTTCACTGACAAAATCATCAAAGTCCATGTCAGGTTTCCATGTTGATCTACAATTAATTTCAGTTTTTTTTTCACACATTTGTATACCACTATTTGTGATGTTCTCATATGTTTCCCAGTCACTTTTTTCCTTCTGTGCTAGAGGATCATGAACATTATACCAACCTGACCACACACATGGTGTGTGAGTAGTTGTTCCTTGTGTAGTTGTAGTAGGGTTTTGAGTTTGTTGAGTTGTAGATTCTGTGGTTGTGGTTGTCCCTTTAGTTGTCGTAGGAGTTTTGGTTGTAGTTGGCTCCATAGTTGTAGTAGGAGGTTTGGTTGGTGGGGTTGTAGATCCCGTGGTTGTAGTTGGCCCCATAGTTGTAGTAGGAGGTTTGGTTGGTGGGGTTGTAGATCCTGTGGTTGTAGTTGGCCCCATAGTTGTAGTAGGAGGTTTGGTTGGTGTGGTTGGAGATCCTGTGGTTGTAGTTGGCCCCATAGTTGTTGTTGGAGATATGGGCGGTGTGGTTGTAGATTCTGTGGTTGTAGTTGGCCCTTCTGTTGTCGTAGGGGGGCATAGGTCTACACATATCTGGTTATCTTCATCAAATATGGGCTTATCTTCTGGGCATACAGGGTAACAGCCTGTAAAATCATAGTATAAATCATCATACATGTTGTATTTTAAGCTTAAGAGCATATTTGTTCTTTTAAAACCTCTGATACTGAAACTAGTCAAGTCCCTCAAAATAGCATCAGCTCAGCATGCAAATTCATGAGATATGAGGCAGCACATGTTGTGACTAAACTGCATACCTTCCAGGTTGGGTATCGGGCTTTTGCAAATTCCCTCTGGATTCAAGCAGGTCTTGTAGCAAGGTGGGTGACAAGGATTGTAGTGCCACATGCATTCATTATGGTGGTTATAGTAGTCACAAAAGACAGCTAGAGAGGAAAAAATAAGGTATTTTTTTAGAAGGGTGGATGTTGATTTCTAATGACTAATACAGAACTAATCAAACCTAATTAACTATTGTAAGAATAGAATTTAAGAGTATGTCAATCTTGCACTATTATGGACATCAAATATTTTACAATTTCATGGAGCATGCTTTGAAGAGCCCCTTTAATATGCAGCAATTAGTTTTTTTGTCCATTTATTTTATATATAAAAGAATAACACAACCAACTATATATCACACATCTTGAAAAAACTCAGTCTCTAGGGTCGCTGTATTTTTAAGAAGCTGGGTTTCTAAAAAGTAGGGTTTTGGACAGACAATGCTATAAGACCTCACTTTAATTTAAGTCGGATTACTTACGACAGATTTCTGGAGTTCTCCATGCAACACAGACACCAGCCTCATTGCAAGCTTGAGCATAAGCTGCAACTGCTGAGCAGAAACATTCACAGTCTCCTCCTGTGTCACAGGCACATGAGTCTTTCACACAGTTTTCGTAAAATGGAATGTGATTTACCTGTTCAGTGATAAAAAAAACAAAACATTGTGGATTTTTTTTTTATTTTCAACCATAGGATGTGAAAATAATGGTGAATCAGAAACAAATGTGTCATTACACTTTGGTGGCACTGTTTGAATGTATCTCCTTTTATAATGCTGCACATCAATTTTGCCCAGTGATGTCGATGGGGTGTGGCTCCACAAGAATCTACATTCGCTTCCACATCTGGACAGTTGGTGGACATTTTCCAGCTGTTGGCAAATTCTAACGGATTGCTCACTGTCAGCTGACCCTGGGTGGTAAAGTCATTCTGTCCATCACCATCAAAATCTCCACACAGGCCACATACTTGTCCCTGTACAGCCAAACAAAAGAAATACAGAGTTCGGGACCATATTCAATAATAATACTCCTTTGAATTACAAGAAACATGCAAAAACTTTGGGAAAATATCAAACAATTTTTGTGTTCATTCAACTGTGACTTACACTGTGCTGTGGTTCCAAGAGGATACGAACGGTTGTTTTGCGATCCCACATGACTGCCAGACCAATGGCAGATTCTATGACCAGATACAAGCCAACCTTCCTTATTTTGTACGGAATCATAGTGCCACTTCCCAGATCGTCCTCTTCATAGTTACTCTTTGACAGTTTGATTTCAGTTCGCTGTAATATTAAAAAGGTATTTGTAGCTTTTAAAGTAATTTAAAACCCATTGTTTACTATATTTTATGTCAATGTCAGATGTTGTATGAAGTCTTACCCCTAGCTGTATTCGGACAGTTTTGGAGCAAGTGGTGCCTGTAGTGCCACATGGTACATTTTCTGTGATGACTCCAAAGTTGTTCTCTACTGTTTTATTGCCACATTTGTTCTTCAAATAAAGATATTGCATAGTTATTTGCCCTTTTTTATTCATAGTCCTTATTATGAGCAACAGCCGATTTAATACGAATGGAGGCAAATCATGCCATGTAAATCAGGCAGAATATTTGCCAAGTATTATATATTGATCTTTTAACACTGATTTCCAACATAATGCTTAATCGTAATTCTATGATGTCATATCTATTCATTTTTTAGATGAATTAGCAGAATGAACAGTAATTTGGATGATTTTGATGTCAATTGTTTACCTTCAGAGCAACATAGGCGCAGTTTCCTTGAAACCCATATTTTTGCTGATCAAATGTAGTGTAATGACCACTTCCATAAATAATGCAGGTTCCTGAGCAGTTTTTCTTTGTGCACTCCCATTTTCCACTTTTGCAGGTACTATTTGTTTATAGAAATATTAAATATAACAGTGTCATTAGTATTATAATTATGTAAAACATTCAGGTATACATTCAATTATTTTCATCATGGTGATCAAAACAAGGTCATACCAGGTGTTGCACTTATTAGGAATTTGTGTTCCACGAATATAGAGACGCCCATCGTGCTGACATGGACATTCATGTTCTTTCACACAGGATCCTTTGCCATCATCAACAAGGCCGCCTGGACAGCGACAGCCTGATTTACACTCTGTGGAGTCCTGGAAGTTTGGATCACAATAATAGAAATCATTACTGATAGTGGTAAATTTACTGTTTAAAGTATAGGTGGTGTGTTACATCTTCAATACACAATAATTAGGTTAATTTGTGAGTGAGAGTATTGGGACACAAATGGCTCACACAATCATTGCTGTCCAGATTTAGACAAGTTCGACCACACTGCTCTCCTGTGCCAGCATTGGAGCAGTTGAAAAATATTTTCGGGGAGGGGCATGCTGTAATAGAAGTAGGAACAGTGTTCATATATTTTACCAACATAATGCCTCTGTTGTGGCTGAACGAGAGGAACTTACTTAATGAATAGGTTCTCCACGAATGGCAATGAAGCCTTCCATTTGTGCACACACTGGAAGAAGACACAAAATATATAGCATGTAACACTAAGGGACCTAAAAAAACGGAACATTTCCATGTAGAGAAGTAACCTAATTTGTCTATGATAATTAATTTGAAGTCCAATGTCACTAAAATGAAACAACTGACTTACCAGTGATCGTCATTCATGCTTATGGATTTTCCTGGCTTGATATGGACTTCATTGTAGTAGCAGGGACATTTTGCCATGGGAACACAGACCCCTTTTTCATCTAGGTACTGACCATCAGTGCAGGAGCAGCCGTCCACAGGCAAGAAGTCAGAAGTGCAGCTCTGCCGCTCTGAGCTCAGTGATTTACACGTCAACTGGCATCTCTGATTCTTGTAAGAAAAGGTCTGAGATCCTGAGCAGCTCCTTGTATATTTCCCTGTTTTGAGACAACATGAGATGACACATATGATATTCCTAACAGTTTTGTGAGTAAATAATGGAATATTGGAATATATCAGAATATTTTGCTCAAATTTCAGAACTTCAAATAAAGGAATCCTTACCACACACATTCTCTCTCCAATTTGTCAAAAACACCCCTTTAGATGCACAAGCTCGTGCATACGAGGACAAGACAGCACACAGACAGTCTTCACTCTTTTCACAGTTGCAGCTTGCATAAGTACAGCGCTGCAGAAGACAGAAAACAATTTTAGTGAAAATGGAGGCTCATCAAAATTTAAACCACTGAAAGAGCAACAGAAAATTCATGCTGTACCTTGTAGTATATCTCAGGATCCACCACTGAATGGCACTGTGCAAAGTTACTATTTGAACTTTTTAGCAAGGCGCACCAATGTTTGGCGTACCTCTCTGAGGGGGAAGAAACGGTAAATCTTTTATTTGTAATGTCTACAACTGTGCTCATCTTAGCCTTAAGTATAACATACCTGTAAGATATAAGTATTTAAATCACCAGATGATAACAATAATAAGCAACCAGTTGTGTACCATTTTCAACACTGAGGGAACAGGGGTCATCGAGTCTTTCTTCTCGGTTTGGGCAGAAGGAGTCAGCCTTCCAGGAGTTACTAAAAGTGGTTGCTGTTCCCTCCACAATCCCCTGAGGGGACATCATGTCATCAGCCTGGATCATGTTGTAGTTCCCACATAAACCTGATAATCACAAATATTTTTTAATTCAAATTGACTTTTAGGATGTCTAAAATGACCATCTGCACCAAAAATAAATATTTTAGCAAATTAACAAAACAGAGATAACTCCACAATAATTATGGATTAGTTAATTGAGTAAACAAAAACAAATAGACATTTTTATTGCAATGTGCAGGTACACCGATATGAATAAATAATGATTTTGATTCTTCCTGGGAGTAATTATTTACATTAATGATAACTTATAATATACAGCATATTAAATAGTATTTTTAATGAGGACATGAAATGTCACCATGTAGAGAGCTACTTAACCAAAATTATTGCAAGAAGGGATTCTGTTTCATTGTTATATGAAAACTGTCTGAAATATGTTAAAACTGTATTTTCACAAACTATCATCTATCAATTACCGAACACGATTATCAAACATAATAATTATTTTTACCATCTTTTTTAAACTGTGCTCATAACAGCTTGATTTATTGATGATACCAATGTTTCATGTCAGGAACAATATAAAACTTACCACGTGTCTTTGACTTGTAGCTCTGTTCCAGGCTGACATACACTTGCATGACAGGCACATGTTGGATTTGAATTTGCAACCCAAAACTTGTCTGGAGCACAATGTGAAAGGATGAAGCGTGGAATATGTTGATGTCACCTTTGAATAAAAGGAAATACAAACAATAATATAATATGCTGATGTCACTGCACAAATGAAGGATGAAAATAATATATTCAATTGGGTTTTCTCCTGTGTGACCTACCTGAGTGGTAAGGCAAGCTAATGGTCTGCATATTCTGCTTTACTGCCCCATCACGAGTGAAAGTTAATACCTGAATATAAAAAGAATTGATCATTTCAGTGTTGTAGATATCTGTGCAAATGAATCGATGTCAACAGCTCTCAACTGACAGACTGTAACTCACGTTGTTTTTGTCATTGTTCAGCAGTATTTTAAGTGTCTTAAGACACGTATCAAACTCTTGGTTTGCGCAAGACTCCAACTGGACCCGGATGGTGAATTTTGGACTAGCATCATCCTGAAATATACATAATCCAACCACAAATATGTCATAAGACATTGGATTTATTTTACATCAATTTATATATTTTCTCACACTGAGGTTTACAATGCTATGATTCATTCACCTTGCTTTCCACCTTGGCCAGGGTGTAATAACAAGCTCCATGGAAGGTGAACGTTTCCCCATCAAAAGTAGTCACATGTGAACCCTCTTCAACAGCACATGTAGCAGGTGTTTGAAGGTTCTCACAAACCCATCTACCTTCAGAACATGTACTGAAATATCCCAAAGAGTTTGAAGTTTACAATAAAAAAATGACTAATGAGACCAGATAATAATGCTAATATTATGACATATTTGACATACCAGTTCTTCTTGTCCTGTTGGTAGATCTCGCCAGAGTTATAGATTTTGTCATGCTTGCACTGACATTCAGATTGAGGAACGCACCCTCTCATTGAAATATCATCAAACACAGTTCCTGAAGTGGAAAATATGTGACATTGGAGGACAAAGTCATATAAAAGTGCAATAATAGGTGAAACGGGAGATGAGGAACACAGTACACAGTGACAAACATGGGTTCATATGTAAAGAGTACTGACCAGGAGGACAGAAGCAGCCGTCCATTTTGTGGTCTTCACACAGTGAACTTGTGTCCAAGTGTGTGCAAGTGTCCATGCAAGGAGAACCACTCTCTTCAAAAACCATGTTGAATGGGCAATGTTTCGCTGTGAAGAGATGGTGCAATTGGAATAAACTAAGGTAAATACAAGTATTCCTTTCTACCTTACTTGCAAAATCATATAGACCTTTAACACAGTACCTTCACTGTGTTAAAGTCAGCCAAATAGAACTTATCTGGCCTCATGAATGATATTAAAAAAACAAACATAGATGAAATATATTTGTATTTATATATAATTCTGTTTAACCTCTGCATTAAACATCACATTTAATAACATTACCATTAGTAACTACTTTTTTTCTGAGTACATTTTAAATGAGCGGCTTTTCATTGAGCTGAATTCAGGGTTTCAGTCCTCTTTCCAACCCATATCTTATGATATGTAAAGATGATAACAAAAAGCAGAAAGAGAAAAACATTACCACATAACTGAGGGGTCCTCCAGTTTGGAGGCTCTCCTCCAGCATGGGAACACTGTCGAGAGAACTCAGACAGCGTGCTACAGACACAGCCTTCATTTGTTTTGTTGCAGCCACACATATCCTGCACACAGGACTGGACGTAAGGTTTAGGGTTAATCAGATTGGTGCAGGAGCTCCAGGACTCTGAACGCAGCATCTGATCACAGGGGAGTTGCTAAAAGTGAGAACAAAAGGGTTTAATTACTTAATTACTTTGTTGAAGAATATATTACTACATGTTGCTAATACTAGGTGGATACCAAACTCACAAAGTCCTTGCAAGATTCCCGCACAGTCACGTCCACTGCTGATTCATCGTCCTCTTCATCGGGATCCTCACAGTCATCGTTTGGGCGATGGACTTTCTGTTGGTTGCCAAATTCAATGGGGCTAATTTTGCGGCCTGCGTGAGATTAAATTCATAGTGGTACATGTCAATGATAAATAAAAGATTAAAGTAGTTTGCATAATCTGTTTTTAATACATGAAATTCATTGATACTTAAAGCGAATAACCCACCATTATGAACAAATTCATTCAGAGAATCACCATTGAAGTCTCCACAAAGTCCACAAGTCCGATTGATATAATCATGATCCAGCTCTACCTGCAATAGACACAGAAAAAACAGCATGGCAGTATAATGTTTTATTTTTTTTTGTTTTATTTTTATAACAATAATATACAATGTATATAGTATATAATGTGTAGTATATAGTTTGAGCTTTTACCATGACTGCATCATCACCATTCCACATGACAGTAATGCCGACTTTAGACTGGAGCTTGATGTAAACAGCATTTCTTTCCACTTGGACCCCAGCATTGTTGTATGGCAATTTGACACTGGGAGAAAGAGAATGTTCACTTAATCAAAACACAGCAGAGAAAAACGAAGTACTGTTGCTTTGCAAAGGCTACATCTCTTTTTTACTTACAGAATGTCGTTCACCACGACCAGGTTCTTGGTAAGGCGGAATGAAAGGTCATTGATGGTGACCACCACATAACTGACTGTAGGGTTTCGATCTATCACTTTCCTACTCAGGTGCACTGAGAACTCCTGGTAGGTTTCATGGCAGTCAGAGGTCAGTTTATATTCACACATACCAGGAAACTGGTAAACATGACCATCAAATGTCTTGAAGTGCTCTTTGCCCCATGTGCTGCAGATGCTGCTGACATGGTTGCGAACTGGTGAAGATTTGAAAGAAAAACAGCATAAGCACCAGCATGTTCCAGCATAACCATAATTAAAGATGGTGTTGTACCATATGCATTCATGTATACAGAGCACAACAACCCATTCATCCCATAGAGCAGGGGCCTCCATTCCTGGTCTTGAAGGGCCGGTGTAAGTGCTGACTTTTGTTCCAATGAAGCAGTAACACTTATTCTACTAACTCTTTAGCAAGTCCTATAGGTTGATAAGTAGAATCAGTTGTGTAATTGCTTGGTTGGAACAAAAGTCTGCACCCACAGCAGCCCTCCAGGACCACGATTGGAAACCTATGCCACAGAGAAAAGAGTTTCTCCTTATCCAAAAAAAAATGTGACTCTTACCCTTTCTGGCTTGGACATCCACGATGCTGGTAACAGACAAAGCGACGAAACACAACCACACACATCTCCACCTCATCGTTGCCGCTAGTGGCTTGCTGTCAGCAAAGCAGATATTGATCCAACTGTTCTCGACAGCCCTTTATATGGGGCCTCATGAGATGAGTGGGATATTAACTTTTATTACTGAGGCATGGCAAACATGTGCTGAATAAAGACGTGACGCCTTTCCCAATTCTCTTATCAAATTCCAACATCCTCCTTCTCTCTTTGTCAGCTTACTAGTTTCATCTGGATAATTACTAACGATCTTTTAAAAGGAAGCAAAGCAACTGTAAGCCAAGTCATCAATAGCAACAAAAGGGTCACAACCCAAACACAAATTCAAATGAGGTATTTGGGCTCTACTGACAGACTTATTCTCAACAGGACACCAGTTTCTGCTATCACATCTATTAAAACCCTGTATTGGTTACCTATATTTTATTTAGCCACATTTTTTTGAAAATAGAGCTGTGGATTGCCAATCCAATCTGAAGCACGTCAAAAGCAACTTGTGACCACACAAGTTATAAATAGGTTAGCTATAGGACTTTAGGATCTTTTGTCATGTATTAAGAATACTCAAAATACAAAAGACTTCATTAGTTTACAAGATAACTCACAGGACACCTTTAAAGGTCACATATTTTATACTTTTCCTGGGTTTTATTTGAAGTTTTGATTTCCCCAGTAAGATATATTTGTGGTTGTATTGATATAGCTGATGAGTTGATATACTGTAGCTTCTCTCTCAAGCTTCTGTCCGGAACTCTAGAAAGAATCAGTCATTTTGTGTCTGTCTTGTATTAATGTGCCTCTCATTTCTACTTCTATACTAGACATTCATGTAATAATCATAACCTTTGTTTGTTAAATATACAGATTAAATAATAAATGTAACTTCACAATGAAGCAGTTATTTGTGTTGTTTTGCTCATTTTTTGTGTGTTAACTAAAGTGTTAACTAAATGCTAAAGCAAATATAATCGCAAAAAATAAATTCAATATTTGAGAAACATTTAATCCAGTGTTGCTGAAGTCAATGTTTGAATTAATGAAATGATAAGTGAAAGAGACTGTACTGCATTATCTTAACTGCATCTGGATAAATAACACAGGACGCGAACGGAACTAACCGCATTACATCCTTGGTTACAGTCATGCTCCACCTGCAGTGTCACCGTAATACACACAAGACTTGTCAAAACATCCAAGCTGTGGAATACGTCACGATAAGAAGAAAATGATACGCAAATAGTTGCCTAACCGTGTCAACGGTACAAAAAATACTAGCCATGTGAAAACCCAAGTTAGCATTTGAGTCGCTTTTTATTTTCAGAGACGGGGAGAAACCTTAGGCTGTAAGTCACCATATTACACCAACTTTAGCAGTAAAATTAACCCCAAAATGTCACTTGATTGGTCTTCTCCAATGAATGCTTGAACAGATGAGTCTCACTCATGCAAAGCAGTTATTTGTCTTAGGGGATGATTAATGACTCCAGCTGGTGGATTGATCTTTTATGTTTAATTACGTGGAAACAAATATATATTTATTTTGCCTGTTCTCAAATATCTATTTAGTGGGACTCCTCCAAGTGCAAACAGTAAGGACAGCTGCACTATAAGGAAGGTGTCTATATTCCTGGCAGACTGCATGTTCTGTGTTGATACAGGGAGGACAAGGGACATGCTCAAATTGCTTCAACACTTTCAGCAATTCATACATAATATTATTTATTATCCATCGTCCAGCATCATTCATGAACTGACTGTGTCTGAGAACAGCTTGGGCTTAAACACGCTAGAGAAACATGACTGTTACCAAGCAAACGTGGTCGAATCCATAAATGCTCTGCAGTATTTTTCTAGATTCCGCTGTCTGGCGCTGAAAGAGATTAAATAAGGTTTTGCATAACTACATGACGGCTACATGACGTCATCATGAAAGAGTAGAAGACGAGTCCAGTGGCAACCTGTAAAGCTCTGGTGAACATGCAAATTATTGAAGATTTGAGCAATTTCACTTAGGGCTGTGCTCGCTTTTGTTGCCAGGGGTTTAGCTATTAACGGCTATAGTTTGAGTTATTTTAGGGATCAATACATTTACAATGCACACTGACTATTTTTATTGTGTCCCATGAAAAGATATAAAACGTCTGCAGAAATGTGATGGGTATATTTACCTTGGTGAGATAGTTTAACTGGTTCAGCCACCCGTAGCAGCAACAACTATGTTTGCAATAACTTGCAATGAATACAGAGCTGTGGAGGAATTTTGGCTCACTCATCTTTGCAGAAGCCACATTAGAGGGTTTTCAAGCAAGAACCCCCTTTTTTCAGGTCATGCCACAGCATCTCAATAGGATTCAGGTCAGGACTTTGACTAGGCCACTCAAAGGGCTTAATTTTTGTGTTTCTTTTTGCATGGAATCCCAAAGCTTTAGAAATGGCTTCATAACCTTTTCCAGACCAACAGATCTCACTTACCTTTTTTCTCATTTGTTCCTGAATTTCTTTAGAGCTCAGCATGATGTCTAGCTTTTGAGGATCTTTTGGTCTATTCTACTTTGTCAGGCAGGTTCTATTTAAGGGATTTCTTGGTTTAGAACAGGTATAGCAGTAATCAGGCCTGGGTATAGGTAGAGCAACTGAACTTATTGTGTTAATCTACAGTTATGTTAGGTACATGTGATTCCTTTTGCACAGAGGGCCATATATTTTTTCTCCCTTAATAATAAAAAACTTTAATTAAATTTAACTGCATTTTGTGTTTACTTGTATTGTCTCTGACTAATATTTAAATTTGATTGATGATCTGAAATGTTTAAGTGTGACAAACATAAAAAAATAAGAAATCAGGAAGGGGGCAAACATTTTTTCAGACCACTGTTTCTCATCACACAGTATCTACTGTAAGGTGGCAAGCCTGATGGTTCATGCTGACTCATTTATTTGGTCCATGAGGAAAATCCAAATTTAAAATGATATTTTATTGCCAAATTTCTACCTTATATACACTTTGTTTTTGCATGACATGAAATGTTCAACTGCAGTCAAACCACCACTCCTATTACGTTCGAGGTAAGTGATACTTCTTTTTCTGTTTGCTCTGTGTGAGAGCAAAGTTTTATGTTTGCATGAAAGCTTGTTAAGTCAACACTTAACACTTCCTTGATATGTTTCCATTGTACACGCTGAATTTCATATTCATAAAAGCAAGTTCACAGGTAAAAATTGTAACATCTTGGTTTTCACAAAGGAAGTAAAAGAGTACATTGATTGATACATTGATGTTTCCTCTAATCCAAAGGCTGTTAAAACTCTGATTACTTGTTTTTGTTTAAAATCTTTATATGATCGAACTGCATGTTCCATCCATATTTCTTTTTACAATACTTAAGTTCTTCAAACAATATAATGATTGACATACAAAAACAGCATAAAAAGCTTTGTACAGGCCAAATATTGTATAAAACCTATTTTTTTTATTCTTTTCATAGATCATATAGCCCCTCATGGTCTATCCACTCACAGGCGCACCTCGGGTGTAGTTCCGCCTATCCACCACTGCATGGAGGTGGCGCTGTTAATTTTAACTTAAAGTTAGGATAATACTGACCACCAGAAGCAGACTACGGGGCTGTGACTGCGCACGCGCATGCAGTAGCTTGTGCTAAGTGGAGGCTGTTTGAAATGTCTGGAAACTCTTCAGAGTAATATTTCAGCAAACGCGGTTTTATTTCATGTTTACCGGATAGTTGCGTTCATCTATAAGAACGGACATTATGGGTGAGTCGACATGTTGGCACGTGACGAACAAACTAACGCGATAATAACGAAATGTGGAGCTGCCTGCTAAGTTCTTTACCAAACGTTAAATACAACTAAGCTTGCCAAGATTCCACGGTTATTTAATAATAACATAATAATAATCAACACGAAGTTGAACTCCTCTAATTATAGCAATAATAATTTTTCCAAAAAAAGGAAAAATTAAGGTAAGGTTGCAAAGACTAACATACATTAGTTTTAGCTCGGACCAAATGAGAATTTCTGGTGTCTAATTCCCTGTTTTTCTGGTGAGCTGTGGTAGAAGTATAGTAACAAAAGGAGATACTTTAATACTAAAAAGAGTGTGATTTTGAAATATATCTAATGCATTTGACTTATTTGGACGACAGAAACTTCATATGAGCTTCGGATAAATGCATTCTATAGTATGCGTGTTGATTTTGGTCCTGAATAACTAAATTGTAAGTGCATTATGAACAGGAGGAATGATTATGACGTCTCAACGTTCTTGTGGGCTCTCGGTTGTTATTTCAAGACAGGCATAAGATGTTGTGAACTTATCTTTTAACATCTATCACCTCTAAAGTGTCCTATTGACCTGTTCTAATCCATGCTGCTGTTTTATCCATTTTCTTTCTTCAGACTGTAGTATTGATGGTGGACAGGAAGGGGAGAATGAGAATTCCTCATCATCAAGAGAGAAACAGTCCCCAGAAATGGACCGTAACCCATCTCCACCCCCACACACAGGTGATGGAGAGGAGGAGGATGAAGATGCGGATGCCATTGGAGACACTGTTTACAGCAAGCACTGGCTTTTCAGCACCCTGACCCGCCTCATCCATGTAGGTTGACTGTTACTGTTATTTCTTACTAATGTCCAAATGCAATGCTTGAAAGTGGGAAAATAACAACAGAGTATAATCTCAAATTGACTGGAAAAGCTGATGTGTGCAAATGCTGCATTGTGTGAATTTTACCTGTGCCGTAGGAAGGACTTCAGTAAATGTTCACCAACACACAACAAATTGCCCCCTTCCCCTGCATGTGTAGTTTATAAGGGAAATAGAGAGAAAATCTTACAATTTGTGCTCAGGTGATGACCACATATGCTGTTGCGTTTTGCTGTGCTGACCAGTGTGAGATGTTCATGTCTTTCAGATGGTCACAGAGCATTCAGATGATGATGCTGAAGGTCAGATGCAGCTCACTGATGATGATGAGGAAGATCTGTGCAGAGTCTGGGACATGGCAATGGATAAGGTGGGGGGGGGGCTTTATATTTGTTTAATTGGCCTTTTTAATCTGCCCCATGTGCTGTATGTAGAAGTGAACCACGGAAAAAGATTAAATATTGACTAACGACTGTTGATTTGCCAACTGTGTGTAGGATGTGGCTGGTTTCCTGCAGGATTTCAAAGCCACAGATATCCTCCTCGGAGTCATAGCCAAGTCCCGCTGTCCACGTCTCACAGTGAGTGAACCTTTTTGTTAAGCCGCAGTCTAGGGGCCTAGGACATAACCTGAAAGGGCCCCATCTTCGCCAAGTAGTCAGAAATTAGGGTTTGTTGAAGTATAAAGAATAATAAATAATTGAACATATAAATATAACAAGTGTGTAACACTGAGTACTAAGGCTTCAGGGTGGTCTAAGGACAAAATAACAAACAAAATTATCCTGTCTAGAAAGTAAGAAACTAACCTAACCAAACTAAAAAAAACAATCAGAAAGTCTTACCTTCCTAACTAAATAAATGTAAGATGACAAGATTAACGGAATGGGCAGTTCCCTCTTACTTACTCAAAAGTAACTAAAAACATAATGCAACAGAGTGGCAGTCGTGAGAAAGGGAAGATGAGAAGTGCCTGCTGCCATTTGGCCTCTTACGCAGCAGATGGTTCTCCATGTCAGCTAATCACAGGCCACAGTGTAGAGCCTTCCCACCAATGGCTGCACAGGGATGACGCATACCAATTTGCATATGAAATTAGGTGGAAAAACACACACAGGGGACACACACATAGCAGACTTACCACAAAATATGACTACAGTCATGTTTCTCATAGTGTTTCCATTCTGTGTCAACATCTACTTCGAGTACTTTTAGTGTGTTCTCTTTATATTTGATGTTATGTTGTATTTTGGGGCTTAGATTCTATTACATAAATGTTATCATCATTTGTCATAAATGTTTATTTTGCTTTATCTAATTTTTAGGAAATTTGTGTGGGAATCCTTGGGAACATTGCCTGTTTTCCTGACACTTGTGTGACTCTCAGCCAAAATGAAGACTTGGGGTGGGTAAAACTCCATCTGTAATAGTCTTTAAATATATCCTGTACACAGTTGTAATTCATTTTTGGTTAATGCATGTGTCCACAGGGCTGTGCTGTTGCTCCTTTTTGGAGATACAGATCCTCCTACTCTCCTAGAAACAAGCAGGTGATGTTTGCATATTTCTTAATGTTTGCCTGTGTGAGATGTACTGAAAAAATGTAGGAGAAATATTCATCTTTTCTGATCCTGTTTGCAGATTAGTGCTGACATGTGTCTCTCAGAAAGATGTCAGTCCCATTTGGCTTCAACGAATACAACAGCACGGGTCTGTGCGCTCCAGCCTCCTTTTCATCATGTGCAGCTCTACCAACAGTACTTTGACTTTTACTTATTTCCTTACATCTGCTGTAATGGGCAACATATAGTCCCCGTGAGCTGCTCTGTAAAATAAAATAAAAATAAAATGCTTGTTAAAATAGTTTCTATGTGTTTTACAGCCGACCTGCTTGAGAAAGTTGGGGAGCTGGTTGAAAAGCTGTTTGACCTTGATGAGGAGCTGATGAAGAGTTGGATCACAGCTCAGCCTAGTGAGGAGGGTGATAACGGTGAAAGCCCCTTGGTTGTGGCCTCATGCCTTCTTGAAGCAGCCAAGCAGCTTAGGTAAGACTTTGGAATTGAAATTCTGGAGTATGTTGAATGTTTGTAGTGTTTTCATGATTCTCTTTACTTTAAATTTTGAACAGGAACATTTTCTATGGAAAGCATTATTAGTTAAAGGTAAAAATGAATAAAAGTCATCTGCATCATTGAAAGTACTGAAGACATACATTAATCTTCTCTGGCCCAATAATTGGTGCACATTGGCCATAATATAATATAAAGGATTATAATTTATGGCACCAACTGTGGAAATACAAATCAACTATTAAACACTTGACGCCCTTGGTGCATATACTGTCTGGTACTCTGTTTTCCTTTCTAGTAGACACAGGTGCAGCCTCTTTGATACACCTGCACATGAACCATTTGTTTGCATAGCTCACCTACAAATCTGAAATATTGCCAAATTTATTATAATGAAAATCTTTTGTACAGATCTCAGATTCTGCACGTTTTTTTTTTTTTTTACATATTTATCTAAATTATATGAGCATCACAAAATGTAGACAAGAACATCTTGGTAATCTTATCCTACAGCAT
Source organism: Lepturacanthus savala (assembly GCA_030544235.1). NCBI lineage: Eukaryota > Metazoa > Chordata > Actinopteri > Scombriformes > Trichiuridae > Lepturacanthus > Lepturacanthus savala. Next base: position 21,374,708 of record CM060465.1, read on the forward strand.
GTTTTCTGTGCGGTTTACTTGTATGAATGTTCCAAATTGGATTCAACTCAATTAAAGTGGTCTGATAAATGCCACCTGTTTATAAGAAGGTGTGTCTGGAGATTGGCTCGTCAGCATAATTTGCAAAAATGTTACCCAAGAGATAAAATGAATAATGTCACACATCAGAGCTTCAAAGTTCCAGTAATTAGACAATATTATTCTTTCTAAAAATGTTGTAATCTAAAAAACATCTCTCCATTGCAAAGTGGTCCATGATGGGTGCCAGTTAAAGACTGCGACATTAGACTAAAACCAGCAATAAATTTGCAAACCATGATATTGATATTATGGTTAACATATTAGTGAAGTTATATATTTGAATTTTAATATATTATGGCGAACATGTTATATAAGTTTCACTTAAAGATACATTGTATAAGATTTAGCAGCATCAAGTGAAACAGACTTGGAAGAAATATAATAAAAATATTCAAAATATGTTGTAATATAATTCATATTCCTCTTTCATTCATAATCCAAATATGAATTGTTTTGTTTGAGATCAGCAGTCCACTAATATGAAAATTGTTCTCACAGATCAGAGAGTCCGAGTGGTTTAGAGGTTTACCTGCATGCCATCCAGCTTCTCACCACCGTAGATGAGGGCATTCAGACTTTTGGTAAGGTCCAGATTGTGTTCAGCTGTTGGTGTGTCATCATAACAGTAGAAAACTATTTAGCAAAGTTGCTGACACCATGAAAAAATGGAACGCAAAGCTGAAGATTAACAATTACGTCTGTCTCTTCTAGCTGCCCCCGATGGACCCGGCAAAGCAGTCTGGGACTTTGTCAGCGAGGTCGTGTGTGAGGACCTCTGCCAGCCAAGCGATCTTCCAGTTGTCCTGCAAGAGCAGAAGGGCGTTTTAGTCCAGGCTTTGGCTGTGCTGCAGGCTCTGTATAGATGCCAGGATCAGTGGAGCAGCAAACATGACACAAGTAACTTTAGTAACAGTGCCTAACCTTTGTACCTAAATGCACCTTTTCAAGCAATAATGTTTGCTTTTGCTTGTGGGTTTCACACATAGCAGCTGCTTTCTGCTGAGAACTGTATTCATATGTCTGTATTTTGCTCGTGCTGTTACAAATTACACTTATATCTTCATGGATGTGATACAAAACAATAATAGACACTACTGCATCCTATAGCCTTGTGGTTTTCTATGACAGTTGTCTACATAAATAACAAAGTATGTTTTATAACAAAAATTACATTATAAAAAACAGTTAAGAGCCATTTCACGTCAAGGACCCCTAGATTTTTTTCCTTTAGATGTTTTATTACAGAAATTGTATGAAACCCATGACCAAAATTCTGTTATTGTGTTACTTATTTGTAGAATTATCATGAAAATACCCCTAAAGACCCCTAAACCGTCTTTGAGGTTCCGATATATAGTTTCGCAATCTGGAGCCTTTTCTCATGTAGATGACTAGCTTGTATAATTTTAATGAAGACAGAGTAAAATAAGAGGAAAATAAAACTATGAGAAGAATATCAGTTTAGTCAGCATTTACCAACATTGATACAGATCAGCGACTATCCTTACTTACAATCTTTAATGTGCCTTTTCTCAATTTGTATAATGTGTTAGTTTTTGTGCAAATGTCTTCTGCCTTTTGTCTTTAGGTCTGCCTCTTATTGGGGCCATTTTGCGGGTGCTTCAGTACCACAGTGAATGCAAAGATGACTCTATCGGCAAAGAAGACACACAAGATGAGCAGCTCCAGACCCTTGCAGAGATCACAGGCGAATTTCTAGCTGACATCTGCATTCAGATTCCTAAGGTGAAGCCATAGAAAAGCATGTTTTTGAAGTGTTTTGAATTATTATGACACCTACTATCAACACTAAGTGCCTATTTCATGTTTTGGTCTTCGTAGGAAACGGTGGGAGACTTGATTAAGAAAGGTCACCTGACAGAGAAGAGTTGTCTCACAGCGATGGGCAGTTTACTCCCCAACTTTAAGACTTCAGTAAGTGGTTTTATGTCCAAAAGGCCAAAGATCACCTTCACAATGGCATTATCATGTTCTGAGAAAAGCCCTCCTGGTCGTCATTTAACACCATAACTCAGGAACAGAAGGGGACATTGCGACCATATTTCACATTTGGTCAGACTCTCAATTGGTTAAAATCGGTAGCTTTTATAGCTGAAGCATTGTCTACTGTCAAGGCTTCAACTCTACAAGTTTTCTTCTCCACGTATTTGCTCTTGAAAGGCCTAACCACCGTCATAAGTGCAAACAGCTGCCAGTGATGCCATTGTTTAACAGAAGTGTTTAGGATTAGTTTCAGAGTGTGTGTCAGGCATGGACGTGTGATGGACTCTACCACACACCAACAGCTCCTGTGGAAAATAAACATCATTTTTCCACCCCACCCTCCCTCCTCTTGTGCAGTTTCAGCACCTGCAGTCCATGTTGTCAGAGACTGATCCCCAGTTGGCAGACACAGTGAGGAAACGGTTTCCTGTGTGACGCGTGCAGCAGATCAGTGTTCAGCACTCATCCGGACTATCACGACTGCCTCTTTTTTTCCCTCCAAAGATCCTGCTTCAAGTCAGACTATTTGGATTTCCATCGGAAAGACTAAGTGAGGATGTCACATCATCATGAGTGGCAGACGCCGTATTGAATTTTCATCTTTTTAACTTTGTGATTGTTCTGTGAATGCTATTTTTGTATTAAGTGACTTAATTTTTTATATTAAAAAGGATCCCTCTTCCAAGAATGTGTGCCTATAAGCTTTTATTGAGTCATTATCATCATCATAAGTGAATGCTCAAATTTTGAGAAATGAACAGAAGTGACTAAAAAAGATAAAACTAAAAAAAATCTCAAGCTTCTCCCTGGAGCCCTAAAGAACAGGGTGTTTTGTGTTCCTCTCAATTAACAAGCCTCTTTTCTGATTTGCTGATTTGGGTGCCTGTGAATGGGGTCGGGGGTGGCGACTATGTAGTTGTGACATCACATTTTCTGAATACAAGCCTTGTACATTTCACCTTGGTTTTAAAACATGGGACAATATTTATATAACACCTAGATGTTCTTAAGTAATAAGGTTCTTTCATAATCAAAAAGCAAATAAAATATCTGCGATACGGGCCATTTAAAATGTAACATTTTTTTTTTAATTATTTAAAATGTATTTGTGGCTGTATGTTTACTATCCTTATCTATTTGCTACATCTCGTGTCATCTACATGTGACACGTGTTCCTGTCAGACATGCACCCAGAAAGCTTTCCCTCTCCATCACAATATGTTTTGGGTTTTAGTCTTGGTTATATATATGTATATATACACACATTTTAAATAACATAAGAACACTTTGAGTGTATATTGAATCATCTTTCTAAGCATATGAGTAATGGTCCTAATGCTGATGACAACATCAAGTGTGAGGACAATAAAATTAGATGAAAGGCTTGAGCATGGCAACAATGAACTCATTTGGTTTCTAAATGCACCATTTCGCCCACTCATGGAGAAGAGCAGGAAACCTGCGCATTTCCAGTGAGCTTACGAAGGCTCTGTGAATATAGCAGCTTTTTAATTAAGGCTTGGATTGATATGTAGAACACTCTTTCTAATGGAAATCCCGAGATGGTCTGTGTATGCGAGACAGAGATCACCCTATGGGGGGGGGGGCGTCTTTTTAATCCTGTTATCGCTACACATGCTGTGAACCTTAACTAGACTAGTGATGCACATAGGTGGCTGGTGCCTTGATCTCCAAGTCATGTCCTGTTTGTGTTGTAAATGGCTAGAATGCTGTAGATGTAATCATGGTTGGCCTTTCAAGATTGCTTGTGGCCAATGACTTGCACTTTGCTGGGTGCTCTGTCTTCAGGCCTCGCTCCCAGGCTTGTTATGTCACAGAGATCAGGGTGAAGCTGAGATGTTCAGATGTTCCCTGCTGCCCTGCCAAACTTCATCATCAGACTGTCAGTCTCCACAGCCATGTGATATGATCTGACTCTGTGCACACAACATAGCAGCCTGTTCCTTATGTGGCCGGCACTTTCCATGAACAAATGGCGCTGAGGCATGTCAGGCCTGTCAGATGCTTATTCCGGATGTCAGTTCTTACTTTTTCTGTTCACCTCTGCCCAAACAACTCACTGTTCTTTTAAGTGACCTGACATTTTGCCTTGAGGTGAAATGTGTTTTATTTTTATCTCACATTTGTGTGAAAATTCATATCTGATCAAAGCCCTTATGTAACCCTGACGGAATACAAAACTACATTTCATTTTGTTATTGGAGGAAACAGATGCTTGTTTTCTGAATATTGATGGATTGATGGTTGTATCGCCAGCATAATGGGTTAAGAAACAAAAAATATAGGTGGGTCATTTTCTGTGGAAGCTTCAGTCTTACATACAAATCTGGTATAGTCTCCATGCTCACACTGTAAATCCCCCTGATTGAAGTAACAGAACTCAGACAGACTGGCTGTGGTGAAGCTCTAATCACATTGACAAATGTCTGTTAACACAACATCCTCGTCGCAACAAAAGAAGTCCCAACCTGCATGTATACTAACTGCTCTTTAACACGACACCTTGAAACACACACAAAGTGACATTAAACCTACACATAATAATAAAAGATAATTTAACAATGCATAAGACTGAATCTGAGAATTGACTATCTTTTCCTCTCAACCAAGAGGCGGTTCTCCAAACTCTAGACTTAATAATTAAGCTCTATTTTTAATGAATAAACAATTATTTCCAATAATTATTGATTCTTTCCGATAGTTTCATCTGAACAATTAGTGCAAGGCACAACATTATTATGACGCCCCGTGGAGTCAAAGTCCTGTAGACATTACCCCCTTTCCTGTGTGCCATGGGCGAGGCTGGCACAGCAGCAGTTTGATTCCCAAAGTACGTTCTGTTACAGTAATGAGATGTGAGAGTGTATTGAGGAGTGTTTGAGGTCACGTAGTTTATACCAAGGGTTGTCTATAAAGTTTACAGGACAATCTAAAAATCAACACATTATCTACATTCTTCAGTGAGCTTCATCAAGGGAGTAGGTTCACTTACAAGGATACGTGTGCAGTGTCATGTTTCCTCCTTTGATGATTTCTATTCACAACCACCTGGTCAAGGCGTGTTAATAAAGATACATGATGCCATTAAAGCTCCATTCAGCCTTAAAATCTCTGGTTTTCTATCTCTTGTCAACGGAATCACAATGAAACCTTTGTGATACCTAATTATCAAAGACAGTAATGTTTCCTGAGGGATGCCGTGATCCTGATGCCTGCATTTGCCTTTACTACGGATCTTATCTGTAAGGATACTGTATTAATGAACTAGACACCAGCTGCAACTGCCATACTGTGTGAAACCCTGTGCAATTATATTTTTGTCTTCCACACAGCTCCAATTATGCAGAGGGGTCATGCTTCAACCATTTTCTATCAGGCATATGCAGAGCAAGGTCCAAAAGATAGGTTGAACATCCCCAAACAAACATCCATCCATTTTCTATCCCTCTTTATTCCTCACTAGGGTCACAGGGGTCTGCTGGATCCCAGTCTACTTTGGCAAGAGGCAGGGATACAACCCAGACAGGTCGCCAGCCTATCATGGGGCACACACACCATTTACTCACATGCCTAAGCATCTTTTTGGACTGTAGAAGGAATCCAGAGAACCTGGAGAAAACTCATGCAGACATACTCTAAGGGCGACATGCAGAAAAGGCCCAAGTCCTTGAACCTACGATCTTCTTGCTTTAAGGCGACAGTGCAACTGCACTTCTGTACCACCCTCTAAAACAAACAGAAAATGTTGATCGATAATCAGTTTTTTTTCCCTACACAAATGATGAAAATGAAAAGTTGCTGTTTTTTATATGCTGTGTGATGAAGGTTGGTTATTAAAAAAAAGTGATACTCCATTTTATTGAGGTTTATAAAATGATATGTGAAGAAATAACTCTTCCAAGAAAATAATAGGCTTTGATCTGTGATTAAGTGGGTTAAAGAGACAAAAAACAAAAAGTGGATCAAGAGGCATTTTGTGTGGATGCTTCCGTCAAAGGGATTAAGAGATGGAATCAACCTGCCCTCTAATGACTGAAGATAAACTGTTATTCAACATGATGGACATCACAGTGGATTGATCCCTCTTGTGTATGTATGAACTGCATGTAGCATATGTGACGTATGTATGTTAGTGGAGGGATGAACTGCAGGTCATATATATGACGTATTTATGATGAACTGCATGACGTATATGTGACGTAATGTTTTTATTATGCCTGTAGCCAAGAGTGATTAGATGCTGCCATTGTAGCTGCTAATGGGGACCCATACGATACTGATCTCTATGTTTTACATGAAATCATTCTTGTGTTATTCTCTGCTATGTAAAATGTAGGTCCAGGATGTTAAAAAATGAAATAACAAAGTCATGTAAGATGTATAATTTCATGACAGATGGATCATCTAAATTGAACCACCCTGAGTGTAGAAACAGGCCCTGACACTGGCGTAGTGTCTGTTGCTGGGTAAGGGGAGGGTGAGGGATAATGAAGGACGAAGAATGCGTGTGCAGTGTCATGTTCCCTCCTTTGATTCCTATTCACAACCACCTGGTCAAGGCGTGTGAATAAAGAAACATGATGCAATCAAAGCCCCCTTCAGCTCATTTCCTGAGTTCTCTGGTTTTCTACCTCTTGTCAACAGAATCACAATGAAACTTTCCCCTTTGTGATGCCTAATTATCAAAGACAGTGAAGTTTCCTGAGGGATGTGGTGATGCTGACGCCTGTATTTGCCTTCACTTCTGATTTTTCTAGTAGCTTATCAGTAAAGATACTGTATTGATAAACTAGACACCAAACGCAACTGCCATACAGTGTGCAACTCTGTGCAATTGTATTTTTGTCTCCCACAGAGCCCCCAATTATGCCAAGGGCTTGGACTTCAACCATTTTTCTATCAGGCACATGGCCAGCAAGCTCCAAAAGACAATTTGAACATCCCAAAACTAATCTTTTTTTTCCTACACAAATGAAGAAAATGGAAAGTTACTGTTTTTTAAATGCTGTGTGATGAAGGCTTGTTATTAAAAAATGTAATATGTAACCATTTACATTACATCAACATCAAATAGTGCTTTGTAATACAGGTCCCTTACAGAAGTGTGTTCTTAAGTACTTATATTGGACAAATCATGTCGTATTTGTAGATATGATGCACACACACATCATATCATATACATTCAAAAAGGTTTTAGCATTAATTGCACCATATTTTCAATGACCCCTTTTTAATCACTATCATTTTTGTTTCTGTTTTGAATGTGCCAGGTGTTAAAGGGGGCAGCTCTATCCTGTCCTCTCCTTGTGTACACTGATGCCTGTCACCAAGTGGCATATGCTGCTGTTTGTTCTGCATTGAAAGAATTGGAGCTAATTAAAGAGATGTAGTCCTGCAGCAGGAAGTATACGTAAGCAGACCATTCAATGTTCTGATTAGTTAGTTGTACAAACAAGACGTGGGATCAGGTGAAAGACTGGAATTCTATTGAGGAAGTGCATTTAGAAGACCTTGAATTCACCGTGGAAATTCAAATAACACTGGTACTGCAGTCAGGGAAGGAAAGCCCCCGCTGAACCTTTTTCATAAGTAGACATACTAGATTAAATGTCAGAATGTAAGTAATTTAGTCTGTTAATTAAAAGATTTCTGTTTAGTTTGTTGATTATAAATTCATGTTATCACTGTAATTTATACTATATACAAACAATATGTTTATTGGATAGACTTTAAACTATAGAGAAACCTAGAATCTGCTTTAACTTGGTAAATGTGGTTGTTATTAATTTTAACAATCAATGGGTAATTGTATGCTGAATGCATTGGTTGGTGTTTTTTGTTTTCCCGTCTCTTGTTTTCTCATCTCTCCTCTGAAGAGGAATCAACCTGATTTCTTTCTTTTACATTCTTGAATGTAAAAGTGTAGCTGTAGTAGTTCAGGTTAGGGCCGGGCGATATGGACAAAATCAAATATCATAATATTATGCAACAACATTGTAGGGACACAATGAGATTTTTGATAATTAATGATCAGTAAAGTGGATATAATCACTAAGCAGGTGAACTCTAGAAAAGTAAAATAATTTATATGAATATCAACTTTTTTATATATAGAAACTGATTATATTTTGTAAATTGTACATAAACAGACCTTTATTTTATGAGTACCTTTCAGCCTTGTCAATTGAGTTATTCTAGCCTAAGGTTAACCAGCTAGAAGAGTCTGTCCAGAAAATGACATGAGCTGTGACCATGGTCTGCAGGATGAGAAAACACAGGGCAGGACTCTGGGAAAGAAAACAGGTTTGAAGTGTACATTAGTGGGACATGAGATGGAGAGGAAGAAAGGGGAGCTCAGAGTATCACATGTTTCATATGCTACTCCAACATTCAATGTTTCCTTATTTCAGTTAAATAAAATTAAACTGACTGTGTTTCAAATAATGAATTACAAATATGAATGTAATCTATTACTTTAGCCCTGTATTAGCACTGTGACTTCTAATGAAAACAGTTGTATTATGAGGTAAAGTTCAGTTTTAAGTTACAATGCACTACCAAGGCTGAGATTAGTCAGAGAGATCTGGTGTAGCCTTGATGCTTAGACATTGAGTAAATCCCCCTGATTGAAATGAACAGAACTGGGACAGACTGACTGTGGTGCAGCTCTAAACACAACAACAAATGTCAGTTAACACATATCCTTGTCACGACAAAAGAAAACCTCCAGGAATGTTCCGAAATCAGAGCTCAAATAATAACCAATTTAAACAAATTTTATTCCTTGTAAATGCCATTGAGCATTGAAGGCAGTTTGGTTGCTTGGATAATTCTTCAACAGCCTTTTTCATGGTTGGTTGTATAAAAAAGTAAGTTTTGTTTCAGTAATGAGATGTGAGAATGTATTGAGGAGTATTTGAGGTCTATAAAGTTTACGGTACATGCACTTGTATTCTGGACAATATACAAGAGCATTATACATGTGTTTTTTTTCGTCCATAGTGTATTTAAAAAGGACGTTTGGCCCAACTTGCACAATATAATGTGGCTAAAGATTCCTGTTATAAACATATTAAGAGTGACTTGAATCTCCTGCTTGAACAACGTCAGCTATTCTAATATATACAACAACAATGTTATTGTGTAATGTCATCTCATCCTTGAAGCTTATTATCCAGACGCCACTGTCCACATACGGTGGTCGGTCACCAGGACAGCCAACCACAATGAGCCGTCTTATTCATGCTGCGCTGTCTCACCTTTTTCAAAGTACTCGTCAGCTTAAAGCATCTCAAAGCACCGTGTCAATTACCCTCTGAATAGCAGATGACACGGGCCGCATTTCATTATTAGTATGAGTCAACACGAACTGTTTAAACATACATTAATACAATAGAGAGGCAGAGAAACGACCACAAAAACAAAACAAAAAAAGATTGAGAAACTGCGATCCAGTGGCAATCAATGACGATTTGCTCCAGGAGCTGTCAAGATAGAGAGGAGATCAAAGACTAACCACGGCATCTGCAGCATTTGAGTGCTGGACGCTGCCCTGTAGAAGCCCACCTGAGTGTTTGTGCGTCATGAAAGGAGCAGTTCATTACTGAATCCTGAACATTACCAGAGCCGTACGAGCTAGCAGTCTTTGGTCTTTGTCCTTTCCCCTGCTTTGTTTTCCTTTGGTGGTAAAAAGAGAAAGCCACAGTACCATCTAGGAAATATTTTTCAACTGCCCCCGCCCCATGTATTAATCATAGGCTGACGTTTCTGTGATGTGTTTGTTTTTGCTTTAAGCAGCAGTCTGGATAACGTCTCCTGACATTCACTGATGTCATGTTCTAATATCAGTGGATGGCTATAAAAACTACCAAGTTAACAACTGTACAAAGGCTGTCCTTAAAATACTTTATTTCCACGTTCTCATTCAAAGTGTTTTCTTTATTTACATTGTAGATTCTCACTGAAGGCATCAAAACTATGAATGAACACATGTTTATGGTGTTATCTGCTTACCAAAAAAGTGAAATAACTGAAAACATGTTTGATATTCTAGTTTCTTCAAAATAGCCACCCTTTGCTCTGATTGCTGCTTTGCACATCTTGGCATTCTCTTGATGAACTACCATTTCAGGTAGTCTTAGGTGGAATTTCTTGCTTTATCAATCACAGCAAAGGGTGGCTATTTTAAAGAAACTAGAGAACATTTTGTTAAGTACATAACACACACACACACACACACACACACACACACACACATATATATATATATATATATATATATATATATATATATATATATATATATATATATATATATATATATATAGAGAGAGAGAGAGAGAGAGAGAGAGAGAGAGAGATGTATGTACTAATGTGGTGCTTAGCTTAAAGGGTGTTTTTCTTGCTGTTAATTGTATTGTGTGCTGCTGCTGCTGCTGCTGCTACATCAATTCAAATCACCTTTATTTATATAGCCCAATATTACAACACAGTTGTCTCAAAGTGCTTCACAAAATTCAGTCAAAATTCTGTGTTTAGGAGTACATGTAGAAGCTGTTGTAAATCTTCCTGATAGAGTCATCGTAATGGTTTAATGCACTACACTAACCACTAGGCACTACTACTAGTGAAAACTGGATGCCTGAATGACTACAGGTGAATTGCGTCTTTATATTGCTCTCTGTGATTGACAGGTGGACCTTGCTCTGTGGTAACGCAACAACATCTGAAAGCTGATCTGGATTCAGCTCCTGGAAGCGAGAGGAGGAAGTCGCCCTCACTGCCTCCGTGGTTGTGTAAAGCGTCGCTGTCACGGGTGACACAGGCCAGGGCCACCCGAGACAAACAGCATGTGCAGCAGCTCTCACCTGTCCCATATGTGCGGCGTGATTATATAGCTCAGAGAACAGCGGTGTGACACGTTCAAAGTAACGAGGCCTCTTTTCCTTCAGCGCTCCCACAGCTTGATTGTGCTTGCAGATGCACCTGAGGCCTTTTCCACTAATTGTCTTGGTGGCGTTAGAAGATTTATGGAAAGGAAAACATGCAGATTATTTGCACAAGAATCCAGTTCTTACAGTGCAGAGGAATGGATTTTGAAAGGGGGCCATGTTTGGATCAGGCAGGTGGGCTCGCACGTATGAATCCTCTTATTAGACCTCCTTGACCTCCACTCAGCCTTTAAGGTCTCAACACACACAAAGACTTAGCTGCTTGTAAAAGAACACAGGGGTTCCAGTCCCAGCTTGAAGGCGTCTGATCTCTATGTGATGCCACATTTCTCCTGTTTGGTTTGAATTATGAAGGGTGGCTATGACAGGCAAAACAGACCTAAAAGAGTTAAAAAGGTTTTTAAAATTGTTTTCAAAATCTCAATTTTAAAAATTATTTTAAAAAATCTCAATTTTAGTTCTATAACATCCTCTTTAAGACTGAAAGGCACATTTCTAAACACACATTAAATTTGTATTTAACTTTATTTAACTTGCTGCTATAGATTCCTTCTAAATTCACCATCTATACAATTCTTATGAGATTTTTCTCATAATTTTTACTCATAATCTAACTTTCCATGTTTGCTCACAGAGACATTTGTTCATATGTCATTCATAGCCTGGTTTACACAACGTTTTATCACTAAAACATGGCTAGAACTGATTTTTGGGGGGGAGTATCGACAGTATTTTTTTATTATTATTTATAGACTAATAAAGCGATTTCCAAAATCCCCCCTGGAAAAAACCCGAAAAAAATCTAACGTGTCAACAAAAGTATTAATCAAAAGCTATGAACGATGTACCATTAATGTAAATTATTTTCAGTTTCTAATGATATAATGCCATATTTGCATATTTACCATAAATTTTCAAAAAGCTTGTGATAATTTTTAAAGTCTTTTTTTAAGTTCCCCTATTCATTAGCTTTACCCTATTAATGGGCTGCCTGTAAAGGTCCGTAAATGGCAGCGGATGATTCTTAATTATCAAAATATATCACCTAAATAATCTTTTATTTCTATTTTTTTCCCCTGACAAATATATATTTTTTTTCTCAACTGAAATATCTAAAGAACAAAACAAACAGTTGAATTCGTCTTTCACCAAATAAAACAAGGATGTGTGATTGATCTCATTGACGCTGTTGCCTTTACTGTAGTGAAATAAAAAGATTTCCCTAATGACGTGGGCGATGCGGCTCTTTTTCCATTTGCTGCGTGTGGGTGAGATTATTGCCCCCACGCGCCCCCTCCTCTCTCTCTGTGCGGTTAAATAGCAAAAGGCGCAGCTTCCCGGGGCAGACTGCGGAGTTTATTTAGGGAAAGCGCCATCCGCAAACAACTAAAGACAGAAGACAGCAGCAATATAACATGTACTCCAACAAAATAGAAGGACCGCGTCGAGGAAGATCTTTTGACTCCATGAACATCGGCTTTGAGGAAAAACTGCTGAACAATGAGGTAAGAAAAAAGGAAATCCGATTGCAAGAAAACAAAAAGGGAAAAAAGTAGCTTTTATCACGTTGCAACAGATAACAGCAGCATAACTATTTAAAGTGTTTGGTTTTTTTTACAGTGGAAGTTATCTTGATGAATAAGTCTTCATTTTATCGTACGTTTGGAGGGTTAAAGGGGGAACAGTCCAGAAATGCATGTCATAAAAGACTCATTGTGGCTCATTCTGCACATCCTTCACTGATTTCCATAGTAAAAGACAGAAAAGATAAACTGGTCAACCTGCAGTTTCTGTGATGTCTCCATTAGGGACATGGACACCAGCAGGAGACGTCCTAATCGTGTCCAAGACGAAATGTTAGCTAAGCTTTTGTAAGATTTCTAATCTAAGGTCATTCTCTGGGTAGGGAATTTGTTTTCAACTTTAATCCAACTGTGTGACCTAATAACCTTCAGCACCTGTGATTTTTACAAATCAGGCTTTATTTTTATGATAAAGAATCAGCAATGTGTCACTAATTTCAGGTGCGAATTAAAGATCCCATGTTTTTCTTACACTAGATGAGGGCTCTGGGTTATATAATAACTGCCCGTGCACCAAACCAGAGAAATGCACACAGCCTGGATGTAGAAACTTTGCTGTTTCACTGCATGTTTGTGCCTCCTTGACTTTGTGACGTCATGCAGTAAGGCCCCTGTAGGGCTCACCTGCCCCCATGTCTCAGGCTTCCAAGTAAAAATCAGCCAATCAGAAGAGAGGCTCGTGAATATTTATGAGACAGACAAGACCAGTGCTTTAAGTTGAATTTAAGTACCCTGAATTGCAAATATATCATTATCATTAGGAGTATTAAAACTTCAAATAAAACCTTGAAAATAACATGATTATATGTTTCAGTAGGAGGAACAAAATACATTTAGAAGAAAAAAATGGAGTTGATATTTGTTTAAATAAGGAGCCACCAATATACAAATGCAATTTTGAAAATTTCTGTAGCTATGTCAAAAAAAAAAAAAAGATTAAGACGAAGGACGTGCCTGCGTAAAATCCCACTTGAGCTTGAAAACCCGCGGTGATTAAACGCTGCCTGTGTGTGGTGAGATCTCCGCATGCAGGGAGCTAATAATAGGCTTCCCGCTGTCTCAATGAGATTTGCTGTAAGGCGATTCTTTGAGACAAAGGGCAAGTTCATCTCCGTTAAACCGAGACGCAAAGAGTTGACCCCGGGGAGCGACCTCCGTGCACTAATGCTTTCAGGGATACTCCCGGCAAGGGTCCACCAAAAACTGCTGTGCCGCGTTGTGTACACGATGCTGGAGGGGCGAAATATGGTAGGCTGCAGCGACTGCACTGAAAGTAGAAAGTTGTATTTCGGAAGGAAGTTTGAATGGAATTGCGCGCGATAAGAATATTACCTAATAAAAAATACATATACAGTTTGCTATAACCTCAGTAATAGTAACGGATGCGTGTTATGTGCCGTCGGCGGGTCAGAGTATTGTAAAGTCTGCTGCGGGATTAGACGAATGTTCCGCTCGCGTGCGCAGCCGCGCGTCAAATGTGGGCGCGCTGTCCGCGGTGCTGAAATGGACAGTGGGGGCGGCGAATCCCGCGTTAATCCCCGCACACCTGTCCTCTGCGGGGCCTGCCCTCTCCATACCTGTCTGCATGCACAAAAAAATACCCCCACTTTGTTTTTTTCCACGTATTTTTTGTTGTTGTTGACGCATGCTTCAGGTGTTTTAGACGGTTTAGATGCTCGTAGGTCAGTGGTTCTCAATGTGGGGTCCGGGGGTCGACAGGGGTCGTTGAGGAGGTTCCAAGGCGTCCCCGGCAAAAGGGGGAATAATTAAATTTCATGCCATCCACGGCACAAATACGGAATGTAAGATGTTAAACATCTAAAAGCAAAAACTTATCAAATAGGAATCCAATTTGTGTCAGTTTAGATGTAAAAAAAAGATTAAGAAACAATTGTCTTAGGTGATCTGATGTTCTGAATCACTATAGTTACAGCTAAGAACATAGAACACTCTCTAAGTTATATGCAGGCATCCATAGGTAGTTTAAAAAAACATGTATATATAAATATAAATATATTAAGGGTTTCAGGGTTTCTGTTTGCAAGGACTTTATAGACAGAGTCTGACAGGAAAAGGCCAAGGAATTTGCCCCGTCCTCAGATAAAATGCAGTATTACAAAAGTTGGATATCTTCTCACCATTCAAGGAGGCCGGCATTTCTTGTTGTACAAGTTTATATTGTATCTGTTACTTGAACGAAAACCTAAATCTATCAATCTTCACCGTTTTCAGATAAACAAATCGACCTTCACCAAAATTGAAGAAAACATGGAGAAGAAGAACACGCCAGAGAAAGGGAGAGCAACGCTAATCTTTTCCCTCAAGAATGAGGTGGGAGGACTTGTAAAGGCGCTCAAACTCTTCCAAGTATGGACAATGATATTTCACTAGTTCCCATTCATGAATGTATCAACTCAGAGTCATATTATATAATAATATTCATGCATCCACCAGTATCTACTTAACTTATTCAGCGAAACACATTTTTGATCAACACAAGAAGGGGAAGAAAAGTCTGTTCTGATCTGTGATGATGTAGGTAACTTAAATAATGATTCCCAATGTTTCTTGTAGGAAAACCATGTCAACCTGGTACACATAGAGTCCAGAAAATCCAGAAGACGCAACTCTGAGTTTGAAATATTTGTGGACTGTGACAGCAACCATGAACAACTCAATGAAATCATCCATCTGCTGCGGAAGCATGTGAATGTGGTGGATATGGAGCCTCCAGATAACTCCTGTCTACAGGAGGAAGGTATGATGGAAAACACTGCATACATACATATATATATATGGTTGGTTCACAGTGGACAACAACTTATTTTTTCTCTCTTTCTCTCAGATATGTATGATGTACCTTGGTTCCCAAAGAAAATCTCTGACTTGGACAAATGTGCTAACCGTGTCCTGATGTATGGATCTGACTTGGATGCTGACCATCCGGTATGTAAGGCCAAATAAAAGAAATGATAAAATGAAACTCCTTGAATTGAAAGCATTCTTACATCCTGGCATATATCACTCCATCAGGGTTTCAAGGACAAGGTCTACCGGAAGAGGAGAAAGTACTTTGCCGATCTTGCGATGGCCTATAAACAGTACGTTTTTGTTGTATATTTGAATTTTGATTAGTTTGGAAATCTGTGTTTTTCCTACTTGATACTTAGGGCTGATTTTTCTCTTTTGTTTCAGTGGGGATCCCATTCCTCGTATAGAGTTCACAGTGGAGGAAGTGAAGACGTGGGGCGTGGTGTACAGGGAGCTCAACAAGCTGTATCCCACCCACGCCTGCCGGGAATACTTGAAGAACCTGCCGCTGCTGTTCAAATACTGTGAATGTCGGGAGGACAACATCCCGCAACTGGAAGACGTCTCACGCTTCCTCAGGGGTCAGTTTTATTCCCTACAAAAAAAATCTACTTTTGCTTAAAATTCAAAAGTGGAAATGTAAATATTTATTTGAATTCACTCTTCTGCGTTTTATTCTAATCTTCTCAGAACGGACTGGATTTACCATCAGGCCTGTGGCAGGATACCTGTCCCCTCGGGACTTCCTCGCCGGTTTGGCCTTCCGCGTTTTCCACTGCACTCAGTATGTGCGGCACAGCACCAACCCTTTATACACCCCAGAACCGTGAGTAACGTGCAGCACTGCATTCATAAAACGCACGTCACCATCCACACAAAGATCACTGGTCCTAACCCGCTGTTACCTTTCCTCATGAAGGGACACGTGCCACGAGCTGCTGGGTCACGTCCCTCTGCTTGCAGAGCCCAGCTTCGCTCAGTTTTCTCAGGAGATCGGTCTCGCTTCACTCGGGGCCTCAGACGACTCCGTTCAGAAACTGGCCACCGTGAGTGACACCTCTGCAGAAAGTTGAATTCAATCAAATATTAAGATACTTTCATGAGAAATAATTCTTTTTCCCCCATTCTTGATCACCTCTGTCAGTGCTATTTCTTCACGGTGGAGTTCGGCCTATGCAAACAGGAAGGGCAGCTGCGAGCGTACGGGGCAGGACTGCTTTCCTCCATCAGTGAGCTTAAGGTGAAGATATTTTAACAAATCTCAGTGCAGCCTTCCCCCTCATATATGCTATAATCCATTCAAATAATTACACAAAGTGTATGTTAAGTCGCTTTATAAATATTTGGCCACAACTGAACAATTTGATCCTGATGTACACTACCCTTGAAAAAGTTTAGGGTCACTTAAAATGTCCTTATTTTTGGAAGAAAAGCACTGTTTTTTTTCAATGAAGTTACCTTTAAACTAATCAGAAATACACTCTATACATTGCTAATGTGGTAAATGACTATTCTAGTTCCAAATGTCTAGTTTTTGGTGCAAAATCTACATCGGTGTACAGAGGCCCATTTTCATTTTGTTTGTCAATTCCATATGTCGAATAGATGTAAGGAAAATCACTTTCTCCATTGATCAGAAGAATTAAAAATAAATAAAAACAGAAAATACAAATATATTTAGAAACATACAACACAAGAGCAGCATTAAAAATATATGATACTAAAATTGTCTTTGCTTATTTAGTATGAAGGTGCTGAGTATTATTTAATGTCATTTATCCTCTGGGTTTGGGCGGTGGATGAACTGGGACCAGTTCTTTGGCTCTAGCTGCAATGAGAGGAAGAGCTACTTAGATCCTTTACTTGAGTAAAAATGGAAATGCTATAATCAATAAATACTCAATCACAAGTAAAAAAAATGAAAATGTAACTTAAAGTATAGAAGTACTATCAGCAAACAACTTAAAGTATCAAAAGTAAAAGTACTGAGTTTGCAGATTGTGTTATATTATGAAAGTATATTATACGACTAATACTAATCACTAAATACATGTGAGCACATTTTAATGTTTTATCTTATTAATTTGGAGCTAATTTTAAAAACTTAGGGTAGATTAATAGTAATACTGCTGCATCATATGTGAACCTTTCACAGATCGTGCATTGCACATTTAAAAAAGAAATTTACAAGGATTTTAATTGTAAATATTAACATCTTAATCTTAAAATATCTAAATCTGTCAACTGAATGCAGTAGAGTAGAAAGTACAATATTTCCCTATAAAATATAGTGAAGTTAAAGTAAAAAAGTAGTATCACATGGAAATACTCAAGTAAAGTACCTCAAAAAGATGCACTGTACTCAAATACATGTACTTAGTTACCGTTCACCATTGCTGTGCATACACTACAATGTGTGCATCATCATCATTGTATTGTTTTTGTCTTGCAGCATGCACTCTCTGGTAATGCAAGGATAATGCCTTTCGACCCTAAAATAACATCCAAACAGGAATGCATCATCACAACATTTCAGGATGTCTACTTTGTGTCAGACAGCTTCGAGGAGGCCAAAGTCAAGATGCGGTGAGTCTGGTTTGCTGAATGCTTGGACTAAATTTTGGATTCCAGTGATATATATATATCCAATATATGATTTTCACAGTGCAATTGAAAATTACAGAAAAACTAGGCTGTCGTTTGATATATATGACTAAATATTTCCTACATATTAGTTAAATTATGCGATTATATTTGTTTCAGGGAGTTTGCCAAGACCATCAAACGTCCATTCACAGTCCGATACAACCCTTACACCCAGAGTGTGGATGTGCTAAAAGACACTCTGAGCATCAACAGCGTTGTGGAGGAACTTCGACATGAGCTTGACATCGTCGGCGACGCTCTGAGCCGACTCAACAAGCAGCTGGGTGTCTGACCACCCACACGCTGTCCACGAACAGTGCATCAACGCTCGCTGTGTCACCCCCAAACACTGCTGTAGAGATACTGCTTGTGTATCACCCTTCGTCAGTACAATGAATGTGCACTGCTTTTGGCAAAAATGATCCATTGTCCCCCTGCATGGTATATGGCTTACGCAATGTACAGAGGCACCTGTGGTGTGTTTATAAGTACAAACCCAAAGAGCTGCTTGACATGGGAAACTGTTCGATGGGCTTCTGTATTGCAAACAGTTGATATGCTTTCACGGTACTTTGGTACCTTTTAATGTCCCCAGCTGTTACAAACACAAAAGTGGTTTCTCCCCGTTGTTAACTCTGCTGTTGTATAAGATCATGTGAAATTTTTGTAATTTGTTTCATTATTCGTCACATTTAATCTTCCTCACATCAGTGATATGTATGAAATGTACCCTGTTTGTATTCTTTTGGTGTGTGTATCATGTTCCTTTTTGCCTGCTGTTGAGGGAAATTATGAAAGTGAAATCTGGTATCATAAGAATGTTTTCATGAGTGATTAAGACAGACTCGGCCCATGTACCCAACCATATTTGAACTAACAGTGATCATTTTGAATACCTCCTTTTGAAGTGAATATTATTGTAGTATTCCTGAAATCAAAACATTATTTTTCTACTGTAAAGAAATAGACATTATGAGTAGAATGGTAGAATATATATCAAACTATTGAAAAAAATAAAATGTTCATTGTGTCTTCACAGCATGTCAAACAGTACGTGTTGATTTACTGAAGTTGAATAGTGATCATCCTCAAGATGTTGATGTGATATATATATATATGACTGAATTATAAAACAAAGATTACTAAAATATGTAGTAAAATAAGAAGTTCAAAAACCTTCAGTTCAGTCTTTTTGAAGAAACATACAAATTAAAATTATTGTCAGAAATACCATCATTACTTAATTTCGCATATACTATTTTTGTAGGGGCAACACGGTGGAGCAGGGGTTAGCGCTGTTCCCTCACAGCAAGAAGGTCGCAGGTTCAAGACCTCCTTGGGTCCTGGGTCTGGGACCTTTCTGTGTGGAGTTTGCATGTTCTCCCCGTGTCTGCGTGGGTTTTCACCGGGTACTCTGGCTTCCTCCCACAGTCCAAAAACATACTCAGGTTAATTGGCAACTCTAAATTGCCCATAGGTGTGAGTGTGTGAGTGAATGGTGTGTGTGCCCCACGATTGGCTGGCGACCATCTGGAGTGTATCCCTGCCTCTCGCCGTAATGCGCTGGGATAGGCTCCAGCAGACCCCTGCGACCCTAATGAGGAATAAGCAGGTATAGAAAATGACTGACTGACTGACTGACTATTTTTGTAGTACATATAATGGAGCTTAACAGGATAGTGCGATAAACACTAATTTTATTAATGTTACAGAGCTCATTTTTTTATTGAAATTGTTTTAAAGGGTGTAAAGCAACTTTATAGCTTTTTTTATTTTGTGGTGCTGTTAAACTATTATACTTAGTTTCTAATTTGTGTATATCCAATAGTAGGTTCAGTTGTAGGCTGCCTATAATAAACTGGCAACAGAGTGGATTGTAGGGTGGGTTTCCCTTTCAAAATGCTGGAAAAGCAGATAAAAAAACATTTCTAAAAATCACGAACTCATTATTGCTCCTTGCAACCATTCTCCAGTCTTCTTGTTTTGTTTTTTAGATACTTACCGAATCAAAAACATCCGGGTAACTGACACAAGGTAGCATGTTTCACGACAGTGTCGCATGTTGTTGTCACTGACGCATTCACGTGCTCCTCGGATTTATCCCTTTCCCAAAGTTCGTGATACGCAATATATGGCTGAATAAAATGTTTCTTACCGCCAACAAAACAATTACTTTCGTTCGCCATGTTTATGCATATATTAAGACAAAGAAGGTTTTGTAACAAAAAAGATGACGACTTTCCGAGTTGTTGTTTTAACTTGAAGGAAGGGGCGTTTGCGTGAATTTTCCCAATCAGGAAGTCATTTTTCCGATACAACTGAAACGCGACTTTATGATTATTACAGCATCCATGGTAACGCCATGGGAACGAACTCGCGGTCTGAGTTTAGTTTCCATGCTTGGGTAAGTTTAAATGTTAAAGATGTGTGTGTTCGTGTAACTTTATTGGACTGAAATGCTCACCGTCAGCAGGCTGGCAGGCCACTTGTAACGTTAGCATTTCGCTAACTTTAGCTTAGCAGCCACCTGTAAGAGTCAGGACTGGGACAGGGCAGGGCAGTATTATTATTATTATTAGCTGGTCGTGCGGTGTGTGCTGTACAGACAACTAGTGATAAATGTGTCTTCTGTCAGGGAGCCAACAGCTACGGGCAGCTGGGACAGGGACATGAGGAGGACCAGTCGGAGCCCCGGGTCTCTGATTCCGAGGCTCTGCAGGACCGGACCGTGCGGGCTGTCGGTGGCGGCGGGGGACACTCCGTGGTCGTTACCGGTGAGCTCCCCAACGTCCCCGAACTGCACTGTTAACCGCATGCTAACATGCTAACACGCTAACACGTGTTCCACACAGTCCGTGCTCATATACTGTCACAGGGTGGCGTTTTTGTTTTTTGTTTTTTTGTCTTTTATTGAACAATGAAACATGAACCACGATGCGGGTTCAAAGTCAGAACATTTCAGGTACGAATAATAATCACATGGAAATACAGAATATATATATAAAATCGTATTAAGAAGGCAAAAATGACAAAAACAAACCATACAAAATCCATATAAATGCACAATATTTAGTTAGATATATACGAGAAATAACAGCTTATACCTTCCCTGTCCAATAGTCATTGGGCTCACCCTCCTGGCCAAATAAGTTACTGTCAATGATAATGGCTTGATAGTCAGTTAAAGGGCAACTTGAAACATTTTTTTCTTCCTTTAATCATTCCTCCTGTTCATACTGACCATTAAGAGATCCCTTCAGAATGTAAGTGATGAGGGTGAAAATCCAAATGTACGAAGATGTATTTTAAAGAGGATCTGAAGCTCATATGAGGCATCCAGTCATCATATGACTAACTCAGACTGCTGAAGCAACTTAAGAAATTCAGATAAAAATGCATTTTTTTAAAATGCATTTTTGCATAAAATGATTGTGGACACACTGCATTTTTTGTCCCACATCACTTACATTGAAATCACATTTGAAGGGAATTTTTAACAGCCAGATGTATGAACAGAAGGAGTAATTACAGCGAGGAAAACTTGTTAGTACTCAGATATGCGCCTGACTGTTTTGAAATTTGTGAAACTATGTTTTAACTAGTCATTTTAAACAACCCGCCCTCCATGGGTTTAGAAGACACAGCTGTATGTTAAACATCAAATACATAGATATTTCCTGTTTATCCAAAAGAAGAACATGGTGTTCTCCTGTTGGAATATGTAGTGTTACAGGTGTTTAGGTAACATATGTTGGTACACAAAAGAAGACTAAGACACAAAAGAACTAAAAAGGGTAATGATAAAAACACCTCTTATCTTTCTGTCTATTCATTTTTTTTCTAAACAATATATTTCATGGTTCCTAAATGTTTGTGGTGTGTTTTTGTTGAACAGACAATGGAGAGGTGTTTGTGTGTGGACAGAATCACAGAGGGCAACTGGGACTTGGCCACTCCACAGACATCTCAACTCTTCAACTCTGCCCTGGCTTGAATCACAGGGTCATGAATGTAGCCTGTGGCTGGGATTTTACTCTTTTTCTCACTGGTGAGCACTGAGCACCATTTCACACCAGAAGCAATATTAATGCACATGAATACACTTGGTGATGGAGAGGATTGGGGGACAGTTTATTTCCTTGGGGGGAAATATGCATATCATAGTTGTTAAAAAAAAAAAAAGAAATAAGACCCGACAGAAATTGCAATACATAAGGAAGAACTAATTATATGTAAGTATATACAACTTACACAGTCAGATAGTGATGGAGAATTAGTGCATTATGGGGGGAACAGTGGGTGAAACTGTTGATGTAGACAAGAATGTACTGTAGGTGGCAGTAAGAGAACAGGTCCTCACAACCCTCCACACACTAATGCAGCATTCATGTCAAATGGGAATCACTGTAATTGCCAGTCTACAACTTTTAAATACCACTCCTATCAACATCCAGTTTGTAATTATGGCTGCGCAACAGATTTTTACAAAAGCGCCATTTATATCCAGCTTTGTGCTTGAGTAAAAAGTAGCTGTAAAAAAGCTAAAAAATAAAATATGTCTCCCCCACAAGTCCAGTTATAGAGCTCACCCTTGATGTGAAAGACTTATTAGACTGACATTATTTAGGCCAGAGGTGGGCAACCCTGGCCCTGGAGAGCCCCCGTGGGTGCAGGTTTTTGTTCCAACCAAGCAGGAACATACCTGATTCTACTAATCAACCATTAGGGTCATTACCATGGAGCTTCATTAGTCAAATCAGGTGTGTTCTTGCTTGGTTGGAACAAAAACCTGCACCCACAGGGGCTCTCCAGGGTTGCCCACCCCTGATTTATTCCATACATGTGATTTCTGCAATGTTCCACACCTAGAATTCTTAGCACAGTAATTGTAAAAAGCATGAATGACAGAGGAAGTACCATTTTGTATATTTTGCTAAAGGTATATTAAGGATACTTTGTTTCTTTATGTCACACTTACAGATTGTGGAAAATTATTGGCATGTGGCTCCAATGCATTTGGACAGCTGGGTGTTGGACACACAATTACACACTCTGCAGATCCACTGGTTATTGAGGTGAGCGCATGGTAAAAAGCAGTGCAATATACTCAAAAGTGAGTGATCAAAACTGCAAAACGTCACTTCACATTCAGGCATTGAAGCAGGCGTCTTTGTGCTGTTTCCAGAGTCTGAAGGAGCCGGTGGTGAGTGTCGCAGCAGGACTCAGACACTCACTTGCTGTTACTGGTAAGTTTGCATCATGAAGTGTCCTCAAATATTTTCATCTGGCAGTCCATCCACATGTCCTCATTTTCTGTTCTACTTTCAGACACAGGCCGCGTATACCAGTGGGGAACTGGTCTTTTCCATCACGCCAAGCGAGCCCTCGCTCCACAACCCATCCCTTCACACCTCAGCTCTAAGGTGCCTTCTCTAGTACCAGGTAAGTGGAACTTTATTGGCTTCATGGGATTTCTGCCAGTGTATCGCTGTGATGGAATTCCTGTGCCTGTGTTACAGGTCTGGATCAGAAGATGTCACGCATTGTAACTGCAGGATCAGCACACTGTGTGTGCCTCACAGGTATCCTACCAGCACACAGAACTGTCAGCAGCATTCATATTAGACATTTATAACAAAAGTAATACACCTCTAATCAATGTCACTAAAGGGTCCCGTTTGTTTAATACAGTTTTATTTGTTTTAGACAAAATCAAAAAAAAAAGAATGAAGCCAATTAATAAAAGAAAACATAATATTTAACTCATTATCTTTAATCAAATGCCCATATGAAAAATGGCAACAAGTCAATACATTCATACATACATTGATTTCTTTTTTTTTTAGGAAAATTGTGAAAGTTATGGTGTTCACAAGTTCTTCTTTTAGAACCTAGGTCAGGCAATTAGTCTTAATTAGAATTCATAGGTGTGATAATTTTGGTTTCAGTGGTCACAGTCTCACTCTTTTTCACTAATGTTGAGGCCTGCATTTTTAATTCAGTCTAGCCTGTTTGGTTTTAATTTAATAATAAATATGTTATAATACCACAAATGGCACCTTTTGAATACTACAATTATTGTAAGATAATAAAATGTTGAATCCTTCTACATTTTGTTAACACTGCACAAGTTTTTAAATACGAAATTTGGTTTATTGGTTAATTAAATTTGAGCCCCTCACCTAGAACAACATTCAGATCAACATATATAGTATGTATACATAGTATACATATTTCTTATTGACATGATTGGATTTCCCACTTGCAGAAGAATTTTCGCAGGCCAAAGGACAATAAAAAGATCACCTTGTACCTAATACACTAGGAAAAGGCTGTCTAGATGGCCTTCCAAAGTAAACAGGGTTAAAAACAAATGTTTTCTTTATGCATGAGTTGCATACTGTAAAAAGAGCAGGGGACAAATACAATAGAGGCTATAATTTGAAAGCAGATATGTATTGCATTACAACAGCTCTTTCTTTTGAAGCATTATCAGTTGTACTAGTGAGTTTTCTTCCACATCATGTCTTGCCTCCTGTCTGTCTTGTAATCAGTGAACCAGCACCACTCAATTACTGCTCTGCATTTCTGTTCCTGCCTCTGCTGGATGAAGAGTAATTCGCTCCTGACATGTAAATATCTGCAGGAGATGGTGATTTGTTTCTGTGGGGAAGCAACAAGCACAGCCAGCTAGCCGCCACGGAGCCCTTCCTGTCTGCTCCTACTCGGCTAAAGCCCTCGCTGCTGGCTGGGGAGAAAGTTAAAAATGTGTGGAGTGGTTGGACTCACATTGTTGCTCAAACAGGTGAGGCACAATACCATGTAATGTGTGTGTGTGTGTGATGCGTACCGGGTTGACAAGATAGCTGCCAAATCTGAACAAATCCTTTTCAGAGACTGGGAAAGTTTTCACGTGGGGCAGAGGAAACTATGGCCAGCTGGGCCGATCAACATCAACCAGTCAGAAACTAGATCGGCCTTTAGCTGAAGGTAGCAGCCAGGAGTTTCACCTCCCTGCAGAGGTTAAAGCCCTCTGTGGAGCAACACAGGTACGACTTCTCAATGTCTGGCATATAACAGCAAAGCAGCTCTTAGATTTAATCTTGTTGTTACTAGAGATGAACTGTACGGATTGTTATTATTGTCACACGTAATCTCAGTCAGTCCAGCAGGGGGAGGCAGACAAACATCAAATAGGAATAAAAGGTAGCTGAGGGTTGAGTTTGACTTAAAACGCAGTGCCTCTGCGTGAGAGGAGGTTCTTCATGATTGAAGAATTGTGTCAGGTGTACTGCAACCACAAGGGAGAAAAAAACATTTACATTTAATGACACCACAGATCTCTTCTCCCATAAGGGCTGGGTTACGTGTTATCCTCATGGGATGGCTGCAGTAAACCCATGGTCTAAATGGCAGCAGCATGGAATGACATCACTGCCAATAAGGTCGGTGGGGGACAGGCAACCACAAGATCAGGCATATGTCAAGATGTCGTCACCTTGTGTGCGTGAAGGTAAAGGCAAAATGGATTAGCCGAGTGGACTATGATTTTCTCAGCCAATTTTACCATGAATAAAATAATCTTCCTAACCCTATAGTATATACCCTCAACATTTAAATAATGTCCCTCAATTCATGCAGCAGTTATGTGAGGGGAAAAGACTACAGAAAGCAATTAAATTGTAAAAGGCTTTAGTCAGCAGAGTGACGGCATGCAGCCATACTGAGGTTGTTACATTAAGCTTTCCAGACAACCCATCAGTGTGAATTATCTTTTATCAAAGATCTGAAAGCAGTAAGGAGTGAGGGATTGCATGTATTCATAGCATTTTATGGATTTACAGACATGTCGGACAGACAACAATCATGATGTATAGTTTTGAATAAAAGTTGAATGACTACGTCTTGACACATGTTTTATTTCAGTTTCTGTGCAGGTTTGGTTACAAAGTGTTCCATGTTGGCTTAACAATCTTTGGATAATACAATCTTAAAATCTGCTTTCAATAAACATACTAAACAGTTTTCAAATCCCATTTTTTCCCTGTAGATTGCATGTGGATCTGAACATAACCTCGCCATTTTAGGTGAGTGTGTTCAATGCTTTGCTTTTCAGTTTTTTTTTTCTTTTTGGAAGTTATTTCCACAGCCATACCAACACCCATAATACTGAAAAGGGAAAATACGATCATAAACATCTGACAACATAATACACAGCTGCATTGGGAAGGTACAGTGAAGAAGAGATGTTTCTGAGAAATTGAGAAAAAGTATTTAGAACCTATGGGTTTCTGTAAATACAAGTGTGAAACAAGAGACACCACTTCTGGCTTGACATAATTCTGGCTGAGGGGATACATAAAGGTGAGT
This sequence comes from Lepturacanthus savala, assembly GCA_030544235.1. Taxonomy (NCBI): domain Eukaryota; kingdom Metazoa; phylum Chordata; class Actinopteri; order Scombriformes; family Trichiuridae; genus Lepturacanthus; species Lepturacanthus savala. Next base: position 21,401,175 of record CM060465.1, read on the forward strand.
CTAAACCATTTCAAGTCATCTAGCTTGCTGTTTCAAATAATTCATAAGGGAACAGTTTTTATGTTTTACAGTTTAACATCAGTGACATATAAATCTTTCTGGTAATGCTTTCTGAGGTTGGCTTATTGCTCTGTGGCTGTTGCATCGGGATATAATTACACCTGTAAAAAGATCTAAATTACCAGCCATGTTTTACTTACATGTTTATAAAGAGCACACACCCTTTATCCACATGTGGACCGAACAGTCAAATATATCCCTGAAAGAATACCTAATATCTATATGTATTTGTGGTTCAGATTTACAAACAGATGATTAGATGTGCTTTTTCTTCTTTTCATGCCCTGCAAAAGTCTCTTAAGTCTTAATTTTCCATAGTCACCAATTACAGTAGCACTACAAACATTTTGAAAGTAAAATCCTTCGCATTAAATTTTGAACACTAACCCAGTTTTACATTAGCATGAATATAAATACATTAAAACACAAGCGGATGCTTCCATTAGAGAGGAAACATTGAACACTGCTGGTATTTTTAAACACAAATGGCCGTCCACTTTAATATTCAAAACCAATTTGAACTATATGCCAGTAAAATTAGGAGATTGTTATTGCAGGCGGTCCATCACAATGACAGTTCTCACAAAGCAGTTCAGACACGAGATGAGAAGAGCAAGTAAAGGGGGTGATGGCGTGAACCTCCTGCACCTCGCTCCTCTGCCGTGCTCCCCTCTTTTCCTCCTCTCGTCTTGAGCACGGTGGCAGGAGCAATGAAATGGCAAAACAGAATTGGAAGCAGACCTGAGTGCTGCTATTTCTGGTGCTGAAGTAGGTCAGGCTTAAAGGAACGGAGAGCATTGCATGCTGCTTATATTTTGTTGCCAGTTCAGCCCTTTGCCCATTTGCACCTGAGGAAGTGCTCCTTATGTATAAAATTCGTCACCGGTGGTCAGATGTTGGCACAGCTCATCCAATCTGAGGAAAGATTTTCGTTAATGTGAACATTGTAAACATAATTCGAATGTATTAGGACAAACACCTTATTCACTATTTCACCACTTGCACCTAAAATGTGATGCAAGTCTCCTGCAGATTGTGTAAATCTGGTTTTGACAATTAGATGTGAAATTTTAAACCATCAAATGTAAAACACAATGACTGGATTTGTTTACATGGAAATGGCTTTTTGGTTTGAATATCATGTTTTTTTTTTCTTTTTTCTTTTTGTGGTGCAGATATTGTGCATGCACTTAGTTGCCATGGAAACACTGATGTGCTGTATTCCAGTCAGTGAGTTCATGAATTAAGCACAGCACCAAATAAGCCCTCCTTAAACAAAATGTTTCAACACATTAAGTTCACCTATAAACAATAGTATAATATTATTTAACTTATTATTTAACATTCACCAGAGAAGGTGACCAATACAGTCCATTAAAAACACATGCACTATTAACGGCCAGGCTACTTGTCTGTTTATAATGCTTAAGCCATAGCTGGCAGAATGTCACACTGATATAAGCTGCTGGCATGATATCTTGGTCTGTTAACTGGCAAAAGCATGTGTCTGTTCACAAATCCCAAATCTCTGATACCGCTGATTTTCAGAGATGAGCTTTAAAAAAAAAAACAGGACAAAGAAAACCCCTCGATGAAATAAATGAAAGGACATGGCATGAAAGACACACAACCGCAGCATGGGGAAAGCTTGAAGATGTGTTACCCTTGAGAAAGCAAGCTCACTTCTGTTGCCATGGCAATGGAGCCTATTAGGTAACTGTTGCCATGACACGTGTCTCCTCCGTGATGCAGACCTGACCACACCCACCAACAAGCTAACCAGCTGTGAAGTGCTGGGGCTTTATTACTGGCTGAGTGTCAGTGTTGGGAGCAGAGAGGTGATGTGTGTGTGAGTGTGTGCTTATGTTTTTGTTTTTTTGTTTTTTTTGGGGGGGGGGGTTTGCATCATGCCTTTTCTCTCCAGGATCCTACTTTTAGCTTACATGGTACAGTTCTACACACCCATCTCTGTTCTGTCACCTCCACTGACCCCTGACCCCTCTCCTTTTCAGGGGGGTGTCTCCTCTCCTGGGGCTGGAACGAACATGGTATGTGTGGAGACGGTTCACAGACCGACATCTTTGAGCCGCAGCTAATTTCCAGTCTCAGACCTCTGCTCATTGGCTGTGGGGCCGGACACTCTATGGCCGTGTGTGCTGCAGAGACTTGTTCAAGACAAAAATCTGCAGCAACTCCACTTTAGTAACATTGGAGCCTTTATTTAGCATGTTACAAGACTGGAAGTCAATTCCCTGACTGATTATATAGTTGGCCTATGCAGAACCTCTAAGTGCTTATTTTAAGTGCCTTTTTAAATTCAGTAACTTTCACCTTCCAATAAGCTTCCTGAGCCCCTTCAACAGTCAACCGGTGAAAGCACATACGTGTCTGCCTTCACACTGCACTCGTCATAAATTCTGCTTTGTGGCTGGGAACAGGTTGAATTATGTTTCATGCGGACAGAGGCCATCATTTCTCTGACCAGACCATCAGTTTGATGGACATGATTGGGTCCTGGTCCACCTGCCATGCTAAGGATCATGTGAGGGATGTGCTACACTGGTGCTATAGCTTCATCTTCCCACGTCAGCAGTTTTATTGCTGTCATCTTTGATGTCAGGATGCAGTTAACCTCTGATCCGCATCGTCATACTAAAAATCTCATGATTTACCATTTCCACATGAAGTGCAGTATTTTTTCATGCCAGGTGTCCATCATTTTATCTGTCCATCTGTGGTATATCCTTTGAGTCTTATTAGCACCCTTTTCATACTTTGTACTTCATGAATCCCTTTTAAAGGAAATTTGTCTGCTGTGTTTGACACATTTTACATATTTATAAGCAATGGGCACCTGGGGACCAACTGCAGGTCTGAAGCCAACACTGTGGTCAAGGGCATTGGCAGGACTCATTGCTTATGGATGATATATTTGTATATTTACTTTTCTGTTTATTTAAAAGTTGTTTTTTTTTTGCTTTTTGATCAATTTATGCAAACTAAATATGTGAAACGTACCACTGAAATTATGCACTAATGAGAATTAAATTAATGTGCTTTTACCTGGATTAGCTTGAAAAGAATAAATCAACACTCGCTGAAAAATGATCATTTCTGTGTTTTTTTTATTATCACTATTTATTGTACAAGCCTGAACTGTATTGGTCAGAAAAGACACAAAAAAAATCCCTAAACAACAAACCAGTCAAAACGATAACTGAACACCTTGTTGAGATAACTGTGTTCGAAACACACACACATTAGTTGCCTCTTGGTTGCGTTATTAGTTCAGTTTAATAATGACAGCTGCTGTTTTTTTTTTTTTTTTTTCTCCATGTTGGACAATGACCAACACACTGTCCTCCCATTTGTGCTCAGCTGTATAGTGAGATCCAGATCGACTGTACCTGAATGCACACAGTCTCAGCAGGTTGTTGGCAGTGTGTTTGCAGTTGTGTGATAAAAAGTTGGTCCCTTTTCACTAACTTTTCCACACAATGAAGCTGTTCTCTGAACCCGGTGGCTGTCCTTTAATCAAGTATTTAGATGCTGATCCGTACAGGGGTCCTCAGTGTATACATGTGCTTTTTGAATACAGAACAGATGGTCGTGTTCAATGGCTGGTGACTGATGGTTAATTTAAAATTAAAAGGTGCCTTAAAAGGTGCCATCATGATGTTGGTTAAGCTATACTCTTGAATGGTACGAAGAATTTGCATAACAGAGGCACTTATCCAGTATGACGTGTATAATGTTTTGGCATTGGTTAGTTTTACATACCGATTTCTGTGTGCAGAAAAAGGATATGCCAATTCTACATGATTGTCATTTGAAAATGTACTACATAAATACTACAATGTCTGAGCTGTATGTGAGTTAAGGTATTATATAAATAAGCTGTGTTCTTTTTTTTTTGGTTAAAGCACAGCTGCATATAAAGACATATCAACATTCAGATTTGCTTAACCAACCAAGTTATTTACCAATTCCCAACGGCACATGTTGCCGTATTAATGCCTCTTAATACAAGGTAAGAGTGTTTTTTCTTTCTTTTTTTTAAGGTTTTTTAAGGTAGATGTTATCTCTGATGTCTGAAAATATATCAAAAAGAATATTAAAAGTTCACTGGTGCAAAAGAGTGCAAAAGTCTACAAAGATGTGACCATGACAGTGCAAAGATAACGATTTTGATTTCAACTGTTTAGACTGGCTGACATGACAAGTGACATTGGGAGGGGGGGTGAGTAAAATCGGAGCAGCATTTTTTTTTTTCCCTTTCAACAGAAGAAGCACACACATAATTGACGATCACTTAAAACATTGGTACACACAACTTGAGCACACAAAAAGCGTATTTACAGCACTGGCACACACCAAAAAATAGGCACACAAATTACAACACACTGACCAGTCACAGATACTGAGCTACATAAGGCTTTGACAACAAAACTTCCTCTGTGCTACATCTATGCTGAGTTTGTGATGCACAGGTTGTCACTGTCACACCCATTTAAATAATATTAAGTAATACACACAACAATGCTACAGCGCTATCAGGTGGGTGATGGGCCGTTATGGGTCATACACATAGTGGTTGGTACACCATGGTTCATAACACAAACTGACTCAGTTGGTTGTCTGCTCCGGTGCTGTCGCTGGGTCTCTATAAACATATAAAAAAACAATAACAAAAATAAATTATTACACAAATTATGTATAATGGTGGAAATGATGGTGATGATGGATACCTCTGAGGTGCGGGGAGAGAGGAAATGACACCGGCTTGGAGAGTAAAGAAAATGTGCTCCGTTAGTTCCTCATGGTAAAGGCAGGTTTACCATGTGTTTCCCATGCTTAGCCAAGGCATCAGACAAAGACGTCTTGTCTGTGTGCAGAGGTTGGACTCTGAGTCTGTTAATAAACATGCCCGATCATGCTGCGTTTTACAGGTTGATGTACAGTAGTTCAGTCGTTGTCATGCGTTTATATACTTTGCGTCATGCTCTCACAGTCACCTCAGGGTTTTTTGTTTTTTTTTAAACGTTCTCTTTGACCTGTACGCAGGTAAACAAGAGGGTCAAACAGCAGTTGAATGTACAAGCCGTACACTAGTGGGAAAGGAAAGATGTGTATGCATGTGCTGTTGAATAAAAACGGAGTCTAAATGCTCATTGAGTATAAAATTTATTTCATGCAAGGACTGATATTTACATATTTTATTTGAATACTTTTCTGTTGCATAAATGTAAAATACATGCATTTACCTTTCCCCAAGTAGACCCACATCCCATACTGTTTCGTAATTTTTTTTTTCACTGAAATTGCATGAGCATATAATTCACCTGCATCTCTTCACATCAAGTCTTCACAATTTTTTTTTCTTTTTTAAATATGTAACGTTCATTAATTACCACAAGAGACACGACTCGAAATGTAAAACTCTGCTCATTCAGAATAAAAACAAAACTTAGATGACTTGCTATACTTATATCTTCTAGGAAATTTTTGACATGTTTTAATTGGTCAACATAAAAATTTGTTTAAAGTGCCCTGAAAGAATTGTGCATAATTATTGGGACAGTTTCAATACATGTGTAACAGTAACAGTATTGATGGTTTAAACCAATAGACACATACTGCAGGAGTCATCAAGACATCTCTGGTTAATTGATAAAATTTGGCTCTGTGGAGTTGCCTGTTTGGTCCCCTTCAATAATAGTTTGTGCTTTATCATACAAAAAGTTTTCTTAAAATGGGGACAATTAAGTGTGTATTTTCCTTTTTTGTTTTTTTGTTTTGCTAATAGCTATATATTCCCTAACGGTAAATTCTTAGTTTGATAAATGTCTATGATGTGACAATAATAACCAAAAGGGCTTTTTATACTGTGATTACGAGTATGAGGGTGGTGCAAAAGGTATAATGTGCACCTTTTAAAATAAAGCTTTCATTACACTGTTATGAGCATGGTATAAAGTGTATTGATGCTACTTTGGGAGCACTTGTGTTGTATTATCTCAATTTTTTACTCACTTTTACTCTGCCTCACCAGGTATGAAGGCACCATTGTTTTTTTGAATTCATGAGTCTTGCCTTAATTTAGGCTTCGCAGCAGTAATAATAGTTGCTGCAGACTACTGATACTGTTTAAAAACTCATAACTACCTGTAAATATATTTGTATAAAAACTATTTATGCTCATAACAGCATTAGTTGGCTTTGTGACCGATTCTTCAAGTTAAATCACACTATTTTAGTTGGAGGCCCCAGTCAAACAAATACAAGAAAATAAATATATGAATTTGGGGAAAGGCAAAGAATGGCGGCTACATAAAAACCTTTGCTATGACTGAGTCTCTTGTAAAGCTGTCTCAAAATGCATAAAAGTGACAAAGCTTTAGAAGCTTTTGAAATAATTGTTTTTTTCTTACAGGTACTGCAATACAGTTAGCTTCTTGTTGAACATAATTTCTCATGCAGTTCATGCAAATGAACAAACAGTTTTAGATCTGTCGACATTAGATGCATTCATCACTAGTATGATCATAGGAATTGTCATCATCTCCATATTGCATTGGACATCATGAACATCATGTTCATTTTTTTTTAATGGCCACTCATATAACATTGAGTCTGGATTGCATTTTCAAAATTATAACGTCTCTACTTTGCAACGTACAAAGCACTTAAGAGGAGTTCCCTTAACAGCTGGCAATGATACCTTTTGGATATGTTGGAAAGCCATGTGTTGTTAATGTCCAGCATATTATTAGTAGGGGTTACATCTTATGAAAGTTTCTTTCACAGAATTGTAAAAAGCAGATGAGATAAAAAGTTATTGGCAGAAGAATACGTGAGATCAAAAGCAACAGAGCAACAGGCAATGAAGTAAACACAGGGAAAGAGTGGTGTTAGCCTGTGGTAAAAGTAGAACAGTGCTTTGTCTGCAACTGAGGTGACCCATGCAGAGTGGCATGTGCCAATGTTTTCTAGTCTAGGATATGATGACACACCCAAGGAGAACACTTGGGAAGCTTGAATATTAGCACAGTTAAGATACAGTTTTCCAGAAATTAAATAAATAAATAAAAAAATGGAGGAAAAAAAAGCAGGAGCAAAGGCAAGTGTAAAATTAAAAATCTGACAGGAAAGATAAAAAGGAGGAGGATGGACTGGCCTTCCAATGGCATTGTGTCTGCTACTCAACCATGCTACATAATGGATGGGATGGGAGAATGTGAGTGCTGCATTAGACAGGGTGGGCTGCAGGGCAGGGCGGACACTGAGGAAACTCCAGAGGCATCCCCGCTCATGCCAGACATGCTGTTAAGGCTCCAAGGCTTTTCATAACCTTTAGTTGAAAAACAGAGAACGTTCTGAGTACACTGCAGCACTGAATCCACGACAAAATGTTTTGGTGTTCCTCACTGGTACTACTACACCTGTTGCTTTCTTGTTTTTGTCTCCAAAGAAACAGGTCAACACAGGCTTTGAGACAGATTATTATTCTCCATGCATTGAGTGCATCAGGAGGACAACAGCATGCACTGGGTGGTACTGGAATGGTTTTGGAGGATAACACTGTAAAAGACTCTGAAAGGTAGGCACCTCAGGCAGGGAATGTATTCTCAGCTACAGGTAGAATTTCGCACTGCACGCCATTTACTGTTAAGGTACCAGCTGTACTGGACACTCATGTGACTTTTTTTTTTTTATATATATTTTTTTCATTTAACCGTAGTTTTACTAGGAAGTCACATTGAGCTTAGGAATGTTTCTTAGGAATGTGTTGAATATTAATATCAATTAAATAATAAGAAAACAAAGGGCTTAACCCTGTTATTAAAAAATCAGCAACAAAAATAACGATAATAATACTTGACATTGTGTTTTCTCTATTTGTGTTGTGCTCCTTCACCATACTGATAGCACCCATCAGCAAGACACTTCATGCACCGTTATGGTCAATGTATCATAGTCAGTATTCCTCATGGTATTTATCATTAAAACACATATACATACATGGTACACGCATAGCACATAAATACTTTCTTAGGCATGTAAGACAACATATTCTAGATCATAGAAATCTCGAAAATAGCTTTCTTAGTGGTAAATAAATAAATATGGGTTTTACATTATGCATGGTATCAAAAAATATATTATGTAAATGTGGACAATTATTATTGACATTTGTGGTGATTGTGCTTGGCCTTAACAGATGTTACTGTGACTTGGAGTATATACAATTCCCATGGGGATGATTGAGGAGAAGCAGTTGCTGTAACACTGTGTGAAGGTTGCAATAAAAGGCTTTTGTGTGTGTGTGTGAGTGAGTGAGTGATTGTGTATCTGTGGAAAAAAACTGAGGTTTAATACTCAGCAAAGAGAGGAAAAGAAAACGTGTCCTGTCTATGGGTCTACAGGGTGTCAGTGTCTTACGGGGGCCTGTGATTGGCTGTTACTGTACGTACCCCTCCTTACTCTGCCCCCTGTGTGGTTGGGGCGTTCAGCCGTGGTGACCAGGAAGCAGGGCCGCTCTCTCTCAGTGGGGCTGAAGATTTCCTCCGGAGATATGGCCTGGTCTATGTGAGGGCAGTCTTCGTTGGCCAGAGCTGCATTAGCTGCCTCGCCGTTCAGCTTGGAATCTTAAGAAAACAATAAAGGGACGAAAACAAAATCAAACGGAAAAAATGGTTTCATATAACAGCTTTTATCAGTTTTTTTTAATGCTACAGCCAGAATGTGCACAGGGAATAACCTTTACAACAATGCTGCATGTGTAGCTTCTGTGTAATGTTTGCCTTGCACTGTGTTGTTCTGAGTGTTTTTGAACATGATACGTCTTGTATCAGAGGTTAATCTGTATTTCCGCTAATGCTGCCAGAGGATTTCCAGGGGAAATCTAGTTACTCTGGTGCCAACTCACATGTTCTTTACATTAGAAATACATGATTTTAAAACAGAGGAGTGAATCACTGCATTAAGAAGTGCAAAACCAATATAGAGATTACTCACATTCTGCCTCAATCTCTCTATTCTCATATTCCAGAGTCAAATATGCCTCTCATCACATATCTCATTGACAGTTTTGTAGTAAAGTCGTTTGTTTAATCTCATGTGTGAATCATCAGCTGATTGAAGTGTGGGAACAGACAAACAATGAAACTGCTTAACAGTGGCCTGGATGCTTCGGGAGGACAGAGAAATGATGAAACAGCAATATATCAGGGTGCATTTAGAGGCTCCTGTCTTTGTGTCTTACCTTGAAACTTTATCTCGAAAACATCGTCATTGCGGATGGGGCTCTGTTGCTGTGAGCTGATGCTTGACTTACAGAAGTTAGGAGAACCTGGTTGCGGTGCCCGAGGGATATGCCTATTTTTTTTCTTTGGTAGTTTCTGTTTTGCCATGGCCAGGGAGTAGTACATTCCAAAGTTGTTGACAATCACAGGTACGGGCATAGCGATGGTCAGCACACCCGCCAGGGCGCACAGGGCCCCCACCAGCATACCGGAGGTCGTCTGAGGGTACATGTCTCCATAGCCAAGGGTCGTCATGGTCACCACAGCCCACCAAAATCCAATCGGGATGTTCTTGAAGTGTGTGTGATCGCTTGCTCGAGGGTCGTTGGGGTTGGCGCCAATCCGTTCCGCGTAGTAGATCATAGTGGCAAAGATGAGGACACCGAGAGCGAGGAAGATGATGAGAAGCAGGAACTCGTTGGTGCTGGCCCTCAGCGTGTGGCCCAGCACCCTCAGGCCCACAAAGTGACGGGTGAGCTTGAAGATACGCAGGATCCGCACGAAGCGGACCACTCTCAGGAAACCCAGGACATCCTTAGCTGCCTTTGACGAGAGACCGCTGAGGCCCACCTCCAGGTAGAAAGGCAGGATGGCCACAAAGTCGATGATGTTTAGGGCGTTCCGAATGAAGTCAAATTTGTTCGGGCAGAAAGTTATTCGCATTAGAAATTCAAAAGTGAACCACACCACGCAAACGCCTTCGATGTAGGTGAGGTAGAGCGCAGTCTCAGTCTCCTGGTAGGTGCGCTCCACTATAACGTTGTCCACCAGCTCCAGTTCAGTGCGGTTGATGATGGGGTTGAAGGCCTCATGGGTCTCCAGACAGAAGGTGGTGATGGACACCAGAATGAAGAACAGTGAGGCCAGAGCCACCCACTGAGCAGGGAATAATTAATAAACGGTGCAGACAAGGCAACAAAGGGAGAGAGAAGGGGGAAGGTGGGGAGGGTTGGAGAAGGACAGAGAGGAGAATGAGAACAGTAATACATGCAATGTAATCAAGCTCGATGGCCCGGCAGCCATTCTTAGCACGACACAATGCAATTTAATCTATTATCCAAGACAATGCCATCTGGTTTGATGGTGACAGTGGCAATGACACATTCTCGCACTCCCCCCCCCCCCCCTTCCTCCACTCCCTATGTGTCTTGATTCAGAAGTGTCATTGTAAAAAGGACAATCAATGCGAGCCTGACGTTCTTGCTCGTCTTCCCTCTGCTGTACCTCAAGGTCATGGCATTTTCAAGGGTAGGCGACATGCAGAATCACAAAGAGCCAGCAGCAGCAGCAGCAGCAGACACACAGGACATCAGTGTCAACCTCCATGACTAAATTTATCTGGGGTTCTTCCCTTCAGCACCGTCACTACAGTTGGTCTTTTCCCTACACAAGGTCATACTGGCCAGATGACCGACTCCCGGGAATTGTACTGAGCTGAGGGCCGCTGAGCCGAGGACGGACTCATATGAGAACCTATATTTCCCCTAATGGCTGAAGAGTACTTTAGCCTTCATTATGTATCGACTGGATGATCATATTCTATCACATTTTGTTTCTGCTATTTCTGATGCATACTACACATGTGTAACCGATACAGTATTCCCTCCAGTATTGATTGCAACCCTTTCCCTATGTCATCATCCTCTGATTATACTGGTTCACTGTACTGTATGTGTTACCACTCATACATTTTTATGTAAGGTCAATGGATTCGAGTCGTTGGATAGACAAACAGACAGGAGTGTATAGCTTCTTTTTCATCCTTTGGTTCACACAATTTGGATCAATAGCAAGCTGTTCATGCATGAAGATGTTTCTATGAGACTTCCCGTAATGCTTCTCAAACTACTTCACAGCAGTGTTAAGTAGCTGTGAGGAGTAATAAATGAATGAATCAGGGAGGTAAACTGGATCGGAGCATGTCTAGGCACAAGGAAGTCTAATATTCAACTGAGCGAAGGAAAAACGACGCTTTAGTCGAGTCCATTCACAGTGTGTCACGAAGGCAGGCAGGCATGCAGCACGGGAAGGAAAACAGGCCCTCATAACATCTCATCACTGACAATTCATCGCATTGTGCTGAGGAAATCACTGCTGCTTATGAATGTCTGCTTCCCATCTATAATAGAACGATTGTCCGGGGAAACTGTCTGTTAGCAGTGGCTACCGCACACTGAGGACTGTCCTCTTTGTCCAGTCACACAACATCACTCTTTACCATCTGACACGTAAAACCCACACTCGACCCAGAAAGACAGAAGAACTGTAGTTTACAGAGCAGCATAGTATGTGAATGGTTTTGTGGGTTTTATGTCCATCGTTTGAACATAACAGGAGTGACATTTCACTGTAATGCAATCCAAAACAAAATTACTCACATAATGAACCTCTGTGATGCTGATAATGTCCCTTTTTTGTTGATGCAGTCTCAGGGAGATGTTGATTCAATTTAGTGGCATCAGTATGTGGACCTGTTCTATTGGATTGCATAATGTTGTTGTTCGGTCCACCCCCTCTACAGTATGTGCTGTTCAAAATAACAAGTACACTCTAGAATGTAATACTATCCAACATACCCACACTACAAACAACAACATCCGAAGATAACAGAGTGGAATCAGCACTTTAGTCTTGAATATCAACTTGTAATGGAACGTTTCTGGGGCTTTAAAAGCCACAGATGCATTATCAGTTGCAAATTTGTTTGGGAATCTGTTAAAATGTATATGTTGCATATTCTTAAATTAAGTGTGTGTTTAACTAAAATACAATGATAGAGACCCACAACTTTTTTTTTTTAATATTCTAGCACCCTGTCAAAATCTGAGTAATAGTCTGAACAGGAATTTGACATTTTGAGCTTTATCGATGGAAGAACTGAATCAATCAGATGATTGAAAAAAGAAATGTATCTGCTGCAGGTAGAATATCAATTAATCTGTTCTGCATAATAATTAGTTTGTTTGTTGGATCATTGGTCAGACAATACAAGCTGCTTGGAAACATCAACGTGGGCTATAGGAGATCGTGGGAGCATCTGGTATTTTACGGCCCAAATGATTTCATGGACTGCTGGAGAAAATAACTGTGAGATTAATTGATAAACTGCAGCTCCTAACTGACACATGCAGTTTTTATTTTGTCAAGCTCTTCTTACTTCCATTTCCAACATCCCAAACCTTCAAACTGAACAAATGATGCCTGTTATCATATTGCCTCTTAAATGATGTGTCTGTGTGACAGTCAGGAACACTGTAGTCTGGCAGGAGGATGACGGGCAAATAGTTTGCTCCTTATTGGCTAGTTTCTGGCAAACCAAAGGCCTACAGTTATATGCAGTGACAAGAGTTTTCCACTGATGTATCCACTGTGAATAGAGTCTGTAATTAAGTCTGAGGCTCAGTTCTAATTAATCTCCTTGCCAGTCATGGTGGAGCTCTGTCAATCCCCTCCGCTCTGCTTTTGTCTTGCTCTCTATTAAAAATGTAGGATGCAACTGAGGAGTTTCCTGCTTTGGGAAATTTCCCTGCAAGCTTGCATGAGGTGAAATTTTGAAGGAGAGCTCGAGCTAAATTGCTCTCGCTAATGCGTGCTGTAGGAGTGACAATATGTCAATACAGTTTAAACTTGCTGGACGGCGCCTGATAACTAATTACGCCAAATCGGCTTGCTGCAGCTGTTAAAGCAGCGTGCAGCACAGCGGTGCCCGCATCGAAGGCCACTGGATGGAAAGCTGCAAAAATCTGAAGGTATAAAGTCATCTTGTTACCCAGATGGAAAATTGCCCATAACCAGGATCAAAAATCTCACCTCCAACAGCAACCTAATTTTGTCTGGAGGTTTGCCACTGAAATGTCGGTGGTGCCAAAGATCTGGTTTCCTAATGTGTTGCTGACCCATTTAACCGGCCTGCCCAGGGAGCCTCATGTCCTGGAAATATCAGTCCAAAGACCTGTGAGAGTCAGACTGAGTGTTCTTAGCTTCTCAGGCCACGGTACAGCAATGATTTGTAAATGATTTTGACAGATGAGGATTTGATTATATATATATATATATATACCCCTCCCTCTCTAAACAGTCAGCTGGGGAGACCCCTGAGAGAGCAATTTCAAGGTCATCAAAAACCTTTTAATGCCACCAGATACACCAATCTGTGTTTCACCAGCAAAAGACAAACGCACAACTGAATCCATGTTGATCCAGCTTCTTTGACTGCTTCAAACCAAGAAAACACTTCTTGAAAAAAAAAAAAATATATATATATATATATATATATGAGAGAGAGAGAGAGAGAGAGAGAGAGAGAGCTTATGATTATGTTAACTTTAACAAGCTTATAGCACAATCAAACATCTTAGACTCACCCTTGCATATTTAGAGGAGTAAGGGTCCTCAAACAGAGCCCAAACGTGTTTCTGCCACCGGCTCCACAGGCTCCCGGTCCTGGTGTCATGACAGTCTCCCTGCGCCAGCCTCCTTGTCATCTCATCCACATCGTCCTCCCCGTGCTCCTGCTCTGGCTCCGCGTCCTCGCTCCCCAGGTCTAACAGGCCCCCCCCGCCGAAACTATCAAGGGCCTCCTCTGCCTCCCGGTGCTGGCGATAGGTCATCCAGCAGCACGGCTCCACGTCTGTCTCGTCGATGCCCCAGAAGGCCAGTTCCTCCTCGTACAGGGGCCCGCAGACGTCGGCCGGGCAGTGCAGTTTACCTGTCCTGTAGTAATTGAGGATGTGCGGGAACACGCCGGGGTGGCGGTCGAAGAAGAACTCCTCGATCTTGGCGTCATAGTCAAAGTGATTGGGCGCATCGGGCTCTGCCAGCCAGGACAGGCGCGTGCCAGGTAGCGTGCGAAGGGTGCTGCGGTATGTCTGATGTCTGATCCCTCCCACGTTTATCACAATGCGATCCTTGTCGTCGCTCAGGCCCATCGCGTCCCCTAGGCATTTCCCCCGCAAGTTCCCGTCATCGCAGAGGTGAGTCGGCGCACCGTGCCACCGCGCGCAGCAGCGATCACACAGGAGGAAGCAATTACATCAGCGCGCGGCAGCCACCTGTCGTTTCTTCCAGGGCCGCTTGACACCCCTATAAACTCTGGACCCTGTTTTCTCCTGTGGGGAGGAGGGGGGGAGTAATCAGAGGCGCTTTCGGCTGTGGAATCGAAATCCAAAAAACGCTCGCGACCAATGGCATCACATTAGGAATGGGCGTCACATCGTCGGTAAATCCAAGATGTCGAGATAAAAAAAAAAAAAGGACAGGCGCTGGCTGACGTCTCTCCCTTCCCCGCCGGCCAGCAGACCCGCTTCCAGCTCCTGCGGTGGTCGCTTCTCCTCCTCTCCTGCTCGGACCCGGAGGAGGTCGGTGACTTTCACAGCAAGGTGACTGCGGCGGTACTGAAGCGGACAGCGGCTGCCCGGGAGGCTCCTGATGGAGACTCGGAGCTGCTCCTCGGTTTCTGTTTGCTGCCTCTCACCTCCTTCACACCGACGCTCTCTCTCTCTCTCTCTCTCTCTCTCTCTCTCTCTCTCTCTCTCTCTCTCTCTCTCTCTCTCTCTCTCTCTCTCTCTCTCTCTCCCTCCCTCTCTCTCCCCCCTGCGTTTAACGACACATTATCTACAGCAGGTCTTTGTCTTTGGCAGAGATGCTTTCCTTTCCTCCTCAGAGACTTCACTCCCCTCCTCCTCCTCCTCCTCCTCCTTCTCCTCCTCCCCCTCTTCTCTCACTCATTCATGAGAGCAGGAAAAACAAAATCCGTCTTTTCAGTGGTGAAATAAAGGAAATCAGGGATGATGATGAGATGGCGACAAAGCTCCTTAAAAAAAACGCCCAAAGTGGCTCATCTCCTGTCACAGCGCGTGGAGCATGCCCAGTGAAGGACCCTGGCGCTGTTGCTGCTGCGTTTGTCAAGTTCTCAAATTAAAGGCTGATGAAAGTGTCATTTCTGTCTGTCTCCCCCTCACTTTACGTCGTCGCTCTGGGCCTTTTTCTGGACCGTGTCGCGTCTTTCACGCACAGCTGCTCTGGAGAAGGTGTGACCCCCGCAGCCATGAGGACGCAGATCCGCCCTTTACAGCATCCACAGCTCGCGTCGTTGACTCCTTGTTTTATTGTCTATTATTATATATTCTGAAAATAATCGGCGAGTTAAGATATGTTATATATTCTTTTTTTATTCTTACGAAAGTCCCCAAGTGCTTGCACCTAATCTGTATAATAATTAGCCAGCGGCGAACCTGCCAGCAGGTGGCGCAATGTCCCTCTTCAAAGTGTCATGGTGCCATTTAATGTTTATCTTCTTTTTATCCTTGTGCAGATGAAGGATGTTTTTAATGTTTTTAGCTACTCTCATATTTTCTTATCAACCATGATGAAATGCTAAAATAATGTCACACGCATACCATACTGTGGTGCTTTATGCTGTTTTATTCTTTAATTAAATGTAATTATTTATTCAAAACTGAGGCATCGTAGTTGGGAGAAGAAGAAAAACAGAAAAGGAAACACCAACATGTATTCAAGGGAGAACGAGAGCTCAAAAATAAATAATGTAGATAAAGATACAAGCCTATACATTTAGGCTCTATGATTTATTCACTATGTTCTACTGTTCACATTCTACTTTAAAATCAGTGTTGTGTAGGATGCTTTACTTTCTTTTTATTCTTTTCTTTCCTTTCATTTATGTCTTTTATTATTCACATTCTTTCTTTCTTTCTTTCCTGTGATGATTTAGAGTTTGTGTCCTACATTTTCATCTGGCTAAAAGTTGAATTTGTCAAACTTGCACGGGAACAAACTAGGGCTCCGTGCTGGCTGCTGCAGATGGGGAGCATGTTGTTCCCTCAGCCTTCTCCTACTAGTGGGCAGTTCTTCGTATCGGTTTTCACTCCTGATTATAAAGGAGGAGTTAACAGCATAGAAGCGTTTATACCCCAACTGACTGAATAAAGTCAACCCTTCTGGCAGAGACTGTGTGATCCCGGACAGTAGAAGAACTAGAACTAGGCTCACTAACAGTTTGATTTGGAAGAAGGACAAGCTGATAACTAAACTGGCAACATGGCGGTGACAGGCTGCACGCAATGCATTAAATATATGTTATTCTTCTTTAATTTTATTTTCTGGGTGAGTTGAAAACACTTTTACTTTGGAGTTATGGATTTACTTTGATTTACTTTATTGGAAAACGTTCTCTCTGCTTTGTGTGTGTATTTGAGTGGCTTTCCATCACTTGTTGTGTTAATTGAGTTGCTCAGACTTATAGAGAAGAGCGGCAGCATCAATATAGGAGCCACAGCACACAAACCATTAGCTATGGTGATTTGAAACGCTCTTTCCCTTCACTGACGATTATTTTCTGCATGAATGAGCACCAGTGCAAGGTGGCTACAAGGGGAGGAGAGGGGGAAGACGTTCAGGCTGGGTGGGCGCCAGGCTGCTCGCAATATTTTCACCATGATAATTCTGTTTTCTCCATTTCAGCATGTTTCACACCAAACTCTGCTTTATTTCAATGATTTATTAATTAATCATGAACTGGGAGATTTCTAAGAATCTTAAGTTGGGAGGAACTGAAGAAGAAAAAAGAAAAGGTCATCAGTGACAGATTATTTCATGCTGTTTCAAGGAGGCTACTTCTTCAGATTGAACACTCCTAAAAGAGAGATTTAACAGAGCTAATTGAGTTATTATGGCAGGGGAGAGCTGCTTTCTGTCAGATACTTCCTTTGTTCCACCTGGTCACCAGACTGTAGCCTTTGAACCTTTATATGGCTCAGGAAAGGCTCAAACTGATGATGCCTCTTGAATGATTGATGAAGCCGACTCATGCACAACTTGTTTGCTGGATTTTTTTTTGTTTTGTTTTGTTAAAACAGAGGACTTGACAGAGTAGATTCAGACAACTATTTGCTTTTTACCCTTCATTACATCACCTCAGATTTCCCACAGCTGAGCCAGCCAGGACGCTTCGTAGGTTCATTCCTGGCTTTGCATTCTTCTCCTTTCAGAACTGACCACTACGCCTGTGAATTTCCATTTTGTGTATCTCAACAGAACAGTTGTATTTTTTGTCTTTTTTCTTTTTTTCCTTCTTTTTTTTTTAAAGCTAAGCACAAAAGTTACCATATCCTGGACACATCACACTTGATTGAGTGTTTCCTCTTTTGGTTTTGCCTGTGCGCCTGGCATTGTGAAAACTCAGCTGTCTCTTCCTCGTTTTGCTATTTTTCATGTCGAGGATTTAGTTTCCTGCCTCTTGTAGAACAATGGAGAGTGGCCCGGGCAGTAAATGTGCAGCTATCTTGTTATAAACAATGGCCCTATCTAAAAAGAGCACAGATGATCAGCACAGATCGGATACTGTAGTTGTGATGCTCCGTAATCTTTTGTAGCGAGCGAGATTGAGAGGAGATAAAGTTGAACAACAAAGCTCTTGGGTTGGCACTCAGCAGGGGTGTGCTGTAGGTCACTGAGGTGTCAGGATGTCCTTTCATCACTTCCTTATAAGGACATCAGACAGTTCATGGCAGAACAAAGCTAGAAACATTAGAATAAAAGAGCTTGGACACTCTCTTATTGTCATATAACAAATCTTAATGAGGTTTTTTTTATGCGGGTTTGTTTTAATATGTATGCTAACATTCTTGTTTTTCAGACATTTCACATTTCAAGTAGGTCTGATCTATTATGAAGTTTCACCGAACATGACAGAGAATAATTAAAACCGTTTTATTTCTCTGGGACAGCTTGCTGGAGGGGTGATCTTAGGAGTGGCTCTGTGGCTCCGCCATGACAGCCAAACCAGCAACCTCCTCATACTTCAGTTTGAAGGCCACCAGGCACCGGGCACCTTTTATATCAGTGAGTATTACACCGCCAACAGTACAGAGCCTCACTGTCACCCCACTGTTTCAATTACGGAACAAGTGTTTCCAACACAAAGAGCTATGTCAAATCTGCATTATTCGTTGGTCATTAATATGAAATAAAAGCTGTGCCTCATCACACACACCAGTGGCTTTATCAGCAGTTTTAGTTTTTATGCTAAATACTCTATTTTGTCATCACTCTATGGAGTTCAGCAAAGTTACAATATTAATATGGGTTTTTCTTCAGTTTTGGCATAAGATTTTACAATATAGTGGCATCAACTATCACAAAACAAGAAACTATGGGTTCAAAAGTGACCGTAAACAAAGACTCAGCATTGCAAGCTGCACAAAAAATATTTCTAATATTGGAGGTTGACGTGAGGAAATTGCACATTGTTGCAGGGATACTTTTGCTCATTTATCCACCCCTATAAGTTGCCCAGTCATCGTCTTGCGTCCCACCTATTTCCTTCTGGTTTGGGCTAGTTATTTGGGGTTTCCGTCTGCATACCTTGTTCTACACATGACAGGAAGTTCACTGTAGTGAACTAATTCACAGAAATACCTGTGATTCACACCCAGTGAGGTACAGAAATAGACGGAGCTGTGACCTCTAAGAAAAGACCAGGAAACAGGACCTGCGTAAGTCCGCCGGTGTCTGAACCTACATGTTTTTACTCAGCTGTCACTCTGATACGTATGACCGCATAGGCCATAAATATACATGTTTATCTGAATACCCAAAACACCCCGTTTTCTTCAAAAAACCTCAGCCTCGAATCTCTGTAAAGAGAGAGGCCAGATGTTTTAGTCAGATGTTGAGACATAATGTGGGCACGGAAAAAAACGGTCTGTGGGCATAAAGCCATCATCTGCCTTCTGTCGATCATACTTTGAAGTATTTGATCCTTGGAAACATTCGAAGCCGTGTATTCCCTGAACGTATGTCTTAAAAGTACTGCAGGTTCAAATCATAGGATCAGGAATATATGCCTAAACAAAAAGGCATGACAGCCTCATTATGATCCCGTCACTGCCCTCAGCTCAGAAATCCACAAACTGGCCCGAAAACCTACAATACATGATATGATTTTAACATTTCAAAGGTCCGTCATCTGGGTTTGTTGTGGTAGTGAACTCCAGTGAGCCCATTAATTTACATTTGGGCTCCTACTACTCTCCCATACTTACCCCCTCAGTAAGTATACACAGCGAAGGCAAGCCCATGCTTTTTATAGAGAAAAGGCGTACTGGTGATTTTAAAGGCAGGGCGGCAAAAGAGGCCCACCCAAGCAAGATCAAGGGAGTGTTTCTTTTTTTTTTCCCCCTGCCTTGAACATACGCCCATGCATAATTCAAACTACCTTGTACATCTGCACATTACCCCTCAAATTAGAGTTTGGAGTGGATGTTTTTAGCATGCTGGCACACCAAAGTGGTATTTATGTAAGGCTGAAAATACATATTCTCCTACATCTCAACCAATGCCTGGTGGCAGCAGTCAGTAGTCTGGTCCGGTTAATGCCGCAGCCTCGTGTACTGTAGGAGGACACAGTAAGTGTGACAGAATTTGTTACACAAGAAGACAAGATGTTTCACTCGCTCTATGCGGCATGTATAATGCAGAGCCTTGACCTGAAAAGTTTGTTTCATAACTGAAAGAGCCAAATGAGAAGCTTGAGTTGCGTGAAAGCAGCTGTTCAGGAAGGCAAAGTGAATGTTGACGTATAATTGCAGGAGTATTGTGAGTGGAAAGACATTTTTTAAAGCCTCAGAACTAATGAAACCTGCTCCTGTTGATACTGTCGGTTAATCGCTTTGTATAAACAGGAAATTTATAACGTATGAGAGTGAACCAAGATCTGCTGGATTTCTCAGCCCTGTTTAATGCCTTTTTTTATCAGTAATAAAGTTGTTAATTAAAGCTGAAACTCACGCTGCAGCTTCCACTGCAGCTTCGTCACTGTGTGAGTAAATAAGAGTTACTAATATTCAATTTTTTTTTGTTCAACTGTATCTTCAACAGAGAACAATGCAAACACTTGAACTGTCTCTGGCACTTCCTCTCTCACAGAAATCTCAAGGGCTTTCTTTGCACTTGAGATTTCAGTTAGAAAAAACACTTTTTCTTAAATTCCGCTTGATAATTCAACTAGTTTCATTTAATTCATTCCAGCTAACTATTTAGGTTAGCTTAGTTTAGCTAAACTAGAGTCAAGACGGATTTGCAAACATGATATAACGTGAGTTTTAGAGGTGCTGGAAAGGCACTCCGGGTTCCGAAAGTAAAAGTCCCATTTGGTTTTCTCATGTCAACGCTATGGTATTCTACAGCTTTGATCAGCATGAACGCTCACGAGTAAATCATTAGTTCTAAAGACAAAAAAATTGCATTAGAAAATATCTGGTTCTTTAGTTAAAAGTCAAAGGTACAAGACTGTGCACAAAAATTTGACTTTAATTAAGACTCCCAAGATCCCAAGCTAAAGAATACTGTGTTGATAAAACATATTTTTTATTATTATTTATTTAATTTAGGTTTCTGGATCACTTTTGAGTGAACTGAGTAACGGTGGCTTTTACTTAAAATTTCAGCGATGAAGCATTTTGGATTCATAATGTTCTGATTCATGTCCACGGTTTCTTCTCCACAGCAATGTTAGCCAAGGCTCAGTAGTATTATTGTAGGATTTTTAGCCATTTTCCAAAATCACAGACAAAATGTTATTTTGAAATAATTTTGACTGGTTGTCACAATATAAAGCTGCAAGTTCATCATTTCATTAGCCAAGAGTCCCGGCTGTCTATGTTTAGGTATGTGTTAAAATGTCAGGATCTATAAATATGCAACTATTTTTTCTGCATTTTAACTGCACATAAATTGAATGTTTGACCAGACTCCAAACTATGTGCGATGTCACAAATTAGACTCAAAGGTCTGCCCCTTGAAACGGAATATTCAATGAGAAAATAGTCTCCTGGTGTCAAACTCACATTCTGCACAGTGAAGCTCAAAAACCCAACTGTAGGAAGAAGAAGAAAAACTTTTGAGTGGAGGGGGCTTTGAAATAAATATTTGAAAACACAAAACGGAAAAAAAAACATCTGGACCCAGCAGCTCTTCCCGCTTCGCAACCGTTCCCTCGTGTTTTACAGTTGTTATGCGGAGCTACAACCATTTCCTGCTTCCAGCTTCATCTTTGTCACACAGAAAGTGGTGTCACTCTTCTTATCTGACTTGTGATAAAAAGCATAAACAGATTATCTAAATATTGAGGTGTTCCTTTAAAAAAATGTACATTTAACTATCCTCATATGTGTGGCCTACAAACAAATCATGTAACTGTAATTCAGTACTGGTTTAAACGCTGCTGTACGACA
Organism: Lepturacanthus savala; assembly: GCA_030544235.1. Taxonomy (NCBI): domain Eukaryota; kingdom Metazoa; phylum Chordata; class Actinopteri; order Scombriformes; family Trichiuridae; genus Lepturacanthus; species Lepturacanthus savala. The sequence continues at coordinate 21,422,794 of CM060465.1, forward strand.
CTTAAATAATCTGCTCTACCCCCTTTGGTTCCATCGTGTTTCTGTTAACAAGAAGACAGGGAAAAGGTTTATTTATGGCACCTTTTTAATGTTTAATCCTCACCTCATCATGTGTCCCCTGACGTACAGTATGATTGGCCTCGTCTTCCGTTTTTAGGTGTCAAGCTTCAACAATGTGGACATGTCTTCACAGAAATAGCGGATGAGAAAAAAAAAACATTCAAGTGGGGCTTTTAGCTGGTGTTCGCCTCCTTTTCTTCGCCGTCTTTGGAGATTACACTCGGAGACACGAAATAAATGAACTTCTCCGGTGGTATAAAATTGCCCCTCTCCCTAGAGTCTCAATAGCCTTCAAACCTCAAAGGGTGTTGTCATAGTAATGGAGGGCAGTGGAAATAATGCCTGCTTTGCCGCATTGCTGGGTTACTGGCTCTGGTAGCCATTTCTCCATATAACAAAAACATCAAGTCCTGAAAGGGAACAAGGAAGGGAGCGGGTCAGTAGAAGAGACGGGTGTTGGGTTGAGGCAGAGACAGTTTAGATAAAAGAACAAGGAATATGATGATGAGGTATAGTGTGATGTGTTCAAGGCCTGCAGACGTGTTTCAGCTGGGTCTGTTTGTCCCTTGTATAGCGCTCTGCCAGGCTACATTACAGGCTGTGTGTGTTTTCTTTTTTCGTGTGTATTCAAGAATAGAAAAACCAGAGACAGACGGCTCCCAGCCCGTCTGGCCGAGAGGATTTCATTTTCCATCGGATTTTAGCGTTGCAGTTGAGCAGTTATAGTTTGACAGATAAAGGCCAAAGGTCGCTGAGGATGTGCTGAGGTTTGGAGGAATAATGGAAGTCATTCATTCTCAAGCAATCTGCAGCATCTGTGGAAATTTATCTCATGAGGGTATTTTATTTATGTAGCTTTATCATGTTTATTAATTCCTGTTGGAGCAGAGCCAAAACAAAAAAAGACCTGATGACCTGGATTTGTATGTTACACACAGTAGAATTCTGCAAATCGACAATTCCCGTAAAAACTGAGCCAATTCTGTCTGCTGATGAAGATCATGTGATATGATCAGAAGTAGAGATGGAACAATTAGTGGATGAATAGTTTCAAGGATGAACAGAAAACTCATCAGGAACTATTTTAGACAAATTTGTCACACATATTAGTGACAAATTGATGTTTTTCCTTGTCCTAAGACTTAAAACAAAGAAAAGCATCTGTGTTTAAACATTTGTGAAAAACATTTGTGCTTAGGACCTAAGTGATCGTAAACTTGTTGCAGCCCTCGTAAAATAAAGTCATAGAGCATTTAAACGGGCATAGAGGTTAGTTTGTTTTGCCACTTACTGAAAATTGTTGGCTTACTTATAATTATAATAATTGCATCTCATTTACACACACAACTTTAAACTGTGTAAAAATGCGTAAATTATTGGTTTTTACAGCGTGAGAGAATGATTTTTCAAATTCACAAGTGATGGCATCTGACTAAGTGCATTTACTTCTGCTTTCAAGTCAAGATTAACTACTTAGACTTTTAGAAGTTTACACATTCTGACATTCTCTTTCACAGGGTGGAATATTGCACATTTTACTCCACTTTATGTATTTGAAAAACTCCAGTTTCTAGTTATTTGATACATGAAGATTAGCAAAATAAATGCTGAGATAATAAAACATGATGCATTATTTCAGCATAAACTCCCCAATAGGAAATAAAGTAGTTTAAATTGGCTTCAAATTGACTAATTGTACTATATTAAACAATTTTGACATTGTTACACATCATTAAACCAATAATAAAATAAGTAACATATATAATATAACATATGCATGATCTGCATATAAATAGATTTTAATTAATGATACTTACACTTTTACTGACTTGTTTTACTTTTATGGTATTAATACTTTTGAATAAGTGTCTGCTAAAATATCTGTACCTATAAAGATAGTTTATAAATAAATATGTGTTATTATATCTTTAAAATCATTTTCTCAGCAACATTGAACTCTTTCATATAACAATGTCACATGCATTTAGAACAGCCCACAGCTGATGTTACTATCTCTTTTATATCTATGAATGAATGTATTATTTTGCACTAAATCAAAGTCACCAAGAAACTAGTACAACAGTTTGTTTTGTTTGTTTGTTGCACTTAAGTCAAAGTCTGTGTGCAAAGCATTTACTTTAAGATGCATAAAACATAACACAGGCTTCTGTTGTAACCGGAGCTTTATTGCAATTCATCGACTTTTTGCTGCAACACGATACCTGCTTTGGTGCCTGTTGCACATTTATGATTGTTTTTAATAGCGTAAATTGTGTATTTTTATCTCAACCTTTGGATAATGGCCAATAATGGATTTTTTAAGGTTGAAACATTTGTCAAACTCTTATTTTAAATGGATTTATGCCTGTCTCTTTTTTTTTTATCTGGTTAATTACACAAATATGGGTGGTGTGTTCACATGGTCTCCCTGTTTCCTGGGGAAGGATAATGCTTAGGGTCAGGGGTCAGGGGTCAGCACAGAGGGGTTTGTGGGGGGGTCGAGGGTGTCTTGAAAGCATTTCCTGAAGGGGTGGAGCTGATGGCATTCAGCTGCCTGCCTTCATCTAACAGGATCTGGGAGCTGTTTATCTCCAGGATGTCAATAATGTCATGTCACCCTATGGGGAAGGCGAGAGAAACATCCAGGAAGTCCATTACTAAACTATGTGTGGATCAATGAATGGGCAGCAAACACACACACACACATACACACACTGCTCTGCTGCTGCCGCCCTCTAGTGGTGCTGATGATGACTACCACGCTGTCCCTGTGTCCATAGGTGTGTACATACTGATCGCTGTTGGAGCTGTGATGATGCTGGTGGGCTTCCTCGGTTGTTACGGGGCCATTCAGGAGTCTCAGTGCCTGTTGGGGACGGTGAGCATCTCTTTTTACTTTTTACTTTACAGTTCCTGCACCTATGATACACTACCGGTCAAAAGTTTGGGGTCACTTAGAAATATCCTTATTTTTTAAAGAAAAGCACTGTTTTTTTCAATAAAGAGAACATTAAACTAATCATAAATACACTCTATACAATGCTAATGTGGTAAATGACTATTCTAGCTGCAAATGTCTGGTTTATAGTGAAATATCTACATAGGTGTATAGAGGCCCATTTCCAGCAACTATCACTCCAGTGGTCCAATGGTACAATGTTTGCTCATTGCATCAGAAGGCTAATGTAATAAAATTTGCTATTAAAATTTTCTATTAAAATATTCTATTTCTATTTCTATTCTATTTACAACTCATGGTGGTAAATATAAGTGTGACTATTCATGGAAAACACTAAATTATCTGGGTGACCCCAAACTTTTAAACGGTAGTGTATTTACGTGGCATTTGTCTATTTTAGACGGATTAGTTCATTAAATATTTCAGTTTGAGGTTCATATAGTAAACCCTGCTTTCTTTCTGCAGTTCTTTTTCTTTTTGGTGATACTCTTTGCTTGTGAAGTGGCTGCAGCCATGTGGGGTTTCATGAACAGAGACACGGTAAGCGTGCATGCTCATGCACACACACACACAGACATACACACATTTCACTGTGTGAATTTGATGTTTAAATTTTTTTTCTACCTGCACCTAATTGTCCACAGATCTCCAAAGAACTGATCAACTTCTATGACTCTGCGTACATCAAGGCTGTGGACGTGTCAGGGTCTCCCAGTAAAGACTCTGCAATCAAGGTTCTGGATGTTTTCCACAATACGGTACGTCATGTTACCTTCGAGGATCATTTTGTAATATATTGATAAACGATGTGCTATACCATATATTTTGAGGGAGTGATGTCTTCTCTCTGTTTCCCCGTCTCCTCTTCAGCTCGACTGCTGCGGTAAAGGAGATGACACCGCTCTCTTCAAACAAGTCGTCAGTACTTTGTGTCCTAGAAAGTCTCCAGCAGATTTCCTGACATCTCAGGTAATGCACAAGTAAAATTCTTTGTAATTACTTGGCTTTAGGCTACAGTGTTTGATATGTTTTTATTGGCTTTATTGAGCGTCCTTTAAAACAAATAGTTTCATTAAACTGCAATTAAATCAATATTTTTCTTGTTATTAACGTGTCTTTTTGGAGACCCATTTGTTTCTACTGGTGATGTACATCTTTAAACAAGGCTCACTTATATAGGCAAGGCAAGTTTATTTGTATATCATATTTTAACAACAAGGTAATTTAAAGTGCTTTACATAAAACATTAAAAGCATCAAGAGGCAATTTAAAAACAGCTGTTTGAAAGGGGACAAATCAAAACTTAAAAAACAAAAAAATGTATTAAAATTAAATAAGATTAAAAATCAAAAAATGAAATAAAAAAACAAGAACTCAGTTATACAAATATATATATAACAATTTATAAAATATATATACTTTAAAATACAACATATTCAAGCAGCGTATTAAAACACATTTTGTGCTCTTGCAATTATATATTGCAAGAGCACAATATATAATTGCAAGCAGCATGATAGTGAACATGTGCTTAAGGTAATGAAGGAACCTACAGCAGCAGTGCACCTTATCAATGTGCTTTTAATAGTTTCCGGACAACAATGAAGGTCTGTGACACGGAAGAAACTACGTCAGGTCTTGGCTTATTTGGTTTACGTATAAACTGCATCATTGACTCATTTTGGAATTTCTATTTCCGATAGATTAATTATTCAGAACTGTGCGGTCAGAGCCAGCTAATATTCAGCACCATGTTTTGACAGCGGAGGCAGCTTTCCATTACATCAAATCTCTATTAGAGTGTGCACAGTGTGAAGGTTCGAAAGAAATTCCCACTCTTCGTGCTGACATGACCGACATCATTTTATTCTCTCCTCCCAGAGCTGTCACGACAGACTGATCGAGCTGTTCTCGGAGAAGCTCTACCTGATTGGTCTGGCTGCTTTGGTGGTTGCTGTCATCATGGTGAGTGTCAGGGTGAAGAGACGGATTTGAAAACATCCATTTTTATTAGCTGTGATCAGAACGCAGATACTGGAGCACAGACGTCTCGGATTAAGCTGTTGTGTCCTTTCATTTAGATCTTCGAAATGATCTTCACCATGGTGCTCTGCTGTGGGATCCGCAACAGCCCAGTATACTAAGAGTCCACCCAGTGAGAAACAACGATCCACATCAGCCTATGATGACATTATTTTGTGCTTCTATGCTATAGTTCCTCCTTTTTATATTTAGAATGCAGCAAAATGGGTATCTCTCTTTAATTTTAGACTAGAAAATACAGTTTGCTTTTAATATTGCTAATCTGCCATCATTCATGTTTCTTCCACTGTTTCTATCAGTCAACTCTTTATATGAATCCTTTATAATTACAGTATGTTGTGAAATATTTCTCTGAAGTTGAACTTAATGCTGTTTTCATGGATGTATAAATTGTATATATACTTTGTCATGTGTTAATAACACTTGAGAGTCCATGTATTCCCTGTTTGATTGTTTGTGATGTGTCTCCCTGCAGCGTGCCAGTGTTATATAATTTAAACAGCAGGGTTTCAGTGGTCCAGGGTAACATAATGTCTTATTGTCTTATTATCAGAAAGTAGTCGTCCTGTGTGTTTTAAGTCAACTGTTTGTGTGTCTAATGAACCATCTTTATGATGTCTTATGACCTATATTAACCTGTGAAACCTTAATAATGAAAAAAAAACCTTCTTTCTCAACCTGTTTTAATAATGATAATAAATGTCTTGTATGTTTTTGATGGAGCATACACTATTCCAGTGGGTCTCAACCTCTGTTAGTTTGTGTTAGCCCTTGTCATAAGTGGCATGTCTAAATTATAAGCAGTTCATTCGCAGAGGGACATTCACTTCTCGGATTATTTAATTTGATTGATTCTTAGAGGCCCGAAGAGGTGAAATTACAGTATTTTGCAAAAATCCAGCACACAATAGAGAAAAATAAACATATTTCAAGTATCAAAAGTGAGTCTTTTTGTCATTTCATAAGTGGGCAATCACCTCACATCTCATCACATTAATTTATGACTCTGTACGGATCCTAAGGGCTGAATTGGAGAGCCAGAGCATTACACAGTTAATCCAAAGAGTTAAATGTAGAAACTGTAGAAACATTGCACAGTGAGGCACGGGTGGAACCAAGTTCAAAATGTCTGTCATGAGAATTAATTATGATTTAAATAAAATGTTCACTGTTCTTTGCAGAGTCATGTTCAGTGTTTGCCTGTGACACATGTACTGTACGAGACTTCCAATTTACAGTAAACCAGCCAACAACAATCTCACTGTTTCCCCTAATAATTAACTTACAGTATTTCACTAGTATCACCACAGGGGGGCAGTCTGATATTAACGCTGCAGAACAGTGACAAAAAATATATATATATAAAAGTCAACAGACTTTCTGGCACTGTGTGCAGACCGCAGCAGACACACCCAGTAGACAGTGTTTAATTTTCTCATCAGCAGTCACAGCACTTATGTTATCATTTTCAATCAGGAAATTGTTTTTATCTATTAAAAAAAACTAATTCATCATTTATTTTACTGAATATTTCTTGGCTTGGACCTGTAACCAGTAACTCCCAGAATAAGATAATAAAGTGATACTAAACTTCTCATAACCTCCTTAAATAACAAGTTGTGATGACTGTTCTTATTCCTTAAAAGAACAAGTAAAAGTTGACTCTTAGAATGAATGGTCTCATAGAATGGGGGGAAATGAGATATATTGTTACTGTTATTATTATCTTTTTTATTATTTGTATTATAAGAGTCTGTTAGTAGGCTATTTTTAGAGGATCTCCAGCCCTGGGCAGTAAAGAAAAACTGATATCCTTTACTTTATATCAAAAAGCCTACATAAACATTAGCAGCAAAATGTTTAAAGTATTTAAATTTAAAATATTAGAGTAAAAGTAGTTTTGTCCCTCTGACTGATATATTGGTATATATGACCTCATTAGATAATGTGAAGCATCAGTGTTAGAGCAGCATGTTGGTGTTGTAGCTGCTGGAGGCAGAGCTAGTTTCAACTACTTTAGTCAGCTAGTTTAATTCAGTGTTTCCCAACATAGGGGTCGGGGCCCTCCGAAGGGTCTCCAGATAAATCTGAGGGGCTGTGAGAGGATTGATGGGGGACAAAAGAAGAGAAACAAAATTCTGATATGTAAATCTCTTTTGACTTTTTCCTCTATTTTTTATTTTTTAAATATAATTTTAATATTAGATAATTTTTCATTTGAAATGAAAGCATGTGAGAAATTTAGTGGGAAAAATATGTGTTTGTTGGAGCTGTTAACAACTCATAGCCTAACTGAGCCTAACTTAAACTTGTACCTCAGTACACCCTACTTGAGAAAGCACACTTTCCTGTGATAAGCATTTGATTCATTATTATTATTGTTTTTTACTTTTATAACTTCATATTATTTGTTGCTGTTTCTTTTGTTTGGGTATACATACACTGTTGGGCATGTAGAGCAGTTTCAGAGATTGCAACAGATACTGGACATGATACAACAGGTAGTGTGAGGGAGACAGTATCTCCTTACTCTTACTATATCTTGTCATGACTTTCACTGACGTACACAGCAGATGTACATGTTAACATTGCTGTGAGTCACTTCTGAACCGGGCTCCGATACTAATGTGCTGCCGTAGTGATGATGAAATGTTCCAACATCCTTATAAAAATCAACAAAATATAGTGAGGAAATTTACAATATAAAGCATCCTTAGGGAAGAGGTTCAATTTCAGCAGAAAAGCAACAGAACTGAGAAAAAGTTAAATGTGATTAATTTTCACACAACTGTCTGCTCCACCCACCCCCAGCCGACACCTACTGACCAGCTCCCACTGTTCCAGTAACACACACCCTGTCATATTTTCCTCAGAATACTGACTCATCTCTTTGTTTTTTCTATTAACCTGTAGTGGAACTGTGATCATCAGGGCGTTGACCATATTTATAAACTTCAACACCTATTAATTTCCCACTAGATCTGGTTAAACAAGCAGGTACCCAACATCACAGGGAGCATCCAGAATCAACTCAGCCTCAATGGTATCGGTAAGTCAAAACTTATGAATAGAGATTTATAGCAGAACAATGTTCTTTATTTCTGTTTGCGTTATAAAGTAAAATTTATTTCACTAAGAATGTTTGTCACCCTTTCGGCATTTAATGTCTGAATCTGAAGCTGTGATTTATAGTGTCTGCATACTAATATGCTGCGACAGTGAATGTGAAGTTAACATGAACATTATTTTTAAATCGAGTAGTCAACACAGACAGAGATGTCCAGACACATTGTATGAAACATGTATGACTCCCACACTGCATACCACTTTGAATGCTTCGACTAACACGTGCTAAGTGCAAATAAAACAAACCAGGTCGCATTAGGTGTGGCACCAACTTAACAATAGAATGGGACTGTGCCACACTTTCACTGCCATTTACGCTTAATTTCATTTACAAGATTAAAATTAAAATCATGTCAAATTTGAGACACGTGAAAGCTCTGACTGCTTGTCAAAAGCATTTACCTCCACACACTAAAGCATAACGTTAATGAGATTTACATGTATGAATCAAATAATCAGATACACTATACTACATACCACTTATATGTTTTAAATTCCACAAAATATACAAAATAAGTGTGCATAGATGGCATGTGTTCCCACATAAGTTATAGTCAAAATATAGTTTGGAATCTCCTGCTCTAAGTGGAAATCACCTATAACAATTAATAACCTCTGCAATATAATGCAATGCATGGCAGCCCTGCAGCATTTATTATATTCGTAAAACCTAAAATATTCAACATGTCACCACAAAATCATTAATTAAACTAAATTATATTTTTGGAAGCTGTGTTTTTTGTTGTTCCACTTGCATTGCACATATTGTATTAGAGTCTTGACTTTTAAATGTTGAGGCTTTTTTCTGTTTTTCCTATATTTATTTTATCCATTTTCCCAAATGACTGTTAATCCTCTTTTATCACACTAGCATCATCTGTAATTGTGTGTGATGTTATTAAGTAATAAAAACTTAATTTAAATGATAAAACAACAACAAAGAACACCAACAACAATGAAAATAACTCTACTGCATAAATTTCACAGTAATAAAACCTGCAATGTATAAATATTTTCTGCAATTTTAACGCTGGACAAATAACTGCCTGCTGTTTCTTTACCCTTGTTTAATGCCCATATAAAAGCTAAAGTTACATCATTGTTTGTTTCTCCTATTTTTATAATGATGCTATATAATAATTGCAATTAAAACCTATAACCATGAGCCTAAGGGTCCAGGAAGATGCATTAAATATCTTTCTTCGTATTCAGGAGAGAAATAATGTTACATCAGCACAATCTCCAGGTCTTATGTTGAATGAAATACAAGCTTTGCAGTAAAGTAAACAAAGTAAAAAAAACAGCTTTATTCATTAAAAAATGTCCCATTTGCATATCTTGTCCTGAATTTACATCTAAATCTAATATGACAGTGCGAATCACCATCTCCGATAATGAATGAGTTCCAGAAAGTTTACGTGTCTGGAATCAGCCAGACAATGCGTAACAAGCGATATCGATCTCAAAGAAGAGCTCACCTCACCTGTGAGTCAGGTAGGCTCCCTCCTGGCTGACTCGAGGCTCCGCCCTCCTCTGTGCTCGCCCTGTTCGTTCCGTGGGACTCTGTGCGCCTCCAGACTGCAGCAGCTGCCACGACGCAGAGCGCACGCAACCTGCCGCTACTGTACAGACTTTTTCTCCACTATGACCATGGCCTCAGAGAACGCGTTTTTCTCCGCTTTACAGCCCAACAGCTCGGTCACCACGTACGGACTCCCGTCCGACATCCATCTCGGAAACGGCGTCTCCGTGTCGGACGAAGTGGCCAAAGCGCGGCGCGTCCAGCAGCAGGTCCAGATGCGACTGGCGGAGAAGCCCACACTTCCGCGTCAGAACGGATCCGCCACACAGTACGCCATGTCAGGTAAGCATCAACAAGTCCCCGTACCTGTCTGTGCTGTAGAAGGGAATTAACCCTCTTATCTAATTAGTTATTCCTGCCATCATGACCAATACATCAGCCTTATCTACACCTAATTACTGAAATATAATTCAAAGTTTAATAACGCGGGTGCTTTAATTTGGCTCCAGTTGGGATATTCGACCTCAAAAACTTGACGTCTTCAAATATTAACCAGTTCATACACCACACACACACACCACAGATACACAGGCGTATTTGTAGATTGTGACCATGGGGGTTGAGTCTGCAAACACAGATTATTCACAGGGTTGATTTACACATTATTTTCTAGATTAAATATTTTGGTCTCAGAATATCAAAATAAGCCCAGAGCTTCCCACCAAAATCCAAAGATATCAGCATTTAATAGGTCTATTTTTTTCCATACTGCAATATAAAGAATGAACACAGGTTCAAAAGATTTGGAGATAAATTTCCCACAGCTAATCATTTCAACTAGAGATGACCAAAACTTTTACTTTTCCTTTTTCTTTCTTTCTGAAATTCAAATTAAACAACTGTTATCAGTGCAGCAGATCATACTATCGTGTACGTTTTGATGCATTCACACGCCTGCAGTGTGCATTTAAAAATGAAAAGAAATGAACATATCCCCTCGCCTGCTCAGCTGCTCTGCAGGTTCAGATGAACATGGGCCTAAGCCTCGTGTGGCCATCTACACAATGGCGTGTTCCTACACATGAGAAAGGGTTAATGTGTAACAGGTCCAAACAAGTACTGCTTTCATGAAAGTCCCTGATAGCAGACTAAGGTGAATGGCTCACGGTGTGGGATTGGGTTACTGGGCTTACTCAGCTTTATGAGGTGAGGGCTCAAGAGATGCCAGGGTGATGACGGTGTCATGAGAACCAGCTGTTGTCTCTTTCAAAGACGTCGTATTGTCACACGGTCTTGTTGGCTCAAAGTCAAGATTATGTCATCAGTGGCTTTGTTTTACCACAGGGAGAATGGAAGGTTTCCAGCGGAAATTAGTTCATGTAGATTACATATTTGCTTGTCTGAATTGGTTAAGGAGCTGTGTGTCGTGTCTAGAAAATGAAAAGTTTTTGTTCGCTGAGTTGTTTGGCAGCAGCAGAAGTGCCATTTTTTTTTCTCACTCTTCTAGTTCTCACTTTGCCCCAGGCAGCCAACAATACCTGCCCCGACAGCCCGGTTTAAACGTAGGCCGACTGTTCATACCTTTTCTATCGGCTGGAATGTTTAGGGTCGTGCGACACGTCTGCTAAATGGTTCACGGTCTCTTTTTTTTCATATCCCTATTATGCTTGACAGACACAAGTCAAACATGGCTACCGTGTGTTCAAAACTAGGCTGATGGTGATGTTTTTGGCTGTTATCTCTGCGCCGGGCTTTGCTGGGAGGCAGAATTACAGTCACAAGCACCTTCTTTTGAAACCTGCAGAAGAGGAAGAGAAGAATTCGGGGAATGTTGCTATTTCAGTGAGGTCTGGCTTCAGGGCGCATTGAGCACTTAGTTTCTCAATCATTTCTATTATACTATTGCTGTTGTTATTGTGTTGTTGAGCTGCTGCCGGTCAAAGGGGCAAGAGCTAAGAGTTTTGCTTATTTTTGGTATATGTGAATATGATATGATGCAACAAATGAAGATAAATGTGAGAATCTCATTACTGATGCACTGACCTTTGAGATCAATTACACTATGTTTTTTCTCCTCTTATCCAGCCTATCTGAATGTTGACTGCAATCTGCTGCATATGTGTGTTTATGACAGTGACTCATTGGTGGTCATAGGCTGAAAAATGTCAGCAGAAAGTATTTATGAGCAGTTTATGTGCAATATTCTGGCAAGTATATTATTATTATTATTATTATTATTATTATTATTAATATTATATTAAGATATTACAAGCATGGTAACATAAAGAAAAAAAACGTTTTCCTTGCTGACGGTCTGCAAGGTGTGTTTTCTGAAGCACTCAGGTGTGTTGGGCGTTGGCGGGGCTGGGCCAGATACATGTAAGACATATGAGTCATTCCCCTCTATACCGACTGGTTTTGTGTGTATGTGTGAGTGTGTGTGTAAGTGTGTGTGTGTGCTGTTCTATAAAAATGTGAAGGCAGTACAACTCTGCCTTCTGCTCACATGGGAAGTGCAGAAACGTTCTTGGTTTAGCATACAAGCATGAACTTGTCTTATTCAATGAGATTACCTTATTATTTTATTTGGGACATTTAGTTATAGCCTTACAACCTGGCCTTGATCATTAAAAGGGTTTTTTGAAGGTGTTAACCGGTGTTACATGGCTTAAGGGCTGTCTGAAATATTTAATAAAGTGTTCGATGGATTGCTATAAAATGTTATACAGACATTTATGTTCCCCAGACAATGAATCCAAAACACTGATCCACTATGATTCCTCGAGCTCCACATTTTCGCTTTTCAGTCAAATGTCTCGACAAACCAGGGTGGTTTGTAATAACTTTGGTGATCTCTTGACTTTTAATGTAGAATTGTGGTTTTCAGTTATTTTTTGTGATTTAAAGGAACTGCAGTTTTCTGTGAGTGTTCGGCGCATGAAAGCCGAACACTGCTTTTCCGTACAGTTTGAAATCACTACACACCAGGTTAAAATGAAGAGTAAGCAAAAATAAAATGGTGCTTGGACTTAGAACAGTGCAGACTGCAAAACAGAAGATAAGAATATTTCAATATTGTGAAAAATAAAGGATATGGCAAAAATATTGCAGTATTTATCCAAAATCATCCCAAGCCTAGTACCTGGGAAAACAAATTTCATCAAACGTGCTGTTCTTCGTGTTTAGTTCTACTTTAAATGCAAGGTTCCCAACTGAAAAGAAACTATTTTGGCACAAATCTAATAAATATAATAACACTGTTAGTAGATACATATAATTAACAGGGTTTGTTGATCTCGGTCGACTCAGGCGTTTGAGTGAGTGAGCTGAAACTCCCGCCAAAGCGTCTTTTTTCTGTCCCAACTCAGCTGTCATGTCTCTCTGTTTTCTGGTACAAGAGTAAAAAATTCCCAATCTGTGTTGAAGAAGCAGAGTGAGAGTCCTTCTGTTTGTTGGATATAATCTGTTCTCTAAGTGAACGGTAACCAGAGACGTCAGATCTGGTGTCTTGTGTGCCGCGGAATTGTCTTCAGAGCGGCGGACCAACTTTTTCAAACCTGTCTGACTTCAATGCAAATCGTTGGAAACTAACGAGCCACAACAACGTTGATATCGCGCGGTGATTAAATCTACAGACCCTGTGTTGTCCTCGGTAATTTGATGTTTTATTTAACTCTGGGCTTTAGGTCTTCTACAAAAACAGCTCATAAAACAAAAAGGATCAAATTTGTATCTCTTTAAACGATTGTTCCATTATGTGCAGTAACACCACCAAAGGTCAAAGGTTAACTTGATGTCTTTTTTATGTGTGTGGCAGAGGTCATTGATCAGTTGACACAACAAACACTATGAAAAGTGTTCATGTTCAAGGCTGCGGGTCACAGTATTCTCCTGGTTAAGGCATTTACTACGATAGCCAATACATTAAAACAATATTATTCAATGTTTTTAGAAGTGTCAAACCAAAGAAACAACTATTTGTCACACTTTCTGTCCACACTTGACCTCTCAGTTAGTTCAGGAGCACAGTCAGCAGCTGAGTCAGGTTGATTCTACTTTCAGAATATACAGTTGGGAAGTCCAGAATCGCAATAGGCATATTTATTAATAGACCACAAAGCAAAAACAGGAACATGTCAAGAAGAGGCTAATGTTATTATAGGTGAGAAACATCTCAACATTTTAAATCCAAGTGTGACGCTTCTTTCTCTTTATAATAATTTTTATTCATATGGATGTTTTTTGACTTTTTTGTTGTTGTAAGTTTTAAAATGACTCAACATTCAAAAAATGTTTGAAAAAAAGGCAATACAATTTTTATCATTTTTTTTTACACAGATGTGTCATTAATGTCAGTGTTATGCTGTATGTAGTAATTATGTGCTTTATATTTCTTTATTTCTCTCCAGATTATGGTGGTTCTTCAACTATGAAATATCAAACCTATAATCCTGGCTTCACCTCTAAATCATCCTACATGTACTCAGGTTCCCAAACAATGGTGAGTAAAGCATCATTATCTCACAGTTTAAGCATGTAATTCACACATATTATAGAAATAGTGATTTGATCTGTCATCTAATGTGTCATTTAAATGGATGTTCCAAAATAATTCCATCTTCACTGACCCTCTGCTGGGTCACCCAGCACACAGGATGTGTGGTATTTCACAGTAAGCTGTGATGAGACCAGTTCAGAGTTTTCAAGTCCACCCTCTAGATTCCTCCATTTTCAACAGGAAGACGTTGGCTTTGTGCCGCAGATGTTTGAGCTCTGAGCATAACCAGGACTTAATAAAAAGCATCGTGACTTAATGTTGCATTTTAGACTATCACATGCTGTCTAATCTGTCTACATTTTATATTTGAATTTGTTTCACCAGTGTCACATATTTGTGATAACGCTTTGTAACCGCTGTTTTTCAGACTCAAAACAAATTCACCCACACATACAACACACTAGAACACAATGAGTGACTTTGGTTACATTTGATTAAAAGTTCCTCAACTCTTCATCTTTAGGGTCCACGGATTTCTCAGAAGTCAAGCTTCAGCAGCCAGTCTGCTGCCCCAGATATGACCCAGTTCCACAAGATCAGCATCGGTGGTGGAGGTGGTCGTATCGGTGTTGGTGGCGGAGGTGGAGGTTACCGAGAAGAGATGTTCACCACCACCTGCCACGGGAATACCAGGCAGCCGAGCAGAATGGACCAGGATGCGGTCTCCCTGCATTCGCTCCGGCAGCAGGTGGCGCAGAGGAATCCCTGGACGTTCGATAACAGCGATGCTGCCAGCATGATCTCTGACCGGGAGGCCACCTTAGGCCGCCAGTACACTCAGGGCACAATGAATACCTACAGCAGCCAGGTGAGACAAGGAGGCGGCACCATGACCTATCAGGCGCCCATGCGCCGATCCCTCAGTGGCACCCTCTCTCGCGGTGGAGAGACGGAGATCATCCACCATCAGCAGTCTTACAAAGGCCCAGCATACCGCACCATCAGCAGGATTAACAACCGAAACCGCATGAGCATGGGCTCCATGTCTGGGACGCTGCAGCACCAGATGTCGTCGGGTGGGAGCAACTATGGGGACACGGTGGACAGAGGGTTCATCACGTCTGGAGTGTCCTCCGCTTCCCAGGGGAACCTGCAACGCCAGGGCACCCTGTCACGGGCCATGTCGATCAAAAGCATGCAAAGCGTAGGCAAGGGTATGGACATCTTCAATGGGCAGATGGGTATGGGAGTCAGCATGGGCAACCTCAGCGGGTGAGAATCTCTTTTCTCATTAGTCATTATCTATTATCTTTTTTTATTTATTATTTCATGATATTCCTATAATTTAATGGTCTTAATTTGAAATGGAAATGATACATATCAGCATCAGCAGAAAAAAACAGCTGTTGACCCGTCCTGGTGACGCACTTGTTCCTAAAATCAGTGACATTCTAGTGGAAGTGATGTGTCAGTATGATGGTGTTACAGTATTTGTATGTCAAAAGGTTTCAGTGAGTGAACAGTGCATTTCCCAAGAGCTGTGGATTGGGAGGTGGCTCCATAGTGGCAGGACTGGTTTTGGGTGTGGCCGCTAAGTTTCAGGCCTTACATTTCACACATCCCACAGCTTGTGCTTAGCTGAGTGGATTTGCAGACCGCTGAGTGATTTAGAAGGGCGTTAAAAGGGGGGGGGGGGGGGGGGGGGGGGGGAATAAGCAGCTGTTGCTTTTTATTTAAACATCCAAAATGTCATTGTCATTATACAAACATACATAACAGCAGGGTTATGACATAATTAGATCTTTTTGATTCGTTGGTTTAATTTTCCCATTTGCTCCTTTGTCAGGATCAACGGTTTGGACATGCCCACAGCAGTGCAATACCTGAGAGAGCCGGACGCTAATCTGCAGGTTCTGGGTGCTGCATACATTCAACATGAATGTTACAATGACAACGACAGCAAAATTGAGGTACCTCAAAGAGATTAGCTTGCTGCCATTCTGCTGTGTTCCACTTGTTCCACATGTCGAGCTTGTATAACTGCTGCAAAGACATGTGGACTATGCCCTCTCTAGGTAGGGATTGTCTGATGTGACAAAAGGAGGTTATTTTATAGCTCAGATGATATTGCTTCATATTCAGTTTTAGGTAAAGTTGGTGTTCAATGAGATCTCTGAAAATTGCTGAGATCCAGAATGATTTTATATAAATTAAAACATTGTTCACATGGACATAAACAAGGATACCAAATCTCATTTATTTGTATTATCTGTTCAAACCAATGTGTAAAAAGTTGTGCTTTAGAGGTGTTGATAGGCAGATACGATAAGATAAACAGCAGTTGCAGGCAGTGGCTTCATTTTTAGCAGGCAGATATGGTAGTGGTATTAAATTTCAAGTCACTTCAAGTAAACCATTTTATTTGTATATCCCGATATCAGAAATCACAAATTTGCCCCAGGGGACATTTACCTTTCTGCATTCTATATGAAAGCAAATTATATATATGAGGATATAATGTAAAACCTTGACTCACCTAATAATATCAGAGAATCAGGTTACAGAAACATTCATAATAAAGTCCTAAGCAGAATGTTTTTTCACTCGGTCCAAAGGTTCGTCAGTGCAAAGGCATCCCTGAGCTGGTGAAGCTGTTCAACTCCGACAACCCGGACGTGCAGCGTTTCGCCACTGGTGCCACACGCAACCTCATCTACGAGAATATGGACAACAAGGTGGCCCTGATTGAAGAGGGCGGCATCCCTCAGCTGGTGGAGGCACTTAAGGAGCCTGACGACGAGCTCCGCAAGAACATCACGGGTAGGAAAATGCAGGTCATTCAAATGGAAACGTGACACAACACGCAGGGGTGACCTCTGCTTGTTTTGGGCTTTTACATCAACTACAAAAGCATGCAAAGTGGAGGTGGATGCAACATGATCTTGGCTTTACTTACACAGAATGTCAGATGTGTCCTTAAAATTCTTTGAGCCAACTTCAGCCTGGAACTTGATTTTTTTTTTTCCACACCAAAAAAAATAGGAGGATGGAAGAATTGTCAGATTTTACTGCAACCTAATTGTACTGTGAGACAGTTAAATGTTTATACTGTCGTGTACTGCTTGACTGTCCGTCCGTTGGCCATTCACAGCCATAGCTTTTGTTCCCAGTTGGCTGAGCGGTCTCACCCTATCAGCTCTCACACAACCAACCGCCCAATTGAAGTCATAAAATCTATGTTGCAACTCCGACTCCAGTGTGTGTAAATGTGCACACCGTATTTAGTGTGTGAGTGCACAGAGTAAGAGGTGGAGCTGAGTCTTTTGTGATGGGTGTGTGAAGAGTGGGTAGGTAAGGGTAAGGGCGCATTTGTGAGAGTTGTCTGGGCCTGTGGGCCAACACTTTATCTGCCACTCCCTTATATGAGTCAAGGCCTTGTCAGTCTATCGTTACAACTTGATTTGTGTTCCTACGAACACCAAAAGCCTCATGTCTGTGTCCACATGTTCAGTAAATAGCTTCAGGAAAGCAATTAAAAACAATGCAGTGTCTGTACCTGACTGCACATGTTTTATCGTTTATTTTTTCTTGATACAGTTTTTCAAACTGTGAGACAAAGGATTTACCATTTACCACAGTCAGATAGAACTAGTGAACCTCCCAGATTTCAATCCATCTTTTAGCTTCACTGCAATTTTGAATATGTTTTAGGATTGAACCATTTTTTTATGAAATAGATTGATTCAAATTCTTATTTCCCTATGGTTTGGCATGATTTGAAGCCCCGAAGTGAAGCCTGATTTTTTTGTAGAGGGATTTTGTCGCTGTCACCTTGTCCAGAGCCAGATTAGCTGTTCCTCCCCTTCTACAGTCTTTATGCTAACCATCAGCAGACATATTTAAGCTTTTGTCATCAATCATCTCATCTTACTCTCGAAAAAAGATGAAAAAAATACTGAAAATTAAGCATAAACGCTAGTATTGCTGACGCTCCCTTGGTGTTTGTGTAGGTATCATGTGGAACCTTTCATCCAAAGACAACCTCAAGGAGAAACTGGCCAAAGAGGTGCTTCCTGAATTGACGGACAAGATCCTCATTCCCCTGTCAAGCAAAGAAGAGAGCGAGGGAATCCCACTGTCGTCCTCCGAGGCGGACATCTTCTACAACACCACAGGATGCCTCAGGTGCAGCTCGCTTATCTGTGTTTTCCCTCTGTGGTTGCAACACGCTGCTTTGTTCAAAATGCATTGAAGAACTTGTTCTGGGATGACATAACTCACACGTGAGCTGACAGAGCTGAACTAGATCTCTGACCTTTCTCTCTCTCCCTCGCTCCATTTGTGCTCAGGAATCTGAGCTCCGTGAAGACCCGTCAGCAGATGAGAGAAACATGCGGGCTGGTGGACGCTTTGGTCAGCTACGTCAAGGCTTCGCTCAATGAGAATAAGGCAGACGACAAGGTGAGACGAGACGGGCCTCATCAAAGATGTTTTGTGTTAAGCGTAGTCTTTCCCTTTGCTGTGTGTGTTAATTGTCCTGGCTGTGTGTGTTTCTAGGGGGTGGAAAACGCGGTGTGTATCTTGAGGAACCTCTCCTTCCAGCTCTACAGTGAGATGCCTCCATCCGCCCTGCTCCGCCTGGAAGGACCAACCAGAGCTCAGGACATGGGGAACAACTCCATCGGTTGCTTTACACATCAGAGCAGGAAAGCCAAAAAAGTAGGCGCACAGGGAGTTTACCTCCATCTGCTCTTGATGCGCACGGAGCAGACCGCCCGTCTCATCTCCTTGTATCTTCCTTCCCTCAACAGAACAAGAACCAGGATCTCGCTACGTTCACCGAGGTTGCTCGGGTGCCAAAGGGGTTGGAGTGGCTGTGGCACCCGCAGATAGTGGGGGTGTACAACCGTGTGTTGCATCAGTGCGAGATCAACTCCACCACCCGTGAGGCGGCCGCTGGAGCGCTGCAGAACATCACAGCCGGAGATAAGAGGGTAAGCGCCAAGCAGCAGCTCTTGTAAAGCAGCGGTTCTCAAAGTGGGGTCCAGGGACCACCAGGGGTCCTTGAAGAGGTGCCAGGGGGTCGTCAGAAAAAAACTGGATAATTTATTTTCACTATAATTCCACAATGACAGAATATAGGACCATTTGTATGGAGGACTGCCATAACTTAAAATAAATCAATACGTTTATTCAATTTAGTAGTATTTATTTCTTATTATTTGTACCTATTTTCTATTTGCATGAGTTTATTTAATTTTAATTTTATTTTCCATTTGATACATTATTATAATTTAATTTCTCTATAAAGCCACAGTGAATAATGTAGGACCCTTTGTATATAGATGACTGCCTAACTTAAAATAAATAAATATATTTATTTAATTTAGTAGTATTTATTTCCTATTATTTGTGTTTTCTATTTGGACATTACTGTATTTGATTTTAAATTTTATTTTCCATTTTCATAAATTGAGATGATAATTAATGGGATGAGTAAATAAATAAACAACATAACAAATACATTAAAAAAATAATGGATTAATAAATAAAATGGAAAATCAAATAAATATGAAAACAATAGACAAATAAATAAATGTTATGAATGAATTAAATGAAAAATTAAATTAATATGGACATTTACTGGTATATTTATTCATGGACTGAGTGATTATTTATTTATTCTTGATTATGGCAGTTTCAGTCCTCCATAATTTTTGCCTTGGGTTTCTGACACTTTCTTTTATAAAACATCTTAAAACACAAATCTTTGATTTCCCCTTTTGAACCGTCTGTCTCTCTGCTTCTCCTGCAGTGGGCTTCAGTGCTGAGCCAGGTGGCTCTGGAGCAGGAGCGCATGCTGCCGGTGCTGCTGGACCTCCTGCGTACCAACAATGAGCTGGAGCTGCGTTCCCTCACAGGCTTCCTCCGAAATCTGTCTCGCCATACCAGAGATAAGAATGACATGTGTGAGTCTTTCTTTTATTTTTTCATCCTGTTATGTATGAAAAATTTGATGCATCTGAGTTACCAGTTAATTGAGTGTCTCTGTAGCTTTTTAAATAAAATTTGTTGTTGTTATATATTGAATTTGTGCACAATGCGTTGAATTCAAAAGCAATTTTCTGAGTCTGTTTGTTACTGTAACTGTCTTTATCTTTGATAAACAAGTAATGAAAAGGCCTTAATAATAAATTAATAATTGATGAGTAACATGCTTAATATTGAAACGTTAATATGATTGAATTCATAAAAGTAAAATACTTTACTTTTTTAAATAGTATGTCCAATCATATGTGCAAAGATTTTAAAAAAGAAAGATTTTAATAAAAGTAATTTTATGTTTCTCACATTCAGTTTGTCAAATTGTGATTTAATAATCAAGGCAAGTCAAATAATCATGTTGCTTAAATATGATCAGTCAAATTAAAAAAAAAAATAAAAACCCAAACTTGAATAGGACCGGTATCCTGAATGTGCAAGTTGCATTTCTCAGTTGAATTTTTGCATCAAGTGACAATTTTTGTTTTGTTTTGTTTTTAATTTTGAAGAATAGAATATTTCCTTGTTACAATGTAAATGCAGTGGCATTTAAATCTCAACATAAACTATTCAGTGATATTGAATTTCACAAGTGAATATTCTGTTGCCTATAAGATACTTTTACTTTTACAGCTATTTATTTATTTTTTGTCATCATATGTAGTTTGTTTGCTATTAAGAAGAGGACAGCAGATTAGACCTACTAATTAGGCCACATTCAGTCACTGAGGTCCCTCCTATTTCATAACACTGGCTAATATTTAAAATGATTAATAGCAAACACATGATGCAGATGACTTGTTCGGATGCTATTTACTGTAAAGATAAGTATTCACCAAAATAATTAAAAATAAATACTGACAGTGAGGAAATCGTGTTAACTACAAACCAAATTGATTTATTGGATATTCTTATTTAGAATCATATAAATGGAGCAGTAATATTAAACATGTCATCCTAATGATGCCTGTTGCTTTATTCAGCCACAAAGGTAGTAAACAACCTTGTGACCAAGCTGCCTGCTGATGGACACCAGAAGGAGCCCTCCAGCGAAGTGGTGGTCAACATCTGTGGCATTCTCAATAACTTGGTGACCAGCAGCTCCGTAGCTGCCAGAGACATCACCTTCTTCGATGGCATCCAGAAACTGGTTGCCATCAAGAACTCTCACGACAGCAGGTGAGTGGTGTTTAAAGCGGTTTTGCATTATTGTTACATTTTATAACAGAAACTGGTTTTGCTGTCTTCTCACAAGAAGTTATTTGATCAAAGTGTTAACCTTGGATGAATCACTTTTTCTAGCCCTGGGAAGATGAAAGCAGCCAAAGCAGCAGCCACAGTTCTCAGTAACATGTTCCAGTACAAGAAACTGCACAAAAACTACAAACAGGTAAGACGCATTAAAAATAAGCTACACTGTACCTTTTATTGACCTTGTGTGTTTTTAAGCATCTGTGTGTGTGTATGATCCATTGGAGGTGATTCATTTTATTGTGCACTGTGCAACAACAATAAAGTCATTGGACTTTGTAGCCTAATAATTGCATAATAGGATACCAGACATTGCATCGATAGTGACTTTAAAAAAAAATATTTATCACAAGTCTCAACAAACAGGCTTTAAACATGAATAGGTATGTTGCAACCTGGTAATTGTATGACTACAGTCATTTTTCATCTTTCAGCTGTCATGCTTCATATATTAGAGAAAGGAACAGGATAGGCTAGGCTGCTTAAATTCTACATGTCGACTCACAAAGAATTTGAAACCAGGCGGAAAAGCTATCTCTTCATGGCTCCCCACCCTTATTCTTATCTCTGTTTGTGTGTGTGCGTGTGTGTGCATGTGTGTGTGTGTGAGTGTGTGTGTGCATGTGTGTGTGCGTGAGTGTGTGTGTGAGAAAGAGAGAGTGAGTCTGTACAAACATGTTTCTCTAAGTGTATATCTCTTGACTGTTGACACTGCAACACATACACACACAGACACGCACGCCCACACACACATTCTATGAACATCCACTCCTTGAGCAGGGCTTAGTAAGTTTACTTTCTTTTTACCTTTATACAGATCATAGTTTGCCCCTCCTAAGGGTGTGGTGTGACGCTTATTTCCTATTGAACAAGTCCCAACAGAGCAAAAATGCCAAGATCAGTTTCAAATACAATATGCCAAACCACCGTGCTACTGTTCATATTATAAAGAAACACATAACCAACAAAAAGTTATTTAAACAATGAATTAATTGTGTAACTCCCAGATGGTCTGAATGAACTTGAATTGTGTTGTAGTCTTAGAAGTCAAAGTCCATTGAGCAGGCTTTTGTTGACACATCTGTTAATACTTTTTTTTATGTTTGTGTAAACAATGTCCATTTTGCCTCTTTGCTTTACAGAAAGGGTTTACAAGACCGGATTTTGCAGATATGACGATCTAAAAGAAAGTGATCAGCCCTGCACTCTAACATGGGCTCAGTTTTATTTTGCCATATTTTATGATAAAAAGCACAAACATGCATGCGACGGATGATCTGCCTGATGGAAAAGAACATCCTGTTTATTTAAAAACTCAATGGACATCAGTATAAAATGTGGATCCTATACAGTGGACTATTGATGGATTATAATACGAATATGTGCACCTTTTGTTTAAACACTGTATGCTTTAGTGCAATCAGGGATTTTTTTCTGTCATAACCTGTGTCCGGAAGCTGCAGCTGAGTATGATACTGCTGATGGAGACTATGGTGGAGATCTGTGCCTTGTTTTCACACTGTTGCACCTCATTTAAAACATGAATCCAAACAAATGTGGTACTGACACGGCATTCTTGTATATATGTCGCTTTGCCTTTTACACAGAAATCAGACACAGGAACTTCTTGTTTATAAATGAGTTAAAGACAACATGAATGATAGTTATAACTGAATGTATACCAGAGGAGATTTATAGAAATACAGATTTCTAAAATTTGTATGTTAATACATTTGTTTCAAAAAAACTTGGGATAATAGTTTTGCTTCCAATGTTATTGTTTTTGTGTTTTATTCTTTTTTTATATAAAATGTTGATGCCATACATTTGTAATCACTTTGCCAAACAGAACTGTCAATTTAGTTTTCTTTAACATGCCTTAATACAGTAAATGCTGCTTTCCTAATGTAATGAGGCGATGTGATGTAAAAATGAGTCTAAAAAAAAGCAAAAAAAAAAAAAAAAAAAACGCAGTCCTAACTTTGTTTTCAGGACAAATGTAATATTTCTTTGGTATTTCAAATATTTTGTGTAGATGTTTTGCATTTAAAAATGGCCAATCACATTTGAACAACATTCCAACAAGTCCATTTTTTTCCAGATTGGCAAGTTTTAATATTTTCTAAATATTTTGTTCTACTTGTAATTCATATAAAATGTTTGTTATGAAAAACCCAAATTATAACTGTTAATTGCTGTATGTCAAGTGGTGACCTTGTGTTTGTTTCCTTTAAAACTATGTGTTGTACAGGATGATGTATCATATGGATATTTTTCAGCTAATAAAGAGACAAGTTTAAAATTTAAATATTGTTTCGTAAGCTGCCTGTGAGTTTGCTGCATTATCTCACACAGTTAAATGTTGGTCACTCCCTGTTTTCATGTTTGCACCTGCTCAGTCAGGAATAATACAAGACCTTCCCTTCTGCACCTTATTTAAGGCCCTTATTTCACTGCAGGTAATCCTTCATCCATTAGAACAGAGCTCATCGACCATTAAAAAAATGCCTGGTATTTTATCAAACAGTTTCAATAGCATGGTTGCTATGTAATCACATGCAAAGCCCACACCTGTATGGAAATACTAGGAACTGTCAGTTCCGGAGCCGTTTGTCGTGTTCCTTCAGTCGACTGTCGTGCAAACAAGTACATTAGGACTCAGGCTCATGTATTTGCTCTTCAGGGCCCAACCTTCTGTGTACTGTCAGTTGTGTTATGACAACAAAAAGCTTCAAAAGGAGAATTCATCTTGTTAATCTGCCCTCTGCTGGAGACTTTATTATTTCTATACATACAGTATACAAGGTGGGGGATTGGAATTTACTTACGTTTCAAATGATATATTTTACAAATCTTCAATAAATATTATGTATTAAGAAAAATGCAACGTTTTGAGATGAAATGGCTACATTGCAGAATAAGACAAGGCAGGTTTATTGGTATAACACATTTCAACAAGGTAATTCAAAGTGATTTATATAAAATATTAAAAGCATAAGAAGCATAAAAAATATGTAAGATAAAAAACATTTATTTTACATAGCTGGTGCCATTATTTTAACCCATTGAAGCCTATAAGCCTTTAAGTCTATGACTGTCATTTTATACTTAAAATTAAAAAAAATGCAATGTTACTTATACAGCTTTCTTTTCTGACATGATGGCAGACAACTTTTTTTACATTTTCAAAAAAGAAAAATTTCCAAGTGCTTCCTCTCATATGTCATCAATTTCTGACATGTATATATCTAGTTAATCATTCAAGTCTCTAGAATAATACCCCAAAAAGGAATTTGGCACATGGGATTAATACATTGTTTATGGGCAGATTTCTGCAGGCTGCAACTATATTAGCCATTCAAATTACATTTTATGCAAAGAAAAGAGTACGGATGTAATTATATGCATGAAATCTCTGAGTTTAAATGGGTTAAGCCTGTCCCTTGCAAAGTATGAACACATTAAAGGATATAACACACAGCAGTGGTGGAATAAACCCATTTTAGCAGAGCACATAGTAAATGTAGCGTATTACAGATGCTATATGTCAGTAAATCAGACAGAGGATGATGCCCTTTACTTTGGTGGCTTTATCCTAACTGAAGATCCTCTAGAGACCATGAACCCAGGGTACAGAGGCTGGGAGAATGTGGTCTGCACTCTGTGAAGCAAGACCATCTGACCGCAGTCGGACACACTGTGAAAGGACAGGATTCCTGCCATATGGTTCAGATACACCCCTACAGTAGAGGAGCAGGGGGAGGGTATGTTGGTTTTGACTTCATTGTGCCAGAAGGTGCAACCGTGTTTTGAAATAGAAACACACCAGGACCGATCAGTGATTCCGAAGGCACACTCCTCCAGCTCTGCCCCTTTATAGCACACAGCGAGCTCCACCCTGGGCCCCCTCCATTCAACCTCCCAGTAGCAAACCCCAGACAAACCTTCAGCACACAGCACTTGGTCATATATTGTAAATCTTTCTGGGTAATTCGGGTACGGCTGGATTTTTTTTATCCAGGTTACCTTGCTGTTTCCCTCAGAGAGAATCAGGTTCTTAAATGCCGTGTTGGGATCCAAACTGAGGGGGCAGGAATCTGAAATGCAGAAGTTATTATTATTAATATTATTCAGAGTAAACACCAGAAGCTCAATCAAATGTGTTTATGCTAAAGTTAAAAAGTTAGAAGTTATAACTCACAAAGGCAAAACTCTGATCTTGTCTTAAGCTCAGAATCAGCTTGAACTGAAAAACAGAATGTTTTTTTTTTTAATTCTGAGACCAGCACAGACATTTTGGAAGAATTGGCTATTTACACAGTTTGACATGATTCCAAGAAATAAACATGCATTATTACTTACTTGTGGCAGATATTTCTTCAACAGCCTCTGTCATGGTTTCCAGTTTCTCTCTCAACTTAGAGATGGACTTCGTCACAAAATCAAAACATACATCAACAACATCAAAAGGCTCGTCAAGTTCTGGACAGTCAAAAGTGGACTGGTAAATCTGGAAAAGGAGATACAGAACATAAACCGGAGCCCTTTATGTTAAATACTTCATGTATGCTCTTTGTCTGCCTGAGCACCTGCAGGAAATGAATGTGATCCTCCACGAGGGAGAGCTGCTTCAGTTCATCCTCTCTCTTCCTCAGTGATGACATGCCCTTCTCCAGCCGATCCACAAGTGCCTGAGCACGGCTCATCGCGTCTTTCTCCTGACTTTGAATCAGCTGATTGACAGCGCAACGCCTTTCACCCGCCATCAGGATTATCTCAGCATAGATTTTCTCATTTTGATCGGTCGCTGCATCTGCAGAGAACTGCCAGTACAATTCAAAATAAGGACAAATATCATGCGTTTTTAGAGTAAGGGCCACAAAAAGTAAAAAAAAAAAAAAAAAAAAAAGGGCGCACACATACAAAGAAAAAAAGTAGAGTTTGTGCACTAGATATATGCTCCCATGAGTCTTTAATGTTATACACAATTTACTGCTTTAATTGTTCAACAATATCACCTTTTAACAGTCACAATAATGGGCCCAAAACGGTACCTGGTGGTACACCACACTGATGGGAGGATATTTTTACTGTGTGGACTCTACTTTTTCTTTAAAGAAAGGAACATTGGACACAAGTCAGCTTAAAAAATGACAGTATACCTTCAGTGCTTTCATTTTCTGTCTCAGCTGCTGCAGCTGCTTCTCTTTCTCTTGGATTCCCTGCTGGTATCTTTGCTTTCTCTTTCCAAATTGTTTCTGAAAATAAAATCACAGTGTTAACCACTGATAGTTTTACAATTCACTGGCACAAGAATCAATACATTATAATATATCTTCCTGATTCTCTCGGTAATTAGTGCACAGCGCTCTTTAGAACTAAGCAGGCCATATGTAGATATGACAACTGCAGTAACAGCGTATTCACAAGATATAACTGTGGCCCAAAATAATATAAAGAAATATCCTTACTTGTTTCTGGTTCCTCTCTGCTGCAGCTGAAACAGAGTCGTGCCCTTTATGGTCATCCATCACGCAGAGCAGGCAAATGCACTGTCCATCACTTCGACAATAGACCTCCAGCAGCTTGTTGTGCTTAGAGCAGATCTTCTCTTGTAAGGAGGCAGCAGCGTCCACCAGCTTATGCTTTTTGAAGGCTGCAGACTCATAGTGAGGCTGCAGGTGAGTCTCACAGTAGGACACCAAACACACCAGACAGGACTTGACAGCTTTCAGCTTCTTCACGGTGCAGAAATCACACTCCACATCCCCTGGGCCGGCCTCAACCCTCTGGGGGAGGCTGAGTTTTGTCCCACTAAGTTTCTCCAGCATATCAGCCAGCACCACGTTCTTGTTGAGCACGGGTCTGCTGCGGAAAGTGTGTCTGCACTGAGGACATCTGTAAACACCACCCGTGCCCGGCCGGTCCCAGCAGCCACACACACAGGCCATGCAGTAGCTGTGGCCACACTGAAGGGTCACAGGATTCTTCAGGATGTCCAAGCATATCAAGCAGGATAAAGAATCTACTTCTTCGTAGCCTTCTGCCATCTTACTGACAGCACTTTCTCCTTCACTTTCGATTATCTTGAAATCGAAATTGTCTGCTAGGGGAGTGACTTAATGTCTTTGTGGTTTCTCTCCCTTTTAAACTAGTAACGCGCCTCTCACTTGATTCATAACTAACGATACTCCACAAATAAAGCTACCAAACAGAACTAAGAGTGGAAATATTGTATGTGTATGTTTATTGTATGTTAGTAATAGTCTTTCACTATGGGAAGTCCGCTTTCAAATTTCATCATATTCATTCCTATAGTATTGCGGTGTGAGGAAAACGCAAAACATGTTTCTGCAGCTTTGTGTGTCATTCTTAAACATCTTCAGGGACTACACGAAGAGATAATCTTCAAACCAATGGAAGGAGCACGGGAAGCGCACTTTCATGCGAGATTTGGGCGGAACGCGAGATTTCCTTTGTCGCCAAGGAAACGAAGGCATTTTTTTCTCCTCCTGGTGATGTTTGTGCAAAGCAGTGAGGATTTCACACGATGGACCTACCGGAGACGGTCCGAAAACGTTTAGAGGACTTTTCTCGGAATGTTTTATTTGACCAAAGTCGGACTCAGCCTTTTTCAAAAGAGCATGACACGTTTTTGCCGCACGGTAAACTCAACATGCAGCTGGCGTAACGCAGGACTTAGCATCGTGGGAGCTAGCAAACAGATGTACACGTAGATACCACATCCAGGCTTGTCAGTCGCGTCAACACGGTCGCCATCTTCTACCGGGGGTCCTGACCTCAGTGCATCCGATCGACACTAATGGCAGATTTATGTGCTGCGTTTGGATGTTACCATGAAAGAAAAAAGTCACCAATACCAAGCAACAGGGTTTATTTTTAATATAATACAAAATATAACCATATTTACACCTTGTGATCATTTTCACACTCGTACAAAATGCGTATTGCTGATTTTAATCATTGATAAACCTGCTACCTCGGTGAACTCGTGCAATAAGCAACCTTATGAGCAGCTTCCCCCGACACAACATGGCGGCTGCGCTGACGCATCGTTCCAAAGGACAGCAGGGGGCAGCATCTACGCGTATATATCCATGGCTAGCGATAGGGTAACTAGTGTTGGCTTTAGAATTAGGCTCTTATTTTTGGCTTAGTTACTATCACGTGTTAAACATGAGCAGTTTCTTCTCTCTCAAAGTCTGTTCCGTTGGGTTTTGTTTTCAGACAAACAGGTTCTGTCCAGTCTCCCCCTCCAGATGTCTCTGTTCTTCAACATGTGGTTCTTTCCCTTCTGGTTGATCAGTGAGGCTGTGATGCTGCAGCTTAAGGTAAGAGAGCTGAGGATTGAGGAGTCTGGCAATGTAAACATATAACAATATAACACATTAGAAAACAGCGCCACACCCTCCTGCACCAGCAGACACAGGGGCTGTTGCTCCACTAAAAAGCTGCTGCACTAGACAAACTATATGTAATTATTTCTACCAGTATCCTGCCTTACCAGAGTACTACAAGTTCATCCTTGTCACTGTCCTCATCCTGATGACTCTGATCGAGGCCATTAGGCTATACCTTGGTTATGCTGGGAACCTGCAAGAAAAGGTAACAGCACTCACAGGCACATACAGTGTGATTGATGTAGAATAAACACACAAATGAAGAGAACATTTCCTCCAGTGAAAAAGACTCACATTCATGTGTTTTTGGAAGGTCCCAGAGCTGGCTGGATTTTGGCTGCTGAGCATCCTGCTGCAGTTTCCACTAATCTTGTTTCAACTGTTTAATGAAGCCATTCTCATACAGCCCCTGGAGAGAGGTGTTCACATAGTGCTCGCCATTTTTATACTCACGCAGGTACGATTAAATTCTGTTTTTTATAAAGTGACTATGGAAGTTTTTCCATTTCCACACTTACATCTCACACAACTTTTTTACTATCACTGATTTAATTTAAAATATATTTCTTTTCCTTCCCAAATTATCCAGGCCATCTGTGGATTTGTGGCGCTCCGGGACATGGTCAGACACACAGGAAGCCAATTTCACCTCCAGCAATTTGACTGAATTCTCCAACTCTGACTTCCTTCCTCCACCAAAACACCTCCTAAGCCTTATTTATTCATTTCACAAAGTGCAGACTTAGCAAAATGGGAAATTTACAACAACTGATTTTTAAAGAGAAGAATTAAATTGTTATATTTTTGTATTTTACTAACATTACAGTATATTCCATGGATTTTACTGTTGTTTTTGCAGTGTTGCAAATGAATAAAATTTACATTACACACAGTCTTTGCATCATTTATTAGACAGCTAATGTACTGGGTCAGAGACCCTTAAGAAAATAGAAATATGATTACACGTATGACAAAAATGTATTTTTAAAGAGTATTAACGTTTAAAAGAGACAAACAACAAAGTTTGTCATTGGAGAGAGAGTACTTTTAAAGACATTTCCACATGACCCGTGTTATATATCTGTGTGAATGGTAAGATAATGACATAGCATATCTGTTGAAATTGTAGTGAAATTAATATTCTTCTGCATTCCACAGAAGAGGTTCACTTCACTGCCCTGAGAGGAGAAGATAAAAATCATCCTGTAGATTCAGGATGATCACTTTTGTGCCCTATGGTGGAGCAGACTGCGATGTTCTTGTGACAGCTGACTCCTCAGGAGCCATATTTATTAGTCTTTCTCTTCCAGAGCGATAATACCCAATGTCCTTAGCCTGAAGCCTAGCAAGGGTGTTGCTCCGTGGAAGATCCAATTTCATGAAGCCTGAAGACTTCGAAAGAGGGGGTAAAACAACTTTTTTTCTTCTGTTTTCTCCCGTCTCCATGCATAGTCTCGAGGAAATTGAGAAAGAAAATGGAGCACATTAAAAGAGGTATAATGCATAATGCTTGTAATATTTTGTATTAAGATTCATATTAAGATTTCATATGTTGATAACATCACAGATTATTTCCCAATTTAAACTGAAATGGAAAGAATTGAGCATTGGGTTGACCAGTGACAGAAGCTGACCCAAGTGATCAAGAGATATCACAATAAAAATAAAATTACTTATTTCCTCGTAGGTCCGTGCCCCTCAGTGTGGGCACAAACAAACTGCTGCGAGGTGCAGATGGTTTTTGGGCGATGTCAGGGGTGAGATCTCTGTGGTTCTGCTCTCCAAATGGCATACATCTCATCAATGACAAGCTCACTAAATATGACAGTTGGGTAAGGAAGAGAGAAAAACAAGGTTAACCAACATTGATCAATCATCCTTTTTTAACTGTATCCCTAGAAAAATCTTTATTTCGCTATAAACTACGATATATTATATGAGAGCATATGAAATAGCAACCTGTGGAAGATCCTTCCTGTTCCTCAGTCTGCCCTTTGGTTCCGTTTATGTCTGCATGTGAACCGGATGAATCCTCTGGCACAAAGTAACGTTCAGACATCTGGAAAGAATTTCTATCTCTGTAATCATGTCGGCCATTAAACTTGTCAGTGGTGAAGCTTGACATCAGGCAATTTGTTGGAACAATGTCTGGGATCGTCTTGACGAACATGAATGAGGGAGACCTGCCATGGAGGGGACATAAAACATGTTTAGTCTGAATGTGCCTCCACAAGAATTTATGCACCGGATACAATTTCACAAGGCGTTTTACCTGCGAGGTGCCACCAGGGAGGATGGCAGCCCTGAAAAGTGAGATGAGTTACACAACAAGAGAAAGAATATCTACAGCTACTTGAACTGACAGAACATGAAACTTTGGACTTTTTAAAAATTAATTTTATTCAGCATTCACTTCCATCTGGAAATGCTTTTTGTGCAAACCAAACCTCTGTCATCTTTGTAGGAGATGAAAGATGGCCGGGGGCAGTGATGCTGCTGCTGCTGTTTGGAATGTATGTAGCTCTGTGGCCAGAGAAAGATGGTGTTTATGTGCAGCAGCTGAGAGGATTTCCACTTTTCTGAGTCCATGGCTGGGTCTTCTGTGAAGGCAACCAAACATAATGTTCACTATAACATCAGACCTATCCTACTATTTCCATGGATGAAAACATCTCTAATTCCACTGGAGGCGATTGTTTATGTATTGGACAATGTAATACTAAGTAGTAATACTATGTATCTGCTCAACCTTCTTCTGTTCAGTAGATGCAGAAGTAAAAAAAGGAGATGTAGAAGTGAAAAAAACAACATCATTAACCATTAGGTACAAAGTTGTGAAGACACACCTTTAGCAAGGCTGGGACTCCACAATAAGTGTTACCTTTGTGAGATGACATAGCTGCGTATGTGTTGTGATGTGAACAGGCTTTTCCTTGGCGATGTGGGTTTGAGGCCTTCATGTCTCCCAGACTATCATCCTAAAAATAAAAATAATCTTATAGGCAAATGACAGGTAAAATCATAGAATTTGATCAGTTGAATTCAGTGTAAGGGTAGTATTGGAAAATGTAGATTCCCATTATATCCATCGAATAAAGTGTTGAATGGGGTATATGATCACATGCCTGTAACTATCCAATAAAATGTGGGCGACCAAATATTTGGTAAGGAAAAGTGTATTTTGTGAGGCAATTAAATCTGTATGGGTCAGTAATCTGTACCTTGACAGTGTTACAGCCCCGCCACAGGGTCACCTGGCCCCCAGAGTGAGTAGCGGCAGCAGGGATCCTACTTGTTCTCATTGGAGACTTTACCTTCACAAGCAAGTGAATGTCATCAGTAGGAACTCAGGAAATGTTCTCATTTTGGTTTAACTCACTCCACTTCATACCTGCCGGTTTTTCTTGTGTCTTCCAACAGGTGTCTCTTTGACAATCTCTTTGACTGCGTTCTCATTGGGAAGGTTTGACTTCTGCAAAGAACAATCACTCATCAGACTGTTGAAACTGAGTTATGCATTAATCATTTAAGTGTGTGCACTGACCTGTGAGTGTGAGTTATTCTTTACTCTCTCTGGTCGCAGACGGTTTCTCTCTTTGTGACTCTTCAAGCATTTCTTTTTCTTCTTCACTTGAGTGTTCTGTGGAGTAGCACAGTAGCAGGTGGTATACTGATACAACATAAGATAATTCACAACTGTTTTTTTTCATGGTGGATCCTGAGCCTAATTAGTCAGAAGTAATCTGATTGGATATTGGTTACGGGATTGAATTAAATCTTGAAATTGGGTTGGAGTCTGAACTCCAATTAGATCACATAGTCCAGTCTTTGTTTGAATCTGAATCAAACCTTCAGTATGTGTTGTTCAAAATATTTTAGCAGGATCAGGATGCCTATGATCCGAAAAAACTGGATTATCCTGATCCCAGCAGAAGGGTGCATATTTATATTTTGCACTTGATTTACATACATATTAAACCTTTCAGTACAGTAAAGAATAATCTTTATTTTGTTAACTAATGGATGTTTATAATTTTAATGAATTAAATCATTTTTCATTGTTTTTAGAACAATCTGTATTTTATATTATTAAGTTGTGCCACAACTGTATCTCATATGTTGTATTGTTTATGTTGTTGTCTCATCAAATTAAAACACTTAAAGTGACCCGATGCTGGATAATCTACCTATTAATAATTGGATTTCCAAATCCAGATCATTTTGATTCAGATGGAGATTACTTGATCCAAATGTCAGATTAACCTTGCAAAGAAAATAAATCACTAAATTTGTTAAGTTATTATTCTGTTGACGTGTACTCTGTATACTTCTGGATGGACGTGTTGTGGCTGGTCAAGCAGATGAACTGGGAGTCCATCAGAATCCGAACTATTTGAACCACTGGTGCTGCAAAAAGCAAACAAAGATTCCAAAATGAATGAGACAGCCCCATTACTATTCACAGAAAACAATCTCACGAAAACGGTGTGTCCTAAAACCATATTTCCCAAACAAGGTTGGCATTGGTATTTTATTGTTAAAATACTATAATCAAAGTTTAATACCTGGTTTCCAAATCAGAGACCGATATTTTACAGGAAGTACCCAAATCTTTGGTCAACCTCTCTTCCTTTCTCAACAATGCTGTCAGCTCATTTAAACAATATGCGGTCTGAAAAAGACATGCACAGGGGAAACAAACAAAGGAACAAAAAAAAGTTCAAGAGTCAAGCTTTAAAATAAAGTATTCAGGTATTTTTTCTAAACTGAGGAGTTCAGACATGCTGCTGCTTAATCTCACCTTTGTTGGATCAGGGTCAAAGTAGTCTAGCAAGCTGTCACAAAAGTAAAAGCCCAGTGACTTCAGGTCTCGAGTAGTAAAATGTGTTCCCCTCCTGTCACCTAATCCACACATGATACATTCTCTTACATAAAAATGCAAACATTGACATATAAACACGCAAAATCAAAAGTATGAACTGACCTAGTGTGGAGCCTCCAAAGGTGGCCTCCATCGTGTAGCTGTTTCTGATGCCAAGTCTCCACATGGCGATTCGGCCTGTTCCCTCTTTGCTCTTCTGCACACGAAACTTACAGCTCTTGAAGGAGAACTAAAGAAAATGACATTGTGTATACACAAATAAATACCAAAGAATACAAGAAACAGAGTGAAAATTGTAAGATTGTGTTATATATAAAACATACTGGTGAATGCAGTAAGCATTACATCTAGTACATTTGTGCTTGCCAGTGTTTGCAAGCTTAATAATATGAAACAAAAATACTGACTTTAGAATGTAAAATGCTGAATAAGTTAGCAAGAATGTTCCAGAAACCAAATATGGATTTAAGGGAGTCAAATAGTAGCTTGACCTTGTCGCTGGTATTCTTGCTCATCATCAGTGGAAAGACTCTCTCCTGAAGGGTAAGTGATGCATCACCTCGGTTGCTACAGCCGTACATGAAGGCATTGTTTTTACGGTTGTGGCCATGAAAGTCACAGTAAAGAACCACATCTGTCTTAGCCATCAACCTGTGGAAAATACAGCACCACAAGGGCAGAGAGTTTCACTTAGAAAAAGTTGTGATTTGTCAGTTTTTCCTATTCAAAAAAATGTAAGAGAGAAAGAGAACATACAAATGTAATACGTGCCATGTTTATGAAGCTACGTTGGAAGTTTTTCATGACACAATTCACAGTGGAAACTAAACGATGCAGTCTGTGTTCATCATAATAAGATGAGGGTTCATCTTGTTTGTTCATTTTGTTGTCACATTATCACTCAAATTCCTTATCTTCCAGATATAACAGTCTCAAATCAAATAACACAAGCTGGTTGCTCACTGTAACAATTGGAAATAATCATTTTCTATACTATGTTATCTTAATATTAATAAACAAAGCCTTAAAACACTTGACTTGCGCAATCCATATATCTTACATAAACAAAGAAAAGAAGAAAAAAACTACAGGAAACACTAAAATACTGAATTTCCACACATGTAAAATGTATATAAAGTTCTCTAATAGGAAATCCATCTCAAGCAGTGACGCTACTGTATGTATTTGTCCATGTCTCACCTTTCCACCATGTCGTGAGTGTGCCACACACAGGGATAGGAATCCCTGAGCAATGTGTTGTAATTCCTGTTGAGGTCCCTGCCTGCCAGAGAGCAGCGGTAGTTACCCACCACCACACCATCTGGGTTCAGCATGGGCACCACCTGCAGCACAAAGGAGGGAAAACAACAGATGAAAGCAGAAACTACCATCCTAATCAGAGACTTCTATAATTCTTCAATGGTGTATTTGATAACAGTATAGAACATATAACATTTAAAATATGTTAACACACAACCTCATCATTCTTCTCTCATCATTCTTGAATTACCATTTAGACATATAATAAATATATGTATATGAATATATTAGAATATAATGATCATGATGATAAGGCAGATATGATGCTATGAGTTTGAGTTTCCTCACCTTAAAAACAAAGGTGTCCCTGAGTAATTGAGCGTCATCCGAATCCCCAAGCAGAAAGTCCAGGAAACCCTCCATCATCCAGGATGCGTTGGTTTCTCCAGGGTGCACTCGGGCCGTCACCACCACAGCTTTCTTGGTGCTGGCCTCCATCTTGCTGACCCCCTGGGACGTTATAGTTGCCATATACACTGCGTTCCCAGCAAGGCTGTGGCACAGCACCCGCAATTTACAGAACGATGAGACTGCCGGGTCGGAGGAAATACGCCTGAGATAGCGCTGAAGGTGTGAATAAGTGTAGGGGTAGCAGTGAGCCAAGTAGCAGGTGTCTGATTCTTGAGGGAACTGGAGAGTCCAGGTGAGTGAGTACAGGGCAGTGGTTTCTTTGCTGTTGTCTTTTGAATTCTAAATAGAAAGAGAGATGAGGCTAATGAAGAGAGTGTTGTGAAGTGTTCTTCAGCAGCTTTGTGATTAGACAATAGATTACTGATTTAAAACAGGTTTAAATAATCTATTAGATTTAATTCCTGACATTAAACTTTCCAACTCATGTTGATACTGAAATAATACAGATCCCCCTACCTGATTGTAGTTGCGGTAATATCTTATATTGGAACCGGTTCGTTGCCATCCAACACCCTTCTCTTTGGCAGCCCTCTCAGAGTAGAGCAGTGGTCTCATCCCCTGAGAATACAGGCTGCTGCTCTTCATCAGGTTGATAATAGTGAAGCTGTAGGTCACTCCGGCCTTCATGTTCCTGACCCTGAAGTAAAACCACTGCGTGTGCTTTCTGGTGTACATGTCTGTGCGCAGGGTGAGCTCATAGTCATAGACACCTCTGGACAAGAAAGAAAGATGGGTGGAGTGAAAAAGAGAGAGAGTAATAACCGATAGTGACAGTCAAAAATAAAGTAGTTGAAAAGCGGTGAAATACTCACACTTGCACAGCCTTCTGAAGGTTCCCACTCTCAAATCTTGATTCAAACTCAAGAGAGAAGTCTGTTTGACTGTCATAAGAAGTGGCGTTGGTAATGGGGCCCCTGGATCCTCCGACACGAGAGTATGAGAAAAAGGGATGCTTAGTGGCTTAAAAGAGTGAGGAAAACAGGGAAAAGGGTTCATGTTGAATGCTAAATTGTTCAAAAACACTTTTAATAAATATGTCTTTGTCCCTTATGTGGTGTAACACTGTTGAAGGAAGGCACTGAAGCCACCATAATCCTATAAATAAAACAAACAGCAAGGTGGTGATAGCAACAAGAACTACACTTTTTAAAGCAGAAAATTGCTGTCAAAACTTACCATGATTGATGCAGTAAACCACTTTCCCCCTCTCCTCTCCAACTGGCATTGGTGTCCTCTCATGTCCTGTGGGCTGGTAGAAAGGCTCCGGCTCTGGAGGCTCCCACTCTGTAACACAGCAAGGCTTAAGGTGTCAGTAAGTGTTAAGAGGAACATTTTCAACTGTGTTTTTATTTTATATTTTGCTTCTTACATTTTACTCAACACCTTTGCGCATATGAGTAACATACAAGATAATATAAAGGTCCTAATAATATTACCAATGTGATGGATAGCTTCGCTGATGACCTCACACTCTATGGGCCAGCGGGGGCAGGACAGAGACGAGAACTTAACCAGTTCCAGTGGTGCCCTGAGGCTCAACCTAGGTCGGCCATCATGAACATCAACAAGGAGCTGCTTGGTCCGCAGTGTTTGACTTAAGTTTATGGATACTGAGTGGGCACATGAATCACAACTTCAATATATATATATATATAAATTTCAGCAAGTTAAATTCTACATACACTAAACATATATATAAATACTGCCAATGTAGAAAATAGCTTACAGTGCGTCATCCCTGCTACTCCCTTCTCCTCTTTCTCTGTGTTTGAGTCATTGACGTCATCACTGTCAGATTTGTCCATTTTGTATGAATTCCACCAATTCCTTAAATTCTTTATGGTTGATTCCATGGTTGGTGTTTTCTCTGCCTGATGAGGAAACAATAAGTAAACAAACTTTTAAATTAGACTAGCTCTTAAAGAGGTCTCATTTTATCTCTTATCTGTATATCCCATTCTAAAATATGCCTGTGGTCAATAATACACTTTGTGTACAAATACAGCATGAAAGAAAATGATAACCAAACTCACATGCTAAGTATTGTTGGGATCTCCCACAGGCATCGATGGATGTACTGAATGTCCTTTACTGGAGTAAGGGAAAACAGAAATACTCTCATAAAAAAAGTCCTGAACTGAAAATGTTATCTGAATAAAAGTACATAAGTATTATCAGAAAAATGTACTTAAAAGTATAGAAAGTAATTTACATTTATTTCGTTACCCCTATGTGTCCAGTTTAACACGTTTCACTAACGTTAACGAGCCTTTTCCTAAACACGTATTAGCTTAATTTAAGCACAGCTAGCACGCTGCTCTGACCATTTTATTTTAACCATTTTAAAATATTTACCGCTGTCGATGTGTGGCAGACACTTACCCTGCTACAAGTGGAACCGTCGGTTCACGAGGTTGCGAGACGTTGCCAGGTAACCGACTGCCTCAACACACGGTTTCCATAGAGATTACGTCATTGACGCAGTTACAGCGGAGGTTATTGTTCTGAATGGCATTGTACTTGAGTAAAAGTAGATAACTAATCTGTCCAGAAAATAACTTTTCTAGAAATTAAAGTCTCCTCTTACGATATAACGGTCTCAATGTATCTGATATTTACTGTATTTAAGTATAAATACTATTTTGATAATGTACTTCAGTATGGAAAGTAAAAGTGCAAGCAAATGCAGTTACTATAAAACCAGTCAGAATTTAAATAATTAGTGTTTATTGTCAGTGTTTCACTGGAGGTTTCAGGATTCATCACACTAAATCAGAATTAGCTTTTAAATTCTTTTTGGTGTCATCAGTCATGCTGGTATCTGGTCTTTTTCATGGCAGCCACATGGACATCAAATACAAGATAAAGACAGTTGTTAGCCATGATACTATTTAAGGTTCTGTTCCATTTTGTGTAGTGGAGGCTAGCAAGCACAATACCAGCACCCTGACTATCTGACCGAATAGGAACCTTAATTTTTAATGCAACTGCCATGTAAAAAAACAAAAACATATCTATTGCTGTCTAAATGTGCGGACGCGACTCATTTGTCATGGTGTATTAGGATTACTCACAATCAGACCCCACTTTCCAATTATTTTATACCCAATAAAGACTAAAGCATATAAAAAGCAATGACTTGGAAAAAACAGTTTTAATAACTTTTTTTTTACAAAATGTACACATTCAGAGACATCCCCTCCCAAAAACATGGATTTTCCCCATTATACATTTTATGTACACAGTTGTAAAAACGCTATTTAAAATAGACAACCCTTCCGAACAAACTGTGGTGGTTGTCAACATGGGGCCTATACAATATGGTGAAGCATTTTGAGGAACTCTAAGACATTTGGCACATTTACATTAGTGGCTACAAAAAAAAGGGAAGGACATTCAAACCCCTCTGGTGAATGGCCTGCCATGTAAGGTCCTCTACATGTCTATCATAAACCAAAAAAGGTAAAGAAAGTCCATAGATCCTTAACCAAAAACGTGGAAGGAAGGATGACCTTATAGTAGCTGTCGGAATAGATTTTAAAAAATTTTTGATCGAGGAGCCTATGACCCAGGCGGGATGTTACGTGTTATTCAGCTTCCTCTTTTTCAGTCGGTCCCTCCAGTCATCAGGAAGTGATTCAAAGTTGGCATTCTTTGACGCTTTTCCTCTGGAGAATTAAAAACATATAAAAAAGTCAGGAACCATGTCAGAAGAAACCATCTTTTGAAGAAATAGACATTTACTTTATTCAGAGGAGGGGGTGAAGAGTGCAAATTAGATAGCAACTTACGTCAAAAGCTGCTGCTGCTTCCACTCCTCAATACCCTTTTTGTTAAGCTGTTCTCGGTCCTCATCACTGGAGCTGTCCTTCTCTTCTTCTTCCAACTCTTTCTGGATGCTCTGCCACTTTTTCACCAAGGAAGGCATTTTGGTCTTGCTCTTCTACAATGAGAGACAACAGGGAAAATGCTTTGTCAAGAGGGAAGGTTACACTGCAGGTTACTTTGATTGTGGGATTTATTGGAAGCATTGGAATAGAAAGATGTCTTGATTGTGTAGACTTCAAAATTGTAATTAAAGAAAATCAATCCAGGTAGATAATACTGGACATTTTTGTGTCCAGTATCATGTATGTACTCTTCATCTTTGGTATAGATAAAAAAGGGAACTCCAGTACTAACCTTATCCTTTTTGACTTTCTTTGTCTTGTCTGTGGGCAGAGGTTTAGGTCCAGAAGGTTCAAGGGGTGGCTGGGGTGGTGGTGGCAGTGGTGGTTGGGGGGGTAGGGCTGGTACAGGTGGGAGGGGCGGTTCACATGGGACCAAAGGGGCAACGACAGCTGGCACACCCCAGTATGCTGTTGCTGCCATTATGGGAGCTACAGACAAAGAGACAAATAAATCATACAGTTATTGGATTTTCTGTTGGAAAGACATTTCCAACAGAAACTTAATGGTACCACATTGTTGTGCCTTTTTAATTGAACCAGCTGGAACATTTTGCTGGGATTAAAACATAACACATTACAGTCTTGTAATAACTTTGTATTGTTAAATTAGACAGTTCAAATTAGGACAATAATGCAGGCCCAACACCTGCCACGCCAAGGGACACCACCACCTAATGTCAGTGGCTGCCTCAATGCTGCAGAACAGATCTCATGGATATCAGGGTTGTTCCTAAAATGTGCACAAAAGGGCAAACATAGACCTCAATTATGATTATTTACACATGTAGTAATATAGTGTTTACCTGCACTAGCAAATGGCTGGGTGTAGAGAATGGGACTGCTGCCAATAGTTATGGTTTTATTCAGTTGACCAGCTTTACGCTTCTGAGCCTTGCCCAGAGGTCCCGAAGGCTCCAGAATCTGCTTGAATGACAAGAAAATATAACAAAATGAATTTATACACAAAACAGCATTGAGGTCTACAAATACCAGAGTGCACAGAGTAAAAGAAGACACAATAGCTCCATACCTTTATATTAGAAACACCTGGCGGTAAAGGAGGCCTTCCACTTCCATCTTCCTCAGTTCCAGGCGCTGGAGGCTCCCCGTCGTTGTCGTCATCCATCTCCATCTCCACCTCCATGATCTCTCCATCACTGTCAGCAGGAGGGGGAGGAGGCGGAGGTGGTGAGCCCGGGGGAAGAGGCGGCGGCGGGGGGTAGCTTGACGGAGGTGGAGGTGGGCTGTCAGGAATAGGAGGTTGAGTTGGGGACCAAAACGATGCTGCTGCTGCTGCTGCACTGGGCTGAGGAGGTGCTGTTGGTGGGGCAGCAGCGAGAGATGATCCTGTGTTTTACAAAAAAGGAGTAATGATATGAAATGTGATCACAGCATTATGTCAAATTATAATGCAGAAGTATTCACAGAATATTAATATATAAATAACTTTGAGGTCACTAATGAAGTCATTGGACAGGCTGTCATAATACTGACCTGTGACCCCACCAGTAGATACAGAAGAGGTTTTGCTGTCCCCTTGGCTGGAAGGCTGTATCTGGGCAGCTTGGTTGCCTTTCAGATCCTCCTCCTTGTCGTCCTCTGTTGGGAAATCCCACTGGGAGGCACTGGTCCGGTCGTTCACATAGAAATACCGCCTGTGCTCTCTAAAGAGTGGGACAACAGAGATAGAGGGCAAGAGTCTCAATGGCCGGCCTTGCAACTGGCTGACTGGCATGATACCCTGGGACAGTGAGACAAGGGAGTGGACATAATTGTTGGGGGCAAGAGTGTTGGTATGGCCAGCTTCTTGAGCCATCCAAAAAGAAGGGTCTGATTAGAGAGTGATTATGGTGTGGATAAGGAACCCACCTTGCTCTCAAAAGCAAATAAAGCAAAAAATATCATCTCTAGGTCCTGAAAGTAGCATTCAGCAGCTGACACCATGGTTGTCATACATGTTCCGTTTTAGACAACCATTCCCTCCCAGACACAGGAAGACGCCAGGGAGGAAGCACCATCATCAATAACCATAAGTCAGAAAATAACAAGCACACAAAGTCAACTTGTTTTAGATCAGAAACATTTTCTCTCAATCAAGAAAAATAAAAAACAGGAAGACATGAAATAGAGTTGGTCTGACCTGCTGGGTTCCCGTCATTGCTCCATCTTCACCTCTTATTTGATGCATGACACTCGTCGCTTCCGGGGCGTCACTCTGTCTGCATTGCATTCTGGGGGGTTGTAGTCCTGTAAAGTGCAAAGCTCGCCCGCGCAACCAACCTTCCTATTATACCTCCCCCTCCCAAATTTTCCACTGACTCGACCCAAAGATCAGTCTACAAATGCCCTCACAGTCTGTTGCAGCAGGTATATTTAACAGGAAGCAGGCTGGCCCAGAGTGGATGCTCCCTTATCAGTACGTGAAAGGCACAGTGCCAGGACTGCATCACAGAAACCGGAAGAGTCTGCTTCTGGTTTGTATTTTGATCCACTCGCATTGGTTTAAGCTTCTCCCCAAGTCATGTAACAAAGTCTGCAACCTCGGCACTGAGGGAGGTGTAGTCACACGGTAAGATTTGTGGGGGACGTGGGAGTTTAGAGATGTGAAAGGTAAGGAGCGCGTACCTGTCCCAGTGGCAGGACCAGCCTTTAGGGGTGGCGTTAAGTTCGTAATATTTTATGTGTTCAGCAGCTTCCTGCAGCCTGCGGCGGAGATAGACCCCATTCAGAGCACCCTCCCTCCAGTCAGCAATCCGTGTCTGGGGGTGCAGAGAAAAAGACAAAAACAGAAAAAAAGGGGTGCAGAGTGTGAGAGGGGCAGTGGAGGAAGTGGGAGAAAAGAAAAGAGACATAAAGAACAGATGAGCCACAAGATAGATGAGTAGCACAAAAAGAGCAATTACAGTAAGTTTCGAGAATGACGTCAGATGATGGATTATAATGAGAATTTTAAATATTAAGTGCTGCCACATGGCTGAATGCAAAAATGATTTGGAACAAAATTAAGAATTACATATTTTAAAACTTTAGCACTGAGATAGCTACAACTTGAAGCTTGGATAACATTGCTTAGAAAACAAATCTTATAAAAAAAATGAAGGTTATCCTCTCACCTCAGTTTGTAGCAAAAGCAACTGAAAGTTTGAGATCGCCTTTTTGTTTATGCCTAGGAACTCCATTTTGCTGGTTAAGGTGTTGGCCAGTTCTCCGATCTGAAACTACATTCATTCAGCATTCAAAAACAAAAGTCTTAAAATAGGGATCATCACAATCATAATGAATTTATTAATTATTGTAACATGTAGGGGTGTAATGGTTTCAGTAATAGTTACAGCCAAATAAGCCATCGCTGGAGGTTTACATTTTTCGAAATTACACCCATAGTAACATTCTTGTTACCCTGAGCTCAGGCGTTTCCACCTCTTCTTTTGCCGAAGGTTTTGAAAC
This sequence comes from Lepturacanthus savala, assembly GCA_030544235.1. Taxonomy (NCBI): domain Eukaryota; kingdom Metazoa; phylum Chordata; class Actinopteri; order Scombriformes; family Trichiuridae; genus Lepturacanthus; species Lepturacanthus savala. The sequence continues at coordinate 21,465,726 of CM060465.1, forward strand.
CAGTTTCTCCTCAGAGTTGTCGGTTTCCTTGTCCTCCGCTTCTGCAACACTCTCTAGCACCTTCACAGGTGCTGCTATGGACACAAAAATAATACATTAAAGTATATTAGATTTGTAGGCACCCATGTCTCCAATAGCGTGTTTATGGTCATGTGGACTCACCCGTCTCCATGTTCTCCTGCACATCTGAGCTCCTACTGTTAGAATCAGGGCTGGGAGCGCTGGGGAAGACAGTTTTCCAGCGATTTTTCCTCAATAGACCACGAGATCCAGAGGCTTCTTGACTCGTCTCAGAACAAGGACTGGAGCCTCCTGCACTGCCATCACCCTCCTCCAGAGCCCGGAGCTCAGCCTAAGAGTCAGATTTAACGTTCATATGAGGTCATACTTGCATTACCATTTAGAGCTAATTTTAAAATACAACTGCTGTACATTAAAGCTCCATTCACACATGGAACTCTTCCCAGAAACTTTCCAGCATTTCCCCTGGAAAGGGTCATGTGCGAACAAATCTTTACAGTATTATATACTATATATACAGTATCTGTATAATTCTGTATTGTTTGTTCCTAGGAGCGCTACCATTTTCTACTGGATGCATATCAGTCATGTTCCAGCAACCAAAGCTGTTCACTGCCACTCCAGTTAATGCGTGTCTTTCTTCCAGACGCATTTTAAAAGTATCCCAGGAGCGGCTCGGCACTCTGCTCAAGATACATGCTAAGTCTATTTTTGACAGCGGCCATGCTGAAGTCAGGTCACTCTCACCGGAGAACATGGAAACCAGACAGGAAGTCGAACACAAGAAAAGTGCAGATTCCAATTGCTTTACTTGGACATTACATCATGATTGGTGGTGCTGAAGACACAATGGACGATGAGAGGTTCATCTGCGAAGACTAAAATCACCCAATTTTATATGCAATATGTATATATTTATGTACACACTGTCAGAGCTGCAAATTTCATTATTGAAAACCACTAGTGGTGCCTGCAAGGTAGGTGAGAAAGAGGCTAAGAACCAGGGAACTGTAATTCATACATCTTTTCGTAAGACAAGATAACGTTAAAACCTACCTTTTTCCTCTCCAGAGCCAGTTCCAACTCCATCGTGTCTTCTTCCGTCTCCTCCTCAATATCCGAGTTGTCCCCCAACTGCTTCTTCACACAAAGATCTTTCTCAACAGCAGGGACTGGGTCAGAGTCCTGTAGAGAGGGAGCGGGGGAACCTGTGGGACGGACACCTTCTCCGTCAGAATCCACACTGTTTTCAGGCTCATCTAAGCCTTTCAGCAGTCTTTTTCTCCATTTTTCCTCTGCATCTTTCACTTCAGAGGGGATCAGAGGACCGAGCAGAGATGCAGCCACTCCACGCCGCTCCTCCTCTTCACTTGTGAGGCCTATAACGCTCTCCATTACCTCCTTTTAGGCAAAAATGAAAGTGAGAGTACAAAAGTGAAATATTAACACTCAAATATGATCCTTTTAAACCCTGAAATCACATTTACACAATTTGCAATGATCTTCAATAGACATACCTTCACTTTGGTCTCTTTCACTAATATTGGGGCTGCAGCAGATGCAGCCTTCTCATCTGGGTAAAATCCTGTGTGGGCTGTACCATTCCCATTGACACTAAAGCCACAAAGGAATTACACGTTACTTTAATTGCCATCTTAACTTCTGTACTGAAGAGAATAAAATGAAGACTGAAAACCCATGCACTGCAGAATACTTCGAGTTCACAAAGCTGAGATAATATTCTGGACTGTGTCTGCCAGGAACCCCTACCTATTGGAGTACGGAGTCAGGGTTCGCACCTGATCCGCTAGATAGTGCGGTAGCTCCCAGGCAACCTCATTGGTCAGAGTGTTCCAGTAGTAATAGCAACCCGAGTTGTCATCCCATACCTCCTGCCAGTCGCCCATTTCCACACCCACTGGAATAAAAGTATTCACACAAGCGGTTTCAGAACAACAAAGCAAAGCTTGAGTGACATTAAATACCTTTTTCCATTTGCCACACAATTTTTTCTCCATTTAAGTGATATCCTGAATGATTTACTTAATGTCCAGCAATTTGAAAAGATTAATCACAATTTTATAAAAATTCTGACCTTAAAGATGTCAGGTGAATTTCAATGATAAAGCAATTAATTTATAAAGTACCTCAGTGATGTTGATTAAGTTGTATTCCAAAAATATTTATTAATTTTGATCAATATAAAAATATCAGTGTCTGATTCTTAGCACATTCTTTGTACACGTGTTGTTTGTTGTACAAGGAGCTTAGAAATTTATTTAGGAAGCTTTACAAGACACACAGGCAGTTACCTCCAGCTAACGAGTACTGAGTATTGTACTCGAATTCAGTACTTTGTTGATTCTGTCCTGCAACAGCAGTTGGCTGAGCATTAGCCTCAGGTTTGGGTGGAGCACCAGCCGGGGCTGAGGGATGAGTTGACACATCGTCTGAACTTGGCTGAGTGGTGATTGCATCAATTTCCTTTGGGGGGGAGAGAAACAAACATAAGAAATTTGTAATTTTGCCAAAAGCATGTTTAACAAAAATAATTACTAATGCAAAACTAGGGCCAAAAACTAAATCTACACAAAAGTAACCAATTCTAAAAATCAGAAAAAGCAGAAGCTCCAAAGGAATTGTCACTGATAACTGTCCAAGCCACATCAGGCCTACGGGTGCTGCCATCAGGGCTGATCATTTTCATACATGAATCCATTGGATATTTCTTTTTTATAATGTTTATAACCTGCAGTCACCTCAGTCAATAAGTATGAGGGGTGGCGGGACTTAGTTAATTGATTTCCCCTTTGTTTTGCTGCCTTTGGGACAGATTTAGCAACAGCTGTTAAATGTAGCATTGCCCTTCAATCACAAAAAAGAATGTGAAAAAGTAAATAACATTTACTTTGGTATGCACTTACAGACAAACCAGATCAGTGTTATGTTAGAATTGTTATTTAGTAAGCTTTAACCTCAAACATATTAGTAATAGGCACATGGGAACTTATAAAGATTAACTTTATCTTTTATATTTCTTGCACAATAACATTAGAAAAACACCACTATTGTTTACAAACCCACACACTAAAGCAGAAGATTATGATATGCAACAAACGATACTCACAGCCATAAAATTGGCTAATGTACTGTCAATGTCAGCCGATTGATTGTGTTGAGAAATTGCAGTTGAACGCTGGGAGTCTCCATCATCCTCTTCATCGCTGTCCTCATAGGCTCCAAGCAGGGACAACCCCTCTACAGGTGGACAAAAACATTCTGCTCACTCAAATTCCATCATTTTCTTTTCTTGGATCATTTGCTTAGGAGAAACAAACAAATATTACCTGTGGCCTTTACTGTGGGAGCCTTCATGTTTATTTGTCTTTCTCTCAAGAATCTGTTTATATCAGCCTCCTGTTCGTCTGCAAAAATAAACGACAGGCAAGGTCAATGTCGAGCAGCAAAACCTGGCCAACAGTGAGCAAAAACAACACTACAGTGGAACACCTTATTGGGTTTGATTAAAGGCTGTAACACTTTTAAAGTCTCTATATCCTCAGTAAATATCTAGGTAAAAGAAAGACTGTCCAGTAGGAACTAGAGGTCTATGCTTAAAATTAGAAAATGGGGCTAAATATCCGTATTTTAATTGTATCATGATGTACTGTGGGTATTTCTACTGTGATGAGTACTAATAGCCCATGTTAATTTGGGGTTATAACTATTTGACCTGTACAGATGTAACTCATCTTACAGCTATTTCTGATGCAACATATGTATTGTGTATTGTCTCTAATCAAACAAACAGACAAATAAATCAGAACCAGCATTCACATAGGAGCCAACAGTTGACATCAGAGACGATCATTCTTGAGATGAATACAACGACATAATATTTAAATTTCGACTATAATTAAATGTGGGTTAGTTCGGTCAATCGTTTTCGATAATCCTATTTTGGATTTGAATCCAACCTGCGAAGCTAAATAACAACAGGCTAATAAAGCTAGCTTAGCTCGTTGCTAGCCCCTTCGTTAGCATTAGCATATGGGGGAAATGTATGTAGTTTCAAGCTTTAAGTTAATGTAAATTTATTTATATATTTACTAGAGATAGTTTCTCCATATCATATATGAAGTATTTCGGCAGCTGCAGTAAATTGGTTAATTTCCCCCCGCGGGCCCTTTCTTCACACCTCCAGGATTTAGCTGCTGAAAACACGTTTTGTACCAAAAAAAATCACCATCTGATCCCGAGAGCCCTTCTTCTCTTTCTCCGGTATTTCCGCCGCGGAGACCGGGGGGTGAAAGCTGCAGGATCGTTCTCCGACCCACTGTTCCTCCTGTGAGACGACTTTTCTTCCTCATCACCGTCCGTCCGTCCGTGAAAAGGCCCAGCTCCTCTCTCTGCCGCTGGCGGAGCGCTCTGCCTTCACTTGGCTTTTTTCCTCCTTCATGTTCTTCTTCGCTTTTTTTTATGTAAGGCAGCAGCAAGAAGCTGCGTTAGCGCCACCTGCTGTCGGAGAGGGAACTACATGATATGACGGGAGAGACAATGAAAGTGCTGACAACTCACCGGAAGATGACTTTGGTAGAACTTAAGTCTCCTATGAGAATATCACTTGAGTAAATGTCCTAAAGTATTTGATATGTATTAAGAAGTTTATTTTGTCCACAAATTCTGAATATAACTAGTCATCAAGATAATTGTATTCTGTTATTAAATTACAACTTGACACTTTGTTTCAAATGTGACTTTGATGTTAGTGACTAAGACTATATAAAATAAAATCTTACTCAAAATTAACATTGTGAGAAAATATAATTCTATTTATTTTTTTCCAGAAATATTAAGGCATCCATTTTTAAAAAAGTGTAGTAAGTCAGTTTTTAATTGTAATTGCAATACACACACATGACTAAACCCGCAGTCCTTCAGCTGAATCTGTTACAGTAACATGACACTGAGAACATTATAACTAAAACATTATTGGAAATTAGACTAAAATTGGACTAAATCATGATGAAAAACTATAATATTCACATAAGACCAAATTTAACATCCTTGTCAAAATTAACACCAGCAAACCAGCACTGTTATCGACATCACAATCTTTTAAATTACACCTTTATTATAAGTTTCACACATTATTATATGAGAAGGAATACTTAGAGAAGAAAAATAAAACAGTCAAATAAATATTGAATGTATAATAAGCTATATATATATATATATATATATATATATATATATATATATATATATATATATATATATATATATATATACGCACTTTTCAAAATTTATAAAAAAAAAACAAAAACAAAAAAAACAATAGTAACGGTTGTTTTTGGCTATCATAAATGGTGTATTCTTTATGATTTCTTTAAAGAAAATATGCATTTCAAACTCAAATGTGAAACCAAACAGCACATTTATTCATCCTGACACACTTCATATCAGTTGGTGGCGCTGATGCAGAAAATGTGTTGTTAGCAACCGCCATTAAACCTGAAAAGATTAAGCAGAAGAAGAAGAAAAAAAACGAAAATAGGAAGAAGACTCGTGTTTTGTGTGTAGCAGCGGCTGTAACTAAAAGCTAGTTAAGTCGTCACCTACAGTAAGTCGCTAGAAAACCTCAACGTTCCACCTTAAAAAAAGAACAGGATGTTTTTTATTCGAGTGGAGTCACGGAGCTCGCGGCTCTAACCGGCAGTAACGAGACTGGTCATGGAAAGGTGAGGATAAGCGATTATGCAGCAGGGAGTCGCCCACTGATGCATGAACACGGAGATCCTCCTCAGCAGCAGCAGCAGCAGCAGCAGGAAGTCTCGAACAGTCACCGGAGAAGGTCTGTGTGCTCCGGACCAGACACGATGGGCCCGGTTCTTCACTGGCTGCAGGACGTCGCAGCGGTGACTCTGCTGAAAGCCCGGCGGACCCTGTTCCAGGCTGCCGTCCTGCTCTGCGTCCTGGTCCTGCTGCTGTGGGTGTCCGTCTTCCTCTACGGCAGCTTCTACTACTCCTACATGCCCAGCGTCAGCTTCTCCACGCCGGTGCACTTCTACTACACCTCGGATTGCGACGCCTCGGAAACGGGACCCTGTTCTTTCCCGACGGCCAACATCTCTCTCATCAGGAACGACCGGGACCAGGTGATGGCCTTCGGGCAGCCGTACCGCATTTCCCTGGAGCTGGAGATGCCGGAGTCTCCGGTGAACGAGCAGCTGGGCATGTTCATGGTGAAGATGACGAGCTACGCCAAGAACGGGAAGACGCTGTCGTCCGTGGGCCGGTCCACGATGCTGCACTACCGGTCCAGTCTGCTGCAGACCCTGGCCACGCTGCTGTTCTCCCCGCTGTTCCTGACCGGCATGGCCGAGCAGAAGCAGCTCATCGAGGTCGAGCTCTTCTCCGACTATAAGACGAACGCGTACGAGCCCACCGTGGGCGCCGTCATCGAGATCCAGTCCAGGCGCGTGCAGCTCTACTCGTCGCAGCTCCGCATCCACGCGTACTTCACCGGCATCCGCTACGTCCTCTTCAACTTCCCCCTCACGTCCGCGGTGATCGGCGTCGCCACCAACTTCGCCTTCCTCAGCGCGGTCGTGCTGTTCAGCTATCTGCAGTTCGTCTGGGGCGGGATGTGGCCTCCGGATCAGGTGCGCGTCCGCGTGATGATGGGAGACAGCACGCGCACCCAGCAGCGGAGGGAGGAGGCCCGGAGGCGGATGGAGCGGGAGAACTCGCAGAAGGAGCTCGACGCGCCCAGGGCGATCGGTTCGGCCGATTTCCTTGCGGACGACGAGCCGGTCTCGGTGGACCCAGACGAGCCCGCGGCGGCGGAGCGCGAGGACGAAGGGTCTTGTGACTCCAAAGGGTCGGAGGGGTGCCAGTCGCCTCCCCAGGGCGAGACGGTCCTCCGACAGAGACCCGGACCCTGGATGAGCCTGTGATTCATGGGACTGTTGTGTAGGATCGGGTCTCCAGAGACTAGACCACTTTTTAAATCGCCACAGACAGATGCATGACGGTGTGATTCTCATTTGTCTCGATGAGTTGACCTTTGGCCTCACGTCTCAGCTTATCTCAGTGACTCCATCACACCCTCTGACAGCATGGTGATGTTCAGTCAGTGTTTCATGGTGCCTGCAGCAGGACATGCGATGTTCCAGCCTCGGCTTGTCTGGAGAGATTTGGCTTTAGCTTCAGGCATTTGACCAACAAACCAGCTGCCGCGATTTATTACCGTGATTTCTGTAAGGCACCATTTTCTCACATTACGGTCAGCTTAGAGTCACACAACCTTATAATCCTCCCACACAGTTGCTTGTTGTTGAATGTAGCCTGGACTTGAACCAAAATATAAGCTTGATCACAAAGATAGCACAAACAAACCTTGTAATACTTTCTTTTTTTTCAGCAATTAGTTTTGGAAAATCTGTCCATAGATTTTCTATCAGTAGGATCTCTGTTTCACTTTGTAGAAAAGACGTGGCGGCGTGTGGGACCAGCCTGAGGATAAAAGGAATTTATTGCGTTGATTAGTCTTTTTTTCATCTCACAAAAGAGAGGTTCTCTTTCTGTGAGACTGGCGATTTAATTGCTGAGGCACATTTAGTTAAAAGAGCTGATGCGTTTACAAACTTTAGGTTCATTCCATCAGTTCTTACAGCACAGTTTACACTCTGCTGTCCAATGCTGTGAAAATAGTATTTATTGTGCTTTCATTACAGCAAAGCACCCATATATTTTAGATGACTCTTAAGTAACTTTTGTTTTCTAGTATGGCTGTTAATTGAAAATGTATTTAATATTTAGGAACATAATAAGAAGGATAAAGTTACTATGGTATTTTGAAGTTGCTGCTGGTTGTTAGAGCTAATGAAGAGAAGGTGAATATGCCCAGTGTCCATGTAGTTCATCTTTCCTTAAGAGGAGTTTAGGGTATAATTATGTTTATAACAGGGTAGCGCAAGAAAATTCGTATGATGTAGGATTTTTGTACCAAAGGTAAAGTTCTCATGATCTGTCATCTAGGGTCATGCCTCTGAAGTGACATGAGCAGGCCGGTTTATGTTTTGACACTGAATTGAATAAATAAATGCATACGTTGCTGCAATTCTCTGTCTTTATTGTCACAGGTGAGACATCACTGTCAGATAAACACACTTCAAACTACTACAATGTTTCTGTTTGTAGTTTTAGAAAAATCTCATTGTCCAGTGCTATAAAAGAAGGGATAACAAATCGTTAATTTAAAGTCCTGCGATCGCTGAGTTTGTCATGTTTGCATACTATAAATGATTTTCAGACCACAATCGGTATAGATGTAATGTAAAACCTCGGCTTCTGTCAGTAGGCATAAACCTGCTGCTTCTCATGTAGGAAAAAAAGCAGATTCAAATGTTTTTTGTAATTGAATTAAATTAAAGGTAGCAACCTTGAAATAATTCACTGTTCTAATACAAAATAACAGTTATACAATATCAAAGTTAGCCCCCAAATTTACATTCTAGTCATGACTTTCTTACATGCTACAACGTGGATATACACAGTACCCATGGTCTACTTTTATATATAAACATAAAATTGTGGGATAAGTCAGAAAAGCATTCAAGATAGATGATATATTGGAAAAAAAACACTTCATACTCTCACAATTATAGAATGAAACTGCATTTTGCTGTGACTGTCCATTAAAAATGTAATATGGGAAATTATATTCAGGTTAATGGAAATAATTGTAAGGTGTTGAGGGAAATTCATGGAAATGTTGTTTTGTGGGTTCTGTGCAGTACACCAGAATCAATCTTTAGACATTGTGTTAATCTTTAGAATGACCTAAACACACATTTAAGTTGCAGATGTATTTAATAGGAAGATGGATGAGCTGAAATACAACAGTAGTGCATTTCTGCAGTAAGCAGCCCATTTAAATCTATTTCCTTACGTTTTGTTAAAAATGACCCAAAATGCCCAGAAAGATATATTCTGGAATGATATTTAATCTGAATTTGAGAGCAGCATTTATAATTTTCTTCAAATCCGAACCTCATGGCAATTATATTAAAGTCCATTATTCAAAGCCACAGCCCCAATCTATCAGATGAATTATGCATTGGTCTGGATAAGGAGTGCACTAATTGACTCAACCCATCCATCACTTGTATTAAAACCTCGCTGTATTTAGCCTCTGCAGGTACAGATATTATCTCAGACCACTGTAATAAGAATTTGTGAAGCCTCTTCTTTGTCTCAATTCTGGCACTATAAAGTAAAAACTCATAAGATTAGAGAGTGGTGCCACTGTCCCCATGTCGCTGATTTAATGATTATGTTCATCTTGTTTGCATCATTGGTATCTGCATCTGAACATATTCTCACAGGACTGACAGCACAGCCTCAGCAATAACTAACTGCATATTCAATTTAATTGACAAGCATGAAAATCCTTCTGTATTATTGCCCTGAAAAGACACCACTAATATTCAATAAGTAGAAATACATGCTTGTCGGCATTGTTTTGATCACAGATATGCTGTAAAATCCATTAGAATTATGCATCTATGATATATGTACCATATTATAGATAACACTTGAACAAAAAACCTAAACCAATGCAGACTACAGCCTATTTACATTATTTAATTGTTAAAAAATTATAATATTTCAGATCTTATAAATAATCATTCAGACGCATACAGAGTTTTTCAAATTAAAATCTGACTCTAGCATTTTATACACCAGTAATCAAATGTATTAAACATAATTGTTTCAGGATTCAGTTTTTGTTTCCCTTCGCTGAATCTTTTGCACTAATAATTATTTTATGTCTTATATTAAAGCCGATATGATTGGCTTTACCATATATGGACTGAATGCCATCAGCATGACGTACAACACACCGATCTGCTTTAAGTGCTCCACTCAAGTGGCGTCCTTTGCTGCCAGGCCTCTCCACAGCTGAAGGTCACTTTGTTCTTTGACCCTAACGGTGGTGCTCTTCCTCGGGCTGATCCTCTGTGACCTCGTCTTTTGGGTCCGCTGCCCTTGACCCGTCGTCTTCCTGCTCGTCGTCCGAGCAGTCCGCCCAGCGCCCGACCCTCCTCACTCCTTCGGCCACCGCCGGGGCGTTGACACAGGGGTTATGGTCGTAGATGACCATTTTCAACCCCTGCATGTGAGACAGGCCTGGGAAGTGGCGTATTCTGTTCCGATCCACGTCGATGACGGCTAGAAACTGCATTTCCAGCAACACCGGAGGGAACTCTGCCAACACGTTTCCAGCGAGCCAGATGCTTCTCAGCTCTTCCAGCTGTCCCAGTTCTACCGGTAAACTATGTATCTGGTTATAGCCGAGGTGCAGGGTCTTGAGATTGGAGAGCTCACAGACCACCTTAGGGAAAACAGTAAAACAATTGCACTCTAACCACAGAGTACTGAGTTCCTTGAGGTCTCCTAGTTCTCTGGGGAGTCGGTAAAGCCTGTTGTTGCCCAGGTAAAGAATGCTGAGCTGGGGTAACCTGCAAACAGCTGCAGGGAGCTCCTCAAAGCAGTTGAAGTCCAGGGCCAGGAGCTGCAGCTTCCTCAGGCCCTCCAGTTCAGCCGGCAAGCTGCTGAGGTTGTTTTCACTCAGGTAGAGTTTCACCAGCTCGTCAAAGACACAGGCGGCAACGGGCAGCCGGCGCAACTGCCGACTGCTCAGGTCCAGGGTCCGGTCCAGCGGCATCTCCTTCAGGTCCCCGACGAGGAAGCGTTGGCAACGCTCCGAGGGTATGAAGGCGATGACACCTCGCATGGCGTTCCCCATCTCTGACACACCACTGGTCCTCCACGTCAATTTACTGTCAAACGAGGGCGTCCTCTGAGGCAGGCTGTTGGCGTCTTCAAGTGCATTCCACGGTGCTCCATTAAAACCCACCACCGCCACTCTGGAGTTATTGATCTTGATAATATGCAAAAGCAAAAACAATTTCGTAATTACAATGTAATACACTCCGCCTAGCAGCAATCAGATGGTTGTGATGAAAACACATAAATAAATAAATTACACCATAAAAATGATGTGTGGGAGTTATTAACAGTAAAAAAAAAAGCATCACCACTTGTCAACAAGCAAACAGGAAACATCATAAGCATCAACATGACCATAAGGATAAAACACCTACTTTCTACTGTCCTGCTGATGTCCATGACTCTCAGCATCTCGTACAGTAAGCCATGTGTTTATCCAACTTAATGAGCTGAAACCGTATTGAATTCCCTGGGCAGATATTCCCCAGTGCAGTGCTGTCCTCTCACTATCTCTCAGTGGCTCTGAGCTTCACCCTGACTTTCAAGGCGATAGCAACCACTGGCTGCTCTCTCCTCCCCATTTGTGCCTAATGACTTTCCCCCCTCTTCTTCTCTGAGATGACAAGAGGTGGGAGAGAGAGAGGCGGGGAGGGGCAGGGTGTCACGGATAAGCATGAGAAGCGCTCTCTCTGAAGGAAGAGCAGCGAAGGTCATTTACGCTCCTGTTTTAATCGGGCCTGGACGGAGTTCTGGGTCTGTGCCACCAGGCCGAACAAGTTGGAAACAGAAAAACTGAGCATTTTTCACTGTTCGGAGAGAGAGTCTGTTGGTGTTCTACTCCTGCTTAGATAGAAACAAAATCAAACCATTGAAATGTTTCTATAGAGAAAACATATTTTAAGTTACTGCTTAAAGAGGCTTATTGAGGTGTGGTGGAGACAGTGTAGATCTGTGTTTTGTCAGTCATTTTTCATTGTATATGGTTGTTTGACTTGTTTTCAGATCAACTACGGACTCATTGTGCTGTAATGATTTCAGTGCCATGGCCACTCTTAAATTCTTTGAAATCCAAGTGCTCATTTATTATTTTTCCATATATTTGTCCAGGTGGGATGTTAATTCCTATGTGTCTCCGCCTCCTGTCTGAGGTGTGATTTGCCCAAGTTATCTCGCATAACATTATTAGGGCTATTTTCTAACAAGATAAAATTGGAGTGGAATTTCATTTTCCTTATCAGAAGGGGCACTGGTCCCCCCCACCGTCTGTTTTTGTTCACTAACAGCACTTGTTTCTCTCCTTAACCACTTACTGACTGGAGGCCCCTAACAGGCAACAGAATGAAGACCGAACAGACGGAAAGAGTCATGTGACTGCCATGATTTTCATTTTTTTTCATTTAAACATGTCATAGAAGGAAAGAAGCAGAATTGAAATGAATTGTCCTGTTAGTAAATTATTGGAAGTCTTAAATAATTTAATTATACTCCTGTTTTTCCTGTTATGACGAGTCAAAATATCTTCTGTAAAAAGCCTACAAAGCATCTATCTTTCTTGGATACCTTACCTATTATTTCTAAAGCTTTGAACCACATCTCATGGCCTTTCTCAGCAAATGAGGAATGACTAAGCAACTCCACCTGCTGAGGAAGGCCTTGAAATGCGGTTAGGAACTACAAAAAGAACAGCTAAGGTTGACTTTGTGATGAAGACCCCTTCATGACACAATTCCCAGACACATAACATGTTGTGATGTCATAAATCCTGTTGGTAGGTAATCTCAGATTTCCAGTGAGCACATCTCCCTCTTTTTAAACTTCAGCTTTCTAGTGTCAAAATTTGCACAGTGAAGCTTAAACATTCAAGTGAAGTAACAATACACATTTCACAAATATTTTAGCTTTGAGAATCCTCTCCAGACATGTTTTAGGTATATAAATTTGAATCATTTTTTATGTTTGACATGTTTTTTTTTTTTTTCCACAAAAAGGTTAATTATCCTATTACAATGCTTAAAATCACTGTTCCTTTTATCTCATTAAAATTGGCAGAATATGCAAATAAATTTAATGTCAGAAGTTTATTGTTAACATAAGATAGAAGGCCGGCCCCTTAACATTTGATTTTTAGTGAGGTCAGAGAAACTTTCCACTTTCAGCAGGTGAATATGAAAACAACCTTCGAGTGTCAAACTCTCCACATACATCATTCTACACAGTGAAGCTCCAACATCCAACAACACATGAGTCTGATGCCAGTATCACAGGTGAATATTTGAATATAGTGCACAGATTCCTAATAGAAACATCCTTAATACTGCTTGAGCTCATTATTTTCATATTTGCAAAACACCTTATGATTACAGGAGTAAGGCAGTAGCTTCACAGTGGTGTCATTTTATATAATTATTTATAAATTGACAGTTAATGGAGAATTTAGTTTAGTTTTTTTCTGTTCAGCACCCAATGGGGATAATGTTCCACATTCCACAATGGGTTGCATTTTGTACATTTTCCATTACACCAACCTGGATACTTCTTAAAAAGGATGGATCTTTATTCATGGACTCAGTTTCTGCAGGGAATCCCATTAATTTTGGACAATGTTGATTCTACATTTGTTATAAAGTTGGCTGACATATACATCATATTTAAACCTTGTTCTGATCAATTCATGTGATGAATAGCCTACATTTCGTTTAGTTTCAAAATATATTTCTATGTATTTAGGGAGATTTGGAAATTTTAGGAATTTTGTTCTAATGGCTATTATTTAGCCATTTTCATGAATTAAGGACCCTTCTTGGTAATCCAGGATTTATTGTAGTATAGAACATAATGCTACATGAATTTATTATTACACTTGTAGAAAAAATCTACACTGTCAATATATATTTATGTATTTGGAAGGCTGTGCGTCATCTTAATGTAGTTTTAGGAGGACCCTTGTTAGTGGAGGGTTGTGTACGGAAGTGGTAAGCAGGTTGCAGGTCAGAGGGTAAAGGCTATCTGTCTTTCGAATGAGAATACACACAGCCATCTTGGATCTAACGAAGAGAAGGGAAATTGATGCGGTGAGGGTATTTTACTTATTTCTCGTTTTATTAAAGCCTCTCGGTACACCTCCAACTCGTCAGCGTGAGATATTTGCCTCAGTAGTTTCCTCATTGTGGACTTGGAGCGGTTCTTTAGCCTTTAGCTCCAGCAGACTGTCGCTGTTGCTGCTGCTGCTGCAAGCGGAGCGCTAACTGAGCTGAGAATACGGGACAGCTCACTGGGTTTCTGCAGGCTGAGAGGGCCTCAGTCTCCGTTTCAGAGAGACCGCTGCTCGGTAGCCACGTCAGGGGGTTCTGGAGTTGAATATATTCGGGAATACGGTGGCGCTTTGTTCCGTGTTAGGCAGACTGTCGTGAAGCTAGCTAAGCTAGCGGAGTGATCACAGGCAGCTAGCCTGCTAGCGTTAGCCGCAGCAGCAGCTAGCACTGGTCCTGTTATTGAGCTGCCAGGTAACTCATGCTGTAACTCACACTGTAACTCACACTGTAACTCATACAGGGTCAATTCCTTTGTCTGTCAGATGACTTATTCCCCCTAGCAAAGATCATTAGCTTGTTTTGTATGGTTCAACTTTTTCCATCCTGTTTGCAAAGCAGTTCAAAACTTTACTCCAGCACCTCAAGGTGCAAAATACATCCCACCGAATAACCTCTTTCAGTGTGAACTCATGCTCCACACATAATGGTCCATCTGATTTAACGGTGCACTCACAAAAATACAGCCTCGTTGAAATATTTTTATTTTCTTTATTTTGTGTGTTCTGTTTTAATAATAACGTAGCACACATAGATTCACTATGAATGAAAGTGCAGAACCTTTATGAACTGTTCGTGATTTGCAGGAACAGTGAGCTGAAAAGTCAATTGTATGTGGTGCTGTCAGATATTAGAAATATACTTAATTGAATCTATTTATGCTCCAAAACTATGGAACATAACACCTAATCTAGTAGAATGATTTTAGATCATTATATTACTATTAATGTATACTTATTATATTCTACATCATTTTTCCTACATGCTTCTATGTATTTTCCCCTCCCCATCTTTCCATTCCTTATGTTTTAACATGTTTTTAATGTTTATTTCATTAATATTGTAAGGCTTTGAGCTGCATTTCTGTGTGAAAAGCTATACAAATTAATATTATTACTATTATATACATGGCAATTAAATAAATAGGAATCAGTGTGAGAAATGTGTGATCAGAATGAAGTTGTATTTGTATTTAACAGCAGCTCTTCTTTCTCTCTCTCTCTCTCTCTCTCTCCACAGGTGACGAAAGGCATGTTTGGTGCTAGAAAGAAATTTGTAGAGTTTGTCGAGGTAGTCGATAACGACTTCACTGATGAAAGCATGTACTACAACCAGCCGTCGATGTTCCCACATCGATCGGACAAAGATGTGAGTTTTGTTTCTGTGTCTAAAAAACTTTTGCTCATTAAATCCACATGAAGAGGAGACATTTCCCTGTTGTCTTATGTGTTCTTAAATGTTTCCTTTCAGATGCTCTCATCTCCCTCGCAATCATCATCAGGTCAGCTGTCGCAGCTTGGTGCAAGTTTGTACGGTTCACAAAGTGAGTGTTGCACACAACAGTTTTATTCACAGATTGTAGCAAACTAGGAGGAAATTGTACAGGAGTTTACGTTTACAGGAGTGTAAACAAACTTTGTTTAACTGTTTATGGAAAGTTTTGCTGAATAATCTTCACCAGTTTGTCTGACAGTATTTGTTTTTCTTTTTTGTTTCTCTGCAGGTACACTTGGCTTTTCGGTAAGGGGCATGGGGAATAATACACCTCAGTTAAACCGAAATTTAACACAAGGCACCCAGTTACCAAGTCATATCACCCCCACAACGGGGGTCCCAACCATGTCCCTCCATACCCCTCCTTCACCAAGCAGGTGTGTATGAAAGTGTTTCTTGCCTTTTTTTTGTCTGTTTACTGGCACAGTTCAGACACCCAAGTGTCTGGTTTATATCATTAATAAGACCTGGAAATAAAGATGTCAGTCACAAAACAAACAGAAATTTGAAACATGCTAAATCAGAACTGATCATGTTTGCACAGGGGTAGCTTGCCGATGAACACAAGGAACATGCTGAACCACTCTCAGGTCGGTCAAGGGATTGGTATGAGTGGCAGGACTAATAGTATGGGCAGTTCGGGACTGGGCAGCCCCAACCGCAGCTCACCCAGTATCATCTGTATGCCCAAACAGCAACCAGCACGCCAGCCTTTCACCATAAACAGGTATATGGAATGATCTACTTTAACTCTCAGTGACCACTATGATATATTGTTGTAGATATCTGCCTATCTTCTGTGTCTGCTACAGTTCCTGATGGAGAATATAAAACCTTTTTTTTTTTTTTTTATTACAATTTTTTTTTTATTTTAAGGAACGTTAATGTGCAGCATCTGGCCTTAATGTTTTTGTTTTTTTTCTTTCACAGCATGTCGGGATTTGGAATGAACCGCAATCAGGCTTTTGGGATGAACAACTCATTATCAAGCAACATCTTCAATGGCACAGGTTAGTGTGTTGAAGTGAATTATATTTATCAATAGTCATTATTAATAATTATTTAGGCTTTCCGTAAAAAGTACAACTGGGCTGAAATTGGATTTCCTCATTTTTTATTTTCAAAAGCACATTGTGAATTGTCATGATAAAAACAACCTTGTTTACAGTAAAATGCTGTAGCAGGCTTTGTGGCTTTGCTGAAATCACAACCACTTTTTGTATGCATTCGACATTAAGTCATGAAGATAAATTCAAACCATGCTTTTGAAAAAGTAAAATCTTCATTGCTGGAAAACGGGTAAGGCTAACATTATATGAAGTTGTATCTTTGCTTGCCAAAACACCCAATTAGAGTCAATGCAGGTTTTTGGGAGGGCTATTATTTGAATCATTTGCAGTGTAGAAAGGTTACCCTATGGAATTAATATTGGCCACACTGCACAGACGGATGGCGCTCAAGGTGACATTACATGTTAGAAGTTCTTAACCTTCCTATTGCTGCAGATGGGAGTGAAAATGTAACGGGACTGGATCTGTCAGACTTCCCTGCATTAGCAGACAGGAGTCGGAGAGAAGGGACTGGAAACCCAACACCGGTGCTCAACCCACTGGCTGGAAGGGCTCCTTATGGTAGGCCATTAGGCTGCAGAAAGTGTCTTATTTTTACACACATTAAGCCATAGGCAGTAGGTTCCCATAGGAAAGGAAATGAGCTTCTTGATTGGAAACTTGATACGAATGAAGGATATATTTCAATGCACATCTAAGTCCATAGGAACATATTTCTTATGATATGATTTTGTGGTGATGTAATGTTTATTCCACATTTTTATACAAATCTAAACTATTTTTTTCATCGTCATCAAGTTGGCATGGTGACGAAGCCATCTACTGAACAGACACAGGATTTCTCAATCCACAACGAGGACTTCCCTGCATTGCCCGGCCCAAACTATAAGGACCCTTCATTGAACAACGATGACAGCAAAACTGTAAGTGTGAGCCACTAATCGCTCTGCATCAGTCTGACAGGGTGCCTGTGTTCTTTGCTGTGTCTTTGCTGTGTGTCGCTGACACACAGCAAAGACCGTTCAGTCTTTCTATGTTTAAAGCATTTTTGTTTTTCTGTTTAGAACTTGAACTCCACAAGCAAGAGCACATCCAATGCAGATGGCCCCAAGTTCCCCGGAGACAAGACGGCCTCAGCACAGAACAACAACCAGAAGAAAGGGATCCAGGTGTTGCCCGATGGTGAGACCTCTCAGCCAATCGTATCGCTCCAATTCTACTGAGACATCCCTTCTTAATCGCACAGCATTGGGTGAGGCAGTTGGGCTCTCTACCCTGCATTTTGGGTTAGATAATTATTAGATGGGCTACAGTGAGGAAATTTAAAAAAATCAGTATGCTACAGGCCATCATCACCTTTCCATTAGTTTGTCTGTGAGCTTCACTTTTTAAAAAATGATTTGCTCGGTTTACTCTCCAATGCGTGCACCAAGTGTGGTTTATATATGTGGAGGTAATGTATTGACAGTAAGTATTTACTGTAGATCATGGCCGAGTTTCTGCGGTTTGTTAAAGTCTGTATTATGCTGCCGCTGCAGGCCGGGTGACGAACATTCCCTCAGGAATGGTGATCGACCAATTCGGTATGATCGGCCTTCTGACGTTTATCCGGGCAGCAGAGACTGATCCGGGGATGGTCCATCTGGCGCTAGGAAGTGACCTCACGACACTGGGACTCAACTTAAACTCACCAGAGTAAGACAGCTTTTCTACTCTAAACTCTGTTTTAGGACAAATAATGGACGAAATCTTTAAGTTTCATCAAGTGTATCAACAAAATATATTAATTGATTAATGACTATCTTTGTTAAAGCCTTATAATAAGTCATCAAATAATGCCACATGAAATATAAAAAATGTTATAGGCACAAATAGATGTAATGACATTTGTACAACTTTTCTTCTCACTGAATGACCATTAGTTACACTAAGTAGAACTTTTACTGGCTTTGCCACTTTTAAACTGAGGATTTATGCCTTTCTGGAGTTAAAACGACATACTGCATTAACTGGAGATGTCGTAAATTTAATCCAAGTGTTCTTAAGCCAAACAAACCTGTTATTTTATTTATATCTCCTAGATTTTGGATATTGTAATATTATGATATTGGATTAGTGTTTTCTTTCCTGATGTTAAAGGCTGCATTTCAGTAAAGTGACATCATTTTCTGAACTCACCAGATGGTTTTAGCTGTTTTCTTATTTGCCTTTAGCCACTTAGTCATTATATCCAAATTACTGTTGATTATTTTTAAAAACTCTAAATGTGCAGCTACAGTATAAATGTTGAGGTATTTGGTAGAAAAATATTTGGTTTTGTCCATATTGATCAGCCCTAATTAGAATTGCTGTGTGTCCAGGAAATGTTCTGCTGTTGATATTATTATTTGCGACTTCTTTTCCTGACAGAAACCTGTACCCCAAGTTCGCCTCTCCTTGGGCGTCAGCACCTTGTCGACCGCAAGACATTGGTAAGACATTATCTTTAAATATACGTGGGAGGGGGACTTTTTAAATTTTCTTTAATTACCCTAATGTAGTGTTCTTCTGGCAGTTTTGATTTGGAAGATCCGATTAACTTTAGGATTTGGCAGAGAAAACATTTTGATGATGACAGACAGGAGATGCATGTAGTTAAAGGTCTAGTGAAGAACCTTTGGGTGACTCTTCATCAAGCTGAACACTGATCAAACTCAATGAATATCACAATCATTTTACACATTGTCGCTGTCTGGCAGAAACCTTGTATCTTCCAACAGCGATGATATATACTATGATGATAATCAATTCCAACCATGAGTTTTCATTGGCTGTTGGACATGTTTGTCACATTTGACGAGCGTGGAGTGGAACCAGAGAACAATTTGCATTACATTTTGCATGATCACTGAAAATATGTCTCAATAACATTTTTTCAGGGCTGTATCTTTATCTTATTATGATGTAGAATTGTAGTTAATAGTACAACTCTTTTTAGAAAAGTCTTTTGACTTTGACATTTCCTTAGAAAATAAAAAATGTATGTTGTAGTTACTGCTAGAGAGATGCTAATGGTAATTTCTCTCTTATTTTTCAGACTTTCATGTTCCATCAGAATACTTAACAAACATCCATATAAGGGACAAGGTAAAATGTGCTAGTGAATGATGGCAAAAATAAGCGGTTACACTCCTTCATGTAGTCCATGTGGGTACAATTTTTTCTTGTTCTGTCCTGTCTCAACTGTAGCTGGCTGCAATTAAACTGGCGCGATACGGCGAAGACCTGCTGTTCTACCTGTACTACATGAATGGAGGAGACTTGCTACAGCTTCTAGCAGCAGTTGAGCTGTAAGTAGTTGACCTCCTTGAATTGTGATTACTGCAGAAATAAGGTCTATGGTCACTGAAATCTGGACATTGCTGACGGATCTGTTCCACTGAAATTGTGACATTGTGGCTTATAGTGTGTGTGTCAGGCTGTGGTTGATGATGTTATGGTGTGAAAATGTATTATAATCACAGGTGAGTGCTATTTTCTAATCACTTTCTCTTAACTTCTCTCTCCAGCTTTAACCGGGACTGGCGATACCACAAAGAGGAGCGGGTCTGGATCACAAGGGCACCCGGCATGGAGCCGACGCTGAAGACCAACACCTACGAGAGGGGAACCTACTACTTTTTCGATTGTCTTAACTGGAGGAAAGTAGCCAAGGTAAGAGTTTGTCTTTCTGCTACTTCTTTATCAGGTGAAAATTACGCGTTTTCACTCGTGGATTCTTTTGTTTCCCATCATGTTAAATTGTGTGTACATCTCTTAGGAGTTTCATCTGGAGTATGATAAGCTGGAAGAGAGGCCTCATGTGCCAACAACATTCAACTACAACCCAGCCCAGCAGGCCTTCTAAGGCCCGACCAGTTCAAAAGCTGCAGCTGTTCCTGCACACAACACTGTTGTCCAGGGAATGCGCTGTGGTACGCAGCTTGGTTTTTATTCCTTGAGGATTTGGCTCTTTGACTGCGGGGGGATCGTCGCCACCATCAAAACTGCCCTGCCTTTCCAAATTACATGCTGCCCAAAACACCCGACACTTGTTCCGTTTTTATTTTTCATGTTCCTCCTGTTTTTTTTTTTTTCTTTTTCTTTTTTTGGTCTTGTTTCCAGCAGGGTCTGTGTTATGTTTACGTCTCAGAATCTGAAGCTTGTTTTCTCCCAGAAAGGAGGACTGACCTTGTGGCACAGGACAGTGACAGAACAAGGGTTATGCCTCACATTTACAAGTGTTAAGAACAGAAGAAAGCGGGGATCACCATCCTCAGACGCAAGTGAAAGGGTGAAAGATTTGCAATGTTTATTGTTGCACTATATTTAGTAATAAAAGAACACAAAATTTGTTTGTGCTTTTTTATGTGAACACTCCCTGAATTTCTTTTTTTTTTCCCCTTTTCCTCTTTTCTTTTGGGTCTGGTGGGGAGGGGGGGTACATGCAACTATTCCTCATGCATCTCTTTTCATCCCACCTTTTTTTCTTTTACAGTGATTCTTCCAAACTTCTGTATTTGCACCAACAAAAATGTCATTCTGTTTCCACCTGTCTGTCTCTCTATATGTGAGTTTTGTGCCAGTTGAACATGGACACAAATCTGGGAGATTACTTTTGGTTCCACAAATGTGGACAAATTCTCACAGAGGTAAAACAGCTACACGACATTGTTCCAGAGCAAACAAAACACTTTCCAGTCTTTGTTACAATTTTGTAAGAAATGTGTACATTTTTTTGTTTCTTTGCATCACATAAATTAGTATATGTATGTACGAATGTGTATATATGATTGCTATATATATATATATGTATGTATATATATATATGACATCTATTTTGGAAGAAATTTTGCCCTGCCTTGTACCTCACTTTTATGAGGTGAGCATGGATGCAATATGTGGACGTAACAGGACATTACTGGATCTGCTGGACAGGGTGTCACATGGCACTGTGGGCACTTACATCAAAATTAAACTAAATTAAAATGTCATTTAAGGAAAGGCCTGATTCTCAGCAAAAAAAAACATTAAAATAAACATGGAGATCATCCCCACGATTTTAGAATCGAAGGCAAAAGAAGGGATGTATTTCAGTTCAAGCTGTTTGGACAGTAGTGAACAGCATTTCATAGGAAAAGGAAAACAATTTGTGGAGAAAAAAAAATCCAGACCAATCTTGTATTTTCTGAAGTAAAAAGCTTCTTTTCTTTGTATTAAAGCAGAAAAGGCTTTCCTGAATCACTGTATGTGTCTTGTTTATTGCTCCTATGTAAGATGGAGATCTCTCATCAAGATAAACCCTGACGGGTTTATTTTTTATGAAGAAACAGCTTCATAAGTTCTATGGACCTGCTTAATATACAACTGGAAACATCTACAGAAAACATAACTCAGCTTGTGATATGTACTTTGACAATGTGTTATTTTCCCTGTAGTTTGAAGGTTTCCTGTACACTCTAGATTGAGACACCAAATTCTAAGTTAAAATTGCAGGTTTTTATTAGTCTTCAGACATTGCAGAACTTCCTCTTCAAGCAAGTTAATTCATGGAATGTAATTTAAGACCGACCCATGGCCTTATTGTCACATGTACCACATGTTGATAAACAATCAAGATTCATGTTAAAAATGTAATGATACAGCGCTGCAGAGAAATTACTTCGGTACTGTGCAACACCCACCCGATTGTGTCTAGATGTAGTATTTCTTAATTTATTAGGGTACTGAAACACCTATCCGCAGTTTAGAAAGGCACATTCACCTTCATCTATTCGAAATATAAAACAGACGAAACAAAAATTAACTGTATGCAAATATGGCACAAGAACAAGACAATTTTACATTGAGAAACATTCTCTAGATTTCTCAATAGTGTGCTACTCGACAGAGGCAAAGAACACAGCTGCCATTTAAGGCCGTCAACAATCATGTTATCCCATTAGGTACAATGGACACCAACAAAGAACAGAGCACTGAAACCAAATGCAAATCAGTCAATGATTGAACTCTGATCAGCAGATAACACACACATCTTAGAAACTTAAAAAAAAAGAAAATGATCCAGTCCATCCATACTGTGTAAAATTATCAAAAGGCTGTGTGGCAAAGGAGAGATTTATTTTACCTTGCACTCATTTTGCCAACTGACCTTTTCATATCGCAGTCGCTTGCATAACTCCTACAAATTAAAAGCCATGGGATATTACATTGATGTATCAGTTGAACAGGGTGGGGAAGAAAAAAAAAAAGACACTTCCTGCCGCAGCAGTGTGAGTACACATTATTTCCTCTGGTGAAAATGATCACTTTTGTCATGGGACATACAAATCCTAAATTCTCCTCCCATTATCTGTTGTTCTTATCCCGCTTCCAGTCATTCATGTGCAGCTGCTGCTTGTGATATTCTCTTTGCATCTCTTCTGTCCTGGTGTTCAAGAACTCCCAAGATTCATAATCCAACATGTGAACATCATTTAGAGGCAGGATCGGTGGGGGTGGAGCCATCTGGGGTACCTCCTGCTTTGGCAGCTTCTGGGGCAGAAAATGGCATTTAAGTTATTTGCACGCAGACATCATTCATCAGAAGGATATTTATAGCTATGAAAAATCCTGTGCAAAAAAAAAAAAAACGGATGGATTGCCACTGGATTTACATAATTGAAGAGTAATTAATCATCACAATCGTCACCTTTATCCTTCTTCTCCTGAGTCTCCTCAGCTGCGGTCTTGTCCGCTCTGAAGAAGATCCGGGCGCTGCTTAAGGAGAAGTGAAGCAGCTCAAACTCCTGCGGTGAAATGATGACGAAAACGTTCATTTAATTATTCTACATCCTCCATGGCACTCTCAAAAATCATCCACTTCTAAATAGAACCCTCCATTTAAAAAAACGCAACAGCAAAGAGTTGACAATCAAATGAACAGCATGGAAACACATAGAGGGATAAACAGAAGAGCCTCTTGAGATCTCAAAAGTTGATGCTATACCTGAAGGTTGACATCCAGCCTCTTCTGAGTGAGATTCATAGTTTGCAGCAACTTTTCATCCTGGCTGGTGGACTGCACGTTTTGCTCCTTCACCACAGCATTCATCTCTTTCTTATACTTATCTCTGACAGCCTGGAACCAGTGCAGGGAGTCAAACTCTAGATATTGGTCCAGCAGCTTCAGAATGTATGCCACACCTGAGGGAAAGAGAGAGAAAGAGAGAGAGAATCAACAGCCAAGCAACTGTGTAAAAGTGAAGATTTAACGTAAAGCTGTGCAGTACACGCTGCATCCAGTTATTTGCAATTCATCATTGTAGCCCACTTGCCCATAGCAAAGCCATCATCGGTAAAAGCAGCTCCATTTTTGTTCTTCTTGTTGAGTTTCTCTTTGCAGCTGATGGAATGCTCCACAAAATTCACAGTCTAAGAGAGAGATAACCAGTCAAGATTCAACAACAATCAAGATTTTATATCAATCAATATATCAATATTTGTGTTTGCACTGACCAGAGGGGGCACAATCATGTAGAAGTTTCTCAGGTGCATGTTTTTTACGCTGCGAAACTCCGGTGCAAACACTGCCACCAGCATCTTGAAGTACTCTGTCCCCTCAGCAGAGTTGCTGGTCAGATCTCCCAACACTGAATCCAGCACGCTGGAAAATGACAAGACGATGTAATAGAGGTACAGTGCAAACAATGGGGGATGTTTCATTTGTCAAGCTGTGCTGCCCCCTGCAGGTATAAAAACAGAAATACTGTGAACATATCACAATATTAACTGACCATGAACTATCCATTAAAAAAATATCACAGTGACCTAGTGCTGGGCGATATGGAAAAAAACAGATCACGACATGGATGACTTTATGTCACGATAACGATATATATCATCAAAAACAGTCACACTACAGTACACAGTGAGGTATAGTAGCCTTCACCGTTTTCTCTTCAAACTCAGTCAAGGCATAATGCACAGCACTACAAACATCTTTCCCCACATCAGCCCAGCATGTGTCATATAAGTGAGGCAACTCCACTTTACTGAAGTGCTTACAGCTGGGCATAACGTACCTCGGATCAAGTAATTTGACAAGGTTTTGAAAGCTGTCCTTCTCCAATACATAAACTGGAGTCATGTCTTTACAAATGTAATGCAAGATGGCATCTGTGATTCGTTTGTGGCGCTGAAACGTCTTCTCATATTGTGTACATTTGGCGAAAGACTGATTTATCTTTGGCTGGTTTCTTTTCGGAACTTGCCCACTCCCTTTGTTTAGATTGGATTTGTTGGATTATTGTGTATCTCGTTCGTGGACCATATTTAAATGATAGAACAGGTTGGTTGTGTTTGCATCTGACAGGGGGATAGTTTTGTTGCAAAGTTTGCATATAGCCACCTTCTGCTCCGTGTCAGAGGGCTTAAATCCAAATTGCAGCCAAATCACGGAGGTGCCCCCTCCTTTTGAAACAAGTTGTTCTTGTACCTGTGGCTGTGTAGCTTTCTCGATCTGTATAATATCTTCCTGCTGTGCTTCCATTGTCCATTCTGCCACCAGATAATTTCATAAATAGGCTCTCCTTCAGCAATCATGTCGCAAATGTATGCCGCAAACCCGCATGACGTAGTGTTGTGTCGCAAAACCACATTTCTTTAAAAGTAATCTATTTATTCTTCTATTTTTCAGTTATATAAACTCAGAGCATGCATAGTGACAACACAAAATGTTATTAAATTATATATTAGCTGTAATAATGGATAAAATGATAGAAACGCTAGAGAAGAAAGGGCACGATAGACACTACTTTCTATCGTCCTTACGATATATACCGCCATATCGCCCAGCCCTACAGTGACCTGTGAAAAATAGAGGGGAAAAAAGGGCACACCAAGACTAACATGCAAGTGATATTTGACAGTTACAAAGTACATCGTTTTCAAATGCCCTACTGTACCTAGCAGCTCTCTGGGTCTCTTCTGACAGTCCCTCCTCTTTCACAAGCTCCTCAAAGTTGACTATATCCTCCAGGTCTGGAACAAATCTGAAAAAGACAAAAACCCCAATAATGATAGGACATTAAGAACTTTAGTGAGCACATACTCAACAATAAAGTGGACATTCTCACATTTTTATTGATTTAATTATAAATTTACACTTGGGGTTACAAAGGTCAATGATAAATTCAGGTGTTCTCTCACAATATCAGAGCTTAAATGTACAATTTAGGGAGGAAACTATATAAGACAGTGTTATAATAACTATCTCTTTTACCTGATGGCACTGCTGCAACAATGGAGGCCTCCTGAGCGGATCATACGCACATAACCCATGGCATTACCTGAAAGGAAATGGGAAAAGGGTATTTGTTCATATTCACCTGCACCTGGATTCCATGCAAAGAACAGAGCAAACAACATGAAGGTATTTTTCTCACCAATCTGGCTGATGAGCTGTCTGAACTGGTCCAGATAGCTCTGTCCATCAGGAGTGATGCCGAGCTTCCTGATGCCACGGTTAAACTTCTCTGCTCGCTCAAATGGATACTGCAACAGAAACATGGAGAACTTCAGCTGGACAATAGCTGGCAGAAAGTTAAGTAGGTTTAGAAATAACACTCCTTTTAACTTGTAACAGATTTTTTTGTATTGTTAAACCAACTTGTTATACTTATTTCTGTCATGACAGACTTAACTCATTTATTATAACTTTATGTAAACCTTTTACAATGAGTGAAGAAGAAACTCATACTGTGTTTTGGAGAAGTTTAATTTTTGCATCTTAAAAAGATTACCTTTATAATCATGATATACATAATTATGAATGAATTGCAATAAAAGTATGAAAATAAGAAAAGATGAAATAAGAAAAATGCTTTGCGACTATCTGAAAGAACAGTTGTGTTCTTCCTGTTTTATGCCATGAAGCTGACTAACAAATCCAGACATATTCTGTTAAAAGTTACAGAATGTTGAGGCCCAGACCTGTGTGGTGTCTCAAATAAGCAATTAAACAGTTAAAGCAGTTAAGATGCCCCATTTTACAGAAATACAGAGCTGACAGAATCAGTTATGTTAAATCTTAAAGGTCCCATATTTTATACTTTTCTTTATTTATAATGTTGATATCCCTAACAAAATACAAGTACAAAAAAATCATATATAAAATCAATATAGTTTAACATGTCTCAAGCTTCTCTCTGTAGCTCTAGAAGGAATAGGTCGTTCTGTGCCCATCTCATTAATATTCACTGTATAGTTGTGACATCACTAACCTTCTGATCAGACTGGTCCTTCGTTTCTCTGAAGAAGCGAATGTCCTTGATTAGCCTGGACTTGATGTGTTCGTCGTACATGAACTGACTGAAGATGTAGAACTTCTTACGCAGGAATTGGTACGTGAAATTCACCTGATTAAAACAGGAAGGAGAAAGAAGAGGTCAAGTGAACGAGTACAAGGGGAGATGCATTAAAAACGCACACAACTGAAAACATCTGTGTGAACTCACCGTGGTGTTCATGATGCCTGTGCCGTGGGTGCGGATGGAGTTGGCAATGTGACGGATGTTGATGGTGTTCAAGTGTTTGTTGTTACTTGCTTTCTCTATGAAGATCTGTATGAAAATGATTACTCCAGTAAAACCAGTACATGACGCACACAAAAAAACGTGCTGCTCAGTTTCAAATTGAAGACTGCACGTCTTACCTGGTTGTTGAGGTTGTAAAGGTAGCGGGAGACAAAAACATGTATGTTCCTCATGATCTCCAAGACGTCCAAACCCTGATGAAAAACACAGGAGATACAGACAATCAGACAAGTTACCACCCATCATTAAAGCCTTTAATCGCCACGTGTCAGGTGCAGCCTCACAGACCTGCTCCAGGGTCTGGCTGGGCAGGTGTGCCTCTGTCATCATGAGTCCATAGCGCTGCGTGGCGAGGTTCCTCATCTCACTGTAGGTGGCCCAGTCGTGCAGAGCCACTGTGGTCAGGTTGTAGAATGTTTTATCCAGGTAGTGGGTCACATAGGCTGCGAGGGCATTATAAATCATATTAGAAATCATGGTGATAGCTTCAACACAGCTTCTCAACACCATCTTAGACATTTCTAGCAAGTGGCAGTTTTACATGCTGCACCTCTTTCAACTGTAACTTAATAATTCAACAAAAAAACAAAACAAAATTGTACAGAGAATAATGTGTGTGTGTGTTTTGAGCACCTTTGATGTGAATGAAACGGTTGAAAAACCGGATAGGTTTGAGGGAGAAGAAGTGGGCCAGGTCCTTCATGCCGACTTTGAAGGGGTTTCTGTCATCCAGCTTTAAGTGAGTGTGGACGGAGAGACGCAGGTCTTTCTCAATCTCCTTACATAGCTTGTCCAGCAGGTGCTGCAAGAGATAATTAATACAAGTACATCACAAATACAGAACATAAAACAGGTCGGAAGCAAGGGGGTTGAGGATGCATTTGTGACTCTAAACCTTCTCACCTCATTGAAAACCTCCATGATCTCCTTGTCATAGCTCTCCAGTAACTGGTCACATGACTCCATGTGTTTGGCATGCAACATGGATGGCACGCTGTCCCTCAGCCCACTAAACATGTACTGCTCCGACCAATCGCAGGTGTCATCCAGGAAGGTGGAACATCGGAACAGAAGAATGAGAAAATAACAATTAAAACTAAAATAATAATAAACAACATGTACTGTCTAAATGATCATCAGTCTTCCATGTGCTTGTAAAATTCTTCACTGCTTTTATGCTATACTGCCTACAACTGAAGAACTGTATTATCTTTAAAGACAAAAGTTTGAGCTTTTCTTTGTCATCTCAAGAAATTAATGTGATATATCAGGGTCATTCTGCTTACATGTAGTCGTGCTGCATCCACAGCGTTGTCGTATACATCATCGAGGTAGATGGGAAACACAGCTCGATGCCAGTAAAGGAAACTGCAGTCACATTGAAGCTTGACCCTGAGGAGCACAAAAAAAGCAATCTTTAGGTGTGTCTGAAGAATCTTAAAATGTCTTTAAGTAGGTAAAAGATAGTGTCAGAGAGCCGTTTATGTCTAATCTTTGGCGATCACCTGCTGAAGTGAGGAGTGGGTGTTTGTTATAGAAACACTACCTCTGCCAACTAGAGATCACGTTTTCAGATGGAAAATCACTGACTTTCTATATCACGTGAATGTTGATAATGGCCTGCTACGCTGGCTCAGCACTAAGTAAAGGTTTTCTCCCTGGAAGGTAAGTTGCTTTCTCAGCTTTGACAGATGAAATTAGGAATTGTGTAATTCCCTGACTAGAAATTTGGTTCATCCTGATCACAAAGATGCCCACCTCTCGCTCAGCTCACTTATCAGATCCAGTTTCTTCAGCACGAGCTGCAGTGGAAGCAGCTCCTCGTCTTTAAAAGTTTTCTAAAAGAAAGTGACAGATTTTCACTGTTGGTTGAAAGAAGGGGAAACAAAAACAAAAGAAAGGGGAGATCAACCAGTGACTTTTCTCGACATACCAGCTGAGTGCCGACACAGATGGCCAGAGACACGACGAGGCGTCGCTCCTTTGTGCTGGGTCCACTCAGAGCGTTTTCTGCCAGCACCAGCGATGACAGCACATCCAGCCGCTGTTCGCTGTACTTCTTGTCAGAAATCACCCTTTTCTGCGGGGAGATAACAATAATAAATGAATCATGCAAGATGAAGACCGTGATGATCCTTCAAACAACCTGTGTGTTTGTTTATACCTTGGCCATGCCGATGGCGTTGAGGGCCTGGGACTGCAGCTGTTGCGTGATGTGCGAAACAGAGTCTGCAACAACCATGGACCGTCTGTGAAACGTGTGCTCCACAGCCTGAGGGGAGAGTCACATCACATGTTGTGGCCTCATTAGCTTCAGGGACTCAAACTGACAGCAGATTAAAAGCGCATGAAAACAGACCTTTAGCAGTTCCACCAGTCGACACAGAGCTTTGACAGAGGTCTTGGTCATGGGCCGCTGCATCGACATGTACATGTTCATGGTGGTCTTGATGATGGTGCTGATGCTGTATGCATACAGGATGCCCTTTGAGGGACAGAAAACAAGTGTGAGTTGTAAGGGAAGTGGTCAGTGAAAGTTGAACCTCTCACCTGACTGCTCAGTTCCTCACTTCCTTTTCTTACAAGTTTTAACTTTTAGTTTTTAAGGACATGGTTTTAATACTGGCAGCAAAAACATGTTTCCATTTTGTAGGTGAGCCAGTTTCAGGAAGTATATTGCCATTTGACATGATACACGCTTCTTCCTGGGTATAAAATATAATAATAATATGCAAAATATATGCATTTTGTGTTTGTGTGGGCTACTGTGTGTGATGAGCTGGTATTTGTAGTCTCAGCTCTGCTCTTCTTACCTGGACAAACACATTACACCTGCTGTTAAGGTCTTCTGCCAGCTTGTCACTTTTCTGCTCCTTAGAAAAGATGGCCTCCATCTTCATCATCCAGGAAGTCACAAACACGTAGTAGGACTGAACATCCCTAAAGAGAAACAATCAGATTCTCAAACCTAAAAACAGATTCACGGCCAAGTGTCTGTGACTGAATTGGTAGCCACTGACTTTGTTAGTGTCATAGCTCTCTGATGCAGATAGGCGTCTCTCTGTGCTCTGATGGCCTGAAGACTCTTTTTATCCATCAGTTTGGCCGCAGCTGGGACCTTCGCGATGAGGAAAGTGTCAGGAAACCAGATGATGTTAGCGATCAGAGTGACAGCTGGAACCTGGAGGAAAGGCCAGAGTCAAACACATGTGAGCCAGATGTTTTGTCCACTTTGTGATCAATTCAGAATAAATGAGGTAGATGAGAGGCAAACCGGGAACAGAACACTACCTTTTTACAAACATCTAGCAGCGCTTTATAGAACTTTTTGTCAACACTCCTGAAGATGTGAAAGTGAAGGACAAAGAGGCCGCAGACACCGGCATATTTATCTCTCTGGTCAATCTCTGAAGGTTCACCTGAAGCAAACACACACACACAAGAAATGTTTGAACTTACAGGAAAAGTGTAATCTCAAGTGAAGCCAATGTATCCTGAGGAAAAAAAACAAAAAACTGACCAATCTTGGACTCAATGTTGGTGAATATGGTGCGTATGTTGAAGGCAAACTCTTCAGCGAAGGCACTGTTTTTGGCAACAGCTACTCCTTCCCCAGGATCATCGAATCTCTGCTCCACACAGGCCTGTCACACAGTCGGCAGATGTGATAGGTTATTGGTGCTCAGAGGATGTGAAAAGAATATACTCCAGCAACAGGCTATTTGTCATATATTTGATTACTATAATAGGGGTATGTGAACGTTTGTTTTTAATTGTTCTGTGTTTAGTACTTGTAATTAGTGTCTTTTATTTATTATATTTTATTCTCTACTCTTCTATTGGCTGACTGCAATAATTCTGATGTGTTTAGATTGCTGGTCTATACACAAAATAAAGAAAAGTTTACAATTGTAGAACTTCATCTCTGTTTCCATATTAGCTCACCACCAAAAAAAATCAATTCTACAACAGAAGAAAGGCCTGAATAAAACAGTCACCTGCAGTATCATTCCGTCCAGCAGCTGGCCCTCAAGCTTTAACAGGAGCTTTTCAAAAGGTTTCAGTTTCTCTTCAGGAATGGAAAATTTTCCAGGGTTATGATGCACAGACTTTAATAACCTACGACAGAAGGAGGCTGTAGTTACAGATGACTGTACAGATTATTAATTTAAGTATGTTGGATGAACAGTTGATAGACTTCACCTAATTTACTGCTTAGGCAAATGAAATATAGAGTATAAATTCAGGTAGAAAATAATTAAAATAAAATATTTCTTGATCAACTTAATGGACATGTATATTTCATTTAAGTTGAAGAAGACATTTTATAAGATTATTATATAAACTGTTGCATATAAGTACAGTTTATTAATGTTTTAATTTGTTTGCTATTCAAGGATTTTAAATAATTAAACAAAAATAAGACTAGGCTGTGTAACAGATTTCAGTTGAAATTATTGACATGTTGTGTTTTTCTTCAGTACAAAAGAAAATTTCTACCACAGAAAAATAAGGAAATTATTTAGACTTTCTTTTTTTCAGGTTCTATCAGACAGGTTGTGACATTTGTAGGAGTGCATGCATGTGATCACCTTTTATACATCTTCCAGTGATCTTTTAGTGTACCGTGATTTTCCATGATCTCATCAAGTGTGAGCAGTACCACTAACAACTCCCCAAGGTGTTCATACACTATCTACAGAGAGAGAGGGAAAAAGCAGACATGTTAGGAAATGTTTATTAAATATAGAGAATAGCGGCATAAATAAAATAAAACTCACCTGGAAATGGACACCTGATGACTCAATGATTTTTGGTGCACCCCTAAGATGTGAGAGGACAAACACTTTATTACTGTGTTTTTACACAGACACCGACAGAAGTCAATAAGTTGAAGTGTTCTCTGCACATGAGTAGCATACAAGCCTGTTGCACAGCATGGGTATTTAAGTCAATTCAACAAGAACAAAGCCTCTACTGTGTAACATCGCTGGCTTCTGTTCATGGATCTTACTTGTTGCTGTTGTAGAGGGCAGCCAGCTGATGAATAATGTTGATGACCACTTCATAACATCTTGACACAAAGCAGGACAGTTCCTATTAAAGGGATGCGAGAAGCTGTCAGTGTTTGGGATCTCATTAAACTACATCATGACAGGAATTATTCCAACACTTACCTGTAGGAAGGAGATGAATCTCCCCATCTGAATCTGGGACTCTCCTTCAACAACACTGGTGTCAGACACTGTAACATAAATGCACGTATGGATCTTAGTTTTCTAAATCATTTTTATTTTAAAAACAAAGTCAGGACAAAAGCAAATAGTAATTTCTGACAGATTACCTCCCTCTCCATAGTACAATAAACCATTGTAGAACTTGGTTTCTGCCTGCAGGGGGACATGAATATTTAACCGAGTCAGGATACAAACATCTCTATGGGGAGATACGGTTTGTTAAAACACTACCGTGTTAACCACTCTTACCTCATACTTGAGCTTCTTCACTTCGCTACAAAGGGCAGCATACACTGTGATGACTTTGTTCAGGACCTACACAGTCGACATAATAATAGGGATCATCCAAAAAAAGAAAAACTTTGTGGATATTGAGACTTAAAACAAAAACTTTACTTACCTTGTTGTCTGTTTTAATTAACTCCAATAAGGAAGACTGCTCATATGGGAGAAGCTGAAAGAGGAGCAGATTAGGAAGGAAATTACTCAAGTTTGAATTATGTAAAAGTGGTGTCAGTCATTTCAGCTTGATGTTCAGGGACTGTTTTTTAGTGATTTACCTTCAGGGCGATTGGGTCCAGAGTAAAGTCCCACACATCTCCGATGGAGTCATCCAGAGCCTCCTCGATACCCTTCAGCTGAGCGGTGTACTCCTCCAGAAACTTGCTGTAGTTCTTCAGTTGAACTTCTGTGTGTATTTCTGTAGGGTGAAAGGACAGCTGTTGAAACTAATATTTAACTAACGAGGAATACACATTTTGAAAAATATGACTAATTCATGAACATATTAAATAAGAATACTGAAAATCAATCATTCAATCACATTTTCTACTGTCTCCGCCATATCAGGAGCAAACATCTACCTCACAGCTATAATCACTAGTTACGTTTCAAATTAATATCTTCCAAGACTTATGATTATTTTACAATATATAATGTACTGCTCTCACATCAAATAGCCAACAGCATATGAAGTAATTGAACCCGATAGACCCTCCGATGTAACATCCCATAAATCCAATAGAAATCCAACAAATGTAATAAGGGACTAATTTAATACTAATCTGAAGGTTTTAATGAAATAATCCCACAAATGTAATAAACCCCAAATTTAATACAAATCTACAGCTTTTAATTTAATAATACCACTAACCTAATAACTTTCCTACAAATTAAATATATTATTTACTGAAACCGTATTCAGTTTGCACAGTACGTTTGCCAGAAGGTGAAAATCCTTAGATGTTCACAAAATTGTTATAACTTCCCACATATTCTCATCCTTTAGGTTCTTGCCTACTCAGATTTATTACACGTCTCTGCAATCAAACCCCCTGCAATAAAATAGTTATAACAATTGAAGGTTTCTGGGAAAATTATTACATTTGTGGGATTATTAAATTAAAAGCTGCAGATTTGGGTTAAGTTTGTGGTTTCTTACTTTTATTGGATGTAACAACCCCACTTTTCCACCTTAAAGCAAAAATGTTTCTTATGGTATATTAATTCAGTAGTATTAGTTGCCAGGTTAAGATTATTTACAGCAGTTTTAAGCTGTATAACAAATGGAGTGTTACAATATCAACAATAATGGATTTTATGTGTATAGCACACAAATGTACAAAGAAACTACATAAAATAACTTGTAGAGCAGCACGGGTTAAAAATAAATTGAATAAAGTCAGGAACACGATATTCAGAGATAATAAAAAGGGGGCCAAGTTAAAAAGGTGACCACATTAGAACAGGATCCAGGACAAGACGGAGTAACAGGTGAGTTTAAGATCAGACTTAAAAAGATCAGATGTGTCAAACCAGCCAGCTGAAGCTGATGATTGTAAACAGCGTCGGACAGAGCGGTCACTTCATCGCACGAACTGGCCCTTTACATGAACTAACCTGGGTGTGTGGGTTTTTTTTTATTTAAGCAGAAACAACCCGAATCTTATCTCTGCAGACGAATATTTATCTGCAATAAACATGTAAGAGTTGCTATTCCAGCAAATACACGGAGCCAGCTAGCTAACAGCTAGCACTGTGCTAACAGCTAAGCACTGAGGGCTAACACAATGATTAGTCTCTGCAGGTCAACACTCACTTTGTGAACCGTCATCAAAACGGTCAAACTCCCAGTCAGCTGCGATGGATTCTACAGCCATAATGCCGACATTAGTGACCAAAAACACCGCTGTTAAAAAGTGGGGCTACATGGTCCCATGGTGGGTCGCATGATGTTAAGAGTGGTGGCTCATGGGAAATGTAGTCCAGGAGAGCTGTCAACAGCAAAAAGAGATAAACTCGTGAAGAAAGAAGTTAGTAAATCTGTGTTTGGTCGATCCTAGCTCTACTGTCACTGTGTTATTAGCATTGTGTCTTGTATCATCACGAAGCCTGTAATTTTCCTTCAATATGGTTTTCTGTTTTAAAGGATCGTGTAATTATGGGAGGAGCAGAGCAGCTGAGAAGTGGGTGAAGTTCCAAGTGAAATGTGTCAGATTTCCCTTCCATTGCCAAACAGTTTATTCTGCTGCTTGTATCGACTTTGTTGCTTTGTGTTGTTTGTGGGATTAAATGATTAAACTCCATCAGTAACAAGGAACAGATTATATTAAATTCATTGAACAAAAGGTCAGGACCCTCAGTAACTGATGGAAGAAAAGTACACAGCCACAAACACAGATTTACAAACTTTTTTTTTTATTTCCATTCATAGATACTTTATTCATGTCCTCATTAAAATTCAGGTAGTTGACAATGTTTGTCAATCTTTATTCTACCTTTACCTACAACATTTTAATGTTATAGCAATTACAAACAATTAAGAAAAATCCATAAGGTAAAGTGTGTTTTGAGAAGAGATTGAAAAGAGGACATATGACTCATATTACACTATAAGTAACTAGCATATTTGTGTCTATGTGTATGTATGTACATGTGTGTGTGTGTGTGTGTGTGTGTGTGTGTGTGTGTGTGTGTGTGTGTGTGTGTAAAATGGATGGACGATGTATTGTCCTGTGAAGTTTTGCCCATAACATAATTAAATAGTAGATAATACACTAAAGCAAGAGGTCCTGTATTGGTTATAATAGAGTCACGTGGAAGCTTGAGAAAGCCCCTAACAAATGAGTGTTAAAGATGTGAATGCGTGTTTCAGTGTGTGTGTGTGTGTGTGTGTGTGTTATGCAAGCTACAGAACATGCAATGCATGCATTAAATGTGATAATGGGGATGAGCCAGTGAGAGTTATGTGATGTATGTGAGAGAACAAGCGCGTGTGTGTGTAGACTGGAGACTCAGCACATCATTCAGAGGATGACAGAGGCCACGAGGAACAGTCATGGTCAGCAGTGGAGTGTGAGAATAGATGCCTCTTCTTCTCCTATGGTTTCGTATTAAGGGTAAGACTTATTCCTTATTCCTCTTCGACTTGAAATTATAGAGAGAACATTGCTTGAATAAAATTGTTTAGAGTTATGAATCTAAATCTGCTGTCATATTGTTTGTTTGAATATTCAGAATCTGTGTTAGCAGGAATGCTCAGATACCAGAGACATACCAACAGAAACTTGGCATCACAAATTAGTTTGAAATGCAATTAAAACTTTCTCTCTGGTTCTTGTTTTAGCCTGAACTCTCTGATCTTGAGCTTGAGCGCCTAACTGAAGAAAGTCATTCATTATAGTATTCTATTAGATACTTTATAAGCATCATACAGTGGTGTTCTATCTGTGTTGTGTTTGTAGAAAACACTAAATAATTACTATTTTAGGATTGGATAAGTTTGTACTTGCCACAGTTAGAAGTGGCTTTGCTGACCATTTTCACTTTAATGAGTGATCAATTTATAGATTTTCTCATTCATGAAACTATTCATTTTTACATTTTTAAATCAAAATTTTACAAACTTTTTTTGTTCAGTTTTTTTTTTTTTAGACAAGTTTAAATAAACAGTATATGTGCTACTATTCTTCCAAGGTTTTTGAGTGTTATTAGTTAATTTTGATTCATTTTATTCCAAAAATATTGACAAGAATGTTTTTGTTTTTCCCAATTTAACTCTACTATCTCTTAAATGAAGTCTTGTTTTCGGACCAAGTCTTCTCTTAGGAATCTCAAATAAAGCCCATTGTCTGTCAGACAACACATCCTCAGTGCTGCTGGTGGGAAACAGGCATGAAGAATGATAATGCAGGCAATCTGTGCCATCAGATGACTCTGAAACACACTTATGCAACAGCATGTCTTTTTCACGGTCACTATCACCTCTGCTATACATCCAACAATGATTTATACCTATTGCTTCTGCTTCTGTGCAGTTGATGATGTCTTTCTGACACAGAAAAATAACCAGTATTTTATATGGAGGCAATCCTGTCATGTGGTGTTATATGAGGATTTGGATTTGCTGTCTCTGGCTTATACTGTACCATTAGCTCAATGCTGGTGTTCATTTTCCTTTAGACCAACTATCGTAACCAGTCTAGGAACCGCTGTTTCACCGGGAGCTGGAGCAGCAGGAATAATATCCTGCTAAGACCCCTCTTAACATGGTCGTCACAGAGCCGAAGGATGAGCCGGCATCTCCAGCTGGGGGTCAACAATTCAGATTGAACCAGTCCTTTCCACATCATTCTGGAAGTGTGCATCATTTCAGCTCTGATGGGACTATTTCACCAGTCAGCAGCACTTTCGATTATGAGCCACAGGAATACTCCGAGACAGACTCTCTGCTCCCAAATGAACTCTACAGTGGATCCAAGAAAGCAAAGCATCCAGATGGCAAAAGTGCGCCTGTGGAGACAGTCTGCTCCATAGTGCTGCAGATATTGGTGCCATTCCTGCTGGCTGGACTGGGAACAGTCTCAGCCGGGATGCTGCTTGAACTGGTTCAGGTGAGGAAGCGACGGAAAGACAAAGAAGTAATTTAGAGGTTGGATGATCTCCTTGGTGAGGTCACCATTTATAGTCTTTCCAAGCACCTGGTAGCTAAAATAAGACATTTATGCATTGGAAGCATTCTGTTTTTATGATGATATGAAGGGAGGGGAAATGGGTACAGAGGAAAGAGAAAGATCAGTTAGGGGGGGAATGAGTGGATCATGAAATGAACAAAAAATAATCTAAGAGTTTAGTTTAAAGTTAACATCACCTTAACTTTACAAATGTAGTTTATTATATTTTTGTGTGGACTATATTTTGCATCGTGTGTTTGTGTTATCATGGCAGAGCTGGGACGTGTTCCAAGAAGTCACAGAGATCTTCATTCTGATTCCTGCTGTATTAGGCATGAAGGGGAACCTGGAAATGACTCTGGCCTCCAGACTGTCGACTGCTGTGAGTGCAGGGACATGAACGCACACAAACACAAACACATGCACTAATATGTGCTCATAAGCCATAAGCATAAGCATATAGAAAGTGAATACAGTAAAAAGTAAAACTAGGTATAACAGAAGTCAAGCAAACAAGTTGGACTGACAGTAAATATTATAAAAGGTAATTAAAGGTAGTTAATCTACCGTCTTTTTCTCAGAATTATATTTTTGTCGTCTTGCTTCGTGGATTTTCTGTCCTGGTGTGAAACTCCTCACTGATCTGTGAAGACCACAACAGCAGATCAACTTGCAGCACAACAACCTGGACACATTAATATTAAAATCCTGAAATAATGTTTTCCTGTAAAAGGAGAGTAATATAATATATATTAAGAAGGTAATACTCAAATGTTGTCATGGTAACCATTCATCATTGTGTTAATTATTCATCTGCATCTTGGTTGGATTTATTTTATACTGTGTCATATCCACAGTGTTCCTAGGTGGGAGCTTAATCTTTAAGTAGTTAAGCTTTACATTTGTTTTATTAATGAATTACTTTAATGTTAGATTCCTATTTTAAATATTTTGTTTTTACTAACACAAATTTCATAGCTCATTTTGTAAAATTTTTGTAAGCCTATGATCATTTTTGTGCTTTGTTTGGATATCAACATATACTTTATGAAGAATAGAACCACAAATGTCACTTTACAAGTCACCAGACATGGTCTTATTTTAATTGCCCTAAAGCAATCTTGCTGCATTTTTTGGGGTTATTTAAGAGATGTAGATGTACAATTTAGGAATAGATTATTTACCTAATAAATTCAATTTTATTATCATAATATTGGTGTCACTACACAGATGAAAACATTTTTAAATGCTAAAATACTGAAGAAAATCTCTGTGTTGGAGTTTGTTTTTAAGCAACATGAATAATACTAATGTATATATAATATAAATCTAAATAATAAATCTAATGTCATCAGGTGAATGCAGGAAAAATGGAACTTATCAGAGAAAGGTGGCTGTTGATCGTTGGGAACCTGGCACTCAAGCAGGTACATTAACGTCATAATGGGTGATAACGTACGTAATATAACGTACGGTATCATCCAACAGTGCATCATATTGTATCATTAACAGTTTATCTTAATCATCATGATCTGAGATAATGATCAAGATTTGGATGTTCTTTTTTACTCCTTTACACCTTCATTTTACAGCTACAAGCCACGGTGCTCGGCCTTTTAGCTGCTCTAATGGCAATCTTGTTGGGCTGGATGGCAGAAGGAAAGATGCCATTAATTCATGTAGTGCTCCTGTTTTCAACCAGTATCTCTACTGCCTTCATGGCTTCATTGCTGCAAGGTAACGACACAACCTGCCGTCACCTGTCGTGTTTCTTTCACCTGTCGCAGAGTATAAAAAGCTGTGTCTTCAGGAATCTCTTTTAATTAGCTGTGACACATACCGTGCACATTTACAGGCTCTGACTTTGGTAGACTTTGGTCTGTTTTCTTCCTTTTCTGTTCACAGTTGTCCTTCTACACCACATACATACTTAAATGAAAAGAACTGAAGGCTATAAAGGCTAATGGGAATAAGAAAATCGCTATTTTCTATGTTTTCTCCGTTTTTCCTGACATAGTTATCAAAATCAGGCCTCACTACATGTCACCTCATGGATTAGGAATGTTGTCTCTGTGGTTATCTTCTATCTTTCCCAGGTATTCTCATGGTGGGAGTGATTATTGGCTCCAAGCGGCTGGGAATCAACCCTGACAATGTGGCTACACCAATGGCAGCCAGCTTTGGTGA
This sequence comes from Lepturacanthus savala, assembly GCA_030544235.1. Taxonomy (NCBI): domain Eukaryota; kingdom Metazoa; phylum Chordata; class Actinopteri; order Scombriformes; family Trichiuridae; genus Lepturacanthus; species Lepturacanthus savala. The sequence goes on from CM060465.1 coordinate 21,505,168, forward strand.
TCTGATCACTCTTGCCATGCTGGCCTGCTTCAGTCAGTGGTTTTACACCATCATAGGTAAAAAAGGATGGGAACGACATTAGTTGGTAGGATTATTTTATTCTGTAACAGGCACAATGTTAGAAACTGTAATACACAATTAGTTCTCAAAGCCAGTAGTTGTCACCTTTTGCCAACAGATGGCACTTGATGCGACTCTTGATTTAACTGCTTCATAAAATCTAAGTCTTAGAATCATTACATTTTCTTAACGGTAAAGATAAAAGTACTTCATAAAGCATTTTAGCCTTCAAGAGATCTCCTAAGGTGAAAATTGTTAAGCGAAGAGAAGAGGATTTTCAAGAGACTGAAGAGTTTCTTAAGCAGAGGAGAAATTGTTATTCTCCCAACTTTGGGAGTTTCGTTGTTTTGTTGATTATATTGTTCAGGGAGAATATTTGAATTGGTCACACTTCGCACATTTTTACATATTAAGAATAAGTTTAAGAAAAAGCCACAGAAATTCAACAAGGTTATAGAGCAAACCCTGATTTAAAATGAAGGAGTAAATAATGGCCTTTCCTCTTGACAGATCTGTATCCCTATGTGTTATACCTGGTGGATCTGTTCTTGCTGTGCCTGGTACCTCTATGGGTGGTGATCGCCACCAAACACCCAGCTAGTCATATCCTGCTCTTCACAGGTTGGGAGCCGATCATATCAGCGATGGTCATCAGCAGGTACTCACCTCTGCCTTATCACTGGCTTTTTATTTTCTTCAGTTCCTTCAGTTCCAGTATTAATTCATCACTTTTAGTATTAACCCTACATGCTAAGATGCAAGACGCACAAACTGTTTCATCAAAAATATAGTCACTAATATAGTTTCAATGAGATGTTACAGGGAATACACAAGTTGAATCTAGCAGGCAAACATCCACATGTTTATACAAACAGCTTTGTTTAATTTTAATTTTACTCAAAACAGATCATAAAGAAGGATTTTTTTGTTTGTTCTGTGGAGCATGTTGATGTCTTATAGTACCAGTAGTGTGTATAATATATCTCCTACAAACATGTTTTTGGTTGTTTCTCGTCTAGTATTGGAGGACTTATTCTGGACAAGACTATGTCAGATCCCAACCTGACAGGAATTGTAGTTTATGCTCCAGTCATAAATGGTGAGTTGTCATCTTTTATCTGATGTTTTTTTCTTTTTCAAGTTTTGTTTCAAAGGATAATGTACTGTGTTTATGTTCTTAGTTTTGTATGTTAGCATTCTTAACTAGGATAGTGAATGTGGTGGGCTACATGATACACAGCTCAGGAAGGGGGTACAGTACAGGCCAAAAGTTTGGACACACCTTCTCATTCAATGTGTTTTCTTTATTTTCATGAATATTTACACTGTAGATTCTCATTGAAGGCATCAAAACTATGAATGAACACATGTTTTTGGTGTTATGTACTTAACAAAAAAGGTGAAATAACTGAAAACATGTTTTATATTGTTGTGTCTTCAAAATAGCCACTATTTCCTCTGATTGATAAAGCAAGAAATTCCACTAATTAACCCTGATAAGGCACAACTATGAACTGAAAACCATTTCAGGTGACTCCCTCTTGAAGCTCATCAAGAGAATGCCAAGAGTGCAAAGCAGTAATCAGAGCAAAGGGTGGCTATTTTTGAAAAAAACTAGAATATAAAACATGTTTTCAGTTATTTCACCTTTTTTTGTTAAGTACATAACACCATAAACATGTGTTCATTCATAGTTTTGATGCCTCTAGAGACTCTATATCACTGCACCCTCCGCCTCCTCTCTACCCCTAAAATATGTACCTGCTAAAAAAAAAACTACTGCCATCAAAGGCATTTCCTTTAAATAAATCCTATCTGTTTATGGTAAGGTTATTGCTTGTCTGTGCTTTAGGTCAGTGGTTCCCAACATTTTTGGCCTGAGACCCCTTCAAATAAAACAAAATCTGCTTGGGACCCATCATTATATGTTTCATTGTCTAACAGTTAAGGTAGTGATTATTGTCTTGATTCATCGATTACTCGTTTTGTCCAACAGATGGCAGAAAACTGTTAAAAAAGAGTTTTCCACAGTCCAAACTTGACAAAGAAATGCATTAAATCATCACATTTGAGAAACCAGCTTATATCTTTCACTTTTGCTCAGCGATGCTGACTCTTCTTCTGTAGATCAACTAAACAATTAACCGAATAACCTTGCATTTATAGAAAGAGGACTTAGTTTGTTTTATTTTAATATTATCTTGTTAATAATTAATTATTGTTAATTGCTAATGATCTAATTGATATTATTATTTAATATTTTATTTCAGAGGCTTGTGGACGTAAAATGCAAAAATAAAGAAGAAAACAGAAGAAAGCTTGAAAAAAATAAATATATATTCCTGTCCAATCGTTTTAATAAATCAGCGACACCTTGTGGAAGTCCTTATCCCACAGCTTTGGTAGTGACTATAAGGCAGTGATTATAAGGTTGGCTTTTTTACCTCGTGATCATGAGAAAAAAAAGTAGGAACACGGCTTCCACTAATTAAAGTTGTGGTTATATTTCAGTTCTCTGTAAGTTCATAAATAGATATTGATCAGATTGACCATAAACCGTTGTAAAGTGTGTGATCATCTACTAAATATATATCTCCAGGGAGTCTTTAGATTCTACACATCCCCCTTAATCTAATATTAAAGGTGTGGGGGCAGGACTTCCTGAAGCTATTCAACCATCCTACAGGCATTTGACCCCTTTTTGTGAATTTCTTCACACTTAAGAAGCAAAACTGACCCATCTCTCCTTCTCTAATCAGGTATTGGAGGAAACCTCGTCTCTATACAGTCTAGTCGAATTTCTACAAATTTGCATTTGAATTTCCCACCTGGAGAGGTTCCTGAAGACCGTAAGAGCTGCCACAACCCTTGTCACACGTTCTTTGGTCCAGGTAAAGATCAGATGTTTAAACTGTTTAAATAAGTGCGAGTGTCACCGCATGCAGATAAACAGATAAGCTTCAACTTTGTACGTTTGGCAGGAATGAACCATCGATCTGCCCAGGTTCTGCTTCTTTTGGTCATCCCTGGTCAGATTATCTTCTTACTCACTATTCACTTGATGAAAGGTGGCCACACTTTGCCCAGTCCTCTCTTCACTGTCGCCTTCTTGTCCGCTTCTCTGATTCAGGTGAGTCAGATGTCACGGTCATTTTTCCTCCTCCAGACTTCGTTGCTGCTTAAAAATGTCTCTCATGTCTGTTTCTCAGGTCTTCATCCTGCTATGTATAGCTGATTGGATGGTCCACTACCTGTGGCGTAAGAGGAAAGACCCTGACAGTTACTCAATACCCTACCTTACAGCCCTCGGAGACCTACTGGGGACCGCTCTGCTCGCTCTTGCCTTTGTCTTGCTGTGGTACAGTGGGGACTCGGGTAGTATATAGATTCAAAAAAACAGCATGTTTGAGGAAGAACAAACACAAACGTCACTAATCTTAAAGTGAAAATTAGAAGGGTAAAGAAACTGAATTACTTTTTTCCTTCCTACACAATTTATTGTGCATTATTTCTGCATTTGTGTATATACTACTCAACATCCTTCATACTACAAACATACATTCAACCATTTACATATGTTCATATATTGACGGTGGTGGAACAGCCATTGGTACCTGGGAATCAGACTGACGATCTTCTGATTACCAGACAACAAACATGCAAGAAAACAGTCTCTGTTTTATTAAAACATCTCAGATTTGCAGATACACAAAGCTAAAGAAATGATCTCATACTCTTGAGATAGCACACTTATTTGTAGGGCTGAGGTTTTATCATTTTTTTTACCCATTACATCTCTTCTTATTTGTCTTTTTTCTTTAATCATTTTGACCACAGAGCAGAGGTAAATAAAAACAGAATTATATGTCCCTAATGTGGAATGTAATTTTGATATTGTATTGATTTGTTGATATTGTAAATTGTGATGTTTATTTTGTAGTGGGCATATGGCGTACCTGCATGTCAGGCAGTGTAGTAGGAAAACTACACAGCACCTGCACCAAAAATACCGTCCTCTGCCTCAGCACAGCGAAGGTCATGTTCACCAGACCGAGACTGCCAGAGTGATAAGGAGGCAGATCAAAACACATACACACACATAGATACCGGAGGGTATTAAAACTGATTTACTGAATTCAATAAATTTAATGAACAGGTGCAGGCAGAAAAGTATGTCTTTTAAAAAAAAAAAAAAAAAGGTGAACAAATCTGTTTTAATGATGGGAGAAATGGGCTTTGACCTGCTGGACCTGCCAAAGTCATATAATGTATCATCATAATAAATGGTGTCATGGAATATTTTTTAATGGTGGAAAAAAACTAACTTTTGCTGAAAAAAGAGGAGAATAGGCAGGATTTGATAGAAAATAAAGGTTAAGACCCAGGTGGTGTCAGTCAGTCTACTCCCATGGGATGACTTGGGATTGCGCTCGATATCTGTTGACATTGTACATTTTTTATTTCAGTGGTATTGCAGTAAAATCTCATCGCATTGAATCTACTCCGACTCTGTTCATTTTTTGCTTTTTCTCTGATTTGAACAAGTAGTTTTTTGCTATTTTTGACAAGGTTAAAGTGTTTTAGAAGGAAGATAAAACTAGTATATTCAGGTCATCTACGTTGTGGGACCCCAGGCTTTTTTTCTGGCCTAGCCTAGGATTCTCCACGACAGCAGTATAGATATATCACAGGGTTTATCAATTACATGTTCACTGTCAACAACATTTAAATTTAAATGCAAGCATGTATACAGCACAAAACTGTTTGTGGAACTTGGGATCATATGATTTAAGTCCCCTGCTGTACAACAATGGTTAGTTTTCCTAATGTTGTGTATTTGATGGTGACAGTGATGAGGAAGATGACCACCTCAGACATGCCTTCTTTGGAGATAAAAAGTGTTTATAACAAAAAAGATCTGGTCTAGTCCAGATGAGCCTCAACATTCTTGCCAAAAATTCACTTTTCTTCTTCTTCAAAACATGTTCAAAAACTAACAGTGAAAACTTAGCAATAACACAGAGTCAAAGGATGAGCAGACAGAGCAGGTTTTCAATACAATGAGATTTTACTGAAATATCAATGATACACAGCAGCATCCCAATCCAGCTCTAGCTGCTAAAATGTCACCTTTTCTGAGTAGTTTTATGTCAAAAACTGTCCTTTCCTTTCCTTTTTATGTTGTAAAATCAATGTTTTGTCATAAACAGAAACTCTTTATTGTCATTTTTAATATTTCAACCTGCAAACTATACAACACTCCCTTTGTCTTCTATAGGCCACATTTAATTAAAAATTACCCTCCCTATTCTTTTTTTTGTGTGTATGTGTGGCACATAAATCGTCCTCTGACTCTCACCTGTGTGGGGGTGTTGGACACACTTCGCCTTTTGGCCAGAGCACAAGAATACTTGGCATTTCACATAATGCAGTAGTTTTCCATGAGAACATGATTATATAACAATAATACCCAAAATGTTCACAAAACTGTCTTAGGTGAGGACATTGGTGTAGAAAACATTAGCGGAGATACATAATGTTGGACTTGGAGAGTCGGTTCAATTTAACAGCACAAAAGAGAACTGCTTGCAACAGTTTCACAGTTTATGGTGTGCTTATATGCGCATATGTAAGTTGTGTGAGGAGGCTTTCCAGAGGAGGGATGGGCATAGTTTGATTATAACCCTTACTGCTAGTAGGAAGAAGCTGGAGCAGATGCTTTTGTACCTCTTCCCAGATGACAGGGCGAGAACAAAAAAAATTGATTTGTGTAGTTGGGCCTTAAATTTCCCTATTCATGTTTAATCAATAGCTCTTGACATTGTGGCAGTTCTCTATTAAAGGTGCAACCAACATGGTTTACAATAGGTTATCAACACCCCTCACAGGAGAAGAACATTAACATCAAAGCCCATTCTGCATTGTTAAACTAATTGACCACCAGCTCAATCTCAGTTCCAGCTCAGCAGCAGCTCCTCCCCCTCCATAGGCTCAGAAAAGCAAGTCTCCACACTTTTAAACCTTCTAGAGCCATCATGGAAATCTGACCTACAGATTCAGCTCATGGTTAGGGAGCTGGACGGCTTACAACAACAGCAGTTATACAGGATTGTGAAGACAGCCAATGGGATCATTCAGGACATTTACATGACACTTGAACCTTATCTACACAATAAATAAGGCGTACATTACATATGAAATGAAAAAAGCGATGGTATTATCCATCTTGTTGTTCAAAAATGCCAGAGTTGTACTGTGCCCCATTTTTTCTCTTTTGCCTATAAACTGGAACAAGGACTGTTGTGACTTGTTCTCGATGTCTAATTACCCAATAAACTATTCTTTGAAATAGTCCAATACATATATCAATGAGTTGAAGATGATGAGCCACGAAGCTATAATGACAATATTAACATTTTTTGAGATTTTTGCAAATTTATAAAAAAAACAACAACTAAGAAATAAGAAAAAATGAATTGAATCCATTTTGAAGTAAGGCTGTAACATAACAAAATGTGGAAAATGTGAAGCGCCGTGAAAACCGGATGCACTGTAAACGCATTGTGTGATCACCCTTCCCTTTCCTGATGGAGCTACCAGCAACAGTAAGTTGTATCCATGCAGTAGTGGATGATTTGCTGATTGCATCTCCAACATGTGAGCAATGCACCATAGACACAATTACACTGCTAAAACACCTTGCCTCTGAGGGACACAAAGCTAATCTCTACAGTTTGTGTAGCAACAGGTCACATTTTTGGGCCACATTATTACAAACGAAAACTCTTTCCCCAAAGCGCATTCAAGCTAACCTACAAACATAAAACAGATGATGTCATTTCTGGGAATGTGTTCATGTTGCTGTTGTTTCATTCCTAATTTCTCCCAGATGGAGATACCTCTTCGTGCCATCCTTCAGGGCCACGCCATGTAACCGTCAGATCACATAACTTGGATCCCTGAAGCTGAACAAGCATTCAACTACCTGAAATTGATACTCCAATCTCTTCCTGTTTTGGGTATTGCGGACCCTACTTGCCCGTTTACCCAAATTGTGGACGAAAGATCAAGTTGTATGACCTCAGTTCTTCAACAACACGATGACAAACTCAGGCCGGTAGCATATTTCTCTAGCAAACTCGACCCAGTGGCAGCAGGTTTTCCTCGCTGCCTGCGCGATTGCTGCGGCGGAAAAAGCATTGGCGGTCTCCCGGGACATCGTTGGTTATGCTTAATTGACTCTCCTCGTCCCACATGCCATTTCAATGATCCTGCTCGAACAAAAAATGTCTCATTTGTTTGTAGCCAGGTATCTTGCTTATCATACCTGTATGCTAGACATGCCTAACATCACTGTTAAACGATGTACCACCCTGAATCCTGACACACCCAGACCTGACTTCTCGGACCGTTCCACTCCCCAATCCTGACCTTGTTTTTTACATGGATGGACTTGATTGGAGCCCTCTGGAAACACAGATCCTTTCTAAAATCTGACGGTAAACCCATCCTGAATCACATTGGTCGCTGCCCTTTTGGATGCAATCCTATTGCCCTCTGCAATTGCTGTCTGTAAGTGTACTGCACACACATATAACACTGATCCTATCTCCCTAGGAAATGCTGCACGTTCACACATGAGCACATCACATCACCAAATCTCAGCTTCCTTTTCGCCCCTTAAAATAGTCAGTCAGTCAGTCATTTTCTATACCTGCTTATTCCTCATTAGGGTTGCAGGGGTCTGCTGGAGCCTATCTCAGCGTGTTACGGCGAGAGGCAGGGATACACCTGTAGTGGTTAAGAAAAACAGTACAGTCGTTTAAAATACATTTCCACATTACACCTAGTACATTATTAACGAAAATAACAGGATGCTGAAACTCTGACCAGCTTTGGCAGGTCACCAAAGGTCATGGTGAACATCAGGGCACCATGACCCGATGTTCATTGGGAAAAACAGGATGTCGAAAGTACAGATATTTGGCACTGGTAAAGAGATTGGGAAATATTAAGGAGGGAGCTTTCCCTTATTTGGTATTATTTTGATCATATTATAAAACCCACTCTCAGGACAGAGAGGAAAAAGAGGAAAGAAGAACACAGAAGACGACACGACTTAAAGAGGTTCTCCGGAGAACCCCGTTCTGAGAAAGTTATGTACCTTTATCTGTTCATTTATACCCCTATGACAAATTGTATTATTGGATGGTAATTGTATGGTAATAAACAGCTGATTGTTGAACTGAACTTTTGGTTTGCTTCAATTCCACATCACACCCCAGGGCACCCCGTGGGGCACACACACCATTCACTCACACATTCACACCTACAGTCAATTTAGAGTCGCCAATTAACCTCAGCATGTTTTTGGACTGTGAAAACCCACGCAGACACGGGGAGAACATGCAAACTCCACATAGAAAGGTCCCAGACCCAGGACCCAAGGATGTCTTGAACCTGCGACCTTCTTGCTGTGAGGCAACAGCGCTAACCCCTGCGCCACCGTGTTGCCCCCCCTTAAAATAAAAACTAAAATCAAATTTAGTGGTGAACAGTGATAAAGGCAACAACATGTACTACTGGTTACTTCTCATCTGGACACTTTGTGTCTGCAATGGGTTAATGTCTGTTATAGACCACAAGTCCCCTCTGTTAGGTTTCTTGAAGGATGGACCCAAAAGCAGACAGTATTGTGTCAATCAAAATGTCTTTATTCCAGAAAAATAAGGATGTCTGGGCATGTAACAAAAAGCTCTTGAAAACAGTCTAACATAAAGCAAAGTCCCAGGGAAAATCCACACCAAAAAAGGAACAAACGAAGCAGAAAAACAGGCCAGAATTACAGCAGGAAAAACAGGGTCGGAGCACACTCACGGTAGACACAACGATAACCAGACAAAGGGACACAGACACACGCAAGTTTAAGTAAGGCAGGTAATCATGACACAATGAGAAACAGGTGAGTACACAACTCGGGAGGAGAACAGAGGGAGGAGGGGCAGGACAGGCACATGGAAAAGAAAAAGACAAACACAAGGGGAAGACACGAGACAGCCAGAAGGGGGCTACAGTGAGACCAGGGTCAAGAAATGTCACAGAGGAGAGCAGAATCCTGATAGTACCCCCCCTTCAACGTGCCCCTCTTGGCACAAAAACTGGGTGGTCAGGATGCTGTTGACAGAAGTCTCGGATGAGGCTCTTGTCCAGAGGACTGTTCTTCGGGACCGTAGCCTTCCCAATCGACCAGGAACTGAAGACCCTGGCCATGCCGTCTGTCATCCAGCAGCTTCTTGACGATGAAGGCTGGGGCTCCGTCAATAATGCAAGGTGGGGGAGGTTCTTCAGCGGGGGGAGACCAGGGACTGTGGCGAATCAGCTTTGACCCGGCAGACGTGGAACTTTGGGTGTATTCGACAATGGGGCAAGGGTAGTTTCAGCCGGACTGCAGACCCGCTCAATTGGGTAAGGGCCGATGAAACAAGGAGTAAGCTTCTTAGACTGCTCCTTCAAAGGCATGTCCCTGGTGGAAAGCCAGACCCATTGTCCCCGCTGGTAGTGTGGTGCCTGGACTCGTAACCGATCTGCCAACCGCTTGACCTGGGAGGAATATTGCAGGAGTATTGCCCGAGCTCTCCTCCAGGTGGTTCTACAGTGTTGGATGAATGCTTGGATAGAGGGAACCGCCACGTCAGCCTCCTGGGAAGGAAACAGAGGAGATTGGTATGAGGAGTGAGTTATGGGCATATGGGATGGGTTCTTCGAGGATAGGCACCGCAGGACCCACTCCAGGTCCTGATTCGCATGCTCTGTTTGCCCATTGGATTGTGGGTGGAACCCAGACGACAGGCTGACTGTGGTCCCAATCCACTTGCAAAACACCCTCCAGAATCAGACAAAGAGACAGACAAACAAAGAGACAAACTTGGGCCCCCTGTCCGACAAAACATCCAGTGGCCCATTACCAGGACTGCAATCTCTTTCGCGGAAGGCAGTTTAGACAGAGCGACAAAGAGCACAAACGATTGTGAGTACTGTGGTGTTACCATCTGATGGGGAAGTCCCGTCACAAAGTCCAGGGCGATGTGGGACCACCACTTGGGGACAGGAAGCGGTTGAAAGAGGCCTGCGGGTGGCTGGTTGGAGGTCTTGTTGCTGGCACAGGTGTTACAGGCAGAATGTAGGAACGGACATCGTCCACCATCTTGGGCCACCAGAACCGTTGCTGAAGGCAGGCCATAGTCCTCCTGACCCCAGCATGGCATGTCAGGTTTGATGCGTGACCCCACAGTAACACCTCTGGTCGCAGAGACCTGGGCACAAGCAGACAGTTAGTCAGACACCCCCCAGCCTGGCTACCTTCTGCAGGGCCCTCTCCACCCTCTGCTCAATTTCCCAGGAAACCACTCCAGCGACGCATCGGGAAGGCAGGATGGTGTCCACTGCGGCTGATTTGTTAGACCCACAGAACAGGCAGGACAGGGCATCTGGCTTCAGGTTCTTGGATGATAGGGATATAGCCCGAGACTTACTGAACACCATCTTCAGGTCGAGGTAATCCTCTGGAACCGTGGACAGATCTGGGAAATTACTCTGACACTCTCAGAGTAAGCATTCTCTCCATCACATGGAACACCACGATGAACGATAACCTGTGGTATCAAACCTGTAAAGCCTTAGCACAACGCCACACCAACCAAAGCTGCTATGTCTTTTCTAAACTACCTCATTCAACACCTACCAACTCAATTCTTGTTCCATGGCAACTCTTAGCATTTTCATCCAATGTGGCCCTAGAGCCAGTTGTGCTAACCCAAATGCCAAGCGCACCTGGGTGCATCGGGGTGCAGCAGGATGTTTTTAACCATATTGTCTTCTCCTCCCGGTACCCTCTCACCTTCTCTAATGAGACTAATCTAACTATCTCCAGAGGAGTCATGAGTCACAGGTACGCAGGACACATGCCCATAGCTCCCCTTTGCGTAGAAAGAATCTGTAGAAATAAGACTTAGCTGTTCCTAGGTAATGACACTAGGTGTAACGTGACTCTTCCTGCAACAGATGGCAAGTATTCCGGATGGGATCATGCCTGAATGTCAAATGGGCTCTTCATCAGTATTGGTTCCAGATATATGGTTTGTGTTATTGTCTCGGTCTTGAACCTTACAGATGCAGTTGGACCTCTCTGCACATACTGGCCCAACAAATTTGGTTATGGGAGTCCTACTAACATGGTATGGGTGTGCGGTAAACACAACTACCTATACTTGCCCCGAGCCTGGTGTGGACGTTGCTTCCTAGCATATCTTATTCCCTCCGTCCAAGTTTTCCCCGATATCCCTAGCCTAGAACAACATCACCACGTCTGCGTTAAATGTGCTAGTAAACGTGGCCCACGAATTTCCGACGCAAAGGGTATCCTCCCACCATTTTTCCCATTTACGGTGTAGCGAACAATGGACATTGCATTAACGACCTCTCTGAAGACCTAGAGGCCCTCACGGACCTGGTTGCTGAAGGTTTTCGTGTTCTAACTCCCGAGCTCAAGGCTCTCTGACTCATGACTATGCAACATAGGATGGCCCTAGACCTAATCTTGCTGAACAAGGTGGAACATGCGCTGTAATCGGTGATGAATGTTGCACATGTGTTCCATTTGCTTATTATCACTTGGAGCCTGTCCTCCACAAAAAAACAAAACAAAACAATTATTCCATTGTCTTATAATGATGTGTTTACTCAAAACTTTCACATGGGGGGGGGGGTATTCAGTGATAAACCAAGACAAGTCTTGGAGGAGGAGTGTAATGGAAATTTTTATCATCTAAAGCCTTATTATTCAAAAGTTGTTTTTTTGTCTTTAAGAATATATATATAATTCTATTGTTGGGTATTGATGAATGCTTGTGCCTTAGTAACATGACCTACATGCACAATCATCTTAATCATTGGTAAGTTTTATCAGACTAAGCCAAATGCTGTGACTGACACTTTTCCTATCTTTCACCTCAGATACCTATTGTCTTAGCATGATTAAGGATGATTGATTCAGGATGATTAAATTGTTAAGTAAGGGCTGACTCAGCAGGAGCTGTCTTTGTTTGTAGTTCCTGGATAAGAAAACAGTCTTGTGACCAGGTTTCTATGTGTGTGTATGTGAAACTAAAGTATAATAAAAAGGTTGCTTCCCCCTCTGATCGGGGGCATTGCATTTCCATCCTCTCAGTGTGCCACCACCTGTCTTCATGCTGTCCTAATAAAAAGGGAAAGACACTTCTGTACTCATCTGGATTTTTTTGTACATCGATCAAGGCTGAACCATTTTTTTTCCACAACAATACAGATAGAAAATCTAATCTGACTCTCTCAAATACCAGGTATGCAACCAAAACACTTGCATGTGTATTACACATTTTCAGATACGATAGTATCTATAGATAGTCTAGCCTTAGACTAGTCTAAACAAGTACAATTCACACAATGTTTTGATAAGGTGTAGTGGAGAAAAAACTACTGTGAAGTGTCTTGTGTTGAACTGCTAAAAAGTGCCTGTACCAACTGTAAGTGTGTCAAGGTCACCACACTGATAAGGGAGCAGTGAAGTCTACACACACACACAGATAGTAAGAGTCAGGTGGAGAAATAAAATGCCGCTAAAACAGTTGGATACATATTTAAAAAACAAACAAATAAAAGGCAAACCAATGTATTCTAATGGAAGAAAAAGATAAGCACTGAACTGAAAAGTTATACAATGTATTTCAATAAACGAAGATGTCATGGGTTATTTTTAATAGAGGAAAGCACTAAACTTTTGCTAAACAACAGGAAGGACCAATTATAAGGCATATAAGTGCTATGAATAGGAAGGATTTCATGGGGCATAAAACTTGAGACCCTAGGAGGTCAAGTCAGTCTTTTCCCATGGGATGACTCAGAATTGTGCTTCATACTATTGATAATATGCTTTGTCATATGTCAGTGGTGTTTCAGTAAAATCTCATTGCATTGTAACTGCTCCAAAGTTTTTCTTTGACTAGAACAAACAGTTTTTGATATTTTTTTTTACAAAGTTTTGAGGTATTTTGAAAAGAACAAAACCAAGTGTCATTAGATTATCTATGTTATGAGACCTTGGGCTTTTTCTGGCCCAGCCCAGGATTCTCCATTACAAAGCTTTCATTACAGGTAGGTGTGATTGTGATTTACTCAGTTTAGTCAGTTGGTTTATAGAAAATGTGTCAGACCCTTTACTTGAGTAAAAGTAAAAAATACTATTGTGAAAATACAAATACTCATTAAGAAGTAAATGTCCCGAATTCAAAATGTTATCTAAGTAAAAGTACCAGAAGTATTATCAGCAAAGTGTACTTAAAGTAGAAAGTAAACTTAACTTAAAGAATCAAAAGTAAAAGTACTTATTATACAGTTATATTATTTGAGTATATTGTACTACTTGTTTTAATCATTAAATACACATGAAAACATTTTAAAGTTTTTTCAGATTTGAGCCAGTTTTTGTTACTTTGAGTAAATTAATAGTAAACGTACTGTTTTATTATATCATAGAAATGTATGACATGCAGGTTTAATGCACGTTATATATAATTTTTAAACACAGCGCTTAACACATTAAAAAAATTAAAACAAAAAAAGTAAAACTCGGTTGTGTTCCACCGATTCTCCAGAAGATGGCAGTAAAGCAACAACGAGGCTCTAGCCTCGTTTGAGTCCTCAAACACCACCGAAGAAGAATCTCTCACAGCTTCCGGTTAGAAAGACAACATAAAGGTCTTCATAGCATCTTCAGTCATCGTCCTTTCTCGTCTCGTGTGTTTCGAGAGACTTCTCCCGCTGTCCCAGACTCAGCTTCTTACCGTGAAGCAGAAATTTAACCGCGTTGGCGTGAAAAAAGGGGTAAGTAGCTTTGAGTTCTGAGCTGGAGTTAAAACATTGACATTGAGTAGAAAGAAAACAATGCCGCACTGCCGCGTCCATGGATGTAAATCATATCAAATTATAACCAAAGGACATTTCAGCTGTTTCTTATTTCTGAGCTAGGAACAATAAGAGGCTCGTTCGTGAGCGCCTCGTCTGTAAATTCAAGGAGCAGCAGAGGACAGCGGAGAAAAACATGTTATCCAACCGCCTTCAGTGAAGGATATACACCAAGTCACAGATATATTTATATACGTTTCTACTAGTAGTTTGTTAGACGGATAGATGCGGCTCTGTTATGTAGTTATTCTTACTAATCAGGTGCTATGAATATAAATTAAGTTAAAACAAAGTATACAAAATGGACAAAGAAAACACAATCATTTAATTTACACTACCGTTCAAAGGTTTGGGGTCACCCAGACAATTTCGTGTTGAAAAGTCACACTTTTATTTACCACCATGAGTTGTAAAATGAACAGAAAATTGTATTACAATAGCCTTCTAACGCAATGAGCAAAGGCATTGTACCATTAGAACATACTATACACCTATGTAGATATTGCATCAAAAATTCAGACATTTGCAGCTAGAATAGTCATTTACCACGTTTGTGACGTATAGAGTGTATTTATGATTAGTTTAAAGTTATCGTCATTGGGGGGAGATCCACAGAAATGCAACACAGTGTTTTTGTTTTTTTAAATAAGGACATTTCTTAGTGACTCCAAACTTTTTTTAACGATAGTGTATATAATTGTGTGTGTGTGTGTGTGTGTGTGTGTATCCCAACATTTAGGAAACTGAATTACTGAATCAACAGTTCAACATACATAGAGTAATATGGAGATGAAACGCATTAAAGGTTTCTTGTACAATAGTTTGATTTGTATTTGTTATTATATAGAGTATATGGGATGGGAGGATGTGTGTATTTAGCATTGTATTAAATCATTTGTTCTTTTTCTTCTAAAGCTAGGTGATTGTGTGACTTGTTATATAATATTTATCATCAACACGCATTACTGCACAAAATATATTTAACAGGAAACCTTCACAACATCATATTAAAATAATCCAGGATTAGTTATTATAATTACACGGCAAATGAGATTTGTTTTTAGATGAGTGTTTTTAGTACAAACTGGAGACAATCAGATCAGGCTACAGCAGGATTTTCCCAGCATGCACTGGGCTGATGCCTACATGATGTCTGAGCCAGGTGCCTCAAGTCAGACACAGAACTATCTGGTATGAGTTGTGCGCTAGTCGATGGTGATCGACTCTGAGCAGGACTGGCTCATCTCGGCTGAACGTTACAAGATGGTGTTGTCATTGACGATAAACTAGCTTTAAGTTATAAGCTGAAGTCCAGTCTGTTCCTCAGTGTTTCTGGTGATGGTTCTGAGCTCTGATTTCATAATGAACAATTGGATGTTGAAAAGATTTTTTGTCGTTGGAAGTTTTTCTGTTTTTTTTTTTATTTTGGTGCACAGAAGACTCTTAATGATCTTCTTTGTCTTTTTATACACATTTTTCTCAATGATAAAAATAATTATAACCTAAATTATGATGTCAGAGTCAGACGGGCTCAAGTCGGACACAAAACTAACCAACTTGCATTGTTCACTGGTTACCGGTGATAGATTCTGAGCAGACCTTGTTCATCAATCGATCCTGCTTTCCAGTCGCCCTTTGTGAGTCGCATGCAGTCTATTTGTAGTTTACAGGAGACGGATAGTAGAATTGTTATTTACTTAATGGTAAGCTTTGTGCTGGAAGTACAGTGCATCCGGAAAGTATTCACAAGGCTTCACGTTTTCCACATTTTCAATTGTGATGTTGCAGGCCTATTCCAAAATGCATTCAATTCATTTTTTTACTCAAAATTCTATACACAACACCCCATAATGACAATGTGAAAAAAGTTTTTTGGAGATTTTTGCAAATTTATTAAAAATGAAAAAAACAAACAAAGAAACCACATGTACATAAGTATTAACAGCCTTTGCTCAATACTTTGTTGATGCACCTTTGGCAGCAATTACAGCCTCAAATCTTTTTGAATATGATGCCACAAGCTTGGTACGCTTATGTTTGGGCAGTTTTGCGCATTCCTCTTTGCAGCACCTCTCAAGCCCCATTAAGTTGGATGAGAAGCGTCAGTGCTCAGCCATTTTCAGATCTCTCCAGAGATGTTCAATCAGATTCTAGTCTGGGCTCTGGCTGGGCCACTCAAGGACATTCGCAGAGTTGTCCTGAAGCCACTCCTTTGATATCGTGGCTGTGTGCTTAGGGTTGTTGAAAGATGAACCGTCGCCCCAGTCTGAGGTCAAGAGCTCTGGAGCAGGTTTTCATCCAGGATGTGTCTGTACATTGTTGCATTCATCTTTCCCTCTATCCTGACTAGTCTCCCAGTCCCTGCCACTGAAAAACATCCCCACAGCATGATGCTGCCAACACCATGCTTCACTGTAGGGATGGTATTGGCCTGGTGATGAGTGGTGCCTGGTTTCCCCCAAACATGATGCCTGATGCCATGATGCATTCACACCAAAGAGTTCAATCTTTGTCTCATCAGACCAGAGAATTCTGTTACTCATGGTCCGAGAGTCCTTCAGGTGCCTTTTGGCAAACTCCAGGTTAGCTGCCATGTGCCTTTTACTAAGGACTGGCCTCCATCTGTCCACTCTACCATACAGGCCTGATTGGTGGATTGCTTCAGAGATGGTTGTCCTTCTGGAAGGTTCTCCTCTCTTCACAGAGGAACGCAGGAGCTCTGAGAGAGTGACCATTGGGTTCTTAGCCGCCTCCCTGACTAAGGCCCCTTTCCTCTTGCTCAGATTAGATGGCCGGCCATCTCTAGGAAGAGTCCTGGTGGTTCTGAACTTCTTCCATTTACAGATGATGGAGGCCACATTGGAATCTTCAAAGCAGCAGAAATTTTTCTGTACCCTTCCCCAGATTTTCCCTTGAGACAATCCTGTCTCGGAGGTCTACAGACAATTCCTTTGACTTCATGCTTGGTTTGTGCTCTGACATCACTGTCAACTGTGGGACCTTATATAGACAAGTGTGCGCCTTTCCAAATCATGTCCAATCAACTGAATTTACCACAGGTGGACTCTAATTAAGATGTAGAAACATCTCAAGGATGATCAGTGGAAACAAGATGCATCTAAGCTCAATTTTGAGCTTCATGGCAAATGCTATGAATACTTATGTGGTTTCTTTTTTATTTTTTATAAATTTACAAAAATCGCAATTTTTGTTCATGTTGCCATTATGGAGTGTTGTGTGTAGAATTTTGAGGAAAAAATGAATTAAATCCATTTTGGAGTAAGGCTGTAACATAATAAAATGCGGAAAAAGTGAATACTTTCTGGATGCAAGCAAGAAATAACACAATGAAACACAACACAATCATTCATCTTTTTTAAATTACATTTATGTAATAATATAAACTTACTTCATAAAAATGTATAATGAAACCATAATTGTGTTGACTGCCACTCTAGTCAATGCTTGTTTCCACAAGTCAAAGAGTGTCTCATTTTAAATTTAAGAGGCATGATATAGATATGCGAGACAGACAGGAAGTCACATCGGAAAGGCAAAACATCGGCCAATTTTCCAAAATTACACAAGGAACTGGAGACTGAGAAGAACCATGCAGTAAGAAGACATGAGGAGAGTGATTAAATGTGTTGTGAGTATAATATAATGTTTTAAAAACACAGTTTGTAATGGTAAGAAGTAAGGTTAAAGTAAAGTTAGGCTATTGATGTTTGTTATAAAGGTTCTGCAGTCAGAACTGGCAGAGACCATGAAATAAATTAATTTCTGTGTAGGATTTTGGTGAAATCTGACTGAATAAAATGTAACAAATGTTAAACACTAAAGAAAGAGGAACTAGTTTAATCTGAAGGATGAACAGTAAAATTCTGTGATTCATTTATACAATCATTGTAACCAAGCTAATTATAAGTCAAATAAGTATTATAAAATATAGGTAACATATAAAGGAAATTAACTTATGAACTGTGAAATGTAATAAATGCAGGTATTAAAGTTTTCCGGCGTGTTTCAATGCGCTGCTTCCAGCTACCCCTTTTTATCGGAGATAGACTGGCCCAGGTCTCCGTCTAACGGGTCAGAGTCTCAGCCACGACGAGTATTACCCAACTGCTTGAACTAAGACTATTTAACCTGGTGGTGGAGGGATTCGCCTAGCTGCTCACTGCCTACGTCTGAATGTCCTGCCCTTTAATCTTTAGTTTTGTGCCCAACCGAACAGCCCGATGAGCCGGGCACAGTCACTAATCATATTCATTAACGGCAGCTCTCCTCCTTATGAACGATTGCACTTGGTAATTTGCTAGGATTGATTTAGAGGCTAGGAACTGAAAGCGTCCAGGACAGAGTTTTTACTTTACTAAATAAACCATTTCTTAACCATACGATGTAGTAACACTGGCCTTTACATTACACCCTCAGTAGATATCATAATACTCAATGATAGTCGATACTTAGTTTATTTTTAGTTAATGCTCTTTATTGAAGCAGTTAGCAATGGCAAAGTGAATTATTAATCATCATATTATTAATCACGTTATAATTTCCAATAATCAAAAACTTAAACAATAAATCCCTATCACAGCGCGTCTTGTAATGGTAATGTGGTGATGATGGATCTAAATTTAGGAGCGGTCAGTCTTACGGCCGGTAGCGGAACTCATCCCAGTTCAAGTCCTTGGTCAGTGAGTCACGCCCTCGATACGGAGGCGGCAGACCCACTGCTTTCAGTCTGGAGTGAACAAAGACTTATATTCCAAATTGTAATCCTCAGATTACAATTTGGATCTGAGGATTGCCATAAAAAGAATTATGGCAAAATCCTTTTTACAGTCCTTCAAATGTCTCTGAGAATTGTCCGTAAGTCCTCCTGTGACGTTGGATTGTCCACTGCACATTTCCTTACAGTGGAGGTCCCAAAGAACTCGCCCAGATACTCGACTGTCGTGACTTTATATAGCTTATGTCTTCATCATTGTCTGTCCTTCCCGTCAACTTTTACTCACTCACACACATTACCTCGTCTCAACAGCTGGGCTAGTTCCGCTCTTATTGTTGTTACCACGGAATCCGGGACCATGGAACACTTTACTATTCTTTGGGGAGGTGTAATTACGTTACATACTAATTTGTTTATTCTTCATTCTCCCGCACATACAATGATAGTTACCCTATAATTACTACTCTATAATTCATTCATTCATTATATATGCATTTCAGCCAGTATACTTTAGCTCTTTTCTGCATTTTCCCACCAGTTTCTCCCTTCTCCCACTAAACCTCTACATATCAGTATCATACAATTCAGTACAACACACTTCATTGTTTCAGTATTGCACATCTTAGCATAACACATTTCAGCAATCCCTACATCTTATGGATATAGGGCTAAAAAGGTCGCTGCTCAAAAGCCATAATGAGGCGTGTGAGACTCTCCTGTCTTGAAGACTCGTAGAGCAAGTCGGGAATTCGACTCTTCTTGACAGGCGCTGTGCTGGATTTCTGGCTTGCAGCATTTGACTGCGGGGAAAAAAAAACATCTCCCTCTTGGAAAAAAAAAATATATAGGCTACATATAAAAAAATTATAGTTTAATATCCTCATCCACTGTTTAACACAGACCAAGTAGCATCGTGTGGTAGCCCGGCAACCGTGTTAATGTGAATTGTAGAACTTAATAATGAATCAAAAGCGATCATTTTAACATCAGATCCACACCACTTGGTGTCTTGAATCGTTCAGCGATAGGGCTGTGGAATTAATTTTAATTGCTATTTTGGTTTGCATGGCCAATCTCCAAAATCATATAATCGTATATAATACATTTGACATTTTTCATTTCACAATTTTTGAAAGGAGTGATTACACAAGAGTGTGAGTGAGCGACTGTTAGTGTGAGCGTTAGTGCTCAAGTGTAAAGAACGTGACACAGAATTTAATAATATCCGTTGCTGCAAGGTCTGTCTGGTTTTAATTCAAATTTTTCTAACTCATTAACTAACCACACAATGTTTAGGTGACATATCTATCACAATGGAACTCCACTCCCCGTGGCTTTGCAACCAGACACTTATTTTGAACCTGTGAACACTTTCACAGGTCACACAAAGGTCTAATGGGAGGTAACAAAACTTGTTCTTGTGCAAACTGCACAAGCTTTATTCTGAATTTTGCTGATCATTTTATTTTAGTAGTGAACTGACAGACCTAATGTAGATCAGCCATTCAGCCAAGATGATTTGACAAAAAGCTAGCTAGACATCACTGTCGGTGCATTCCACAGTAACTTTTCATCTACCAATGCACCAATATATGACCAAATAAGGGACAGCTAGAGTATAAAAACCATAGATTTATAGACGAAGCAGGTCTTTTTTGGATTGCATGGGGACACTGCGACACTATGAACAATGAAGCCATTCCACCAAAGAGAATCACAAGATTCTTTTGATGCGAGAAGGTGTTAAGAAAAATTGAGTTTCCTACTTGCCCTGTGAGTGTCCAAGACAGGAGCGTCTCACACCCCTCATATGGTTGTGTGCTGCTGCTGAAATGTAAATATTTGTGTGTGAGGGAGAAACTGAATGTAACATGATTATAGTGGAATTACAGAAAGCGCTATGCTAAATAGCTATGCTATTATGCTAAATGTTTCATAATAGTATTATGAAACATGATTGCACTTCCCCAAAATGTTCTAGAATGTTTCCCTAGCACCGGTCTTTATGTAACAGGAGGAAGTATTGAACTTAGCCCAGCTGTTGTAATGTGGGTGTGTGAATGTTAAAGGGAAGGACAGAATATCAATGATATGAGGTCAGTGCATGAAAAGGATATAAAAAGCTAATGTACAGTAATATCGAGGCGAGTCTTTGGATCTCCACATCAGGACAAGGAGCAGTGAACAATCCCAATATCTCAGGAGGACTTATGAACAATTCTCAGAACAAACAGAGGACCATGAAAGAAGGACTCTGCCATTACTTTCACTCTCTGAGGATTACAATTTGGAATATAAGTCTGTTCACCCCAGGATCAGAACTGAAGGCAGTGGGTCGGTAGCCTCCATATCGAGGGAATGACTCACTGACCTAGGACTTGGACTGGGAAGAGTTCAGATACTGGCCCTAAGACTGACTGCTCCTTCCCCTTCTAAATTTGGATCTGTTACCATCACATTACCGTGACTAGACAAGCGGAGATGGGGTTACGGACATAATCAACCTGCCGCTGTAGCAGCACCGGGGAAGGCAGCAGTGCAGAACACACGTGTAAACCACGGATGTAAACAGTGCGCCGCTGTTGCCTTTGCCAGTGCTGCTGAATACACATTTAAAGAGATAAACAACACGCCGGTGTGGCTGTAACCGGAGCCGGGTGCTCCGAAGCACCAGACCTGACGTTACACACGCGCAAGAACGGAGAAAATGAGTGCTAAGAGGCTAACACGGAGCTAACACTATTACATACATTACATACGCACACAAGCGAAATTTTGTGTGTATCCGTGTTAGCGTTAGCTCCATGCTAGCCACGAGCCTAACTTTTCAAACTGTATTACATTTTTTTATTTAATTAACTTAATATTAAACGGCCACCACAAACACTTTGTGTTTCCATGATTTCTGACCTTCAACCAATCACTGACTGTGCTGTGCTGACGTCATATACAGCCGCAAGATCCTACCTACCAGCGAAAATGACGTTCTTTGTACGTCAGTTGAACACTAAAACTGGAACTGAAAAAAACAACCTGTTTATAGGGCCATCAATTAGCACTGACCCAGCTAATGTTGGTTTGCAATTATAGGAAGTACAAAGACTAATTACTTTCAGATTTGAGATGGTATGGTGCCTTTCCTTGCCAAAATATACAGCTTTACCATGGTGTGTTCAATACTTTTTTCCTGTTATTGCACTTAATTCCACATAATCATTATTTATGGATTTGAATGTTGTGATTTCTTTTCATGTGTGGATTATTTCAGTTAATACCAGTGTCTGGAAGAAATGTCAGATGAATTGCATCTTTGGAAATAAATGTAATGACAAAAAAGTTGACGCGTCCAATAATTATTTCCCCCATTGTGTGTGTGTATATATATGTTATTGGTGATGAGCACAGATAATTTCAGGAAAAGTGTGGAAAACCTAATGCGGCCCAGCCTCAACCAGACCCTAGCTCCAGCGGCCCCCAGGTAAATTGAGTTTGAGACCCCTGTTCTAAACTAATCCTAGCAATTTACCAAGTGCAATCGATCATTAGGAGGAGAGCTGCCGTTAAAGAATGTGATTAGTGACTGTACTCAGCACATAGGGCTATTCAGTTCAATATATAGGCTACATAAAAAAAAAAATTAGGCGGTTTAATATCCTCATCCACTGTTTAACACAGACCAAGTAGCATCGTGTGGTAGCCCGGCAACAGTGTTAATGTGAATTGTAGAACTTAATAATGAACCAAAAGCGATCATTTTAACATCAGATCCACATCACATGGTGTCTTGAAACGTTCAGCGGTAAGCCTGTGGAGTTAATTTAATTATAATCGCAATTTCGGTTTGCAATGTCTGTTTTTCATTATACAGTTTTTGAAAGAAGTGATTACACAAGAGCGTGAGTGAGCGACTGTGTGAGTGTTGTTGGTTAGCGAATGTGTTTGCAAGAACGCAACATAATGTCAAATGGTCATGAAATTGATAATATCTGCGGATGTCTGGTTTTAATTCTAACTAAATCATTAATTGACAAAAAACAAAATGTTTAGGTGACATATATCCATCACAGTGGAGCTCCACTCCCTGTAGCTTTGCAACCAGACACTTTTTGCATTAATCTGCAATCATTCATGCAATTATTTTGAAAGTATTCACGCCACAAACTACCACCCCCACCCACCTATGCAACCATATAAAAAAAGTTCAGGCTCAGGATTTTTTTGTTTTAGTTCCTGTAAATGTAGGCTTGGAATGTTGATGTATGTCAAACTGAGATCACGAGTGTAATAGGGAAGTGAAAGTTGCAGAGGAAAGTATCTAACACAACAGATACAGAAGGCGTATCTAATGGGAGGTAACAAAACTTGTTATTGTGCAAACTGCGCAAGCTTTATACTGAATTTTGCTGATCATTTTATTTTAGTAGTGAACTGACAGACCTAATGTGGATCAGCCATTTAGCCAGGTTATGATGATTTGACAAAAAGCTAGCCAGACATCACTGTTGGTGCGTTCCACAGTAACTTTTCATCTACCAATGAACCAATGTATGACCAAATAAGGGACAGCTAGAGAGTATAAAAACCCTAGATTTATAGATGAAGCAGGTCCTTTTTTGGTTGTATCGGGACACTGCAACACTTTGGACAATGAAGCCATTCCACCAAAGAGAATCAGGAGATTCTTTTGATGTGACAAGGCAACAGGCTGTTGGCCATTACATTCAATCCAGATCCAGAGCTGGTCATGAGCATTAGCTCATATACCAGGCGCCAATCCAAAGACACTGAACTCAGACTTTTCTTCAACCATCTGCAAAGACTGCACTAACCCAAACAATGCTGTTCCAGATCAAGGGGATTTGTGAGAAGTACTGAGTTAGTACTTAGAGCTAGGTCAGGGAAAGTAATATTGTTTTATTAATTGATTGTTGATTTTTATAACCCTATTTATCATGTACTACTGTGATATAACGCATCACAATTATGTCTTTGCCTTGCATTTTTGTTCTTTCTGAGTAGGTCATAGTCTTAAAATTATACCACACTTTGAGTTGCAATCCATGCTGTTTTAATTGTCATTATTTCTGTGGATGTTTGAGATGTCCTCTCTCAATACTGTGCAACAAATCTTTTTTTCCCCACCCCCAAGACCACCAGATTGATATGCAAAGTTGTGTATAATGCCACGTAATTAGTGTTTTATGACCGGTTTAATATTTCATTATTATTCTTGCAGGAAACTTTCCTCTTCAGCTTGCTTAACGAAGACGTAAAGGAGGACTAAAATGCAGCCGTGTGTATGGATAAATGGACAGTACCTACAGTTTGACCCACCGTCACAATCATCACAAGCTACTACTGTACTTCCCCAAAATACAGGGATTATTCAGCAAGCTGGAACTCCAAATGGGACAACAAGCATAAGAGTTCGACCAACACAAAGTTCTCATTTCAACATTCAAGATGGAGCTTCTAACAGACAGACATCAAATGGGCAGACAGCAGCACTTCAACAGACTGTTTCTTCTCAACAGCAATCTGGCGGGAATAATGTTTATTGTTTAGTGTCAGAAGGCAATCTGCGAAACTCATCTCCTCATATTCAAAGTGGAAACACTCATTCACAGGTGATCTATGGATATAAGACTGTCACTCAGCAGGATTTTCATCAGAACTCCATTCCGAATTCATCTCAAATTCCATCTATCAAGACGAATGCAAACACTACAAACATACTGCAAGGCATGTCAGGAAATTTGAACCAATTACCAATAATCCTAACTAATCCGATTTTAGCTTTAACCCCAACCACTATCTCACTTGCACCTGCCCAGGTGGTTTGCAACAGAACATTAAATTCTGCCAATGCCCACGGTAAACAAACTGCTCTTAACCAGCACCACGGACAAATTGGGACAAATCAGCATGGAAACCCTCCTTCTATCCCCCCAGCACAGTGTAATGTGGCTGTATCTCAGTCTATCAGAAACGGCAGTAAATCAACAGGCCACCCATCAATTGGACAGAATTTTCAAGATTCTAGCATGAGTCACAAAACTCAACCATCAATGCAAGGCAGCTCCACTCCCAAAGCCCCCACCTCTGTTAGTGATTTAAATTCATCCAACAGTTGCCAGTATGAAATTAACAATGTCTTGCGTAAAATAAATGAGCCTCACTTAAATCCTGCAGCAGATACACACCAGCAAAAGCTCAGCCACCAGAACACAAGATTCACAGACAGTCTTTTTAAAGCATTCACTGCTAGCTCACATGGTCGTCCTCCAGTGTGTACGGGCTCCCTCGACAATGGGAAGCAGTTCGAGAAGAAGAGCAGGATGATGGAGTCTAATCCAATCATGGTGCCCGTGCCTTCATCTGTTGTCTGTCAGAGCTCTGGTGCTTCCCAATCAGTGCCTCTCCATTCAAGACAAACTTTATCGCTCCATTCTGGACAATCTTTGTCCAAAACTCGCCAAAATAGTATATCAGCATCACAGCAAATTGTACACAAGCTACCTCAAATGATGCAACAGCCTGAAAATATTTCACCACGGACAAACAAGAGCCACTCATCTGTAGCAAACGAACATGAATTACTTGAAATAATTGAAATGCTCACATCAGTCAATCCAAATGACAGCTCTGTTCACTCATCTCCTACTCGCACAGGACCAAAAGCCATTGCAATTGTACAACCATTGACACAGGAATGCGACCAGGTTGCCAGCAAGCAAATGTCTTCTAAGACAGTCAATCAAAAGCATGAATGCACCACAGCAGATGTATCTCATAACCCTAAAGAATTCTTTATTTCACCAAATGTGGCACAAAACAAAAATGGAGGAAATTTGAAAGAATTATCCAACCCTTTAAAAGAAAATTTGTTTTCTCTAAAAAACTCAAATCAAGTAAGATCCAATGACTCCACCATCAGGCAATCAGTGACTTCAGGTGATGCGGTCGTGTCGGCTCCTGATTCAGTCATGTCACAACAGTCCCACAAACCATTATCTACAGATTATACAGGATCTGAACCAACAGTTAAGATGCAAACAGACCAGATTTTTGCACCAGCTGCTCAACAACCAGTAAGATCCGAAGTGCCAAAAAGCCAAAATGAGGACAAAAGTGAAATGGCACCAGATCCAAAGGCAAGTGTATGTGAGCTTTCAACATTCCCAACAATCCCGTGGACTGTTACATCAATAGTTAATTTGCTAAAAGGTCAGAGGGCAGAAGTATTAGAAGAGTTTAATGGAAAAAAAGTAATCAACACCTGTTGGGATGGTAATTGTAAAACATTTACCAATCAACTCAGGACAGGCTGGTACAAAGATTTAATTGCAGAAATTATAGAATATATAAAAAAACATTTGACAGTAGACACTGTCATACTGTCACAAGTAAAGGAAGGCTTTGAGGAGCAACTCAAACGTTTCCATGTGATGGCACATAATGAATTGTATTCAGAACTCCCTTATACATCATCATGGTTGAATACCAATGAGCAGCTAGATGACATTGATAAGGAGTTTGGCTTCCCGTGTTCTTTGAAGCATTGTCTTCGCACACATGACAGTGACGGCCAACAAGATCAGTTTGAGAGAGTCAAGAGCAGTTGTGCACCAGTTGAAAACAAGATGCAAAATGAGTCCTTGTCACAAATAGACTTTGAACCGATCGACTTGGATGAAGAAAAAAACTCCACTTTGGATATTACCTCAACACAAACCGCACTTCCTAAAAATACAGATACAAATACAGAGTATACAGATTCCAGTGACCCATATTACTCGTTTGAAATCAAGGTTTTACCTGTGAATGAGGCTAAAGTGATCTTTGAGCAAAGTAAGATGCCACAAAGTACAGAAATGGATCATCAGTCAGACAAAGGCACAAACGATACTGTTCAGTTCGTAGATGCAACAAATGAATCAAAACTGGAGAAAACAGAGCCTGAACCTGTTGACTCGGATAAAGGAAAATTTTCTACTGTTGAAGTTGTCTCACCACAAGCTGGCTCTCCTAATAAAACAGAGAGTGCATGTTCCAGTGACCCGGATTGCTCATTGGAGATCAACACTTTGTCTCCGGAAGAGGCCAAAGAGATCTTTGAGAAAATACCAAGCAGGATGCCAAAAAGTACAGAAACCGTTCAGCAAGAAAAAGTCAAAAACCGTCCTATTGAATTACAACAGTTTTGCTGCATTGCCAGGTGGAAGCAAATCATTTTGGGGTCCAACACACCTTCAAGCACATGCCAATGCCAGAAAGAGCAAAGCAATGAAGATAGTACTGACAAGAAACTTGATGAAGAAGCAATAAATGACAGCAAGTTTCACTCTGAGAATGTAGGAGAGAATCAAATCTTTAGTTGGCCTGAACTATGCGATGAAAAAAGTCAAACCATTGACTCAACTGACAATAATAAAAAACCTTACTTTGATTCTTACAAAGACCCAAATAGCATTTCCCCAATAAGCATAAACCGTAGCCCATCAAGCAATATATTGATGTGCGAAACTGACGAAGAAATTTCCAACCCAATGCCAGACCTGGAAGAGAATTGTGAACAAGTTCAGCTTAAACCTACAGAAAGTAGCCAGTCAACAGGTTCACACAGTAGTGAGAAAGTCCTCTCTGATGAAAGTGAAGCTGCAACAGCAACAGCTGCCTCGCAGACTTTCAGCCTCAAACATAAATGTCTTGATCCACGTTCACAGCAACTTCTTGAAGGTGGTGATGGTGAACCTTTAACCTCTAATGTTAAAACTGCTAAACTGGCCCTGTTTGGCTCAGCACAACAAAAAAGGTGCAATATAGCTGGAGGCCACAAGAGCCATAGGTCATCTTCAAATCAATCTCATGAGGAACTTAAGCCTCCAGAGGTTCTCTCTGTGAGTCTCAGCCCCAACAAGAGAAAGTCCAGTGAAGCAGTAGGAGAACATTCAAAACGACGGACCAATGAAACATGGCGGAAAGGTTTTCTACCGTCTAGAATTAGGCTCAAAAGTAAAGTGAAAAGACAGAAGTTTACTTCTAGTCTCAAGAAAGCAGAACGAAGCAGCCCCAGCAACACAGAGGAGGTGCCGGGTTCCACTGAGATGCAGGTATGGAAAGGAAATGCCAAGCACCCCCGGAGTCGGAAGAGGGCGAGGTCTCCCTCTTATGGTCCTAACTTTGGAGAGAAGAAGACAAAGAAATGTGCAGTGACGCACCCTGGAGTACATATGAAGAATAAGGCTGAAAATGGAAGACCGGAGAATTTTCTATTGACGTTCAGTGTGTTACCCGAAACCTTCAGCTTCAAAGATGCATCCGATGGGATAAAAGACACCTCCAATCATGTTTTAGGTAAGATATGATATCAAATACAAGGATACAGCAAAGAAAGGTATTGACTTGTAGTCTATAGTATTAATCAAGCCCCAAAAACGATGCATCCTACACTTCCTATAATGCAACTGGGTGATGTTGGACTCTCTCTGCCTGGTAACATCCCAAATGTTGATTTTTTTCAAACTCTGACATACATTTTTAACACATGCTCCCCAATGTCTGAATTCCCATTGACATGGTATGTGATTGTGTTAAGTGTTGTTTTTTTCGGACTTTAAAAAGTTGCTCGGGACAAACTAAGTCATTATATAAATAAGTTTAGGATTTCTAACAACGTTTGTGTGTGTGTCATTTCTAACATGTACAAATGTGAGCATGTTCCATATATTTTTACTTTCTCGTTATCACATCTGACACGTGTAACGTCTGTAATTTCTGTAATGTTTTAACACCAAAATTTGACACATTAAATAAAAACAGTTGAGACAAGTAAACCCTGGAATGTGTAAAATGGGTCTCCTCTATCATTTATTCTGTAATGCTTTCGTTTTTATCTTTTCTCATGGTTTTTTTTTTTTTTTTTTTTTAAACAAACTGTACTTTTTTTCTTCTCAGATAAAGCTGACCTTGTGGGAGCAAATGACCAATGCCCCAATATATCTGACAAGACCGCAAGAGGTAACAGACCTGAATATAACAAATTCTTATTTTTATCTTTGTAATTTTTGGCTACCGATTTACTAACTGTTACAACCAAAATCTGCCTAGGTACATGGTGTTGAAATCCTGCAAAACGGCATACTCAAGGGCCTTCTACAGTCTCTACCTCCATTTTCCCATGAGTATAAGAAGAAATACATGGAGAAAACCTACTTCCTGGGATGAATAACACAAAGGAGTTGTTGCTAAATGTCTTCTTTCTGTAAAATTCTTCATTTGAGAAATATACTACTAAAATTCTTACACCAATGATGTTTTTTTGTTGTTGTCTTACTGGTGGAATAAATTCTTTGATCTAAAAAGTCAGTAAACTTATTGCTACAGTGTAACACACTGGTCTTGTGTTCTTATCAATTTGTAACGGCATCAGTTTGCTGAAAAATCTTTCGGGTCCACCTCAGGTACTGGTTATATATATATATATATATATATATTTTTTAAATTAAGAGTATTTTCATGTAATATTTGCAGTTCTCTCTCTATATATTTTTATATAACACAAATGTGATTATTATTTTTTTTTTTGTATTGTTAAAATCACTGAGAAAGTCTAAATTATCAGGCAGTAACTGAGATTGTTGTTGTGGTATAATATGGACTAATTAGGCAGCTGACCTTCAGATGTGGTTTTATGTGCACCTTGTGTTATATATTGTTTAATGTGATAACATCAGTGGTCTCCTTAGACATAAACATGTTTACCAACCAACCTCTGAACAAGTTTAATAAAGGCATGATTGCATGATTGAACAATCTCCATGGCTCCACGCTAATAATTTTGAGTTACAATATTTGGTTCCCCAACATGGGACTTTGCACGCCACAAAATTCATAAACATGGAAAATGTAGATATGACCTCTAGAGTCCTCTAAATCTGTTAATTTGCTCCTCGTGAATGAAGTTAATTCTAAGCTAAGATCTTTTGTTGCTTTTGTAATGAAAAAAATACTATTACATTAGATGAGCCTGACATGAAAAGAAAAACTGCTGTATAAACCTGATGTAAAAATACTGCAGCGTTAGATAAGCATGACAAAAAAATCTGCTGGATAATCAGGACATGGAAAAATACTGCAAGATAATCATAAGATGAAGCAGACAAACATTGGTGTATTAAGATATGTATTGAGAAAGAACTGCTCAAGAGTGCATGTACTTGCTCTAATTGTATCAAAGTCACCACTGATAAAGGAGCAGTGAAGACTGAGGGACAGCTGAGGTGACTACACACACAGTGATGTACTAAAAAAAGTTACATAATGTATTTCGATGTACTCTGGTGTCCTGGGGACTTTCTAAGGGGGGAAAACACCAAACACAAGGATCAGTTCGCAGGCATAGGACTGGTGCGAATGGGCGTGGTGCTTTGTCATATGTCAGTGGTGTTGAAGTAAAATCTCATTACATTGCAACTGCTCCGAGTCTGATCGTTTTTTGACTAAGTCTTTCATTTGAACAAACAGTTTTTGATGTTTTTTACTAAGTTGTGAGGTGTTACGAAAAGAACAAAAACCAAGTGTGATTAGACTATCTACATTGTGGGATCTTGGGCTTTTTTCTGGCCCAGTCCAGGATTCTCCCTGACACTTATTAAAGAACAACAATGTACAACACCATTTAAGGGAAACATCTGGAAAGCGTTAACATGTCGGTCATATGAATCACAGACTAGGTCATGAACTCACCCTGATCACTGTTACCATATTTGAAGAGGTTAACTTTTTAAGCTCATATACTATATACAATTCAAATAAGTTCTTTATGTAAGAGCATCTAGACATGTGAGGGACCCTAGGGGAGGGATGAGAGAGGAAATCTTTTCTTCCCAGACATCTGCAGATGTCTGTAAGTTCACTTGTTTGTAAGAATCATTTTCTTTAAAAAATACAACATGTGTGTGTATGGACCTTTCTTCAAGACCAATATTTCAGACATCAACTTCACAGAAACACTCAAAATCTTATTTTCTTATTTACCTTTAACTTTATGTACAATGGTATAGTTTTGAATGAGAAATTCACCTGGGAAAGTTATTTAAAGCTATCACATTGTAGAATGTCTGTGCTTCTTCTGGGGAGACTCTGGTAAGAGGTGTAAGATTACTGGGAATTTCACATATCTCCAAATGTGAAGGTCACCAGACATTGATTCACGCGTCACATCAAAGCCAACTGAATTCCTTTGATGTTCCCCGCCTTCCCTTTTGTTGACATCCAAATGTCTTTGTTTTCCTTGTGATTGCTTTGATCTCATGACTTAGAAGCTACAGACCCACCACCATTCGGGGTTGACTTTCTGTAACAGATTTGCTCTGTGACAGTAAGATCCATCAGGCTCTATAGATCACTGAGAATAAATTTACCACCATACAGCAAACTTGTACAAGACTCTGGAACAACCAACAAACATCACAAAAAAAAACAACAAAAAACTGTAACTAAGCTGATTGTGCAGTGACATTTTTAATTTTAACTACTTTTCTTTTTTCCTTCTGACTTATTCTGACAGAATGTTTTGTTACTAGAGAACATCTTGTAACCAAGTTAACTACCCTCCTCCTATTTTCCCTAAACTTATAACTTTGACGATTGAGAAAAATGTAATGTCATATGCAGAATATTTAGATTTGGGATAATTATTGTCCCCAGAGACACAAATCCAGACATCTATAGTAACAAAGTGAAATTCTTTTGGCATAAAGGTCACCACAGGGGTTACTATAGGAACGGCACAAAGGTGACAGAAGGCCACACAAATTTAAATCATTTCATCAACAAGCCATGGGAAGGCCTCGTTCAATCTCAAATATAAGGCCTTACATACGCCAATGGGTGCAAGGAAGAACAACTGTGTCAACAACACTGGTCAAACCCACTCTAGTGCCTGAAATGCCTATACTAACACCTGAGGTCAAACTCCCTCTGGTGTCCAAACAAAGTACCATGGAAAGATTAGGTCCTGAGGTGAAATCAAGCCCAACGAAAGAACTGAATTATCATGAACTTGAGCTCATTGATGAATATGAAAATAAAGAAATGCCAAGCTTAACAGTAATCATGGCAACCCCCAAGGAACCAGAATTGGCAAAAGAAGATGAGTTGTTCATCATTGACGATGTCTTCCATTCCAGACCTGGACAAGGCCTCAATACCAGTCGAGAGGGTCAAGACAGAAAGGAAGCATGTGCCAGTACCAAAGAAAAGGTAAAATGTATTGTATGTAATGATGTTATTGTTGAAATCACTGTTTGTAATGATGAGAAGTAAGGTTAAAGATGACTTTGTTATTATTAGATGTTCTTATTAGAACTGCTTGTTATTAGAACTTCATATTGTTAGTAGAACTTCATGTTATTAGAATGTTATTAGAACTTCATGATGTCATTAGAATTTTTTATGGTAAGAACATTTATCTTAGAGCACTATTTCCAGGAATGTAATAATGTGATGCATCATCTGGGTAATGACCAGGGAGACGTGCTGAATTCTAGCAGGAACAAGAATTTAGACGCAGTTCATGTTTTAATTATAAATTTATTACATAATATAACAAACATATATCTCTGTGGTGGAGATATCCTGGGCAACATCTCAGATCTTGCCTCAGCCTTTACTATCACCCTTTACTCTGTTTGCACGAGGACTACTAGGTAGCTTCTGGTTCATGTTTATTCTAACATTGTGTTGACATGTATCCATATGAGGGCCGGGGGGGATTTCTAATGCTTGACCATCCGGAAAATGCAGAATAGTAGTAGAGCTGATTGGCCTGGTTATCGCACGTTGAGAAGGGGGAGTTCAGCTGTGAGACAAGGCTGAGGCGTTGCAGTGATACATCCACCATTTCTAAACTTCACAGTGCAAACAAGGAGAAAACCAACAATGAAAGAAAACCCCCTTGATGATAAGATCACTGGGTCCAGTTGGGTGACCGAATCCCAGTGGGTTATTAAAAAGGTTACACTGCTCCCCTTACACTATGTAGATTGTGCTTTGTTGATTAGAAAAAAAGACAAAGATAACCCTTCACTGAACTTATTTGACCTAATGGTGTGTAAGTATGTTACACATTGCTCTGTAGCATCATTTTGCATCTGTATTTGTGGTAAAACACATCAATCCAACCAGGTATTCACTACAGCATTGTTTCTTCTAACCAGGCCGGCCTGCATGAGCCCAGACTGCACACACGCACGTTTCATCTGTCGTTGTATTTATACGGGAACAGTAAGCCAAGCTGGAGAATAAACTTCATTACAGTAAAATCAAGCAATTGTGATACTTTGTGTCAAAATTTAAATAGAAATGTTAAAGCAAAGCTCACAGGTAGATATACACAGGTTATATATATATATATATATATATATATATATATATATATATATATATATATATATATATATATATATATATATATATATATATATATATATATATATATAACCTGCTTCTTTACAAAATAATAACAATTCATGTATTTCCACCTGTAGGGATTACAGAAGGATCTATCAAATGTCTGTAGTTCTCAAGATTTCCAGGAGATGGCACCATATTATTTGAGTCTAACAGCTCTAGAATGCTGTAACTAAGATAGTCCTAAAGCAAAGACAAATATACAGTTAAAAGTTATTTTTTGGCACATTTTTCCTTTGTGTTGTTTGTTCCTCATTGGATCACCTCATACAGCAATAATCCAAAACTCAGAAACTGAAGGTCTGAAAAAGGAAAAAGGAGCGCTGCCAGACAGAGTAGAGGGTAAAGGATCCAGGGTTCCTACACATTATCCATCTCAACATCCCAGACTTTTCCAGACTGAAATTTCCAGACTCTGTAGAATTTTTCAGACTCTATAGACATCCGAGTCAATTCTCCCTCAGTAAATGAGATTATATTTTATTTGATCTTTTTTTCTTCTTTATAAATAAAAAAATAAATTGAGTTAAAGTTTCACATCGTTTGTGCAGCCTTTTTATTCACTGTGTCCATGGAAACAGTAATGAATGGCGCTGTAATGGTTTCCTTATGCAGGAAGGACCTTTCTTCACTGGAGAAAGAATGTTCAAATCAGCTTCATATTTGTGATGCTCTGTACAGTTCAGATATCGCTGCATTTTTTTAAAATACTATTTTGGTCACAAAAGGTTTTGGAAAATTCAAATTCTGAATTTTATATTTCACAAAACAGAATTGGGGAGACAGTCTGGAAACCGACATACATTTCCATACTTATTCAGTCCTGGACATTGCTAAAATTAAATTCAGTACTTTTCCATACTGCGTAGGAACCCTGAGGAGTACAAAATGCCATCTGTGGGAATGAAGCATAAAAAACAGTGACACTGAGTGAGCTACACCCACACAGATACAAGGTGAGTTATATAGTTAAATATAAAATGTGAGAATGTTTCAGTAAAGTTTCAGTTCCCCTCTGTCAGGTCTCTCCTCTTTTGGGAATCCACTTTATTCTTACAGTACAAAATAAGACGATGATGTTCCATCTGGAGTTGAGGATGCATATTGTGTGTGTGTGTGTGTGCGTGTGTGGATGTGTGTATGTGTATATGTGCGTGGTGTGTGTGTGTGGTGTGTGTGTGTGTGTGTGTGAGACACAGCCACTGCCGGGAATCTCTGATGGTAATACAGTAAGGCTATAAGTGGACTAACTCCAAAGATGTAAACCCTAACAATCAACACACACACACACTCACCGTCACATCGTCTCTCTCTCAATCAAACACACACACAGAATGGAGACACATACACACACGGTGAAGAGGAACAACCACACAAGAGAGATTCAGGGAATCCAGATGCACGCATGCGCTTGGACGATGGGTGGCTTTTTATGTTAGCACCTTGTCACCTTGTTTTTGTGCAAATCATCCCCTAGTTCATAGTTCAGAGTTCAAAAGTTCAAGAGTTCATAGAAAGAATAAAATCTGCTCACCTTTTCCACAGGTGGTTAACTATGCATATATGCCAAACATTCATATATAGATCTATATACTTTTTGTTTTTCCAAAAAATTTATATGAAATCTATCATATATACATTGCTTGTGATTAAAAAAAGCAAATATTTGTTCATTTTTACAAGTGTAAGTACGTTTAGAATGGACAGGATAATTGTTTTTTTCTGTATTTTTTTCTGTCACTCTAAAAATTCAAATGAGTGAAAGATTTAAGTATCATGTTCCACACGCTACAAAATCTACCCACAGTGTCTGAGGGTAACAAATCAACAGAGAAAAAGAAGGAAAGAAAAATAAACACAAAAAAAGGTCAAATGAGCACAGAACACTTGAGTCAGAAGTAAAATAATCAGTGAGGTCACAGTGAGGCAGTGAGTGCTATTCCTACAACCCGGATACAATGTTAAATTCACCACCCGCTTTTACAAACTGCTAGCAAAAAGAAGAAGTAAGAAAAAGGATGCACATAACTTCTTGCCAAGCAAAACTGCCTCGGCGTGATGATTCTGCTGATGCACGAAGGTCTGAAACATGAAATAAAACACTTTTTTGTTGCGTGAATAAAACTCACTGTTTCTCACTGCCAGCAGAAGCTACTCATGAGTACAATTGTAGATTTTGTATTGTTAAAGGAATTTTTTTTTTTTTTTACAACCTGGGTCTTCTGTTCTAATGGCCGCCACCGTTCAAGATCATTTTTTTACCCACTAAGTGAATTGTAGAGATGCAGGAGAGCAGCGACGTCTCAAGACATTGCCAGGTTGTAAAAATACAGAATTTCTTTAAGACCTTCCAGAAGCTTCCCCCATCCCCACAGCCTGAAACGCCACAGACACCTGCAGCAATGTTTCAGAGGGGCACATGCGCCAAAGCTCATTTAAAGGTACAGTGTGTAGTTTCTGGCGACATCTAGTGGTGAGGTTTCAGACTAAATGAGTTCCCCAAGCGGCTTTAGAGCCATCGTTTGGGTTTCCCATTCAACACTTTTACAGATTTGTTCTGGATTAAAAAAATAATGACAATATCAATAAAATTACAAAAAATATACAGATTGTACATGTGTGTATGTACAATAGCATGAAAAATGTGTAAGTCATGTTACACTTTATATGATTCATTTCATTATAAATCTGATCACCTGTTTTATTTCATTTTTTTTCATCAAACATCTTATTTGTGACGATTTCATTAAATGAAGATATAGTTTAATATACAGTAGATTTTATGTAAAATAAAGTCATTTCATTCAATTTATAACAGTACATTTCTGTAATTATAAGGCTGATTAATTGTATTAAAGCAAGGTCAGTGCATTTTTATGGGAAATATATTATTTTGTTTTTTATTTCAAATTTATTTATAGGTGTAAATACCTTTATTTATCAGCTAAAGCTACAAAGTAAATTTTAATTCTGGAAATGTAGAATGTTGTTAAGAGACGGGTATTTAATCTTATTTTACAGTATTTTATTGGCACCCAGCTACTGGAATATTTGAGTGTGTCCCCCCTCCCCTTTTTACAGTGTAGTGTAGATAAAAATGCCTCATTCTAAGGTAATAAAACACAATTCTTAATTTGATTGAATTTTATACTAATTTGAACATACTTATAAATATTATACTCCATTTCTGCCATGTCTGTTTTACAAGATGCCACAAAATCTGACACACTGCACCTTTAATACAAATTGGACTTTTCTGACATCTGATGGCATCCTCTCTCCTGGGGATGAGTAAACATCCCGGTGTTTCCTTCTAACGACGTCCCTTCTTTCACAACACCAGACCTGGGACTGCCAGATCTGAGAGGCATCACCGGGGCCACAGGGATGGACGTTTTCACGAGCCCTCTAAGACTTCTCAAACCGTGGTGATGTTAAATTGTCCTCACAGGTAAGAATCCAAATGGATTAAAACAACACAGCGGTGCCCCAAACCTCCATCCCTGAGCGATTAAACAGGCTGAACCAATGACGTCTTGCTGCCAGGTGGATGAAGTCGAGTCGGAGCCACGTCATTGAGGTCTGCAGCTGGGGGGGGGGATGGGGGAATGGGGGCCAACTGGGGTCTCTACCTCACATTACGGGATGCCCTTTAGTATGAAGGAAGACCGTAAGAAAACAAAAAAACAACAAACTCTCTGTCCAAGACATGATGCAACTCGTCATGCTACGGTTCAAGAAAGGGTGACCATAAGGAAGGAAAGTCGTGGATCTATGACAAAAATGTAATTTTCCATATCTATATACGTTTTTCTTTCAAATAAATAAATATATATATAGATATATATATTTAAATAATTGGTAGAAATTAATAATCGGTAGGAATAGATTTAAAGATTTCTCTGCTTTCTATACTAAAAACCAAAAAACAGATTAATTTAATACATTTCCTTTTTTCTTCTGAAAGCTATATTTAGATACATATATATCATATTATATAATACCTATATATAATATTCCCTTTGGAAAAACAAAAGAAAAAATTGATTATGAAAAAAGCCACGAGTGTTGGTTAAACATTCTCCAAATATAATAGATAGCACAGTCTGGGTACCGAGGCGGAGGGTTTCTGCCGCGGTGTCACTGGGCGGAGCTCCGGCCTCTGGGCTCCAGGATCTTGGGTTTAAAAACGACAGCAGGTTTGGAGGAGCTGTGTCAGCACTGTATCCGTGTAGTCCTGTGTTCATCAACTTTGATCTCTGTAGAAAGATTTCTGAAAGGCAACTGAGCTTTCTGCTTGCGAGGAGAATTCTTCTTCCTCCTCCTCCTTTACTCAAACTGCAGAAGGCTTTTTTAGAGGCCTGATGGATGGAGGGTAGTAGAGGTAGAGAAGAGAGCAGAGTGAGAGAGAGATAGAGAGAGAGAGAAAGAACGTGTGGGCGTCACGAAGGGAACAACTGAAGCTTTCACGAATCGAAAGTGTTTCAATTGGAGCTCATGCAAATCTTCTCAGAGCCCCGTTGGTGAAGTGTGATCTGATTGGCTGTAGGTGAGGAGGCGGAGGAGGCGGATAGGAGGGGCCAGGATGGCGGGTGAATGTATTAACTCCTCCTCTTCATTGCCGCGCTGAGTGCATGGTGCTTTAATGGCGAAACCAAAAAACATTTGTGATGTGAAATGTAAAAGCAGACCGAGTAAAAGAGGACCGGTTGCTTTCCTTTCTCTCGTCTGTCTGGTTTTGCTGCTCTCGTCCCTCTCCTCCTCCTCCTCCTCTTCACCGGCCGTTGTGTCTCAGGGCAGGGGTCAGCTCTCCAGCAGCTGTTTCAACGCCCGCTCGATGTTCATGCGGTGTCCGACCCGTGTCACCCCCAGCTCTGCAAAGTCATCCTTGGTCAGAGCCGGGAGGTGCGAGCCCTCGATCTCGTGCTCCTGAAAGCCAGCCCTGTGCTCCCCCAGGTTGATGCTCTCCAGCCAGTCGCCCACGTCGTACTTGTTCCAGAGGTGGAGCGGCTTCTGGTGAAAGGGTCTGAGGGCCAGGAGCGGCGAGCCCAGCCCGGGGGAGTGAGACGGCGACGGGGACGGGGAGCGGGAGCGGGAACGGGCGCTGGAGCTCCTCATCACGAAGCGGACCTCTTTGGGCTCTTGGGGTAGGCTGAGGCTGGAGGATTTGAGGATGGTCTGCGGCGGTATCGTCGGTGAGGTCGGGAGGCCGAAGCCGGAGAATCGTCCGAGAGGGTCGCCCCGGTCAGGCGAGCCTGAGCCCGGGCTCGGGGTGCGTCGGGTGACGGGGTAACGGCTGCCGGGGCGGATGGTGAACGTGGTGCCGTAACTTCTCTGTGAGATGGTGTGGAGCTCGCCTAGGCTGCTGAAAAGTCTGGCGGAGACAGACAGACAAGGGGGTTTCAGGAAGGTCGGAAAGGAAAGCAACATAGTAAGATCCATAAAGAGAGAAGAGGAGGAGACGGAGATTTGGGTTCTACACCAGACTGATTTCACTTCTTTAAAGGGCCCATGAAGTATGTGATGTATTCCCCAGTGAAACAATCGTTTTGAACAGTTGCAAAGCGATTTACATCAAATCGTCACATTTGATTGGATCACAAGAAAGTGGGCAGATCTTAGCAATAATCACATCTTAAAAATAAAAATAAAATTGATTGGATAAAGTTTTATAAATACCCCTGAGTACAGGAGGGGTCACCAAACATAAAAAAATGGGATTTTGATCACTCTTCATGTAAAAATACTACCGTTCAAAAGTTTGAGGTCACTCAGAAATTTTGAAAGAAAAGTACTGTTTTTTCAATGAAGATAACTTTAAACTAATCAGATATACACTCTATCCATTGCTAATGTGGTAAATGATTATTCTAGCTGCCAATTTCTTGTATTTGGTGTAATATCTACATAGGTGTATAGGGGCCCATTTCCAGCAACTATCACTCCAGTGTTCTAATGGTACAATGTGTTTGCTCATTGCATCAGAAAGTTAATGGATGATTAGAAAACCCTTGTGCAAATCATGTCAGCACAGCTGAAAACAGTTTAGCTGCTCAGAGAAGCTAGAAAACAGACCTTCCTTTGATGAAAGCAAAGTTTGAAGGAAAAATAATTATTTCAAATACAAATCATTATTTAAAATCTTGCCAATTAATTTTACAATTCATGGTGGTAAATGAAAGTGTGACTTTTCATGGAAAACACAAAATTGTCTGGGTGACCCATAACTTTTGAATGGTAGTGTATATTTAGCAAATACCAAAAGAAACTTGAACAACGAGGGGACACAGGATTAAAACTGGAAAGTGTAGATGTCACTTCATGGGGCCTTTAAATGTTAGTGTAGATTAGATTCGTAATAACAGAAACATCAAAGCAGCAAGCTGAAGAATTTCTGAGATTATGTGCAACTTCTATCTATATTTTACTTCCTTACCATCACCAAATCACTTAAGTCTACAGCAACTTAAAATACATGAAAGACAACTAAATATACGTAGCCTCTGAGAAACACCAGACGTTTCCTCTAATTGATTTTATCAGCTTCCTGTTAAACTGCTGCAGCTTCTCTGATTACTGATCCACAAATTGCCAAAGATCAGATTCAGTAGCTCAAAGATTTTTGTTTCTACTTTACAGCAGCAAAAAGCTGAAATGTCTGAATGTTCACTATAAAACATACTGAACATGAACACACACATTCATCTACATTTAGACAAAGTTGGGCCTTTAACATTCTAGGCGCAATTGGTTATCTGGTTCACAGTAACTTTGGTTTGACAATTACTCTCATCATTTTTATACAAGAAAAATCATTTCACTTTATTTAATCTCAAATTAACATATTCATTTTTTAAAAATATTTATTTGTGTATTATTTTCCCTTTACACAGGTATAAATGCAAAAGGAAATGCAGAGATAGATCATTTGGGGAAATAAATGGGGGGTGGGCAGATGAATACAAAAATAAATAAATACATTTAAAATAGAATAAATAAATAAAATAGCAAATCAAATAAATGGGGCATTTATGTGCAAAGTGAAAATAATACACATAATAAATAAACAAAAAAACACATACATTTATTTTTGATCATGGCAGTTTTCGATCCTCTATGGATTTTTTTACTCTTCCTGTTATAAAACATCTAAAAGCAAAAATCTTATCAGAATCTTATCAGATGGAGTCTATAGTCTAGTTTCTGTGAGTTTAATCATCCTTGATGTGTAAAAGTTTGAGAACCACTGGTTTAGTGAAACTCAATGATTCTTCACACTGCAAAAAACTAAATCTTAATTAAATAATAATAATTTAATTATAATAAATTATTAAATAAAAACATTAATTAAATCAGGCGAAGATATTTAGTTTTAGGTTCAATTAGGAATTATATTGAATGACCTTTTTTCACTTATTCCACTGGCAGATCATTTTGCCTAATGAGGCCCTGCAGTTGACTGTACATTTTTCCTGCTGAATTAGTTTTATTCTGAAAAATAAAGAGCACCTTTCTGGTAGGCTCTAGATTAAAGAGGCCCTGCTGAATCATCATATGTGGAAAACTTACATTTTACAGATTTGATGATGAAATCAACTTATTGATTAATCGAAAAAAATTGGTGAATAGATAACTCAAAAGACTATCAGTAATCACTAATGGATCTGCCATTGGAATAACATTCAAGATGATTCATTTCAATAATGTATTCAGTGTACCAAAAACAAGATACTTTCACTAGTTAATATTTCATTTATTGCAATGTGGCTCCAGTTTCTTTTGTTGGTTCCTCTTGCTTTTACATCTGACTCTCCAAGAGCAAACATTGCGACTGATTAGTATGATTACTGATCTAATAAAGAAAGTGGTTCAGAAAGGTGAGGTGATGGATCTGAGGTTAATAGAGATGACAGTTGTGTGTAGCTGGGTGCAGGCACGGAGAAGCAGAAAGAGAAAGACCTAAATGTGTTTAAAGAGTTTCATTCATGCATGTTAGCGTCTATGTTTTTGTGTGCTCACAACTTTCCATGTGGGTGAGATTGATTTGTAGTAAGGAGTGTGATGGAACGAAGGTAAAGCTAAAGGCAGCGCACAGGCTGGGAACAATGATCAGACTACAGGGAGCCGACGGATATGAGATGAGCTCCATGCGCACTTACACAGTTGTCCCGCCCTCCTGGGCGCACAGTCAGTTCTAGACCAATCAGATCAGAGCAGCAGGGCGGAGCATGCAAGGTGAGCAGAGAGAGAGCAATGGGAGAGAATGTTAGCATCACTCCATGAGACGCAGCCGGCCAACCAGACATAGAGGCCGCTTCAGCCGACTCTGCTTTCTTTGACATGCTTCATGTATGTGGACAAGTGTGTGTCTGCGTGTGCGATTGCATGGCTGTATGCGTGTGTATGTGTGTGTGTAAGCATGACAATGACAGCAGAGTCGGCTTCAGCACTGGAAGGTCTGACTAGTGGGCTACATGAGATAGAAATGAGCACACTATTCACATATCAAAAACTGCACAAAGAAAAACAAACAAACGAACAAACATAAGGAGGGCACATGTCCTTTGACTTTTGTCTTTGCTTTTACATTCAAGCTGGAATGATGTGGACTTAAAGAAGTGAAACATACACTGGTAACACTTTATATAACCATCCTCTACACATGGTTAATAAAAAAAAATAATTAATCTTTAGTTTATAGTTAATTTATGTTAAAGGTTAATAATTGGTTTCTAAACCATCTATAAACATTAAGCAGATGTGAGTCATAGATTGTTCTAATGCAATCCACCTTATAAAGTGTTTATAAAGCATTTAAAACAAGGTTACAAAGTGCTGCAGAGAATAAATAAAACACAGTAAAACATGGTTAATAGATATATTTATTATACTTTTATAATTAAAGGATAATAATTGGTTCATTAACAGTCTCTAAACATTATTTGGATGCTATTATTAAGATGCAACTGATAATCATAAAACATTGTTGATAAATACTTTGTAAATAATCTATAAAATATGTAGACAGATTATTCATTAAGCAATTGTACAGTTTTCTAAACAAATCCAAAAGTCCATCCAAATAATGCATAGATGGTTTACAAACCAATTACAAACCATTTACAAAAATTAAATAACCATTAACTGAAGTTTAATTAACTCCCTATTAACCATTTATCTGTGATTATTATAAAGTGTAATCCATGCATTTATGGATTATGCATATTATGCATAATTCTTATTTCATTAATTTACATTTGCAAGTGCTGCGTTGTATATGAGGGATGTGTGTGTGTGTGTGTTTACTATTTGATTGAGTTTTTATCGGTTTAAGAAACCTACAGTGTCCAATAAGACAGTCAGGGACCATGGCCATCCTCAACACAATCACTGAAAAACAAAACAAAGTTATGCAAATTACATGAACAGAGAAGAACAGAAAAAAAACAAAGAGCACAACTGAAATAAAATGAGAACCACGTATTTGTAAACCACCCAAAGCTAATGACACACAGCATGTGAACACGGTGGATACAAGACAGAATACAGCAGCACGTGTGGTTTCAATGGGGCAGATAGTGGATGGGTTATGTGATTACGAGTGCAGGGGCGTCTAAATGTTATATCTGTGAAATGCTCCAGTAGGTGAGGAGAAACAAATGCAGAGGCACAGAAGAAAAGAGGGAGAGAAAGAAATAATGGTGTGCATGATCATCTTTGTCACAGCCGAACAGCCGTCGGAATGTTGGACATGTTGGAGATGACTTTGCATAATCTCAGGAATAGCCGGAGCTCCATCGGGACAATTTATTCATGATAAATTGTAGTTGCCGTGCAGGGTTCATGACGTTGGAATATAATTGGCAACACATATTAAGGGCTGATTATTGACAGACACAGTAACTTATTTCATTTGGAGTCAACCAACAACCAGTGATACATTATCGTAACGGATATGAGATCATTTTCACCCCAACTGCTTTGGTACCTTGACATTAAAATAGCATTAAAAGCACTAAAATATCATCAAATTTCATGCAACACTACACTAGTTTATTCCACTAAAGCTAGTGAGACTGATAATTTGTCATTTGCTGCATATTGTTTTCTTGGTTTTCCTGCCAACTTATATGAATTGGGACACGTCATTGTAACAGTAGCAGCTGTTGTTTTGTTTTCTCGCTGGATATTAATTTGTACAGCTTCTTTCTTTCAACTTTCATCATGACTCAGTCCCCCGGCGAATAGAAAGAGAACTATCGGCCCATTAATACTCAGATATGCTCAGTTGGCATGTATCAGCTGTTTGACGTCATCATCTGTCACGTTACGTAAGTGTTTTGATTGGCACATGGTGGGACAATAACACATTTTACTGGATATATAAACATTTAATAATGCCATATTTTTAAAGGTACAATATGTAGTTTTTGGCGACATCTATCTGTGAGGTTGCAGATCGGAGCCAACTTAGTACAAATCACTATGAGAACCAACGGTGGCCACGAAAAAGCAAAAGTCCATCTTTAGGTCTTTATGTGGTCTGTCCGTTCTGGGTTACTGTATAAAAATGGCGGCTTAATGGAGGGAGACCTGCATGTAGCTAAGAAAAGGTCACAAAACACAACAATTATTTTAAATGTTATATTCAATACTGCCAGTAAAATGCTGCAAAACATGCTTACTATATAATATAATATATGAAATAATATTTTCTAAAGCTGCATTTTATAAAATCTGATGATCTAAATACATGACACAGCTACATTCATAGAGAAGCATTAACAGCAGATGTCTCACTCCCGTGTAGAAGGAAGCATCTATGGTTACATTGCATATTTCTCACCACCAATATTCTCCAGCAGGTAATGGTAATTAGTAGCCCTGTGTCCTAGAAACACCTTCCATTGTCGTGGACATTTACTGAGATAGTTAATATAGATCATTTATCTGACATGACATTTGTATAAAAACTTGTCTATTCTAATTTCTTATATCTCATATCTTTCAGTTCTTAATCAGCAGTGCACTTCTGAACATGAAATTCAATCTCCAGTAGAACAAGCCAGGACTGAGTTTTCCATCCTCCATTAACAGAGAAGAAAGGGTTTAATCGAACTCATCTAAAGACAGACTAGTACTGTGAACTACTGAGCTCAAAGCTACATTCTGAGATCTAGACTGATAAACTCTTCTCTTTCTCCCCAGCAATACATTGAAAACTAGAAATCAATTAGTCTCAACATCTTGACGGGTGAAACTACAATGGATGTCTAAAAAAAAGACAAAAAGAATTTGTTCTGCAGACATCATTACAGACGTATAATGGCTGCTTGTCAGACATTTTCAGACACCAGGTTACTGTCACCTGATCAGAGCAATCACCATTTTTTTAATTCCCTTAATTCTCTTTGTCTGGTCGTCATTTCCAAGATGATGAGGGGATGGCTTTCGCAGGACTTTAGATATAACACACCATTTTTTCAGTCATGTTCAAATATATCTGACTATATCTTTGATGTTATCACTGATAATGCTGCACCATGGGGGGCAGCGATAAGAAGGAAACTACAGTTTTTGGGGCCAGTGTCACAAAGCACCTTCAGTTAAGATTTGCCTTAAAGTCTAAGTTTAGGGTTTCTCAAAATAAAATTAGCTACACAAAACACCTTTATGTCTTCTTCTTAAGGTTTGTTGTTTTCTGTTTGTTGTTA
Organism: Lepturacanthus savala; assembly: GCA_030544235.1. Taxonomy (NCBI): domain Eukaryota; kingdom Metazoa; phylum Chordata; class Actinopteri; order Scombriformes; family Trichiuridae; genus Lepturacanthus; species Lepturacanthus savala. Next base: position 21,550,150 of record CM060465.1, read on the forward strand.
TTCGTGTATCTTTTTTTTTAACTTTTTAATGCTGTAAAGTCTCTTTCAATGCAGTAAATTAACTTAACTTTAACCTTTTCCTTAGTTGAGGAAAGCTTTTTAAGGTATTCTGTGCAACAGCCTTAAATAACACCCTCCACTAAGGAATAGTAAACCTTAAGGATCAAACATGAGGAAAAAATGAAGGTGCTCTGTGTAACCAGTCTACATCAGTGATGACTGCAAAGAGCAGTGGATATGAGAATGTATCCCTGTCTGCATCATTTGAACAAGAACTTTAGGATGAGCTCAAGGAAAAGCTGCAGGGTACAGGAACTACCAGCAGGGTTGTAGGTTAGAATCCAACTGTGAGCCTGTGTGAGATGAAGAAAGACTCTCAGGAAGTGCATGCCTCCAGGCTGTTACCTTGTTTGCACCAGTAGATAACTTACCAAAACACAAAAAAACACATTAACTTATTGACTAACTGTCCACTGTATGTACAGCCAGGGGTGGAAAGTAGCAAATTACATTACTCAATTACATTACTGTAATTGAGTAGGTTATTTGTGGATTTGTACTATTTTAAAATATATTTTAAAAATCAATAATTATTTTACTGAGCCGCCACCTTACCGTGGCAGAGGGGTTTATGTGTCCCAATGATCCTGGGAGCTCAGTTATCTCGGGCTTGATGTTTCTATGAGGGTGACCCAAAGCAATCAGGTCCTAGATGAGGGCAGAGCTTTTCAAAGATTGGTCATGATGATACAAAAAATGGAAACCAGTTTCTTGTACTTGGACCAGGGTTACTGGGTGGAAAAAACACTGTAGAGAGGCAACATCGGAACCTCTTGCCATTGGCCTACCAGCTGTGGGATGGGCTGAGGGGGTTGGGTGCTCTGGTGCTATGTGAGATGGGCCTCAGCCAAAGGGGACGGTCTCAGCTGGGTCTAGGGATGTTGATTGTCACCTCTGGTTCCGGATAGATAGTCAAGACAGCTAGTCTTGATCCATGGCTTGGGCTCCATGGGAACCAGTCTCCTTGGGGTCTCTTCCCCTAGTAAGAGGTGCCAAGCGGGGGTGGGGTGTTGTTGGGTACATCTAGCTTAGTGGCTGTACATTAGGGTACATTGAACGGGTCCTGACTATTCTCCAATAGCAGCCCCCAGACGGAAGCTAAATGCTGCTTTGTTGTGGGACTTCTGCACTTGTCATGGATTGTGCCTAACAAACACCATGTCCACGTGTAAGGGTGTCCGCACTTGCACTTGGCACCAGGACTTGGTGGTGTTGTTGGACTTGTGGAGCTGTCAATTAATCAAATACAATGTATTGTGAGTATCTGCTGGGGAGGTCTAGGGAAGTCTTCAGGAGGAGCTTCAAATGACCACTTTGGTGATATGGGTGCAAGTGGGCCATGTTCTATGCCTTCATTGTTGGGGCAGCTGTCTGTAGCTGTGACCATAAGGAGGTCAGTTCCTATCAGGGCACTAATCCCTGAACACATTGGTGGACGGTTAGGGCGCCTATCTTGTGGGCATGTCCCTCCAGGCGGAGGCCCTGAGAAATACCCACAAGAGGCTGCAGAGACTCTCTCGGCTGTCATGCAGCTGGCCTGGGAACGCCTCGGGGGAAAGAGCTGGAAGAAAGTGACCAGGGAGAGAGGGAAGTCTGATCCTCTGCTTAGGCTGCTGCACCCACAACTCAACACAGACCTGCAGCATAAGAAGGGCGGATGGATAATTTTATTTCATCTTCATATTGTGGGAACTAATGTACTACATTTTAAATAACTTCCATTACAAAGCAATAGATGAAATGAAAAAGATTACAAGAATCAAAGAAATAAGAAAAATAAGTAAGAAAGGAAGAAAGAAACAGGAAAGATAAAAAGAACTGACCCCTCGAAAAAGTAAGTGTGTAACTTTTACTTTACTTACTACTTTTTTACTTTTACTGAAATAGATTTTTACAGCATTCATTTTTCTTCTACTTAAGTAAAATGACAAAGATAAAAAGAACCTCTACTTGAATAGATGTTTTTGTACTTTTCCACCCCTGTGTACAACACAGAACATTTAGGAGGAGGCTGAGGAATATAGCTGTAACTATGGAAACAAGGAGCAGCTTATCATGTAGTACTACTCACTACGCCAAATGTTTATTTCTGTCCTTTTTCAAAAATGATGGTCATATACTTCTTTTTCATTATTGTATTCTAAAAAAGAAGAAGAGTGGACTGAAAGAAGCAAATGATGCAAACAAGGTAACAATTACTATATAAAAAACACATGAAAGAAAATGCATAAAAGGGCTATTCTCTTTCAGTGGGATTAGTTGAGTTGTTAGGAAAAGATATTTTGAAAAAAACAACAACTTTGGTTTACCCTAGGGGCTATAACCTTAAGGTTTACTCTCTTCGGTGTCCTCAAATCTGCAGAAATATAAAGCACTTCATTGTACTTTCAGGCGGCATGGTGTGAAGAAGAAACCCACAGATAATATGACAGAAAACACCACTTCAGATAACAATAGTGTCAAATTGTGTCAGACACTGTGAGAGAAGAAAATGTGTCTTTTCCTCTTTCTATTTCTCAGATATGCTTGTTGTAATATACAGAAAGGCATATTAATAAATGTTAGGGAAGCTAATGCTTGCAATGCTACTGTCTTCATTCTGATCTGATGGCATCTCCTCACTTACTGGTTTAAATATGGATTCATCTGCATATTTTAAAAGGGCCCTATTTTTACATTTTGACAGTTTAATATTAATGTTTTCATGGCCTATTTATATAAATTAACTGCTTTTGTGGTCCAAATGCACTCAGACCTGTAGAAGCAATACAATCTGCCTTCTCACACACTCAGTCTGAAAACCCTGTTTCCCTACTGAAACGCCTACTCTGTTGTGATTGGTGAATAACCCCACCCCTCTGAGAGCTGGGGACGGTCTGAGAAGCCTGAGTCAAGGACAAGGACTCCAGAAGTAGGGGGGAGTAACATTGATCCAGGGGTGGTTACTGGTTACTTCCTTTCCTGTTGTGACATCACAACCAGAGCCATTTATACACAGCTTGTGTTCAGCCACATTTCAGTAAAACAACAGAGGAGCTCATATTTCACAGTTTGTGTGTTAGCAGCAACACCAGAGACCTAAATATTTACACACAGGGATTGCAAATTATTTTTTTAATAGGGCCCCTTTAAAATATGTATATGAGCACAACCTGTGCAGAAAAGAAAACCTAATGCTGCAAACTATCCCTCCATTCATAGAAAAGCCTAATCTGTAATAGGATTGCACAGTGAAATAGTCTAAACTGTTGTCTATGAAATATGTTGAATGTTGAATAATATATGAAAGCCTCTGTGTTTGCAGTGTCTCTTCCAGGCGGCTTGTTATTGAAAGAAGAGGAATTATCCACTGTAGACATGAAAAATGTTTTAAATAAAGAATAATGAATTAAACTAGCACAGTTTGAAGAAAATTCTGTTTTATTGCTTTACCATTCTCTCCAAGGCTGATTGATGTAAGTAAAAGATATGAATGAAACTCAAAACCATGAGGCTGATTTACACTGAAAATTTCACGCAACTACTTGCAAGCTGCATGAAGCTGAATTTCTATACAACTTAAAGTTACATGATGCAAACCAAAAATAATCAGGTCTCATGCAACATTAGATTATTTCACTAGGAGGAGCTAGACTGGTCATTTTATATTGTATTATATTCATTGTGTTTTCTTGTTTTTTCGCTAGGTTATATAAAGCATCATTGTAACTGTAGCAACTGTTTTTTTTTCTGGAATATATTAATTCTAGGATTGTCAGTTTATCGCATTATTAGACAAATTAATTATACTGCAAACTAGTTATAAAAAATTACAAAAAAATGTAATGTAACACACTTCAGATGGCGTAGCAATTCAATATGCTTTTATTTTATCCTATCAATTATTGAATGTAAAGCATATGAATGTGGCCCGATAAATGAGCGATAACTGGTGTCGCGTCAACTCACACATGCTTGCTTGCTGGAAGTTGAAACATGGAAACAACATGGATGCCTGCCATGTTTAAAAACATTCAGATATGGATTGTTAAATAAAAACCTAGTCATATGTAGCTTATAGATAAAAGGATTTTCTTACCAGCAAAGCTGCAATGCGCAGTTGTCTTGGACAAGATGCCCTGATTCAAGTTGCTATTCCTTCACTAATAAAATGTGGATTTCTAAAGGTACTTAATAATGTTGTCAATTGATTATTTATGGGCCTTTACCAGTTAAAAATTTGAGTGATTAAAATGTGATTAATTAGATTAAGTAATTAGAAATCTTGTACTTAATTAGCTATTAAGTTTATTATTTTAATCACCTGACAGCACTAATTAATTTAGATGGGTTTTTATAACTTTTTCCTCTTAACCAACCTTGCATGAAGTCAATGAGGATAATCTTCTTCTCCAGTGACCATCCATCCTCTGTTATTATCCTATTGGTTATTTTGTTTATTTTGGTAGATCAGATGTTTGACATCATTGTCTGTCACGTTACGTACACGTTTCAATTGCATCACAAAGGGATTTACACCAGGCAACTCAGTTTCAGCTGTGTGTAAGTTTCACTGTGTAAAACCAGCCTTACTTCTCATGTCATGTGCTGTGTCTGACTGTTGAACACAGTTCACGGTGCATGTCACTTGCTCTTCTCTTACCTGGCGCCTGCCACAGGCGACTTTCTCCCCGGGTCGAGTGAAGCTCCCAGTGGTTCTTCTCCCAACGACCTTGTGTCTTTATTTAGTTGCTGTAGTCGTGAACTGAGCTCCCCCATTACAGATGGTTTTGCTCCCTCGTCTGCACCCAGCCCCAGTCCCAGCCCACCTAGATTGCCCAAACTCCCAATACCCAGTCCCACTCCTGGCCCGCGGGGCTCCACCGGGTCCCCCCACAGCTTGGACCTCCGCTGAAAGAGGTAGCGCGGTGTGGTGGGAGCTAGTCCAGTCACTGAGGCTGAACCACCTGAGGGCAGCCCGGCTCCTCCGGCCGCAGCAGCAGCCAGGGCGGCAGCCTGCTGCTGTGAAAGCAGCTCGCTGTCAGAGCTCTGCTTCAGCAGAGGGTCCCTGAAGGTGACAGGGCCTTTACCGCCTCCTATCTGGGACTTGAGTCGGGGCTTAGGAGGCACTGGCGGCTTGTCGAGCACAAAAGTCTGCCCGTCGGCATAGGAGGTGTGTGTGGTGTGTGTGTCAGCAGGCTCGCCGCTTTCTGAGGACAACGTGGACATGCTGGAAACCGTGGAGACAGTGCTGGTGGTCTCGAGATGGTGGTCTCGCTCTCTATCGCTGGAGCTGCGCGTGTCAGCCTCCTCCACGCCCGAGTCAGCTGCAGAGCCGGACTCGCCCACTGGTGGGGGCTCCAGAGGATCAGAGGGCTTCCCTGAGACAGCTGCTGCACTGGGTGGAGGTGGGTGCTGGGGAGGCTGAGTGGGGGTCACAGTCGGGGTGGTTGGGGTTGAGGGAGTTTGGGTCGTTGGAGTTGTAGGGGTGGTGGGAGTGGTGGCAGGTTTGGTCGGGGGCGCTGGCATCCCCTGTGCCTGTGCCAGTAGCCCATTGGCAAACTCGTCTGGTGGTGGGACGACTCCGATCTTACGTAGCTCCTCTCTTGTTTCCTCGTCACTGGAGGACAGCATGGCGGGGGGCAGGGTCACTGTATATGGATCCACGTCCTCCTCGGAGCTTCCCTGAGCCAGACTCTTCTCTTGGGCTGGGCTAGCAGGACGCTGAGTCTGGGACTGGGCCTGGAGCTGGGGCTGGGAGGCCGTGGGACTGGGGGATTTAGCTCGTGGACTCTGAGACTTGCTGGGCTCTGTGGACGCCGGGGCAGGCACCTGTTCTATCTCTGAACCCACCCCGACGGCCTGGCCATTACTGGTTGCATGGACCATGATCAGCCCTGCTGTCTTCTGCTGCGAAGTATCCATAATACTGATCAACATGGTCTTCTTATCCTCCAGCCTCTTCTCCTCCTTCCTCTCCTCAACCCTGGCCTCCATTTCCTGTCGGAATGATACAGTTGACGGTGAGGTGGTCCACTGTGATTTGGTGGGCTGGGGAGCTAAGATTGATGCCGGGGTGGATCCAAACCCCACTGCCTTGGCGCTTTTAGGTGAAAAAGGAGGGGACGAGGGCGCTCCTTCCCCATGCGGAGACTCTTTGGTCTGAGTGTCAATGAACATAACGCCCTGGCCCACCCGCTCCTGTTTAGTCCTAGGCTCTGGGCTGCCAGTCGGGGACTGGCTCTGGGAGGTCAGCGCCCTCTCCCTTGCGGCCAGCGCAAGAGCCAGTGGTGAGTTGGGGTCCAGAGGCTTTCCTGTGAGTGGATGGATAAAGGTGGTCCCACTAGGTGAGGGGCTCAGAGCCAAGGCAGGAGGAGGCAGGTGGCCCAGCTCTCGGGTGAGCATCCGTTCATCGATGGAGTGAGACTGGGTCAGCGAGGGAGCCTCGGAGCTGGTGGTTGACGCCCCCTCCATGGTCCCGACGGAAAGGAAGACAGTGGATTTCCTCCGTTCTTCTAGGCGACGTTCGCGGTCCTTCACAGCTCCGGCGATCGCTGCAGCGAAGGGGCCCTTACCCTGAAACATCATCTCTCCCTGGGCACGCAGACGCTCCCGCTCAGCCATCAGCTGCTGCTGGTAGTAGTCCACGCGGCTGGTGTGTGTGTGCCCGTGGGGGTGTGGGTGTCGTCCTGAGGGGGAGCTCTCTCGGGAGTGGGCAGCAGCTAAGGCCAAACAAGCTTTTTCTTGTGCATCCTCAACCTGCAACAAGACACACACACACACACACAAAAAAAAATCAGCCGAAAAGATCGAGAACAATAGGTCAAGTAAAACTAATCTTCCTTAACATGTAACCGACCTGTAGTTGCTTCACCAGGGGACTCTTCTTCCTCTGGGGCTTGGTGGGAGTGTACAGTCCAATGCTAAATTGCCCCACATTGGCATAGGGGTTGTCAATAACCCGACCCTTCCTTTTGATTCGCTCAGGTGGCGTAGCAGCAGAAGGGCGGGGAATCTCTGTAGGTTCTACAGGTAGATGGGAAGAGTCCTGGAGGATGATCATGGAGCGGGCTTTCTTCTGTCGCTCAATGTGTGAGGCCTGCCGCTGGGCTGCCTCATAAGGCAGGTCCAACGAGGAGGGTTTGAAGCTGGAGCGTACTCCAGGCTCGTGGCCTTGACTCTGGGTCCTGGATGGGGGAGGAGGGGGGCAGAAAGCTGGGGGAGGACCAGTGTCTAGGTAATAGGGGGGAGGAGGGGGTGCTGTCTGTGGAGGCGGGGGGATGGGATGGGGCTGGGAGTGGTCTCGGAGGCTGTCTGTCATAGAAGAACTGCGGGGGAATCTGTGCTCACCTGCCAGGGCAGACAGCCGATCCTCCTCAGTGGCACCTGGTGGGGGAGGAAGAGCACAGATCATCTGGTGATGGGGAAACTTTTTAAACCTGCCGAGCAGGTCCACAGCTGCCTCAGGAGAACTGTAATTCTTTATTTGTAAATCTCTTAACTCACACAGTAAATAAAGCAGTACAACATGTAATTCTAAAACTGTTTCTGACTCGTTAAACAATTAATTTATCATTTTTTTAATGAGATTACTTGAAAAAAGTAAAAAAAAATTATAATACAGTTCAGCAGTAATAATGTGTGGCAAATCAGTTTCTGTGAATATTAAATAGGCACATTTGCACAGTTAGAACATGTGATGCAGTGGAATATAGATGTGTAACTGTCCTCTGGTTGATCCGTGGAGGTGTGACACTGCAACTTCAGCCTTCATACTTTCTGTTTGTTGTACCACTAACGTCTAAATGCTTTTCTTTGATGGTACAATAATCCAAAATCTAAAAGGAATGAAGCTTCCTTATTTTATATTATCTACATGCTGCAGAATTGCCTATAAGCATACTGTACATAAGATACACTATCATTCACCTTATTTGAAAATGTACAGGATGGGTGATTGTTTTACCAAAAGATTTGGTCCTGGACATCCCCTTAGGTAGTGGTATATGACCCCTCTCAATGCCTGGGTGAAGACCTCCATGTAGAGTCATCCCTTGTCTCTCAAACAGTGACTGAAGCAAAATAAAACAGAGATTTTAGCTGTTTATGAACATGTCTAATGTCGTTAAAGTTGCTGTAAATAAAATGCAAACCCAGTTGAGAATATTACAAAGGCTTTGTTGCAGCAGACATACGTAGGTGTGTTTGTTGTGTATCGCTAGATGTTCAGAAGTAATCTGATTGGATTTGAGTTATCAGCTCTGGATCAAATTTGAGTAAAACTGTTAAGTACAATTGAGATATCTTTACAACAACAAAAAAAAATCTGGATTATCCTTATTCAGGCAGAAGGAGGATTCCAGGTTAATTTTAGCAAGAAAATGTATAGAATAGAATTGGTCAAATATTATTAGTATCATGTAGTATAATTCCATTTATTCATATTTTGTGCTGAATTTGTTTAACCATTAGAGTGATAAAGTAGACATTACCTGTTATCCCTTTTAGTACAGTAAAGTAAAAAAGAAGGATTTTCAGAAGAAGTCTAAACATTCGGTATTCTGTTAAACTACTGGACATTTAGCCTTTTTATGATTTGAAACATGTTTAAAATATCCAGATTGTATTTGTCAATAATGAGAATTTATTTGTTTTTATTTGTCGTTTTCAGTCACGTGAGGTTCTCACTGTTGAAACTGAAAATACAAGGATAGATTTATTGTGCTTCTTTGTCTGCACACTGGCTCCTTCTTCTGTGATTGTGGATATGTAATCCCATTTAGAGCTCTGGTAATCTGGATTAGGTAATCCTGAAGGCCCAGTCATTCAAAAAATGTAATCTGGATCAGTGTGATCCAGATTTGTAAATCCCATGTTTTGCTCTCCAGGATCAGGTAATCCATTTTACCGTTGTACTATTTTTTTCAAATCAACATTAGACTGATCAATCTGATCCAGATACAACTTTTCAAGATTACCAAATCCGGATTACCAGAGCTCTAAATGGGATTACATATCAGAATGTAGCTGTGAGCTAATGATCAACAGGTAGACGAGCCAGGGCAGACAGAGACACTGTTAGTGTTTCTATTTGAAGGGACAGAAAATAGCTCAAAAAATCAATACAAATATCTTCACAAACATTCTTCTATTTTCAATTCATTTGATACATTTATTGATTATTTTATTAGGACAAGATCAGTTTTCTCTTTCTTTTCATTTCAGTATACTAAAAGGCTGAATGGACCTAGGCTACATTCAGACTGCAGCCTGAAGTGACCCAAATCTGTTTTTTTCACCCCATGTGACATGTATCTGATCTTTTAATGACAGTCTGAACGACACTGATCATTGACCATTGAACATTACCATTGAACAACAGGCTTGAAAAATTAGCATCTGGATAAGGTTGATCTATCCCAGAGTTAAAAAGAGATACCTGATCCTGGAGGGCAAAGCATTCTGATCCAGATTAAACCTTTTCAACATCTGGGCACTGATCACGACCAGGACTGGAAACGTGATCAGATCCAATCTCCGAATATTCTTTTTTTCTGAAAGGTTGAATCCGATCCAAAGGGCGACATCTGATCAGATTACTCCTGAACAACTGGGTCCTATATTTTTTAATATCTGACGTGTCAGATTGAGTTTGTATGTTTCCCCAGCTGTGTGTGTGCTGTGTGTGTGCTGTGTGTGTAGGTCCACTCACACTGATTTCTGCTGGTGTTATTCTCCTGCTGGTGGGCCGTTGTTTGACAGTGGCTGCTCTGTAATCTGCCTCTGAAGGTTGAGAACGCAACATAGACTCCTGGGATGCCAACATCTCATCTAGTCTCTCTGTAGGGGAGGAAATGAACCAGAAATAATTACGGAGCCATAAGATCAGGGAAAATACATGTATCATTGTTTCTGACATTGCAAATGCAGTGGCAAATAAATAGATTTAAATACAATGTCTAAAAAATGTCACTGACAGTACAGAGGGATGTCATGCTGTAAGTAAATCACAACAATATCTCAATGCGAGTTCAGTGTGTGTCCTTGATGGCCGCTGTGGGAGTGAGTGGTGAGAGTTTTACGGGAGACAGGCACAGAGAGAAAAAAGAGAAAAGTGGGGAAAGAGATATTCCAAATGTTTTGCTCTTCTGCTCTAAACAACACCAGTGGCCATAAATCATCTTTATGACATTCAGAGAGGTGTCAGTTTCTTGCCTCAGACTCACCTCCTCTTCTCCTCCGAGCAGAAGCTTGGTGGGAAAAAGATAGTGTCAGCAGAGAGGGGGAAAACGACAGAAATAAGCCAACGAAAGTGACTGTTCTAAAAGTTAGGAGACAAGTTTTAATGACAAAGGGAAATGCAGAAATATGACAGGAGAAGCGGGAGCAGGAGAGTGAGGAGTTTTGCATGGCAGCACTCACCCAGTTCCTCTAGCTCAGCGGTCATGGACTTAGAGCGCAGTGTGAGGGTGGTGCTGGGAGCTCTCTTGGGTGGCGGGGGAGCTGTGGAGAAAAGGCAAGGTGTTGAGGAGGAAGTTGAAGGGGATGAGAATCCTTTCGCTTTGTGGCTCAGCGCCCTCCTGGCGTGCCCCAGACGTCTGGCCCATCCTGTCTTTGCTGCTTTGATCTGGTCAAATTCAGACGAACTGGACGCCTCGCACTTAGCCAGGACCTTGTTCAGGCTGCGGTTGGAACCCAGTTTCTTCATGTCTCCGTTGGTCCGATGGCCAGTGTATTTGTCTCTGAGATTATCAGCGTGTTAGTCTTTGTGCTGCAAGAATTCCTCTCTGCTGAGGAGCCCAGAGGCGGTAAATGTATAGCTCAGTCCTCTCTGTAACATCCCCGGTTTTCTGAATCCTTCCATTACACACACGGCAGCAGAATGTGTTCACCACAACAAGCAGAATGAGTAAAACGAGCGTGGCAGGGAGAGGGAGAGAGTCGTCCATCTTACTTTTAATATGCCGCCTGTCTGGAATTTAGCAGGTGTGCATCAGAGAGAAACGCACTGACACGCCGACTCACACACACATGCTTGTCCTCCCACATGCGGGACCACATGCAGATACACAGAGAGCCAGACATGATGACATGTGGCGCTCACAGATGAAGAGATGACAGTATATGATACACTGCAGACCTCATACCCCCAAAGCTCACGGGAGCCTCCCAAATCCTACTCAACACACACAGCGTCCCACTCAAAGGGTTAAACACATCTACCAAATTTTAGCTCCAAACGAACACTGCAGAGGTTCTGATAAAACATTGGAATTCACAAAATTAAAAAATAATGATGCTGTCATGGAGAAAGCCCCTACAGCAGCAATCTGTACACGCTATGACAAACCAAGTTTCCCAACAATACCTCACTCTATTCGATCCACCAGCTGACACTCAATGCACCACTGTAGAGCCACACAGCTCCAAATCCCCTCAGATGCCCCGGTGCCTCGCTACAGCCCAACTATCCTGCTGCAGATCTGAGCGTACATACACTATCCTTCCTGAGTACAATCCATTTCAAACATCTTCTTTTCCTTCATCACCGGGCTGCACATTGTGGTACAGTGAGCGGGAGCAGAGGAGATGGAGGAGGATGCAGAAAGAGAGAGGGACGAGACGGAGTCAGAGAGGGAGAGAGAGATGCTTTTGCAGTAATGTAATGCTTAATTCAAACATGCAGTGTAGTCACCATGGCAACGGTGGCAGTAGTGAGGCCTCCCATGGTGCAGCAAGAATGTGCGATTTTTGTATTTGCTTTGCAAGTCTGTCTGTCTGTGTGTGTGTTTGTGTGCATCATTTGTGTAAAGGCGCGGCACACTATGCAGACGTCCCAACAGAGGAGCCATGCGGTGGGAGGGGGAGACGATGTTCCCTGTTCAACATGGCTCGAGATGCGAAAAAGACATTTAGGAGAAGTTTGGAACAGGACTGAAGAATGCGGTTCCAGCCAAACACCAGACACACTCCATAAATTAATTTACAACTATTATGGGAACCAATTAATTGTTTTATCCGGTGGAGGATGAACTCCTCAGATCCTTTACTGTAGTAAAAGTAGAAATACCGTCTTTAAAAAATAATCAATTACAAGATAAAGTCACTCACTTTAAAACCCGGAAATATATACATCACCGGTCAAAAGTTTTAGAACATCAGTTTTTATTGAAATAGTCATAGTTTAATGTGTCATCTGACAGATGATGATCTGACAGCCCAGAGGTACGATGTGGATTATCTTGCTGTAGGATGAACTCCTGACTAACTAGGTCTAGATCATGGGGTTCTGCTTAGTTCTAGAGCCCTAGTTCTAGAAATACCCAGACATCAGGCTTCATCCATGCTGATATAAAGACGGGGGGTTAATTAACCAGCAAAACTTGTGGCACTTATAGGAAATGTTTGGATCAACTTTCCACGCTATTTCCATTTTCCACACTATTTAAGTCCATTACCGCAGAAAAGCTGTAAGTCAAATACCTTAAAATTGTACTTGAGTAGAGTATTATATTTGAGTAAATTTACTTTCAATCTCTGGCTTTAAGTCACTTCTAAAGAAAACAAATGTCCACATTCTCTGATTCCATCTTGGCAAATGTGAATATTTTCTGGTTCCTTCAGTCATTTGTGATACTAAACTGAATAATTTGAGTTGTTCAGGATAAAATAATAATGAGGACGTCAACTTGAGCTCTGGGAAAAGTGACCAACATTATTTTTGACAATTTATATACCAAACAACTAATCTAGTGAATGATCAACAGTCAATGATGGTAATAATCATTGCAACCCATGACCAACCTTATTCCCTTTGACAGCTACTGATATGGTTTTGACTCCACCAGATAGAAGTTACAGACAGATTACACAGGCAGATACACAGGCAGAGTCCACAATGCCCTGAGTAGCAGGATATGATTAATACAGTAATTTTCCCAATGAAACTAGCTCTAACTCATTCATCACCTGTATCATCTGTATCTCAATAATTGCAAAGGAGGTGTAAAAGCATGCACACACACATGCAGGTTTAAAGTGTACACAGGTCCTGAGGTCATAGTGCCAGGACTGTGTGGGAGCTGAGTAATGGTGAGCTGCGGTTGACATGGCAACCACATAGATTTACAGCAGGGAAACGAGGTACAAGTATCACCTTGACAACGGAAACACACATATTATCTGAAGTCCTTGGTATACAAAACCAACTTACACTACACGTCTCCATCATGTTCTAAAACTCATCAGTTTACTTCAAGTCCAAAAGGTGGAACACAGATCGTCAGTGTCACATTCCACATGTTGAGATATGATTTTAGCAAGTGCATTTTTCGTCGGAGTTCACTGTGTTCTGTATGATGTCACTGTTCTGATCTTTACCTTTCTTGCGAACAACTTCCTCAGACTCAGGTTTTCGTGTGACAGACACCACCTTCATCAGGAGCCTGTTGCCTCCCTGCCGGATCAAAGACACCACCTGCTTATGGCCCACCTTCACCACGTTCACCCCATTGACCTGCAGCAGGGAACACACACACACACACACACACACACACACACACACACACACACACGCACACACACACACACACAAACACACACACACACAAATTCTGACAAAGGTTGCTTGACAAACGTTGATAAAGTTCTACAAACACTCTTCTTCGATATAGGAAGAACATAGTTAATAACTACCTACATTCTTGAGTATTTACCACAGAAAATAAAGTAAATAAATGATAAAGGTAAATACAGTAAACTTTGAGGTATTAACCCAGTTTTTGTTTATCACATAGGAAATACAATAATCTGTTAATAATTTAATTTATCATATATTTACCAGTACCAGTAAGTATCTAGCATTTCTGCCACAGTTTATTTTTTTTTCCTTCTTATCACTATTGAATCTATTATATTCCATCCTGTACACATTTACTGCAGCCTGTTCTAGATAATGGATCCCTCCTTTGTTACTCTTCCTGAGGTTTCTTCCTCTTTTCTACCTAAAGGGATTTTAAGGAGTTTTGGACCTTATGTTTGGTTATTCCTCATGTTTTCAACCTTCATGTATTCTTTTTCTCTATAAAAACTACATATATACCTGAAACATCATGTCAGAAAACAACTGCAATGGAAATTAGCAATTGAATTACTACATACATTTACTACATTTAAAATTACCCAATGATATACTATAATTATCATATATTTACCAGGTAAATACCTAATAATTCAGGGACTGTAAAAGGAAGAGTCACCAAGAAATATGATCATATTCACAAATGTTGTTTCATTTGACCTTTGTTCAAGGTCATCGTCATTTTGTTCTTCAGTGACCTAAAGACAGATGCAGATCGAGTGAATCCTTAACTACCTCGATGAGAAAGTCTCCTGTCCGCAGGCCGGCCCTCCAGGCCACGCCCTCCACGTCCACAGACTCCAGGTACTGCAGGGCAGGGAACGCCGGGGTGGGGGTGAACTCTTCAATCGGCGTCTCAGCTAATAACAGACACAACCGTTACTGTGGGCACTAGCTGTTGTTTGCTTTGATCTATCTTTGCTTCTCTAGTGAATGAGATCAACAAATAACAACAATAATACCACAGACAGACTGTGTTACATGCACCAAAGTCTATTTGGGAAACTGCTGCCTGATCCATTTAATTTCCTTGGAGGGAACGATGAATTTTTTAAACCTTTGCTTCTAGCGTCATAAAAATGATTTAATTAATAGATTTGCGTTGAATTATATTTGTGAATTGAAGACGTGTGAGTGTAGCAGACAGGAACACTGAGTGGATGTCTTGCTGCTGCACGCTGCACCTAAACCACAATATTGATAGATACAGCTGCCTACGATCACATGCTCACTCGCGCTTGCACAACAGCATGAACGTCCTGACGAAACACAGCAGACACACATTCACAAGCACACTGTGTGGAGCGAGTGTGCTACCACAAACTCCATTTAATCTTGGAGTGAATCCAACTAAATCACTCACATGAGAGTTCTCAGAGGACCACTAAGTGAACTGCAGTGTATGTGTGTATGTGCATGTGTATGTGTGTGTTTATGTGTGTGTGTGAGAGAGAGAGAGGCTACTGGGGAGTAAAAAGACAGAGTGAGTAAAAAAGAGCGGGGTGAGCCAAGATCCATGGTAGTGAGTGATGGAGCAGTAAAGCATACTCAGACTCGCGGCAAGGTGCCTGCCTGAGAAGGGTTGCCATGGTAACCAGCCCGAGCAGGGGAGCTGGCACGTGTATGAGTAAAATGAATTTGTGGTGATGGAGATGAGCAGAGAGAGGCGATTTCAGTTAAAATGTGGAAAGGCATGAAAACGACCGGTTATAAAACATATTGCGAGGATAATGATGGAGGACAGGAAGTATACGAAGCGGGACATGAACATGTGGAATACACTTACTACACATAAAATAAGATAATTAACACATATAAAACAGTCATGTATCTGTGTTTGGGACCTGTTTGGGGAGATATAATACACATACAGTATACAAAAAGTCTTTTCAGTGTATGTATCTAAAGGGATCTATTGGATTTGATTTAAAGTAATGAGATGACATATATTACAGATACAACATTCCATTTACATTTGTTTTAAATGTCAAAATAATGGAAAACAGGTAATTGGGTTTATAATTTCATCGATCTATTTCAGTTTAAATCAGATTAGCTGAATACTGTAAAATATTTCTTTAAAAAATGGTAATCCTGCGACAGCTGGTGCACCAATAAAATACTGTTGAATAACAGAAAATAATCATCTCATGAGATTACAGTAATTTTATGGAGCTTAAACACATTTTACATGACATTATGTATATTTGTTGGATTTTAAACAACCAGTAACCAGTATACTATTCAAAGAATATAAAAAGTGTACCATGCTATAATACAAACCATCAGGCTTAAAATTACAGAAATGTACTCCTATAGATTGAGTTTAATCACATAATTATAGTTAAAATCTTCTATATCTAATGAAATAAACAAGATACCGATGACCAAATATTGTTATATATTGCATATTGTTATTTTACATTTACATGTATTTACATATAAATTCACAGAATTGTATTTGTAGGTTTATTGACAGTTTTATTGACATTTTCATGTATTTTTGAAATACAGGGAAAAAACACAGGTAAAATAATAAACACAAATCTGTAAAATCAAAGATTTGTTTTACAGTGTAAATTAAAAACAAGGACAGATGAAGCAAAGCTGAGAGAAATGAGAGGAGTGTGTCTCTACTATAGCTGAACGCCATGTGTGGGGAACAGATGGGACAGCAAGCTGACAGCTCAGCCAAGGGTGACGCCAGCAAAGAGGCTACACATACCCCCCAACACACACACACACACACACACACACACACACACACACACACACACACACACACACACACACACACACACACACACACACACACACACACACACACACACAGATCCCTGAGTGTGTCTGAGTATACAAACTGAGTGCTGACCAAAGCTGGTGCTGTTGACTCACAGAAACAATACAGATTGAACCGAACTCTGTGACTCAGATCAACTATTTCCCACATCAGAACTCTCAGAAACAAGTCATGAATGTGTTGGTGTGTGTGTATGTGTGTGTGTGTGTGCATGTGTGTGTGTGTTTCACCTTTGGCTCCCCGCAAGACAAAGCCAAAGCCCTCGTTTTCTTTCTTCTGTAAAACAGCATTCTTCTCTTCTATGATATAGTCACTGTGAAGGAGAGAGCAGAGGGAGAGCAGGTATGACTCCAACACCATCTTCAAACACACACTCACACAAAGAGAGAGAGAGGTAGAGAGGGCGAGGGGCAAGAGAAGGCGCAGGAGAGGGAAGAGGGTCAGTCAGGAGGGGTTAAAAGTGGGAGGAGACAAGAGGGGCACACACACACACACACACGCACACACACACGCACACACACACACACACACACACACACACACACACACACACACACACACACACACACACACACACACATACACACACACACACACACATACTTCCTTTCCTATTAACCAATCAAGTTTGAAGCCAATAAGTGAGCAACTAAGCAGGATCAGGATTCCCAAAGGTTGTTATACTATTTACACACACACACACACACACACACACACACACACACACACACACACACACACACACACACACACACACACACACACACACACACACACACACACAAAGGTAGACAGACAGAGAGGATTAGGGCAGGTGAGAGTCATCCTAGTGGAAGTATCTAAATTAATCTTCCGGCTTTAGTTGAAACTCCAGCTGAGAGGCTGCTGAGAAACTGACAGAGATGCTCAGAAGTATGAATGGCAGCAGTTCACTGCTGTCTGTGTTCCTGTTTTCATGTGTTCATGTGTGTGTTCCTGTGTTCATAAGTTGCTCTGTCCCTGTCTGTGTTCCTCTGTGTTTAGGGTTGGAGGATGTTAGATGGTTAGTTTAGCCACACAATTATGTTCAAAGCCTGTGAGACACAACCAAAGGTGAGTTAGCAAAAGCTGTTAAAAGCATCAGAAAGCAAATATCAGCATCTGCTGATCAGACTGGACTGTTAGTTTGTGCAGAAAATATTCAGACCACTTGTACAGGGAAATACCAGGTTAGTATGAGCTCTTATTGTTTATTAAAGTGAAGATGGTTAAGGATCTGAAAGAAAAGAGGGACGAGGAAATCTAAAACAAACCTAAAAAATGGGACAATTTTTCACATATGCAAATATCCTGATATTTCTGCCAATTGATCATTTTCATAATATATACATATATACTGTATTTTTATTAATGTTTTAATTAATTTAAATGATTATTTATTTATTTATTACAATTTTTCCAGTCTGTCCCACTGAAAATCCAGACTTAACTTCACTGCATCACTTTCTGTACAATGTACCTGGTGTCTGCAGATATTAAACTTTATGGAGGAGCAACCTTCACTTTTTATGCTCCAGACATCTGAAACAAACTCCCAGAAAACGGCAGGTCTGCTGAGCAGTGAGCCCAACGCAGAAGAAGAGCCAGAAACCATAATTCCTTCAATGGCTTGAGTCTCAGGACGCAAATCAATCCTCATAGACCTCTGTTTTAAATCCTCATAGACTTCTATGTTAAAACTGTTAGACCTCTATGTTCACGACAACTGTGGGAAGATGATTTTTTTTTATATAAATCATCTGTTAACATTACATCAAGTCTTAGAATTCTGCTTAACTATTCAGGAGTTACACGTTTGAGTGTGAGGTGGCTGACCACTCGGGTGGCAGGTGCAGCTCCCACCCATCTGCACCCTTATCCCAATATATTCACAGGAGAAACGCAATGTAAATAAAATCACATAGGTGGCCTGAATATGTTGCACCTCAGATTTCTACTGTTTTTTTTGAGCTAAAGTAAATGTAAATGACCTGCATCTTCCAATCTTGTCATAACACACATGGTTCGGGGGACTGCTGCCAGTTTCCAGCCTGAACACCTTTATCACTGTAAACTGAAGTTTGGTTTTGTAAAATTATGTGTAATTTTCACCTTTTTCAGTCATCCTGCCTCACAGCTCACAGCTCAGGCAGATGTAGTGGGCTCAGTGTTCAGGCTGCAACTCAGTGGGTGGCTGCAGTCTCCATTAGCTTAGTTACACTCCACTCTCTCAGACTTACCAAGGGAACATTGAGCTCCTGTTGGCGGACCCAGGAGATCCGAAACAAACCTTTCTGCAGGAGGGAGGTCAAAGGTTTGGTTTCATAAAAAGCTATCTATCCACTTTTTTCACCAATTATCTTGCACAGAAAACTCGTTGGTTAAGCATCAGATGCTTTGTTTCAGTTGAAACGCTCACATGCTTTCATCTCTGCACTATGCCCCCAAAATTTTGTATTTCGGCAATCTGCTCATCATCCTTGTTTGGGATCTGAGGATGTCCACATGGCTCAACAAAGTCAAAACTATGATTCAAGAATTGTAAATGTTACCTTGAATACTTTTGGGATTCAGTTATTGCTCAGACTGGAGACATTAATTAACTGAACTCAATGTCCTTTCTGGGATTCATGTACAACATTTGGCAGACTGGTGTTTTATTTGGACACGTAGACTATCACTGGATAGTGCTGTGGTTCTCAATCTGGTGGTCGAGACCCCACAAGGAGTCGCTGGATTAATCAAAGGGATCACTATCTGATAGGACAGGATTAAAAAAAAAACAGTTTTGTTACATAACTGTAATTGTTTTCAAGCTTCTTTTAACATTATTTCTTGTTTCTGTGTTTTAACCTCCTCAAGACTTTAAAAGTTATTCAGAAAGCAGCAAATACATTTTTCTAGAGCTGCAAGTCAATTCATGCAACTATTACCAAGTTATTTAAGCAAAAATGTAAAAAAAAAAAAAAAAATTATAAAATAAGATGGGTTCAGCTTCTCAGATGTGATGATTTACTACTTCTCTTTGTGAAACATTATAATAAACTGAATATTTTGTGGTTTGGATTGTTAAGACACAAGCAGACAAAATGATTAACTGATGAATCAAAACACTTAACGATAACAGACTTTAATTTATTTTAAGGACTCAAAGGTCAGAAAAGCTAGCGAACCTCTAATCTTGTGCCTGTAGTAAAGCAAACTGGTTAAAGAAGTGACATTTATTAAACATGAGGTTGTATAAAGACTGAGGAAGTGGGTGCTCACTCAGCGCAGCTGCTTCTAAAACGTACATACCCGGCATCAAAGCAGGAATTTGCATGATAACCATAAATAAGCTTTACTTTATTTCATCTATATCAAACAACAGGAGATGTGCTACACCTGGTAACTAAATTCAAATTAGCACCAATACAGCTAAAGTGCAGCAGAATTGGGGAGTGAAATGTAGACTTTCAAACATTAGAGCCCATTCAAAACTGCATTATAAATGGTGTTATATCAGATAATAATATTGATTTATTCTGCATTACAGAAACCTGGCTACATCATGAGGAATATGTTAGCCTGAATGAATCCACTCCTCCCTCCCATATTAATACTCATAGACACCAGACAAGGTGGTAGAGTTGCAGCCATTTTCAAATCAAATTTATTGATCAGCCCTGAGCCGAGGTGTAACCACCTCCTTTGAAAGCCTTGTTCTTAGTTTTTGTGACACTACATCCAGTCCTATATGTCACAGTGTACCGCCCTCCTGGCCCGTGTTCTGAATTTCTATCTGAATTTTCAGAAGTCCTATCAAGTCTAGTGCTTAGAACAGATGACATAATCTATGCAGGTGATTTTAATATTCATGTTGACAATGAATACCTTGGCCCTGGTTTCTCTCTTTACTGGAGTCAGTCAGCTTCTCTCAGAGGGTAGATGTGGCCACCCATTGCTTTAACCATCTTGTGCACATATCATCTATTGCAGCCTGTTTGTCTTGGAATAGGGATCCTTCTTCCTGAGGTTTCTTCTTTTTTTTTTTTAAGGTTTTTTCCTTGTACAATGGGAGTTTCTAAAGACAGGGGATGTTGTTTTGCTGTTGTACAAACTGTAAAGCTCATTGAGGTGAATCTGTAATTTGCAATTTTGGGCTAGGTAAATAACATTGACTTGACTTTACTTGAATAAAACTAAAAAGTCCTGAATTAAAATAGTTACTGAAGTAAAATCCCTCAAACTTTTGATAATTTGAGGGATTATCTCAAACTATCAAAAGTAAAAGTACTCATAATGGAGAATTTGTTATGTTATTTATTGTACATTATACCTTGTTTTTAATTTCTAAACACATGTGGGGTTAGATTAGATATGACTTTATTGATTTCTTTTCCTCAGGGAAATTGAAGGGTGTGAGAGTATTTGTGAGACTATTTTATTGATCTAGTTGATCAATGTCGAACCAATTTTGCATACTTTGTGCAATTTAATAGTAAAAGTACTGCATCATAATATTTGTCAGCTTTCACACAAAGTGCAATTTTAAAAGAGAAAAGAGGCATTTTAATACAATATAGATATCAGAATAGTATTTGATTGTAAAATATGTAAATCTGTAGTAAGTAACTAAAGTTGTCAGATAAATGTAGTGGACCGAAGAATAGTAGCATCACATGGAAATACATGTAGCTCAAAATTATACTTGAGTAAATGCATTCAGTTACGCTTTACCATACATACACACACACACACACACACACACACACACACACACACACACACACACACACACACACACACACACACACACACACACAAACATACACAAACACACACACACCCTTTTGGCTGCATTGGCAGCCTGGAGCCTTTAGATGGCAGCAGCTCGTTACTCCTGTTAAAATGAGGAAACTGTTGATATTGTGCACGTGTGATGTGACTGATGCTCTGGGAGTAATACATTAATTATTAATTAATTAATACATTACATTAATGACCAAACACACATGGTCAGCACACTGCGGTGACGTGGAGGTTGTACCTGTATGAGGTGAAGTTGTCATAGGATCCCACAGTGTAGTGTCTGAACAGTCTCTTGGTGCGGTCCTCCCGGGTTTCTGCAGAACAGATCACAGCCTTTTTAATCTACATGGACGACTCATCACCGACAGGACTACATCAAGACACTTATTTTACCTTATGTGAAGCACTGTGCAGTAATACTATACCTATAAAACAAATTCGCAACCATGATACAGATCACAGAAAAGAGCCATTGGTATTGTAAAAGAAGTAAACAAACTTATTGTTTTTAAAATCGCATGCATAGAAATTTTAGGATCTTGTTTAATTCAAAATAGAACAAATACTGAACATAGGAAGAAATAATTCACTGCTAGGAAACATAGAACATTAGCTTTGAGACAGAGAGTTTTAATTTAAGTAGTGTAAATAATTTCAGCGTTCAAACACAAGTTCAGAAAAGCTGTTTATGAGAGGGACAGCAGAGAGGAGGGTGAGTCTCACTGGTTGATCATTAATTTATGCAAAAAGAAGTGGTATGATTTGATGATGTGCTCATGATTAGGATGTACTGGGAGGACTCAATGAGCCTCGACTTCTGTTTTAACCTACTTTAACCTTCATTTTGTTGTTAATTTCATTCATTTCATAGATTCTAATGATGAATGAAAGTTTTCAAAATGGTTTAAAATAGCAAATACATAGATACGTCTGATTTTGGCCTTATAATACATAATTTAAAGACACAACAAGATAAAAGGCCAGATCTACTAAAATATGTGTGAGGAGAAAACCTCATTTTGCTCTTGCAAACACAAAAGTAATGCCCATCCAATCTCTCTAGGGAAACCAATAAAACACACAAAATTCATTTATATACTGCTGTCTCTGCCATGTCAATCACCTGCTGTCATTTACACAAATATTCTTAGTAAATCACTTGCAAAATGTCCATCTACCACACACACTAGGCACACAATAAAGAGTAGAGAATGGTGAAAAAAGTACTCAGATCCTTTACGTGAGTGAATATTAGAAATAATGTCAACTAAAAATACTCAATAACAAGCAAAAGTCCTGAATTGAAAATATTACTTAAGTAAAAGTACAGAAGTCCTTTTACTTCCAGTAACACATACTTAAAGTATCAAAAGTAAAGTACTCAGTATATACACTGTGTTATATTGATATAATATATTATACTACTATAGTATATTATACTGCTATAGCATATTATACTGAATGTATTTAAATGTTGTAGGTTAAAGTTTTGGAGCCAATTTTAGATACTTTGGGTAGATTCATAGTAAAATACTGCATCATATTATATGTGTTACTTTATATATATTTTAATAATAATATATGCTATTAGCACCATTAATTAAATATTTAAATGTATTTTATGTAAAATCTGCATCTGAAAGTAAGCTGTCAGATACATGTAGTAGAGGAGAAAGTGTAATAGTTCCCTGTGAAATATAATATATATATAGGAGTATAGAGTAGAATCAAGTGGTAGAATCAAATCAGGGAAATACAGTACTTGAGCGCATATACTTGAGTACTTTCCACCACTGACTGTGGATGAATTAAATACTTACACAAACAGAAGGTGAATTTAAACTTGTCTTGGAATTAATCCTGAAAGTGTTTGATGATACATGGTCTTGTTTCAGTATTTCGTCACAGAAGTGAATGAATAAGGTGAATCTAGATGTTTCTACAATTTTCTACATATATCATAATGAACCAGAGTATAATTATTCCATGATATCCCTTTGTTTTACAGTATAATAATTACACAATTCTGTCTTTCGAGTGTTTCTATTAACTAAACACTGTAGCTGCGTGGGTGGATTTACCCTGTGGGAGTGTTGAGAGAGATCGATGCCCTCTCCCCAGCCTCATAATACACACTGCACTTCCACTAAACAGCAATCTGCTGACTACGTACCCCGAGACCTTTTCAGGCTTCACAGAAACTCTTAATTGGACGAAGCTGTGACAGCGAGGTGCACCCTGCTGATGACGTGAGACACACAGCCTGTTGCCACCAGGCTTTGACCTTGCTGCCGTGACCTGCTGCTTTTCCACCTGTGTTTCCTGTCACTTTGCACCGTTGTTCTAATAAATGCTATAGATCAAACTGTATGAATATATCCTGTATGTCCATGTGTGTGTGAAAAAGAAAGAGATAAAGAGACAGTGAGACACCCTCAGATCCACTTCAGCCTGTCTGTCTCACTATGTGTGCATGTGTGTGAATGTGAAACTGTCACTTGTATTTCAAGCACTGATTTTCTTTCGTTAAAATCATGTATCTAAACTTTTAGCCTCTAAATTTAACTTCGCTGGTGCAGTGGTTGCCTCACAGCAAGAAGATCGTAGGTTCAAGACCTTCGTCTGGGACCTTTCTGTGTGTGTCTGAGTTTGCACCTGGAAAGAACCCACGCAGACATGGGGAGACCATCCCGTGTCTGCGTGGGTTCTCTCTGGGTTCTCTGGCTTCCTCCCACAGTCCAAAAACATGCTGAGGTTAATTGGAGACTCTAAATTGCCCATAAGTGTGAGTGAATGGTGTGTGTGCCCCATGATTGGCTGGCGACCATCTGGGGTGTATCTCTGCCTCTTGCCTGTAAAATGCTGGGATTGGCTCCAGCAGACCCCTGCGACCCTAATGAGGAATAAGCGGGTGTAGAAAATGACTGACTGAATTCAACTCTTTAAATGTTTTATAACATGTTTTCACTTTTATTTTTCAATGTTCAGAATCTAATTCAGTTCAAATGTTCAGATTAAACATCTGAGATATTTTTAGATACCAAGGATAAGCAATTGATTGCATATTCATATTCTTTTCAATATGAATAAATCTGATTTAATTCTGATGTTGTGAACATTGAAAAGTAAAAGTGAAAGTTACTGAAATGTGAAAAGTAAAAATTCAGATACATATCTTCAAAGCAAACATACCTGCATCATGATTATAAAGGATCATCTTTCTTCTTCTCTCACTGCACAGATCCTCACTCAGAGGAAAGAGGATGTTTTTATGACCACAACAAAACACACTGACACACACTTCCAGATAATGAGGCTGCAGAGTGAAGCCTTGAATGGCTTTGGTCAGTGAGTCACCTCCTGGTCACTGCTGTGATGTGTTAGACCCTGTTTATTGAAATAACAACTTGTGCTGATGTGATAATCTATGACCTAATGCAAAAATAAAAATGAAACTCTTAGATTTACAAAAATAGTTTGACAGCAATAAAGAGACAAGCCAAGGAAGAATCTGTATGGATTCTGCCTGTGTGCGTGTAGCTTGAGAATTGCTCATCTGATTCTGGTAATGTTTCCTTAGTTGATGGTGAAAATGCATACATCATGACACCGTACCTGTTCTAATTCCTATTGATAACTGTGCTTATCCCTTAAACGCCTCACATGCAGACTATTTGTAGATGCTACGCTACACTTTACAGTTTACCCTAAACACCTTGCATGAAGGCGATCTGTAAGAGTTACAATTTACCAATGTATTGTATTTACGATGACACCTAAACGCCTCACACACAGGCTATAAGCAGACGCTACAACTTACGATGCAGCCTAAACACCACACATGAAGGCTATTGGTAAACACTGCAATTTACGATGCAGCCTAAACGCCTCACAGAGGCTATTGGTAGATGCTACAATTTACGATGCAGCCTAAACGCCTCACAGAGGCTATTGGTAGTTGCTGCAATTTACGATGCAGCCTAAACGACTCACATGGAAGCTATAGGAGCTACAACTTTGAGCTGAAATTTATCGTATGATGCAGCACACTTTCAAAACCAGAAAATGTCTGAAGCTCATTAGAGTAGATAAAGCTCATCAATGTCCAGCTGACCTGAGGCCACAGCTGGAACAACTCATGACTTATTTTAGTAAAGCAGCTAACGTTAGTGATAGTCAAGTGACTACGTTGGCGATGCAACCAAACAACCAGCTTTAAACTAAACGAAGCAAACCAAAACTTTATATGACTTTATATAACTTTATAAAATATAACTTTACAAAACTTTATAAAAATAACTTTATAAAAAACTTTATAAAAATAATCAATGTTTAAATCCATGTTTAAATCGTCAGGATTAGAGCTGTTTCTTTAGTTAAACAAGCTGCCATAAATTTATGTTATGATGCATTCAATGTGGGGTCAGTAAAATGAGCATTAGTGAAGTAAATAAAATGTCAGCATGAAGTGTTCATTTTGGAAAATGTTATTTTCGGTGAGAAACTAAATCCAGATGTTTGGATGAGAAATTTGTTTGTTTTCCAGGAATATAAAATAAATGTTAGAGATAGAATTATGACCAAAATAATTATGAACAAAGTAGAGATTATTGATGAGTATCAGCTCCATATTTATTTCCTGAGTAGCTGCAGATCAATGAGGGGATTTGTGAAGTGTATTCATGAAACCTGTTTCCGTAAAAGCATAACAACAACAATAATAATAGAAACACCTATCTCTATTGTTTATTTAAGTTGCCTTTTCAGCGATGGACTGTGTGTTTGAATAATGATTCCCTTTCTTTTTTTCTGTTGTAGAGCACTGTTGCTGCGTCACCACAAGTGGAACAAGTAAAAAAAAAAATGAAATAAAGTTTTTCCGTTTTCTTTTTTGTTCTTTCCATGGATTATTAGCCACAAACAGACACATTGAGATATTCCACTATTGAAGATCAATATCAAACATCATGTTTTGACTCAGCCCAACTAAAGAGACGAACGACAGTTTCTCACATAGCAGGATCTGCATTTACCTGTGACGTGTGTATTTTTCCCTACTCGTCTTTGTCTTATAACAATACAGGTCAGTAGAGTCTATTTGTCTTATTCCATCAGTTTCTGCTCCAGCTACACCGATAACACACAGCTGGATGCAACAACACGCTCATGCCTGTTCTCTCTTGGTGGGAAATGTATATCAGAACAAATGACAACATCTCCTGGGTTTGTAAAGATAAACATGAGAAGTTATTTATCTTTTTCAGTCCAAGTGGCAAATCTTCAACATCTCTCCAGTGTGGAGGATAAGTGGAGATGAGGATGTAGCTGAGATACCTGCTCAGAGGGCGTTGTTCCTTTGCCACTCACGTCCCCGGAGAATGTTTCTAGGCGTGACGAACGGCCGAGTTCTTGCTACAGCACCATTATCAGCAGAGGATAAGTGGTGTCATCCTGCTTTCTTTCACATTACATTGTGTTTCTTTAGCTCTCTCTGATGCCCAGAGGAAGCCCGGTAAATTGTTTTTTATTTGTTCTGACATCTCACAAAGAAAAACTACCTGGACATGAAATGTGCAACATCGCAAACTCAATAGAAGAAAATAGACAGGCAGGTTGAGGGTTGGCAGGTACGTAAACAGGTAAATAAACAACAATTACTGACAATAATAAGAAATGAATGTTATAGACTGATAAATAGTGTAAAAATATCAGAGCATGAGATTAATTACAAATGAAGGTGAGTGGGATGTTAGAAGAAGGAGGGGAGCTATATTGTTCAGTTTATAAGTCAGTTTGTGTTTCTGAGTGGGTCTATGTACATGGATTTGCATAGTGTGCGCGTGTATGTGTGTGTCTGTGTATGTGTGCACACACCATGTGATATCAGTTTCAGTCTAAGAGTGTGTAATGCACCTCATTCATCACAACTGTCATCTATTTTGTACAGCCCAGGAGCATCTAAAGGCTGATAGCACAGATAACCTCCACTCCACATCCATCTATCATGAACGCATGCACACACGCGCACAATTTGGCACCAGATGGGAACAAACAACATCTGGGCTGTGAAAGCAAGAGATGAGATTCCAGAGAACAAAGTCAATCATGATCTCACTGAAAGTTACTCAACATTCTAATTTCACTCATGTTAAAACAGAGCGTATTGCTGTAAAGGATAGACAAATATTTCAGCTGCCAAAATTGGCAATTGGATGCTCATTGTACTGTAAGACCTCTTCCGCTAATCACACACACACACACACACACACACACACACACACACACACACACACACACACACACACACACACACACACACACACACACACACACACACACACACACACACACACACACACACACACACACACAGTTTGCCAAGGAATAAATTCTGACAAAAGAAAAATATAATTAGCAGGAGATGTAAGAAAAATAACAAAAATGCAAATTATACCTGACGAACAGTACTGAGAGAGAGAGAGAGAGAGAGAGGACTGCAGGTGAGTGCACATTAGGAGTTGGGTTAAAATGTGGTTTAATAAGACAGATCAGGAGAGAGAAGGACTTTTTCATCAGGCTGAAGATGCTGCATCAGGTGACAGATAGAGACAGTGCAGTCCTTAGAATAACAATGTGAAGTGCACATTTTTTCATCAGTTTGTTGAAAGACAGTTATAGTGAAATACTACAGGGCAGTGGTGGAAAAAGTATTCAGATCCTTTGAGAAACAGAAGAAATAATGTCTAAAGTAATAATAATAAAGTAATAACAAAATAATAAAGTAATAACACTATGTGTTTTATATCTGAAAACTCCTGCAGGTGAGGACCACTCTACTGACCTGTATTGTTATCTATGTTACTGTTTGAGCAAAGGGATTGCACAATTCTTATTTTTCACTCGGTTTCTAAAAGAGCAGATTCATATATTCAGGGTGGATTGGAGCTGTTGTTGTTACTGATGGAGCATAGTACTGACAAGTGGCTGCACAATTTGAACAGAGTTATTTTCTTTTGATAAAGCTCACAGACTGATGGAGAATAGGTATTGATAGAGAGCAGTTAGTGATGTAGAATAGTTACTGATGAAGAATAATTACTGATGGAGAATTATTATTGACGGAGAATAGAAACTGAAGGAGCACAGTTACTAATAGAGAATAGTTACAGAAGGAGTATAGTTATAGCAGGAGAAGAGTAACTGAACTAATATTATTGAATGGGCATATTATTGTTCTAGCAAAGTATTTTGGATAAATGTAAACAGACTGGTGTAGTAATCTAGTTAACTTCATTATTACTCTTCTTTTCTCAGTTTCTGTTGAGTGACAAAGGCAAAAAATGTGTTTTTAAAATGGTTTTTCACATTTTTAAACATTACAGAAAGGAAGGTAAAGGATGTTATTTCAATTGGTCCTATAAAAATGTTATTGGAGTGAGGATGCCTGACACAAAAAGTTTGAGAGCCACGTCTTGAACTGACTGTGTGTATGTATGCCTATGTACAGTATGTATCTAAATATAAATGTGTGTGTTTTGTCCGTATAAACACACTTATGCTGTTTCAGGTTATTTTTATGTAAAACTAACTAGTACCTGTACCTGGTACTTCTGTTACATTTGTACTTATGTACAAATACATTCCACCACTGCTAAGGATACATATACATATATTGCTTTAGAAAAAGTAAAAAAAAAATGTTGTAAAAGGGAATAAAGATAATATTCCAGCAGCTGGGGTGCCAATAAAATACAATAAAATAACATTAAATAACCATCTCATAAAAACATCATACATTCCTGTAATCAAAATACAGTTTAGCTTTGTTTTACATATAATCTGCTGTATATTCTTACGTTGATAAATTAGGGTATTTACACCTAGAAATGCTAATTTTACTTAAAGAAATTAACCTTTCAAAATTAAGTTTCATTTAATTATTTCATGTAAACATTGTTGTAAACATTTGGAATAATGAAAGTATAAAAGTACACAACAAGATATTTAACATAGGTTTAGTTGGATATTCGTATAAATGACAAAATACTTTACTACTACAAACCTGCGACATCTGCTGTTGTCTTTATCCAGTGGACAGACTCAAACACCTTCACTGTCCTTGTCTGAAGGACACTAGTCTCATCACACACACACACACACACACACACACACACACACACACACACACACACACACACACACACACACACACACACACACACACACAGAGAGACCATCACACACATGCACAAACAGTCTCTGAACCCTGCTGAATGAGAATTAACCTATGCTGTTTTACCACTGATAAGAGCTGCAGACAACAAGCACACACACTCTCACGCAAACACACACTTATCAAGTGAGCCTCATTGACTTTTTAATTCTCTCCTCTCAAACCCCCACTCATCCCCTTTTCTCCTTCTCTGAGACTAAGCAGGGGGCACAGTGAACTCTGAGGACTCCCTACATGTTGAATACTAAAACACTGTTTACACTACTGAGAACTACGCTGGACTTTCTCCTGGAACAATTTCCTGAGAGACCAGACTGTCTGAAAGTAGTTTGCTTGTTGCAGTGGAAAAAAAAATAAGGCAGAATCATCCTCTCATTCTGTGGCTTTTATGCTGTCACACAATGTGCCTGTCGTCTCACAGGTCCAACAGGGAGTCGCTGGACCATGCAGGAGGACGCAGGGTGACCCACTTTAAACAGCTCAGAAGACAGAGAGATGTCATCTTCCCGAGTCTATTCCTGATATTTCCGCTCCTATACAAAACCATTCTTGAATAAAACTTTAAAATGAGATTTTTTTTTCTCCATCAGTGGTTAAAATTAGTCAGTCACAATAGGACAGGGTGATGGAGGGGACACCAGCGGGAAAAAGTCGGTACAAAAGAAAGAAAGACTAAAATCAGGCTCAGTTTAATCTTTGACTGTCCTGTACATTTAAAGGATTATCATAAACCATGCAGTACAGCTGCAGGATAATTCAACATCAAAGGTGACAAAAATGAATTCTATGAGCACATACCATCCATATGGGTCTGATGTGCAGAATTTTTCTATGTTCAAGGACAAAATGAACAGAGGAGGAAGATCAACCGAGACGGGATGGAAAAAAAGGAAAAGAAGAGGAGGAAAAACACAGAGTTCATCAGCATGGTACTGACATCCTTTACAGTACAAGAGAAATACTATTGTCAAAATACAAGTCAAAGTCCTCAATTGAAATTTTACCTAAAAGTACAAAAGTATTATTATTAAAATGGACTCCAGGTATCAGAAGACAAATACTCACCGTATTAGAGTATGTTATATTATTACAGTATATTCTAATACTTATTTTTAATCAATAAATACATGTGAGTATTATTAGTAAGTATTACACGTTTTTGGTTAATCAATGTGGAGCCAATTTAAGATATTTTAGGTAGACTAATAGAAATAGTATTGCATCATAATATTGGGCACCTTTTATATGAAGTATAAAAAAAGAAAAGAGACAATTTACAAGAATATAGATAATAGAATATTAAAAGTAAATGAACTTATATAGGGTTTTTTTTCCCAATATTGTCAGACCAAATGCTAAGAAATCAATAAATCAAACAGAAAATCAAATAAATGGGCCATTTATGTGCAAAAGGAAAATAATACACAGTTGAATTTGGGTTGGGAAAATTAAATAAATAAAGATTTTTACTGGCATATTCATTTATGTTCTAAATCCTTTTTTTGTTTTGGTCCTTCATGGGTTTTCTGATAAAAACAGACATCAGATCAGTATCAGATGGTGGTCTAGTTTTTGTGAGTTTAAAGGTCCTTGTTGTGAAAAAGTCTGAGAACCATGCACTGATCCAGATAGGATGTTATAAATATCCTAATACTCCTAATCAAGGTGTCAATCATGGTCTTTTAAATGTGTAGCAGTACACACCCTCTTGAATAAATGTTTGCGCTCGCAGACAGACGCTGCTCTTTGCTCCGTCTGCTCATAAATTTACAGCTATTTTTAGGATCCAACAAGATATGATTTTAACATGCATTGTTACATGCAGTGTGGCTATAAGTGAGGCGTCAGTTTGCCCTCTATCAGTGTGCTGCTGCATTGAGTCGTGGACAGGGAGTCACTTACCCCACAGGAGGTCATGACACGTGGAGCTAGGCTGCTCTGCTGTCACCGCCGCCACCACCCCGTCTATCTGACTACGCAGCACAGGCAGATCTGACACCGTGACCGGACAACAGTCCATTGTGCTCAGCCAAACTCTATCTTTATAACTCCCTCTGAAGGACTGGGTTGCGGAGGTCGGCCCTCCGCCCCGCCACTGGTCCGTCTCCCAGCCTGACACACTGAGAAAAGCCAGGCCTGGTGTCCCTCTCATTCTTGCGCAAAGGCGGCTAAGAAACACCCCGAAACAGCCATTTATGCAGCTTCAAAATTCCTTAACGCCATATTCCTGTTAAAATCCTCCAGGGAAATATGACTTCCTGGATGAGTAGCACTGGAAATTGCACGCCCCTGTCTTTGGCATGTACTGATGGCGTTCAGCCTCCAGCAAACAACTCCAGTATATATTTCACATCTCTGCCTCTCCGCCGTCTCTCTTTGTTTCTCCTCCTCCTCTTCTCCCTCAGAATTGGTTGGTTTGCCGTGGAGTCTTCAGCAAGTGCCGTTGTTGCCGTGTAAGTGTGTGAGGCAGAGACCAACGCCTATAAATACCTCCGCTCTGTCAAGACTGGAAGGAGCCTTGAATAATTCAGTCAAATTCAGGCAACAAGGAGCGACTACTGTTACAAGCTCTTCAAACGTCGTGACGGCTCATCACAAAGCACCTTTGAGTCAAGGTCGGGACGTGCAGCGTGGCGCTCAAACACTCAGCACAGCTTCTGACGGAGGAGGAAATGTTCCTTTAACGAGGAAAGAATCATCAACGTCACTCATCGGATTAGTAGCTTTATAAATTGGAGCTTCATTCATATGTGACTGAGGGCACCATTGTCACTTCCTGATTTATATCTTACAAAACAATGGTGAAAGCAGTGGTTCAGTTCAGCTTCGATCTGAAACAGGTCGTCTTTTAAAGCTCCTTCCTGAAAAGGCCTGCTCTGTTCTGATTAGTTTGCTCTGGAAGCTGCATCGTGGCCAAATACTGGCAGTTCAGGAGGCAACATAAAAGTCTGTGCTAAATTGTATGGGTCAGATGGACAGTTTGTGAAAGATTTGCATGCTAACGTTAACCTTAAATGACTCCTAAAATTAAAGTAAAAGTGAATGGTTGTGAATCGCAATGGTTGTGAATCGCAATGTCTGCAACGAGAATGGGAGAGCAGGGGCATCTCAAATAATTAAAATAAATCAAATAAACCAGGAAAAGTTTAGGGTTTTCATTATCTGCAAACAATAACACTGAATATTACAAGAAATAATGACTTAAATGTTCCACTCTATGAGTTTTACTTTTTAAAATGACAGACTAAAAATATTGAACCTTTTCATGATATTCTAATTATTTGAGATGTACCTGAATAATCGTTTTTGTTAATTTGCTAAACTCGTCCAGTTGGCTTCAAAAACAGCGTAAATTCCCAGTTGTTTTGAGACAGCAGCACCACTGCCTCCACTCAGTTTTTTCTTAATAATAATAATAGACATACTGATTCACCAGCTTTTACTGACACTTTAAGAACATGAAGCCTCAGGAGTCCACACGTTTTAGGATTTTTGAAATCGGTCAAGTAACAGCTTCAAAAGAAGCGTGAATGTGATGCAATGTTCCAGATGGAGGCAGAGACACTGTTTCCTACAGTTGTGATGCGTTGATGTCAAAAATGTCACAAAGGCGCACAGAAGATTCCAGCAGATAAAATCTGGGTAGTTGCATGAGTTTTTGGTCTCATGTTTGCTCGTTCACTGAGGAAAAATCTTAAAATAGGTTTTAACATCCAAAAACCTTCACTTACACTGTAAAAGAAAAAGAAATAAAAAAACAAAGACACACAGGTAGTTTGATGTTTCCTCAGTCATGACCTACAGTCACTGCTGATAAATAGCCTGAAGCTCAACAGCAACTGGACTCTTACAGAACAACAGGTGAAAGAGAGATACTGGATCCCGAAACTAAACACCATACATACCTCCGTACTGAAACTAACCTTATAAATAATGGATAAATGAGTGTCTGACTCTGCATGTTGTCCTGACACAGGCCTGGAAATCTAACACAAGACGTGTTGTCTAAAGCTGCTGTCAGGACCAGGTCTGAACCAGGTGGCCCTCAGATGGCCCAGACAGCCTCCGTTCTCTGAGAAAACACACATCATTTGATATACCTGACCATAACCCAAACCTGGACAACCTAACATCCGCGCTACTTAAGCCATGGATGAATTATAAGACCTTGAATTTTGAAGATCAAGCACTTCTGTTTCTGCTTCTGTTTCTTTGCTGCTTCAGTAGTCTGAGACATATTGCCCTAATTGTCAGTGATGCTTCAGAGGGAGGGGTGGTGTTACGACACGAAGAACAACCAGACAAATCTGTGCTGTTTTTTGTGCTGTTTTTTCCTCACATGTCTCAGCGTTAATTATGCATTAAAATAATTAGAGACGTACTTTTGCACAAATATATTATTATCGCGTTAACTTTTACAGTCCTTTTTATAATACCTCCTTAAAGAAACAGTAGTAGGGTTTCACTTCTCGTTTTCTCTACTGCGAGTGGACGACATGGACAACTCTGCAACAACAGGAACGGACGTTGTCTGTGGACATACGTGATGAGGTGAGGTGATTTGGAAAACGAAGCATTCAGAGCAGGCTGGGTCTGGGCTCTTTGACATTCAGGGAGAATTTCTCCACATGAATTTTGGGACCTTGACTAGGTTTAATATATACATCAGACATCAAAACAGTTTAAAAATCACATGTGGCATCTCGCTGAACTGATTTATCAAATATGGAATGTAATATTTAAGTACATTCAGGTAACCCTGCTTTTTGTAGTCCCCTAATTACTAGGTATTTAACCAGTAAATATATGGTAATAATAGTATATTAGTTGGTAATTACCACTGGCGATAAATAGGTAAACACATAATTACAATACTGTATATTTTAATTAAAAGAAGAATTGTTGAAGTTTTATTATCTTAGATTGATTGTTTTTTTTTATCTACACTGGGAGCATGTCTCCCTCAATGAATGTTTCCAGGACAGACAAATAAAACAGAGACAGTCTTTTGTGTTTTTTGCAGCTACCATAGGTTCTCTTACATACGTGTAGTATTCAGTTATTCTGTGCTCTCACCACTACAGACCGTCACAAACTACACGTTGCACTCTTAAACACTGTATTACAGGCAGAAATCTCTCCATAAAAATATATAATGAGCTAAACATGAAATAATCCAACACACGCTGCAAGTGCCTCTTTTCTGTGTCCTCTTCTGTGTATTATGTCCACCTTCTAACTGTACAGGGGAGCTGGGGAGTAAAGATGAGACAGAGATGGAAAGAGGTAGAGAGAAGAAAAGGGATGCCCTAGTGTAAAGGTCAGCGTGTGATTAGTCATGCTCAGTCAGAGGGATGCTTTACAGCTCTGCCAGGTAAGCTTCTCTATGGGTGTGTGTGTGTGTGGCCACATTTCTTTAGACATGAGAAACAGCAGTTGTCAAGTCAAGCGGTGACAGAGTTTATGTAAACTAAATGATCGGTGATATAGTATGTAAGAGCAGCCGCTTGTTTTCAGAAAGAAACACAGTAAAGCTGCCTGTGAGTTTACAGTATGTGTTTGTATGTGACCTGCTGTTAGCCAATGCGGCCGCTGTCAGATTTGATCTGTCTCTGCTCTGGTGTGAGACCTGCTTCAGCTGTGATTCATTGTTCAAATAGAGACGCTGTCTATTTTGATTTGATATGGATCCGTCCTCCAGAGAGAGAGAGAGAGAGATGGATCAACACACTCTGCTGACTTCTGATAAAAAGCACAGATAGCAGCCATTCATTCACCCAACAAACATAACACTCACACCCTGGAATATGTCACTTTTTTGCAGGGTTAAACAGGCTCTTGATCTGCCAGTCAATAACACTGACTCAGCTAAACTTTAATTCCAAAGACATGTCTGTTCAAACTCCCCCTTCTCTCTAATAAGATGGATTAGCTGGCTACGCTAATCTATCTGCTGACTCCACACAGAATACACACAATAACTAAAGTGTGTACATGTGCATGAGCATAGACGTGCAGTGGTCAACTGTTAAAGGGGCAGGGGTGGTAAAATTGATAAAGTTATCAATTATTGAAATGATTAATCAATTAGATGTTTGGTTCATAAAATGGTGTAAAATGTATATAATTGTTTCCCAAAGCTGAAAATTTATCTGAATATGAAGAAGAAACAAACCAGAAAACAATCAGATTCAGGAAGAGAGAATTTAGACATTTTCTTCTTAAAAGTAGAAAAGTGTTGCACACCTTGACAATGCACAGTTCAGATAAATAAGAAAAACCACTGTCAAAATATATCGTAAAAATATTATGTAACATAACCTGTTTAAGGTCTAAGGACTGAAATGCCTTATATTAAATATTTTGCTAGTGATTGTCAGTGTGGAGGAGTTTTTTTTCGTTGACATTTTCTTCTTAAAGTGACTCAAATCAATTATTTAAATAGTTAAATAAGTGATTATTCGATCAGCTGTATGTGGTGGGGCACCAGTTTGTAGAGAGTCATGATGCATGTTGAAAGGACATTTTATCATGGGAATCACTGGAAGACAAAATCATCATGTTCAGTCCACTGGTGGATCAGAAGGCCTCCAAACAGGCCATTTTTGCTGCGTTTTTTTGAACATGGAAGACGACCCTCCTCCCTCCCCTGCTCTGAGTCCATCTCTGTACACATTCTATATATAGAAATCCATTTACATGCACATGCACCACACTGTGGTGTCAGCATTTCCATTTTAAAGATCATCACTCAACACTTTCTGACTGAACTCACTTTACATGATTTGCAATCTGCAGCTGTACAGACAAATTCAGAGAACTTAACTGAGAGCAGTTTGTCACAAAAAGGTAAATACTTAGGTTATTTTTACATAAGTATTTACCTTGTTGCTGTAACAAATTACAACAAAAGAGTGACAAGGTGACTGTGAGAGTGCAGGGCCTGAGTGGGAGTGAGACAAAAAAAATTTGAGTAAGCAATTTATCGCAAACAACATTTAAACTGAAATATGCTGTTCAAAAGCTGATCAAAAGTTTAAGACCACATCTAAAAAAAAAACCTAAAATAGAAATAAAATTTCCAAAAAAGGACTCAGTAATGAGTAGCTGTGCCATTCTTCTTAATCACCTCAAAATGAGTTTCGGCATGCTTGATGATAGTGTTTCCAGGAGGCTAGTGAGAATGTTGCTCGAAGTGGTGAAGATGGTTTCACGGAGGGCATCCACTGTGTGGAACTGGTGTCCATTTTTGTAAACATCCCTTGCCATACGACCTCAAATGTTCTCAATTGTATTAAGATCAGGCCAGTGAAATTATTTTTGGCCTACCGCTTGACTTTTTTTTTTTTCCATAACCCTCAGGATCTTTTAAGAAGTTTAAAATGACTGCGTCCAACCTTAGCAGCAATGGCACGCTGTGAGATGCCTTGATGATGCAGCTCAACAATCCGACCATGTTCAAAGGCAGAAAGCTGTTTTGCCTTTGCCATCAGGAGGTCATGACAGTGTGGATACCTGACAGAAAATGACACCAAATTCATATTTTTGCGAAGATTTGGGCTTTTAAAGGCCGTGGTCTTAAACTTAAATTTTGATCAGGAGTGGAGGATTCCGCTATGACATTTCTAAAGAGCAGTTACATTTTTTCTTTTGCTACCATCACCGATTACGACTTCGGTTTTCTGGGTTTTGTGTTTTTGGATCACAAAAATATAATATGATAATATCTATTATGCTCTATTTTAAATATATGGTAAAAGTATGGTAAAAGCAGTAGAAGCTATCCTACAATAACCAATTAGAACAGATATATTTAACATGAATGCATGAATATAAACATTTTTTAATTTTTTATAAACATATTTTTAATAATAATTATCTGTTTTTCATAACCTGGTAAGCAACTGTTTCTCCATGAATGATTCTTAACATCATCTGCTGAGCCGCCACAGGCGTGCTTTTGTTCAAGGTGTAAAATAAAAGGAGAGAAATTATAGTGATTTCCTGTTCTCCTCCTCAGCTGGCAGAGGGAAAGGTGTGATAAGAAAGAAGCTGATGTTATTCATGTCTTTGGTGTGAATGGCTTTGTTCAAACACACACACACACACACACACACACACACACACACACACACACACACACACACACACACACACACACACACACACACGTATATATACATATGTGTTGATATAATAATGTTGGTAATTGCATCAGCCAATGTTGGTAATTACATAATTACTTAATTACATGCATAATTTACTTTAGTATTAAATAATTTAACAATAAATTTCTGTGGCAATTAATTTAAAACACAAATAAGTTATTGTAATTTTTAAAGCTTCAACATAAATAGG
Source organism: Lepturacanthus savala (assembly GCA_030544235.1). Taxonomy (NCBI): domain Eukaryota; kingdom Metazoa; phylum Chordata; class Actinopteri; order Scombriformes; family Trichiuridae; genus Lepturacanthus; species Lepturacanthus savala. Next base: position 21,588,028 of record CM060465.1, read on the forward strand.
AACTGAAAAAGATAAAAACTACTGAAGAAAATTTAATTGAAGCAACTTCCTCTTTTTAACGGTTCAAAAGGAAAACTTGTGTCTTATGGTGATTAAAAACATCACGCCAAAAACCTTTTTAAATAATGTGGACAATTTGTGGGAATGAAATGACTAGAGGACAATTTAATCCAACTAATTTAGTAATCTCCATTGGTTGAACAGAAATTGTCATAACTCAAAATAGATTGATGTTAATTTCTGTTGTTGAATCAACACATTTTGTATATATGTCTCTGCCTGTGAAAGGCAGAGACATATACACTTCCAGAAAGGCAGATTTAACATTTTAACATCTTTTTAAATTCTAATTCAAATCGCCCAAACTAATCTAAACATTAAAATAAAGAAAACATTAAGTCTGACACCATGTGCTTCATCTTTCCATTTTCAGAACTGATTGATGCGTTTAAACAACTGGCTTCGTACAGATAACAGGTGTTCACTGATTTTTTTTCAATTTTCAAGCTACAAATCCATGCATCCATAAAATATTTGTTTTAAAGGCTCAATATGTACCTTTTACAGGTTCAAATGTCTAAAAATAAGTAAAACAATGTTAAATGTGTATTTTCATCAATTTCCAACAACTTTCAAGAGAAATCCCAAATTATAATCAAAGTAAAGTGACATTTCATTCGTTTTCTTGTCACCTCCCTGTGCTCATGTATCAATGTTGTGGTTGTCTGCCTGAAACTTTTTAAACAACATTTTATCCAATTTTACGCCACATTCTTTATATCTCGGTCTTTTTGTAACAGCTTTAACTGGTTGAAGGATTTGAGACAAACAAGCTGGTTGAACTTCAGCTTGAGAAACATGGATTTTTAATGTGAAACTGCTTTTTATCCCTTGTTTTTGCTGGTTATAACCAGCGGGTCTGTTTGTTTTAGAGAGATGTTCCTCTGTGGATAATTCAGGTCCTGGTAAAAAAACCTTATGAATGATTAACACTGTCGGAATCCTCACCGGAGGAAGTTGGCTACAGAGCAGTGAAGACAATTCCCATGATGCCACGCTACTTCATGACTTCATCAAGGCAAAGGAAAAAAGGAATTCCATGATAACTCTTAGTTCTATTTCTAGCATCTTGTTTTACTGTTGTCTGGAACAAAACAGGATTTATCTTTCAAATTTTGCAGAAATCCGCTCTGTATGTAGTTATTCCACCATAGTTAATTTACTGTAGCTATTTGCTGGTCTTTTGGGATTAGGGCTGTAAAAATATTAGTCTTCAATATCCATCTTCCTGAGGCGACAATGCTCATAAAGATGTTTAAAAGCATGACATGGGAAGTCATTCATTTTCATCACTACCGTGTGGGGGGGATTGTGAGATAAAAATCACTAAAAGGGCTCAGATGATGACTGGAATCCATCATGGTGGCAGCAATAACTATTAACCCTGCTTCTCCGACATGAATGGAGCTGAGCTACCAAAGAAAGCGCAAACAAACCTGCCATTTTGGCGTAAATGATGCTGACATGTCCAGTTTTGAGCAGATGACTCCTTTTTTTTTACAGCGGTACACTCGGATGTGATGCATGCTGAGACGGCATTTTAATCCGTTTTGTCCACTGGAAGGGAATTTATCCCGTTGTCCTGCACACTGGGCCACCCTAGAGGGCCTGTTTCATCTACCCTCTGAACGTGTCTCCTAACATCTCTCTCTCTCTCTCTTCCAGCCGACCATCCGGCTTGCTCTGCCCATGTGAGTCTCAGCATGCCGCAGCAACGCTGATGTTTAAGCATTCTGGTGGAGTGCAGACACACTCCAAAACTTCTTAATGGGCAGGCTAAAAATAGCTCAGGCTGGATCTGACTGGGCTGATTCATGCGGCTGTGAGTCATTCAACTGTGCTGCGGTGTGAGGGGAGCGGAGGGATGCAGAAAGAGAAGAGGGAAAAAAAAGTTTGCAGGCTTGTTAAGATATCACATCGCTTAGAGAATCTGTCCGTCTGCCTGTAATATGGTGGTTGTTGATTGGTGGAGGGGGGGGGGGGGGGGGGGGGGGGCTCTGAGATCCCAACAGATTTATGCCAACAGATTAACAGTAGTACTGCTGGAAATGAACAGCTACTGGCAATTGTGTAGCGTCATTAGAAAAGGAAGAGCAGTTTATACTCACATCATCATCCCCTCCATTACCGTGGGTAAACATCCACTATTAACCCCCTCACACAGGCCAGTAGCATGTGTGTGTGTGTGTGGTAAATAGATGAAGATATTCTACACATTCCACAAGCTTTGTAGAAATGATGCTTAATTCTCAGTGCAATGATTTTTCTTCTTTTTTTTATAATAATAACACAGTGCACACACTCCTCCCAAACACATATCATTTGCTGACAGCCAGCAGCGTTTCACCATTGCATCACTCATCACACTCTTAATGAGTTCAATCAATAATCTTTTCACCCTTATTTTCTCCATCAGTCACTCAGGCTCTCCTCTTTCTATTCTTTCTTTTACTTGTTGGGTCTGATCTAAGATCCCAAATAAAGAAAACTGAATTAGGGCTGCAGCTAACGACTATTCTTATAGTTGATTAATCTACTTATTATTGAAATGATTCGGTTGTTGTAAATGTCGACCACTGGTTCCAAAACCAGACCAACAGTCTACCACCCAAAGATCATCAGTTTGCTATTATTGAAGATTAAAGAAATGGGAAAATAATAAGATTTTAGAAGCTGAAACCAGGGAATTTGGACATTTACTTCTTAAAAATGATTAAATGAATGATGAATAAAATAGTTGGTGATTAATGTAATACTGAATTAGTACTATAGTACTAATAGTATTACTAATCGATTAAATGATTAAACATAGCAGCTCCAGTCTGAAATATGTGTGCAGACTGTGACTGTGGTTCACGAATGTTTTGCATGTGTTACACTGAGAATATTTGCATAAATAACAACAGGGGCACACATGGTGGAGGCAGCAGGATTTAAAGAGAGTTGCATGTGTTCTGATGGTTCCATGAAAAGTTTGGACAGGCAACATTTTTGTGTTTGCAAAATGAAAAACAAGCTATAGAATTAGGTGTTAGTGGAAGAGTCAACATTTTGATGTGCTACAGCAGAAACGTGTGTTTGTAAGAACTGATTTCAGAAAGGATTGCCCCCCACACACATTACAGGAGAGCTGATGGGATATGATATGAAATATAAATATAATGCTCATTAATGAATTGTAATCCGAGGGCTTGTGGAAAATTCAGTGGCACATCTGAAAAGATTTTTTTCAGAAGCCTTTGGCTATAACAAGATGAAACCATGGCAACATCACAGCCTTAACTACCCTCAATCTAACTAATGCAGAATAAAGCAGATGTTTAATTTAATCCAAGATGGTCAGATGGTGTAGAACAGGGGAAGAGTGGTGTATTTTATTTTTATTTAATTTTTTTATTTTAGCTTGCTGTCGACAGGTCACTGTACTGAGGCAACAAACTGACTGTTTTGTTGGTGTGAAAGCATCAGTCGCACTCGGATGGACTATATCAAGCGGACCAAGACCTCCAAAAAGAGGTGGTCTCGGTCTGCTTGACCCTGCACCAAATGAACTGGAAGATGCATCATGGGAGGGGATACAGATTATTACTTACCCGTTAGTTTAAAGATAAACATTGATGACATGTCATTTGGACGAATTTTGGTTTGTTTGAAAGCGGACCATGCTGGAGTCTATATACTACTTATCACATTGGTGTGGACCAGATATTCAAACTTGTGGTGTGAAAGTGCCTTAAAACAACTATGGCAGAGCTAAAGTGGACCAGAAAGAGACCGGAGTCCTCTTTCAAATCAACTGACAGTAAAACACAAGAAGAGCTGCGGCAACCGTTGTACCTAAGTTTGGTTCGTCTAAAAAGGACAAATGTGAAAACACCTCTGGTCCATCAGAGCCTCTGTCTCCACTGTTGTTTCTTCTGCAGGTTTCTCTCTCCTCTCTGAGTGCTGACGACAGCTGAAGGTTTAAACTGCGCCTCTTTCCACCTGCTTCCCTCACTCTCCGTCTGTCTCTCTATTGCTCCCTACAGTTGTCGTGTGCCATCCCCCCATCTCCCAAACTGCTTTTTTCATCATTTAATTTTTTTTCTTTCTCCATCGTTGGTCTTTCAAAGCTGCCAGAGAGGAGAGAAAAGAGATGGAGGCAGAAGTAGATAAAGAGGGATAGCGCTTTCAGAGTCATGACTCATGTGGATGATGTACAGTGGCCGGGCAAGCAAAAAGGGTGAGAGAGAGAGAGAGAGATGTAGGCTTTGGGTTACTTAATTGTAGACAGGTTCTGTCTTTGCTGCTTCAGTAGTCTGAGACATATTGCCCTAACTGTCAGTGATGCTTCAATGGTTGCCTTCTGATAAACAACCCTGTGTGTGTTTCAGTGTGTGTTTTAGTGTGTGTTTTAGTGTGTTCCAGTGTGTGTGTGTGTTAGTTATCCTTTGTTATTCTACTGTTGTATCACTGTTGATGAATTGAAGGATAAGGTTTAAGATTAGCCTTGAAACGCCTCAGTAGATTCAGAAATTAGTTAATAACCTATATATTACACGTACTATACTGTATATACACTCTAAAAGTTATTGAGGGCAGCTGCTATCACACTTAATGAAATGCAGGGTTGGAAGGTAAAATGAGAACTTATTGATTTAGAACCTTTTAAGCTGCAAACCTTATTTGATGAGTGGTGTTGTAAGATTAAATTAAAATTTGTGTCCAGTTTCCCTTCTTCATAGATGGTGAGAACACGTTTCCAGCCAGACTTTCTTTGTCTAAGCTGGCTGATGTCCTGCTGTATCAACGCTTACACGCATGATACCATAACATTTTGCGCTCGAAACACATCTACTGTCTGGATATTCCTCAAGTTAGGACTGAATTAGGAGACAAGCCTTCAGTGTTTCCGCCTCTCTGCATGGAACACTTTTCAAACTAAACTTAAAATGGCTGAACTTGTTTAATTTAGAACTTTCCGTTCCATTTTATGGAACAGACAAAAAGAGTACCTGTGTTTTAAAATGTTTACAGTAGCCTAATGCACCTTTGCATTTTAAAATTCTATTTTTATAACTATGTTAACATATCATCTTTTATCATACTAGTGTTTCTGCTGCACTTAAGATTTTAATATAGCATTTAATTTAATGTTTTATTTTATCAAATTTTGTGACGTGTGCTGCTGACCTCTTGGCCAGGTCACCCTTGGAAAAGAGATCTTGATCTCAATGGGTTTATTATTACCTGGTTAAATAAAGGTAAATAAATAAAACAAATAAATAATTCAGAGATTTGTTTTACTCAGTATTTTATTTGACTTTACTTTTCCTACATGCTCTCTGAATTTCTCCCTCCTCATCTTAAATTCTCTAATGCTCTATTGTTGTTTTTTTCTTTGTCACCTCATCTAGGTGACACCTGCTGTCCTGTGTTGTCCTGGATGTTCCCTGCCTCCACCTCTCCACTCTGCCACTCAGACTGGTCAACCTGCCTGCCACTCACACCTGTTCCTCTTCTGCAAATCAAGCACCTGCTTTTTCCAGCTTGTTACCAGCCGGTATTTCAACCCTGCTCTGATCTTTACTCTCAACACAGTTAGTTTGTACGGAGAATCTCGCCTTTTGACATTAAAGTCATTTTGAGGCCACTTTGTGCCACTCCAGTATACCTGTCCCCCAGCATCTCACCTTCAACTCCTCTCAGCCCTCCACCATTCCAGACCTCCACACACCTTCCCCAGGATCACAAATAGTATTTAATAAACTTTGTTCTCCCCTTTCCATTGTGGCGGTGTCTGTTTGGGTTCACCTGCAGAGCTTGACATTCTTTAGATCTGTTAAAGTTGCATTTCTGTATGAAAGGTGCTATACAAATAAAAATGATGATTATTATTATTATTACTAAATATTGCGATCATGAAATGGTAATTTCTTTCTTATATTGAAATCAATGTTCCAAGTGGCTCAGTTTAACGTCACAGTGAAACACTGGTTGGAGAATCTTCAGAACCTTATGTGGAGGTTTTGAGGTTTTTCAGGATTTATGAGTGAGTGGGCTTAGTATCGGCCTCATCTCTCCCTCTCTCCTGTCTGAGAGAAGCACTCTGGCATCTCCACTCTGCTGTCCTTTAGACTATGCTCCACCATTCGTCTCCCTCGCTATCTGGCCCTTTCTCTTTCCACCTTCCCCTATCTTTTTCTCACAATGCATTTAAATGGGGTATTTAGAGATTCCGTCCTTTTCTCGTCTCCTCACACTTACTCTGAGGTAACCTCAATCCCTCAACAGCCCTTTGAAAAGGGAAAATGCCCCATTTGCTCCAGAAATAGGTCCCAGGGGATGTGTGACGAACAGGCAAAGAGAGATATTTATGAGACAAACTTGTCCCGTTCCCAGTATACGTACCTGCTGCTACACATGAACACGCAACTTATCAAGTGTCTCACACAACGACCACGGTTTATTCACAATGTCATGTTATTGCTGCTGGAAAGAAGTGAAGCCCAGTGTCTAAACAGGGATATGGTCATGTTAACCAAGTTAATTTAAGCCCAAGTTTTAAGTTTTAAGCCCAACTTTTTTTTTTGCTTAAAACGTTTGTCTAAATTATCTACTGTCATGTATGTAAATAAACTATATGAGGAACATTTAGATTTTTTATTTTGAGTAGATTCAAAAGCAGATTGAGCATGATTAGCAGATATTTAAAGTTTGTAATAAGGATGATATTCCACAGAAAATAATTCTTTAAAGAAAGTTGCTCATCATGAAAACAACTCAATAAATGGTAATGACAACACAATTCTAATTTTGATGGAATTTTATATATATATATATATATATATATATATATATATATATATATATATATATATATATATATATATATATAGAGAGAGAGAGAGAGAGAGAGAGAGAGAGAGATTAAAACATACTTTTAATTATTATATCCACTTTCTGCCAAGTCTGTGCTAGGTGCTGCTAAGTCTAACACACTAGATCTTTAAATTGCTGATTTATTGCTGGGGAATCTCCTTTAATTTTGCAGTTGATACCATCTGTCTACATGCTTTTAAACACAAAGTCTAAACAGGTCGACCTTTTCAGTGTACCCGCGTTTAATTAAGCACTAATAAAGTGTCCATGAAAGCTTGACAGTCCTCAGCGGAAAACTAAAGCATCAGCAGGAGAAGCAAATGTCAACTAATGAGAGAGAAACAGATTTTAATACTTTTAATAGGCACCAATAACCAAACACCCTCTGCTTTGTGATCAAAAAAGAAACAGATAAAATAGGCCTTATTGACCACAATGAAGTTCTAAGTAGTTAAGAAATATACTGCAAATTCGTTATTTGTAATATTTTTAAAATGAGACAACTTTGGTCCAGGGTGCAATTTCCAAATGTCCCCCCACTGTCAAATACAGATGGAGACTCAAGTCTGTGACTTAATAACACAAACGCTTTGACTGAAGAACAGTTCTTGTTTTATCTATTGGTGCATTCACATGAAGGAAATGAAGGACAGAATCTAGACCGTGTTTTAAAAGAAAGAAAAAGAAAGGAAAGGAAATGTCCCTACATGATGGTAAAAGGCTTCTCCAACAGTGCTCTCTTGTTACCTGTGCAACTTTTTGCCTTTTTTCACCTAGTTATCTAATCAAGCACACAACCATCCTTATCCACATACAACATTTTATAGCTTATAGAGTGAAAACATCCATTTTTAGTCTCATTTTGTGGGATATATATATGATTTAGTACTGCATTACTAGTATGAACATAGAATGTGATGTAAGTGTACACTACTGTTCAAAAGTTTGGGGTCAATTAGAGGCTTCCTTATTTTTTGAAAAAAAAGTATGTTTTTCAATGGAGATAACTTTAAACTAATCAGAAATACACTCTATACAGTGCTGATATGGTAAATGACTATTCTAGCTGCAAATGTCTGGTTTTGGTGCAATATCTACATAGGTGTATAGAGGCCCATTTCCAGCAACTATCAATCCAGTGTTCTAATGGTACAATGTGTTTGCTCATTGTTTCAGAAGGCTAATGTAAATTTTCTATTCATTTTACAACATGGTTGTAAATAAAAGTGTGACTTTTCACCGGAAAACACTAAATTGTCTGGGTGACCCCAAACTTTTGAACGGTAGTGTAAGATGCAATTATGTAAAACGAGTAGATATACAGGTCTCTATATTTACAGTATATAGTAGCTTTGTGGGTAGCAGGGGGAACAGGAGGTCAAGAATGTGATCAGGCTGTGGACATTTTTGATTTTATTTTGATTGACGGATTATTTGTTGACTCGTATAGATCATAAATACATCAACTGATCCTCTGATATCAAACACAGGATGGTTCTGTTTCAGCACCATGGACAGATACAACACCAGCAACACAGGAACCGGGGAGTGTGTGTGTGTATGAGACACAGAGTGAGGATGTGTAAGTGTGTGTGCCAGAGAGAGAGAGAGAGAGAGAGAGAGAGAGAGAGAGAGAGAGAGAGAGAGAGAGAGAGAGAGAGAGAGAAATTTTGAGTGTGAATGTGTGTGAATGTATGTGTGTGTGCACACAGGCCTCTTACCTAGCCGTGGGTCGTACTGCCTCATTTGAACTTCTTCCACACAGTCTGCTGGAAACCAGCCCGTCCTCCCTTTCACCGTACCCTCCCAGAATCCTCCCTCGCCGATACTCAGCACTGAGAGAGAACAGAGCAGATCCACGTCAGTCACACACTGTCACAACAAGCCACTCATCATCAGTGAGGCTGCAGAGCCGTTAGAAAGAGACAAAACAAGACAAAGAGCCCTGTGGCAGAGGGAGGAAGCTTTGTGTTATAACAGGGTGTGTGTAGAGGGGAGGAGGGAATGATTTCAGCTTTACAAACACACACACTATGAGCTACTCAGCTAACAGTGATTCAAGTGAGGTTTTATTCTCTTTCAGATCAGTAAAACGATGCAAAGTGAGAGTAAGGTGTCTGTGAATATTCTCATTCATCCAGGTCATCGTTCTCTCTCCCAAATTGAATCGTAGGCAGCTGGACCAAAGCCTAAGAACTAAGAAGCCACTTGGACAAGAGGCAAAACATCTTCCTAGACAAATACTAGTCCAGTTGCCTATGATTCAATTGGAGAGAGAGTGAGTTACGCAATAGAGAGAAGAAGTTGAAGAAAGAAAAAAGGGAAACTGTGAGAGAGAAAGGGTGAACAAAGGAAGAAAAGATGGTGAAAGAGAGCAAGGGGGCAGGAAGGAGAAGGAAAAAGAGAGAGATTCCTCCTAAGTTCCGCTGTGGTAATTAGAGATGAATGTATAGTTGATATTGATCTTCGCTGCAGGACTTAGCCAGCGCTCATTTCTACAACACTCATCCATTATTCCAGCAAGCTCTCTCTCTCTCTCTCTCACACACACTCACACACACACACACACACACACTCACACACACACACACACACACACACACACACACACACACACACACACACACACACACACACACACACACACCCTTACACACACTCCTCAGAGATCACCAGCTGGAACTGAAGCTTTGCCTGAGCGAGCCCTTCTTAAAGTGGTTGCTAGGATACGGCAGTATGACGTTGCAGCAGCCAGCAGACAGCCGCTAAATGATGTAGTCTGCTTCCTCCAAACTGTATCCAGTTCTGGTGAGGGGGCCGTGTTGCGATGATGTAACCTGGAGGCAGCACGAGAAGCAGCCGACTGGACTTCATCACAAGTGACATGATAGTAAAAGTTAAATCACCGTCGGCCATTCATACGGTTCCTTACTGCACAAGTACTCAAATCCTTTACTGGAATAAAAGCAGAAACGCTGTTGTCTAAAACCACTCAGTAACACAGGGAAAGTCCTGAAGTGAAAATGTCACTGATGTGAAAGTACATAAATATTAACAGCTAAATGTACTTAAAGTATCAAAACTACTATGCAGACTGTGTTTACTATAGTACATTATACTAGTTGTTTTATTCACTAAATACATGTGAGAGTATTTTAATATTTAACAATGTGACTAACTTTGTGTAGATTTATAGTAAAAGTACTACATCATAATATTTATCACCTTTCACACAAATGCAAATTTAAAAATAAAACATTTAAAAAACAATATAATAGAATATAAATAATAGTAAAATATATTAATTTATATAAAATATTATATTAGATATTTTACATCTGAAAATTAACTAAATACAATACACATACGATGAATAAATATATAGTTTTGCCTTATGAGAGGCATTATTTTCTTCTGTGCGGATATCCCGATGTATTGTAGATGAACTGTAAGTTAGTAAGTAATAAATATTTTTATTTTTAACAAATCCACAATAAAGCAATTTATTTCATCAGGAAAATGAGACTGATAATGACATTTTACATTATATTTTTATATTTACAATTTCACAAATTGAGGCATAGCTCTATAATTTCTAATCTTAACGGTGAGGTCCTGTTTGTCCTCATGTTGCTGCTCTCTCTGCTTTTTAATTGCCCTTCAGGGACTGAATTTGAATTTGACTTGAATTGAACTGAATATACATCTTCCACTCTGAAGGTATTTAACTGAATAAGGAGTGTGTTAGTTTAAGTTTGATGTGACTGCACAGCAGACAGTAAGAGCAATAAAAGCTTCACGAGTAAAAAGCCAGTAAGAGTAATTTAATCCACAAAAGTGATGGGCAGACCCTGGCCTCTCCTGACACTGAGATATTTTATTTCCCATCTCTACATTTGAAAAAAGCAGTTCAGGGATGTGGTCCCAGTGTCTGTACAGTGAAAGTGTCCCCTGCAGCAGACAGGTTCCGGCTGTGCTCTCTGATCCTCATTGACAGAAATGAAAGGAAAGGTGAAACCTCTGATTGATCTTCATGGCCACCCTCACACACTTCCCCCACTCCCTTCTCCCCCGACTACTAATCCATTTCTGCTCCCTGACACCGAGGCCTGACAGTATGGACAGAATCGACCACTGAGTATCTAAGAATGCAAACACAATTCACAGTCATGTCGAAAACAATTATAGAAATCTGAAATATCTACAGTACATTCACCTAGTCACACTGAAGCGATTATAAGCACACAAACATACGCTTTTTTAAACTTAATAATTGCTGAGTATGAAGTCAAGAAAAGCTTGATGCAGTAAGAGCACACACTGCCACATTTACACAGAGGCAATAATACATAACATTAACATTTAATAATAATAATCCTCACACTGCCCTCAGAGTGTGAGAGCACATGATGGCACTGAGATGTTGTCTCTACGCTCTTAATGAACACTTTATCCAAATAGACAGGATCATTATTTGGCTAAATTACAGTGGTTGAGACAGATCTATGTTTGTACACGAATACACTCTGAAAACAAAAGTCTTGGTTCAACAACAATTAATGCAACCATCTGCATCACTCTTTTCTGAGTTATGACAATTTCTAATAAAATTAAGTTCAAAGAACATCATTGATTTTGTGGAATTGGATGTTTTTCTGCAACAAGTTTTTCATCATCACATACTTTGTCTCGTCTCATCTCGTCTTCTCCCGCTTATCCGTTGTTCTCAGGTCGCGGGGGGCAGCAGCTTCAGTATCACATACTTAATAATTAATAATTTTTTAGTTGATTACTCACACAAAATTAAGTTGTTCTAAGTAATTTACCAAAGTGCCACATATTTCTTTAGATTTCATATGTATTTAAAAGCACAATCTTTCATCTTTGGCTGCTGGAGGCTTGAGCTGAGAAATAAAGTGAGTGGATGATGCCATGGCATACCATGAGTTGCCATGTTGCTAAATGTTGCCCTCGTTAGTTCAGCTTCTATCTTTAATAACTCAAAACCTTCACATTTTTTTTTTGTTTTACCAGAAACTGGATTATCTGCAGGTTGCTTCTCCTCCTGTCAAAGCAAACAAACTTGCTGTTTAAAGTAGAAACACTGAACAAAGCAGCTTTATATTAACAATCTGTGTTTCACAGAGGCAGTCTGCCACTGCTAACTGAGCTAATGCTAACGTTACCTCAGTGCTATGGGCTAAAAAAAGTCAATATATGACAGTTTTGGATGTACTACAACACTACATGTGAGGAAAAAAGGCACCCATAGAACAGATTAACTGAAATTATAAGATAAAAATTATGAATTAATAAAAATTATATATATATATATATATATATATATATATATATATATATATATATATATATATATATATATATATATATATATATATATATATATATATATACACTTTTGCACCACCAAGTGCAGAATTAGTCAAAAATGAAAAGAGATCAGACATAGTCACAGATACACACACACACAGAGCAAACAGCAACACAGTACACATACACACGCCTGAACATGCACTTGTGTGAGTAACCTCTGCCTTTCAGTTTTGGTGCTTGCCAATACTGTGTTGGCATGACAACGGTCCCTGTGAATCAGATGTGGGTTTTGAGAAGCCAAATGGCAGGAAGGAAGTCAAACATGCGTGTGTAAGCAGGCAGATTTACAATATGTAGATTCCAACCTGCCAGCTGGAATGCCAAGGTAGCAGCTGTAACGTTGGCCCTGCACATTGGAACTATCAGGGTGGGTTTCCTTTTCTGCCACAAATATTCAGAGTGGGTCGAATGCAGACAACAGACAACAATGAAATGATGGGAGTACAGAAACACAGCTGTAACTGATTTCCACTGGCATAAAGCTTCAGTCATACTTCTGCATCTGGTCTCTGCAGAGTCTACGCTGTAACATGCGTTGGTCCCATGCTGTATGTGAGTTTATAGTTGTGTGCTGCTGTGTTTGTGTTGCTCTCTAATTATTACACCAAACTGCTAGTTGGCATTTCTATAAGTTTCTTTTTTTCTTCTTCTTGTTCTGTAATATATGGGCGACAGAAACTGTCTTCTTTTACTGAAATTACTGGACACCCGAAAAGAGAAAACATCTCTAGCATATCTAGTTGCATTCCTGGAGAGGTGTGCATCAGGCTATGGGGTCAGGTATACGGCTACACAGACCCTATGCTGGGGGTACGCTGCAGATTCAATGCAGAACCATCAATCTGCCTTATGTGCCAGTCTCACGCTTAGCCCCCACAATCTGTAAAAAAGCAAATGCAGGCGACTTAACTTGAGGTCTGAGTCGTGCATGGATTTGTTGAAAACATTGTGTATGTGCAGCTGTTGATCTCTTGCTCTCTCTTGTTCTTTGTGCATGTGAGTGAGAATCACAGAACAGAATCATATTGGAGAAAAAAACAGACTGAATTTGTGATGCCCGGTTTTTGTCACAGATTGGTCTATGTGTTTTTTCTCAAAATATGGTAATCAGCTCAAGATAAGACTAAACAAATTGTGGTTTTTGGTGCAAACCCAACACCTGGTCCAGTACAGTACATTTACTGAAAAAGACATAACCATGTTTTAAATTCACAACAATCAAATAAAACACTCAGCTGCAACATGCTTGGTGTCAGTTTAGCCTTTATATATAAATTTGGATAAACTGAAAGGAACTGTAGGAATACAGTACTGTATATATATATATATATATATATATATATATATATATATATATATATATATATATATATATATATATCAATCTCTTATATCTCTTATATGTCCTTACAGCATATTTCCTGTTATTAAATGTGTGTTTGGCTCTAGGAAACAGGAGTTGAGTCATGTGTGTTTGACAGCAGAAATAAGATTTAAAACAAAAAAAAGCAGCCGTTCACAAATTGGATCGTAGCATTTGATTGACAGGCTAGTCAGCTTTTTTTTCTGGTGTGGAAAAAACAGAAGCCAAACTGGATCAATGGGCAAAGAAAAAGCTTCTTTTATTTCAGAGCACTGTAAAATCTTCCAGGGACCCTTATTCTAAATAATGTACAGTCCCTTAAATCAATGTATTTAATTCACCACCAGAGATGTGTGGCAATCTGCCTTAAATGTTCATATTTCATGGCCATGACATATGTCTCTCCAGCTTGGCGTTTAGTAGGAGTGAGCTCAGGTGCGAGCACATCTGGTTGCAAAGGGGATGGGAGATGATGGTTGAGTTATTGTTATGCCCAAAACACACCTATGAATAATTCAAGAGTGATCAGGCTTGTGTGTTTGCTCGCCTAAATAGGTCCTGCAGACTTACACTTCAGTTGAGGAGTGTCGAGAAGCCAAAGTGTGAGATATTGCTCGTTGGGTGTTTGAAAGATCACTGGTCATATGCAGGAGAGAAAATCTACAGTACCAGACAATTAGCTCTGAAAAATATATTTGTAACAAGAAGACTTGTTTGGGACATCAAGCATAGCTTTCTATGCTCAATCAGTGAAGACAACAAAGTGGACACACACACAAACACATACTGTAGCTGTAGGTGGACACTGGCTATATTGTATTGTATGTATCATAAGACAATATCATAAGTGTTTTATATACAGTAACTGGAAATAATCAGAGGATTCAGGATGCAGTAAGACAGGGGAGGGCAGTGAATATTGGTTCATTGTTCACTGAAAAGCCATTTTCTTCACTTGGAGGACCTCCAGAGCACAATACCAGGCTCAAAATTAAGAATGTAATTATTCATTTAATGGAGATCTCTGTGAATAATCATCTTGAAGAAATGGCATGAACAATAGCTGAGCTTCTGCAGGAGAAGAGATCCACTTAGATATTGTCAGAGGAACTCACGCACACATAAGGACTGTCTTCATGAAGGACTTCTTCTGGCAGAGACAAATGAACTTGTTTCCTGCTCTGTACCTCTGGAGGTATATTAGGGCTCAACTAAACACCAGTTCACTACAGAAGGTAATCAACGCCTCAGCTGGACAGCAGCTTCTCCCTCTGCTGCACGATAACAGACAACTGTGTCACTACAAGCAGTGACCTGCCACGCTGCTTCATAATCACCTCCACGGGTGAACTAGGGAGAGGAAACACAGCATATGGTGGCATGCACACACTCACACATGAACACACACACACACCAGTGTTGGGAGTAACAAGGGAATGATTACATCACACGTTAGCTAACTACTTACTGCTTACAAAACCAGAGTTGGTGTTTTTTTCAGGTGGGTGTTTTTTTAAAACTGTCACCAGTGCAGTAGAGAAAGATGATCGATCGAAGCGATGGTGAGTCCGGAAAAAGCTGGGGAAAAGTTGGCATTTTCTAATTGGTGGTATAAGCACAAATTCAACTTCTCTGAGGTCAAGGGCAAGAAATTTCATGTGAAGTGCAGATTATGTTCTGGGGCAAAGCGTTGGTCCATCTGAAGGCTCGGACTGTTATTTTGCTGCCGCCCCATATATAGATCACAATATAGATGACGATAACGATATATATCACAATATACCACAATTACTTATGTTTTCAGTTAATCTCTTTATTTTCAATTGTCATGTCACACATGAGAAATGTGTACATTGCTGCACAAAATATATTAAAAACAGTCATACTACAGTACACAGTGAGCTACAGTAGCCATCACTGTTTTCCCTTCAAAATCAGTCTGTAGTCTGTGTAGCTTTCACGATCTGTATATTATCTTCCTGCTGCGCTTCCATTGTCCATCCAGATAATTTCATCAACAAACGTAGGCTCTCCTTCAGCAATCATGTCGCAAATGTATGCCGCAAACCTGCATGATGTAAAGCAGTGTTGTGTCGCAAAACCACATTTCTTTCAAATTAATCTTTTTATTCTTCTATTTTTCAGTTACATAAACTTGCGTGCATAGTGACAACACAAAATGGTATTAAATTATATTAAATGATATATTAGCTGTAATAGTGGATAATATTTGATTATCACGATAGTCACTTTTCTATCGTCCTCATGATATATATCTCCATGTCGCCCAGCCCTATTGCAGGGTTAACTTTTTTTTTACCTTAAGTTTCAAACATTATTTATGAGTAGTTTGATGCAATAATTTTCTTACATCAACTTAATATTGTGTGGAATGAGAACTTGAATTTCTGTGTTAATTGTTGTAAAGCACAACAATCTAAATTCAAGTTATTGTAACTTCTGAACTACTTAAAAAAAAACAAACAATAAAAACAAAAAAAAAAGAAAATTTAATTGGAGTGTTTATGCTATAAATTATTAAATTAGCGTTAATTAAGAACACATTTGATTGTAGAGGAAAATCAACATCCTCTAACTCAGTGTAGTTCAGCGGTCAGTTTGTTATGGAGACTTCCTGCAGCTGATGGAACAGAATTGATTTGTCAGGGCCCCTTTAAGTCAAACAAGCTGTATAATTCGGCTTTGTAGAAATTCACAATATATCGTACACTATAGCATATGTGCAGGATGATTAAGCGATGATTCTATATAGAAATAACATAAAACATAAAATGTAATCAGATAGCAGCAGCATAAAATACTGTAAAGCTCCAGAGAATGAAAAGGATGAAAAGAATGTGACAGAAGCAGGTTTTCATCCAGCACAAAGAGAGATGAGAGGCAGCTAAAGACAGACACAAGCTGCCAGACAGAAAGAGCTACGACATGTGCCTGCTTATTCATGACTGTCCAAGACGTCTGCTGTCTGCTGCTGACATGTCTGCGACAGTACACTGCTATGTGTGTGCCTGTGTGTGTGTGTGGGTGTGTTTGTGTGGGTGTGTGATGTACGAGTTTTGCCCTTGGTTAAGTCAGTCACGACTCCTGGTCCAAAAATAGCATCAGTGAGGATGCAGAGCTATTTATACTCTTCACGCACCCTGCCTGCAAGCTTCAATTCATCCCTGCTCGAGTGAGTGCGTGTGTGCGGGTGTGTATGTGTGTACGCACTTGACGAGCAATCGAGCTCATTTTAATTCTTGCTTTGCTCTGCTCTGTTGCTTTTAGCTGAGTCATTCATTTTCTTTCAGCAATCTCAACGTCCTTGCTGTATACTGAGCAACCACACACACACACACACGCACATACACACACACGCACATACACACACACACACACTCGTACAGAGTGACAATAAATGCCATGAGTGAATTAGGGACAGCTGGTGAGGTAAGGAGCCGACTTTTCAGGATTCACAGACATGGACATATTTTTGCATGGTGTGTGTGTGAGGCTTGTGTATTGGCCTGCAGGAACAGACAGTTGCAGGATGCAGCTGTGCTGAGAGAGGCGGATGGCTTCCTGCCACTGATGCACTCACACTGATTCAGAGAGAGATGCCAAACACAAAATACAGCTTGATTTCCATAAAATGCCACAGATTTCTTACTTTAATGTAAGAAACTTGTTGCAGCTGGCGCTATTTGACATCCTGTGATGAGGACATGTTGCGTTATCTACTGGATGGAAAATATTGAGCTGTGATTCAAAGCAAGTTTAAATGTGGGAAACAATACATTGGGGGGTGGGCATCTTCAGATTATTAACATGCAGCATCAGTGTTAAGCAGCATGTTACTATTCTAGCTGCTGGTGGTGGAGCTAGTTTAACTACTTTATATACACTTTGCTGGTTTACTCCACTGGTTCCCAACCTAGGGGTCAGGCTCCTCCAAAGGGTCAACAAATAAATATAAGGGGTCCTGAGATGATTAATGGGAAAGAAGAAAACAGAAAGTTCTGATTCACATCTGTTTCACTTTTTGCACTTTTTCTACCTGTAAACATACTTAAATATTTTACACTGCTGCATTTTGGGAACAGCAGCTTTTGATTTTCAGCAGCTGCAGCAATTTAGATTATATTTATTTATATTTATTATAAATATTATTTATTATACAGTTAATAAATACACCAGTGTTATAAACCCCATGCATCCAGCCTCTACAGCATCTGGCTTCTGTTCTTTATAAGAAACCTTGTTATGGTGCTCGACTGAAAATAATTGACAAAGCTTCTGTGTGTTTGCATGTGATGTACAGTATGTTTAATGCAGTGTGTGAGAGACTTGCTGAGTAAGGATTCAGCTTATATAGTGTGTGTGTGTGTGTGTGTGTGTGTAGCGACTATTCCAATAACCAGAGTGGAGCCGTTATTAGATTTGGATCCCTGCACTCTTTATTAAACCTGAATTCGATCCATTGTAATAGAGAGAGAGAGCAGAGTTGCATCTTTATGAAACAAGAGGGACACAACCATACACTCTAATACAATACTAGACAATCCCAGACTGGAATCCAGACTCTCTCTCTCTCTCTCTCTCTCTCTCTCTCTCTCTATATATATATATATATATATATATATATATATATATATATATATATAGAGAGAGAGAGAGAGAGAGAGAGAGAGAGAGAGAGAGAGGGAGAGAACACATGCTAGTGATCTGCAGGTGCATGATACAGGATGCATGGAACACAAACAAGAGAAGATTTAAAGGATGAAAGTGGACAAGGATGAGGAGAATGAAAGAGTGATGTGCAGAAGGATGAGTGGACCCAGGTCTGGATGAAGTAGAGAGCTGATAAATAAAGAAGGGAGAGGGATCGCTGACTTAAACGTGTGCTTCGTCCTCACACGACTTCTTTGGCTTCAAAGAGGACGAGGGAGTGCTGCAGTCTCCAGCTCATCAGTATTCAATTGAGAGGGAGAAGGAGGGGGGAGATAGAGAAAGTGAGGGAGTGACAGAAAAAAGGGGGGGGGGGGGGGGGGGGGTAGGGAGAGAGAGAAAGAAAGAGAGAGAGAGAGAGAGAGAGAGAGAGAGAGAAGAACCGGATCTGATTTTGTGAATGACAGAGTCAGAGGAAGGTATGAAGCAATGTAAGAAGGCTGCAGGAAAAAAGAAAAGTGAGGAGGGCTGCTGTAAATTATAGTGAGAGGAGGAGGAGGAGGAAAACTCCAAGGCTGACTCAGAGGGATCCCTCCTCTCTTCCTCTCATCTCCACCCTCCCTCCCTGGCTCGAGGGGAGCTACACGACGTCCCTCCTCTTTCATTTCATGTTTTTCCCTACCTCTCATTCAGTTTCTATCCATTTGCATCGACCTCCATGTGGAGACAGAAATAGAATCTGATTGTTGTCCTTTGTTTTTTTTTCCACCATCAGCAATGATAATAGGTATACAATGCATTGTAGTTTGTTTACACCCCTCCACATACTGTGTCCATTGACTTCTACTAAAACCACAATTTTTTAATCCCTCTAAAAAAGATCTTTAAAAGATTTTAATTTTGTGTCTGTTCCATGTGTCTGGGAATCTAAATCTAAATAAACATAAATGCCACTAGATGGTGCCACTGGATGGTGCCACTGGCGCACATATATATATATATATATATATATATATCATTATAATTTTCAAAATTTAAATGAATAATTCAATTTAATTATATATTCAACATATATAATGAATTATTATAATTCATTATATATGTAATAAGTAAAATTACTTTATTACTAATATGTATATGAGCACACAACAAACTGCATCCTAACATGGACACACACAGACATGGAAAATTCGAGACCAACTACTACACTGACCAGCAAGGAAGAACAAAAACAACGGGGTCCTCCATCAGAGTATGTTATCGATTGATTAGCTGCAGACCAGCCATTGATTGTTAATAGATCAGTGATAGATTGTTTGTTGTTGAGTCGTTAATCACACAGCTAATCGTTTGATTGACCAGTCAGGGTGCCACAGAAATGATGGCTTCCATGCCGTGATGAATGAACAGGCTGTAAAGAGCTGACCCGTGTTATGCTCCAGCCTCTGGTACTCTGCTACTGTGGAATTCCTCCTTTATACGGCGCTGCTTCCACTGTCACCATTTACAAAGCTCCTGTATTGATTTTATATATGGTTGGAGGACCTCATCTTATTGATCTTGTTTATTGATCTTGTTTTTTTTATTGCTGCTGGTCTCCAATAGTTACCAAACATCATTTCGTTGAACGCAAGCAATGACAAATAAAGTGTCTTATATTATTATTACATGACTAAAAGAATGCTTGCTGACATACTGCACAAGGCTGCGAAGGAGAGTGCTCAAGTGTTCATGAGGCTCAATTCAAGGATATTAATAAAAAAAGGAAAATCTCGAAGGTATAACGCTCCTTCCTAGTTTGATTGGTTTTTATTTCAGGGTGACTCATGGCACACATGGAGAGAACCTTAAAGTCTCCAAATTTTACTCTTTTCTTGGGTTTTATGTAGGACTGTTTGGAAAAAAGACTCTACTATTACAAAGTGTTATTGCAATATGATTTGAAAAGTTGTCATTATTTTTATTAAAAAAATATTTTTAAAAATTCATTATAATGATGATTGTGCGATTCTGTACAAAGATGTTAAGTTTTAGAATTAAATGTGTAGTTCGGGACTCGTCTGCATCACCACTACATTTAATTTAAAATGGTATTTTCACACACATTTTGCCTTCAACTTATATAATGCCTCCCGTGATTTGATTGTGATGTGATGTCTTTAACAAGATATATTTGTGGTTTCAAAAAGTCAAAAATCATCTCAATACACTTTTACATTTCCTCAAACACACTTCTGTCTGCAGCTCTACAGAACAGGTGGCTTTGTCGCTTCTTATTGGATGATTTGTTTGGCTGGTTTTTAAGCTCAATTTCTCAATACAGGCCGTGCGCATTGTTCTGTGAACGTTTTTATAGAAGGCAGAGACATTCTGATAATCACAACCATTAACATCTATTTTTTACCATAAGAGACCTTTAACAAAGAGTGTGGTTGATGTACTCAGACCCTTTACTTGAGTAAAAGGAGAAATACAGTCATCAAAGTCCTGAATTGAAAATGTTACTCAAGGAGAGAAGTACTACCAGCAAAATGTCCTTAAATGTATTAAAATTACTTATTATAAGGATTGTGTTATATTATTATAGTAAATTTTACTACTTGTTTTCAATCACTAAATTGATGTTAGAATATTTTTGTGTTTTAGTTGATCAATGTGGAGCTAATTTAGGATACTTTGTGTAGATTAATAGTAAAAGTCCTGCATCACAATATTTGTCCCTTTTCACACGGTGCAAATTTAAAAAAGAAGACAGTATAGATAAGTCTATAGTATAGATAGATAGTATAGAACACTGAGACATGAGGCTTTTCAAAAGTCTGTGAAGGGAAGAGCTGCCTGACTCCACTGTTCGGACGTGACCTTTACATTTTCACACCCATGACCACAAAGCCGTCATCGCCGTGCGGGGCAGAACACGCCTGTTGCTAACAACCATCTGGAGTGAGTCCGTCAGCTCAGGTCTGCAGCTCTGAGTCCAACTCCAACAGGGTCCGTGAGGCAGTGATCACAAGTCAAAAGAAGATCAATGTTTCTGTACATTATGCATGTTTATTCATATAACAAATAACTCTGCATCTTTGATTATAATTAGCGTTTGTGTGTGTGAGGCTGCAGCTCAGTACATTGCATGTATGTTTCTTTTCAGCGAGAGGGGGAGTGTGGCAGGATTCTGTAAACCATGGGTGAGACCGTATGGACATGTTTGGAAAACAAAAAGAAAAAGGATGAGAGTGTAATAGGGGGACAGGTGGTGTGTTCAGCAGGGAGGTGTGTGGGCGGGACTCTGCACCCCGCTGCTACTCTGATTGGACAGCTAAAAGGTGAGCTGTGGCATCAACGTCCTTGCCGTAGGCTTGTGACCCTGCCCAGTATCAATAACACACACACACACACACACACACACACTTACACATTACACATAACATTATGAGTGACTGAGTGAAATCTGTTAATACATCGATTTCTCCTGGGAAATATAGAAACACTCATTCCTCAAATGTCCCCCTGCACATCGCACTCTGCTTTTTCATTATTATATTATCATATTTATTATATTTGTTGCCTCCCAGACTTTTCCAGTGGGAGGTTGACGAGGGAAGGAGAGTATATTATTACTGGACGGTTATATGTTTTTGATGTGATTTTTTGCTTTTACCTCACTTCTCTTGTTGCTAAACCTTTTCCCATCTATGCATCATATCCAGGAAAAGGTAAACATTTGCATTTCTGGATGCAGTTCATCACTCATTTGATAAGACACGAGGAGTCTATCCCATTTCAACCGGCCAACTTTATGAGTTTGAATAGTCATCTCCACCATTTTTATGGCTTAGTGCCCATCCTTTTTCCCAATGAGTTCTGATACTGTAACTGCAACTGATGGCTGATGGCTGATATGTAACTTTTCCAGATTAAAATGTCCTAATGTCTTAAAATGTCAATTTGAATCTGTATACAATAGTTATAACCATTATATTGACTATTTTGGGTGAGGTTTCCATATAAGCCCAAAATTTTAACCTATGTTATAAAGTCTGTCTCCCCTTGTGCTCATGTGTCAGTGTTTTGTTTGTCTGTCTGAACCTTTCATTCAGTATTAAGCAGCATTTTTACAATATGTTTATGGATATTGGTCATCTTTTGAAGCAGATGAACGACCTAAGGTTGTGGGAGAAACCAGCTTAGCGTACCTACAGTGAGATTTGATACCGGACTCTGTTTTTACAAGTCAAGAATGTTTAGTTCATTTTTAGGTGCAGATTAATAAAAAAGTTGTTCTTTTATCTGCTTGATTATTTACACTCGACTCAGGTATCAACCAGGTCTCCCTCCTACTCCTCATCTCCAATCGGTACAAAATGCTGCTGTTGGACTTATTACCGGGACAAAGAGGCATGATCTCATTACGCCTGCGCCTGCCTCCCCACGCTGGCTCCGCGGTAGATTTTGCATTGATTTTAAAATCGTATTACTCGCCTTAAACGACCTTGCTCCTAAATACATAGCTGATTTATGGTGCTGGTGTGTGCCCTCTCTGTGGTTGCTGGTGACTCCCAGGTTAGGTTGTGTGTGAAAACCATTAGGCTGCTGCTATTAAAGCTTCCACATGAGGTAACTCTGCCCCCTGAGTTATGTTTTTTTTTTTTATTTGATCTCATTCATTTCACCGCCTTGCCTGGTTATTTTATTTTGTAAAGCACACAGTAATGCTGCTATATTGATTTAGACTATATATAACAAAAAACAGGATATAAAGATTGGAGCAATTGAAAAGTTGACGTATCATAACAAAAGGAGGAAAACGGTGAATCAATGAGACTTAGAGGCTTAGAGGCATGTGCCTTGATTGACAGCTGGATGTAATGATACTTTGGGCTATGTGACATACTTTTACAGGAGGAAAATGTGATTGAACTTTGATATAAAACTTTAAAGAAATGTTTTGTCTTTTTTTTCTTTGGCAAATATATTTAAAAGTCTTGTATCATACTTGTATCTTTTCCTTGGTTTGTTTGAACTTGTGAAAACCTTCTGTAACAAACAAAGGTTAGGATATGTTTGCAGAACCACAATATTTAAATTTAAAATGGTATTTTGACACACTTTGACAAACATTTTTGAAAATTGCAGTCGGCCATATTGCAATTTTGATAAAACTACAAACTGTAAACATTTTTCACTTTACGAAGAGGACTTTACGAATAATGTTTATGATTATTATTATAATAACCCACATAACAATGAAAAAATGCATGTAGCACATGTACATGTTTGTTTGTGCAGGCTGAGGAGAAAGAAAGAGAGGAGAATATGGACAGAAAGGGGAGAGAGAGGAAGAGAGAGAGACATTTCCTCCATATGTGCTGAGGATATTAGGACAGCTGGTTGCTGAATACTTGAAGGATGCTGTTTATCTAACTTGTGGGAAGCAATTACTTACACTATGCTGCACAAAGACAAACACATACACACACAAAGCAGCACATAAGCAGACAAGCATGCACGCACGCACACACACAATTACGCATACATGCACATACACACACATATGCACACGCGCACACACACACACACACATAAAGGGAGAGGAGTCTAATTAATTTACCCTAAGCTCACTGTGGGAAGCTAACAATGATATTTAGTCTAAATTCAACACGCAGCCTCTCATCCAGCTTCATTTACAAGAAGCGGATAAAAAGAAGAGCAGTATTTCTAGAATCACAGAAGGTAAAAAAAAAAAAAAAACTCACTGGAGGCACAATTTCTTTTTTTTTTTTAATTTCTCTCTTAAAAAGTCAAAGCTGTGATACACTTAGCACCTGTTGCTTGGTAACAGACACATGCATATGCATTTTTCTTTCTTAAAGATTTCATATCTGCACTTCTCAGGGTTTGATTTTTGATCCTCTGACATGATTTATTTTCAATTTAAAGCCCAAAAATTCAACTCAGTGTAGTTTTACAGAGCTCGCTCTCAGGCGCCTTGCTGGGGCTCCAGAGAGAGGAGGTTACATGAGGTAAATATATAAATACATAAATATTCATAAGCATTTCATCTGATTGGCTGACGTTCACTTGAAAGACTAGTGGGTGAAAGTGGGTGTGACGGTGGGGGCAGGTGGACTATGCTGGGAACCTGTACGGGTGGAGGGAGCGAATGTATGTCATCATAAGGTCAATAACTACAAACAATCTGTAAAAAGACAGATGTTTTAAATCCAGGCTGTGAGTGGTTCTTTGTGTTTGACACAATCTCTTTAACAATCTCTCTGCAAGAACATAATTTTGACCTACTTTTGTATTGTGTACTGCATGGGTGTTGAACATGTGGCCCGGGGAGCAAGAACCGGCCCAATAAAGGGTCCAATTCAGCCCATTGGATCACTGTACAAAGTGAGAGAAAAAATGGACCAGTTCCTATTCCTTCACAGAGATGTGAAGTCAATGAGCATTTTACAGGGCTCAAAGGATAAACTACTTACAGTTTTCACTTCTTTTCTTATGTTATCTCTCCTGTTTTGTAAATTGAGGGTTAATTATTTGTGTAAATGTATAGTGTATATCTTTAAATAAAAATACAGATGCACATGCACATCAGCATACATGCATGTGTTGCTACTGTTGGACAGAATGAGTCCAGGATTCCAAATGAGTATCCAGTTTAGATGATGAGAGTAAAAAGCATCAATATGAAATTAGAACAGCTCGGGCATCTATTGGTACCAACCATGTAACAGAAGCTTGTCAGGAAGGAGCTAAATCAGGCTTCAAATTCATTGAGGGGACCAGCAGGACTGTCTCCATGTTATTTTGGAGCTCTGTGCAAAATCATGTTTTACTTCACACCTCTTAATACTGCATTGTGTTGTGTTCATCGAATCACTGAAGTGTATTCATGTAAGTTTTTAGAAAAAACTGTTCTGTAAAGTCTGATTTCTTACTCTTATGATCAAAAACATTGACCTGAAGCTCAATTCCGATGTTGTTCTGTGAATTGATTTCTAATACACAATCAATATAACAACTTTGGATCAACACAAATCCATTACAGGTCTAAAATGCCAAATTTGGACTGACTCCACCTATTTTGAAGTTAAACTCCGCACACTTTCTGCACCCAACAGGCGGACAAGGGAACATTTAGTTGGTTGAAGACGTACAGATACAGACACAAGTGAACTCGAACATCCCTAATTCCAACATTCTTCCCATAGATTATAACAGCAATAATAGATGCTCTGTGAGCGTGTGTGAAGTTGTAACAACACGTTCGAAGTCACTGTACTGTAAGTGTGTGTGTGTTTGTGTCGCTGCAGCTGGTCCAGGTATCCTCCACTGCCGACAGCAGTGTTAATATTCTGCACACACTGGGTGCGGCCAAACCCCATTAATCATGTTTGTGAATGTCTAATCTCAACGTTACTTGCGCTGGTTTCATTTTCATGGCTGTCTGCAAGATTTATAATGGCGTTTGGAGATGGTGCATGTGGTGTGTGTGCGTGTGGGATTGTGTGTGTGTGTGTGTGTGAGATGTAATACACTGTTACGGAAGCTTGCTCTTAAATGTGTCACCTTGTTGAGGAGAAGAATGTCCTGAACGTGCGGTTAATGCTCCCAAGAGGAGAAGAACCAGCATGTTGATACACACATCAGTTCCATTAAATGTGTTGTGTTTCCACATGCAGGTTTGTGTGGTTAGTTTGAGCGTGTGTGCCTCTGTAGTGTGCAAAAAAGCTTGACCGGGTCACGGTGGCATATGTCCCTGTCTGTTACCATGGTGACAGTAAGTGGCCTTTCAAGAGATGTCAGTTCAGATGATGAGATCAGATTACATCAATGAAGAGAAAGAGCAGAAACAAACAGGGGTGAGCAGAGGAATGAGAGCTGAGAGGGGAAGCATGAGGGCGGGGAACGTGCCCCAGGGATCTGTTAATGGAGTCTACCAAAGGGATCAAAACACACATACACACACACACACACACATACACATACACACACACACACACACACACACACACACACACACACACACACACACACACACACACACACACACACACGTTTCCCTCTATTTCAAAAGTGTATGAAAATGTCAATATAATGACGAAAATTTACAAATAACATTACTCTAAGTAATATTACCCTTTATATGATCATAAATTAAGAAGATTGATGCAAATATAAATCTGATCACCTGTTTTACAATGCTTTTTCATCTTTTAAAAACTTAAATGTTTTATTGGCAATGATGTTATCACATTAAATATAGATCAATACACAGTATATTTTACATATAATTATGTAATTAAACAAATGTATAACTTATTGTTTATTTAACCTTATTCATCATTAAAAAGACAAAAATATGGACAATTTTAGACAAAATTAAAGCTATAAACTGTATTTTAATAGCTGTATATTTATAAGATTTTATGAGAATGTTATTTTTCTAGTATTTTAGCTCCAGCTGATGGATTTTTTGTTTACAGTGTACATAGACAGAGCACAAATTCATGAAGCCAAGTGCTGGCTGTTTTTGTGGTCCAGTGGCAGTCAGTGAATGAAGAAGGAGAAACAGATGTCATTACCACAGACAGTGGATGTGGATGACCCTGCTAAATGACGGGCAGCGGATCTGTTTGTCTAAACGAAGGGTGTCTAGAGACATTGATCTCAGACAGGAGACCGATGGACTGACAATCAATGACTGTGACTTCTCTTCAGAATGGAGAAATTAGTTGGAAAACACGTGCTGCTTTCAGCTCCAGCATTTGATTCACTCATTGAAAGGAAACATAAGCAGTAGGGGGCGGAGCTACAGTTTACTATCTCTATCTACGTTGCTAGTTGGTGAATATGGATGGAATAAGGATTAATGGATAAGGAGGAGTGGATCATTTCAATCATCATCACAAGTTATCTCAATCTCAAAAATTCTTCTTCAGTCGACACTGCAAATCAATTTTGTGAATGTGAAGGAATTCTTCTTAAGATTTTCAGTCATATAGGTCAGTGTTTTTGGACTTTTTTAAAACTTAAAATAAAATAGACTTTTCTCTTAAGTTGTATGAAATGAAAATCTCTTGATCCCTTGTCAAATGTTGCATCATCTACCAGTTAAATTACTGATTACCGTATCTTTTTGATTCAAAAAGATAGTGAACAAGTTTCTAACACTCACACCTTTAAATGTCATCTAAATTATCATATCTGAAAAATGGAAACCTGTTTTTTTTCATTTTTGCTTTAAGAATGACTAATATAATTATTTGTTTGAGGGCAGACAGAAGACTAAAACAGATAATATAGAAGAAAACTTAAAAATGTTTTCTTTTTTCTGTACCTATCATCTCACGACCCTTTTTATTAATCCAGTGACCCCTTGTCATAATCCCTAGGTTGGAAACCACTGCCTAGGACATCCATATGATTTATTTGTAGATGCAAAATCATACATAAATAATCTTGTTTTTATTGTTATTATTGTTTTGAATCTTGTCTTTCCACTTTGTTATTTTTCTTTCAAAATAAAATCCTTGTTACAGTGTAATAAGGCCTCATCTTAATCAAAAAAATGAACAAAAATATAAAGATTTGACTGTTTATATAAAAGACCTAAGATGTTTTTTTCTCTCAAATTTCTTTTATAAATTAGTTGAAATCCATGTCAGTGAGCACTTCTCGTCTTTCCAAAATAATCATCCACCTGACAGGGGACAGATTAAGTTGCTGATTACACAGCAGGATTATTACACAGGTGAGCTTTGGGCTGGTCCATAATAAAAAACTCGAAATAGTGCAGTTTTACCACATTCTGGTGCTGACTGCAGAAATATCCATGAGAACTGCCCGTGAACTGAACGTTCATTTCACCACCCTAAACCACATCCAATGCTGTTTCTAAGAATTTAGCAGTACATCCAACTTCAGACCAGGTGTAACCACGCCAGCCCAGGATCCTCCACATCCAGCATCTTCACCAGCAGGATGATCTGAGACCAGCCAGACAGACGATGACGCAACATTTGGTTTGCACAACTGAAGAATTGTCTCAGCGAAACTCATCTGCTCTGAATCGTCCTCACCAGGGTCTTGACCTGACTGTGGGTGAATGTTCACCTTCTATGGCTTCATTTACTTTGGAGAAGTGTTTCCTTCACAAATGGATCCTGGTTTAAGGCTTAATTACAATGAATTACATTGCAATGGCAATTAAATAAAAAGCTGCTAATAAAATGTGTAACAAACCAAACCGGAAAACTGTCAAAATTTCAGTGACTTATGAGTATTTGTTTTGTCTGTGCAGATCTCTCCAGCCGGAGCTGGACTGACGCAATATGGCTGCCGTTGGACACACCTAGCCCTATCCATCCCCTTGGCGGTGGGGTTATGGCATGAACAGGACGAAGCTACTGACAACAAACACAGGTGCACTTTACTGACGTCAGTTTGAACACACAGAGATGCCATGTTGACATCCTGAGGCCATTTGGCGCTGTTCATCCACCGCCATCACCTCATGTTGCAGCAGGGTGACGCATGGCCCCATGTTGAAAGGATCTGTTCACTATTCCTGAAAGCTATGGACACTGTCAGGTGGATGATTTGTCTTGGAAGATTTTTTGTGAACAAAATTTGAGAGAAATAAACCTTTTGAGATTAAAAACAAAAGTGTTGTTGCATGGATTACAGAGATTTCTGCAGCTTTCAGGAGGAATCGCAACAGGAATTTTGACTTTTCTTTTTGGGTTATTGCACCCTACCAGAAACCTGCTGTGCTATAAGCTTTCAGTCCATCTAAAATGATGTTTGGAATTTAAAAGCACTCCTCAGCTTTAAAAGGAAGCTGGTTGAACT
This sequence comes from Lepturacanthus savala, assembly GCA_030544235.1. Taxonomy (NCBI): domain Eukaryota; kingdom Metazoa; phylum Chordata; class Actinopteri; order Scombriformes; family Trichiuridae; genus Lepturacanthus; species Lepturacanthus savala. Next base: position 21,617,234 of record CM060465.1, read on the forward strand.
GGTTATTACCTTTTTAAATGTTCACTAAAATTGCAATGAGTATCTTCCTGTGGGCAATAACCAACTAATAATCACAATATCAAGGTTTTCATGTTAGCATAACTGTCCCGGGTAAGCATAAAGAGCCTGTGAGGAACTTTTAACTGGTTCTGAAACTGTTTCATGATGCTTCTGATGCCTCTATACAACCTACATCAGCAAAAGAGACTGTCAGTAGGAAGACTGGATATTTCTCTATAGTTATTCTGAATGTCTGTGTTTGTGTGGGGGGGACACAAAGAGAGATAGCAGTGGTGGTCGAGCGAGCTTGGGAGCAAATGAATCAGAGAAATAAAACCTTATTTTCTGATTGTTTACCAGCTGTCATTTTCTAAAGCGGAAATGAACGGAACAGTTTCTGTTCATTTTCACTTTAGAAAGGAAGGAACCTGGCCCATCTGTGGGAAATGTTGCTGTATTTACCATCTGACTCCAGACAGTCTTTCTTCACTACAAAGTGCAGAAAAACAATAAATCATCACATTGTGCAAGTCTAAAGTCTAACTAAAAGCATACATTCAACAAAACCTTAGCTCCAAACAAACTTGACCGACTCCAATCTGCTGCTGAGAACTATAGTATGTCCCAATTAGATCTAAATCAATGGTCTTCATATAAACTTCTCTATGACACATAAGGAGGTAGAAAAATTCTTCTCTCTCTCTCTCTCTCTCTCTCTCTCTCTCTCTCTCTCTCTCTCTCTATATATATATATATATATATATATATATATATATATATATATATATATATATATATATATATATCCAGTACAGGCCAAAAGTTCTCATTCAATGTGTTTTCTTTATTTTCATGACTATTTACATTGTAGATTCTCACTGAAGGCATCAAAACTATGGATGAACACATGTTTATGGTGTTATGTACTTAACAAAAAAAAATGTTTTATATTCTAGTTTCTTCAAAATAGCCACCCTTTGCTCTAATTACTGCTTTGCACACTCTTGGCATTCTCTTGATGAGCTTCAAGAGGTAGTCAACTGAAATGGTTTTCACTTCATAGTTGTGCATTATCAGGGTTAATTAGTGGAATTTATTTCTTTATCAATCAGAGCAAAGGGTGGCTATTTTGAAGAAACTAGAATATAACACGTCTAGTTATTTCACCTTTATTTGTTAAGTACATAACTCCACATGTATTCATTCATAGTTGTGATACCTTCAGTGAGAATCTACAATCCACAAACACATTGAATGAGAAGGTGTATCCAAACTAAATACACAATGTACACATTGCAGGCTCAACAGGTCACTAATACTGTATGCCCCGTTAACAGGAGAGCTAGTATGAATGCTAATATACGTCACACTCATAAACACAGACACATTAATTAGTGAGATTTACCCGTCTGATCTCGTAAAGATGCTCCTCTGGTACGTCTGGTGATTAACAAGAGTTTGAGGACATTAATAGGAAGACAGAGATGGGCACGAGTGACCGTGTGTATGTGTGTTTGGGGGGTTATGGGGGGTAATTATCTAATTATAAATGAATCATCACCATGTGTGTAATCAGTATCAGAGGTAGCTTGCTATGCACGCAAACTAGCCTCAGGTTAATCAGCTTCACTGAAGGTGGAGGTGCTTTTCATTTGTTTGTCACCATCAGGAGGGAGAGATTGAAAAAGATAAAGCAATAAATCCTCCTATCTTTTACCTCCTCTTCCTCCATTGGAAATGAGCCCCTATTACTATTAGCAACTCATCCATTCATGAATGCAGATTAGGTGGAATGCATTATGTATCAAACCAAAGGGTCATCCATCCCTACAGGAAGTGGCTTCTTCCGACCAGTCACTCCCTGTATCAAACGCACTGGACAAATCGCTTTAAACTGAGCAACAACCAGTCGACATCAAAGCTGCATTTCTCGGTATATATCCTTAAGATTACAGAGGCATAGTGAATGCCTCACAGTAATGGTTATGATGGTTAGTGTTGCATAACAAAGCCAGATGGTTTACTTGGCTGGGCGGCTGCGGTGCTGGCAGCCAGGCGACTGTAAGCTTGTTTCCTGCATGGCCAACATGAAAGAACGGACAAAACACTGTGTGTTCACATTAGAGGCAGGGTTACACATTCAGCTGCACGGATAAAAAAAATCACTGACAGCATATCCATTCAGGAGATGAGAGGCATTCTGGCTGCTGTTGACTCATCACATTTCCCATAACATTTGTGTCAACATTAGTATGTATCACAGTGTCAGACAATGGCATTATCATCGGGTTCTGTTCAGCGAAAAGATGAGGCGGAATTGTTTACCTTTTTAAGTAAAACCAGATACACAACCATAAAGAAGAGATATCAGAGCACACAGGAGGAGGTCTGTCAGTTTGAAGCTGGAGACAAAGGACACAAACATGTAGGAAAGGGTGGGAACACCGACAGAGTGGAAGAAGTAATTAGGTCCTTTACTTAAGTCAAAGTATTAAAAATACTTTAATTCAACTAAAACATCTGCATTCATCATCCTGCTTAAGTTACATTTTACAGATTAAAATGCTAAGAATTATTAAACCTGTTGAATATGTTGTTGAAATTGTTTTCCAACTCTATGGGAATTTTTATAAATCCACCAATACACTTTTTTTTTTTTTACATCTTTACACCGAATTAAGGGATTGTAGTCAAACTTTGAGAAACAGATTTTTAATGTGAAGCTGTTTTATTAATTTTTTTTTTTACATTTAATTAGTAAAAAAGTTGCTTTGGAGATGAAGAGGAATCTACATACAGATAAACCCACCCCCAGTAAAAACTTCCCTTTGACTATCAGAGACGCAAATTGAGCTAATATTAGCAGCAGCTCGGCTCCCTGCCACATCCAGATGTCTACTACCCGCTGATCAGCATCATATGCTTTACTTATTGTTTTTGCTAGTTTTCATGACTGGGTCTTTTACAAACTCTGGGAATTCAGCTCCCAGGGAAGTTTTACTCTTAAGGACCATGTCAGGGAATATTTAGTCTTTGATGGAACTGCTCACAATTCTGACATCTGGAACATGAGCAACAGCTACAACTACATTGATATTTTGTAATTTATAAACTCATCGTCATGTTACTGTAAGTAACATTTTAATCAGATAAATGTAGTGGAGGAAAAGGTACAATATTTGCTCACTGTGATGTATTGGAGTGAAGTATAAAGTGGCATCACATGGAAATAGTAGAGGATTAGACCAGCGTTTTTGTGTTGTATGAATGTTTCAGAGAAACAACAAGAGAGTGAGATAACAGTGTGTGTGTGCGTGTTGCACCTGTTAGCACAAAATCCAAATTGAAATTACAAATTGACCCTTAATCTGTACTTCCTGTGTCTCTGTAGATCTGAGAGGTACATGAGTGCTCTCAGTGGGAATGTGGTCTCTCTCTCTCCTTCTCTCTCTTCCTATCTTCTTTCTCTCTCTCTCTCTCTCCAGCTTTTCTGGGGACATGAGGGAACTGTTTCCATTAAGCTAATGTGGGTTTGATCCATGGTGATGTATGTGAAGTGGCAGGATGTAGAGTGTGGGGTCAATGTGGAGCTTGGTGTCTGTGGACAGGTGATAAGAGGAAGCTGGGGAAGCACTCTCAAAGAGGAAGAGGGACAGCATGTGTACGTGTGTCTGTCTCTGTGTGTGTGTGTGTGTGTGTGTGTGTGTGTGTTTGTGTGTACATCAACAACTAAAAGCACACAGGGACCTGTTTGGATTTGCATGCCCTCTCCTTGAAGTTATCACAGATTCACACAGAGATTGTTCACATATCTCGAGTGGATTGCAGACAAACTAATTGCTAGGCTGTCGGCGTATGAGGATGACACACTGAGGTGAATGGGAGAGACACAGGGTGAGAAGAATATTATGGAGTTTACCTTCTACGTCATTACAGTCATAGTCTGGAGTGAAGCATGGATGGAGACAAAAAGCACACACACAAACACATAAAAGCAAAGCCACTGCACCTCTGTGTAAAGCAGAAAACAGCACATTTAAAAAGTGAATGAGATGATAAGTCACAATGTCGACGCTGAAATGACTTTCAGGTTGACAAATTACATAACTGCTCTGCAAGCCAAGAATGTGGTGAAGTGATGGTTGAGCTTTGTATCTGAAGGATGAGAGCAAAGGAATTTCTGCTGTTTATATTCAGCCTCTAACTGATGGTAGAGAGCTGCTGAGAGACAGCACATCCACACTAGTAGTGTCAAATACCTGTGGTTGACCCATTAATCCACAATTCCACAATTTAAAAATTTACTTTACCTAAAGTTCTAGGTGAGCAAAAAATAAATCCATTGAATTTTTTTACAATTGTCAAAATATGAGGCTACAGCGCATATTATCTACTTTTCTACTAATTTTAGGAGTTGGTCACTAACACTTTTTATCAAAATGCTGTTGATTTCACACAACTAGTTGAAATACAGGTTTCTATCATCACAAGCTAAAACATTTTTTATACAATTAATGGTCAGACAGACTCAAGTAAGAATTAATTCTAAAAGATATTTTCTACTAATAAATTTTGGGGAGAAATGATGATAAATGTAGCTTCATGAACATGAGTTGTTATGCAGGTCAATAGTGTATGTGGCTGCCTTCTGGTGAAATAATGACCTCTGTTCCTTTCTCAAGTGTCTTAACCACTAACACACTCACACACATACAAACAAACACACAAATCCAGTACAAATCAACTTTATATGTTGTGCAGTCACATCTTTCCACAACGAATTTTATGTGTCCATCTCAAACAGGATGTGGGAATTTTCCTTCACATAATACATTGAGTCAGTGAATGGGGTAAAGCGGAAGGTTAAATGAGGTAATAAAGCTGTAGTAACACCCACACACACGAGTAGATAACCTACCTTTGACCCTCTCTCCACGGTTGAGTTGGATCTCTCCCTCCCCCTGTGGCGTGTAGGGCTTCACTACGATGAAGGTGCGTCCCGGGACGGCGCTGTAGAGTTTACGTTTGGGCCCGCGGGGGCCTGTCAGCGCCGGAGGGGTGTGATGAGGCGGGCTCGGGTCTCGCTGCACTGAGCCGGGGCTGTAAACAAACACATAGGTTACTGTGGTGATTCCGGGCAGCTGGTAACTGAAGCCGGTGGTTACCGACATGGTCGTCAGCGGGACGGTGGCCTGGTGACACCCCCTGGTTGTTACGGCGGCCAGAGAGAGATTCATAAACAAGTCCCAGAGCCACCCGGTCAACAGTCAATAGTCAGTGGTCCATGGGAGAGTCATGAGAGGAGAGTACACTCCTCCCAAACCCTCTCTCCCCCTCCTCCTCCTCTTATTCCCTCTTTTCCTGGCGATATCCTTCTTGCCCCCTCTCCTGCTCTCCTCTCACCCCCGCATTCCAGCCGAGGTACAAGCAGAAATGTTTAACCGTGAGCGTGCTGCTTTCTTCTCTGTGTCAGATCTGTCTGGACGCCCCCTTTGGTCAAACACATCCTGAGTTGGGGCTCCAGCAGAGGAAGCAGCTAGAGAGGCCGATATCTCCCTGTGTGTCCCCCCCCCCCCCAGGTCCAGCCGATCCAGGCTGGGTTACAGATCCTGCCTCGTCCTTGGGTACCGGTCGTCCTGCTGTGGAGGAGAGAGCCTGCTCCCCAACTCCGGCTCCCTCTCCCGGGAGTCCCGCCGTGTCTGTCTTCCCTCTCCCCTCCACCCCTCACACACACACACGCTCGCTCACACACACTCACACACGCTCACACACACTCTGTCAATGCTGCTGCCGCCGCTGCTGCTGCGTTCCGTGGCTCCCCTCCCCTTTGACGGCTCACACTCCAGAAGCCCTCTCTGTGCATCATACACACACACAGACAGCCTCCTCCACCGCCGCTAACATTGCACCTCCGTTAGCATGACATACGCTGCCACCAGTGTGTCGCGAACACACCGCTGCTGACACACACACACACTAGTCCCAGAGCACGATTGATCTCCTCCTGCCTGTCCACCTGCGAGCGCGCATGGCGTCCATGGCTCCCCGAGGCGAGCCGTGAGAGAGTGTGTGCATGTATTCGTGTGTGTGTGTGTGTGAGTGAGTGTGTGATTGTGTGCAGTGGGGCGGGGGGCAAAAATCTTCAGCCCATTTGGTTTAATTGTCGCTCCTCCCTCTTTCCCCTTGCCTTGATTCCCCACCTCTCTCTCTCTCTTTCTCTCTCATTCTCTCTCTTCCATTTCAGCCTCTCATCCCTCTCTCCTTTCAACATTTCTTCGCATTGCATCTTCACTCTCTCTCTCTCTCTCCCTGGCGGTGGATTCTAATACAGCAGTAGCAGAGCTCCGCCTAGTCTTCATTCATCACTACTCTGCCACTACAGTACTGTGGGAGTTGCATTCAGCATCATTTTGCTGCATGTGTGGTCAAACCTTTCTCCCAAAAAATACATAAAAAAAACCAAAAAAAAAAACAACAGTTAAAACATATTTTAATTGCATATATCTAATATCTAATCTGTCTACTGGAGATCTAAATATAAAGCTGTGTGAAACCATCAGATCTTCACTTTTGCTGGGTGAATCTTTGGGCACCCAAGGATGTTCAGTGTGAAATTTGGCCAGATGGTGGCGCTATAAATACAGACTTTACGTTTCTGTAACCTTTGAAACATAAATCTCAGAAAGAAAAATCTTTTTAAAAATTTTAAATCAAATATTTTGTTTCATTCTTCCAAATTCCGAGGAATCATCACTGAATTTACTACAGAACTTGGACTGAGACTCCCTGAGAGGCAGAGATACACCCCAGATGGTCGCCAGCCTTTGGTGCCTATCATTCACTCACACAATCACACCTATGGGCAAATTAGAGTCTCCAATTAACCTCAGCATGTTTTTGGACTGTGGGAAGAAGCCGGAGAACTCGAAGAAAACCCACATAGACACGGGGAGAACATGTAAACTCCACACAGAAAGCCATTTGGGCAATAGGTGACGATGTAGCAACATCAGCAGACGTCTCAGAGCTAATAAATCACAGAAAAAGAGACTCTGAACACTGAGGTATGGACAATATGATGATTTGATAACTTGTTTGTAACCAATATAATGGGTGAGTGCTATCTATCAAAACAGATCTTTGTCTGTATATATATATAATTTTATAGTTGGACACACCTTCTCATTCAATGTGTTTTCTTTATTTTAATAACTATTTACATTATAGATTCTCACTGAAGGCATCAAAACTTTGAATGAACACATGTTTATGGTGTTATGTACTTAACAAAAAGGTACAATTAATTGAAAACATGTTTTATATTCTAGTTTCTTCAAAATAGCCACCCTTTGCTATGATTACTGTTTTGCACAGTCTTGGCATTCTCTTGATGAACTTCAAGAGGTAGTCAACTGAAATGGTTTTCACTTCATAGTTGTGCCTTATCAGGGTTAATTAGTGGAATTTCTGGCTTTATCAATCAGAGGAAAGAGTGGCTATTTTGAAGAAACTAGAATATAAAACATGTTACAAACACATAACACCCAGGTAATAAAACAATATCAATATATATCATCAATATCCACATCATCAATACAACAAGAAAATAGTAGTTCAATATAATATTGATAGATTCACTCAAAAAAAAAAAACACTCCTTCTTGGCTCATAAATCATATTTCCCTTGATAACGGATCCATTTTTGAATCAAACAGCCAGTCGTTTAACAGCCAAATCGAAACAATTCAATTTAATATAAAGTGGTTACATTCAGCCTTTTTTCTCCCCCTGTCATTATTACAAATAAATAAAAAGCAATGATCAAAAATCATTGTTAACCACTGATATGAAATCAATATGTTCTAGCAATATCACCCATCCCTACATTTATGCATTAAATGTAGGTCAGTAAGCATCCTACATTTTAGGACCTATTTAAAGAAAATCATCAGTAATTATTAATATTGATCAATATAAACACATTTTGATCGATAGGCTTTTTTTTTAAAAAAAATATCGCCCAGCCCTTGTATGTACAGTATGTATGACCATTCTTTGCATTACTTATAATATAACATTTCATCCGATCGACTTTAGACTTGCAGAGGGCCCAAATATATCAGATGAAAGGTTCTGAAGAACACTCACACGATCTGGACTAATAGCAATCAGCCTGTTCTGAATACACACTGTTCTTAACAAATTCGCCGTTCATTAATTATAGCAAAGTGACTTTTCAACATTACCCTGAAAGACTAGAAATCTCTAAACTCCTTCATCCCTGTCTATCAACCTCTGTCAGTCTCCTGCCTCCTCTGGAACAGTGTCTCAGTCACTTTATAGCTTCCATCCCTTCATTCATTTCATCCTTCTTTCTCCATCCCTTTCCTCATTTCAAGCCTTGTTTGTTTCTTTTCTCTCCCCAACTCTTTATTGCTTACCCCCCCACCCAGCCTCTCTCTGTCCCCCTCTTCATCGAAACAATGGCTTGCTGACGGCTTTCCAATTACCACAGGGACTGAGGGGCTGGGATGGCTGCCGCATGTTAATGCCTGAGCCCCGGTGCTGAACATCAGCAGCACACAGAGCAGGAGGGGTGAGGAGGGGAGGGGAGGGGGGGATGAAGCAGGTACATGAAACCATGTCAAAGTGTCACAGAAAGACAAAAAAATTCCGATTTCTTAAAGGATATCTATTCCAATGACCTGCATTCACGCAGCTTCAACAAACCGCGCTCTCAATGCGAGGCGATGAACGGCACCTGACCCCCGGCAGCTTCCTGCAGTTGAGCTGATGACGCCTGAGTTGACAAAGGTTATCTACTGTATGTGTCAGGCAGCGAGGAGGAGGAGGAGGAAAAGAAGGAAAAGGAGGAAAAGGAGGAAAAGAAGGAAAAGGAGGAAAAGGAGGAAAAGAAGGAGGGGTGCAGCTAGTTTCTGCTCTCCTCATCTTTAATGACCTGTTTGTGTTTCGCAGGATAAGCCTTGAGATTTCACTGCTACATCTTCTCTGGTTGTGATACAGTCTCACAGCATCAGAAAGTGTGTATGGTGATTTCTTTTCATAGGTACTAAAGATGGGAACCAAGAATCTATTTTGTTACAGGAGTACGGATAAGCTTCAGAAGGAGCAAGTCTTCTATGTTATTCTATGCTAAAAGCATTCATGTCAAACAAAACACCAGTGTCAACACTTCTAATCTAAGGTAGCGTGTTTCAACAACATCAGCCAACCGGCGTTAAACTACATAAACCCAACCTTTGGAGCAACTTCCCCTTAGTTAGAAATTAATATTTAAATCTAGTTAAAGAATTGCCCATAATATCATATTATGCTGTATTTAAGGTCTGCTCAGTAAAATGAGTATAACTATGTAAAAAAGCTGCACGATGGGTTCTAATGTATTGTTAATGTTGAAATGAAAAATTTAGCTATTGGTAATTTGAATATATCCAGATGCTTCCAGGTATATGTAATAGATATTAAAGATGGAATTATGACCTGTTTAACGAATGATAGAAAAGCATTGATAAGCAGTATCTGTATCAATAAGATCCTAACCATACCCATCCCTACTTATTCAGATGCAAACTTCTGCTACATCTGACATAACAGCTTTTTGTTTGGTTGTCTTTTTCCTCTATCCCCGTTCAGCATCCATTACATGACACACACACACACACACAAAGTTATAATGCAGTCTATTACAAAAGCTCCATCGTTTCCTAGGACACCAGCCCTGCCTCTGACTGTAACGATGGCAACTGTCAATAAAAGGAAAGAAAATATAGCTGACAAATGCACTGATAAGTCAATAATATGAACTTGAATCTTTAGGACAGTATGTAATACTTAGTTTGCCATAAAAAGCATAGATTTCTGTTTAAATCGACAATTTTCTATCTCTATTCTGATAATACACATTCAAGAGATCTCACTGCACTCTGCATTCAGCAGATCATGGTAACCTTGACACCCAGTGTTGTTTTATTCTTCTCACAGATAAAGGGATAATAAAGAAAATAAAAACAAATGTGAAATGTCTTCCAGTATATGTGACAGCGTCTGAAGCAGTACGGCCCCTCGGGTCCTCTGGAGTCTGTTGGTTGTTCCGATGGGCAGGACTGAAGCCTTTGGTGAGGAAGCGTTTAGCTTTTCTGCTCCGAGCAGCTGGAACAGTCTGAGGAGGATCTGACAGCAGCTCAAGTATTGAAATCTCTAAACTTCAAACCTCTTCAGCTTTAAATTGGTTTTATAGACAGTGACTTTATTATTTAGGCCCTTTTTATTCACTTACTTCAATGCATTAATGTTTTAATGTTATGTTTATTTTAATAAACATGATATTAAAATTTTATTTGTCTCTGTACTTTTTTTAAAGGTACTGTGCGTAGATGCTTGTGTTTTGTAGCAGCATTTAGCAGAACAGACTGGATTATATTTGTTTTAATGAGTATATAATTCAATCAAAAGAAGAATTATTGTGTTTTATTAACTTAGACTGTGTTTTATCTACATGGGAAACATGTTTCCCTCCATTAAGTCTACCATATTACTATAGTAGCAAATGCTGACTCTATAGATGGTTCTCCTACATGTTTGGTTATCAGTTGGGTGCAATGTGCAAACTCACCACTAGATGCCTCCAGAAACCACACATTGTACCTTTAAACTGCTTCAGCCTGGCTTTTTATTGAGGATGGTTCATAATACTTTAATATTTTTACAGTATTTATATTGTACATTTGATTGTATTGTACTATATCTTTAATTTTATTATAGATTTGTGTTACCTCATTGATTTTATTGTCAGGGTTATAGTTGTGGAGGACCTAAGTGCAGAGAGGAGAGCAGGTAGGATGAGGTGAGAGTATATTTAACATCAAAAATAAAGAAACTACGAACTAAATGAGAGAACAGCAAAAGAGGCAAGTAACATAGGAGGAGACCATGTATCATATAGACACATGTAGATATAGAAATATGGGGGAGACACAAGTGAAACACATCAGCAAATAAGGAAGTAAAAGGGGACAAGAAACACACGGAAAAACTATTTTAAAAAAGATATAATAACTAGACACAGAAGGAAACAGTGAAACAACCAAAACTCACGACACATCAATGACATTAGGACATTTTTGTCTTCGTGTTGTTCTTTGTGTTTGTCTTTTTAATTCATTTTTTCATTTTTTTTTTTTTTTTTTTACTTTGGCTTTTATTTAACTTTATATTATTCATAATGGCCGACACGTTGATGCAGTGGTTAGCGCTGTTGCCTCACTTTCTGTGTGGAGTTTGTATGGGTTCTCTCTGGGTTCTCTGGTTTCCTCCCACAGTCCAAAAAGCATGCTGAGGTTAATTGGAGACACTGAATTGTCACCCATAGGTGTGAATGAATGATATGTGTGCCCCACAATAGGTTAGTGACCTGGTGATAGGCTGGGGTGTATCCCTGTCTGGGATTTGTAGGTATGATATGTGCTGGGATTGGGATTGTTTTGTTTTTTTGGTTTTCAGAGTCAGAATAGAAATGAAATTAATTAAAATATTCAAAGATATAAACATACATACAAAATATATAAATATAGGATTTGTGCATTTTTTCAAATATTTGTGTCGTATTTGTTATTTGAACTCATTTGTGTTTTTGCAACTTTTTATCAAATTTGTGATTATAGCAGATACAGTAAGTGGCTCTTACCGGAACAGATGCTTGATTAGCATCAATGAGCCCGCTAAAGGCAATTTGAACAGCTCAATAATGAATCTATGACCTGCCTACATAACTCTGAAGTTGCAACTGCAAATGCCATTAAATGACATTCACAGAGATGCTATCACACTAAGCAGATTCAGTGCAGCATTTTCTCAAATGACTGACTCGCCTGCTCAGGTAAATGACTTTTTCCTCAAATAGCCCAGTTCTCTAAGGTGAGATGAGCCCATTATACACATCGTCATAATCAGCATCATGCTCTGCATCCTAATGATCGTCAGTCTGTCCTTGCTTTGCTATGCTTGAATGAATATGTGCCCTCTCTCATTCTCTCGTGCCTGAAGTGGGAGTGTATACGACTATCGAGGAGGAAGGAGGAATGTGGACTCTGCTCATTGAGCAGAACATATTATGCTTGTGAACAGAAAATGGGTTTGTGCATAGACAACATATGCTTTTGCAGAGACTTTATCATTAATGTAAATTAGTAGAAAAGGTCAATTGGTGTAATCAACACAACTTTGAACTCAAACTGAGAAATGGAAAAAGGTTAAGCAAATCAGCCCATACAAGCAACACTTACATGCTTTACTATTCTCCTCAAAATGCGATTTACATTATTTACTATTACTACTATATGATTCCTTTACACTAATATATTTGTGACATTTGGGTTTTAGTACAATTTGTCCATTTTTTAAGCTTTCTGTTAGGTAAATGAGCTTTAAAGGCCATGATGCAATAAAACCTACAACTGGTTTCTTTGCAGAAGTGCAGTGTGACTTTTTTTGCTCTCTCTTATCTCACCCTAACCTCACATGAGCTCATGACGTCACTCGATAGAAGAAGGATCCATCTCACCAGGCTTCAGGCTTGGTGTTTGGACCAGTCGAACCAACCATCTTGCATGACCCGGTGATCATGAGATGATATGATAGACAGTGATAAACAGGTGGTTCATCCAATCACTAGCCAGGTTCTTTTTTTTGTTTGGAAGTGCTGCCCTCTTCCTTTGATGACTTTGCAAATGGTTACGTGTAACAAACCATCTGGCCCATCAGCTTAATCACACCCATCCTCTCTTTCTCTGTATTCCTTCATAAACTTCTTCTTAGAGGCAACCACCCGACAGGAAGCCAAGTCATGCCTTGAAAGCTTACTCTAGTGCACAACTTCACGTGTGAGTTGGCTGCATGATGAGGAATTATTCTAGAAGGTTATGGCTCCACTGTAACTCGTTGCAACAAATGTAAAATTAAGCTTGATTTTAGTGGTATGAATACATGCATTAAACTGAGGACTGGTTCACATCAACTGATACAAACCAGTCACTGTCAATCTACATCTTATTCCCTGACTGGCTCGGTTACATTTTAATTTCTGGAAAGAGGTGTGAGAAGTTGAAAGTCCACACTGATATGTAGAGCTAGAATGTGAGGTATTATGATCAGGATGGTTTCAACAGGTCGGGTTTTTACCCATGTCAGGTAGCATATGAACTGCTTATCTTTGTGGTAGCAGGGAAAATGTCTATAGATTGTTGAAAAGGCGCCTGGAGAGGCTCTGGTTCCAAAAGGCTCTAAGCACTTATAAAGGCATATGACTGTGTCCCTCAGGGTGCAGCCTATTTTAGGACATGAGGTGGGAATGTGGGGAGCTGGAACTTTGCTCTGAGCCATCTGGTCTTTGCATGCAGCCATAAGAAATTCACTCTTGACTTTGAATAAAGAGTGTAAGTGTGTTGTGGTCTTGTTCGTGAAGTGAAGATATAGTATGAGACTGACAGGTGTATCCATGTGGTGCCTGCAGGGATCTGGGTGATGTTTTTCACAGTGAAGAGGAAGCTGAGCCTGAAGGCGAAGGTCTCAGTCGAGCTATGGTTTGAACCCACCACCTACGGTCATGAGCTCTGGTAACTTACGAATGAGATCACGAATACAGGAATCTGAAATGAAGTTTCCATCGTGGGGGTTTGGGCCCGTCCTCAGGGGCCGGGTGAAGGGCATAGATATGAAGTAAAAACCTGGTGGAATACTTCCTCTCTGTAGAGGCACATCAAACTGGGGGAGACCCCGGGGCAGATGTGGAATGCACTGGAGGGATAACATATCCAATCTGGACCGAGAACGCCTCTGGATCCCCCAGAAATAGCTGGAGGATGTGGCTGGCCAGAACGACATCAAGGTTATCTCCTACTGCTGCCAAAGCCCAGACTGGGATGAGTGGCAGGAGATGCTAATGAGTAAAAGGGCACTAAGGATTTCTGTTGTTAATGATTACAAGTTATGATTACAATAATCATAAATGTTAGAATGTATTCAATCATCCTTGTCTAGTTGCGGCACATTTTCCCCTTCAGTGTGATTTGTTTGGGCAACAAACTGCCAAATGTAGAAGAAACAAGTGGGCCGGGACCTGGTGGTATCGGTACACTTCCAAGCAGCCTCTCAATTTGACTACATGAGCTACTGTAGCCAGCGCCTACGTGCCTCCTATTTAAACTGTATCATTTTTCAAGAGTGGTGTGTTTAACTAGGTTTTTGAAGTATGTTTTTTTCCAATTAAGGTAGCAGCTCAGGAACTATATTATGTTATAAACATTCTTATCTGGCATCTGCGGCTACATTTTGCTTTGCTCCACCAGCTCCTCCACTGATTGGGACTAGAGCAAAGGTGTGAAAATGAAGCAAACTAGCTGAAAAAAAGTATCATTATTGTATCTATTGCAAACCAAGAAAGCAAATAAGAAGCAGGCTATCACATGTGAAACTGCCCCTAGTCTCAATAATGCATTCTGTGTATCAATAAGGTCTAATATATGTCTTTTGCTGGCATATTGCTGCTGTTGGCGCATTACAGCTACATGCCAATCATTGGATTAGGGTGGATCCAATGCAGCACTGTGTATCACCAGCATGCACATGCATGGCCTCAAGTGCACAAGACAATCAAGCCTCTGAGCAACTCATAAAAAAAAACTTCCCTTCAGCACCACTAGAGGTCAGAAATGCCACAGGGCTCCTTTAAAGTACCAGAGGCGATGGCATGTAACCACATTTGAATGAGACTTTCCTGTTTGATGCACACTGAATCATACTCAACACTTAGAATCAGAGGCACACATAGCTTTTGAAAAGGCTTCATCTGCAGTACTGCAGATGGTATTGTGGATGATGTGTGTGTAGCCAGGTCACTGCAAACTGCATCAGTGTTTAAAACAAAGACGGTAAAAAGCCAAACAGATTACTGTTAGCTTATGAGCATCGCCCTCGGATGCGAATTACAGATCAATAGAATCCCCTTGTGGACTGCTTTGGTGTGAAATCTCCACAGGTGAAGCAGAAGAAGCTCTCCTCGTTCTCCTCCTCCTCCTCTTCCTCCCTATCCTCTTTTCTTCTCTGTGCCCTTTGGCTGTGTGTTAAGACACCATGGATAATCTACACACCAACAGCCAATGGTGTGACTAATGCAGAGAAAGAGAGAGAAAGTGGAGGTGAAAAAGAGGTGTAGAGAACATCGATAAGTGAACAAAGAATTGAAAGGTGAGTGGAGCAGTAAAACCGTCTGCACCTGCATGACAGGTCAGGATCACATTCAGCACAGTGGCACTGACACTTGAGCGGAGCAGGGACAGTCCCTGTAGCCACTGCAACACTTACGCTCTTCAGGTAATGTGAGCCACTGAATCTACATCTGAAATCAATGTGTCCAAATTGCCCACGGAAATTCAGATAGAGTGCAGCAAGAGCTTAGCCTGACATCCAAACACTGTTCAACCAATAGACTGTTTGGGTATTTAACAGGACTGGTGGTGGTGATGCTTTAATACACTCTAAAAAAAGGGATTATGGATCCAACTCTTACACCAACTACATTGATTCTACCTCATAAATACCTATACTCATAAATAATGAAAATATGGTGCACAAAAGAAAATTGCAATTAAAATGGAAAATGTCAACTCTGTGTTCACCAAAAAAGTGATACACTCTGGAAATGGAAAAGAGAGACACTAATAGAAGAACTTGTGCTGTATCTGGACAAGACAGTTTAATGTCACCAATTTTGAATTGGACACTGACAAATGATCTTTTTTATATTAACAGCACATTTAACCTCTTATGAAACATACAATTTGTTTGTTCAAAATAAAATTCTGCCAAATTATCTTGTGTGGTTTCCTAGCAAATGAAGTGAATATAATACACTTCTATGCTTCAATCTTGGTGTAGTCTTTCTCGATCCAATCTTAAAGGTTAATATTATACCCACATTTCCTGAGTTACATTTGAAGTTTTGGATAGATATTCAAAACATCATTATCATCATTAAAACATGATAATCCTGTAGGTGTGCTGCAGTGGTGTAGGGGTAGAGTGCTTACCTCTTAAGAAGCAGACCCAGGTTTGAGTCTCAGGCCAAAGCATCACCTTGCTGCATGTCTCCCCCCTCTCTCTACCCATCACTTCCTGTCTGGCTGCTGCATATTAAAAGCGTCTATGCCACAAAAATCTTTCCCAACCAAAAAAAAAGTTAAAATCCCATAGAGTTATCTATCACACTGCAGCAGCATATATTCTGCTACACTGGAAAGCTCCATATCATCACACTCCTTGTTGCTACACAGTGACAATTCAAAGCTCTGTTGTCCTTCCTGCATCAATTGTGCAGCTAATGTATGTCCATGTTTTACCCAATGTACCATCTGTCTATTAAGACTATGTAACAGTCCAAGGCACCTTCATTTGGCCAATCATAAAAAAATTATATGGGCGGTGACTTATGGTGACATCACAACTTCACAGAAGTCCTGACGGCTGGTTTTAAGGCTCAGTGTCTGAATACCGACTGTGTGCATTTCGTTGTGGATTGAGAGTTTTGATACATGGGACAGAATTTATAGAACACAGATACCTTCTTACAATTACTCTTCATTGATATTAACATTTATCTTTCTACCACATGGGACCGTTAAACGCCAGTCTGACCCATCTGTACCTTCTCTGCAGTCTCTATCCAAACTTTCTGCTAAACTCAGAACAAGCTATTGAACCCTGGCAGCACTGCTAAATGTCCCAAGGAGGAAGTGGTGGTGAGTTCCACAGGAACTTGCTGGAGTCTGCCGTTGGGGCAGACTGTTGACCAGCCAAGCTAATTTCACACTCCCCTGGTACCCATAATGCCTAGAGAGTTACTCTGGGCATAAACAGAAGGTCAGAGAAGAGGAACAGAGATGAGGGAGGGAGAAATATTAGAGAGAAAATATTCAAGGACAGCATCAGTCCCACTTGGGTGCAAGTTCTGGCCGTGGAGACCAGCTGCTCGTTTTGGGCCTTTTTATACATTCCCCTCACTGTAATGCTTGGTGTAAAGGTAATGCACACTGAAGTATAAGGTCTCAACTCCCTATGTAGAGAAGGCCATTTAGGCCAGGACACAGCAGATACACTAAACCTCCTTTTTTCTTTTTTCCACTTCTATCTTTCTCTCTTCCTCTGCGCTCCTTCTAATCAGCTGAGTACAAAATAAGCATGAAGCAAAACGCAAGAGCAAAAAGATGTGTCGACAAACGCCAGCTATACCACAGCCACTTAATCCGTTCGCATTATGAGGGATAATATGGAAAAGGTAAAAAACGCTGCAGTGAGAATTTATTAATGAAGCAAATTCACTTAATATAATTCAATTCAAGATTGAGGAACACTTTAATACACAGACACTTAAGACTTCAGAGCAGGAGTTTATAGGCTGGGTGGTGTGTGAGCATATTAGGTGATTTAATAAAGGATGCTGACTGCTCTCTGGCTGCAAACCATAGATTAATGGTGCTGTGTGTACGCCTTTGTATGTATGCGCATGAGTGACAGAATGAGAGGTAAAGAGACAGAGAATGGGAGAGAGAGAGAAGAGAGAGAGAGAGAAAGAGAGAGAGAGAGTCTTTGATGGATGGAGTAAAGTGACAGGAGAGTATTAGAGGGAGAGGGGAGTACGACTGGAGCTGTGTCTGTAATGCAATTCCCCTGTCAGACATCAGACTGTTTCTCTCTCACACACACACACACACACTCACACTCTAGGTGATCTCGCTCTGACATACGATCATAATAAAAAGCTTAACAAACCAAATGTCGGTAAACCATTTCCAACTATCGCTCCATGATGTGATCAGAGCTTGGCTCTATGCTGCGGTTTGTCTAATGGCTCCGGTACACGGGTGCAGATCCGTTCCAGCACCTACAGCAGCACAGCACGGCTGTATCTGAGGACTTATATATCAATCCAGTGACAAACTGTTTTGAACACGAGCCCCGTCCGACGACATTACTCACAGCTCTAATTTCAGAACGTATCCTCCATCTATCAATCTCTGTGTCTCACACTCGCTCGCAGCTTGGCAGTCTTCAATTGGTCCCCACGGTGATCATTATTAGCCCCTTTCCATCTGTCTATTGCCCACTGTGCAAATACAGAAGCATAGAACCGGTTGCGCGTGGCTGTACAGTAAATGCGTGTTCATCGTGTTGAGTCTTCAGCTTTGAGAAACAGAAATTGCCATTTTACACCATTTTGAACCAAACAACTTCTCTATTTATTGTTTTAATAATCAATTGTTTAATCAGCTAATAAAATAGTCATTACAACAGTGATACAAATAAAATAAATGAGATTCCAAATAAAATTAAAGCTCTGAACTGTTTAATAAGATGGTTTTGGTTATTTCACGGAATTTGACTGCTGCAGCTGCCAGAATATTAGAACTTTTTTTTTTTTTAGAGTGCAGCTACTAATAACAGGCTAGTATCTTACTCTGCCCCTACAAACCTGATACGAATTTTGTAAACATACATTTTCAGCTTCATTTACATACATTTTCAGATTCATTTCCGAGTTTATGCTTTACATGTATGATTTTTTTTTTCCTACCTACAGGTTTGGCAGGAAAACAACTTTCATATGTGCCCAACTGGGAGTGCTGTATGAATAAATAAAGATTCTGCACTGATTGATGTTATGTCATCTTCATTCCCAGGAGGAGCAGACACCAGCACAGGGAATAAGATGCAAATGTTGCCTGGTGACTTACACGTGATTCTGTTATGTGGGTTTGTTTGCTTTGAAATTATGTTTAAATATCAAAGTAGGTGCATAAGTGAATATCTGCAAAGCCTAGGAAGTGTCAGACATGGATGTAGTTGATTTGAATCAGGAAGAAATGTGTTTAAAGCTCTTAAAGCAGTTGAGTCATTGTCAGGACAGTAAACTAACATAATGAGTTGGAGTTAAATCAAAGGGACCAGACCTGAGTCTTCCACGGGGGCCGTGTCCATGAGGGTAGCCATGGCTGTGCGACCTCCTGGGGACGGGCTTGTCCTCTTCATGCGTGTGATGTAATGAGGGCGAGCGGGAATGAGAGGATCTGGAGCTGCCGGTGCTCTGGAGACTGCTGTCAGGAATCTCTCCATGACGGCTCTGCAGCACAGGAACACAGAATCACTACTGTGGAAGGTTCCTCAGTACATTTACTAGTAGTTTATTTAGAGCATCTAATGATGTTGTATATAACAATATATCAGAGGGACTAAAGAACTATTTTTACTGTAGTGCTTTAAATATATAAACTCATAATTCTTATGTACTTCACTGCAATATTTTAACTACAGTAACTACTTGAATGTCATACTCAAATGTTCCTGTTCGAATGTATTGTTTCCATCCTATGCATATTTTATCTATTGCACACCTGTTCATCCTAAAAGAGGCATCCCTCCTCTGTTACACTTCCTAAGGTTTCTTTTGTCCATTGGGGGGAATCTGTGATTTGTGATTTTGGGCTAGACAAATAAAATAGACTTTACTTGACTTACAGCAACTCTTAATACTCATGTACTTTACTGCAGTACTTTAACTACATTGACTCATAACACTTTTGTACATTTACTGCAATATGTCAACTACATCAAGTTGAGAATGCTTACATTCTTTTACTGTAGTACTTTAACTACATAGTCATAACACTCATGGTCTTTTATTGCAATACTTCAACTACATCAAGCTCATAATACTTAGATTTTTTCTTACAGGATTTTTTTCATGTAATGGAGTACTTGGTACTTTCATTTAAGTAAAGTATCTTAATACTTCTTCCATCACTGATCAACTGCATTTGCAAACCATTAAAATTGTCTTGTGTCACCTCTAAGACAAAGCTAATTTGGTAACAATGTCCTTGTGGTTCAGTCCTTCTCTTCCTTCCTCGTGGCTCCTCCTTACCTCTCCCAGGCTGCTGTGCTGCTGCTGGCCGAAGGCCGGCAGACTGCGCAGCGAGGGGACGGGGGAGTGACCCTGACGCCCACGCATCTCCCGGGGGCTCTGACTGTGGATGTGATCGTGGTCCCCGTTTAGGTTGTTGTCACTCGCGGAGCGGAGCAAGGAGCGTGGCGAGGGATGGGGGCCGGGGATCATACGTCGACGGTTGGTGTAGGAGGGGGTCTCCCTGAAAGGCACTGACAGGACGAAACGGACACACGGAGTCATCTTACAATATATATAAAGCTGCTGAAGAACACACACCAACAGAATATTTAAAATCTGCAACTCTACATATCTCAAGGTCACTTGAGTCTGATTAAAGCTTAACTGTTACAAGGTCACACTAATCTGACTAATTTTCATTATTTGCATAACACACAACACATTCAGTAGATCGTTGATGCAAGTTTTATCTGATTTTTATTGTATTCTTGTCACACACAAAAAAAAACAAAATGTGTCCAAATTCACAAATTGTACATTAATATCACATTTCTGGGTAAAACATACATGCAGAAGTAAATAGAATAAGTTAGAAAGATTAAGCCTTCATTCATACATGTTTAATATAGACATGGATTTAAGTCTGATTATTGGAAATGTTAAGTTTTTGAGAACAGGCTACTGCATCCTGCTCACACTAGATGGCAGAGTTTTCCTGTGTTTTCATATCAGAGAGAAACTGCTCAACTCAGCAGGGACTCAATCACCCCAGAAACATTTCCATCTCCTTTCCTTCATTTCCCCGACCCTGGATTCAATCTGCAATCCTTTTCCGTCAAAATCTCCAGCATCCACGCCCAGCCATGCCTCAATCTGATGCCTCCCTGACAAAACATTCAATCCTATGAAATGCAGAGAGCGATGCTGGTGATATACTACCTCTGCTGTCAACTTACCAACATCTGATGCTTTGTGGACCTTTATGATTTCAGCCAGATCAAAATTTCCTGCTATAATAGCCACCTGGAAAGATAGATGCATGGGGAAGGGAAGGGGCAAAGACAATAGTGATACCAGGAAACTTAGTTGAAAGGAGAAAAGTACTATAAACATAACCCGGTCTACACATTTTTTATTTGTCTCATGTCATTTAACACACACATCCACCACTTTGTGGCAGCGGATGTGAAAAACCTATATGTCTGATTGTCAATTTAAAATGCAATTTTGCAAGAAAGGTTTGTCATCTCTGAAGCTAAAGTTAACCCAGAGCCTCTGAGACCTATGTTTAACCAGAGCCACTGAGGCCAATGTTAACACAGAGCCTCCGAAGCTAATGTTAATACAGAGCCTCTGAAGGTAACGTTAACCGAGAGCCACTGAGGCTAACTTTAACACAGAGCCTTTTGAAGCAACATTAACCCACAGACTCTGAGGCTAACGTTAACCCAGAGCCTCTGAGACCTATGTTAAAGCAGAGCCACTGAGGCTAATGTTAACACAGAGCAACAAAAAGCATGGGTGAGATACATTGTTCTAATTAAGTTTTTAATGGCATCAAAAAATTGGGGCCAAATCATTGAAATCATTCAGCTCTGTCACATTACAGACGAGCTAACTTATGAGAATGGAAACAGACGGTCTTGGACACCACATACCTGGAAGGCGGTCTGGCTGTTGTAGTTCTTTATCTCTTTATTGGCCCCCCGGAACAGGATAACTCTAGCACAGCTATCCTGCAGGACAACAGAGAGATTTATGTGTTTGGGGAAGACTTTTAAATGTCATTGCATTTGATTTTACCATATGCATTACACACACAGTCACACTCACAGTCACACACAGTGATGTATTGAGCTCCTGTGGTGCCATTTCCAAGCTTCTAATTGGTCACTCTATTAGAGTTGTGGGTGGCACAAAAAGTATAACTCATGTGCCATGTAAATGGCCTAGTCTCTACTGTTTGAAATAGCATAGGCAGATTTTAAAGGTCACATGAAGTGCACCTAAAGGATTAAATTAACGAGTACAGCCATTAATGGCAGAATTATTGGCCAGCCAATGAAAACATATGAGCAGACATTTTCTCTATTTAGCTAAAACTAATGCCACACAGTTACAGAGTAATTGTTTTAAAAATAAAACTTCCTAGAGTTGGACACGGTTTGGCTTGAAAAAGGCTTGAAAAAGAGTGGAATAAGAAGAGGGAGCATTACAAGCAGCTGCTTTGATCGTCTGTAAGGATGAAGAAAAGACTCAAAAAAGGTTTGAGGATCAGTATAAAAAGAATATAAATGCTGCTGGAGAACCTGCATGCTGTACCAAGATCATGTAGGTTTAACTGCAATAGTGATTCAATGGATCTATTGGTGAGTTCACATTATTGAATTCGTTGACTAAATAATGTGCTAGAACGCATTAGAATTAGCTACTTTTCACAGGCCACTGATACGACTTTCTTTTAGCATCAGTCAATCTTCATTTAGCATCAGTGCATCAAAGAGCGTTGAAGCTCAGTGTCAATAGACCTGAATGAGGAAGCACAGACTGGGTGCAGTGAAACTAGACTCTCACTGGAACGGCTCCAGCTGTGAGAATCTGATGTCACAAGAGACTCACAGGTGGTCACAGTCTCACACAGCAGCCCCTGCTCGCAAGCAAGCTAACAGGTTGACCAAAAATGACCTTCCCCTCCTTGAAAGACCACTGCTTAAGAACGTGGAGCGCTCCTGTGGAAATTTAAGCCCCAATCACCCCCGATTTATTTTTGTCAGAATTCTCATGACTTTAACTTTGATTGAGGGTCATGCAAACATTAGCTGGTCCATTTTTATATTGAAGTAGTAGCAAGTTAGCCTGATAAAACCACCTTGATTAGTGAACTCACATTCTGTTACATATCAGTCTGAACTCCCAGCTTCTCACAGAAATTTTCAGAATCTCCAATGTAACGTGACAATCTGGAATGGAACTCTAGATTAACAACATCCGACAATTAAACAACAACAGTGGCACTAGTTTTGAATAGAAAAAGATGTTTCCACCATACGATTGATGGTATATGGAAAAAGTTGAATCTAGCTGAGCTGACCCTGATTGGCTGAAGGAGGTTGTCTGTCAAGGTAAATACCGCCGCCCACTGAAATCTTTGGTTCACACTGACACATGGAGAGAAACAGAACTTCATGGATGGTTCAACAGGCTGTGATCAATGAGAGTTTAACAGGTGGACTACATCTGTGTCCATCATGACTGGAAGACACTCTTTTTTGTATAATGAAACAAAACTATTTGCTGAAATGTTTTGTAGCAGTTCAATAAAAAAAGGCAGCAGTGGAAGAACACTACAGCTGCCACAGCTCTGCACCTTTGTGAATACATGGTTCTAACTTGTTGAAGGCTTTTAGACACCAGCAACCCTGAAGTTGTACAGCAGCTGTCGTACAGAGGCCCTGTGAAAAAGAGAGGCATCACACACACCGTCAACGGGTAGTAATTTCAAAGTAAAGCAATAAGATACTGATGTTTGGTAGTGCATTACTGGGTTTATCTCTCCTTTTATGCAATAATTATTAAGAAAGAGAGAAATATGTTTTCACTGATTTTTTTTGTTTTAGAACATGTAAATCAATATATTCTTTGAATTTTCAGAATTTTACAGATGCTGGTCCTTCAATACCTTCAGCTCCTCCATCACTTCTGATAATATTTTCTAATCCTTAGTTCTCTCACTGCCATTCATCATCACTGCCACTAGCATCATCCTCACTTGACTCAGTATTTAACAGTATTTGCTCCACCGTCCTGTAGATCTTTCTATCACCATCTGCACTTGAGCTCAATGAAATTAGAAAGACACTAACTGACAGGAACATAATGGAACTAATCTGCACGGAATGATTTTGTTACAAAAACTGAAGTATCAGTCTAATAGCATAAACCAATTCATTTACAGAAAGAAAGATACTCCAGATGAAGTATTCAGTAATAACAATAATTGTAATTGTAATATAGCCAGCGATGCATTACGCCTTATTGAGTGGACAGATGATTAGGTGAATTTCCTCCCAATGTCAAATAAATACTTGGACATTTTAACAATTATATTACTCCCTGGTTGTTACTTGATGTTGAATTGTATCTATATGCAAGGAATTTGAAAGATATTCCTGCAATGCATGGCATTTGCATGGCCTTGCGACGGCCATCTTAATGTGGAGAAATGAGAAAGTTATGGCAGCTGGCCAGTAGGTGGTAGAGTGTGGGATTATTCACTAATTGCAACTATAATATCAAAACAGCAGAGACCAGACAACAGCTTTTCAACCACTGTCCACTGTAGTGACCACTGAGGGTTAAATCAGACACTGTACATGTAAGTGCACGAGGGTAGCGATGACCATGATGCATGATCATTCCATTACCACCAGAGGCAGTGCTTTAAGCACTGGATATCTTCCTGCTGTGCATGTGCACTTTGAGTACCTATACCAACAAGGTCACCTGTGACGCCGAATGACCTGGTGGCATCAGGGGATCGGCTCCTTTTTTCTTCTTGAGAGATGCGAAAAGTGCCTTACAGATGCTAAATTGAAGAGTTGTTTCCATCTGGTTTTCAGACAGGTGATCGGCTTGGTTGAGCCTTGTAGCCACCAGCAGGAGCTGCGGATGTTTTTACCCTCTGAAGGGCTGTGACTAAGTCTGTGGACACCCGTCTCTACAGCAATGTTGGTCCATCTGTAGCCCTGTTTTGACGACGAAGCTGTCACCGGGACACGGCTACAGATGGAGCTTTGTCAATGGGACAGCTGTTACGTTCTACGCTATGGAGATGTAGCTCAAGCTAAGTGGAGATAGCGTGTAGCCAACTTCACCTTTTCGTTTGTTTTTCTGAGATCAGTGACATCAGTGTACTCGCTGCCTGCTCCTGGTGTACAATTCCTATTTAGCAACTGTTCATTCAGGCTGTACTGTAATAGCAAATAGCCTATAGCCTGCTTTGCTTCTGGTTTGTTTTTTTTCTGTAGATCAGTGACAGCAGCTTTTCCGGACTACAGGCAGGCCTTCCTGGCATCCTGAGCCCAGAGTGGTATCCTCTGTCACAGCTGGGGGGTTAGGTTTGCCACCCAGAAGCTCACCGATTGTGGTTGTGGCCTCTGGAGGGCCCGTCCTACTCCTATATGACTGCAGAGGGGAGGTCAGGGGGACAATCATGAATGCCCGGGTCCCGGCTACCCACCTGCAGTACACCCGTGTGTGGCAGATGTTCTTCACTCATCCAGGATTCATAAAACCATACGTTCATAACCCTCGTTGTAGCTTCTGTACTAGACACACTGGGTTCATCTCTATGAGACACATCTGGGAACCTACCAACCGTTACAAATCACTGTTAATAATGTATATCATGATAAAAACTGTATTTATATTGCACCTGCCATACAGAAATACATCTCAAAGTCCTTTACAGTAACATGAAATAGACATTAAACATATTAAACATTAAAAACCTGTCAAGGAATCCATTAAGAGATGATTTCTGGGAGAAAAATCCATAGAATGTGTAGGAATGTAATGTGAAATAGAATAAGTAAAACAAAGTATGTATCAATTAATTACTCTTTGAATTTAAGATACTTAAGATAAAAATAGCGTTAGTCTAAATGGTTCTTACAGGAGTAGTCTAAGACCTGCCCTTTTGTCACAAACCTTACTATGGTGATGGGGAAGCTAAGCTTGTAATGCTGTTCGATGGTGTGGTTGAAATCTGGTTAGCAATAAACAATAAAGATTAATATATAGTAGCTTTTACATGAAATATGTCATGAAAGTTAATTTAAAATAGCACGTTACCTTAATCGGAAGTCAGATTTGTATATTTTTTTATTTTTATTCAAGACGCATGTCGCCTTATGTGATGTGATTGCTCCAATTGCATCTGTTTCAGCTGTTTTGGGGCTGTCCATGGGGCTACCCCACGCCTTGAAAAATGACGATTTTAGAGTCCAGATTGACGATTAGCTTCTGGAGGCAAGCTCCAATACTGTGATTCTGTTTCCGTTCCGTCAGTCATTATGTACTGTCCATCAAACTTCCTAAAATACCATTTGGCTGATGGGTCCAGCTCTACAAACGGCCTTGTCGCATACATGCAACCATGTCAACCACAGGCAGCTGGTAAAAACGACAGCTTGCAAACAGCTTACGATCACAAAATAATTGTCCATCGTCTCCATGGGGTGCCGAGTCCGTTGAAATGTAAGTCAGAGGGGTGTGACACCCTGGGAATGAGAACAGGTTGGAAAAGGTGCATAGACCTCATCCTGCAAAAAATAAACTTAACTCTAAAAATACACATTCCTCAAACAATAGCAGTCTATTGAGCTAGACTCTAGAACTGGTGTTAAATGTAAAGACACTATCTTCTTACTTCACTGAGGCCAGTCGCACCATGAGGTGGATATTTGTGACTAATACCTTTTAACATACAGTGTCTGGTTGTTTGTATTTACATGCATGTTACAAGCCACCATCTGTTTGTGGTGTCTTGATGCAAACGTGTTACCTGCTTAAATAATGAAATTAACAAAGGCCAGGGAACCTCAGCAGATGAATTTGTGCCATTAAGTAACTTTGTACTTTCATTTACACAGATGCAAAGCACACACACTCAAGCATACACACACGCATTCCTACACACACACACATGCCTACACACACACACGCACACGCACACACACACGCGCACGCACACACACACACACACACACACACACACACACACACACACACACACACACACACACACACACACACACACACACACACACACACACACACACACACAGGCCAATTACAGTGTACACCATCTGTCTTGCTCTTCTCTCTAAGGCTTTCATTAAGGAGACCATTCCAGTAGTCCTTACCATGGTTTGCAAGATGAGATTACATTAGCTACAGAGGTGTACAGTGAAGTAAGTCAGAGGGTTTTACAGTAATGACGCGGCTCTCTCATGTGTGAGGAGAGTGACAGATGGTTCTTCTCACAGCCGTGTTTATACATTCGGATTCATTCTCATTAGAACTGAAGGAGCAGATTTGGCATCCTCGCCTGAATGAAACACTTGTTTGTACATTTGGATTGTGACTGACCTCTAAAGCACATTAGATGCATTATTTAAAGCTGAAACACTTTGAAAAAGAGCTGAATTTACCTCATTATTGTGCACATCAGCAGCATAATACTCATCCTTTACTGTAGCATGAAAACAATTACACTGCAGGAAGGAGGCTCAGGACAGTATTTTACTAAGATTTAAAGTGCACTGGGTTTGACTGAACTATAAAAAATGTTAATATTCTGGCAGCTGGTGCACCAATAAAGTTTGTGAAATAACATAAAATAACACTCATAAAAATACAGTAAATTTATATGACTATGATACAGTTCATAGCGTTAGTTGTACATGAAATACATATGTACTGTTTGGGTATTTCCACCTATACAATCAATTACATTTCTATAAAAATGCATAATACAAATCATCTGTTAAAAACATCATTTTTGCATGGACCTTATATATTAATCTATCTTTCCACTACATGGTACTGACTCAACATGACTCACTTTGTTTCCTATCACAGACAGTCTCTTGCAGTGCAGGGTGTGTCATGATCTGTCTCTGTCTTGTCTGGTTTTCTTGTGTTTTAATTGTCTGTTTTCTACTGTGGTCAGTAATTGTGTTATTTTGAAAAGGTTTCCTCTTGACCACTTTACTTCCTGTGTTTTCTCGCCTTAAGGAATTACCTGATGTGTGTTGTCTCACTCACTTCTTTGCAGTTAATTCAGTAGTTAACTAGTGGTGTGTATTTAAGCCCACTGTTCTCTCCTGCCTTTTATAATAATGTTGTCCTGCTGTTTTTGCTTTGTCCTATTTTTTTGTTTGGGTGATTAAATTCCCCAACTGCTTCCCTTCTGCCTGTTCTCCTCTGTAATTGGGTTTCTCCTCCTCCAATACTGAGGCCTGACAGGTCCTCACTGATTGGTTAAATATAAACAGGACTGTTGCTTCCTGTCTGAGCTGCTTCATTCTAAAACAAGGAAGTGCTCTCTTATTGATTCAGAATGAGAGGGGGACATCTCTCTTCTTTGAAAACATTTGAAGTAAAGGCTGCTGTTTTAATAAAGATGTTAGAGGAAGAGAGCAAGCCAACAAACAGCAACGGTCAGTGGTCTGCACCGTTTCTGGGATCCACTCCAGTCTTTTTGGGACCTTGAGAGAGCTGCTGCAAAAAAGTTGCATTTAAAGTCATTCATTCATCTTCTCCACCCACTTATTTCTCATTAGGGTTGCAGGAGCCAATCCCAGTGCATTACAGGCAAGAGGCAAAGATACACCCCAGATGGTCACCAGCCCATCATGGGGCATACACACTCACACCTATGGACAATTTAGCTCAGCATGTTTTTGGACTGTGGGAGAAAGAGAACCTGGTGAAAACCCACACAAACACAAGGAGAACATGCAAACTCCACACAGAAAGGTCCCAGAACAAGGAGGTCTTCAACCTGCGACTTTCTTGTTGTGAGGCAACAGCACTAACCCCTGCGCCACCATGTCACAGTGTATTCAAAGCAATTAAAGTAAATATATCAAATCCACAATATAATGTTTATAATCAACATTTTCATATGTTTTTGAAAATCTGTGAAACAAAAACTCCTGGTATGGACAGTTGTCTTCTTTCCTTTAATATACTTCATCAATGTGTCCTCACCTACTGTGTCTAAATCATTCATTTAAGCAGCTCTCATGGCTCTGTCTGCAGGTGTCCTGCTGAGCCTTCATTCACTGCTGCTGATCACATCTGCCCGGCTAAAAGCCCGCTGAGGAAATGTTAATGACCAGCTATGTAAACCCCAGGACTGGGATCAGGCTTCTTCTGTTTTGTTATCTTGTCATCCATCCTCTCTGTCACCAGCTCCACATCTTTGTGCCTCTTTCTGACACTCTCCCCTCCTCCCCACCCTCCTCCTCCGCCACCTCGCTCTCACACTTTCTCCCTCCATATGGATCTATTGATCTCAGCCGCTTGACGACAATTCTGCCAGGCCTTTTTCTTTCAGTAATTGTGCATAATCATCCGAGCCAGGCCTGTTTGAGCTTTCTGGAACCCTGCTAAGACACACTGTTTCCAGAATCAATCAGCTCAGCGTGATGTTCTGTCTCCACTGGCAGGACAGCAGCCCTCTTCCAAACAAACAGGAGCTGGGGCCAGGTCCATTTCTGAAGTGAAGACTTAGGAGAAGTTGTCCAAGTAATTGTAAATTAAGCAATTCCTCCACCCTGTCTTTGATTGGGTTTCACACACACACACACACACACACACACACACACACACACACACACACACACACACACACACACACACACACACACACACACACTACCGCTGGCTCTATTCCCTCACTGAGATGTGGAATGTTTAATGACTGCGGTCACATGGACGTGTTACATACAGTTGTATTAAGTATTGATGATATGCGCTTTGCGACTTTACACACACGCACGCCTACACACACACACACACACACACACACACACACACACACACACACTCCTGAGACTACAGAGTTTACAGTCCAGTTGAAGCAGGTCATTCCACATGAATGGAATTAGAATGGCAGTACACACTTAAATTTCCAACTTGCACACAAACACACATGCACACACACACTTTTTTACTTTCACATTCTCATTAGAGAAAGAAAGAGGAGAAACATGTTCATTTAATGTTCAGACTAAGCTCTACTCTCTCTGCAGTAAAATGACCACAACAGCCTCAAACCATGTAATTCTCTCCTGATATATATTTATATATTTTAAAATATACACTGAATGTAATCTCACTCTCATACAGTAAGCACCTTAGGTCATATTTCTTGAAAGGGAAATGTGCTTTAAACGCCTTGCATCACAGTATCGGTACTGAAGTCGATAGGATGCCCTCATCTCCCAGTGTCCTATATATCTACAATTACACAACACATTTGTTTATATTTTTACCTCCACTAAAAAGGTTATATTTTCTACCGGCATTTGTCTGTCTGTCTGTTTGTTTGTTAGCAAAATACCTCAAAAGGTTTTGTCCGGATTTTTGTCAAATTTTCAGCGGGAATGATGGTACTATGAACAGATGATTACATTTTTGTAATGATTGGGTAGAAATTCTGGTTTCTGGATCATTTTTAATTTTTTGTTGCTTGGTAAGATTATGGTAAGTAGATCTTTAAACAGGTGTCATTGTTTGGGGCCACCTGGTGGTCATATTTTGCACGTGGCTTAATTTGCTTTGCACACTACACCAAAGATACTAAAAGAAGACTTGGAATACACCTAAAAGACTTTCCATGCTTGGGATAGGTATGATCTGTTGAGGCTGTAAATTGCATAAATATTTTTTATATTAACTTCTGTATGATCTGCTGTCAGACTAATTTAAAATATACACTGAGTACTCATACATAAGATTCTGAAGAGCCTTCTATTGTCAACAAATAATAAGAAAGAACCAAAACAAACAAACCCAGCACAAAGATTGAAATTTGGTGATTCATCCTTTTAGGAAAATATTTTAGAATACGAGTTTGATAGTCTGTAAGGAATCAAATTCTAAATACAAAGCATTAACAAATTAGATCCATAACAACAAACCTGTATATTGCCGTCATCCAAATTGCACCACATTAATATGCTGTGATGGAAACCCACATTGAGAGAAATGCCTGACCTTTACCCATTTTAGTGCCACACTCCCACTAGGACCAGTTCTCATTAATCTCCTCTTTCGGTACATTAACAGAACAGGGAACAAACACAGCAGAGATAATGAGCCGGTAAAAGAAGCCTCCTCTTCAGGTGCATATCCAGACACACCGAGCCACTAACAGAACACTGATACTTGATGCTGCTTCAAAACGACTTTGTGACAAAATTTGTGAGTGTAAATAGAATAGTTAAGGTGTGGTTATATACAGGCGCCTAAAACCACTTTGAAAAAGCAGAGTAAAGACCATGGTCATGGTAAAATATTTAAGAAAGCCAACAGACCCTCAATAGATTGAACATCAACACTGATGGAGCAACATTTGTGTCTTTATTATACAATTGATTAGAGCAAACTGGATTCAAACTGCTATCAATTGCAAGTAAAATGTGTGATTAAAAGTGTAGAAATGTGAATGAAAACATTTTTAATATTTTTTAAAGGTAAATTAACTTCCCTCCTTTTTATAACATGAATGAAGTTAATAAGTTAATATATATACACATTGATTTTCTGCCTCATCATGAAGAAAATTAAGTTCTGAATCTGATACTGTTGTGCCCACAAAGCTAATATATGCAAAAGGTCTGCTCAGTTGCTTGGGTGAACCTAGAACTTGTGACCCTTCCCCCCAGGAAACCTTGTTTCACACCTTCAGGGTATGTCACCAGAAATATATGGCGTCGGTCTCTGCTCCCAAGGGATTATCCAGCTGCTTTCAGCATCTCACAGACCTGCAAGCAAACAAGGACTCAACAACGTCCGGTGAGCACCACTGAAGCAACTCAGGCCTGGTTCTTCCAACCAGCAACAAGGATTAACAAAGAGCAACACGGCCTGCATGACGGATCTACTCCACAACAAACACCACAGCTGCAACAACATCTTCAGCCAATAAATGAGGAAGCAGAACCAAAGAGCAACTCTTCTTCTTCCTTTCATGGAATGGTAATATGACTTGGGCAGAACAGAAGATTAACAAACATGGTTAAGCAAGACTGTTGAACTTTGTTAATGTGTTTAGGCTACAATTCACTGTGTTAAACTGGCCAATGGAGACACTTCTTACGTCTCTCAGCGTAGGTCCCAAAAGATTCAGCAGAACATGAAACAACACTTTTTGATGCACTCCATTTTTACTTAAACATACTTCTAAACAAAACATTTTATCTTGGCAAAAAGTGTTTTTGAATCACAAATAAACTCAGGAATCCCAGACTAAATTTATTTTTACTGGGTTTGAATGCTGAAAGCATTCACAACCATATGTTATTCTTCTACATGATTATTTTTCTTCTTATCCCTTTTCACATTTTTTTTATTTTTCTAAAAACTCCATGGAAAACATTAAAAGATGCATCTCCTTTAGGACATTCTCACTTTTGCTTTTATTCCTACCATTCAAATATTCATAAATCTTGTTTTCGTGGTAAATTTCTCCCAAAATGAATTGGGTAACTTTTTTTTTTTTCATAAGCTACAGACTCCATTGAAACTTTAAAATATTCCAAATCTTTCATATGTCCAAGGTCAATTTAACTTTCAAATTGCATTCAAACATAAATATATAACTGATTTTTTAAATCGTGGGTTATAATGGAAGTGAATGACGAGCATTTGAACTTAATACTCTAATATTCAACATTTGCCATCATCTTCAAGTTCTTTCAGATCAAGCAAATGTTGATGTAGAAACTTTGGGTTACGACACTTGTGACTTTCCCCCTTTAATTCAACATTTTCATACTATTTATATTTTTTGTCACAATCACAGTTCAGATTTAAAAAAAAAATATCAATTTTAGTGGATGCACTCTTTTAAAATACATCAGAAAATACATCAACTTGTTTGGAGACCTCCAAAATAAAAAAGAAATTCTGTTGATTTGCCATTACTGTAGCAACATCTGTGTCTGTGTGTGAAGCTATTAGACACACTTTAAAACCCCATTTGAATAAGAACTAATTAGAACCATTTTCACTTCTTCAACCCATACTCCTTCATTGTTTCTTTATTTAAATAGACAGTTCAGTTGAGCGTCAGCCTTTCTAACAACCAGTAATCTGGTTCAGCATCAGCAATTCAGCAGTCAGTAATCACACCACTTGTATTGTACTTGCAAGAAAATATTTTTAAATTGTAGTCAGAAAAATTTTACTCTCAAATCCTATTCTATTTGATAAAGCATAACAAAGACATAGCCAGTGGTGTCAAGTGTATTTCACAACATTTGACATCCCCGACCTCCAATTTGTCTCAGTGTTGTGTGCAATGTAATAATAACAACAATGATAATAATGATGATGATGTAGAGCAGTCCCAATATGTCCACAGAAGTCTGACCATCCTCCATCCATTCCGTAAGCACTCAGGCAAACACTGTATTTAGAAATAACTGGTACCTGGTTGTAGAGTGCACACACATGCAGGGCTGTGTTTCCAGATGCATTCTGGGTACTCATGTCAGCTCCGTAGAATAGCAGGTGTTCCAGGTGCTGCACGTGGCCATATCTGCATGCCTGAAAGAACAATTTTACACATTTACTATTTTTTGCAAAACAGACTGACTTTTACCTTTATGTTGAAGCAAACAGAGAGTATCATAAATACAGTTGGTGAGGCTTATATAGAGACCCACAGGTCACAGGTTTGATGCCAGGATGTCTGGGCAGGTTGACAATTCGTAAACTTCACATATCTCCGTGAGGTGTCCTGTAATTGACAGCGTGTTTCGCATGTTTAGAGAAACCAAGCTCGCTATTAAAGCTCCCCATGTCATCTTATCATTTGTGGCTCCTCAGATCATCCCTGAAAAAGCATAATTACAATCAAAGGTCAAGAGGGGGCGACGTGCAAGAGCTGCACAGCATATTCTTGTGAAACTTCTGGACATATCTGTACTGAAAAGAATTTAGTGTGACAAAAACCCCAAACTGGATTTGAACCAATGATATATTGGGTACATGCAACTTTGCCAAATAAGCCAACAGCATATTGTGTGCTCATGAGCTGACAAATCACAATGAAGAAAGGGAGAAAAATGATCCAATAGTGGGCAATTGCGAGTTAGGCTTCAGTTCTCTGACTGCCTGTGTGGACAAAAGCAGCAGAGGCACTTCTCTCTCTGCCATGGTCAAACAGAACACCTGTTTATTGTTATCTACCACCCTTCCCACAAAATATAGCTTGAAGCCATTCAAATACAAAAGACAGTCTACCAGAATAAAGGCTGCAAAATTAAAATATTTAAACATCAGCACAACTATTGAATCTTTTCTTTGTGTTTCTTCCTTTGGGCTGCTTCATCCTCAGAAAGTTTATAACTTTTTTTTAAAAGAAAAAGGAAAAACTGTGTTTGTCTCCCATACTGTACCTGAGGCTAAGTGTAAACCTGTGAGTTAAAGTTATTCTGACAAGAGTGACGCCTTTTTTCAGCTTCTTTGTTTCACATAACTGGGAGCAATAAACTTTTCATCTAATCTCTATCTCCTTTCTCTTTTCCCCTCCTACTCCCAGGTTTTGCTCTGTGTATCATTGACAAAAGAAATGTAGCAACTCCCCCCAACAATCACTCTCACTCTCTTGTGTTCTGTCTTGCTAAGAGTGTGTGACAGCAGTGAGACAGCACACAAATGATGCCGGGATAGTTGCCGGGTTATCAGACCTTCCACCGTGTAGCCTATTGTGCACCACAGATCCGCTGGAATACTAATGCTGGAGAGGACACAGAGAAAGGGAGAGAGGAAGAGGTGGAGAGACAAATGAAATGTCTACAGCATTCTGAACATGTGCATAAAGAAGCATCATCTGATTTCCCCAATGTAGTATTGCTCCTTCCAATTAAACACAGTGTGTTGGCACGTTGAAAAGGCTACATAAAAATAATCCCCCATGATCTTCTCTTCCTCAACACCTGTCTCTGTTGATCCCTCTGGCAGCAACTGAAGATGTTTGCTTTATGGAAAGTGACATGGTGGACAGATGTAGCGTGATGCCCAGAGATCAGACACCAGGATATCACTGCATGATCCCTAAATCTTTGGTACTTTTTTGCATGAAAAAAAACAACAAATAAAAATGAACTACCATTTTTTCATTTATACCAAAGAAAAACAGCAACAGAAAAACAAAGCTTTTTCCTTATTTTTGTTTTCTGACTCAAAATATGAAAAAACAATACAATTAGAAGATCAGTCACAAAGTTCAGACCTTCACCAAGACCAACATCAGTCTTCTGTCTGACACACACATGCGCAGGACGATCAATACGTGTTCTTAGTGCCAAAACTATCAGGATGGAGCTGAGCTGAATCACCAGCAGAGTTCTGTCAACTGCTCATTCAACTATTGACATTCTGTTGACCAGCAGGAGACACTGGTAGCCAATAAAACACCCAAAAAATCGTCTATCTATAAAGCAGGGAGTGTCTCGGTGTCTGTGGTTCACATATCTCTCTGACTGTTTGTCAGATCAACCTCAGCTGTCAGATATAGCCTGTGCATGGGACTTTGGTGTGCATTCTTCATCATTATTATCATTAAAAGCTAAAATCCCATAGGCGTATCACAGCACTATCCTGCAGCAGCACTTTGGTTACAGTATAAAGCTCCGTATCACAGCACTCCTTCTCATTTTGCTTCCCAGCACTTTCATTACATTTCAAAGCTCTGTTGGCCTGTTTCTGCCTGCATCAATTGTGCAGCCAAACTAAAGTATACAGGAAAAAGTATACTAGGAAGTAGGGGATTTATCATGAGTCTGGTTTTACTTGGCCTATCAACACAATTTTAAAAAATTATATGTAGATTGAGATCCGCACTTGTAGCCTGGCTCACACTGTGTGGATGTGGATGCCTACACTGGATGTCCTCCATGTTACAGCCATCTCATCAGTAAGTTGTATTTCTCAAGTTCCACCATGCTGCTTTTCTCATCTACTTTCAAGTGTCAGCACTTCAGCACTTTTAGAATCTGCCCCAAAATGTAATGTTCTTGGTTAAATCTAGATCCTCCCACAAAGTTTCGCCGACATCAGCACAGTAGTTTTTCGTCATCCTGTTTACAGATAAACAAGCAAAAATGCCCCCGGAAACAAAGGTTATAATGGTCCAATTTGTGTCCAATTTTATTTGTGTACTTATTTTTCCAAACCAGTTCAGATAAAACCACGCCCACTTAAGCATGACGAATGCCTTGATGACCTGGTCCCCATGGAAACCGCTCACACAAACTTGGACAGCTATACAGTAGCTTGGAATGAGCTAATTGATCTGTTAATGGTAATTTTGCTCCAGTTGCATTAAACTGTACAGAGAAAGACTCCACAACACTACGGTTCCATATAGATTCCTGTACAGCTTTGAATGTCTTTGATCCTTTCACCTAGCTGATAATTACATAACAATAACAGTAATAGCAGCAGACCTTAAGATAAACTAGACCAGGCTTATGGAGTGTAAATAATAAAACAAATGGAGAGGAAAGTTGGTTGGAGCATTCAAGTCATAAAAGGTGGTGGTGGAGACAAATATTTACTGATGTGGTGCTTTATTTTGTGTTTCTGATTTGCCAAGTTGACTTGCTCTTGCTACTTATTGGTTTTATATTTACAGAAGCAACAGATAATTGTTACAAAACACATCAGTATAGACACAGTAAGCAGGGTCATGTCCTCTCCTATGACAAAAGATTTCTAATATTTTCCAGAGGACTGGATATGGAGCAGGAGGTTTTCGTGTTTACAGTATTTAGCAGCAAGATAAGCTGAACTCTCATATCTGCAGCATGTTTCAGTTCAACATATTAATACTGATATTTGGTATCAGCAGTACAAGTGATGAATCCCACAGCTGCTTGTTTGGTTCCATTAACAGCATGACAACCTCCAGACCTCCAGTGTTGTTCTGTCAGTACACACACATTAGCTTAAAAAGCCCTGACAAACAAAAACAGTGTGTCGGAGCCAGGCTCTATTATGTTTAGAGAGAAGGAGGCATTATGTGTAGAAAATGCACACAATATGCTATGTTTGCTTTTTGTAAGTTTTTTTTAAAAAGATATCCTTACAGCCAGATATGACAGGCCAGGCACACTGCTATTCACTGATCAATTTTCCAGATCAAGATCAAGATAAACTATTGTCCCCTGAGGGAAAATTGCTGTGTGAATCAGAACATTGCACAGCAGCAGCAGCAAATCACCTCATAGCACAAAACAGATATTTAAGACACACACACACACACACACACACACACACACAAGACAAAACAACAGTTGTACACTGATACTCAACTAGATGAAAAAGAAGGTGGAACATCTAGTAGTTTTGAACCAGAGCTACGTGGTTCATCTATGATATTCCAACCAATGCTTGGAATAACAAAATAATTGTCCCTTGACTACAGATTCTGCATATTCACATGCAGATATCTGTTTGTAGAGATTACAGGGAGTACCACTGCATGTATTAAATCGGTTGCAAAAAGGCTGATTACGACACCTATGATTGGGGCTGAAGAAAGTCAGAAAATTAAAACTACAATTTGGAGGTGTGGAGTTACAAAGAAAATATCTACATTAGCTGCTACTAGAGTATAATGCACTTGAACCTCTGCCCAAAGTATTGCTGGTTAGGTTGTCCTGGGTAATGTAGGCTCCAAATACCATCAAGACAACAAGACTTTTTTTTTGTCTTCCTGCATCTTTTTTTAAAACCAGTTCATCCTTGAGCTCAACAATGTGAAACAAGTGGAGTTGTTTTTTTGAAGCTCCTACTCCTGGGTGATCTGCACCGCCGCAAGAGAAACACTCAAACCAAGGAAAACCAAAAAAAATCAATTGAATAAAACTGTGAAACCAGACAAGACTTCTCACCCTGCGTTGGTATTCTGCAAACAACGCACTGTTCTCATTGTTCTGTGTGTGTGTGTGTGTGTTACCTGGTGTATCTCCTGCCAGCCGTTCTCATCCACACAGCCCACTTGTGCATGGTCGTGCAGCAGCAGCTCACAGCAGTAGGGGTCCCCTCCAACCATGGAGCTGTGGTAGAGAGGAGTCAGCCCCCTGCTGTCTTTATAGTCAGGTGATGCACCCAAGTCTAACAGTGTCTGGTTGGAAAAGAAGAAGGTTCGGAGGCATTACACATGAAAGACTTACCTGCAGCAGCAGCCGTCATGGCCCAATCTCTGCTGCACATTTCATCACAGAACAAGAATGCCAGTAAAGTACAGTACATACACTGCAAAAAAATGGGATCTTAATGTGAAAATATCTTGTGTTTGGTAGTATAGGTCCAATACTCAGCAAAATTATCTTGAATTATCTAAGTCCACTCAATCCATTGGCAGAAAATTTAGCTTATTTCAAGTTTCTTTTCCCGATTTTGATCAAATAAATCATTTTAAGAAAAATCTTAAAAAGGTTGTCTTAAAGAAGATATAATTGACCAAAATTATTGAAAAATAAGCAAAACAGGCTCCTAATGGAGCTCTCCCTTTAGGATAATTCCACTCAATATTGGACTTATTGCATCAAAAACAAGATATTTTTCATTACATACAAAAGTAATACAGAAACCTCAAGAAAGTAATCATTCAGTGCTAATAATCAATTTAATTCCACATCCACAAACATATTGTGAGCGGTCTTGTGGAACGTCTATAAATATTTGCGGTCACAGACATTATTTAGAGAATAATGTCGAAGACTTTGTATAGACCAACAGCAGCTTATGTTCACTATATTTCATGCCCCAGTGACACTGAATATTCAGATAATGGCAATGACTGAGCGGAAATAACCAATTCCAATTTGAACAGTTCTGGCTCAACAGGAAATCAATTATATGACTCATGTAAACCCTTTGGTTAGATTACAAGCCTCCTCAAACAAGATCCACGAAAGGCCACTCTGTGAATATGCCAGCCCATTGAACGTGGCAATGGAAGCCTCATATATTAATTGCTCGAGCACCCCCTGCTTCAGATCGCCTGTCTGCTAACCCTCCATTCCCAGAGGGGAAGTTTGCAAGCAGCCGATTTTTGTAGTAAAAAAACAAAATAAATGAGTCAGCTTTGTGCTGTAGTGTGTGTGCGTTACACTCACTATAAGTGCTGTATGGTTCTTGCTGCGCACGGCCTTGTGTAGGGCAGTAATGCCGTCTTTTGTTCTGAAGTCCAGATGTGCGCCTCCACTCTTCAGCACCTTGATGAGCTCTGCACATCCCTCCAGCTGTGCTGCCAGCGTTAGAGGACATTCTGTACAACCCAAGGATGAGGCAGAAAACAATATTACAAAATTATATGTATTTTCAGTAATGTTATTATTAGGAATTTGTCATAAATGAACATCCAGGCTTTGAAGTTGTTGATGGCAGAGCACAGGGTGTATGTCTGAAGCTAATGTTAACCAAGAGAATCTGAAGCTAATGATAACCAAGAATATCTGAAGCTAACGTTAAACAAAAGTATCTGAAGCTAATGTTAACCAAGAGAATCTGAAGCTAATGATAACCAAAAATATCTGAAGCTAACGTTAACCAAGAGAATCTGAAGCTAATGATAACCAAAAATATCTGAAGCTAACGTTCAACAAAAGCACCTGAAACTATCATTAAGCCAGAGCTTTTAAAGCTATTGTTAACCCAGACCATATGAAGCTAAAATTAACACTGAGATTCATTATTTCTAAGCTTAACAAACAGGGAATCTTTTGTAGTCATATACTCTAAATTAACAAATGTAATTGTTGACAGCTTAATGAGATCAATAAGTGATTTGTCTTGTTCAGTACTGTAAGAATTTTTTTTCCAAAAGAAGGTGACCGGAAGGACTTTGGCTCTCTATTGGGAATTTATCTCTGATAATAAACTTTCAGCCACCGGCTCTGTCAGTATGTGATAGAACAATTGTCCACTGTAGTTGTTAAAACCGTTTTTCACATTTTCAGTGACTCAGCATTGTTACTCCAGCCACAGCTGCCATGATTGCCACCCTGTGGTGCGCCTAAGTGGCTGCTTCCTGTTGGTATTAAACCAACCTATTCTCATGTTTCCCTCCCTCCACAGCTCCTCTGTAGTCAGACTACAGGTCACCCAACAGAGAAATCTGCTTTATGGCTGGACAAACATTTACATAAACATGAGGAGATTAGCAGAGAGAGTAATCCATCTTTACCCAGCATGCAGAAGGCTTATTTCAGAAAATCCATACATGGTCATTTTGAGGTGAAGTGTGAAGTTCTCACACGCATGCAGGCACACATGCACATGCATGCACGCACGCACGCACGCACGCACGCACGCACGCACACACACACACACACACACACACACACACACACACACACACACACACAGAAGGTAGAAGAGAAAAGAAAAATAAAAGTTGTGGAGTAGGACAAAGGTAAGATCCTCCTCACCTCCTGTGTCTGGATCATGGAAGTTGGGGTCCAGGCCTTTTTCCAAGAACCTTGAGACCTTTTCAATGTTCCTCTGCTGCACATACTCCATAAACTTCTTCAGGTTTGCCTAATGAAGGGAGAGAAGAGGAAAGAGAAGGAAGAGCTGTGACTGGGTGATGTCAGACTCATGAGGCTGGGGATGTTTAATAATGCAGTTCAGAGATGAAAGCTAAAGTCGCTGCTCTCCCCTTCTGTGTTTGAAGGTTTTATTTCTGTTCTGTCATGCCAAGCAAA
Organism: Lepturacanthus savala; assembly: GCA_030544235.1. Classification (NCBI taxonomy): domain Eukaryota; kingdom Metazoa; phylum Chordata; class Actinopteri; order Scombriformes; family Trichiuridae; genus Lepturacanthus; species Lepturacanthus savala. Next base: position 21,657,728 of record CM060465.1, read on the forward strand.
TGGACCATGTTCAGTAGATACAGTATGTAAGCTATTATAGGATCGACCAAAAAAGACAGGGCGAAAAGGGCTGTGGCACAACACTGACATGAAGACCTTTCCTGTGCAGATTAGAGCCAGGAAAATGAGCTCCTGAGGCTCAACATCACAATGTAATGCTTGTAATATTGTGCAATGCCTGAGAGCAATGATTTTACATCGCTGCATTTAATATTAATGTTAAAAAAGCATCACACAATGTCATCCTAATACACACGTACACACACAAATACACTTAATTTCCACTGTGATTCATGATTAAAATATTCATTACTACTGTTGATAAGCTGAAAGAGTGAAAAATAAAAGTATGAGCAAGAAACCAATATTAACATTTGGTAACAGATGATTTATAACCTGACAAATAAGTGCAACCATCGATCTTAGATCATATGAGATATAATACTTTAGGACATAATTCATCCAAAGACCATGTATACTGTAATTATTAAAGACATTATTTAAGAAAAGGAAATTTACTGCACTACAGTCTAATTAGTTAATGAAAACATGGATGATAGTCTGATATATATCATGAGGTTGTAATCATCTGCAGAAACAAGCTCCACAGAAAACTTTCAATACTGTTGCATTCTCTCAAGGTTTCCAGCCTCAGTCATTACATAACATCCACATGTGCCTGAAGCCTCTAGACACCTATTACACACAAGAAACATTCACAACTTAATTACACTACTTTGCACAACGCACATACACCAACATGCACAAGAACAGGAGCAGAAGGCTGCAGCAGCCGTTCTGACACTCACCAGGTGCGGCATCATATATAGGTACTGTAGATATATATCCCTCCTTCTATAAAAAGTCACGCCTTCCCAAATTCACATCACACTTCCACCTTTTCACTTCACACCAAGTCATCTGCAGCTGCCTGCCGCTACACACTGCCTCCTGTTCGCACGGCGAGACGCTATGAGGAGCTGCCGACTGCTACTCTCACCATCACCAAGTCAAACTGAGTGAGAGAAATTCACTTTAGCGTTTTCCTTTTTTCCCTCCCCTCTCAGATGTTCTGTGAGGCAGTTGTTATGGTGATAGGATACAAAGACAGCTCTGGCAACCAATGTACACATGAGTGGGAAGAGCACCGAGGTTGTGTTTGTAAGTGAGTGAGTGAGTATGTGTACGAGGGTTTGTGTCTCCTGCATAATGCCTTGAAGAGGCTCAGGGATGATTTGTGAGTTAAAAGGTGAGTTAAACACACACACAAATAAATACACACTCATGCAAAGACACAAAGGAAATGTTTCTTTTGCAAAATCAATAATTTGTCTACAATTATAAAAATGAGAAAAGCACATTTCAATAATATTTTCTTTGAAATTATTGTTGAAGAGAAATAGTTTAAAGTCTGTTCCCCTGTCCACAACCATTACCACAACCAAAACCATAACCACACTACAATCCCAACCATACCCACGCTACAATCACAACCATAACCATGATGACAACCACAACCAGAACCAGTACTATACCCACAACTACAACCAGAACTACAACCACAATCATAACCACAACTACAACCACAATCATAACCATAACCACAACTACAACCACAAATCATTCATTCATCATACCCACTTATTCCTCATTAGGGTCACGGGGGTCTGCTGGAGCAAATCCCAGTGCATTACAGTCGAGAGGCAAGGATACACTCCATACAGGTCACCAGTTTATCATGGGGCACACACACTGTTCACTCACACACTCACACCTGTGGGCGATTTACAGTCTCCAATTAACCTCAGCATGTTTTTGGACTGTGGGAGGAAGCCAGAGAACCTTGAGAGAACCCATGCAGACGCAGGGAGAACAAACTCCACACAGAAGGTCCCAGACCAAGGTCTTGAACCTGCAACCTTCTTGCCGTGAGGCTAACCACTGCATCACCGTGTCGACACAACCGCACATCATTTTCAGAAATTATTAATACCATTTTGGAAAGAAAGAAGAAAGAATCGCATTGTCTGAAGAGGTCAATCAAAATTGTCAGTCAGTCATTTTCTATACCCACTTATTCCTCACTGGGGTCTGCTGGAGCCATTCCCAGCACTTTACGGCGAGAGGCAGGGATAGACCCCAGATGGTCGCCAGCCTATCGTAGGGCACACAGACCATTCACTCACACCTATGGGCAATTAATTCCTATGGGAATTTGTCGCCAATTAACCTCAGCGTGTTTTTGGACTATGGGAGGAAGCCAGAGTACCCGGTGAAAACCCATGAAGACACAGGGAGAACATGCAAACTCCACACAGAAAGGTCCCAGACCCAGGACCAAGGAGGTCTTGAACCTGCGACCTTCTTACTGTGAGGCAATAGCGGTAACCCCTGCCCCACCGTGTCGACCCAATCAAAATTGTCACAATTTTAAATTGAATTAGAGATGAGAAAAAGCCTGAATTTGTTTATTCACTTGTCTTATCTATTTTTTACTACAGATCCAGCCTTCATTTTCACAGCAGATGCAGTAAAAGCAGAGTTTACAGGGACCAATCTAAATACTGTCAATGTATTTATTCTACAGCCACAATGTGCAATCAACATTTAATTTATAATAAGTTAAAGTAAGTTGTTTAATACAAATCTTAATAGAATCCTAAACCTTAATTACAGATTTGTTTAGTTCTAATAGTATTACTTGTGGTCAAGGAATCTGTAGATTTTAAGTAATAGTCAGATATTAAGTGGCTTGTTGTCCTGGTGTAATCCTGGTTTTAATGAATAGGGAAGTTAGTTATTTCTATTTCAAAATATTCCAAATTGAACCCATCGCATCCTTCTGCAGAATAAAAGACACCAAAACTTTAATCTCTGCATCTCTTTTATCTCTACTTCTTCAGATATTGCAATTCTCTTTCTTCCTGACAGACAGAATCCCCCATGTCATGTTCTCAGCATGAACAGAACATTGTAAAAAGGCCTTCTGAAATGAGCTCAATTTACTTGTTACTATGTGCTCACTGATTACTCTCAACAGCTGCACATTAACAGAAGATTGCAAGTTTATTTCTATTTTCTATTCAGCCTGTGAAAATCCTCCTGTTCTACTTGAAATTACTCATAAAGTTAGAGGATAAATACCTAAAAAGATGAGAAAAAAATAACTGTGAGTCTGTAGTCTTCAGTCGGGGCTGGCTGGTGAGAGTTAAATACATTAATATATTACAATAATGATGTAATGATAATAGATGGTCAACCTTTACCCCTTTTCCATCAGAGTAATTTAGAATAGTTGCAGCCACCTCCAGCATTTTGACACCAACTTCATTGATCTTTCAACACCCGCAGAATATTCAGTTTTATCATTTTTTTATTTATTTTTTTTTAACTGCATTATAATGAATACTTATACACTACTGTCCAAAAGTCACTTAGTGTATCCTTAGTATCCTAAAGTATCCTTATTTTTGAAAGAAAAGTACTGTTTTTTTCAATGACGATAACTAATCAGAAATACACTTTATACATTGCTAATGTGGTAAATCACTCAAATCATCATATCATAGCTGCAAATGTCTGTTTTTTGGTGCAACATAGGTGTATAGAGGGCCATTTCCATCAACTATCATCCCAGTGTTCCAGTGATTCAATGTGTTTGCCCTTTGCGTCAGAAGGCTAATGGATGATTAGAAAACCCTTATGCAATCATGTTAGCACAACTGAAATAGTTTAGCTGGTTTGATAAGCTACCTTCCTTTAAACAAAACAAAGTTTGAAGGAAATAATCAAGCACAAATCATTATTTCTAACCATGTCAATGTCTTGACTACATTTTCTATTCATAATACAACTCATGGTGGCAAATAAGAGTGTGATTTTTCATAGAAAAGACTAAATTGCCTTAGCCATATTTGTAAACAAACGATATTTGTAAACAAACGTGAGCTGGTCACTTTCTGACAGCTCGCCGCTGAGTCACAGACTCAGACGGGATATGTAGACATGCTTGATATCCAGCCATGTCGGGGTGATGTAAGAAGAGCTACAACTAATGAGAAAAAACAAGGAGTCACAGCAGATATGGAGGCATCCTGGAGCAGCAGGGCAGCTAAACCCCTCAGACGTGATATAGATTTTTTTCTTGCAGCTCAAACAACCCAGAGGGCTCTTTTCTCCTCCGCATATGTGTGATTTTTCTTGTGCCTTTCCAGTGTTACTTTTTGAATGGATAAAGCGTTGTTCTAAGAGCAGGCGGCCCCGCTGATGATGTACATCTCTGACACTGACCAGTCATGTAGTATGAACAACAAAAACATCTCAAGATTCCTGATTGCGCCTTAAAGCAGCTAGCAGTTGCAACAAGCTGCAGTGCTACAGCTGCATCAGTCGTCTGGCTGCATCAATGTGTCCCGTTTCCTCATCGAAAAACCAACGATCTGAGACCACCGGCGGTGCCGGGGATTTTTCAGCCATGAGAATCTTTCTGAGTATGATTGGTTCATAAAGCTCTCTCTCTAATGGTAGCATGTAGCATTAGCTGAGCTAAAAAAAGAACTGCTTCATCTACTTTCTGTGATAAGATAATCCATCACAGCGCCCCCCCTACAGCATAAGAGTGAAAACACCAAAAGACGAGATATCTCCTTTTTGGTGGGAAAGCGCTGTGTCTGAAAAATGAAGATATTTGCACAAACCTACATGGACACTGAACGGAAGATTAACAAGAAACATCTCTAAATGCGCAGCAGGAGCATTTATTGACTGACCTTTGGACTAAACTGTACACAGCGCACATAGCCTACAGCTATGCACGCACACAAACACACGTACCTCACGTTAACTATGCACACAACACGGAATAGCACTGGCTCGGAAAAAAACGTTCATCATACCTTCAATGGGCCATGTGCTGTATAAATGTAATAAAGCTGAGATGAGTTGAGTGTGCCACAGTGTGGCCTACTGTCTGAAACCAGCCAATATACTGTAGGAACATTATAACCCACTAACAAAGAAACTCCCAGCAGCCACTCTGATAGCAGCCGGTCAGGGAGCTGTGATTGAGCTCATTGTTGATGGGTGAATGTGCACATGCACTGGTGACACCGTATAATTGGCTACTGTTTCCACACAAAAACACACTTGTTGCTTAGGGAAAGTCACTGAATGGGCAAAACATGCCCTTCAATTTTGTTATAGTATAAAACCATTTTTTTATTGCCAGCCAGTTTACTGTTTGTTGTTGCTCGAGTGTGAGCAGCAATTAGTCTAAGGGGCACAATCAGCTAAATAGATAAATCTTATCCAGCATGTTTCCTCTCCAACCTCAGAGGTAGCAAGGTTTATAAGTGTTAAACGTGATGTACATAGATCTACAGTCTGACTGTCTGACTTCAATCCGTGTTTAATACCATCATCTGGACATGCAAACAGAATGGCCATATTCAGTGAGAAGAGTAGACATTTACACATATCTGTTCATAAATGCTTCTGTCTATAAGTCATAGGACACTTCCGAAGTTTACACAACTGTCTTCCAGCTGTGTGTTTGGCTGGAAACTGTGTCTCTATAATGTTTCCAGCAAAGGTTAGAAATCCTTACCATCTACATTTAACGTCATCTATTCATACGTCCGTACATCCTACAGTTATAAAGAAATTCTAACAATCACCAAATCAGACAACAGAGAGATCAGATGATTTGTTCATTCAATGATGCACAGATTTTTATTCATGCTTTAGTTTTGAGCCACTACCTTACTGTAACTCCAAAACACAAACACATTTCGTCTATCTTTGCCTCATCGTGCTGGTTACCTGCAGTGGTCAGGATGGATTTTAAAATTTGATGGCTTGTTTTTGAATTACTGAGCTGCCCTGCCTCAGCCTACGTTGCTGACCTTCCTGCCCCTTACACCTCTGCTTGTACCCTCTTATCAACACTCAGTGAGGCCGGACCCAGAACAAAGGGAGGAGGCTCGTCAGAGTCCCGACCCCCGGGTTGGATCACTGACCTAGAGTCCTGTGATTCACAAACACAAAAACCCCCACTGACACATTGCGAGTTATGAATGAGGCAGCAGATGCCCCCTGTTTTCCTTTAAAAGGGAAAGATGTGCTCTCAGTCATTCCAGACTCAATTTGGTCTGGAGGAAGTTCCCATCTTCGTTCAATAGCCAGTGATGATCCCAGCTCAGCAGGGAGCTCTCAGCCAGCTAATACACACTGTTTCTGAGCCAGTTGTCACAGCGTGTAGCTCATCTTTACATTCTCTTTCTTACAATGTCTTGCCTCAATTGCTCTTTGAATCCCACACTTCATTCCTGTGCAGCATTTTGGTCTGGCTTGGTAAGGAGTAGAAATACCATTAGGGGAAAAGAAAACAGCATGTTTGCACAGACAAAATGGATGTTTTACCAACACTGCTGCTGGGAGCACTACACGTGACTAAAAAATATTCACCCAGCTTTTTTTTTTAATACAGCCAAACCAAACCTCCATTAATAATACAAAATGAAAAGGGGATTTGCTGAAATTATTTCTTTCTGTTTCTCTATTGAACTGTGCCATTATGCATCAATATGAGGTTAAAGCTGCTCCAGCTGTGGTACAACCCCATATTTATTCCACAATTTCAAGGTTTCCCCATTAACTGCCATTAAACAGACCTCAGGTTGCACAGCTCTGCAGATGTAGACTTTTACTCTGTCGCAGTTCCACAGACATTTCCTGGTAAATTTGATTCTATTCTCAAATAAAAACTGTTTTAGTTCAACTCAAAAATGATTGATGTCATTTTTTGAGAAAAAAAATGAAGTTGCTCCAGTTCATTTTTTTCCACATTTTATAGCTTTAAAAACTACAATAACTTTCTCTTTTAAATCAATTAATGCAGAAATTTCAGATAAAATTAGACACAATTTTAAGCTAATGAAATTACAAACAATATAACATCACCACAACTCATCAAATAATGATTTCAACTTAAAAGGTCAATCAATAAACACAACCTTTCCAAGAAATGTTCCAGTCATTTTCCTGGAAGCGTTAACGTGTGAACGGGAGCCAGATCCTATTTCTGGGAAATCTGCTCTGGCAATTTCCCATATCAAGATCTAATCCCATTTCACACACATTTTCCAGGCACCACTAGTGATTTTGAGTTATAACACACGCGATTCCATTCCAGAACTTTAAGAACTTATGTCATATGTGGCACAAGAAGAACTCTCCTCTGCCACAAATGATCTGCCAAGGCCAGTATAACCCTAACCCCACCAATACAATCAGTTTCAACCATAACAACCTCAACAATAAATACTCTTGAATAAAGTCAAATTGACTAATTAATAATTTTGATGCCAATCTAGCCACATAATTCACATTCATTTATGCTAACAAAAGTGGAAATAACGAATGCCAGTGGTTTAAATGAACATGTAATAAGGTAATTCAAGTTTTCACTGCCATAAATTTCCAGAATAACTTCCAGGGCATCTGACCTTTTTTCTCATTTCCCATGTTTTCCATGACTGTAAAATTGCTCAGTCATTTCTCAGATATTCCAGGTTTTCCAGAATGTGTGAGAAACCCGTTCCTGCTTGCGTTCAAACATTAGACTTCCCTGCAAATTCCCTGGAATGTTACTAGTTCCCAAAGCAGATCTTCCAAATGATCAACTCTGGTTTGTGTTCAAATGTCAAACCTTCCAGAAAAATCGCTGGAACTTTTCTGGTATTGCATGTCTGAATGAGGCTTTAGTAACATTACAGGGATGATGGAGTGATGTACATTAACTCATCTATTACCAGCATCACCATGTCCATGTCATGTGTGAACAGGTGCAAGAAAACAGGAATGTTCTGGAATGGATCTGTATGTGTGAACAGTCAAAATCACTAGTGGTGACTGGAAAGTGATTTACTGGGAACGTTTGAAAGAGATGGTGATGGTAGACACTAATGACTAATGGTGTGAATGGTGCAGCTCCGGCCCTGCAGTCATGGGGATGGAGTAACCACACTGTGCTGGATCAAGAAAAAAGAGAGGGAAGACTAACATTAAAAAAGTGAAGGACAGTGTCTCATTTCGGTGCAGTAGAGCGAGAAACTATAGCAATAATCTACTCCACTAACGTGTTAAACAAAGAAAATAACCTTCAGATTCTGTTTGATGCTCAGCAGGAAGCGTCCTTCTCTGCTCTCCATTACATTCAACTCCAGCATCTGATTTGTGCTGATCACGCATTGGATGAAGGTGATTTCTGTCTCCACACAATCATTTCAGACAGATACAAAACATTTGAACCTGCTTGAAATTTATAGAAAAGAATCTGGAATTTGAAATGGAAATACATGACACTCCAACTAGTAATATTAATACATAACTAACATACATGCAGCACAGTAATGAAATGTTACTGATGTGAAGTGCTTTGCATTGTTATGTAGAGTGAATAGTTACATTATTGTACCTCGCTAATAATCCTAATGTGCATCAACTCAACAGGGGTCACACAGAGATAAAGCCTAGGTCTTTTTAATTTTACTTTTAATTTTACACATTTTAATTTTACTGTTTTTACATTAAAGCTGTAGTGTGGGAGTTCTGTCTCCATCTGCTGGCAGTGAAGTGAAATTACATACAAAAACTGATGATTTTATTGTAAAGTGAAGGAAATCAGTCATTTCCTTCACTTTACAATAAAATCATTACCCTTCCCTATGATTACATTGTGGTCACATGTGATGATTACAGATTTATTGATTGATTGATCAGGGAGATTTTCTATTATGTGTTTTTTATTATATTACTTTTTTATGTTAGATTACTTTATTATAATAGTTTGGTTTTAATATTTTATAACCTTATGCTCTTGCATTACCCAGTTTGTGCAACTGATTGTTTATTATATTTATTAGATTACACATTATTTATTTATTAGTTCATTCATGTTGTTTTTATTTGTTTCCCCTAATCCTGCCTCTGGTGTTTCCTCAATACAAATCAATGAAATGTATAATAGCATTTCCTCAGTTTCTGCTTTATTGAGTTTTACTATTATTGATTACTTTATTGATTACTAGGTCATCTATTGTTTTTTGTGTGAGAAATTGTGTGCCTATGTATGTGTGTGTGTGGGGGGGGGCGGTATTATTGTGTTTTGTTCTGTAATGCATGTGTTGCACTTTTCTTTTTATATGAAAATTGTTATATGACTAAAGCTTGGTTGATTGTTTTTGGGAAAAAGCCTTGTTACATTTTCTCTCATTTTAGAGGCAGGTAAATATCGCCATAATTACAACTGGATTTCAGACAACCTCTATTCACACACAGTCAAACACACAGCAGCTGTACTGTAAAGGATTCCAGCAGGAACCAGAGGAGGAATTTCTCCAGTTATCCAGTTATGAGGACAAAGAGGATAAAGGTCGCTCTGTCCAATACCCTAAAGAAGCTCTAATCTCTTATCTACCTGATAAAAGCCTTCAGAGGCCACAAATTACAGAAACACCCCCCACTTCCACCTCTTTCCTTAGCAGCTATTCTTTCTCTTAGTTTTCTTTCTGCTTTTATAAAGTGTTTTTTTTTCTTTTTTTTTTTTTTTACCATAAAAGCAGACGTAGACACATAATATCCTGTTCAATAGCTCTTGTGCATCCATGTGTAATCCATACAGCTTGTACTGTACATATTTGTGTCACAACACTTTCCCTGCCCTATATTTACTCTCATTACCACATGGCCACATGGCCTCCAGTCCCTCGCAGCTGGCCTACACAACACAGTGCCATGGATGAGTAGTAATTACAACGCTCACCAACATGATGCTTGTTCGGGGGGGGATCATATACTGGCCTAATGTGAGCTGGCCCGTAAAATACACACATGCTGTAAAGCATCACGGCTGCTGAGGCGGTAAACACAGCGAGCCGGTGCAGTGGGTCAAGGGGAAGCTCTGGGGAGCATCAGGCGTCAGGATGACATGAGCACAGATTAAACTGTTGGGGAAGAGCAGAGATCTGTCAACGCTGAGCTTTGCCCTCAGTGCCAGCTACATTATAGATCAGCTATAGCGAGCAGAAAGGCATGATGGTCACTTTCACAGATATTCCCACATTCCCACGTGTGACACAGAAGTCATCCCTTCAGGATTTCACAGTTTTTGGGAATAGTTTCAAATAAAAGTTTGGGATTTTGTATTTTCTCAAAAACTGTGATGCAGTGTGCGAGGTTTATATGCGATTTAAAAAATGAAAATGACCTAATGAAGAACAATTCATATCTCATTACCTCAATGATAATACGCTGCACATTACTGGAGTAACGGGGATATATTGCAGTTCTCACCTTCTTTTGGTTCAAAGACACCTAGAGATTCACACAAGAATGTGCTGCTAACAATTTCATTATTTTATGGACTGTGAGCCTGTGAGCTATAGTTTTGCTTTGCTATGTGATTATTAAAAGTGCTGCAGTGCAATAAGAAGTAATGAAGATAGTTAAATTAGAAAACAAGTGAAGCTTTACTGTTTCAAACTTTTGTTTCCATTTCAAATGTAGCTGTTCACAAGGTGCACCTGAATGCACCATGAAGTTCCTTATTTTTACAGCTTATCGCTGGGTTTAGTCTGCAGCAAAGATTTCCTCTTTTGGTGTCTTTTTGATACATATTTTTTCATTTCATCAAAAACAGTAGATGGCAGCTCCCATATCTCTCTCACATTTTACCAATGATGCTTTTCAACAATTTGTTTTTTTGGGAAAACACAGGAATTACAGAAAATTTCAAGCCTGCACAAACATCACAGTTGTTCATCATGGAGTTGAATTTGTATTATTGCACTTGGAAAATAACAATTTCCTTAAGAGACTGAGATGTTCCATGAGAAGAAGGTTATACTCTCTTTAATGTGCAGTGTAAACTAGAGTCAATTTGTCATTAATTGACCGGTTTGGTCTTGGGCTAAAGATTTATTAGTTGATCAGCCCATTTTGATACATTTTTCCTGCTGAATATGTTTTAACCTGAAATTACACTGCGTCGATTCATTTGGAAAACTAAATTTTTTTTTTTACAAATTTGTCAACAAAATCAACTCATCGACTAGTTGAAGAGTTGATAAGTTGGATGACTATTAGTCAACTAATAATTTCTTTAGTTGAGAAAAGTACTGTGACAGGTCAACATTTCTCCCAGCAGACTGTTTAGAGTTGCAAATAATTGTTGCTACAACAAGTGATTCACATGCAACTGCTTCCTGGTCGAAACTCATAAAAGCTGGCTGTCACAAAGAAGCTGTCACATCTGGGTAGTGAAGCTTATATTCAGATATCAGGTGACTGATTGGTTCTGATCTGGCCGACAGTGATGCAGAAAACACTTGTGACAATGACTGATCGTCTGGTGAATCAGACGCAGCAGAGTCACTTAAGACTCACTGATGAGCAACGCAGCCAAACTGCTGTGACTGATTTAATCAATAACTTGTAAACACTGGATCCATTAATGTGAGGAATATTTCGGAAATGCTAAACATTTATGAAGCAAAGATGCAAATGACAACTGATTATTATGATGTATATGTTGACGTGTGATTAGGCAGAGATTCAGTCCAATGCTACCATCATACAAAAAGCATCAGCCGAATGTGTTGATGAAGGTGCCCTTTCTCAGCAACATCAGCAGCACACACACACACACACACACACACACACACACAGACACAATCTTATATGAGGCACAGTGTCCCTGGTTCTCGTTGACAGTCGCTTATATAAAGGCTGCAGGCCTTGACCTCTGTCTCCCAGATGCTTTGTAGAGAGTCTCTTCTGCTGAATTTTAATCAGGCACAAAAAACTGAGAGATGCTTCTCCCTATTAGATCCATGCAGAACTACGGGTTACATTTACCAGGTCCCATAACGCAGTGGAAGCAATTCACACCTTTTTTCAGTGATGCACCTTTGTTTATTTTTATGCTGTATTTCCTCAACATTAGATACTTTCAGTGTTTCAAGTGACAGACTGGAATAGATGAAAAAGAATGTACTGTCCTTCAACCTTCCGGCTGCACATTGAGTCAGCTCTAACCGTCTAAAGATTTGAAAATATGACTGTAATGTGTTGATATAAATAAAGTAATTTTTAAACACAACCAATGCACTTGCAGAACCAATGACTTTCCTTTAATGTGTTCATATTTTAACCTTGGATGTAGCCGGTGGGCTTTCCATACAGGATATGTCACAAAATCTGATGGGTCACTAAATAGAGTGTAACACCCACACTATGGTACTAGGAGCTGTAATGATGGGGAAATGTTTGAGGCACCGTTGAGTTGGGGCCACAGCTGAACATGGCGTTCACAGTACAAAGTCCAACAGAAACGTTCGGCCTCGACAGTTCCACACATGATGACTTCTGTCTCTGTTATCATCATCCTGGGTTGTTGAGTTGAAGTTGTTTATCCTAACAGTTCAGTCTTATCTTCACACACATGCATGTGGGTTCTACACTGTGCAGCCCAGATTTTGGTTTATTCCTGGGAGTTTCACTGAGAGGAAGCCTCTCTCTGCGGGAATGCCCTGATAACATTACACACAGTCACACCAGGAAGCTGTCAAGTCCAACACACTCTGACCTGCTGCCAATGAGCAGCTCTACTGGAGCAGTCGGGGGTTCGGGACCTTGTTCAATGGCACCTCAATGCTGGTAATGAGGGAGGGTCAGGGGATGTATTTACACCTTTCCCCACCCAATATTATCATGATAGTCTGGCTCCTCTAACCTTTAGGCCAACATGGCTTCAGCATCTGATACTGACATAAAGGTTCTCTTTAACAACTGCATCAGGCTTTCATCTTACTCCAATGTAAACCTAACCATGTAATCATTTGATGTTTTCCTGAGATTTGATATTAAGATAAAAGCTTCTTTAAGCGGGGTGACATGGTGGCGCAGGGGTTAGCGCTGTTGCCTCACAGCAAGAAGGTCGCAGGTTCAAGACCCCCTTGGTCCTGGGTCTGGGACCTTTCTGTGTGGAGTTTGCATGTTCTCCCCGTGTCTGCGTGGGTTTTCACCAGGTACTCCGGCTTCCTCCCACAGTCCAAAAACATGCTGAGGTTAATTGGAGACTCTAAATTGCCCATAGGTGTGAATGGTGTGTGTGCCCCATGATTGGCTGGCGACCATCTGGGGTGTATCCCTGCCTCTCGCCGTAACATGCTGGGATTGGCTACAGCAGACCCTGCGACCCTAATGAGGAATAAGCAGGTATAGAAAATGACTGGCTTCTTTAAGCGTCTCTATGAGACAAACTGAGCAAGTTCTGTGATGTTAATGATATTGTATGATGTGGTTCAACTTTGGCTAAGGGAAAGAGCTTTGTTTTGGTTAAAATGATCAGTAAAATACCCCAACGTGACTGTAAAAATGTCCCAAAAAATAAATGAAAATGTGCCAGTGTGGTTAAAATGTCCCTATGCGACAATTAAATAATTACAACATGACTGTTAAAATGTTCCAAGGTAACTATTAAAATGTACCAACGTGACTGTTAAAATGTCTAAAGGTAACTATTAAAATGTCCCAACGTGACTGTTAAATGGTCTCAGTGTGACTGTTAAAATGCCCCACATAACTGTTAAAATGTCCCTACGTGACTGTTAAAATGTCTCAACATAACTTTTAAAAGTCCCAATGCGATTGTTAAAATGTCCCAACATGACTGTTAAAATGTCCCATTTAACAGGCGTTAAATACTCTCAACATGATGGTCAAAATGGCCGGTAAAATGTCCCAGTGTGACCGTTCATTTCATTGGAAGCATTACTGCTCTTGCATTTCCAAACGTCCTTCATGTTTGCTTCCATATTAGCAAATAAATGACCAGAGGTCAGTTTAGAGTCAAACATGTCTCACGATAGCAAATATGGCTGAGCATATATGAGCCTTTAAAATGTTCCAACAGGATGGTGAAAATGTTAATATGTGGTGTGAAGGTGTGAACAGTCTTGTCAAACATTTGCAACCATGTTACCGAACAACCACTCAACCCACCACCTCCAAATGAGGAATTGCGTTGGTTTGTTGTGGTCTCGTGTATTTCAGAGGGAGTTTTATGGAAGTCAAGAGAACAATCCTGCACCTTCAAAAAATACACAAATGGCTACTCAGAGCATTGGAAAGTGATAAAACAGTCATATTTGACACTCTGGGAATGCGAACAGGCTGTTCAGGCCGCTGCTGCCCCAGATACATTACAACAACATGTTAACATATTAGAAGAGTATTGTGCATATTGGACTAAAGACTAATGAGTGCTGATTAGGCAGGGTTCTATTTTCAGTCTGGCCAAACAGCATTGGCCTATTCTACAGCAGACACAAGCATACGCTTTACTTCAATAAGTAGTGAGGGACAGTCATACAGCAAGTGGTAAACAAATATGGTACAATAAATGCATAAGTAAGAAGGGAAAGGCCGGCACAGCTGTTGAAATACAAGGATGATAAAATACAGCAAAGATGATGCGGTTCGCATTAGCAGCTTTTGATGATCATGTTGTGTAAATAATGAATTTATAGTAGAGGACATGAAGTGAAAATAAAGAGAAGCATGCTCACTTACAAGAGAGCGAGAGACATCGTACTGCCGAAGCACAGATGCTCTTAAACTCTGGTAAAAACCACAAAGCAAACAGACAGAGCAGAGGCTGCAGAGTGAAGCTGTCCCTGGTCTACTGCAGCTCCCAGCACTGGCTTCACTGACAAAACTCAGGACCTGCTTTTTATCAGAAGGGCAAAAAAAAAAAAGAAAAAGAGTCAACCAGCTCAGCTGGTTTTATTTGTCAGTTTATTCTATAATTTATGAATTTATTGCAGAGTATGAAGGTCTAGAAGCATGTTCCCATTAAAAATGCAACAAAAGAAAATGGGGTCATGTGAAGGGAAGGAAGAGAAGAGCAGAGAGAACAGGGAGAGGTTAAGAATGAGAATGGACGAGAGTAGTTTTCTATTTACAGGACGACTCTACTTCTCCCTGTGAGACCGGGCGCGTGCTTGATATGACAGACTAAAAGCTTTCGGATACGCTGTACAAGTGTTGTGAAATATAATATTTATATATATATTATAAATAGAAAATACAACCAGCCACTCTGTTGTGATTGGCCTAGCACTGCCAGAAGAGCCCCGCCCCTTAGAGAGCTGAGGTCAGTCAGAGAAACAGAAGGCACTCTGGATGGAGGGGGAGGGGCTACATGGATCCAAGGGCCGCTCTTGTTGTGACATCACAAGAGGAGCCATTTCTAAATGGCTTGTGTTCAGCCATGTTTGTGTGTTAAAAACAAGCAAAGATATTTATTTTTGTTTTCTGAGATTTGTATTGTTTTTGTTAAAAAATATTTCCATTCCCAGCACCAAAGATGATTACAAAATTACAAAAGTACATATGCTTTTTGTCTTTGTCTGTTTCCAGATTATATCCTTGCTGAGCTAATCTAATAATAGCAGAATAGTGGCTCTGTGTCAAACCTGCTCCTGACTGGCTGTCTTATGCAATAGTTTGAACACAAAGCACTCACAACTCAAACTTCACGGCAGCTTTGTTTGACATGAAATTTTAACACAGCAGCGTCACGTGTGTGTATGTGTACCTGTCAGTGTGTATGTGTGTGTCTCAGAGTATCGATTCTTTTGCATTTCCCGATGAATTACAACAATGATCCACAGACAAACGAGTGGGCGACATTCAAATGAACACAGAGACCATTCTGCTGTTTACACTAACTAATAGTAAAGGAAGCTCTGTGATCACAAGACGATCAACTCATTCAACTACATGCTAAACACCAGAAGATACTAAACACCATCACTCAGGCAGTTAACAACCATCCTTGTTGGCACCTTCCCATTTGGAATTTTCATCCATTATTGTGCTCTTCCCCACAAATTGCACAATTGGCAAATCGTTATTGATTGTTGTCCAATTGTGATTTGGTGCTAACAAGAAGGATTCTTGTGGGATTTAGGAGATTGACAAATCCGCTGCAAATGGATTTGGCATGTTTAGTGTAGAGATTTATTTATTTATTTCATTCATTTAAAAGGGATTGTGTGCAGTAAAAAACATAATCATGTCATCATTTAATGCACCATACCGGATTATCAGTATGAACTAATTCACATTTAAAACAAAGGAAGCATAATAGACTTTTTTCATGGCCCCCAAATTGACATGAACTTGTATGTGAATACGTAAAAAATGTTAAATGTTAACACATAAATAAATGTTCTGTATCATTTAATGACACCCTCTTTTCAGTGACATAATAGCAGCACCTGACTCTGAATGGAGCCTTAATGAGCATCATTAAACACCTGTGTTTACTTCCTGTTTCATGTCAATATGGCTGCCGTGAAAAAGGTCAACAGCACACAGTACACAGAAAACAGAGTAGACATAATATAGATATATAACAAGAGACATAAAAAAATAAGATAAGCTATCTATCTATCTATACTATTAAATAAAGAACCTAAAACTTTTCAAGTTGATTGTTAAACTTTGATGTGTTTTAAAACTCCAGTGAGAAACATGGAGCTGCTGCGTGCATCTTCTGTCCTGTCACCGTGGATCGCTACTGCTTTGTGTATTTTTGTGTGTTTGTGTCTATGAGCATGTGTGTGTTCATCTGCTTGGACCTCAGCCCACAGTTCATCTGAGACAGCAAGAGCTTCAGTAATCTCCTGTATCCAAACCTAACAGGCTTAAAGTGTAATGCTCTCACATAGAGGCAGAGGAATTTCTATGAAGGGAATCTTCAACCTTTACTTTATAGCAGCAACATAAATCGGACTAATTTGATACACTTTTAAGCTTCGGGGGAAACAGCATAAAAAATAAATAAATAAACAAAAAAAACACTTGAAGGCTGAAGGCTTGAGGGTGAAATGTATTACCTCATTCCCACACATACACACATTTCACATGAAGTAAGACTCACTGATTCATAATTTAGCACACTAAACACACACATTTTATTCATCATGCATGAGCGCGGTGAGGGGAAAAAATACCCCCCCTCCCCACTCTCTGTTACTATAGCAACAGCATCTAATACATCATTCACTGTTTCTGTGTAACGTGCACTTCAAGTCTACGGCTCTCTCATTAAGACTGAAAATAAAGAAGCCAGTCACTTCTCACAGAAGAGCTCGTCATAATCATCATAATCTTAACAGTCGCTCTAAAGAACTTCAAGTGTCCCTGGAGGTTTTCACAGAGTCTTTGTTAACAGTCTAGTTTTCAGGGTCCCTGATGCTTTTACTGTTGTTCTTTTGTAAAGTAACAGAATGCAGATAAAATACAATAAGAAAAAGAGACAAAGAAAGAGAAGCAAACATGTCTCTCTGTATTCTAGGCTAAAGCTTCACGTGGATACATGCCATCTGCTGACACAGCACACACTCCTGTACACATGCCACTAATCTAACGCTATTATGTGTTTCAGACCACATCAGATGAGACACTACACACTTTGATCTAATGCGTATCCCCCTAATTCATAACAGTCTGCATTAAACCATCTAACATGATCAGTAAAACAATAAACATGTCATTCCCACAGTAGTACATTCTGCAGTGGCTGTCATTTGAGTATGTAAAATAATCAGGGCAATCAAATACTTAATAAGGATCAGTTGCTTGTGTTTTATCTGTTTTACTTAACTACTTATTTATTTAAAGGGACATTTTTCAAGTATTAATACTCTTATCAATGTGAGTGGAACTTAAACTCAAAACATCCACAAACCAAGAGGTGAAGTTAATTATTTATACATGCATCTGTTATTTCTATGATATTTACTTAAAACAAATGTCTTAATGTACGAGATGAACTTTCCTGGTGATTTCTGTTACATTTTGTAATTATTTTGTTACATTACATTTTGTACCTGATCCGCCTGTAGTGTCTCACCTTAACAACAAAATACAAAGGACACAGATTGTAAGAAACCGTCACAAGTTTAGCAATTAGCTTTTTTAAATATGCTCAAATAATGATTGATGACAAACTGAAGCTGAAGATAAATGTTCCATGACTTTAGTGCTGATTAAAGATCTCTGGATCGATCACTTAAAAATCAGATAACACAGCAAGTGATTCTGTTAATCATCACATGATAAAAATAAAAACTCAAACACATCTACTTGTGGTCTGGGATAAAAATGGTTGTGCATCTCATAGATTACCATTGTTAAATGTGATTTGAATTATTTCTTGCAGACTCTCGATCATCCTCCACAATGTTACCTGGCTGCAGGCTGCAGCCACATTTAGCTAATGCTGTTCAAAACTGCTGTTTGTAGCTTTGCTTGCTCACTATTCTGGTTTACTGAGGGTGGGACGATTCAGCTAATGCCAATGAGACCGCTCTTTAGCTGCGTTAGCATTAGCTGTGTGCTTCTCTGAAGAATAATCTGTCAGATTATAATAATAATCTCTGACAACATTTTTTTAAGACTGGAGGTGGTAATCAGTTCACATCCACAGTAATTATTAATCACTTAAGTTCACAGACTCATCTGACAGCTTCAAAACCGAACTTGCCTTCCGAAACAGCTTTTCCTGTATGCACTGTTGCTCCCCGCTGCCACCCGACTTGGGCGGGGTTAAACCCAGGATGTAAGCGACCTCCTTGTTTGAGTTGTGGCAGTAAAATGGCTAAATCCCTGAGAGAGAAAACACCACATAAAGCAGTAAAAGATGCCCGTCTGTCTGATAAATGACGTTTACTCATATGAAGATATAACTTTCCTTTTTCAGCATCTAGGTTTCTATCTGTGAGGTTGTTATTCTGTTGTTTCATGCAGAGACGGGGACAGTAATGAGCAGTTAGCAGAAAGGGACGAGAATTCAGAGTCGGCCAAAGGCATTCTGATAGCAACATTCTATTCTAACCATGCCCGTTGACCGGTGAACAGAAAAATCAACAGTGTCGGACAAACAAACAAATTGCTGCAACACAAACAAAATCTCAAAATATTCCTCCTGTTTATCAGAGCGATGCCCCCACAGCCCGACTGTAACAGTATCTGTATTTATCTTGATCCCATGAGTTGTTTTTTCAGTAATGTGCGGTGTCTAACCTCCGTGGCCCGGCTCCTGGTAGCTCTGTCTGATCGCAGCAGCATGGTGCCTCCTGAGTAATCCCTTTCAGAAGCAGTGGGATGATATGTTTTTAGCTCAGTGTAATATTCCTCAAGATGAACCTCAGTTCAAGCATGCGGGACAGTACGAGCTGTAGCTCTGATAGGGTGGACTAAAAGCCGGAACAAAGCAGAGCAAGCCACGGCCTCTTTCCCACTCCACAACACACTCACAAACATGCAGAGCAGGGGAATATTGTATGTGGACCCCCCAAACACATTCTGCTGCACGCTCAACCAAATCCATCCACCCTCCTCTTGCTGGCAGCACAGCTTTGTCTAGCAGAACAATGAAGGACGAAGCATCAACAGGAGCAAACAGATATGAACGTGAAGACGCATAAGATCTGCGTGAAAAGCAGAATGGTCACAAGTGCTGAACTGTACTGAAACTTCATTTAAACACACACACACAAAAACAAAATCAGTAAATATCCATTGTTAAAATACAAGTCTTATGCATTTTGGGGCTTTTTACACCTCTATAAATGTACTGACACTGCTATAATACAAATAACCAGGGTGGAAATTACAGAAATGTTATGTTATGAATTAAGTTTAATTAATTCAATTCTATTATTAAACTTAATAATAGAATTGAATGTAGACTTCACTGTACACTGTAAAACTTTGCTGTAAAATCTGCTATCTGTTATTTACTGTGTTAAACAAAGTAACGTTACTGTAAACAATAATTACAGTAGATTGCTGTATATTTTACAATAAATCAGTTTCAGTATTACTGTAAGAAATCATAGTAGTCAAGGAGTTACTATATTATGATACAGTTAATTATCTAATACTGTAAATACAACTGAAACCACAGTATTTGATTTTTCATCATCAATAAAATGTTTAATTTAGCTTTTAAAAAAAATACCAAAATACTGTTGTATTGCATCAATCTGCTTAATTTAACATCATATAAAGTCTAAAATAACTATGTACATACTGAATATCTGTACATAGTGCAGGCTTGAAATTCTGTCACTTGAAATATGACAACAGAGCTGAATTGTTGTTGTTTGTAGGCTTGACTATAGTTACTGTACCATGTGTTTTTGTGTGTTTGTAAGGGAGCAGAGAGGATGAGGGGAATGCACTCTGTCATCAGAATCAAAGAGACAGAGAAAGAAAAGAGCTGAGTCAGGTCCAGTCATGTGCTTTCAGACACGCATAGACACACACAGACACACAGACACACACACACACACAAAGGCAGAAATATTGGGACAGAGCCAAAAACTCGAGCTCAGCCACGAAAAACGTTAACGTGTTCTCATGAAACCATTCAAATGATCTAATGAAAAACTGCCCAATGTTTTCATGCAAAATCCTACAAACCTCAAACAAGATGGCAATATTCCTGTTATTCTCAGTCTAAAATGTAATATTTTAAGATTGTTTCAGCATTAAAATATGGTTTGAATAACATTTCTAGTGAGAAATGTGCATTTTATCTCCAGAATCTTCATTTAGTGACTTTTTAGCTTGTTGGTTTCTATTGTTGCTATGGTGGTCGCTTTGGGCACCTTTAGCATGTGTGAGAAGCATCGCTGATGTATATTATAATGATGTTTTATGGTGGTCTTGTTAGGTTTAGTCATCAATGATTTCCTGTAAAATGATCAGTAAAATGCAATAAAATGTCTCAAGCAATGTCACAGCAGAAATGTCCTCGTGCCAGAAGAAAAATATTCCCGATGTTGTGGTAAAACGTTATGTTAATGGTCTGGAAAAGTTCACACATTTGTTTTTGTTTTTTGCAAATCTGCGACTTTTTGCATCTATAACTTAAAGCAGCACACCTGAACTGTGCATAGCGAATACATTGTCTTTGGTCTCATTTGGTGGATCATATTAGGATTAAAAGTGCAGTATTTATTTGCAGGAATAAGTATAAACAGTAAATGAGAGAAAGTGAAACTGAAAAATAGCAAATGTGACCTTCTACATCTCCATTTAAGGTGAGCCACAAATAGGCCTGTACGTGCTACAGAGAGACAGCAGAAGAGAAGCTAGGGCTGTGGATTTATTCAGCCAGATGATTATTACAACTCTATTGTACTTTATGCCCCCGGCTTCCTATTCTACAGTTATCAATTCATCCTGCTTGACCTAGAATGATGAGAGTCTCATGCTGGTGGGTTGTTGTACTGCACAGCGCTATTTCTTTGTTGTGAAATGAATTTGGCCAATGATGCGAAACATCTTCAACATCATCAACACTCACACACACACTTTCTGCAGAGTGGCATTGTATGTGGAACTGTAATATTATTGGGTTGTATTATCTATGAACAGGAATGGTTTCATTTGCTTTTCATTCACACTTGTTGCGGAATGGAACAGATGTTAATTAAACTGCAAAATGTCTGGATTTAAGCAAAGATTAGAGAACTATACCTTGAATTATTGTTTGTCTTATTGCTCGTTGTCACTGGTACATCTCCTACAGCAGTGTTTCCCAAACTGGTGGTCGGGACCCCCGCAAAGGGTCATTGGATGACTCAAAGTGGTCATAAGACGATAGTACAGGATACAGAAAAAGACAATTTAGAGACAAAATAGGAATTCTGTATGTTACCTCCTCAAGCCTCTAAAAGTAATTCAAATAAAAGAAAAAGTCTTTCTGTGGCTACAAGGAGAGTCAATTAAATGATTAGCCAGTTTGAGCTTCTCAGATGTGATGATTTAGTGCTTTTCATCGATGATAGCTGGTTTTGGACTCAAGAGTCAAGAGACAGACACAAGCAGAAATTTGAGGATGTTGAGATAACTTTGGGCGGTGGGAACTTAATATATTAATATTAAAAAACGTAATATTTTCTGACATTTTGTGGTCAAAATGATGAATTGATGAGTTAAACACTATTTAGTAAACTAACTGGTAGACACCATCATGTGATGAGGGTAGACTGCTTTATTCTAAGTTGTATTACAAGCCAGTAACAGGAGACTGTGATGGCTGCCTGCCTCTGTAAAGCAGCCGTGTTGTTTCCCCCTTTGTCTGTGTCTTTGTAGATACCTTGGGGGTTGTGTCCAATTAGGATAAGCAGGACTAGCACATAAAAGCTGTCAATCACAGTCTGTCTCTCATATTCTGCTGCTTGCAGCAGGACATGCTGCTCACTCCCATGACCTGACCAACCTTGATTTTTGATTTAATACAATCTAAAGACTAAGTTTGTGTTTGTTTTCTCATTCTATTGCTTCCCTTTTGAGCCAAGGGATGGAATAGGGGTCACAAGTCAAAAGGTTGACCTACCTAAGTACATTTATAATTGCCATGTTTCTACTTACACTACATTAACAAACTTTGTAATGCACTTCTAATTTATACAATCTATCTCAGTGGTAAATTCTAGGTGTCCATCATAGCAATCCCTGCTCTCACAACACATCTTCTTTTACCAAACTTAAGATCTGTGTTAGGACGGTAACTCATCCTCATTCGTGCAGGATCATATGAAGCCCAGGTTTGCTGTAGAGCTACAAACCGAGTCCACATATTCTTATTATTATCTAATTCAGTCTTATTCAGAAAGCATCGCAGAAGGTGAAGTGCACTGCAAACAGTGCTGCCAGGCAAATAGAGTCTGTGCTCATTTGCTACTTGCACCTATGTAAATTAGGCAATATGTGTAAAGATTGTCCCCTTTCTATGCAAATGAGCCTCAGTGTTCCAGGAAGAGTCATCCATATGGGCTGTTATTTTCCAAACATTCAGTTTGTCTGTAACAGTCTGTGTAGCTGTAGCAGAGCACAGGACATGAATTACCATCCGATCCTGACCGTTGCAGTGTAAGAAGTTGTCGCGGAAATGCGCTCAGCCTCCTCCTTGGTTTGGAAACGTTCTCGATGTTTCAGCTGATGTCAAAAACTGAAGTTTTTGAACAACACTATTGTAAGATTCAGATATTAAACTTGTTTCATACCTGCCTGAGGCACATTAATAGCTATATTTGACATTTGACTTTTTCATGAAATTATGTTACAGATGCTGCAATGCACAATGCACAAGAGCCCTCTCTCTCTCTTTCTCTCTCTCTCTGTATGTGTGTGTGCGTTTCTGTGCACCTCAGCTAATTAAAGATATGTAATGTGAGGCTTTTTATGCCCTCTGCAGTTTTAATGGACCAATAATCTGTGTGCTGAAATGAGGAAACCACTCCGCTCACTCAGATGCAAAACAAGGGCAAAATGCACTTAGCTGCTAAACTTCATGTTTGTGACGTCATATATTTAGTAAAAACAGGACCTTAAGCCAGAGCAAATAGTGAGTACAATTACAGGGATAAGAAGTAACAGGGATCAGAGGTGGTTTGGCTGTTGGTGATTAGATGCAGCGTCTACAGGCCTATAGACCTGTATCCCTTTATTCAACTGCACACACTTAATCTAAAATAGCAGCACCTTTAAGAAGAGACATGGATCTTACTGGGGTTTATTACAACAAGCCTGAGGTTATAGTTTCTACATGGCCTGGTTTCAGAGCATAACAAACAAAACATAATCAATTCTTCATTTCTAATATCTTCCCCTCACTCTACCACTCTCTCTCCACCACTCCCTCTCTTCCTCTCTCTTATACATATGCTTTAAAAGCAGTACATTAGGCTGGGGGCAGTAGCCCAGTGTGTGGAGTGTAATTAGAAATGTGTAGTGGTAAATAAGACTGTCACTCTAGGAGCCAGCAGGGCCAAAACAAAGGAACACAAATCACTATTCATCTGCTTTGTACTTTTAACAGCTGCTAGTTACACTATCTGACTTTGTAGCATATGCAAATAAAATTTACTGAACAATGAAGCAGATGGATGGGAGACATGTTTATGTCAGATAATTTGTAGCTCAGGTCAGGCTTCTCAGTCGTACAGTACTTCAGGTCAGGCTGAAGTCATATAGTAGTTCAGGTCAGGCTTTAGTTGTATAGTAGCTCGGGTCAGGCTTCACTTGTAAAGTAGTTCATTTTAGGTTGCCGTCAGTTAGTAGTTCAGGTCAGGATGCATTATATAGTACTTCAGGTCAGGTTGCAGTCAGATAGTATTTCAGATCAGGCTTCAATCATATAATAGTTCAGGTCAGACTCAAGTAGTATAGTAGTTCAGGTCAGACTGCATCATATAGTACTTCATGTTAGGTTGCAGTCAGTGTTTCAGGTCAGGCTTCAATCGTATAATAGTTCAGGTCAGGCTTCAGTAGTATAGTAGTTCAGGTCAGGCTGCAGCAGTATCGTAGTTTAGGTCAGACTCCAGTCACATAGTAGTTCAGATCAGGCTGCATTAGTTACACAGGTCAGGCTGATTAACAGGCTCACCTACTGTGCTACAACTGTTTGCTGTACCATTAAAGATGATCACCAACAGGTTGTAACTGCCATGTGACACAGAGTATTAGGGTAACAGTAAAGACAGAAAGATCACACGGTGAGATTCATGCAGGAGATAAAACCTATCAGACATATACACACACTGCCATGTGCACAGACACACACATGCACCTGCATGTGCACACACATCTGCATACAACGCCTGCTGCCACACATGTGGATGTATCTGCAATAAATAGATCATCTAACAGCAAAACACAACCACTCACCCTGATCACAGCTACAAAAATCCATTTCACATAACAAACACACACACACACACACACACGCCGACACACGCACACACGCACACACACACACACACACACTGAAGTGCAACTGAACCAGTGCAGAGAGCCATTAGCATTCAGTCAGGGTTTCAGACAAGACTGCAGCAGCTCTTCACACAGCCAAGCATCACAACAGAACGAAAGCCAGGGAGAGAGAGAGGGGGAGAGAGAGAGAGGGGGAGAGAGAGAGAGAGAGAGAGAGAGAGAGAGGGGAGGTAAACATAGAAAAAGAAGGGGGGAGGTACACATACATGCACAGAGAGAGAGAGAAAAAGACAGAGAAAGATACATTTGAAATTGAGTCAATTAACCACTAGTGTAAACGCAGCTCTTTCCTCTCATTTACCCAAAGGCAGATGGGTAGACAGAGATGAGCAGGGGACTGTTTGCAAATAATTAGAGATAGAAAGTATAAAAACAAAGAGATAGAAGAATTTAAAGATGTGGTTACAGCAGAGATAATGGTAACGATAAATTAAAGAGATGATGAAGCCATTGGGGTACCTTACTATTGAGTCTGGCCTTCCTGGCTGCTTTAGTTTTTCTTTCTCTTCTCTCAGCTTCTCGTCTTCTGCCCAGAGCGGATCCCATCTCTCTCTTACACACACACAGGGACACACTGCCGAGGTCTCACACACACACTCCGGCAGGTCAGCTACAGTCCCAGTGCCAGAACATCATCCACATTGCCATGTCCAGTTCCCCTTCTCCCCTCCGTCTCCTCTCCTCCTCTCTTCCCGTAGTCTGACTTGTTCTCTCTCTCCTCCCTCTCTTTCACTCGTCCTGTCAAAGTAGCACATGCACACTCACATGGTCGCTCGCTCAGCCAAGCACGGACACATACGCTGGCTCCTGTGTATGTACAGAGAGACTGGGAAAGGGTGAATTTGCAGGATGCTGGAGAACAGAGGGGATGGGAGTGTGGAGAGAGAGAGAGAGAGAGAGAGAGAGAGAGAGAGAGGGAGAGAGGGAGAGAAGGACAGAATCAGGGAAAACTGAGGGAGGAGAGAAAGCATAAACCAAAGGGAGGGAATACCAGAAGTGACAATGAGAAGGAAGATGGCTGTGGAAGCAGGGGAAGATATGGACCAAATACACATTCTCTTCCCCACTATACAGTATTTTCATCATCCATCACGAATGTGCAGTTGAACAGGGCTGGATAATACATGGTTTGTAACATACATGTTTGCTTTTTATTTATTGAACTAGAATCACTGCCTGTATCCATAATGTTTTATATTTGTTGTTTTTGTTTTGACTTTGTATTACATGGTTGCAAATAAAGCAAAACTGAAAGCGTAATGTGACATTTTCTGATCTGTGCTCACTGCTAAATGTTAGTCCAGAAAGTGGATTAACTGTCTGCAAAATACTCCCAAAGAGAAGCAAAAATGATCAAATTGTTTAATGTACAATTTACAAAATACAATTAATGTGATTGTAAAAAAAAGTTGATATTCATCTTCAATATTTTACAGTTCTAGCCATCGACATTACTGATGATTAGGTCTCAAAACTCACATTGTGTAAATATTTTGTGAATGCATCAATATTGCTGTTGCCTCACAGCAAGAAGGTCACAGGTTCAAGACCTCCTTGGTCCTGGGTCTGGGACCTTTCTGTGTGGAGTTTGCATGTTCTCCCTGTGTCTGTGTGAGTTTTCACCGGGTACTCCGGCTTCCTCCCACAGTCCAAAAACATGCCAAGGTTAATTGGCGACTCTAAATTGCCCGTAGGTGTGAGTGAATGGTGTGTGTGCCCCACGATTGGCTGGTGACCATCTGGGGTGTATCGCTGCCTCTCACCGTAACGCGCTGGGATTGGCTCCAGCAGACCCCTGCGACCCTAATGAGGAATAAGCAGGTATAGAAGATGACTGACTGACTAAATACATGTGTTTATATATTAACACATTGTACAACACTGCACCTGCACACTACTCTGCAATATAATGCATATTGTTATATATTTTAATATATTTTATTTTTAGTCCATTGCTTTTTTTAGGCTGTAACTGGAACTATAACAGAATGCCACTGTCTTCAATGTGCTGCACAAGTGACAATTACAAAAACAAGGAATCCTGAATCTTGAAGCGAAAGAAAATAAATAATGGGCAGAAGAGAATAAAAACCCAATATACATAAAACCCTGCACAGAGCTGCTGTTATCTCTGTTACGTTTTACAGTACAGTGGGGGCGTTAGTGAACAATGTTTGCATGTTTTTTTAATATGCATATTTTATTTTCTAAATGTACTGTTAACTCTAATGATTTGAATTACCAAGGGTAATTATCTTAATCATTTCATTTGTTAGTTTGTGGTGTTGCATCATACTGTTGTGTGTGTATTATTTCCCTGTACTACATAAAAAAAAAGAAAAAAGAAAAATGTGATTTGAAAGTAGAAAATAAAGGTAAAAGTGAATATCTGTGTGTGTGTGTTCTTGTTCCTGCCCAGAAATATCTCTACGTTGATCAAAGTCCTACATTTCTCTTCCTTTGAGGGGATTATCCTTGAGGAGTGATTTGTGTGTGAGGGATTCCCCGTTGGAAGGATCCTCTCATCCTGTGCCATACAGCTGTGTGTGTATATTATGCAGAAATCCCACATCAAATGTCATGTTGGCTGCAGTTGCCATAACGCTGCACAGATAGGAGGGTGGAGGGTATAGGCCACTGTACAAATGCTCTGGGATCTGAGATCTCAGAACAATATCACATCAACAATGAGACGCATTCTCACTGTAGTTTCATTGCAAATTGAAAACGATGCAGGAATTCTCATTCATAAATACAAATCGCTGCTGACAACAATAAAAGGCTTCAGTGTAGGAGGAATAGCATTACTCTGCAGTACGTTTCATGGGGGAGTCTTTTGTGAATTATGGCTTCCAACATTCACGCTAACATACCTCTGTATTGGTTCAGCCTGCGTGTTTTATATTGTGATTTCATTTCTTTATATTAGCACCCATGACATGGCCGAACTCTGGCAGTGTGCTCCATGACATGCGTGACCACCTTACCAAATAGTGCGTTACTAAATGCTTTCTACTACTCTATATGCCTCTTTAGCTTTCTCCAACCCCCCCTTCACCATCTCTATAGCTGCAAAGCCCTGGGCAATGCATGGTCATATGAAGTTCAAATCTAACTGGATCCATCATCCATCCATTCATCTATCCATCATCTATCCTTCTAACCATCAAATCTATGATCCATCAATCCAGGACAGGAATTAATTCCACAAACACTAGAGGATTTAGGACATATAGGATGGATTTTTCTTTTTGTAGTTTGAAGAAAACAGGCATGGTGGAAAAGGTTGTAGTAAGTCAATAAGTTTGTTCCTTTTTAATTAGAATTATGATTCGAAACAACCTGACCAGCTGAAGGAATTAATTATTTGAAATCCATCAAATAATGTCTCAATATAACATGTGATCTTTGTAAGATAACTGTGATAGTGTTCGAATATCATCATCAATATAATTTTAAATTCTAATAGAAATCCTCAAATCTTCAGGGATAAGCAACGGAATAATTTGTGATAATTAGTAATAATTTAAAAAATGCCCAAAATTTTAATGACATACATTAATATAATTGTAATAATTAAAAAATAAACAGCAAAAAACATGATAATATGTGTGTATGTCCAGTCCAGTTAAGTGAATTTATTGGACTTGGTCATGTTTATCACATGACCAACCCCCTACACTATCACCCACATGTGAATATTCCATGTTGTCAGCTGGGTAACCAGGACAGAGCAGCATGAAGAGGAGGTGAGGAGGAGGTCTGGTTCAGTCGGTTGAAAGGAGAAAAAAGAAAATAATGGGAGAATCGTATCAATTATGACCTCATTTTAAACTTTAGCCTGCGGCTAATAAGCTCCATGCTAGCTAAGTAGGCTAAAGCTTGACCCCGGCTCGCTGCACGATGAATAGTGAACATTGTGACTGTTGAGGCTGCAAAAATCACCCAGAACAGGATTCCCCTCTTTATACCAGGCACCCATTATGCAAAAAAAGCAAATTTGCCATTTAGAAAATGAAAAGACAGAATGAGACAAACACAGATTATGTTCCATTACGTTGCAACATTACTGGCTTGAAATATATCTCCGCTAATGCAAACGCAAGATGTTATTATTGCTGCTGCCAGACAGAAAACCATTATTGTCTTCATGGTGGAATAATTAGCATATGACTGCTGCTCAGTGGCGGACAGATGGAGTACTCCTCTACTGCAGTAAAAGTACAAATACTCCCCAAAAAACTCAACCATAACAAGTAAAAATCCTGAATTGAAAATGTTATTTAGTGAATAGTACATAAGTATTATCAGCAAATTATACTTATAAAGTATCTTATAAGTATCAAAAGTAAAAGTACTAATTATTCAAATGTGTTATAGTACTTAACTAACTCAGTCTGCAAAGCACAGATACTTTGAACGTCAATGTGATGTAGTTTAGATGATGTTCCTCTTCAATTTCTCAGTATTGTATTATAGAATATTATACAGCTTGTTTTTAATTTGTATTACATGCAAGATCATTGTAATATTGTATCATCATATTTGTCACCTTTTACAAAGTGTATAGTAATTACAGAGTGACAAGTGAATATTATTTAGAGGATACAATATTAAAATACATACATTTTATGTACAATAATCTGAAAAGTAACTAAAGCTGTCAGATAAATGTAGTGTAGGAGATGTAGTGGAGTGAAGTATAAACTAGTATCAGAAACACTATCTTAAATTACTTCAGCATTTAATGAAGTAGAATCCTCGAGTAAAACTATTTATATTACATTCCACTTCTGATACAAATTAATACTTTGTGTACAAAAGGAAAGGAAACATGTCTCTTTAGAGACATTTTGATGGAAACGTGTTATTAATCTGTGAATATTTTACCCCCACACATATTGTAGACATATTTTAAATACATGCATAGCAACAGATATTTTTCTTTGACATGTCTGATAATGAAAGGTATGTCTTTGTTCAAAAACATTGAGATTTCTGAGAGGAAAAAAAAAAAATTTGCTCTGACAGCTGATTGCTCCTGGCTGAAGGAACAACAGCTCAAACAGAACGGTTGTGTTCAGCCCACACACTCAACTTTCAACTTCTGTGAAACAGTGTGAGATAGTTGAAAAGTTGCGAGTCACACTTGTTTTTCTCTTGAACATTTTACTAGCTCATACTGGAGAGAGAGGCTGCACAAAGATGTCCCTTTATTAACCTTAACATACCTTCATCTACTCTCATATAGCATCCACTTGGTCATATACTCTCATCTAATCATATAATGTCATGTATCATCATGTACTATCCTATAATATCATGTCATAAACGCTCATACACTGTCATATAATATTCTATAATGTCATATACTCTAATATACTGTCACACTCAGTTATATACTGTCAAATACTACCACATACTGTTCAGTCCTATACACAATAACAATCCTAGCATAGCAACAGCAGAACAGACATCCACTGTCCATAAATATACAGACAATGAACTCAAAGTCCCCACCCCTCTCAAAGAAAGTCTTTCCAAAGACAAATCACCATGCACTCACACTTTCCCTTCTGAACAAGTTGTTGACCGCCATTTGGGTGTTGTTGCATAATCTGAGACACAGCCCTGCAATCCCAAAATTTCTGGATGGAACATGGAACATGTTGGCAACTATTTTCCATGCATTTATCAAATAGTTAAACCGTACAGTACTATTCCACATTTCTGCACAAACCGCATCTGTGTCTACAAACTCTGGCCCCTCACTGTTTAATGAATGCTATTTTGCTTTGATTGTTCTGAAGTGATGTTGTTCTGTCTGTTCCTAAAGATGAAAGCAATTGAGAATCATAGTTTATAACAAGCTGCTTCACCCACAGTGTGAAGAAGCTCAGTAGAAACAGGTTCTCCACATCCAATGAAATTAGTCTTTTTTATTGTAGCAAAAATACAATTTAGAGCTTTAATTTGATATTAAATTTTGTGTATTTTTTTTACTTTTTAATGATACATGAGTATATCTCCAACAATAAATAAAACCATTCAAATATGATCACAAATCAAATGAAGCAATACAAATAAACAAGCTTACAAGGACAAACATTTACTGTTATAAATTGAGCTTAATCACATCTGTTTATGTAAAATCATCTATATTAATCTATATTTAATGTAATAAAATTACATACAACTTACTAAAAAAAATTGTATGTTTTACATTTAAATGTACATCCATAATGTATGTTTTATTGACGTGAATTCTGTAAAAATCTGTAAAATTCATACCTACAGTTATAGAGGTACACAGTAGATGTTGATAATATACCAACAGTGTAAAATGTAAAATTTATAAAAGCCTATTAGTAATATTTGGACAGAAATGATTCAGCGTTTGTTCGGCATTTGGTTTATTTCTACAAACTAGACTGTGTGGAACAATACATTGTAATCCAATTCTTCATGTGATATACATGGTGCTCACTACAAAGCTAAATCAGCAATAAGCAGTTAAACTTAATCGCATTAGTCTATTAACAGCAAGAAAAGCACAGTGTATGTGTGACTAATGTTCTAAGAGCATTAGTCACCCATACACTGAGGATGATTGTGGTTTATACTTATACTTTATACTGTGGTATTTTATTTAACAGATTATTGCTGCATTTTTCAGTGTTTGATGACAAAAACTGCTTTAGATTACACTAAATGATTATTTTCTCAATTGGAAGATGATATTCAGAAAATAAGAAGAAACTCAAACTTTTATCAAAACTGCAATTTGCCATGATTAATACAGCAGCAGCATCACACTTTTGTTCTCGGCTCACTCTCTCTCTCTCTCTCTCTCTCTCTCTCTCTCTCTCTCACACAGACACACACACACACACACACACAATGCAAAGGCTTACAAACTGTATGATTAGTAAAACTTACAAACAGGAACGAGATCTGACTGAAAACATTGATTGTCTAAAAGCAGTTTGCCTATATTCAGCCGAGCACCGAGTCACTTCTGACTTCTGATGCCTTGGTCTCACTAGCATCATTCCTGTAGAATGGCAAACATCATTTAAAGGTCCTATATCACAGAAAGGTGGATGTGAGTGCGTTCGATAAAATTTGTTCTATAAATACTGTCTCTCAACTCTCAATCTACAGAGAAATGCACACAGCTCAAAAACGGAATCTTAAAACTAACTGTCAGGACTTCACTGAAGTTGTGATGTCACAACCATCCAGTCACGACCCACTCTCCATTCACCGTACAAATCGGTCAATCAGAGGAGACGCTCATTGATTTTAATTAGAGTGCAGTGAACTGCAGAGAGATGAGATGATTGGGATGATTTTTTGAATTTTTGAAACACAAACTAAACAAGAAAAGTATGTGACCTTTAAATGCTTGTATTCATTTATTCATCAGGCACATATTTGAAAATCAAGAAAAGCTGTCAAAGACCAATCAGTTTTACTTATGAATGATGGCATTTTTTTAATCAATACTTCACTGATTGTCTATAAAGAGTGTAAAATGGTTTTAGCATACGACTGCTGCTTGGGACCAGCTTGTAGTACAGTAAGATAAGAGCGATAAAATCATTGAGTGCATAAAGAGCTTAGCCGTGGCTGGAGGCAGTTGATCTAATTTCTCTAAAATTCATTAGGCTAGACATTTCTGGAAACTTCTTTTAAATGCGTTTAACATTTAAGTTAGAATTATGTCCAGATACTTGAAGCACTCAATATAATAATATTTATGACCTCTGATTTAATTCAGTTGTTGAGCTAATGTGTGTTATTTCTCTTGGTAGAAATAACACGCATTATTTCCTCATTACTTCTTCAGGGCAATTTCACACCTGCCTAGTTTGGTTCAGACTTTAGGATTGTTGTAGTTACAGGACTGAAACCAGAGTTTGGTCCAGATCAAACCGGGTTATGGTCCGCTCAGTTTGTAGCGTGAAAGCATTTATTGGATGGTTTGGACTTTCCGACAAATTACAGGAAGTTCTGGCAGGCTTGTCAGAACTGGAAAAAGGAAATAGGAGCCATGGTAGCACCTGGGGAGAGGAGTTTTTAATTGAAATATGGTCCAATGACGTGATGGAAAATCAACTGAAAAAAAAAAGTCATTAAAGCACTTTCCAGGTATTTTTGGAGTAGATGAGAAAGAGGATATGAGAGGATGGGAGCACAAGCACCCTGGAGATAAAGATATCATGGCAGCAGAAAACAAAGGTGCACACCATTAGAAATGAGGAGTCAACTGACGTCATATGAACACATCTACAAACTAGAAAAGCAGACCTCCGCAAAGCATATTGTTACTCCCACCCAACATTGCTGTCCTGCAACTGTGACTGCATAGAGATAACGAAGAAATATCACAACATATGTATGCAAATTACATTTTCAACAGTTCATACCTGCCCCAAGCATGGAAGGTTTTTTAGGTGCAGTCAAAGTCCTCTCTTAGTGTCTGGCGTAGTGTGCAAAGAAAACAAGCTACGAGGTGGCCCCAAACAATGGCGTCTGTTTGAAGGTCCATTTACCGCAATGTTACAAAACAACAAAAAAAAAATTCAAAGTGATCCAAAAACCAGGATTTCTTCCGAATCATTACCAAAATGTATTCATCTGTTCATAGTACCATTCCCAACATTCGTTGAAAATCTTATGAAAATCTGTCTAAAAATGTTTGAGGTATTTTGCGAACAAACAGACAGATAAACGCCGGCTAAACCATAACCTCCTTGGCAGAGTTAACCAATCAATGCCAAGAATAGGAACATCAGAGACAGCAGGACTAATGTCCAACAGTCTTTGGTGAAATCAAACCTAATGGCTCAAATGTATACAATGCAACAAAAACATGAGCTTTGGTTCAGACCTTGGTCCAGACCTTCCTGTGTGTAATTTTTTGTACATCATGTACTCCAGCCAGATTGTTTGGGTTTCTCAGTGGCCTCAGCCTGCAGCCTTTGTCCTGTTCTGTCTCTGAGTCTGTGTCTGAGACCACCTGCCTTGTCTTCACCACCGTCTGCCAGCCTTCGTCATTCACTTCCTTCTGCCAGCTCGAGCTTCCTTTTGGTTCCTGTATCTGACTGCAATGCACCTGCCTCCTCCTGTGTCCATTCACACCCAATAAAACACAGATTCCTGCTACACATATGATCAACTTGATCCCAGATAACACTGAATAATTCTATACAATTGAAATTCACTTTAGCTCTGCTGCACTGTGCATGCCAACAATGAAGGAAATTACAGCATTCCCCGCTGAGTATTTTGACAGAGGCAATTATGCCAGATTGGGGAAAGACAGGAAAGGGGTGATGCAGATGAAATGGAAATGATTTAACCCATGAGTATTCATCTTTGCCCGTTAATATTAACCTTATGGTCACAAGAGTACGGTGGTAAAGTGGAACAAAAAGAGTCTGATTGATATTTGAGGGCCGGGGGGGGGCGTATGAGCAAATGTTGTCCTGCCTCAAAACAGAACTGTGATTACACATGAATGAACCAACAAACACATCTATGTGTTAAAGAACAAAAATGAACCAGGACCTCACACTGCAAAAACTGAAATCTTAATTTACCTTATTTCGAGTTTTTTTTTTTCCTTGATTTGAGTCAATTTAAGATAAGTCGATTTAAGAAAATGTTAGTCTTGTTTTCTTAAAACAAACCAAATTGACCCAAATCAGGAAAAAAAAAATAAAATAAATTATCTGCCAGTAGAATAAGATAATTCTACTTAAAGGGATAGTTCAGTATTTTTGACATGAGTCTGTATAGCATCCCTATCATCAGTGTCGTACACTCACACTGGTCAAAGCGAAAGTAGTGCGGCAGGTTTCCGGGGGACACTAAAATAAAACATCTTTCTTCTCATACAGCATGTGTTCAAAAGAGTGATATATGCATCATATATATCACATATGCATCACAAAACCAATATCCATGAACAAGTCCCAGCTCGTAATCACTTGGCCCTACTTTCTCTCCCTTCGTATCTCTGCACGCTGCCACAACACGACCAGGGCTAAGTCTGTCACAGAAAATCGATAAAATCCGTGAAGAGATTCAGGCATTTATAGCTTGTATCATCGCTATACAGATTCATGTAAAAAATACTGAACTATCCCTTTAATATTGGACTTAGTTGTACCAAAAACAAGATGTTTTCACATGTTAAGATTTAAATTTTTGCAGTGTATGGATACGAATAATTCAAAATATATTAGAAATGAAAGATCAGCACATATTCATGTCATGTGCCAGCAAACTATCGCACGAGTGTTTTATATAGTGCAGACATGTCATTGCTCTCAGTGCAGAAGGCTGCACAGAGCCCTTCACATGTCAGGATGACAGATGTGTTCTTACCTTTGTGTGGAGCTTAGACAGCTGCTTTTCATCCAGGTAAGTTTGAGTGTAGACACGTCTTTTATAGCGGAACTGAAACACACAAATAAAACACTTTAGTTTTCACCGTTTCTTCCTGTCTTTGTGTTGACTGCTTAATGAGCGCACACACAAAGCAAAGTTTTGTTCGTTATTAAAGTCAAATCAATTTATCACACAATGTCAAGCCCTCAGCTTTTATTTAACGTCGTCCTGTGTGACAGAATGAAGAGGGAGGGAGAGAGAGCATAGATTTAGTGCATCCTTAATAATCTGATACGGTAAGAGAACCAAATATCTCTCTGTTGTCATCTTTTTCCAGCATTTCTGCCTGTCAACGCATATTACACCAGAAAAACATCAGAATTTCTTTACAGTTTTCCTTTGACATCTTTTTATCTATACTTCAAAATATATGAACATGTCAATCAAATTAAAAAAATATTGTGAAGCTTCATATTTTACGCAAAATAAGATGGAAATTGTCATTTCCTGTTGTGATGTCACAAGAGTGTGTAAGAAGGAACACTGCATTGATGGTGGTCTAACTATCTATATACATTTTATTACATGAAATATAGATGAATGTATCCATTTATGTCATTAAACTTAAGCCCCAGAACACACAATATGTAAAAGTTGATTATTTTCTGGTATTGTACAGTATTTTATTCTTGCCCCAGCTGACAATATATTATGATTTTTTATTCATAATTTTCTAACAGTGTACATCTTGATAAAAGACATGATGATTGAATATTGATTTCATAACAACTAAACACTTTTCCCTGAATAGATGTATAAAGAGAACATTACATGAATTTCTACTTTCTGTTATAGTTTCTTGGACTCAGTTCATCTTATACACTTCTCAACTCAAAAACCCAAAGATATATATTGCACTTGCTTGCAAGCATCCACGTGTGTGTTACTGTGCCCCGTACAGTTTCCACTATTGGAGGTGTTCACCAGGAGAAATCCACCGAGAGCAGGGAGGACTTGCAGTAGCTAATCCAAAACATGTCAATCATCTCTACAAACCCTGAGTCTCAGGGAATAACTGGTGGTCAGTCACACTCACATGAAAACAAGCCCTGAAGGAAGCCCTTACCTACTGAGCTGGAATGTAACCTAAATCCAATATGAAAATGTTAATCTTCCTTTAAGAAGGTTAAATTTACCCAAATTATGGTGGAAAAGATAAGCAAAACTAGATAATTTTTCTATTTTTATTGCACTAATTGTACCAAATACACAATATTTTCATCTGATTAGATCCAATTGTTTGCAGCGAGGTTATTTCCAGTAGGATACTTGGCAGCAGGGGGTCTTCCGTAACCTAGTTGCAGATATGGCTTTAGTGACTGACACTACAGCTCCATAAGAATGACTCCACAACAGATGGATCATTGTCTGTCGGACAGACCTTCACAAGGAAAACACTAATTTCAGAGCTTCCATTAAACCAAAACAAAGGCTTAACATTAAGGTAACAGAACCAAATCATGAGGGCTCCTGTGTGGAATCACTCCTCATGCAATACACTTTGCTTGTAAAACTTGTAATCACACTTGCCTCTCCTGGAACTGTTTGTTATGATTAGAGGTTTGTGCTCATGTTCATGTTTTGTAAACTTCCAAAATGAGAAAAGAGAATGCCAAGTTGCTGATTTGGTTGTATTTTTCAGAAACGTTTAATCTCGAAAAGCTGTAGTTTTGCAATTTTAGATTTTTTTTTCCAATTTTCTATTATGCATTTTTTTTGCACAGACGCATATGGTTGTAATAAGAATTACAATATTATCACTACATGAATAACCTCACATACATTAACTATATACAGTATATATATATATATATATATATATATATATATATATATATAGCAGGGGGAACATGATGAAACTCACTCTTAGTTCATGGTGAAAGAATATATATATATATATATATATATATATATATATATATATATATATATATATTCTTTCACCATGAACTAAGAGTGAGTTTCATCATGTTCCCCCTGCTGAGCAGACAGGCCTTGGTCCAGTTGACTGCAGATGTTCGAAGCTGAGGAATCGGCTGAAATCCTTCCTGAGGATGAAATGACAGTGGACTGTATTCCCCAGGATGTGAAAACCGTCCCTGAAGGCTAAAAGAGGCTGTGGATTTGTCAGTGTAATTGTGCTTTGAGTTTGTGACTGTCACTGTTCCTATTCCAGAATGTTCTCCATTGAATCAAGGAGCGATTAACACAAAACGATGTGATGTTAATGTCACGTTCTTCACTTGGCACATGTGGTGGTGCTGGAGGGTCCTGGATCAGAGCAGGTGGTCTGTCCTCCACTGGCACCTCATTCATGTGTGTGTGGTTTTTAGTTTTTATGTTCTGTCACATGACCTCTTTCCCCAGGATGTGGAGTTCAAAGACCTGGCTGTTGGTGGGACATCAAGCTCTAGAAATCAGCAAACGCTGCTGCAGATGTTTGCGTGTGTGTGTGTGTGTGTAGGGCGGATGACTCCCAGCCAAAGTGGTGAAACAGGATCATCAGCAACAAGCCAAGCACTTTTAAACGAAAAGTAGACCCCCAAGTTATTTTCTATATGTTTGCATTGTTAAAAACAAACATGTATTGTTTGAAGTGGAAATAATTAAACAGAGTAAATACATGAACATATATAATATATATATCTATGTCAGTTTTTGTGTATGTGGAGTAACAGGAAAGACATTATTAGGATGATGATTGTTTCACTTAGATTCTTTTTGTTCTTGTTGCAGACAAAAGCATCATTTAAATTCTTCCAGTGACATTTACAATAATCAGTTGCAGAAAGAAATAAGCAAATGTTTTTAATGGATGTAAAAAAAGAAAGCAGCTTGATTAACCATTTTGTCTTCTGCACAGTCAGTGGGGAGTCATTTGTCAGTTCAGCCTAGAGCTAACATCATGGGCACAAAACTGTGGCTGAGACTCATGTAAAGAAAATAAAAAAACAACCACCTAACAGACCTGCTCTATGTCCCCATGACAACAGGAGGTGGTGTCGAGAAACATAACAAGCCGCTTTGGGGAAAAATGAAAATTCCCTTATTGGATAGGGGTGGCAAGCGTGTCACCACACAAGCACCAAGGCGCTCAGGCTGCATGCATTTTTAATTACAAGAAAACATTTTCCATTGTGCTGCTGGCACTTGAAGATGCAGACTCATCGCCCCAGAGCAATTTTTTCAGAGGCGATTCTGGAAGAACCAGTGATGGTGGAGTATATGCAGCACAGAGTTTGAGGAAATGGAAGGAGGCCAAAACAGCAATAGTGCCACAAATGAGCCACTGAAACAGGTCAATTAGGTGCAGTTCCTTATTTGATGGCCCATGCCAGACGTTGGAATCCCCAAAAGACGAGTGAGACTGGGACCTTCATGTTTATTCCTCCGATGTAGAGATGGTTCTCCTCCATGTTATCTGTCCACTGTTTGTGGACCACCTCTACATCCTGATGACAAGGCCGTACCCAGGACAGAACCCAAGGATTGAAGCAAAAAAATCCTGAGCCTAAACTTTGGGTTTAGGTGGGTGGGGGTGGTAATCTGTAGCATGGACATATTCGCAGGCTCAAAATGATTGAATGAACAGTTGCAGATTAAGGCAAAAGTGTCTGGTTGCAGATCTATATGGAGTGGAGCTCCATTGTAATGGACGTATGTCACCTAAACATTTTTGTTGTTAGTTAATGAGTTAGATAGTTTGCAAAGCTTGAAATAAAACCAGACTGTGATCTGTGTTAATGTGTCAATGCTCTGTGATTAACCTGTGAGAGAAATGCTGCAAAATCTTTCTACAGTCTACTCCAGTTGCACAAAAACAGCAGCATGCCACAGTCAAACTCGCGTTACCTTTCCGTTGCCAAGGATACATGACGCTCTGCTTGTGATGCGCCTGTCCAATCTTCAGGTTTTGACAGTCAAGGAGAAAGATGGTTGTGGAGTTTGCTCTTGATGTTCTTACTGCAGATGGGTGCTGATCTTGTGAGAATCAGGAGAGACTCCATCTCACCGGGCTTCAAACTGTCTGTGTCTGAACCAAAGTGTTTCGGACCAATCGGCATGGTCTCCTGATCACGAGACTGATCTCGCTCAGCCCGTGATAAACAGCGATGGACAGATGGTTCGTCTAATCACCTGCCATGTATTTTTTAGTTTCCAAGGACGACCAGATGGTTCTGTGTAACAAACCATCTGGTTGTGTCAGGTTAGGAGGCTGCTGTATACCAGGATCAATATGTCACTGTCCCACATTGGTGCACTTGTGATCTCATCATGCATAGTGTTTAACTACAGTACCTGTCCAACCCAACAGACAAGTGGAGCTACACATCTGAAACACCAAGAAGCAAACTTCAATGTGTCATATACACATGAAGAACCAGGTTTTGTGAAGTTCTAGATGTGTGAGAACATTTCTCCAAATAGTTCAATTCTGCAGAAGGACAAGAACAGCGGAGAACCGCAAAGGGAAGAGTTACAGCAGTGCTATTGTTACAGAGCTATTGATCAATAATGATGGGAATGAAAACTGTTTTCATGAAGCATATCACAAAGATTATAGTGCTTATTATAGCTTAATGTTTTTTTTATTGTTTGCAATGTATCTAAAGAATAAACAAACTTAGCAAAAATTACCTTTTCTCTGTTAGGTTTTCAGGTAAAGTGGTGATTGGTAGGAAAACGATTACATGTGATAGCAGAAAATCTCTCCGTTTTATATCATCTTCATCCTATTTACTTCATCCTTTTGGGGTCATCCTTGTGAAAGCAATTGGCTGCATCAAAAAACTCCTTCAAACAACTCACCTCACCTCATCCATGTTTATTCCCACATTAAAACATCTTTCTGTGACCCAAAACCCCACCTGACAATCAGGGTTAAGGACCTCCCATCTCCAAAATATCTGCTTCCCTCCTGTCTGCGATGTCAGTATATTTCCACATAATCAGCTTTAATGTGGCAAATTCAGTCTTGTGGAGTGATAACACAATTTGTTATGGAGGGTTTGGGAGCATATTGGTTCAATTAACTGGTATGAAACACAAAATATGTAAAGTTTTAATGCTAGGGATCTCTCAATCTATATAATAACAAAAGATGGAGCGTGACATCATGATGTAGCAAAGGATATCTCGTCCTCCACGAGGAGCAAACAGAACCAATGATTGAAGTTAAAAACACTGAATGAAGTTATATTAAGTATCTGTGTTTCTTAGAGTTCATCATGCTACTTGAGCTAATGGTAACATTTGGTTTGCTTGCTGCCCAGCTAAATTAAGATCGACAGGTTTAGTCATTTAAATCTATAAAAACTGCATATTGTGCCTTTAACTTGGTTGTTTTATCTACAGAATAAAAATTCACAATGATTTTATGTATTTGTTTTAATGTGCAATGAAAAACAAAACCCACCAGGTTGCACTGCTGCATTGCCTCTGGTAAAATGAGTTTTTTATTTCAATCAGTTATAAACAGATTAGACTTGTTTCTTGTTTTTAAACAGTTCTTTGTAATTTTTACACGATGGAGGCTTGAAGACATAAACCAGCCACTAAAATACAGATGAGCAACATGGTGCTGGTGATGTTGATTATTATGGATGTGTTCTGTTGCAGCTGTGTGTGTCGCACAGCATCTGTGTCCTGCCTCGTGTATTTAGGCTGTTAAACTGATTGGATGTTTCCAATGGAGGAGGGGAGGGTAGGGGAGGGGAAGTGAGGGGAGGAAAGGAAAAGAAAAGAGGAGAGGATGAAATAGTTCCACCAAAGAAAAGTTGGGAGGCGTTTTCATTAGAGATGTTTTACAGGCTGCAGAACCGTCAGTAATAATGTAGTTAAATAACAATGGAGCAGCAGCACCTCCTGCTGCATCAGGGATCGACACTAAAGTAAGACTCAAGGAGGACAGTAAATCTTTATTATGTCCTTCATCTCTCGTCACATCAATAAAACTATTGAGAACTAAGCCGGCCAGAGGAGCAGCTGACATCTTTACACACCACATGGAAACGGTCGCATCTTTACAAACCTGTGATGGACAAGCACGACAATTACCTCAGAGAGCAAAGTGCGCGGCAGATGACACACTGTCACTGAGTGTGGGATTATTTCTGCTGGCTTTAAGTGACACTTCAGGACAGAAATAACTTGTGTGTGCCACTTGCTTCCCGCTAAAAACGAATCCAGGGGATCTGCTGCACCCTGCCTCTGTCCTTCAGGATGTCTCAATCTAAGCTACGACCCAACATGTAAATGTCTGCACAGACTTTACTCACAGTCTCTTTCAGGTGACACTTTGAAAACTTGTATGAAGGATAATCTCACAGCTGAGTGTAAGGTAAAAAAAAAAAAAGTGAATTTTGAATGTGAAAAACTTTTCATTAAATTTTCACTTCAACCATTCTCAGTGTAGCAGGACGGCACAAATGAGGCACGAGTTCCTCTTAATGAGGACACACTGAGCTGCAGAGGATGCTGCATAAAACTGCATTCTGTGCAAACAACACTGATTTATTCAGACATTTCCAACACACACACAATAATACTCCTTCACACTGTTTTTAGTTTCTGCTCTGCTGTGTGCAGAGTGAACACACGCTGTGCTGACTGGAGTCATCCTCTAATGTGCCTTTACATTAGTGTGCAATACCTGCTTTCAGTCAGCGGTAACCTGCCGTCATCTGTCCTCAAATCACCACTCACTGGGCTTTCATTTATTGATTAATTTTTCAGGAAACCACCAAATATCAAAAAAACAGTGTACATGGCAAAATCCAAGTACCTGTTCACATATTTCAGATTCCTGGGGATCGGCATAAGAAGCATTAATTAAAATAATTGTTTCCATCGGGACCTCGATGGACAAATACAACAAAAACAAATCACACAATTATATAATGATAAAAACAAGGCCTAATCACATACCATTAACTACCTCATCTCTTCTTAGATTAGAGACCCTTTATAAAGATTTTTTTTTTTACATTTTATGCGTTTATTGATACTTAAAAGTTCCCCCAGAAAAGGGGGGAAAGAGATTAGTGGATTGACTTGAAGTAAAGGTCTGGTCAGTCAGAAATGGGGAGTCACTGCTCAGGTCATGTTTGATCTATGTTGTTTGTGCCCAAACTAATCAATTATCAGGTTGCCCCAACTCCATTTTTAAAACAGATACTTTTTACCTGTGAAGCAGAAAGTGCTACACCCTATTACAGTAAAAACCTTGGAGATTTGACAGGACATTCCTAAAATTGTGTAAAAAAAAAATTAAGTTAAATATCCACCTACTGGAAACTAGGAAGACACTGTGGTGCAAGGGTTAGCGCTGTTGCCTCACAGCAAGAAGGTCGCAGGTTCAAGACCTCCTTGGTCCTGGGTCTGGGACCTTTCTGTGTGGAGTTTGCATGTTCTCCCTGTGTCTGCGTGGGTTTTGACCGGATACACCGGCTTCCTCCCACAGTCCAAAAACATGCTGAGGTTAATTGGAGACTCTAAATTGCCCGAAGGTGTGAGTGTGTGAGTGAATGGTGTGTGTGCCCCACAATAGGCTGGCAACCATCTGGGGTGGTTAGGGTTAGGGTCATGAGCTGTTTTCAACAGTCGCCAGGATTAAATCCAGCAGAAGAAGAATGAACATGAATGATCTTTTTGCTGTCATCTGAAAAGAAAATGACAATTTGACCCCTGATGACATACAGGGTTATTTAAGCAGGTCCTGTGTCCTGCTCTGTGAAGGGTCAACTTGCACAGACAGGATGAAGTTTAATGTAAATGTTTTTAAAGAAGGTGTTGAGTATGCTCTTCTTATGCTGTCCTTCTGGCTGACCCAACAAACACATACACTTAAGAATAATTTAGTAGTAATAAATCTGTCGTCTGCCCGAAATGAAAAAGTCGGCTAATTAAACATGACGCAGAACAGAACAAGCTGTCACATCTCTTAAAAAATTCAAATGTGAATGTCACTGCAACTTTTTAGCACAAATAATTTAAAATAATATGAAAAATAATATTGTTAGGCTGCTGCCCAAAATTAATAAATACAGAAGGCCTAATTAAACATAATGTTCAGCAGTTTAGAACGTAATGAGTCAGTCAGTGTTTAATCTGAATGGGAGGGACGCATTGATTGGAAAAATTGTTACTAAAACCAAATAACATTCAATTTATATGATTCGTATGGCTTAACCCAATGGATCTGTGCATCAACACGATTCCCTGTAGATATGACTGCAATCTGTGAATCATTTTAGTCGTGACTCTTTTTTTTAATGTTGTAAACATGTTGCACACCAGGTTTTTCTGTGACACACTCGGTATTTATATCTGGCTACGCTAAAGACCCACTGGTGCAGGAAAAAGCGCAACTGCATTTGCTTTTTACACAATGTGGGTGCTGGGTGTGAAAGTGACGCTTAAGCTGGTGGAAACTCACAGTTACAGTTGCGTTTCAGTGCAATGACAATTTTAGTGGCTTCAAAAAAAAAGGCTAACATGTCTCCGACTTCACTTATCGAGTCTGTTCTCAGAGTTTCATTGCAGATGAATATGAAAAAATCTTTTAGCCTTCAGACAAACTCTGTACATACATCATTCTGCAAAGTGAATCTCACACATTCAACAAACAAAACACATTTTATTGTGGAGCCTGACTTTAAAGTTCTTCCATCCATTCATCCATTTTCTATACCTGCTCATTCCTCATTAGGGCCACAGGGGTCTGCTCCCAGCGTTCTTCAGGCAGGGATACACCCCGGACAGATCGCTAGTCTACAGTGGGGCATAAACACCATTCACTCACATTACCTGTGGGCAATTTAGAGTCTCCAATTAACCTCAGCATGTTTTTGGACTGTGGGAGGAAGCCGGGGAACCTGGAGAAAACCCAAACAGACATGGGGAGAATATATAAACTCCACACACACAATGGTCCCAGACCAATTCTTTGAACCTGTGACCTTGATGCTGTGAGGCAACAGCGCTAACCACTGCACTGCCATGCCGCCCACTTTACAGTTCTTGTAAATCAAAAAGCACAAAAGGCCGTAGGGCCTCATATACCTAACAATACAAAAAAGTACAAGAAATTACTTTTAGTACACATTACATCACACCAGGACAAATCAAGAAGTATCAGCATACATCAGGGCACATCAGGAAACAATAGGACCAATCAGGAAGCATCCGGAAACAATAGGATGCACATCTA
Organism: Lepturacanthus savala; assembly: GCA_030544235.1. Lineage (NCBI taxonomy): Eukaryota > Metazoa > Chordata > Actinopteri > Scombriformes > Trichiuridae > Lepturacanthus > Lepturacanthus savala. Next base: position 21,702,324 of record CM060465.1, read on the forward strand.
GATCCATCAGGACTCAGGCACTGGTCAACACAGCAATGGGATGCTGATTCATATTTGATCAGTGCTGCATAGTTTAATAGACTTTAATTTTGTTTAATGATCAACATCAACAGCAAAAAAGTCAACAATGACTGCTGAGGGTTCACATGGTAACTGGTCATACAAAGTTATATTTTCCTGAAAAAAAAAAACACATTTACCTACAAAATAGGTTCTGAATTAAACAGTGGTTCTTGAACGTTACTGTTAAAATAAGGGAGTAAGGGAGTTCTGCAAGGAGAAGCCAGGCTGTCAAGGAGTTTTTTTAATTATTTTCAGCAGACACGCCCCCAACGTTTCAGAGCTAAAACATTTCAAACCCAATTTTATATTCTTGACGACTGAATCATTCAGCAACTGGGTAGTAAATTACACACTTGTGTGGAGGGAGACTTTAGGGAAATTCACTCCTATTAATCCTCTACCTGATCTCTGTCTCTCGTTCTCCAAGGCTGGAATAATAACCAGGCAAAGCAGGTAAATGGCCACAGATCCCAGCAGGGTCCTCACCACCCTAAGCTCGACTTAAGCTTATTATCAGTTATGATTTGGTTGATAATGTGCTTACCTGGTGCACATCCCTCAGTCAGAGCTTCACCAAAAACAAGACAGTGGCAAGTGCTTCTAGTTATTTTCTGTCCCCATGCAACAACATACTGAATTATGCCGGGAGCCAGGTCAGCCCTCAGGATGTTTTCTACCTTTTTTCACTATTATATCCTGTTAGCTGATATGTTCGGCTATCACAGGTTGATAATGATCACCCCCAACTCAGGGCTGTTTGGTCTCAGGTGCAAAACTCCCTCTTTGGGACATGTCTCTAATAAAATGAAGTAAATTCATATATTAAGGTGCTTAATTTGCGTAAACAGTCATACCAGTTTTTCATTAAAAAATATATGTTTTTAACCACTTTATGTATGGAGCTAAAAGTTTGTACTTGAAAATATAAAAATTGATCTTGAATTCTGAGAAATATAAGTGTACACTTGTTTTTCAGGTTAAATATAATTATGCTCTACTCTAATTAGTTTGAATAAATTATTAATTTTCACCTTTCATTTTCATATGTTCTGATAATTGGGATCCCATTTCTCTCAGTCAAAGCCTTTTAATTAAACTGTCTGTCATAATTCCACATATCAGATATTCAGTTGATGCCACGCCCCCGCGTGATAGATCAGGGTCAGATGTCTTAAAAAAAAAACTAAGACCCGAAACTAAAAACGCAAGATCTGAACCAGGAAAAAAAAAATTCAAACAGTAAAAAAACAGGATCGGAACCTGAAAAGATAGTATTCACCTGAGAGAAATCCCAAATATCAAAACATATGACAGTGAAAAATTTAAATAAATAATTTATTCAAACTAATCAGCAGAATGGATTATAATTGTATTTAACCTGAAAAACAAAAATATAAACTTGTTTTTATTTTGAATATTTTGATGTATTTCTCAGAATTTAATATCAAAACTTTAAATTTCAGATTCAAGTTTTATTTTTTTCAAGTTCTAAAACATTTGACCTAATATTAGCTCCATATTTATGCGAAATATCACTGCCTCATTTGCCCAAGATGGCTTTTCTTTCTCGAAAACCATGCTGTGGCTAAAACAGAGTTTATAGTCACTAACATTCCAGATTGTCTACGTGACAGCGATGTGAACCCTGACACAGCCCCAGGCTTGGGGGGGTAGTCCAGCATATCGGCTAACATGAAATAACAGTGAAAATAAGGTAGCAGGAAGCATCCTGAGGGCTGGATCTGGCTCAGCCTCTGTTAGTCAGTACAGTAAGTGAACCTTTTTGAATTTCCCCCAATTCGATTCTTAGTGTCACAATTTGATCCAGAAATCTCAACCCAGTGAGCAGAAAGCAGGCTGTCTTTTATGCATTGCGTTGACACATTTCCACCTTTTGCTGTCTCCTGCCCACCCCTGGCCTGATACATATACATGATCCCAGACTGCACCCACCTCGAGGTAAGGAACAGGAGCGATGGATGGGAAAGGGTATTCCCTCAGCTGTCTTTCCTCATCTAGAAACTTGCCAGCCTTGCTGTTGTAAGCCGGCTGGAATAGGCCATAGTTGAGCACATCCTTCAGGCTCTGGTTAAGGGTACACAGGATCCGCTGCTTGGAACGCCAGATAGGAGCGTCCACGTTGAATTTCATACATTTCTGCAGGGACAACAGCAGAGGAGAAACAGAAGGTCAAGCGTGGCACATTTTTCTAAATATCTACAATTTATTCAAATAATAACAAAAGATTGAAGGGAGATATTGTGCTGATTTGCATAAACATTTAGGTGCTGAAAATGTGCTGAAATATTAAACGGGACCTCTTTCATCAGAGTCATTCACTGAACTTCCAATGTCATGCCCTGCAGGGAAATTTGCAGGAAAAGGGAATTCCAAGAGCCAAACAGTTGCCACAGCAGGAACCTGGACTGGAAGATGTGTGTTATACATGTTTTTTTCTATTTTTATTTTTTAAGTGATTACATTCATTTAGATTTGCTTACATATAATTTTGTTCAGAATTTTGCATTATTTCTTTTATATTTGTTTCTTTTATAATATAAAAGGAAAATAAAACAATAAAAAATTTAAATCAGGGAAAACAGAAGGAAAGAGAAAATAAATTGAACAAGAATATATAAAAAAACACAAACTGAAAAAATTAACTCTTCAAGGCTCTTCAAAAATCTTCAAATCTGAATCCTTCAATACTGTTTCCCCACAATCTTTCCAGCTTCCTAAGCTTACTGTTTTCCTGTCTCCCTCCATTGCTCACTCACTAAATAAGACATGAAGTAGTGTATAAGTGTATGAATGAAATATTTTGGGCTGCAGGTTAGAGACTTCTACCCACAGGGTATGGATCAAGTAGTGGGAAAGTTTTCCCTCTAAAGACATATCTTAATCTTTGCAGATGTGAAGTACTGGTTACATCACAACATCCACATGTTGGAGGTAGAAGCTTATAGTGAATACAGGCAATACATGATACACCGATATCTGCAGAAGCTCTGTGTCCAGTCATCAATGAAGTATCGACGTCCTTGGGAAATGGGAAAAATAAAATCCATCCCGGTACGTTTTTGCGCTCTAATAAACAACTGTATATGTAACATGCACTGAAAACCCTCTGGGGTCACCTGTAGTGCTTTTCTCTTGTCTGGTTATAAGGTTGGTTAACCATGACAAACGAAAAACGTGACGACCCTGCTCTGGTTTATCTAGAATATAACATACTACTATTGCTGATATGGTAATGTATGATATACAGTGCAGGCAGAGCAATTCCCTCCTGTTACCACATTGTGGAGCCTGAGCTACAGACAGGAGAGAGAGAGAGAGAGAGAGAGAGAGAGAGAGAGAGAGAGAGAGAGAGAGAGAGAGAGAGAGCACAACCCACAAGTAATAAATCAATCACTGCTGCCTGCAATATTGATTTGGAATCTCAACTCTATACTGTTCAGCACCACTCTGTTCCTGACACTCAGACCCAACTGTTACAGAGTCACAGTGACTGCAGTACAGACACATCTCTGACTCAAACCTGCATCTGCTTAACAGAAGTTTAACAAGCCAGTGGCTCTGAGGGTCTGCACCCAGACCAGAAGCTCCCTATTTAATGGACGTAGGCTCTGTGACGTCACTTGTTTGTTTGTGGACTTGTGTTTTGAAGACTCTTAGCAGCCGGTGCCATCTATTTTTTTTTGGCAGAAGTGTTTCTCCTGTGAACAGATTTGGATGAGAGTGTGGAGCTGGGAGAGAACTGGGAATTATCCAAAAATATTTCTTTGACCAGGCTGTAAACATGTTTATTTCTGCTGTGAAGTTGGCGTTTTAACATGTGATCTATGGGACTGACTCACGTGTGGAGCCTCATGTGGTCATTTGAGGAACTGCAGTCATCATGCTAACACGCTTCCAATGAGAATGCTAACAGCAGATAGAAGGTTTCCCATGGTGGCCATGTAAGTTTAGTGATTTACTATTCGATCATTTGTCGTCATTTATCATTTCGGAGTGATTTTTCATATTTTGTCGTCCTGATTTGAGCCCCAGTTTGACAGATTCTGGTTTAAAATGTAACCAAATTCATTCAGTTGTCAGTACTGGCTTCTTCCATCTTAGATCTCTAGCAACATTTGCTGTGGTTCTCTCTGTGGAGGAATCACTCAGTCTCGCCTGCAGCTGCTTCGACTAGCAGCACATCTCTCCTGCACTGGCCTCTCTTCTCTGCTCAAGTACACAATTGATTTCAAGGTTCTTTTATTTGTTTTTAAAGCACTCGCCCATATCTGCTCTGCTCCTCCCCTACTCCATCTTCAGACTCCCCTGATCCGCTGACCAACCACTGCTCTTCACTTCACTAAAAAACTAAAGGTGATTGAGCATTTTCAGTCGTTGCCCTGAACCGTGGGACAGTTTCCCACAAACAATGATTAGATTTTCCTCCAGTGACATCTTTGGAACCTGACTAAAGATCTGTCTCTTCTTTGGACTTTCAACTGTCCTCATAAATTCACGTCTGACCTCTCCGCCTCCTATTCATCTGAATTTTATACATTGTTTATGATATTCTATGCTCTTTTTTGGTTTGCTTGTGCCTTGTTTTTGTGTTATGATCAGTTGTAATCATCAATAAAATAATCGCACAATTGAATCTCTCTGTAAAACACTAATGCTGTTTTTAAATGTCCTTTATAAAATGAAATATGAATTGACTTGACTATGTTATTACCATAAGCAGATATGATATGTGCAATAGATAAAATATGATCCGAACAACTCACTGCACTCAACCACGAGAAGAAAAGTACATCAGCCTGCAGCCAGTGAACAGAAAAAAACAAGGTTATAGGATTTGTTTATGATGAAAACAGCACATTTATATGGTTTAAAGGGATAGTTCTACATTTTTGAAAATGTGCCTAGAAAAGCAAGAATTAATTTGATTGACTCAGTTGACACAAGTTTTCTGAGTTAATCCATACTAGAAAACTTTTCATTCAAGACGTTACAGTGTTAATAAATGATGTGTGTTATTGTGTGTGTTATCTTTCTAATTACCATTAATTGATTACAATTAAGTTTAAGTTTCAGTTTGTCCAGATTAGATAAAAACTGCTGGGAGGAATTTAGTGAAACTTGGTAAAACTGTGCAGAATTGTCCAAGGACAACCTATTAAATGTTGAGGTGAATCCGACATATGAAATTTGTTTATTTTTTTAGTCTTTTAGTGGCTATTATTGGTTCCTGCTAGTCAGTAGAATGTTAATAGTTCAATGAACAGTCAACAGGTCTCCGGTGGTGATTTAACTTGGCTTCATCTGAATACTTTTGGAAATATAGCCTCATATTGGTTGCACTACACATTAGTATGTCAAATAGAAGACTGATTGGCCTTGGCAAAGTTTTGTGCTCCCTCAGTGCCTCTCTTATTCCTCCTATGATCACTTTTAATGATAAAAAGGGCATCAGGTGATCATCAGTTTCCTCCTCCAGGCAGGTGGGAGATAATGATTTTGAGTTTAAACAGCCAGTGAGTCACGTTATCATCTAAATGTTGGGTGATTGGTTGATAATTATCTGATAAATTGGTTCTGTACTGTAGTGGTTGTTTCTGGACTCAAATCTCATGATGAATATGAGTGTGAGATGCAGCCTCCAGCTGACAACAAGCCGGTGCTGTTTACTGTTCACCATAAACATGATTCCTTATCATCCTGCTGGGAGGGGACATCTGATGCTGTAATTTTGGCAACTTTTTCTTTAAAGAAGGAGGAAAAAAACTAAAGTTTCAGCTCAATATAACAACAACTTCAAACACAAGGTACAGGTAAACGAACAGAAAGAACCACGTGTAGCATAGTAAGTACGTAACCTGATGATAGATGGTTAATCAGAACATCTGGGAAGTTGTCCTTGGAAAAAGTTATAGAAAAGGGCAGCACTTTCACACAATGCTATAGTCACATTATATTTGAATGCCGAATCAGTTTTATCATGCAGCACTTCTGTGACTGATTAACTAGCATAACTAGCTTTAGCTTAACGAACCAACAATGTCGTGGGAGCGGTCAAAACGCTCCCGCTTCAAATAAACTTGTCTTTTGTACCAGTCATTATAACAAACCCAGATCGCGCAAACAATTCTGCTTTTTCTGGGAGCCACAAGCCTCGTTTCCACTGTCAGTGCAGTACAGATCGGTACGGGTATGGTTAGATTTGGTAACGGACAGCTTTTGTTTCCACTGTGTAAGGGGGTCTTACACTTACACAGGGGCTCCACCCCTTAGGTCCCTTAACCAGCAGTTTACTAAAATGGTCAAATTAATAAATGGCTAAATTAATAACACCTTGAAAATATCCTTCCTGTGTCTGCATGGGTTCTCTCCGGGTTCTCCAGCTTTCTCCTGCTGTCTAAAAATATGCTTAGGTTAATTGCAGACTCTAAATTGCCTGTAGGTGTGAGAGTGTGAAGGAATGGTGTGTGCCCCATGATAGACTGGCGACCATCTAGGGTGTATCCCTGCCTCTCATCTCTCTGGGATTGGCTGCAGTAGACCCCTCTGAGGAATAAGTGGGTATAGAAATGGACTGACCTTGAAAATAGCAGCAAAAGAAAGAATGAGTTTAATTAGCATGTATTTTAAAAAAGTTTGTATAGCTCTTTTCTGGACTTTTAACAACTCAGCGTTCATTCATCCATTTGCACACATGACACATGACTTTCTATAAACATTTACATAGCACATTTCATGTTTTTTTTCTTCTTTCAACCCAATTTTCACAGGTTGGTTTGATACAAGAATACAATCCCATTCAACTTTACAGAAATCCTGACAGCTGGTTTTAAGGTTCAGTTTATGAATACAGGCTGTGTACATTTGTCTTTGTATCTATACAAATAGGGATTTTAGCCCAATAGAACCGAATGTGAATAAACCTGTGGCCTTATTTCTCTGTTGGGGGTCAAGTCAACATTTGGGAAAATATCATTCTCAGGATATTGATGTGTGTTCGCCTGACACAGCCAGTTCTCTGCTCATTCTTTGTCAATGAAGGGATGAGTCAAAAAATGTTGATAGTAGGCAAAGCAAACTGAAAGAATGGCTAAAACTATAAAAGTGGTAAAACTCTATGTAGTGACTTTTCATTTTCTCAGTTGTAGTTGCTCTCTTGTGCAAAGTGACCTTGATTTTACTCAAGTTGGCAGCAAAAGATGTATTTCTGAGTCTTGAGTCAGTGTATAATGTTTGTCCTTGTTGATGTTTGACTGTCTCCTTGTCTCTTTGTTAGAGTAAAACCTTGACACTAGGGGTGAACTAAGACTGTTTGATGAAGAGGTGAAACAATGAAAAAAGGGTGTCACTTCATCCTAGAACAGGGGTCTCAAACTCAATTTACCTGGGGGCCGCTGGAGGTAGGGTCTGGGTGAGGCTGGGCCGCATCAGGTTTTACACACTTTTCCTGAAATTGTCTGTGCTCATCACCAACCTTTCTCTTCACTTCAGGCTTTGAGAAAATACATGTTTGGGGCTGGAAACACAAAGTGTTTGTAGTGGCTGTTTAATATTAAGTTAATTAAATAAAAAATGGAATGAAGTTTGAAAAGTTAGGCTAATGGCTAGCATGGAGCTAACACTAACACGGATACACACACATAAAACTTTGCTTGTGTGTATGAAATAGTGTTAGCTCTGTGTTAGCATCACTCATTTTCCTCGTTCTTGTGCGTGTGTAACGTCAGGTCTGGTGCTTCGGAGCACCCGGCTCCGGTGACAGCCACACCGGTCTGTTGTTTATCTCTTTAAATGTGTATTCAGCAGCACTGGCGAAGGAACCGGCGGGTTGTTTACATCCGTGGTTTACACATGTATTCAGCACTGCTGCCTTCCCCGGTGCTGCTACAGCGGCAGGTTGGTTATGTCCATGGTTTACATGTGTATTCAGGCTGGTGCTGGGCACCGTGGGCACAGTGATGTTGCCGGTATAGTCCGGGTGCTCCGAAGCTGTCAGCCTTCGAATGACACAGAACTAACTATTTAGCACGGAGGTTGTACTAACTACAGTGGCTGGGAACCCTGAATGCTGCAAATAAAAGAAACGGTGCAAACAAAAAGAAACAGCGCTGCAAATAAAAGAAAACTACACAACGGAACTGAATTACTGGGGACTATTATTGGCGGTGCACCTGTAGTTTTTTATGAGAGCTAAGAAGAAGAGGTGTTGTAAAGCAGAAGTAATTAGGGGGGCAAATAATTGTTTCTTCTTCGTATTCCTCCAAAAAATATGTGGTAACTTCCCAATAAAATGACCACAAAATACAGAAGCCGAGTTTCCACTTTTTATCTGGATTAGAAAAACGATAAATCCCTCTCAGTCACGGGGAGAACAACAACCCGCACATGTGCGGAACCTCCAGTCTTCTTCGTCAATCATCCTTGCCGGCCATAATGGTCATATAGCGGCACCTACTGGAGAAACAATTATTTGCCTGCTAATTACTTCTGCTTTACAACACCTCCTCTTCTTCGTATTCTTCTTCTTCTCTCAAATAAAAAACTACAGGTGCACCGCCAATAATAGTCCCCGGTAATTCACTTCCAGTGTGGAGTTTTCTTTTATTTGCAGCATTGAGGGTTCCACCGTACAAACTCGTGCGGGCCACACTAACATTAAACTGGGCCAGCGGGCCGCATTTGACCCGCTGTCCTAGAGGGCACTTTTGCAGTTTTGTTTTTTTTTATTTCGGTTTTGTGATTGAATGACATTAAACATGTCTTACAATTGGTTATATATTATGTTGGATAGGGTTAGATGATTTATGCTGACATGCTATCTAAGAAGTCTAACATAACATTTAACTTATGTCAAAACATTTCATCACTTTACCTCAAAACCATTTCTTTCGATGCTACTCAAAGATGCAAGGTCACTACATAAAAGGAAAAGGTTCCAATGGAAATTTACTCCATCTAGTGGTTGGGAGAAGATATTTTAGTTGATAGGAGGGGGAATTCAGAATTCAGTTTACTCCAACCTTCACAAATAGTTTGAATGGACTAAAAAATGCAGACTGAACTGAATAAGGTCAATGTCAGAGTTGTGTTCAGTGTACTATTGTGCTTAAAGCTAAAGCCAGTGATTTGAAGTAGTATATTTTTCATTTGAAAGTGCAAAGGTTTATAAGATCCAGATTCATAGGCTTTACCAGTCTCCAAAAACAGACAAAGTTATTAAAACCAATGAAAACACTGGTTCATGTTAAAAATCTGTGTCTCTCTGACACAGTTTGGCACTGGGCCCCAAGCTAATGCTAACATTTACTCAGCTTGTTTCTCTGATAACTTGTCGTCAGTATGATACAGACGTCCAAATGACTAAAGTCAGGGTTAAGATAGAAAAAAATTACAAATATCTAAAAATTGTATCGTAAAAGTGAGGCTTTAACACAAGCACGGTCTTCCTTTCGATTAAAATTCAATTTAAATCTATATATTTCTCATTTTTGAGAGTATTTAACATAGGTATAATCACTTTTAGATATTCCAGACACAGTAGTAGATAAATGTATAACATGATTGAATAATGTTCAAAAAATAACTAAAATTCAATACAATTGTGCAATTATTCCTAATTTATTCAATTTATATTTAGAAAGTTTCTTGTCTCTGCTTTCACTGTCAGTAACAGTACAAGTCTCAGAATGTAATAAGCACTTTTCAACACTCAGAAGACATTGTCCATCATTGTCTCTATCCTCTGTCCCAAGAGGAGCTTGGGTCTTCTCTTCTAGTCTGTCAGCCTGGATAATGTTGTTGAATGTCTACAGTTGTAGTTTAGTTGTGAACTTTAAGCTCTACGGTTGAACTTCATTCAAGGCCAAACTGGACAAACGATTAGTTTAAATCACTGTCAAGCTTTGCACTGAGAGATCTACAGTCTCTTACTCCGCGTGTCCAACGTGCTGCAGTCTACTGAAACTCTAATCACTGCTGTTGTCACTTCGTTGACCAGTTGAACTTCATGCAGTCTAACTATTATAAAATAAGGCCCTGTTTACATGAGAATGCCTGCGGGTAAAACTTAGGACATATTTTATTGGAAGTGCCTTTCATTGAGACAGTGACAGTGGGGCTTAAAAATGCAAAGAACTGGAACCACCTTTTAGTGTGGAAAAGGTGAATATGCTCCGTCGTAGAGTTACTGTCAACTCTGCCCAAGACACAAAACATCAGACTTTCAAGCTGCTCTGGCAGCTCTAATATACATAGAAGAGTCATTCCAAGAAATGTACAGATTCTGTACAGGTAGCAGTACTCAACAGAGAAGAATCTGTAATTACCGTTCCATTACTGCAAATTTTGGATACAGTAATTCATTGGAGGCAAGCTAGGTGGCTCTGCGCCAATATTTTATGGTTGTCATAATAACCATGCGGTCGGGGTGTTGTTGCTGTTCCTGTTTGGCTTTTCACTAAATGGCTGCTGTTAGCTGCTCCTGCTCCATCACCATATCCATGCAGACTTCCAGATGCAGAACTGAAAACGCGACGGCATTTCTGTGTCTTCTGTTCAGACCATCATCACACATACGCAGCCTGAATCCGTAACTGTCAACTCATCTATTTTAAAATATTTGTTGAATCCCTTTCATACGACACCAGTGCATTTTCTTTCACATTGGGGCTGAAGTGTTTTCTATATGTATTTTTATATGTATTAACTCTATTATTTCATATAGAGTTAGATATTCATTTTGTATCATCAGTAAACTTGTATCGTCACAACTTGACATAGTCACAGAGCCAAAAGAACTAACTGTTACAAAAAAACATATATAAACATTAGATTATTTAATATTTGTTAATGGTTAATAATTGTTTTGTAAACATTATTGCCCTGTTGGCCATGACTGAGGACCTTTGTTAACACAGAGTGTCATCACCTGGTGCTTTCTATTTCATTAGAGAAACGTTGAAATGATATACAGCAGCGTAATGTTAAATACTGATAGCAAAATTTAATAATCCTTAGTATTAATCAACACTCAGGTTAGATGCCAACACAGCTGCTTTACCCCATTGTTTATAGAATGTTATCTTTATTCATTGTGGCTGCTTACATCTTTATAGTTATAGTTGTTGGTGTGAACTGCCCTAATTCACTGTGATATTTTAATACATCCTTGGTAAACGTGTCTGTGTTGTGTCTCTGTTTTTTTTTTTTATTTGCACCAGTTTTGTCTTCAGTTGGTTTAGAGTCAAACAGATATTTAACTGTCCCATTTGGGTTTTAAGTGTGATCTATTTATTCCCAAATATAAGGCAACAAGGCAACAAGACAAGGCATGATCATTTGTATTTGACCAAATATAAAATGAGATTATATATATATATATATATATATATATATATATATATATATATATATATATATATATATATATATATATATATATATATATATATATATATATATATATATATATATATATATATATACACAAATTTGTTTGACTTTGGTTTTTATTCTTTTTTGGGCTCAATATTTCTTCTGACACAACATTCATCAACTTCATACTACTTGGTCACTTCACAGTTGTTGGTTTGGATAAAGCCTGGTTTACTTGGCCTAAAAGCCTCTTCTCAAATAAATCACTCCATCTCTCCATCTGTCACTGCTGGCAGCCGGTTTGTGAAGTCCGTTCCTCCAGTCAGAGTTAGTTTCACAGCCACCATTTCGAAATTCATGAAGATTTGAACGTCTACTCCTCAAGACACAACTTCACTTTGTTGAAGATCATGTCGTGAGACTATATCATAGGTCCAGGCCAATGCAGGATTTGACTCATCAGTCAAACAGAGTAGGGGTCTCAAGCCAAATCAATTCAATAGTCAATTAACAGTAATGATATCTGTTTGTATGGCTGTAACATGTTAATGATGGAGACTAGTAAATGAATACATCATCAGGCTTAAACCTAGTAATGCTGTTATAGGATTAAACTACTGAGGGACTTTACCAGATACTTTGAGCTTCTCTTTCTTTCTTTGCCATCTCTATCTGTTTACACGTATGTCCCATTAAAGGTACAGTGTGTAGTTTCTGGCATCATCTAATAGTGAGGTTGCAGATTGCCCCAAGTCTGTAGGAGAATCTATGGAGGCCACACAAAATGTGAAAGTCTGTCTCTAGAGTCTTTGTTTAGTTTGTCCATTTTGGGCTGTAGAAACCCAGCAACCTGTTCCCCATGTAGATAAAAACTTCTTAATTTAAGGTACCAAAAAAACCCAATAACAACATCCTTATTTTGATTGAATTATTAATTAAAACATGCTTATGAATATTATATTCCATTTATGCTCAATCTGATACACTGGACATTTAATGTTTTCTTCCTATTTCCGAGGTTATACAATGAGAAAATATAAACTCTGTGTGTCTCAATCTAACCTAGAGCCAGTTTCAGGTTTCTTTCGAGTCGAGTATTCATTATTATATTTAATGAAGGCGATTCCTACTACATAGTACCAGAAACCCTGGCAAACAATACAAACTGATATTACGCACAATATAAAGTGCAGACTAGAACAAGGAGAAATAAAACTTCCACTTGCCAAATTATGGCACATATGAAGGTCATTATATGTCCCAGGTGTGGTTGTTCAGGATTCTAGGCTCCTAAATTCACTCAGTGATTTAGAGAATTCACCTCATCTACTTTACTGATTCCCTTTACAATAATCATCTGTTTTCTAATATCTAGAGCCAACCAGATTAATCAAAGATGAATCACCTTTAATATTTAAAGTGTTTAAACTGGGACAAATGATAATGAGAAGAAAGTTTAAGGAGTTTTAAAAATTGAAATGATTTAAGCACAATAGGGCCAGAAAACTTCATCTTTATCGATACAACAGCACTGAAAACATTAAACCAATGGATTTATATTATAAAGATTGAGGATGATTCTATTCTGAATACATAGAGAAACTATGTGTGATAAATAAATTGTGGTTTATTTCAATGTTTATGTATTTACAATTGACCAATATCTAAAATAAGAAAATAGTGTGAACACAAATATAACAGTAATTATTAGAACTTATGTTATTTTTTTTATAGTTAAGTTTTAGAGAGGAAGGTATTTAACTTCTTCTTTCTTCTTCTTTAAATTGTCTCATATATTGACGAAGTAAACATGCTTGAGTTTGAATTAGTGTACGATAAATTCATAAGGGGCACACATAATATGTTTAAATTCTCCTCTGAATATAATGTGATTAAATTTCCACTTTTTTATATACACTGTTGAAACTTGGCTGGAGCTTTCATGGCCACTCGTTAGGAGTTTTATCACTTTGGAAAGTGAGGAATCTGACAGGATAGACTCTAACTCTCTGTCAGCTGCTCTGGACCGTTTCAGTGCCGCAGTGGTTTTCCAGCAGTTCATACCAGGCTCAAAATCGAAGCCACCAATGGTTATGTGCCCATCATTCCACTTGATGTTTCCTAAGACGAATTCAGAATCACAGCAAACATCACTTATTGACAGGAAAGAGGCGATAGAGGAGAAAATGGCCAAATCAGCTGGAGCAGTGCAGGCGGGACACGTACAGGCCGCTGTGGCTGCAGGGAAGATCACTGTTTGAAGGCATGAGGCCAAACTGAGGGTGAAATTCCTGCTCCGGAATCAATGGAAACAAGGTCGGTCGGAATTTTACATGGTCTTGAAAGGCAGAGAATTGTAGAGTATTTTAGAGATTCTCCAGCAAGCCCGAAGAATCTGGTGAAGGATGTGAACAACAAGGTCAAAACAAATCAAAACAAACAAAAACTGTATTTTCACTGATTTTTCCTTCAAACCACATGGAAAAAAAACTGTGAATTTAAATTTACAATGAAATGACATGAAATATGTAATTCATATTAATCTTGATATGATTTAAAATTTAAATTGATGCAAAAATTACCTTATGTTACCTGTTTTACAACATTTTGACATTTAAAACAATGTTTCACCCCAATACAAGGAGATTTCACAGCTGCTGTAATATTACAAGAACCTTTGACAGTAAAGTGAATCATCTCCGACAGTAAATACCCACAATGTGCTGTATAAACCTGTGACTGAGTTTGTGAACTATGTTACTGCTGTTGAGACTTTGCAGCAGCTGTATATGAGCTGCTGTTCCTACTGTTTTCTTTTGTTTGCTTTATCTTTTATCTCCTTAGTTCTGTATTTCAAATCAATACCTTTATATATTGCAAGTCCATTGTGTTCATAAATCCTGGAGTTTGACAGTTTAGTAGTGAGTGTTACATGCTACATGCACTGTAAAAACTGTCTAAAAGTCCTATAGCTACCAAAAACACCTAAAGATAAGATTTTCCTTAGAGTCAGGGTTACATTTTCCATAAAATCTGAAGTCTGCTTCTTAAGGTCTCATTAAAATCTACTTAGGAATTTAAGGATCTCTCCTTTTTATCTTTTGAGTTGTCCTAAGAAGAACCTTAGCAACCAAAGTGAAGAGAAATCCTAAAATACCTCTGACTCAATATTAACCATAACATAGTTTGAGTTTATGGAGATAAATGTAGAAATTCACATGTATTTTTGTTGCCATTTCCTCTTACAGTTATTGTTTTCGGTTTGCTGTTATTTGCGGATCTAACGTGTTTTCTTTTATCGTTTTTCTCCAGAAGCTATTTTTTTTCCCTCTCTGACCAATTTAGTTTTCTTTGTCCTCTTTTCTTCTGCCATTTTACTTTTTGCGAGATGATAAGAGGGGAAGTGCTAGTGCGAAACGGTCTCCATGGAAACTGCAGAATGTAAATACTGTAAAGTGTCTTTCAATGCTGTAAATACTTTAACGGTTTTTCCTTAGCGGAAGAAACCTCTTTGCAGCAAGTAATTCCCCCAGCGAAGCAAAACGTGAACCTTAACTGTCAAACTTAAGGAGAAAACTGAAGGTGCTTTGTGCAGCTGAGGTCTAAATAAATGCTCTGAAGGAATCTTCCCTTCTCCCCCTTTGAACTGCATTGCAGAGCCGACCAGACTGGATCCGATATTCACATCACGAGAAAAAGAGCGAGCGTGAGTGCAGCAGACAAACAGAGTGACTGAAGCACACAAGGAAAGATACTGAAAAATGAATTTAACACCAAGATAGCATATTGTGCATTTATTGAGTTCACGTAACTCTGTGTGTGTGTGTGTGTGTGTGTGTGTGTGTGTGTGTGTGTGTGTGTGTGTGTGTGTGTGTGTGTGTGTGTGTGTGTGTGTGTGTGTGCAATTAGCCTTTGCAAAGCATTAGGCTGCAGCAAATATACAATACAAATGGATTTCTTTTCCAGAAAATTAGGTGCCTCTTTTATTTTTTTGGGATCTTTGGGGACTTTAATATTCAATGCAGGTTTATTTCTAATACGCCACTTACCATACACAAACACAGATATGAAAAGGCCGAAGATTGTCAAATAGGATTCCAAAAATAAAAATGTCTCTCGTTGGATGAGGATGCAGTTATAATATTAATGTTGGCGTGTTGACACACAATATTCTTTATAACTTAAATATATATATTGTTCAAATCAAGCTTTTACCAAACCGATAAGTTATGATGATTCAGGAACTGGTTTAGGAAATGGAGGCTATATTACTGAGGACCTGAATGAGTGGCAGTTACATTTTGGCATGGAGTTCTAAAACATTTTTTTTTCCTGAACTTTGTGATTTTTGGGGGTTTTGTCCCTACACCAACACATTTTGAGCAGTCACTACCAAATCTGGTTCAGAACATGTCTGCGCCAAGACGGAAAGTAATTTTTTTCTGATTTTGATATTCCACACAGGTTTGCTGTAGCTGACCCTCAAACTTTGTTGTACTGTTATTGGTGGGTCTTATATTATAAAAAAGTATTATCTCATGAAGGCTTTGTGCTATTGCAACCTAATTTAGTAAGCATGTGTAGATCTGATATCTGAGTGACCAAGACAGGTTTGGTCCCAAGTGACCAACAGGTGTCTGCCTGTATTTATGTATCAACGACTGTCCTTCACATATCAAAAGAACCATTTTTACCATCAGCTTCACATCTGGTGGATGTGTTGCTGAGGACACAGTTAAGTACAGTGTTAAGTGTGAAGTTGATTGGATGAGCACTCCTAAGGACCCTGCAAGCAGCACTTCCGCTGGCTCTCTATGAACAGTCTCTGCTCTCGTTTCACATAAAAACAAGATGTTGAGACACATTTACAGCATGGCTGTAACCTACAGCTGTGTGAGCCACTGGTTTGCTTTCACTCTGCAGGGCCTCTCACGCAGCTTTAGTCACTTCTTGGTGTACGAACGTTACCATGATTATGTTCTTTCAAATAACTAAAACAGTTAGATGTTGGTGTCAGCTTCTGTGTCATATCATAGCACGTTTCAAAATGTGTTTTATACTACATTAGGGGTCATCTCAACATGCTGCTCACAAATGTTGATGTCAGCTGTATAGCAGCAGTTCCTGCCTCAGTTTGGTGATCAATTTATATTGTTTAAATATCATTGACTGGTATGGGCCAATAAACATAATAATTAGCTAAACTTAATCAAATCATAGTGCAAGCTAGTCCCTCCACTTACTGCTACACCCTATTTTATTATGTTAAGTGATATATAGCCAATAGCTGCTGCCAAATGAAAAAAAAGCATCTGTGATGGACGCAGTGACAAAAGTTCACTGCCCTAAAACACTTTAAAGGTGGGGTGAATTATGACTTCTCTGAGCATTTTTTATCATATTGCTTAAAATCCCCTTCACACCCAGATTACAACCAAATAATTAAATGCTCCAATATACATACAGAAAAAAATAGCAACCTGTGGGATGGGCAGGACTGAATAAACTCCATCCACTATAAGCGTCACTTTGAACATTATTGGATGGTGATTTGTCTATCAAACTGCTGTTCCTGTACTCTGGAGGCATGGCTTCAGGGGGGAAATCTATCTGTGGAATTCTGAATTATTTTTTTTTCTAATGCCTGCATGCTTGAAATGTTTTTTCCAGGATCCTCCACTCTCCTTCATGTGCAAAACATGTGCAAAAATAAAAGTACAAACTTGCATCTTTCGAATGTGCAAAATACCACGACTTATCCAGTTAGTAGTTCTGCCTCAATGAATATGCAAGATGGGTCATTTCCACATTAGTGTGAAAATACTGAATCTAGTTCAAAGTTGATTGCGCAGCCTGCTGAAGGAGGCTGCATCTGAATTTAATACAAAGGAAGGTGCAGACAGCTTGTTATTGTGCAGAAACGGCTGCTGTTATTGTAATGAGGAGCAAGCATAGGAACAATGGGAGATATCAGTTATTACCATTCAAAAATATTCAATGCAGAACAACACCTTGATTAAACATTTGCTACTGTGAGTTAGAATCAGGGCGACAGGGTGATGCAGGGGTTAGCGCTGTTCCCTCACAGCAAGAAGGTCACAGGTTCAAGACCTTGGTCCTTGGTCTGCGATCTTTCTGTGTGGAGTTTGCATGTTCACCTTGTGTCTGGGGTCAGTTTTCACTGAGTACAACTGGCTTCCCACAGTCCAAAAACATGCTGAGGTTAATTGAAAACTCTAAATTGTCCATAGGTGTGAGTGTGTGAGTGAATGGTGTGTGTGCCCCAAGATAGGTTGGCTGCCTCTCGCCTGTAATGCGCTGGGATTGGCTCCAGCAGACCCCTGCGACCCTAATGAGGAATAAACGGTAGTAGATGTAGTAGATGAAGTAGATGAATGAATGAAGTTAGAATTAGAGTCTGAAAGCATCTGCAGGATTGTTCCCTCTGGTTTCGAATAAACTGCAGAGCATTGTAAAGTTAAAGAAATCAACATTTAATGGAAAAAAGAGAATGAAATCACTTTCGATATTGAAAGCATGTTGCTACCCAACAAAGGATTCCGTTTTAATCCTTTCTGATTGTGCTTAGCCTCCAACATTATTCTGAAAAACATTTATTGTATCACAGCACCACTGACTTTATCTCAGATATTCTCCCATATAACCTTTGTTTCATATATTTTTTGCTGTAGTTCATCTTCCACTAACACATCTACTTCTATACGCTGAAATCTAATTTTGCTCTTCCAAAAAACAAAACTGTTGCCTGTCCAAACTTTGCAGGAACGCATCAGAACACACAAAACTCTCATTGAAGAACTGCTGTCTCCACCACTTAATATTCTCAATGAATCAATGGGATCATGGTGGATCAGGCCCATAGTGTATGTGACTAAAGACACATGGAAACGGGGTAAATCTTCACTGCAGAGGCCATCAGTGCCATTCAATATGCAACCACGTGTGGGTAATGTTAAGCCCCGATCTGTGCCAAGAAAAAGAGTATTACTCTTTCATCATATTATACAGAATGTGAGCACACATGCTATGACCCAACAGCAGAAAAATGTTTGGTTGCACGGGGTGAAACATCCCTGGCAATGCTCCTGTAACTCTAAAATAATAGTGGAAGAGAGATGAAGAAATAAAACGTGGAGAGAGAGGGCGTGAGAGGTGCTTTACTGCACTGCAGAGATGTGGTCACGACACTTGAGCGGACCACCCCACCACGGGAAATGCTGAATCATGTTCTTCTGTCAAAGTTCACGTGTTGCTCGTGTTGATGTTTGTCTACGCGTTGAGCCTCCGCCGCCTTGCATGTTCATCAATGTCGCCACACGTCAAACTCATTCACACACCGGCTGAGAGCAGACTCCCTGGGGTGTGACCTTCCCGCTCAACCTCTTTCTTCAAAGGCTGAGCCTTGATCTTTTTTCTGCTTAAATTAGGGACATAAGTGACGGCTGATTGGACAGAAGAGCTGAGGCTTGAGGGAGAAGATGAGAGGGAAACCGTAGGTCACACTCACGGAGCGCGGAGGGACAATGAGCAAAGGAAGCACCAGGGAGGACGGGAAAAGCTGTGTGATTTCAGTTAATCACTGTATCGGATGGCCTGAAGCCAGACATCGATCACTGGGTATTTAGAAAGTAAAGCAAATGACTTTCGGGGCATTAGTCTCTTTAATCCACTTAGAATCAAAAATGCTTTAATGCTAGCATCTGTACAGTGTGGTAAAGAATACATCTGCTCTTTAGAACATGTGATTTTAATAAAACAGACTGCAGCCTGAAGTGACCCAAATCCAACCTGTATCTGATCTTTTAATGACAGTCTGAATGACACAGATCCGATTTTTTTAAATGTGACCCAGGCCACTTGGATATTCCCTAAAACTGATACATATCTGAGCTTTTGAATTACAACTTCACACTGTACTGTCTCTACTGTACTTGTTTGTAATATAATCCCTGCCCACAGCAGTTGAGTAAACTTTGAGGGACAATTACACAACTGTATTGTCTCTGCTGAACTGTCTGTACTGTATCGTCTCTACTGATCTGATGAACAATTCTCCACATATGCAACAGTCACAGACAGAGATTCTAATATAGTTTTACATTTTGGAACTACAGTTCCCACAATTCTTAGGTGGATAAAAGCACAAAATGATGTTGCCATGGAATTAACTAATACTGGATTACCTTGACACAATGAAAACATTTAAATATGAATTATAAAGCAAGGTCTGAAGGTGAAGGAGAGTCTTTTTTTTGGGTGAGGATACGTTCATAGCCCTGAAGTATATGTTGAATTTGATTATAAATATGTACCATGTACTGCATTGATTAAACGATTATTTGATGAATTGCCAATTATTACATTAATCACCAACTAGTTTGATAATCAATTTCACTGGTTCCAGCTTCTTAAATCTGATTATATTCTGGTTTCTTTAGACTTTTGTAATAGTAGACTGATAGTCTTTGGGTCATGGACTGTTGATGTGGACAAAAAAAGACATTTAAGGTTTAATCTTCAGCTTTGACAAACAGTGATCAATATTTTACACCATTTGATGAACCACACGAACAACTAATCATTTCAATAATCAATAGAATAATTGACTATCAGAATAGTCATTAGTTGCAGCCCTACAGTTCACACCTTTATGAGAATGCGTGTGCTCACTGTCACAAACTGTATCTGTAAAGTTTAAGATGATGTGTCTCTATTTCTGCAGGCACTAGTAAGTCACTAAGTAAAAATTCATTCTGGTCCCTAATGAAGTTTTACATATTTAGTAGAAAATTAAAAAAAAGGGAAAATGACTGAATAGATTAAGCTGAAGCTAATCATTCCAACTTTTGGACTGTGTGTACTCACTGTCACAAACTGTATCTGTAAAGTTTAAGATGTACAGTACATCTCTAGTTCTGCAGGCACTAGTAAGTCAGTAAGTACAATTTAGTAGAAATTACAAAAAGGGATAATTCCAACATTTTGCATTCCATTTTTATACCAGAACAAAACAGCTGCAAAACATCAATAAACAAAAACAATAGGTTCGGGAAGTTTCATACATAATGATATAATTTGGATTATAATCGAGTTTTATCTTTGAACAGCACCTTGGTGTGAGTGGGTAGTGGAGGTTATCTCCAAAGACACAGGCGGCATCCGGTGACAACAGAAACGGACGGAGCGGTGTTGATGCCTTTTAGCGAAATAGTGATGCATCGACGGAGAACAGAAAGGAGAGAGAAGTGTATGGTGAAGTGAAGTGAAAGAAGAAGAAAGGAGTGCGGAGATGATGGAGTGTAATGACTCTCACACAGCCCTGTCTTCATCTCCCAAGACCTCTGGCTGTCACTGACCAGATGACATATTCCCTAATTAACAGAGCACAGCCTCCGTCTGAATGAGGCCGAGCGAAGAGTCCTACGCTGGCCTCTAAAACACGTTGCAAGTGTGTTTGACTCTTTGTAAATTGGATCATAAAGTCTATAAAGTTAAACGGGACACTTCTGACACTAGATACTACAGAATACACTGAAAAAAAAAAATCTGTATTTCTCAAAAATACATGAAAATGTACTCTGCTACTATTACTATAAAAATATATAGATTGTGAATTTACATGTTAATGTAAAAATATATAAAAAATAAATAATAAAAATAACAGGCAAATTGTGTTTAAATGTATATTTAAAAAATATTAATTATATTATAAAAGGTAATAATCAAATGTATTGGTCAAACATCTTTTTATTATATTAGACATAGATTTTACATAATGATGTGATTAAACTCAACTTAGATTTGTGTTCTTCATAGCCTCAAATTATACATTTCATGCTAAATTTAGCTAAAAAAAAATGTACATTAACTCTGGAGAATAAGTGTTTTTTTAGATGGCTATTGTTTGTTATTTTACAGCAGCTGAAATTTATCGTTTAGTTTATCTTCTTCCTCTTTGAGCTTCCTTCTATTTGGATGGAGTCCAGAGTGATAACAGGTGCATATGTTTCTGTCTAATGATCCTGCAGGAATAGACTCAGCAACTAGGATATAAACTAATACTGTTTCATCTTTCATCCCTCCATATTTTATGACACAGTTAAAGCAGCCATTTATAATGAATGAGCAGCAAGAGGAAGCACATGTTAGTGCCTGACGTGGAAATGACTCTTTTTACCTCCTTTACTGAGTCTCCTGTTTCTTTTCCTCTCTACACAACGTTTATCTCAAGATGTTAGATAAACAATATTTCTAAAAATGCCCGGCAGGTCCTGCTTGTTTCAAACAACACTAATCTAATCTGTTGAATGGTAAAAAAAAAAAAAAAATCTGCTGCAGTCCAAAGACAAATGTGGTATGTGGTTCACTGAACAATTGCTTATACTGTTGTTCTGGATCTAAAGAAAATGGCCAAAATCATTTACTTTAGCCAGATGTTTATGCTCAAGTGACATTTTTTGTTGGTCTGTTGGAATGCCTTTGCAGGATTTCCAGTTTGAAGACCTACAGTAGCTTTGATGTCTACAGTGTGGGACGGTTCATTTGCTTCTGTTTGGAAAAAAAAGAACTAGAAAGGAAGGAAGAAGAATGGAGGATTGGAGGATATAATGAGGGAGAATGGATAGAAGGAAAGAAAGTAGGGGGAAGGATAGAAGATGGAGAGGAGAAGAATGAGGTGAGGAAGAATATGGTGAGGGAGAGAGGAAGGATGAAAGGAAATAAGAAAAGAAAGAAAGGAGTAAACGAAGGAGGAAGGACCGAAAAAGAAGGGAGGGAAATAAAGAAGGAGAGAGGGAAAGGAAGAAGGAAAGACTGAGAAAGAAATATAAGAAGAAGGAGTGAAGCAAGGAGGAAAAAAAGGAGGGACAGAGGAAAGGATTGAAAATGTATAAAGAACATATATAAAGAAACTTTTCCCTCTGGGTCTCAGTAGGACATGGATGATTTCACATCATTTTACAAGTAGAAATACACAGTTTTATGCCAGTCAAATAGTCAAATTCCAGTCTACACCCTCTCAGTTATCCTGTATGCATGAGTTATGTTTTGTGAGGTCACAGTGACCCTGATCTCATTTGAAACTAAATGTAAGGTTTGATATTTCCTACACCTTAATGTCTTGAGAGTTTCCCAAAATGAACAGGCAACGTTGAATCAGTGAGGTGCATAAAAGCTCAGTGAGCTGCTGTGTGTGGAAATAAAGGATCAATAATAACCAGCTGTAGCTGGGAGCATTAACTTGTTCGCTGCTAAAGCTAAGATTCTGGTTTCAGATACAGGCATCTGATGGAAGTACAAAGCAGAAGCACATATGAAATGTTATTACTCAAGGGGAAATTAGACGTTTGTAAAGTCATTGTGTAACGTTACAGGGAAAGTGGAAAAACCCACTGTGCTGTCCACACTCCAGTTCACATTAAATCCAGACAATATAAAACACATGCATTATCGTTTCCAAAAAGCCACAGGTCCTCTTTAAAATGAACTTTACTAAAAAAGTTAAATAAACCTAGAGAGAACATTGAGAAATGGTTGCCACTTTCCTTAATTGTACGTGGAAATGCTAAAATTAAAACGGTCACTTTGCCTAGATTTTTATATTCATTTCAGAATATTCCCATTATCATTAATAAATCATATTTCAAGTCAATTGACTCAATATTCTCTTCATTTGTGGATATAAAGCACACAGAATATCAAAGAAGCTCTTCTGTTTCCTTCTCCTAAAGTCTTTATAAAATCATTTCATTTTCTTGACTGTCCAGAAGATATGGTTCAAAATTATATAAAAAAAAATGATCTTCTTGCCCTCTGTTGTAGATATGACATCTAGAGAATAGGATCAAAAAGGTACAATGTCTATAAAATATCTAATATATAAATATATAGGGCTTATATATAATACATACATATATAAACAAGCAGTTTGACATATTTAAACAACTACAAGTGAAATTCTTGCTTCCTAGAACTCAATTTTTTAGATATTTACAACTGAGAAATTGTGTCTGGGAGAATATTATTTCCTTTGAAACATTACCAGTGTATAAATCACTTGAGATGTCTGCTGGGCCCCGGGGGACACACACTTTTACTGTTGGAATTTGTGTCTATAGTCTAGGACGTTCAAGAGAGCTCAACTTTCAAAATAAAACAAACTTGGGAGAAAGAGCTAAATGTTGAAATTGAGGATAACGTCTGAGAGGAATAAAAAAACTCTGTTCAGTTCAGTTCACACCAGGCTTCAACTAATTCAATACACAGTAATACACAGATTACACAGACTACAATACTCAAAGGCTAAACTGCAGAAATGAACTGAATGAACTGAAATTAAATGGTCTGGCAACATGCAGAAGCTTTTTCAGAATCTAGAACCAGTATTGCTGTAAACCACAACCCAATATCTGGGTTACCTCCCTCTATTTAGTCTTTGATAGGAATTACTATGACTGACTAGTACTGCTGCCCATATTTATTTATTTGATACGTTTTAAAAAATATTTTTACTGTATTATGTTATTTTTGGTGGATATTTATTACATTTACAGGAATAACTCAGCTGAGGACTGAGAAAAGACCCCGACCGTCCCTGTTTTTGCCAAATATATATATATTGTCTGCGGAGCCTGAAGAGACGCAGTGCGCTCATAATCAGTTTAAAGGCTGCAAAAATATGAAAATTGATGAACTTGGTCTTGTGAACCTTCAGTAGTGACCCAACTCTCACAATTAATGTGAACGTGTAGTTAACGAGAAGTTGAATTCGCTCCGACTTCTCATGCAGATACATCAGGGTAGAAAACTGATCATTTAAGAGGTAATAGTCACATGTGTGTGTAGATGATTCTTCGGATGACTCACATATGAAATGAGTTTGCACAGGGAGAACTGTCACACTAGAAACATTGTGGCGAAGTGACCCAAGATTGTCCCGTTTAATTAAATTAACCCGTTCCTGTGTCACTGATCTCCTGTGAGGAACAGTCAGCACACTTCAAATTAATTCAGTAATTTTGTGGTGGACTATAATTAAACAATTAAAATTGTATATTGGGCAGAGCTAATGCAGAAAGGCTGCAAGAACTGAAACTGATCTTACAGATCATTGAATTATATCTATATTAAAACTGTTCAGTTCAAACAGATGAAAGAGAAAAAAAGGAAGAAGCCATTAAGATAAATACATAAAAAACAACACTTTTTGAAAGTTGTATAATTATAATCCACCACAAAAATGATTTGATTCATTTGAAGATTAAGCTCACACTTGGATGGAATGACAATTCTTCCTCTTTCTCCTTCACTCTAAATGGAAATTTATCTGTGAAGTGAGCCTACCATTGTTTGAAGAACAGACTTTACCATATGTGATATAATATAATGAGTAAACAGTCTGGGGCCCACAGTGAATCTCCAGGTTAACCCCTAGTGTGTCTCCCTCTCTGTATGGCTATGACATCAATGGCATGAATGATGTAAAGGTCGTGACCCTCTCTGCTGTGACGTAGCATCACTCTCAATCAGAACATCCAGGTTTGGCTGTAAGAAGTTATCGGGACAATTGCAGATTTTTCTGTGACTGTTTACTGGTGCAGTTAGTGAGGAAGCGAGCACAGAGTATAAATTATTCACTGACCAACTTTGAATTTCATTGTGTTGAGATAACTGCTGTTCACTGCTGTGGGGGCCGATGAGGACAAAGACGATCAGCCTGCAGACATGAGACTGGAAATCAGAGCGACTTGTTTTTATGTAAAATATAAAAGTTTAAAAGAAAATAAAAAGAAATCAGAGTAAGCTGCTCTAGAACAGACAAAGTATCTATCTAGAAAAGAAGGCAGCATCTGTCAGTTTGTGGCTCGCGTATCTTTTGTTAGATCAAAATCAGCTTTCGGATATAGCTTTAGCATGGTATGTTGGTGCGTATCCTATTTTGAGTTATTTTTTGGATGGATATTCAAAACATCATTATTATCATTAAAAGTTATACTTCCTTCCTCATGTTTCTTCCCAGCACTTTCACTACTCAAAGCTTCGTTGTCCCATTTCTTCTGAACATGCAGCCAATGTAACAAAAGTATTTTAACATCTCTCAAAAACCATACAATAAGATATTAGCCCGTTTAGCTGCTACTTTATCCCTCACGCCAACAAAGGTCTTACTCCAAGGTGCATTTACAGACCATCAAGAAATCCCAGCACTGTCACCTAACAGAACAGAATCTGGGCCAAAACTCATTCATTCATAAACACATATAACAGTACAACAGGTAGTTACACTACACAGGGAAAAGTACAAAGTAAGAGATTTATCACAAGTCTGGTTTTACTCGGCCTATCAACACAAATTCAAAACTGATATGTAGATAGAGATCCGCACTTTAAACATAAATTGTAGCCACTTTCTCACAATAACTATATTTGCATGTCTCTCCTTATCTCAATGTGTGTCCATATGTTAACCCACAGAAACAACAGGGGGGCGGACTCTGTCAGTTATTAAATCGTACTCACAGTGAAGTTTTCTCCTCCAAAATGATGATCTTCTTTCAATCTTTACTGTGCATTTCAATCACGGAGGCTACAATTAGTACCTATAAACTTTAATTAATAAGGTTAAACCTAAGCTCAGACCCTTCTTCTATATATATCTTTGAGGACAGGTCATAGTGCCTTATTTAGATGATGCAAATATTGCATCTTAGTGAATGGCTGAGTTTAGGAGAGTCACAATGCCAATTAGAAGCCAGTGAAAGACAGCGCCGGGTGTAAACAGAGAGCACATGCTTCCTTCCCCATAGTTCCTGAAATACTTCTAGGTGTAGTCAGAGTCACTTCTTGATCCTCTTATTTTCCTCTTTTCTGACTTCTTGAAATGTCTGTGTTACACAAAACAACCATAAACAACTTCCAAACAATTTCCTGTGCATTTTAGAGACGACTGTTCTCACTGCAGCGGACTGATCAGGGTTCAGTAGTTTCTTCATCAGCCACTCAAAGCCTAAAAATTAATTCAGATTTTCTCCAAAATCCCTCATACAAGCATTGCTCTGATTTATTCACACATACACATATGAGAGCAGGCAGAAGACACAGGAGGAAGAGCAAGGAAGACACAGTGAGGAAGATGCAGTGAGATGTGTTATGTCTGTCGCTTTAAAATCCACAATTTTCAACTATTTTCACAGAATCACCTTTTCATGTCCTCAGCGGAGCTTCACCTTCAATCATCCATTATCTTTCCTTCTTCTATATCCTCTCAGTGATATCAGGCGGGACTTTACACTCCTCCAGTTTCTGTCAGGTTATCCACACTTCAAAAATGATGTATAAAGGGTCATCTCACAAGAAAAATAAAGGAACTAAGTATTTTGTTTTGAAAAAAATGTTTAGTGAATTTTAGAAATGAAAATTTGACCCAAAACTCACTGTTTCACATAGTTTGTAGTTTGTCTGCCATGTTTCTGCTCAGGATCAGAGTGAATGACATTGTGCATGTCAAACACAGACACTTGTCAAACACATCTTCCTGCCTGTTCCCCTGTAAATATCACATTGCACCAGGTGTTGCACCTTCGACCACCTCTGAGCCCTTAACATATCAGTGTGCTGTCTTTGCACCGGTCGAGGCCCGGAACGCTCCCTCTGGTGCAGCTTTCATTGCAGCTGTCATTGCTGCTACAGGTCACAGGTACTGGGCATCAAAATATAGCCGTGTGTCTGCGTACATGACATCAGCTCAACATCAGCTTCTCTCTCCTTTTATCAGCCAGGAAAAGAAAGAATGAACAAACCCTGTCTCTTCTGTGACTCCAAATGCATCATGTTAATGTCAGCTTCAGTGACTCTGGATAGAGGACAGAGAAGGAGCTGACATCATGTACATGACTTTCAGATCTGTAGTCTTTCTAATTACATGTTTTCATACTTAAAGTTTTACAACAGCGTGTGAAGAGAAAGTAAAGAGGAGTCATTGGTTTAATTATAGTTCTGTAGACACTAACAGTTATAAAAAAAGGGGGTTCAGATCGAAAAATGTGGACATTTTTCTTTAAACTCTATGAACTGCAGCTTTGCTTTAGCACAGAGAACAACTTCCTGAACCGTGAGTTTATGCTGATGAGCAGCAGCTGTCTCGCAAACCGAGTTATTTATATTAGCTGATAAATTAAAATGTCATAGTTTGGGTGATGTAATTAAAAGTTACACGACCAAAAACAGCCCAGTGTGTTAGCTGTTCACTGGGCTGGAGCCTGCAGACACAGTCGCTAAAGTGTGCTGTCAATACATCTTCCACACGTCCTTTCCTCTGTTCGCTGACTTTATCAAATACAAAAACATTCAGAACTAAACCAGACAAAACAGACCATTAGCACTGAATCAATAACAACAACCAATGAAACAACACAAGTCAAAGGGACAAACCAATCATATCATGGCAGTCTGCCTTTCTGTTCATCCGTTCAATGCATGTTCAATATGTTATTTATACTGTAAGATTTGTTGCTTATTTAAAAGGCCCAGCATGTAATTAAAGTGTGTAGAAACAAATACAGCTGTGTTATATATGTTGTGAGTTCTCCCAAATGTTCCCAACACTTTTTAACCTGAGAAATTGCTTATTTTAACATTAATTTTAATCTAAGGAAAGGACGTAACATGGCTACCTCTGTGTGTATGTGTTAACATGATGCTGATTATAATTGACTTATTATTGAGTATTAGGTATTGTGATACATTTTTTAGATCTTGGTAGTATTTGAACTATTGTTGAAGGAAGGATTTTTGTCAACAGTGCAACTTGATAATAGATATCTACATTTTGAGTGGTCGTAATTCCAGTTTAAGATATATATAACATAATTTTGCCTTGATGAAACTTAATTTAAGGTATCTGAAAAGGGACATGCAGATACCTTTAACTGTAAAAGATATCTTGAACTGGAATTATGTCTAGTCAGAAACAAATTGTAAATATCTCAAACTGTAATTACTACGTAATTCAGTTACAGATATACCTACTTTTCATAGTGGATACCTCAAAATGAATTGACACATACACATGAATGGCAAAAGTGATGTCATTTGTCCTTGGGAGGTTGAAGAAAATAGATATGGATATCTGTAATGTTCTTTTTGACTAGGCAAAACTAAATTAGAGATATCTGCATATCCACACTGACTTTTAAATGTTAAAATGGCTTGCCATATGGCATTAGCCTGGCAGCACACCAAACAGAAACAGACTCAGTGTGTGGTGTGTTTGTTTAGCAGAGAGACGGACCTCCAAGCATAAAAACCTCCTGAACAATGAACACAGAAGGAATCCTGACTGGGAGAAGACAACTTCTGAAGCCATGCTGCTTCGAGACATTACCAACTCCATCTTTCCTTAGCATTTTATATGTGCGACTCCTAAGAGCAGAAAAATACATATTGTATTCAGCAGATTACCTGATTATTCGGCTCCAGCAGACCCCTGCAACCCAAAAAGTGTTTGTTTGGTAAAAGTATTGTTTGGTAACTTTTTTTTTTTACTCTGACGATCTTACCCTGATCATTACGATCACAATCCTTTTTCTCAAGTGCTGAAAAGGTAACAGCTATTTTTTCTTAGGTGTTTTTTAAGTGTCTTGTGCTGCATGGGTCTAGTCCCACATATGTATGTACAGTATGTTTCCTATTTATTATTGCCATTTTTTATTTTTATTTAATTTTTATTTTGAGGTCTGGTTGAGTGAAACTACATGCG
The DNA here is from genome assembly GCA_030544235.1 of Lepturacanthus savala. Taxonomy (NCBI): domain Eukaryota; kingdom Metazoa; phylum Chordata; class Actinopteri; order Scombriformes; family Trichiuridae; genus Lepturacanthus; species Lepturacanthus savala. Next base: position 21,731,554 of record CM060465.1, read on the forward strand.
TTTCTTTAACCCTAACCCCAAGCAGTTTCTTGGCATTTGTTGCTTCTGTCATATTTTTACTCACTATGGGATCATTTTTCACTGCACCTACAGATCCTGTAAATCCTGCAGCTCTGTGGAAACAGCACAATTGTGGCCAGGAGTAGGAGGAAGTCAAAGGTGTGTTTTGTGCAGCATAATAGTTATAATTCCATGAATCATAGAAACATCAATTTTAAAAAATGCTATATAAATTAAATTTCTTCCTAACGATGTGGGCTCTACATCTGCATCTTGAACTCCACATAATGTAAACAGATTTTTTTTTTTATTTTATGTACTCTCTACTCCTTTAAAAAACAATTCATAAGTTACAATAACTTGAATTTAATTTTAAATCAATTCAAACAGAAATTTAAGTTAAATTGCACAACAAAACTATTCTACCCCAAAGGGCAGTGATCTCTTCTTTTTGTCCTTTGTTTTCTCTCGTTCTCTTTTATGTTTATTACATAGGTACAACACACACAGGTACAACACACAACACATATGCTATTTGTTGTGATGTGTTCTAACTTAAAAGGTTCTAAATCAATACGTTACTGTTTAATCTTCCAACCCTGCATTTCATTAAGCGGTGGCACCAGGTAGGATATAGGAACTAACCCATTTTTTTTTTCATTTTTTCTCATGCTCTTGTCACATACTGGAAGTCGTCCATGAAGAAGCGAACACGTCATCATACAGGACACATCTGGCTGTGGACAAACTAATAGAAACACAGCATGTCTCCATTTATGTCCATCGCAGTCAATATCCATGTGCATCTGTTGCAGCAGTTTGGTAATCACACACTGCAGCTGAGCTCACTTGAACAGTGAACTCGGAATCTGTTTGATACAGCCTTTTATTAATTAATCACTGTGATCAGGCGCTCTCTTTAATCTTTAAGCTTCTCTGACTATAGGAAACCAACTTATCTAACGCACAGCAGACTGCACAGTCCGCCTGCAAATCCCATCGCACAGAATGAACACACCACCTGAGGTTTTACATCTGAACGATTACCATCTTGCACCCCTGAGACAGGGAGGGGAAAACAGCATTGATTCAATTAACTGGGATTAATGGGCTACCATCCAGCTCCAGACACCTTGAAAGACACCATGTGAACATACACTCCACACTTCATTCACACAGAAAACGCTGAGGCTGGACTTTGCTTAATTATGGACAATGGTGTGTGATTCATGCACTCCATTTGATATGAACAGTTGACTTTAATTTGTGTGGAAATGACATGTTGTCAAGGTAATTGAAGCAGAAACCTGAGGTGTGTGTTGTGTGGGTAATCCGTCATACTATAAAATAGGGTTGAGCTGATTACTTGAAACGAGTATCCAGTACGGATAATGTACTTTTTTACAAATATGAATATCGGCAAACCTGTTGATAGCCATCAGTTTTAAAGCTACAGATGAAGATGTTGTTATCAAATAAACCTAGATGTCCTTGAGGGAAATACTAAATAAAGCTATTTCTAGCTTGTTGGTTCATGCAAAATCTTGTTTGAGCTCACCTCACAATTCCAAGCATTTCTGAATACACAAAACCTTCATCATATTCATATCCATATGCATAAAACTGAGTCTTTTATTTCAAAAACTATGTCCATAGCTTATTTTCTGTTAACATGTGATAACCACTGGGGTGTTTTATTTTGAAAAGCATATCTTTGATATTCCTGTTTCCTATTTCTTGATTTTCCTGTTATGATACTTAGCATTTTGGGCTTTTATTTTGAAAACTACTGCATGTGTAGGTAGCCAACTAGCCAATCACGGGAAGGCATAGGATTAAAAATAGCCTATTGCTATGGAAACATATGCCCAGTGGCAGGAGTCATGTTTGTATGGCAAGCTGTTTTAACATTTAAAATTCAGTCTGGATATTTGTTTCAGATATCTGTAATTAGGTTCTGCTTAGTCAAAAAGAATGTTTGAGATCCACAACTACAATCTTCCAGGGACAAACAATGTCACTTTTGCCATTTACGTGTATGGGGTTTGTGATTACAGATATCTACAATTCACTAGAGATATCCAAACTGGAAATTATGGATATCTGTAACTGAATAACAAATAGTACTAATCTACAATTATCTACAATTTGATAATGACTAGATTAGGGAAATTATGTATATCCTGTCTGTAAACATGTTTATTTCTGATGAAAACTTGAGCATTGTAACATGTTGTCTATGGGATTGATTCTTCTGTAACCAGCCAGTTTTGTCACTTCCATACTGGACTCCCTGCTTAGGGAATAATATCACGATCAAAACATCATGGCCATGACACAGATATGAATCCTATAGGAGTTGCAACTCTCCATGTTATTTGTCTGTTGGCAAGTGTGGATACGATCATGGAACCAGATACTTTCAGATCTGAACAGTTCGCCATCATCAGTACATCTGACGAGTCACACTCGCACCAGCCAAGCGAGGAGATATCTCCCACGTCGACCTAGTTACAGAGATCAATTTACAGCTGACTAAATATCTACGGTATAACAATGTTCTCATGGTAAAGATTCCAGCACACAAAGAGCTCAAAATCCTCTGTTTCCTCTGCCTCAAGGAAAGGACTGCAGTGAAGTGATGAAGAGAGAGGCTGACAGAGACACAGACAGGACTGAAGAAGAGAGAAAGTGAATTAGTGACAGGGAGAGATGTGTACTTCTAACTGCTTTAAATTGAGTAGCTCTGAGTGCTGAGACTTGGAGAAAGTTATGGTTCATCTGCAGAGAACCCTGGACCTGAATGTGTAAAGAGCTGCGAGGCTATAATCGCTGGTCAGTGGCCACTGGCAGCCACTTCACATTCAGCATTTGCCCTCATTGCCACAATGAACTCTGACGTTTCTTGAACTCTTCATTCTGACCTATTACTTATTAGCAGAGGAAAATAAAAGCAACACTCAGTTTTCCTTTCAGCACTTAAACCATGTGCACAAAGAGTCACAACTCTCTTGATCCTATTACTCATACACATACATATTCCTACAGTTCCAAGCAGCAGAGACTTGAGTGTTTCAGTGATAAACTTCAGACTTTCAGATCAGAAATGGGATTCAACACCTTTTACCCTCAACTGGCACCAATTCACCACCAGACACAGGACCCTTAGAGAAAAAGCTGGTATATATCCAGACTGCTTTTCTCCAGTCAATCTTTCTCAACTTATTTCAACGATTTCTTCAACCAAAACATCAACTTGTCTTTTGGACCCTAAACCAACTGGACTGCTTAAGGACGTTTTCTATGTTGGCACTTCCTTGTTGGATATGCTCAACATGTCCTTATTATCTGGTTATGTACGACAGTCCTTCAGAGTAGCTAAAATTAAACTTCTTCTAAAAAAAAAAACTGCACTTGACTCAGGTGCTTTAGCCAACTACAGACCTATCAACCTTTCTTTCTAAGGCTACGTTTAGACTGCAGCCTGAAGTGACCCAAATCTGTTTTTTTCAACCCTATGTGACCTGTATCTTATCTTTTAATGACAGCCTGAATGACACAAATCCTATTTTTTCATGACCTAGGCCACTTGGATATGTCCAAAAACCGATACATATCTGATCTTTTGACATACGACTTCAGCCAGGTAACGTTCATCCGACCTATGCATCATCATATGTATGTGTTTTTTTTGTGTGTGTGTGAGTATGAAGATATGTGCTTGCATGTGCAGGACACTTCTGGGGCACTTAATTGTGAATATATAGGATCTTGCTGAAAAATCTGATTTCACAAAAAAGTCAAAATTGAGCCTCAAGCCCTGAGATCCTGGTGAAAACAGATGCCACACAGCTGTGATTTCCTACATAGCAGTCAGGATTTAGAGGGAATCATAGCACAGAGACACTGGTGAAGGTTTCAAATGGCTTCCTCAATGCATCAGACAAAGGACTCATCTCCATACATTTTTCTGTTAGATCTCAGTGCTGCAACAGTTATATTTTACATTCACACACACACACACACACACACAGTACAGCACCCCCAGTGCTGCTCCATCTGCGTATGAACGTGTGTGAATGACCAACTCCTCCTGATGTGTGGTCAGCAACACACATAGCAGCCGTCACTGTCAGTAAATGAATGTGTGTGGATAGCTTAATGGACATTTGTTGTGTAAAGTGCTTCGAGTGGTCAAAAAGACTAGCAAGCTGTGATACACATGCAGTCTATGTTCCATTTATCATTTAGAAGGAAAAACACTAGAGGTCCTAATGGAAAGTGATGGATGAGGACACACTGTACAGCACAGAACACACAAACATGCAGCATCTACTGAACAAACAGGTGTTGCAGCAAAGACATTCTGTAGCAGCTTCTCTGCCACAGTGTCTCTGCAAAACTTTCTGTCTGACTCGGCCTCTGTTACACACTGTGCATTTTAACGCGGCACTATATTCCTCTGCACCCTCCTTTGCAGAACCACGGCAGCACGACTCAGAGGATCGTCCTGCATCTTAAAGGGGCAAGGTGTAACTTTGAGGAATTCCTTCTCGACAGCAACACCTTGCGGTGGCTTTTTCAGTGGAGCTCACCCACACCCGAGTGTTTGTTTTATTTAACGTTATAGTTTTCATAAAAACACAAAATATCTCTAACTTTGTGTTTCCACCGTGCTTCAAAATGCAACATGTCTCTCTCCACTGCTGTAGCTCTCTCACACACACATATACACACCAACCCGGCTCATAAGCCTGTGAGTTGCGATGTGTCGGATATCTTTTTTGGACTAATTTACCACAAAGAAGGAGCACAAAGAAGATGAACTATGTGCTGCTATCTCTCTGGTGTAGCCAGTTTCCTGCTGCTTTTATGAGGAAATAATATGGGTTTTAACTGTCTGCATGTGTATGTGTGTGTGTTGGGACTCGTTATTGCAGCTGTTGTGTTTGCGGTGGCCTCACTGGTTGTCTCAGTAGCTGAAGAGCTAACATCTGCATGCTGATAAGCTGGTGTTCGTGGTGGGTGTCGGTGTCATTTGTTGAGGTGGCGGCAGACAGGCACACAAGAGCAGGCACATTCTTCAACCAGAGCACTTCACATAAAAGTCGTTCCAAAGGCTGTTATAGTTGACTGAGAAATCCGGGGAGGGTCTCGTTTCTTACAAGCCATCGCATCATAAAGAGTTACAGCTTATTAATTGCTTCACAAATGTTACACACAGTCTCTTTAACACTTAGACAGGTGTCCGCAGTGGTTTGCAGTCAACAAACACACTGTTAACTTAAAATAAACCTTCTATACGGACGGATGAATGAATGATCTTTAGTGCTGTTACATTCAATGAAATTTCAGTGGCTCCTCTCAATTGACAACAATAAAGAGATAAATAAATACAGGCAAATATAAAACTACACTGATTAAAAAAAAAGGTAGCAGCAGCACAGCAGCATAAAATTGCAGCATAACATTCCATATCATAATAAAAGTGCTCCTCTGCAGTAAAGTGCATGCTCTGCTTAGTGCTGTTTGTGAGTTTCAGTCCAGATCTTGGGTATGAAGGGAGGGTCAGAAAACTGCTCCTCGTTTGTTGGTGTAGACAAGGGGTGTCAAACATGCGGCCTGGGGGCCAGAACTGGTCCGCTAAAGAGTCTGATCCGACTTTGTACAACGGATGACTGTTCAAAGTGTCATAAAAGCTCCTATTTCCTCAGAGAAATGTGAAGTCAATGAACACCTTTCAGTTTTGTTTTGTAGATGGTTTGTAAGGCAGGAGATAACTACACCTTCTTCTTAAAAAAAGTTAATTAGTTATTCAGTGAGTCAATGTTTTGAATTGCAATGCAACATTAGACTGACTGAATATGGAATAACTGAGACATATTTTTGAAATTGCACTTTTTTCCATTTTTTTGTTATCTCTCCCATTTTGTTATTTGAAAGTTAATTGTGTAAATATTCATAATGCCTCTGTTTACATTGAAAGGGGAGAAATTTTGTAGGTGTTATTTTATATGTACATTTTTACTGGTCTGTCCCACTTGAGATTAAATTGTGCTTTATGTGGCCCATGAACTTTTGAGTTTGACACTACTCATGTAAACGGCAGTGGGGGCTATTGTCCATTATGATGCTTTTGGCCATCTTCCTCCAGTGTATGTATAGATGCCGTCCAGGCTTGGGATCTCCATCCCTGCGATGGGCTAAGCTGCCTTCACCCGTGGGTCTTCCTGCTCATCAGCTGTGCAGCAGGCATTGACCTCAGCGGGTCAACTAAACTGGATGCTCTCCATTCTGCCCCTGTAAAAACTGAGCAGCAGCTTCTCATTCTCATTTCTGGGTGCCAGACCTGACCTTCTGCAGTCAGAAAGAAAATCCATGACCCAGGAGCACATTACGGAAGGCCCAGTTTGATGCAGAGATAACAAAATAAAATGCATCTCCTCATAATTAAACTATAATAAATAAATACACATAGTATATTATCAATGGGAAAAGATTGATCAACATTTGAAAATAGCAGTTTTTGTAGCTGTTATTCTGCAACCTGTTTGTTTTTATTAATTTTCAACTCAAGGACAGTAGAAGGTAACGTGACTGTAGCTGATACTTTCTACAGTGCTGACTTGACCAAATGAGAAATGAAGCAAACGAGGCAATTTAATTCTCCTTCATTTAGTTTACCTCCATTTAGTCCTACGCACAGCAGAGCAGGAAGTCCCTCCCCCTTCACAACCCTCAACAAGGCTGTTTCCAGCATTTTCCAGAGCAAAGACTGCAGGAGAGATGCTAGATGTACACGTCCTTTTACACAGGTGTGGCAGCATTTTAGCTTGTCTAAGGCCTGGACATCCTCTCTAACTGATGTGCACACACCACGGAACAAAATGGATGCCACTAATATGCATGAGAATTACGAAAAAAAACCATCAATAGAAAATCATTTGTTCGTGTTGCTATAAAATATATGAATCATTAAGGGCAGATAGTCTAAGCCTTTGTGAATCCAGCCTGCTACCCCAGCACAGCACTTCATTATTTCATTTGAGTCCTCCTCATCAGGTGCTCTTTTTTAATTTAGCTTCTATTGTGTTTGATGTAATTGTGTTTTACTATTAGAGAAGCCAAAAGACAAATTTCCTCTTTTGTATGTAAAAAGCAGACAAAGTATTTTCTCTTCTATTTCATGTAATGATTACCCAACAGTTAGTCATAATTGTCATGATAATTGAGTGTGATTAGGTGCTTTGGTAACGTTAGCAGGAGCTGCCACAACGTGACCTGCACCTTTCTCTGGTGGGTCAGTCAGACCAGAGATCACATTGACATTGATTAAAGCCTTGTCTATGGTACTAACTACTTATTTCTAGATGACTATGATTTTCACAGAGTTGATTTTTGAACTCAGCCTGAATATTTTTGCATCTGCCTGTCCCTTTGGTTGAGTGACTTTTGCTCTTAAGGCTCCTCTTAAATTTTAAAGACTATTTGTTATCTGCTTCTGGGTCTTCCCCCTGAAAACAAAAGCCTGGCAGAAGGCAGTAAGCTACAAGTGGGAGTAATGACCACCACACACAACAACATAGCCAATGTAATTAAAAAAGAGGATTGAATTACCTCTATCTTAAATGTTGGTCAGTTTAGCACTGTAGAAAGCATCATCTACAGCCCAAATGCATGTGACCTCCAATTGCTTTTGAGTTAAAAAAAAAAATAATAAATACTGCCAATTCTGCTGAATAGAATCCTGCTCCATCAAAACAGCCATAATAAACACACCCATACTTTGCAACAACTCCCATTAAAATATTAATCCAATTTTGAAAATGTCAGGATAGGAACAAACTAAATTAGCTAATGTTAGTTCAGTGAGGTTAAATTTACATTATGATCACGGTCTGCTTAGTAAAATGAATATTGGCAAAAAAAGTGGCATCATGATGTGTTAAAATGTAATACAGCTGTTGACAAGAAATGTGAATAAATGGGTGGGAAATGTTTTTGATTTCCAGCAATATGAAAATTAATGGATAAGACTCTTATTACTCATCACCTTTCAAATAATATTGTGAAATTGCGTTGGAGTATGGGTCACTGTCTGGCAGTGTTGGGCATGTTACTTTGAAAAAGTAATCAGTTACAGTTAATTCTCCCAAAAAGTAACTGAGTTACTCCATTGTAAAAGTAACTATTACCAAGAAAAGTAACTATTGCATTCCCTTTTTTAAGTTTAAAAAATGTACTTGGATTTCCTGAGGGTCTGTGAACATGTGTTGGAGTAAGACGCTGCAGTTAATGAAAGCAGGAAAGACACAGCAACTTTTCTCACTAATTTAGTTATTTGGGTGTTGGCTACGGCCACAGAAACCTGTGTTAGTATGAGGAATAAAATAGCAGCTAAACCGTAATAACTTAACTGGGTGGTGGACCAGAAACACGTAGTACACTTCATTCACCCATTCACACATTGATGGAAGTGGCTGCCATACAAGTTGTCACCAGCTCTATCAGAAGCAATCTTGGTATAAGTATTTTGCCCAAGGACACATCAAGATGCAGCTCAGAGGAACCAGGAATCAAACCGCGATCCTCCGACAGGTGGAAAACTGCCTCTACCTCTCTCAGCCTCCCGCAGATCAGATTACAGCACTGTGCAAATACCACAAGAGAACTACACAATCAGAGCAATCAACATGGCGCAGCATATAACCCAGTGTCATAGTGTCAAGTGTAATAATTCTATCAGCAGGATATTCCTTAAAGTAGACATAAGCCACTATTCCTTAAAAAAAAGAAAAGAAAAAAGGAGGCAAGGCAAAAAAAGTATTGTGAATCCAGCATTTTGATTTGAGTTTATCATTATAATGATTTCTAATGAATCGAATCAGCACTCAGAATGTACTTTATGTTATTAATCACATCCCATTGAATACACTTTAGATTTTTCCTTCTCAAATTTCATTTGTGTTTTCAGTTTTACATCGGCTCACACTATATCACATCCTGTCACAAGGATGATAGACTGGAATCTGACGAGTGATCCAAAGCTCAGAACAGTAACTGCATGAGCCATGTCTGAACCAATAACCCTGTGTGCTTTTCAAGGAATTCAGAATGTCTTTTTCCCCCCAGATCATTGCCAACCTAACCTTTCACACGTATTAGCTGCACTGATGTTATCCATCTATCCATCAAAAGCTGCTCGGTAATAGATTTCTACACAAAGTAGTCAGGCTCTTTTTTTAAAAGAATAAATTAAAGTAGAGGATGAGCATTGTCTCAACTTCACTGTGTAGAATAGCTCAGCAATGCGAGTTAACAGGTGACACTGCGACTCTGTTGGACATAATGTCCAGACAACTGATAAATTAAATGAAAAGTTGAAAGTAATGGGTGCAGATGCTTCCACATAGGTGCACTGCATGGTACAATTAAGCAATTAACATCTAATTATGATCTAGAGCGAAAAGGCCAAACAGTTGATTCTGACTTTGTATCAAGATTTTTCCAATACCAATCTGCTTTTAATAAAATACATTACTATTACTGCTACCCTCAACATAATATAGATCATGTGCTGCATTATTTATTGATTTTCTGCATTATTAATTGACTTGCCCCATGCATTTGATATAGCTGACCATAGCGTATGGATTTACATGCTCCATCTTGGTTCGCTAACTATTCGTTTGCTAGAACACAATGGGCCTGATCCAATATGACCCCAAAAAAAGGAGTACTGAACTGGATGTGCATTCTAACAGTGTGTGTCTGGTTGATAGTTGACGGCAGGTGATTTACTAAGAACAATTGTGGGCCCCTCTTGGAGCTACCACCTTATCGTGGTGGAGGGGTTTGCGTGTTCCACTGACCCCAGAAAGTATGTGGTTGAGGGCTTTATGCCCCTGGTAGGGTCACCTATGGCAATCAGGTCTTAGGTAAGGAACCAAACAAAGCCCAGCTCAAACCCCCTTAATGAAGAAGAAAAACAGCAGAACCAAGCAGGATAGCGGCCATGCTCCAGCAAGGTGCTTGGACGAGATGGGACCAGACAGAACTATGGAAGTCAGAACCAGCCAGACTCAAGTTATTGATTCAATCAGTGTATGATGTACTCCCATCATACACTGACTGGAGCCCATCCAAGCCCGCCTCGGCCTTATCTGGAGCTTGTTGGAGTCTAAATGCCTCCACCAGGTACAGATAAGGCCTGTTGTGAACCTATTGAGGTGGGCTTCAGGGGTTTCCCGTGGGAATCTCTACACTGGGCACTCGGTTCCTTTGGATTAGAGGGTTGCAAGAGAGAAAATCCATCAGTGATGCTGCTGAAAACACTTCAAGGCGGCTGTGGATCGAGAGGGCAGATCCATGGTATAGCACTGCTACTAAAGTCAGGGACTGATCGCCTGGGTCACCTAGGAGAGGGTGTCTGATGATCTGAGACCCAAAACTCACTATGACCCTGGGTTTATCACTATGGATTTGTCTGAGCTGCACCATTAGGGTGTATGAAATACACAAAATATGAAATGAAATACACAAATAGCTGTTTGGATCACAGGAGCCAGAGGGAACAATCCTGACACCATCAGACACTTATTGTAACCCACAGTAGCAAATGTTTAATCAAGGAGATTTGCTGCTTTCAATATTGTTAAATGTAAAAAAAAAAAATGTTTTTCATTATGCCCATGTGTTTGCACAGAGTTGGTAAGACAAGATGTTCAATTCACTGCCATCTTTGCTTGGGATACAAGTCAGAAAGAAATTAATATTATTATTGTATAACTGTCTGATTTGATTTCTTAAAACGACTATAAATCCTGAAAGATCAAGCATGAAAAAACATTATACATGTCTTGTGTTTGTCTTTGATCTGTCTTAAACATTTGCACTTAATTTGATGTGATATATAATGCATATATATATATATATATATAATCATACGATTAAATAGTTCTATCCTGATGGGGGTTCTCTCTCCTGGATGACACTACCTCCATCTATAAAGAGTCACTGACTGATGAGTATGAAAATGCTGTGGCCTTCACAGTCACCAGATGAGCATGTGTTAGATGGCACCCAGAACCATCCTCAAAACACCAAATGAGGGAAAATCTTTCAGAAGAACGATTCAGAGACTTGTAGAATCAATGCCAAGGTGCACTGAAGCTGTTCCAGCATGTGCTGATTCAACAGAACACACTCTGTGCTGCTTTTTCCTGTAATTTGTCACTGGGCTGTCAATGTGTAATTGAAAGAGGGACAGTTTGGATTTTACGACATTCAATTTTGTGAAATACATACCAGTAGTATAGTAGATGCAAAACTGTTTAATGAGTCCCCTGGCTGGAAATCTCCTCTGGTATTGGGTGGAGAGAAAGTCCTCGGTGTCTGTTCTATATCTGTCTAACAAAGCTCTGCGTCTGTATATTCAGGTTCATACATACATCTTGTAGAGGAAATATATTTTTACTGTTATTATTATTATATATTATTACTTTTGGAGTCAGGCATGTTGAGTTATTGCTGTTAGATTTAGGTGAGCTCTGCCTTAACCAGCAAATAAACACTCACCTGCGAGCAGTCACAGCTACAGAGTGTAGTGATACCAGACAATAAATAGTACCAATTTTTAGCGAAGTTTGACAATACAGGGCAATGGTTTTGTTGTTTAAATGTGTTAACAAATCATATGAATATGTACAAGTAAATGGATATTTTTGCATGATTTTGCATGTGAATCCTCTGTTGGGGATTACCAGGGTTTGTTAGTCTCTTATGTCCACTCAGTTGCAAACTCATTAAAAATTAAAAACTTACTGTTGACCATCACCAATAACTACTGGCTTCAAAATGGGCATGAGGTTGAATCAGCACTTCAGTTTCAACAAAAACTCAACATTATAACCTTCATGACAGTATGATTTATTGCTGGGCTGCTACTTCAGAGGCTATGAGTTGCAGTATGTGCCTAATAAACTGTAAAATGAGTGTATAGCAGTTAGAATGTGTTGAAAGTGAGCAGTTTGCACTGAACATTTGGATCATCACACACAGACTCACATTATGACAGTGAAATGTTTATCCATGCAGCAAAAGGCGACACACACACACACACACACACACACACACACACACACACACACACACACACACACACACACACACACACCATCCAATTTGGGAGTAAGCCGACTGCAAACAACATGACAAGAAGGGACACAGCTAGAGTGCAGTGGAGGTGGAGTGGAGGAATAAGGGGTGAGATCATGAGTGACACGCCATTTTTGTGCTGCTTCGCAAGATTTATTTCAAGATTGACTGCACGTTGTGAGTTGGCGTCATGAGGGAAATGCCGAACTTACTACAGAAGCTGCAATCTGGAAGAAGCATACGACACATGTACACTCCAACACTCCCAAGGGGTGTGATATGACTATATTAGATCCCGAGGGATTAGAATGTGGCCGCAATTCGCCGTTTCAGAGAGATCCTCATACCGTGCGCAATCTACCCGTATATGCTCATTAGATGTGATGCATTGAATCGTTCTTCTCAGCCAAATCACACTATTTGCTGCTAGTCTGTTTCATACCTTTCCAGGGGTACAGAGATCAACCAATCAACCCATTCCACTCCAAGACTTCCATTTCTGTTCGTCAGTCAATGTTTGCCATCCAACAAACCCACATCAATCCAGAGATTAAAGCTAATGAAAAGATAAACAAACTGAAACTCCCATAAATCCAGAGATACGGTGTGGCTTCTCTGCAGCTCTCCATACAGACGTGTCCAGTCACAAAATAATTGTCCCTCGCCTACAGATTTTGTATATTCACATGCAGATCACTTTTAGAGATTGCTTAAGTTCTATTTTATTTTTCGATTGCTGTTTGCAAAACACAGCATTCAAAGTTGGCCTTTGCACAGGCAGAGGAGACTAAAAGTGAAACTTTTATGTTCTGAAGCACAGATAATGCACCAACATCTCAGCATAACTCCCCACAATGCTGCAGGAAGCTTCTATACCCTCTTCCTTTGCTGCTTTTTGCTCTGCAGGGACAAGTGTCACACACCTTTCACTGGTATTGGCTGCATGTACACACATATGCTGCAAAAAGATTGATGCCCAAAAACATCCAGGACCCAACAAAGCAATGATAAAAGTGCAAAAGACACATTCATACACTTCTAGTAGGTCATAATTGATGACTGAGGTTAATAAGTGCTATAGTTCATATATTGTTATTTTAGGGAAATTCTGTGTACTTCACCTTCAATAATTTGTTCAAAAATGTACTTTGGCCTTTCTGTATTTATATGTGAGCTGCTGGCAGTGTTATTTTGTTTTATTTTATGTGTATTTGCCATCTTTGTTGTGTTATAATAATGGAAACAATATAAATAAAGTATTTTTCTAAAAAGTACTTTGGCCAAAATGTTTTTTCTTCATTTTTTGTCTAAACAGAGAAATTGGAATTGAAGATCCTAATCCTGCAATAAAAAAAAGAAAAAAAATTGCCACTCCTCCTATCACCCACTCCTCCCCTCAAGAATAACCGTGAGTGCATAGTGACACTCAAACAGACAGAGCTTGACTAAATATATTCAACATGTGTCAGACGTGAAGGACATGTTCTCTCTCTTCGTCTGCCGTGCTCAGGCACTGTGTGTGTTTATGTGTGTAGAAACAACATAAACACACACAGACAGACACAAGCACGCACTACATTGATTAAAGCCCTCTCCTCCATTTCTTTTGACAGGCAAGACTGAATATGCCGACAAGATTTACAGTTAATGTCAGTCACAAGGGAGATATGAACACTCATAAAGACAAGACAAATTAACATATAGGCACACATGCACGCACACACACACACAGACAAGGGCTAAATATAACTTTCATTTTCCTGAAAAATCCCAGTAGCAGCGTATAAAGCTTGGCATCAAGCAGCACGTGACTATAATCACAACCTCTGAGTGCACAATGTGTAACCATATGGCTAAATTCACTTAAGATGAAGAAGCAGGTAGCTCTGTAGGGATTAAGAAAATAAAATGGATCATACAAATAAAAAAACTGTGCAAATGCAACGTGAGCAGATTCTCTCCCGCCCAAGTCTGAGCATGAATATATTTAATATTCTGAATGTAGATCACCTTAATTTAACCAAAAGATGACAAACAGGGGAAATTAAGTTGTTTGCAAAGCTTGCTTTTGTCGTTGGAGCCACAATAAGAATGAAAAACAAGCCATTTCACCTTTCTTTCATACACCATTTCACTAGAGATATTATACTAGAAGCTGATCTCCCCAGCTGTTAAGAGGAACAACTATACTGCGGTTTATTGGAAGAGTGTAAATTGCCACGGGGTCCCCCTTTTCCCTTTGGCAGCAAGGCACAGTCGAGTATTGTCGTATTGACTGCCAGCATTGCTCTTCCAAAGAGCGTGCCACTGTACATACAATTTCAGTGCCACTGTGTAGACAGATAGCTGACATCTCATGAAATACTTCACCCTCAATTAGATGATTGCATGTCTGGGTGGAGACAACATCGGCCGTCCATTGTCTATTGAAGGAAAATACATATTAAAATCTCTAGAGTCCGTAACAATGCACAACCAATATCTACACCAGACCTGTAACAAAAGCTCAGTGTGAGTGGACTTATATTAATGTCGCTATCAATTCCCAGGATTCTCCTGGAGTAGAAGAAAGAGATGGAGCACAACAAAGACAGAAAAACAACAGAGAGGGGGAATGAGGGAGAAGAAAAGACGAATGAGAGAAGCTTTAAAATAGAGTTAACCCAGAAGGTGAGCGGATCAATAAACCAATCACACAGAATCAGCTATCCTCTAGTGAAAGTTAATTGTTTTATGATTTAATTTATTAGTGTTGGTACAGTCCTAATAAAAACATTAACTATCTTTGAACACAATCAATGTTTTGCTGAATGTTTTTGTTTTTTCCTCCAATATAAGACATCCTACCGCAGTGCCAGGCTGGAGGTGACCAATCACTTGGCCTCCAGAAGGGCAGCCTGCAAGAACCACTCATCCGATCTGACTTAACACGCAATACTGCACTTTTTGGGTCTTCAGCAGTACACCTGCCAGGTTTGAAGTAGATCTGACAAACGGTTCTCTAGATATGCGGACAGTAATAAATACAGACAGATTCTTTCTTTTACATATAGACAATGGTGCTACAGCGCCACCTATTTTCTGAAAGGCACAGAATCTGTCATGGTTCACCAAATGAGGTTTCAATAGCACAAAGTCAGGCGATACTCCTTTATTGTAGTAAAACCCAGTCATGTGTAGTCATTGTGTATATCACAAATCTGAAACTGTCACTTTTTCTGGATTGGTCCAGAACTGTTCCGTACCAAATCTGGAGACAAAAACTCTACATTTGGAAGACGGGTGAAAAAAAAAAAATATATATTTGCACAAGATTAAAATGGCAGAAAATACATTTTAAATTCAGAGATTTCTGGTTTAAAGATAAAAGGGCAAACCCACCAAATACAAACTTCTCGAGCTACATGAAAGAATAGCTTTTGAAAGATAAAGTCAGACAGATAGATTTCATGATTTAGACTTAGATGCATAGAATAGATATTCAAACTTATTCCAGCATAATACAAATTGGAGATTGATGGAAAATGTTATTAACTGCTATAAAATGCTATTAAGATAAGCCTCACAAATGGGAATCAAAGTAGTCTACACTGAGTCATATTAGGGCTGGATCGTCTGTTCTTTGTGAGTTTCCTGTGTGGCTATGGCAGAAAATTACACTACTCTTGTTCTGACCCTTTTTACTGTTTGTGCTTTATCTATCATTGGACAGGCTCAGGTGGACAGATGGAGGGGAGCTAGGAAGAAAGAGGACTGAATGGGAAGTGAGAAGAGGATATGGGGACAGGGTGTTACACTGGGTAAAATAATCTCTTCCCATCTCTCCCTTTGCTCCCTTGATGGGTGTTTTGGACAGATGGAGGTGGGAATATGCTCCCCAAGTCTCCTGCCCCTTCTGCCACTGTGAATGAAGCTAAAAATAGCGACATGGAGACATGAGAAGCTTTCCAGAGGAATGCCCACCAATCACCGAAACGACTTTGCAGATATCAATCTGTGAGCGTGTTTGGAGGAACCGTCAAACTACAGTTTCACAAAAATTCACGTCAGAAGCAGGGAGAGACATGATGTGAGGATGAAAAATAGAGAGCCAGAAGCAGAGGGAAAATAGCAAAAAGGCACAGATATAATGAAATGTATGAAATGAAATTTGGTAAAATGACAAAACAATGACATGAAAATGAAAAACACACAAGGCAAAGTAAACCGTAAACAGTAAACAGTCTCCATGAAAAAAACCTAAGGTAGAATGATGAAGACCAGGTTTACTGATAAAATACAATGTCCACCGCAGGCTTCACTCATTTGGGATCCGGCTGTCCGGATGGTTTGAAAACATTCAGCAAACCTTGCTTTTTTTTTTTTTTTTTTTGCATTTTACCCCGTGCTAGCGAAAAACAGACAGCAGACTATGCATGCTACA
The DNA here is from genome assembly GCA_030544235.1 of Lepturacanthus savala. Lineage (NCBI taxonomy): Eukaryota > Metazoa > Chordata > Actinopteri > Scombriformes > Trichiuridae > Lepturacanthus > Lepturacanthus savala. Next base: position 21,748,133 of record CM060465.1, read on the forward strand.
CGGTCAAATGTCCTCTAGAACGGAAGTGTGCACCCTCCTTTTAATATACAAACGGATATTTTCTGGATGTCGTTTCATGAGAAATCACCAACAAGGCAGATATCAAAATCAGACATCAACACTAAATAAACTTGCATTTTTTTATTTATTATTTATGTTGTTTTCATTTTGTTACATAGTCAAGAGAGGTGGTGGATCACCAATTCATCCAGTATAAATAGCTGCCGGAGCCAACGTCAGAGGTTCCGGAACGCGCTCCGGCATGCTCCGCCTCAAATTAAGCCCTGGAAACATCCATAACTGCAGCCCAGGAGGCTGCTAAACAAAGACTCACAATGATGGTGAGTAAAAGCACAGGCCCAAACGATATATACACATGCTCTGATCTCAAAAGAGCAGTCTGCAGTGCAAAAGCAACTGCAGTGCAGTAATGCAGCAGCAGACCCTCCAACAGCTGAAACTGAGCAGTAACGGAAAACCATATGAGAGAACCAATCATCATATTCAACTGAAAACATATTCTACACTGAAACGCATGAAGCAGTCACCGACACAGCAGAAAAAAAACACGTGTCACTAGGAGTCGAACCTGATCTTCACCGGGAGTTCCGGATGGGTGGCGAGTATCTACCTAATGACACTGACACCGCTACAAGTGATTTTTTTTCCCAGTCCACAGATCTGTACATTCAATTCCAGAATACATTCATTTTCAGCAACTTTACAGGCTATGTAATAAAAGACAAGATGGTAGTTTAATAGTAATTTATTCTTTGAGCCACCAAATCCAGTTCGGTCTCATAACCATCTGATTAAAGGCCGTTATTATCAGCTCAAACGTTCTACAGTGACGATACTCAACTCAATTCAAACACAAGTATCAAAGGTTTTAAGCCAAAAGAGTAGAAAATTACAGGGAAAAGAAATGCCATAATATTGTATAAAAATAATACAACCTAGGCTACTACAGCATCATCAAATCTGAAAATATTAAGCATAAAACACCTATGTCCCACATATAGACCAATCTGTGGCGCAGCACCACAGAAGGAAAACTGAGCAGCACAAACTGATTCTCAGTGGGGTTACACTTTTCTGGTCTGTTTTCAACCAGCTTAAACACAACTTCAACTTCAACAACTTCAACCTCAAGTTAATATTAAAATAACATACCAAATAATATCGCAGATCTCCTTCCCGACTCACATTTTAAAGTATAAGTCAATTATGGCTTGCATAGCTGCAGTTGTGAAGAACCTGCCTGATTGCATTAGTGCATTTTGTCCAGCCAGCATTTATGTCAAAGTTAAAAATAACCTTGCTTTACATTTACAATTAGTAAGAATTCCCCACTAGAGATTCAAAGCTCCTAGCACCACACAGTGCTATTTTGTCTGTGGGGAAAAAACACACAGCGACATTGATTGTACAAGCATTTTTCATCTATATTCACAGCTGCGACAACATCAGTGGATCAATATCAATATCATATATTAGATATTTGATATCAGTATCTAATATTACTGCCCTAAAGTATGACAAAACAGAAGGAATAACGTTAACATAAGTTATTCATCAATGCTATGCTATTTTTTAAAAGAGAAAGAGTTCACAAGAGGTTAAGAGTCAAGTTCAACCAATCATAACAGCTGGGGAAAGTTCTTCTCTCTTGGCAGGTTGATGATATAAAATGCTTTTCTTCAATATGTGACATTTGTTGTCTGTTGTCTGCCTGTGTTTTAATATGCCTATGCTTAGTTGTTATTTTTGTCTGTATTATTGCTTACTGTTATTAATTTCTCTTCCACCTCCTTTGCTTGTCCCTTGCCCTTAAAATAAATAAGAATTTCTTCTTTTATGACTTCAACCCATCGTTGTTCCATAAGATGCAGGTGCAAGATATCACCACCAGATGGCCCAAAATGATGGTGCCTGTTTGAAGGTCTATTTACGGCAATGTTACCGAACAACAAAAAAATCTAAAAACCAAGATTTCTTCCAGATCATTACCAAAATGTAATCACCTGTTCATGGTACCATCCCCGACATTCGTTGAAAACTTGACAAAAATCTGGCCAAAAATTGTAAGAGTTATTTTGTTATTTGCTAACAAACAGACGAATGCCATTGAAAACATAATCTTCTTGACAGAGTAAATAAAAAAGAAGCTGGCCGTGTTAGTTGTCAATTTTCAATTATATCTACAAAACCTGCTCAAAACTGTTAGAGATCATGAGAAACATGATACCCAAAGTCCATAGCCTGTTTGGTCATTTTGTGGTAAAGAGCAGCTTGAAAAACACCTGAAGAATCAGCAGTTCGTTTTTGTTTTTTTTACTATACATTACAATTAGTTTCTTGAATATTTATATTGCATTATATGTTTTCTGACTCTATCTAAATCTATTAAATGTACATTTTTCAAGAGAAAATTATGCTTTTAAAAGTGGTGGGGATCTCAATCTATGAGATCTGCACCATTGATCTTTGTAGCTACTGTTTGGACTTGCTTAGCTTAGCAGACAGCTAATGTGGTTAACAGATAATACGTTAATGGACATTTCTCATGCACAAAGCACTTTTGCTGTTTTCCTTTTTGGCCACAGCTGGCCATGGAGACTCTGTACTCAGAAACAGGTGGGTTAAAAATGTTGGGGACATGTCCCTGAGTCCCATCAATATCATTAAACACCATTTTTCTCTCACTGTAGGAAACTTGAGCGTATGCCAGCTAGAGAGAGAAAAGCTTAGTAATCATCAAGGCCAGGGTCCTGAAGCATGCAGGAGTACATCAGTAAAATGGCTCCTGAAAATAAACTGCTGAGAAACTGAAACCAGCAGCAGAGAGGGAGAATGTTTGCTCAAGGGGAAGCGGGAGAGATGTGGAAAGCCTCAAAAAGTCCTATCAAGCAGACACTTAGCGGCAGGTCAAAAGAAGCAACATTTAAGCATGACAGGCAAAACCAGTCGGCTGCCGACAGTAACAACAGAACTAGCCCAGTGTGCGGGACAACGGAGGATGTGAGACATTTGCATAAGATAATAAGGACCTAGTGTGGCTGGAGGGCGTCTGAGAATCATAGAACAAAGATCCTGTTTGGACTTTCATGACCAGACAAACAAATATTCTTCAGACAGTACAAATACTGCACAGAACCCTGGAAACCCAGACATTTCTACAATGAGGTTGTCACAATACTAGAATTTCCAGGTTTGGTACCAATACAGAGGAAAACAATTAATATCTGCACCAATTCTGTACCAGGGAGGACGGAAATGACAGAATATTAAGAGGCATAAAACTTATTTTTAATAAAAAAAAGTGAGAACAATATTTTAAAGTCAGTCTCTGAATGCTTAATTCAACTAGAGACTGAAAACAATCTCCAGGCTTTCATTGCTAAAACTGGCTGGAAATGTTTAAAGTCTTTAGAGCGGAGCTTCATGTTGGGGACAGGACATCAAAAGACATGCAGCAGTAGTTTCACCAAAGAAGAGAAGGAGATATCAGTACATTTTATAGGATATTTAATATTTTCTATTGGTAGAAATACTCTTATTAAAAAGCCAAAATATACACAAGATTCCATGCAAATTTAAACCTGCAAACTGTATCTTAGCTCCAGAAAAAGTATGTTTAAGAGACGATTATTTTACAGTACTCTTTTGTCGTCTATCTGCTTGGAAAATACTGGTTTCGTTTAAACATTTGTTTTACATTGTGTGGCTGGTGGAGGAGACGGGGAAAGTGCTGCTGCTGTTGGTATAATCCATGTTATTCCAAACTCATGTCACTCTTAAATTTATAGTAGTGAGCAAGTACCAAACTAACCTATTTTTGACAACCCTACTCTGCTCATGATGTGGCACATACCGACTCAGTGGGTGAAAAGGGATTTTTTTACTCCTTTGTTTGAGGCCTTTTTCAATTTGTAGCGACATTACACTTTTATACTTCTGACAGCGAATGCTCCTGTGCAAGAATAGAGAGAGAAAATCAGTAAAAGCAGCAACAAGTGAAGCAAATGGACAGTGAGGATGAATGCAGGTAGAGAGGAGTGGGGCAGACTATTTATGTCAGTGTCTTCTTCCCTTCTGTTGAGAGATGAAAAGCAGCCATTAGCAGTATTGAGAAGCTGTCTCTTTTTACTCCAATCATAGAAATAGAGGTTTGGTGGAGTTGGATATGATGAATGACAAATTAGATGCATGATCCAAATCCTTTGCAAATAATCTGTCCACAGTCCGACTGAACAATTGGTGTTATCGGCGGCTAATGCGACTCTCTACTGCTGCCAAGACACAGCACTTACTTATGTTTTAGTTTGAGGTCTGAGTGACATTTTATGCAATAATTGACTTTATTTAGTTTTAATCACATTTTTTTGAAGATGGAGTTGTGCAGAGAATAAAGCTATTTTAGACTTGGGCTTTACCCCACATGAGGTGTCTCCCCTGCTGGAAAGAAAAATTGTTGCCTGGTGTAATGTTCGCACAGGGCTTCACTGTCCTGATCTTGGCTTGAAACACAGCAGGAGACATGTAATCCTGCTCGAGGCTGACTTTTCTAGCATCATGTGCTGTTCACTCAGAGTAGCCTGCACACACACGAGTCACTTCTGACTGCTCCATAAAAGATTCAAACTGTCAGAGTTTAGCCATCTGTCAGCTGCCTCTCTGTTTGTCTGTCACACTCTGAAAAAGATGGGTCTGCTCTAGTTTATCCATTTATTACAACCACGTAACTCTTTGGAAGACAAATTAGCGAAATAATGAGAGTCTTAACAACGTATAAGCACATTAAGGGAAGTCCCTTGGCAATGGGATTAGCAGTAATAGTGCATGTTTATGTGTGTTAGGCTGGATGATTCACACAGGATCAGGCAATGCAGGGGAAACAGAGGTTTCCCCCAGTCATTTTAATGGGGGAGAAATGACTGAACAAAAATGGAAGCGGTCTTCGGTCAAATAGTTGAGACGGTGAACTTTTGAAAAAGAACCTGGCGTCACGGTCCGGCAGCCAATCACATGAACCAGATGAGAGCCGTACAACCCTGACACGAGGAAGGACAAAGACTGCATTTGACAAGGTGAAAAATAAAGTTATTAGTCTTTGCTGTCAACTCATTTTAAAAAGAGGCGAGAGAAAAAACAGGTGAGAGACAAAATAAAAAGAGAGGGCGAGAGCAGCAGTCGAGTGAGCAATGTAAAGATCAAGCGGTGAGAAATCCAGTGAATGAGACAAATTCAATTTTATGTTGTTATTCCAGCCTTTACAACAAATAAACACACCCACAACTCCACCCCCTCTGATAGAAGACGATGTATGAAACTAGACTAGTGTAGTGCTTGTTGGAAACGTATGCTTCTCAATACCCAGCTCCCTCAACACCTCACATTGAGACTATTGCTAGAAGCTACAGTTTAACAACATTCCTTAAATGCAGACTATTGGACATTACAATTTATCAATGTTGCCTAAATTTAGTGGTGTAGACTATTGAGTAGTGGAAGGTGTTTCCCACACATGGACCAGTCTGTTGTGCAGCACCACAGAATGAAAACTGAGGGCGAAAAATTCATTCTACAATTCACCAATGTTGCCTAAACGCCTCACATACTGACTACTGGTAGAATCTACAATTCATTAATGTCCCCTGAGCACCTCATATAGAGACCATTGAGTAGTAGAAGGTACAGTGTTTCCCACACACTTGCACTGGCCTGACATTTTCAACCAGCCCCCCATCCCCCCCTGTGAGACAGCCCCTAGCACCACACAATGCTACTTGGTCTGTGGGAAACACTGAGGTACAGTCAGTCAGTCATTTTCTATACCTGCTTATTCCTCATTAGGGTCGCAGGGGTCTGCTGGAACCTATCCCACCGTGTTATGGCGAGAGGCAGGGATACACCCTTTCACTAAAATGTCCTCTAAACGCCCCACACAGAGACTATCAGTAAAAGCTACAATTTAACAACATTCTCTAAATGCAGATTTTTGGCAGACATTACAATTTACCAATGTTCCCTAAACGCCTCACATGCAGGATCTCAGGAGACGCTACAACTTTGAGCTGGCGTGGCAGATGAACTGCAGCCCTTTCAAAACCATCCCGATGGTATAGCTGATGTAATCCCCTCTTCTGACCACAACGTGGGTTGCTATAGTGAAGTGGTCAGTAGTTAAACAACATTTTGCCACTTAGAGGCAATGGCTCAATATGCAGAAATCTTCAGGCCTGAACTCAACCACATCCAGTTGTAACAATATAGAGTCAATTTACAACAGCTTCCTTCCTTCTTTCACATATTCCATGAAAGCTCAAGAGCTTCATAATATAACATTGTGAAGGTTTTCAGGTTCCCCTGAGCATATTTGAGATGGATGGGGTTAACCTGTCAGAAAAAAAAAAAATCATAGAAGCACAGCACCTGTAACTTCCTGTTGTGGCAAAATACATTCATCTCTAAAAATAAAAATCATGAAGGAAATACTAGAGAGAGCCGCAGGAATGAGTCTTAAAATTTGTAGATGAGTTAGAATTTCATCACTTCAGGTTCCCTCATCTGGAAGTCAAGGGGTTAAATACTTTAAATGACTTTGGTTGAAACAAGCTGAAAGGATTTTTTCAAAAGTTCAAAAAAGGGTGGCTTATAACAAATGCTTAAGTGGAATTAAATGGAGATTTTAAAAGTAATTTTACCAAAATTAAATTACAAGTTTGAAGTCATGTGACTGTGATGAAGTTTGTTTATAGCCTAACTCCTACTGTAAATATGAACTTGCCGAACAAAACATCAGTATCATACACCCTTGTTTATCACGGTGCTTTTTTTCTGCAAAAATTCAAAACCCAGCAGAAACATCTAGTGGGATTTTTGACGTGGGAACTAGGGCGCCTTTATCCCCTGGGTTGGCCACAGAAATACATCATTGTAGCTTAATTATTAAGCTATAGGATAAATAACTATTATGTGCATTATCAGCCCTCACTACAGCTAAGTGCTTAGTGTTATCTTGTGTAACAAAAATTAAGCCTGCACTCTAAAAAGAGGAGAAGCTACTACCCCCACTTAATGAAATGCAAGGTTAGAAAATAAAAACAGTAACTGACTGATCCAGATGAATGGTTTAAGTTGCATATAATATTTGATAAGTTGGCTTAAAACTGAATAATCAAAGTTGTGTAAAATGTATTTATTTTAAATTAGTGTAATTTATCGGCTACAAAAATAAGAAAGAGCAAAAAACTGCTAAAGAAATTTAATTGGGTAACTTGAAAAACTTGTGTCCATAATAATGGTGATTAAAGATACTTCAAAATCCTTTTAACTAATGTGGAAAATTTGTAGGAACAACTTAATTTCTGTGAGTGATCAACTTAAAAACAATCAATTATTAAGTAAATAGTAATTAAAAACACCCCTGATTGTAGAAGAAAATCTAATTCCACTAACTGAATGGTGTTCATTGTGGAACATGATTTGATTAGAAGTTAACTCAAACAAAGGTCGGGGTCATTGGTTTTTTTAAGAGGGCCGAAGCTCTGATACTAGCTGCTGTCTGCAGATATCAGGGAAATGTTTTGTCACAAAAGACAAACAGTAAATTAATGGAGGGACCTTTTCTGTCCATGCTGAAACTGATCATTAAACTGGACGCCTGCGCTCTACTTAGTTGTAGCATCTGGTACTGACAGTCCAAAGCTGTGCGGGAGAGAACACAGCTTTGATAATCTTTTTATGCATAACGATGACAGCCTTCCAGGTGATGGCAGCTCTGGCGTTATTCTAGCACATGGTGTCCTAAAAAAACATGTTTCACTCTTGCATTTTGCAGGAAAATAATATTGATTTAAAAAAAATGAATCAGTCTCAAGTCTCCATGATATGCACGTGCGTGTGCATTTGTGCATGTGTGTGTGTGCAAGCGTTTGATCTCGACAGAGAAACTTTTTTTTTTTGTTCACGGACGGTGTTTCTGCAGCACCTTCAGGGAATTCTCTGCTTTCTTTTCAACTGCTCTCCTTTTATTTCTCTGTCTTTATTTCTGGCGAGCAGTGCCAGAGCCTCGCTAAGATACAATAGGTTATTTCGGCCAAGTGGCCAACAACAACAATGAGGTAATCAACAATAGCAAACAAAAAAGAAAACAGCCTCTCGCCTCTTGGCCATCAGCTGTCTGTTAAAAGAATGAAAAGGACACTCAGACTAAACCACCTACGGAGCTGAGGGAGGCCTGAGCAGACTTTGCAGTGACAGGCCGCGGAGGTTTAATCAGCAATTTTGCTTTTATCATTAGAGACATCTCCAGTGGGAATGTGGGAGCAGAAGTGGGGCGAGCAAGGGAGTGTTGACACAGAGATGCATCAATAAAAAAAGCGGAATGCTGCGTTGTTGTTGACGTCATCACATGGTGTCTCTCTCTAACAGTCTGATCTGATTCGCTGCTGAGAGGACACAGACAGAGACGGACGATGCATGTGTCATTTCCAGTGGAGGAGAAAGGTTTCTTCTTCTTCACCAGGCATTCACCCTCTATTTGCGTTATCCATCTCCAAATTCCAGAATTTTCCAGACTCAAATTTGGGAAGGTCTGCAGATTTTTTAGATCATACTTGACATCTGAGTGCAAACAAATTTGTTATTTTATCGCTTCCCCATGTTTCTTTGTCTCTTTTAAGAATAGGAACCAAAAATTTGTTGAAAAAGTTGAATAATCCAATTTTCACAGTGCCTGTGCAACCTTGTGTATTCACCGTATCCATGGAAACGACACTGAATCCGCCATAAAGGAAAGAGCAATGAGTGCGGGTACTATTTTTTTTTTTTTAAATTTATAATTTTACAGTTTAGGAAACAGAAGAGGGGAAATGGCAGTTAGCGGAAACACTCATATTTTTCTTATACTTATTCAGACCTGGAAATGACTTAAATCACATTCCATACTGCATAGGAACCCTGTGAGAGAAACTCTACAAGAATAATTAATCAAGAATGGATGTGGTTCACTACAGGAGAGCTGCTGCTGAATGAATTAGCCCAGCAGAAAATATTAATGGAAAAAAATGATCTAGAACTGTTCCACCTCCTGCAGCAAACAGATGCAGAGACGGTTCAGTATGCACTACATGCAGAGAGGGGCAGTGCATGCATACTGGATACTGGAAATTGGACATAAAGGGGGAGAAAGGATCACAGGCTAATGGAGCTGCGATTTTTCTTCAATGGCTGCAATACTACACGGACACAGGTTACACCTTCAGGGGAAACTGCAGGGGAAAGATTTCATTAAGAAGCACATAGGATCAGATCTGAGCAGAGAGAAGCTGCAGAAGGAGACAAAGGTGGAGGTAAAGTTGCACAGTTGAGGTAGAACTATGTGGTATCTCAGCTCTATGTCTTGCGGAGGATTTACCTCTCGTAGGTTTTCTTTCTTCATCCCTGATGCCTTTTCTCCGGGGCTCCCCCCCCCCCACCCACCCACCCTGCTGTCTCCCACTCTCCCCTAAGTGGCCAGTTGTCAAAGTCAGCTGAAGTCCAGTTAATGAAGAGGTAGATTTATCAGCGAGACATCGGTGGAGGAGGCGGGGAGGGAGGGGGGGAGCAGAATCCCAAGACGCCGGCAAGCAAATATATAGCCGTACAAGTGTGCATAGCAAAAAAAAAAACACAAAGAAAGAGAGAGGGGGAAAAGAGAGGAAAAAAAGAGGGATGGGATGAAGAAAGGCTCGTGGAGAAAGTAAGAAAAGAGGGAGGATGTTTGAAAAGAAAAAGCAGACGGTGGAGGCAGAGAGGACCCGGGCAAAGGGAGAGAGAGGAAGGGGGAGAGGCAGCTTCCCTCTCTTTTATGGTCTCTCCAGCAAAAAGGCTACAGAAGGAGCTCTTACCGTCTGTTGCAGGTCTGGGATTCCGATGCGGATGACCACAGTGTTGCCTGTCGGTTCCTCCATGGGTGCTCCTGCACTGTGGCTGCGCTCTGCGCCGGGACGGAAAGCCGGAACACCAACGTGAGCGGGAGCGCCGCTGTCCTCTTCCCGGGAGCTGCCGCTGTCAGTGCTGGCCCCCTGGCTGCCGTTTGCTGCGTGTGTGTGAGGGTGTGCGAGTGTGTGCGGGTGTGTGTGTGTGTGCTGCTGCTGCTGGTCCTGCCGTGGAGGGCTGGGTGGCTCATGTTTGCCGGCTGCCGGACGCAGAGGCATGCTCCGTGTTAGGGGCTCAGTCTATGTCTCTCTCTCTCTCTCCACACTCACACACACACACACACACACACACACTCTCTCGCACACACACAGTGATCGCTCTCGCTCACACTAAACGCACACACCTCTTGCAGTGCGCATCACTTGCCTGGGAGAAAAAAAAAGAGAGAGGCAGGGAGAGAGAAGCAGGGAAGGAGGGTGGCAGAGAGGAGGAGGAGGGTAGGAGCAGATTACAGAGAGATGGAGGGGAAAACACAAAGAGAAGATACAGTAAGTACCCAGGGAACTCTGAGCCGAAGCTCGGCACAGATGCAGACATGACGCAAGATTAATGATTTCATTAGCGGAATAGTGCAAAATTATTCATCTCCAGCCTTCGATTTGCACACAAGATAATCCTAATGCAGATAGAAAGGAATCACGGTTCGTCTCTAAATCGCATGAAACAGATAAAACAGACAAGAAGAAGAATGGAGGGAGGCGAAACAATCATCCGTATTTACATCAAAAATATTTGGATCTTTAGGATTAACTAAGCATTTGAATCACAGGGCTGACACCATATCACATTTTCTCTATACGATTATCAGCGATGACAATATCTTCACAATGTGTGTAGGAAACCTGAAAAAATGCATCAGTTAAATTCATATTTAAAGATCCCTGCTTTTAATAATAATTAGTGTCTAGTGTTACCATGAAACAGTTCAATTAAAAAAAAAAAATGATATTGTGTTAATGATGTAACAGCGTACGCACTTCCAGAAAGTTTAGCAGCTGAGTGAATTAGTCCTCGTTTTGGATCTGATTGAGTGAATGAACAGCGCATAATGAAAACTGCTGAGAGCACAAAAGTTTCACATTGTGTGTCTGTAATTAGGTAATTAGCGGCAGAGTGCACACACACACGCAGACACACAAACTTTGTGCATTTCACTTCTTTTACTCTAGTATTTCCCTATATAAAATATGTGGCACGTCAAATGTCAAAGTACAGAGATTAATATGACTAGAGCCGGGCTAAAACATGTTAGAATAACGGCTTTATCTAAGAATAATGTTGTTCAGAAACATCAAAGTGACGCTCTGCGTGTTGCCCACAGCTGCTGTGTGTCACAACGGGCGTCGTGAGGAAGAGGCTGTGCACATTTACGCATTAAGGAACAGCACTTCATGTTCTCTCCTCTGCTACACATCTGCTACGCTTCCTAATGTGGAATAAAGCAGCCTGTATGGATCAATCAGTCAATCAATCTGAGCTCCATCAGTTGTCAGAACCTTTTTATTTTCAAGCTGAAAGTCCGAGATAAGCTCTCCACACCATATAAACCTGACCCCCTCACTGTTTGACTGAGTGTTTCCCTTATCACTGATTCTCTGTAGACACTAATAATTTCACTCTAACAGCTATCAATTTAGACAATTACACAATTTGGTAATGAGGTTCATTTGCATAGAAACTGGACAATTTTTACACATATTCCCCGATTTACTTCGGTGTAGCAGCAGTGGCCACAGAGACAGTTTGCTGAGCTTTTTCTCCCTCTTCGGGCGATTCATGAATAAGACACTGTTTTGTTCTCCTGTTTGCAGGTTTAGTGGCAGCACAATCCTCCTGTGAATCAACCCTCAGTGTTTGTGTGCTGGAGGCTTCAGGTTTCCACATCGCACTCGTGTCCGTCGAATACAGGACCGGGGCTCTTTTCAAACTATTATCAGACAACTTTAAAATTGTTTTCTTCAGTGAGCTTAAGATAAACTTTCAGCAAGATGAAGAGAAAAACTCTAGGCATACATCGTTCTGTACAGCAGCCTTCGAACATTCAAATGTCAGAAGAAAAACATTTGAATGGAGCAGGTATCTTATCCGGTATGTCATAAGCAGTTTGAACTGAGTTTATTGGCATCAGCATTACCACGCTGCTTAGCGCCTTTATGGGAAAATGACAACATTTTGACTTCAGTTTGCTAAATCAATCCAATGTAAAGAAATGTACAAACATGACAGAAATAAATAGTGCAGCTCTGGCTCTGGTCTAGTGACACAGGAAGGGTGTTTGGTCGGATCAATGCTGGGCAGGATTTGGCCTTCAGGCTCCATGTTATGTACAGTATCTGTGGGGGGATGTTGCTGAGCAAACAGCTCTCTGGCAAACACAGCGACACACAGACAGACAGAACAAACTGACCTGCTGTCGTGGGAGTTTTTCTGATTGAGGGTCATTCTCATAAGGCACCGCTGGTTTTATTTACTGTCGTCATGTAGACCGGAGACTAAACTGATGCCAGCAACATGACCTTGATCATGATAAACATGTATCGCAAAACATCCCAAATAGGGAGGATTAACAGGTTGCACATTGGAGCAGTTTGGGTCTGGGAGATCAGGGAAGAAGACAAGAGCAAACCCACATCCACAGCCTGGTTGTATGATGCTATTTAATCATATGTGAACAAAACAGAGGCCACACATACTGAAATGTCACATTGAAGATAAGAGGCAGCTGTCAATCGGAGCTCATTAACCTCCTAAGACACATCCCAATTTTGGGCATACCAATTTTTGAAAATGGTATGCCTAATTTGAAAGTAGCGCAGTTCCCACATGTTACATGGCGTTCGAAAGCCCTGGCTGTCAGATTCGGGTGGTGCCACCATGGTAAATTTCCATCGTACTGCTATCAGTCAAACCAGAGGTGGTCAAATTTTTGTGGTCGGTCCTTATTGGCTTTCAAGCTAGCTATCTCCAGACTCCATGCTTCGAGTAGCTCATGCATGGTGTCACTCAATGTTGTCAACTTAGACCATAATTGTTTTTTTTTTTTTTTATTTAAGCCAATGACTGATGCGTAGTACTGTTGTAAATGCCCCCCTGCAGCTCTCCCATACCACTCATGGTACAGTGTGTCTTAAAAGGTTAATATGCCTCCATCCATGGCAGCTGCTGCTCAACTAACCTCAGACCTCAGTAAAACAAAGCCGTTTCAACTGTTGCACTCATGCATTTTGCATCTGATGTAAGTTCCCAAGTACACAAATCTAGATTTTTTTTTAATTTAATTTTTTTACCCATGCACTTTTCTAACCATTTCAGCCTCTGAACCACACCAACACTTCACTTATCCGATGATTTGTCAAACAACAAGTGGAGTGATTTGAAAATATCAGATTGAGTAGATTCGTGTAGCCACCCCAGTCTGGGTCTTTTTCGGATTCATAACATCAAAGCGCGTCTTGCTCATGCTCACAAAGTGTTGATCGTACTTGCATGTTCTGTTCAAAAGAACAATGATAGCAGAAGTGAATCTGTGTTTTTGAATGACTACTGCAAAGTTCGAAACTTGTTCAAAATGTTCTTTCACACAGGTTTTTGAAATTTGGTATGGTACCTGCATGGTATTGCAGGTTTTTAGGCAGATCATATTTGTGTTGAGGTCTTTGTGTAGTCTGAATGATTTGTCGATCAGATCAGCGTGTGGAAGGAGATTTCTTTTAACATTAGCAAAAAAAAATATCCGGTTAAGAAAAAATCTAGACTAGTGTAGCTGGAGCCTAAGATTATTTGTGTGAATGACAACAGGAGACAGCAGCATATAAATGAGATTTGTGTGTATTCTGATGGTTTCCAAATGTAAAACGAAATATGAGCCTATAGAATTAGAGATGTTAGTGGAAGAGTTAGTGGAAGCAATTCAACATTTTTGATGAGCTACATCAAAAAAAAAATGAATATGACAAAAAGAGGGTTATATGGGAGAGTATCTGAGAGAAAGTCAGTGCTGCTGTGATGCACTGATGAGTATTTCATTGGGTAAGAACATGTTTTGAATGTTGAAAGTTATTTCATTCATCTTTTTTCCAATAACCATTGATTTCTTTAACTTTACGATGCTCTGCAGTTTATTCAGAGCCAGAGGGAACAATCCTGCAGACACCATCAGACTCTGATTCAAACTTACAGTAGCAGATGTTTACTCAAGGTGTTTTTATGCATTAAAGATTATAATAAGACAGATAAAATAAAACAGATCTTTTTTTGTGTGCGTGTCTATATTTGCTTCTCATTACAATAAAAGCAGCCATTTGATGTTTTCTCCTTTCCCTCGAAACAATAAATTCAGAAACAGTCTGCACAGAAAATGATTTCAGGCTGCTCGATCAGAGCTTCGACTTCATTCGATTTACATTTTCTCCTCCCAGTGTTTTCACACTAGCATGAAAACGCCTCATTTCACATATTCATTGAGGCAGAAGAACTAACGAGATAAATGTTATTTTGCACATTTGAAAGATGCAAGTTTGTATGTTTGTTTGCACCTCCTGTGAGTTTGCAAATGTTTTCACACACACAGACTTTCAGTCGATCAGGCCCTGAGCCTGGTACTGTGGTAATTTTGTGTTGATCAATAACTATGCTTCAGGTTCAGCCTATGCACATAATGCATATTTAATTGAACTATAACCTAAAGACAACAATGGAAATGAGAATCAGAATAGAGATTATATGACCTCTGTGTGGTGTGTATGACAAATACATCAGGGGTTTTTACACAGCCAGTTGAACAAGTGAGCTTCTCATGTGCCACGAAACATTTGTGACAGGTCTGTAAATTATTAACTGTGATCCTAAGTCACTGCTCTGCTCCATTGTGTTCTCAGTGCCTTCACTGTTAAAGCTGACCCGACAGCCAGCTCTTATAGGGGACTTTAAAGCAAACACTTCAGGGAAAAGCAAGTCATGAAAGGCCTGCAGCTGCTGTTGCAACACATAATGGTGTGGAGGCACTTCATGCAGATAAACACTTTATTAGGGACACCTGTGAAATCTAATGTGATCCAATACAACAGCTCTGCTGTGAATTCCATCTTTAGAAAGCTTATTTACTTTGTTAACGTTGTGAGAAAGGTGATAATTCCACTTTATGGTTACTATTAAGGTCAGATGGGTGCAGGTGTACTGGAGTGCTATATATTTAATAGCTTCCTTATTTTGTCCATCCATTAACATACAGGGGGCTAAATATTATTTAATAGATAATACAATATACCATGTTTTATTGTTATAACATCACTTGGTGAGCAGATAAATACTCGACAACTAATAATATAGTTGTTACCTACTAAGTACTCACCACTGACTGACCAACTGGATGTCTAATTGACTGACTGTCCGACTTAATCACTGACCATCCGATTGACTGTATGACTGACTGACTGATTGACTGTCTGATTGACTGACCGTACGACTGACTGACTGACTGACTGACTGACTGACTGACTGACTGACTGATTGACTGACTGTATGAATTAATGTCTGATGACTGACCAACTGACTCACAGACCGTATGAATGACCGTCCAACTGACTGACTGTCAAACAGTAAACATCTCACCTTGGCAGGGCAGACAACTGGAGCAACGGTTATAGGCAGTTATTGAAGAAGTGTGGCTGATCTGCTGGTACAAAATGGTTAAGTCCCACTAACTGTCTCACACCTGATTGTGTGATGTCTGTTCTCTGGATTTGTCCCCTACCGTGACGAAGCTGTGAGTAGCAGTGGTGCTGCACTTGAGAATCATACAGTGATCTAAGCCCTCCTCCCCCCATCCAAGTCCAACCCCTGACGCGGATCGATGCTTTGTGCCAAGCAGGGAGGCAACGGTCCCATTTTTAGAGTATTAGTTCTGACTCGACCGGGTTTGATCCCACAATCTCTCAGTCCCAGGTCAGACACTTTGCCATGAGGCCACTCAGGCTGGCACCATCTTCAAAAACCCTGTTGCTCCGTAAGAAGTTACACCTGTTACACTTTAAAGACATGGCGCTGTATGGGGTACTCTGTGGGGTACTCATGAAATAAGGTGTGAAATATATATTCTTATATCAAAAACTTTTCAATAAGTATTGATATAGAAATCTTTTAAATGATACCCAGCCCTAATATCGATACAGTATGATCTGGCTATGCAGAAATACCCATTAAGTGACTAACTGGCAATGTCTTCAGCCTGACTGGCTGCAGTTTGGAATGTGGATCTGCTGATAACAGGCTAACTAATGCCAAGTATGTAAATATGTGCACGGTTCCAACTACTGAACATTCTGACAAAAATAAACTTGGTTACTCTGTTCCAGTCTAGTAAAGCAGATGCTCTCTTGAGTGTTCTTGGAGCCCAGCTGTTGCTTTGCTTCTTTCCATCAAGTTATTGTTGGATCTGGGGTTTCCTCGTCTTACTCCGCTGTTTTCTGCTTTCCTGTTCGGCCTGCTGACCCCGTCTGCTGTTTTAATCTTTAATGTTTAGCAGCCAGATGGTGACATGTTTGCCGTGCGCCCCTTTCTTCTTGCTCTTTTTTCCATCTAGTTTTCTTAATTGAATCCCTGTCGCCACCCACATTCATGGAATGTGCCTTTGCGTCCCTTCAACACATTTATTTACACCTGGCTGCTTGAAAACACAGATGTCACAGTATTTACGAGGATATCTGGAAGCGTTTGCGCCTGGCCACTTCAGACAAAAAGGCAGCAGCCATAACACAAGTCAGGACAGGTCTTATTCTTTATTTCTTTTTTTGCTCAGAAATTCTCTTTTGTTTATTTTTTTTTGCATGAGAAAAAGCAGCTCAACTTGCTGTGGAAGCTGCTGTTATAAATGCGAAGAAGAAGAAAGAAGAAGAAATTTTTTATTTATTTATTTTTTGTGGGGGGGGGGGTTCTTATTTTCACCCAGCAGCACACCAAAGGTCAAACATGTGGCTGAAGTTAGACAAGCTGTTTTCTATTCATGGATATTGGCTCTTTGTGCAGTAGAAATTCTGTTAAGTTGCATACAGGTGTTTCAGGGCGAGTATCAGAGCTGCATACCTCCAGATACCAGATGATCCTGGTATCAGTATCGGAACAACTCTACTAAATTTTCATCCAAGTTTCACTTCAGAAATTCATATGAACAAAAAAAATGGAAGCCTTTCCAAATAAAGGAGGAGACGCTGCCCAGTCTGTAACGTATCAGTGTCTGATTGAAACAGTCTCTATAAGACCAGTGGCTCCCCTTCTCTCTGTCCTGTAACGTTCCAGTGTGTCTTGTTGGATTTTCTGTGATGCTTAAGCCAAAATATCACCTCATTATATCAGAAAAAAAAGTCTAATTCCTGCAGAGAGATTCTCAGAGAAAAGAATTTTAAACACATATCCTGCTGCTGATGAAACTGACATCAGAGTCACGGCTCTTGTTTGTTTTCAGATAAGCAGGGTTAAACAAAAATGTGGGTTTTAATAATTCTGAGTCATACTGAAAATAATGGGCAACCTGTGATATTCAGCCAACAGAAGGTGAAATAGTTTATGTTGCTGCACTAAAGAGATCAGCATGTGAGTGCTCCAACACCGCCGGACACTCCACAGTATGTAATCCCATTAGTGATGGAGAGGGAGCATGGCAGGTAGCCCTAATACGTTAAAGGATTTAGCTGATTGCTCTACCTGTATAGTCTGTGAGGTCTGTGGGGCGAGGAAAATGAAACCTTTGTGTAGCTCAAGATTCATGTAATATTAGAAGTCTCATTCACTAAAACGTGCGTAGGATTCATTGTAAAAGAACAAGATGTCCAGTGAGCGTATGTGTCATTTAAGAAACATATTCTGATTTAAAAAAAAAAGAAAACAATGGTTAGTAATTAAACCAAATCATCTAATCACTTGGGGGAGGCAATTTGCAAATTTGCACAGCTGCTGCAGCAATCAGCCGATTATCAGTGGGTGCTCCTTCATTAAAGGTGCAGCAGCTATCAACCTGCACCTATCGCTCTACCTCAACACCGTCATTCGCAGAAATAAATAAGATGATAAACCATGCAGCAAATGTTGTTTGCCATGAAGCACTCTGATATCATTGCGTCAACCTTCATGAGGATTTGCGTTGACCACATGTGGTTGGGTTTGGGAGTGTAGGGGGTGGATCCACATGTGCGAGTAATCACTGTCAACAAAGGAAAGAACTTGAAATGAGAAATGAAATACCTGGACGGATGGGACATCAGATACTACAAAACTGGTACAATGTATTCCAAACACTACCTCAAAAACACTAGTTTCAATCAAGATGTGTAGAAGTTATAAAGTTAAAAAAAATATTCCTTTATAGAGGTATATGCAGCCAGAATGCAGCACTTAAAATTATTATTCAATGCCGTAGTAGTGCATGAAAAATAGTGGGGGGAGAATTCTGATCCTTTACTTTAGTTAAGTACCAATACAGCAGTGTATAAAAAGAAGTCCCGCAAAAAGATTGACTTAAAAATATTCATTTTGCATAAAATTGTGTTGTGATTATTATATTGTCAGTGTGTAAGATTAATGTGAGAGGTCGCGAGATGATTAACGTGAAAGAAGAACAAACAAAGTTCTGAATCAATAATCTGTTTCTCTTTTTGGACTTTTTCTCTGATCTTTGAGTTTTGGAGAAATATTGAGCATTTATTCAAATGGAACCATGTGAGAAGTTTAGAGAGAAGCATCTATTAACTGGAGCGGTTACCAATCAGACATTTTAGGGTTAAAACAACCGGTTTAATCTTTAATTATGTGTTGGATTTTAAAAGCTTCTTATATCATCACTGGTTCAAATCTGCATCTGAAAGGATGTAAAACTGTAAATGTAGTGGACGCAGAAGTACAATATTTACTCTTTTTAACTAACATCACATGAAAATACTGATGTGATGCAGAATGAGTTAGATGATTCTTCAATAAGTAATAATGATTCCCACAGATATCCACACAGGACCAGTGAGGATTTCAGCCTGCTTGCATCATATGAGGAAAAACTCTGTGGGTGCCTGGTGAACAGATCTACATACAAAGAGCAAGTTATCTGTAAGAATAAGTGCTAATATTCAGAGATCTTTTTTCTGAACATGATCGCACATTTTTTCCTCTTAAACAACCAAATATTTGGTTTAAACATGTCCGTTGGTCCAGGTTATCGGCAGTAATCGGCAGGACGGTGTTTGTCTGTCTTTTCAAAACTGTCACACATCACTGTTGAACAATAAAGGTTTTTGATGGTGTGACCTCGCTGCGGTTCAGGTCTGCTCAGAGGGAGGGATCCTGGTTTTTGTTTATAAATGATTATTTTGTTAACCTGTTCAGATGCAACCTCATAAGATGCACCCGATTTGGGATTTTACACACAGCGAATGTGCGTGCTCAGGCTCAGCTATCAAATTTGATAATCACATGAAAGCCCTGGCTACTGGCTATCAGATGTGGATGGTCTTGTCATGGGAAATTTCCACTGACGTCCATCAAACCAAAGGTGGTGCAACTTTTGTAGCCGCAAAATGCGAAACAACTACGAGGCCATAATTATTGTGTTTGCACATACAAAACAAAAACTTAAGTGTACTATTGCCTCACCCACTCACAGTACAGTGTGTTTTAAGAGGTTAAAGCCATCCTCAAATGTAACATTAAAATTAATAGGATCCTGCTTCTACTGTGAGGAGGAGTGAGGAGATCTCCATTTATCTTGGTTTTGCAAGAAATTTGCATTATTTTGGGTGAGCCATAATCTATTTTAGGGGATTATATATATTATATCTTTGGGGATTCAAGAGAAGGAGAGAAAGAACTTTACTATTATCATTATAATGATGATGACAGGGACACTGGTCATCTGGTTTAGAGCAATATCGACCAAGAGTAGATAAGCTGCATTAAAACATTCTGCATATTTTCAACGATGCTGTCACTGAACTTAATGGAAACTGAAACTTATCAGAAGGAGCTTGAATCAAACTTTTTTTTTTATTTTACCAACTTCACTTCATTGTATACTTCAAGAAGAGCTCAGGTAATGCCTCGTTAAAAAGTTGAATCTGGTTGAAAACAAACTGTATTAGCCTAAGTAGGACTGAATATTAATTCAATACTATCCTTTTTCATCTATTTTTTTTTGTACCACTGCACAGTCACTAATCTACCTGCCCCTCTGACAGTAATGTGATGATCTAGTAGAGCTGTTAGAGAGCTGGCAGGCAGCAGAGCTCTGGGTGGATCAGTAGGTTAACACTGCAGTCCAGACTGTGTCTCGCTGTCGTTGCTTGAGAACATTAAGAGAGTGGACTAGAATTCTAAGGAGGCTAGCTGCCATGTCTTAGCTAACAGCTTCTGCCTCTGCTCTCTGCAGCTCAGATCTCTTTTACCCTCGTCTCTCGCACTCCAGCCCAGTGAAAACAAAGTGAATAATTCATGACCATACGAAGCAGAGAGTGTGCATGGATCCAGTTCAATGTATGCATGTATCCGAAACATCCGCTCGGCTTTAAAAGCCCTCACGACTGAGCTCCGAACGAGGACGTTCACAAACACCACTGACGTCCACTGCAGGCCGCAGACCACACCTCTATTACTGTGTGCTCTATACAAGCTGTCAACTGGGCTCATTTGGAGGCAGGTTGCTGCTGGTTTGATAAATAGATGCAAAAAGTCGCACAAGCAGCAGGAGAGCACTGATCCAGACCACCAACCGGACATTTTTACTGCGAAATTTGGACATTTTTACCTTTTGATTTGACCATTTTTACTGTCATATCTGGACATTTTCCCAGGACATTTTCCGTGTTCTATGGAGACTTTACCATAGCATCAAGGGAAACCTCAAAGTATTGTTTGCAAAACCTAACAAACTAAAGGTTGAATAAATTCACTGAACAAAGATTGTATATATAAAATGCTAAAAATTTTAAAAAATTCTAAAAATGTTATTAAAATACATTTTAATGTTGAAAATTTTGCAAAACATCACATTTTCCACTGAGAAATACAGGAACATCACCACCTGTTTCCTGTCTACTACGTTTTCTTTTTTTAGTAAAATGTTCTGTTTTTTGTGAATTTGAATTTATTTGTTCTTTCCTCCATATAAAGTGTTTTGGTGTTTGGACAAGCACTGTATTGTTATTATTATTATTATTGATATTATTACCTTGCTTGAGGCGGCAGAGGTGCAGGTGCACTGATCGCTTGTGCTGCTGGACATTCGTAGGGTTTTCTCTGTGACAACCACAGAGGGGAAAAAACAGGTGTCAGGGGCAGCAGTCGGCTGAGGTGGCACAAAACAGATACGGTCAGAGAGGATGCAACTGAGACAGTCAGTGGGCCAAGAAGAAAGTTTGATGAAAGGGACTGCGGAAGAAGAAAAAAAAAAGGGAGGATGTCAGAGTTGACAGCAGGAAAAAAGGAGAAGGTGGGAGATCAGGCGAAAGGGTGGGAGAAAGGGAGGCAGAGCGGTGCATACAGTCGGCTTTAGCCTGTGGCCTGGAGTCAATGTGATAACTGTTCACAGATCCCATCAGAGTCTGCTTCACGCTCCTCTACACCTGGTAAAGCAAATGTCACGGGCACTCACAAGAAAGTCACCTAGGGCAACACGCACAAATATTCTCCCTGTTCCTTAAAATATCCCCTTCTATTGCTCCACCCTCTCCCTCATAGAGAATTTGATTATGAGGCTGAGAAAATGTGGATTGATCATCTGCTCTTGTTGAGACCTTCATCAGAACAAAGCAGCTTCCGCTTCACACCACCTTTCCCTGATGAAGGTCTTGTCACTGAAAGTCATTTTCATTAAAGGGTTAGGGTTATATGAAGTGTGCAGAATAAATAGATTCCACTTTCCTGAAGTCTATAATATAATTGTATTAAAATTGTAAGTTGTACAAATCTCTATGGTGACTGAAGTTGTTAATGCAGCATTATAATAATCACATGCAAAAATCATTAGAACTATATCCCATTCATTTCTATGCGGGCCTTTTAACATTTTTTTGAAAAAATATTTGATCAAATTACCATCAGCAAACTCAAACTCGTTTCGTGTGAGGTTTTTGCTATGTTTAAGGACTTTTTTAAAATCTCATCTTGGAATCTACCACATTTTTATTTCTATCTGGGCTCAGTCTGGGACTATTTCAAAACTGGTCAAGACCACAGCTGCGAGAATATCAACATCTTTACCGTGATTGTATTTAAAACACAAATTTTTCAAATTCATTATTTAAACAAGGCTTGTTGTTTGTTCGGGAAATAAAATACAATATTGCTTAAGAAAAGAAGACTGAAAACTTTATTGAATAATTAATCGTTCTGTACTTCATGATGTTTCAAAATGAAAAATGAAAACTGGATTTTTCAATCACTACCTTGTACTGTGTGGATGATAAAACATAGAAAGGTAGAATAGCAATGCTCAGTTCTCTGTTTTGCAGACCACTCTGCGGCTTTAGTAAACTTCCACCGCTCTATCGCAAATGTTATTGTGCATTCCCTGGTTGTGAGAATACAATGAACACATCGTGCAGACGTAGCGCTTTTCATTGACTTCCATTCACTGACCAAGAGCAGCTCAAACTTCAGCTCCTGGTTGTAGGGATTGACAGCAACACTCCTATGCAATCACTCCAGAGTTCAGACCTGTGTATGTGAGTTGCATTTTGACAAAAGCAATTTTTAAACCATACAGTTAGCCTACAGACACTAAATAAATCAGCTGGGCTAAATTATGTTGCTCATATGATTTCCAAACACGTCTTCTGACCCAAGCAGGGATCGGGTTTTGCACTTCCATTATATTGAAAATCTGGTCAGAGGGAAATCGCTACAAAGCTCAATACTGGAGCCATCAGTGAAATTATGGTGTCTATGCTTCAGATACATGACAGGGATGTAGGGAATGGGGCTAGATGTCCCACATACTGAACTACCCCTTCAAGAAAGGCTGCTCTCAGCATGTTGATTGACAAGAACAGGACTAAAATCTGCTGGAGGAGACAAAGATTTGCTCGGCACTGTAATTAAAGTCTGTGTGTGTACGAAAATTATCCTCGTTCCATAATAAAATGTTGTGACACCCTGTAGCAGCAACAACAGAGGCCTGGGAAGCCCACAGGTTTGTTACCTGACTGGTTTGGCCTTTCTACGGCTGCTGTAGAGGCTAATGAGATGAGTCATCCAGTTGATCCAGCCTCAGGATGTTTGGTGCATGTTTGGAGCTTTAGTTGAGGTCAAGACCCCAATGGCAGCATTACTTAAGATAATGTTTTTGACATTTTTGCCTTTACTGGATAATAGCCAGTAAAGAGGTTGACAGGAAACAAGAGAAGAGAGAGGATGAGTATAACATGCAACTAGTGCGTTTACCAATTCAATACTATCTTGTATTTGAAATTTCACCTGGATATAATGAATTATTGCGATTTCTGTTTATTCTTTAAACCTTAAGCCAGTGGTGACCAACCTTGTTCCTCAAGAGCTATGGTCCATCTGTTTTAAGTTAATACTAACCAGTGTTGGGAGTAACGCATTACAAAAGTATGAAATTACTGTATTGCATTGATTTTTGCTGTAAGGCATCAATATTTTACTTGGTACAAATGTCAGGATTGAAGTGGTTGTTTTTTTCCTTTTTTTTGAAAAAGACAAAAGATGGAGATGAGTGAATCTGCAAAAAACATTGGATAGCACATTCTCCAGATGGGCATACACTCATTCCTTTACATTTGTGACACATAAGGATTTGAAAAACATTGTAGTCAAATGCACTCTGTGTGTTATACCTAAAGAACTGTTCACTTTCCAAAATAGCACCGGTAATTAAACATTTACCGAGGTGCCATTGTAACATGAAGTTAGCAAGGAAGCTAGAGGAGGATGACAGTGGCAATAAAAACAGCCAAAATTTACGTTCTCCTGCTCTAAGATTATTCAGCCTCGAGAGGTTAGGAGACTTGTGTCAGAATGTGTTGCTGAAGACATGAAAACCACTTTCATCACTGGAATCGCCAGCTTTTTGAAAACATGTCAGCAAGATCCTTGTTGTGACTAATAGCAATAATGACAAAGGTGAGCTATATTAAGATCGCAAAATCCTTCTTTCCAGTTATTTTGGTGAGGAAAAAAGTAATGCAATAGTAGTGTAATGCTTTACATTTTAAATACAGTAATATTGTAATGTAACAAATGACTTTGAGATGACAGTAAAAAGTAATAAATAAGGCGTTATACTATTACTGTGACCGAAATCTTAATAGCACTGCCTACTAACCAGTAGCTACTAGTCCAACGCCACAGTAGTAGCTTCTATGTAGGAAGTTAGCCAGTAGAAGGCGCAATTCAGACGTACTGCAGCACCACCATCTTGCCCTCCCGGTGACTTCTGGGATAGCATAGTGAGTGTGGTTCTCTTGCACACTGCAAAATATGACTGGATGTAGAAAACCATACCGTTCTCGTTTCAGATGCAGCCTGTATAGCAGAGCTGCCCAACCCTGCTCCCGGAGAGCTACTACCCTGCTGGTTCTAGGAATCTCCCCACTCCAACACACCTGATTTTAATTAGTAACAAGCCCTTGACAAGCTTCAGCGACTTGATAACGAGTTGATAATTAGATTCAGGTGTGTTGGAGTGGGGAGATTCCTAATCTCCTTCATACCTCCTTGATACCTGCCGTCAAGGTTTTCGTTTCACTCAGAGATTTGTGTTGCAGGTTTTATCTATATTTTCAAAAGGATGAGAAAACACTGCATGTATTCATATTGCAAGTTGCAACACAAGTTTTCAAATTAACAGTTTAAGCAATTAGTTTTTTTTCCACTCTCTGTTTGTAGTTTCAATAAAATAAATCCTAAATTACAATAACTTGAATTTTGTTTGAGATCAATTAATATAAATATGACAGTATAAATTGTACATATGAAGATGATGTGATTAACATTATTTTTTTTATTCATTTTTTTATTGAATCCATAATTCAATGTTCCATCAACATCCCTTTTATATGTGCGTTTTCCCACCAGAACAAAGTTCATTCTTGTCCACCGGGAGACAGAGAACAAAATAGAAATAAAAATTCTCACTTAAAGTTACAGTAGAGTAAGTGTGAGATAGAAAGAAAAAACACTTTTTTTTCTTCTTCACTCCAGTCCTTATCTCCACACTTTTTTTTTTATACAGATGTCCCTTTTCCTCTGTTGGAAGGTACTACAAATTAAATAAACATGTGGACTGAACAAGTTTGTAGCCTGGACCAAGGGGATTGATAATCTAAAATAAACTGCCTTTTACTTCACGAAATCTCCTCTCACTGGAGATAGAATCAACCCAGTTTTCCCAGTAGTTACTAAACGTGGCTGTTTTATGTCTAGTCGAGAAAGTCAGCTCCATTCTCCATTCTATAAATATTGAGCATTTACCTCTATCCAATCCTCCATATGTTGTAAATCTGTTTTTAACCATTTCCTGGTGATTGCATTTTTTAAAGCTAACACCAATATTATTCAGAACAAGTATTTTTCCTCCCGAGTCTCTTTTCCCCGTCAAAGGTAAAATGATTAACATTATTTCATCAATGCAACCCATTAAATAATGTTTGGAACTTAAAAGGTTCTAAATCAATAAGTGAACATTTTTATCTTGCATGTATTTCATTAATTTGGCAGCAGCTGCCCTAAGTCTCTTCGGTGTGTTGAGTGGGTCTGTGGCTCAGCCTGAGGCTGTTGATACCAACCTACACAGGAGGAAACACTTCATCTGCTAAAGAACTGTCGACCTCAGTAGAAAACTTACTTACTCGGTCAGCAAGTAGGCCCGTTGGTATTCTGTTGGTATTTTGTTCCATTTGCTGCCGCTTGAGTTTTCACTAAGGCTAAAAAATAGATGATATCACTCCAGTTCTGAGTCCTTCCACCAGCTTTCTGGCTGCCAAATAATTAACTTTAAAATACTTTAATTGGTTCATAAAGCATTGAATGGTCTAAGTATTTTCTCTGATCTGTTGATCCCTTATGAACCATCCAGACATTTCAAGTCTGGGATCAAGTCTCACTGCTTTAAGCCAGAGCTGAAGACCTTTTTGTTTACTGCTGCCTGTTGCTGATTTTTATTTTCTCTATCGTTTCACACTGCAATGTAACTTATTTTTGTAATCATTTTTTTCCTCTTTCAATTACCTGTTTGTAAACGTGTCTTGATACTCTTAATGTTTCATATAAAGCACTTTGAATTATTTTTTGTTGTTGAAATGTGCTATAGAAATAAACTTCCCTTTGCGTTTGTATTGTTTTGCACACCAATTAAGCAGGAGAGGAAAACCTGTAATTATTCCATTTTAATCAGTGTTAAAAAGATTTTATATTTGCATGTTGATATATTTTGCAGCTGTTTATTTTCAAACGGGAAAGAAAATCTCATCTGCATTTTATTTCATCTGTTCTTCTAAATCAAGGCTGCTAAAATACTAACTAACTTAAACATAAAATACAACAATATACTAAAACTAACATATCATCATGTTTTACTGCATGTTTCTTGTATTTAAAAACATATGAGCATGGACACAATAGAATTCTCAATATAACCTAATAAACAACGTGAAATTCATATTACACCTACAGTAGTATTACCGTAAATTCCAGACTACAGGGCGCACCTGATTAAAAGCCGCAGCTGCTCAAATTTAAGAAAGAAAATCAATTTTGTAATTGTACAAGCCGCACAGGATTTTAACCAGAAAGATATTACAGGTGAGATTTTTAAAAACATTTTTATTTAATCCACTTAGTAACATAAACAATTGAATTCCATACCTACATATTGTACATGTTTTTATAACGGTGCCTGTAACACGGCTACTCTGAAATATAGCACACGTTTGTATCGCGACTACGTTGTACGCTATGGGTTGCTGATGTTTTTTTTACTCAACAGTGCATAAACAATATTCTAGATTCTTCTAATAATTTTTAACTTAATAACTTAACTTATAACATACTTAACAAACATAACTTTTAACATATACAGCATCCTACCAGAAAAAGTCACTCATCGCCTTCTTCATCTTTCTCCTCCACACTAAAACCATCAAAGTCCTCTAATTCAGTGTCTGAATTAAACATCCCCAAGATCTCATCACTCACTACAGTCTCCTCGCTTTCGATGTCACTTGAGTGCACGCCATCTTCTTCATCGTGCAGCAGCCCAGCCTTTTAAACCCGTTGGCAATGGTGATGTTTTGAATAAGCCGCACCGTGTGTATCAGTTGTCATTTTATTACTCTAAGTAAAGATTCATATGGAAGATTCCAAGTAAAATTTATCTTAATTTCTAAAACATTATCTGTATTACAGTGGTGTCAATACATCTTATAAGAAATGTCATTGTTTTTATAGGAGGAAAAAACAAAAAATACAACATTTGATGGTAAATTGAAGCTATGAACTGTATTCTAATGGAAGTTTACTCCATATTTACAGGATGGTATTTATCTGTTATTTCACAGAATTATATTGGCACAGAAGCAGCTGGAATATTCTTTTTTTTACCATATAAAGCACAAAAATGCAATTATATTATTGTTATTTTGTCTTTAATTCACATTTTTAAATGTGAATAAATATTGTATAATCCCAATATTTGAGCTGGACAACATAACAATATTACGTTCTGAATATCAGCCAAGCCCAATGAATGTGGGTTTGGATGCATGCTCCGTTACAGAAGCCTACTTTATAATCCAAGTGTCAACAGGCACACACACACACACACACACACACACAATCTCCCTCTCCCTGACACACACAGCCAGCTCACATGGATTAGCCACTCAGTGTAAACAAAACAGTGCCTGACCCATCCAGAGCCTCGGGGCCACATGCAGAGGCCCCATATGGAAAATTAGCCATGCGCTAAAAGCTTTTTAGAATCAATACTTTACAGTAGCTGCACCATATCACAAAGCCGCTGTCTCTATCCTGTTCGCATGGGCTGACACAGCAAGCAGATGTGCCCCCACTTCTTCCTCTTACACACACACAAACACACACAAACACAGGAAAACTACAGTGATACTCCCAGGCCCACAGTAGGGTAATCATAATGTTGTGCCATTTATGAGTTATAATATCAATATGTGTTTAGATTTGGCCAGGCTGTGGAGAAATCCTGCTTGGCAAGCTCCTTCCCTATTGCTTTTCAATCCGTCACCGCTGCAGACAGAAGTGGAAATGTGACAAGCTGACAGAGAGAAACATTTTAATGGTATAGAAAAAAAACCTATTGCATCTCTGTTTTTTGCCTATACTGCAAAGAGGACATTTGAGGACACGGACATTTCTCCTTTCTGTCAGGAAGGATTTCACACTAAGCTTGAGCGATGCATCACTGGAGCAGCGCTCTTTACTGCCATATGATCCTATTAAATATGCTAAATCAAACAATGATATTAAAAAGAAACTAAATAGGTGGGTGAAACTGTTTAAACAATGTTGCACTGGGTGACAAACAGCAGCCAGAGCAAACGGTATCAAACAGTCTCTATGTAAATCGAGGAATTTATATCTGTGAGTTGCGTATCTCAAGAACTGTTCATCTGATCGAGTGATTTCTGTGGAGCAGGGTAAGTGAAATGTAAATATTTGAGCAATTTTGCCAGATTATGGTGCGTAGGTTGAATTTATTTTGTGGGTCCAGTCAAGTTTGTTCATATACGCCACACCAATTCATGCCTAGATAGGTTTTCTGCTAGTTAGAATTTTAACCATGTAAGCTTTTTGGTCACTACTACTAGTTCTGAGAAATCAAAGTCAAGTTTGGTTCAGAACATCTCTGGACCAAGCTGCATTCTTTAAATTATATTACAGTTTTGCTGTAGCTGGCCCTCAAATTTGTTCAAATGCTGTGGGCGGGGCTTATATACAAAACACGCCATATCTCCTTAACACACGTGGACTCGAGTGACGGGATGAGTCGACTGTGACTGGCAATACCAGGAGCCAACAATGGATGGTCGTTCCAAACAGGAACTGCAACAGTAAGGTATATTTGTGGCGATCCAGAAGAAAACAGACAGAAACCAGACAGAAAGGGATATAAATCTCTGCACATGGAATTCTACAACCATTCAGCTTTCCCATTTCCTTTTCTACTCTTTGTTCCCGTTTCTTCCTCTTGTTTTCAAACAATTATTGTTTTCACTGTTCATGAACCTGTGTTCATGAATTCCTTCTGTGGCCACAGAAAGTTGCAAATGATGTACAGTATCTGTTGATCTCTGCATTTCCAGGGTTGCTGCTGGAGTGGCAGCTGGCTCTTTGATGCAGCTTGCCTATTAATAATCAATGCAGCTTCCAAGAGAGAACTTCATAAAGCCTGCCAGCCAATTAAGACCTATTTCATACCATGCACTACATTATCTTTGCACACAAACCGCCGCATCTCTTGAAAAGGGCAGAGTCAGGGAACGCTGCGGAGGTCAAGGATGTCAACTTAATGCTACTGAATCTAACCCGAGGAATCAGGGCGTTGTAATGCACAGCATTGTCGTTGTTTTCTCATCTGGACTAGCATGTGCGACCAATTCGGAATGACCATATGTATATATACTGTATATACTCAGGACTTAGTTCTGCAATCCACAGGGTCGCAGGGGTCTGCTGGAGCCTATCCCAGCGCGTTACGGCGAGTTGCCTCACAGCTTCTTGCTGTGAGGCAACAGCGCTAACCCCTGCGCCTCTCACATGTGAAATGATTAAATGTGATAGTACTATCTAAGGCTGCTGGAAGACCAACATTTAGACATTACTCACTACTTTACGCACATAGAAATCTGAATTGGCCAATGGCATGAAGACGTTTGCCCCCTCGTTAGAAAGTGTCACACAGCTGCTACCTCCTGCTGGGCTGAGAGCCAGCACACCTCCTCTGCAATGAGCCAACCAACGAGCGTACATAATGAACACACTGCTGCACCATTGTTTCTGCTGAAGTAATGGTTTGCTGAACCTAATGGCTTCAGTGTCGGAAAAAAGTGCAGATATTATCAAGATTCTGCACTTCTACACACACACACAACAATAAGCTATGTCCTACTAGGCCCCTTCCATAGATACCAAAATTATTAATGAGGTTGTTGACAAAAGTGCAACATGCTTGTAAATGTGGGTCCATACAGAGAAGCAGCACAGTCGATTGGATCATTGATTATTGACTAATGTTTGGATCTAACCTATTTTTGGCGTTGACTGAATGCTTCTCTTCTGATTGGTGGATTCCTGACTGGCTCGTCCCCTTCGCAGCACCTCTCTGCCTTGATGTGACTGATTAAAGAGGAATTTTAAACTGATCTAGCAGTGCAAGCATAAACTGAATAGAATCGAACCGTGACATTGCAATCAAATTTCTAATTGCATTGTGGATTTGTAGAATCATAGACTCACAAGTTAGTTTCTAAAGGTTTTGCTTGACTACAGACTGAAGAGCTTTCATTGCTAAAACTGGGTGGAAACAAATATTTTTAGAAAAAAAATCTGCGTTGCAGAATTCTGAATAAATACAATAGTATCAATGGTGTTTTATACAACAGCAGTTTGGACCAATCAATTAGATTCATCAACTGGACAAAAGGGTTCCAGGGTAAACGTTTCATGCTAATTTTCAGACTTAAATTTCCTCCTCTGTAGATTTTTCAGTCATTTCAGTCATTGATGTCTTATGAGTACAAGTTTCTGGTTATTTCCCTTTAACATACTAAATTAGTAAGATTATATTATTGTGCCTTTTTTGGATTTTTTTTTACAAATAGGAATAAAAAATGTGTTAAAACCCTTTAATAATTTAGTTCATTTGTGCAGCCTTTTTATTCCCTGTGTCCATGGAAACAATAATAAATGCAGCCATAAATGTTTCCTCATGCAGAAATTATTGTGATTACTTTTATAACTGCATCACTATAGAACTCATAATTTAAGCTTAATATTTGGTTGTGTATGTCATTTTAAGATACTGCTACATTGTCTTTTGGTCAGGAAAGTTTCAGGATTTATAGAATATACTTGAAATGCTTAATTTTATATAAAATTAAGTATTTAAAAATTGTCTTAACAGAATAAGGGAAATGGTCTGCAAACACATTATTATATACACTCTTTTCTTTTCTAAGCTTATTCAGAACTAGAAATTACTTAAATCAAATTCTATACTCTTCCATGCTGTACATTTAGACGATGAACTGAGTATGACAGCACACCCAGCTCTGCTCATTAGAAAAATACCTCATCACAATTAAAATATTACGCCATTGTTGAATAGAACTAGACGTTATTCCTGCTATGGATGTACGGTGAGGATGAGGGGTAAATTAGTGAAACTGGATTGAACTGATCTCATTTGTAGGAAAACAAAACAGACTCTTTACTGAATGAGACAACTATTTTCTCATTAGCTGAAAGTATATGTCAGTTGTTCCTGACTATTCCTTTCCAAAAATGGCATAAAGGAAGCCGCTCGTGTAGTGTTGCTTAATTCAGAGCCGTTTTGAACTCTTGTTTTTCATTCCCTCCATTTCGCTTGCAGGAAGTGAGATCAATTTTGGCTACAAATGAAATCTATAAGATATGTACATACTGTTGATTAAATTTACATTTTCACAGAGAAGGCTCAATATGTACTGCTAGGCAAAAAGCAAGAGCGCATTTTTTTTTTTTTATCTGAATGAAAAGTATTGGAGTAAATCCAAACCAGAACATTTCATCAAAGCACTTTCTGTCAAAGACAGCCACAGACAGCCTGTCAGATAACGTAGCTGCTGATTCAACAGGAGGGCTGCGGAATATAATAATGAATCCCTGAGGTGATCAGTGGTCACACAGCTGATATCAAATTATACACTTAAAAACACAGTCATCACTGCAACCCAGCAGACCCTTGCATCTGAAAATAATTAAAAACCTGAATCAAGCAATTACCCGACCAGTTAATTACACACATATATATCTATTGGGGACACCTGAGAGACTATTGACCATTTTCTGCCTCGTAGCAGCAGAATTCATATTTGAATAACAATGGAAGCAGGTTAAATTAATCATATCTGCTTCCAACTACAATGTGGAGTTATGCCCCTGCTTCCTCCCTCCATACAGTCATAAATATTTCACGCTGTTTACACCATTGTTACCCTTAAACCCTCACAGCATTCAATCATTGTGTGTGCCTGTATGGACACTTAGCCTTGCAAAATTGAGAAAGAAATCGCAGGTTGTTACAGCTGAGAGGAAATTACTGTCAAACTGAGAGGGATGGAAAGAAGGGACGTGCTTCTCCTAATTTATTAGCATAATGTGGGCAAAGAAAAAAGGAGACCGACTGAATTCATTAGCAGGTAAAGATCAACTCATCTGATCTCTCCAAACCAAGGATATAAGCCATTATATTATATTATCAGCCATTACAAAGCCATCGAGTCCAGAGCTTTTATGACTATTGATCTGCATCTATCATCTATGACAGAAACATACTGTATCTGGGTCACAATCCAGTCCAGCTGCAGCTTGACACATCAGCGTGGAGCTCTGATCTGGGACGTCATGCGAAGCAACATCACTCAAAAAAGAGTGTGCGCCTGTGCCTGTGTGTGTGTGTGTGTGTGTGTGTGTGTGTGTGTGTGTGTGTGTGTGTGTAGAAACTTTAAAGATGGGAAAATATTAGGATGAGTGAAACCTAAAAATACTGAATTATATATCCCGCACATAATGACTATTCCCACTAACAGAAACAGATTTTTTTATTCCTGAGTAAATATTGAATGATTGAGTAAATACAGAGGACAGCACACTACGATTAGTGCGTCACTATAGCAACCCCCCCTAATCCTGCAAGGAACACAAAATCTCGCCTGGGACTGAATCAAACGCACATTTTGAGAAGAATAGTTTGTCTTGAGTCTAATTCATGTTACATTTTGCAGAGAAAAGCAGAAAACTTTGAATGAGATTATGGATTTTACAAATGTGGATGACATGAGGTGAACTTCAGATGAACTGTGGCAGCACTGGTTTAATGATTGCTGCATGTTTTCACATTCATGTACTATTGTCATTTTTTAGGGCTGTCAAAATGTTACACAATGTTAATTTCACTTAATTCTAGAAAAAGATAATGTGATAAAAGCAGAATGTGCCATTTTTCTGCTGCAAGTGGCCTCAAGAAAGGCCTTAACAGTGGATGACTGTGGACAGATAAAATGCTGTGTGTCACTTATGTAACATTAAAGAATATAGCGACACAGACCAATTTTTGAACATTCTAGTGTGACTTTAGGCAACTTTTATCCTGTTTTAAACGATCCTTTCATTCCATTGTGCAAACTAAATACTTACATTACCTGTTAAGTTAAATTAAAATAAACATCAAGTCCCTTTTTCATCACTTTACTAGGTCTTCTTTGTCTGTTCTTTATTGAACGTAACTTTCCAAAATCCATTTTTGACAACTTTTTTAAACCTGAGATGTGGCAAATTTTCAATAAAGTGATTAAACTTAACGGGCATTAACATGTTTAATGGACTGAAGATCCTGGAACTTTCTTTATATTTGGACACATATTTATTGAATCTATTGATATGCATAGCACTTTATATTAAATTATTATTGAAGTATAACTTGTGAAATTGTGACTAAATTGCTATAAAATGTTATAGCCTATAGCCTTTATCACTCACTAGAAATTGATTAAAGAATCATGTTTAGAGCTTCTTCTGCACCATAGAACCATTACTTAAGCTTGTTAAATTGCCCAGGTCAAGGCATTTTATGCTAAAGAATAAAAAAAAAAAACTTTGACTTAGGCAAAAAATAAAATGGCCTAAGTAAAATTGCCATTGTCCTATAGGGCAGAAAGAGTCTGATCCTTTAACTCAGGATTAAGGCATTTTACCAGATGTGGCCAGCATCACCATGAGGTTATTTAGGCCAAAAACTCACACTTGTCAAAAAGTGACTTGGGCCATTATTTTAATATGGTGTTGATATGATAAACATATGAACAAAACACAAATATGAGGCTTTAACATTTAACTTGTATGTATTGAACTTAGAACTGGTCCTTTCATCACCTGGACTATATATAAATGTGCTAATAGGTTTGTATTCACTGCATTGAGGCATCAGTTTCACAGAATCCATGGCTCAACTCCTGGGGAACCTGTGTTGCATGGAGAACTCCCTCTCTCCGAAATAAAAATCTATATTTGGCAAAAGATGTTTGCAGCAAGGTTCTCCTGAGTTTTCAGTCAGTTGACACATATCGGTCAGTCACTGCAGCGGCTCTTTGTTTCCGCTGTTGCTCTCCGTCATCTTCACCGATATAAAAATAGACAACGGTTGAGGGAAAAGACAGTGTTTCAGCTCCAACTCATCCCCATCACCGTGAGTAATGGGTGGCGAAGGGGAACGGGAAGTTGCACGTTACTCAAGGGCAGCTCCCAACCAAATAAGGCTGATAAATGCAGTCTGACTGTAGTCTTCTGTATAGTCAAAGGAGATCTAATTATGAGCTAGTAGAAGAGTCCTTTATGGTGCATTGGTTTCAATGCTGGAAAAAGTACTCAGATCATTTACGGAAATAAAAATACCAAGACAGAATTAACACAATGCTCTGTTACGATTAAAAGTCCTGTATTAAAAAAAAGTAAAAGTACATAAGTATTATGAGTCAATGTAGATAAAATATAACAGTAAATACATGAGTATTATGAGTCTATATAATTAAAGTAATGCTGTACTATGAGTTAATGTAGTTAAAGTATTGCAGTAAAGTGTTGGTTTGTTCTCTAACTTATATATATATATATTTTTCTCTCATACATAATCACATTATTAACGTGCAGCATCAGTGTGCCATGTTACTGTTGTAGCTGCTGGAGGTGGAACTAGTTGAACTACTTTATATACACTTAGCCAATCCAGTGGTCAGGTCCCTCCAAACAGCAAATAAATATGAGAGGTCCTGAGATGATTTATGGGAGAAGAAAGACAAAAAAAGTTCTGATTCACTTTTTACTTTTCTGGCTTTTTCTCCTATATTTGACTTTGGGTGTATTATTGGATATTTTTAACATGTATTGATATAAAAAAACATGTGAGAAGTTTACAGGGAAAAAAATCTCTATTTGGTGGATCTGTTAACAACTCACAGACATGTGAACTGTGACACATGCAACATCCTGCTTGATGTATGATCACTGTTTAGACCTAGATGCAAAGTGCTGTGCTGTCGTGCCTGAAATGCGTTTCCAAGAGCTGATTCTAACCCTGCAGTTAACTCAAGTGAATGTTTGCACAAGATGAATATAAGCAACTGCAGATTCACAACCTAACGTGCCTGAAACTCTGCAGTGTTTCTAGTGCTTCCATCAGTTGCCTGATGCAACACAATTAATTTGCATACAAATAGATGCCAGTGACATCAAAAGGGGGTAAAATACTGGATCACAAAACCAGGAGGAAGTGAATTACGCAGTGCTCGGCTGTGTTGATTGGTGTATGAAAAACCGGAATACTATTCCAGCCCCTTCACAGTTATGCAAACGAGATGTGTCATTTATTTGCATTCAGGCAGAATTTAAGGCATCATTGAAGGGGATGAAAAAACAATAGCACAGATGGTATCAAGACACGTGAAAGCGACACTCCTTCAGTGCATCAGAGTTTATTCATGCATGAGGCCTCAATCTCTCTTTAATTGTGAGCTTTTGTAGGACTTGGCTGCAAAACTTCTATTTGGTGTGCCTGCTTGCTACCGCTCTGCATTATACTGGATACCATGCAGGGATTTGAACTATTTAAACTTATTACCCCTGTTCAGCAAAGTAGTGACATCAAAACAGTGACCCGACAGCAAAGATAAAATTAATTATCCCTGACACACTATCATAATCATTTATCACAGCAGCCATATTGACATTAAGTAGCAGGTAAACACAGGATACACAATGATACTAATTAAGGTTCAGTTTTATTCAGGTCAATCAGAGTCAGGTGCTGCTATTGTATTATATCTGCTACACTAAATGGAGCCTTAATTAGCATCATTGGTTACATTCGTGTTTACCTACTATTTCATGTCAATATGGCTTCTTTGAAATAGGGTCTATCATGATTAACACAGATTACATATATTTTGCGTATTGTGTAGCAGAGGAAATACTGAAGTGGGCACTTCTCTCTCAAGAGTAGATCAATACATTTCTATCACTTGTTAAACAGGTCATAATCCCTTCTCTCATTTAAACACATGACACTTTATTTACTTATACCGAGTGGATCTTAACACATAATGTAAAGTGATGGCTCCTCATTTAATGAGCAGACCAGCTCTAATCCTGCATTCAAACACAGATTTATATGTTGCATTTTTAATAACAGACACTTGCTAATGTGGGTTTGCTTTGTTTAGTTTAACAGACTGACTAGTACTAACATTAGCCACTTCGCCAAAGCAGTGAAACACACATTGATTTTAAGTGTTTCATGATATTTATGATGTTTCCTTTGCATGTGATGACTATGTACAGATGACGATGCATTTAGTTGTAATTTCACACTTTTGAATGTTTTGCATGACTGTGAAGCTTTGTAAACACACATCAGCTTGGCTTCATCATCATGCTGATGGTTGAGGATGGTTGAAATGACATAACCACCTATAAGACATCACCAGTTTGGCCTGAATAGAGCGATCCCCCCAAATATAAATCAACTCAACCTTGCTTTCCCTCCATTGACTACTCTGTATTATCATCCGCCATGGTTGTCACCTCCGTCCCACTTCTGCCTACTTCAGTGCAGAATAGTGACATTTGTCACTGGTTGACATGTAGATCGGATAAACTTGACCTGGCCAAACTGAAGTTGTATGTCCGAAGATATGGATCCCATTTAGGACATATCCAAGTGGCCTGGGTTGCATTCGAGGAAATCTGACCTGTGTCGTTCAGACTGTCATTAAAAGATCAGATACAGGTCACATAGGGGTGAAAAAAAAACAGATTTGGATCACTTCAGGCTGCAGTCTGAACAAAGCCTTAGTTTGGAGCAGGTGGTTGAGTACTACACAACAGACCTTTAATTCCCTCCATTTAAAATGATTTCTTCAGTGACATAATTCCCGGCTTTCATTGGCTTTGATATTTGCTGTCCAAGTGCTACCAGCACAGATTTATGTTCATAGTATGTAATGTTCAGTGTCCTTTATAGACTTAACTGACTCCAGAATCCAGGCTCTATAAGCTCCTCAGTACAGTTCATTACTACTAGTCACATCAGCTGGGTTTGTCCCTGCTGTACGACAGGTTCATCGCAATGGCCATTTTTATAGGAGTGTTTTTACATTGCTAAAACGACTACAGAATCAATACTTTTATTTGTTTGAGCCATACAATTTCAAGGCGTATAGATTTTTGACCACTTTGATCAGTTCATCCATTCTTCATCTGTGCAGTCTTTATCCTTTCCTGCTTCATCAAGCATTAAGAAAATGTGTTCTGAATCTTCATTCCCAGTAAATGCATTAGCAAAACCCTTTTCTGAGAGGCATCATTGATTCCAAAAAGCTATTTCCCTCCTGCCATCGGACACCAACATTACCTGGTGCAGAGACTTTTCTCATCTTTTAGCTCCTGTGCACTGCTCTATTCCTCTCACGACTTCTTTATTTGCTGCTTTGTCCACAAAGGTTCTTCTATATTACCTCTTTCTTGTCCATAAATGTTGTTTACTTACACTTATTTCTGACGCCTGATGAGGTGATACTCCCTCTAAACATGAAAATCTATAGTCGAAATTGAGGTCATGAAGTAAGAGTTAATCATTGAGGGTTGGTTTTATTTTGGTTATTTAGCATAAAAAACAAAACATTACATTATTAAGACAAACATACATTTATATTTTCATTCTTTTTCCAATAAAAATGTTAAGTTTTTCAGAAGCCCTCACTCAGTTTCCTAGGTATAGCTTGAGAGCCAGACTGATACGTGGGACATTCTTTACCATCGAATAAGGTTTTCAGCTAATGTTAACATTCCTCACAACTAGCGTTGCACAATTAATCAAATTCTAATCGTGATCAAAATTTTGGCTGATTAAATGAAGCTGATCATCATGATATTACCATCTAAAGTGTGGGCTCTGCTGCGTATATAATGAAGCACTTTCCCAACCACTAATCATCCAACCACCAGGGGGCGATCACATGGTTAAGACTTCATTAAGGTGCCATGTTGAGAGAAGAAGGTACAGCAGCGAGATATTTTCTCAATTAAAACCAGGCCCCTGCTAGCAGCCAGTCTCTTTTAGTAACTAGGTCGAAAACAATGTTTGCTAAATAAATGCCGACCTTTTAGTAACTGGGACTA
Organism: Lepturacanthus savala; assembly: GCA_030544235.1. Lineage (NCBI taxonomy): Eukaryota > Metazoa > Chordata > Actinopteri > Scombriformes > Trichiuridae > Lepturacanthus > Lepturacanthus savala. The sequence goes on from CM060465.1 coordinate 21,786,578, forward strand.
AGTATTTATTATATGTTTTACAGCATTTATAGAGCACTAGCCCCTGATTAACAACATATGCTGACACAGACACACATCCACAATCTTAGCTGATTGTAAGCAGAAAAGTGTTTATTGCAAGCCAGAATTTTAAATTATATTTAGTTTACCTGACAACTGGACACATATTGTATGTTTAAAAGTAGTGCAATTACAATGCAGATGTTTTCTCTAACATGATAAATAATCATGATCATAATCGTGATAACAATAGTGATCAGAAATATTGTGATGTGATCATTTTGGCAAAGGGAGATAATTTAGTCCAGAACATCACATTTGTAGCACAGAGTTTACTGTCTGAACTGAAGTTCAGGTTAGATTATCGCCAGTGTGATTCAAGTAATAAAAGTAATTTTAGTGTGAATCTAAAGACTAATCTAAAGACTTTTCTATGCTGCTTTTTTTTCTTCAAAATTGATGTATTCTCTGAAAAGACTGAAAAATATGTAATGTTTTCCTTCCTGGTCCAGTTAATACTTTATCAAGTTGATAACTGTGCTTGCTGCAGTTACGAGTAAGTTTGACAGCTCTGCCCTTTACTGTTACTATGGTTACAGATTGGGAAGTGGGTGAATTTAGAACAGCTGATGGCAAAAATGAGCAAAAAAATGAAAGGAATGATGATTCCAAATAAACATAAATGAGCAAGACCATCTCTGCATTCATCTAACATCTAAATCACATCATCTGATGCACAGGCATTTGATACTAAACTGGACAACCTCAATGGTTTCCTACAGGACATCAGGAACTACAACATCAGGCGCTACAGGAATGAGGCAGAGTATCATTAAATATCTCAACCAACCGGCCTTGTTTCCCTGCTGCGGTCAGGAAGAAGGTACCTGACATACCAGGCTTTAGAGTATCCTCATTAGGATCCTGAATGAGCTCAGAGTCTAAACTACTGAAAATATTTATCAATCCAACCTATTGAGGATTAATATTCACTATAATTCACTATTACACACCAACAAACAATAATTTCCAAATGTATGTATTCAATTTCAAATTCCTGTGTGTAAGGCATACCTGTTCATCATTTCTTTATCTTCCAAGCTGATATCTATTCATACCCAACCAGACACAGCGATCATCTCGATTCACCTTCCTGTCATACATCCACCATCCTGACGTCAGTTTCAGAGAATTTCTGGAAGGCTCTTTTCAAGGACTAAATCATTTATATTATCTGACAAATCTTTAATTTAGCATTCAATATGTTTTGTTTTTTCATTAATTTTGCTTATATTTCATTTTATATTTGTCTTGAGTTCTTTTTTGCTTTAATCTTTTTGTTTCCTTGTTTCTTCGTTTGTTTTATGTTTTGAGGATATTTGTCCCATTTATTTTATTCCTGATTGTTATGTGAATAAAATTATGTACGAGGCCATGGGGCTTTTTTCCCTTCCTAGTACTGACGCTTTATATGCTGAATGAAATAAACAAAATCTAAAATTATGTTGTACAGTAGCTGACCACATGCCCACAGGCCTCATCTGCAGGCAGACAGTCCAGCGTTGGACATATCACACAAGAAGATATTTCCCTTGTTGCTCAGACAGGAGCATATTGCTTGAGATGTGAATGAGGTGATGTTTTCAGACACAAACAGAACATACTGTAACAAAAAAAATCCAAAAAGTTCATCCGCAGTCTTTTTTTGAACACCATTTTTTTGTGTAGTGTTCCGTTTGTTGTTGTAAAACATAACAACAAAAATAAAGCTGTGTCTTTTGCACTTTTGTCTCTTGCACCAGTGATTTAATTCAAACACATCACCCCCGATTTAAGATGTCACATTATGTTACAGGACCCACTCAAATTGATAACAGTACCAATAAAATCAAACATTGATTTTCCTGTTTTACAGTGCATCCGGAAAGTATTCACGGAACTTCACTTTTTCTACATTTTTTTTTATGTTACAGGCTTATTCCAAAATGGATTCAATTAATTTCTTCTTCAAAATTCTACAATTCTACATTTATTAAAAATAAAAAACTAAGAGACCACATTTACATAAGTATTCACAGCCTTTGCTCTATGATGCCACAAGCTTGGTACACCTATCTTTGGGCAGTTTTGCCCATTCCTCTTTGCAGCACCGCTCAAGCTCCATCAAGTTGGATCAGAAGCGTCAGTGCTCAGCCATTTTGAGATCTCTCCAGAGATGTTCAATCAGATTCTAGTCTGGGCTCTGGCTGGGCCACTCAAGGACATTCGCAGAGTTGTCCTGAAGCCACTCCTTTGATATCTTGGCTGTGTGCTTAGGGTTGTTGTCCTGCTGAAAGATGAACCGTCGCCCCAGTCTGAGGTCAAGAGCTCTGGAGCAGGTTTTCATCCAGGATGTCTCTGTACATTGCTGCATTCATCTTTCCTTCTATCCTGAGTAGTCTCCCAGTTCCTGCCGCTGAAAAACATCCCCACAGCCTGATGCTGCCAACACCATGCTTCACTGTAGGGATGGTATTGGTTTGGTGATGAGTGGTGCCTGGTTTCCTCCAAACACGATGCCTGACATTCACACCAAAGAGTTCAATCTTTGTCTCATCAGACCAGAGAATTCTGTTACTCATGGTCTGAGAGTCCTTCAGGTACCATTTTGCAAACTCCAGGCAGGCTGCTATGTGCCTTTTACAAAGGACTGGCTTCCATCTGGCCACTCTACCATACAGGCCTGATTGGTGGATTGCTGCAGAGATGGTTGTCCTTCTGGAAGGTTCTCCTCTCTTCACAGAGGAACACGGGAGCTCTGACAAAGTGACCAGCGAGTTCTTAGTCACCTCCCCGACTAAGGCCCTTCTCCCGCGATCACTCAGTTTAGATGGTCGGCCAGCTCTAGGAAGAGTCCTGGTGGTTCTGATCTTCAAAGCAGCAGATATTTTTCTGTACCCTTCCCCAGTTTTGTGCTGGGGACAATCCTTTCCCCATCCTGTCTCGGAGGTCTACAGACAAGTCCTTTGACTTCATGCTTGGTTTGTGCTCTGACATCACTGTCAACTGTGGGACCTTGTACAGACAGGTGTGTGCCTTTCCAAATCATGTCCAATCAACTAAATTTACCACAGGTGGACTCTAATTAAGTTGTAGAAACATCTCAATGATGATCAGTGGAAATAGGATGCATCTGAGTTCAATTTCGAGCTTTATGGCAAAGGTTGTGAATACTTATGTATGTGTGGTTTCTTAAGTTTTTTATTTGTCATTTGCAAAAATCTAAAAAAAAATGTTTTTTCACGTTGTCATTATGGGGTGTTGTGTGTCGAATTTTGAGGAAAAAAATAAATTGAATCCATTTTGGAATAAGCCTGCACATCTCAGTGTCCACCACCAAAGTGAGGTCACAGGTCACAGAATGATTCTGATCAGATATACGCAACACTTTAATTAGTCATTATGGCTGTTAGCATAGACACACACATACTTACAGTTTAAAACTTTTTGCCTATCTGTAATTTACCATTAAAAGTCTGTGAAAAGGTCTTTTTTCCATCCCCATTGCACATCTCTCTCTTTTCTATTGCCCCCCCCTGCCAGACCAAATTCATCTGTTGTCGATGTGTCGTGACTGTCTGCCAAGTGCAGTAATTACAGTACAGCAAGAGGAGCTGAGGAAGAGAGAGAAGCAGCACATCAAACATGACTGCACAGGGCAATGGGTGTAAAAACTCATCCTCAGAACTACAGGCTGCAGCATGCCACAGAGCAGCACACCCACAACTAATACTTTCTGCATTTTTCCTGCTGTATTACAGGGTATAAATAACATGCAGCCAATGAAACCGCTTTCATAATATATTGCATATAGTGAGTCACATGTTTAACCCCTAACCACACACACACACACACAAACACGTATTGAGATCCATTGATAAAAATGACACAACATGATTCCAGACTCCTATACGTCCAATTTATGTCTAAAAATGCTGAGATCACCTCATACATTGACTCACACAAACTCCCTTACTCTCTCTCTGTCTCTCTCTCTCTCTCTCACACACACACACACTTGTTGATGTATTGCCTATTACACTGCAATGACAGAACTGGCAGTCAGCCCAGAGCAGTGGATAGTTTATGATGTTGGGAATAATAGGCGCTGTTAAAAATAACTTTATTATCAAATGCACCTCAGAGACAATAGTGGCAAAGAGAGCGTCTCTCTGACAGGAGAGGAAGGGGAGCACATGCTTCTCAGACAGCGTGGGCTGCTGTGGGAGGAGTTACAGTGAGCTGCCAGACATCTGGAGCTTCTGTGGAATAAAGGAGGAAACGTAAACATATCTAACATATCTGTTAGGTGGTGGCAGTGTGGTTGACATTTCGCTGCACCGTGATGTAACAACGTGTCACACAAGCCTTTATAAAGACATTAATGGGTTTAATTTAATTCCAGACTGCAGTGCTCAGCATAATCTCCTGACATTTTGACCACAATCTGTCACTCAACCATCAAATCAGCCAGCTCGTTTTTCCCAATTAACCGATTGGAAGAAGTGGGTCAAAATGACCCATCAGATTGTTATTTTTTACAATATCTTCTTAGTGAAAAGCTATTATCATTTCATATACTAGCTGTTCCTCAAAAGACTTGTTTTTTTATATCATGACCCTTAAATCTTTAGCTCATCTTTTATACATTTTAAGAAATTGTAAAAGCACAAAATGTATGTTTTGATTTGCTGTTCTTTAAAGATACTGGGATTAGTCAATTAATCAATTAGTTACTACTATTATAATAATTTCCAACCATTTTGATAATTGATTAGGTTATTTTTAAGAAGGAAATGTCTAAATTCTCTGGTTCCAGCTTCTCAGATTGGATAATTTTCTTGTTTCTTTAGTTTTCTATAATAGTAAAGTGATGCGCTTAGTATCACAAATCTCGATAGTGACATCACAACTTCATATAAAACACAGGAAAAGTGTAAATTATGGGACCAGGCATCCTATTAAATTCTGCATCTGCTTTAAAATAGTGGTGCAAAGGGCTGAACACCGCCCTCAGTGGATTGTTGAGCTTCTCCTCACTTTGTGCCCAATTGGGCTCCCAGATCATCTGACCAATCATTACTGGCTGTCCCTCAAACCCCTTAGAAAACCTAAGGTGACAGCACTTTTCAAGCTGCTGCTCCCAATTTGTGGAGAGCTCTCCCCTTGTCATTGTGATCTCTTGATTCCTGTGAAGCTTTTTGAAGTAGCTGAAAATCATTTTCTTCAGGTAGTTTGGTTAACGTACCTGTGCTAAGGCTAAATATGCACCTCTGCTTTTTGGTTGTTTTGGTTGCCCTGAGCTGTTTTTTGTTGTTGCTTCAGTGAATTTATTTATATTACTTGCAATTGTGTGTTTTGTCTTTTAATGTAAAGCACTTTGTAATTTTGTATCTTACTTACTAATCTGAGCACAGCTTAAAGGTGCAGTGTCTCGGACTTAGCAGAGTCATATGGAATATGTGAAAGAATATTGAATATAGTATTTAATATGTTTTAATTAGTACATAATTCAATCAAAATAAGAATTGTATTTTTATTACCTTATTTTTAGCCATTTATACCTGTACATGGGGTGGGGGGGGGTTGCAGGATTTTGTAGAAGTAGTAATAATTATAGTACAAAACATGTATTTATAATAAGCATGTGATATGTACCTGATACTTGAATAATGCTGCATATGTGTTGCTAAGTTTATTTATCTTATCCATTATATTTTATCATTTACACAACAATTATGAATCTGAATGAACCAGCTCAGTTACCCTAGTTTAAGAACAGTTCATGGAACATTCACTATTTCATGTTACTCATGTTTCTGCTGCTTTCATTGCTCTGGTTGTGATGTCACAACAGTAGCCGGAGTAAATAGTACCATTTCTGACAGCACTAGGCCTAATTTTTGTAAATTGACCATGAAAATTTAATCTGGAAAAACATCAAAATAATGCAACATGCTCTGAAACTGAAAAACAACACATGCATAAGCACATACACACATGCACACACCTCTGTCGGGGGAATGACTACTCAGTCGCCTGCGAAGAGGGGTTAGGAATAAAGTGTTCATTTCTCTAAAGCTACAATAATGGCATAATACTTCAGGGTCAACAGGGATCTCTGCTTTTTTTTTATTTACATACATGTGCTTGTGTGTGTGTGCATGTTTGTGTGTGTACATGTGTGTGTACTGAAACTGCAGTCCTTCAGCCTAATGGCAGCAGAGAAAAATGATTCCCCTCTTTCTCAGGGGCATGTGGATTCAGAGCTGTTGCATCCAATCCCCTTTTTCTGCTTCACAAAGCACACACTCTGCACTCAGAGCAGGAAACACTATGGAAACGCAGGAATGGAGACAAACAGGAGGAATGTGTAATACAAGAAAAAGCTAAACACACCTCACAGCACTCAAAGAGCCGGGATGAAATACTGCACAGAAACACTCGCCTCGCTCTGCAGTTGGCCCTCTGCTCAAACCAGATGTTTACCACATAACTGAGTGTCTTCAGGGGTGATATGAGAATATAATGAGGGCACCAGTGTGAGTGCAACACACAGATCAGCTGTTGCCACAAATGGACTACAAATGTGTTCTACAAGAACAGGAGCATTAGTTATTTCAGCAGATTAACCAAAAAGACGACAAAGCCCTGTGGCAGTTGCAGGAATTATTCCGGATGATTCCATCATCATCTTTATTTGCCCAATGGGAGAAAGACGACATCTACATGGACAGTAATAATCTGACTGTTGATTAAATTATTCGAAAAGCTTGTTTAGCTCTTAAAAACAGCGCTTGAAACCAAAAATACAATACCACCCACGAGTCTCATACTCATAAATTGCCACCGATACCATGTCATCGATACCACTTAAAGGCAGCGCCATGATTTCCATGCTTGGCTTCAAGGTGATGGCAGGAGGAGTCATGTCAGCAATGTGGAACTAATTCAAGGTGAATAAAAGCGACAAAACCGAAGCAGAATGCAAATTATGTCCAGCAAAATCTAGAGAGGATGTACAAAATCTACAGATTTTAACACTTAATTACACATTTGAAATCCCACCACATATATAGTTATAGAATATAGAATTTAGGGAGTTTACTCACGGTAGCAACAAGACACAACCAAGTTTGCAGCAGACGTTAGCAATTTGGGAGAAAATGCCCAGCCAAAATCACAGATACTCTTGTATATTGCCCTAAATTACCAGTTTGGAATTCCAGCATCTTCTCAGCATACTGGAGACGAGGTGTGAGATTCCCACCCATAGTTATATCACAGAAACGGTGCTAGTGAAGCTGCACGACTGTGAAAAAACACGTACATGCAACCTGTGGCATGATGTTAAAACTTTAAGCTTCACTACAGACATTTGGAGCAGCAGCATCAGAGCAATGTCTCACATCAGCCTGACTGCACACTAGGGCTGCACGATTCTGGAAAAAATAATAGGAATCATGATATTTTTTTTGCTTAGAATTGAGATCACAATTCTTTGGCACAATTATTTTGTTTTACAGAACATTTCAGGTGATTGTAGAGATTTGTGGTATTGTGCTGCGGTGCTCCAACGAGGGCAGAACCCTCGCCCTGCACCTCAGACTGTTATCGTCTGACTTAAATCCAAAATACTTCCAAACCGCTGGACGCAAACCTAAAGTTTTGTTTGGGTTTGTATTTGACTCGCCATGAGCACCTGGGGTTTCTTCGCTATCCATTTACCTTTCTTACCTCTGACTTCACTCTGCTTCAGTATGTTTACATGACCCTCAAGAAAACCTAATTATATAATCAAATTAACACTCATAGATAATGTGATAGGAATTGGATTTTCTCCCGCATGTGTACACCACAACAGTAGAGCTGGGACAAAGTTGGGCAAAGAAGCTGCCAGAACCAGCCAATTAAAGAGAAAAAGAAAATGCGTTAGCCCCGATTCAATGTATTTTCACAGAGTGCGACCAGCAGGACTGATTAATTATAAAAGAGAGAAAAAAACGAGGGTTGGGAACTGTACTTGAGAATTTATTAAGCTTATTAAGTCTTTTTTTTTTTTTTTTTTTTTTTTTTTACAAGGTGACAGAAAAGTCAACAGATATACCTGTGTATATCTATGGCCGTATTAACAACTGTTTCCTCACACTCAACTGCAGGTGGGCTTCATCCACTGACTGAATCAAGTGTTCTAAAGATGTTTTACCGTAGGTCAAGGGAGGAGTTAGCGGCAGTGATGCCTTTAGGGAAGCTTGAAAAAATGCGGGAAGAAATGGGAACATTTGTTTGTGATGCTGCTTGTGAAATAAAACGCTTGAAAATGTTCCAAGCCTCTCGTGTGTCAAACACATTCTTCAGCTGGCTGTAAATGAGGGGATGCTGGTGCAGATGATGCAGTTGCAGTGGGACGAAAAACTGTAGGACATTTTAAACATTCCACTTTAGTCTATCCTTACCTGGAGGACATACATGTGCAACTTAACAAGCCAGCAGTTGGTATCAGTGAGTACTCAAGTACTTGTATAGTACTCGATTTGGGAAAAAGTGGCACCGGTGAATCCCTACAGACAGCCATGCTTAGATACTGACTCAGTTATAAGAATCTTCAAATTCTATTGAAAGTACTGTAGAAAGATGCCAGGCCAGAGTTTGGTGGTGTAATTTTGCAAATCGACAGCACTGAATTTCTCCGGAACATGGTTTCTGGTAGCAGCTACATTTTTGTGCGAACTGAGGACGAAGTAGAGTTACTGTGCAGTAAATCAACACTATGTTGAGGGAGCTGAAATAAACTCAAAAGATTCTGTAATATTGGTGCAAAAGCACCAGCGTTATCGTCACAGACACTCGCAAAATATCATAACCATGCGTGAAGTTGGCTGACATCATGATTGTCTCCAAAAGAATTGTGTCTTGTCAGACAGAGATGGAAAAGTTCCAATCTGGAGCCTGGAATCAAAAGTTAAGGGACCCTGCAACACTGTTGTCATGTAAACAAAAGGCCTAAAAACAACAAAAGTGTAAAATCCCATGGGAACGCAGCTGTTAAGACAACATTGGAGTTCTGTTCATCGGCACTTGATTGTTCTTCCTCAACAACTGGATGTGTGTCTTAGTTAACTAAATATGAATTTTTGGTGATCAAATTGTCAGTCAGTCAGTCATTTTCTATACCTGCTTATTCCTCATTAGGGTCGCAGGGGTCTGCTGGAGCCTATCCCAGCACATTACGGCGAGAGGCAGGGATACACCCCAGATGGTCGCCAGCCAATCATGGGGCACACACACCATTCACTCACACACTCACACCTATGGGCAATTTAGAGTTGCCAATTAACCTGAGCATGTTTTTGGACTGTGGGAGGAAGCCGGAGTACCCGGTGAAAACCCACGCAGACACGGGGAGAACATGCAAACTCCGTACAGAAAGGTCCCAGACCCAGGACCAAGGAGGTCTTGAACCTGCGACCTTCTTGCTGTGAGGCAACAGCGCTAACCCCTGCGCCACCATGTCGCGCGTGATCAAATTGTTTAAAAGCAAATTCATTTTTTTATTTACATTTAAAGACAATAATAATACATTTTCTCTGAATCAAAACAACGACAAAACAATGAGTCGTGCAGTCGTGATCATGGGAGTTGCTGCTAACTCACCAGAGCAAACAAACCCGGTGAATAAAGGTAAAACAATAAATGAAGCAGTTTCATGTTGACCTCTTCCACTCCATCCATATTTAAGTGAGAAAAAAACTCAAATTTAATACTGCAATTAGTGCCTGCAGCTCGGTGACTATCAGCATGAATAATGTCTTTTCAGAAAAGAAAACCTATCCAACTGCTCTTGCGAAAGTTTCAGAAATATATTAATCAAAACGATACAAAAAAAAACAAGCAAAAGACCTTGGAAGTAAAAATAAGTCAGTAAAAATAAATAATGTCTTTTCAGTCTGAGGGGCTGCAGTAGACCAGGCTATAAACCTGCAGCCAACAGCTGCCTCACATTTGAAGAAGACAGCACACAACAGGACAATTTGAGAGTGTTTGTGTGTGTTTTTTTCATGAAAAGATGTAGACAGATTTCCAAAAAGAACATTTGGAGACTCCAGAGACTCTTAATAATGTAACACATCCTGATTACAACTAAATCACAAGAAAGGAGAGAGGGACAACTAGCCGATGCTGGTGTTCTGGTGGAGTTAATGAGGCTAAACATCTGTGTTTCTCTGATGTTTGTTCATGGCTCTACCTGAGTTAATGCTAACATTTGCTCTGCTTTTGTCTCTGATACTATTTGTCTCTGAGACGTCCAATGACTACAATCGTTCATCTGGTTAAACAACCAAAATCTAAAAAGTGTATCATAAAATACGTGGCTTACACTGAATAAAAAAATTAAATAAAAACATTATTTTGGGTCAAAAAATTAATAAATAAATTAAATTATTTAAAATGTATAACATTAAAATTAATAATATGGATTTCTCTAGGTTAAATATTGGATAATGTAAACATACAACTCAAAAATTCTGACTTTTCAATCCAGAAATGTTACAACAATCCAATTTGAAATTATATTTTTCAATTCAGTTTCTAGTGACATATTTCTGTATTGTGTACATTACATGTACTGGAGATGCAGAATGAAATGTCAATGATCTATCCAGTTAACCCATATTCTACACATGCATGTCTGCACCGAGTAAAGACTTTTACTTTGTGCATACTCGACAGTGTAATGAGTTCAATACTATTATAGACATACACAAATTATTTCGCAGTTCATGATGGACGTACAACCCGATCTAATCCCGTCTCTAACTACACAGTGATAATGGAACTGCAACGTTACCAACTCATTACCAATCAGAGGTAAATCCACTTCATTCCACCTAAATATAGAAACTTACAAAAGTTACAAAAGTGGATCTGAAAAAGTCTGGAATCTTGAAATGAATAATATGTATTAAACCTGATGTACCTGATATATTTATATTATTTTGAAATCTCTTTGTGTCAAAACAACTAACTGGCCAGCATCGGGACCAGATGCTGCTGCCACACACACACACACACACACACACACACACACACACACACATACACCAATCTCAACTTGCCTCCTCTCATCTTACACATACACAGCATTTCATCTTTTTTCCATCACCTTGTATTCTTTCCAAGATGAATATGCAGCTTATATATATTATAATATATGCAGGTTTGATTCCCTTCTCTGGATAATTAACAGTCCTGCTGTAGGACGGGGTCACCTTCCTGGGCTCTGAGGAATATGCAGAAACAAATGCATGAGCAGGCACTGAAGGGGAAGAGTGGATACAGACACACACACACACACACACACAAACCTTTTGGACTCACAATGTAATATCAAAACTTCAAAATATAAATATATCCTAGTAGTCTCCAAACCTAAACCTGATACAAGAGATTCATTGGAGTGCTGATTCATACAGGAGTTAGCTCATATAAACACACACACATAAACACACTGAACCAAACACATCAGACATTCTCTAAAATGTTTGCCAAATTCACAGGAAATGGAGCAATTCATTGCTGTTCGGTTGAAATGAGATTCTTCATCTTGCTAAAGGCTTCTGAAGGCACTTCTCTGCCAGACAGACAGCTGCAGTAGCTTCCCCTTCAGCCCTGGGAGGCAAAAAACACACACATATGTCCCAAACACATCCTGCACTCTAACACACATTTACATGTCGAGCACACTAAACCCACACCAACAGCTCCCATAGGTGTAGGGTAGAAAGTAATTAGCTGGAATAAATGTTGAAGCATCTCCTCTCATCTCTCCCTCAGTGGTGTGAATAGCCTCGGCCGATGGTAATTGCATGTCGCTCTTTTAAACTTGAGGGGACATTGTGAGAGTGTGTGTGAGAAAATAGTTGTGTGTGTATGTGCATAAAGCCCTTTCACCGAACAGCTTATTGTACTGTAGCTTCATAGTCAACCGCTTAACACACAAAAGACACCAGGATGTGCCCATAAGAATCCATCAATCACCTCAGCCTATCAGTCGCAAGGGAGCTCAGTTAAATGTGAACACAGTCAAGCTCCGTTCTTTAATGATATTAACGTGTTACTTTGCAGTTACATTCTAGTGGCTTTGTGGGTTAAGGCTGCAACTAAGGAATACTTTGATAGAGAATTTATCAATTATAGAAACAATTAATCGATTAGCTGTCTGGTTCATAAAATGGTGTAAAATGTCGATCGTCGTTTCCCAAAGCTGAAGATTCAACTCAAAATGTCTTTTTTTTTTTATCCAGATCAACAGTCCACCACCCAAAGATCATCTGTTTACTATTATATAAGTTAAAAAAAACAGGAACTAATCATATTTGAGAATTTGGAATTGGAATTTGGACATGTTCATTTTGAAAATGACTCAAATCGATTATCATAATAGTTGGCGATTAATGTAAAAATATATTAATTGAGAAATTGTTGCAGCTCTATTGTGGGTATTATATTGGTTATGAATATTTAAATCACAGGCCTGATTTTGACATAGTGCAGGGCCCGTTTAGATCGGGTTAATTGCTTGGCCCCTGGAAAAGCTGCTTGCAGCGTTCATGGGAACTGATCATCATCCAATTGACATCACACTCCACATTGTCCTCCCTCAGGTCCTCGGCAACACACCCACCGAGTGTCAATTTGATCAGATGAACGGTTCTTGAGACATGTGAAGGACAGTCAGGTACCACATCTGGTGATGACTCTTTAAATTGTGTAGGAAGAGTGACAAAAAAATGGTTTGAACATATTTCAAAATGACAGAAAATCAGACCAGATGGCTTTTAGGAAATTACGTATGTCATTTTGATTATGAGACTTACAGGTCAAAACCTAAAGTTTGCTATTGTAGCGCCACCACTTACTTAACTAGACGGACAAACAGAGAGACGGACACTTAATGGTTTTTAAAGATTTATGACATGCAGTGAAAGGAGAGCTCCAGATTGAGGTGGCAGATTTTGTATAAAAATGTTCTTAAGTGGAATCATTTCTAAGCCTCCAACAGCTTAAAGGGGGAGAACCACACAGGGAGAAGGAAGAAGAGAAAAAAAGAGAGGATCAATGATGAGGAACCAGAAAAAGCATAAAGCTGCTGACAAATCAATCAGGCAGCCAAAGTTAGTCTGCTAAGGCAGTTTTAACAAGATTAGGTCAAAACCAGGTCTGAAAACTTGAGAAAAGCATTAAAAATGGTTCGAATCCATCGTGGCAGATTTGGGGCGTAGATTAAATGGAGCTGTTGTACAAAAGGTTGAGTTCAAAATTTCATTGTATGGCTGCTGCCACCAGTGTGTGAACAAGTGAGTGAAACACTGAGTAGTCAAATAGAAATAGACTAGAAAGGCTCTATACAAATTCAGTCCATTAACTATTTCCTGTTGTAGCTTCAAGAGGTAGAGCCAGTTTCAACTACTTAATACAGTTAGCGATGGTTCCCAACCTAAGGGTCAGGTCCCTCCAACATGTCAGCAAATAAATGTGAGGGGTCCTGAGATGATTAATGGGAAATATAAACAATCAAAGTACTGAAACATTAATCTATTGTCATTTTTGGACTTTTTCTCCTAATCTTTGATTTCTGGTGAAATATTATCATTTGAACATTATCAAAATACAAGCATGTGAGAAGTTTAAAAGAAAAATCTCTATACGTGAAATGTGAGCAGAACGACACTGCTGTTTGTAAGACTAAGGTTGATACCAGTGGTTTCATCTATCTAACTATGTGTTGGATTTTAAAACTTCTTATATCATCCATTGAGTCAAATCTACACTGAGAGGAACTAAAGTTGCAGGTAAATGTAGTTAAAATGTAGTTCTGAAATGTAGAATGGGAATACTCAAGTACAGTACAAGTACCTCAAAACTGTACTTAAGTACAGTACTTTAGGAAATGTTATTTTCCACAACTGGAGACAGTAAATGCGCGTAACATGCAGAAAGTTACACCGGTGACGTCTACTCAAACAAATGTTTACTTTATATCTGAATGAAACAAAACTTAATAAAATCCTATGGTTTAATCTTAGCCGTTGTTGGTTGAAAATGCATTCTGGGAAACTTTAGTTACCATCAGACCGATGGTGGAACATCATCGCTCCAGACGGGGTTTGTCGCCTAATTATTGTTTTTATGATTAGCTTCCCAACTTCCAGCCTGCTGGTCATGAACAGAGATTGCTTCATGGCTTCTGTGTTATCGCCAATCATACTGACAATTCTATTACATGACATGTAGGTATAATAATTATAGAGGAGTTTGGTACCTTGGGAGGGCTTTATGTAATCTAATGTATCTGGTAGATTGTATGCTGATGTAATCCTCTCAGCCCCTCCGGGACATCACAGGCTTCCACTGACGCACATATACACACACCAAGTGTTGAGGCACTTGTTAATCGTGTAAACATCCTTTTATTGATCTTCATTAATTCAGCCCAGCGGATGAGAGAGAGAGAGAGAGAGAGAGAGAGAGAGAGAGAGAGAGAGAGAGAGAGAGAGAGAGAGAGAGAGAGAGAGAGAGAGATTTAACCATTGGTGTTAATGCAGCTCTTTCCTCCCATTCACCAATATAATAATTTAATGCAAATGATGCTCATCTCTCCTCTCAAAGGCTGCTGTTGGAACAGTTTACGAAGGCCTAATATCTGCATTTCATAATTATTGTGTGTCCATGTTTGTGCTTCAGCATGGGAGTATTTGAAAAGACACAGATTACATGGATGTGAAGACCTCTGGGACCTAAAAGCAGCTTCATATTTCTCTTAGAGAAGATCTTTTGAGGGAAGTTTTCACATAAAGTTATGACTGAAATATCCACGCAGGGACAAACATAAACTGCTGCCCTGGTATACAACCACATGGTGCAAATGCAGAATCCTTCACCCCTTAATTAAAATAAGAATAAAATTTGCTCTTCAGTCAGCCAGTACCAAGATTTTTTTTACTGGGATTATCCTCAGAGGTCTCTCTCTCTCTCACTCCTAAACAAACGTCCCCGATCATTACAAGGTACAAACACAAAAATCTGTGTTTCTATGATGCTGTTTGGTGGATTCAGGACAATACCCGAGTGGCAGCAAGCAGAGTTGCTGCAAACATTAGCTTAGCTTGGGTCTCCAATAACTTAAGGTCCAGATGTCTGCTCCTCTCCAAATACCTGCTGAATAATTAGGTAAAAAAAAGGGCTACCCAACCTAATGCTAACCACATCTTAGGATCTAGACATAGAGAGACTAAAATCCTTTATCTGGTTAAAGAAAGTTTAAAAAAAAACATCAAGATGTAACACTGACATCTACACAAAAGGAATATTGATATGATGGGATCCCTAGGTGCGACACCATCCAGTGATTAAAATTAAATTAAAAAAAAAACGACAAACTGAAATATTAGGTTTCTATTTCTTTTGTGCAATTTATTGTTTCATATATTTATGTAAATTAACATTATCCATCAGTGTCTCAAAAAAATTCAAATAATTCTATTTATTTCTAGTTTCTATAGTTTATTTATAGTGTCTGTTTTTCCTGCCTGTTCTCTGTCGTCTTGGTTGGTAACCACTTTATTTTTGTCATTAAAATCCTTCACCCCCTGCCTGCCTCGCTCTGCACTTGGGTCCACCACAACCGTGACAAAAAAAAACGGTACATGTACGTACCGAAAACATTGGCGTGATGCTTCTGTGGGCCGGTCTGACAGAGGGAGGCCACTCAAATCAAGCAAACACTGAGACAGATGGTGATTTTACACCAGTGTGGGAAAAAGAAATGGCTCTTTAACATCAAACCTCAGCAGCACGTTACTTTGAAAGCAGCTGGCAGGACACAAAAAGGGATTGTGAGTCTGGGGAAGCAGCCAGACTCTAAAGCAGAGGTGACAGAGAAATGGCAAACCAGGCAAGATGGAGAGTGGCACTTCCATCCTTCTTCCTAAGATGTCTACATAATTATGATTCAATTTGCATGTTTTGGAAGATAGTGACTAAGGCGAATGATAAAAGGAAGTGGGGTGGGTGGGGGGGGAGCGGTGTGCAAACAAACATTTAGACCCCAAATTCTAACTGGATTTTCTCGATTTATCCAATTTAGCTAATTTAACTTAAAACTAAGCCTGTGAAACCAACAGAGGAAATTAATGGTGAAAAGTCCATTAAAATACTTACAACTATAAGTCTCCCTCTCTTGCCATGCTCCGTTCTCTGAGCCTCTATAAGCCTTCCAAGCTGCAGCCACCTTATCTGCCGTTTGCACTCTCTATCTCCTCCTCACCCTTAGATACTCACGTCTGCATCAGGAAACTCAAGTGACTTTGCATAATTACTGAATAGAAATGTCAGCCGATGGCCTTGAGAGCGCCGATGGCGAGCTGTGATGAAGATAACGGCGCCCTGGTTGACGCCTTGGGGGTGATGGCTGTCATAGTCCATACAAAGACATCACAACAACACACACCTCCTGTCTGTTTAGACAGATGAATGAATGACAAACAACGTGTTCTATGGATCCTGTGATGAATACAGATCAAAATATATATATATAAAAAAAGAGTTTGCTTGAGTTGGACAATTTAAACGAAATTCAGATTAATCATAAAATGAAATTAAAATAATGGATGTTAACAATTGTGAATATGCTTGGACAGTGATGGAAATAACTAAGTACATTTACTCAAGTACTGTACAGTTTAATTAAGTATTTCCATCCTACATTTCAGTAGAGAGTAAAGCATGTACTTTCTCCTCCTCTTCATTTATCTGCAGCTTTAGCTTTCCTTACAGATGCAAATTTGACTCTGAATAATATAAGAAGCTTTTTAAATCCAACACAGTCGGTGGTTTCAACCTTATAGTGTTTGACGTTTATTATCAATGTTTCCCTTGCTAAAATCTAGCCCGTCTTTGGATCATTATATATTTAGCCCCTTTTCTGAGGGGCTAAAGTGAGCATCACAAGCTTGGTACCAGTGGAAAAAAGTTTGAAAAGACACCTCTGCCTAGCTCAAAGTGGGCCAATATTTTAACAGGGGTAATAAAACAGAAAAATATCATAGGATGCAAACTTGCAGTTTCAAATAGATAACTGGAGGGGAAAACTGGATGTGTACAGACAGAAGAAAAGACAATACATCAATTATCTCCTTGAATTACAACATGACAGTGATGAGTGGTGTAGCCACAGTTACACAGTGTTGATTTTTTTCTCTCATAATTATGGTCATGTAATTTGTTTTTTCTTAAATGTGCAGAGCGAACAATTGTGGATTTACTGTGCAATTGATTTGATCAATTTTTCACGATGCTCAAAAGGTTGTGAGACAGCTGAATGGAGACATAGTTATCATATTGAATTGCAGATTGATGCTCTCCTAAGTGCTGCTTCAGTGAGTAAAAAGCATTTCCATTTCGGAGGCCTGGATGATATTCAGCTGTGTTAATGACCCATCACGCCTCATTTTCATCATTTCATTCACCTTAGGAGGAAGGAAGTGGTTTTGCCTCAGGTAAAGCAGCTCATCAACAAGCAAAACAAATATTCCACTTTTCCATTTAGTCGCCATAAAGTCAACACTGAGCACTCTGGCCTGTGGCTGTCAGACACTTACAAGAGCCTCATGCCTCAGGAAACCTGAGTCAAAACAATCATACGATCTTAAATTTCAAACACAGCAGTGGGTGAAGATGCAAACTTTCCTTGCTGTTGTCAGGTTTCAGTTCAGTGTGTGTGGACCTCAAACTATATACCAGTTTTAATTGCGTTGATAGGCCAACTAAATCCAGATGGCGGTCGGAAAACCCCTTTCCTATTGGCAGAAAAACACACCACATCAATCAAAAATCCTACTTTGAAACATTTGGTTACTGGGGAAAAAAGAAAAGTTGTGGGAGTTTTGTGACGATAGAGAGATACTGTGGTGAAATATAAAGGTAAAACCTAAAGTAATCAAAAACAGTTATAGCCCAGACTCCAGAGGGTTAAATGAAGCATTTTGGCGAGCAACATGTTCAGAATCCCCCCCGAAGAAGTTCAGTAGCAGCGAGACACCGCTGACAGCGCTGACGCCCGTTTATGGCCGTCACAGCTGTTGATCCCCTACGTCTGCTGATATGAACTCTCATGGTCAGAGTGACAATTGGGAAGTTGTCGTTGCAGCAAAGCAAGCTGAGAGATGTGCCCACACAACAATCGCCTCAGCGGTGACTGATCGTATGTCAGCAGAGGATTCGGCTGCAGTCACGTTCATCCGAAGGAGGCGTTGGAAGAATTTCAGCTTCATCCAGCTTAGCTTAAGTTCCTACTAGGCTAGGAAATCTACCCATGAAGCCAGGAATCTCTTTCTGTATGTGAGTCACATATCTTAGCAACTGTTCTTCCGATACTCCTTGCACTCGGCATGTGTTTTTCTGGGAAATCAGAGTCAATTCAGGCCAGGTGGGGGAGCTATATCAACTCCTACACATTTATAACAATCATCAGCAAATTTGATCCAGAACATCTCTGGAACCTGTCGATAGAATCTTTTGGGATTTTTGATATTTCATACAGTTTTGCTGCAGCTGGCCTTCAAAGTTTACTCAAAGGGTGTGTGCAGGACAAAAAATGTAATATCACCTAAAAACTTTGTGCTATTGCAACCTCATTTGGTGAACATGTGTAGATATGATGTCTGACCATGGCATATTTTGCACCATTCGGCTAATAGATGGCATTATAACATTGTCATCGAACTGTAAAGGAAGGAATATCTGTGTCTCTATGTATGTATGACTGTCTTTTGCATATTTCGAGAACTGCTCATCAGTTTACCTTTAAACTCAGCAGGTGTTTTTCTGAAAATCCAAGGGAGTGCAGCATCAAGTGTGAAGTCAATCGAATGAGGGTTTCTCAAGATAGAGTGTCTGGAACAGACACGCCCCTAACAACACTCAAAGCAGCAATGCAGCCAAGCTCCAAGCTTCCAAGTGGGCAGACAAAGCGTGTGCGTGTGTGTGTGTTTAACATTCAGGAACAAAGAATTAGTGATTCCAGTGTGTTTTGTTGTGCACTGTTATTTTGTCTAATGATATATTAGACAAATTAAACCCCTCCCTGACTCACTGGAACCATTTCAATGCTGAAGACAGTATTTTAGGGAATGCTGCATTCTGTTAAATGCGCTGCTTTATATTAAAAAGACTTCTAAAGTTTCATAGTTTCCGATGACAGTAATGCGAGTAATAAGGAATTAAAACATTAAAACAGCGGTGCAGTGTACGGCTCCAGAGCACCACTGTCTGACTTCATACATCTTCTCAGGGTCTCTCTCCATTATTCAATCATCACTACCCTAGAAAAGGACTATTTACATGAAACTATTTACTGGCAGGTAAATACAAGGATTACTAAGCTTCAACAGCAAATATTTTCTCCTACGACACTTCATTTCTCTCACCCACTGCCTGCAGGAAATAAAGATACGATCTTTACATCTTTTATACTCTATACGTTCTCACTACATCTCTCTCACCAGCCAAAAAACAGATAAGCAACATGAAACAGACTTGGAGTGAAAGAAAATGAAGTCATCATACATATTAAAGACAGAAAAGATTTTTAAAAAGCCTTGATTGTGAAAGTGTAGTCAGCAACAGTACACGATTCCACAATATTTAAACCATAATATAATCATGATTAAATAATCTATTGTTATATAATCATATATTTTCATGCAAATCGGATTTGGTAAAAGTACAGATTGCACCTGGAAATGTTTAAGTTTTAGTCAAAGCTGTAGTTTACGGCAATGGTTCCCAACCTATGGGTCAGGACCCCCACAATGGGTCAAGATGACAGGACGAAAAAATAATTTTGGACACAAAATTTTTTTCAAAGATTTTTTTCTAACTGATATTTTCATTTCTTTTCTTGTTGATTTCTTGAGGTTACACAATTAGCCAATCAACAGAAGATTAATTAGCAACGATTTTGATAAATGAATATTCATTTTAGGCAAAAATATAAAGAATCAGCAGGTTTCAGCTTCTCAGATGTGATGATTTATGATAATAGAAAATAATGAGAAAATAATCGTTATACAACATGTGGCAAGGGGGCCCGGGCAGACCTTGCTATATTTAAAGGGGTCACAGGTCAGCATGTTTAAGGATTGGTGATAATTGATTTGTTTAGTTTTAGTCATTTCTCTGTATAGCTTGTGCCTTATTCTACTTCTTTATTAGGTGTGTGCTTGTTTGAAGCTACACTTTAAGTGCCGTATTATGAACCTTGTAAATCAATGAGTGAAACAAGTGTTTTACAATAAAAGTTACGTTAGAATAAAGGTTTATGGCCACTGAAATACTAGACGGTTTTTTAACCCTTACCCTTTGAAATGGATAAAGAGAGGGTTGAGTTTGTAATAAGAGCATAATGCAGATCAAAACTAGACTTTGTACTAAAATATGACCATCTATACACTGTAATATTATGGCAGCTTGACACCAATAAAATACTGTAAATAACAGAAAATAATCATCGTATAAGAATACATCATTTTCTTGAGCTAAATTACAGTTTACAGTTTTAAGTGTATGGGCCACTGACAAAACTTTCATGTGGTGTAAACCTAAAAACTTGGTACCAGATAACTCTCTTAAAAAGGTTTTTAAAAATTAAAAACCTAAAAATTTTGGACTTTCCTATCTACTACTTATATGAAATATTGTGTATTTGTTGGATTTTTAGTGATAAATGAAAGGTGGGAATAATTTTGAAATAAATATTATATTTTCTAAAAAAAATAATCACACTTAAAATTGGAGAAATTTACAGTTATAAAATAAAATTAATACATTTATTGTAAAATCTTCTATTTTTTTATGTACATTTTGTTTAAATGTTTGTTTGTTTAAATTTTAAATGTATTTTTTAGATCCAGAAAAAAATCTGTAAAATGCTTTTTTCTACTACATTGGAGGGAATTAGAAATAAAGGCCGGGGTCACTATGAGGAAATAGTGAAAGACCACTGGATTCCTTTTAAAAACATATCTTCCATTATTTCACAGCCCCCTTTAAATGTTGTGCTGTTGTCCATGAACCTGTTTAGGTGTTGGAGCTAAGCTGTTGAAAGAATAAGGGGTCAAAATTTAAATATGCTTCTTTATTCCGACCAACTTCCTGACAAAAAAAGAAAAAAAAAAAGAGCAGGGATGAACTTCAGTAGACCGACGCTGTCAAAGCGGCAAAGCCGTGTTCTATTGATCCACTGACATTGAGACATGAATGAGCTGCAAATGAGTCACTGTGACCAACGGCCTATCTGATCAGCTCAATCCTCCATCTTTCCCCCTGATGCACTTGTTTTGTTTTTGTTTTTTTGTCCTTTCTATGTCACAGAAATCTGTCAGCACAGCACAGAGAAGAGAACACACTGAAGCAGCTAGTGTAACAGCAACAACAGCACCAATAAGCAACAGAATCATCCTTCAGAGACACGTACCCTGAACCGTGTTCAGTGCTGCTTTCTGAATGGACAGGCAGGGACTCGGAGGTCTGCTCAGAGTTAATGAACAGAAGCAGCAGAGCTCTCCACGTGTGCCATCTACTGATTCTATTCCATCTACTGTCGGAAAGGGGAAAGGGGGAAGGAAGGATCTGGAGGCAGACACAAACGTGAGAAGAAAGAGGTAATAGGACCACATCTGGCATAATCCCAACATGCTACAGGCTCTAAAATCAGCTCACTAGCTAATACAGTTTCTTTACTTGTTCTATCATTGTATCAGGAATGCAAGTCGATGCAGTTTTGCAGCTGGAGGAAAACAAATGGTTAAAACTGGTTTAAAAGTGGATTTTGGAAACATTTTAGACCCATTTATTGAGATGATTTAAAGATGATTTATGCATTGAAAAATACTTCAAACTAAAAGGGAACTCAGAAAGCACGTCCCTCTGCCAAGGCCAATGATCAGTCTTCTGTCTGACATGGAAATGTGCTGCATAACCAATATATGTGCCTATTTATCCAAAAAATATTGGGATGGTGGCTGTCTGAATCACCAGGGGAGAGTTCTGTCAAATGATCATTTAACTATTAACATTCCATTGATCAACAGGAGCCGCTAACAGCCACTAGAACATATAAGAGGGATAAAGGTGAATTACATATACGTTGTCCCTGAGGACAAACTGCCGCAGTGCAGCACCCAGGACAAACTTCACATTCTATGGAGCACCCCGGTCAGGAGATTAACCTGTGTGCATGTTTATTGATGTTGGGAGAAACCACAGAAAACCAACATAAGCACAGGGAGAACATGCAAATTTCACACAAAGGCAACAGGTCATATTGGAAACCGCTGAGCTGCCAAAATGCCCAAATTTAAATTCTACACCCTTGCTCCAACTTTCACCAAAATCAGCCCAGTAGTTTTCCATAAGTCACAGATAAACAAACAGCACCCAAAAAAAAACTCATCAAAAAGGCACCAACAACTAGAAACTATTAGGAGTAGGATATTGTGTCTAAAATAAAAAAAATAAATAAATCCAAAACTCACACAAAACGTCACTCATTCCCACACTGTTGGAGGAAGCTGGAGAACTCGGAGAGGGAGAACATGCAAATTCCACACCGAACCTGCGACCTTCTTGTGGTGAGGCAACAGCGATAACCACTGCTTCACTGTGTCGCCCTATACTGATGTTTTATTAAAGTCAAGCTGTCAGATGAATGGATGTCAGTAAGTATTGGATTACTTTAAGTTTAAAAATATACTGGAATTTCCTGAGGATCTATGAACTGAAAGAAGAAAAGAGGCAGCACAATTTTCGCAACAGAACCTTCCATTAGCCTGTGTTAACATTTGGAATAAAGTAGCAGGTAAACCGGCAAGCTCATAACTTAACTCTACCTTTTCTGTGGTAAGTCCCTGCTTTACACTCCTGACTCTCTGACCTGTTGCCCGGGGCTTGGAACAACCCCTCTCTCTCCACACTGCTGGAATCCTTCGTACTCTGCCTTTAACGTTATGTCTACAGCAGCTATGATGCTGGTACCGGGGAGAACAACATCATATAAAACACTGAACTCTCTCTGAGCTCTTAATCTGAAACTGACTATGAACCAGGAAAGTACTCTGAAAGTGCAGACCTCCACCAAGCATACTGTGACTCACACTCAACATATACTATTGAATACATGGACTACTGTTGAATGAAAAGTAGCAATTTTCATCACTGTTCATCACCACATAATTTTCATAGGTACATAAATATTCGAAATATGTATGCAAGTTACAGCTTCTACCACAAGCAAGGAATGATTTTTTAGGCATAGTCAACTTCCTCTCTGCAAAGTGATGCAGAAATCAGATCATCCTCTGGATCATTACCAAAATGTAATTTTCCATTCATGGTACCGTTCCCAACATTCCCAAAATTTGATGAAAATCTGACCAAAATTGACGTAACTATGAGGTATTTTCAGTGCAGCTATCAGCTTTGTAAAATGGGGTTTGATACTGAGCTTGATGATAGTGATTTAAAATGTGTTAAAATTGAAGCATTGCTAATGTAACATGGAAACCACGGAACAAACAGCCGCCAACAGTCAGCGAGTGTCAGTACGTGATGCAAGAGGAGCAGCAGTTTTAAAATGGCCTGTTTGCTTCTATTTTTGGAACAAATAAATGCGGCGTGGAGACGGGTCACTGTGAGATTTCAACTAGGAGCACTGTAAATAGGTCGTTTGTGTCTTAAACACCACATGGCCACCAGGATGCCATTTCAACAACATGCTGGAGTTTAAAGAAGCTGTCTGAATCATGCAATAACCTTCCTGCTCCAGCAGTGAAATTGTCAAAAAGCCCTCGAGCACACACACAAATTCAAGCATATTTCTAACCTTGAAAACACAACACTTAAGCATTTTTATTTCTAGACTTTCTACAAACCCTGTAAATAACTCAAATCAACACTAAGGTACATTCAACACTGCTCATACAATTAACAAAAGCTGAGTAGAATAAAATCACAGCATATTTGTGTCACTGACAAGAATCTTAGCGAAACTGATTCTTTAGCTGTTCACCTAGGAGCAACTGCATGTGCACTTCCCACTCCTCCTTCCATTACTATTGCCTAAATTCTCCTGAGACTACTTGTCAGCTTTTGTTATGCGAGGAAGAAGAAATGGCACAATCATGAATAAACAGTAAACACTGTTTAGACTGTTTTACTGCCTGAATATATGAGAGCTGGGCAGCACGGTGGCGCAGGGGTTGCGCTGAGATTGGCTCCAGCAGACCCCTACAACCCTAATGAGGAATAAGCGGGTAGAGAAGATGAATGAATGATATGAGATCTGAGCAGAATACGATATGAGATATTTAATATTTCATCAGTGACAAAAAAACATACCTTTATTTTAATAACCGTTTGTCGCACAAAATAATTTAGGTTTGTTATGTAATCTAATGGAGCAGTCTGGATTCCTGTCATTTAGAACACTCAATTATGGTGCATGTTTCTCCAGAAACGTACGATTGTATGTTAATGAGGCCAATTTGTAAAACAATTTCACCGCACAACAGATGACAGTTCTGTGCTGTACTTTGACTGATTTACAGAATTTCTTAGAAAACCATCCATCACCAGGTCATTTCAGCGAATTGGAGTCTTACATTCATTAGCAATATTTTGCGATACAAGTAAAAAAAAAAAAACACTACTTTAAAGAAAGTCATTTTTTTTGTATATTTTAAAAAGCTGCAGTCCTGATATTTTTTAGTTTTTTCTTTTTCTAATTTTTTTAATAATATTTTTTTACTTTGTTACTCTTTTCTTGTGTCAGGTAATGTTGTGATGTTGTCTTGGAGCTCAGGAAAATTAGCTAATGAGGATCTTTATAATAAATAAATAAAGTCATAAAAAACATTACCAGGAAAAAAAGGTTGATGCTCAGAGGAAGGAAAGGTGATTCCCACTGCCTTTCAGAACATAATGCAGATCCTAATATGTAGTAGCTGCATTATGTTAACTGTTAGTGATATCAGACTACATTCTTTCAGCACTTACAGTGAGTTGTATTTTACTATACTAAACTATATATAAACTTTATATAACTATATATAAAGTACTAATATATTCCAAGCACATTTTGCCTTTGGGAGCACTCAGATACAGCAGTCACATAGGACCAGGCTGGTGGTAACAGAGTTTCTACAGTTACAGTTTGAATGGATCAAAGTAATTCATCAATTGTAATTACTGGTGCAGAGATTAAATCTAATGTCATCTTTAAAGTCATGTTAAAACGTATATCCCTGTATAACTGAGTCTGATCAGAACGTCATCTGTACTGTGCCCTGACAAACCTGGTGAGGAAGGTCTGCTTTGAAGAATAAAAGAAGGTAACCGGGAGCTAACCAGATCCTCCTTTGTGATGAAACAGATATCGATTATATCAGCTTTGTTTTCTTTTAGTTGCATCTATAATTCAGTCAAGGAATAAAACAGTTTTAATGTTGCCAAATAGTTAAAATTAGGTGCAGGACTTGATTAAAGAAATGTGTCTAATTAATTAAAATTACAAATTAGGTCACAGACACTTTTCAATGAACCACCTTTAGCTTTAATTATGGCAGCATTTCCTGTGGCATTGTTTCGAGGACCTTCTGTGATGTCACCGGATGTATTTCCATCCAGTCTTGCATTCATTTTTCACCAAGATCTTGTATTGATGATGGTAGAGTCGGACCACTGCACAACGTCTTCTCCAACACACAACAAAGACACACGATGGGATGAAGGTCTGGACTCTGTGGTGGCCCATCTATGTATGACAATGGTGTCTCATGCGCCCTGAGCCACTCTATCACATGTTGAGCCCGATGAATCCTGGCGTCGTCATCTTGGAATACACTCGTATAATCCAGGAATAAACAATCCATTGATGGAATGACCTGGTCTTTCACTTTTCTGCTTTTCGTTTTACACTGATGCTCCATCACTCTGGTTCCCCATCACCCTTCCAGTTTTTAATATTACGTTGAGCCAACAATGAGGCAATAATGCGATCAAACCAACTAAGAATTCCAGTTGCTTTGCTCTAAACTCCACAAGAAAAATATGACCTGGACCAGTTCAGTAGTTTCTGAAATCTCCTAAAATGTTTTCTCTGCTTTATGCCAATGATTTGACACTTAAACATCTTCCCCACAACCACAGGATGTGTCTTTCCACATGGTTGTTTAAGAAATGAGAAGCTACTCATTGCATCAGTTTTCGTTAAATAACATATTGCCACCTGAAAAACAATCACCCATGTAGAAATTATCCAATAGAAGACTCTGTTTACTTAGTTAAAGCCAGGTGGTAACTTTTTTTGGCCAGACAGTGCATCTTTCTTAATGAATCTAATCTAATCTAAATTGGCCAAATCAAGTAAATACATCACAAAAACAGGAAGTGCTCTGCCAGTGGTAAAGGATTCGTTCAGCTGCACGAAATTCTCATTCGGAAAATAAACGGTATCCTTGGCTGAGCAGAAGCTGTATTCCGTGAATGTGTCCCGATCATGTTCATGGCAGATGCGGTGACGGATGTGCTCATACAAATGAGAGAATGCATCTTTTACCAGCTGCGTACAGGCCTCAGCCCACGCTGTCGTCTCCAACACCACACACACGGATACACACACACACACACATACCTATCTCACCTCAGACACACAGTTACCTGATTCAAATCAAATTAAGGCTTAAGTAAGTGACATCCCCCCCACACAGATCCCTGAGGTCCATCACCTGTTTGAGGTGTGTGACAGAGAGGAGACTGGATAGAGACAAGCGAAGAGACATGATGAGACAGACAGAGACAGACGGAGAGAGAGAGAGAGAAGTGAGAACGACGCTGCTGTGAGAGGCAGTTGATCTGCAGTGCTGCCAGAGAGCCTTTGGTGTCTACATGTCAAATGCCAACGTACTCCATAGGAATACGATAACGAGGGCTGCACACACAGGGAATGCCAAATGAGATATCAAACCCAGAGGAGAGCTCAGAAACACAGAAAACAGCACCGAGCCATTTAATAAGACATATAAGGGAAGACTGGCTGCCTGACAGGATCCACTTCAATACTTCTTATTCATCTGGGCTGTGGCAACACGCAAGGTGTTATTGGACATGATGTCCATATATAGCAACGTACCTTATTTCTCAAGGTGTTGCTGTTATAGTATCATGCTCTGCTTGAATTGGAATAAAACGGGTGCCAGTATTTGAAATCAGGAATTGCACGGCATGTGTGCTTGTGGCTCTCGTGGCTCCATGCGTCTGCCAAGATAAACTGCAAGAAATATAATAATTAATAAATCATATACCAATCTGTATCTTTGAATTTATTTAGTTCATATTTTTTCCACAGGAAAATTGTGACAAAGTATGTTTGTGTGTTTTTTGTTGTTTGTTTTTTTTTTTTTTTTGGTTGCTTGTTTTCTGCATAGAAGTCTGTTAACTCAGGTTAAATTACACTAATTATCAAAGTTGGGTATTATCTGAATCTGATCGATTCTTGTTCTGTTTCAGGTTATTGATTCTAGTTGTTATTGATTTCAGTTTTTAATTACAATAGGGCTGCAACTACCAACAATTAACAGATTAGTGTTAGGACATAAAATGAGTCATAAAATGGTGTAAACTGTTTTCCAAAGCCTAAAGTGATCCAAAAACCTATAACGTCTTTTTTGTCCAGACTATCTATACTACTATAGACTACTATAGTTCACAATCCAAAGATCATCAGTTTACTATTATAGAAGACTACATAAACCAGAAAATAATCAGATTTGAGAAGCTGCAACCAGAGAATTTAGTCATTTTCTGCTTGAAAATGACTCAAATCGACTCAATGCAAATCGATTCCAATCCACTTGTCTGATATCTTATTGGTGAAGGTCAAGGACATTTTAACCTTTGTCACAGAGTAGCAATGCCTATATGCTCATTGGTGATATTATAATACTTTCTATATGTGAAGTGTATCAAAATGAATCTTTACATGCTGTGCTTGTGTTTTACCAGGACAGAGGGCCAGAGGCCCCTGATTAGGGGTGGGGATTTGGAGCTTTTTAAAAAGGGTGAAGCAGCACAGCAAAGAGAGTCTTTCTCTTGCAAGCAGTGGCGGCGGCGTCCGGGCCGGGCCAGGCCCCAGCCTCTGCTGAGTTGGTTTTGTTTGTCATTTAAGTTTGTTTTCAGTATTTTTATTGTCCAGGCCTGGAATCCATTAAAGTTATTCTTTTGTTTTTGCTCACACCTGCCTCTGGTCCATTGTTTGGTGTCATTTAATTTTTTTTTGTTTTTTTCTCTCTCTGACCTCCCAGTCTGTCACACACCCACATGGTAACAACCTTCTAAACAGGCACATGTAATTATACTTTTTAATCTTGGCACTGAGCTCCAGAAAATTCTAAAGCAGAGAACCATATGCTGGCCAAAAATCACATATTGAATTGTAATCAGAAGTGAACAGGAGTGAATGTCAAACTGCACTGATTGAACAAAATGTCTGGTGCACAGCAGCTGTGCCTCATACTGGAGGATGAGTGGAGGTGGTGCTGCGCTGTGAGGCTGAGCAGGCCAACACACTTGCACTCGAGAGACCGCAAAACATCAAACACTCAAATCAATGCCACGCTGCCTTAAACGTTTGGTCAGATCTGAAGTGCAACTCGACTTGCAGCTAATAAATGTCCCACATTTACTGCACTTAACCTCGCTGTCACTTTCTCTGACAAAGTAGAGCCTGACTTATGACCGTTTATCCCGGTCTGTCTTTCACACACTGCTGCTGGAATTCTGGAATATGAGCATGCTAACAGCTAGCTCAAAACAAAACATTTTTGTTTGTTTTTTTGAGAGGTCGCCTGTTTGCAAAAACGCTTCTCTTTTCGGATGCAATAATCAAAAAATACATTTTTCTTATGGTTAACACCTAACCTGACTAATTATAGGGATCCATGACATAATAACAGAACCGCAATATTTGCACCTGTGCAGTATCAAGAGGTGGCAGTATGTAGTAAGTACTATTTCAAGCAATGTTCCCATGATAATGTGTCCTTATCTGAAATGAATTTGTGATTTAGTGCCAGACCTTGCTCCATAATCCTGTTAAATGTGGTTTAGCTTTTGAAAGTGCCCCCAAATTTGCTCCCCCTTCTATTTTAACGTCTTTACACTCAACAGTGAACTACATCCTACTTATCAACGGCATTAGCTTTTTTGTTGGCACTTGAGTAGAGTACGAGCCGTAGATCCAGAGATGCTGCCAATCGAGTTCAATTAAGTTTGTGTTTGTCACATGTAATCCTATCAGGTGCCATCAGAGTGAAATGGAACTGCGGCAAAACGCTCTGAGCAGTCTGTGACAAGCAAATCTTTTTACTTTCCAACGTAATCCTTTCCCCTGTAAAATAAAAATCAGTGATCATGTACCAGGAGAAACACACATGACTGTATTCCTGTAGTCATTTTCTTTTCCTTTACAACCCAAATATATTTTAGAAAATGTACTCACTGGTTAAGAAGAATAGGTCTGCTCCTTTGATAGACTTGAGGGACGCCAACAGGCTTCATCATTTCTCTGTAGCTGATTTGCACATTTGCATCATGAGTTGAAACATTTGGGGAAAGGTTGACCTATATGTAAAAGAAAAAAGAAAAGGCTGTTAAACAAGAGAAGCAGAAATGTTAAAAACTGTCACCGAGGGAAAAGAAGAGTTTAATTTATCCTCACTTTATTTGGTGTATGTCTTTAGTTTGTTCCTGACAGACATAACCTTACTGTGCAATGTGACGTGCACTTCGGCATGTCAGAAAAGCTGTCATTACAATTATGATGGTTTCACTCTATAAATTGCCAATATAGACGATACCAGCCATGATTAATATTGACTACATCTCCTTTGACATGTCAGAATGTAAATGTTTAATGTTAGCAAACGTTGCTTTTTATGTAATATTGAAATTAAAACTCTACATGCTTTGGGCAGAGAGTAGCATGCAGTATATTGTATGTAAAGAAAAGCAAAATCCACAGTACATCAAAAATACCCAGATGTGGTAATGATTCTGAAAAAAGCAGATTTCAAATATCTGAGCAGCCGCTTATTAGACAGTTTGAGCAGGAAGTAACAGGAGCAGGAAAATGAAGCTCAATGAGCCACCAACTGTCTGTGCTGCAGTAACTGATGCATGGAGCCTCTCTGGTGGGTGATAGACAAGTCTTTTCTTGTCTATCACTCTTGAATGTGGCAGGCTATCTTTTATGTTCTAGATCAGGGGTTCCAGAGGCGCATGCGGCTCTTTAGTGCACCTTTAATGGCTTCCTGGAGCTTTTTCAAAAATGTATGAAAATGGAAAATGATGGGGGGGTATATTTTTTGGTTTAATTGGAGATGCCCCGATCGGATACCGTTCCGATCCAGTCACTCATCTAGTCACTTCCGAGCGACCGAGCCACGTCTTGGAAACATTTCAAACTTCATACACCATCAGGTACGATGGCTGTGTGCGATATCCGCAACACGAAAATCGCTAGAAGTAGTAATAACATCGGTAAATGCAACCCCACAAACCCGGCTCCTACATGTACACTCGGGTCTAAACAACCCCGTATTAAGAAAAGAAACAAAAGCATTTTTCACCTCTTTAGTAAACATGGAAAATAAAGTTTGCTGTAGCTTTAAAATATGATTTTGCCTGCTTTCGCCTCGTGTCTGTGCAACAGTTCATTCATTCAACAGTAGTATTGGATCAGTATCAGATATCGGCTGTTATGGAAAGAGGAGGATTGTATTTTGTATTTGTATTTTGTTTTTTTAATCCCCAAAATAAAAATGAATGAACCAAAAATCATTGTGTTTCTATAATTTCACCAATGCAACAAAACATACTACATTATGGAAATTAAACTTAAAGCAAAATAAAAAATTAGAAAATGAGAAATTAGAAAAAATTTAAATGCGAAACATACTGTCTGTATGTGGCAGTCTGCTGCTTAGTAGGCATTATATAGTCTGTAGTATGTAGTAGAAGTATTGAGACTTTATGAGTAAAGCATAATGTAATATAGCCTACTCTATATGGTTTGAAACATGCTAGATAAAGTTAGGTTATGCTGTTTTAAGTATTTACAAAATTCATAGCACTTAATGTGTTAAATTAGCATTAAGTAAAAAATACAGACATAATACAGTTTATCACTGTCACTACACAATAGGTACTGGTACATACTTGTACTGTATGTATGTATTTGTGTTACTACTTTTATTTTGAAATTACCATTCCTCGCAGTCCAAGATGGCGGAATCACTCACATGTATGGATAACAGATTCTGTATCCGGTCCAGATCATGTAATGACTGTCACCTTTTTAATGTTTGCATTTAAGTTAGTCTTTAACTGGTTGTTTTTTTCCTGCTAGGCTACCATTATTTCTGTATTTTCAAACGTTTGATGTTTCAAACCTTGAGTTTTGAATAAAAGTGTCCACACAGCAGCATTATGTTATGCTGTGGAATAAGAAAAAGAGAACAGCTTTACCTGGAAGAATGTTTGCAAGAGACAGTTGGATCATTAGTGATAAACAAAACAACTCCTGGCTCACCTGCTGCACTGTCACCATCCTAATTATTAGTGAAATCAATCGATTTACAATTCAAACGACTTATTTTATATATATGATGCTCAGCAGCTGCTGACTACAACACCACTGTCATCCTGCTTTCAAGTATGTTTTTTTTTCTGGGGCCTTTTTTATCTGTAATGGGAAATGTAATGCTACAATGCACACTAATATTTTACTCGACATTGTTCCAACACTGTGGGGGACACCCTTTACTGTTTCCACATAACAGTACCCAGAGCACAAAGCCAACAACTCTGTAAAGAGATGCATTTCAGTGTTTGGTGTTGAAGAACCTGACAGTGCAGAGCCCCGACTTCAACCCCATTAAACAGTTTTGGGATATATTGGAACAATGGCTGCGAGCCAGGCCTTATCGGCCGACATCAGAGATGTTCTTGCTGCTGAATGGCAGCAAATCCCTGCAGCCAGGCTCTAAAATCTTGTGTAGAGGTTTTTCAGAAATGGAGGCGAAGATTAAAAACTGGTTTTGAATGAAATGTTTAAAGGTAGAGTACGCAGGATTTATTTGTTGCTGCTTTTTATTGGTTGCTGTTTGCCAACACAGAATTTCAAGTTAGCCCCACCTCTCCCCAAACGAGAGGCACCAGATGAGAAAAATGCCATGAAACAGAGATTTATTTATTTTTTTAACATAAACACACCCCCACACATGTAGTACATCAGAAATGATGATGGAGGGAGGTTACTGTAGGATGAATTCATTCCAGCATTGATACTCCGCATACATACATCAGAACTACATGATGGGATTCCAAAAGGGGGAAATGGAAGTTTCTTTCACTACATATAGTGCAGAAAAGTTGAATAATAACATATCACTGCATGCTTGTTGTACATGCGCCTATTGGGAAGTATAATAAAATTTGGGAATCCCAACTCCAACACATGGGTGAGAAGTTTATAGCCACATGTTGGTATTTTCCTTTTGTCTGAAGGTAGTTTGCTGTGACAGATTCATTAACATGATCTTCAATTTAAAAGGTATAGTTTGTAAAATTTAATGACACTTAGTGGCATTCAGCAGCAGCAGCTGGTAGAACTGACTTGGCAGAAATGTAATATTCATAAATATGTTTTTATTACCATAGACTGAGGCATAGAATGGGCATAACACATGCAGACATCTTGCAGCACCATGTTTCTACAGTAGCTGAACTGTCCAATCCGGCCCGTGACTGGATTCCATAATTATGAGGATCATAGAGCAAATATCATTGACTGTGGTATAGCCAGTGCTTAATTTGAGGCGTGCTCCGGAACCTCTGACTTGGCTCCGGCAGCTATTTATACTGGATCTGATCGGCCACCTCTCTTGACTATGTAACAAAATGAAAACAAAAAGAAAAAATCAGACATCCCAAGTCTGCCGGATGTTCCAGAACTCTCCCTGATATTGATAGTGGCTCCCTGATGCCCGCAAGTTGGATAAAATATCCCTGAATTTATACTATTTGAAGGAGTGGGGAGTTTGCTGAAACGAGCAAGGCTTGAGGTGGACGACGGTGAGGGTAGCACACAGACAGACAAGGGCAGTAATGACAGAGAAGGTAGCAGATCAGTCAGCGGGAATGTCGAAGATCAGGATGACAGCAAAAAGCGAAGCCTGTGCACAAGTCAGAGAGAATGAGGAGCAGGAAGGTTTCCTTAATGGTGGTGGTGAAGCAGCAAATGGGGAAATGACCAGTTTATTTGTTAAAATAACCCCCCCAAACACACACATGCATACTCATCCTCTGCACTCCAGGAACTCCAATTTTACAAAATAAGCACTGGGTATAGCTAAGTGATAGGAGGAGCCTGACTCATAAAGGCTAAAATGGCTTCAGTTTTGTAATGAAATGGAAAAAATATATATACAACAATAAACAATAATATGAATATACATAATAATTTAATATAATATAAATAAACAATAAACACCAAATAACGTTATGCCAAAATTAGATTTTTATTTAATTTTTATTTATCTCACCATTAGATGCCAGTAAAAACTACACACTGTGCCTTTAAGAAAATAAATGACTGTCGTTAGCAGCTCAACTCATCAATCACCTTGATTCATTTTGATTGATCACGGGTCACATGTGTTTTCAACAGTGACCTCATTTAGAATCCTAGTGGCCTGAGGTTAGAAGCTCATCCTGAGCCTTTTACTTTCATCTATCGCCTCCTCCTTCTACCTGCTGCTAGATGAAAAAGACACACTCATACAACAGCAACTACGCCTCAAAGAATATTTCTCTATGCGTTGTTCTGTATCAAGCTGAGTGCCGGGGGGAAGACAAATAAGAGTCAAGTGTTTACAGCATTAGGGGAAACAAATGAAAGGAGCTGAACATTCTTCAGGTCCGACTTTCAAGCAGTGTCAACTTGCTTCCATGAAAGATTAACTGTGACACTTTGAAAATCGAAAATCATGGGCTGCCGTGTGTGTGTGTGTGTGTGTGTGTGTGTGTGTGTGTGTCAGGTGTGTGTGTGTGTCATGGTGGAACAAAATAAAACAAGAAAACACATGCTGGGCGGATGATGCATCTTTTTGCATTTTAAATTGATGCCAAAGTCAGCAAGTCCCAGGTGTCACCTTTTAAAAGACATTGCAGAAACAAGGAAGAAAATTATACAGCAATAACAGCAACTATTTATCATTTCTACTTGTCGTTGAATTTGTTTCCATTTGTCAGAGTTTTCATATTATATCCGACATGAAATGCTGGAACTCGCAGTTGCCAAAACCTTTAGGAATAACATGTTATTTCTTTAAGACTGTATGTTACTGATATCAACAAGACCCTATTTCAAGACAATACAGCCAAGTCCATACATTCAGAACAAAGGGCTGTTGTGATTCCTTTACTGCCGGCTTATTCACCTCATTTGTGAATGCTGAAGTAAAATTTTGTCCAACTTTTATTTTTGTGTGACACTTCAGTTATCACTCGTTAACTTAAATATCGAAGAATGTCATCGCAGAAGTCAAAACACTCCTGCTCCACGTTTTCTTTTGTACCAGTTGTTATGGCAACCCTTAACTGCACAAACGATTATGGTTTTCCTTGAATCCAGAGTTGTTGTTGTTAGCCGATGTGGCAAAACTAGTGAAACTAACCAGAGGCAGCGTCCGTATGTCCGTTGAAAATAAATTGAATATCAGAGAACAGGATGGACTCTGAGGACAGTGAGGGTGGAAAACCATGATAATGCCGTCTAGGATGTCCTTCAAGTGGACGAGACATGATAAGATGCCCTCTCGCCAAGCAGAAAGAGTTTCTGTGCCACATACAGCCGATGACCTTATCATCTATTTTTCTCACCCCTGCCCCTCAAACTGTCTGACTTCACCACTGCCAGAGAAGAACAATGACTCCGACTGACCTTGAGTAAGACAATGTAGGGTTATTGTAGGGTCACATATAAAGCATGAGCTCAGTTCTGCCTCTGATTATATTTCTCCTTGGTTCTGCCCTTAGAGACAGGGTGAGAAGCTTGGTCAATCAGGAGGAGTCAGAGTAGAACCACTGCTCCTGCGTATCAAGGTGGCTCTGGCATCTAGTGAGGACCCTCCTAGACGCCTCCCTGGTGAAGTGTTTCGACCCTATAGAAAGCAGCCCAGAGGAAGACCGAGGACACACTGGAGAGACTATGTTTCTCGGCTGGCCAGGGAACACCTTGAGGTTCCCCTGGAAGAGCTGGACAAAATGGCTGAGGAGAGGGAATTCTCTCTACTTGGTCTGCTGCCCCCACAACCTGACCCGGACTAGTAGAAGATGGATGGATGGATGGATGGATGGATGGATGTGATGCTGTTTAAATATTATACTTACAAGAGACAGTGCGATAGAAATCGACACTGAAAAACATCCTGTGTCATATTTGAGTCTATCATGCCTTTAGTGCTCAGCTGAAGTGTAGCTCCAGAAGGCAGCAGAGTGGTGAGGTTGGCTCTCTGAGCAGTTAGGCTGTTCAGCAGTGGGTCAGTGTACGGAGACAGATGGTCGCTGTTAGATTTGGAAGCAGACGCTCAACAATAGATCTGTGATGTGGAAAACCGGTCCTCTACTTCTTGGGACCAGCAACACAAACACACACAAACCCTCCTCTGTGCCGCTTTGGCAGGAGAAACTCTCTCTGGCCAGTTCCACAGTCCACCTCTCTCTCTCTCTTTCACTCTCTCTCACCGTTACCAATCTCTCAAGATCTTTGCTGGACTGTTGCCCAACGAGAAGTGGAAAAGCCCTTTTACAGCAGCAGTAGTAAAATCTACAAAAAGCAGAGGCGGTGATATAAATAGCAAACAGGTCTTAGGGGAGATGATGGTGTAAACAAATGCTGAGCATGCACAGCTACATGGACACAGTGGTGACACAGCAACATATTCAATTAATCATAGTGTTACAGATGATGGCCTGCATTATGCACAATTTTGTCATCCAGTAAATTAAAGACAGGCAGCTAAGAAAACAAGCTGTGCTTCCATCTATTTGTCAGGTGAATTTGGAGCAAACTTTTGTTTTTACACGTTAGTTGTTTTTTTCCATCAACTGGTTTGGATCGAATAGACTAGATACTATCATGCAAAGTGATGAAGTTTCATCAGAAGGTGGCGATATAAATCTGGCGTGTGTGTCTGGGTGCCACCTTTGGAGAGGTGGTGGGGATGTTAACTACTTTAATTGTGTATGGTCTATGTTTGTATAACTGGTATCTCTCCATAGGTGCTTAAGTTCACTTTGTATATGTATGTGTGAGGGAAGAAAAGTAGTTAATGTTCTATGTATGTATTTTTCATAGTTGTATGATTTGCAATAAAAAAAATTGATAGAAAAAGAAGATGGTATAGTCCAGCTGTAATAAACAGAGTTGAAAAGAAGGAACAAAACCAGTATGAGAAAAAATTGAGAGATTTTTGGGAATTTGTCTCAATTAGTTCTTTCAAGAAAGTGAGTATCAGTAATGCCTCATACTGTCCGGAGACAAAGACAAATGGCAAATTTCGACCAGACAGTATTGACTCAACTCACCGTAACTTGGCGTAGCCTTTTTTGTGTTTCGATTACCAAACTCTGGTACCTGATACTATTTTTGTATTACATCCCTCATGGGAGCTGAGGAGTTACTTTAATGTGACATAACCAGGCTGATGGCCAGTGACATAAACACATCAAGCAAGTTTTCTTCTATTGCAGACATGTGTAGCAAATGTTTTTACCTTGTTGTTTGGACGGTAAAGCTTTCATCTTGGTCAGAAGGTCCTACAGATAGAGTTTGTGTGATGTGTTGTTATCAGCTAATGTTACATCACACAAATTCTATCTGTCTGACTTTCTGATGAAGGCGGAAGCTTTACTATCCAAAACATGTCATGAGAAAAACAACTCCAACATCTCCTAAATATGTGTGCGACAGAAAAAAGGAAATAATATCAAAATCAAATAAATGAAGACAGAATGAATCGCATAGAAAGAGTGTAAAACAGTTTTTTTTTTAATTGAGTAGGCTTATTTAGAATTATGGCAAAGTGGTAAATAAGATTATGCATAGGACCCAAAAAGCTAAAAAGGTCTAGTTTAAATTGTCCCTCAACCAATATCTAGCCTGACTTTGGAGCCTGATCTGCCTGATGTTTTATTATGGTTGTTACCAATAGATGCCTGTAGCTTCACCTTTACTGTAGTTTGAAATTGTCAGATGGGTAGTCAACTCAACCCTAGAAGGAGTATTAAGCATCCTTCAGGCCATAACTACAACAAAGTCTAAAGTATTCCAGCAAAAATACCTAAGTATTATGAGACTGACGTAATAGTATTGTAGTCTTATTGTGCCTCTGATCTGTGATTGTACACTTACAACCTGATAACATGAGGATTATTCTCTCTGAGTTGTTTTGTGAATGGGATCTGGATGTAAATGAAGTGGGATCATTGTTATTGATCTGCGAGCGCCTTCATACTAAGAAGGGACGGTGCAGATGAGTCTGTACTGAGGATATTGATCAGAAGTTGCCAGGCTCAATAGAAACACGCAGGAGATAACAAGACTCATTGATCACGGTAAACAGGGGCGACACAATATCACATGACATCCACCCTCTGTGAAGTTTATATTCCACACACAGCCACTGACGGGAGTCAGAGAGAATAATGAAATGAGAGAGAGAGGCAGAGACCCGCATGCAGATGAGCAGCAGAAGTGTAGAGAGATGAGGAGAGATGGATGGCTGGCACCTGGCAGGGGGAAGATTGATTAATTGTTTGTGAAGAAAGAGAACAATTTAAGAGATAATAGAATGGAAACAAATGGAATAAAAAGAGATAAAAGGATGCCAGGAGGATAAAAGCTTGATAAATATGAGGAATGTGTAGTGTAACATTTAAGAACATAACAGAAGACTGAAGGAAGGGAGTAAAAGAGTTTCGGGACATCGTAACGAACCAAATCACAATGTTCATCTCCTGGCTTTAAACCAATCTCCTCTGTTAATCCATCATCAACTGTTCCCACGTCCCTGCTGCCAGGCCGGGGTGTGTGTGTACTCCTGGCTGAATAAACAACCTGATAAATGAAGGTCAGAACCGGACAAAGTGGCCACTCTCAGAAGTGTTGCTGCGGGGGCCATGCAGGCCAAGTTGATCATTGACTGCACTGCAGAACGAGCCGCGCGTCACTGACTGAACTGGCATGTGTCGTCCCATCTGCAGACGCCAACATGGTTCACGTTCACATGTCGGGTGGTTGAAATAATTAATGCAAGAGATTTGATTCTGTGTCCACTTTGTCTCAGACGCACTGCAGTGTTTATGATAGCCACCGATTTTGATGGGTGTGAACAGCTGGTGGTGTAAATAAATTGGACTTCAGTTTGTTTCACTGTGTGTGTGTGTGTGTGTGTGTGTGTGTGTGTGTGTGTGTGTGTGTGTGTGTGTGTGTGTGTGTGTGTGTGTGTGTGTGGTAGCGGTATAAGACAGATAGCTCGCTCTGCTGTGCGGGCGGCTCAGTGTTCAGTCATGCAGAACACAGAAACAGTAATCAAACAGAAAGGCAAAAACAAACCACCGTGACTACACGGAACACCTGCTATCACACATTTGACTGGGCTTCAGTCTGCAGCTCCATCAAGGATTCGCTATGCAAATAAAACTGTAGCAGCCGGCTGGGAATATAGTCGCCCATTAGTGAATGACACCTACTGAAGAGGTCGTGGGTTTTTGCAAATACCACAGAGCTACACAGCATGAAGAGAGGTGACTGTTGGAAGCTGAGTTATAGATGGACACACAAAAGTGAGTCCTGTGGTCCTCGTTAATCTTCAAAGGTCCCATACTGGTAGAAGTGAGATTTTAATTGCTTGTTTATTATAAAAAAGGTCTATGTGTTGTAGAAATACTGTCCCATGTATTCAGAAGCTGTGCCCATAAGGTTGTGATTTCACAACTGCGCCGCCCAGCCCCTACTTACAGCCATTCAAATCAGCCAATCAGAGGAGAAGCTCATTAAAATCAATGAGACTGACACAGAATGAGCCGTTCTTCATAGAGCTGTGGAGAGAAGCGTGAGAGGAGATGTTGATGATTGGTTCTTAAATCTACACAAATATCTCAATGATATCACAACTTAAAACCAAAAAAAGCATGTGAATAGATAACAGAATTCCACCAAATATTTCAGAGAAATCTCACTGTTATGCCTTATGTCCCAACTTCAGAACTTGGGAGTAATAACTTTATATTTAGATTATCTTCAAAGACACTGGGGGTGGAGCCAGAACCTGATCCAGGACTGATCATCCTATTCACCTTATTTTCAATCGATGTACGAGACTGCATTGGCTCGTTTTACCACAGCAGCTAACACAACAACTCTGTGGACAACTCCGGCTTCAATGAAAACCAGGATTGTTTGTACAGTTGCCATAACAACTGGTACAAAAGAAAAGTTTATTTGGAGCAGGAGTGTTTTGACTGCTCCCACGGCTTTGTTAGTTAGGTAAATTAACGGTAGTTATGCTGGGCCAGCAATGATGGTGGTGCTGCACCAAAAAAAAATGTATAGATTCCTCATTACTAAGAATCCCAGACTTCTATTTTAGAAGAAAAAAAAGTGCCGATCATTGTGATTCTCTGTTCGGAAAAGAATCACTTAACTTTCATTTAATTTTCTTTAAAACAAAAATGGCAACTACATGATAAAAAAGAAAGATTGAGGGGGCACTGAAACTTCAGATATAAAATTCAATAATCCCAGTTGGGGTTCAATTCATGTTTTTCTTCCTTTTCCTCCAGATGAACAGTCCAGATATTCTCAGCAGCCAACCTAATCATAATCGTTGGTTAAAAGGGCAAAATGGAAATTAAGACCCAAGTCCTCCCCCAAGCAGATAAAAATTAGCAAAAACCCTGCTGTGTCCTACCTGGAATGAATTTTGATTTGGGTTCACACTGATGCAGATAATTATTGTATGAGAGGAAACTATTGTATGAATATGTATAAATGCATGCGTGAACTTCCGAAAGGTTAAAATGTTATTGATAATCATAGAAATCACGTTTGTATGCCTAAACAGTATGTTCCTGTATGAAAGAAACAAAGAACGTTTTCCATTTCATTGCTGATGTTGTTTGGCTATAATTGTCACAACAACTCCTGGAGGTGGTTGTGTAACAGATGAATAGCTATTTGCTTCTCATGTTGGGCTACACAACTCTACAGCAGCTCCTGTATTTGTCCAGGAGTGTGCCTACCATTTCTCTTCCTGGACCTTGTTGTCCTTACTTTTAGAGTCTATTGGAACGATCGGAGCAGAAATTCCTCAATTTTCTCCAGCATTGAGCAAGAAGCAGAGAGGTTGGCTGCGCAAGTCCTCTGTTATTTTTCACCTCTGCCAGGTCAGATTGTTACTATAATGTTGTTTTCACACCAAAAGAAACAAAAATATCTTCCAAGCTCTTTGGCAGCAGCTGCTTGGTGTATGAATCCTGTTACTCTGCACAATGAGAGGCAAAAGTGAAGAGAAATCAAGGTTTTAATCTCAAATGTCAAAAAATAAATAATGGTTACGTAATATCCAGTGTGACTGGTATGTATTACTTCCTCCAGAAATCATCAGCGGCAGTTCGCCAACTCTTTCCTTCAGGGCTTATCATTCAGAGTCAGGCAGGAGGACATGTTTATAGGACTACACAGGAACATGTGTACAACATAACATCACGTAACTGTTACGACACGTATGCTGGGTACAGCAACTCTGTAGTTAAACAGTTTAGCAGTGCAACTATGTGCAGCCTCTAACTCAACTGGAGAAAAAACAAGTCAATATTCTATTTTTGGAAGTTTTTTTATTTATCTTCAAAATGACATTTGAAAAAAATTGTGAAAAAAGGTTCAACAGCCATGTGTGGGTTTTTTTTTGCTCTTTTTACAAGTGCTTACTGTACAGCTCTGTGTAATTGTGTTTTCATCCACCCTTTATTATTCCCATTTTCAAAAATTGCAAATAAATACTTGTATGGAAACGCCAGAAATTCGAAAAAAAAAAAAAAAAAAGGCTGAACATTTCTGCTTGGAAGGGATGGAACTCCCTCTCCCAGTAATCACAACAATAACGAATGAAAATAGGCATCAATTCGCATTTTCTTTTTGCGCATTTCACAAAATCCGCTCTATAACTTCGATACATTTGGATGGAAACAGTTTAATACAGAGATGAAGCCACCAGAGCAAAAGCTTCAACAACAAACCCAGCACCACAGAAACCAAACTAATTCTAACACGGCTGTCACCAAAGCCAATAAACAAGGTTAATATGCATGCTAACACATATTTAACAACACATTCATATTCACTTACACACACACGTTCTCTCTACGGCAGTGATAAGTGCTGATTAGCCCTGTCAGCGTCATCAAACTTCAGTGCATCACTATGGGGTCGATTATACAGACAACCGTCCCCACCATGATGATAATGGAAACAGAAAGTCCTCATCGTCAGCCATGAAACACACTCTGATTACAGCCCTTATTAGTTATGATGACTACAGCTGATTAATAATTTAAATAATTAACGTGATAGGTCTAACTAGGTGCAATACAGAGCTTATCAATTTAATCAAATGTATTTTCCGCATCTGAAAATAGTTTAACAATTTCAAAGTGTTTAATATTTGGTTGTCAGTTTTTAAAGTTTCATTATTTCCCAGCCAATCAAATAAATGGCAGATATGGTTTCAGTTGTAACTGATCTTTACAATTAATGTGTTTTTATGTAGAAACACTAAACATGTTACACGCGTGTGCTGTTCCTCCACCGACAGATTGTTAAACCAGCAGAGCTAAACGAGGAGCTTTCTCATTAGCCTCATTACGCTGTGAACCCTTGTTTTGTTAATTGACATAAAAACAAACATTTGCTCATGAAAAGAGAAGCTGCCAATTATCTAAAGTCTCCTCCCCCGTGCTCTGTCTCGCTGTATGTGTGTGTGTGTGCGTGTGTGTGTGTGTGTGTTTTATGAATCAGGGCCAACAGACGAATGCCTCAGGCTCTCACAGATCCTTTATTCATGTTTCTCTTCTTCACCTGGTACTAAATCAATCTGTGCATCAATCTGTCCATTTTCATGCAAAATCATGTGACCTCAAGAAATATTTAAAGGAAGACTAACATGACCCTGGATCGATTATCAGACATCAGCAGTGAAAGGTTTCCAAGTACATTATCAAGGTACTTAAGTACAATTTTGAGGTACTTATATTGCTTGAGTATTTCCATTTGATGATAAACTTCCATTACTCGACATTCCAGACGAACTATCATGCTTTGCGCTCCATCATGTCCCTCTGCTGTTATATATCAAACCAGAACTTTTACTGCATTACTTTAACTACATCAACTCATAATACTTATGTGCTTTTAATGTAGTATTTTATTTTGTAATGGAGTATTTTTATATTGCTGTATTGGTTCTTTTATGCAAGTAATATATTTCAGTATTTCTTCCACCACTGGTTAAAATGACCTTTAAAAGACCACATAAAATATCACCACTGAACTCACTACAACACTATATATCCTTTAGTGTAGTTGTGGCTGAATGATCCAAATGCTTCATCTTGGGGTGATACACATACACGGGTGAAAAAATGTTTTACAAGTACGTGTTTTTCTCCTGAGAAAGATCTGAAAGAAAAAGCTAGAGAGAAACCCTCAGGCATCTACTGGTACCAACCATAACGTGATGATGCTACGAACTCTTAACTACATCAAGCTCATAACATCGGAATACTTGTGTGTACAAACAGTTTATATTGTGATATTACAGGTAGTAAAAAGGGGCATGAACGGAAACCTGAATGCGTTTTGCTGATTTATCCTCGTAGGAGACTCTTGGTTTACTAAACATAAGAAAGAGAAGCATGTCTGCTGGTAACCATGGAGACCCCACAGCATTTCTAAGAGCGATGTAGGAAATCCTTTTTGTCAGAGAATTTCCGATACTGTGAACAGCGACGCGCGTCTGCTTTTGTAAGTCTGTAGATTCCATATCTGACAAATACAGAATAAAATGTGTGATGTGAGAACTAAGGTGACTGCCGTAAGAGAAATAAGGAAGCTCTGAACACCGCTAGTAGCCTTTGACGGACACGCTCGCACACACACATACACACCACACACACACACACACACACACACACACACACAGAATACCCTCCCTGGGACTTCTAACAGCACTGTTTGAGTAGAGCAGTGGAGAGAAATGAGATTTTTTTTGTGGGAAATGTTTAATCTCTTGCACACATAGTGCCAGATGACACTGCACAAAGACACACACACACAAACACACATTCAGAGAGGGATGTGAATAGATGTGAACAGGCAATCTCATCACGTCATAGGACTAAGCATGTAGTGTTTGGACGTGGAATG
Source organism: Lepturacanthus savala (assembly GCA_030544235.1). NCBI lineage: Eukaryota > Metazoa > Chordata > Actinopteri > Scombriformes > Trichiuridae > Lepturacanthus > Lepturacanthus savala. The sequence continues at coordinate 21,830,280 of CM060465.1, forward strand.
ATTTATTACCCATTCTCCTCTTGTTCTTAAAATGTGACTTCATGTGACAAGGTAGAAAACAGTGTCATGTTGTACTTTCTGGACTTTGAGTGACATTTCCTGAGCCTCTCAATAACATACAAACAAAGCAACGACAGACAAAGACCGAGGAATGTCTGGGGTGTGAGACAGAAGCTCAACGAGTCACATGTGTCCACCAATGCCCGCTAACGACAATGTTAACTATTAATTATAACTCAGAGGTACTTTCTGCTAACTTACATGTTTCAATTCCACTACATTCCATGTTTCTAGAGGAGCCCAGAATGAGACGAGCCAAACAAAGACTCAAGAGACAGACTTTCACATTAGTCACAAACAGGTTCGTAGGTTCCTCGAGGCGCTTGGATACTCAGTAGTTTGCAATCTGCAACCTCACCACTAAACTACTGAAACTAATTCTTCTAATGTTATTATTACTATTTTCTTGATTTAACATGTTTTTAAATTATTTGTATAGTTAATTTCATTAATTGTATTGCACAATTGAAGAAGCTGACACATTTAATTTCAAACCATGTTAACATTTGATGTTTGATTTATTGATTAATTCAATTATTTATTACCCATATCCTACAGGGACAACAATGGAGAGAGTTCTTGTAAAAAGTTAAGAGTAGTTGTGCCAGTTTTGGTGATCTTATCGTGCCATGTGTCCATCTTTTGTTTCATATTGATGAATATCACGCTCTGAATAATCCCAGGAGGTCCTGTTACAGACAGATAAACCCTCTGACACCTCCCCTGTGTGTATGTGTGTGTGCGTGTTTGTGTATGTGTGTGTGCGTGTTTGTGTATGTGTGTGTGGCTGTTAAATGCTCTTATTGCTGTCATGTGTTTGCATTGCTATGTGCATCCATGCACAGCTGCATGTCTATGTTCCGTTTGTCTGTGTATTCATTTAGCCTCTTGGTTTTCTGTGGCAGAACAATCTGAATCTTCATGCTCGGCTCGTGTGGGTGAGCTTGTTAAATTCAGTTGTCCCGGCAGTCGTCGCATCAAAGACCACCAATTACCTTCCACGTTACGAAGACCGCACTGATGGAAATGAATGTGTAGTTCTGCTTCATCTACTTTAAAACCAAGGTTCGTGAACAGTGGAGCCGTGTACTGATGAGTATAACAGGATTGAATGACCTGACTGGGCTTCAGTAATGAAAGAGACTGGTTTATAATCCCCCGATCATTAAGATAAATACTACATGAATGATGAGAATGATCTGTATTCAGTCTTGATAGGGTGCATTCTGTAGTTATGCACCAGGCGAACAAGGATTTAATGAACAGCAACATAGTTTATGACCTGAGACCTTTATACACACACGGTTACATATCTCACGGAAGATTCTGTATGTGCACATATACATATACATGTCCAGTAACATAGTTTCACAGTAATCACAGGTCACACTTAAACATCCATTTATACTACAGAACAGACAACAGACTTGACAGAAATGATATATAATATTTAGAGTTCAGTGTTTTTAAGACCGTAGAATGAACCTTTTTTATCTACATGGAGAGCAGGTCGCCACCGTGTTATACCGTCATGTTTCTACTGTAGCCCAGACAGGACAAAACCACATAAAGACTCAAGGGATGGACATTTTTTATGGATACCGTAGTTTGTCCTACACATTTGGTAGTTGATTGCGACCTGCAATCACACTATTAATGTTACCACATCTTTTTAAATACTTAATCATAATTCATTACATGACTGTCAGTCGGTAAGTCAGTCATCTTCTGTACCCGCTTATTCCTTACACCCCAGATGGTAACCAGTCTATCATGGATGTTTTTGGACTGTGGGAGGGGGCCGAAGATCCTAGAGAAAACCCAGGCAGACACAGGGAGAATATGCAAACTCCACACAGAAAGGTCCCAGACCCAGGTCTTGAACCTGCGACCTTCTTGCTGTGAAGCTAACCACTGCATCACTGCGTCGCCCTAATTACATGACTGTCCATAGTTAATTACACATTTCATTCACAAACTGTTTAAAACTGACTGTGAAAGGGACATTTTTCAAGTGTTAATACACTTGTGAACATGGACCGGAGAAGATATGCTTTGTTTATGCAAATTTTGCCTCTATTGTTGGAAATTAATTAACAACATGAAACAAGGACACAGATTCACAGGTTCAGCATTTAGCTTTTTAAAAATAGACAGAACACAAATAAATGTTTCATTACTTCTGTGCTCTGGATCCATCACACAGTGTGATTGTGTCAAACATGGTAAAACACCTATTACACTTACAACACGTATAAAAATAATATCCAGAAAGGATGAGAAAGGAAATGAGTTGGTTGTGTGTCTTGGAAAGGGCGGTGGATCTCGATAGTTGGATGTGATCTCCCCTTTCATTAATGGTGTCAAAAAAAAAGCACAGCATCAAAATGAACAAAGGTCATTTTTCGCATCTTTGACAGGTCTAAATGAATACAGGTAAACAGCAATGTAGAATGAAAGTGAGTGACACAATAGCTCAAGGTCTGCTATCTCTCTTTTTCTTCACTCGGTGCAGAGCTTTCAGGTCGCTATGGTAACTTAGGTTTCCTGCCAAGATCACTTCCAATGCACCAGAATTCTCCTTTTTCTTCGAATGTCCATCAGTCCTTTTTCCTGTTCTCACCTCTATGTGACTCATCTGGCATATCAGTAATCCAAAAAACTCCAGCTGGCATTAGCTCTTCTTACCCTGATCCTCCATATACCTATGGTATATGGTATAATAACTAGAGAAACTGAAGCTGATGGCGACAAGGACGTAGACACTGTTTATTTTCATAACTATCTGCTTTACTCTCCAAGCTACCTCATCAGGGCAAAGGAAGATCTATTAGTGGAATTATGCAACTATCTAAAAATTATTTCTGTACGTCCAAAGCCTACAATCAAAATTATGTAGTTGCTGTTTGTGTCTATTAGTCTATTAAACGCCAACTACTTTGATAATCAATTAATCGATTTGAGTCAACAAATCTTAACAAGAAAATTTTCTGGTTCCAGCTTCTAAAATCTGATTACTTTCAGTTTTTTAAGTCTTCTATAATAGTAAACCGATTATCTTTGGGTTGAGGTCTGTTGGTCTGGACAAAAAAAAACACATTTTAGTTTGCATCTTTTGCTTTGGGAAACAGGGATTTACATTTTACACCATTTTATGAGCCAAACAACTAATTCATTAATCATTTTGTTCGTAATCTTTTCATTCATTAATAATTAATAAATTAGTCAACTATTAAAAAGTTATTAGTTGCAGGCCTAATTATCTTTAATCAAAAGAAAAAAAATCCATTATACATTATTAACAAACTAATACAAACATGCAAATTTGTTTCTCCCAACAAATGTACTCAAGGCAACAAGAAGTAGTGCATGTATGTTAATTGCCTGTTTATAGGTTTAACTGTGTCAGATGTGTAGGGATTCGCGCTCCTGCAAAAATATGATTATTCAGGAGTTTCTATTAACTGGTTTGTCTGGGTGAAGGATTATCAAGGGTCTCCACGTCAACAGGAAAATCAAACTCCTGGTGCCTGGAACCAAGCAACCTTAATGTCAGCCTTAACTGCAGTAATCTTTTGTTGCTGGGAGGATTCACGGAGTAAGAATTACGTCGTACTGTGACATCTCCAGTACAGATGAAAATAAAACTGAATTGAGATTTGAGATTTAGATGCACTCGTTAGCAAGAGTTCTCATCAGGTACAACCACTTTTTTGTTTTCATTTAGTGAGATCTCTATATTCAAAGTTATTTCATAACTATATATTTTTGTCCCATATATATATTATTAAACCATCATCTATCTGGTTTGTGTTGATACCTACTGACATTTGCATTGGGAACACCATGGTTTCTGACCTCTGCCCTTTTCTGAAATACATATAGAAATATACTGTGTATATATATATATATATATATATATATATATATATATATATATATATATATATGATAATAAATATATTTATATATATGATAATAAATATATTTATGAATATTGTATTCAATTTCTACCAAGTCTCTTCTGCCAGAAGCTGCAAAATCATATACAATGTACTTTAATATTTATAATATTAATGAAAAATAGGCGGGTAACATCACAATTTCACAGACGATGGCTGGCTTTAAGGTTCAGTTTCTGAATACGGGCTGTATGCATTTATATGAACCACTGGACAGTAATTATAGAAAACTGAGACCTTTTTATAATCACATAGATGTTAGCATCTACCTTTGTACCATATGGGATCTTTTAAGTAACAAAAACACCAACAGTGAGTTGTTCAGTGGCCGTTGAGCTCTGACCTTGCTGTCTAAACCTGTCACTTAGGAACAAATGCTGTGCAGGACATTCAGAGGACAGAAACAGTGAGGGATAATAAAAGACACATCAAACGCTGACCTATCCATACACCAAACGTTTTCCAGCAGCATCTGTTCTGAGATCAAACAGGTCAAGAGGAAAACAGACAGACTCCTTGATTCCACAGAAAATGTAGGCAAAGAGTAACGTAAGCAACATGGCTTGGCTCCGCCCTCCACTCTGCGAGCTGCCCTACTGGTGTTTCAGAAGCAAGCAGGTTCCAACGGTGAAATTTACAAGATCCCACGATAACAACAACAAATGTATAAAGGGAACAACAAACTACAAACAACAAAGTCTGAGCATAGTGTTTTATTTTGCAAAATTGACCGGTTGGTTTGTGCCTTTCCGGTCTGACTTCCTGTCTACCTCGTTCTGTTTTGTGCTAAATTGACGGAACTTTCCATTGAAAGTACTTTTGCCACGTGTGTTTAGGGGAGCAACGCGTCACTTCTGGGATACGTTGCTACATGTCTGGAAGAAACATGAGCGTTGACAGGAGTAACAGCAGTCAGCTCTGACACTCTCATCACTCATGTTACGCTTACGTTACACCGACCTTCTGAACACTATGGAATCAAGCTTTTACTGAACACACACTGCATGCGCATATGTTTACTTGCAGCCTTTACAGCATAGCAGCCATTATATAGTTACCTATACTCATACAGAGACGCCATCCTTAATTCTGATTTGTAACCTTGGGAAACCCATGGGAAACCATTTTGCTAATGAGGTCTGAAAAACCATCTACACATCCAATCACTTTTCTTGGTTTTCAACTGTAGTAGGGGTACAGTGACTCCACAAGGACAAGACCTTTCTCTCTTTGTCTCTGTCCTTCCTTCTATGTCACGTTCTATATTTCTCTCTCCTTCACACACACAAAAAACCTCACCAAAGTGATAAGCTGTACAATAATTACTCCTCCTATCAGCTTGCCTCTCAGCTTTGACTCACGGAGCTATTGGCTGATGGTTTTGGGGTTGTTGGGAGTTAAGAGAGAGGAGGCAGCGATCTGCTGCTGCCTAAAGGATTGTCTGCACCTCTGGCCCGACTTCTGCCCTGCTACGTCTGTCCAGTGACCGAGCAGAGACAGACGCTGAGCCAAGATCTGATAAAGGCAAATACATGTGAGAGATGTGACAGAGACAGATTAATCAGGATGATCTCATGAACTCACGTTCTGTTTCTCTCGATATGTCGGTCTGGACAACTAGGCCAGAACGATCTATCATTTTAGATCAAAACCACGATTTCAGGCAACACGATCTTGAGATCGTCAAAACTGTGATTTTTTTTTGCTGTTTCCTAACTCAGGCTGTGTTTAGGCAACTGTTTTACATGTGTATGCTGGCTCCCTGACCTTGCACTAGTTTAAGTTAAGACATTTTTGCTCTACTTTAAGTCAAGACAGATTTTAATTCTTCCGTTGTAATTACTGCCATCGCTCAAACGTCAATGCAGCCCATGTAAAGCATGTTTCTTGGTAATAAATAGGTCTACATTTGAAATTAATTCTTGACCTTAGTTTTCATTCTTGCATTAGAGTATTGGCATTTATTCTTTAAATGCAAGCTTCTGTGATGCTTGTAAATGTTGTTGTGCACCGAAACTTGATTTGAAGAAAATTGTGAAGGGAAAACAAAATCACAATATCTGCCCAATAAAAATAATATTTTTTCTTAAAATCATTCAGCCCTAGATACGACCTCCTTCAGCCAATCAGCAATCACCTCAGATAGCTGAAACATTCCAAACCCAGCCTGAAGCCAAAAGAAAACATCTTTTCCACTGAGAACCTCTGCTAGTGCATTAACTATTGTTGTTATTTACTTCGTTTACGGTTATTGAATCTTTTTCTACAATAACTGCAAATATACTCTTTGTAATACTACTGTTTATGAGTCACTGCATCCAAGGCTCCCATTATTGTTTTGCTAATAACTGCCTGTCAATATACAGCTCAATTCTTGATTGGTTTGGTTAAAATGTTTGGTTAAATGACAGTTAAATGTCTGATGTACAAAATGTTGCTATGCTATGAATACATTTGAATGGATAACAATGGTTTCTAACAGTTGTCTCCTGAAAGGTGAGTTAGAATAACTAGAGAATAATTACATCTGCTACAATGGTCACTGCCCAAAAGATAATAGCAGGTGTAGCAGACCCCTCCTTACCGAAATCTATGAGGCTGATTGACTGATTGATGACTGATAATCAGTCACCAGTCATAATGCCCATTTCCAGCTTTCTTGCTTACAGACATGTGTCATAGGCATACCTCATTTTCCCAAAACTCTAAACACAATTCCAAAACCAATACAAAGTGCAAAACCCTACATATTTCCTGAAAAGTCCTACAATGCCTTCAAAACAATATTATGTCTCAACAAAATATTGTGCTTTATGTCCAAATGACACAGAGAGAGACAGAGAGAGAGAGACAGAGAGAGAGAGGCCATCATAAAAGGAGACATTTCTAAGAACCATTGAACACTGATGTGCTGAATGGAAAACGCCATATGAACTTACTGAATCAGGAGGTGTATGCTTTTTCATCTTTAGTGTTGCTGTTCGTATGTTTTTACTTAAATAATAAACAACACACAAAATATGCAGTAACAACAAAACAGTGTATTTTCCAAGCCTGCACACCCCAGCAAACACAACTACAAAAGATTTGCAGATCAAACAATACAAAGTAGGCCAATTCAGTCGACAGAAAAAGGAAGAAAAACTAGGCTGCGTCATATCTGGCCACAGGATCATCGACATCACAGACACAGCTTCTCCAAACCAGGAGCTCACCTGTGGCCTTTAGATTAATAAAGCTTTGATTGCAAATTGCATGACAGCCTTGGAAATGGAGTTTTTTTTTCCATTTGAATGGCAAAGGTTCTGTCTGAACACAAGGAGATTTGGCATTGATGAAGAGTGTGCAAAATGGAGACAGTTGTGTATAGTCTTGAAGAAATCTTTGCTTTACAATCGAAACCTGGGTCTAAAGCAGGTTTGGCGAGTTGGAGAGTCATGACTCTTCCAGGTTGTGGTCATGGCGCCATAAGTTTCAGTTTTTGTGTGTAAAAACTGTAATTAAGTGCTAACATCTGCAGCGGGAGTCTGTGTCAGATTCATGAGTTGTTGTTTTTGTTGCCTTGTGAGAGAGGACTAAACATAACTGATGTGCACATGCAAACACAAAACACAGATGCTATATTTATTTCTGGAACGTTGTGCTGCCTGCCCTATTAAAAAAAAAAAAAATCCAACTGGAAGGACAGAAAAGCTGTAATGAGTTTCTCTGTTTTCTTTGTTTTTGGCCAACAGCTGAATTGTGATGAGAGTGAACTGTACCAAGGCGGCACAGAGCCGAGGAACCGCTGCGCAGATGAGACACATTCTACTCATTGTGTGCAGAGAGCAAGACTTCAAAGACAACCGCTGAGAACTTGGCTTCAACATTGTTAATTAGGTTAAATTAAAGATGATTTATATGAAAACAAAATGTGATAATCCAATCAGAAATGTAATATGTTCCTGAAAGAGACTGCAATCATCAAATTCACATTATTACAGTCATTCCCCTCCATTTGTAATGCTAAGCACTGCTGAGATTGCTGATATTGAAAGTGTAACAACCATCTTGTTTCATATGGTCCCCTGTGGTTTTCTGTAATTGTATTTACTACACTATGTGTGTGTAGGAGTGTATGTTTGTGCTTGACTTCCATGGTTTGTCTATCCAGCTCCATCGAACATGTATGGCACTCCACTAAAATCTGTGTCTATGTATTGCAACCAAGCAGACAAAGACTCTGTTCTATTCCTGTGAAACAAAATCCCCCCACAGCAGAAGCTGTGAGATTCAGAGACCTTGTTCCACATCTCTGCAGCATGTAGATTGCAGCTCCTCAATCAATGTCCAACTGAGCCTTTTTACATCTGTGATCCCAACCACATACTGTACACTAACCAGTTCTTTTTTGCATGTAAACAGCAGGTCATAGCTGTGACTGCCCTCCATCAGCTCCGCAGCTCAGGCTGCAGTTTCCACTCTCACTGATTATAATGGAGCTACTTAATTGAGTTAACTACCTCTGAGCGCTGGGGGCTGCTAATAAGAGAGCAAAGGATGGATGAAAAAGTCCCGTCACATAGTGGTATTGGCATTTTTACGCCATTAAACTATACATTTACGCCCCCTGTGGAAACTGAACGTTCACTTTATTGTGGATAGAGCCTGACTGGACCCTGTTTGGAATTCTATGGCCCTGTGTTTTGTGAAATACTGTTTGTTGTGTGTTGTGTTTTGTTGTCATGTTTCCTACCTGAACGCCGCCATAGGAATCAGACACATAAAGCACATACAAAGTGTCAGCTCGGTTGCAGCTTTTGCTGCACAGATATTCCAGTGAGCAAACTGCTGGAACTCAGATGTGTGAAATGCCAGTGCACAGTGTAGACAGGTGATAAACCCCCAGTCTGCCAATTTGCATAAACCAAAGATACAACTTTGTTTTGTGATGTTGTCACCGCAGGAAGCGCGAGCATCTGACTTCACCCTCACCGCCCAAAGAGCACATTAGAGGGTAAAAACCTGCATGTTATGAAGTCAGGTTGTGCATTTTTGTGCTACATGCACAGATGGAATCCTGTTGTTCAGCTGCTCCTTGACTCATTGTGGACACCAGGTGAGGGAATGATAGTAATTTATACAGCCTGTACAGAGTAGGGTTGCTGGTTCAGTCTTATGGCTGCAGAGGGCTTCTCTGTACTGCAAAGTATGTGTCAAGTAGTTCAGTCAAAGAGATTGTATCTGTACAGCCCCATATCACGTCTCACTAAACGAAACGTTGAGTAACACATAGCTTTTAGCACTGATAGCACTGCAGTCATACTAAAAGCTTTTAATAACCTGCCTTTTCTCAGCTTCAGTATGAAACTCTTAAGGGTGGTGATTTCGTTAGCACAGTGAAACAGGGACAGTTCAGCAGCAGGAACAGAGCCTGAAGTGAAATGGATGAATTGTTACTGAAAAGCCGCTGTGTCGCCATCTTGTTGTTAATTTGTTTTTATACGACATGCCCATCATGCTCAACAGTTTAATCACAAAATCACATGATCCATGCGAAGGGTTCTTTGATTGAGAACTTTCAGCAGCATTCAATTTCAATTTGAGTGTTTGCCATGACAACAACCGAGGATCACTCCACAACAGACGTCTCATCAACCGTGGTTTAACCGCACTCCAGCTTTATGAACTCAGGTAGCATGATGCTGAGGTAGCTGCACTAGAATTGCTTTTCAAATATGATCCATAACTTTATTAAACCTCTTGTTTTATTGATCTACATGTACAGTTATTAGATGTAAGCAAATGCGTCTAATCTACCTTCAGTCATGCTGTTCACTGAAGACTCAACACTACCACCTGAGCACTTGCAACAAAAACAGACCTCACTCATATTGGTCTTAACATAATAACACAGATGATGAACAGAGAAATAGGAAAAAAGTGGATAGACATACATGGAAGGAATCAGAGAAAGATAATTCAAGATCATGTTAATGTTAAACGTTGAATCAATTCTTGAAGATCGAGGGTAAGAGGACATTTAAATTAAGAGAAAGAGATAGAGAGAAGAAACAACAGTGAAAATGAGAGAGATGGGGACGCCAGAGGCAAAGCCTACACTGTCATTACAGTTAGGATTAGATCAGCAGGAGGGGTGAACTAGGGAGCAGAGACACTGAACACCTCAAAACACAGCTGAGCGCCACTGATGAGCTAAACACTAACAGTGCTGCGACTCAGCACTCACATGACCCTGAAGCAATGACCCATTATTACTACACATACATACCCATGACAGCTCACTTTCATTATACGGTGCCAGATTCAAATTCAAAATACACTCAAGTACGTTCCACCACATCTCTGAACAAAAACAAAAAAAGCGCTTCGATCAAAGTGTACTTACTGTTTAAATTTCAGATGTAAGATCAAAGCAGCTTGATCACATGGACAGCTCAGATGTTCTATTTGCATTTAAATTTCACTGATGTTGATTCCAGTACTCATGCAGTAGAGGAGAATGCTGCTGTTACCCTGACACAGTTTAAACCTTCTACAGCTTGGTCATAAGTTCACTGACCGCAGCTTTGGTATTTAACAAGTCTCCACCCCATGTTTGTGAAAGCAGTGAATGACGTGTAGCGAGAGACGGGTGGGGGCAGCGATCCTTGATAGGGGGTTACAGACAAATAGTCAATCATTCTACCTGACTTTCCAAATGCCATCATTATGACCAACACTAAAATTCAGCTATGAATAGGTCACAAAGGAGACAAATTATTCTAAATGTTAATTGTTCACTTTTGTCACCACAGTACAAAGGGGGTGGCTCTAGAACTGGCTTAAAGTGCAAGTGAAGGGTCTCGATATCTGTTAAGAGAATGGAGCCTTAGGAGATCTAACATTTTGGATTTTTGAGTCCAGTTATAGTTTTAAGTTCAATATCAGCTTCCCATCTGAGAGACAGCAGCACTGCTGCCTCCACTCTTGTTCTTCTTAAGAGACACCTTAAAAATATGGAGCCTACTATCCATAGGTCATGGTCTTTGTGCTTTCACTTAGCCGTTGTTCTTTGTTCTCTTATAAATACCTGTCTACTACCTACTTGCAAGTATAGGAGACTGATTGTTGGACAATAATCTAGCTGCCCTTGATGTTTCCTTTGGTACAGAAGCAATCTTTTTTCTGTACAGAAATTTGAAAATTCAATTAAGATATTGTTGGTAAAAAATAATATGAAACCTTAGGAGTCAAAAACAGCATAAATGTAATGTAATGTTCCACACAGAAGCAGAGACACAGCTTCCTACGCTTTGTGACGCATTTTTTTTTACGTCAAATGCGTCCCAAGTGTAGGAAGCTGCGGAGAAGATCCCAGCAGATAAACAGTGGGCTGATGTCTAAGTTTTTGATTTTATGTTTCTACTTCATTGGAGAAAATCCAAAAATAGGGTTAAACATCCTCCACTTGCACTTCTTTAAACTCGCAAACCTTAGCTATCTGTGCTAGGTGTTTTGAAGATGGAATGATGGCGACTGACAAAGTAATTACATTACATTTTTTCTCCATCTCTGTCTGTCACTGGTTTCCTGCTGCTCGTTATCTCCGGCTGGCGGCGTGGGATACTGCAGTTAATCATTTCATCATTCCAAGGAAGTTGTGACAGACCCAGCCACAAAACAATAATATAAAAATGCAACACAGAAAAAAACTAATTTGTTGAAAATGGACACATAAACAAGTTGGTAGTGTGGATTCACCCACAGTAAAATGGGACTGTTTCATAAACAAAAACAAACTCCTTTGGGTCACAACACTTCTCCTTGACAGAGTTTCAACAGTTCATCATGCGTTTTCCTGACATGACAAAGCTGCTTCTGTATAAAGCCTCTCACTGTTTGGCCCAGGAACAGGAGAGAAGAACATGGATCCTGATGAATATGTATAGACTCTCAGTTCTCTGGGCTTCTGGAGCCATATTACTAAAGATTCTTTGCATGAAGAGTTGCTCCTAGTGGCCAAATTCTAAAAAAAAATGTTAGAATCATTACATTTTCTTAGAATCTCTCCTCAAAGTTAAGACTAAATCCTAGTAATAAAAGGTATTACTACAGAATCTTAGCTCTTAAGAGAGCTGCTAAGGTGAACTCTGCTAAGAGCAGGGATGAGGACTTTTAAAGTGGTTTAGAAGAGATTCTTAAGCAGAAAATGGCTAAAAGAAGAGGCAGGAGAAATATTCTCCTAACAGTGAATGACAGTGAATTAATTAAAGGCTACAGATGGCATTGCATTTAATCATGTTTGTGATAGATTTGATGCCACCCAACAATGCTTCCTATAAACCAGCCAGCAACAGAAACTGATGTGAGCTGAGCCATTTTACCCTCATTAATTTCTAATGGATAACGCTAAAATCGCCTGCATGGTAAATTAATGTATGCAAATAAATATAACAATCAGCATGTGAGAAATGGAATGCAAGTGGACCTGAGGTTTCACACGTTTTTGGGATAAATTGAAAGTGTGACTGACTATTTATTTAACAGAGATGTTCTTTTTATGTAAACTATTATTCATAATTGTACAGTCACAGGCAATAGATTCTATGATCAGGTATATTGATTTCACTTTCAAGTGTGTACTTTCATCTAGCTTTTAGGATCAACCAATCACATCTTTTAAAAGAAAGAGTCATACCTAGCATCGGGGCCAAGCACACCTTTTTACTAGGATAAAGAGTTTCTGTCCATCCCTTGCTCAAAAGTTCTCTGAGGCTGTTCATCATAAGCTAATACTCCTTACTGAACATTTTATGGTAATTTAGGAGCTCTGAGAGGATTCTCAGAATTTTTTAACAATACAGTCCCTGTTCTTTCTTATACCAACACTCGACAAGTGATCACATTCTAATTTGCAATGGATTTTGTTTCATTTTTCCCATTGTCGATGTAAGTAACTTTGTTTTCTTTGTCTACAAACTTCAGGAGTTTTGGCCAAGTGATGAAGGTCTTGGTTTCTCTGATGTTTTTCAGAGTTTCTGTCTGTCACTGAGAAAGACTGTGCTGAAAGAATCAGGATCAGCTTCACTTAACTGACTTTTGATCATGTGTAGAGATAGAGGGAAATGTCTACATGTTTGGACAGTTTCTGTTGACCTTGATGATTTCCTGACAGAATTGGGGGATTGAATTTATTTAATGAGCTTTTGATGCTGTGAGAGAAAGTATTGCTTTGTCAAAGTTGCTATATGCACTGATGACAGTTGTATTCCACTGTATTTGCACCTCTTACAATGAAAACATGCATAGATTCTTGGATTCTGGCATTTTTGTGGAACATTATGACTTTAATTTAGTCAAAAATGATATCTAATGCCTGGTTTTCACAGAAGGTCTCCAGCAGAGAGGTTCTGCTATGGACCATGTTCTGTTGATTCTCTCTCTCTCTCACACACATACACACACACAGCATGTGAGGACATCAATAACCACTGTACTTCATTCACATGAGCCTAATGAGGAGCCGCCTGCCTCTGCTCACACTGTTCTGTGATTTCTGGGTCAATCAAGGTCACTTTCAGTCTCAGAATGGCTCAGCATCCATCCTGCTCCTGTATTTGCTTCTCCTGACGTCAGGTAAACAGAAGCAAGTTCAGATATGTGATCACAAAAGGATATTCAGGGTATCCGCTGTGTTGCTTTATCCAGAACTCTGACAATGGCTGCTGTCTGAACGCAGATATGAAAGCTCTCATGGAAGAAGCCGGTGGACACCCAAACAACAATCTCACCTTCATCACCGCTGGAGACAAAGGTGGAGTGCTGCAGTAAAGTACATAAGTATTATCATCAGCATCATCAGATTATTAATATGCAGCATTAGTGTTTTTCAGCATGTTACTGTTGTAGCTGCTGGAGGTGGAGGAAGTTTAACTACTTTATGTACAGTTAACTACTTTAGACCAGTGGTTCCCAACCTAAAGCCTAGTTTATACTTCTGTGTACCTAGCTTCGGCATTGACGCAACGCGGACCTTGTATACTCAAAGTTCTGCGTGAAGGGAACGCATTGGTCTTGCTTCCTCTTCACAGTGGCAACCAAATGCCAGGCAAAAAAAAAAAAGTCTGGCACAAGAAAAAAAAACGGGCAAAAAAAGGAAAAAAAACACACACATACACACATACAAATAACACTTATTCCGGACTGTATGTACCAGGCCCCTCCCAATGGTCAACAGATAAATGTGATTGGTCCTGAGATTATTAATTGGAAAGAAGTTAAAACAAAGTTGTGATCTAATCTGTTTCACTTTCTGGACTTTTTTCTCTTATCTTTGACTTTTTGGTGAAATATTGGATCATTTGAACCAACGTGAAAATGAATTGACTACAACTGATTTCATATTTAAATGTGTTGGATTTTATTTAGCTTATTATATTATTACTGAGTCAAATCTACATCTGAAAGGAACTAAAGCTGCAGATAAATGTATTGGAGGTTAAAGTACAATATTTATTCTGACACGTAGAGGGGTAAAGTATAAAGTAGCATCACATTCAAGTTGAGGAAATAGATGTAAGGATATTAACAACAGTAATGGCCATATTTAGGGTTTTTGTGACATTGTTCCATGGTGAAAAATAGTTGTGGTGAATTTTCTTTCTGGACTACGTAATTATTATACTTTGATACTGAGAAAAGAATGTTCATATAAACCACACTAAGTCCCAAGGACACAGTCAGAAGTAAACTACAAGTCAGAGGTGTAACAGCTTTAAAACTGGCAGCAGCTTTGTCAGTAATTCCACTTCATACACACAGTGTAATGTGTGTGTGTGTGTGTGTGTGTGTGTGTGTGTGTGTGTGTGTGTGTGTGTGTGCGTGTGTGTGTGTGTGTGTGTGTGTGTGTGCGTGTGTGTGTGTGTGTGTGTGTGTGTGTGTGTATTAACTTCTTTAATCATGGAAGGATTCTCAGAGGAAGAGACTAATGGAGCTAATTACTTTACCTTCCACCATTAACGAACACTCTGCAGTATAATAATACAGAACACACTGCAGTTAGAAATTCCTTATTTCTATTCAAACAATGTATTTTGACATACATTAGATGATAAAATTGATATTAGTCTCACATGGAGGACAAGCATGGACATTTATTTTGGTCCTGCATTACACTAAATCCTTTCTGGGCCGACATAAATGCTACAATTAAAGACATTATAGGATATGCCATTTCGAATGTCTGCTCTATGATGTATCTAGGTGAAAATGTTGAGGTTCGACAAAGCAGAGATGTATATTTGGTGAAGATGCTGCTTATAGCTTGCAAAAGAAAACTATAACAAGACAATAATAACCCTCCTGAGAAGGAAGAGTGGTTCCAAGTTATTCAAAATATTTTTGGAATGAAAAAACGAACATATCTGTTAACAGATGAAGGTAATATTTTTGACAAGAACTGGAAATAGTGGATCATTTATATGGAGCATGCAAATCAATGACTAAATACATACATGTGAAGATGACTTTGTACATATCCAAACTGCCCGAGACAAAGTGTGTGTGAAGTGTGAAGTTAGCCTGCTTAGTCTAAAAACTAGAAACATCTTGTCAGTCAGGAGCATATCCACCTGTCTAGCTGGTAGGTGTTAAATCCTTGACAACAACCCAAGTTAATAATTGGTTAAACTACCCAATTTCCAGGCGGCCGCAACACAAGTAAAGAGCGATGAAACAAAAAGCCTATTAATGCTCAATAATGTTGAAGCCGTTCCCCACAGCTGAGGTTGTTTTGGACGCTCACAGAAACAAAACAGACACGAGGTCGCAACGTGTTTATAGGGAAACACTCAGGCCAGGGAAACACTCCCGGTTCAAACTGTTATCATAGACCCTGTTAATTGCACAGACGCTTTTAATTGCCAAACATTTTTCTGTGTGTAATTGCCTCCAAACATTCTGAATAGCATCTTGTTACTCTGCTGTGAGATTTAACAAGCTGTCTGCTGGCTTGCTGGTGACCAGAGAGATAGAAAGTCATTAGCGTTTCTCTCTATATATCTCCTCAGAGCTTGAGGGAGGACGTCATTAGCATCTCTCCCTGTGTCTGACAGGGAGTCAAAAGAGCATCTGCCTCTGTTCTGCTGGCATCACATCCTCCATCACTCATCCCCTCGAGGCCTTGATGGTGTCACACTATTGGCTGACCTGACTGCCATTTACTAGGCCAATCACACATGTAGAAAGCTGTCCTGCGTTTTATTTCTGTCATGGAGCATGCTGGTCAACGAGAGATCTTTTGTTTGTCAGAGGTTGTAACACTTGTGATATTTGCACACAGATGTACTGATCTGAGGCCTTTGATCACCTTCAGGACTAGGCTGCCAACAGCCGCGGGGAGCTTTTAATCCTGAGAACAGAGACATGGGTTTACGTCGTTTGTTCCTGTGTAGGAGCAGGAACACAGAGAGGCGGATATCTGGACCTGTATTTACAATTATAAAATTTAGTCTTAAGTTTGACAAACTTCTAAGAGTGATGCCAAGAGTCTGAACATTTTGAGAGTGCAAGAAGCTTCTGAACTCTGTGAGGAGCCAGGAGATCTCTGTACCTGCTAAAGGGAGCCAAACCATGAGCTTTCTGCCTAAAAGGCTCCTTCATTTCACTTAATGACAGCAAACTGAAAAATCTTAACTGTCAAGGATTCTGTCTGACAGTAAGAGATGTAATTAGGAGCCAAATCCTTCTTTACCAGCTGTTGGTGGATAACACAATTTCCACCCGGCTTTGAAGAAAAATATCAGAAAAACAAAGCAGTGACTGGTACAAGGTATGAAAACATCAGTAGGATTGATACATTTGTGTTTAAAAAATAAAACTAGGAAACACCAGGTTGAACCACCAGCTTTATAAGATGCTATTTGTAAATCCATTGCGTTAACCCTTTCACTCATGGTGGTCACCGCTGTTCAAAAAGCCATATTCTACTCTCTGTCTGGATTTTAGAATTACAGTTGCTATTCAGACGCTTCAGTCATCCCATACGTTGCCACCCACTGGCCAGCTGCTGGAACTGCACCACACATTTCTCAAAACCAACGTGCACAACTGGAAGCTAGAAATGCATGTTAGGGATATCTTGCCATACCTTTCTCTAGTTGAAAACCAGTGTAGGTTAATATTGTGTTTATAATATAAGTAACATAAAATAAAAAATAAAGAATAGAAAATAGAATAGAATAGAAAATAAATAAAGATTATCTGTGTGGCACATCAGTGTGGCAGGGTCATCTATGCCAGGGAAACCAATGGTAGACTGCTACAAATACAATCAAGTATTGATTTTATATTGGGAGGAAATTACAACTAATCATCTGTCCACTAAATTGGAATTTCAATTACAATTGATATTATTGTATTACTATAACTTTGTTGTTGTTTTTTTGTAAATTAATAGATGCATGTTATTAGACTAACTTGTAGATTAGTTTCCTTATGTTCAAGCCAGTTAATTCTTTCGATTTTGTTGAGCTCAAATCTACAGGATAGTAAAGCAGATACCATGAATTAAATCACGATGATGATAATAGTGGCAGTAAAAAAAATACTTTCCATGTTCTAAGAACTAAAAAATAATGTAAAAAAATATTGCTCTGTTTTGCAATAAATCATACATGGACAGTGGAGATATAGGTCTCCCAGTGAAACTGAAATAGGGCTACTGTGATTAGACCACAATGCCTCAGGGACATCCACAGATCGTTTGTAGTGAACCACGGCTGAACGCTTCCTGATTCGGATCATGACCGGCTTCTGGAAGTCTGGTCGTTTTGACAAACTGCCAAACCCCCTTATAAATCTTGATAAAGTTTCCTCACTGAATGCGGAAGATGAACCCTGTTTTTTTTATGATGTAAAGTCCATTTTTACCCAATCTACAGTTTGGCATCCCTCTTTTTGGGCCAGCAATCTGAGCTGCTGGTGACTCTGGTTCATGTTCACTGTGTGGTACATTCAGCGAATGATTCACATGCACCCTTCACTTACACTGATAGATCTAAGATCTCAGACACCTGTTTTTTCATACTGCAAGTGGTTTCATCGTGTACTGTAAACCACAAAAGTAAGTGAGATTTTTAAAAAAAAATGAAAAGGAATTGCAGATTTGTATCAGAGTGCAGTACTTTCATAAACACTAAATCTTGCATTGAAATAAAGGAACTACCTGTTGCCCAGACTTAGACTCCTGACCTAGACTGCAGCCTAACCTACCCCAGTCTCCTCTCACTAACATTTTACATTTACCAGGAAAGCCTGTTAAAACAACAGGGAACTTGATGTGTGCTTTTGTGTTCATGTGGCTTTGTAAGTGTAACCATCTGGCAAACTCCTAGAAACCATACCTGTTAGCTTGAGAGAGACACAGGGACACACTAGACCAGTAAAATGTATTAGTGACCAAACCATGGAATTACAAGAAAAGTGGCTGTAACATGATGCTATCGGGTCCAGTTTGTTTCCCATCCACTATCACTGAGAAAAGAGCAGCTACAAAACAGTGGATACAATTTTCTGAGCATCACAACCGGCGAAATGACTTTGTTAGGAATGACTTTGTTTAGAATTAAACTGGAAGTAGTGGCAGACATCTCTGATATCCCACAGGCTAATGAGCCATGGAACATGTGTGATTCCATCCAGGTTTTTCTCTACAGTGAAGTGTCCAGTTTTCTTTATATGCCACTGAGCAACTCTCATAGAACTGAACGGGTTCCCACCTCAGATGCTGTATCCGAATATTAATATAGTTCCACACTCACTCGATTTGCTGAGTGCGGTCTTTCACTAATTCATCATCAGTTCGCAAATAAAGAATCACTCGCAGCGGTCCCTGCTGAACTACGAAATGAATGGATCATTTCAGTCAGAAATTCAGTTTAGTTCCGTCACACAAAAATAGAGATGCAACAAAATAAAACGGCCAAATACTGAATATCGAATAAGGTTACGTTTTTCTATTTTATTTTTCTGGGTTTTTTTGTTTGTTTTTTATATTGCATAAATAGTCTAAAATATATTTTCAGACATGCTTTTCAAAGAAAAATCCCTGGTAAGCACACATCTGAGAAATACCGTGTATCAGGTCTCAATGTGTTCCACTAGCCTCTGAAAGCTAATGTCCTCCACAACACTAAACATTTCATCGTTCAAATCCATGAACTCCCATCACTTTTTTGACTTTTTAAAGATGTGGGACACAGGCAGAGCGGGCGTGCTGTGACCAGTGTTCCTTTCAACTTCTGCAGCCATCTCTCTCTCTCTCTAATGACAAATTAAACCGGTAGTGCTGAAATTCTTTGCAGAGGAACCCCCTCTATTCTCACTCTCCTACACTGTGAACTATCTCCACACTGGAAGTCTCCAGGTGACCACATCATTGTACACTGATTGATTTGATTTAGTTACCAAATATTCGGTGCACCCTTACCTAAAAGATTTGTTCTTTCATACAAAACGTTCATTATAAATACTAATTGGATGAGGAGAAAAAAAAAAGGCCAACTGATCATTTCGTCTATTTGTCGTCCCTAAAATGACAATGAACCAATAGACAAATTTAAGGGTGGAGCCTTAAATCTCCTGGCTAATCACCAACAGCTCATTAAAATAGTAAACCATGATTTACGCCAAATCCACCTAGAATTCAGCTGCATAAAGACTCACAGCTCAGGTGTAGTTTACTGCAGCACCCTCCATCCTGATTGTCATTGGTAGATTAGATTATTATTAGTAGTTCCTAATTAATATTTGAGATAAGAGATCCTCATACGTTGTTAATTAATCTCACTACTCGGGAGGACACAAATTCAACATTCTTGGTGATTCATGGACAAATATTGACACAAAAAACAATGCAGGGACAAATAGAAGCACGGGCTATAAACATCCAAGGTGGAGCAGATTCTCTATTTAGATTTGATTTATTTATGTTTCGAACATAAAATAAAATTAAAAACACATAAGAAAAGGAACATAATAGGATAAGGTGTCTGAAGAGTAAAAGTAAAACTTATGTATCGCCTATCTCACATCTCTATAAACTCAAATTCCACTCAATTTTCCCAACTTTATGAGCCAAATATATAAGCAACCATTCCAAGTGTATTTACAACCCAAATATTGCATATCAATCAAAAGGTCTCGTATTTATTTCTCACCCTAGTTTTAAACAATATTTTACATTTGTTATTGTTTTCCAATTTAATTTTTATTCATTTTCAACATTGTTGCATGAATTACCCCTTTTTAATGAAATGTGCTTTTTTTTAGTGTCCATCTTTCCTTGGATGTTAGAATATGTCTGGCAGCTATTATGAACTTTATATTACTTGTCTAGTCCTGTAATCAACAATACCATCCATATTATCATTCATTCATTTTCTATACCTGCTCATTCCTTATTAGGGTCACAGGGGTCTGTGGAGCCAATCCCAGCGCTTTACAGGTGAGAGGCAGGGATACACCCCAGATAATATCCAGCCTCACACACTCACAACTATGGGCAATTTAGAGTCTCCAATTAACCTCATTAACCTCCCTTTGACTGTGGGAGGAATCCGGAGAACCTGGAGCGAAGCCACAGGGAGAACATGCAAACTCTATACAGAAAGGTCCCAGAGACCAAGACCAAGGTCTTGAACCTGCGACCTTCTTGCTGTGAGGCAACAGCGCTACCCACTGCTCCACTATGTCGCCTTTATCCAAATTGTAATATTTATAATTTTATAAATAATCCATTAGTTGGTTGTTGTTTAATTTGATAAAATATGAAAACTGTTTCATATCGCTGTGTTTCAGTCGCTCTTATCGTATATTTGGCAGCACAGGGACTCCAAGGTGACATATTCACTACTAATCCAGCTCAAACACACTCTCATAGAACAACACATTCATAAAGGACAGAAATCTGGTCACAGACAGTGAGTCTGGTCTCAGAGAGTGAGTGGGGGATGCATGTGTGTGTTTTTGTGTGTTTGATGTTGCGATTGTCCCCGGCTGCCCATATTGTCTCAGCATCCCACAAACACTGTGGGCAGCTCGCTCATAGCGATGACAGCCTGACACTCTCACCCCTCACAGCGCACCCCGAACAGGCACAGAGTGACTCCTGTTTGTCAGTGGGATGCTGTACTTTGGCTCCACCTGCGGCTCTATGCCATGTTATGGACCTCTGTGCTCCACCTGCTCTCTGGCTAATTGAAACAGATGGAGGAGTCGCGGAGGGCGAGGAGGGTGAGGAGGGTGAGGAGGAGCCCCGAGGGCAGCGGTCATGAGAGGAGAAAAGAGGCACAAAGCATGTCGAGGCCATCGGGAGAGAACGCAGAGAGGAGCCACTCACTTCTCCCAGTGACTGTAAATAATAGTTTACTCTTATTTTATTATTATTATTATTATTATTATTGCTTCTTAATGAGCATAATTAAAGGAGGAGAAATACAATACAATGCAGAGCAACATTATCTTGGGAAAGGTGCAGCCAAATGTACTTCTACTAAACTAAGAGTTGTGTTACAAGTTGTTGTTTGAAGTTGCCCAAAAGTCATTAAATTGTAACAGCACCAGTGGATGAAGTATTCAGATTGCTTGTGTAAAAAGTAGGAATTCTGTTGTCACAATACTCAAATCAGAGTCATGAATTGAAAATGTCATCATTAAATGTTTTTTCAACTTTTTTGTACATACATGTTGTGTTATATTATTATAGTTGTGGACTATGTTTATCTGGTTATAAATATCTATTGTCATAGCTACATTATTGACATTTATAACAAACCAAATTGTTTGAAAATGTATCAAGTTATTGGTATTTTAATTTAATTTAATTTTATCCACCATAGGCTTAATGCTCTAAAGAAGTGAGCAGAGCTCAATGATTTTCTTGTTGTGTGTTTGTAAAGAGACTTTAGGTACTTAGAAAAGCGCTATATAAATTGAACACATTATTATTATTAAATAGGATTTCTCCTATATTAATATTAATCTGCTACAGTTGCCCAATAGGTTGATATAAACTAAATAAACACATATCAAATTGAGCTTGTTAATAGAGCTGAAAGTCTTGTTACGGGCAAACAACATTTTCAACTGCCTAATAAAAAATCTGAATAAAATGTAATAAATCAAAAAGAGATCCTCCTCTTCATGTGGCAAGGATCTGTGTGCAAGAGGACGTGCACGTTTAGAGGGATAGTCTGGTATTTTTGAACATCTAGCCCCATTTCCCATGTCCCTGTCAGGTATCTGAAGCATAGGCCGTAATTTCATCGATCCCTCCAGTATTGAGCTTTGTAGCAATTTCCATCCAGCCGGATTATCAATATAATGGAAGTTCACAGAGGATTTGAATCCTAGTATAAAAAAACTATTCAACTTCTTGAAAAACTGAATAAAGACTGATAGGAAGCTCAGTGTATAATCATACCCATCTCAGTGAGCTGTCCTGTGGAATGTTTCCTTGTTTCATTCATTTGTACTTCTGGAAATGAGTTTTGCATTCCAGTCTAGTTCAACACCTCCCAGATTAATGATATGTGATATATATGAGCAATATAACTTACTGTTTTATTTGGTGTCTGTAGACTACTTGTATAGCAACTTTGTGTCCTATTTGCAACAGATTGGCGGAAGCTTACTAGAGCCGTAGTGTGGTCTTCAAGACAGATACATGACATATGTCCAAAATACAATGAACACGTGTTATGTACTTAAGAAAAAAGGTGAAATAACTGAAAACATCTTTTATATTCTAGTTTCTTCAAAATAGCCACCCTTTGCTCTGATTGATAAAGCAAGAAATTCCACTAATTCAGATTAAGATCCACTAATTAAATTAATTAAGGCGACTACCTGAAATGGTAGTTCATCAAGAGTGTGCAAAGCAGTAATCATAGTAATTTTAAGCATGATTATTTGTACTATAGCAATGTCAGTGTATATAAAGGGCATTAAATTGATTTTTCTAGGTGTAATCATGTAAAATTAAAGGTATGAAATGTATTTTAATGAAGGAAACTATAAGAAGAACTATATTTTTATGAGACGATTATTTACATTATTTCACAGTATTTAATTGATGCCCTAGCTGCTGGAATATTACAGTTTTCACAATTTGGTAAAAGTGATGTAAAAGTAACATGATGATAATGCATGAAAAAAATCCAAAGTGACAATTAAACAATGTTACTTGTTCAAGTCTTTCATTCATCCTTTGCTCTGTCCTACCTGAAGAGCTGGAAAGAAGAACACGGCTGAATCCCAACAACAACTTTCACCTGCTTCAGCAAAACTACAAACCAGCACGAAGAATGATTCTGTAATAACTTGATTCCTCTGCAGCTTGAGGTAAAATGAAGCTGCTGGTCTCAGGCTGTTCACCCTATTCTGTTCCTGTGTGTGTGTGTGTGTGTGTGTGTGTGTGTGTGTGTGTGTGTGTGTGTGTGTGTGTGTGTGTGTGTGTGTGTGTGTGTGTGTGTGTGTGTGTGTGTGTGTGTGTGTGTGTGTGTGCATATAAAGCTGGTAGTAAGAGGATCCTGCTAATGAAACAATACCTGGCTATTCAAACGGAGACCAACAGACTTAACTGAGTCATGCTGAGCCGATCTGAGCCGATCTGAGCCAGGCTGGGACAGACCAGACAGCAACAGGGAGGCGGGGGGAGACTGAATACCTCCTCTGTGAGAAAAGGAAGGAGGCAAGCTTTTCAGCAACTGGCCAGTCATTAACTATCAATGTGTGTGTGTGTATAGGTTTCATCATGAGGCAGGTTCAAAGGTCTGCTGGGGAGGAGCAGAGGATGATGATGATACGGCTGAGGGGGTCGGACAGAGAGGAAAGTTGGGAAGAGGAAATGAAGCAGATAGAGTGAAACTGATCACTTTTTACCTACGAGTAAACTCTCCATCTCTGCCGAGGTAATCCACACCGGCATTAATAATTGAGGAATGGTGTGTGTGTGTGTGTGTGTGTGTGTGTGTGTGTGTGTGTGTGTGTGTGTGTGTGTGTGTGTGTGTGGTGTGTTCATTAATCTGCAGTAAATATGCAGCAAATATCAGAGAAGTCAACAATAGACAAGTCAGAGAAATGCTGTTAATGTTGAAACAAAAACTAAATATATCCATGATGAGGCTACGGGACAAGAAGGGGGGGGGTCCTTCACAATAAAAGCATAGATTGAGGAGACAAATTAGAAGACTGTTGTCTTGGCCTGTGTTGAACAATATAAATTGCTAAAGAAGAACAATACTCTAAAAGTGTAATATAATAATAACATAAACACACTCAAACCGGCTCTAAGATGTTCTTCATCTTAAAGTAAAACTTTTTTCTGAACAAAAACATATCTTATCCATTAGAGCTGCAATGATTAATTGATTAGTTGGCAACTATGACATCAATCAACGACTATTTGGATAATAGATTTATCAATTTGAACCATTTAAAAAAAATGCCAAATTCTCTGGTTTTGGCTTCTAAAATCTGCTTATTTCCTGGTTTCTTTAGTCTTCTGAAATAGAAAACTGATGATCTTTGGGTTGTGGACTGTTGGTCTGGACAAAAAAAAAGATATTTTTGGTTGAATCTTCAGCTTTGGGAAACAGTGATCAACATTTTACACCAATTTATGTAACAAGAACCATGAAGCATCAGCAGTGCTGCATTTTCCTTCCAACCCTTCCTGTCAACGCAGCACTTTCAGACCTACTCAGTCACCAGCTACCAAACGGGTTAAGGTTGCATGTCTCCCTCAAAGAAACCTCCACATTAACCCTGGAGGGGAACCCAGAACATCAATATGTGAAAAACATACAACTGTCTCTTCACAGATCACAGAACTGTCTCTTGCATCGTCCGTTTCCCTCTTTTCACTCGTCTCCTTCTTTAATTTTCTTAGCACTGCTTTCTCTGTTTCTTTTCTCAGATAAATGGTCTCCAGCGCCGCAGATCCGTACAGTGCTGCTATCAATCTAGGCGTTACTGAGTGCGCCCAACCCTGACGACCCCCTCGCTAACGATGTGGCAGAGAAGTGGAAGTCCAATGAAGCTGAAGCCATAGACAGGTGAGAGCAAAGCAGCACCCACCAAACTACACAGAACTCACACAGCATTTACTATAAATTCATCGACTCATTGTGAGGCCTTTTGAACAGTAGTGTATGTACTATACTGTAAAACTTAAACTACATTGTCTCAAAATATTCATGTACTTTACTGCAATAAATTAACTACAGTGACTCATACTTTACTGCTATACTACTAATACCACTAATAGTAACTAAATGAACTCTTTAATTGTTTAAACATATAATGATGAATGATTATATAACAATCATTCATTCATCTTCTATACCCCTTATTTCTCATTAGGGTCACAGGGGTCTGCGGGAGCCAATCCCAGGGATACACCCTGGTCGCCAGCCTATCGTGGGGCACACACACCATTCACTCACACACTCAAACCTATGGACAATTTAGAGTCTCCAATTAACCTTAGCATGTTTTTGCACTGTGGGAGGAAGCCGGAGAACCCGGTGAAAAAACCCACGCAGACACGGGGAGAACATGCAAACTCCACGCATAAAGGTCCCAGACCCAGGACCAAGGAGGTCTTGAACGTGCGACCTTCTTGCTGTGAGACAACAGCACTAACCACTGCTCCACTGTGTCACCCTTGAACATTATTAATAATAAAAAATATTATTAATATTAAATATTAACACTGTTGATTTTACTGTGTAGGGGTCACATGCCCCCAGATGTGAATGAGGTTTAAACCTCCTGGAGAGAGCTCAGTACTTACTGCAATACATTAACTACATCAAGCTCATAATAGGTGCAGGACTTTTCATTTGGAGTATTTAAACATTGCTCTGATGGTACTTTTATTTAAGCACAGTTTTTGAATACTGTCCACAGCAGAATTTGGAGTATGTGGTTCACTTCATTTAACTTTGTGCACAGCCCTGCTGCTCTGGAGTCATCTCTGTGCATCTCTCACGCCCGCCTGTCTCCATGACGAGAGCAGGGGTGAAGGGGGGGGGGGGGGGGGGGTCGGCCTGAAAAAAGGATAAATCACTTGTGGATAGCTGTGTGGCTGCAGATGACAGCTGGAGGGTACAGCAATGGACATGAGGGCCACTCACACTCCTCTCCTCATAATATGACCAGGCTGCTGGAGAGGGAAACGGTTACGAGGGGCTGGTGCCATTTCAATCTGCCTGTATGCGTATGTGCAGCAAAGACAAATGACAGGGACACTCATTCTTCACCATAATGTCTCCTGGGTATTTTTTTGCATAGGGGACGTTTAGCTGAAGAGAACCTCTACTCTGTGTGGAGTACAAGAGTTTTGTTGAGCGAGCCGACTACGTCAACAAAAGTGCATTACCCGAGCAGGTGCTCAAACATTTATGAGTTCTTCAGCTTGTGTTGCTCCACAGAGGCCTGTTAGATTTCATTGCATAATTCTGCTCTCTGTTCCAGCATCTATTGTGCCAATGAACCTCTCTCTGTTTATTTGCCAGGATGTTTTCTATCACTGCTCCCTCAGCTTCTCCAGCCAGAATTACAATGACTTTCCATCATGGTAGGGACTGGGTGATCCCTGGTCGCTGCCAAATGTTCTCACACAAGTGCCTTGAGCAAACACCTCAGGCTGAGTATCTTCAATTCAAACTGAACTTTACTGTTAAATTTATAATATTATACTGACCAATATGACATTTATCAGAATGAAGCAAGTATAAAATGAAAAACACAGGTTATGAAACATTCCTTTATTTACAGTTTCCCAGTTTCCCTACTTCATCTCTGTATCTTCTTTTCAAATATATCATGGCGTACACTGCTAAAAATTGCATGACGACAAGATAATAGCAGGCCGACTCATTTAAGGACGTTCTGCTGTCAGGGCAGAGCTAAATCAAAGCCTTAAGAGCTGTCCATGGTTCTGAATTATCCACTGATTTATCCTCACGCCTTTCTTCCTCCCTCGTTCGTTCTTTTTATCCTCTCATCTATCTATCTATCCATCTATTGAGCACACAATGATATTTCCCACTAAGAGACATGGTAGAAAGAGGCGGCATTGTAATGAATACCTTTAAGAAGACATGAAAGACCTGTTTCATTTGGCTGGGAAATGTCAAAAGAAAAAAATGCAATTTAACAAGTGATGCAGCTACATAATCAACCCTCAACTGCCCCAATACAGCTCAGTGTATTGTGCAGTATAGCCTGAGAGAACAGCGAACAGAGATTATGTGGAAATAATGGTGAAAATATGTCTGAATGGAGGTTGTTTCCCTGCAAAGACGTTCGGTTAGTACTGATGCATGCAAGGAACAGTGATCCTTTGGTGCCCACTAGTGCTGAAACAGGTGCATTGTCTGGAGCTGGTTTACACAGACCAGTGGTTCACAAAAACTGCAGCAGCATCCGTCACAGTTCAATTCACAGGTTCAGATATTGTTTATTTATTGTTAATACTGTGTGAAGCAACACCCGGAGGAGGAGATGAGAGAAAATATGTTTTCTCCACAATGGCTCAGTTATCACCTGATATGCCTCTTGTGGAGCCAAAATAAATTAGCAGCTTGTGCAGGAAATTGTGAGCGTGATATTTTATTCCTAATAGGAGGAGGAGGTTCAGAGGTTGAGTGAAGAAGGGGGGGCGACGACTCCCCCTGCAGGTGTAAGGTTGGTTTCCCTCTCTCCTGTTTCTCTCCTGAGGGGGGGAGTGATGTGATGGTGGGATTCATTTCCTCCATCAGGTCTGCAGGGATGCTTTGTAGCATCTCTCAATCTGCCTGAAGCAAACGCATTCTAAGACATTACACACACATACACACACACACACACAGGCTGTGAAAGCAGATGTTCCAAATGAAAAGACACCCAAGATCCACACACACACACATTCATTTGTACGCTTTCTGTCAAGGATCGTTAAATCAGAAAATCTGATATAAAAACGCTCAGATTTCAATCACAAAAAATAATGCCACAACAGCAACAGACACACACACACACACACACACACATGTCCCAAACAAAGAGAACCAAGATCCACACATACATTTACACACTTTCTGTCAAGGATCATTAAATCAGAAAATCTGATTTAAAAGAAAAAAATTTTTTAAAAAAACTCAGATTTCAATCACAAAAACTACTACCACAAAAGCTATCGTCAAACACTCATACTTCATTACAAGTGATAGTGATGAAGTGATGTATGAAAAATGCTACTTCCTACATAAATAATAAGAGTTTATGCAGTTAAAGTGTTACAGTAATGTACATAACTATTATAAGTCTGTATAGTTAAAGTATTGTTTATAAGACGTCAAAGACTATCAATGGTTTCATCTTTAACTATGTGTTGCATGTTTTAAATGTTATCCACTGAATCGAATCTGCATCTGAAAGTAACTAAAGCTGCAGATAAATGCGGAGGAGAAATTACAATATTTATTCTACAATGTAGTTGAGTGAAGTATAAAGTAGCGTCTCATTGAAATACTCAGTTGAAGTTCAAGTGCCTCAAAACTGAGTGTAATTACAATACTTGAGTAAATGTACATATTTGCTCTCCAGCAGGGCTGAGAACCTCTTTGTACCCTCAGCTGCTTCAGGATAATCGTGTCTGTGTTTGTCACCGCAGATTTCATTTCCTCACAGTAGCAAATTGGAGCATCACAGTGCAGCACACAGGCCGTCATTCATCTACAGGAGCGCTCCTCATTCTTCTCCATGAGACATGCTGCCGGTCCACATTAGAAAGGCCGTTTGGCAAACGCTCTCACAAGTTATTAGCGGTGGCAAAACCCAAACGGCCATCATCATAAATTATTTGCGCCTGATGATGGAGGCTCCCAGGTATTCACTTCCATGCTACCGGACTAATGATGGATTCAGCTTCTACCTGAACTGAGCACTGGAAAGGAAGACTAGTGGTTTTAAATATACAGGTTTGCCATTTACTGTATCAACACATGAAAATGAAGAGCAAGCCGGTAAAAGGAGGACTGTCAGTGCCCCTCCTTCAGGTTTAGCAGCGTGTTGTTCCCTGCAGAGATGTATAGAGCACTGGGTTTCAGAGGCTTTGATGAAAGAAGCCCCTACAGGCAGCCCCTCAAAAAAGCTTGCATGCTTTTTTTTGCTTTCTTGCATCCAAATGTCTTCATTCTCACCCATCTTTCATGTGCATATAGCATGTTCTGTATTATGTAAGGATGAGTAGTGGTGGATGAAGTACTCAGATCCTTTACTTAAGTAAGCGTAAAATACTCAATTACAAGTTAAGGTCCTGAAAAGTATGAAAAATAAAAATACCCATTATGTGATAGAAGTGTATAGTATTATTTATTTACCATTTACACACAAGAGAAAAATCAGGCATGAAACTTCAATGGAAGGACCTTCTCCCCCTTCTATCCCTGTTCTTCCTCCGTAGTGTTAGCGCTCTACCTGGGGTGCACACGCAAGCTAGCAAGCAAATACAACACACAGCTACAAGTCGCCATTGTCTTGAACAACCTAGCAAACCACTAACAGTTACAACAACAACTGAGCACAGGGGTGCGTTTGTTCACTGTTAGCGTGATGCTAAACTAATAACAACAGTAAGCACAGCTATTAATCACCTGTTTTCATGGTAACTTTACCTCAGCAACCTGTCAAAACACACTAATGTTATAACACGTATAGATATGACTGAAAAATGATGTTAGTAGCTCACCAGTCCAGGAGATAAGCAGAGAACTCTGAGTCTAACTTCAAGCTGAGCAGAGCCAGTACGGAGCTACTTTTCAACCCGGGAGTTTCATGCCTCAGACTGGCCCACTTTAGATGAAAATCTATTATATTAAGTTCCAATACAACCACCAATTTGGGATTAAGAATTCCTTGTCCACACGCTGTTAACAACCTGTCCTCTCATACTGACAGCAGAAATCCTGTTTTCACTACAGGCACCTGGCTCTGCTTCTGACACTCACATTTTGTTTCTTATCTCAGCACAAATTAAAATCTGTCTTTTTTTTATAAAGCATTCTGGTCAATTTAAGTCAGTTTCATGAGTATAGTGCTGCCGAATCACGTCACTTTATCAATTATCTGAAAATGAGCATTTTCAGCATGTCTAAAATGATCTCTCTATTATATTTATTCAAATAATATTCACTCAATGAACAATCTTACCTGCTGACAGTGACTAACTCTGGTGCTGCATCCTGCTGCTGAGGCTGAAAGACAAAAAATCATTGTCACATTATTTTGTCATATTACGTTATGCTATATGACACAACTCCGTAGAATTGCTTTACTTACTGGGTAATTATTAATTATCATGTCGCAAAATGTTCTCGTGCCAATGATGGTACCATTATCAATGGCGCCACTGAGTATCTGTTACTATACACTATACTATACGAACATACAACTCGCCAGCTACTAAATATTCTCATTTTAATAATCAGCCTGTACCATTTCAAGTGATGACTAATACAGGGTAACGACAAATTTCAGCTAAACAAGAGATTTTAAAACAGTATTTAACATTAGCTCTATCCATTATCAATTAAAAACATATCTATGACAGCCAGCTAACGCTAGCCTGCTATCATTCATTCTTTTATTCTTGCCTGTTTCCTTATATTTGCGTCATATAAGGAAAACAAGTCACGCTATTGAAGGGGAATTTGAAGGTTACCCGTCATTGACCAACAGGTAACATTAAAAAAAATAGCAACCCTTTGCTCTGATTACTGCTTTGCACACTCTTGATGAACTACCATTTCAGGTAGTCGCCTTAATTAATTTAATTAGTGGATCTTAATCTTAATTAGTGGAATTTCTTGCTTTATCAATCATAGCAAAGGGTGGCTATTTTGAAGAAACTAGAATATAAAACATGTTTTCAGTAATTTCACCTTTTTTTGTTATAATGGAGTACATAACTCCACATGTGTTCATTCATAGTTTTGATGTCTTAAATGAAAATCTACAATGTAAATAATCATGAAAATAAAGAAAACAGATTGAATGAGAATGTGTGTCCAAACTGTTGGTACTGTATAATTTTCTGCCAGAAAAGCTATACTTTTATACGCACTGTGGATGTACTTTTTTAATATAAAAATATAATTAAAATCTACATATTCAAACTATAATCATATCATGTTATGTTATATGCCACAACTCCCCACCATTAATTGAGTTGGTAAATATGAATTATTAAGTAGCTAGCTGTTCTGGCACCACTGAGTCTCAGGGGCAAGAAAGACAAGTTACACAACTGTCACTTTGATTTCAATATTCTCCACAATGTCTTGAAAACAGCCCATAAACAATTTAAAAGATAGTATTTGAGCGTTTTGCATGATAATTAGGAGGTGTGGTGTGTCGTCGAAACGCCTGAAATGCCTATCACGTGTCCAATGAATAACAGCTGGCATCTAATTTAAATGGTAGTTTGCTAGCGAAGTTGTATTTTGTTCACCATTTTGCCATAACTTACCCCTTTTATCTTCGTGTGGTTTATTTTAAGTTGTAGTTGTGGAAAAAGTTGCCCATTTTGTTTATAGTTCGGTTTTACGTTTCTTAATTCTCGACTTCTCCGCACCACTCTTCTTCTTTTAACTCTTCGTCGTCGCTGACAGGCGGGAACCACACGCGCATAACATCAATGACGTAATGACGCTGCGTGCGTCTTTAAGAATTCAAACTGGCCAGTGGAGGAAATGCGAAAAAAACAATAAGCTAAATAATCGGCAACAAAATTCTATATCCACGCATCCAAATTTAGTAACTCAAAATCTTTATTCATAGTCTATGATCAAGAAATATACCATTAATCTAAAAACATGAAAGATGATAAAACTGTTAATTAATGTTTATCTTTTGAGAATATCCCCCTGGTTCTGATGTTTTATTAGTATTAATATTTTTTGTTTGTTTTTTATATTCTAATTTGTTAAAAACGGAACTTCATTGTTATTGTTGTTCACAAGAATTAAATAAAGTTTGTCTGGATTTTCTCAAAGCTCTTAACTGGAGTGTGATGAATTATCAGCCTGCTTCAGTTACAACATACTGAAAAGTTATTATGATTTCTTGTGCAATCACACCAAGGAATTATTTGCTTAAAATATTTGGGTACATCAATAGTAAAACTATGACAGTATATCTATCTATCTATCTATTTATCTATCTATCTATCTATCGTGTATCACGTACAATGATAACCGTTTATACAAAGTGCAGAACATTTCTTTTATAAACGTCAAATGACAAATTAAGCAGTAGGAATATTAAACTATATGGAGTAGAAAGAACAATATTTACCATTTTTTATAGTAAAGTATAAATTAGCATCAAAGGGAAATACTCAAGTAAAGTACAAGTACCTCGAAACTACAGTACTTGAGTAAATATAGTTACTTTCC
The DNA here is from genome assembly GCA_030544235.1 of Lepturacanthus savala. Classification (NCBI taxonomy): domain Eukaryota; kingdom Metazoa; phylum Chordata; class Actinopteri; order Scombriformes; family Trichiuridae; genus Lepturacanthus; species Lepturacanthus savala. The sequence continues at coordinate 21,862,789 of CM060465.1, forward strand.
AATGATGTGCATGACTGTGTGTGTTCAGTTCACTAGGTCAGATGCTTCTTTTCATTCCTCCAAGATCCCACTGTCAGCTGTCGCCGATAAACACACACACACAACTTAAATACACACTCATTGTGTGCAATGTGCAAACACATGATGTATGAGAAGAACTTCAATCGGTTGCAGATGGTTGATGGTGATTTTCCCAAAAGCATAAAAAAGTACAAGTAGCCAAATAGCAGAGAAAGAGAAACAGCTGATAAAACTGCATGAAGAATTGTGGAGCATCTGCTTTTTTATATTCCTTATCTCAGTTCTCTCTCCTCCTCCTACTCTTCTCTCTCTCTCACACACACATACACACACACAGTAGATGCTGAATGTAGGTCAGTCCTGTAGAGAGATGTGAAAGTGAATAGTAAATCACAATTATCTATCAGCCAATGCCACAGCAACACTTCCCTAAGGCTAAATAGCAGAACTGGACTACACGCAAGCTAAACGGTACACACATACACATGCACACACACGCACGCACGCACACACACACACTGGTGTTTGTGATGAAAGGTACAGTGGATGTGTTGCATAATTCACCAGGACCAAAGAAAACAGCAGCCATTATCTGAATTCCTGTAGCAGGGCTCTTCTCAGTGAATGTGTTTCAGGTGTTGTGTTACTCTGCATAAAATCACCTGTGAATCACCTGAGCACCGACTGAGTCGTTCTGCTGTTTAAAATGACGTGTGTTTGGCTGTATTTTCACTCTCTGCCTCCTATCCCATCTCTCTCTTTCTCATATACAGCGGGAGCTCATTTAAATGCAGGTAGCCTCCTCCTTTCTTTTCTTTTTTTCCATCCTCAGTGAAGCAGGGCACTGGGAATACATGAATAAATAAATATGCTCGATATGTCAGAGTATAGTTTTTAACATGAGAAAATCAGCTGTGATGTCTCTTTCTCCTCTAACTGGTGGCTCCCGCTGTGCTGCGCCACTGATCCTCTCGTCGTTTTGTTTGTGCGTGTCGGGATGAGTCAGTGGCAGAAACCAAAGGTTGCCACAAAGGACAGGAGCTCCGCCGCAGGCCCTCAGACTAACAAGTTCAGTCAAGACACAGACAAAACGTCAGGCCGGCCGAATGCTAAAACAAGCTCAATTTATTCTGGAGGGCTTCTGTCCTCTAACAGCAGCCAGGACACAATCAGGACGCCTGTAATTATTTTTGCTTATGTCAGGTAAACACAAATCAATACAAAGAGTTGGGAGAATTGAGCAGCTGTGGAGGGTAAAATGTTAATTGTCTGTCAAATAAAAAGAATGAAGCAGAACACAGATATGTTAAAAGCTTTTATAGTAACAATGCGAATTTAACTAAACATACAACAAATGGGGTCCGTATTAGACGACATAAAGAAGAATTCCCCTTATTGTTAAAGAACTGTACAGATTTAAACTCCTGAGTCAGTCGCGTCACCTTTTACTTACCAATAGGGTGATTATTGATGTTATTTAAACCTGTGCTTTTCCTGCTTTGACAGGTTAAACTATCACAAAATACGTGTTTTGTAACATAAAGTTGAGACAATCTAAAAATAAAAATGATTTGTAAAGATTAGCTTAAATGTTGTGTTCTGTTAGAGACTGTTTGGGATGCATACAACACGGACATACTAACTAAACATTAAAACAATACATACAAGGCAAAACTACCCCCCAAAATAATGAACCTCAAACCATCAACATGAGCAAACTTCAAAAACAAAAAAAAAAAACAAAAAAAAACAGAGAAAACTGGATGTCAGACCATTAAAATTTTGGAATTAACATTCCATTGACCAGCAGGAGCCACTAGTAGCTATTAAACACTAAAATAATCATTTTTGTAAGTTCATAAGTAGGATTCAACCGAGATTGTTCTTGGCTAATTCAGCCTACTACCACCTGAAGATCTACATCAAGGATTAAAGGTCTTATGTCTCAGCAAGATTTGGAAAAGTTTGTCCATGCTTTTATTTTCAGTAGACTAGACTACTGCAACGGGGTCTTTACAGGCTTCTCTAAAAAGTCAATCAGACAGCTGCAGCTGATTCAAAATGCTGTTGCTCGAGTCCTGGCTAAGACTAAAAAAGTAGATCATATCACTCCAGTTCTAAGCACTGGCTTCCTGTCTGCCAAAGAATTCACTTTAAAATACTTTTACTGGTTTATAAAGCCCTGAATGGTCTAGGGCCTAGGTATATTACAGATCTGCTGATCCCTTATGAACCATCCAGACCTCTTAGATCATCTGGATCAGGTCTGCTCTCTGTTCCCAGAGTCAGAACTAAACATGGAGAAGCAGCGTTCAGTTTCTATGCCCCACAGATCTGGAACAAACTCCCAGAGACCTGCAGGTCTGCCGCAACTCTCACTGCTTTTAAATCACAGCTGAAGACTTTTCTGTTCAATGCTGCCTACTGCTAATATCATTTCTTAATTACTCTACACTGCACTGTAACTTGTTCTTGTTTTTTTGGTTTAATTTCAAAATTTAAAATTTTAATTCATAATTTGTACTTTTCTAATCAACTGTTTTAAATTGTATCTTGATGCTTTTAATGTTTTATGTAAAGCACTTTGAATTACCTTGTTGTTGAAATGTGCTATACAAATAAACTTGGAAGCACTGAAAATAAAACCGAAACTATAGCTACACAAGGACACAATTTAAACATGCAAAACTGAACAAAATTAAGAAATGGTAGCCTAATAATGTCATAATCGTTGTTATTCTAAACTCGTTCTTGATAAGTTATAAATGAACACATTTTTAATTGCTACTTAATGTCATGGATGTATTATAGAACCGGATACCGGACAGAAAAATGGCCGCCATTCATTTAAATGGAGTTTGCTCACCTGGTGCATCCATTGATGTTTTATAATATATCCATGGGCCAGCTATGGGCACATACTATATGCATGGATTATTATAAAACCTGGATAGGGTACCACTTCTCAGCAGGCACATTTTTCCAGAGCCTTTCTAACCATTAGAAAGGTTTTTTGACGGATAAAAAGTCCATGAATTAAAAATCTAGCATACAAAGATTAATAAGTAACAGGAGCTATAGCTGGGGGTGCCCTGTCAACAGTTGTACAGGCTTCTCTTCTACTATTGTATAGTACCACGAACGGACACTGGAAAAAACCGGCGTGTCTCAGGTCTTATAAAACGTCCATGGTTAACGTTGGTATTTTGTAGTCCAATTGACCAGTAAAAACTACACTTCCTGGTCTTCCATGACGTTGGCGACACGCGACGGCGTCCGCGTGCGACCACGTGACGTTTGTTGTGGTTCCTCTTCTTCTCTCTCTTCTCGGGTCTTCTGCTGAGAGCAGCTGTACTTCACCTGCGGAGGAGCGGGACCGGAACAGTACCAGAGCGGGACCGGAACAGTACCAGAGCAGGACCGGAGCGGGATGGGTTTCCTCGGTTACCATGGTTTCGCCTTTCTCGGTATTCTGCTATGTTGCAGCTGCGCCGCTTCGCCGCCGAACTTCGTGCTTCTGTTCGCGGATGACTTGGGTTTCGGCGACCTGGGCTGTTATGGTCACCCCGCCTCCAACACCCCAAACCTGGACCGGCTCGCTGCTGCCGGGCTGCGATTCACCGACTTCTACTGCACCAGCCCTGTCTGCAGCCCGTCCAGGTAGTCCTGCACCCGAACTACTGTCTGAAACTACTGTCTGTATTGTAATACTGACACTACTACAGACAGTATTACAGTACTGTTAGTGATATTGTCTGTAGTCGTGTTTGTGGTACTGCACCTGCAGTACTGCCTGTAACTACTCTCTGTAGTACCATGTACTGTACTACAGACAGTACATGGTACTACAGTACTATCTGTAGTACCATGTACTGTCTGTTATAATTCAGTACTACAGACAGCATTGCAGTACTGTCTGTAACCACTCTCTGTATTGTAGTACTGTCTCTAATACTTACAATACTACTATTACAGTACTGTCTGTAGCAGTGTGTGTGGTACTGCACCTGCAGTACTGTCTTTAACTACTCTCTGCATTTCAATACTGTCTGTAATGTTGTCTGTTATAATTCAGTACTACACATACTATTGCAGTACTGTGTCTGTACAGTTTGCAGGAGTTTGTAGTACTGTCTGAAAAGGAACTAAAGCTGCCAGATAAAAAATAGTAGCATCATATGGAAATACTCAAGCCAAGAACAAATATGTCAAAAATGTACTTGTACTAAGTGCAGTACTTGGGTAAAAATACTCTTCCATGAGCAGCCGAACTGAAGCTGCTGACACTGATTAAACGAATTAAACAAACTCAAGCTCATTGAAACTTTTAATCATGTCAGATGGTAAAATATACGTGAAAGTGGTTATACCCTTCATCATTTAGATTTTCAGCTGGTTTGATATCGTTAGTTTTGATGCATCAATGTTTATGTAAATTCTTTTGTCACTGATAAAAAGAGGACTGAAGAATAAAATAAATACAAATAATAGTAAAAAGAGGATGTAAAAGCATGCTGAAAAACAAATTAACTTAGTGTGTTTGACTTCCTGGGGTTTTAGTTATTAATTAATTATTCATTCACCCCATTAGCTGTATCAGCAAAACTGCTGATACAGTTGGAATATTACACAACAGCAGATAAACTAGTTAATATAAAATTATTACTGATTAGCAGACGAACTATAAAACCATCCTGGTTCGTGTGTGTGTCTAGATGACATGTTTACAGATGGACCTAAATTGTACAGTGTCACTGCTTAATCATAGTGTTTATTCCAAAAAACGACTGAGGTTGATGACAAACCAGTAAATATATGACATCATTATGCATTGAGCTGTTGGTTTTGACTGTTTTCATCTTTTCATCTTTCATCCATATTTGTCAAATGAATGAAAGCAACTGTTTATCGGAATTATCAGAACAATGTTTTAGAGAAGGAGTCATTTTTGAATTTGATTTGTCCCATCTATTAATCCCCAACTACTTTGATAATCGATAATCATTTTGAGTCATTTTTAGGAAGAAAATGTCCAGATTCTCTGGTTTGATACTATTTTCTGATTTCTTTAGTCGTCTATAGTCAAGTGATGATCTTTGAGTTGTGGACTGTTGATCTGGGCAAAAAAAAGACTTTTTAGGTTGAATCTTCAGCTTTGTGAAACAGTGATTGACATTTTACACCATTTCAACACTCAATCAATAGATTAATCAGAATAGCTGTTACTTGCAGCCCCATTGTGAATAAATCCATTTTTTTTCTTTTTCTAAATGTCTGGCTTCTACGTAGGACGACGGCAGCTTAAACCCTCTAGTCTTGGCTCGTTTAGACTCTCTCCAGTGGTCTTTGCCTTCATTAACAGCCTTGTTGGGTTCTGGTGGTTTCAGGGCCTCCCTGCTGACAGGGCGCTACCAGACCCGCTCAGGGATCTACCCCGGGGTGCTGTATCCAGACTCCATAGGCGGCCTGCCCCTGAATGAGACCACCATCGCAGAAGTGCTGAAACCTCTGGGCTACGCTACGGCCGCTGTAGGGAAGTGGCACCTGGGGGTCGGGTCTAACGGGACGTTCCTCCCCACCAGGCAGGGGTTCGACCAGTACCTGGGGATCCCCTACTCACACGACATGGTCAGAGACACTCACTGTCCCAGCCGGGATTCATTCCTAATAATTTGAACAAACCCTTTTTCTTTTTTAATAATAAACCATCAGGAGCCAATCGCCTAGTGACTCAGGGTTCCTGCAGATCCTTCAAAAAAATTTAAGATCCAAAACGTCTTCATTTTTAATTATGGTAGGTCTTAGGGTTCAGGGTTTATCAGAATGACCAGGACACAATCATTATTATACACAGCGTTGTGAACAATTAACAATTACAAACTGTAAAAAAAAAAAAAAAAAAAAAATGTTTGGAACATGGATTTATCTAATGAAGCCATAACAGTAGAAAACAATGTGTTGCATTTGCCATTAATATGGTTCCTTTATAGAAAAATACATAACATTTATAGAAAAAAAATTGAAACATTCAAACATGAAACATTAAATGTGCATTTGTTTTGTTGTGGAGATGCATCAATGGCATATATATATATATATATATATATATATATATATATATATAGATATAGATATAGATATATAGATATATATAGATAGAGGATATTTCACAGCATAGTCTTAGAGAGTAGCCATTTTGTTTTTCACAATTGCTGAAATTTGTCTTAATACTTAAAAATACATAGAACACTACACAAACCATGATTCTTATTTAGTTTTAATTTCAAAGGGAAGTGGAGTTGAGACGCACTTAATATTAATATTATGTGATGAATTTATCAATAGAAAAATTCATAGAAAACTTACCAGAGCTTGAGCAGCATTCTGCTATTTTGTGAAACAAGGAAGTGAAACCTTACAGCCTTTTTTGTTCCTGTCAGAAATTGACAGGAACAAAAATGTTTTTATTGAAATAGTCATAGTTTAATGTGTAACGTGACAGATGATGATCTGACAGCCCAGAGGTACGATGTGGATTTTGTTGCTGTAGGATGAACTCCTGACTAACTAGGTCTAGATCATGGGGCTCTGCTTAGCTCTAGAGCTCTAGTCCTAGAAAAGACCCAGACATCAGGCTTCATCCATGCTGATATACAGACGGGGGGTTAATTAACCAGCAAAACTTGTGGCACTTGTAGGAAATGTTTGGATCAACTTTCCACACTCTAAGTCCATTACTGCAGAAAAGCTGTAAGTCTAAGTTGTTAACTATTACTATAACTAACTATTACTATTATTTTTTGAGCCAGGTAAGTTATTTAAGTTATTTTTGTACCATTTAAATGTCCTATATTATACACTTTCCTGTTTTTTATCTGGAATTTTGACATCCCTAACAAGATTTTAAGTACCAGAGATCATCTCAGTATAGTTTCTTCTTTTCTCAAGCTTCTTTCTAAACCTCTCCTCCTACTCTTTAAACAGCTGTGGTGACTGTATAGTAGTGACATCAGTAGTCACCATTTTAAACATATATATATATATATATATATATATATATATATATATATATATATATATATATATATATATATATATATATATATATATATATATATATATATATATGGGTCTAATAAATATGAGGTATTCATTGGAAATAAACTGCTTAAATTTCAATAAAAATGTAAAACTGTGTGTTCTAAAACTTTTGAACTGTAGTGTACATAGCCAAGATTTAACTAAATTCTGAAGAGTAGCTGTTCTACAAATGAAATTTTGGAATGAAATTGTAAGTTAAATACAGAAATTGAAATTTATCGTGTGCAAAATTTAACGTCAGTCTCCGTGTTCCTTCTCCAGGGCCCCTGTCATAACCTGACCTGCTTCCCTCCAGATGTAAAGTGCTTCGGACTGTGTGACGTCGGCACGGTAACGGTTCCCCTAATGCACAACGATGTCATCAAACAGCAGCCGGTGAACTTCCTGGATCTGGAGAGGGCTTACAGTGACTTCGCTACCAGTTTCATCACCGCAGCAGCCACAAAGAAACAACCCTTTTTCCTCTACTATCCTTCACATGTAAGACACAAAAACACATGGACACTCAGTTTAAAATGATTTTGCGGGTCAGTCATTTCACAAAAGCGATGGGAAGTAAAACAAAATGTGATGATGTAATATTGTCCCTGCACGGTGACACCTGCTCCTCCTCCAGCACACACACTACCCCCAGTACGCAGGTCCCGGGGCAGCTGGCCGCTCTCGGAGGGGCCGATTCGGAGATGCTCTTTTGGAGTTTGACGACACCATCGGAAACATCCTGGAAACCTTGGAGATGACCGGAGTGATTAACAACACGCTGGTGTTCTTCACATCTGATAACGGGTTGGTTGTGTTTTTCCATTCAATAACTTAGTAAAGACAGAGCTAATAAGGAGAAATGCTACTCGGGTTCCTTCTTATGCTGACATTTCATTGTAATGATGAGGAACGGTTGTGTTCAAAGGTCACATTGCATCGTATTTTTTATATTAGATTTATTGCCCTCTTATAATATTGCTACATTTCTTACCTTTTATGAGACGTGTGTTATTGTCGTGCGCAGGCCTGAACTGATGCGAATGTCCCGTGGAGGAAACTCCGGCCTCCTGAAATGTGGGAAAGGCACCACGTATGAGGGCGGCATGAGAGAGCCGGCCATCGCCTTCTGGCCCGGGACCATCCGGCCAGGTCAGGAACTTACCCTTTGAGATTATTATAAAGTCAACAACATGCTTTACTGTTGCACGAAAGTGAACTTTGTACAAAGACCACAGTTAACAGCTCAGTGTGTCAAATTCTTCCTTTCAAAGTCCCACCAGGTGTTTTCTCATGTTTTCACACCTGATGATTCCTAGTGTTAATTCGTCAAATTACTATATATATATATATATATATATACACACACACACACACACACACACACACACACACACACACACACACACACACACACACACACACACACACACACACACACACACACACACACACACACACACACACAAGTTTGAGGTTAACCAGATAATTTAGTATATTACATGTTACTACATGTACTACACATTAACAATGTATAGAGTGTATTTCTGATTAGTTTAAAGTTATTTTCATTGAAAAAAACAGTGCTTTCTTTCCAAAATAAGGAAATTTCTTAGTGACCCCATACTTTTGAACGGTATATAGACACACATATTTGACATATTTTATTATATTATGATTCTTGTCATACCATGCAAATTACTATTACCACCCCTTCAGGGCAGCCAGTTGTGTTGAAAGTGTTGCATATGTTGATGAAAGTTTGTCGCAGCTCATTTTTCAGTCGACACTGCAAATTCCAATGGTGGATTACATTGTCCTTAATTTCATTGCTGAATATTTATATAAATATTTTAAAATACCTTGGGGGTCTTGCAAACTTCTCCAGTAATTGAGGGATGTTCACTTTAGCCCAAATATCTAGATTTGACCTCCTTTTTTTATTTAATTTTTTTTATGTTTGGAATAAATCAAATCATATTCTTTGTGTGTTGAGGTGTGACTCATGAGCTGGCGAGCACTCTGGACGTTCTGCCCACCATCGCCAGCCTGGCAGGAGCTAAGCTCCCCCAGGTGCTGCTGGACGGGGTCGATATGACCCAAATCCTCATCCACCAGGGACAGGTAGAAGCACGGCACCTCGCACTTGTTTGATGTCGCAGTACTGGCAAAAACGCAGCTGAGGTCTTTTTTTGTTAATTTCTTGTTTGCAGAGTAAACGGGAATCGATGATGTTCTACCCGACAGACCCCAGCGAGATGTACGGCCTGTTTGCTCTCAGGCTGGGGAATTACAAAGCCCACTTCTACACACGAGGTTTGCTCCAGATGTCACTCAGGGCAGCTACCACCACATAATTTGAGTTAACTGATGTGATAATGTTGGTAATTATGTCAGCTGAATATTGTGCAATTTGAACTTAACTTTCTGCAATAATAGATGTAAAACAAAATTCAAGTTATTGTATTTTATGACAATTCTTTTTTTTAATTTTTTTTTTCCTAAAAACTACTGAAGAACATTAATTTAAGCATTTTTTTACTTTAAAACTTATGTTCACAATTATATTAATTAAGTACATCAACTTAAAAGTTGTTTTTAAATAAATCAACTAATAGCAGGGGCATTCATATGTTTCAGTCACTTAACAGATGAATTCCTTTCTGGCAAAACTCTTGCTCATCAAAACTAGAAAAAGATAGGAATTCACACAAATTACTTCTCCAGAGTTTTCCTCTGCTTATTCTACAATGCAAAATTTGAATTTCATGTTTTATTTTTTCACTGCACAGGAGCCATGGCTATCGACAATTAAGCGATAATACTTGAATTGATTTAATAATTGAAACTATTATTTGACACTAGTATTTGGTAATTTACATTAATGTGGAAAATTAGTTTGGAGCAACTTAATTTTGCGAGTAATCAACTTAAAAATGTGTGTTTATGCTCAGGTATTAAGTGTTAAAAACACCTTTTATTAGAGGAAAATCGAAAAATCTATTAATTCAGTTTAGTTCAACTCAAAAAACTGTTGTTGAACCAACACATTTGTTTCACTTTAAATACAGAAGTTATTGAAATGTCAGTTTGAAGCATGATCAGTCCGAGCTGAGGTGGTGGTTCATGTTTTTTGTGCATCAGGTGCGACTCACAGCGGAACGACCCCCGACCAAGACTGCCCCGTGTTCGCCGTCCTCAAGGCCCACGACCCCCCTCTCCTCTTTGACCTGGAGTCCGACCCCTCTGAGAACTACCCTCTGGTGCTGGCCGGAAGGCCAGACCTCCAAGCCGTGCTGGAGAGGATCAAGAAAGCCAAGGAGAAGTTTGAAGCCTCCATGGTGTTTGGGGAGAGTCAGATATCAAAGGGGACGGACCGGAACCTGGAGCCTTGCTGCAACCCTCAGTGTAGCCCCAAACCGTCCTGCTGCAGGTGCTGAGAGACGCTGGAGGGTTCAGTGAAAGCACAAAACCTTCATTTTGTAATCGTCTGATGATGCTTCGCTACTTGTGGACAGTTTTAATCGCTGTTCATACTACTATATGAAGTACTGTAATATTGCAAATAATCTGTTTCCTCAATGAGGAACATGAACGTAATGATTTTTTAAAGTAATGTAATGACTTGATTTACAATTAATGTGTAACAACGTGCTGCTGCCTATTTTCTTACTTGAATCCATGAATACATGTTCGTTTAAGAGTATTAGGGCAAGGAATGAATAGAAATGAGAAGAGGAAGATTTTCCTTTTATTTTTCAAAATAGTATTTTGACATAATTCTTGAAAACACTTTCTTATGAAGCAAACACATTATAGACATCCAGTGATGTAAATTAGTGTTTCACTATAAACTATGTACATTTCATCTCGTGCCTGTACATAAAGGCATGTTGCAGCATTTCTAAAGTTGAATTCAAAATTGTGTTTACATTGCATTGTAGATTCAATGAAAGTGATTCAAATGATGGTTTGTATGATAGATTCATAGAAAGTGTTTCTCAATCTTATTTTATTTTATTTTAGGCCTGGCCCTAATACTCTGTGTTTAATTATGTATTTTCCACTTCCAGCTCATTATGATCATAAAAATATGAATTAATGCATTTTTTTTGCACATTTTAATCACACAAATGTTCAACAGCCGTTCAATAAAGACAAAAATAAAGGCTTTTCGACATCAAGCATATATTTTATTCATAAGACCAAACTCATGACAAGGCAGAGTGATTTTTTTTTTTGTGTCATTTTTTTTTTTCTTCGTTTTTCCCTTGAATTTTACAAGTCCTTGTTTTTAAAGATACAAGATAGGATATGTTTGTTCTGTCACATACTGTTTTGCTCTAGGTATACGGTGAAGAATCTTGTTAATGTAATAAAGTCAAAAGTTTGGTTTAATTGTTAATGTATGTGTCAGCGGCTATATGGGGACTAGATCATCCTCAGAGGTTGTTTTTGTGTAGCTGTGTGTGGAAAAGAAGGATTTTGAAGTAGGCTGTAACGAGATAGAAAAACAATTTGAAGCAGATACAGATTCAGAGGTGAGTCACACTGGAGCTCAAAGGCTGTTGACTGGAATTGGCAATAATAGTTTTCCAGTGGCAGCTGACTATCACTATTCAGCTCTAACAGCAGATTGATCAGTGGTCTGGTGGATGTGTGTGTGTCGCACACTTAACAATGTCACGAATGCGCCCTAAACGAAGCCTTTCTGCAGAGTTATGGAGCTGGAAGATTCCACCTGTGTGACAGATACTGAGATTGTGTAAAAATGTAAGACACTGAAATAAAGTTATTGCAGATCACAGATGTGTGTGTGTGTTTTTTTTAAACTTTCAGAGGGGTTTTGTCTGGTTGTGATCTTAATTTTTTAAATTCCTTTTTAATTAACGTACATATTCATTTCAATAACATACTCAACATAAAAGACACAGCACTATCTTAGATTGGCTATTGTATATACATGATCTAACTGACAGCGATACATATGTAGATAACACCCGACCCCTCCTCCTGCCATAAACTTCCCCATAACACTGAAATCCTGCAGATCTGAGGTGTGACTGACAGCAGCAGAACAAGATGGCAAACGGTGTCTGAAGGAACAGCAGGAGGTGATAAAAGCCTGAATTTTCAGATAACATTTAACTGTGGTGGCTGCATTTCTCCCATATATAAGGTGTTTTACAGAAAGCCGTGGTACAGCACTCCACAACAACCCCGGGTTATTGAGTAGCACGTGAATGATGCTCAACCTTTCGTCAGACTAAAAGCAATAAATAAGTATGAGAATGTGGTCGTCTCTTCTGACCATTATACTTAAAAAAAAAAACAAGATCAAAGTCTAACCATTTACATATCTATAAAACCTCCCTTTTACTGCTTTATTAAAGGTTTGATTCCATTGTGATACCAGGACCGAGTATTAGCGGGACACTCTCTCTGTGCAGGCCTGACACGTGTCCTTCCTTTTCACATCGTTATAAGACGCCTCCAGAGGGAAATGTTGCCAATTTACATTTCTGCAAATCACAGATGCATAAAACGGAAATGTTTCAGGCGTGGTGACGTAGTTCAGACAATGTTCCTCTTAAGTTTCTCTTGTCTCAGCAGTAGGAGGGTTGGGTGGATGGATCAGTGCTAGAAAACCCCCCGCTGTTAACCCGATATTTTTTTACACATCCAGCATTTTATTGGTGTTCAATCTGAGACGGTATTGGTCATTTTAATCAAAACCATGATCTGTTTTGTGCCTACCCCTAACCACACCTTAAACACAGCGTCGGTATTCAACGTATCTGCAGTGCCAGTCAACGTTTCCCTCCAGAGACTGTGACGTCACCAACGCCGGAGTTAAACAGTCAGAGCGGGGAGTATATGGCTTTTCACAGCTTCCTTTGACCTGACAGTCACACCAATCACAGCAAAGCCAACCATGCTCTCTCGTTTGCAAGATTTAGCAGTTCTTCTTAAAGCTCCCTGTGGAAGAGGTTGGCAAGCAGTGCAACTCTGAGGAGTGAACAAAGATAAAAATGGTTTATAACCATCAATCAAGCTGAATAAAGTGTCTGTTGGGCTGACATTCAAATTTCAAGTCAGTACAGCTGTTCTTAAATCTCTTCTTGTACCTGCAGCTACTCCTTCCAGAACAAATTCCCTCCATCATCAGTCTCAACTCTGAGCGTTTGCTTAATTAGTGTGGATGAGGCGCCTGTATGTCTACTCTCTATACATATATTTACAACACACAATAACGTCTTGTACGCGACACAGGTGTAAGCTCGGACCAAGGACAGTTCACTGTACTCTCTCTACTTTGCTCCAATGTCACTATCTGTAGAAATCAAATTAGCAGTTTTGTCAATATTGAACAAATACATATTTACAGTTAATTAAATAATTCTACACCGTTTCCTTGCTGATTGTTGAGATGCTTGCCATTCACTTGGAAATGTGTGTTTCTCGGTGTGTGTGTGTGTGTGTGTGTGTCTATGTGTCTCTGTGCAGTAATCCTACCAGCCATGCATTGAAAAGTGAAACAGCAGTAGTAGGTATATTGTTTTCATTTCAAAAGAGGAACCTTTTAAATAAACAGTTGCTCAGCGTCTTAGATTTATATCATAGAAAAAGATCAAAGAAACAGGCAATTGATCCATCGAGAAGATGGAAATAAACAGAGAGAGAGAGAGAGATGAATGAAATCAGTCGCATACTGTAGAAATTAAGATCCCAGTGTCAGAAAGTATTTTACAACAGAGTTGACCACCCCCCGCCCCACCCCACCCCCCACAGACAGCGCCCTCTGGTGGCAAACTTGATGAACATACACGAGCTGTTAAGAGGAAGAAGGTTGTTGTCATGGCAACTCTTCTTCTTCCTTATTCCAGGTAGATGTCCTCAGTGGGGCAGGCGTACTCCAGATGTTCCTGGTAGTACTCCTGGAAGGCTCGTCTGCAGGAAACACAGATGGGATGAGAGCCTGAATAAAGATTTTCTGGCAACTATTAGACAACAAAGCAGCGACCTGAACCTCCTGCTGGGAACAGATGTTACACACTTAGGCTTAGACACATCTGTAAGTGCAACCAAAGGAGTTCTAATGCATAACCACTCTCACCGAATCAAAGGAGAGTTTTTTTTCTGATTAATTCTGCTGCCTGGTCCATGAACAGACAGTGAATTGTCTGCATCTTTAATTATTTAAACCCAATATGACTGATTATGGATGTCAAGGTCTGCACTCATTACTTAACCACACAAACATCTAACTATGAAGCAAGGAATCTGTTAATATGTGGGGTTAACTGGTTATTCGGTTATATTTCAGGGTCAAATTTGGTGGAATTTGTCCAGATGGTGGCGCTATGTTACCAAACATGTCATATGTTGTGCAAACAACCACATTTGGTGTATGTAGATATACTATCTGAGTGATCATGACAAGTGTGGTGACATTTGGCCAACGGGCGGCGCTGTAGCAACATCAGCTGACTATCATGGAAGGAATCGCTGTCTGTATGGACATGTATGACTGTCCTTCGCATATCTCGAGAACTGTTCATCAAATCAACTTCACACTTGTATTGTATATTGCTGAGGACCCAGTGGAGCGCAGTGTCCAATGTGGATTTGGTCGGATAAGTGGTTCTCAAGAACGCTGCAAGCAGCCATCCTGGGGTGTTCAACAATGCTGCAAGCAGCATTTCTGGAGGCCAAGCACACCGGGCACGCCACTACCACATATGAAAAGCTGGTGTGCAAAATTAACATGAACATAACATGGCTTCACAAGTCATTACACTATCTTGGTATATAGTATTTACCGTGGAGTAATTGATATTTAATGACTCACCCGACACACTCTGCTACAGGCCGCATGGACTCCTGGGATACAAACACGTGGCAAGCAAATCTGTTAAGCATCGGGTGCTTAGTGATGAAGCCAAAGTAGCTGCAGAGAGGAGAAAACGGTACGATTCAGTCAGTCAGACGTTAGATGATTGGCCTGTAACAAAAAGGGCAGGAGATCAGATTTGTTTTACTGACCAGTTGTTCCTCGGATGGCATCCACAGAATGAGATGTTCTTCATCTGGAAGAAGTGACTACATCTGTCAAACTAAAGATAGAGGATCACAAGTTAGTCTCAGATGGTTTCACACTCTGTACAAGACACAACAACCTGCGTCCATACACTCCAGCTATTCATTCCGTTCTTAATAAAATTCGGTTTTATTCGCAGATTTGATGGCAGATGTGTTTTCCCTGCTTTTGTAAATCTAAACTACAAGCTCGAACTGCTCAGTGAACAGATTTTTATGCACAAATAAAGCTGTAGAAGATTATTTTTTAATTAATTCTTGATCGAGCATTAATCAAATATGTCATTTAAAATGGATGAAGGCATCATAGCAATTCTAGGATCTGTTCGCTGATCTCTCCATACCTCATCAAGGGAGTCGTATTCATCCTCCAGGCTCATGATCAGTTTCACTCCTTGCAGGCTAATCTCCAGCTCGCATAGGGAAGGAGGCCGAACGTGTACCGTCCGTTTCCTGGATATCGCGATCTAACAGAGACAAAACATTTCCAAACATTTCAAAGCAGGTTCATGCTGCATGTTAGATGCTTTTGTCTGTTTGTGGAGAACCTGTACGTGTTTTTTTCTTGCCTTTTTTTTTTTTTTTTTTTACACTTTTCTTACCTTTTGCATGGCGGCGCACAAAATGCCATTGCCTTGGTGATAAGGAACCTCAACAGACCCCAGGAACTGAACGCTGAAAGTCTCAATCCAGGCTGGATTTCTTTTCATTCCTATATGATGGAACATGGACACATACCGACATGAGATTCTTATGTGAGACAAACAACGTCTCAGTCTCAGTCTCTTCACTCACCAAACATCTCCTTGGACTGGCCTATGACCTCATGGGCATAGAAAGCAGGAAAGATGCCTCTCTCCCCTGTTCGCATGTTATAGCCTTTGTACCAGTAGTCATCCTCTTCCTCCTCCACATACAGAGGATCATCCACGTCCAGCTCCAGCTCGTCTGCATGTCTGGGAATGAACCTGCAGGGGGCAGCAGAAAGCGTGAGGGGAAAAAGAAAAAGCATCTCTGTGCAGCATTGTGTCCTGACATGGTGTCTCTGCAGCCCAGCTTCCTAGAAGTTCATTGGATTATGAAGCATCTGTTTGGGTTTCAGGCGACTCCCAGCGGAGAGCCCAGAGATCAGAGTGATGGAGGAGCTGACAGAGGAAGACTGTGGGTGGGTAGAGGGAGACAAAGGGTGATAAATGTGGAGGCACAGTTACAGACAGAGGACTGTGCTACAGAAAACACGTAATTACAAATGACAACAAGCAGAAGTGAAGGCACAGGTTGAGGATTATGTGAGCATTGCTGGCTACCCTGCGGCTCTCCAGCTGTAGCTGCTAGGATCCTCACGGACACCATTAGTGACTCGGTGATGCTGCAGGATTCCTACAGCACAATCAGCTACATGAAACCTTGAAGAAACATTTTTGTGTTTATCTCCACACAGACGTTATCAGACGTTTAAGGGCGCAAATCGGCAATTAGATTAAGTTATTCCATAATACATTATTTAATTAATTAATCTACAAAAGCAGGTATTACTGTCCTTTATCTTATCTTTTATTATTGATCTCATCTATTTGGTGTAATTCACTTATAGTAGCTCCCATTTGTGGTTCAGCTCAAAAATCACACTAGCACCTGCCTTTTTTCCCCTCTGTGTCCATAGTGGCCTTTTGTCAATGTCTATTTTTCCTCCTGAGTGTATTTAAATTAACACAATTAAGGTATTACTGTCTTTCAGAGGCAGCAGAAGACTCAGTTTTAAACTAAACTGACGATACTAGGTAGGGTTAAGTCGATTAGTCGGGTAAAATGAGAATCCAGCACCAATAATATACAGTAAGTATCACTGAATAGAATGCAAAGCTGTGCTTTCAAGCACTCATGAATACACACATATATATATATATATATATATATATATATATATTAAAATCAATAAAAAGGCAAGGCAACTTTATTTGTATCGCACATTTTAACAACAAAGTAATTCAAAGTGGTTTACATAAAACATTAAAACATCAAGATAGAAAAGATTGCATGCATTTTAACTTCATACTTATTAACACTACATGTGTTATTTGATTCACTGTTAGTTCATTAAAAAAATGTTCGGTAAATAGATTTTTTTTAATTTTAATTTTAAAATTGCTCCAAAGTTAGACTCAATTTTTGTGAACTTTATCTTTATTTATTTATTGTTCATTTGTAGAGGATATATTAGTGCATAAAATAAATTATTACCCTCTAAGTGGTTTTGAAATGGATGGAGTTGATTTGTTGTAAGATTCCATGTTACATTCTGTTTGAATCTAGGTTGCCAGAATTTAACGCTGTAAATTACGTTGGGGTTATGCTGTAAATTATGTTAGTGTTTTAACTCTGCAGCCTGGAGTGAACCTCGGTATATAGTGGGTTGTCTTACCTGTACACTGCCCTGTGTGTCTGGTCCCTCTCCTCTCCATTTATGGTGCAGGAGAAAAGCCCAAAGGATTCTGTGCCTAAATGCCAAACAGACACCAGTTAGATTAGATTAGTACTAGAATAGATTAGTACTCGTAATTCATTAAGGGAAATTCAGGCTTTCAAGTTTCAAAACAAAGAGAGGAAAACAGCTATACAGAACATACAATAGAGCAATGGTGCAAAATACTTGGTCAATAAATAGTTAACATATACAACCAGGAATTTCAAGTACTAGGAATAAACAAAGTATGACTAAAGAAAGGGGAAAAGAAGAGTAGAGAACACCATTTGAATACATTCAGCAGGACTGATTGTATAATGTAATGGCAGCTGGCAGGAAAGACCTCCTGAACTGTAGTTGGAAGAGTCTGCTGCTGAATGTGCTTTTGTGCTATGCCACAATGATGTGCAATGAATAGAAGGGATTGTCCATGATTAAAGTAATTTGGCTTTCACCCTTCTCTCCACCACCTCCTCCAAAGAGTCCAGTGTGACACCAAGAACCTGACCAGCCTTTTTAAAAAGCTTGTTCAGCCTCTCGGCATCACCAGTCTTTGTTACACTGCCCTAGCAAACAATAGCAAAAAGGAGAACACTGGCTGCAACTGACTGGTAGTTACTGGTATCTCAAAAATGATCATTTCTAAATAAAATGGAAGGGTAAACAAAGAAATACTAGACTGATTGACCTTTCTTCTTTCTCTAACTGGTAATTTGATGGTGGAATAGTATGCATTTAAACTTTCTGAAAAAGAAATGCAAGCAAATAAATGTCACTAAAATCTGTTGTAATGAGCCTTTCATTATGCAAATCACATTTAATTAGGGATGTGAATGTTGAGGAGAAGTGACTGCTCTTCCTTATATACCATAAGCACAAGGAAAACAAAGACATTTTGAAAAAGAACAAAGGAAAGGACGAAGGTTTCCTTTCAGGTAGAGAGAGAAAAGGTTAGCCTGTGGTGAGTTCACACTTAAGGGAGGAAGGGGCAATTGAAATTCAGGTAACATAAAATCACATTTGGTCTAAAAGGCAGAGACATTTTGTCTCCAAACTTAATGAGTTACCAAGTTATATCTAATCAATTTTACAGCCACCAACTCCCCCATCTAGCTATGATTAAACATGTGAAATTAGCAAAAGGGTCTTTGGAGGCAAAGGTAACACCAAAAAGGACAACTCTGCAGGGGTCAGGTAAGACAGACACAAATTTGTCATTAGAATGTCTTGTCATGTCTATGTCTTTATCACAGGTCTATTTCAGTGAAGCCGACATGTTGCACTGCCATTCTACAGGAGCCCAGAATAGACAATGGCTCTTGAGATGAACTTTCACGTTTTTTGCAACCACCGTTTGAGTACTCGGTTGGTTGTAATCCGCAACCTCACCACTAGATACCGCCAGAAACTAAACAGTGTACCTTTACTAGTGAGTTTTATGAGTGCTATATATAATTTTTTGTCTTGAAAAAGCCAGGGAAACTTCCCCATGTTTTTAGTCTTTATGCTAAGCTAAGTTTAACCTTAATCTATTGGCTATTTTTCCCTACATTCCCAAAATGGTGACCCAATTCTTTAATGACTAAATTTGACATCTCTGATCACAAATAAATATGTTGTGCAGATTTCAACATGGTGTGATATTTGAACAGCCCTTGTGTTTGACTTACTGGAGGAGCGGGATGTGCTGTTGACAAACACATTTAGGAACTTCTTGGAGAATGGGAGGTCAGCCTCAGGGGATGAATCCTCAGAAGAACTGAGGAGTTCTGGCCTCACCTCCTCATCATCGCAACCATAGCCCACCTGCCCTGTCCCCAAAGGCTCCTCGTCGCA
Source organism: Lepturacanthus savala (assembly GCA_030544235.1). NCBI lineage: Eukaryota > Metazoa > Chordata > Actinopteri > Scombriformes > Trichiuridae > Lepturacanthus > Lepturacanthus savala. Next base: position 21,882,290 of record CM060465.1, read on the forward strand.
TAGCGTGGAGAGCTCACTGTCATCGCTCAAAACGGAGGTACACCTGTGAGAACAAGATTCACTTGTTTCAAATGTCAATTTAAAGAGAGAATGTAATACTGCTTGAACACTAACAGAAGATTCTGGATAAAGAAGGTATTGTGCACTTAAGAATATTACAATTTTAGTTTCTACACTTTATGGCAGCATTATTGGCAGAGCATACCTTCTGAGACTGACTAGTTCCAGCGTTGTATTCTCATCAACCACTAAAGTGTATTTCATGGAGTCATAGGCCAGTCCATCGTCTTCATTTGGCTGCCTCAGAGCCAGATCTTTCTCACACAGTGGGAGGCCATGGTCAGATAAGGGATGATCTTGCACACTGGAATCGATGGGTGGTGAACTGTCAAGCTCTAAGTCACTACCCCTGTAGGACTCCCTCCTCAAACCGCCCATGTATGGATAAGCGTCCCCGTCTTCCTCCTCCTCATCATTGTCTGTGGAGTAGGTGAGGCTGAAGCAGCGGTTAGTCTGAGCAGTGGGTATATCCAGTGTCAGGCTGTGTTTGACTTCAGTGATACGCTCGAGGGAGGCTGTGGAGCGGCTCGATGGCCTGGGTTCTGTCTCTCGCCCATCATCCTTGTCGCTAGCAATGCTCTCTGTAAGGCTTGGTGAGTCCAGATCCTTTCTCCCCATCGTTAAGTCATTGTTTGGCTCTTCGTCTTCCTCCTGTCTCCTGGCATTCTTGGATGGTTTATCTGTGAAGTTCTTCTCTGAGTCTTTTGTGGTATATGAGGTGTTGAAATCTGTGGTTCCCCTTCCTTTGTTCACACAGCGCTCCAAGATAAGTGGGGTTATGGTGTCACCAGTAGGGTTGCTCATGTAGAGAGAGGGAGTTTTCTCTGATTCTCCATTTGACTCCACACTCTTCCTCCTGTCTCCTGTCTCTGTTCTTTCCTTCCTGAACCCTTCAACATACTTCTCTTCTCCCTCTGATCCATCCATTTCCAGTTTCTTTCCTTGGTCATCGACATTGAAACCATCTCCATCTCCAAGGTCTGAGGATGGTGAGATGGTATCGGACACAGACACCTTCCTCTTGAAGCAGTCCTCAGGACAGCTGATTGGGTACGAGCCCTCTGAGATCATTCTGTTGACCAGGTTGCTAAGCAGCCAGGGCGAGTCTGAATTTTCACTCAGGTCATCTTCACTTTCTGATTCTGAGTCTCCTTCACTGGTTCCATCATATTCATCAGCACTGGGCATTAGCCTGGGTCCCACTGGCAGGTAGAAGGAACGTTTGAAGCTCTCTAGGCTGTGGTCAGGTTCTATCTGCAGCAACATCTCTCTGGAGAGACTGTCCTCACAGTGCTGGGCTGGAGGCAGCGTCTCATCTGGGTCAGCCTGGTGCTCAAAGGACAGATCATCATCCAAGTTCTGCAGCCCCATTAGAGCTTGATCATTGTAGGGTACGAGGGGCAAGATGGGTGAGTCAACAGGGGATGGCGTGGCAATAGTGGGTGATGGTAGAGGGGATGGTGAGGGTAGAGGAGACCCTTCTTTGATTGGGTCAGGCTGGCCCAGAAAAAGGGATGCTTTCAATCCCACAATGCCACTGTCCTGTTCTAATTCTGTATCCGGGTCCAGTTCCTGGTCTGATGTAGGTGAGCTGGCCTCTTCAATGGAGTTGGTGAGATGAGATGAGCGTCCACTGCTACTGTCGTCACTGGTCAAGTCTAGCTCTGTCTCTGAGATGGAGGAAATCATGTTGGAGACCACAGTACCTCCGCAGGCAAATGCTGCCTCCAGCTCCCCTTCAATGTCAGAGTCAGATCCTGGAGAGCTGAGGTCCTTATCCTGGTCTGAAGTCATGTAACCTTGCTGGTTCATATCTGCTATTCCTGGGTCTGAAGAAGGGGAGGTGGAGTCATTAGCCACTGCCTCCATGGCAGACACCACTTGAGCATCAGTACTGTTGGACTGAGCCTCTGAGTGGCTGGAGGACAAGTAGCTGGAAAAGGACGCAAGCTCAGAGGGTTCGATGGAGGGAAATTCCACGTACGATGACTGATTCTCCTTACACACCATATCATAGGTCTCCTTACACATGAACTCCACCTCAAAATCCTTTTCCAGTTCCTCATCGGACAAGGGTGTGTCGGCACCGTCGTTGGCTCCCATGGGTGCAGTGGACGACAAGCAGCGACTGGTTCCATCTGGGTCCAGGTCATTCTCCGGCTCCATACCTGACTCGCTGGTGATTGTGTAAGTGTCGGTGGCACGCCGGCTCGAGTGTTTGTGGTTGTGGTCGCTGTTAAGGTCATGATCCACTTCTGTGTCCGAACACTGGGAGTGCTCATCTACGGAAGGTACTCTGGTTTTCTGGATTGAAGGGTCAGCCTTTTGCTCAGTGACATCACCAGGACAAGGGTGGGACTTATGTTGACCAAATGAGCCTGGGAAGATAAAAGGTGTGGAAAAAGAGGAAAGTTCATAAGAGAATGAGGACACAGCATGATGTGGAGGATTGTGAAGTAGATGAAGCAGGGAAGGCTGAAATAGGAAAGGTCAAAGAAGCTGTGGAGGCCAGAGAAACTTAATACCTATTGTGTAATTTAACACCAAGCTGGAAAACAGTGTCTCACTCCGGTTGAAAATTTCATCTCAGTACTACTACTGACCAGAGCATTTGTCTGACAACTACATGTAGTTGTATCGACTTCTGACCACACCCAGCAACACTAATGGATGTGGTTGGGTGTGGTCAGACCCACTTCTACATCACTGTAGCACACAAAAAGTCAAACCACTACAAAAACAAGATTTTCAGTTAAGTAACTGTAAAAAGGAGGGCTAGAAATAAAAAAAAGTAATAAATACAGAGAAAGTCAAGGTGCAGGATTTTTTCTTGATTCAACTGAAGAAACAATTTACATAATTTACATAATAATTTGACTCACATTTTTATATGAAAATCAATATGGCAATGTTTCACTGAACATTGTAACACTGAAAAAGTGTAATTCACATCACTTCACACATTTCACATCACGGCACGACAGGACACAGATGTTAATGTGATGAGCTCTAATTTTGCAGGGCTGGCCTTTTTGTTACCGTATTCGGGCCGCTCCCGCCTGTTGCCCTCCATGTCGCAGAGGAGGGGCCTGTGAGGGGACTGGGGGTTCCCGCCCTCCCCTCCCTGATTTGGTGGAGTACCTTTGCTCTGCGACCCTGGTGCCTTAGAAACTGGAGAGGTGGGGCACTGGCCTGTCACATGGCTACCATCCTCCAGACATGAGTGGGTTGGAGTCAGACGGCCTGGAGGTAGAGTAGATATTTATTTTCTACTGTGTAATGGTCCTTGATTTTATTTATTTATTTTTTTTATAGTTTATTCTTTTGATCTTTTTGATTAGGAACATGTGTAACTTACACATTTTAATAATGTTTTTTTTTAAATCCACAAATATTTATTTATATTTATTTTATATTTATTTATAGTAGCAGAGCTTTTATCATAAGTATAATTGGCAATTTTATAGAGCATTTGTACTTGCAGTGTGTGACATTATATTATATTATATATAGGGGTTATGCAATCATAACATCCCTAGCTGATTTATTGTTGTCTGGGTAAATAAATTAATGTTGTATCTCTACACCAGTGGTTCTTAAACTTTATCTGTCAGGGCCTCCTCATCCCCAATTTATTGAAAAAACGTCTCAATATGAGCATTCATTTCACCTTTCTTCATGTACTGTTTAGAACAATGGGGAACAAAAGAGAATTGCACATTTTGTGTGACATTTTTCACAATATGTTTCTTCGCTTTCTTTTTTCTATCTATCTATTTTTCAAAAACCAACAAAATAATATTTGCAATCGTTTTGCTCAAAGAGTACTAACAAAGTAACTAGAGTACTGCACCGGTCTGTGTACAATCCTCCAACGTACTTTGCTAAAACAATAAGATGGCAAGTCAATAACAATTCTCCATCAATAACTACTCTCAGCATGTGAGCTTTATCAAAAGTAGAGAAAACACGGATCAAATTGTGCAGCCACTCAACAATTAATACGCTCCATCAGTAAAAATAATGCGCTCTGTCAGTAACAATATGCTCCCTGTGGGCTCTTTCAGAAACTGAAGAAAAAATAATGAATCATGCAATCCCTTTGCTACAATAATAACATAGATAACAATACTGGTCAATAGACTGCTCCTCACCTGTGGGAGTTTTCTGATATAAAGCACACAGGGGTCTCTCCTCACCTCCCTCGACATTCACTGTGTAGCCGAGAGCGAGATAAGCTTCTTCATATTGTCTCAACTCAGTTTTAGGTTGATTAACATTACCATCACGCTTGTCTCCCAAGCATCAGCTGATTTCCTTTTCATCACTGTCAAATATTCCTCCATTCTCCACACCTACTGACGCTGACTCGCTGTGGGCGGAGCTGAATGAACCCATTCATTGAGAAGGTGAAAGCATGGCTTGTTTATTGTCGCACGTCTCGAGAAGCACAATGTCAAACCTACAGTTTTTAACGCGTCGGTTCTGTGTAAACCGACTTTTTCTCCCACTCTCTAGCGCCCCCTCCTCCTGTCGTGCGCACCCCGCATATCGAGAAACACTGCTCTACACCGACGCAAATATGTCTCGCGTCTTAATGTTTTATGAAAAACTGTGTCAGTATAAGTAGTGTTGTGTGTGATTGACAGACAAATGAATACAAATACAAACAAATGAAAACATACCCACAATCCACACCTACTGAATGAGAGAAAACTCATGTTCTCACCCTGTGAGGCTGGGTTGCGTAAAGAGTCCTGCCAGCTTCCTTTCTTTGGGGAGAGACTGCTGTTGTTGTTCAGTGAATCCTAGAGAGGAGAGAGAGAGAGAGAGAGAGAGAGAGAGAGAGAGAGAGAGCTGATCTCTTATGGGTCCATTATTAAGACAGAGCTCTGTTGATTTTGTGAGTTGTGAACAACAGGAGCTTCAGGCCTACCTGCGACACAGCTGTGGTGAGGTTTAGTGTGGTGGGTCTGCTCTTCAGAGTGCCAAGAGTAGGAGAGGAGGGAGGGGAGGCAGAGGGGGACGGGGGCGCGTCTGGGTCAATCTCTTCATCTTCTTCCTCTTCCTCCTCGTCATCGTCATCTTCATCGTCAATCATCTCGAACTCCTGAAAGTCATCCTGGAAGGAGCAGACTGGGTGGTGCATGTCGTTCTTCTCCAGAATGAGGGAGTCCTGACAGAGGGAGAGAGAGAGAATGTGTAATGTTTCATGTTTTCACACCCGAAGGATAATGACAGCCATGCTACTAAAGCTAATTAAAGCATCTTCTGTTCTGACAGCAGAGGGGAAAACTATGATGTGGTGTTGAGCCAACACAAAAGGAAAAAGCTGCTACCTTCCATCAAGGGTATACGTCATGTTCCATTTGAAAGCTTTGCCAAGAACAGATAAACGGAGGGAACGGGGAGAGCAGTGATGAGCAGCAAACAACACAATGTTCTTTTATTCTTTAATTAAACAAAGGGCATCTGTATAACGCAGACAAACACACACATGCACAATCAAGGTACTGTAGTAAGCAACTGCGCAACAGAGTGTCTATAAACACAGTAAGTTTGCTGATATATTAGCAAATGTTATCAGTACATTAAAGGCTCCATATCAAAGAAATTCAGCTTTTAATGGCTTTTTGATTAAGAAGGTCATGGCTTTTTGATTAAGGAAGCCATTAAAAAAAACAGCCAATCAGAGGAGAGGCTCTTTAATATTAATGAGACGGACAACAAGCAACAAGCAACCTGCAATTTCTAGAGCTGTTGAGATCAGTTTTGTTTCATAAAACCACACTTTTACATCTTGTTAGTGACATCTTAATTTCTCATAAAACCCAGGAACAGCCTATTGAGCCAATTAGGGGGTGGAGCCACTCTACCTCAAATCTCTGGGCCTGATAATGGCCGATAATGGCCATTTAAAGGGCTGATAAAAGCCAGAACAGGTGTGTGCACCCATGTGTCTGTTTACATGAAAAAATATGCTGAGCTATAACAATTCACTAAATACAAAGTCACCCTGCTGCAAAACCCCTGCAGAGAGCAGAATGACGGAGAAGCCTTCAGAGGAGAAAGGAGGGCGAATAGTATGTGTGAAAGACGAAGGAGGAAGTGAGAGCAGATCAATCCGACAGCTCTCAGGTTTCAGCTCTCAGCTCTCAGGTTTCAGCTAGTTTACTGGAAGGTGGTACACTAAATGACTGCATGTGTGTTGTTGTATATTGGCGGAGTGAGATCTATAAAGTACAAGAGATTATTGTCACACAGCTAAAGACAGAAGAAAAGGGAAAAACATCCTGGAAATGACCTTTTTCATTGCTTTTGTGACTACAGAGAAGGTTTGATAAATTCTGTCCCATGCAATCAACGCTCAGCCCATAGAGAAGTGCCTGGATTCACAAACTTTGCCTTATACTTCACTGAATTTATGATGTCACACCTATACGTCCACCGCCCCTATTCATAGCCATTCAATCAGCCAATCAGAGCGGCTCATGAATATTAATAAGACGGACTAAAATGACTCTGCGCCTTTTAGAGCTCCAGAGAGAATTTGAACTGCAAGTATATGTTGTTGTTGTCAAAACCTCAAATAAAAGGAAGAACAATTCATGATGGAACCTTTAAGAGCCAGTTGCTTGCTAAAGAATCTTAGAAATACTCTTAACAGTCTTGTGGATGAGGGCTGCTTACATTTATTCCTACACAGGCTCTATAAGGTTATTTGTCTCATCAGATTTAGAAATTGAATTTCAAGGACTATTGAAATGATGTGTCTGAATTTTTTTGCCTCTGAATTCAACGCTTATAAGTCGTTCATTCATATTTTTCAATATTCACCAATTCAGAATTTGTTTTAAATTGTTTTATTTATTATTAAATAAATCATAAAATTTGATTGGCTAAAAACATATACACAAAATTCATGTTTAGAAATTCTGATTAAACATCCAGGATACACCGAGGTACCCACAACATTCAGCCAATCAAGTTACGCTCCACTGGTCATGTGATGCTGAGACCAGAATTCTGTCACATCATCACTCCCTGATTATTTCAAGTTGAGAGAAAAGACTTTGTCATGTTAATATTTATACAAGATCATCATATCCACAGCAAAGTTCACTCTCCAGCCACTACTGCAAATATTGGCGGTTTCTTTTTCTTTCTTCTCTACTTGGGATTTGAAAAACACGATGATTGATTCATGTGTTTGAACAGCGAAGCAGTTTCTCAGCCTCACAGTCTCTTTAATGGAGGAATCAAAGTTCATCCTCTCACCCTCCAACTCGTACAATTTTGCTGACACCTGTGACGCCCACTTTATGCCACAGCTAACACAATTCAACACTAAATCCATTACCTGAGGACTAGTATGCATTAATGTGTATACTTAACATGCTAAAGAGAATTTTTTATGTGATGTACCTGTAAAAAGCACTGTAAAAAACATTCTATTTCAAAATCACATGAAAATGTCAAATTATAAAAATACACAGTAAATAATTAAATTTGTTTCTATTAACAGATTCAATTATAAATCTGATGACTGTTTTGTAATATAGCACTATCACTACATTTTTATATGAAATTGAATCGGTGTAAATACCTATATTTATCATTAAAAAGCACAAATACACAATTGTATGTACAATTAAAGCTATAAATTGCAAAACTATTTTAGGGCTAAGAGTTATTTTCTGTAATTTAACAGTAGTGCTTTGGTGCCCTAGTTGCCAGAATAGTAAAGTATTTTACACCATGTATAAAATACTGTATAATGATCCTTTAAAATCTATTACTCTGGATTTAACCTATAACAAAACCTCTATTCCATTCTCATTTCCCATCAACATTCACAAGGTCTTAAAATGTTTTTTTCTAACGTGATACATCCTAATTGGTACATTCTGTTGAACAATAAAATGTAAAACATTCTTTGAACACTGTGAAAGGAAAATTAAATAGAAAACTGGAAGGAATGCTGTAGAAATGTAATGAGAATGTAATGCTTTAGCTGGGAAGCCAGTGTAAATATCCAGAGCTCCGTCAGCTGGGTTGTGGAAATGCCACATGTGCCTGGGAGAAGAATGAGCATTGTCAGGAGACATTCTTTAGTAACACCACCTGACAGTCAGCCTCAGCCTTACAGAAACAGAGAATCGATCCCTGTGGTCTCCGGTTGCCAAGGACAACCCCATCCGCCCCCATGACTGTCCCCTAGTTGTCACCCTGCTGACTTATGTAAAGAATGCTCTGCTGCTGGCAGGCAGGGAGCTGTGGTGAATGTGTCTTTCAGATTTACAACTATCAGAGAGTAAATATTCCCCATATCACACACACACACACACACACACACACACACACACACACACACACACACACACACACACACACACACACACACACACACACACACAAAGAGTATTAAAGTATGAAACATTTAATCTGTGAAAGGGAAATTCCACAAGCTGCCATTTATATAAGAAAAGAGACTGACTTTTATTTTATTTACCATGAACACAGAAGTGTTTTACTTTGAAAAGACACTAGATGCATGCAATGCGTGTAAAGCGACAGCCAGAGAAGGCGAACAGAAGCAGGTTTAGCATCGGTGTAGAAGATGAATGAATGAATGAATAATAAATCCATTACCCGAGTACTCATACACATGAATGTTCATACTTATAATTTAACAGATTGTCGTTTATCTGATGCATCTGTTAAAATGCACTTTAAAAACATTGTATTTCAAAATCACATGAAAATGTCAATAAAATTATGAAAAAAAATATACAGTGAATAAATATTTCTTAAATTAAATAGATACAATATATGCAATTACAAACCTGATGACTGGTTTTACAGTATTTTGTATCAAAAGGGTATAAATTAAATGATATAGGAGTGGTATATAATATAGATAAATATAGAACATTCTATGTCAAATTACTTTTGCTGAACAATGCTACAACTGACATTTTCTGCTCTTTGCAGCTCAGCTGTGTTTCTGGATGCTGATCAGTTACAAAATAAATATTCCTGAATATAATAAACCCATTACCTGATGCTGATCAGTTACAAAATACACACATACATTGACTCTGCTGCCACACAAAAGAATATGAGAGCTACAAGATGACAGAAGTAACCAGAGAAGAAGCTTTATCCATCTGAGCTGACCAGCTACGGACACACAAGTGTAACCGAGGACAAGATCCTCAAGTGAAACACATCTGCACAGCTGCAAAACGGACAGCAGAGACTCTAAATCTCAGCAGAGGAGTGGAGACTGAAGATCTAACAGGCAGCGGAGGTGTCATGCCTCCTCACAGAAACTACTGTTGATTGTCCATTAATGCAACGTGTTGTGTTCCTCTGCCCTTCGGCTGAGTGGGTTGTTCAGCTGGGTTCTACAGTTTTGCTGATTATGTCGTGTATGGCCAGGCTTGATGTAATCCTGCAAAGCAATTGTTTTTTTTTTATACATCAATCAGGATTTAGGGTTTGCTGCTATTTATGCGTTTTGCATTTAGCTCATATTTTGATCAATAAATGAAGCTCTGCCTTATTCTAAAAAGTTATTAATTAATTAATTGGGAGACAAAAAATCTTAACTTACTGATTTAGAACCTTTCAAGGTGCAAACATAATAATGTTGTTAATTACATCAACTCAATATTGTGTGTGTGACTTTAAACAAAATTCAAGTTATTCTAATTTCTGAATCATATTTTAAAGCTCCATAATGAACGAAATCATGAAAACGCTCAAAACTACTGAAGAAAATTGAATTGGAGCAATCGCTTATATCAATTCAGTACATAAGCCTTTTTTTAATTTTGTAAGGAATCAATTAAAAACCTAAGTCTAATTCCACTAACTCAATGATGGTCACTGTTTGAACAGAATTTTATTGGAGGTTTTCATAACTCAAAAGACACTGATGCAAACAGTTGCATTAATGTTTGTTATTGAACCAACACATTGGTTTCTCTGCATCCGGGCTTTAATGGAAATGCCTTAAAAACAGATAAATAAACAAATCCTTCAAGGAAAACATTTAAGTATTTGGACTGTAATAGAACTGCTACTACTGTGCATTATAAACATGCAACTCCATTTATCATAGTACATTACTCTCCAACCCTGACTTTATGACAGATGTCGATGCTTCCCCAATTAATCAAGACCACCTAGTGAGTAATGGCCTCCATCTAACAGTGTTTCCGAAAATTTCTACATTTTAAATGAAAGGGTAGCAGCCACAGCTGAGACACAGACACCAGATACTGAATTATGCATGTGCTCCCAGTGTTCACTCGGGGCTCCGGGGAAACCGAGTCGGATATTAGAGAGACAGGAAGTGAAGAATCAGGGGCGAGATGAGGCAGTTAGCAACAGGGTGTGTGTGTGTGTGTGTGTGTGCTCGCGTGTGTGTGTTTGTGTGTGTGGGAGGGGCAGTCTCTGCTGTTGTCTCTTTCTGTGCTTGTTATGTTGAGATGCTGAATTAAAAAATTAAATAAATAAAAGAAGGGTCAAGGGGAAGAAAACAAATCACACGGCTGAAAAGACGCTGTCAGAGCGGACCCTCAGTGGCATCACAGATAAAAGGACGGGCTGATCTGAAATCGCTTTAGTATTTCAGAATGTCGCCAGTAATTAACGCTTCCTCAAAGATGGGGAAACCAGACTTTGATAACAAAGCCATATGAACCATCTTCAATTGCATTGCTTCATCTCTGGATGACAGAATAAGCTGCGTTACATCCACGGTTACATCCACGGTTTCGCGTGGATGTGTGTGAGCTCAAAGTTTTTAAGTACTGATCTAAAGGGTTGCGCGGATTAAGACCCGAACCCAATCAGGGCCGGGGATTGGGGCTAGAGGATAATCTCACTGTTTAGATTGGCTGTTCTTTCTAAAACATCAAAGACACGTTGCCCGATATGAACGAATCCTACCGACACAAAAAGCGAAAGCCTCTGCGCCTCATCAACGTGTTCCCGAGCACGAGGGAGGGACGGCTGCCGCTGATGAGCTGACAACATGTCACCAACCTTACTGATGCAGGCAAAATCAGACACCATGTGAAACAGCATGAGCACGGAATCCTCGGTCACGCCTTTCCCTCGTTATTTGAATAAACATGCACGCACACTGAAAAAAAACTAAAACTCAGATCTACTTTGTCTGATGTTGACTCTGTGTTATTCACTGCAAACTATTTTCTGAAGAAAACCAAGTATTATTTCAAGTTGCCCTGAAGTAAAATAAATCACCGGGGTCGGAGCTAACTGCTAAAAGATATCAGTTATCTTTATCTGAAATGTATATCAAATGCTTTAAATACACATTGATCAATATTCCGTTAGAGCATGTTCATATTTATTGTTCTTTCAATCAGTAATATTGTAAATCTGTTTAGCCATAAAACATTAATTAGGAAGTTTAATTTAAATGAGCAAACTAACGATTTTATGCTGGTAGGGTGAAAACAATTATTTTAATGACTGACAGTTTTATTTTCCTTTTTTAAGTGCTCATCCAGAGAGAAACTGGCTGTGTGTTCTATCCACCCTATGTCAGCAAGGTGTCTTCTGGGCAATGACGTCACATAACGAGGACAGACGCTGTCTCCGTCCTGCGCAGCAATACGCAAAAAACAGCTTCGTTACACCGGGGCTTTGCTATATCCATAATGTGTTTTGTTGGAGGATTAAAGCAGAGGAAGCTAAATATCTGGCACAGATTTATGCCGAGAGCTTAACCCTGCAGAAGCAAGCCTCCCTGAGCTAAATCCCCCGTTTCCTAGTCACCTCGACAGAGAGGCAGAGGGAGAAGAGGTGTGGGAAGGAAGGAAAGCTTCAAGGGGGAAGGGAGAGTGGAGCGGTGGCGAGAGAACGCGAGGGGAGGGAATCTGAGCTCTGTCTCCCAGCAACACAGACACATGAGAGGGAGGGAGGGAGTGAGGAAGGGAGGAAGGGAGGGAGGGAAGCTGTCTCTGCATAGCAGCAAACTGCACTGGGTCACCCACCCTCTGCTGCAGCCATGGCTCCATGCCACAAGCATAAAACATTTACATCCCACAGGATGGAGAGAGAGAGAGAGATGAGGCGATATGAGATAATAGTGTTTAGAAATGAAGGTCTAAATTGGTCGGACATGTGGGACGATAAAGCTGTGACTCAATTATTTGCATATATAGAACTTGATAATAATCGTCTGATCATTAGTGGAACTTCTGAAACTTCTACATAGTGAGCACATACACACTATGACGCATGATAATGATCTGTACGAGAATCACAGCTATGGCGAACGCTTCACGCCATTCACTAATTCACACACACTGGTGTCCTGCTGTAGTAAAATATATCTGAGGCTCATCACTGTGGCTAGAAGCTTGAAGATAAAAAGCCAGAGCTACAAACATACTTACATTAGATATGAGCAAATACTGTTAATAAGCAGTTAGCCACTGCTAAGCCAAATAAAAAAGACCAGTCTTCCTTTCTATTTATTTATTTGTCTTTTTCTTTCTGTCTTTTCTTCCTTATATAATTCTTTCCTTTTATAGTCCTTTCTTTTATTTTTCTCATTCTTTCTGTTCTTTGTTTTCCCTTTTATCTTGTTCTTTCTTTTCTATATTTCCTTCTTTGTTTCTTATATTTTATTTTCTTCTTCGTTCTTCTAACTTTTTTCCTTTATTTCTTTCTTGCCACCTTCATACTCAGCTGCAGCTCACTCCAGCTTATTTGGCGTCTTTTTCTTGTTGTTCTTGTCATTTTTCCAGCTGCTTCACCTTCACGTTGTTATTCATACAGTACAATTAATCAAATAAAAGACTAAGGACAATTTAACTGAAAGTTTCAAAGTCATACAACAGTCTACAAACAGTGAAAAGACTTGCTCTGTGTTTCATTTACAGCTGTACACTTTATGCAGACAGGATACACCTTTACACAGGCGTGTGCCTGGAATGATCAAGTATCAATTAAAGAAACAACCAAAGGGGTCTCACCTTCTCGTAAGGATCAGAGTCATAGTTTAATCCAATCCCACAGTCATCTGTGATTTCAGAAAGATCCTCATCATCAAACTCCTCCAGGCTGATGTCGTGGGATGGCCTGGAAACAGAAAAAGATGGTATATATATATATATATGTGTATTCACATGTTGTAAATAAGCACACTGATAACTGTAACCTGTCTGTTTAACACACCAGAGGGGAATATCTCATTTTTTATGGCCACACACTGTGCACTGCTGCAGGGGAAACCTGCTCTGAGGTTATCTGGGGCTTAGTGTCTTATATAAAGTGGACACGCATGTCCTCTATCTTTCTTTCCCTTGTAATAATGCTACTGACAAGCTGTGACACACTTCAGTGGTGCTGAATAATAGCAGCAACATAAAGGACTGGTATTAGGTGGCAAAGTTTTCCAATTAAGTTGGCAGAAATGTTTAAGCTAGCATACGTATGAGCCGTCAAAGTTATGAACAGAGTTCACGTTGAGAGAACTGAACTACCGACAGGAAGTTTATGTCTGTAATGAGCCGTGGCATTGCAAGTGTTCTTGATTAGGCTCTATCTCATCTTTGCCTCATTAGCTTCAGCAGGCTCTTGGGTTCTACAGCAATTGATTTGCGATGTATGCTTGAAATGCTGCATTGCAGCGTTCCCACTAAGAAAAGGACATGCCACATATTATATACAGATGCAAGCTAACACCACACTGTCATAAAGGGTCCTCCTTTCTGCACGTTATGTGTCCCATGGAGAAAACGAGGACATGCTGATGCATCTAAAAGAAAATCTAAGGGGCTAATTAATAAGTCACAGAGATCAAAGTGCCTCCACGCTTCCGTGGTAATGTAGTCTAACTTAGAGAGCATGCAGGAGATGTGCAACTATAAAAGAGTGGTTATTACAAAAGGATAAGCTAAAGTCACATAAAGTGTATGGTGTCTGTCGCAAATAAACCTAATAGTTGAAATAATAAAATCTGCATATTAATGGTGTGTCCTTAAACTCTGAGCGGCATGGTAAAAGAACAAAGGCGCAATTTTAGGACTTTATTTCATCAGAGGAAAGAAAAAACACCTATCATTTATCCAATATTGAAAGTGTTGATAAGCTAAACAGCTCAAAGTGCTGTGATTACACTGTTAGGTCAAGGCGATATTGCATTAAAGCTGTGATATAACACATTTGTTTTCCATTTATGGAAAATTAGACTGTAAGCTTAACCTTGGTGTTGATCTACAGTACAAATAACCAGATGAAATCCATCTGAAATGAAAAATCTGCCTGTCTGTATTTGTATATCACCTTTATAGTCTTGTGACCACTCAAATCACTTTTAAACAACTTTTCATTCACTATTCTGACACATCATTACACCAATGGTGGTGACTGGCATACAAGGTGCTGATGGCTGATCAGGATGTAACCTAATCAATCATAAACATTCACACACCGATGGTGCAGCCAACAGGAGCATATAAGATCTAGTACCTTGCCCAAGGAGCATTTATGTATGCAGTGGCTTTCATTGCATCCCATTTAGCTCAGTGGGACAAAGCTAAGAGAGCTTTCTACTTGTCTTTCTTTTGGTGTTTTTGAATTTGAAAAAATACCTTTAGACCTATGCAATGTTCCTGGAACCTTCAGAGGCTCAATCAATCAAACTTTTCATACATATGGAATGTGGCACAAAGTGCTATACAAGTTAAAACACCCCAACCACTCCCCATCCCAACCCAACAAACCCCATGCTCCACAACTCTCACTCTCACCCACACGCACAGACACACACACACAAACAGTCCCAAACACAAACATGCACACACCCACACCCACACACACATACACACTAGCTGAGTATGGACGCGCTGGCTGAATACCAAGGAACCATGTCAGGAAACGCTACTGTCTGTGCTGGGGAACATTCCACGGCCCAGGTCAAAACGCCACAGCTCAGGTGCCACCAAACCATGGAACTCATGGAAACAATGTTCGGTGATGAGAGTCTTCAGTCAGTCTTCCAATAGCTGGATGATGTATTTTCTTGTTTAAAGCCAATTTAAGCAAATGCCATTTGTTTTGGAAGGAGTTCAACACCTCCCGTGGTAACTGCTGTGCAGGAAGTATCTGCAGTAGAGGACTGGGGATGGGGGGATGGGGGGGGGATGTATCCCTGGGATGTATCCAAAGCCATTTTATTTAATCATTAACCAATCCCATTTTATGAATCATCTTATTTAATCAATCAATCACCTGTCACATGTCACATGTAATCACACTGAAATGTGTTCTCATTGTGTATAGTGAACAAAAGGTTCTTAAAAAGGAGAGGTGGCTGGAAAGGTCTGCGCCTTCTAAAGTCCGGAGTGTGCAGAGATGCTCCAGCATGTGTGGTTTATATTACCAACAAGGATTCCTCATAAATAACTCTTCAGTTGGCTTCTTTAGAGTCCTTTATATAATAGATAATAGAGATAATATATATATGCATATATAAGTTGTGCTGTACATTTGCATGTCAGTCAGAAGACTGACTATAGGCCTTGGCAGAGGCATGCAATCTCCATGTGTCCTTCTAGTTCAATGTCAATATTTACAATTTCTGGCGGTGTATGTGGAGCATTGCTATCAAAGGAGGTGGTATCAGCTATAAATAGTAATGTAAATGAAGTATATAGATTCTAAGGAAAAAGCATTGAAGGACATGCTGACTCAACTGATATATCTGCATTTTGTGATAATATTCCGGCTGATATGGGACTCAACAGACGTATATAAAGTCTGCTCAGCTCACTCGGAGTTGTATCCATTCAGGAGTGCCATCTGTTTGGACAGGAGCAATCATGAAGTGCCTCGTTGTCGTTTTGATCTGTGCGGTCCTCGCTGAAGGAATCGTCAGGTAAAGGAAACAAACTCTGTATTTCTGAATTCTGCAATAAACCAACTGGTTCCATCTATGAGTAAATTCTGGTATCAAATGTAAAAATGTCTTTTGCTGCTTTCTTCCTCAGGGTCCCCCTGATGAAGCACAAGTCCATACGTGAGGCCCTGAGAGAGAAAGGGATTGAGATGCCTTACCAGGACCCTGCTCTCAAGTACCAGCCTGAGTTCGCCACTTCTGCCAGCATGTACATCAACAACTACGCTGATGTGAGAAATCTCTACTTTCACAAACTACACATACAAACATTTGGATTAAAGCATTGGCTGACTGTTGGATTCATTCTTTCTTTTTTGTGCTTTTCATCTGCTGTTTCCTTCCTAACTGATCTGTTGACCAGACCACCTATTATGGAGCCATCAGTGTTGGAACACCACCTCAGTCCTTCCAGGTGCTGTTTGACACCGGTTCTGCCAACCTGTGGGTGGACTCCATCTACTGTAACACTCAGGCCTGCAGTGAGTACAAAATAACTAAACTCCTCATCTGTCAATTTCTTCAGAGCATATTTGCACGTGAAGTACTTTCAGAAGACTTAAAACCAGTAGTGGAAAGAAACTCATTACATTTACTTAACTACTGTACTCAAGTGCAATTTTGAGACACTTTAAGACATATTCTCTTTTATTTGATTATTTCCATGTTCCTAGCCTTCATATAAATAATCTAATGATGTCAGAGAGAAAAATATATCAGTCAGGGACCCAACCAACACTTTACTGCAATACTTTAATTAGATCAACTCATAGTACTTAAAGTATTACATTAACTGCAATACTATACATCATATACATACTTATACATATTCTAGCCAAGTAGAATTGTTCATACAGAAGTTTTACTTTTTTTTAATTGCTGTAAAGGTACTTTACAGCTAGGATTTAAATACCTCTTTTAACACCTCTTAAAGAAGATACAATACAGGCCAAAAGTTTGAACACACCTTCTCATTTAATGTGTTTTCTTTATTTTCATGACTATTTACATTGTAGATTCTCACTGAAGGCATCAAAACTATGAATGAACACATGTTTATGGTGTTATGTACTTAACAAAAAAGGTGAAATAACTGAAAGCATGCTTTATATTCTAGTTCAAAATAGAAAATAGCCGCCATTTGCTCTGATTACTGCTTTGCACACTCTTGGCATTTTTTTGATGAGCTTCAAGAGGGAGCCACCTGAAATGGTTTTCACTTGCTTTAGGTGTGCCTTATCAGGGTTAATTAGTGGAATTTATTGCTTTATCAATCAGAGCAAAGGGTGGCTATTTTGAAGAAACTAGAATATAAAACATATTTTCAGTTATTTCACCTTTTTTTGTTAAGTACATAACTCCACATGTGTTCATTCATAGTTTTGATGCCTTCAGAATCTACAGTGTAAATAGTCATGAAAATAAAGAAAACACATTGAATGAGAAGGTGTGTCCAAACTTTTGGCCTGTGGCTGCAGAGCTTCCAGTTAACCATCATGATTCCAACAGATTACCTATACTGAAACAAGTAGATTTTTAGCATAATTACAATCACGTGATTATATGATTAAGCATTTAGCATGGTCATTATGATTTTTTTATTATGAATTTATCTCATGATTTCTATTCAGCTGTATTCTCAGTATGTCAGAAGGTATGTGTATGATGCTGGTTGCAGAGATAATCCTGATCTATGCCATTTGCAGACACACACACAAAGTTCAACCCCCAGCAGTCTTCCACCTACTCTGCCAATGGCCAGACTTTCTACCTGCCCTATGGAGCTGGAAGCCTCAGTGGAGTCTTTGGATATGACACTGTCAATGTGAGTCTAAACCCACAAACTACGAAAGTGCAGTGGTTACCTTTATGGGGAGGTTTTGTTTTCAGTGCTGTCAGGATAACAAAGGGGATAACTGAAAACCTTGTAGACCGTATTTCATAAAATTCTGCGGTAGGTAGATCTAAAATTCACCAGTGACAAAGCCTTTACATTTTGGCGCAGTTCCCTCTTATAAAATTTAGATTGTTTTAGTGGCTACTAGTGGCTCCTGCTGGTGGAACGTTAATAGTTGAATGAGCAGTTGACAGAACTTGGTGATTGGTGATTCAGCTAGGCACCATCCTGATAGGTTTGGAAATACGGTTAATATACTTATCGGTTGTGTTGCACATTTGCATGTCTGATAGAAGACTGCTCATTGGCCTTGGTAAAGGTATGCACTTTCCAATTGCCATTCTAGTTTGAAGTTGTTGCCACTTTTTAAAATTCACTTGTAGCACACTGGACTAGAGTCACAGATACTGAAACAGAGACCCTTTCACAGACATGGAATGCTAAATTGGTGTTGTAGCAACAGTCTCACAGTAAAAAAAATCTGAACAAAGATGAAGCCAGAGGGGCTTCATGCTGAGGGTTGATGTAGTGGAAAGATAAGAAACATCTATTCATCACATAGAATTAAAAGCATCATTGCAGCAGTTGTACTTATCTTGACAAGCTTCTAGATTGTATGATTTTCTTGTCTCACAAAATATTGCTTTATGTTTTGGACTTTATAGGTTGGCGGAATTGTGATCACTAACCAAGAGGTCGGTCTGAGCACAAACGAGCCTGGTCAGAACTTTGTGGTGGCCAAGTTTGACGGCATCCTCGGCCTGTCCTACCCAGCCATCTCTGCTGGAGGAGAGACCCCGGTCATGGACAACATGATTTCTCAAAACCTGCTGAGTGCCAACATGTTCTCTTTCTACCTTTCCAGGTATATCTGACATCTGTCTAGAGGAAACACAGATATACAGTTTACTGATACTAAAAAAATGAGCTAATATGGCAACCAGTTAAGTATATGGTGTTCTTGTCTCATTTAGGGGAGGACAACAGGGCAGTGTGCTGTCTTTTGGAGGAGTGGACCCACAGATGTATCAGGGCAACATCTACTGGGCCCCTGTCACCTCTGAGACCTACTGGCAGATTGGCATTCAAGGGTCTGATTTTTTTTTTTATTTTATTTTTATTTATCTGTGTGTAGCATCAAAGTACTAGATTATTGATAATTTTACTTTCTGCAGCTTCCAGGTGAATGGACAGGAGACTGGCTATTGCTCCCAGGGCTGCCAGACCATTGTGGATACTGGAACCTCTGCATTGACAGTTCCAAGACAGTTCATTGGTAGCATAATGCAAGCCATCGGAGCCCAACAGAGCCAATATGGAATGGTAAGGCAGAGAGACATACGGTACACCAGTATTATTCTTTGTCAAGTTGCACCATTAGTCAAGTTCAGGTCACACAGCAATGAAACAATGTACAAACTAGATAGTTTTTTCTGATTAAGTTTCCATCTTGTTCGGACTAAATCTCTTCATTGCCCTTTTTTTCTAGCCCATGGTGGACTGCAGCCAGATCGGAAACTTGCCAACATTGACCTTTATCATCAGCGGCACTGCCTTCCCTCTGCCTCCTTCAGCCTACATCAGTCAGGTATGTACATTTTCACGTATTTCTATGTGTCTGTACATTCAATGATATGTGTTTGTGCCTGTGTGTATAATGACATTAGATCGGTTAGTTGCCGACTATTACAATAACCGCCAACCATTTTGATAATCGATTAATCAAGTTGTGTCATCTTTAAGAAGAAATTGTCTCTGGTTCCAGCTTCTTGAATCTGATTACTTTCTTGTTTCTTTAATCTTCTATATAATAGTAAACTGATGATCTTTTGGTTGTGGACTGTTGGTCTAGACAAAAATTATATTTTAGGTTGCATCTTTGGCTTTGGGAAACAATGATTAACGTTTTATCCCTTTTTATGAACCGAACAGCTAATTGATTTATTGTTTCAAAAATCGTTACATAAATCGACTATGAAAATAATTGCAGCCCTAAATGACATTCACATTCCCTTTATCTTCTGTCTGTCCCTCCAGCACTACCAGAATGGATACCAGTTCTGCTCAGTGAATATTGGTCCCACCTACCTGCCCTCACACGATGGCCAGCCTCTGTGGATCTTTGGAGATGTGTTCCTTAGAGAGTACTACTCTGTCTACGACCGCACCAACAACCGCGTTGGCTTTGCTACAGCTGTCTAAGTGTCATTGGTGCAATTTAACCTGACCATAACTCTGATTAGATAATGATAATTAAGTTAAAGTTTTCAGTTAACATTTCACTTGTCACTGTAAATTACACTATGCACATGTTGCTATAGAAGTATTTTAAATCTCTAAAAGTGTATTTACAGAACCTGACAAAGATAATTTGGCTTTGTATGTTCAAAGAGTGCAATTAAATATGTCCATGAAATTATATAATTCCCAAGCAGAATAAAAAAAATATATATCACGAAGTGTTTCAACGTTTCATCTTTCTAAATGAACCCTTGTTATCATAACAGCTTCTGGTCATGTCAGGTTGACATCAGAGGGATTTCTTCTATTATAATTAACTTTGAGCCTGTTTAAGTTTTTAAGAATCTTGAGTAATTTATTTAAATTCATGAAGAGCAATTTACACTTAATATATAGATAGGAACCTCTACACTTAGGTGACAGGAGTTGCTGAATGGAGATTCATCCGTCCACAGGGAAATTGGGTGGTAGTGAAGGAGTATTTCTAAGTTTGCTGCTGCACTATTTGAGTCAGTGGAGGGCAGATTGATTTGCCCTAAAATAAAAAATATATATATATTTCTCCATAATATTTTCTTTAACTTAGTTCTTTAAGACTAATTTCTTCAAAGTAGCCAAATAAAGCAGAACAAGGCCATGGAACAACATGGAAGATTACAGCTCTATAAAACTGGAGTTCCTAGCACTGAAATAGGAAATATCAGAGAAATACAGAGAATATTTCTGAGTATGTGCACAGTGTGAACTGACAACAACCCTCAAATCAATTTCAGACGCTCAGCATGACCATCTCAGCAATCTGAGAGGGCTCTGATCTGTTCCTGAAGGTCTTTCTTTCTAGAGGATGGGAATGGCACCAAATAAGGAATAGTGGTTAAAGACACCCTGCTGTATAGGCAAAACAATAGTCAACTCCTTTCCCACATTTGCCACATCACCACTTGCATTCATAAGTACCCACATATGACATATGATCAGCGTAATTGCAGTGAATGTGTTCCCATCAGTTCCTTCCATTGTGCAATAAAACATAGTAACATAAGTGCACAAATGTGAAGCTGGAGAAGTGTCTTCTAAAGTCCAGAGTGTGTAGTGATGCTCCAGCAAGTTTGGGTTATATTAACAAGGACTGTTCATAAATAACTCTTCAGTCAGTTTCTTTAGCGTCCTTCCTGGAGATTATTTGAAGGTTATACGGCAAAATGGCCCACTTTTTATGTCCAAATTTTGAGATGTTTTGATGAGCTCATTCCGAGGGCAGCTACTCTTCATATATAGGTTGTATGATACGTTTGATGTCAAAGAGAAGACGAAACATTGGCCCTCCCACAGGCATGTGCCCTCTAAGTGCCCTTGTAGTTCAATGACATTGTTTTCAAAACTTAATTTCTGGCTGAGTATGCGGAGCATTTCTATAAAAGGAGCTGGTATCACCTATAAATAGTATTGCAAATGAAGTATATAGTGTAAGAAAAAGCACTGAGGGTGACCCTGAATCAACTGATATGGCTGAATTAGTGATAATATTCTGGCTGATACGGGACTTAACAGATATATATATAAAGTCTGTTCAGCTCACACTGAGTTGTATTCAATCAGGACTGCTGTATGTGTACAGGAAGAATCATGAAGTGTCTCATTGTCGTTTTGATCTGTGCAGTCCTTGCTGAAGGAATCACCAGGTAAAGGAAACAAACTGTATTTCTAAATTCTGCAATGAACACACTTGTCTCAGCTGTAAGCAAAACTTTGACTTGAAGACGCTTAAAGGTATCAAATGTTTTGTCTTTTGCTGCTTTCTTCCTCAGGGTCCCCCTGATGAAGCACAAATCTATACGTGAGGCCATGAGAGAGAAAGGGATTGAGGTGCCTTACCAGGACCCTGCTCTCAAGTACCAGCCTGAGTTCGCCACTTCTGCCAGCATGTACATCAATAACTACGCTGATGTGAGAAATCTCTACTTTCACAAACTACACACAAACATTTGGATTAAAGCATTGGCTTACTGTTGAGTTCTTTGTGCTTTTCACCTTCTGTTTACTTCCTAATGGTTCTGTTGGCCAGACCACCTATTATGGAGCCATCAGTATTGGAACACCACCTCAGTCCTTCCAGGTGCTGTTTGACACTGGTTCTGCCAACCTGTGGGTGGACTCTGTCTACTGTAACACTCAGGCCTGCAGTGAGTACAAATCAACAAGCTTTCAGCACTAAATCCCTCTGACTTTTTTTAGAGAACATTTGCATGTGAAGTACATTTACTCAAATGAACCAATATTTCACCAAAAATCAAATATTAGGGAAAAAGTCAAAAAAGTAAGAAGATTAGTGAATCTTCTTTCCTCTCCCATTAATTACATTAATCATCACACAACCCCTCACATTTATCTTTGGAGGGGCCTGCCCCCCATGTTGGTAACCACTTGACTAAACTAGCTAACTGTATATAAAGTAGTTGATACCAGCTCCACCCCCATCAGCTACAACAGTAGCGAGAACATGCTGCTCTAAAACCGATGCTTCATATTATTAATCCAATGTTGTCAGATAGACCCCTCCTAGAGATGTGACCTTATTGCGGTGGAAGGGGTGTTCCAATAATGTCATGGAGTCCAAAAGAGTAATGTGGGACCTCTGAAGGCACCCCGGCTGGCTCTGGGGACACAGAACATCACCTCTCTGGCAGGGAAGGAGCTGGTGCGTGAGGTTGAGAGCTATATATATTCAGGTTTGCCTTCGACACATTGCGTGAGCTCTGAAACCTGTTTCAGCCTACCACTCGAGTCTCCCCCAGTAAAGAGGTGCAGAGTGGGCATGGGAATGCTTCTCCCCCCACACCGCTTTAGTGCCTGTCCATTGGGGTTCACTCTGGTCAATGAGAGGGTAGCCTCCCTTTACCTTCAGTTGGGTTCTGTCCGTTGTCTGTACCTATGCACCAAATGGCAGTTCAGAGTACCCACCCTTTTTAGAGGCCTTGGAGGGGGTGTTGGACAACGCGATAATAACCTGAAGGGGCATGATTGGGAGGAATGGCCCCCCGATCGAAATCCAAGTGGTGCTTTGTTGGACCTCTGTGCTTATCATGGATTGTCCATAACAGACATCATGTTCAGGCATAAGGGTGTCCACATGTGCACTTAGCACCAGGATCGGTTCAATGATTTTTGTGGTCATGTCATTGGACTTGCTGTGAACGTCGGGCTGAATCTCCTGTCAGAAGGAGGTTACATCTCTAGGAAAGCTTCAGCCATATCCTGGGGAAGGTTGGAGACATTTAATCTGAGTGGACCTTTTGCTATGCCTTCATTGTTGAGGTAGTAGACCGGCGCTGTGGCCATTAGGGGATCGCTGCCTGTTGTGGCGGCAACCCCTGTAGCCTGTGGGACACTTGAAACAGCTGATGGGTATTGATGTGCCAAACGATTTGCAACCTCTGCAGTTGAGGAGGCAAAAACTTGGGTGTGGAACAAATTAGCTTAGGCTCATGAAAATGACTTCTGAACTGCTTTAAGGAGGTTCTTGACCACCAGCCACTGTGTTCAGTGGGGGTTGGGTGGTCAATTCAGGACGTTGTGAGTCTGTGACGGGATTCCATTGAGGAAGCGGAATTTGGATTTATTGAGGATGCCACCCAAGTGAAGTTTTCGGGGCATGTTACTCCCCCCGGGGAAGATCCAGGACACACTGGACAGACAAGCTTGTGTTCCCCTGGAAAAACTGGACGAAGTGGCCAGGGAGAAGCTAATCTGGGTCTCTTTACTAGGACTAATGCCCCCCTCGGTAGTTAAAGTAGTTAAATACTTTACTGCAATGCTTTAACTATATCAACTCATAATTAGGGCTGACAAATGAATAAAAATATTAATTCCTACATTAGTTCCTACAATTAATTTGATTACTTGAATAAAGAAATAAACACTGAGTTAACATACGATAATATGATTGTCAGCGTTAATTAATTCATGAGTTGATTAATTCATGAGTATGCAATAACGCGTTAATTTGCCCATCCCTACTCAGAATATATAATTAACTGCAATACAGTAATTACACCAATACTTGCACATGTCCTTTTACTTAAGTAGGATTGTTCATACAAGACTTTTACTTGACTTTTTATGTTGCTGTAATGGTAGCTACTTCGGTAAAGGATCAAAATTTTTCTTCTATCATCTCTTAAAGGTGATATATTCTGCAGAATATTTATTTTGTCATCATGATTCCAAAAGACTGCATAATGTAATAATTATGTGTAATTATAGTCATGCCATTAAGCAATTTTAGCCATTATGAATTTAGTTCATGAATTTTATAATCAAGTGTATTCTCAGTATATCAGAAGGCATGTGTATGTTGCTGGTTCTAGAGATAAACCTGATCTATGCCATTTGCAGACACACACAAAAAGTTCAACCCCCAGCAGTCCTCCACCTTTTCCGCCAAGGGTCAGTATTTCTACCTGCTCTATGGAGCTGGAAGCCTCAGTGGAGTCTTTGGATATGACACTGTCAATGTGAGTCTAAATCACCAAATTAAGCAAGTGCATTAGTTACCTTTTGTCTGTGTTTTTTTGTTTTTATATATGAACAGGATAACAGAAACCTTTTAGACTTTTGTGAGATTTGGTGGTAGGATGTAGAATTGGCTGATTAATAAAATTTTGGGGTGGGTATCACTCACAGACGTCACAGAATTGAGTTAGTACTTTAGTGGCTACTAGTGGCTTCTGCATAGAATGTTAATAGTTGAATGAGTAGTTGACAGAACTCTGTTGGTGATTCAGCTAGGCACCATCCTAAAGGTTTGAAAATATAACCATGTATTGGATATGCTACACATTTGCCTGTAAGGTAGAAGAATGTTCAATTTGAAGTTGTTGCTACTTTTCAAATTTCACTTGTAGTGCACTGGACTAGCGTCACCAGAAAATTCTTTCCATCACATATAATTAAAAGTATTATGGCAGCAGTTGTACCCATCTTCACAAGAGTATAGTTTACATGATTTTATTGTCTCACAAAATATTGCTTTATGTTTTGGACTTTACAGGTTGGTGGAATTGTGATCACTAATCAAGAGGTGGGTCTGAGCACAAACGAGCCTGGTCAAAACTTTGTGGTGGCCAAGTTTGACGGCATCCTCGGCCTGTCCTTTCCGGGTATCTCTGCTGGAGGAGAGACCCCTGTCGTGGACAACATGATTTCTCAAAAGCTACTGAATGCCAACATCTTCTCTTTCTTCCTTTCCAGGTATATCTGACACAAGACCTCTAAAGGTCCCAAAGATATACAGTCTACAGATACAATATACATAATGTAATATGGAAAGCAAATAAGTGTGTTGTTGCTGATGGTTTAGGGGAGGAGAACAGGGCAGTGTGCTGACCTTTGGAGGAGTGGAGACCAACATGTATGAGGGTGACATCCACTGGGCACCTGTCACGTCTGAGCTCTACTGGCAGATTGGCATTCAAGGGTCAAGATGTTTCAATATTTTTAACAACATGAAGTGTCAAATGACAAGACTGGTGATTATTTTGTGTCCGATTGTGATTACATGGGAGGCTAAATGAGTGATTTGGTATGTATGGTGCCCTGCAGCTTCCAGATCAATGGACAGGAGACACACTGGTGCTCCGGGGGCTGCCAGTCCGTTGTGGATACTGGAACCTCCCAATTGACAGTCCCAGGTCAGCTCATTGGTAGCATAATGCAAGCCATTGGATCCCAACGGAACCAGTATGGAATGGTAAGGCAGACAGACAGAATCTATCGCATACACAGATGAAGCACCAATATTAATCTTCATCAAAATCCAACTTTTTTCTCAGGTTGCACCATTGAAATTGTTATGAGCAGTAAAGTCAAGGGCACACAACCCACTATAAACAATGTACAAATTGGAACCGTTTGTTTTTGGTTAAATTTCCATCTCTTTAACACTGAATCTCTTTGTTGGTCTTTGTTCTAGTACATGGTGGACTGCAGCCAGATTGGGAACTTGCCAGTTTTCACCTTTATCATTAGCGGCGCTTCCCTTCCTCTGTCTCCTTATGCCTATATCAGTCAGGTATGTATATCTTTACCATGTATGTATGTGTCTGTACATTCCTTGAATTTTGTTTGTGGTCGTGTGCACATAACTTTATCTCCTGTCTGTACCTCCAGTACTACCAGAATGGATACCAGTTCTGCTCAGTGAATATCGGTCCCACCTACCTGCCCTCACAAGATGGCCAGCCTCTGTGGATCTTTGGAGATGTGTTCCTTAGAGAGTACTACTCTGTCTACGACCGCACCAACAACCGTGTTGGCTTTGCTACAGCTATCTAAGTGTGTATTCATAGAACTTGGCAAAGATTTGTATATTCAAAGAGTACAATTAAATATGCCCATGGAATTACTTACTTCACAAGCAAAATCTAAATAAATCTGTTTCAACATTTCATCTTTCTATATGAACCCTTATTATTAAACATATCAGGGACACCTCCTATTATAATTAACGCTGAGCCTGGTTGAGTCTTTAAAAAGAATGTAGTAATCTATTGTATTCAAATTTATAAAGAACAATTTACATTTAACATATAGGTCAGACTTTTACTCAGGTGACAGGTGTTTCTTGATGAAGATTTATGTAGACACAGGTTATGGATTTTCACAATTTATGGGAAAAGATTAAAAAAATCAATTCATAATATGTATTTTCAGTGGATGAGCTTTGTTCTCTATAATCCAACAGGCCAAAATCAGACCATTACAGAATGTTTTTTTTCCATTTTGTTGGGTATAGCCAGCAGTATCTGGAACATCCATATGTATAGTATGATGTATATCCATTTTTTTCCTATCAATTAATCCACAACATCTGTCTCCCATTGCCACGTCATGGTTCACTCCAGTCACTGGCCTCAAGAATGGAGACGCAGAATAGGGCTCACTCGGACTCAATGTCCCCTGCCTCCCCAGAAAGGTGACATTCCATGTCAGTTAAGGCCTGTGCAGTCAAGGGTCGGAACGCCAAAGTCCCCTCCTTGGGCTGTCACCAAACTCACAAGGTACTTGACCCCCTGACCCTCTTCCCTTAGGTAAACTAATGGGAGGTGTGCCCCATGTCGTGTCTTAGAGCTACACCACCCATGCCCCATTGGTGTAGGCCCAGCTGGTGAGGGAAACTGGGCTCCATTTGTTGTACTCATCATAAAAGGTCATTTGAGCTACACTTTGTCTGGTCCCTCACATTAATGACTTGGGGGACTCTTCCAGGGGTATAAAGCACCAGGCAACTAAGTTCCCAGGCTGATTGGGACATACAAACCCCTCCACCATGGTAATGTGGAGGGGTGTCTTAAGGAGGGGAGCAGATAAACAATGTTTTTAATATAAAAAAAGCATTATGTATGACTTTAGTAGGTCTGTTGTTATTGTACTTCACTTAAAATGCTAAATTGAGACCGCTATATAAATTATTCAGTCTTAACTCCTTAACTTCCTTAACACACAACCGTCTTAACTTCGGTTGTGTGTATTCCTTATTTCATTGAATACACACAACCGAATAACATTTTATCATAGCTTTTTTTTTTTTTACAATAAAGATATTTGTGGCAGTGTGTGTGGGGCATTACTAGTGAAGGAGGTGATATCAGCTTTAATGAGTAATTATTGGATGGGAAAATGACCTGAAGGTCACCTTGACTCAACTGATATGGCTGAATTTGTGATAATAGTCTGGCTGATATGGGACTTCACAGGTGTATATAAAGTCTGTTCAGCTCATGTTAAGTTGTATCCATTCTGTGTGTACAGGAGGAATCATGAAGTGTCTCGTTGTTGTTTTGATTTGTGCGGTCCTCGCTGAAGGAATCATCAGGTAAAGGAAACAAACTCTATAGTTCTAAATTCTGCATTAACATACTTGTTTAAAAAAATATGATTCAAGATTCTCTTAAAAGAAAGTGACAGATGTTAAGTCTTTGTTGTCTTCCTTCTCAGGGTCCCCCTGATAAAGCAGAAGTCTATACGTGAGGCCCTGAGAGAGAAGGGGATCGAGGTGCCTTACCAGGACCCTGCTCTCAAGTATCAACCAAATGTGTTTGCTAGCTCTGCCAGCATGTATCTGACAAACTATGCTGATGTAAGAAATATCTACCTTCAAAAAACTGCACACACACATTTGGATTTAAGCAGTAGCTGACTGTTGGGTTTTCTTTTCTTTTTCCTTCCCAACTGATCTGTTGACCAGACTAGATATTTTGGACCCATTAGTGTTGGAACACCACCTCAGTCCTTCCAGGTGCTGTTTGACACCGGTTCTGCCAACCTGTGGGTGACCTCTGTCTACTGCAACACTCAGGCCTGCAGTAAGTACAAATCAACAAGCGTTGAGCACAAAATCTCTCATATATCACTTTCTTTAGAGAATATTTGCACATGAAGTACTTTCAGAACACAAAGTCAGTGGTCGAAAGAAACTCAATACATTTAATCAAGTACTGTACTTAAGTACAATTTGGTATACTTATACTTCAGTATTTTAATGTGATATTCATTTATACTTCCACTCCACTATATTTTAGAGGGAAATACTGATTAGATTTACTTACTGGGTAGGCATGGGATACACTTGTTAAATAAATTAACCTTTAAATTGTCATTTTATTTCCTTGTTTTGCTGGCATTGTTTTCTCATTTCTTTCCTTTTCATATTCCTTTCCATTTCTGATAAAGACGACTGGGTTGAAGTTCCGATGAGAAGAGAAACGCTAGTGTACCATGGCCATATGTTGACAATAGATAAACTGTTTCTGTGAATAAATTCCCCTTAACATGTTTCAGCTTCTGATACAAACTCTCAAGTGTTATGTTGTATTACACTGGTCGCAATGAGATTTTTTGTGTAATTGCAGTCATGGCATTAAAATTTTTCGTTCATTAGGCATTTAGCTCATGATTTCTATAATCAAGTGATTTGTCAAAATGTCAGAAGACTTTGCGGGGCATGAGGAAATTTATTTATGGTGATACCTCAGAGATAATCCTGATCTATACCATTTACAGACGCACATGCAAAGTTCAACCCCCAGCAGTCGTCCACCTACACTGCCAAGGACCAGTCTTTCTACCTGCCCTATGGAGCTGGAAGCCTGTATGGAGTCTTTGGATATGACACTGTCAATGTGAGTCTAAACCCACAAACTTACGTACTGTGGATTGAACATTTTGACATGGGACTAGAGTCATAGGTACTGAAACAGAGAACCCTTCATAAACTAAAATATTAAATTGTTGATTTAGAAACATTCTAACATTAAAAACATCCTGAAAAAAGGTGTAACCAGATCACTCAATGTATCACTCAAAGACCAGTGCTGCGCTTAAATGTTCATTAAAGTGTGTAAAATTGATTCGTATTCACCAGAATCTAGTCTTGGCAGAAATTGGATTTAATATTCACAAATATGTTTTAGTTAGAATATACCTCAATCAAAAGAAGAACTAGAAGGACACTCAGAGAGTACAATCCTTTGCCAAAGCTATTGGTCAGACTTCTATATGACATGTCAATATGTAAGCACAACCAATATGTGGTTATATTCCAAAATTATTAGGATGGTGCCTAACTGAGTTACCAAAGTTCTATCAACTGCTTCAGCAACTATTAACATTCCAATGACCAGCAGGAGCTAAAGGCACTAAACCCCTGGACAATCATTGCACAAATTTCCTCTGTGGGATCCACCCCAAAATGTAATGGGTTTGTCCTTGGTCAATTTTACTGATTGCATTCAGTTGGTTGTAACCTGCAACCTCGTCTCTAGATGCTGCCAGAAAACGACTGTCACTGTACTTCTTAGTGTTAAATGAATGTAAAGACAATGAAATTCATTTCATCACAGCGAATTAAAAGCATCATGAC
Organism: Lepturacanthus savala; assembly: GCA_030544235.1. Taxonomy (NCBI): domain Eukaryota; kingdom Metazoa; phylum Chordata; class Actinopteri; order Scombriformes; family Trichiuridae; genus Lepturacanthus; species Lepturacanthus savala. The sequence goes on from CM060465.1 coordinate 21,912,353, forward strand.
AGCAGTTTTACCTATCTTGGCGAGGTTGGAGATTGCATGAGTTTATTGCCACACAAAATATTGTGTTCACTTTGGACTTTATAGGTTGGCGGATTTGTGATCCCTAACCAAGAGATTGGTATGAGCACAAACGAGCCCAGCCAGCCGTTTTTGGTGGCCAAGTTTGACGGCATCCTCGGCCTGTCCTACCCTTCTATCTCTTCTGGAGGACAGACCCCTGTGATGGATAACATGATTTCTCAAAACTTGCTGAGTGCCAATATCTTCTCTTTCTACCTTTCCAGGTATATATCTGACACAAGACCCCTAGATAATGTAACATGGCAAATAGCTATAAATGTGGTGTTGTTGGCTGTTTTAGGAATGAAGAACAGGGCAGTTTGCTGACTTTTGGAGGAGTGGACACCAACATGTATCAGGGCAACATCTACTGGACCCCTGTCACATCTGAGACCTACTGGCAGATTGGCATTCAAGGGTCAGAATCTTTCAACATGACTAGATTGGTGAATATTTTGTATTCTAATGAGACTACATGAGTGGCTAACTTGGTGATTTGGTATGTGTGGTGTCCTGCAGCTTCCAGATCAATGGTCGGGAGACTGGCTGGTGCTCCCAGGGCTGCCAGTCCATTGTGGACACTGGAACGTCCCAACTGACAGTCCCAGGTCAGCTCATTGGTAGCATAATGCAAGCCATTGGAGTCCAACAGAGCCAGTATGGAATGGTAAGTCAGACAGAAAGACTATCACATACACAGATGAACCACCATCATTATTCTTCATCAAGATCCAACTTTGTCTTCAGGTTGCACCATTTAATTCAATATGAGCAATCAACTCATGGTCTCACAACATGCCTTAAAGAATATTCAAACTTGACCTGGTTAAGTTTTCATCTCATTCAGACTGAATCTCTTTGTGGCTCATTGTCTCTAGTACATGGTGGACTGCAATCAGATCGGGAACTTGCCAACTTTCACTTTTGTCCTCAGTGGCAATTCCTTCCCTCTGTCTCCTTATGCCTACATCAGTCAGGTATGTATATCTTTACCATGTATGTATGTGTCTGTACATTCAATGATGTGTTTTTGTGACTATGCGTACAATGACATGCAAATTCCCTTTTATTCCTGTTTGTACCTCCAGTACTACCAGAATGGATACGAGTACTGCTCAGTGAATATCTACCCCACCTACCTGCCCTCACGAGATGGCCAGCCTCTGTGGATCTTTGGGGACGTTTTCCTCAGAGAGTACTACTCCGTCTATGACCGCACCAACAACCGTGTTGGTTTTGCCACAGCTGCCTAAGGGTCATCAATGTAATCTATCAAATAATGATGCCTTTCATTTCAAATAACAAATTTGTATACATTACAGCACATATTATCAGGATACAAGTATCTTAAATCTATAAATTTGTATTTAAAGAATGTGTCAAAGAAAATATATTTGGCTTTATATATGCAAAACAGAGTAAGATTAAACATGCCCATGAAACTGCAAAATAAAGGAAAATATGATCACTGAATGTGTTTCAATGGTTTAATCTTTCTAAATGGCCAAATTGGGGTGACATTAAAGGTTTTTTTTTCTTTTAAAATTATATGTGGACCTGTGTGAATATTTCAGACAGGACTTTGCCAATAAAACTGATCGATGGTATAGAGTGGAGAGGAAAAACATGTTAGTAAATTTGTTTTCAAATCTAGTGCATCGACTACTTCTCAGTTTTGATATGCTAAACATGGCTTTGTAGTATAAAGGACCAACAATTAATCCAATGACGTTTTACAGCTCTCTTTCAAGCCCCTGTAGCTTCAGAAAAAAAAGGCCAAATGGCCTATCTCATGAATATTCATAAACCGCTTTACTGATTGGCTGACTGTTTCTGAGTGACAGATAGCTGTGACCAATCAGGTAACAGCTCACTGGCCCTGAAAGTCATACGGGCAAAGATGTTGGGTGTTAGCAGTTAGCAAGACTGTTGATACAGAAGTTGTTTTTGACAAAGTGCAAAACAACGGGGTTAGTTCTAAAGGTGGTGGATTCCTGACCAGAGTAATGTAGGGGAACAGGAAGGCTTTGTTATCACAATGACACCAACCCGTCACCAGGGGTCGGGCCAACGGTGTTAGCCATAGTGAATCAATAACTGGTGCTAATAATATCGCTAGCAGTAGTGTTTAACTGCATGGTCATGAGAGCTATCAGAACGAATCGTGCTGACAACATAACAAACATATATAAATATGTGGTCATGATATGTTACAGAGCTAACATCACTGCTAACAGCACTAACAGCAGACATAACCTGAGCCTGCAGCAGTGGGATTGAAGCTCACACCGCACAGATAAAGGGAGAAAGAGGGAAGGGTGCCCGAAAGAAGCTAACAAGCTAACATTACCCTGGCTAAATTATCAGAATAACATCAGAAACATCCTGCAGAAAGTGTAACGTTAGTGCTGTGAACAAAGATCCCGGAGGCCAAATAATATTTATGCCCTTTATGAGAATCACAATAAGTCCTATTGTCTCCGGCGGAGGCAGCAGGACGTAGCAACATGGCGTTCAGATAAACCTTCCACAGCATAGACCACTTCAGGTGACTGGTGCCCAGACCGGATTGTCATATTCTAACAGAAATAAATTCTCTGCGATTAAAATATAAAACACGAAATAAACATAAATCAGTGGTCTCTAATAATAATATCCTGTGGAAGCATGTGCACTGTTAGTTGTTCCTGGGATTCTTTTACTTTGCACTGTCCCCTCGACATTGCTCTTGTAGATGCTAACATTAGCTTCTAAATGAAAGTCACATTTCTCACTTGGAACGAAACAGTGGGTGTTGCAGTAGAGGCAGGAGGGCTGAGCTAGGAGCTCTGGAGGCTGCTTCAAGCTCCCGTCAAAGCATAGTGGAATTACCAAGGAGCCGCTTTACTTGAAATTTCTAAATCCAGCCTGGATGCAGTTTGGGCAGCTTAACCCCTAGATCTCATTTAGCATGAAGAAAGCCAGTAAAGTGCATATTTGCATGAAATATGACCTCTAAGATTCCATCCCTTTCAGACTGAATCACTTTGTTGCTCTTTGTCTCTAGTACAGGGATTCCCGGCCACTCGGGGGTGCACAAGCTAAAAAATGTGATGGTGGTCTGGAGTGTTTTTTATAAAGTTTTTTCAAAGTGGGATTTTCCGACACAATAAAGAGGTCTAAAAATGATTTGTCATATTTAATGGATATTTCACGCCTGAACAAACGAAGTGGAACTATCCAAGGAAACGAACTTTAGTGTATTTAAAGCGACCAAATCAGGACATTGTGAAAGCTCCTCAGTATCATCCTTTTAACAAGATGGATGAATGAACATTCATTCAAAAGCATCAACCAAACAGCAGCCATAACATAATATCCCATAATATCCCATCCCTTATCATCAGACTAGTGTTGCTGTGGTTTAAATACCCTGCTCCCCCCAACATACTTCCTGCTGCTAAGCCTGTCATCTCCTGCTATAAATTTTAATGTGTGTATTATTTTAAAATGTTGGTACATTTCAATTCAATTCAGATGCTCTTTCGTTAATGTGATCATTGGATGATGTGTTCTGGTTGAGCAGATTTAAACATGCTGCCTTAAGACATTTAGTTGTGTTTTTTGGAAGATGTGGGAAATAGGGTGTGTGTCAACCAGGTTGGGATATAGATGGAGGTGCGCGGCTAAAAAAATCTCACCATTTCAAAGTTTTATCTTTCTGAATGAGGCCTCATTTTTACACAGGTCAGGAGGGCATCAAGGGGATTTCTCCTATTATTATTAACTTGGAGCCTCTTTGAGTCTTTAAAAACAGTCTGTAGTATTCTATTCATATTTATAAAGAACAATTTACTCTTACTTCCTATAAGAAGAGGGCCCCATCTTGCCTCTTCGAGCTGTACCTACTAGGGCCCAAGGGTGTAGGTCAGGGATTCCCAAAGTGTGGAGCGGCCACTCGGGGGTGCGCAAGATAAAGAATGTCATGGCGGTCTGGAGTGTTTTTTTTTGAGTTTTTTCAAAGTGGGATTTTCCGACACAATAAAGACGTCTAAATAAACGCTTTATTTATCATATTAAATGGATATTTATTACGATAAATATTAACACTCCTTAACGCTAACGTTATTCCATTAAATACGTCCAACTGAATAACATTTTTTGCATCACTTTTTTTTTTTTTTACAATAATGGGATTTCTGGCAGTGTATGTGGAGCGTTGCTATCAAAGGAGGTGGTATCAGCTTTAATGAGTAATTATTGGATGTGAAAATGAACTGAAGGTCACCTTGACTCAACTGATATGGCTAAATTTGTGATAATAGTCTGGCTGATATGGGACTTCACAGGTGTATATAAAGTCTGTTCAGCCCATGTTAAGTTGTATCCATTCTGGAGTGCCATCATTGCATGCAGGAGGAATCATGAAGTGTCTCGTTGTTGTTTTGGTCTGTGCGGTCCTCGCTGAAGGAATCATCAGGTAAAGGAAACAAACTCTATATTTCTAAATTCTGCATTAACACACTTGTTTTAAAAAATACGATTCAAGATTCTCTTACGAGAAAGTGACAGATGTTAAGTCTTTGTTGCCTTCCTTCTCAGGGTCCCCCTGATAAAGCAGAAGTCTATACGCGAGGCCCTGAGAGAGAAGGGGATCGAGGTGCCTTACCAGGACCCTGCTCTCAAGTATCATCCAAATGGGTTTGCTAGCTCTGCCAACATGTATCTGACCAACTATGCTGATGTAAGAAATATCTACCTTCACAAAAGTACACACACACACACATTTGGATTTAAGCAGTGGCTGATCGTTTCCTTCCTAACCGATCTGTTGACCAGACCAGATATTATGGAGCCATCAGTATTGGAACACCACCCAAGTCCTTCCAGGTGCTGTTTGACACCGGTTCTGCCAACCTGTGGGTGGACTCTGTCTACTGTAACACCCAGGCCTGCAGTGAGTACAAATCAACAAGCGCCTAGCACAAAATCACTTTCTTCATAGAATATTTGCATGTGAAATACTTTCAGAAGACACACAGTAAGGTACTCAACTATTGTTCTTCAGTACCATTTGGTATACTTATTATATTTCAGTATTTCTATGTGATGCTACTTTATACTTTATACACTCAACTGCATTTCAGAGGGAAATTAGATTTACTTACTGCAGGGGTGTCCAAAATTTTTCTACTGAGGGCCAAATGCAGAAAAATAAATCACACATTAGAGATGACTGTGAATACTGTGTGTTTTTTCTAAGTCACCTATATTGTGAAGAACATTGCACTCAGTGGGAGCAGTGATGCTGTCCTTTGGATTAAAGGATGGCTGACATGGCGGGAGAAAGGTGGTTGAGAAAGGACAAAGGACTTCACAGAGTCCTCAGTCTGCTTTTGTTCTGATTTAACATAGAAAATGTTTGTTCGCATATGTACGTTAAGCCAAACAGGCTCATCATTCTTTCTGCATGGCGTCTGATCAGAGGAAACTTGACATAATTCAAACTCTCAGGGATGGAGAGAAGCTGATGTTAACTCTTTAAAGAATCAGCCAGCGCACATTAGAGTGTTAGAGTACATCTCCGTATTCAGCATCCACAGATAGGACAGCTTGAAATCCTCTGTGGTACAGTCCTCTAGCTTGGATTATGTTGACAGTTTTTACAACAGTGGTCATCACATCGCCCAACTGGACAGTCTTGGCACACAGTGCCACACAGTCTTGGTGGGTTATACAGTGCATCCTAACAGCCTCACCTCCGCTCTCTTTTACTTTTACTTACTCACACCATGGATGCCGTTCCTTTGCGCTCACCCGTCATGGCTGAAGCTCCATCAGAGAGTTTGTCCCATTGAAGCCGTTTTTTTCAACTGCCTCTGACACAGCTTCAAGAATATCCCGTCCGTCGTTGTGCCTTTTAGCCTCATCATATCCAGCAAAAATGATCATCTACTCCCCGCAAAAGTTAACAGCTGTGAAGTGTCTGTGGCATCTGTGTTCTGATTACATGCTATCAAGTAAAAACTCAAAAGCACAAGCTTTGTCTCTTAGCTTAAGTTTCAAGATAGCTGACACATCCTCTATTTTCCGCACCACTGTATTTCTGGATAAGCTCACGCTGTAAAACTCTTGCACTTTATTCGCAGACATTATTTCTGTGACTTTACTGAGGCACTGCTTTATGAACTCATCGTGCTGGGCAATAAGTTTAGTGACTTCATAGCTTGCGGTTGTGGCCTTTTCCTGTATTTTGTTAGCATGAACAAAAAAACAGTTTTGGAGCTTGTAAGCTAGCTGCCATGTCCTTGACTTTCTGTGTCCGTTTAGCATACACATACGTACGATGTGTATCTGTGATGTTTGGTCTCATAGTCCCGATGGGCATTATACATCACAGTGACATCTTCATTGCAAATCAAACACACACATTTTCCATTGATTTCTTGATTTCCCAACGTGTTTGAAATCTTCTACACTTATGTGTTGACTCATGGTAAAAGTTTTTTCTTAATTTTGTTTAGTGGAGAAGCAGTGTTTCCATGGCTGGCGCCATCTCATGTTGAAACTGAGAAGTGCAACAGAGTTGAGCTCAAGAATGTGCTGTGAGCCAATAAACACTGGACCACGGGCCATAGTTTGGACACCCCTGACTTACTGAAGTCAGGGGTGTCAGGGGTGTCCCTGACACAGTCTGAAGATACACTTGTTGAAATCTTAAAAATATAAAAATAATAATAAAAATAAAATATTGTTTAACAAACAGAATTGTTTTTGATTATGTTGATGTGAATAAAATCACCTCAACATGTTTCAGCTTCTGATACAAACTTTTAAGTGTTATGCTGCATTACACTGGATGCAATTAGAATATTGTTAATTGCATTACAATCATTAGTATTAGCTTGTAAACATTGCAGTGATAGTTAACAAGAGACATATTATATGTAGCTTTTTGTGTAATTAGTCATGGCCTTAAACATTCTCTATAATTTAGAATTTAGCTCACAATTTCTATAGTAAAGTGAATTGTCAATATGTCAGAAATGTGATATGTGAATGTCTGAGGTGATACCTCAGAGATAATCCTGATCTATGCCATTTACAGACGCACATCCAAAGTTCAACCCCCAGCAGTCGTCCACCTACACTGCCAAGGGCCAGTCTTTCTACTTGCCCTATGGATCTGGAGTCCTCTATGGAGTCTTTGGATATGACACTGTTAATGTGAGTCTAAACCCACAAACTTGAGTACATTGTATTGAAGTTATTGACACGCAATATAATTCACTTGTAGGACACTGGACTAGGCTCTAGAAGTCATAGGTACTGAACTGGTACTGGTAATTTCACAAACTAGAAGTTTACATTTGTGATATAGAAACAGTCTCATAGTAAAACAATCTAAACAAAGCTGTAACCAGTGATTATAATGCTGCAATGTGTATCACTTAAATGCCAGTGCTGCATTTTGTGTTTTAATGTTCATTAAAGTGTGTAAGATTGATTGGCATTCAGCAGATTTCTAGTGGGACGATCTTGGCAGAAATCAAATTTAATATACACCTACTTTATATAAGTAGGTTTTACCACTCAACAATTGTGCAAATATCATCAAATTCATAAGTGGACTCTGTCCTCCAAATGGATTTGTCATTGGTTAATTCTACACCATACCACCAAGTTTCACAAATATCGACCCAGTAGTTTTTCTGTAATCCTGTTCACAGATAAACAAACATGCAGACCAAAAAACATGGGGAGTCTCTTTCAGACTGGTGGTGCAATGTCCACCATGTTTCTACAATAGACCAGAACAGACAAATCAAACAATGGCTCTATAGATTACATTATAGATATACATTTTTTCCTTCATTTTTGCCTTTCACAGCTCATGCAACTTCACCACTAGATGCCACCAGAAAACTAAGACACTGTACTTGTTTCTTGTCTCATAGAATATTGCTTTGTATTTTGAACTTCATAGGTTGGTGGATTTGTGATCCCTAACCAAGAGATCGGTCTGAGCACAAACGAGCCTGGTCGGTTCTTTGGGTTAGCCAAGTTTGACGGCGTCCTTGGCCTGGCCTACCCATGTATGGCTGTTGGAGAACAGACCCCTGTGATGGATAACATGATTTCTCAAAACCTGCTGAGTGCCAACATCTTCTCTTTCTACCTTTCCAGGTATATCTGACACAAGACATCTAGAAGTAACACAGGTACAGTCTACAGATACAAAGTAGATAATGTAACATGGAAAGCAGCTAAGTGTGGGTTGTTGTCTGGTTTAGGGGAGGAGAAGAGGGCAGCATGCTAACTTTTGGCGGAGTGGACAGCAACTTGTATGAGGGCGATATCTACTGGACCCCTGTCATCACTGTGGGCTACTGGCAGATTGGCATTCAAAGGTCTGAATCTTTAACATTTTTATCAGCAAAAAGCATTAAATGACTAGATTAGCGATCGGTTTGTGTCTTAATGTGACTGCATTAGAGGTCAACTGGGTTGATTAAGATGTGTGGTGCCCTACAGCATCCAGATCAATGGTCAGGAGACTGACTGGTGCCCCCAGGGCTGCCAGTCCGTTGTGGACACTGGAACGTCCCAACTGACAGCCCCAGGTCAGCTCATGGGTAACATAATGCAAGCCATCGGAGCCCAACAGAACCAATATGGAGCGGTAAGGCAGACATACTATCACATACACAGATGAAGCACCATTATCCATCAAGATTCAACTTTGTCCTCAGGTTGCACCATTTAAGTCATTAAGAGCAGTCAAGCTAAGGTCAAACAACATGCCTTATAACTGAAACTGGTCTGGTTTTGTTAAGATTCTATACCTTTCAGACTCTATCTCTTTGTTTCTCATTGTCTGTAGTACATGGTGGATTGCAGTCAGATCGGGAACTTGCCAACTTTCACCTTTGTCCTCAGTGGCAATCCCCTCCCTCTGTCGCCTTATGCCTACATCAGTCAGGTATGTATATCTTCATATCTTTATCATGTATGTCTGTGTGTCTGTACATTCCATTGGTGTTTGTGGCTGCGCAAACAATGACATTGACATTCCCTCAATATCCTGTTTGTACCTCCAGTACTACCAGAATGGATACGAGTACTGCTCAGTGAATATCTACGCCACTTATGTACCCCAATATGGCCAGCCTCTGTGGATCTTTGGAGACGTTTTCCTCAGAGAGTACTACTCTATCTTTGACCGCACCAACAACCGTGTCGGCTTTGCCACAGCTGCCTAAGTGGCATCAATGTCATTTAACCTGCACAGATAATGACGGCTTTCATTTCAATCGACACAATTGGCTCTAAATTACAGCAAATATTATCAGGGTGCAAGTATCTTAAATCTTTAAATTTGTCTTTAAAGAACAAGACAAAGATGGTATACAAACATTCAAAACAAAATCAAATTAAATATGTACATGAAATGTCAAAATAAAGGAGAAACTGTTCACTAAATGTGTTTCAATGGTTTAACCTTTCTAAATGATTAGGTCAGGGTGTTTGTGTGACATTTATTTATGGATTTATTAAGTAACGTACATTAGGTACTGTATAATTGTGACAGCAATAGCTTGTTAAAAAAGGACATACATTAAAAAACAATAATTAATCTAAAATTTTAGGGGAGCAATTTTTGAAACTCCTAAGCTCCCGCCCTTGCATGGGCTTGTGTAATCTGTGGGTGTGACAGCATCAAAACAGCAGCTGGAGGTGTCCTATCCCTCAAAATCCTACATAGTACAACAGTGTCTCTCAGTAATGAGCTTCTCATCCGCCCAAGTCTTTAGGGAAGCTGTGTTTGTATGTGTGGGTGTGTCACACAGTGGAGAAAAAGAAACAAAAAAACATCAGCTCAGCAGTATCCAAGGCAAGATGGCAGCTGCACCAACACACAAGTAGAAGGAAATCGCAAGTTTGGTTTTCGGTGAAAGGATGAAGAGAGAAAAACAGAAGGATACAGAAAACAGACAGATAATCAAAGGAACTAGAAAGGAACATGGACAATGAGAGAGAAAGATGAGACTGACTTGACTAAAAGGCAGAAATCACCTTTAAATATAACAACACTAATGTTCCAAAAATGATAGTGGTAATTGCTTTTATACACATTCAGATGCATCTTTAAAAAGGTCACTTTTTTTTAGCCATGGTGTCTCTAACAAGATATGTTTGTGTTTTAATCACAGTATAGTTTTACATCTCCTCTTTAAAGCTTCTCTCTGCAGCTCTAAAAAGAACAGGTATGTGTCTCATTAATACTAACGAGCCTCTCCTGTGATTGGCTGTTTGAATGTGTGTGAATGGGGAAGTGGGCAGTGACTTAAGGCTCAGTTTCTGAATATGGGCTGTCTGCATTTCTCTGTGGTTTGGATTTAGAAACATGGGACAGTATTTATAGAATCCAGATACATTTTTTTAACCAGTAAGATATTAACAGCTACCCTTCTCCATATGAGACCTTTTGAGGATTGGTTCACTCCTCTTGTGGTTTCTATGCAGATAGTTTTTGATTTTATTTTCCCATTTTATTTTTGATGTCAGTTTTTCTGCAACCACCCCAATTTCGTTTGTGCTTTTCACTTCTACCAGTATCTGGTAGAACCACCATGTATCAGGACTGAGATCTTGCTGCAGAGTCAAGCCCTTTGCTGCATGTAATCCCCTCTCTCTGCCCTGACTTTCATGTACTATTGAATACTTATCTAAAAAAATGTACAACACCTTCAATAAAAAGATAAATATTATTCTCTTCCACTGGGCACAAACCTCAGCGAAAGATCAAAACCTGGACAAATATAAATGGGCTGACCCATTTTCCTTCCTCCTCCATTTTCACTTAAGGCCTTTGGACAGAATTCTTTAAAATGTTTGCTCAGCTAAGGAAAAACATTAAGGTGTTCACAGCATTGAAAGAGACTTTACAGCAGTTGCGGCATACAGTTTCCATGGAGACGTTTTACACTTGTGCTTGTAATCAAGTCCCCTGTTATCATCTTATGAGTTAGTCTATAGATCTTAAATAAATGGCAAAAGAAAAGACAAGAAAACTAAATTTGACAGAGGAGGAAACAATAATAGATAACACTTTACAAATTTAAGTGACTACCGGCCACATTCTTGCGATGTTTTCATTTATCTTTAACTTTAATTCTGCCATGTTGCAGTTATGATTGAGTTGGAGGTACTTGAGGGTTTTTTTGTGTCATGATAAGAAGAGAACATTAAATACCTAGAACATTCAAAGACTTAAAGGTGTTGCAACTAGTTTTGCTTTGAGGAAAATCTTAACTTAAGGTGCTTTGTGCAACCGGCCTCTGACCCTTTATAGTCTATCCTCTGTTTTTACTTCTCCCAGTATCCCTGTTCTGGTCTGCTCTGTTGCTTCCTGTTCCTTCAGACGCCATTTTGTTTGTCTTTTCATCTGCTGAGCATCGGAGTTCTCCTGTAGCCCTGCAACACACGCCACAGACAGACTGTGCCCCATTTCCCCAAAAGCACAAAGCCTCAGTAATAATGTGTCACTGAAAAGCTTCAACCAGAATCTCATCCAACACAACAACCAAGATGCTGTGCATCTTCATCTGAAATATTCTATATTCCTTTGATTTCAGAATCCATACGAGACTGGTGCGATGCAGACACTACTGCTGCAGTGTTGACTTTACATGTCCGTGTTCCTGCCTGGTGTTTAGATAGCATCCAAGTGAGCATGCAGTGCCTGTCACACCATGTTCTGCGCACCACATTGTGACGTCTCTCGCATTCAGCCCATCTGCTTGTGATCGTTCTTAATGATTAGGATTTGAAGCTGAAGCTTTAGAGCTGGAGAGAGAGAGAGAATCATCACCACTCTCTATTTGTCATCCTGCCTAAATGATAAATGTCTAGTCTCTTATGAAATGCGACAGGCTGAGTAAAAATGAGAATCCTACAGAAAACATGTTTGCTGACGCTGGTCATGTTGCTGCAATGGCACACCCAGATCCACCGCCACTACCGAGGTGTCGCTACCATCTCTGCATCTGCAGCTCTCCTTCCTCGTTGAGACTCATTATCATATTCCAACACTCCAGCCAACATGTGTTATACATCTGTGATCTCTGATCCTGTCGTGTCCACGAAATTATCAAACCAGCACACTGCCATCTATGCTTGTCCAATATTGCCTGTTCTCTCTCTCTCACACGCAGTGTAGTGTTTTTTTTTTCTAAAAATTGATGCTCACAGAGTAATTGAAAAAGACTTAAATGACACAATAAGCCGTTTAGATACTGTTTATCTTCTCCATCACTTAAAAAACAAGAAGATGGTAAAAGGATACAGAACATTCTCTAATAATTATATTATAGATGTGAATACAAAGGGGGGCGGGGTCTCTGATTGGACAGTGACATCATCCATCTTTAAGAGCCAAGGACATTGGATGTAGCTGCTAGTGACTCATTTACAAGATCAATTTCTCAGGCTTCTTCACCTGCAGCCAGTCTCCAGTAATCCCCCCCCCCCCCCCCCCCCCCCCCCACACACACACACACACACACACCATGCATTTAACCCAATGAAAAACTCTTTTATTGTCTGTGTCAGATCCAAACCATCATCATCATCAGATCACACCATCACGCCATTTTTTTTTTTTTTTTTAAGATGATGGTCGATGCATCACTTTGCTATGATTTTATGTTCTAGTGTAGTTGTTACTGGATTTTGGAAATCATCAGATTTTGAGAGAATGTTGCTGACAGATGGAAAACACCACCTCATAAAGATGGAGGTGGTGTGAATATGACCTATTAAAAACAACATAACAAGGACTGAATAGTGTTGTTTTTTCAGAGAGATAAGAGTAGAGGTCAGACATACACAAACACGGAGTGGAAGACAGCAGGGGGTTGTGGGGTTGGGCGGGCAGAAATGGAAGGCTTAAGCTAAAATGAATCTGTATTTGATTTAAGCCTCTTACCCACCACCACCCACTCTGCTCCCTCTGCCTTCTGCAGCTGCCTTCAAAGAGTCAGAAAGCAGAAGTGGGCTGATAAACATATGAGTCCTGCATGGCAAAAGATGGGATGTGTTCTGGAAATTTGTGGTCTAGTTTTAAAACACGTGTGTTTCCTGACACACTAAGAACCCCTCACCCCCGTCTGTTATGTAAGATTTGTTGTCACGTTTGATTTTCAACACGTCGTTCAGCACGATGCTTGTTGTCACTGTATGTAAGTAAGCCGTGTTTTGTAAATGATTATCTGTTGCTGCCTTGATGACTTTTGATGTTCAATTTTAGCCCAAGAGGTTTTTCCTTTTGCCGGGCTGCCATTGTAAATAATGAATTGATCTGAACAACCAGCCTCGTTAAAGGTACAGTGTGTAGTTAGTTGGCGAGGTTGAAGATTGCAACCAACTGAGTACCACAACATCTAGGACAACCTACAGTTCAGCTATTCTGGGCTACTTTAGTAAAATGGTGGTGCAACCCGGCAGGTTCATGGAGGGAGATCTGCCCCCATTGTAGATAAAAAACATCTCAAACTAAGGGAATAAAAGCAAAACTCTTATTTTAATTCATTTTATACATATGAAAACATACTGTATACTGTTTTATATTAGATTCCATTTCTGCCGAACATGTTACTACTAGATGCTGATAAACCTGACAGACTGGACCTTTAAAGTTAAATAAAATACAAATATTGATTGATTTATTGATATTTAATACTATTGATGCAGAACTATGTCAGTCAGTTGGGTTTGGGGGAATTTTATCCTACTTGAATCCAGAATCAATGGGTCTTATCATAAGACCATCTTTTAACTCTTTTGATTAAAAATTGCTTTTGAAGAGAGTCGCCGAATTATTTTCTGTTGATTGACTATATGATTTATCATTTCTGCATCAGTGGAATCCATTCAGGTCTGACTTTCATCAATTTTAAGTGGAAACATCTTAAAATGTAAGAATGGAACATGAAGACTGATGTCCGAAACCAAAGCTCATATTTTGCCAGGTAGAAATATCTGTTTAGCTGAATCATAACTGAACATTTTGTATTCTCAAAATATGAGTTGAAGATAATTTTAATTATAACTTAATGATGATTGAAAACATTATGTGGTCAGTTTTGTATGAGTCCAGCATTTTAATTTTATTTATGCTGAAAAGTCATAGCATAGGTGGCTGGAGTTCATGTCTATACGTAAGCGTGCACTACAACATGGTTAAATGCCCTCGACATGCACTAAGATGCCCTCTTAAGTGACAAAATATGCATTAAGTGACCTCTTCAGTGACAAAACATATATTTAAGTGTCTTTTTAAGTGACAAAACCCACACTAAAGTGCCCTCTTCAGTGATAAATGTGTAGTATAGTGCCTTCTTGAGTGGAAAAAATATACTGTATGTGGCTTTTTTCCCTCTTCACCCCTGCCCTTCTGTGCACACCACTGTTTCTATACAAATATTCTGCAAGATGAAGCTTTGATGTAAAAATGGAGCAAAAAGTGATCTTTTATTTGTATTGATTACTATCACAACATCTTTTATAAATTCATTGATTGGGGAACAGTACTGTTTGCAGTGAATTTCCAGTAGAGAGAGTGTTCCATCAGTACTGGAGGAATTATAGCCTTTATACATTTTTGGTGCCCTTTCAGGGATTATGTTGCCTAGTGTTCGGGTTATGTAAGGCAGATTTACTGTACTACACCATTACACCACCAGTGGCTTCACCCATGAATCAGTGACAAAAAAAAAACACACAAAGACAACACACAAACACACACACACACACACACACATGAGCAGTGAGGAAACCCATGGATACACAGACCTATTTGTAGATTTCTCCACATGCTCCACACACTAACAAACATGGTAAACTTGTTTCCATTTTCATTTTTCATTAATGACCTTCCTCTAATTTGTTATCATACATCAGTTCGGCTATATGCAGACAATGCCATGAGCTATATCTCTAAATCTAAAATTTCAAAATACAAAATTCCCTAAATCAAACTTCCATATCATACAAAACTGACTCTCATCCAATAGACTGCAACTCAATAAAACCAAATCTTATTCCATGGTCTTTAGGACTAAACATAACCTAAAAAATGAAATCTAATAATATCATGTAACAACTGTACAAACCTGCATAGAGTTGAGCAATTCAAATATTTAGGATTATGGCTTGACTCAGACCTTACTTTCAAACCCCACATTGACCAAAATTAGAGGAAAATCAGCTTTGATATCAGTGTTTTGTTTCAATCCAACAACTCTTTTACACTTAATAGTCAAATAACTTCTTTTATATATATATATATATATATATATATATATATATATATATATATATATATATATATATATATATTTGGTTATAGTTTATTTTTAAATGCATACATTGCAACTATCCTACTTATTTCCAACAGTTCCATATTCCTCAATATATCAATTAAGTCACTTAGTCTTAATACTGCTTCTCCATTCCTTCAGTGAACAAAACAGTTGGTAAAAGTTCAGTTCATGTTTAAAGCTCCATCAGATTGGACTAATCTCCCTATAAACATCTGTTCATTGACTACTTCTCATATGTATAAATGTGTTTTGTCTTCTTATTTTGAGTTAAAGGGCACATGTTTTCGATGATGTTTTATCAATATTATCTACAGCACATTATAATCTTAAGACTACTACTATGGCCATTTGTGGCCATATTGGTGCACTCATTTTGTACTTTTGTTTTCGGTTGTGTTGACATTTGTGTATTTTTTGGTTTGGTTTGGTTTGTTTTTGTTGTTATAGGTCTGTAGATTGTTGATTGTGGTTTGTCTTAGGTCTACTAGGACCCCTTTTAAACAAGAGGATTCCTCTCAAGGGTAAAATGTTTGAATGAAAAAACACACAGAACTATCAATAAACAATAAACTGACCAATCCCTCCTCTTTCAATAACGGAGTAAATGCAGGCAGCTGTTCTTCACATTTATTCTGTGATCTGAGACTTGAGGTGAGTGACACTGTGTAAACTATATAAACTAAAATATTATAATTGGAATATTTCAAACAGTGGAACTAATGGATTGATCACAAACAATATTTAAGAGAGTTTTGATTGGATCAAATTTTCTGTTTGATTTATTTTATTTCTATTATTTGTGTTTTATTATTGTTTGTTTTTTCCTTGTTTCTTAGATGAATAGATGGATATAATCTCTGCTACTCTTACAGTACTGTGCACATATATCCGTTATTACTGCTATGAATTATGAACAGCATGCTGCTCAGCTGTTTGCCAGCACTGTTAATTCAATATATTGACTTGGTGATGTGCACTGAGGTCACTGGTAGGTAGTCATGCCAAAGATCAGGTCTATTGATTGGCTATGATCTGCCCATGAGCTGAAGCTGCAGTATGTAACTAAATCCCATATAAAGTGCTTGTTGTTGTTGAAAATAAAATCCTCTGGGACTTGGCCTGCTAATGTGATTGCATTCTGCAGGACAACATGGGACAGGTGGAAGCGAGGGACAATGAAATGTTCTGGTATTAGTGCAGAGAGCCTCAACCATCCTGCTCAAATTAAATAAACTATATATATATATACACACACATATATATATAGGCAATCACATTTAAAGCAGAAATACAATAAAAACTGATACATTTACCGTTTTACCTTGTGAGTAAAAGTATCAGTACACTATAAAGTAGCATCAGAGAAATACTCAAATCAAGTACCTGGAAGAGTCATTTAATTGAGTAAATGTACCGAGTTATTTTCCAAAAAATTAAGATATTCATATAAATGCCTGCAGACAAAAATCACAATATGAATATTGCAGCAGCCTTCTCGCAATTCTAAATCAGGCAAAGTTGTGGCAGCACCACACGTCTTCAGCTCACAGCTTTTTTTTTACTGTAGCATTATCACTGATTTATCACGAGTCATTGATTCCTGGTAACTTCCAGTAGGATCACGCTCACAATTTCACTCAAGCAAACGATACAGGAGCAGAATCATCACGTTGTGTGTCACAGAGGTCAGATGAGAAGCGTTTTGGAAAAACAGTAGGTGGAGATTTCAGGGGGGGGAAGCAGAGGGGGAAGCCCCACGCTATTTAGAACACATGCAATTCAGCATGTTCAGCACTCAAAGCACTTTTATTTTGAAAAATTAAATCTATATGCGCGTTGACTCAGCAGAGAGAATATTAAATGAAAAAAGTTGATTTACAGGACAATAAATATTTGAAAGCGACACAGAATGAGAGCCTGACTGCATGATATGAATGGTGACCTGCGTCTGAAAGTTGTGGTCTACTTCACACCTAAATAAAGACATTTCCACCATAAATTTATGCAGAAGAGGTTCAACCGGTGCATAAAAAGTCACGGGAATGCAATAAATCCCGTGGGGAAGGACATGAAGACCCCTCCCTGTCCTTGGAAATAACACCGGTGGGACTTTAAATCCTTGTTCAGTAAAATGCCCTTCCTCTGCTTTGCTTTGCCTGTGCCGGACTCAACAGGGCGTGGGCCTCACACACAGAGAATGCGCAAGCAAGGCGGCTGACTGTCACCACGGCTGAGGATCAGTCATCTACCCCCTCTAATAGCATTTATTCTTCATGCTGCTTCAGAAAATTGTTAAGCAGCTGGCCCTTAAAAAAAAATACAGTTACAGTCAGCTCCAACATCATCATCATCAGCAGCAGCAGCAGCAGCAGCAGCAGCAGCAGCAGCCTGTTCAGCTGCAGCACCAACAGGCAGCATGAGGCCTGGCAGCTTGTTCAGACACCTCACTACCCCCTGGATAACAAGTGTGTGCGTTTTACTGCAGTCACCCAAACACTGCTTTATATCTGGCCTGTAGTGGCCTTTTCCTTTCTTTCATAAACCGTGCGCATCAGCCCCTCTCCTCCTCCTCCTCCTCCCTCCCTCCCCGCTCCTCCTCAGAAGCATCTTACCTGCAGCCGGGGGGAGAGAGGGAATGGGAAAGTGGATAAGGAAAACATCTCAGCCCTGTCCGCCATCTTCTTCCACAAATGACTCAGAGCGACTGCAGAAAATCACGCAGGCGCGCAAGTCCATTCACCGCACAACCACAGGACGGAGGACGGAGGCTTCTGTCTCTCTCTCTCCCCGGCCCCGCAGATCAGATTCAGACCAGCCCCTCCTGGCCGCGAGTCCTTCAATCAGACGAGCCTGCTCAGCACCATCAAATCTACAGTCAACCATCCATACAAGCAGGGAGGAGGAGGAGGGGAGGGGGAGGAGGGGGCGTCAGGGCTGGATTTATCCGCACAGAGAGCGCACTGCGCCGCAGGAATTAAAACGCGATCCGGTTCACCCCGCGATACATCCACGCCGCAGCCACCGCTTTCTTTTCCTCGCCAAATGTCTGCTGCTGTGATGCTGCCTGTGACGGATACGGGCCAGCAGTGCGGAGACAGGCGGAGACTGAGGAGGAGGAGGAAGAGGAGGAGGAGGAGGAGGGGAGGAGGAGGAAGTGTGTGCGTGTGTGTGTGTGTGTGTGTGTGTGTGGGGGGGGGGGGGGGGGGGGGGGGGTGACGGTATAACGTCAGCGTGTTACCGTATGCGCTGCTCTGCTGAGTGGAAGCACAACACTGTAAAAGAAGAAATCTTATAAATAGCTTGTTTTGGGAACAATTAGTGCAATTTTCCAATCTTGTTTTCTTAAAACAAGATTTACTTAAAAAATAAACAAATAATAATAATAATAAAGTGTCCAAAATATTAGATAAAGTAAAAAAAAAACATCAATAGGTCAAACAGTTTACACTTGTTTTCTTTAAATTGACCGAAATCAAGAAAATAAACTTGAATAAATAAATAAGCAAGATAATTCTACTCCATATTAAGAGTTATTGTAGCAAATACAAGATATTTTCGCTTGGTGAGTTTCATTTTTTTGCAGTGAAGCAGGCTCCACGCAGCAAAACAAAGGCTATAAACACTAAGTGCTCGTGTTGACATGACAGAATGAAAAATATGCTGCTGCCACACAAAACCCGGCTTCCAAAGTAAAGTCCGGGATCACTAGAGGCCTTTGAGGGGGGGGATCCAGTGGTTTCCCGGAAGGAGTGACGCCTTTCACTTATTCAAGTCTCAAGTCTGTTTTACAAAATATTTTAAGTGCAAATTTGACTTTTTCACATATAAACTGACAATGAGCACATACCCCGTTTGACCCTTTATTATTTTAATTGTGTATATCGTGTTTATCACAGGTACTCCCATGTCTCCCATGTTGAGGTTCATTGTTAATTATCAACTCCTTATCAGCTGCTTGATAAGGAATCAATGATTAGAATCAGGCTTAAGGAGGAGATTCCTAAAACACCGACAGCTCTGCAGGAGCTGGATCGGTGACCCCTGGTCTAGTGTCACCTAGCTCTCCGTTCCTTTGTTTCCGGCGCCCTGATTCTGCCGTTTCGTGTTTGCAACAGGCAGAATCAGGGCGTTTTTCTTCTTGCCTGCCACTTCTCTGGATTCGTTTGCTTGATTACCTGCTTCCACCTCTGCTTGTTCCATTAAACGACCGATTTCTGCCTCCAAACTCTCCCTTGTGACGTGCTGTCGGGTTCCTGCCTGCCACTTCATGTGTTGTCATACAGCGTTGCCTTCTCATGGGATTTTCAGTTGGGATGCGCTTGATTGCGAAATTCTGGGCTGATACTGAAATACAAAAAAAAAACAAAAAAACAATATTTTTCTTTTTGTGCTACATTTTGTGCCAGGTAAACAAACAAACAAAGAAAACTTCCTTTTAAAAAGTAATTAATTTAATTGTTTTAAAGTCTTTATCACTCTATCTTTGAATTATTTGAATCATACAAATTTAACTTTTGGTGATGACTGAGTTCATCGTACAACACAAACTCTTTCATAAACCATAATTAAGTGTAACGGTAGCCGTGTCCCCCTTTTTATTTTGACACACAATGTCAAATGCAATTCAATGTATTTCTGTTACCTATTTAATGTCATACTCTTACTTTTCTGTTCAAATACATTGTTTCCATCCTATGCACACTTCAGTTTTTCCTTATATGATGTGAGGATCTAAGGACAGGGGATTGGGTTGTACAAACTGAAAAGCCCATTGGGGCGAATCTGTGATTTGTGATTTAGGTCTATACAAATAAAATTTACTTGACTTGAACATGTGTCTGCCGTTTAGTCCTCATTTCTTTAAGATGATGAAAGATGTGTAACTTATTATTCCTGTGTATCACTAAATCAGTGAGCCACACCTTTAGACTCGCTGAACAGGCTCAATGGGGAGCTGTTCATCGCATGTGGTGCTGAAATCGTGCACCTTGCTGAGCTGCAGTGTTCCGTTTGTACCACACTGGGGCAGCAAGTCTCACTCACACTGGAATGTAAAATTACTCTATTACAAAGTCCTGCATGAAAGTAAAAGTGTATTATTAGTCTGATGATGTTAATGTATTTAATAAAATGTTCTAAGTTTTTTTTTTTAATTTTGGTAAAATATTAGATCAATTAAACATTTATTGAAACTAAATCATGTAAGAATTTCACAAGGAAACTTTAGTGAGGGACAAATTACCTAACTACAGTAATTGAATAAATGTACTTAGTTACTTCCCACCATTGCCTTTAGAGTAAGCCCATTATTAGTTAAATGACAAGGTTAATATAGTTATTGATGTAACAAACAGGAATATAAGGAAAAACTCACCCAGTGCTACTTGACATTTAGTCTTTCTGTTTTTATTTTTACAAATTTGTAATGTTACTTCTCTAATTTTCTACTACACATTCAGAGTCTACTGTTTACGAGAAAAATAGGGAATTGTTATGTTTTCAATGAAGGTCCTACCCTATAATGTCACAAAGCTTTAAACATATCAAACAACAAATGGGAGGATTTACCATCTATGCACTGGGTGACCCATGTGAGACATATTCATATCATTACGTGGTGGGCAAGGCAAAATAAGTTACTAAAGTACTTTGGTTTTCTGACATGTAGTTCTTTGATAAGTTATCTTTTACCTGGATTTGATGAAGTAAATGATATGTCTTTTCTTGTTTAAACTGAAGCAATAACAAGAAGTATGAGCAAGACAATGATAACATGCAGACAATCATTAACCAATGAGAATGTTTATTTTGGTGATCATAGCTATGGCAGGATAATGATTTAGGCCTCCACGTTGGCTTGCTTCTCGAAGATAGGGATCGGACCCACGGTGACTTGACCTTCCCAAACAATGGCTAAAGAAAGACAGACGACACGTGTTATAGTATAACCACAACACAGTCAGGTTTTCATTAACAAGTTAAATTGTCATTATGGTAACAAAACATCAACTAATTGTCTAATGTTGGCTGTTCACTTTTCCTAATAAATTATCAAATACTTCAAGTAATTCCTATTGAGGTTGCAGACTTACCACTGTCTGACACATCACGGATCTTCCTTCCTCCTCCACCTCCGAGACCAGCTGTGTGGCCATAAACACCGCCACCTCCGACACCTCCGCCATAGATACCAGCTGTGTAACTACCCCCAGCAGCACCACCAGCACCACCGGACTGGACCTGAACGGCCTTTTTAGGGTCCTTCTTGAATCCTTTTTTGAAAAACCCTCCAGAACCTGCTCCAGCTCCACCAGCTCCACCAGCTCCACCTAAGTGACCAGCTGTGACGTCATAGCCACCTCGACCTGCACCAACACCAACACCAACACCAGCACCAGCTTGGTTAGCACCCTGCTGCACCTGTGTACCATAATCGGCCCATTCAGTCTTCTGTCCACCATGACCGCTACCATGACCGCCACCATGACCGCCAACACTACCAACACCAGGGGTAGAAGGTAAGCCAGAAGTCTCACAGGTTCCACAGGCGGCATCAGCTCCGCTAGCCTCCCTCCACCTTGGAAGAAAGAAAGAAAGGTGAAAGTATTAAATAACATTTTAATTCTCCAGGCACACTTTTTATTATCATACATGTGCACACGCCGTCTCACCCATTCACATAGGAACAAGCTCTGTGTTCACCATCAGCGCCGTAGGCGGTAGATGTTGCTTTCAAGTGGCAGGTAATGTAGAGCTAGAGGGATAATAGAGTTGTGATTATTAACAAATATAAACTCCATTTGTTTTATAGATGAAAACATTAAATTAATCTTGCAGGTGCTGACCACTCCACTGTCAGAATTCTGGAACATAAAGGCCTCCAACTGGAAAGCAAGCTTGTTCATTTCAGTGCGACCCATGAATCTAGAGGCAGAGCCTGTGACCCTGGAGTCAATAAAACACCTGTAAACAGAAAAAGATATACAGTATTAGGAGATGGACAAACACACGTAAGTGTATTTTAGTAAGTGTGTGATCATCTATACAGAGTAACCTTCATTAACTCATTAAACTACCTCACCCATGGTTCTCAATGAAGCCATATCTGGGGCTGGAATTTGGGTCACTTGTCAGAGTGGCTACACAGCTGTCCACGTAAACAACCAGGGGCACGTGGAAGTACTGTTTGACAGTAGCCTCAATGTTAATCATGTCTCCCAGGAAATAATGGAAGCTTGGCCTCTCATACTGCCAGTCATCTGCAGAGTGAAAATAGTAACATTTTAAAAAATATATATTTTAAATACACGCATAAAAATGTTTTTTTGTTGTTGTTGTTGCTCATTTACCAGTCCTGAGTGTCAGAGTGAAGTACAAGAATTCTTCTACAAAACGAGCTGCAGAATATGGGATCCACAATGGGTCAATTTGTAGGCTGCTCACGTTGTGCTTCCTAAATGAAGAAACATGATCCGTTAGAATGTAGAAAATTAATGTAACCTTTAAAATAATCTACAGCTGAAATGGGCGTATCAATGATCATTGAATATTGATCAATGATCAATGTTCAATGACAAATGCAATGAATTACAAAGCATTGTAGGATTTTGATGTTAGCTTGTATTCCATTGGTTTATAACCACATCTCCCAGTGTCAGTCTACATACCTTGGGTAGTGGCATTCCACATATACAGCCGCTTGTCTGGTCCTCACCACACCAGAACCACCAAGAGAGTTGGGGTTGTAGTTCATAGTGAAGGTATAGATCAGGGATGTGTCTGTCATCTGGCAAAGAATTAAAGAAATATTAGTCCAAACAAATAACACCATACATGCACACATTTTCATAGTTATTCAAATTAAAATTCATAATTTATCTACTCAAGTTTTTTTTTTTTTGCAACTGGCTTATGCTTACCGTCAATACACTGCCACACTCATGCAGTTGAGCTTGGTAAAACACCACAAGAGCATTATTGTCCTCGCCCACAGCAGGGCAGTTTCCCAGGGTAAGGTCAGCAGGGTTGATGTATTGTCCTGACCCAAACATGTCTTTCTTGACTTCCACATTAATAACGTGATCCAGGCATTCGATAGCAATAGTTGAAGCAGGAACAGGTTGCCTCACTTCAAAAGGTACTTCGACTTTGGGGTCAGGTGGAGGATCTGCTGGGTAGGTCCACTGGATTGGCGCCTCAAATGACTGTTTTGACTGTTGGGGCACATGAGAGATTTTTTGCTTTTGTTCTGGTTGCCCTGGCTTCTGCCTCTGAGCATCACAGAAGCTGCCACACAGCGTCAGTGCCACAAGGCACACAGCAGTCCACCGAATCATCATGGCCTCACAACAACGAGTGGTCTCGTTAGGTGCTGTGAGGAAGATGAAAATGTGCACCTACTTTTATAGCCCACTTACTTCCATGATATCCCCATCCCCATCCCATCCCATCCCGTCAGACCTGATAGGCTTAAATCTCAGCCAATGAAATGATTGCAGCTGTTGACCAAAAGCTGTGATAGCATGAAGGCTAGAGATCTAGTGATGCATCTTCATTTGGGTTTAGATTATTCATTCTATTAATGCATTATCATGACTATTATCATGACTATGCTTCTTCAATTATGACAACGCAAAGATTTTCTTTCTTCAAGCAATTTCTAAAAGTTAGAAATACTCAGAAAACCTGGATCACCAATGTTTGTGTTATGTAGGTCAGGACTACCTAACTTCAGCATGACAAATTCTCTTTTGCCAAAGTACATTTTGCAAAGGGCTGAAAATCAATGTGGGTCAAACTGAATTTAACCGTGACTCAGAGGCCCTTCACCCCTTGGATATGAAAATGTAAAAGAATGGTTTGTTTGTTGAAGACTCTAACTGCTCTAACTGTTTGTTAATTAACTGACATGTAACTGAAAACTAAATGCTTTTACTGTTCTTTAATGTATCAGTTCACCTAAAATAAAAAAAAAAAAACATTTTATCACTTGACCTTTAGTAGTGTCAAGTCATTTACATGTTTTCAATTTCATTTGTCTGGGATTTGTGGGTTTGATATGAAGTATGTCATGCTCTCTGTAATGACAAATTCTGTTAAAAATGTAATAAACGGCAGTGTCATCACTGAAGAATCGATGCCCCTGTCGCTCTGAATAATCAGTCCTTTGTGTGAATAGAATTTATTGGAACTACGGTGCTTTCCACTAAGGAAAGTCTCTCATGAAAACTGATATGTGTATTTTCTAACAATGGCAACAGTTTTTCACTGGCTTGCCCAAGACCATCAGAATTCCATGTACCTTGATTGCATTGGGGTAGAGGCATATATCTCAGACAGATATCTGAAAACCATTAGATGTAAGAGAAAAAATGTTTGTTGTAATTTAATTTAATTTAATAAAGGAAGTAGAAAACAAACTAGACTACGAGACTTACAAAGTGCTAAACTGTGATGAGAGGACTTGTGCTCAGGACGACAGATATGACACACTGGCACACGACAAAGGGAGACACAGACTATAAATATACACGGAGAGAAATTGGGAACAGGCGGACACAATCAGGAATCGGGGGGACAATCAGACCGGCGACACAAGAGGAAGGGCAAGTGGCCTGAAACAATTTTTGGAGAGTGAATTTCAAAAATAATATTACAAAACAAACATGGAGACAGGACAAAAAAACTCAACTTGACATACAGTGTGACAGTATATAGACTATATATGTATAGGTGTGAGGGCAACACAGTGGTGCAGGGGTTAGCGCTGTTGCCTCACAGCCAGAAGTTTGCAGGTTCAAGACCTCCTTGGTCCGGGGACCTTTCTGTGTGGAGTTTGCTTGTTCTCCCCATGTCTATGTGGGTTTTCACTGCGTTCATGGCTTCCTCCCACAGTCCAAAGAGTTGATTGGTGACTCTAAACTGACCATAGGTATGAATGGTGCGTGTGCTGGCAATCATCTGGGGTGTATCCCTGCCTCTCGCTGTAATGTGCTGTGATTGGCTCCAGCAGGCACCTGTGACCCTAATGAGGAATAAGCAGGTGTAGAAGATGACTGAATGTTTCAATTATTTATTTATTTTAATTAATTACATTTTTCGATTTTCTTTTTCTTTTTCCTTAGCTGTCTTTGTTATGTCTATCACTGGACACATAAAGAAAGAGATAAAATAATATTGCAAGAGTAAATTGTGAATATTCTATATTAATTGATGAATGGTTTTCAATAAAAAAGAAAAAAGTATAAATGATGATGCAATAATTCTGTAATCAAAGCCTGTGTGGCATTGGGAATACAAGACTTATTATTCAGCTTAAAGTGTAGTGGATTTTCAGGTATTTGCAGTCATGTTTAGCCTTTGTCTGCACAGCACTGTCTAATACATTACATATATTACGTTTTGTGACTTTTACAATTGTGGAGAGTTGTGATTTGTTCCTTGAACTGAATGTGGAAGAATGGCATGGTATTTGTTTTGTCAAATCTTGCACGATACATTGTGACCTGCACTGTGTAGGTCATAGAGACCCCATGAAGGTTTGTGTTTTGAAATTGTGCAAACAATTTGATCGATTTGGGGTCAATTATCATCATTTAGTGGGCTCTCTGTAGAAAACATGGTGTAGATACCAACCAATAGATATTCAGGTGTACATTGTAGTATGTTTTCTATCCTATAATGTATGCTGTTAGTATCCACTGATGCACTGATGAGATTATTGTAATATTGGTTTGGAGGTTTGGAGTATACCTCTTGACGTTATCTCTGATCTGATCACTGCCGACAGACCAACCAGAACTGAGGCATTTGACTGACAGTTGTGGGCAGCAAATAGGATGTGAGATATCAACAAGTCAGCATAGCCTGTACCTTTATAAAAGTCAGCTTACTTTCACAGGTTTTTCACAGCATCTGGTGTTGGTTTCTTTGTGCTGTGCAACCATGGCAATGAAAGTGATTTGTGGTTGTCTTGTGGCACTTGCCCTGCTTGTCTGCCTGACTGAGGCGCAGTTTCAAAAGACTAAGTCTCAGGTCCAGGTCGTACAACCCAAGACGCCCCCGAGGGTTACACCTCCTAAAAAGCAACGACCGGTTCCTCAGCCGTATACAGGGAAGATCCTTAAGCAGGTACAAGGGGGTCAGCTTCCCAGGGACATGGGGAAACAGGTGACTCAGGAGGTAGGAGTAACTCAGACAGGGAAGCAGATACACACTCAGGATCCTAAAAGGACAACTCCGACGATCAAGCAGACTAAATTGCCCTCAGATACATTTCAAACTTGTGAAGTAGAAGATCGTCTGAAGATAAAGTGTGGCCTCCCAGGCATCGGTGCTTTAGAATGTGATGCAATAGGCTGCTGCTATGATGGACACACATGCTTTTATGGAAAATACGGTAAGCATTTCTCTAATCCTCACAAAAATGATTGTTGCAATGCAAACTGTAAATTCAAGTTAAATTGATAGTTTATTAATTGCATACTATATTTGACACTTTATATTTGACACACTGGTCTTTGCTTTCTGACTTTTTCTTTTTAGTGACTCTTCAGTGCACCAAGCAGGCCGATATGATTGTGGTGGTGGCCAGAGACGCCACCTTGCCTAACATCGACTTGGAATCCCTCTACTTTTATGAAACTGGTTCTAACTGCAACCCAGTTGCTGCCTCTTCAGCTTTTGCCATCTACCAATTCCATGTCACCGAATGTGGCACTGTCATGACGGTGAGGGTTGTGACTTGTATCATATTTTAATTACATATGTGTTCATTTTAGTCAGGCAGTAAACACTGAAATACTGCCAACTTACTGCAGGAGGAGCCCGGCGCTATAATCTATGAGAACAGGCTGATCTCCTCATTTGAAGTCTCTATGGGAAAGCTTGGAACCATTACCAGAGACAGCCACTTTGAGTATGTTTTGCTTTTTTTTTTTTTTTTTACCAAAGTAATCATTACATTTTAAGATACAGACTGGGCTTTCAAGGTTATGGTCAAGCTAAACTTTAATGGTCATCAAAATTCACTATATACATGCACACAACACATAGGTATACTATTCTTAAAGTATTAGTAGTACTATAATCCATATACAAGAGAAATATGAACCAAAAAAGTTTTGATCAATCATTGTGCAATCTAATTGACATAGGCACAAATGATTTACTTGTACCTAGTTGTTATGCTGACTTGACTTCTTATGAATTTTGGATGAGTAAGATAATTGAGGATCTGATCTGCCTTTTTTTAAAAGAAGCACATTGTCAGCTGAGCTGCAAACAACCCCAATGATCCTGGTGGCTGTCTTGCTCCTGTGCTGTAGCTTGGCATGATCTTGAACACACATAATTCTGACAGATGCAGAGATTTGGCTCAGTTCTATGGAATATTTGGAGAATGCAACTGCCTATTCAAAATTTATTCAGTTCATTGTGACTTTATTGTGGTATTTTTCAAATCAAACCTCACTCAAATGACTTCATGTCAGACTGAGGAAAATCTTATTTTTTTTGCAGGGCAAGTCTCCAGTGTAAATATATTGGCACCTCAGTTGAGGCTCTGGTCATTGAAGTTAAACAGGATCTTCCACCGCTCCCAGTTGCAGCTCCTGGACCACTCAGCGTGGAGCTCAGGCTGGGCAACGGAATTTGTACAGCCAAGGGTTGTAACGAATGTGAGTGTGAGGAAGGTACTTTGTGCAGTAAATCTCTTTTTGCAGTGACAATGTAACCCACCAATTTCTCTGTTTTTGCAGTGGAGGTGGCTTACAACAGCTATTACTTGGACACTGATTACCCTATCACCAAGGTGCTCAGGGAACCTGTGTATGTTGAGGTCCGTATGCTGTACAGGACAGATCCCAACATTGTCTTGACTCTCGGAAGATGCTGGGCAACTGCTGACCCCTATCCTCATAGCCTTCCCCAGTGGGACTTGCTGATTGATGGGTAAGAATAAGTACTGGTCTGACTTGAGAGGTGAATACATATGAGCCTTTTAGTTCTAAGGACCTACTCAGTACCTCTTGTACCCTCTCTCCTCTTTTCTCAGGTGCCCCTACCAGGAGGATCGCTACCTGACAGCCCTGGTTCCTGTGGAAGCCTCAACAACAGTTATGTTCCCAACCCACTACAGGCGTTTCGTTTTCAAGATGTTCACTTTTGTAGGTAGTGGAGGAAGCGATCAGACCAAGGGGGGATTGGATCAGAAGATCAAAACCAATCCTAATCAGAAGGGAGGGCTTGACCCATCTGTTCACGTTCCTCTCCATAACAAGGTACAGAATGAAACCTTTGTTTTTTACATTATTTTCAACATCACCTTCTGAATATTTGCTAACATTAGACTTATTTTCGACCAGATTACTATCCACTGTGATGCAGCTGTGTGCGTGCCGTCAATGGGACATAGTTGTGAGCCCAGATGCTTCAGAAAGAGTAAGTAATATAGTGCTTCATATTTTACTGAAATTAGTAGAGTAAGTTAAATGGCTAATGTTTGTGCTATGAACATCAGAAAATTTCATAGCTGAAGATCATAGTTGACATCTGACATTATCTAACATCTTATTTAACCTTAAGTATGCGTCTGATTGACTGATATCTTGTATTGTACACAGGGAGAGATCTTTCTGGCATTGAAGATACATCTGATCTTCCTGAGAGTGTTGTGGTTAGCAGTCCAGAGATCACCTTCGTTAGCCCAAGTTCCGCTTGAATACTTGGGAAACATGATCCGGACATGTCGTTCTCAACATAAAATCTGATTGAGTTTAAAATAAATCTTCAAGTGAATAAACCTGTTGTCTGATCTCATTAATTAATCATACTCAAATCACCAGTCAGTTCCAGATCACGGTGTAGGTTTGTGTACGGACATATCCGTACCAATATCAAGGTGTTGCTGAATTGTCTCTACCAATATTTTTACCAATCTTAAACAATCCTGGCACTTTATCTTTCGACGTTAATGATAAAACCCTGCAGAGATGTCAGGTTTGTGTGCTATTATGATATAATTTGATATAATATTAATTTTAAGGCCTAGGTTAGGTGGTGTAACCTAATGTGTGATGGTTGTTTGACATTTATTATTGATAACTAAACACATTTCCTGTTGGTTAAAATACCTCTATTGTTTTTTTATAGAAAATCCAAAGTGTCAACTGCTGTTTTCGCCCGAGTTTACAGTTGACATATAAGCATATACATATTAACACATATTATTTAGAAAATATCATATAAATAAATGCATTAACAATTATTATTATTATAAATCACATGCAATACACTTATGTATTAAAATGTAGTACTACATCAATACAAAGTATCCAATATTGATCCCACATTGAAGAACTACAACAATAAAACATATTGTTATTGTACATGTATTTGTTCGTGAATTAAAACATTCTTTTCTCATGTGATATTATCCCTGCTGAGGCAACACACATACAGGGATGCTTTACATCACTTTACATCATATTTATTAATTTCACCTGGTCAGGCACTCACAGTGCGCGCACACACACACACACACACACACACACAATTGCACAGTATTTATTGTTATTATCTTAACATCCCCATTGTGGGTTTTTTTAAAAGGTCCTCCACTTGTTTCATGTTTTTATTTAGGGAGGGAACAAGTGCATGTTCTAAATATTGAGAAGGGCGTGTGTGTCTGCTGAACACTGATTCGACTGATCATTGGACGTTGAAGACGCCAGTTTGGCCGAGTCCAATGTCTGCGTAGCTGCAGTGCGCAGGCGCGGAAGTGGAGAACCAGGCTCCTGCATCATCTGTAACTTTAATGGTCTCTCTTAGCCGACTCAGACTTTCCAGCTATGTTTGGCTCTTCCGGCTAAGAAGCTTTACCGGCGAGCTGCCAGTGTGTCCCTCCCTCCGCTTCAGACCGACTCTTCACACCGGTCTTCCGTTACTCTTCGCCCGGAACCTCACGATGCAGTCGGGTTGCAGCAGCGAGGAGGACCGAGCGGAGCTTCTCGTCGCAGGTCGTCCGCTGGAAAAGAAACTAGGAGGAAGCAGCCTGTTCGTCTACGAGAGAAACTCGAGGACTCCGAGTCCTCTGCTCGGTGCCAACTTCGACGACGACTCCGAGGCGGAGTCCTTCCGGGATGGGAGAACCGAGGAGGTGGACCGGGACACACGGGGCAGGGCGTTCGCCTGGTGCCGAGACTTTCTGTCCGGGTCGTGGAAGACCATCGAGGAGGAGGATTTCCAAATCAGCATCGTCAGGTGAAAACGACGTTGTATTTCCCTCAAGCTCTTACTCTTAAAAAGGATTGGCAACTAAATAGACTTAAATTATCTAAAGTGAAAGTACTTGTTATGAAATATGGTCCGGTTTAGTTGTGTATATTTATTATAAGTAATTAATTTTAATACTCATTATTAAACTGCATGATAATGTTATGAAGGTGAATCTAATGTTATATTGCTGGGATGCAGCTGAAGATAAAGAATATATATTCTATAAAATACTGATCAGAAAAGTAGCCTGCAACTAAAGCTGTCAATGAATGTAGAGAAGTAAAAAGTTTAATATTTCTCTGTTGCAGCTATGTAGTGTAGCTGCAACTAACTAGTTGATTAATTTGTCATTATCAAAATGTTAAGTTGTTTGGTTCATGAAATGGTTACATAAAATGTTGATCAGTTTCCCAAAGCTGAAGATTCAACCTAAAACATTCAGACCAACAGTCCACAACTACACAACTTACTATTATAGAAGACTAAAGAAACCAGAAAATAATCAGATTTGTTTTGCCCAATCTACATCCCTTAAATGTCAGTCAGTCAGTCATTTTCTATACCTGCTTATTCCTCATTAGGGTCGCAGGGGTCTGCTGGAGCCAATCCCAGCGCGTTATGGCAAGAGGCAGGGATACACCCCAGATGGTCGCCAGCCAATCGTGGGGCACACACACCATTCACTCACACACTCACACCTACGGGCAATTTAGAGTCTCCAATTAACCTCAGAATGTTTTTGGACTGTGGGAGGAAGCCGGAGAACCCGGTGAAAACCCACTCAGACACAGGGAGAACATGCAAACTCCACACAGAAAGGTCCCAGACCCAGGACCAAGGAGGTCTTGAACCTGCGACCTTCTTGCTGTGAGGCAACAGCGCTAACCCCTGCGCTACCGTGTCGCCCCATCCCTTAAATGTGATAATTAAATTTGTAGAAGACACAACTGATTTTTATCAACAAGCTTTCTGTTTAAACAGTTTCTGCCTTAACTAACCTAAACCCTATTTTCCCGTCTTTCAGTGTCTATTAGAGTGATCTGAGCAGAAATTTCCAAATTTGGTCCAGTATTGAGCAAAAACCAGCAGCCCACCTCACAGCTGATGTGCCTTAATGGAAGCAGATGGGACATGCTCAAGATTTTTTTAGTGTAAATATTCATTACAAACCGTGACATCCACTCAAATTGTCAAAAAACTAAGACTGTGCAAATAATCATCCAAATTAAACATAGCTTGTCGACACTAAACCCGTTTTGTATTGCTTGAACTTTGCTAATACTCTGGTTGTTGTCATAAATAGAGGAGGTCAAGGAATTCTGAGTAAAATCTGCTTGTGGTTTTCTGCGAAATAATCTTTATGGCTTTATCTTAAGAGGCGACGTTAACTTCAGATATTAATAACACTGCTGCTGGTCTTCTGTTTTTCAGTGGCGGACTGAGTAACCTGCTGTACCTTTGTAGTCTACCTGACCATGTGCAATGTGAAGGAGAGGAACCTCGCCAGGTGCTCCTCAGGATCTATGGTGCCATCCTGCAGGTTGGTCTGTTATTATAGTTGGTCTTGTAGCATGGCGGCCGATGTTCTACACGTAAAAGCATGATAAAAAACTATAAATGTCATTAAACTGTGTCACAGGGTGTCGACTCTCTGGTGTTGGAGAGTGTCATGTTTGCGATCCTGGCTGAACGAACTTTAGGGCCCAAACTTTACGGAATCTTCCCAGATGGACGCTTGGAACAATATCTGCCGGTATGACGTTCGCACAGGCAAAACACAAACTGAGTGGTTTAAAAAAAACAAAAACAGGGGGGTCACGGGGGTCTGCTGGACTCAATCCCAGCGTAATTGGGGTGAGAAGTAGGGATTAATAAAATAACAAAATAATAATAATATATAACATCGTATTGTTGGGCTTTGTGTTTCAGTTATTTTCCTTTAGCCTTGACTAAAAGAGGATCAGTTTGTTTCAGATATGTGGAGCATAAAAACTGTTTTGTATTAACACACATTAACAACAGGCGTAGAATAAATAAAGCAGTGAACTGAAGCTCGGACTCGCATCAAAGCAGAAAGAATAAAGAAAAACTATATTTTGATATTAAAGTAAAAAATATTGCATACGGTGGAACTACTGCAGTATATGGTGCATCCACAAAGTATTCACAGCGCTTCACTTTTACCACGTTTAGTTATGGTACAGCCTTATTTCAAAATGGACTAAATAATTTTTTCACTCACAATTCTACACGTGCATGACATGGATATTCACGACATATTCATGACATTAGTATTCACAGCCTTTCCCAATACTTTTTTATTTGCCTAATGAACCCCATCAAATCTACAGAGATCTTAATGTCGATACATGACTTGCTTCTCAATATAGAGGAATCTTTTGTACTAATTTCTGCGTGTCTCTATTTTTTTCTCAGAATACCCGAATGCGCACAGATCAACTTTCGGAGCCAGACATCTCAGCT
Source organism: Lepturacanthus savala (assembly GCA_030544235.1). Lineage (NCBI taxonomy): Eukaryota > Metazoa > Chordata > Actinopteri > Scombriformes > Trichiuridae > Lepturacanthus > Lepturacanthus savala. The sequence continues at coordinate 21,945,538 of CM060465.1, forward strand.
GATATCGCCACCAAGCTGGCACGTTTTCATGAAATGGTTATGCCCTTTAACAAAGAGCCCAAGTGGCTGTTTGGGACCATCGATAAGTAAGGATAGTTCCTTCTCCCTCCTCTTCTATAACCTTTCAACTCTTACTGTGCAATCAGTTAAAAGTCTGCCTGTTGTTATTCATTAGATACATGGATCAAGTGATGAAGCTCACATTTGTTCGGGAAGCACATGTGAAGAAGTACAACAAGCTGATGAAGTTGAACCTGCCTGCGGAGCTGGAGAGCCTCCGGTGAGCCAGGATTTAAATCCCCAAATGCTTTGTATTGCAACAATCGGGATAACTACATACAGTACGAATGACATACATGACGTCTTAAAAGTCCCGTACAGAAGAAAGGATGTTTATACCTGCGAGACTAAAAGAAGGTCTTTGTGTTCTTTGTAAATACTGTCCCATGTTTCTAAACTCTCGATCCACAGAGAAATTCAGCCTTTATTCAGAAGCTGAGTCCAAAAAAAAGAAAAAAAAAGTCTAATGTGAAGTTGTAAAACAGAAAAGATGCCTGTTAATATTAATAAGACACAAGAGGGGAGATGTGAAGCTATAATCGGATAATTCTTACACAAATATGTCTTGTTAGTGAAGTCAGATCTTCAAATAAAACACAGAAAGAGCCTATTGAGCCAATGAGGAGGCAGAACCATACACCTCAAATCTTTGGGTCTGATTATAACTAACAACAGCCATTTAATGTGCTGATGACCTTCAAGCCTTTCTGCTCCAAAGTCCTTGGGTCAGTTTTAGAGTGACTCGGAAGATGAAATTGTAGACCGATGATGCAACAACTATTGCTTAAGCCAAGTGCCAACTAGATGGTGTTGTATCAGAGACATCTCACATTACACACTATTTATTCCATCTATTCCAGACAGGTGACACTTTATGGAGCAACATTTATGTCTTTATTATGCAATCAAGTAAGATAGATTATAGAGCAAAACAAACTGCAATGTTTTATTGCAGCAAATAAAATAAATGTGAATAAAAATATTTTATGCATTTTTTTTTTTTTTGCACTTCAAAGAAAGCGCTAAATCTTCCACTAAATCTCTTGGGTGGGCCTATGCTGAACTGGCAATGGTCTGAATATGAGAAATAGCTTGACAACTTCCTTTTATACAGCAACTGCAAAATTGTGTAATGCATGTAATCGACACACCTCCGAAATACCTTTCAGAGCTGTTTCCAAATAAGGATTCGAATGTATAACATGCTCACACAAGCACATTTTTTTTACTCGGCTAATATTTTTAATTAGATCAAGGACAAAGTTTGGTTGTGACAGTAAATCAGACTAGTAACAGAATGTACAAATAATAAGAAAAAATCCTGCCATCACTACTAGATAAGATGTGCGTATCAGCAAGTGAGACATGAGTGATTACATGAATGTTGTAATCGCTTATGGACGTTACTGTCGCTGCAGATTTGTTACACGCTTTAATCTTGGGGCTGAATGAGCTGTTTTTAACAGCTGACCTTTGTCCCAGTGCCTCCACGACTTCAGGGCAGAGTCCTGTGGTGGTCCGACCACAGCTGCCAATAGAAAAGCAGCACAGTGTTTGTTGTCTCTGTTTATCTATAAACAGAAATTGTTCTCATGAACATATACAGATCTCACACAGATCTTCTTCTGATTCTTCATATCTGATTCTTCTTCTTTGGGAAAATGAGTAATAATAATATGTGAGTTAGACTTTGCTGAAAATGCCCACATCTTTTTTTCTTTGATCAACCTCTTCCTTCAATCCGATCTTTTCTCTCTTCAGGGCGTTGCTGGCAGTGACTCCGTCACCTGTGGTTTTTTGCCATAATGATGTCCAGGAAGGTAAAAACTTCCACTGCTGCAAGATTTTTCCTTCTAATATTCTCCCACCCCTCATGTGGGATGATTGAGACGCCCCAACTGGGAAAAATCATTTTTGATGAAACACAAAGACAAAATTACACAAAACAAAAGTACTGACAAATTCACCTATGTTCGGACATTTAGTGTATTTATGAGACCACTGCAATGCCAGCTCACAACTGTGTGGTATGTTATCATTGTGTATGTTATTGAGTATTATAGCTATTTTATATTGTGCAGAAAATCATAACACCAAAAGCATAATAATTAAAAAGTCAGTACGGAGTATGACTGCCCCCCATATTTCCACATGAACGGCTAACCAAACCTCTCGTGTCTGGTGACTAATCCTTGCAGTACAAGTACTCCGCAGCATAACAGAAACTATAGTTTTGGTTTTTCACTTTAATTTTCTTTTGCTTCCAGGTAACATTCTGTTGCTGGAGGACAGGGACCATACGTCCACAGACAGACTCATGCTGATCGACTTTGAGTACAGCAGCTACAACTACAGGTGAGCTGTGAACTCTTTAGTCATTGATTCAACGCTGTCAAACACCATTTGTTCAGAAATGAATTGGTCTGGTTTCAAATTTTGGATTGTGCCTTTGAAATATTCCATATATATTTTTTTCCTTTTAGGGGTTTTGATTTTGGGAACCATTTTTGTGAATGGATGTATAACTACACTCACAACGAGTGGCCCTTCTACAAAGCCAGACCACAGGACTATCCCACCAGAGAGCAGCAGGTTAGTTTCATCCATTTCACTTCTTACAACTATGCTTCCATGTTACTCTCAAAATACTTCTTCAGAAATAGAGACAATTAATTGCAATGTTTATATATTAACTTTTAGGCAAAATTTAACATTTCTTTTAACTGATTTAGAGCAAGTGAACTAGATGCAAAACATAGTCTGGTCAGAAGGTGGCAGTATTGAGCTACGTGGCTGTAATTGGGGCTGTTTTGTTTGCGTTCTAATCGATTAATTTGATATTTTTACTTTACTGCATTTTGTGAATAATACATACAATAATACATAAATACAGCACAGGATAATATGACGCGACACCATGACCTCAGCAAAAAAAAACTAAACAGCAATTGGGGAAAAATATATGAAATGCAAAATTCTTGTCTTTTTGTTTTATTCAGAGAAAACCAGAAAAAAAGATCAAGGTTTAAATAAAAAGTTTGAAAAAAAAAATCTAGATTTTATTTTGAGGCTGAATCGCCGAGCTCTAGACGTCCGATTCTAGAGACGCTTCATATGATCTCGTTGAGTTAACAGCTGCCAGGCTGTCAACGGCCGCACACCACAGCAGGCAGCGTGAGCAACATGAGTGGGGAAATGATCAGCAACATACCGAGGTTCAAACAGATGAGCTAAATTTTTCCATCGCTATCCAGAAATTATTTTTAATTGAGCCAGTTGTAGTAGTTCATTCATGTCGCCTGGTATCGACCATGCATCCTTATTATTTTTCTATATTTATTGCCATGGTGGGGAACATGTGAAGGATCAATGTGAGGATTTAACAAATGTGGGGATTTAACACTATGGATAAAAAACGGTCAAAAATGATTTTGCTCTATATTGTAGCTTCATTTTATCAGAAGCTATTTGGCAGAGCAGAGCAAATACTCTGACGTGCCGACGGACCAGACACGGGTCGAAGAGGATATGATAATAGAGGCTAACAGGTAACGCATGGAGTAGCATTATGATATAAGTGTAATCACAAGTTATAGCTGGATTGCTGTGAGAACTTTTAATTTTTTTTTTTTACTTGCAGGTATGCGTTAGCGTCACACTTCCTCTGGGGTCTGTGGTCAATCATTCAAGCAAAGTTATCCAAGATTGAGTTTGGTTACATGGTAAGGAAATATTTTTGTTTTTTTAATAGTCTGATTGACACTGCATATATTACAGCTCACGTTTATATTGTGTGGTCTACAGTTGTTGTGCATCAATTCCTTTACCAGTTGCTAACTATTAAATTAGTTGCCAAGTAGTTTGATAATCGATTTCTTATGGACCGTTGGTCTGGACAAAAACAACTAATTGTTTCAATAATTTTACAGGACTACGCTCAATGTCGGTTTGATGCCTACTTCAAGCAAAAGAAACTCTTCTCCTAAATTCCAACACAGCCAGACAGTTTTGTCTTTTATCTGTTTGTATAACATTTCAAACTCATCTCATCCCTTTTTCCTTCATCCACATGTTCTTGAAACTCCAGTCCTACTGTATGCAGCTCTGCCTTTGGTGAGCTATGTTCGGTTAAGAGGCCATTTATGTCTTGAGTTGTGCACAAGCACAATCTAAGCTTGCAGGCAATCCATTCTCTTAAAGGTGCAGTGTGTCATTTCTGGTGGCATCTAGTGGTGAGGGTGAAGGTTGTAACCATCTGAGTGCCCCACCCTATGGTGGCTGTGGAAAAAAAACACACAAGTCCATGTCTATAATCTTTGTTTGGCTTATCCATTCTGGGCTACTGTAAAACTGCTCAATCAAAAGAACACAATTCTTATTTTGATTGAATTATATACTAATTCAAACATACTTATGAGTATTTTATTCCATTCCATGGCTGACCCTCTAGATGCTGCTCAAGCTGACACACTTTACCTTTAAGGCAACCTTTCTGTAATATTGTGAAATTAATGATGTTCGGTTTTATTTTATATCACACAAGTTTCAATGCACTTCACTTTTTTGGACCATTTTATTGACATTGGCATTGTTATTTGATTAATTGTGCTCTTTGGATGCCATAGGTCAGTAATTGCCTGTGCTGGTTGTCTTTTTATTGCACTGTAATACTCGCTTTAGTTTACTCAACCGATGATGTGGAGTTCAATGTGAAAGACTTTTTTTTAGCTCTTTGCTTTAGAGATTCTAGTCACTCTACCTCACTTCTCTCTTCTGATGTCTATCAGGCATGTAGATCACATAAGGGCTGATTGTAGAGGTACCTTGCATCTGAATATTCTCAAGTACGTAATACCTTAACTCTGTCTCGTGTTGCAGGCAGCTTTACTGAAAAGCATGCAAAATTACTAATAAAAGCACTGATTGAAGTTAAATTAGGCTCAGCCAATAATAGCATGAGGGCTATATTATATATTGTGAGTAATTAGAACGGTTACGGCTTGTATGGCATTTTAAGGAGGAATTACCAACGAATGTCTGTTTTACAAAAAAAGTTGTATAAAGCCTTTAGGGGCTGTGTGAAATCTATGAAACAGTACTAGAGTATTAGGCCTTAGCATAGAAACAAAGGGAAGAGGATATTGATTTTATTTTGAACTCAATTATAATGTTGAAATTTAAATATTAGTGGACTATTTTGTGTAAAGTTAGTAGGAAGACTTCAGTAGCACGGTTACTAATTCCACTTGTGTAAGCTGCTCTGATCAAACATTTTGCTTGTGGACTAGAAGTCATTAGTTGAAGCCACTGGTCAACTTGTCATCACGTTTCCGATATAAATTATGTGAAAACTAAATTGGGTGGTATAAGAAATGTTTTGATTTTCAGGGCTGAGAGGGAATGTCGTATGTAACAGTAACACTGCTGCACCAGCTGAGCCACCCCTAGCGTTAAGGTCCTTGCATGTTTGGGATAACGAGTCATGTTTGAGGTCGATGAATGACAGATGAGTCTTTGCATGCACAGTTGCATAATGTCACAACCTCAGGGTTGTGACATTGATCCTACTTGGATGATTTCCTGCCTGACAGAGTCAAATAACCTTTTTAACAGCAGGGATACTGTTTGAGGTGTTGAGATTATCTGATGAGCAAAGCTTTCCTCCTTGGTGTTGTCCTCAAATTTTATTCATTAGCTAAAGTTTACCAACAGGTCAGAGCTTGATAAGAGTCACAGAGGTTGAGTTGATGGTGAATTTTAAAAATGTCTCCTGCTGATATGTTGAATTTGAACAGTCATTACAACTTTTTTTTCCTACAACATGATCCAATAACAGTTTGGTCGACTTGTTTGGGGGCAGCCTTAAGTCATTGCAGCTTGCGCTTGTTTTGTTGGTATTCATGCTCGCTTCTATGGAGGTAAATCTCTCTCAACAGGTTTGAAATTTAAGTTATTGAATTTCTAGCACTGAAATTCTTTTGCATTGAAATCATGTATCTGCATTTTTAGCCTCTGCAAATGTTCAATAACTCTTTTTCACTTTTGTCAATATTCAAAAATTCAAGTTTTAAAAAATCAAATGATAGCAATTCATCACTCATCATCTCAATTTTAACCAATGGTATCATCAAATCCACCTGTTAATCAGCATGAGTACTCCTTCATGATAGCGGGTAAACTGAACGTTAACTGCTGATGGATCTGTCTTGCATGAACTTGAATATGCCCGCCTTTCTATGATCCAATCAAAATCCCTCCCAACGTTGCATCCCACCTGTATATACTGGAAATGCAACACAAAACAGACATTAGATACTCTTACTGATGTTTCAGCTGGACTTTAAAAGTCAGATTAGCTGACCGCATGTAATTTTAAGCATTGGCACCACATGACAAAGCATAAATTGATTAGCTGGATGTTTGTTTGATTTCAGATACAATCAATTGCTTGTCCTTGATATCCAAGGAAAAGCAATTTGAATATTATTTACAATTTTAACACTTGATTTTTTTAATTCAAATGTTTTAACTCAATTCAGTGCTAGAAGAATGCCTTTTGAATTCTGGTATTTGTTGATACTGATTTACTTCCATATACTCCTCGTATGTATTACGTTAAATAAAGTTTGACTCAGCACCATCTGTGTTGTCAAATATCGCTGACGGTTGTCTGAATCATGTTTATTCTCTAGTTGACATTCAAACCTTTATAGATTACACAACATACAGATTCTTTCTGTATGTTGAATGCACAACTGTCTGGTTGCAGAATCCATACACAGCCCCTAACACACACACGATTGTTTAAAAATCTAAAAACTGTGTTTTGCCTTCACAAATATGATTACTTTACTCTTAGTTATATGCAACTTAATAACTTTTATTCATTTATTCATTCCTCATTTTTTTATTGGCAATTAATTTGTTGTTTTTTTCCAGTTTCTTTTGAGACATAGACAAAAACGAAAAACTTTTTTTTTAAATGGTTGCTTGTGAAATGCAAAATAAGTCAGTTTGATCAAATTATCTCTCTCACATCATAGTTGGTAAGACCTGTTTTGTTTTTTTTTGTTTGTTTTTTTGGAGACAAGTTAGAGAGCTTTAGTCCCTCCCCTTCCAATGAACCCTATTGGACTGTATTTCAGAAAAAGCTTAATGAGCTTCAGGGGCGCTGAGTTTTACAATAAACTGACTTCCTTGACTTGCAAAATGGTCTTTTAAGTTGACAAATATCAGATGTTTGTTTCATGGCACAAGTCAAACAGGATCAATACATTATTTGTTTCTCGTTCATTTTTTTTTTTTCCAAAATGAAGTCTCATTGTGGTACAGCAGAAGACGCTGGGCTTTGGCTCCTCATCTCTGCTTAATGCAACAATTAACATCACACACTTGTATAGCTGACTTCTGCTGTAGCAATTCTAATACTTATCTTTTGAGTCTGACAATTATAGAAGAGAAAACCTAAATCTGTGAGTTACCTTTTAGATCAGTAATACTGCATTTGTTCAATTTTCAACCACACATTTGAATGTCTGCTCAGCTTGTATTAATGTCAGTTACCTGGGTGTCATTCTGTGTTGACGTTCTTCTGATTTACTGTACTTTCTTTCTCTTACTTTCTTCTTGAATCCCAATTTGAAGTACACATTTGATACATCTAACATTCACATGTTGTATTAACTAACTCTCCATCTGGCACATGTATACAACTACAACAACCTGTATTGCAAAAATAATTTAAATATGAGTTGAGATAAAGTAAGACAACTTGTTTAAGCTTCAGTTGAACATGTCTTTTTTTTTTTTTTACTTTTCATGTCCTTCCAGTTTTCAGTTCATTTTATTAATTTTAAGTGTTTGCTGTTTTTTTTTTAATGAATGTACTGCCATTATTAAGGGTCTTGGTATCTTTAATATAGCTGCATCAGTTCACTCAAGAGAAAAAACTAGAAGCTTAGCTGTGCCTATTTGACTAATTGTAGTTTTTTTTGTTTGTTTTTTTTAAGCAGCATTGGTCCAGTTTAAATTAATTCTGTTTAAACTTATTGTATTATTCTCTGTTATGTGTTCGTCCACTTTGCACTACTAAAATATCATTTAACCTAATAAAAATAAGTACTTAGAACCTGTGTCAATGTCTTTTTTTGTCTAAGGAGTTTGAGGGCCCGGTGTAGCCTTTATATACCCATCCTGCCTTGACTGACTGATTTTTTTTTTTTTTTTTTAATCAGTGAGGGAGGCAATCAAGGAACAGGGAGGGTGCAGCAAGACAATGACGAAACACAGAAGTGATTTCTTGATAATTGAGGATCCAATATGGTGGCAGACGTCATTTTACTTATTGTTGCAGCCTTAGAAAATGTTCTAGTAAATTAGACCGCAAGTTTATTTTAAAACATTAGAAACTTTTAGCACTAGATCACTATTTAAATATTTCATTGCCAAGAAGGGGTCTACATATGTCATTGTGTTCGTTAGGGTTAAGGTCAGTACCCAATAAATGGCTCTGGGTTTTTCCACACTTAAAATAAACCACACCTCCAGTTCTAACAAATGAACGCCTGGTTCCCAGACTGAATATCAATCTACATTGATATGAGGTCTGGTGTTAAAAAGAAAGAGGAATATAAAATCTTATCAGGTGAAAATATCTTGTTTTTGGTCTAATAAGTAACTTAAATGCTTTGGTTCATGAAGGGAAGTTATTTGTTGTGACTTAAGGGATAATTAAAAGACCAGAAGGAGGGTTTATAGGTTAAGAACAGATCTGATAAATGGACAGGACCAAGACCATTAACAGCTTTATAAACCAATAAAAGGATCTTAAAGTCTGAGCAGGAAGTGAGCACAGAGACCAATACTGCCTGGCACCAATACTGATATTTTTATTTTAACCTTGAATTGCAAAGTAAAAATCCTCATCATCTTATCTTTTTTTAATGTCTGGCACTAATACTCTTCCTAAAACTTGAAGCAGATTTTAACTAATTGATATTTCATGACACATAACGTTGGTCTCTTAACTGGGAGGTAACTTGAGTGCCCCGTAATGACGTTCGGAGCAGAGTGATGAAGGCCATGTTTCATCCCAGAGCGCTGACTGTCGTCCCACCTCCATGTGCCAAGAATAGATCAGCCCAACAGAACTGCACTGCTCCAAGATTTAGAGACCCTTAAGAATCGACTGGATATTTTGCAGACAAAAAAGGAACTCTGACATTGAACATTTAACCTTGTGGTGCTCAGCCTTTTTTATAACTTGTTTCTTTTGGCATGTGGCCTTAATCTTTTCGCTCAGCTGTTTTGCTGTTTATGCTGCCAGGGGCACGTGACTGTGAGGGCTGAGACGGGGAAAACGAGACGAGCCGCTGGTGCTAAACTGACTGTTCTGTCCTCTATTGCTCTATTTTCCACTGCAGGGTCTGTTATGAGTTTTCAGTCTTGTCTTGCCTATTGAGAATTGAGAGTGCCTTTCTGAATGCATAAATGGATCACAGTGAGCATGATCAGAGTGCCTCTTTGGAGCCTTTGTTTAGAAATCTTTTAACAAAAAACATCTGACACAGACAGTAACAAAAGGTCAGTCAGATGAATCCTTTCCTTTGTTGTCTGACGCTCTTTGGGTGGATAAGCGCATGGCTGAAATATGGTCTTATGAGACTTTGTGGCGCTTTTCCAGTAGTTGCTACCTGGATATCATCCCCAGGTATAACAGGAAGAGTAACAAGTCAAACAAACCCACAGGAGTGGGAAACCAGCAAGGAGCTCCGCACATATCACCTCACAGATGGAGGTGAAACCATGGTTACCATCCAAACCAGCGTGCATGCATTCCTTGTAAGTAAAACCTCAGTTCAGGTTATTTATAAAAAAAAAAAATACCTGGCGGTTATACATTGCGAACTTTTTTTAATGATTCATTTTGAAGGTGGATCTTGGAAGACTTTCAGAGTGCAGCGAGTACTTTCGAGCCTTGTCCCAGTCCAGAATGAGAGAGACCTCAGAGAGCCTCATCCATCTGGACCATATATCCTCCTCCAGCTTCTATAATCTCCTTGAGTTTTCCTTCCACAATAAGTTTAAAGTCTCTCAAGAGGAGTTAGGTGCACACATCCAGGTATTAGTCTTCATATTTCCCTGTCAGCAATGCTGTGATTCACCTCAGAACCTACTTCCTATTCTTTGTTTTCTCTCCTTGTGTGTCTGGAGGTTGGTAGCTACTTCCTGGCTGAGGCCTTCCTCTCAAAGTGTTTGTCCGTCTTGGCAGAAAAACTCAGGCCAGATAACTGTTTATCATACCTGAGTCTGTCCCAGAAGATCTGCTGTGCCGAGCTAAAGGCAACAGTGTTCACCTACCTAAGTAGAAATCTGCTGGAGCTGCCACACATCATCAGGTATAAGTTTATTACCTTTGCAGGGCACTGTTTTGTTCTTTAAGTGCTGTTTGTTTGTCTGTGAACAAGATTATGGAAAAACTACTGGTTTGGTGATAGGGTGCAGAATTGGCCAGACAAACCCATTAAAATTGGGGGTAGTTCCAAAATTGTTCTAGTGGCTGTTAGTAGCTCCTGCTGGTCAAAGAAATGTCAGTCAAATGAGGAAATGACAGAACCCCTTGGAGAAAGTATGCGCTTCTAGTTTATGGTATGAATTGGCTTCTTTTTCGTCACTAAAAATGGATCTATGCCTCAGGTGTCTGAATAATGAGGAGAAAGAGGAACTTGTCCTCCTCAGGACACAAGGTGAACCATGTCTCTGCAGTGTAAGGAAAGAGAACCTGACGACTTGGAAAGATCCGGAAACAGAACGTGCTCGACACCTCTTCGTGCTGAACGGCTCAGAAGAAAGTAGACATTGGCATCCGGTCACAGAGCTTCCTTTCAAGGCTGACAAGTGGTGCTTCACTGCTGTGGTCCTATATAACTACCTGTACATCATAGGAGGACACAGGGAGCGTGTGAAGAGGGGCTGGGAGTTCAAAATAGCTTCCTTCAGGTTTAATCCATTCACTCGCACCTGGGCCGCCACAGCTCCTCTGATTAAGGTAAAATGGATCCATCAGATAAAGTCAGTCAACCCTATGAATCAAGCGATGATCTGTTTGTCTGACCCCCCATAAACGGTTATTGCCTGTCCTTCTGTTGTCAGTTTATATAACACCGATGGAAACTGTCACCATCTGTTGCGTCCACAGCACAGAAGGCACTTCAGTGCAGTGGCCTGTGAAGGCTGCATTTACGCTGTGGGAGGCTGGTACTTGGACTCTCTGGTGACTCCAGACTCCAACACAGCTCTCTATACAGCTGTAGAGCGCTATGATCCCTGGGAAGACACGTGGAGGTTTGTGTTCTCTCAGAAAAAATATATAGAATTACTCTATTGTGCTTTTCAATAAATACAATGGCATTCAGACACAGTGCTCAATAATGTTGTAGTCCACCTAAGACCAAGTCATGACTAAGACTTTGAGGGCTGGAGACCAAGTGGAGACCAAGGTAGGCCGAGACCATGTCAAGACTAAGATCAGAGTAAACCTGCATGACACACTTACAATCAAATGGGGCTTTAGAATAGAATTAATGTAATAATGTTGATATCTTGCAGCTGTGGTCATTACTGGTCTTAAAATAAAATCCCAAGTCCTTATAAAAGGATTATAAATAAATAACTTAATATTTTTATCTTCCAACCATTAGGTCTGGTAGCTCCCATCAACTCTTTTTTAAAGTGCAGATAATAAATATAATGCACTATGACTATGGGGTTTGTGACATTTCTGTCCTCTTTGTTAGTGTGGTACAGGTGTTTTTTTCTTTCTTTTTGGATTGTTTAATTGATTTTTTTTCTCTTCAGAAATCCCTCCTTCATTTGTTGATGTATCTGTCACTCAATATGTTCCTTTAGGTTTGTCTCTTCACTTCCGCTCACTGACTTCCAGTTCAACATGTCCTTGTCCCACGATGTGCCCCTCGCTACCAGCCTTGGACACTGTGTCTATGTGTTGGGCAGTGTCCAGAGAAGCGGAGAGAAACTGCTGCTGCAGTACAACACGAGGCAAGGTACAAAAGCAGCGTGTCAAAAAGACATTTCCAAACATCTGAACATATGAAAAGTATTCTCTGTTTTTACCCTTTAGACTCATGGACCGAAATGCTTCCCACCCTCACCAGAGCTGATGCAGACCTCCCAACTCTCTACTTCCTGGGTGCCACAGACAGGCTGCTTGTGATTGGTGGAAACAACTCAGATAATGTGGTGACATCATTTTGTGTGCGGTCACAGAAATGGGGACAGGTAAGAGTTAGTGTAAAGTCAGTCAATTTTCTATACCAGCTTCTTCCTCACTAGGATCATGGAGGTCTGCTGGAGCCAATCCCAGCACAGTGCAGGCGAGAGGCAGGGATACGTCCCAGATGGTTGCCAGCCTATCATGGGAAACACACTATTCACTCACACACTCACACCTATGGACAATTTAGAGTCTCCAATTAACCTCAGCATGTGTTTGGACTGTGGGAGGAAGCCGGACAACCTGGAGAGAACCCATGCAGACACGGGGAGAACATGTAAATTCCACACGGAAGGGTCCCAGACCAAGGTCTTAAACCTGTGACCTTCTTGCTGTGAGGCAACAGCGAGTTAGTGTAAAGTAACTTTTCTCAGGTTCTGTACTTAACTACAATTTATACAGGTACCTGTACTTGACTTGAGTATTTTGATCTGCTGCTACTTTACTACATGTAGGACACATTTTGACTTTAGTAGGATTTTTCATGTTGGTCTTTTACTTATAATCGACTATTTGTCTATTGCTATATTGGCACTTTTACTGATGAGGTCTGAATAGTTCTCCACCACTACATCCACACTTTTAGAAACAATTGAGTCACAATTGAGTATTGTCTATGTATCTAATTCTTCATCCACCAGGTGCACAGGGCTCAGAAAGCGTCATTTGCAGGACAGGGAACAATTGTGGGTGACGAGGTCTTGATGCCGCATGTGGAGCACAACACTCTTGTAACGATGGATCTCCAAACTCTCCACCTGAGAGACCTTCCTCCTCTGCCCATCTCCATCTGCTACGAGGCCATCTTTAATCTTTACTTTTGATGTTATGTGTGCTTTGATTTACATGTTTTTTCTCATATTCCCCCCATGATACCAACAGCTTTAGTTTAAAATTAATCTCTAGGCACAGACTGCAACACAACTTCAATTCTCTGTCTCAATATTAATTACCTACATATTCATTTATATATATATATATATATATATATATCCTGAATTTTAAGACCCAATTCATAAGTGAAGTTTAGTTTCCCCCCAGAGAGCCTATAACTGTGGTTTGCTTTTTTTTAGGACTTGTTTGTTTACAACAAATACATTTCTCTTTCCTTACTTATGTTATAAAGTCGTAACTCAGTGATTGCACCGTTTTGTGTTTCTTTTCTTTTCTCTCCTTTTGTGATTAAATCGTGTAAAGTCTCAACTTCACGCACTTAACTTAGACAAACGTACCCCCAAACACACAGTTGTTATTCTGTGATGTCCTTCTGATCATATTATTTGTTATATTATCATGTAGTCAGAGGTAGAAATTGACTAAATTCATTTACTCAATTACTGTACTATTATATTTTATTAAACTATATTAAGTACACTTTAGAGGTATATTTTTTACTGTATAAACTGTCAGTCTTTTATATATATATATATATAATTTTTTTATGGTGCTTTATAACATGATTTAAATAAACATGTAATAAACTTACATATATAATATAATATGATGCACTAGGCCTGGGCAATAAAACAACATCAATATATATTCTCAATATCCACATAATCAATACGATAAGAAAATATAATTTTACACTTAGATGTTAAGAAAAATTTCTTCTTCTTTCTTTTTCCTGTAAAAATAGATAATTATCATCATTGTTAGCGACTGATATGAAATATTTCACATTAATATATGTTGTAGCTATATTGCCCTCACCTAAATTTACATATTAAAAGTAGGTCAGTACGCATTAAAATTTAGCTAATATTTAAAAGAAAATCGATATTGATCAATATAAAGACATTTTTTATTTATAGGCTTTTTATTTATATCGCCCAGCCCTATGATGCAGCACTTTTACTATTAATGTAGACAAAGTTAATGAGTACTACATTTTGCTGATAGTATTTTGCTGATAGTTTAGATTTCGAATTTAGGACTTTAACTTGTAGTTGAATATTTTTAGACAACAGTATTTCTACTTTTACTCAAGTAATGGATCTAGGTATTCATCCGCCATTGTCAGTCACTGAAAAAGGAAAAGTCAAGTTCACAGCAGCGCCACAGCAGATACAGTTACATGGCAGAAACGTCCCAGCACATGAGGTGAGGCTGTGTATGTTTGGTGTCTTGTTGCAAAAAGAAGCATGTCAGGGGTGAGAGAGGACGAAAGGGGAAGAGAGTGTGTGTTGTTGGTGAGGGGGGGGGGGGAGAGAGGGAGGGTTGCAAACACAGGGGACGACAGCTCTGATCTCACTACCTGAGTAAAGCCACTTCAAGGGCACCGGAGTCACACAGCATACAAGCCTGACTACAGCGGAATTTTTCCTGCAAACCAAAGACACAGCTTCCTTCTGCCTGACTGGATCATTCTGACGAAGGTAAAGTTTAAGATTCTTATTCATATCTGCATGTTGCGTGAGCTGGAGTGTTTGTCTTTTTTTCTGGTTTACGTGTGCTTCTCAAGGCTTTATCATTTAAATACATCAGAGTTTGCGTGAAAAGGCTAAATAATGATATAATTCATTGTAGTGTTGTGATCGTGGTAAACTGAGGTTGTTAAGATCATAATTAAAATCATGACGACAAAGTGCTGAAAAATTGGTTTGACCTCTTTGTAAGTGGGTGTAAAATATAATGAATGCTGACCTTTACCAGAGATTTTGTAATAGCAGGGGTAGCATTAGTTTATTGGTTGTAGTCTGTGTTTACATTTTCTTTCTCATCTGAGGACTATGCACATGCTCAGCCGGTGCACCGCTATATCTGGCCATTGAACTTTGTCCCACTTAGTGAATGTTCAGTCAGATGACATGGAAAAAGAAATCCTAAACCTGTGAGCCTGCAGTACATGACATGGTTTGTGAACTCCAGGAGCGCAAATATTATTGTCTAGGTCATTGCATTTAAAAGACAACGACTATGTATATATGTATAATAATATATATCCGGCTGATATCTATGTACTTATGACAAGTCAAGTCAATTTGTTTTGTAGAGACCACAATCACAAATCCCAGATTGGCCTCAGGGGATGTTACAGTCTGTACAGAAACACAACATCCGCTATGGAAAAACTCCAGAAATAAAACTTTAACGAGGGAAAATTGAAAAAAAAAAATATATAGAAGAAACATCAGGAAAAGCAACAGAGGAGGATCCCTCTTTCAGGTAGGACAGACTTGCAATAGATCTTGCATGTACGGAATAGAAAACGAGAATTTGAACAGGTAACAACAGCAAACAACAGAAATTACAGAAGGCAGCAATGAAGAGAAAAATAGAACTATGAGGATTCAGAATATAATAAGATATAGAATAAGATTAAAGATGTTAATTTTTTTTTACAACATGCATATGTAATCTTGTCTATAAAATGCCATTTGAAAACCTGAGTAAAGATTTAAAAGGTTTTCAAGACACAAGGGCACATATTTAAACCGAAAAAGGGATGATTTTGAACATAGTGGCAAAGAACTACTTTTTTTCTACTACTACTACTACTTTTCATATTACATCACGAGAGGGTGTTGTATACTCGCTTCTGCTGTAACTGTCTACTGTTTCAGTGTGGGAGTAGGTAGGTTATCAGCCAGAGCTGTCCTGTTTTACTGAATCAGTGTGTTTATAGTAGTTTTGGATCACGTTAATTTATCATATACATGGTACATTATTTCATCTGTGGTCCTCGTCCTAACAGGAAAATAGACAGTTCTATCTTCCGTTGTTTTGGATTAAGAATGAGACCAATGTAACTGAAGACTTTCCGACAAACACTGATAAACAAACTACATATGTGTATATGTGAAAATGCATCAGGATCCATTGCATTCCTTTTGTTTAGCTTGACCAGACTCCCCCTGCCTACGTCAGTTCCAGGCAAGCGTTTTGAAACACGAAAGTAAAAATCGATCACAAAAAGGGCTCCGAAATTCTAAATAGAGAACTCATAAATATCATTTTGATAAAAATGTATTCCTGCAATATTTTTTAAGCATTGGTTTAAGGGAGGTTCTATCTTGAAATATGCTCATTAAGAAGCAATGCGTTGCCTAACACTTGGCTTTTTTATTAGTACCTGTTCATATATGTGCAGCAGCATTTTGAATAAGCTGCAAATTCTATAGAGTTGTTGTAGCGATAAAAGCAACAAATGCATGGATTAGGTTTTTTTCCATCTTTTAGAGACAGGAAGTGTCTGACCTTTGATATGTGATATAAAGGTGAAAGAAAGCGGTTCTAGATATTTGTTTAATGTGAGCAGTGAAGGACATATCTTGATCAAACATAACTCCCAGATTCCTTACAGTGGTGCTTGAGACAGGTAAATGTCATCTTTGCTTTATTTTACGGGTTCAAAGGTCAAAAATTCTGCAAACTGCTCGGGGGGTTCATGGCTCAATACTGACATGAAACAATTGAAGTGCCCTCTCTCTTTTCCTGGGCAATTTTATAATAGATAAAATAATGTGCTTGTGCAATGTGTTTAAGACCCGTAGCAGCCAGCGCTACAAAATACCATCAAATCTGCAAACAAATCTGTTCTTACAGTCGTTCCTTCTACTCAAGCAGCTGCCCTTTACTCTCTTTGGCAGTAATATTCCAAGATGGCTGAGGCGCATCAGGCGGTGGGCTTCCAGTTCACTGTGCGCCCGGACGGCGTCGACCTTAAACTGAGCCAAGAGGTCATCAAAAACATCTACCTGTCTGGTGTGACGGCATGGAGGAAGAGAGCGATAAAATTCAAGGTAGCCAACACTTCTACATTGGAATAAATCTTTTTTGATTTATAATAACTTCTAATGAAATTACTTTTTAATAATCTCATGAATCTGATGACCTGTTCATTACTTCCAGTTGTTTAATTGTGTGCCTTTTCTTGTGCTTATTATTTTTATATTAATGGTTGTTTCTTCATGCTGGAATACTACAAAAATAAAGTAATAATACTGATTTCTAGTGTAAACAGCTTTTAATTTGATTACTCACAAAAATAAGTTGCTCCCAATACTTTTCACAATATTAAATCAGTGTGATTCACTGAATTTTCACTCAACGATACAAAGCCTTTAAGATGCTGTTTTGTTTGTCAGTATGAACACAGATGAGGAACATTAATGGCGTGTTCTTGCTATTTATTCATAGAACGGTGTATTGGCTGGAGTTTACCCTGCCAGCCCATCTAGTTGGCTGATTGTCGTGATTGCGATGATGAGCTCCTTGTATCTCCACATTGATCCGTCTCTGGGAATGATTGACATCCTTAAGGAAACTCTGCCATACAGGTTAGAAATCATCCTGCTGCCGGGATCATCCTGTCATTCAGTGTTGTGGTTCAGTTTTTATTTTTTACTTTCTGGAGCTTTAAATGAACAAGTCTTCACCCGTGGTGTCCTCAATTCACACTGTTGTGTAGTTGCTTTTGACTTTTTTTTTTTTTACTTTTCATTAGGATTTATACGATTTTATCCTGTTTGTAGTTAGATTCCAAAGTTTGGTTTTTATGAAAAAAAGGGAAAAAAAAACATTTAGAATGACCCATTATATTCATACATTTAGACACATATATACAAACAGACATACATACCGTATATGCCATTGGTGCCAATCTATTTAATTATCTATGTTTAGATTCCAATTTACATGGGACAGCCAAAAAAATAAAAATCATTGAAGGTCTTTTTTAAGAAGAACAAAACAGTGTTTTTAATGGACACAAATGTGTGGAGGTTGTAATTGGAATGCGATCGGAGGTGCTGTTGGCTTCTCTTCTCTTCTAATATGTGTTTTGCCTTTTCTGAGCAGAGACTATATGTCAGTGCAGACCCGGGCCGTGTTGAGTGCCATCCTGTTCGCGACTGGACTGTGGCTGTTCCTCATTTATCTCTTGAGATACACTCTGAAAGGTCTGCTGTCCTACCATGGCTGGATCTTTGAATCTCATGGAAAAATGAGCTCACTCACCAAACTGTGGCTGGTGTGTCTCTTTCACTCACTGCCTATATACAGTCTACAGTCTCTGTCTGAAAGCCACTGAATTTTTTTATATTAATTGGAGATATTTGTGGGTTCTCAGAGCTTGGTGAAGATGTTCTCTGGGCGCCGGCCGCTGCTGTACAGTTTCCAGGCCTCCTTACCCAGACTCCCCGTGCCCAGTGTGGACGATACCATTAGGAGGGTGTGTATTTACACTGTATTGGCCAGAAGCTTAATAATATGCAGTGGTGGGACAAGTACATTAAGAAGTATAGTAATAAAGTCCCAATAACACAATGTAAAAAATTGATTATAAGTAAAATCCCTGTTCTTACATAAATAAAAGCACAGAAGCATTATCAGTTAAAGGTACATAAATTATCTGGTAGCAGCCGGATAAAGGAAAAAAGAAAAAACTAAATTATTCTTCACAAATTTGGATCTGTCTTTCAGACTTGTGTCCAAACTTTGTATTTGTATGGAATATTATAAAGATGTATGTCTTATATTTATATGATGGCACTGCTAACAACTCAAACAACAAACATCCATACAAAATGTATTTTAAAATCTTTTGCATGCACACTTCTGAAATTCTAATCAGTGGAAACAGTGTAGTACTGTTTCTCAAACAGTCCATACAGTGATTTGTGATGTAGACAGGACTTACTTTAGTTTAAGGAAGGTTGTCTGTCTTTTTAAAAAAGCTGTTCAAGAAATGTGCACCATGTCGCCCCCTTTAACAAATCCTTAAATCGAAGTCACACAAAGCTGGTTCCAGTACCAACTTTAATTCCAACTGTTACACCAACATTATTTCCTGCTGTCTTGACACTATATTCTTCTTTTTAAATACTACACATGGTAAAAACCGTGATTTAGATTGCTACTTTGAAAATCAGGCTTCTGAAAATCAGCTCCTCCTCCTTTCCTCCTTTCTCTTTAGTAGCTCCACTGCTACTGCTCAACCTACAATGATGCACAAGCTAACAAGCTACAAATCAGTGTTTTCATAAACAACCTGGCAAGAAAATAACAGTTCACAACAACAAAGAAAAAAATCAACTGCAGCAGTTGAACAAAGGAAGGGTATAGCGTTAGCATAATGCTAACAACAGCCACCACAGCCATAAAACACCTGTTTTTACACGTTTGCTGGAATCCTAACTAGCCACAACACACAGTTACAAACAGGACAGTTTGTACATTGCTAGTAATAAATCTCCAGTTTCCATGGTAAATTTACCTCAGCAACCTATCATAATGCACATTAGATATGACAGAAAACATAAATTAGCAGCTCACCAGTCAGATGAGAAAAACGATGAACTCCGAGTCCAACTTCATGCCGAGGATCCCGTAGTTCTCTCTGTCTGTCAAAGATGGATGTTCGACTCTCTTAAATTATTTTTTGGCTTCTTCCGACTTCCCTTTTTTGCTTGTTTAGCTGAATAAGCTGTTTTTGCTAACGCTATATTGCTGTCGCTTGACGTGCCGCGCATCGGACCTGAAAAACACACCACGCCCCCATTTTCTGAAAACGAGCTGTGATTGGCTGAGATCTTCCCACACTTTCTGAAAAGAGCGGTGATTGGCTGAGATCTTCTTGACGTGTCTGGATTTTCCCAGGGATTTACACATGTAGGAGTGGAATGACCTGTCAGTCAACTTCACTTAAATACTGAAAGGTTATTGTGATTTTTTTTAATTACACATAAAATAAATCACCTACTTCTGCTTTAATAAAAAAACTGACAAATCGGGAAGTTATCAACAGCTGTGAAACAAAAGTAGTGGATTAGAAAATACAAATAAGCATGAATTAGACACTTGGCCATTTTAAATGTCAACACATTTCCAAATTTACTAACTTAGAATATAAAGTTATTTCTAACTTATAAAGCTATATATAACCAGTGATACAGGAAATGCAGCCTTCTGGACCAGTGGTCTTAAATTGAGGGACCGTGACCCCCAGGGGGTCCTGTAGTTTGTTTTTTTTTTAAGGATTTTTCACAAACTTTTTCATAAAAATGTAAAGATAGTTATTCTATGCGGGATAAGAGCGTCTGTTTATAGTCGGTGGCACTATGAACAGACCCTGTTTATATTGCCTTTTAAAAAGTCTGTACTGTAGCTTCAGCTGCAGTGTACAGATGTTATCCAGATGTATTGTTATTTCACATGAATGTGTCTCTCAGCTGCTCCTTTTTCCTGATAACACACACCATGTTGTTCCTGCAGTACCTCGAGTCAGTCCGACCTCTGCTGGACAATGACAAGTACAACCAGATGGAGATTTTGGCCAATGACTTTAAAGATACCAAAGCAGCTCAACTCCAGAGATATTTAATCCTAAAGTCCTGGTGGGAAACAAACTACGTGAGTATAAAGTTAAGTTGTAATGCAAGATCAGGGCTCAAATTCAGATGAATCATGATGTTATTTGATGCATTTGCTATATTTTCCAGGTGAGTGACTGGTGGGAGGAGTATATCTACCTCAGGGGGAGGAGCCCCATCATGGTCAACAGTAACTTCTATGTAATGGTAAGATGTGCTTGATCTGCTTGTTTTACTTTAGTAATGATCTTTTTTACTTCAGCAATACATAAATTATAGTGAGTGTGAAAATAATACATACAAGACACATTATTAACTAGAAGTACAAAGAACAAAACAAAGAAACAAAAACCAAAAAATACACACAAAGAAGAAAAACTACAAAATTATAATAATCAGCCTCTAGATATATCATTCATTGTAATCTGTAATTGTTTTCCATTTCAAAGCTTTCTGAAACTCAAGAGAGCTGCAGAGTTTCACATCTGTATTTTTTTCCTTTTCTGTATTAGTTAAATGATGATTACTTCATATAAAAAGGAAGGTTTTTAGTTCTGACTCAAAATAATATGTCCATTGTTTTTAAATGCACAATATCAAGGTATTGTATGCTAAGTTTAATCATATGGTCAATTGGGGGAGAGGATCATTAATATTAATGACAGACACAAACAATATGTTGTTTTTGAGCTGCAGAGAGAAGCTTGGAGAGGAAGAAAACTCTGGGTTATTTTTTGTTCCTAAAACCACAAATATATCTTGTTAGTGACATCACAACTTCACATAACACTCAGGACCTTTAAAGACTTTTTTTTCAAAATAATTTGAAAAGCTAAGGTGCTTCCAGTTTTACAATTAATGATAAGGACAATTCATAAATGAAAATTTTAAGCAAAAAACATGGAGAAACAACATAAAACCAAAATTTAAATACAGGTTGGATACTGCATACATTATATACATTCATATATACAGTATAGGTGATATAGTATAGTATAGTAGATAGGTGCGTGTGTGTGTGTGTCCAGTATATGTGTATTTGAGAAAACCTTCCTCTCCTTTAAAGTAAGAATGATACTGAAGGGCTGTGACTAAAATACTTCTTCATGTGAAGGATCTCTTGTACATGACCCCGACTCACCGACAGGCGGCACGTGCAGGAAATGTGGTGCACGCCATGCTGCAGTACAGACGCAAACTGGAGCTCGGTGAACATGCACCGGTAATGGTTTTACCGTCACTCTTATTATTATTTTTTTAATCCTTCATCATGTTGCAACTTAAACGCTGTAAAACAACAGAACTGGGTCTTCCTCTTCATCGTTCTTTGTGACCCTTTCCTTTCTGCTTCTTTAATACATTTTCCTTCCCCACAAGTTTATGCTCGAGGATCATTTTAAGTTTCTTTTGTGTTCCGGTCAGCTGAGGGCTTTGGGGACTGTTCCTATGTGTTCCACTCAGATGGAGAGGATGTTTAACACGACCCGCATCCCGGGCATAGAAACAGGTGAGCAGCTGTTCAGGTCTGACAGTTTAGAATTTTGCAGTTGGAACCGTAAATCAATACTTTACAGATCAGGATAGAAATCTCCTGCTCCCCTGGATTGAAACTTTCCAACAGTCCTGGGGTTTCCAGCTGTTTCCAACAAACAGTGGTGTCACAATTTCACATCACTAATTGCGGTACAAAAATATCCTGTCCAGTGTTGATCTGTCCTCTCAGGATTCTACATCAGGGTCAAGAGTTTATTTTCCTTCTCATCTCCTTGTTTCCTGCAGATATCGTGCAGCACCTGACTGACA
The DNA here is from genome assembly GCA_030544235.1 of Lepturacanthus savala. Lineage (NCBI taxonomy): Eukaryota > Metazoa > Chordata > Actinopteri > Scombriformes > Trichiuridae > Lepturacanthus > Lepturacanthus savala. Next base: position 21,968,008 of record CM060465.1, read on the forward strand.
GGAAGCACCTGGTCGTTTACCACAAGGGACGGTTCTTCAAATTGTGGTTGTACACCGGAGGACGCCACCTCCTACCCAGTGAACTCGAGACACAGTTCCAAAGGATCCTCAACGACACCTCTGAACCACAACCAGGAGAGCTGAAACTAGCTGCCCTGACTGCAGGAAACAGGTAAATATAATGTACCGGGACACAGATGTATTTATACACAGTCACAAATGAGCAGATGATGAAACGGTTCCTGATGTTCCCCCGCAGGGTCCCATGGGCGCGGGCGCGGGTTCGATATTTCAGCCAAGGAGTGAACAAAGTGTCGCTGGACGCCATCGAGTCAGCCGCCTTCTTCCTGGCCCTGGATGACGAACCGCAGGGTTACGACCCTGCAAAGGCCAACTCACTAGACAGCTATGCCAAGTCCCTGCTTCATGGAAAATGTTACGACAGGTAAGTGAAGGAGTGGATTTGACTTTCAGCCTTTTGTTTCCTTTAAAAATATATATTATTCCTTTTTTTTGGCAGGTGGTTTGATAAGTCGTTCACCCTGATCTCTTATCCAAATGGAAAAATGGGTGTAAATACTGAACATTCCTGGGCCGATGCACCAATTATAGGACATATGTGGGAGGTATAAAATAAGTTCTGATGTTGTTCTTCAAGCCATGATTCAAAATTTACCAGTATTTTCTCAGCTGTCACTTTCTGTCTGTGTAGTACATCCTTGCAACTGACTGCTTCCATCTCGGCTACACAGAGGAGGGACACTGCAAAGGAGACGTGAACAAGGGCCTGGCTCCGCCCACCCGCCTGCAGTGGCAGATTCCTAAGGAGGTATAGAACAGCACCTTTACTCAAGTACTGCGCTTAAGTAAAATTTGAGGGTACTTCTGTGTTCTACTTGATTATTTCCATTTAATGTTACTTTACACTACACTCTACTACATTTCAGAGTCAATCATGTACTTTTCTCCTACATTACATTTATCTGCAGCTTTAATTCCTTTCAGATGCTGATTTGATTCAATGGATAGTATAAGAAGCTTTAAAATCCAACACATAGTTAAAGTTGAAACCGTTGGTTTCAATCTATGAGTCTCTGATGTCTCACAAACAGCAGAATGCAGTCAGTTCACATTTCACATGTCTATCAGTTGTTAACAAGGCCACTAAATAGAGATTTTTTCCCTCTAAATTTCCCACAATTTCATTTCAATAAGCGTTCAAATATTATCAAATATTTCACTAAAAAACAAAAATCAGAACAAAAAAATAATATAAAACATAAAAACATAAAAAGTGAAAGATAAGTAAATCAGAACTTTTTTTGTCCTTCGTTGCAAATGATCCTTTGGGTGGGCCTGACCCCTAGGTTGGGAACCACTGGACTAAATGAGTTATCTATATATAAAGTAGTCTTCTTTAACTACATTGACTCACAAGACTTGTGTACTTTCACGGTAGTACAATATTTCATACATGACTTTTACCTGTATATCTTGTATGTATTTCTTACATTGTTTTATTTGTACTTTCGCATAAGTAAAGGATCAGAATGCTTCTTCCACCTCTGATGCGTCACTAAAATTCCCCTCTTTGTGTTTTCCCCCAGTGCCAGGAAGTCATTCAATCTTCGTACTTGTCAGCAAAACAGATTTCGGATGACGTGGACTTCCACGGCTATGTATTCTCTGCCTTTGGAAAAGGCCTGATCAAGAAGTGCAGGACCAGCCCTGACGCCTTCATCCAGCTGGCCCTGCAGCTGGCTCAGTTCAGGGTAGGCCCCCCCCCCCAGGTCCTCTGCTCCTGTCTGTAGAACCACGTCGCTGCCGGTGTTGTTCATTGCTGCTTGTGTTGGCTTCACAGGACCAGGGAGAGTTCTGCCTGACGTACGAGTCGTCCATGACTCGTATGTTCAGAGATGGGCGGACAGAGACGGTACGCTCCTGCACCGCCGATGCTGTTGCGTTCGTCAGAGCCATGGAGGACGCAGGTGCAACGGTATGACACACATATAAATCAGGATGGTGAATAAACCCCTGTGTTTGAGGAGTGGCAACACTGGAGATAATAATTGCAGAGATCATTTTTTTGCAGAATCATCAGACTTTGTACATACTGGACATCAAATATTTGTGAAATCAGTTCCACACAGTCTCTCAGTGACACGATGTGAATATAAAACATCACTATCAGGTCACAATGTGAATGTCAAACTGTGCTGTAGGAGTTGGTCACCAGGACCTATGCCGGAGGAAGTTTAGTGACATGGACTCTGAACCACCTGATGTTCTGTCACGATTAAACTGGCAGGTTGACATAACACAGGTCTGGCTGTGCTTCTGTCATGAGAAGAAGGGTCGTGTTTGACCGTTTGTTGGTCGTGTCCTCAGAAAACCCAGAGACTCGCCCTGTTCAGGAAGGCAGCAGAGAAGCATCAGAACATGTATCGCCTGGCGATGACTGGTTCTGGTATTGACCGACACCTCTTCTGTCTCTACATAATGTCCAAATATCTGGGTGTTGACTCGCCATTTCTTAAACAGGTCAGAACCATAATCATATATCACTTCTGTAGTGTTTTCTGATGTATATTATACCTATGGTAAACGTTCTCCTTTCTTATCGCCCCGTTACAATACATCTGTGCTTCCAGGTGCTTTCAGAGCCGTGGAAGTTGTCCACCAGCCAGACTCCTCAGCAGCAGCTCAACTTGGTCGACATCAACAAGTTCCCTAAATATGTGGGTGCTGGAGGAGGGTTTGGCCCAGTGAGTGTAATCGTTTTGTCTCTGTGATGTGCACAAGATGAACAGTCGCAGCATTTCAGCATCTCTTTCCTTACCTACAACTGTAAAAGCTTCATCGGTGCAATATAACTGCATCCCTTTGCAGGTGGCTGATGATGGTTATGGTGTGTCTTATATTATTGTTGGAGAAAACCTCATCACATTCCACATCTCCAGCAAGTTCTCCAGCCCGGACACAGTAAGAGCCTTAAATATTATATTACAGTACACATTTAATGTCATCTTTCCAAAGTACTCAGGTCCTTTACTTAAGTAAAAATACCAAAACAACAATGTACACAGGCTCCATTACAAGTAAAGGTCCAGCATTAAAAATCCTACTTAGTGTAAGAATACACAAGTAATATGAACTAGATGTAATAAATTATTGCACTAAAAGTACATAAGCATCATGAGATTGGTGTAGTTAAAGTATTGCAGTAAAAGGACATAAGTATTATGAGTTAATGTAGTTAAAGTATTGCAGTAAAGTGTTGGTTTGGTCTCTGACATCATCAGATTACTAATATGCAACATCGGTGTTTAGCAGCATGTTACTGTTGTAGCTGCTGGAAGTGGAGCTAGTTTAACAACGTTATGTATAGTTAACTAGTTTTGACCAGTGGGCCCCTCCAAAGGGTCAGTGGATAAATGTGAGGGGTCCTGAGTAGAAAAAAAAAGTTCTCGTTTACTAATCTGTTTTCACAATTTGGGAATTTTTTTCAAATTTTTGGTGAAATATTTAATCAGTTTTGGAACAGCAAGGATTAGTTCATTAATCGATTAGATTTAGATAGACTATTTTGATAATCGACTAATTGATCTGAGTCATTTTAATAAGAAATTGTCCAAATTCTCTGCTTCCAGCTTCTCAAATCTGATTATTTTCCTGATTTCTTTAGTCTTCTCTAATAGTAAACTAAGGATCTTTGGGTTGTGGACTGTTGGTCTGGACAAAAGGAAAGACATTTTAGGCGATTGACAGTATGAACTAAACAACTAATCGATTAATCACTTTGTTAATCGATAGATTAGATAGAGTTGTGAGATGTTTAATGGGAGAGGAAAGAAGAAGAAAAAGTTCAGGTTCACTAGTCTGTTTACTTTTTGGACATTTTTGGTGAAATATTGGATAGTTTAAACATTTGATACAAAATCATGTAAGAAGTTTAGAGGGAAAAAGCTCAATTTGGTGATGCTGTAAACAATCATAGACATTTGAAATGTGAGTTGACTACACTGCTGTATGTAAGGCATAAAAGACTCAAAGGTTGAAATTACTGGTTTCATCTTTCAAATCTGCACCTGAAAGGAACTAAAGATGCAGATAAATGTCAATACTCAAGTCAAATATAAGTAGGCCTACCTAAAAACGTACTAGACTAAATATATTTAGTGCCTTACCACCACTGCAGGTCAAACCTCAGCTGTCTCTCACTGTTCCGTCTCTTCAGGACTCATTCCGGTTTGGTCAGCACATTCAGACGGCCATGACTGATATCCAATCACTTTTCATGCCTGAAAACGATAAGACGAGGAATACGATGGAAAACGCAAAACATGTGCACCTGGAAAATGGGAAAAAGCACCTTTAACAGACTTTGTGTGTGACGGAACTGATCCTTCTCACATAATGAACAGCCTGCAAGTCTTTGTCCTGCTCCATTTGTAAAAGAAGAAAACGACATTCAGACGTTGTTCAGATGTTCATCAGGTTTTGTGATTTTTGTGCTGTCCTGGTGAGTCTGTTTATAGGAACATGTCATTCCACTCTGTCAAACAAAGGAATTGTTGTTACTCCTCTTTATTTCTATTTATATTGTACTTTCCAGAGCTTCTTTATTTTGATGCAAAGGGGGAGATTTAATCTTGAACGATGGGATGTGTGTAATTTAGCAAAGGTTGCTTCTCCCGCCTTGTAACATTTGTGTCAGTATGTGAATATGAATCTTGTAAATATATCTGTCTGAAAAATTCACTGTTTGAGAATCAGAGTTGTTTGTTATACGGCAGCCTTCCTGAACTGTCACTCTTTAGCTTTTCTTTTCTCTTTTTAGCTTTTGTGCAATTATCTTATCCCCATTGTTAACACACAAAACGAAGCTATTCACACTCAACTCTGAAGACTTGAAGCTCCAAACTGCTGAAGTCAGAACATTGTTCTCACTCATAGTATTCAAATCAGATTTTGCAACACAAACTCAGCTGGAAAACACTTAAATCATGTATCCAAGTATAAAAGTAGCCTCAGGTGACTGATACAGGTGTCCACAAAGAAAATAGAACAAGAACATTAAAGAGGAAGTGTGAGGAGGACGAGGAAGACCTTTTTCTATTTGTGCAATGATTTCATTACATTACTGAGTTTTGCTAATATAGGAAACGTGTTGTATCCACTCGTCCTCTGAATTACAGTAGAAATTGGTATATTGGTGTTTAATTAGGTTATATTTTGCGTCTAGTTTGGAGGTATGTGTGGCATCTAATTAGAATATAATTGAATGTCTAATTTGACACAAAGTTCATTTTATTAGTGTCCATAAGATAAATTTCACCTCTGAAGTTAAGTGCTATTTTCAACTTTATTCCCTGATGTGCCTGGTGTGGTCATTGGTCTTCATGATGTTGTTTCTTTACTAAAGTTTTCTGACAAACCTCCAAAGACCTCCTTACAGGAGGCTGCAGCATCTCAAGGGAGGGGGCAACACACACACACACACACACACACACACACACATGCTGCAGCCTGATAATAATTCAACAGTAATATTATGGGTCACATTGACCTATTGACTGCAGCTGGCTAAATTCATAGATAAAAGGAACAAAGGCATTTCACATCTTCAGGCCGCTTCCCACGTAGACGTCTCTGCTCACACACCCTGCAGAAAGTATGATTATCACACTGAGAACAAAAGCTAATAACACAGAAACAGTATTACTGCAAACAAGAGATAACTTTACATACATTATTCTAACAAAAAACATTACAGATATAACTGTATTTACACTGAGACTAAACACACAGGTGGATTTTATTTACTAATGAGGTGACGTCTGACGGCAGCTGGTTGTTGGAGGACAGAGGGAGGGACAACAGAGTAAAGGGGCTGGATACATGTGCACACCAAACCTTTCAGATTTTTGTTTGTAAAAAGTCTTGAACACCAGGTATCATTTTCCTTAAACTTCACAATGCTCTACTTTGTGTCAGTCATAAAATCCCAATAAAATACATTTAAATTTGTGGCTGTAACATGACTGTGGAAAAATTTGAGGGATATGAAGACTTTTGCAAGATGCTATATATGCTGGTTTATAAATTTAAAACAGAATTCTATGAAAAACCGACATATAATAATAATACTTAAAACCTTCACCGAGGTCCAAGGAACAAATTAGGTAGAAATGAAAGTCTGTGATATGCATGCCATGTGTTTTTCTGTAGGATTTGATTCATTTTCCTCCTGCCTATGCATTGTTTCATGGGGAATTCAATTCACCCTTCAAGGCAACACAGGATTGTGAGGTCACTAATGTAGCTGCTTGATCTTTAAAAGTTTACGCTACAGGGAAATTTCTTACTGGGCCCCTTAAGAGAAAAAAAATTATGTCATAAAATAAAACTATACATTTTAATAACATCACATTTGACTTCCAGTCAGGTCAAATTGACCCAAATTTTCAATAGAGAAATGTTATCACAGGTGTTCGGTATGGGAAGCACTGAACACTCTGAATACATGTATTAATCATATATTAATTGATTGCAAAATGATATTCTATAAGATGTTATGGTATAGAAAAGTGTTCAATTTTTAAATGGGGACAGTGAGAATATTCCACCTGAGCATTATATCAAATAAATAAACCTTGAAAGAACATTATCCCCTTCAACAAGAAAAAATAAAATAATCAGAAAATTTGAAACTTTATGAAAAGGATGAAAGTCCTTTGGAGGGACATAGAGAAAATAAACATTTCAGGTGTGCATTAGAAGGTTTCAGGTGAGCACAAGAAAGTTCATGTTGACTGACTACTGACATTTTATTTCAGTGATGGCTGAAGTCAATGGCTTGCTTTAAATAGAAAATCAAGGCTTTAAAATATTAAAACTGGCTCCAACAGATCCCAGGAACAATGTCTAAAACCTCAGTCCAGGAGAGTACAGTCCTAGTCCTCAGAAGTCTCAGTTTCCCTCTAGTGGATGATCCACAGCACAGGTTTTTATAGTCAAATTAAAAAAGGTATTTAAAAATGTCTGTCATTAACCGGTGTTCAACTTGCAGTGCAGATAGAGGTACTCAGACCACCTATTTATAGTGGCACTATTGCAGTAAAGTGTTGGTTTGGTCTCTGACTGATATATTATTCTCTCTGACATCACCAAATTATTAATATGCAGCATTAACATTTAGCAACATGTTACTGTACTAGTTTAACTAGTTTACGCACATTTAATTAGTTTAGTCCAGTGGTTCCCAACCTAGGGGTCGGGCCCTCCAAAATGTCAGCGGATACATTATCAGCGGTATCTTACGGATTTCATCAAGAATCACAAAGCTAGAAATGAATTATTAATCAACAGCTTTTATTTACAGAACATAAAGTATGCAGGTGTTTCATAACATTCTGAGAGCAGGAACTTGTTTCCTCCCCCAGATAATTAAAAAGAATTAATTTACAAACAGTGAGGTGAATACAGACTTTTCAGACAAAGACAGCCAAGAGTCGAAGCCTTCGTTGATCGCCTGGAGTTTGATCCTGTCTAAACCCAGCGTCCGCTCACATCAATAACCACAGCTCACACGGTGCTTGCTTTGTGGAATAAAAGTTACTGGAGGAAAGCGGAAAAACTGCAGCATTAGACTGTGATGACGCACAGGGAGAAGCAGAGCGGTTAGAATGTATAGCCAGAAAGACCCACATACAGAAGACTAGATAAAGTATATGTGTAAAACTACAGAAAGGTCCACAACATCCACTCGGACTGGAGCTCCGCCCCCTCCACCCTGACCTTATATTCTCTCTTAGCTCCGCCCCCTCCACCCAGACCTTATATTCTCTCTTAGCTCCGCCCCCTCCACCCTGACCTTATATTCTCTTAACTCCGCCCCCTCCACCCTGATCTTATATTCTCTTTTAGCCCCGCCCCCTCCACCTAGCCTTTATATTCTCTCTTAGCTCCACCCCCTCCACTCTGACCTTACACCCTCTGAGCTCCGCCCCCCTCCACAGGTCAACCTCAAGTCTGCACCAGCATGGTAACAACAGCGTGGTTTGGTTTTCAGTCGTAAAATTTTAACAAAGCCATACGTGACTTAGAAAAGAAGGCGGGCTCTGATTGTTTCTGCGTCCTGATTGGCCGCAAACATCTGGTCCGTCTCCAGGCGAATGTTTACACACAGAGCATGGAGCTGCTTATAATAAACAAACAGCAACACCAGAAAACAAAGTTCAATAAAATAGACCATATTGACAATATCTAGCCAGTCCCACCATCCCCCCTCAAAAAAAAAAAAAAAAAAAAAAAACATGCTCGGCTCGTTAAAGCAGCAGTTGGCAAATAATCAATGTACAAAGAAAACCAGGTGATTCAACACCTCAAAGTCTGAACAGCAGTGAATCAAAGACGAATCGTTTCATTACTAGTGAGAATTTAAGTCACCGAGTGTCAGCAGTTGTTTTTTTTTTCCTTTACAATATATTCATGTTTATTTTATAATAATATATATATATATATGTGTGTGAGACGTGTCCTTTAAATGCAGATGAAACAGGAAGAGGTCTTGACAGAACAGGATGATTTTGTTCACACTTCCACTTGTGAGGCTGCTCTACACTTCATTCTTGTTGCCAGCGTAAAGCTTGGTCCACGACTTGGCTGGAGAGTAAAAAGAAAGGACAGTTTACAAAATGGCTGCTAACACGACCCCGTTAGAGCTGCGACAAATAATCAATCAATTCATCAGCAGAAAATTAATCAGCAACTCATTTGATAATTGAATAATCTGTAATTTACTTTATTAGGATTCATCAGCAGAGTAAAAGTTAGTCTTCCTGATAAAAATAAAACAAAATAACATAAACAAATAAAACAAAAACAGCCCATCTTATTAAATCAACATTTAATTACGTAGGAGAGAGAAAGTTGCCATCCTTTAAAAAACAAAATCAATCAATTCCTCAGGAAACCATAGCTCAACCTGAGATGAACAAAAAAAAACAATGAATACAAGTAAAAGTCCTGCATGAAAAATCCTTCTTACCGTAAAAATATATAAGCATTATGAGCTTGGTGTAATAAAGTATTGCAGTGAAAGTATATAAATAGTAAGTGATCAATGTAGTTAAAATATAGAAGTAAAACAACATTATTATGAGTTGACACATTTAAGTACATAATTACTATGTGTTGATATATTAGAAGTATTGCAGTAAACTACATTAAAGTAGTTAAAGTATTATGAGCCGATAAAGTATTGCAGTATTACGTTGAGGTAGTACACAGGAAGGACGTGGTAAAGATATTTCTGGCTAACATGAACATAGTAAATGGTGGTTTGTAGTGTATTTGCATGGACACTACCTGTCTCTATGGCTTCAGCTTCATTGGACTTCCACTTCTCTGCCACATCGTTGGCGAGGGGGTCATCAGGGTTGGGCGCACTCAGTAACGCCTGGATTGATAGCAGCACTGTACGGATCTGCAGAGCCGGAGACCATTTATCTGAGAAAAGAAACAGAGAAAGAGGTGCTAAGAAGTGCTAAAATTAAAAAAAGGAGTCCAGCAAAAGCAAAAGAGATGATGATTGAAAATAGGGAAACAGATGCATCTCTAAAGAGACAGTTGTGAGAAGCTAAAGTGAAACATGGGAGGCTGTTGATCCTCTCACTTCACTCACAGGCCAAATATCACAGGACACAACACACAGGTTTTCCTACAGTAACAAGTCACACCCAGTGAAGCTGCTGGGAAAAGATTTCTGTCAATTGTCACATATAATGTACCAATCTGTGGAGATTGATCGAGTGAAACAAATTGATCCTGCCTTTTTTTTTTCTCCAATGCAATTCAGTGATTTTTGCTCACACACACACAAAGAGCAAGACAGCGAGACCAGCACTCGCATACATGTCAACAGGGGGACATCTGTACTGGCCCAAAGTTTTCAACCAACCCAAACACAAATCAGACCTCAAGTTAATACTAAAATAATGTACCAGGTCTTCTTCCTGACCTGCTCATTTTAAAAAGTATAGGTCATGCTTTTGAATAACTCAATCATGGCGTTATTGACTTCCATAGAACTGACATCTCTTTCATTTAAAACAATGCGTTACAATGTTGATGCATAGCTCCAGTTGTGACTTTAACATTTACAATTGTCAAATGTATGTGTGTGTGTATATATATATATCTGTATATATCTGTAAATATACCTGCTCTCCCTCAGCAAAATGAATAAATACGGTTTTGTTATTGTTGCGCCATACTTTTAGACTCTCTTATAAATAGGAATCAAAAATTCAATGAAAATGTGAAATAAATAATTGTCCTTTTGTTTTATTTCTTCTTTACATATATGACTTATATCCCTTATTACAGCTTTCTTGCATTGTTTTTTTATATTTCAAGTTTACATTATGTGAGTATTGTTTTCTTCTTTGTTTTTTATTAATTTATTTCCTTTTTTCCCTACTTTATGGATGTATTCAATAAAATCCATTTATGAGCCTTATAGGTTGATGTAGACATGCATCCAAACAAAATTCCATACAAAATATATAATAAATTTGAAAGAAACAAAAAAGTTCAACTTAAATTTCACAGTGTCTGTGTGGCCTTTTTTATTCAGCATGTATCCATGGAAATGAGGATGAAAGCAGCCATGAAGTTTTTTTCTGAGATCTCTGCAGATCTCATAAGTCTATAAAATTCAGTGAAAATTTGGAAATCCTGAATTTTAGATTTAACAAAAACAGACTGGAAACAGAAATATTTTCTGGACTCTCTTCTCTTTTCCAACTTACCTTTCAAAATGTCCAGACAGATTCTCCCCAGCTTGTCTACATTGGGATGATATATTTTGGTCATAAAGCGTACTTTAGGAGCTGCCATGGGATATTCCTCTGGTAAAAAAAGTTCAAGTTTAAAAGTGCCGCCCTCAAAAGGCGAGTCCTGAGGCCCAGCGATGACCACATGGAAGTAGCGGGCGTTGCTCTCGTCCGGCTCCGCTCTGATGCCTGGAACAGGCTCCGCGAGCAAACGCTGGGTTTCCTGGGAAATAAAGAAAAACAAATTAATTGCACATTGGTGATACCATATAATTACCTGCGATGTCTGCCATGAAACTCCATTCAGAACACAAGCTTTTAGTACTTCAGTGGCAGGATGAAACTCTGGCAGCCTGACGTCACCGATCTCTCACTCTTGCAACACATCATCAACGCCTAAAGGACCAAAATCAGCATTTTCCTAATTAACTGTTTATTGTGCATAAAGGTGTTTTTTATGTGACAAAGCTAATGAAGCTAATTGTGAAGGGATGAAGAAATTTTCTTTCTCCATCTGTACAAAACTTCTGTGATGATTAAAGGGGGCAGACGTCCTTGCTGCAAAAGACAGGAGCTCACAAGCAGAGATTAACCAACTATTTATACACATTTAGAACTGAATGATATTTTACACACAGTGGGGTGAAGGATTTATTTGTACAAGACAAATTTAACCAAATAAGAAAGGAGGATTTTCAGGAGCAGAATTATCCCTATACTTCTCTCTCTTCTCAGTTTGCATCTTTAATACCTTAAGATGCTGGGACACTGATCATTTGCATGTGTCTTCTTCTTCTCTCAAAACAAACACAGTGGTTAAAGGGGGGAAACTAAAAAGTCAATTTTCTGACAATCAATGCACAAACACAAGGGGAATTAGAGGGAGTCCTGTGTTTTGATTAAATTTATATAAGATCCAAAATTGTTGGAAACATCTGGGATTAATTAATGTATACAACTCAACAACATTTAACGTATCAATCATTTTCATTTTAATCTAAAAAAATGCCAGATTGTGCATTTTGTAAAGAACTGCCTTTTATTCTACAGTAGAACAGCTGTTATTAACTATTAACTGTTCCTGTAAGTCCTTGTGTCCGTGGAAGCACACACCCATCATGGCCGCCTACAACAGGACA